>JACVCZ010000001.1:15000000-17500000 GCA_020829145.1 Drosophila nigrodunni
ATACTCAATAATTTTCAAAGAATTTCGAGTAGAGTGTTTGGCATTTTAGTTCATAAAGCACGAAATAAACATAAAACTTGGGAAGACTATTAACAGAGGAGTTAAGAGCATAAAGAGTGGGGAAGAGTGAGAAGATTGGTTGTGCAAGAGAAGACGAGATTTGCTTTAAGGCACGAATATCCATTTAATCAGAGCTAAGCGTATATGCAACCAGAGCGTCTGCGTGCTGAAGCATAAATAAAACTCAGCACGCGGCTGCAACAGCAACAGCAACAACAAAAACGAATCTAGAAACAACAACAGCAATGCGGTGATGCGCTTCAGTGCTGCAGAACGAGGCAAACAACCAGTTCTTTGTCACAGTGCCAAAAGCAAAGAAAAAAAAAATTAAAAGAGAAGCTTTGGCGCTGCGACACTCAGCTATGTTGCATGCAACAAGCTCATAAATGCGCAGTCGCAAACACCAAACAAACAACATACTAAATGTGAAGGCCAAAGAGTCAACGGCGCTCTATGGCAGCTGTGTGGCAGTTGCAACAACAACAACAACAACAGTAACGACAACGACAGCGGCAACAACAACGACGCTGTTCGCGGGGTCAGTTGATGCTAACGATGCGACAGCAGCGCATTTAATGCACAGATTTCTTGGCTATCCACATCGAAATTGAATTGAATAAAGAGTTGCCCATTGTAGCAGCATACCCCAGCACCTCCTCCCTGCCCCTTACCGACCCCATCGCCTCCTTGACTCCGGTTAGCGGCAGCTTAAAATGTTGCTATTGCTGCTGGCCAGGCAGCCTTTCATAATCGCAAATTGATGCGCCAGCAACGTCTTCGTCTTCCTCTGCATCTTGCTCGCCTCTCTTCACTCTGCCTTCCTCTCTTCCCTCCGCTCATTCTCTTTCTGTGCAGTGGAGCGTGGGAGCGCTCTTTGAGCCGCGTCGCATGTGGCAACCAGCAACTGGTTCGTTTGCTGGCACAGCACAGCAGAGAATAGTAAAGATGACAGAGGCAGTAAGCGGTGAAGAGGCAAGTTTTAGTTATTGGCTAATGCCAGAGCCATGCGTTTTGGACAGCTGTGCGCATTCGCCTGAATTGATAACCGCGAAATGACAAAGCCAATACCATAAAATTCATTACATTCAATTTTATATACCCTACACTGTATGAGTAAGAGTTGTTTAGTCACATCACAACTTGTCTATGCGTGGCAGGAAAGCATAACATTTTTAAATGTTGATTAATTACAGTCAATGCTAAAAAAAAGTATTGATATACTCTAAAAAAAATCCTTTGAGACTTGTTACATAAAATTACAGACCTTTGAAGGCAATTCACTCGTGCTAAATTTTGGAAATAAATAAACGGCAAATGATGTTCAAATGAAATTATGAAATTATTATTTTAACCCATAAATAATTGCCATAAATTGCCTTAGTGTTCTTTCTACTTCAGTTCCGCTTCTCTTTATAGGGTGTGCTATTAGTCGCCTACAATTACAGCACACGCATTTCAGCTGTTTATTGATGAGTTTTTCGCTTTCGTTTCATTACATTGTTCCCTCTTTCACTCTCCTCCTACTATTCATTCGCTTATGCTCATTCTCTCTCTCTCTCTCTCTCGTAGCTTTTTCTATTTGTTGATATTTCCCCGAATTGATTTCTTGTTAATTTAATATTTGCAGTTCGTTTGCTTTTCATAGGCCAAATAACAGCAGTAACAGCAACAACAACTCGTCTTTTGTTTTCCCCTGAGCCAAGGTCCGGTCCAGGTTCTTAACTAGAGTTCTGTTCACTTGCCCCGTCTCACCTTCACAGCTTTCTATCCCCTCTTCCCTCTGCTCTTTCCTCTCTTCTCCATCTCCTTCGCAACACCAACTGGCGCCAGTCTGTTGTCTTTTGTCGGCCCTTTGTTGTTGTTGCTGCTTTTTTGTTTTTATGAGGTCGAGTCATTTTAGTGTTGGCCTTTCCCTTTGGTGCCATTGTTTTAGTTAAGTTGACCATTTGTATACAATTGTGCTACGCTTTGTGTCCTGCCGCAGCACGCTTATCTCCAAAAAATATGCCCAGAACGCGCACTTCTGACTCTGATTTCAGCACCACGCCCCCTTGCCCCTGACCACTCCTACCCACTCCCTTGAGCTGTCTGTGCATTTGTGGGCTCATTTATTTTCATTTGCTTTGTCATAACAATTTTTCGTTGTTTTTTTTTCTCCTATACAGATATTCATATAATTTTTTTCTTTGTTTTTTTTTTTGTGACGCATCCGCAATATTTGTAGCGTTATATTCGAATTTGTTTTTGATTTTCTTGCTGCTTTTTTTCATGCTACTTAATGCAATTGCCACAAACAATTTCATTTGCTCATAAAATGGCAAATTTGCCAAATAAAAGGAGACAAAGATGAAATAAAATTAACATAATTGCCACAGATTTGTGATCTCAGCAGAGAAGCGGTTTAGTTTTGCCAAATGCCATAAGAATGACAAATCTCTTGCACAGTGGTTCAAAGCTATTTTTAAGCTCTACTATGGCAACAATTTAAACAATATTTCCATATATTTTAACAAGTTTTTATTATAAAATACTAAAGCAAAACAACTTCGGTATGCATGGCATTTTTTAAAAAATTTAGCTCTCCACTTTATTGAATTGAAATAGCCATAAAAATATACACATCATATAAATACTTAATGCT
The DNA here is from genome assembly GCA_020829145.1 of Drosophila nigrodunni. NCBI lineage: Eukaryota > Metazoa > Arthropoda > Insecta > Diptera > Drosophilidae > Drosophila > Drosophila nigrodunni. Next base: position 15,002,702 of record JACVCZ010000001.1, read on the forward strand.
GAAAATTTTTATATTTTACAATCTATTTTAAGTCCACCAACCATTTAAATGATTCATTTTTTATTAATTTATCAGCTTTTTTTTGTTCAAAAGTTTTGTTAACTCATATTTAGCAGCAATTTGTATGCGCAGACCCCTCCTAAATTGTGGTCAATGTATTGTTAAGCGGCTTTTACCTGGGCAGCCCAACAACAACAATAACAACAGCAGTGACAACACCTTCGTGTTGAGTTATTTGCGTGGCATTCAACGACTGTCGCTGCTCGTTAGCACCTTTGCGAGGTAGAAAGAGAAAATATTTTGTTTGGATCGAGTATTCAAAGAGATTACTGTATCGCTTGTTGTTGTTGTTGTTGATTCCAATGGCCAGAAAATTGGTAAGAATCTCGTTTTGATTATTACCCGGGCATGGAAAGGTAATCGTAAGTGTTGCAGGGGCACGAAGAATGACATGTAACAACATTAATCACATTAAATAACGGAGAAGCCGTAATGACAATTGAAAAATTTGCAGGTCTGCAAAGTAAATATCAAAAGAATACATTTTTTTGACAATGATTGCCTGGAAAATACCCTAAGTGATTTTTTTTTTTTTATATTTTAAATATTATAAATAACTGAAACTATAAAAACTGTTAAGTTTCCGTTTATAATGTGCTTTTAAAATAAGATTATTAAACAACTTTGTTATTTTTCCAATAATAAACATTTCTGCCTTACTCTGCATTTACAGGGTATAACAATTTGAAAAGGCAACTGCCAAGAAGATGAGGTAAACAAAGGAAAGCCAACGAGCGGCACGAAGTTGTGTGTCAGCCTCATTACAACGTTGCACGTTCCACGTTGCACGAGCAATGCATTTTCCAAAACAACAACTTCAAGAACTACTGCAAATATAACTAATTAGATTTCAGACAGCGTGGCTGGCTGGTTACTGGCTGATCTCAACAACTCGCGACTTGCAACCAGATCGTGCCCAGTTCTTGTTGCTGCTCCCACACATGCAACGTGCGCAGCAGCAGCAGCAACATCAGCAAAGATGAGTTGCTTACAACAAAGCATCAAAATGCAAAATAAAAAGGTAGGAAAGAAAATTTGCAGAAAACGTAGTAGACTCGACGATTACCAACAAAACTGTGTCAATGTCTGTGAACTGGAACTGGAGCGTAGCACGTTGCAAGTTGCAAGTTTCCAATAGCAACGGATGCAGTCTGCAAACTTCATGTATTGCTGTCCCTCTTAGCTGTGCCTTCATTTTGCTGTTGCTGTCGCTGCGATTATTGTTTTTGGCCCGCTTCTTCGTAAATAGCCCGGCCAATTACCAGCTCATGCTGAAGATGCTGCAAATGCAGTGAAGGGCCATGAAAATCGTGGCACGTCAAGGGGCCAAAACTTCAATCGCCAGCTGAAAGCTCTTTTTGCATTATTCATGCCACTGATTTGCAGGTGGGCGTAAGTTACTAAATTGCTTAAACGAATGGGTGTGTCTGTATGTGTGTACCTGCACACCTGTGCAGAAGGTAACCTAAAGAATTTGCAGTTGTTGGTCATTTTGGTATTTATTTTTTCATCAGAGTGTTAATTGATGTAGTTTAAACAAATTACCTAAACAAAACTTAAGACAAGATATTTTTAGTGCCTATTTAGTCTAACGAACACTTTTCTGTAACTTGTTTTAAAAAAACGAAATATTTTAAAGTCTATATGTAATGCTAAAAAAGCGTAGTTATAAAAAAATAGAAGAAGCAACTATATAAAGTATATCATTATTTATGTATTTTTAATTGATGTTTCGTTACGGAAATCTCCCTTAAAAATAAAACAGTCAAAAATTTTAAATTCAATAATATAAATTGCCACAGCAATACTTTGGCAATAAAGTTACATTTTATTCACTTTTAAATTTCGCATGTCAGTTAGCTTCAAATTATGATTTCCAGTCAACAAGGTCAACTTAAAAGTACTAAATAAAATTAATTTAAGGCTCTGCTTGAAGTGCAGAATAATTGTTAATTTAAAACACATTAGCTCTACACGAAATATTTATAATAAATAAAACACTTTTCTTTAATATCACAAAACTTATTAACTCAATTCGTAAATGGTCATGAAATAGATTATTAGATTTTATGGTCATTTATGTTTTTTTTTTTCTCTCTTAAACACAAAAAATCTATATTCATTTGTTTACCGATTGACTTGCAATTATTGTTTGAATTGGCAATTAGTCGAATTTTTTATTTATAAATTTAAATATGTTAAGCTACTTTTTTTTAAAGAGACTAAAATTATAATTGACTTTTAATTGCATTATGAATATTTATTAAATATTCGTTTGAATATTTGACAAATACGACTGCAAACTATTTGTAAAATAATTTTATTTCTATTAACCTTGTATTTGATTACTTTTTTTTTTGCGAAATCGGAAGCGTAACTTGGAACGGGTCTCATCAGAAATTTTAATTGCAACAAAGAGATAAAAAGACGGAGAGAAAGTGTTTGTCATTGCAACAGATCGTTTGGTTAATGGTTAAAGACGACACCGACACCGAAACCGACACCGACACCGATTGTTGCCTTCAATCAAAGGCAAAGATACAAGTTTGGAGGCACAACCTTCGGCTTGTGGGCAAACGCATTAAAACCCAATCAGACTGAAGGGATAGAGGCGTGTGTTGTTGTTGCTGTTGTTGTGTGTGTGTGATGTGGCATGATATCTGAGCCATCAGCTAATGAGACTTTGACTGCGCTTGGCCAACTCCCCGGCAAGACTGATGGCTCTTTAGTTTTCGATTTGGCTGCCACACAAATAACAAAAGACACAGAAACAACGAGAGAAAAGTAAACTCTTCTTCCCTCTAGGCATCCAAAAACACCGACGAACTGTCAACGCATGTCAAATGAAAGATACATTTGACAGATAGACGGAGAGACAGACAAGCAGACAGACAGACGCTCAATTAAAGCCTCTAAATGGGCTTAGAGCCTGGACAAAACGAATGGGGCAACACGCATCAGTTTTGGACCCAAAAGAAATCAATTAGTGCAAATTAGTGAGGCGGCAGGTTGAGGCGGCAAACTGACTGCAAGGTACAAATATACCCAGCATTCTTTTGGCTGCTGGAAAGTTGTATAATTTTACAACCACTCAAATTAATTTCTGTTGTTTATATATTCACTTTGATAACGCGGTATCTGCTAGTCGATCACAGTGGCTCAAACTGTTCTTACGCGTGTGCCTTGGCTTCATTGTTGCCATTATAAGTAAATTATTTGGCTTGTGGCTTTTGATATGGGTATTCAATTTGCTTCTAATGAATTTTTGAGTAGAAATTCATTAGACTTTTGACTCGATTTTGATTGCTACCAAACTGCTTTGTCTGTCTCGCTGTCTGACTGTCTTTCGGTCTCGGTTTGCGTCAAAAAGAATGAAAAGAAGCAATATAATAAAATTATGACTTAATCTTAAGTGGATTTGGCTTTTACGTATGTAGGTTGGAAAGAGCGGCTTATGGAGTATTGAGTGGAAGGGGGAGAGTTAGCGGTAGAGGGGAGATAAAAGTACGGTTCATTGTACGCCCCGTTGGGTGATTAACGAAACTCTGAATTCCATTAGTGCACTTCAAGTGCGACTCTCGCTAATGTCTCCTAATTGCACAGCTACTGTAAACACTCATACACACACACACACACATACGCACACCCGCGTTGATGTTGCACTTGCAACAGGGCTAATGTTGCCACTCGTAAAATTATGCGCTTATCTGCTTGCAACCGACTGAATGCCCCATGAATCACACTCAAAAAGCATTCAGCCATTCATGCATGTGAAAAATGTAATGCCAAATTCAAATTCAAATTCCAATTGAAAATGTAACAGAAGCGCGGGTTTTAATTTCCAATTTGAAAAAATAATCTAGAATCCAGATGCAATAACATTTCAACAGGAATTTCTATTTCAAACACTCTGCAATACGGCACTACTAGAAATATTTAAAGCACACACATTCACTGATAAGAGTCAGACCATAATTGGTATATATTTGGCTTTAATTTAATGAATAACGCAAATATAAAATACTAAACATAACAACACAAATAGCAATACAGCAATTATTTATAAATTGAACTATTTTTAAGAACGATTATCTGAGTCCTTAGAGCAATAACAGTGTCATAGAAGTCCACAAGTCGCAATTCGCGGTGTTTGTTTATTTTAAAAACTTTGTAGAGCAACTGCTAGTTAGTCATACCCTATACGCTCAATCGTTTAGCTTTTATTCCGATTCTTACACTATTTTTGCATAAAAATAAAATGCCAGCTAAATTCGCAGTTCACTGATTGTTGCTTGATGATTTTGTCTGCTCTTTTTGGTGGCAAATTTTCTAGTTACGCTTTTTCAATTACTCGATTTTATGAAACTCATTAGACGAAGTGGATGCACCAGACCAAAAACTCAAATAGACTGAACTCTCACCCGCTGATGTGACTCCAAATAGAAATGAAATTTTGCTTTCACTATAGATTTTGTTTTTCAGTATTTGCCTTATGATTTCTGTTTTAATTTTCACGTAAACTTATGCAAATGAAAGTCTTTTATAAAGTAATTGATTGATTGACATTTGAGTTGTGGCACAAAACACCTTAATGACATCTAATTGCAGCGTTTACAACGAATCCAAAGCTAAGTCTTTTTTCCAACTTGTAGGGCAATTTGTGTTTGTGATTGTGACTGAATGAATGGACAAAATTCGCGGAAAGTGTTTTTCCAATGGAAAGTAAACTAAGCCAATTGATTGAATTGATTTCGCGGAAAAATCCGCTGACACAGCAGGTTCGATATTTATTCAAAAGGGAACAGGTAACTACGGTGCGTGTGTGAGTGTGGCAAGTGTTTCAAGGACTGCCTCATACGGTTTCATGAATTATTCCAGTTAATTGAGAACAGTTGAGCCCATACCAAACTACGATATCTCCCCTCTTCCTAACGGACTACGTGGGAGTGTCCCCTGTGCATTTCCGTTTCCGGCTTTGACAACGCTCAACACTCGCTAGCGTGGGGTTGATAAGCAACAACTGCAACAACATCAGTTACCGCTGCTACTGCAACTGCAACTGCAACTGCAGCTGCAGCAACACGGTGCGCTATGCCTCACTTGGCTAATTCTAGTTTAATATTCAAATTATTTTACATTTTCACAAGCCGGAAAATACCGTCAGTTGAGGGTGGCTCTGCCTATCGTCCCTCCCACCCCACCTCTTCTCTGCTCACTCTTTTTTCGATTGCTCTCCCTTGTTTGTGCTGTGCTTCTATTATTCTTGTAGCATGCAACTTGGCTATGCTGTTGCGGCAACAAACCATCAACTAGCTTGGGTTTTGTTGGCTTGCCAAAGGGGCCAAAGAAGGCAGCGCAGTCGCGGGTAGAGTACGTAGGGGGAGTGTAAATACCACACACATGTGTATATTCTGTTTTCTAAACTTACGCTCACAAATAACAGCCCAAAAACGAAGCGAAGTCGATGCGAACGTTCTGCTTCGTTTGCTTCGACGGTTGTAAATAACAACTACAATCTGTAACAAATAGGCAAGCACAGCTCTTAGTTACCCTACAAGTGATCACTGGGAATTTAATTAAATAATTTTTATAGAACAAACTTACAATCAAACAATAAAACACATTTTTAAGAATACATGTAGATGAAAAGTTCATAGATTATTCAATAAATTGATAAAAGACTTAACAATCAGTTTTACCCCAATAAAGAATTGATATTTTCTGTTTATAGTTTGAAAGGTATTAAAGTATTATAACACATGAGTGCTATGAAATCGACGAATAAGGCAATAATATTGAATTTTGTAACCCTTTTAATACCCTTCAATACTCGATTTACTTTCTGTTATTAAAGAAGTAATAAACAAAGAATTACTAATTAATAAAAAACAATTTTTGCTTTAAAAAAGTAAATATTTCAAACTTTTGGTTTAGTAAGAGGTTTACCAAAATTACGTATTTTATTTTGAAAATCTGTTTAATTTTATATTGATTTCACCCAAATGGAGTGGATACAGGGTATAAAGCAACAAATACACAAATACACATATTTACAGCAAAAGTAATACAACATCAGCAACAACAACAGCAACAATAGGCAATGTGTTGTGTAAATTCATAAACGGCCGAGTTTAACGAACTAGCTTTTTTTTTGGCTTTTGTTTTTATTTTCACCATTTTTGTTGTTTCTTTTTTTTTTTGCCCTGCAATGGTAACAACCAATTTGGCGATCTCTGTTCGTTTTTGCCATGGTTCTGTGCACAATTTTTGCATTTGGTAAGAGGAGATACCAACACAAACACACACAGTTCAACACACGCACGCACACACACACATTTAATAAACACCCACAAAGAACAATACAAACAATGAGTTGAAATAAAATAAGAGCAAAATATTCTACAAAAATAAACAATTTGTGTTGCATTGGAAGAATTTTTAATTCAATTATGAATATTATATTATACATCTCTGCCTACGACTACGCCTACGCCTACCGCTTGCCACACCCACTGATGGTATATTTTGAGGCATCTGAATAGAAACAACTGCCTAATGGAACATGTCTGATATAAGTGAAAATTGTTTCCAATTTTAACTTGATAAAATATTTCAATTATATAACTTGTGTAAAGTATGAAAATTGTATTACTTTTTAATTAGCACAAAGAGCATAATAAATACTAATATTTACAATTTGGATGCCGTGAATATCGTAAATTGTTGGCCAGAAATTTGGAAATTTCTATTAGTATTACAATTTCATATAAATGTTAGAAAAAAAACCTAATTTAGTTTCTATAATTAATGGATTCATAATTATTACTGTAATTATTTATTTTTTAATTCATTTCTTAGTGGTTAAAAATGTTTAAATTATGTAACTAAACTTTTTGGAATTTATTTTAAGAGTTTTCCACAGGTTTCCATTATTTTTAGATACCAATATGTATTACTTTTTATATGAAACACGCACTGAACTCAATATTTTAACCTTTATTTCCCCCTTCAACTGATATAGTTGTCTAGGGAATCGTTATTTGACTCCCGACATCTGTATTATCGTTATCAAGTAAAGAATAACTGTAAAAGGTAGCAGAATAAATGAATAAATCGTATAATGATACCGTATTCGTATGCTAAATAGATTGAGCTAACATTTTAACTTTTCTCGCTACCTTTTTGCACCTGACACGAATGTATCTATTCCCTTGCTCGGCAACGGGAGAGATCCCTTCAACGCCATATACTTTCCCCCGACTCGCATCAATCCGTCCTCATATGCATGAGATAAAACCGATTTTCTAACGGCATTGCAACATTTTTCTTATTTACGAGCCACGTAGCCATAAAACGCATACATAAATTTTCTTGGAGCCAAAACCCAAAATAGCAAAAGCAATATATTTTTCAGAAACGAGCCAAATATAAGGATGGGGAAAAAAAAGGATGAATGCAAGTCGTCGTAGTCCTCGTAGTCGTCGTTCCCGTTGAAAACCGAAAGGAATAAAGAAATTGATATAAATGTTTGTGCAAACAGACAGTGGGGAAGGGAAAGGGAGGGGCCCCTTCCCTAGTTCGCAAATAGATAGAATTATGGGAAATGTGCGCAAATTTGTAGAAATGGCCCGAGAAAAGTGTCGTCAGATGGATGACTCTTTTACGAGCTGGGGGAGTATAATATCAAATGTGAGAGAGTATAAAAAGCTTTATGACAGATTTCTGAATGAGCTTTAAAATCCTTTACTTTCCCCAGGAACACACTCACACACACATACACACTTAAACACACGCACTCATAACAACAACAGCAGAGAGTTCATTTTGTTTAGCAAAAGTTTCTCGTTTAGAACACTTCATTTCATTTGCTCCATAAAATTCGTTTCAATATTTTCTGCAAATTCTTTTTAGCAAAATACAAAACAATTTCCGATTATTACATGAGAGCCAAGTGAGAGGGAGAAGTGGGTGGAGGAGCTATTCACTCACGGCAATAACCATTAATAAAAATGGCAGGCATTTAAAATTAAATGACTCCATCGCACGCGTCGCACCGCCCGTCACCCCGCGAGTCTCCACAGCATGGAGGTGGGAACTTTCGAAAACAAAACTTTTAGGCAATTTCATTTCAACTGGAGCGCGGAATTTAAGGACCATTTGCATATCAAAACAAAATGAAATCTTGCGTCCCGAGACCTGCGTCTGAGTCCTGCCGACATCGACATTGCCATCGACACAGCTGGCATCTTCAATGGAAATAAAATTGCTGCCATCGCCCACACTGGCACTCCTGCCACTGCTTTTCCTGCTACTCCCACTCCTGTCGCAATTCCTTGCCGCTGATTGTCTGCTGCTTTTTCGAGTGTCGGCACAAAACAATTAGCGGAAAATTTTCCAAAAACAATTTCCACGCCTCGAATTGAGTTAATTGCAGATATTTGGGTTAGGCTTTTGCCCCAAACCACCTCCCTCCTCCCACTACTTCTTTTCCAACATCTGCCCTCTTGGGGGCAACGTCAAAATATCATTAACATGAATTTATAAACAATAAAATGTCAGCTTAATTAAATTTTATTGTTTCAGGACATGTCGATTCTATTTATGCTTCAATTAAGTTTCAACGCGACTGCAAACCTGCACTTAAAGTGAGCGTCAAATGTCTGTGAACAGCTGAACTCGCTTGGGATCGAATGGCGAGTCAACAAAAGGTTTTCAAAATAATTGTCCATAAATTAAGTATATTAAAAAGGCGCACATCAAAATTGGAAGCGTTTAATCCTTTGTCACACAAGGATACACTTATATAAAAATCTCGGGGCACAGCAGGAATAAACCCAGTCTATATTCTTGGCTCGTAAATAAAGCAAAAAAGATTATACATTTTATTGACGAGCCAGCCAAAAAAAATAAAATAAACTTTGCCTTGGGGAAGCCTTTGCTCATTTTGGTTGTTTTTTTGTTATTTTTATTGTTCGCTTGTTGTTATTGTTGTTGTGATGGCAACTTTCTTTTCGAGGACACTCGAATGCCGAAAGTTAAGACATGGCACGAAGTCAAAAGTGAAAACTGTGTCAAACTATTTTCCGCGACAACACTTGTTTTAATAGATACGCTTACACTCAGTCACATATACAGATACAAATACAAATCCATTTAGATATAGAGTTACAGTTACAGTTACCGCTACAGTTAAAGGTTAGCAAATACATTTACTAACCACAACAAACGGCAGTTAGTTAAAACTCTTTGCATAGTTTCGGGCCAACGATTTTCACGTGCCTAAAATTTCACCCACTTTTCTTTTATTTTTTCCAGTTGTTTTTTTTTTTTGTTTTACTTTTTTTATTTGAATTCTTTTTTTGTTATTTTCTGTGATTTACGAGCATGCTATACCTTTTTGCAATATTTCAACACCATATAGTATTTGTGTGTAGGTGAAGGGATCGGGGGGTTATGGACGATATTGCGCGAGTTACGTCGGTTACGCGTTGGGGTAGGTTGCTCTATGTTTCACTTTATTGGTACTACTTGTGTTGTACCAAACACACAGAATATTAGGAAACTCGCGTCAGCCGCAGCTCCGAACAATCCCGCACGAAATCCCAATGTGAACTGAACTGAGCAGAACCTTAGCCAACAGCATGAACATTGCAAGCGAGTGGAACGTAGCTCAATATTACCCACAACTCGCGTGCGCTTCGCTCTCACAGCAGCTGTAAGTCGGCAGAGAGTGGGAGAGAGAGCGTGTTCGAGCGAAACAAGTGGAATTGAAATGTAGTACGTGTTGTATGGGAAGGAACGACCTATCGCAATGCGTTCCAACACACAACATGTTGTGTTTACGTTTTTTATGCCGCTTTGCGGTGCTTAGCGCCAAACCAGGTTTGAGCGTGTTGCTGAGCACATGTTGTCGCAACATTTCAGCTACAACATTTTAACAGCAAGGAAAATGATGGAAAAAGTGGACACAGAAATGTTATAAGTTATAAAATGGCTGTAAATGATAACGTTCAAGCGTTAGAAGTTCTTTGGCAGAAATATATTTCAATTTTAAGACTAAATTAATCTATTAAAATGTAAGAATTAATGGATATATTTCAAAAAGTTCACAAGACTTATATACTTAGCTATAAGTGGGAACTATACAATATGTTTTAAGACTTAACCTTATGTTATATGATTACCATATTATTAAATGCTTAATTCTGTAGTTGGCAAGTTTCAACAGTTAAAACTTTCCAAACTTTGCAAACTGTGAACTTATCAAAAGATACTTTTATTGCAATGTGCAGATGTTGATATAAGTTTAATTCAAGCGAGACAAGAAAATGGGTTTTGGAAAATCATCTAAACACACACACATACACACAGCTTTACACACACATATACAAACTTAGATTCTCGATCGTACATTATAAAGAGTTTTCCGCTTGAACAGTTTTCTGGCAATGTTGTTGTACTAAAGACTTAAAGTACTCGTTGTAAAACTAGAAGGCAGAAAGAGAGAGAGAGAGATGGAGGTGGGGCTGGAGCAGGGTGAGGCATGCCCCGATTATGTCGCACAAATTATGGGCCTAAGGTAACGCATAAAACGCATCGCTGACTTTCGCGTTTCTCGTTATTTTTTTGGTCTAGAATTACTTTACACGCTCAAGTGATTGCCTGTTGCCTGTTGCCCCACAATCCTCTGACCCAGCCCACCAGGGACGCACACTCACACCCACTTCTTGTGGCAGACAATGTTTAATTAAGTCTTCGTGCGTTGTTTTATTTTTTATTCATATAGATTTTCAAGCAACACGCACTCTAAAGTGACTGCAAAGTGGCTTAAATAAAGTGGCAAGTAGCAAGTGGCAGGTTTGTTTATCACATGCGGCAAGTGCTGCACGTTGCGCTGTATCAGTTGCCAATCAACTGCAAACTGGCAGCACTGATACCGCCAAATGCGCATTAAAATCAAATGACATTTCTGATATGCCAATGACGTAGAAAGTGGGGCAGAACGAGGAGGAGGGAAAGAGGAAGAGATAGGTGGTGGGTGGTGTGTGCTTGGAGGTGGCAGCAACAGCAGCAACGTCAACAGCAAGAGCAGTGTTGCACTGACAGCGCACAGCTAATGACTAATGGACTCTTAATGATCTAACAAGGTGTGCATACACACACACACACACACTACACACCCACATAGACAGACACACAGCAACACAACACCTTGCAAACGACAAGCAATGGAGCGCAGGATACGAAGGATGCAAAGGAGTCGCTGCTGTTTGGCGACAAAGTTCAAAACTTAATAATGCCACATTAGTTTTTGGGGCACGCTGACAACGCCGCGTTGCAACGATGATGTTGCAGGTAGCAAGTACCCTAAATGTATGTATTTACAGCAGGCAGCATGGCTCTAACGGCACGTTGTCGCGAATCGCGTTCATGCAAAACGCGGCAACGTCCTTTAAAGGACGCAGCAGCCACAACAACAGCAACCGGAAAAAACGACAACAACAACAAAAACATCATCAACAACAACAACAAACAAGTTTGTCAACAAAATTGCAAAAATTGAATTAGTAAATTTTGTTAGAAAGTTGTTGGGCAACTTGTGGCAGCGTTGCAAGCAGCTCTTGGCATTTGAAAGCTGGCCAGCTGAAAGCCAAGAGGACAACAGGCCAAGAGGTAAGGGTCGCCTGCCACACAGGTCATAGGTCACTGCGCCTTTTCTTCCTCTTCTTCTTCTTTTTGCTCATCTTTATTTTCATCTCGTTGTTGTTGTTGTTGCTGCCACATATTTAGCGCTACTCATGCGCTTCATTTATCACATTGCTGTCGACTGACTCTCTTGGCCAAGTCAGTGCTCGGCAAAAATTAGGCTTTGGTTTGTTTTTGGCTAAAACGCGAAAAACGTTTTACACGCTACCGCACAAAGCAAATTCTACTTGCAACATATGTCAAGTAATCAGCAGGCAACTTTGCCACGGCCAAGTCATCACCGCTCCACAGCACCACATCACCTCAAACCTTAAAGCTTAAACCACAGCAGACTAGAGATCTATCTTTGCTTTTGGCAGAACTTTTGTGACGCCAACCTTCGCGGCACATGCCAAGCATAAAATTGAATATGTATCTTGTTCATTTCCTTCCTCTCTCACTCGCTCCCCTTTCTGTCTCTCTCTCCCTCTCTGTTCTCCTTTGGGTCTGTCTGTCTCTGTCTACCGCAGCCACAGACAGCAATCGCTAAAGGTAACTTTGCTAGACGAGCCGACGAACTGTGCGTTAAGTAAACCTTGCAAACAAATCTAAATCCAAAGCAACGCCAACATTAATGTCGACGTCGAAGTCGACTGCGACTGCGACGGCGACTGTGACGTTGACGCTGTCGCCCTTAACGCCTGGATGCGCTCACTTCAGGAGCGGACTTTACTGCGCCCACAACGGCATAACGATCCGCATATTTTATGTTATTTACATTTTTGTAATACAGTTGATTGTGTCTATAAACTCAATTTAAATTAACTTGTACCAATTATTAGGTGAAAAAGTTTAATTTAAATCTTTTTATGTTGAATTTGGTTAAAGTATTTTTATTTAACTAAGCGTTAATTATATTTTATTATATGTTAAACAAACATTTTTTTTTTTAATTTTATTATAATCCTGATTTAAGCACGAAATAAAATTCTGATCTTTATTTATTAATCATTAATAAAAATTCTAGAATGATCCCTTGGGCCAAACACAAACCGCTCCTGTTCTGCTTTCCGCTCTGCCTCTCTCTCACTCTTCGTTTCTCTTCCCACCTCTTCTTCGCATGTAACGTTGTCGCCGTCAGTCTGTAGTACATGGAACAGTTACTCAGAGGAACGATAGGGGTTGGGTCATAAGGTAGCGGGTATAGATTCGGGTATAGGAAGTAGATGGACAGAACGACGCCGACAAATTTTGACTTGCCGTTACGCCCGACTGCATCGCGGCTCTGGCGACGTCAGCGGGGCATTTATAAGAGAGAGAAGGGGTAAGAGAGCGGGAGGGAGAAGTTTGTTGTTTACTTTTGAACAACAACTGCGAGAACAGGCCCATAAAGCACACGGCAACCGCAAAATTTCGTCTGTGAAAACTGTCGATGTAACGGGATGAAGGGATGAGAAGGGTCACAAAGGTACAGTGCGGGAGTGAACAATGCGGAAGAGCAGAGAAGGGGGGCGGAGGGCGGTGGGACAGTTTATTTTTGTGTTTCAGTTTTTTGTGAATTTTTAATGCATGGGAATGTTATTCAGTCGAGTTGTTAAACCAATTGACGATAGTTAGGGAAAAAAAGCTTAAAGAGCGAACAGATAAAGGAAATTATGTTTATGTGTGTGTGTGTGTGTGGGGCATAAACTGTTGTGCTTGCAACATGGTGCAACTTGAACACAGTAATGTACACAAAGACTGAGTCGCTGAGTTGCATTCCAGTTTATTATGCGTTATAATCAACAACAACAGAGAGGGCGAATGGACGGGACTGGGAAGAAAGACAGAGCGTAGAAAAAAGCTAACGCACAGGACATTGCGAGCATCCTTTTTGTGCCACATGGAACCCTCAACGCGCCACTTAGCCAGCAACTGCTTGCAACGTGAGTATTATTCTGCAGTTGGTACAAGTCATGCCTGCATTTTGATACCCTACAAAAAGTCTCTCAAGTTTTTCAAGTAAGAAGCAATAATAACGACAATCAACATGTCTGGAAATTTAAACTAGAAGGTTTAAAGCAATCGTTAGGTGGTAATGGTGTGATTAATTGTAGTTAACGTAGCTATTATAACACTGGTTTGTTTTTTAAAAATATCTTACATAGACACCTCTAGAAAAGACCTAAAATCACAACAAATATTTCAGAATGCGATTTAGCTACTTTTAAAATTCTTCTTTTATTTTGTTAAAATCCGCACACTTACTAAACTATGCAAGAGTGTGTAATCTTCAGCATGATGGGGATCATGTTTTCTTCTTGTTTTGCATCCCTTTGTGGCATGAACGGTGGCATGACTGCTGTTAAGTGCTTTCCACCTGGTGGATTTGCTCTGGCACACGTGGCGTATATGTACTCGCTTTGCTCATTTGTTTGGCCCTTTCTCATTTGGCTAAGTGCGTTGAAGTCGTTGGCCCCGTCAGAGAATTAGGCTGTCTTCCGAGCGTCTGCTGATAAATGAAATCAACATTTACTGCCACAGTCAGAGTCGCGTTAAACGTGCAACACCAGCAACAAGCACGCAGCGGACAGCCAGGAGCGTACTGCAAACAGCGAGAAGTCGTCGCACTCGAGACTATACAAAATGATGCAACCTTTCGCACTGAACTTCGGACAAGTGTCCACGTGTGTGGCACATAGTGAATTTGCACATTTGCAACGCTGTGGCACAAACAATTTAAAAGGCAGTCGACGCTGCTGTTGCTGGTCTGCCGCTTAGTTGCACGCTTAAGTGGTCACTGGGGTTTGACACGGAGTCAGTGACACCCAACTCCAGAGTGTGGCACTTTCTAGCCGTGCCCCACAGTGGCAAGCGGCAAGCGGCAAGTGGTAAGTGTCGTGCGGTGTTTGGCGTGTTGCGCGCTTCAATACTTTAATATAAAAATATGCAAATTATTTTTTGTTGCACTGCCGTGGCGCACATGCCGCAAGCAGCGCTCCACCACGACAAGGACAACGGCAGTGTCGGGGATAAGACTGGGGTTTGAGGAAAAGCACGACAAGGATGCTGACGGAGACGCCACTTTAATTAAAATTAAATATTTTTATGCTCAGTACCAACGAAATGTGTATAAGCCGAAGGAGCGGCACAAAGTGTGTGTGTTGGTGTGAGACAGGGACACGTCAAAAGCATCGCACAGTGATGCAGAAAAAAATGCAGCCAACAGAGTGGGCTATCAGTAAATTGATTAAAAAAACTTGCTAAGGGCGACTGATTAACAAATGTGCTTCAAAGAAAATATTTATCTTTGTCACATGTATCTGCACACACACATGTGTGTGCGTATGTTTAAAGGATATGTACTTAAAAGCTTATAAAACTGCGGGTTATTTTCACTTCAAAGTTTTTCAAATTAAAGACAATTTACATGTGAACTTGGTTTAAAGACAAGGGTAGTAGGTAGCAGCTCTTCAAACTTATTCAAAACTTCCTTTAAAGTTATTTTTCAAAATTTTAGTAAAAGTTTTGTAAAACTTGAATCATTTGCAAAGAATTTAAGGCCGATAAAGTGAATCAAAACAATAAAGATGTAATTAGAGTGTAATTTTAATTTTAAACTTCTTTTGGCAGTGAATTAAAGCGTTTTTTGAATAGCCCAAAATGTAACTGTTGTATTTCCTTAAGGGACTAGTCTGTCGCCAGTTGTTGCCTTTTTACATAGTTGAAAATCCTTTTAGTTTAAGCTGTACTTTTCGCCTTTTCCTTTACTTTCCTATCCCTTCCTTTCCTCTTCTATCCTGCCCTTCTTTTGACTGATCCGGGCACTAGTTTTTCCAAGTCTTTTCACATTGTGTGCGCTGATTTGCTGTTTTAGTTGCTTGTTAAGCTGCGTACTTCTTGTCCCTACTTACCGCTGTTGACTTTAATTTCTTATGCACTACAGAGGGGTATATTCATATTATAACTTGCTTAAAGGAATGTCTTTGATAAGTTTCATTGTGCAAAATAATAGCAAAAATAAATTATAATTATATGAAAATACACAAGTTTTCTGAACATATTACAGAAATCACAGATTGTAAGTACCCCTTTAAATAAATTAATTCAAATCTAAATAATCTGCATAATTGAAATCTTTTGTACAATAATAGCAAGTTAACCCTGCCACTTTTTAAGCGTATTTCAAAGTCGGTGGGATTAACCCAATGCAGCTTTTGTATTGCTTTCGTATTCTTGGTCTGTGGTTTGACCAGCGGGTGTCAGCATCTGCTGCCAGCTGGTGAAATAACTAAAAACTGTTCATTAAGTTGGCACTATTTGCAAATTTATCATAACTTGGCCAAAACCGGATTTGAAGAATCCTTCCCAGTGAGTTCAACACAATGAATGAAATTCATTTCCTTTCGACTTTTCCTCAATTCCCACTTAAATAACGATTTTAACTTTAAAGCACTGCACTGCGAGTGACAGTGTCGAAACACACACACACACCCACACTCTTAAGAAGAGATGGAAAGAGAGTAGATGAGAAATAGAAGAAGAGAGACAGGCATACGTAAAGTCAGAGCTGTATGAAATCGATTTAATTTCGTCACTGAAGCGAACGTAAACAAAGGGAAAGCGAGAAATGTGGAGGTGAGGCAAGAAGTGAATCTATAAAAGACTGGCAGAAGTGGGAAAGAGAGAGAGGGAGAAAGAGAAACGGAGGAAAAGGGAAGTGGAAACAAAGCAATGTCCAAAGTAGAAGAACAACAACAACATTCGTCAAAGCAAAGTTGTTGACAGCTCACGTTCGCAGTGTCCAATAGATGATGCTGATGACGTTTGTATATCACTGTCTATGTGTGTGTGTGTGTGCGCATGTGCCTGTGATAGTGTGTGTTGTTGTGTTGCGCGTGTTGTTGCAACGTGTTGCGAATGTGCGTTATATTTTGGCGTATGCGCTCGCGTTGTCCAACAGACCGAAATAGGAAACCAAATTAATCACAAATATTACTTTTTGTAGCAACTTTGTGTGTGTGTTTGCGTGTGTGTCTGTGTGTCTATGTGTGGCAAGTCTATTTATGTGTCAATATGAGGTTTGAAGAGCTTGGCAGGACATTCCATTGTTGAAAACGTGTCTTCCTTAACTTGACACTCACTCGATTATGTTTTCAGTTCATGTTTTTGGAATTATTTCATTTCATTTTCTTTTCTTTATTTTTTTTTAAGTCGCATCTGCACGCGCACCCCACTGTCTTCTGTCTGTTGTTCTCTTATCATCTTATTTAATTTCCCTCTGTTCTACTTTATCACTGTTTATTTTTCCCTGTGATAATCAAGAAATTTCTGTATGTTGTGCTTAAAGCGACAGTTCATTGAAATGTCTTAAAGATCGTCTTTATGTTGATGATCTAAATTGATCTTTAAGCTGAGTATTGTTAATGAAGTAAAAGCTTCTCTTGATCAAATCAAACCTTGCATGAATCCAGTTTTCGTAAGATATCTTCTAGCTGTTAACTATTGACTTACTTTAGACTTTTAGATTTTTTATACAATTTAATAAGTCACTGCTTTCTGTAAGCAAAGTTCCTTTAGCTGCCCTTTGACTCTACACAGGGTAATTGCTAGTGTAGAACTTCCTCAGAGCTTCTACTTACATGTTGTCTACTCGAATTTATTAAATTGACACATGCTGACAACGCTCAGAGCAAGACAACGACGCACTCGGTAAAGAAGTTGCACTCGACCAGTACGGCATATTCAGAAAAGAGAACAGAATGTTCCTTCTATATTTTTTCCCTCTTTCGTTTTCCACACTCCACAACGGTTTTCCGGTTTCAGTTTCAGTTCTTCTCTGTGCGCTTGTCAGTTACAAAAATAAATCACTCAAAGGCAAGTCAGTATGTGAACTATACGAAATGGATACAGCTCTTTTGGCGTAGGACCAAGGCTGCTGAAGTAACTGCTTCAAGTTTCAGTTGTAAAAATTTTAATTTTTCGCAAAATTAACTTTACAGAAATTATTATGCAAATGCCAAGCGCAACACAAAAGCACATACCAAGAACACACACTACACACACATACACCCAAATCATTTAAGTGTGCTTGTGCCTTAGCTGCAACTAACAGCGGACCATAAAACAATAATTGCAACATCAACGAGCAGCTGTGTGTGTGTGTTTGGGGGGGTGGGGGCTTGGGAGTGAATTAAATGGTAAAACAGAGAGGAAATTTGGGGGCATGTTAAAGGGTTGTGCAAGTTTTCTTTAGCAGCTCCCCGCTACGTCTGATTAATACAAATGAGCGGCGATTTGTCATGTCACTGCGTTTAAATTTATCATTTTACTCGACAGGCGCGAGGCTCCGCTTGCAATTGTTGTTTCAGTTGTTGTTGTTCTTGTTGTTGTTGCTATTATTGTTTTTTTCTGTTTCCTACACTCTACCAAGCGTAATGCCATTTTGTTTTGCTTTCGTTCTTACGACTCCTTCTGTTTTTTTTTTGCAGCAATTTCATTCTTTCGCTTGTTTGTTTTTCCGGCTTCCGGTTTGGCATTTCCTACACCCCCGTGAGGAGGAAGTGGATGGTGGAAATACAGCGGCGCCAAGATCACACAGCCATTGCACATTTTGGCTCTGATTCTGAACTGTATGTCCATTGTTGTTGCTCCTGTTGTTGCTGTTGCACTAAGTAAATTTTATGTAGCATATGGCAAGGCGCAACATTTTTTGTTAATGGCCTGTAAAAGTCGGAGTTTTTCTCTCTCTGTCTCTCTCTCACTCTCATATACTGCCAAACAAATCCCTTTTTGCTTCAACTTTTTGCCGGAAACCGAAATTTCTTGCTGCCGGCCATTGACATGACGTTGCTGCTGCCCTCTTGTTTATTGTTGTTGTTACTGCTGGCAATGGCCAAGAGCATAATTCGATTAGCTTTTATTGCAGCGTGTTGAACTGCAATCATTGCAGAAAAATGCCAATTAGAAAAGTTCTTCGTCTCGTTTTATTTGTGCTTTATAGTCAGTCAGATTTCTGGCATTTAGTTACCAAGTCAGTGTTGCAGCTGTGGCTAAGTTTGCTGCTTTTTGTCTGCTGCCAACTGCCTTCCGCCTGCTGGCTGCCTCAACTATCAGCTAATGAGCAATAGCTACCCGAAAGTCAATGAAACTTTTGCTTTACATTGCTCAAAATACTAAACCACAAAACAAGCTCAACACACGCACTAACCACATATACAAATTCTACAATTCAACAAAAGGCACCGAAATTTGAGTACAATAAACTTTGTGTAGCCTGGAACAAGAGCAACAACAACAGCAGTTGACAACAGCAGCAGCAACACAGGTAACTAAAACTATTCTATACAGCACCTGCGATAACATGAGCTTACACACACATGTATAGATTTTTTACCCTCAACCACACACGCACACACACGCACACACAGACACAACCTTGGAAAACTTGGCAGTTTCATTTTCACTTTAATCAAAAAGTTTTTGCAACTCCACCGAAAATTTGCATTCATTTTAATTTTACGCTAAATAAATTATTATCTAAAGCAGTAAAAGTGTGCATGTGTGTGTGTGTGTGTGTGTGTGTGCTTGTGTATAATAAACTTTATCCTGATGTATGCAACAGCATGAAATTGAAGTGTAGCATCTGAAGTTGGTGCTGCAAATTTGGATTGATAAATGCCAACAAATTTGGCCAGCTCATTGCCACAAATGTTGCTTGCCACATGCTGCACATTTAATTTTGCCACACAGACGCACTGTGTAATTAATAAATGCATACACTAGTATATATTATATGCTCCTGCTTGTGGGCGTGGCATTTGTTTTTAGCTGCAACGAAGACACAGATTAGTCGCTGCAGCGTCGAGTGTGGCAGCTACAACAGTTGCTGCAACTGTGCCATTATTAGTGTTGCACTGTCATTTAAGTTGCTGCTGCTGCTGGCAGACACATTTGCTGCTGCAGCCAGCGGAACTCGCGTTTTTGATAACATTTTAATGAAAACTGTCAGTTGCAATGCGTGTTGCAAGTTGATGCCAAGAGGCGCCACACCCAACACTCATTCACTCACTTTCTCTACTTCGCTCTCGCTCTCGCTCTTTCCCTATGTCTGTCTCTCTTGCTGCTTTGTCAAGTGTGAATTCAACACTTGTGACTTGACATTTTTGGGCGAAATGCCGTTGCCGTTGCTGTTGCCACAACAGCGAGGCGTACGCAATCTTCATAAGTTGAGCATACGCCGCGTTAACGTGGCAACCACAATGCTTGCAGCATTCGGTGGCAGCAGCTGCACTTTAGTGTACATTAGGCAGTACAACGACTTCATCTCCATCTCCAGCGAAACAATTCTGCGGTGCTTTGTTTGCCCAGCCGATGTGTTACCCCTCTGTTTGCATCTTTCCACTTGCCGTCTTCCTCTTGCCACTTGCTTCTTGCCTCTTGCGTCTTTTCGGCTGCTGCATTTGCTCATTTTGTTGGCTAAATTAAAATTGCATCCGTCAAGTGGCAAGCTGAGCAACTGAAGAGCTCAGCGACTATGGTCATATTTTAGCTGCTTTAGCTTTTCTCATTTCAAATTTGACGAAAATTTTTATACTTTAACTTTGAACGCATTACGCGTTAAAGTCAAAGCTTAACAATTTAATTGCGGCCACGGAAATGAGCTTTTGGTCATGTCAAACGTGACAGCCTAAGCGCACACGGAGTGCCGCAAACAGCGAATTTCAAAGTTCTTGCCACAGCGAGGCAATTAACTTGCCACGCGCAAAAAAAAAAGTAGAAAAAAGAAGAAAACAAAGAAAGTATGGTACGAAATGCATTTAAAAATGGCTCACGGGCGCCATTTTGTGAGTTGGTTCACCAACTGGCAACTCAATTTGAGTGCAAACGACCAAAGCATAAACAGAGGGCACTGTAGTAGACACACACTAATACGCTCCCCTACACACACAGCTCGAGTTGTGTGCGAATCGGATTGGTCGGTCAGTTGGATTTGTTTGTGCATCAAATTGCAATTGCCGTTTCATTTGTGTGCATGCATACATGTCCATCTATGTGTGCGTGCGTGCGTGTGTGTGTGTGTGTGTGTGTGTAATATAGTGTGTGCCGAACGGAAATAAAACCAAAACGGATATGCTTACTAAGTGCCTGAACACACACAGCGGCCACATCCGCCGACGCAAGGTTGTTGTAGACTTCAACGCCAGTGGCAAAACAAACGCCCAGAATTCTATTTTTAGACACTGCCCCTTGCACCCTGACCTGTCGCCGGGTCACCGTGTGTTCTATGCCTATGCCAGGATACCTGCATCAGTCTATTTGCATTTACGTTGATAGGTGCCGGCATTTTCGTTATATCCATTCTCTCTTCTAAGGGTATTATGCTTTTCAAAGCGGATCTGACAGGGGACAATTCCAGCACAAAAGTCTTAACAACCGTACACAATTGGTTATATTCTGGTATAAGATTAATTGTAACTTAATCAATAGAGAAAACCCTATAAAGTGAAGTAAATAACTCAGTCTTAAAAATTGTATAATTTATTTAATATTATTTTTTCTTAAAAAAATGATTCAGGCATTCAATCTGCCTGTAAGGGCGTTGCAAATTCATCGAATGTCCATTTAATATCGACTCGGTAGTTTTGTTAAATTGTCTTAGTCCAAAGTTGAGTGGAGAATTTGTTGCCTACTTTGGGGCGAACAGTGTATCGACGATAATAGACAGCAGCAATTTGGTAGCAATTTTCATAGAGATTTATGAAACAGTTGGATTGGCAAATTGTGCAAAATACTCTTGGTATTGAGTCATTGAGAAAAAGGAGTTTACTTTCCACCTGATTGCATATCTATTGGGCACTCTATCAGGAAATGACCAGTGCCTTGCCCCAAAAGTTCAATGCGCTTTAAGAAATTTACTTCAAGTTTTTTGTGTCAGTGAATAGAGTTGAACATCTGCTCAGTAGTTGTCCCAGTTTGGTCAATAAAGTCAATTTCAAGCACAGATTGAATGTCGTGAAGGATATCATATGCGCGGAAAGAAAAGGGATAACGTGAAAAGGCGAAAGAAAGAGAAAGAAACAGTTCTACAAACAGAGCATCGATGCGAAAGTTGGAAACGAAGAGACCGCAGCAATCGTTAGACCTTGTCTGCGTTGGCCAAAACTTATGCCGCAAAACTTTCGAACAAAGCAAATGACTTTCGACAGCTTTTGTTCGTCGTGTTGCATACGATTTTGTCTATTCCGAATATTTTGCTATATAATTCACACCTGGCAGACCGCAGTGGCAACTATTTGTCTACGGCAAAGAGTCAAATGCGATTGCATCGCCAGTTGCTAATTATTCCAAAAGACAATGCCACGCCTCGACACTTGCTCCATCTTTAGCCATGTTATCAGTTCGAGCAGCGACCTCACGTTGCCGTTGGCCCGTAAAATCTCCTTAGTCTCGGCTGGTCGCTTCGCACGCTCTATATCTCTCTACTTCGTTCTCTTCTGCACTAAGATAGGCAACGATTTTTGCTTCTCGGAGCTTAGTCAAATTAATCCGCTAAATGAGTTTTGAGTGACATCAGCTGGACACAAAACTCACTCGTCCTTTATTTTACGGCGCTTGGCTGCTTATCTTTCAAGCTCTACTCTTTAACAACAATAACAATAACAATAGCAGCAGCTGCTGCTGCTGTTTATGTCAAAGGGCATACAGATACTCAAATGTGTATATTTAAACAGTGTGAAAATATTTGGGCCCAACGCAGTGCATGCAACGAAATGTAAAAACAATGCGACAATCCAATGATATAAATACAACAATAAATTGAATATCATTTGTTTATGCGCTCCAATGCGTTTACCAACTGACATGGTCGCACAACAACAAATACAAACACACACTCGCACACCAAAACAGCTTCCATAAAATGTAATAAAATGCGAGCATTGCAGGTGTCATCGAAAGCGACAGCAAACTGTCAGCGTGATGACGCCAGCAAAGGCCACACTTTTGTGGCTAAAATATACAACGGAGCACAAGTGAGCACACACACACACACGCACACACACACACACACAGGCACACACTCACATTTATGCAATTTAAAGTAAAACACAAAACTGTCCCACTGTTGGCCAACGTGACGTATGCGCAATGTGCAGTGCTGTCACACAATACTCTATGCTAAAGTATGTTGTATATAGGTAGAGCGGGATCGTGTGTCACGGCAGAAGATGTGAATTGGGGATGAGTGCGGATTTTGAAATAAGTTTAGTTGCGTGTTGGCATCCGTGCTCTCTACGCTTTTTCAATTCTCGCCAAAAATGTCGAACGCGCTTAGACTTAGTCCGGCGTCGATGGCGACGCTTTGACACGAAACAAATTTAACTTTTTCATCTCGAGCGCATAAACAAACAAAAAAGAAATAAACAAACACGCACACTTCACACACACAAAGCCACGACGCACACACAAGCACACACATACACTTGAACGTGCACTCACTCTCACACCCTCTGTGGACGGAAGAGAGAATGTGAGGGAATTTTTACGTTGAGATGCGTGCAGGTCGAGCACAAACAACCAGCTTTAACTTTAAGCTGTGAACTGTGGAATACTCTTATTGTTAGTTCACACGAAGCATCACAAAGCAAAGAATTCTTTAAAATACATTGTACACAAGTTTATAAGTCCTTTATTAAATAAATATATGCGAAAAGAATATTCACTTATTTTCTTAGTTAATTAGGCAACAAGCACATCTCAAATCAAGATATCTTATACTAAAAAATATATTTAAATGTGCTTAAATTTCCCTTGTAATTGTGGAATTTAAGCTGCTACCATTAAGAGATTATTGTTTATTAATTGATTTGCTTTGTTCCAAATCACAGCAGAGTTCAACTCGAATTCAACGCGTCCAGCGCAGACGATGCATGCGGCATGGAAAAAGCACGGATCGTGGGCAGCTTCAGGATACAAACGCCAATCGGAATGCCGCCCTTTGCATTCTTTACGCTCTGCTGCATACTTTCAGGCGGCAAAGCGATTTCCCACATTTGACATAGAGAGAAAAGTGTCGCACTCCATGAGCGAGAGCACAAAGGAGTGAGAGAAAGAGAGTGATAGCATGGAGTATGATATTTGTGCAGATAGCCTGTATTTGTGTGTCTAAGTAGTGGACTGATAATTTCAATTAAAGTGATAAAAAGTCAGGAGAAATATATTGAATGGATGCAACTTTAAATATCTAAATCCATTTAAAATATTATTGGGAAATTTTATAATTTTTAGCTATTAAATTGAATTTAACTTATAATCCATTCTGTCTGTTACATGCACAGTCATTGACCAGCTACGTACTTTTGAAATGTCTACAGATTTATAGGGTATACAAAAGAAAAGTGAGCAGCACCACAAAATGCATAAAATATGCGCATATATTATTTTGGCTAGGCGTGCAGCCAGCAGGTGCAAGTGCAGATGCCTCTATGTATTTGTGCCGCTGTTGTTGTTTTAGTTCCGTCACTTTCATAAATATGCATGCAGCAATTTTTTTTTGTTTTAATTAAAATGCAACGCAGTAGCCAAAAAAGAAAAGACGTAAAGTGAACAAGAAGAAAACAGCAAAATACTCTAAATTCGCGATGCCTTAAGATTGATTGAATTTTTATGCTTCTTATAAATCATACAATAATAAAAACAATTTCAATTACACAAAGTATTCGCATCCAAATGGCGTCCAGTTGTATGGTGACTAGTCAAAAGAACTTCTCCCACTTTGACTTGTCTTTTACTCTCGGTTATTGCCACAACTTCGGCTAATTAATTCATGCAAATGTACCCCCAAAATCTGGCTGTGTTGGGGCTAATTATGCGGCGCCCGCCCTAGTTTTCTTTTAGCTCCCATTCCCCATACTTTAGCCACTCATTTCCCTTTCCAAAAGCATCTGCAGTACCATTGACATTTTGTCAATGTTGTCAACATGAAATCCCAAACAGAAGTGTCATAAACTTTGACAACAGCAAAAACTCTGCGACAGTCCCCAACAAACTCATCCTGTTTTGTCTTTGAGTCCCGTTTTTCTGCTCCGCTCTACACTGTCTGCTAATTCTATGTCGCAGGACAAGGGCATCATTTGCGCTGTCGTTTTGTAAAATTAATTAAACAAAAATGTAAGCAGAGTACAAATAATTTTCCGGCGCGTGCTCCAAAGTCCAACTTAAATGAATTTCTCAACAGTTTCCAACTCCGCGGAGAGCAGAGTTCATGCACTGAGCGAAAACTAATATTGAAGCTTTGAAATTCGTATCAATAATTATAACTTTAAAGAGTTTCACAAATTATTAAACAAAAAATCTTTTTTTTTAATCTTAAAACTCCTCAAAGACTTAAATATAACTTTAAGATATTTTAACTTAAAGCGATTTCGTTCAGTGTAATATTTTGTAGCCGGGTCATATAGTAGGGAAAAGTTTTCTTGGGATAGCATTAAATTTTTAAGAGAGATCTCGAACTAACTGTTAAAATTGCACTTGTCACCTTTTTGGTGTGAACTTACGCGAGGATTAGATGAAAATTGCAATAAATATTTCATTTGCCACCAGGCGGGGGAATGACTTTATAGGGGCATGAATGAAGGTGTTTTGGTGGGCGGATTGGCTGTCAAAATGTACGAATTTGTGTGCAAGGTTGCCGGCACAATTCATACAAAAAATAACAATGTAATTTGTGACAAAAGGTTTTACAAGCTGCCGTGGTGGTGGTTATTTGCTGAGTTGCCGAGTTGCAACGCCGCGGCAACACTACTTGGGGGCAAAGCAAGCAGCAGAAAATGCAGTGCAAGGAAATCAACTGCGGCCAAAAAACAATGAAAATTGCACTTAAGAAAATGAATTGCATGCAAATGAGCATGTGAATGGCGGTGGTGTTAAGGTGGCAAGGTAGATGGTTGCCTGTAGCAGTAGTAGGTACAAGGTAGTGTGGTGCACGGCAAAACAAAACCACAAGTCAACCAGCGTACAAGCAGCTAAGCAACAACAAGAACTCGAGGGTGTTGCAAGGTTACATGGTGGCGCCCCCAAAAAACCGCAAACAGGCGTTAAAATGCCGCGGCAAATTGTTGTTGCAGCTGCTGTTGTTGATCCCGCTACTGTTGTTGTTGTTGTCACTCTTAGTGT
Source organism: Drosophila nigrodunni (assembly GCA_020829145.1). Taxonomy (NCBI): domain Eukaryota; kingdom Metazoa; phylum Arthropoda; class Insecta; order Diptera; family Drosophilidae; genus Drosophila; species Drosophila nigrodunni. The sequence goes on from JACVCZ010000001.1 coordinate 15,028,601, forward strand.
TGGCGTTGGATGTTGTGTGTTGGTTGTTGATTGTTGGCAGTGCGCAATAAATTTTCCATGGAAAAATTTCGTTTATTTGATTTTCAGCAACTTTAACGACATTTTAATGCGCTTTGAAAACAAACAGAAAATAGGTGGCACACAAACACACACACACACACCCACCGCTGCACAGCAGTCAAAAGTCAGCAACAGCAAAGTGCTGTTAACTTTTCCTCATATGTACCTGGCAAATAAAAATGCGCACTTTTAATCAAATTAATAGTTCCGTGTGCGTCCAACCTGAGAGAACGTCCACACACTGAGGTCAAGCAGTCAACACTCAGCCCACGCCACACCCCTTTTCGCCCATTTGCTTTTTTTCTCACAGCACCTAACGTAAAGTTCTCCCTCCACATCAATTTGAGTCGCTCGATGCATTCATTTTCAGCACATTTTCGATTTGTGAAATTCAACAAACATGCCAGCTACAAATTTATATATAAGACTAACAGCTACCCTGTCTTCTGATAAAAATAACATTTCAATAAGAAGCAATTAGCTAAATTATTTTTTAATTTTTGTAAAATAACTAGAAATAAATATTTTGATTAAACTGCCAGTTTAGAAACATAGTCATAGAATTAGCTAGCAAACAGTCATAATTTTTTATTTATTATTGAAATTAATTTACAAAAACTCCCCTTATATTTAAAAAATAAGGTATTTCTGGCCAATAAATTCCTGCAGAGGCATTTCATAAAATAGAAGATCTCGTTGCTCCTCTTTATGATACACATTTAAGGGATTTTTATGGTAACAGGATATAAAAATGCATTGCGCAGTGTGAGTGCGTGGGTAACAGAGTATTTGTAACTCTGCATAGCTATATGTGAATGTGCGTGTGAGTGTGTGTGTACATGGTGAAAACACTTAAAACGCTTTGGCAATCAAATGCAAAATCAAAATCAAAATCCGAAATTGAAAAACGCAAACAAAATTGTGAAGTGAACTTTACGAGTGAGTCTATCGAAAGTGTTTGGAATTCGTTGGCGAATATCCCCGCATGGTCATAGTAGCTATTGGGTGAGCGTACAGTTGGGGGTGGCCATTGAGTCATGGCAGTGCATTAAGTGCTAACTGCCAACGCTTAACTATGGCGCAAAACTTTTAAACTGAAAACTACAGCGAAGCTCTTGAAGTTCTCGGTAAGCTACGCCGCTGGGACACGTTCAAAAGGACTCGTTTGAACGTTTGGCAGTCCAGCAGCTGGAATTGAAGCATGGCCTCTAATCAATCAATCCACAACTGTTTCCACAAATAAGTATTAAGCTCAAACCACAGTTTCGAAATGCTCTAATTACTTTAAAAGCCGCGCAGCCGATTGCCCTGTTAGGCCCCTTTATGGTCAACCGCATTGGGCTAAGGGTTTCTAGCAGAAGAGTAGGAGACCGACTGAAGAGCGGAATGAGAGTTTTCACACCGTATGCCAAATTTACCAGCATTGCGCTTTTTATTGAATATTTGCAGAAAAACAAACAACCAGCAAACATAAATAAATAATTGAATACGTTATTTTATTTAAGGTTCAATTATCCTGTAAATAAAATGAGTATAAAAAGGGGTATTTCAGAAAACTAGCAGTGTTTGTAACTGGTATATTAATATTTTGAGTAGGCAGCCAGACTAAAAAAGTCATTTAATAGCAAAATTTATGAAAATTAAGAAAGCAAAGAAATCGCTGAGAAATGTGGGTTTTACTTCTCTTTAAGTAAAAGCTTTTTGTTCTCTTAGAATAGCATTTCTGCCTAGCACACCTACAGCGTATCTGATAGTCTTAAACACTCATGATTTTAATGCCTGCTCCTGCCAGTTGATTTGCTGCGGCCTAACCAATAAATCACTCATTAAAGCGCCTCAAACTAATGCGACAAATGTGCGCAGCGACCACATAAATTAAAATTAACATTTGTTTGTTACTGTATAGTGTACACTGTACACATGTGTGACGGTGAGAGTATGTGTTCGGGTGTGTTTGTAAGTATGTGTGTGATAGCATGTGAATTAGTAAAATGAAACCCAACATGATGACCACAAGCTGCCACAGCATCAACGGCAGCAGCAGCTCTACAATTTAATGAGTTCAGCTTTACACACACCCGCACACCCACACCTACACCCACATAAACACACAGACAGAGTAAAACACCCGCACATGCTGTTGACCTGGGGAAAACCAAGCTTGATAAATTTTAAGTTTGGCCAATTTGATGCCAAATTAAATGACAACAAAATGAATTGCTTGCGAATACCTAAATATATTATAAATTATTTATGATAAACGTTGCAAAATGCGCATTTCAATTGACGCTTTTCCACCCACAACAAAAACAACAAAAGTAACAACAACAATGACAGCAAAAGGTTAAGCCTGAAGCAAGTTGACAACATTAAGAATGCCGGATCCCTAACCCTTTGGTGCACCTGGCAAAGCCAAATTCCAAAGCGGCAACTAAACAAATTTTCCAGCCACAAGGCGACATAAATTTTTCTTATGAATAAATTATTGAGCTCACTGCCTTTGTGCATTGAGATGGGCCTCTGGTCCGGAGTTGCTTGAGCTCTCACTCCTTTTAGTTTTTGAAGCAAAAGGCTACTTAAGACATCGGTGTGTGTGTGTGTGTGTGTGTGTAGGTTCAACCACTTGACTTGGTCCACTGACTTCAAGCGGACTGTAAATATCCTGCTCGTCTCAAGCTATAACATTTACACATATTTGGTCCTTGACGGTACAAGCAGAACAACGCCAAGAATGCCAACAACGGTGACAACAACGACACTTAACACTTGCTCTTCTCTAGACCATAAAATGGTTTTTATATGTTTCTTCTTATGTCCATAAGTATGTTTATGGAGTCTACCAGATCATTTATCATCATTTGCTAGACTAGAAGTAGGCAATAGTGTTCTCCGCCTCCACTTTTACCACAAGAACAGCACGCACTTTAGTTAATGTGGTTGTCCTGCATTCATGATACTGAAAAAAGTTGTGATTATTTATTTTAAATGAAAAACTGTCTTATTAAAGCCACTGATGAATATATAGAAGCGTTAAAGAATCTATATTAAGATATGAAAAACAACTTAAAGAAAACACCAGATACAAACTTGGTTTGAACTTTTATGCCTATACCTAATTACATTCTAAATTTGTCTTCTTCCTATTCAACAGTTATTTTAGTTTACATTTATTACATAAAATTGTTAAAACATTCATTTAGATTTCTGTTGGCAAATCGAAACAATTTAAATGCAAATTGATAAATATTTAAAAACATTAGAAATTAGAAGAGAAAATATGTCTGGTTTATGGCATGACAAAATTTAATACAATTTGTATCTCATTATTAAATTGAAAACACATATAGATCAGTCAACAAATCGTTATATCGTTATGTGTACATAAATTCATACCACCAACATCGATTGCAATCAAACTTCTAATAAATTATGCATTTTAATGTTCATTATAGTTTTTTTTTAAGTTAAAACTCATTTGAACGATTATTGGAATTTCTAAATTGCATTGATTGTGTGCGTGTGAAAGCAACAAAAGCAACAACCACAACACGAAGAGTGCAATAAATAAATATGCAAATATGAAAACTGATTTGGGTGCCAGAATTGATTGCGTTGAACGGAGCGTTGTGCACTTTTAATGCTAATTTAAAGGAATTTAATTGAAATCGATTTGAAAGGGCATACTTCAATTCAATTACTTTCATTAGGTTGATTGGAAAATTCTTGCGAAAAGTTATTAAATTGTTATAAATAAATATGAAATAAGTTTGGCAAACAACCAAAGGGCATGAAAACGAAAGAAAAGTTGCCAAAACATATTGCAACTTTCTTATCCCTTTTTGTGCCCTACTTACTACAACTCGAAGCAAATCAAACTGCCCTCAAGCCAAACATCAATCAATCAAGCTGCCTCATCGCTTCTGGTTTCTCCTTGTCCTACTCCTCCCGCTCCCCCATGGAGCAACTTTCCAGTTTGCGGCTTGAGTTAGTCCCAAAGTATTTACAACATATGCAACTTGTACAACGTGGCGTATGATGAATACTTAAAGGCAAGCATTTCATTATTGTTATGCAGGCCTCTCTCTTGGCCATTGGACTTAAGCCAACAGACATACAATTACAAAAGACATACACAAACACACACACACATACACAGATAGACATAAATACTTTGCGGATTCGTATCCTTAGAATAAATCCATGGGAAAAAGTTTTTTTTTAGTTTGGCTTGGGGGAAAAAGTTTTTCCTTGGCATCGGTTTGCATTTTCGCCTTTGCACTTGGCTTTTTATGCAACTTTCTATTCATGAATAATTAACGGCATTGTTGTTGCTCAATAGCGTCGGCGGTGTGTCAAAGAACTAGACTAACTCCAAATTCAAGCCCAAAGAGTAGTTAAGAATTTTGCTATCTGTGAGTGTATGCATGGGGTTTTGGTTAGTTGGCAGTGGGTTTTTGTAAAGCATCTTCCGGTTGCACGTAGGTTGATGCTTAAAGTTTTAACTGCGCCCGGGGGTATGCAATGGTTATGGTTGCGCTTGAACTTGTCAGCCAAGTTCGAAGTCCTCGGGCGAGCAGCACTAGCATGGCTTATAAAATTTAATTGGATTTTGATGCCAACAGCAAAAGCAGCCAGAGCAGCACAGAGCAGCACAGAGTAGCACATAAATTGATTTGCCGGCCAATGAAGAAACGTTTCTGCTTGTAGCATGCAATCAGCTGTTCAATTTCTTACAACCATTTCATAACCATATTCTTAAACTATTTGCAACATACTTTGCGCTACTTTGCCACTTGGCTAACTGACGTTTTTATAGCATTTCCATGTTTGACCAGCAACAAAATCGTTTAATTCCGCGAATGCCAATGACCCAATCCGTATCGTGATGCTCCACTGAGCATTGCAGCACATGCAACACTTCAATTGGAATGCGAGCACGTGACTTTAGTTGCAGCTGCCAGATTTGCTCGACCAATAAACATTGTAGATTTGGGTTCAAGAAACCCTTATTGTGTTAATGAAACAGCTTTTCATTTCCATTGTTAATTAAACTCTGAAATCCTGTCAGTTATTTGTCTAATCAATTTCAATGTAAGTTGATTGTGACTTTAAATGTGACACTGAACTAAAATACATTAAACAAAAATTGAAGTATTGCAAATAAAATGTCTAATACAGAAATGAAGTGAAAATAAATCAATTTATAGATTATATTTTATTGAGTATGCTTGTTCTAAAATACTATTCTATGCAACAGATATGCTAATTAAATACAATTAATATGTCTATGAATGAAATGAAAATGGTTGTTGGAAACAATATTGTTTAAATTTTTGGTCTGTCTAAATAAGAGTATAAAATAGTAAATTGAATAAACTTTCACTTGAGTTGTCATTAATTGTCGGCAAGACAATTAAACAAGTGAGAAAATCGACAGTTGGCTTGAGCTGATTTTCTAATTAAATGAATTCAGACAGAAATGAGCAGCAATTGAAGCAACAACAAACTTCCATATCCGTTTCCGTTAGGTTTCAGTAACAGTTACAGTTACAGCTACAATTACAATTCGAAATTCGCGGCATTAAACAATTCAATTATGCAAGAGGCAAATCAGCAGCGACACCAGCAACATCCAACAAAGAATCCGCAGACAATTCTTCTTCAATTCAACTTTTAATTACTCGCAAAAAGAGAAGAAAGAATCGAATGGTTTGCTCATTGAATACTGCGCTCCCTTCTATCTCCTTATTTTTCTTTCTATCTCTCTCTCAGGCTTTGTCTCTTTACTTTAGTCTCACTGCTGGTTTACTCTATCATTTTATCTAAAAAGGTCAGAGGAGCAGCAAACAGGCGCCGACAAAATGAAGTCTTAAATCACAGCATGTTATTTCCGCTGCACGCGCTCCCAGAGTGCACCAACAAAAAGACGAAAGAGTAGTCGTCCTGGTCCGGGTCCGTCTCCTAGCGGGTGTTGGCACTGAGCTGAACGCTGCTGGAACGGCGCATTTAACGTTCCGTTTCCGGCTGTGTGTGCGACTGGCAAGGACAACACGCTAAGGACGATTATGTCGCCCGCGCTCAGATCAAAATCGCCAAAGAGAATTGTTTTCTCCTGCCATTTTTGTATTTTTATGTTTGTGTTTTTTTTTTTGGCTCCTGCTGGTGGTGCTACTGCGCTGTTTTGCCTTTTGGGTTCTATCAGTAGCGCCTTTTATGTCATCATAACCGCATAACGCAATGGAGTCCATAACAAGAAGACTGTCCCTTGCCGAGCTGGACAGTCGCCATTCTGCCATCCTGCGGAATGGCGAACGAGCAAGCGAATGTCCGTTTACATAAATTTCGTGGCGCAGCGCAAGGAAAACTGTCGAGCGTGCAGAAAAATGAGATGACAAATGAAGTTTGTCGGCTAATGGCAGCGGAAATGCGAGCGGGCTAGGGACGAGCACGGAATCAGAATCACATCTCGGGAGCAGAGCGAGAGGGCTTTAGAGTAGGGCGATGAAAAGGTTCGGTAGGTAGCAGCTTACACTTTTTGCGGCGTGGCAATGAACGGAAGTTGAAACAAACAAGTAAATAAATGGCGCCAATTGGGCGCCTCCCCTATATCATATCCTCTTACCCCTACCCCTATTCCACCCTATCGCCACCTCTCTGTCCCTTTCTTACGCTCTCGCTTAAATCCTTGCAAAACTGGCGAAACGAAGCGAATCCTTGCGATCCACTGGCCACTGGACTACTGGTGTCGTCTGTTATTTTAAAATTGCTGGGGACGTGGGGAATTTATTTGGTAATCTGAACTGAGTCGGACAAAGCGATTATTACGAGTAAACACAATCCATTTTCGCGTATGATTGGTGGCTCCAACGGGCCACATAATTAACAGCGAACTGAAGAGAGCAGAACTGCCCGCTTAGCAACGTCATCAGATTACCGGGTTCTTCAGTCCTTTCCTAGAGTTTCAGCCGTAACTCTATATTAAAATCTAATATCTTCAACTTGACCAGCACAGCACATCTCAGCACAGTGGGTGACGTAGTTGAGTTAGTAAGAAATTACATATATGCAAAGGAGTGGGCATATAGATATAGATATAGACATAGATATAAGTATAGATATAGATATAGATATAGATATAGATATAGATATAGATATAGATATAGATATAGATATAGATATAGATATAGATATAGATATAGATATAGATATAGATATAGATATAGATATAGATATAGATATAGATATAGATATAGATATAGATATAGATATAGATATAGATATAGATATAGATATAGATATAGATATAGATATAGATATAGATATAGATATAGATATAGATATAGATATAGATATAGATATAGATTTAGGTATAGATACAAATTAAGGACTACATACGTCTACTTTTCCCATTGTTGCACTCGCCAAGTATAAGTAGTATCCATTTCGAGCTGCATCCCCTACGATAACACACTCATTGCTGACCAGTGACTGAGAGAAATGGGTTGAGTAACCCCCTCCAGAAATAAATATAAACATGCTGAAAATCTAATCGCCAGCTACAATCAAAGTGTCCAGTTTTGATATTAAGTTGAGCATTAAATGTGAGCTAAGTAGACAAGAGTCTGGGCTTCGGCCATATTCACTAAATAGCACAGATACGAGTACAATTTTCAAGCACTGTAAACGACAGTGTGGCGTATACGTAATTTCAGGGGCGTCATGTGGTATAATGTGCCATCAGCTGGATGTCGCTACGTTATAACTGCGGGACAGTCAACGCATTTACCACTAACACATAAAGTCAACTTTGTCTATGTACAGCACACACACACACATGTGTGTGTATGTATGTTAATATGTGTGTGGCGTGGTGTGTGTATGTGTATGTAACCCCTGGGCGTTGTAAATATTATTCTTATCTTACACTATAAATCTACATATGACAATTTTCGCACAGCTGCCTGGCCAACGGGCAGCTGCAACATGGACTAACAAGCCATCCAATATTGGTTTACCTTAAAGTTGCCACAGTTCTTGATTTGCAGCTTTATCATTCAAACATTTTGCTACATTTTCAATTAGCATAAAGTTGAGTTTTTAACGTTATTCCGACAAGCAGCAAAAACCAGAAAAAATGTTAAAGTTTGGCACGCGAAAGAATTTATACCCTTTCGAAGCGAATGTAACTTTCGACTTATGTCCGCTTTGTGATAAATGCTTATAACAGGACAGCTAAGCTTGACTTTTCACAGGAAGCTTCAAGAAAGAACAGTTTTATTGTAATATAAAAATTAAATTTTTCTGTCTATGATTAGCCTTTACATCTTAAAATCATTGTTAAACGAAGCTTAAACATTTTCTGGGAAGAAAAACTATTAAAAACTAAAGTCTTTAACAAAACTTCAATTTTTAGATAAGCTCATTAAGAGCATCTGTCAGTCGTGTATACTTTTGCCTTATTTTTATGGCAAATTTAATTGGTAACTGCCCCTAGCTGCTCCCTAATTAACAATTTACTTTTTTTTTGCCCAACATTCACCACGAAGCATTTACAAAGGCCACAAATGAAGTCAAAGGCATTGCTGAAGCTGCAACTTTAGTGTTGCAACAAAAAAATAGGTTAAGAGTTGAGCCAACAGTTATCTCGGTCCGTCTCACACCTGCAACTACTGTTTGCTTGGTGGTTGGGGGTTGGCTAGCTTTCGGGGCACCTAAAGAAAATTCAATGAAACTCCCTAAAGTTGTCATAGCGCACATAAGTCACTGCCACATGTTTCAGCTGAGCGTTGTGGCAGTTTTTGTGGCTGGCATGCCATGTGCGGCATGTTTTGCAGAAATGTGGCACATGCATGAAATTGCATAAATCAGGAAACTGGATACGAAAGGACATACAATTCTGCTGATAGCAGACAGAGAGAACATACAAATGACAACAGCAACAGCAGCAGCAAAGCCAAAAAAAAAAATGAAAATAGAAAATAGAAATAGAAATAGAAAAGGAAAAGAAATGTGCATAGATACAACATCCGGCTGCATGGCAACAGTTGCATACTGCATGTTGCAGCAAGAGCGACAGCAGCAGCAGTAAGAATAGACGCCGTGGCAAGGACATTCCGCGAAACACAAAGCAAAACGCTGTGGACAATGGAATGAAGCATCATAAAGGCAACTGCGATAGCAGCAATGTTTAGTTTTATGGACTGGACACAGTAGCACACACAAACACATACCTCTGTGACGTTTCAGGTAAAATAACACCCAGCAGTAGAGCGTACACTGGTCAAAAACAAACTGGATCTTAAGTCTTAAAAAATGCTTGAAACTAATTAATGCAAACCATTAAAACCATTTCAATTTAAAAACAAGTTTTTGGAAAACCATATACTGAACTGACTAATAAGCTTATTAGCAGTGTTAACGTTTTTTTACAGTGCATGTACAGCACTAAAGACTAACAAGTGAATCTGCGGCTGATAAGACATGGCTGGGGGCATTACCACGATGGAGGAGGCATGACTACTGATTGCCTCCTGGTGGCAGCAAAACAAAGCAAGTAACGCTGCGGCAGAGCTCACAACAGGATGAATGCCACTTAACTTTGACCCTAACGAATACGCGATAGTTAGGAATATCCGCTGCCTTCGAATGTGTGTAAGAGTGTGTGTGTGTGCCGGAGTGTGTGCTGTGGCTTGTCGGCCATTTTGCGTTATCAGCGGTCAATGCAGCAGCCTCCACATACACATCCTTTCGTATCCTGTCGCATCCTTGGCCGAGGGCAAGTTGTTGACACTTTTATGAACTCCACAGATTGGCCATGTTGTGTGTGGCTTTTGTTGCGGTTTGCTGGCCGGACTTTACGGTAACCGCTCACGCAATGTCTGCCTGACTTTTTGCAGTCACTGTAGGTCTTTTTCTGCAACTTGCATCCGACCATACAGTCACTAATTTGAGGCGACGACAATGAAGCCAACTGAGCTAAAAGACCAAATGCCAAAAGCAGTAATCTCATACAAAGTCACAGCCCAGAAGGAAAACAAATTCAATTGCTCTAAAAGATGAAAATGTAGTAGAATTAGATAAATTTATTTTAACCATAAGTATTACGGCTGTTGTATTATTAGTGTGTATATTTTCCATGATTACAGCAAATGTAATTAATATCAGTTGTAGACAACCTCTGAAAGTCTTCTTGATAAAATTATAAAAAAGTTTTCCAGGGCTTTGAATAAAAGTTACAAGTTACATAAGATCTGCTCATATATTTTTACTTACTTATTCTTAATTTTCTACTAGTATTTCAGTATTTCCTACAATTACTTATACAACTTCCACTGCTATTTCACTGGTTTATGCTAATATTACTTTCATATCTTCTGATTTATCTAGACATACTTGAATTAATTATTAGTTCTAACTGTATATCTACTTACTAGACTTTAAGGTCTTGAATTTCTGCCTTTATTTTTGTAAAATGTTAAAATGATTCTAGCTCTCTTTATACTTTAAAAGTATGCTTAAAACTGCCCCGTTGGCCATAGATCTAAATGTACCAACTAAGGACATTCACGCGCTCTATGCATGTTACTGACACCTCATTGTTACCGGCTCACGGCCATTTGAGTGGTTATAACGTTATGTCATGCGAATCAGCCGCATTCGTTTGACTGTGTGCGCTGACATTGTTAAGGTGTTGTGGCTGATGTTGTCAGCGAAAGTCGTGGACGCTCGACAAGGTGAGCCCAAAAACATACACCCAAACAGACCACAGTGGCCCTCTCATGTCTGTGTGTAGTAGACTGAGAAAGGGCCAAATGCTGACCAATATTAAAGATCAGAGAATGGACAGCGGCAACGGCTTTTAAGCACTTAATTGCAATCGTGATGGCTCGTAAAAATGTCAATTTTAATAAATGGTCATAAAAAAAGATGTTTGCTGCTCATTTGCATTGGGCATTGGCCATTGGGTTGGGGAACAAAAGACCATCTTGACATTTCCATTATGCGCAGCGACAATGAGCCATGCACTTGGCCACAAGGACAGAACCAGCTAGTAGAAAGGCCACTCTGGACCATCAACTGTTTATTGTTGTAGCTGCTTTCACAATTTCTATCTCTCTCTCTCAGTCTCATTCCCATTTCCATTCACATTTTCACATTTTCTGCATAATGCGCTTGGGCAATATTTTAATTAAAAAATTTTTGCAGTTGATTGTTGTATGTTTTGGGTTCAGTTCATTATGCGCATTGCGTGCTTGTCTGTTTGTGTGTTTGACTTTTATTTTTTTGATTTGATAGCACATTAAGTTAAACGGACTTTTGCAGTTCGAATTCCTTGGCCAAGTGACAGGCTGACAATTGTCACAGCAGACACTGACAGCAAGACAAACAGCCATTATGCAATAGAACAATCCATAATACGCTTAACTTCACTTCACTTTGCCTTGACTTTTGTACATGTAATGGATGCAACCGATTTGTCAGGCTTGAGAAATGACCACACAAAAAGACGCAATAACTTGACCAACTGGCTGTTCAGTTTTAAATTAATTGTTGTGTGCACAAATTGTACTTACATGTACAAGTACGAAAAGGAATACACTGAGAGTTGGGGATAAATAATAGTTGACTATTAATCCACATTTATCGAGCTATCCAAAATTGCATCTGCAGTTATTCATTTTGGATAGAAGCTATGTGTACCGATCTTTATTTAGCTTTATTTAAAACGAATTAATAAAGTCTTTTTAGAGGCATGTTTTAATAAAAACTCATTTAGATTTATATAAACAACTCTTTTTAGAATGGGCACATGTGTACATGAATTGGAAAACTTTGGCTGTGTAAGCGTGTGTTACAGTGTAATACATTGAGTGTGATGTGTGCCAAGCTACGCCCTCACACACTGCAACACAACTGATGAGCCACATGGCGTATGCGTGCTGCCAGCTGTCACCAGCTAATGGAATTCAAAACAACTACAGTCATGTAGCAGGCCCCTTTTTTCTCTTAGCTCACGCTTTTTCTCTGAATGCTTTGCTGTATGTTCAAGGCAAATATAAATAATGAAACATACCACACTTGATTATAGCGCCAAAGCGACGCAATGTTAAAAAAGTAATTAAAATTTTGTCAACATTTTTTCCAACTGTTTTCTATGAAAGATTAAAGCGCCTGGTTTTAGCCAATGTGTTTGCTGGTGTGTATGTGTGGGTGTATTGTGTGTGTGTGTCCACATTTGTGTTTATAACTACATGTGTGCATAACTGGAAAAACTCAAATACCGCGTCGATGGCTTAACACCTAACCAAATAGCATTTAAAACCATTAAATGCTAAACTTGTTGCAATAATTGTGTGGGCATGGCACGCACCACAAAATACTTAATAATAATGTTTTAACGTTTATAGTTTAAAATTTTTTCTCTGGTTTTTCGCTGTGAAAACAAATATTTGTTTATCAAACAAATGTTTAGCATAATTGCAGAATTAACAGCTGTTCACGTGTACGCTGCATTTTTGATTTGCATTGCATACCCTATAGATAATAGAATTTAATAAAATGAGCGTATATTATCGAAGTCTTTATCAACTTTTACTTAACATAAAAAGTCGCTCTATATTAATACTTTGGCTAAGTCTAAAATACATTTGTTTCTCTATATCTACAGGGTATCAGTCAGCACATCTCCTTGTCCTCCACATCACTTCAAAAATCTCATTAAACATTTAGCGATATATGTAGAAATGTGTTATTCAATTGCCAAACTGGAAATGAAAAACTCGTTTGCGTTATCGGCGCCTATTATTTGCATAGACATATATGGAATAGTATATAGTGATACATATTTATAAATGTATATGTGTATGTGTGCGTGAGGGCGTGGCCATCAATTGTTGTCGTCATATTTGTACGATTATCGGCTTATCATTATTTACATATGCCGAGCCTCAATCGCTAATAGCTAAACTATTCTAATCCATTGTAAATATTTGCGCAAATGCCAAACATAATGGCGTCCCACATATATCTAACGATATATACACATGTTTGTGTGTGTGTGTTTTGCTTGTGAATGTGTGTCTTGGTGTATTGTGGACCACACAGCTTCATTAATATTGCGGCAGGCATTTTGGGCTGTAGCAAATATGTATACTGTCATCATTTTTCGCCATACTACTCGTATGGAATATCGCATTTGATTTCCTTAAATAGTACGGAAATACGATAGACCGCAAATAATTAATTCTATTCAATTTGAGACACAGCAAGCTCAAAACTCATTAGTCTTTAAATGCAATCAACTTTTTGCCGCATATTTGTTATATCCTGTGGTTCTCAGCTTATTTTAAATGGGTATACTGGTTTTTGTGGAGTTCAATTCATTTAATTTTTGCATTTATCTACTCTCAACACTTTATTTGATATAATTTGTTTCGATTGTCATATCAATGCCATTATTCACACCTGTTCAAGTGGCTTTTGTTATAATTTTAGAGTAGCCTTCAGTCAAAGATTAATTGAGATTGTGTTCTAATGTCAATTGAATTATTCAGGGAACTGACAATTAGCATCGGCAACAATCATTTATCACAACTGTAAAGCATTTAAATTGTGTCAAAATACAACTACGTTGAATTCAAAAGAGATGTCATTCTTGAAGAGATTTAATTAGATTTATGCATGGCTTTGTACAGGTTTATGCATGGCTTACATCATTTGATGTTGCAAAAAGAATGAAGTCAAAATAGGATACATTTAATGCCGTTTAATCCCTTGTCAATATAGGTAAAGGTCAAGTATAACTAAAATGAAGAACTAATCAGACCTGAAGTGAAAGCTTTCTAAACAAGTGTCAATCTTATTATCTGTTTGATTAAACATTTTTTATAATTTTAAGGCAAAAGCATTATTAAAATTTCTATTTGCATATTCATATCGAATTTGAATTTAATTACAACGCAACGATTTCTGCATTAACTTCATGTATTCATTTGTTGTGTGTGTGTTGACCAGTGTTGTAAGCCTAATTTAATTACAAATGCCATAAAATTCGCCAATACCAACAGCAGTTGGAGCAAAAAAGCTAAAAGCAACAAAAAAGCTCGATACATTCGACAATAACTGCGAATTTTAATTAAATGCAAATAAGAGAAAAGCGTGTTTGGGTGTTTGCGTGTGTGTGCGTTATTGCATATTAAATTTGCAGTATTTTGGTCTGTTTGATGTTTTGCCGTTATTCAGTTTTGAGGCAACATGCCGTGTGACTTTTCAATGTGAGCAGCAGCTGAACGACCGCCGCCCAAAAGTATGCAACATTTTCAAATCAAATTTTTGCCATTTTATGCAATTATGCATGCAATTGTGGCAATGCATGCATGTGAATGTGTGTACGTGTGTGTGTGTGTGTGTGTGTGTAGCGGGTTGTGGTTCGGTGTATGTTTCTGTGTATATGTGTATTTGTTTGTGTGGCAGTGGTGGTGAGGCCTGTCCATTGCGTTTTCATTTGATTTCATTTGTGGCCATCTAAATTTGAAACAAATTTCTTGTTTTTTTTTGTTCAGTGTCTCTCCTTGAGTTCTGGTGTTTGCCTGTTGGCCAGTTGGTCGACCATTAATACCACTTCAACTAAATTATGACAATTCAGGAGACAAGCATACGCACATGCAGGATGCGACATGCGTCATGCGGCAGCTGATGTTGCGGCAACTGTAAAACTTGCGAATAACATGAAAAAGTCCTTCGCATCCTTTTGCACATCAACATCAACGGCTGTTGGGCGCATGTTAAACACTCGAATGCAATTTGTTAGACAAGATGTGTGGCAACCGCCGCGCTTCATGTCCTGCGACCCCTATCCCCTCTCCCACCGACTTGAGGGAATCCCTGAAATCATCCCTTCCCTATACCCTATGCCTGTCACGCTGTCGGCTATGTTGGCAGCTGCAAAATTTATGCAAACACATGCGCCAGCCGAACGCATAATTCACATAATTTGTAGCAGTTGCATTTTTCGCCAAAATGCAGCATTCTTCATCTCGTTGTAGTTATTGCTGTTGCTGTTGTTTTTGTTGTAGGTTTTGTTGCTGCTACAGATGCTGCTGCTTCTGCGGCACTTTGGCGTGTTTGGATGTGTTTTGCTGGCTGTTGTGGCAAGTGGCAAAAAGTATAAGACAGCAGTCGCCACACTGATGCATTGCTGATGGTCGAACAATTTAGCATATAACAAAATTGCATTGCAAATTATCAACATGAGAAATAGCACTCCCCGTTTCTGACAAGCTTGCAACACTGAGGCAACTTGAATGTGCCACAACTGTCACTCAACTGCTTGGGATACGCTTTATAAAGCTTGTTTCCTGCCGCCCTTTTTTAAAGCGATTCCAATTTGAAGGCAGCTGCTGTCGACAGGCAGACAGAGACGAGTTTATTAAAGGAAGAAAATCAACAAGAAAAACGATATGATAAAGGCAGCAAAAGGTCTGTTGATGGCTTAAAGATTTTGCATTTACCAAACAGCACACCTGATACACACTTCAGAGGCTATAAATTAAATATCCTGCCATTTGACACATGGCCACAGTTGGGACTGGATGGGGATAACAGCTGTGAAACCCTTTAAGGTGCTGCTACTTAATAAATTGAGCTCTCAATTAGACGATAGCTCGTTTAATAGACTGGTTGTATGTCAATACAAATTACTCCACATTTAGGGTAAAATACACCTTAATTGTTACTGAAATAAATAGAAGTTTCATCTTCGTAATCTATTATAATAATAGAGACTGTTTTTAGCACCGAAGCCCACATTTAAACTCTAAACTCACGCTCTTATTTCGAACAAATTTCTTGGTTCAGATACAAATTTATGGCAGCGGTATTGAGTTTTGTAATCAACACAAAGAAAATGAAAGCAAATGTTGTTCCTTCAGTTAGAAAGAAACAGGAAGCAATGGCTAAAAGTTTTTAATTAAAAATCTGCCAATAAATTATTTGTCACGCGAACACAAAGACAATGCCTGGGCAGCTACAATAATCATAATAACCAACCGCAACTCAAAAGAAAATTCATTACAACAAATATTTCTCATTAACTGATTATGCAAGACATTAGCATAGACAACAGCAGCAACAGCAAGTTGCTGCAACCTCATGCTGCCCTCTTCTTCGCTTTTCCGGCTTCCCCACTATGGAAAATTTCCATCCTGCAGACATTGCGCACTTCTTGTCAGGCGTCTTTGCGTTTTGCAAAGTTTTTCTAATTGAAAATGCAAACGGGGCAGGACGTAAGGATGCAGGGCAGATCAGAAGGGCCAAAAGCTTCAGCTGCATAACTTGGCCACGTCTCTGGCCAATGCCTTATGGGCCGACAACAGCAAGAGCAAAGCTCTACACAAAATACAAATAATAAATTTAAAATAGCCACGAAATGGCGTCGGGGCAGCATACAAAAGCGTAAAAGCGCGAAAATACAAAACAATGCCACCCAAAAAGGAGTAGGGATTGGGGAACGGTGAATGGGGAAAGCGTTGCAAGGCCACAAAGCAGCCGTTAAGAAGAGGGGAACGGCTACGGGGATTGTGAGGAATGGAGGCTGCGAACATTGCGTGCAGCATTTGCTGTGTTGGAGGCGAGTGGCAAGTCAAAGTCTTAAATTGAAAATGAAACTTAAATTAAAATGCCAACTGGAGTGGAACGAAAATGATATTAAAACCGAAGCAGAAGCAACAAAAATGCATACAGCAATAACAACAAACTATGCCAACAACAACGACAACGACAACAACAACAACGTGAAACAATAACAACTAACAGCAACAAAGACAGAGAGAAGGAGGAGCTGAAGGTGCATCAGACTGTCTGAGTGTGCGTCTGTACGTGTGTGTAGTCTGTCCGCCTGCATTGGCATTGATAGCTGACAGTTTTGCAGAGCAGAGCTGAGCCGAGCAGTGCAAGCGTGCGACCAAGTGGCATTTTGTGGCATGCCACAACAACCTCAAGTTTGTCAACAACAATGAAATTGTCGCATTCACAATGCAACGAGACTTTATAGTTTTCTAATTAAGTAGCAAAAAGGTAATTTATACGCACTCTCACACATACATATGCTTATATATTGTGTACATGCCCCACATATGTACAATATGTGTTCAGTTTCCCATACACGTGTGTGTGCAACACAAAAGTTTCAACTCATTTGTGCACTCTTCGATCGTTAAATGCATAAATAATGTACGGCATACGGTTGCAGGATGCTGCAACATGTGTTTGTGTGTGTGTGTGTACAACTCGGCGAATGTGCAATGTTTTACTTTTATGCTGAATTATGTATTTTGCTTTTTGTTGTTGCACATCTCTTCCTATGGAGCAATAAGGATAACAACTAAAATTTATCAAAGTTGTGAGAAGTATTAATGATATGTTTCTGATGTCATAATTCTAACCAAGAATGGTATGAATGTAGGCAAAAAAAGGAAGAAATCATTAAACTGATAATTAAAATGATGAACAGAGCCCATCAGAAATTTAATCACGTAAACTCTTAAAGCAGACAGATATGTGAAACACAATTCAATTCAATTTTACCTTGTACAAATATTGAAAGTAAATGAAATAACATTCACATTCGGATAATATAAATATGTTATAAAAGATTAAATTCCATATGCCCTATTCAATGTAGAATAACAATGTAACAAAAGTTTAGGACGATACACTATTTTGCTCACATGGAAAAATAGTTACTCATAGATAACAACATAATAGAGACATTCTTTGCATAGTGAAAAGAATGAGCAGTGCCTTATCGTCCAGTTGCATCTCTCACAAGTATGTGACTTAGTAAACCAAAGGAAAACGAATGAGAATTCATTTTAAATCTTTTGCAAGCAGCTTACGCAGCTGCAATAGCGACAACAGCGGATGGCGAATAGAAAAGAGCACAAACAGTTTAGAGAATTTGAAAAGGCATTTCATGCTTGCCTCGCTGCAGTGTTTTCCGTTGTGAAGTCAATAAAAATAAATGTCATAAAGAGCAGCTTAAACGACAAATGCGTCAGCGTGCAAATACTTGAGCATAGAGAATGGCAATGGCAGTCGCACTGGTAGCTTGAAAAAGTCAATGGAAAAGGGAAATGGGAAATGAGCAAAAGGAAGCAGAACACTTGCAATTTGTAATGCTTTGAGCTGGCAACAGGCAAACAAAAACGCTCACATTTGTTGCTACATTCTCCTCAGCACAACTCTTTTCTGGTCAGACTAGAACTGTGGCTGCTTCAGTAAGTAGGAAGAGATAATCATGAGAGCTAAAATTGCCAGAAAGTAGTTCGAATTTGCCAAAGGAGTGTTGTGTAGCAACTAATCAAGCCATCGCCACTTTAGTGCAAACTCAATTTGCAGGATTAATAATGAAACTGTTGCATACTTCAAGGCGACTAGAGCAAACTCCACCGCAGACGCCTCTTTACATACTAATGATGTGCACTGCACATGAAGCTGATTTAATTTCCGTTATACCTGCCATCGCTGCGATCCGCTTCCCGTCCCCACCACCATTTCTACCACAACACGCATACAGTTGCAACGGACACCACCGCAAGTTGCAACGCAGGCATAAAAGTCAACGGCAGCAAACGCTCTGGGAAAGAAACTTTTCCCAGCAAATACAGCTACTTAGTTATATGTGTGTGTCTATACCTGTGTGGTTGTGTAAGTGTGCGGGTGTGTGTGTATTTGTGGGTGTATGTCATGCATCAAACTTTAACATAAACTCGGTTGCCGCATCCGTTTCCGCTGCCTTCACGACGTAGTACCTAGTCTGTTTCAACTTAATTTTCTTCTAGGAACTTTGTGCCAAGTGTGTGAGTTACTCCCTCTCTCTTTTCCCACATATACACATGCGTGTGTGTGTGTGTGTAGGTGCGTCTTGTAGCTACTCAACCACAGCTTCAGCCACTGTATATATACTGGCACTGCCTCAGTGCTATCGCTGTCGCCGTCGTTTTGTTGTAATCTAGCGTAAAAAATGAATTATGTGCACATGCATTTCTTATACACCACAGCGAGAAAGCGACTATACATATGTATATGTATGTATCTGTGTATATAGAAGTAGATGCCGAGTTCTCTCCTCCATTTTTGTTCTTCGTTGTAAGTCCACCCCACCGCCATGTTTCTCGGTTGCCGTTTAAGCCGTTGAGTAATGAGCAAATGAAATCCGGCTGCTTATCTTTCTGCGTACAAGGCAACGGCTCTTTGTGGCCGCTTTGTGTGGCTCAGCGGCACATTAAGCTCTCATCTCAGCTTTTATGTTGGTGTGCGTGTGTGTGTGTGTGTGGGTGTAGAAGCCAGAACTTCTTTCATTTCGACCCACTTTTAAAAAGACTGAACAACTTTCCGGTAATTGCTCAAACCAAAGTTAATTGCATTTACATTTTGAGGAATGACCCTAGCGACATCCCAACCATAAAGTGTACAAATCATACAAATACACACCTCTAATGACACACATTAGTCACAACTATCGAATGCGAATCAATCAATTCACATACGCATATAATGTTAGCTATCAAAATCAATCAGAACGCCTGAAATATTCCTCCCTGTGCGACCTTAATCAAGGTCATTAATCGCTGGATGAACTTAGACAAATATGTTGCCAGCACTGACAATACAATGTTAAACAATCAGTAAAAGTCATTTGCCTAAACACATTACCATTTCCAGCTATGAAATTGATGTATGCACAGGTTTAAATGATGCATAACTAGAGCCTGTAAGTTCAAGTTCATGTATCTTTTAGATAATTTATTTGTGATTCACAATTGTTATTTTAACTCACTCATAATAGCACTTCCCTTCAATCTTTTACTCAGCTACTTTTTTATTCGTTTGACCATTTGGTTTGCTATATCGCACAATAAATATTCAATTAACTTTTCGATTTATCATGGCTCAGCACATAAAAGTGCGCAGAAACGCCAAACTTTTGACACATTTCCCAACAAATCCATTCAAGAAGGGAAAGAAAAATTTTGTCTAACACCAAACTGACAGTTGCAACAATTTTGTGATTTTCCAAAGCCATTTTTATATACATTTTCCGTAGGACATCCAATCTCATCGAGGCGATAAAAACTCACACTCACAGCACTCTGGCCGCAATTTTTTGACAAGAAAAAAAACTGCACTCAAAATCAATAAATCATATGAGGGCAGTGGTAAGCTCGAACTATATGCAATCGCCCGAACTATCGCGGGGGATTCATGGGGTTCGTTCTGGGACGATTAGAGTGTGTACAACATATTGTTTCAATATTTGAATTCAATTTAATGGCAGCTAATTGAAAAAATAGCGATCTGAGCCCAAAATGCGGCAACATTAATACATCAGAGTTTGCTGAGCGACTGGGTCACATTTGCATACCCTGTAAGCATGTAATATATGGCACAGTGTATGCTCAAGTTTAGTTAAACGAAAAAGTTGTCAAAATTGGACACAAATTATTAAAAGAATAGTGTTCAGCTCGTAATTAAATTACAAATATTTAACACTAATTATGTTATTTATTTTATATAAATTATTTGACTTAGTTTAGCAAATCCACTTTAATTTTATTTCAAAACGACAACTGCCAAATGCATTTTAAATAAATATCGACTACAGGGTAACTTAGAATCAACCTTTTTTCTTAAAAGCCAACTGACTTCTTTTTGTTGAAAATAGCAACGATTTTTTTGTTTTTTTATAAACTAGCCACTGGACACGCCTCACTGGGTTATGTGATTCCATGTATGAGTGTGTGTGTGTGTATGTGCGAGTGTGTGCCAGCTGTGTGTGTCAATCCCGGGAGTTGAGTTATTTGCACGTTTTGATAAGTGGATTTAACAATCAGCAGAAAGAAAAAACGGCTAAAAAATTGACCAGTTACTGCAATGGATCAAAGAATCATTGAATTTTTTTTATGGCTAGTTTTGTGCATTGTTTTTTGCAATTTTCTTTTCTTCTTTCAATCACAAAATCCACATTTCATTCCACTGGAATTTAATAAAATAATATTAAATAAACGTTAAGTTTAAAATCAAAACATTTAGCAATTAGAATCCATTTAAATTCATAGACAGGCAACATAATTATAGATTTAAAATATTATTAACTAACAATATTATTTATATAATTGGTTATTTAATAATTTCAAAAGCTTTTTAAATTACCTGGCTAAAAATGTGAAATATCATAAATAAATTGAGTAAAACAACATACTGTAAATTTGCAACATTTGCAAAGTTTTATAGACAATACCTACAATAAAATAAACAAAAGATGAACTAATTGACATGACCCAAACACACTGTTGGAATCCGAGTGAGTTTATTATAAAATATGAGCACATTATAGCGAACAAATTGGCAACACAAACAATGCAGCTTGGTATTGAAAATGGCCCGTTTGCCTGTTGCCATTTGAAAATCACACAAGACGTGACCAGAAATTAAATGATTTTAGCCCAGATGAAGCAACGATTGTGGAAAAATTTCATAAAAATGAAAAATAAATCCTCTATTAAGACCCAAACATAATGGAAGCGCACATATAAATAAACGAGACTCACACACACATATATAAGTTTGTGTGTGTTGTGTGTTAGCTACGTTGGCAATTTAAAATCAAAAAAAAATGTGTATATGTGTAAAAAATATATATTTTAATATGTTTTATGAGCACAGTTTGGAAAGGCCGCAAGGCAACTGAGGCGAAATTGCCAGTGGCAGTTACCGTTGCAGTGGCAGTTGCAGGTGATTTATAAATTCGTCAAAATTCGCCAACTGCAACTGTTGGCTTTATTGTTAGCCGACAAGACCAACAACTGCACATACTACCGTCAACCAGTATCCAGTTGCTTGGACAAGTCCCGCATAGCCAAAAAATAAACTCTCATATATCCAGAGTTGGAGACGAAGCTCGGTATAAGGAAGTATTGTCGTATTCTCGGTTTGTAACATTTCGCACACTTCAGCGCATAAATTGCTAATATTGCTGAGTGCGTAACACTCACATTCACACACACATACATACGCATGGAAGTGCATTACATGCAATCAAAAAAGCTGAAAAATGTGCACTTCTCAGAGTTTGAAAACTACTTGAAGAAAATTCATCAAAGGAAAATGTTGCATCGCTTAGTTAAATTTAAAGAAAAAACACTAAACTTATAATAACTAATAACAAACAAATCATCAACTTATTTAAAGAAAAAGACTTTTTAATGGACGATTTTGAGTGCATTTGATTTGGTTTTATTAAATTTTGTTAACAGGTATTTTAAGTACTTTATTCATTATTTATCCAGCATCCACTATACGAACGTTACTATGACAATAAATTCTCTCAAAAAATAGAAAAAATTTTAAAAATTTGTTATTCTCTTTATCATACATTTCGTTTTCGCGGACAAAGCATGCGTTTGCATAACATAAAGCGTCACTTTTATCGCTTTTTATGCAATTTATTGCGGATTTAAAGAGAAGCTACGATTTTACATATTTTTGTTTACAATTTGTTGTCCATTCTATTTGGCATACATAGTACGCAGTAGGGCAAAAAAACTTGTAGGACAGTTTCAGTAGCTGTTTAATTAAACAAATATATATTAAAAAAACAACTAAATTATTTTTTAAACTTTACCTCTGACATCGTTCCTCTATTAATCTCCATAAAAACGGTTGCCTTCAGAAAAGCAGGCCTTTGCGCTCGGGCTATGATTAGAACTAAAGTCTTACGATAACGCAAGTCGCCTTGGCTCCAGTCCTGTTTATAGGCCGCCGAGGCAATACCAAAACTCTGAGAGCAAATTCATAAGAATCAAGTGAAACTCAAGTACTATTTGAATATTTCAAACATACTGCATCGGCTACTAGTTGTCCGTGATGGCATATCAAATACACCTGACTGAGCGAGGATACCAGAAACAGGAAAAGTTTGATCAACAAATCTACCGGCACTCCAATTGTCATTTGAAAACCCACAAAACAGATGACAAACGATGAAATTAGAAAGT
The DNA here is from genome assembly GCA_020829145.1 of Drosophila nigrodunni. Lineage (NCBI taxonomy): Eukaryota > Metazoa > Arthropoda > Insecta > Diptera > Drosophilidae > Drosophila > Drosophila nigrodunni. The sequence goes on from JACVCZ010000001.1 coordinate 15,051,715, forward strand.
TTAGCAGTAGAGGCACTCCGAAGATCTCATTAAGCTCCGACGAAATGCCCAACAAACGTTCATGATAGTGCACAATGTAGGCCAGAAATTTAGCATCCTCAGACCAATTTCCAGTCAACTTTTTGAACTCAATGGTCCTACTCAAATAGTCATAGTGCATTATAATTAAGGTGACCACAGCACAGAGTAATAGATCCGTTGAAACCTGTCCAGCTGCCGAAGTGTATCCGGCAAAATTTTGTGAGATAAGCACCAGGTAATATGACCAATTACCCTCCCAGTTCCAGGGTATATACATTGTGTAGGGTAGTGTGAGTCCCATTACGCGTACTTTCAGCCACAGTTCGTAGATAAGATACTCGACCACATTGAACAAATTGTAGGTCAAGATAAGCACGGAATAGAGCAGCGAGAAAGTGAAACTTAATTTGGAACAAGATTTAAGATACTTATCCAATTGATACGCAGATTGATCTTCCCGTCCTCGTGGAAATAGTTCCTCCAGCACTTGCATAACTCCGCTCAACGCCTCCTTTCTCCACCAGACAAACACCATTTTGGTAATGCTAACGAAGATGAATCCAATGTACGACATAACCATAATGGCCTCTATGATATTCTTCCCCGTAGCAAAGGCAACCACAACATACACCACCTCAGCAGAAACCATTAGAATCAGATTAATGAGATTAGACCAAAACACAAAATTCCTCCAACGATTTGGAGTACTAGTACTAGCATCTCGTGTATATGGCTGAATGCCTAGTCCCGTGTAAAAGAAATTCGCGTACTTTAGAAAACTATCCATTTTGGTCAACGGCATTGTGAGTGCGTTTGAAATTTCAAATCAAGTATACGCAACTTTTATACCTTTTTGTTTTTGGCTTTCATTAATTATGTATTTAAATTATAGTGTCAGGTTAACAGTCGACAGTTCGAAAATCGGTTAAATAAATGCCTAATAATAGGCTTTGAATCGTACTTAATTATTGTTTACAGTCAGTTCGAATTCACCACGCCCACAACAGCAAATAAAATCAATATCAAAATCACTCGAACAATGCTACATAACGGCAGCCAGTTAACAAAATCCAAATCAAGCAATTGATTTCTAAATTCGATATCCAATAATTAGCTGAAATACTATGCGAGACAATTACATTTGTGGAAATAAAAGCATGAGTTCCATGAGCAAAATGTGCCTTCACGCGACCTACTCCAATAATTTTACTCCCAACTCCCAAGTAATACTAAAAAAATTAAAATTTTTGCGTAAAATAAGCAACGTTTTTTGTTATCATTCTTTTGATTTTTTCTGAATTAACGCACAGGACATGCGTCTGCATAATAAAACGCTATGTTGAGCTTTTGAAAGCATGTGACACAGTGCAACAATAAGAAGCAAAGTGATGAGGATTTAAGCAGGAAATGTTATTTTTTTTTTGTTCTTTTTCACAATTTGCTGTCCATCCACTGTGACATACATGCTCCATAGGACAAAAAACGTGTAGGAAAATTTTAAGAGCTGTAAAACCATCGCAATCCATTTCAAATTCATTTAATGCCTAAGCAAATCGTTATCACTATCACTCTTCCTGATTATTCAATGTAAATCCGCTGTCTTAAGATAAGATAGCTCACTAGTAGCACTTGGACTACGCCAACTAGTACTCGAACTAGTAGTTAACTGGTACTTGAACTAAAAGCTTGAAATTTTAAATTAAATACGCGTAACTTAAATACCTTCTTGCATTTGCGAATGTATAACTTATTGATTTTAATGACAGTCTTAAGCTAGCAATTAAAAGTTGTGTAGTAAAATAGATAGGCGCGTGTACTTAATAAATGATTGGCTTAGGGTCGCTTATAGGAATTTTGTATAATTGTTTCTAATAACTTAGTTAAATACTTTCTGTAAAATGCTTTCCTGAATGTCACTCGGAAGTTAAATAATTAGAAATCAATACAATATAAATGTTGCAAAATTAGTTTCGAACAGCTGCTGCATATACGAGGTATGACTTAGCCTCAAAGCCAAATTAATCCATACTTCAATAGCCTCATTGACTACCCCTTCATTTATCCTATGATTGAGCCGTCTTTGAGCTGCCTACAGTTGATTACAACAAAGACAAGTCTACAGTTCATCTACTAAATACATTTTCAATTCGCTGCATATGTGTTCGTTCTCGTAACGAGGGCGAAAGTTGCGCTCAAAGGAGTTGCGGGCAAAGCGGTAAAAACACGGCCAGTTGAGATTTGGGTCAAATTGAAAGAAAAGGTGTGTCGAGAGAAAAAAGCGGGGAATGGATCAAAGAAACCTCGAAATCGCAAATTTTTATCATTTAACGTGCAAGAAAATTCAATGTGCTGCTATGCATTCCGTGTAGTTTTCCACGTGAAATCTGGAAAATACAATTAAGCCATTGGGACGTAAGTTGTTCAAGTGATGGTCCCTCAGCACAAAATTGTTTTTATATGCACATACATAGATGTATATGTGTGTGTTTCCGCTAGTGTGTGTGTGTGTTACACAAATCAGTGAGCCAAAGCAAGTTGCGAGTATTGGCTAGAGGAAGGCGACCGAAAACTTTTTGCCAAACTTTTATGAGCAGCGAACGAAATTTTCGTGTTAGTTTTCTCTGTTATGCTTTGGATATTGCGCTGGAGACTTCACTTGCCCCTAGAGCGGGAATTGATTTCAAAATATATGTTAGTGCACATGTGTGTGTGAAGTGTGTGTGTGTGTGTGCGTACACAATTTGCATAAACTTGGCCAGCAACTACAAAAAAAAAAAGTAGCAGAATGTGCAAAAGTTCAATGAGTAGCCGATGAGTCCGACAGCTGCACTTTATTCTGTCACCTGCTACTCTTATTTTCAACTAAACGTTTTGTCATCTTGTTACACTTCATTATGGTAATTTTAGTACTACAGTGCCTCAGGACAGTATGCATACGTGCACTGCATTCAACTTCAATTACAGTGTCTCAAATAACTGAACTATCGCTTTTGAATACGGCAATTCTTTGGGTAACTTTATCACATTTAGTTAGTTAGTCTTAGTATTGGGCCAACAAAAAGAATTTGAACACAACTGACACATAATCCATTGTTAATTTTGCATTTTGGTAACAACTTCCGCTTGAGACAGAATTGAGGCTTATACAGAGTTCTCGGCCATGTTCAAAAGTAATGCAATTCTAATTTTAACTGTGTGTGTGTGTGTGTAACATTTGACACTTTTGCTGGGCAAATCAGGCAGCATATGGGTTTGTGTATGTGTATGTTCTGTGTGTGTGTCCCTGCGTTGACGCTCGTTTGTTAACACTAGCCACAAAATTTCTATTTGATGTGAAGTCTCTGTGGTCTTGGCCACAATTTTTGGTTATGCTCAGAACTTTTGCCACTCCAACACGCCTCGGTTGCGTATCCGTTCGAGTTCATACTCGTTCTTTTTTTCCTTTTGGTTTAAAGCCCCTGAATTGTTGACTTGTTGTTATTTGCTAGGCAAGGACAATACCCAGTCTATTGATGACTTTCGGCTTTTGTTTTGGCAGCCAACATTTTTGGTTAGCCATAGAATTGTTTGTCTAATGCCCTGTGTATTGATAGCTTGACTTTCGGTATTGCCCCGAAATAAATGCCGACAAAATGAATGCAGCAATTAATAAAATAACAACTTTGCGTTAAATTAATTGTGTTTTATGCCAGGCTTGTTAATGGCAGGATATGCATCAATGGCACAATGTCGACATATCGCAAATATTGAGCTTATCGGCCCAACATGCTGGCCTAAAGCTGGCAGACCACTCGCCTCTTTCCTCCCACAAATAGTAAAATATATGGATATTTGAGTGTATATATTACAACAAGCAGAATGTCGCCTGCTGTGCTGTAGTTGCACCGGATAAAGTTGTTGTTGTTGTTGTTATATCCATGCGCACCACTGGGCAAATGAACAATTTATAACCGCTTAATTGAGCACATTTAGACGCAAGCAGGAACCACAGTAAGCATACTGTGTGAGTCTGTGTGAGAAACTGTGAGTGTTGTGTGCATCCAGGATTCAGCTAAACGTAAGGTCAACCAGGACGAATGAGCATAGGAACTGTCTTTGGTAGTGTTCGCTTCCCGTCTTGGAAAATTACATGTCTTCAAATGAGCAATTGTTGCTACAACAACATCGAGTTGGCAATACCGCACTGCCCTTTGCCTGCATTTAACCACTGCCAATCCCATTTTGTGCGGAACTAAGCAAGACTAAGTCGATCAATAGGCAAATCATTTAATAAACACCCGTTTGCTGCTAATTCAATTAGATAGAACCGTTCGTATGCACATTAGATCTACTCATATTGAAGAGCGCCTCGCTGAACAAATTAATTTGCAAGTGCTCTGTATCAGGGCTGCATCACAAACTATATTTGACTTAAAATAAATGAAACGAAAATAAAAACTAATGGTTTCATTTAACCCACATTTTTATTAGGAAGGCAAATCATGCGAAATTTCTGCTGAATTTGTGTCCCACACCCAACTCTTATCGGCAAACGCTTCCGTTTTACCCCAGCCCTGACAATTACCACCAATCTTCTACGGCCTACGTTTCGATTGTTGGCCAACAACCCGTAGCTGAAAGTTTCATTGGGTTACCTGGTACAATTCAGATACGACTCGCATAAGCCTCCACTCCCTTACCAATGCCACGATGCTATTAACTTCAAGTGCGTATTTAGCGCCAAGTGGCATGTCAAAAGCAAAGATTCATTTACACACAATCTTGTATCAGGTAAGGCAAATTAAGTGGGTGCCATGATATTCATTCGCACTCTCTCACTCTGATATTAGCCTGTTTTTAGCCATGGCAACCGTCTGCCGTCTGCCTAAGCCCCAAAAAGCAACCACAATTTTCTTAAGCAGCTAAAGAAAAACAACAAAAGCTCTGTTAACGCAACCGAGAGTTAAGCATCTTCTTTGCCATAGTCTGAATGGAACTACTTAAGCGCGTTGGTATTACGTAATAAGCCAGGACACAGGTTAAGGTACAAACAGCCCTTTTATCTACTTTCGCAACGCTCGCTGTTACAAACAATACGTTAATATTTTCATTTCCATAGAAAATCTTAACACACATAGCACATGGGCTCGCAAATAATTAAGACTCATTCATAGTCCAGTGTTATATTAATAATTAACTTAAATAGTATTTAATAGTATTCAAATAAGACAATAAATTTTAAATTATGTCTAAACAGTTTAATAATATGTAATAAAAATTTAAATTTGTTGAAATTTGGCGGCAAAGTGGCATATCTAGCAACAGCTCAAAGACTGAAGCTGAGTGCTAGACAACACTTATCGATATATCGCTCAAACAAACGATAACAAACAGTCAAAGCGGCTAGCGCCACAAACGCTTTAAACATATTCAAATTAGAATAGTTGTTAATTAACAAATTAAATAGCGAGTATAATTTGAATATAAAACCAGTTTTGCAACATTTTTAGATTACTTGACTGTGCTGTGAATGATGTCAAAGGGAACAAAGTCTAAATACGCGCTTAAGTAGTTAAACTGGCAAAGTAAGAGAATCCAAAACGGTCACACTGCGCACAGCTGTTTTTATTGTTTTGTTTACGTTTTGTTGTAGTCATCGGATAAGAGAACAGTAGCAGTATCAGCACTTAGCAATTCAATTGACATATCTGTACAGCAAATGTAGTAGGCATTCAATCATTTAGTCGTTATTATAATAGAAAACAAAGAAACAGTTTTCCTAGAGCTCTCGAAAGAAATAATAGCCTGCATTTCATCGCGCAAGTGAGACAAATTAAGAACTGCTTAAAGTGTAATTAAGTGTAAGTACGACGTCACAGCAACAACTAATTATAAAGAGCAAATAAACAAAACGAATAGAGCGCGTAAATAGTTTGTAATCAGTTTTTGTGTGAGTTTTTTGGCCCTTTGCATGATAAGCTACTGCATATTTAATTCAAAGCTTTGGACATGTGCCAACAACTAGATAAACAAAATTAATTATAGACAATCTTTCGATCTCAAACATTTCTTAACCTTGGTACTATTAAAAGCAAAAGTGCAAAATCCGATAAGCTGTAAACGCATAGAAACAAATTGTGCACATAGCAATAAGATAAGATTAAAAGCCGAGTCTCTTGACTTCTGGCCCTGACCCTAACCTTGGCCCAGACCCACACGAATTTAAACGCAGTTAACAAACTAATTCGTATGCTTAACTCTCTTATATGTATCTAGATAATGACGGTCCAAAGCAAGCTCATTGATCCACTATGCATCACATGTCAGGAATTTCAACATCCATGGACAGATAAATGTGTTAACGCCACGGCCGGTATATTGCTATCGGCCACGCCCTACTGCCTACGTGTCTACACGATCGTTTACGCCTTCTCGCTCCTCATGCGTCACCGTGTGCCAACTCTGGAGGATTTAAAGCGCACACTGCTAGGCATAATGCAATCCACCGCTTTCCTGGTGACCAATGCTTACACATTCATACTCTACAATTGCCTCATACGCAATCTACTTGGACGCTATTACTTTGGCACAGTGGCCTTTATACCCTCGTTCCTATCCTCGCTCACAGCCATTGTGGTCGAACGTCCGGCACGTCGTCCACTACTGACACTTTATGTGGCCAATGTGGCCACCGAAGCACTCTGGAAAATGGCAGAGGCACGCAACTGGGTGCATTCCATATCACATGGCCAAACATTGATTTTTGGTGCAAGCATCTCGTTATTGCTTTACCTCTACCGCAAGGGCACAACAACTGACTCAATTTTCAACATTTTACGCATCTTTGTGGGCAAAGAGGAGGCGGGCCCCATTGCCACACCCGAGCCCGTTTCGGGCGAACAGCCTGCGCCACCCGAACGCCGGCCCACTGTACGATTCTCCACCGTCGCCGATTTGGTGAACGTCTATAGCAATCTAATCAATGGCAGACATTCCAGTTGCCGCCACAAGACCAGTTGCTGCAGTTATGCCATATTCGGTGGACTTCGTCCGTTTATTGGTGGCGTAGGTCTGCAGGTGGCATTGAAGCTGGTGATGAACGTCAAAACAATCGTCAATGGTCGCATGCTCTGGCGAAAACAAATCTTCAATCGCAGCACACTAAAGTTAGGCATGTTCATGGGCAGCTTTTCATTCATATATAAGGTGAGTTGGCATGCACTTCAAATTTATTCATTAACTAATTTAAATTATTTCATTTCAGGCCGTTTCTTGCTTATTGCGACATTGCTATAATCGCGATGATGCGTTGTATGCCATTCCTGCTGGTCTGATTGCTTCAATAACCTTCACCCAGTATCCAGACAATACAGTCGCATTGTACGTCATGTGGAAGGCCATACAAGTGAGTAAAGATTACACAATTTAAATGTTCATTTAAATTTAAACCATTCGCGTTGCAGATACTCTGCGGCATCGGTCAAGAAAAAGGCATAGTGCCGCGTATACCACACTTTATGCTGTATCTTTATGCATTCTTCACCGCCGTACTCTTCCATGTGGGCATTGTGGAAGCGCAGTCGCTGCGACCCAGCTACTATAAATTCCTACAGGCCATATCGGGCGAGAGGCAAGTGATAATGATATCCAACATTAAATATATCAGCAATTATTTCAACTTGTATCTTTCGCAGACTCAACAAGTTCAATTTGAGCGCATTTGATGTGTTCGGTCTGAATACTCAAGCACAGACAGCGGCAGTGCTAAAAAGCCTGAAAATCGTCGACAGGGCCGCATTGCCGGCGTACTCGTTTGCCTCCTGAGCTGATCGACGGAACAAACCAAACTAAAATGTGCCTAACAAAAACAAGAAACGATAAAAAAAATTAAAAGTGTCTAGAATAAGTCTCTCAGCACTCAAAGTGCGCATATCCAGCGTTCGATACGCCTCTCTATACATAAATTTATATATAAATATCTATATATAAGTCAGTCTATGTTATGGGCCACACCCACTGGCCGCACTCCGGTTATCTGTTGAATGATCTATTTGGTAATGAGGTGTATTGGCTGTTTTTGTTTTTTTTATTTTTTTGGTATCAGCTTTTAAATAAAAATAACGAAATATAAACTCAAACTCTTTAACTGATTTCAAACTAAGAGCGTCATACTAATAATAAGAGTTGAACTAACCGATAAACAAGGGAGTGTAAGTTTGCGATAAGAATTTACACTCATGTTTCCACTGTTCAGCTTGCGTGACAGATAAGAACCAATTCCCAATACTCTCCCGTAAATAGTTTCAGTCGATTTCGGAGTGTTCTACCACATGGTTACTCCATGACAAAATATTTATATATTTTTTGACGTGTGGCAAAAAGGTTAAGCTTCGCGTGAACTGTGCATTAAACAGACAATTACTTTAAATTCGGATTGCATATACAACGAACGTGAAGTAAATCGTGGAGAAACTTTCATTTGCACTTTGTACGGACTTCGGGTACCATCGATAACGTTATCATTCTGACCACGCACAGTGTGATAATCTTAACAACACAACTTACGCCTTAATCTATCGATAATTTATTATAATTAAAAATAAAACAACAATAATAACATGGCAGTACAAAGTAAACTTATGGAAGCGGCTATTAACTGCAGCTGCCAGGAATATCTCCATCCCTGGACTTCGAACTGTGTTAATGCTTCGGCGGGAATTATGCTCTGCTGCATACCCGTCGCCCTTCGCACCTACGCCGTGGTCTATCTGGCGAGTACATACCCATTAATGAAACTATCAAATAGATTATTTTAAGAGTTAACTTTTAATCTTGAAATGTTTGAGATTAGTTATTGATTTACCAGTACATTGTACCGGGATATAGACAATTAAAGGTCGTACAGTTTGCACAGCTTAAAAACTTTTAGAAGCCCAAGAGGAAACCATTTCAGATTAAAGTACTCGATTCACGATCAGCCATTTCAAGTTTATAGTCATCATTATATATAATTTATGGCCAGTTTAACAAATTATGTCATTAATGTTATCAAACTGATATGTTGAACATACGATCTTAGTGAAATATATAGGTTAAACTGAAGCTTAAGTAACTGTTAATTAGATTACAGACTTTTTATTTGTTTTTTTTAGATGTAAGATAGTATTTATACTCATTTATATTTACAATTAGAAATAGATTGAATTGAAGCTAACTAAAAATACTAATTAATAGTAAATATGGACAAAGGTACTATAATACATTTTAAGATGTCATTAAGTAAAATGAAGATATTCAACGATGATCAGTCCAATAACATCAACATGTTATAAGCGTAATACAACTATATAGAATATTATATACAGAGTCTTGTACTAACAAATAGTAATTTAATTGATAATGTTCCCAACTTCTTAACAGTTTGCACTTCTCACGCGAATGCGTATTCCCACGCTCTTGGACCTAAAACGCACAATAATTGGAATTTTAAAGTCCACCGCTTTCCTATCGACAAACGCCTATGGCTTTAACCTGAGTGTCTGCCTTTTCCGCATGATTCTGGGTCGGTTCTATTTCAGCACACTTGCCTATCTTCCTACGGTTTTCGCTAGTTTTATTTCCTTGAGCATTGAGCGCCCAGAGCGACGTACCCCGTTGGCTCTGTATGTGGCAAACGTGGCGGCAGAATCATTTTGGAAAATGATGGAGGCACGCGGATATGTGCGTTCCATACCCAATGGACAGGTTCTGGTTTTGGGTCTCAGTATTACGGCCCTGCTCTATGTGTATCGACTTGGTGTGCATCAATCGAAGCTCAAGGATATCACGTTCAAAGTACTGCAAGTTCTGATTGGCAAAGAGGAACAGGGACCACTTAAGGAACCCACAAAGGAATCTACCACCCAAAGCTCTAGTCGACCCCCTCTGAACTTCTCCAACATATCTGGCTATGTTCAGCTCTACGATCGTTTACGGAATTCCAAGCATTCTAGTTGTCCGCATCGTCAAGGATGCACAACGTATGCTTTGATGGGTGGATTGAAGCCCTTCCTTGGCGGCGTCGGTGTTCAAGTTGGACTCAAACTACTTCTCAGCATACCCAAAATTGTCAAATTAAAGATGGACTGGCGAAAAGATATTTTAAACAAAGGGAACTTAAAAATGGGATTGGCATTAGGCAGTTTCTCACTACTGTATAAGGTAAGAAGAAAGACAATAGTTTACAAAACTTAAAATTGCATTCCTTAAGTTCAAACTTCAAGTCTCAAAACAAAAATAATAAAAAGCCACAATTTTTAATTATCTTAATTATTTATTTATGCTCCGCAGATAATTTCCTGCTCTCTACGACATGTTTTTAACTATGACAGTCCCCTCTTTGCGATACCTGCTGGACTACTGGGGTCGATAGGACTGCTACAATTTCCCAACACTACAATTTCGATGTATGTGATGTGGAAGACACTGCACCTACTCTTCACTTGGGGACACAAAGAGGGTGTATTGCCAAAAGTACCACACTTTGAGATGATTTTGTACTCTGTGTGCACCGCTCTGCTCTTCCACTGCGCCATTTTGGAGCCCAATTCACTGAGAAGCAGTTATTACAAGTTCCTAATGGAGATCTCAGGCAACAGGTATGTAAATCTATAATGTATTTCGATCGTTCATTGTAAATATTCCTTTCCATTAACCCACAGATTATGTCGCTTCAATGTGAATAAATTTGATGCATACGGCTTGGGCACTCAAGCTCAAGTGAACGAAGTTGTTAAGAGACTCAATATAGACAGGTCACAAATACTTCCCAAAATACCATTGATTGCATAAACGAATTTAGCTTGTAATATTAATTAAAGTGGTAGTTTGGTGTTATTGTTACCATAAGTGTCAGTTAAGGATAGTTATTGAAATTATTTGACAGACCAGTCGGAAATAAAATTGTAACAGAACAAAATAAATATAAAACAGTTGAAATTAAATGTTTGTGCACGCTCCCAAAGTGGCCATAAAGGCGTTTTATGTGAGCCTTCAGAAAGTGGGTGAACATTCATCACAGTGGGCTAAAAAAGGACGAGGCACATCCGGCTCATCCTGTGCCCGCATCCTGGAGAAATGTAAATGGAATATGGGCAGACAATGGCGCCGAGCCTAGGCGCTACTCAATTATTTACATTTATATGTCATAGAAATTTATTGCCCAACATAATTCACTCGGCTAGCCGAAAGTGCAGCGTTTAAAATTTTACTAAAAATAAAAACAAGAGCTATATATATAAAAAAATAATATAACGCGCGCTGTCCTTGGCCAAATGATTATCCTTGGCCAAGGGGAGTGAGGAGCATGAAGGGCAGGGAAAGGAGACGGGACTTAACAAATGAATTATTGGCCTGGGTCAAATTTAATGTGCCACTTCGTTATGTCTCCGAATGAGTATGCTTCCTGTTTTAATAAGTCTTGTACAGCCTTGTGTCTTGTGTCTGTCTGTTGGTCTGTGTGCCAGTCAGTCAGTGAGTCACCCAGTGAACGTAATGGGGCTGCTTGTTTTGTTGATTCACATTTTAAATTGAGCTGAAAATAATGAAAATGCAAATTGGTCGCTTCTGTTGGTTGATGTGTTGCTCTATCCGACCTCGCTGACAACAAAGTGTAGCATACTTTTCTGTACAATTGCAGCAAGTCTGTCTCCCTCTCTTGCTTTCCCTGTCTCTGTCTTTGTTAGTATTTATGAAATTTATATGCAGGCCACTAGACGGACTTGGCCTGGACACAGCACAGCACAGTCACAGGCATTGCGCCAAGACAAGTCAACAGCATGGAAAATACAAATGAACCAAGTGACAAATCTCATTAATCACAACCAAGATTTTATTTGCGATGAAGTAGATGACACTACTTCTCCCTTCTTTCTCCCTCTTTAACTGTGTGTGTGTGTAAAATTATCAGATTTGCAGTTGCAATTGTTGTTGCTGTTGTTCTTTTGTTCACTCTGTCATCCTTGAGGAGAAAGAGCAAAGAAAAAATGCATATAAATTGAATATTATAAATTGCCTTATGCCAACTTCTGTTCTTCGTGCCACTCACTTAGCGCCTCGTTTATCAGCTTGCCTCTGTTGCTTGGCTTGTTGCAAAGTCGTAACTTCATTTAAGTCAATCACAATTCTCTTCTTCTTCTTCTTCTTTTCCATTGCCACTGTTGCTACTATTTCTGCTGCTCAAATTGTAAACAAGAAAATTATGCAAATAAATTAACTCGCCCTAGTTCGACTTGTTGCAACAACAGCAAGCATTGCGGCATGCTGCAACTGTAACCCAATGAAAAATTATGGTCTGATGCATAAATTGGCACTAGTTGCAGCTTACAATAGTGTTCGGTGGTAGTAAACAATTAAAAACAAGTAAGGCAGTGCAGGTTAAGTCAAGTAACTAGGTGGATACCCTATAAAATATGAACCTATTGAAAGAACTAATTGGACTTTGGTATTTAAAAGGTGTTTCAATACTGATTACTGATTAGAGTTTGTTCTAAGCTAGCCATACTCTGACCAGTCTATTATATTTCCATTCAAAACTAATCGATGCACAATTTACATTCCTGGACTTCAAACTATTCAAACAAATGAATTTTCATAAATTTCAAGTTGGGATTTATTTAAGAAATAAATATAACATGCATAGTTCTCAGAATTCTGCATACAGGAAATAGACAACACAGCACCATTAATTTAAAAGCAATCTAAATAAAATGAACTTTGATGCAAATCAAATTGCAGCTGTCTAATAAAATAACAAAAGTAGTAAATGGCAATAAGTTCTGCCTCAAACTACGTACGTGTATGTACACGTGCCTTGTAGTATCCTGTCTGCCTGTTTGTAGAACTTTTCTTTTTGCAGTAAATTATATTTGATATTTTTACGAAGACAGGCCAAATGACAAGGTATGTCAACGTAAGATAAGCACTAAGTGAAAGGCAATGGCGAAGCCAAAGTCGGAGGCGAAGACGAAGACGAAGGCAACTTCTGGTATTCGCCTGAGGGGAAACTTACACTGGCTGGGAGTGTCCTTGTAACGACTATGAAAACTGATATAAATGACAGTTTAGCTGGTGTGTCTGTGTGTGTGTTTTTTGCTGTTGTGTTGAGCATTTTTTAATTAAAATTTTCTGGTCACTCTTTTTTTTGGGCCATTGAGATGTTTCAATGTGTCATGAACATGAAATCGAATGGGACAACATAAGACCAAGATACAATTGGGTCACTACAAGCATTATATTAGTGTTGTCTATGGAAAGCATCTAATCTTTGATAATTTGTAATGTTAGTTAGCAAGTTATGAGTGACTAATAATTTTAAAAGAATTTATTTCAGTAGGAACACTTAAAACACAAATAAAGCTACCTGAAGTGGTCTGTTATTAGGCACTTCAAACTGGAAAATACAAAACAAGTTAAAAGCAAAAGATAGAAAAAACATTAACCTAATTTTTGCCATTAGTCATCCAACGAAATAACTAAACTGCAAGCAGCACAAAGTCTTATCAGCAAAAAGTTCATTACCTTCTGTAATCAGATAACAGTACATTACAGCACTGATAACAGCAAAAATACTAATGTATATAAACAATTCCAAAAAGAGTTTGCAATAAAGTTGCACAACATTTGTAAGTCCGCGCTCAAAATCAGCTCGAACCTTCAAACATGCTCGAACTTTGAGTGAATTTTCTGCTGTTCGGCAAGGACTTCGGTTGTGGGATCTGTCGTGTAATCGTCGCAGGACTTTATTGCATTCGTAACTGCAGCTAGGCGTGTGCCATTGAACGTATCCTGTGGAACTATCCCTAGTCTAACTGGGTTAGTGGTACAAGTTCAGTTTTCTCTTGGCGCAGCGCATGTGTTTCATTGCCACAGTTGCGCTTGGAATTGAAACAGGATTATATGCCGTCGTCCTACACTTGATGCTCGGAGTGGCCCAAGAAATACCGTTGGGACTACAACGGCTCGACAGATTACGTTTAAATAAATACGTAACTAAATGTGGTTACTAACGAGCTAGAGTTTATCCCACAATTGCACTCAAAACAAATCTCTCGCTCAGGTTGTCAGTCAAGTTGGGAAATCAACTTCAATTAGAAATTTATTTATTATTATTATACTTAACAAAAAGCAAATGAATTTGTTTCAGTATAAATATTTTAAGTGGGTTTAAAACTGTTTTAAATCAAATAAAAACAAATTTAAACAAAAATTTTGTACCCTCAGGTAACCAAAACTTACAGTTTCAAAACAAAAATATTAAAACTAATTTTAAACAGCTAGCAGAACAAATTTAATTAAAAATTCATTTATTTTTGCCTCGAGTTCATATTTTACGTGACTAAAATATTTTTTAAACTAATGTTTATGTCAAAAACTTTTTAATTAAATGGGTTGAAATTTATGCTGTGTTGAAAAAAATATATTATAAACAATATTTAGGTTTTTATCTTTAGAAAATTAAAATCCTTTAAAGAATTTTTTATAAGGTGTAAGTAAATAATTTTTATATTTGTTCGATTAAAATTCTACTTTATTTTAGAGGCTGATTTTGTTGTCACTGCTCCATTTTACAATTCCTTGCCCCCTAATTGAAGTTACAAGGTTTACCAATTTGTAAGCCCGGCTATCATCATCCAAACGTCCCATTTGGATCGTTTGCTGGTGATTCGTTTGTTTTTCTTTGTCTTTTCAGCTCTTTTTAAAATACTTTTGTTTGTTTTTCCTGCAGTCTGAAGCCAGCAGTAGTAGCAGTAGCAGCAGCACTTCGACTACGAGTATCCTAGCGTTGCAAGTTATCTTTTGCTTTTGCTTCCTGCGCGAATGCATCATCTGCTGCCCAGTTATTGGCAATGGTTAAATGTTCTCATTCTCAGCGCCTCGACATCGACGACATCGTCGTTGTCTTTGTTCGTTTTTGATGGCAATGTTTACCTTCCATGCCGAGCTCCCACATGGCAGTGTGGCAAGCGACTACACTTATCAAAAAAGCCAGCTTTAAGATAAAAACTTTTCTTAGATAGGTAGATATAAAAAATTTTATTTATATATTTTTTATGCTTAGAAATTCCTGAACAATATTTTTTACTTTTAAAAACTCAATTTTTTTTTTTTTTAATATTCAAGAAGAACTTGTTTTGTAAATGTCTGTTTTTCTTTCAGTGTAGAAGTGCCACTTCTGGTTTGGCCAGAAGAACGCGGTGTGCCAAGAGCATCTTTCCTTTGTTATGCTTTGCCGCTCGACAATTGCGCCGCTGATTGCCCTCATTTCAGACTTGAAATAATATTAAAAAGTTTTACTCAACTAAAGCCGAGATCTATATGTATGTTCCTTTATCTCTCTCTTTCATTCTCTCACTCTGTCTATCAGTCTTTATGTATGCCTGTCTGTCTGCGCACCGGATTTCATGTTCTGTCGCATGCTTTTGTGTCTTGTCTTTCCTTTGTCTTCCTCGGTGCGCCTAAATGTGTGCTTTAACCGCACTTTGTTGAGCTTGTAGATACCAATATTAATGCAGCTGCTTCTTTAGCTGCTGCTGATTCTACTGCTACTGCTGCATGTTGCAGTTGCAGCTTCAGCTGCAGCCCGTATCTGTGCGCTTTGATTCTCATTTGTGTCTGCCTTTATTTACCACATAAATCACGTGCTCTGTCCGTTTCAAAAAAGCCGGCAAGGACACATTTCTATCTATCTACTTAGCCCTGTAGCAGTGCTCCAAGCCACATCCACTTCCTTTGCTTTTGCCTTATCTGGCAAGTACAGCAAGTTGTTGTTACATGTACTTGTTCTTCACGACTTTGTCCCATACTGTCTCACTCTCTCACTCTCTTTCTCCCAATCTATTGCCTTTGCCTTCTAGCAACTCTCTACTTCTCATTGTCAAAAAAAAACAAAAACAGAACTACTTTTTGGCTGTTAGTTGCTATTTTTACGATTGCCCATTTTCTTTTCATTTCATAGAATTTTCATTGTCTACTTGGCATGCTTTCGATCTACCCATCTCTTTCATTTGCTTCCTCTTTCTCTTTCTCTCCCTTTCACTCTGTCGGCGCGATAGCACACGTCTTCGCTTTTTCGATTTTTCAGCAATTGCAGTTGTTATATTTGTAGCTGTTGCTGTTGCCATACTGACTGTTGTTGTTGTTGTCCTTGCTGTGAGTCATACCACTCATTGCTAGCGTGTATTTGTGTGTGTTGTGTGTAGGTGTCTGCTCTTTGGGTAATTGATGATTTACAACTTATTTACGCTTCAATTGTGCAATAATTGAAAATTGCTCCAAATTCATTTGGGCATTTCTTGATTTCTTGTTTCCCTTGGCTGGTATTTCCCCTGTTTTTCTGTCACCTTTTCCCTAACTGTACAATATTGCCACTGGCAACGCATTGGCTAACTTACAGGTCAGTGCTGCTATCGATTGGCTAAACTTCCCATGCGGTCAATCGCATTTTTTTATTGCCAACGGTTAGCTGAAGTCAGCAGCTACTTGACCATTAACGAAAGCAGGAATGGTTAAAAGTTACCCTGTACTTGGCATCAGGTGCTTAAAAAATAATACTTATAAAACAAAACGTTCAACTTTTTTTTAGAAATTTTAAAAGTAAATGTATTTTGTTAACTCATTCCACAATGAAGTGAAGAACACTCAATTTTCTTTAGGGTATGATTAATCAGCTTTACGATCGCGTTTAGTTTACTAAAAGTGCTTAAGCACTTCACTACCGCCTGGCACGTCTTGATATGCAGCATAAATGGGGCATGGCAAATGAAAATGGGTAACGGATTAAACAAAAGCGTAACACAAAAGCCAAAATGGGAGTGGCTGGAGTGTCTGGAGTGGCAGGAGTGGCACCGCAACAGGAAGGCGGCTATAAATATGTGATAAAACTGTTGAAATCTCTGTGCGAAAAGCAGACAAAGAGAAATGTTGATCCAAAGGCGAATGGACAAGCTGTGGCAGCAAAAACGGCAAGTTGCACTTGCAAAAATTACAAAAGTTGGCATTGGGCCACAGTAAATTGAAATAGATGCAGCAACGTGGCCAAAAACACTGGCCAACACTGGACCAGCCTTTAAATGCAATTCGAAATAAATGAAGCAGCTCAAGCAAATTTTCACTGCGCAGCAAATTTAATAGCTTTCAACTTGACTGCGGCAGGCAAAATCAGGAAAAGCAAGGCAGCTGAAGCAGGCAGGCAGCTGCGCCAACAATTTGTGGATAGCATATGGCTGTGCCTCGTTTGCCAGCTGCCTGCCTGCCACGTTTGCCAAGTTGCCAGTTGTGAAGTGGCCTAAGGCAAGCAGTTCACCAGCCAGGCAGAGCATTGCCTGCAATCTGCAGCTCAAAGCATGGCATATACGTAATGTCGACACTTTGACAATTGGCTACAAATTTTGTGTCAAAAAACACAGCTTTACAAAAAAATTATTAAAGTCATTAGCAGCTACCATAAATTGGAGCCTGTGTAACAGTAAACACATGGTCAGGTAAAAAGAGACAAATGGCGAAACGACAGCAAAATGTTGCCTAATTTTTTGTTTGACGTTGGCTTGAACTCTAGCGACTGAGCGACAGTGATAAAGTTGCACTCAACGCTAAGCGTGTCACATAAATTTCAGTTGTTTTCAAGCGATTTTTTTTTTCAATGGGAACGCTTGCTAATTCGTAGGCGTGGTCATAAATAAAAATGAATGGCGAAGAAAGGCAAAATTGCAGGCACATATTATGCCTACGAGTGAGGCAAACAAATGCGTTGCTGCATTAGCAGCAAACACAAACACACATACAAACACAAGTACACAGCTGCAGAGCGTGCATTGGTCGTGTTTTAGCCAAAGGCTAACGCAGGCTATTAGATTACGCAATGACCATTTAACAAGCCTCTCTTTCCGCTTTCCCCAACAACTGCAACTCGAAAATCTGCTACCATTTTGCATTCACGCTGTCATGAGCCCATGATGTGCTTGTATGTGTGTGTGCAAATTTGTGGTGATGATTATTTTGTCGGGCAGCGAAATGAAATCAGTTTCTGGTTGACTTATTCCTTCAATGCATCAGCCTGCAGTTTTTAGCTGTTTGCCTACAAATTCCACATGAATATTAGTCAAACACTACGTATACGTAATATTTTCAACTCTTAACTAAGCTCATCGTATCGTCTCGTCTAATTTAGCGTAATTGCTTGCCGTTGGAAACGTAATTAAATATGCGGCATCCATTTGGACAAAGTGCGAATGCGGAAACACTCCAGACGGCTGAACGATTGGGGCCTATAGCTCTACTTACGACTATAACCTTAACCCGTCCGTTGACAAGCAGACAGCCGATGAGGCGATGTCACTGCTTGACTAACAGATACCCTCTGGAAATGTCTTATTGCTAAAAGTCATCAACGCTTTGCTTATTTATTGATTACAGTTGGAATTAAAACGGTCGCCAAACATTTGAACTGCTCTTATCACTTCAACGAAAGGCATCATGATGAGGCAATGCAGCAATTTTCTAACTAACGAAACGTTTGCAAAAATCGTTGTCACTTGATGGAGTACGTCGATTTGCCTTGGACCGATTGTTATGGCAGCAATAGCAAACGAGCGAAAGGAGAAGAAAGAGGAAGATGAGAGGAGAAAGAAGGAGAGAGCGACTGTACCCACAGCCCACTCAATTTCAAAGCACTTAAAACGGAAACGGAAGCGGTGAGCAGTCATTGTCAGGCTCAGGCGCTACTTTGTTTGCCCAGCGCCATTTGCCATTTCCCTTCCGTTTACCAACATTTCTAGCCCAACATTTCTTTCTATTGCCATCACTTTTGCTAGCTGGTTTTCTGGTTTTTTGGTTTTTTTTGCTTTTTTTCAGCTATCGGTTAAATACTCAGCTCGAGCGTGTTAAAGTACATTTGATTTGATTTGTTGTTGATGTTCTTGCCGCTGTTTGCCATTGCCTTCTGCTGCTACTGCTGGTTAATGGACACTCGCTTGTAACAGTATTGGTCTGACACTAATCGCTCAGATAGTCGACTATATTCTCATACCCCATTCCAACAGTCCCTTCCCTCAGACTATAGACTACAGCTGTCCATCAACAGACATTCGAGTGCCATAGCATTTTTAATGCAATTTGTCTGATTTGTTGTTGACATATCTGATTGTTGTTGTTGTTGTTTTTGTGGCTTGTTGGTTGGCGTGATTTGTTGCTGATTTTGTCATTTAGTGATTATAACGTTTTACTCTACACATTGATAAATTGCTATGCGGCTATGTTGCGACTGCAATCATCACTAATTGTCGGAAGAATTAAGTGAATTTCGCGTTTTAATTGAAATCCTTTTTGCCTTTAACTTGCCCACTCTCGCTCTATCTCTACCTCTGTCCAAGCCTCCTCTGTCTGTGTTTGCTTTAAAGTTCAATTAGTGCGAATAAGTGGCCAAACAATTGTGCAAATCAACTGAAACGACACGAACTAACCCTATGGGGAACGGTAGGAGGAGGAGGAGGTGGTGTATAACCACAATCAATGCTGTCTAATTGTTTCCGAAAAGATTGACCGACCCACGAATGCACTGAACTTGACCAATAGGTCGAGCCAAAAAACAAGTGCAACAACTGCAGCTACTTTGATCCGATTCGTCGAGTCGGTTGTTGGTTGTTGGTTGCTTTTCTGCAATTCCCACAGTCATGTCCTTGTCTCAATGATGTCCTGTACCAGCACATCCGGCACCAGCCTCATCAGCTTCAGCATGTGTATGTGCTTTAAGTGTGCGTGTGTATGCGTATGTGTGTGTACGAGTGTGTCTGACAGACAATTACATGACCCAACTGACCCAGCTAGCTGGCTGGCTGGCTAAGCAGCTCTGATGAGGCCAGCTCCTGTGGTTGAAGCACAGTCATTTACAGCCCAGTCAAGGTACCGTACACGAGTATGGCATTATGACATGATGAGCCTCATTCAAAGTCAAATCTGTGCAGCTATTAACCGACTTCGACCAACGGAACTTTAAAAAAGTTTCTCTCTACACAGATACAAAAAAAAACAAGAACAAAGAATCGTAGGGTTGGTATTAGTAACTTCATTTTCGCACAGTGTAGGATACTAAAACTCAATTGTTCTAATCAAGGAAAGAACGTTGAGGAAATTGTTGACAGGATGCATTGCGGATGCGACTTTAATTTGTTTACTATTCAATGGCTAACAAACTTCTGAAAAGTGCCCCTGCCTGGGGCCAGTGCGAGTCATTGTCTGGACTTCATTTTTGTTGCTGTTGCGGTTTTTGGCTTGCAAGAAAATGGGAAATTATTTAATTGTGCCAACCGTCTGGTGCTTGCTGTCATAACGGAAGAAACAGTTAATGAATGTGCTGCTGTTTGGTGCCCCCAAGGAATAAACTTATGACTTCATATCGGAAGCCGTTTTGAGTTATTGGCACAGCGTGCGACTGTGAGACATCAACACCAAATGAACGACACCATCAGCACATCATGTCGAGCCCAAAAAAAAGGACTCGGAACTCTCCAGCTGCTTCTACTTCTACTATTGCTAGCAATTATGGCAATTGAAAGTCACGTAGTATGGCAACAGATTTTCCAAATGATTTCATAAGTGCAGACAACTTTCAAAAGAGGCCAATGCCAACGAACTGGCATAGAGAATTTTATTGAATTGAAGTATTCGCTTTAAGGTCCTTAAAGCGCACTTGTTGCTTCAACTGCTCGAGTGCTGTAAAAGCAATTTAAGCAGACGCCACATGACACTATATTCTATAAATACGAAGGCACTGCATGTGTGCTCGAACAAAGCCATTAATCATAGCTACATACAACGCCTGAGCACAACTAAAAATAGGCATCAATAGTAGACCAAATAGCCATTTAAATGGCATTCAATGAGCCCAATAATTTCCAGTATTTATGCAGGTAAAAGCAGCTCAAATTCCTGTTGTTGCAGTGCCATAAATAAAACAGCACTGTAATTCTTCTTTTGTTGAAGAATTTCCTAAGATGAAATATTGAGCAACACTTTTATCGAGTAAAAAATAACTTACAATTAAAATACAATTTTACCGACAAGTTCTCGAGGTAGTCAGTGTCAGGCTTCCATAACTTGCGCAATTCATTCGGCTCAAGTGAAAGTAATTTACTTTTACCTGTGAATACTTCACAATATATCCAACAAACTATGTGCTGTATCGTATATACAGTGTAATAAAAGATAACAGTCACTCACTTGCAGTTGCTTCATTAAATTTATTGATACATAAAAATAAAAGACTCGTGCGACAAAATTTTAAAAGCAAACACATTTCACTTGACGAGCTTAACACGCGATTAAATTCTAATATGGATTTTATTAGAGGTACAAATGACAGGTGCCATTAACGAGCATCAGATCATTGAGAAGTTAACAGTTAAAAGCGTTTATTGTCTTTGCAATCGCAGTGCAAAATACTTACAATGATAATGATTGTGCGTCGCGGGAATTTTATTAACGCCGCTTAGGTGCCACGTGGCAAAGCAGTTGATAATGATTGATTGATTGATTAACTGATTGAGTGATGGATGGACTGATGCTGCTGCTTCGACTCCTCCATACAGTGACATGACAAATGGTACTGTCATAAATTGGCGTACGATTGCCACAAAGATTTCATAAACGCTGCGTATGAGTAATCCAATATTACGTATACGCCAACAAGATATTGGAATGCAGCAGTTGAGCTACCACTGACTTACATACACAATCATCAGCATTAAAAACAAATAGTTTTACAGAATACACACAATAATGCACACAGACACACACACGCAAACGCTCTGAGATAGTATCAGTTAAGCTTTAATTTTGTGCTGCCATATAGAGGATTTTCATACAAAATGAGTTTACTTAACGTGCCGAACATATACACAAACACAGACACACACACCCAAGCACACACAGACAGATGTTTAACGAGCACACGTATTCGTCTGTGCGTGTGTGCACAGTTGATGAGCTAAATTAAATATTGCAACATAAATAGCAATAAAAACATACGCGTAATTGCATGCATTTTATCACACAAACACATAGTATCTCACACACAGCATATTTCAAGAAAACTCAAGGCATCAGGTTGCAACTAAGTGTGTGTGTGTGTGCTGTGTGTGTGTTAGCGACAGTGTTGTATGTGGCACATCCTGCGCACATTTAATTAACAACTGTAGCATGCATAGCTGGACAGTCAGTCATTGAATCAGCCACTGATTGCATGCTGCCATGCTGCAGCTATTTGCTTGATTAGCGCAACTTTGTTCCTGCCACACGGTTCCTGGTGGCACAGCCAACCATATGCCGTCTCATTAAGCGTTCAACTTGAAAGTGATTTCTTTATGACTGCAACTGCGTGTCTCAAAGCCAAAATCAAAGCTAGCCAACAAATGCCAGACAATGTTGTTGTAGTTAGTCATTGTCGCTTGTTCTCTTGCCACTTGTCGCTCCCATTTTGAAGCGCCAAAAAAAACATGAAAGAAAAGTACAGTAGAGCACGAACGACTGTATAACACTCTCTGCATTTTATTCCCGGTTATTAAAATCAGTATCCAGGTAGTACACGTTTAAACAAAAAAAAAAATTGAAGCACAATCGAATACGCATATATTTGCCTGTATGCACATACATATACGTTTGACTGCACGGCTAGCGTTATGGATATATTCGCAAAAAACACAATCTATAAAATCTTGTGGCTCATACGAACAGGCAGAAAGACGGACAGATCGACTCGGCTATATCGACTCAGCTTGTGATGCTGATCAAGAATATATGATATATATTTTATGGGGTCTGTTACATCTCCTTATGCCTGTTACATACTTTGCACAAACCAAATGTAATATCTAATACTCTTGCAGAGAAAAATAATAAGTGGAGCAATAAATGTATTATAATTTGTGTTTAACGTGTTCAATGTTAATTAAAGTTTACATTTACTTACCGATACATTTTTTCAAACAGCCCAAAGAGAACCTTCGCTGGCATCAAAAATAGCAATCGAAAACTGGAAAATATTAAAAAAAAATTTAAGCAAATATAGTCAATCAAACATTTTCAGAAGAATTAAACAGAAATAAAATAAATTAAATTTGTTTAATGTTAATGCCATTTACATAGTTGAGAAATTACTCACATCGTAAAAATTTCCAAAGAGAAATTTGTATCCATTTACTTAACTTTCACTTTTGTTATGCATAAGGATCAGAAGCCTGACAATCCAAACAGGGCAGCAACACACTAAATGATATTCCACTACGTATATCAACTGGCAGAGGCTGACTCTGTTGCACATAATTGGGTACAGTACTGCTACCCTTCACTTTTATCACTGCACTTTTTAAACCGCCAATTTCTTAATGCACTTTATACACTTTCACACTGCACTTTAAACGCTTCCACATTTTTGCTTTTGGCTTGGACTCTGCTGATCATTATTGGAGCGCAATTTAAAAAAAAAAAAAAAAATATCAGCTAAGCATAATACTTTTTGAACGGCACTTCACCTTTCACTGCTCTTTTCCACTGCACACTTTCACTGCAATTTTCCACTGCACTTTATTCACTTTATTTTGAGCTGCACTTTACACTAAACTTTATACGCTGGATTCCACATTATTGCTTTTGCTTTGAACTTTGCGGATCATTATTGGAAAGCATAAAAAAAATAAAAAAAATTATATCAGGGAACATATTACTTTTTAGCACTGATTTACTTCACTCTACACTGCACTTTATACACTTTTACACTGCACTTCACTTTTTTCACCTCACATCCCATTTTCACTGCACTTTTCACTGCAGTTTTTCACCGCAACTTATACTCTGCAATACACAATACTGCTTTTAACTTGAACTCTGCTGATCATTATTGACGAGCATATAAAAAAAAAAAAATTAATTGAGTGAGCATATGGCTTTTTGCACGACACTATACTTTAATATACACTGCTCACTTTTCACTGCACTTTATACACTACACACTTTTCACGGCACTATTCCAGTGCACTTTTTTCACTTCACTTGGGGCTGCACTTTGTACTACACTTCACTTTTACGCTGCATTATTGCTTTGGCTTTGAACTCTGCTGATCATTATTGGAGAGCTTTAAAAAAAAACAAACAAAAAAAAAGATCAGTGAGCAATATTGGATTTTCTAGTGAAAATATATTTGCAGCCTGTTCACTTCACAATAAAACATAGATTTACTTCACTTTACACTGCACTTTATACATATATATACTACACTTCACTTTTTTCACTGCACTTTTCCACTGCACTACATATTTTTGCTTTTGACTTGGACTCTGCTGATCATTTTTGGAGTATATTTAAAAAAAATATCAGCTAAGAATATAACTTTTTTTGCACACTTTTACATTGCACTTCACTGCACTTTTTAACAAACTTTTTACACTGCACTTTATACACTGCATTTCACTATTCACACTTCACTATACTTTTAAATACGACACTGCACTTGACTTTTCTTTAATTTGGCCGACTGCATAAGTTGATTTTAATGCAGAAAACACAATTGCACTGCATACTTTTAGGATGCGTGATTAATTTAAAAAAAAATGCATATTCACTTTACACTTTTTCAACCCACTTTCTGCATCACCCAAAAAAATACACTCAGCTTAGCAAAGACACGCACTTTACATATTCTAAGCACTGCAGAGCGGGCGAACGCAGCTTAGCAGAGACACGCACTTTACATATTCCAAGCGAGCGAGCGAACGCAACTAATAGAGACACGAACACGACGAAGCTGCACATGCATTCTATATACGTAAGAGCGAGAGCGTAAGAATTTACAACAACAACGTTCACCGACGGCGACGAAAAGAGCGAAGACGTTGGCGCACAAAAGAGTAATGCATTGGAGTGGGAGTCTGAGAGAGTGAAAAAACATGGCGGAATGTGCGCAAAACGTGGGATCGGTTGCCCGCAACCAGGGGCTCCGCTGAATGACAAATTTGCAAACGTTAATAATAGTAGATAATCCTTTGTAACTCATAAATTTTTTTTATTCATCTTGTGCACGCGACACAGCTCTATCGTTTTACACATAATTCAAGCCGATCTGACCAAAATTAATTATTTTTTCAAGCGCGTAACGCGGAGCTCGTAACAAGGCGTGCAGAAAACATCGATGCGCAAAAGGAACTAAACGATTAGCGAGTATCGATACTGAGCTTTTAGTATCGAGTTGAGCTTGGTGGAACTGAGCTTTTGAGCAGCTGGGGATCGGACAGCTTTAAGCTATAATTAAACGGTTCTTTTGTTCGCGTGCAATAATAAAAGCAACAATTACGCAGAAAATTAAAACAAGAAAGAAATTTACAGGCAGCGCTGCCGCCACACATGCAGTTTGAATTATTGAATTGAATTATTTTATTTCTTGTGTTAAAGGTGAAGTGGCAGTCCAAAATTTTAAATGGATGTGCATTTATGCTGTCTCTATTCTAGATATTTGCAAAAAACACAGATTTTTCTCAAGGCGTGTCTAGTTTTTGACTCATTGTGGGCGAAAAAAAAAAAGATTCCTGTATTGACTGACTAAATACATACATAGTCGATAGTGACTAAGTTCGAACTTGTTGCTTTTACCATCTCTGAAATCTGATTGTTCATGGCTTTATCGACTCCGCTTGTGATGCTGATCATAAATATATATACTTAATGGGGCCTCCTTCTGCCTGTTACATACTTTTGAACAAACCCAATACACTCGTGCAGATAGTATAAAAACAAGTTAAAAAGAAAGCTAAAACAAAGAATGGTTTATTGTCTTCTTGTGTCGCATCTTGTCGCCTGTCTTGTTGAAGCGCCACGCCTTTTGTTGCAACTGTCAGTTGTCAACTGAGTCGGTTTTGGAGTCGCTTTTCCGTCGCTTTGATTTTCACTTTAAGCTGCTAACACACTTGGCTGTGTGCCGCTTTACGTGGCAACCATCAACCCAGTTGATGTTTCGATTTGAAACTTTGCCACTGTACAAACAGTACTAAACAGATTTTTTTAAATATTTGACTTCGAGCCAAAATTCATAACTTTTAACTGCAAACTCTTAAGAATGTTAACATTGTTATAACATTTTATACCCAGTAGTTATAAATGACTCTTCTCACTCACTCTTCCAAAAAAGCATTGAGAAAAGTTTTCTTAATTGTTTCATAAGTGTTTTAATTGCTAAATACTTAAATATTTATTCATTTATCACATTTTGCTAGCTCGATCTTTATTTCACTTACTTCACTTTATTTAAATTAATTTGAAAATACATATAGAATTCGCACCTTATCTCAGCAATTCATCAGTGTTTTTCTCATCTCATACAATAATTTGTCATCATATTTTTTTTAGTCATTCGTCTCTACTCTCTTTAAGGTAACTTGTAGTTCTGCACAGTGAGACAGAATTTATTTTGTCTGATTTTATTTTTATGCTTTGTTTTTTATTTTTTGTTAAAATAAAATCTGTTTTCAGTTTGCACTTTGCTAATATTAATGCCAAAGTGCAAAAGGTAGAAAACTTGTTTGCCGAAATGGACTTAAGCTCCGGCAGTTGTCTCAAAGTTGACCCCCGCACTCACACACACATAGACTGTTTGCATATGTGGGTGTGTGTGTGTGTGTGTGTTATATTTAAATACACACACATATGCACACATTTAAAATAACTTTTCTTGCACTCTGAAGTGCATTTAAGCTTTTGGTTGTGCCTTACTCACAGTCTCCGAGAAAAGTTGGGAAACCACAGTGTGTGTTTGTTTGTGTGAGAAAGACAGATAAGAGTGTGCAAGTGTGTGTGTGTGTGTCTACATTTTGTTGCTTAAACAAATTTGCACCTGTTTGCATCAAATTGAAGGCTGAGACCAGCTAACGTCTCACGTACGCTTCTATTTTGTATTTAAGGAATTAAGTTACCCACTTTACACACGCATACATACATGAAAACTCAAACACACATAAACACAAACACTGGCTATTAATATTTAACATTTAATTTATCAAATTGTTGAAGTTTCCATCGTCCAAGTGCAAATAAATAGTTATTGGACATATCTTGTTGCATAACTTGAGGCGCACACCAATTTTAATATGTCTTGTTTTCCAATACAAACATGCAAACATACACACACACACGCACACCAACAAATAGATAATCAAATTGTGCAAATATATAACAGTCAAGTTGCAAGTTTCAAACCTCGAACTTTGCAATATTCTGTACCATGTGGCCATTTCCAAAGAGATCTGCCCAAAGTGCTGACCACAAAAAGCCAACTTGGCTCGTAAGCACAAATACTCACTTATAGCCAAGTTGCAGCCGCAGGGCAGCAAAGTTAAAAGTGGAGTTAAGTGCCAAACCTAAACATTGATACAATGCAGCCTCAAAATATATGTATATACTATAACTATATAATATATTATGAATCCAACTAAATCTATCGTTTGCATCTCTCTGTCTCTCGCACGATTGTGGCATCAACCAAAGTCGACTTTTTGTTTGGTTTGCATTAACATTACATTTAACAACATTTGTGGCAGCTTCACATCAAATGCCGCAACCAACTTCGCGCGAAAATTGTTTATGGTTCGTCCTTTTGAACTGGTTTACACTGAAATTTGTATTTTTGTGTGTTTTACGCCTGGCCCAAAGTTGTTGCTACCAATGGGGAAAACATGGCAAAAACCGCAATATCATAAATATTTTATGTTGCGGTATGTTTCTCGTTTCGTCGTTTTCCATTTTGCTGTGTTTCGTTTCTGTGGCTCAATTTTTTAAATGCTTTTCAAATAGTTTTGTTTTAGACAGAAAAACCTTCCTTAAAACTCAACGCCCGAGGAGACAGAGGAAACGCTACGATATGCAGATACCCTGTTGAATGTTTGCAAAAAATTTCGCAAATCATTTAAAAAGTTGTAATTTTTTCAAAAACTTTTTGTTTTGAGTACATTTTGTGACCACGTTATTTTAAGCAAAAATTATTTATCAACACATGTTTGCATAGACATGCAGCGTTTGTTCGACAAAAAATATCAGTTTTTACAATCTAAAATAGGACAGACAAAAAAAGTACACTTTTTATTAAAATTATGCAGTGTTGGCGACTGCTACATACCCTAGTTGCGCTAGAACTTAGTGCCCGTAAAGAACAACCACTGGCCGCTCAAATGAATTTTATTTGTAGTGCAGTGATCGACTAGAAGATACCTCACTACAATAAGTTTGCTCAGCAAACGTAGTCACATTTGTCCGCTAGGGTATTGAATGCCAGATGAACACTTAAAACTGGCAACGCATTATGGTAAAATCTCTTCTATTCCCCCCACTTTCTCTCTCGGTGTGTGCTCGCCCAGCGAATTCATCTTTAATTACACAAAGTGCTCGGCTCTTCATAATTAGCGCACTGCATGCAATCGTGGAACTAGCAGCTGCAATTGTTGGCCCATTCTAATCCTGGCAATATTTTGCTGCGGCACGCTCAACGCTTATGTCGCAGCTCATTAAACAAGCTCCAGGCGAATTTGAAAGCATTTAGAGCTCAAGTTAAGTACGATAGCTTTATAAAGAAAATTTAAGTTGACCTCGTTTGTAATGGACCATTGTACTCGTCAATTTCCACAACAATCATCGATTATTGGACTGGGCCTTGAATCTTTAAGGATAACCGGGCCAATTGTCCGGCATCCGGCATCCGATTGTGAGTTGACTTGCCAATTGTGAGTACACAGGAACTACAATGCCTTGGGGGACATGTTGCATGCCCCATATTGCACTGGTCATGGTTGTTGCAGTTGCACTCGTTGCATCGTCTATTGTTACTGTACTACCTGCAACAGCTGCCACAGCTGAGACTCCAGTCGAGTCGAGTCGATTCAACGACAGTGGCAGCAAATGTTGCAATTACTATGCACCATCCAGAAGGCATATGACTGTGTATGAGAGAGAGAGAGAGAGTTCGTCTGTGCAATGCATGCAAAAGTTCAATATGTAAATGGGCATTGTGTGCGTGAACTGTCAACACATGTGCAAACGAACAGACGAAAATGAAACAGTCAACGAGGGAGTCATCAACATGAACAATGAAAATACAAACACGTAGTATACAAACACACACACAGAAACTCACACACATAAAATACATGAGCGGAAAATTATTGACCACAAATACAGTAACGATTGTGACACATATTTAGTGGGTCACTAGCACAGCACCAATAGATAGAGGAGTTAACCAACTTTCGATTGGAAAAGCAAGGCAGAACCAAGAGTTATACCAAAGAATACAAAGCGAAAAAGGTTAAAAGCGGAGAACTAGGACTAAAACTAGAACTAGCGAGTAGCCAGAGGTTTAGTATAACGTATAATTAGAAAAGAGTACGCTTCAACTAAAAGCCAAGCAATAAACGACTTGATTAATAGTTTAAAGTAGACCTATTATAACAAAGTGGCTAACATTCAATATAAAAAGCAACGAGTAATTAAAGAAAATAGAAGCGAAAGGATAACGATACAATTTAACGAGAGAAAGCAAAAAAAATCAAATCAGATGAAAGCAATTTTCTACTCAACAACATTTGAATTTTTCTCACTTTAAATTACCCAGAGTTACGTCGAGTGCTTCGCAAAGCGTCGACATGCTTATGAAAATGGTTAACACCCCGCCCACCCGTTGCGAAAATGCAGTAAATGATTTGCAAATGTTTGGCACTTGTATTTTCATCAAGTATTTTCAAGTTTAGCTACAGGAAAATGCGCGAAAATTTTGCTGCCACGTTGACATGTTGCCACTTACACGCACACACACACACACGCACAAACATATGTATGCGTATACATGTGTGTGTTTATGTATTTGTGCACAAGTGTTGTATGCATTTGTTTTGAAGCCATGCGCTTAATAATTAAGCATAGACGCCGCGCAAACACTGGCAAACAGTAGCAGCCAGAATCTTGTTGTAATACCCTGTGAATTGTAAAGAGGACGGTAATGAATGAATGTTAGAAGAAACGGCTTTAAAGTAAGCTTAACAGTTTACAAATGTAAGGAAACATTATGTCCGATTTAATATGTATTTACCCATTCGACTTAATTCATAGAATTTACAGGGTAACATCTTAGTTGGAATGAAACTATTTCGCCTAAAGCAGTTGTAATTGTGTAACAGTTGCTGCATCCTGCTGTGCGCTTTTGTGTAGCCACGAAGCCGCCTGACAACAGTTCAACGTGGACTTCGACTGCCATTGCGGTTTTTCACATGTCGACTTAATTAAAGAAAACTTAATTAAATGATAACACAGTGGCAGCCAACAAAGTTATGCGAAATATTTCATAGTGTATGAACACTCATGAGATGTCTGAGTGGGTATGAATGTGTGTGTGTGTGTGTGTGTGTGCGTGTGTTTGCCACCAATAAGCAACCAGTTGCTAAAACTGAAAGGAAGCCCTTTTATGTAGCAATCGCTAGATCAGATTGTTGCCTTAGCAACTTTAAAAAGGGAAAATCCCTTTACCAACGAACTTTTATGGCAGCCAATTCATTTAGCCTTTTCTAGCTAATTGCCATAGAAATCGGCTAACAGGTGTCTAAAGAACTTTCAGGGCCACTTAGCACAGCAGCAATTATTTGACTGAATAGCGAAGATTATCAATGGACACCAACTGCCTGCCTGTTTGCAATTGACGTGAGTACTGCATAAAAGACTGCACGATGGTGTGTTGGGGCATAAATATATCTTTAAAATCAGAAATTCATCTCCAAAACTGTCTACTTACTAACTTTGTTTGTACATAAAAAGCTTAACAAATTTCAACATCGAAGTAGATTTCAAGAGTATAAAATCTTCGGCTTTTCAAGGCTATGCAATTTTTTGTCATAAAACAGCAACCAGTGGAAAATGTTTTCTGTCGAATGAAAAGGCACAGATTTTCATTCGTAAAAGCTTCAAGTGCTGGGACATTAGGACATGGTGACACAGGCGTCCTTGCATTCGTCCCTGTTGGAACACACAAAACAGATACATTAGCGGCCATAACATATGAGCAAGCGCCTCTCAAGTGGGCGTACGTGTGTGTGCAATGTGTGTGCGGTGTGTGTATGTAGGGTGTACATTTTGGGATATGCTAGAATGCGAGTGCTTTTAGATGACTATGCTGAAATGGCTCTATAAGTGTTTATGCAACTGGGCGAATGACTGCCTGCCTGCCCGCCTGCCTGTTGCCGCCTGTTGCCAAGAAAACACTGACACTTTTCCGCATGTTATGCCTGTTGTTGCAATTGTTTGCATTCACACACACGTGCACACGCACACACACATGCCACACTGCATTGCATTATGGCATTGTCTCTGTCAATATTGTTGCTGTTTCTGTTTCGACAATGCACAACAGACCGAAAAAAACATTTGTTGCAGACTTTTAGGCTGCTTTGCAAATTCGTGAACCACTTTAATACTATGCTCCGTTTTCGAAATGCACAAATTGTATGCAAATTAACTGCCTTATTGTAGCATCAGTTTCTCGGAAAACAGTTTAAGAGTTCTACCTTTAAATCAGTTTAAAAGCTATTGAAATTGGAGCACGAGAAAAGGTATTTCTTGTGAAAGTGTTTTAATTTCAAGAAACAGAATTCGAAACTATTAAGACAGCTATTAACACAGTGAAAATCAATTTTAACGTTTGCTAAAATAAAACATTTTTAACACTATATAAATCCACAGCTAAATAACTAACAAATTTATCAGCTCATAGAAATATGTTTGAATAAAAACAAATGTTTTAACAATTAACAGAACTGGTTATATTTGACTTCCACATTCAGTTTAAGTAATGCAAGCAAATCAAATTGACTCGATGGCTCGATTTAGAGTATGTCGAAGTTATGTCTGTTGTTGAACTCGATGCCGCCTGCCACATCAGTCCAGTCAGTTGCATGTCCACTCAATTTCGCACATACACACAGTCACAGTGAGCACACAACATCCGGCGGAATAATGCTTCTGTGCACACTCTACAGCTGCACATCCTGCCCCAAAGGAGGTGCCAGCGATTTCTGCATTTTCGTTGTTTACGCGCATTGATGCTAATGCCAACTTTTGCTGTCACTGCCACTACGGCCACTCCTGCTGCCATTGCTGCAATACCAATTTTAGGGTCATCGATTTAGTGAAATTGTACTGGTGCTTTCGTGTCGGCTGCTTTTTATGGCTGTTGTCAAGTCCCATTTTATTATGATCGCGAGCACGTGACTGCAGCCAGCGAGACTGCTAAAATTGCAGCAAAATCAAATACAAAAGTCTCCGGCTCCAGTCCCATTCGGCTGTAGTTTATAGAAACTGGCCCAATAAAAACCAAAAAAAAAAGAAAAACAAAACAGAAAACAAATGGAAAACTATACTTTCATTCACTTTCGACTGCAGTCATATGAGTAAATCTTTACGTTTTCGTGTATGTGTGTTATTCTCGCTTGGAGACCGTTTTGCTATTTTTATAGCATACTTTTCCGCGACAAAATAAATGACAGCGTTTACTTCTCTTTGAATATTTGCATTTGTGTATAGTTGCTTGTCTGTATTTGTGTTTGCTGGTAAATTACAACTGATGATTTTCACAATCTCCTTTGCAATCCAAACTCTCTCTCTCTCTCCCTTTGATTCCATGCTATTTGTTGAATTGTAGTCATGTCAGAACGATTCAACGCTGCTGCAGTTCCGCATATTTTTTATACCTCGTGAAAATGGAGCAAAAGGGTTAAACTGCCAATTATTATTATTTTCGCTTTGTATAAAAATTAATTGACATAAGGTAAAGCAAATGCTTGTCTCTCTTTATATACTGATCACATAATAAATCTATATTTATAGGGTATCTCCCGATCACATTTACTGCTCAGTTTCACCCTACACCATGTGGAAATTAGAAAATCATTTTTGTTTGGCTTGGAAACATTCGTTTCTCGTTTTTTTACGAACTGCAAAAAAAGGTTTTTTTTTGCCAAACGAATATATTCGAAATTAAACTTCCTGTCACACAATTAGTGTGGCATCCGTTAGCTAAATGAAATCAATTTCAAAATAACGAGAGAAAAAAAAACACGGAATCCAACTGAAATGACTGTATTTTGATTTTATTTCCATGCATAAATTTGTGAATTGTTGATCGATAGTCTGTACTTTTCGAAACGACCAAATACATGGCTCGAAATAGCAATAAATTTCCTGATTCACTGTTACAGTTCAATGTTGTGCAAATTGATTTTTGATAAGCGAAAAAGCAGAAATTCGCTGTGCAGTGGTAAAAGTGCTTAACCCATGAAACGATTAGATCAGTGTTCAATAAACAGCGAAATAACACCAGACAGGAGTGTGGCAATGGATGCTGTGAAAACCGGCATTAATAGATGTGTTTTCTAAGTCAAGTTTGACAAAATATTTGTCAAAGCTGTTCCACTTTTCGTTTTCACATCAATTTCCACAATTTTCTGTTAGTTAACAGCAAACAAACCCAACGGTATGAACTATTTTTGTGTCTCTGATGCTATAGTGAAATTGAACAGATTCAAAAGTTAAGAAAGCATAGTCCAGTCAATTATTGCGTAAATTAAGCTTAGTGGAAAGAGAAGAGAAATTTCTTCCTAACGGCCACACCACTTCCGTAGAGTATAGTACACAAAAATCAACATATTTTGAGCTAGCCACAACATGACGTGAGCGAGGGGCTTGCGGCAACGCACGAGTTCGTAATGAAAATCAGTTTTCATGGGACACAAAGAGTTTTTGTGCGTGCTAGGGGAGAAGAGCATGATTTGATGTTGATTGATTTCGCGTTTGGTTCAGCTGACAGTCGAGACCAGGCGCTATAACTAAAACTTATGTTAGGCGATTGCTTAATTAAAACGCTCGGCGACAACAACAAAAAAACAACAACAACAATAATAATGATGACAAAAATAATTTACTAGCTACAATCGCTGACAAAGAGTGAGTGACAAGGATAGACAGCTAGCGGTAGCGTGAGTGTAAGAGATGGAAAATGCAAGCGAACGAGAATCAAAACAGTTTGGAAAGAAAACTTTTTAATGAGTTGTGGTAGGGCACACGGCAGAGTGTTGTTGCCAGCTGTTTTACCAATAATTTAACACACGTTACGTATACGCACACGCCACTTGATGCACAATCCAATCAAAAGTTTACAATTCACGCTCGAAATATCGCGCCTTGGTTGACGCACTCCGGGCCCAATTGAGTTACCCATCTCTTACTGCCTCTCGCTGTCCCTCTATCTCTTTCACTGTTTACCTTTCTCTTTCGTGCATTCTTTTGATTTAAACATGATATGTATAGGTGTCGTTTTGGGGCATGGGCTGTTGTCAAAGCTGCTTAGCACAATGGCTTTAAGTGTCTACGCCCATAAGTATGCTATAAAAGATAGCTACTCGTTACATTAAGCGTATGCCGCATTGTAAAAAATTAAGTACCATGTGCCAGCTGTGTGCGCGTCTTATATATAATAATAACTGCCTACCAATGTTTATCGGATTTATGCCATGTTTGCGTAAATCTTCATTTTGAAAAGAACTCTTGTGCTTATTATGATTTTAGCCAGCTTTTGTTAGCATTTCTTTGCTCAAAAACTCCACTTCGCATTCTCAAATATGTTTCAATTAAAAATGTTATTAAAAATTTAAAAATTCTAATTTACTGACGATTCTCTGTGAACAAATCGACTCTGTACAAACAGGTTCAACTTAAATGAAGTTCAATTTGTGTTTAAAATATCTTACTTGTATGCAGCTTTAAGCTTATTGTATTACTGAACTTATTACATAACTGAAATATTCAGAACATTATCAGGTTTCAAAGTGCACTGCATCTTATCAACTCGTATTGTAGATAACACGCATTTAGCTAAATGTACTGCAAGTTACGTTGCTCAATTTAATTTGCACTATATTACCTACATTATATATCTATTACAATAGCTTCTATTTGGACCTTAGCTCAATACATATCACTACATATATTCATATATATATATAATATAGTATATATGTATAAATTTATGTGATTCGCAGTAGCCGCGTTTGCAGCTCACGTGCTCGTTATTCATGACTTGCTTACAAATTCATTGCACATTACAGCAGCAGCAACAACAATGGCAGCAACTCAGACAGCAGCAAGTGGCAGGGAGTATGAGTTATGCAGAGAAAGAGAGAGAAGAGGGGTGCACAGAGAAAGAGAGGGAGAGAGAGAGAGAGGAGGCTATGTGCGAGGCAATAGCATCAGCAACTCTATTAGGATCCATCAATGTCAGCCAATTTATGCGCATATTAAAAATGCGGTCTGCCATTGACAAACACAGCGGCTGGCGACCCTTCATATGCACACACACACACACACACATAAACGCACACACACATACTTATACACACACGCATTCACTACAGCAGACACATACAAGGACGTACGTAATATGACGTTGCCTCTCAATGCAATCGCGCCAAAATTGAGGTACAAGTCAAGAACGTGTCAAAAGGAGGCGGGATATGGATCGCAACACGATGGAATTATTAGCACGGTGTCAAGTCTTACTTTTAGTAGCTTATTTTAGAAAGGCACACAAATTCAATACATTTATTTAAAGTTCTTTCCCTTAAATTGTTAATATTTGTTAGCTTCTCTGGTCTGTTGCTCTAAGGGCTGATTAAATGCAACTTAAATACGTAGGTGTGAGGGTGTAGTCGTTCAAAGGACCATCAAAGAGAGAGAGACAGAACAGTAAACACACACTAGCATCAATTATGACAAATGCATTGAATTGAGTTGATTTGCATTGCCTTATCTACGAAGGACTGGCACAGGGCTAAACTCAGGCCGTAAGGGAAGAGCATAACTATGTAACATACTTAGGTTTGAGCATGCAACCAGCTTATCGACCTATGCATTTACATATGAGTGTGTCACTGTGACACACATTCAAATGCCACAGACATTAGAGCACCTCCTGCTCCATAAATAATCACAGGACTGAGAGGAGGGAAAGAAAGTGCAAGCAAGAAAGGAGCAAGAGTAATATCATGTCTGTAAATGGTTTTGGTTTAATGATTTCCTCTTTCAATATTGAAGTAGGTTAATTATGTGGCACAATTTGGTTACAGAACTTTTAAATGCATATTTTACTTAAACAATACAGCTTAGTATTTCCAACTACTTCATCCATCTCAGCACAATTCATTAGCTTTTGACCTCAACTTTGGTTAAATTAGGCACACAGAAAATACCCATAAAATATTCACAAAAGGCGACAACCCTATTAGTCGAACAATTACGACGCTAAGTGCTCTAAAATACTCTGTGGTAAGGCTTTATGCATCAGTTGCTAGGAAAGCACAACTACAAATACTAGGCTTAGATATATGTACAAATGTATTCTTGGTGCGGTGTCAATATTTATGCAGATATCTAAATACTTAGTTTTGTGGCAGCCAGTTATCTGCTAAGCCACAATAGTTTTAATGATAATTACGTACCGTTTATTAATTTCAATAAATTTCACATTCAGACACACACAATAAGAAGCATAGCTGAAATGGCAAGCTACACTGCGAGAAACGGCAATAGATACACTTCAAAAACTTGAGTCAAGTGAACTTTCATCTAAATATTCTCAAATAAAAAGTCGAGCAAGATTCCATTTAGTCAGAAAGTGAAACTTATGTTTTTTATTGAGTTTCATTCGAGAGTGTTTAATTAAATTATTTTCTATTTGTACATAATTTAGTTTTATTTTATTTTTTTTAATTGATTCAAGAAACCTTATAGAACGTCATGTATCTATATACATCACATTATCCTCAAGGCAAAACTTAATTAACAACAAAAGGAGCGTATAAAGTCCTTATTTATATAGCTGAATAGAAAATTGTTTTAATTGTAGTTGTTTGTGCTGAGCATGCCGTAGAATTCGGATTGTGCGCATTTTATTTATTTATTCAGCATAAAAGCATAATACGATTCGGTATAACAACAAATCCGAATACACTCACAGACACATGCAGCCAAAGTCACATACACACACACACATACATGTTCGTTGGTTTTTAATGTATGCAAATGTTGTTGGTCCTCCATATCCTTGAGATACTGCATTATGGCCTTCTACTAATGAGCTGTGAAATATTTTGTATTTATATCCGTTGCTCGACTTGTTTAATATGTAAATAATCATTTTCTCTTCAGTCCTTGGATAATGCATGCAACAATTTGAATATTAGAAGATTGTGAAATTATTTCGACAGAAAGTTTTTTGTTTTTTGCGGAGAAAAACTAGATTCAAAATGCAGATGGGTGTATACAATAAATATTAAATAAGATTAAGGCATAATATGCATTAATTTATATTATTAAATTTATTGTTATTAAATTAAAGTAGCTCAATAAAACAGCATTTATGTAGTTAAACAAATGCTTTGATTTTATTTACTTTAATCAAAAGAACTAAATGGAATCTACAGACTTGCACAATTGGAAAACAACTCTGTTATCTGAACTCTTTTTTCTTCAAAGCTATTAGTATCGAATGATGCAGGTGTGAAGAAGTTACGCGCCACACGCAGCAAGTAGGACAAATCAGCAGAAAAGTTTGTGGACCCAGCAGTGGTATGCAAACATATTGCGAATATTAACGAAATTAGTAAAATATCAGAAAAATTCATTTAAATTGTATGCAAACGATTTCGTATCCTGTAAATGTAAGACAGTGGGTACCATCGAGTTAATTTATTTTCAAAGAAAATACATTTTAAGCTGCTCAATTCAAGTTTATATACTCAAGTATTTAGTTTTATGAAAACAAATGTACACGATCAGCTTTTCTTTAAAGGAAATTAAGAAAAATACATATATTTTTTAAAAGCTTAGCACATTTTAGTTCTTTCATAGTTGCAGGGTATTTCCAACTAGAGCACGCCCAATTAGTACATCCAACTTGTTCCTTCGTAGACCACGTAAAATGCCAATAAACTGCGAATGTGAAACTTTCAGTTTGTGCTCTTTTCGCGATCCCAAAAAAAAAAAGTAAAAAAGTTGGCAGCATTTGTAAAAGGCAGGCAAATGGGGTTCGTTTTCGTGTTCGTGTTTAAAATTGTTAAAACAGACTTTATGCAGGTGTTGCTGCCTCTTATGCAAAATGAATGCGGCAATTATAGAACTCTACGCAACGGTGTGTGCCTGGGTGTGTCTGTGTGTGTGTGTGCTTTATAAAAGTTACTTTGGCACGCAATGAAAGTGTGTAATCAATTGTAATTAAGCAAGAAAGACGCAAACTGACAAACTGAGCTGAACTGTTGGCGCCAAAAGATATGCAACAGTTTTTCTGTTTTCTCACGAGCTGTATATAACTTTATATATATTTTAAAGCGACTTTGGTTAATTGAGTAGGTTCACATGAAGCGACTTTAAGAGAGTATGCCAACAACTAAAATGGCCCAATGCCAGTTTCTGGCATCAGGCAATGTTTGCTCAGATATGAATGCACTCATACACACACGCGCACTCACACTCATATAAACATGCATGGCCGAAAATGTGGGCCAACAATACACACACACACACACACACATGGACATAGACATAGACAGTGCGGCGTTATCATTGCACATTTCACTGTTTGGTGTAACAATTACAGCAAAATCAACAATACCAGCAACAACAACAACAACAAACTGCATTTGGCACACATTCAAAATTGCCAGCAGCCAAAAACAAGCATATTTCCCCTTCACTACCCCAACACGCCCCCTTCGCCAACCCGTCACCGCCCCTGTCATAAGTTTGTTTTTGATAATATGAAACAACACACATACATGCATTTACAGCTGTGTGTTAGTGTGTTTTTGTGGCTTTCCGGCCAACTAAAATGAGTAAGAAAAAAATACAAAATTAAGGTTTATAGGTAATTACTTTGTTTTTCTTTTATGCTGCAGAGAAACTGAAATAGCAGCGCCTGTTTTAGACGAGTAGATGAAGATTTCTAACTTATCTGGGGACAAGGTAAATAAAATGTATGTCTACTTCATATCCATTTATATTATTCGCTTATAACTTTTTTAATTTGTACACATCGTTTTAATTTCTTGGACTTTTCATTAGTAAACTTTGGAAATGAAGAGCTGGGTAGTTCCAAATATACCGCAGTCTCTGCAAAACATATTTGTAATAATGTACATTGCTTTATCATGTTCTAAATATTTTTTGTTGTTATCCCAAGTTCTACTTACTTAAAACCTTTCAATCTACCCTCGTCTGCACAATAGTCACTAAAATTGAAACTTTATAGCAACAACAGTTACAAAGTCAACATTTAGCCA
Organism: Drosophila nigrodunni; assembly: GCA_020829145.1. Taxonomy (NCBI): domain Eukaryota; kingdom Metazoa; phylum Arthropoda; class Insecta; order Diptera; family Drosophilidae; genus Drosophila; species Drosophila nigrodunni. The sequence continues at coordinate 15,091,150 of JACVCZ010000001.1, forward strand.
GAACGAGCGCAACATTTTTATTAATTAATGTTGATTTTGTATAACAAAAATGTTATGTATACGCATCGTATACATTTATAATAAGTGAATACATCTACGCGTGTGTGTGCGTCTGATGATAAATGTTGAAATGAATTTAAAATGTTAATTGCATATGAAAATAAATCTCAAATGACAATATGGTAATATAAATACACAAATGCACTTCATTAACGATGCCCTAACAAATGTGAAAATCACTCAATCGCACACACTCACACACAGGCACACACACAAGCACACACGTGGGTGAAGCATAACACAATAATAATAAATGAGTTAAGGTTTTAAAATCAGGTCAACTTAAGCGAATCTCAGAGGTAGTCAAATAAGTTTATTATTATTTTATGAAATTATACAGAGAGCAGAGGGAAAACAAGAAATTTAGGCATTAAAAAAGGGATGAAAGAGCTACGGGGTATCAGATAAAAGCAGATCCAAACTGATTTTCATGTGCAGCAATTTTACACAGAAACAACGTTGCAATAGGCAGAAAAATCCTTTGACTTTGACGTTCTCTATGACTTGGGCTTAAGCTTTTTTGCCTTGACTTTGGCTCTGACTTATGCAATGGCACATCAGAGGCAGCCAAATGATACGGCAGAAAGGCAATACTGTCATCGGCCAGGCATTGGATAAAACAGATAAAAAAGATAACTGACAACTCAAAGCTATTTCTGCAAGCAGAGAAGAAAACTTAAATACTGGAATAAATGGGAGATGGCAAATAGTTAAGGTCAACAAAGATAAAGGACTACAGAAAAAAGTCAACTGCACAAATTGTCTAATATAAATTGTTTGCTTTCAGCAGATGCAAAAATGAAGAATGGAAAACAGAAAACAATTCAAAGCTACTTCACAAACTAAGCCATTAAAGTAACCTTTAAACAGCGCTCCCTTTTATAAGTACACAATAAAATACTTGACGAAATACTTGTCTGTAATTTTACAACTTTTAAACAATAGTTCATCTTCAGTTGTGCGTTCGAATACGAATACATTTAGTCGATTAATCGCTGTTCACTTAACTAATTGAGAATGTCATCGATTTGATAGTGGCTAATTTATTTCGACTTAGGCTCAATTAGACACGCCCACAAGTCCAAATAGCCAACTGTTTCTGTTCACAGCAATGCTAATTGAGAGATTCTTGGGTCTAAGCCTAATCAAGTGGGCGTGGCTGTGCTCTATAACTGTCAATTATCAAATCGTCGTGGCAGCTATAAAAGCTCCTCAAGTCCCACAATTACACACAACTCACACAAAGGACAATACGATAATGTTCTGGATATTCGGGAGACATTCGAGAACGATTGGAACAAGTGAAAAGACCATTTCATTGGATAGATTTTTTCGTTATGTGAACATCTTTTACTTGTCCATCGGCATGGTGGTATACGAGCAAGGCGACAGGAACGACAAACAATTTTCAGCTGCGCGTAAGCGGACACAATTTCTGTTGAACTGTTACTTCTTCTGTCATATACTCAATCTTAATTTCGTCCTCTTGACTGAGTTAATCTATGTGGTACTGGCGTTTGCCAAAGCCAACAACTTTCTGGAAGCCACCATGAACCTCTGTTTCATTGGCTACGTTGTGATTGGCGTTATAAAAATTCGACACATCTGGTATTTGAGATCACACATCGGTCGAGTAGTCGACGAACTGCGTCTGTTGCATCCAGGCAGTGCTGCACAACAAGCGGAGTACAAGATGTCTGATTATTTGCGTGGCTATAGACACGTCAGCATCTTTTATTTCTCTATGTACTTGGTGCTCATTTGGACCTACAATCTGTATTGGGCCATGTACTATTTGATCTATGATTTCTGGCTGGGTATACGTGTATTTAAGCGCATGCTACCCTATTACTGTTGGACACCCTGGGATTGGTCGAGCAATTGGAGTTACTATGCCATGTACATATCACAGAACTTTGCTGGACAGACTTGTGTCTCCGGTCAACTGGCAGCAGATATGTTTATGTGTGCTCTGGTCACACTGCTCGTGATGCACTTCAAACGACTGGGCACACAGATCGAACAACATATTGCTGGTCTGCAAACACCAGAGCAGGATTTAAACTTTCTAGGAAAAGTCATAATTTATCACCAACGTCTGTTGCTACTCTGCGAGGACATTAATCAGATCTTTGGCATTCCTTTGCTCTGCAACTTTGGCAGCTCGTCCTTCACCATTTGTTTTATGATCTTTCAAATAACCATCGGTGGCAAAATTGATATACTAATAATGCTCGGCTTCTTTCTGTTCTGTTCCATGGTGCAAGTTTTTATGATCGGTTCATATGCGCAGCGGCTCATCAATGCGGTGAGTAGTCAACTGAGTGTTATTTACATAAAAAAATTAAATTTGGTAATTGCAGAGCGAGGAAATTGGCCAGGCTGTTTATAATCATGATTGGTTTGATGCTGAAATACGTTATCGCAAAATGCTGCCATTGATTATGAGACGATCCCAACGTCCCAGTTATCTAAAGGCCACTACATTTATTAATGTATCACTGATCACAGTCACCGATGTAAGTTTATGTCTTATCATCAGCTGCAGCTACTTTAATAATCACTTTTCTTGCAGTTACTGCAACTTTCCTACAAGTTTTTTGCGCTTCTCCGCACCATGTACGCCAAATAAGATGAAAGCCTGATCAGAAGATTATATATTTGCTTAGCAATAGTCTTTCTGTTTAACTGTTGGCTTACTGTCACTCATATTAGATAAAGAATAAATCTAGAAGCTTCTTGTCAAAAGTCATAACCGGATTTGTTTGCTTAACTTAGTCAAAAGCTTGGCTTTTTACTACTTGTCGTTCTCTTCAAAATGACATGTTTGATGAGTGTGTGTGTGTGCAGAACTATTAGCTTTTTGTCATACATCATTTTTGAATATGAGTGGATTACATGTTGTAGTTAAGGATTGTGTGGCACTCAGCAAGTGCAAATGAAAATGATAAAATGCTTTGCTGAATGATTACCGAAATTGGCCAATCATGCCACAGCAATCATTTACGGCAAATCCACAACAGTTGCGGCTTCTAATTAAATTAAAGAACCAACAGACGTTGCTGGTACAACACAAAAGAGTATCGCTAAAAGTGTACAAGAGAAATAGAAATAACTATCAATGTGAAGTTCATTGAATGCGCTTTAAAAAACATTAACAAAAAAGGTTTGCGGTAATATACGAATACAATATAGAAACTCATGCTATAATTAAATACTAAAATGACTTTAAATTGTTTGAAAAGTGTAACAAATTCAATGAGAAAATCAGCAAACCTCTGCTTACGTTTTAAAGGGTATCGCTAGCGACCACTGGTCATAATGAGTAGAGAAAATGCGCGCTGATTTTCCTTTGGCTCGCGAACAACGAGGCAAAGAAGGAAATGGAGTGGAGGGGAGGGACGGGAAACCAACGTTTGTTTCTGACTGTGTTACCACAAAGGCTATGATTAATTATCGCCATTTCGTTTACACAAAGAGCGCCTGAAATGCAAGACAAATCTTTGACGCTGCTCTAAAATTAGTAAAAGCGAGCAAAACTGGCACCTTGAAAAACGCATCATTTGCACAGTTTTTTCATTTAGCCGATGTAAGACGGGCATTTTTAATTAAAGTTGTATACCTCAGACACACACACAAGAGAGAGCAAGAAGCGATTGGCATTTAGGCGTGGCGCCTGAGCATATGCAACACTTAAAATTAATTGCAAAATTGGCTGGCAAATTGCATTTTTATGACTGTAAAATTGAAAAGTTGACATAACACATACCCAAACACACACACACACACACACACACACACACACACACACACACACACACACTCAGACAAAAACAGGCAAAGGCAAAAGAACGTGGCTAATTACATTTCTACGTCTGTCGACCAGAAGCGCTTACAGTGGGCGACACAAAACGCCCAACAGTCAGATAGATGGCAAAATTGAAGAATTTTTTCAATTAAAATTAGTACGAAAAAAAAGCGTAAAAATAAACGCAAATAACAACAACAACAACAACAACGTCGACGCAAGAATACTCGCGTAACCAAATGGCAATCAGATGGACACGGACAAGTCCGACAAGTGGGCGTGTCTGGTAGGAGCTGCCCTAATCTAATTAGAAATACGCGCGTCACGAACTTGACTTCAACGAATCCATTCCACTTAACTCCCCCTTCACACGCCTAGAGGCCACTGTGTACCCTGTGGGCTTTCTGTTGAATCCAGAAAATATGCACCATGGCGTATGGCAAAATAGTTTCGACTAATTTCATTTGCGTTTGCAGTTTTCATTTGTAAAAGTTGGAAAAAGTTCTGCCACTGTCTACCAGTCCACCTGACCCCCACAACACCCAGCCCGGTCAGGGCGTTGTTCCTGTCGGTTGTGCCAAACCGCTATTAATCAAAGTAATTGCAGGCGACAAATGGCAGTGGTGGCAGCAGCGGTAGGTGCAGCGGTAGGTGCAGCTGCAGTTGGGCAGTTTGCACCTGTGTCTTAAACCAAAACCTATCAACAACTTGGTTCTATTTTTTCTTAGCGCAATAGATATCAAATCGTTTCAAATTGGAATAGAAAATCAACACAAAAATATTATTTTGGTATAATAAAAGAATTTTATACTAAGCTAAATATAAAGTCAAGTCAAAACTAAAAAAATCAAACCAGAAAACAAAAATCTTTTACAGTTAAGCCGTTTAATATTAAAATATTATTTCATTTTCAAACCAACTATACAAATTTGTATAAATAAAGCCAAGAAGTGCAGTTTTTGTTTAACTTTATGTTACATTTCTTACTTTTTTGTACAGAAATTGTGAAATTGTTTCTAAGTAGGTCGAAGAAGTCCATCAACATTTCATTTAAAAGCAACAACAAAACTTTTGCATTGTGAATGATATTTATGTCTCTGGACGTATTGTTCGAATAAATTAATTTCAAAACAACAGCAACAACAAAGGCAAATAAAACGCAGAAAGTTTAAATATGTATTGAGAAAGTTTTTACTTGAATTGCTGAAGCCAGTGGCAATTCAATGGCTTCGGAACGAGTCCTGTTGCGATTCCAGGATATATATTGACTTATAAAAATGTCAATATCCAAAAGGAAGCAACTCGCAAGCAGAGAAAATTGCAATTGCAACCAAGTTTTCATTTTTTTTTTCTTTTCTTCGCTCGCCGCTCGTTGAGAAAAATTGTATTTCATTTCATCAAATGAAGAAAAATCGTACATTCTTGTAAGGTCAGCGAAGAGAGCGGCTCTGGCTTCCAAGGAAAAGGGGCAGGCAAGGGTTAAGGGGTGTACTGGGGTATGAGGGTAAGGGGCTTCAGCTATTGTAGAGTTCTTGGCGCCGCAGTTGCTGCACGTCACTTTGTCACATTCGCATTGAATTTGACATACGACTATGTACAGTAAACACACACTAACGCACACACACACACACACACATTCTTACAGTTATGTATTTGTATGTGACTTCTAAAGGATTAGAGCGAACGCCAATTTTGGAGCATTTTTCATATGCCTTAAGCTCGGGTGACCCACTACTAAGACTTCCGCTATACTCCACTCTCTCTCTCTCTCTCTCTCTCCTACACTTGCTCTCTCTCCCGCTATCTGGCTCCCTTTCTGCCTTGTGAGTCCCCCATGGACTGCATTTGTCAATTCTCACTTACTTCATTTGAGTAAACACATTTGCTGCATTTCATATTTCCAGTCACGTTCTTAGCATAAATAACACATACACCCACACTCTTATATATGCACACACTAACACACATGCTCACACACACACACACACATAAATGTGTGCATATTTGTTGTGTACATCTTTTTCGACAGGATTAAATCTGTTTAAAATGTCAAGCAATAATATTTTAAAAACTGTAATTTTACTTTTAAGCTTAAAAAAACATTAAAAGCGCCTTAAATATTTACCTGCTTAAAGCTTCCCAATAAAAACTGTTTTTTCAAAACTTTTTTTTATGCAAAAAAAGTGTTTTAAATTAATATAAAATGTAAAATGTCTTTAAGTTTAAAGTGTTATTATCTTTAACTGTTATTTATCAATTAATGTTGTCTCCCTAGTCTAAATAGTTTGCTTAACATAACTTCCATTATCTCTATAACCTTAAACATAACAATTTTTAGCTTATTTCGAAGAAATTCATTAAAATAACTTAAATTCACTGCCGCCACCGCAGGAATTTAAATTAAATGAAAATCGCATCAACGAAACTAAAACTCAAAAAGCCGCAAAAAAAGAACAGTAACTGAAAGTTTTTGGTGCCCAGCATTTTAAAGTAAGAAATAACAATTACAGCCAAGGGGAGTTTTATTTAATATTAAAACTGTACGAAAATATGGCAAAACTTATGAAAAGTTTTTGGATACTTTCGAACCGCGGGCATAAAGTTTTATAATTTAACAAAATTTGATAAATGTTAATTATATAGCAACGAAACATAACCGATTAGTTTATGTTATTCTTGTAAATGTTTAAAAAAATCTAATTGGTTTGGAATTTGAGAATCAATCTTTTTAACGGTATTTGAGTGCATTGAAGAACAATATCTTTTGCAGAGTTCATAAGTTGCCGTTAGTTTCAGAACATAAACCAAATAATAGCCACACTTAATATTGACTTGATACACAATGGGAGTCGGGTAACATTACAAATCCAAACAATAAATATGAAACAATTGCATTACTAAATAGGAAGCAGCTACACGCACGCACACCCAACACACACACACACACACTCACACACATTTCAAAGGCTTTGGCTGCAATAACAAGTCGCAATGAAAATAACAATGCAAATTTACAGTTGCATATTGCACAACGTTCAACGTTCAACGTTGCTTACAAAACTCACACATACACAGCATACACACACAGTCGCACTCGTACACAAATTTATTGAACATAAGCATCAATTGTTGTTCAATTTTCAACCTATTTTGCATCGGCTTGAACGTTGGCATTTATTTTGCAATTTATGCAAAGGATTCATCCTAGTTCGCATACTGACCAGACGTACTGTATGTTGGGCAAGTCCAAACACACACACACACAGGCAATAAAATATGTTGCATAAATAAAATGTAAACAGTTGTAAACTAACAAATAAATAATCATACTTATGACAACATGCAGTAAACAAGGCTTCGGGCAAAATATGTTGAAATAAATACAAAACCGGGAAAGAAAAACAATTTTTTTTTTTTCAAAAATATTCAAAACAATTCGGTTAAATCTACTTTAATCCCATAAAAGTTGACAAGTTTCAGCGCGCCCGTATGTTTTGATAAATTTAGCCTATACTAAGGTAATGTCCAAAATCAAAAAGCTTTGCAATGCATAAACAAAAAATGGTTAGAGGAACTACTGCTGGACTTATTCGAGAGCCAGAAACACCCTGTGCCAACATGTTCCGCTGCGTGTGCGAGCAAGAAAGAGCGAACTACAGCTGGTGGCATCGGACTGACTACTGTCAAAATTCATAAAGATTCATGTAAAAGAGCAAAACTTGACGAAAACTAAAATGGGAAAGACGCTATCTATCTCCTTCGCACGCACGGGACACTAGGCAAATGTGATCCACTCTCGCTGCAAATATTTATAATCTAATTGGAATAAGAAAAAATGCATAAAACAATGAAAGCAAAAGCGTTAACCAAAAGGAAAACCGAAAAACGAATCATATAACAAAGAGAGGGAATTGAATTTATTTCAGAAACTCTCAATATATAATACATCAACTTCATAATACGCAATTTTCTTTCTAAGAAAGTTATGTGTATGCCAAAATCGTATCAACATAGAAGTCATGTTTTGATTTAGAAGGCCTTGAACTAACACATATTGTAAGTAATTCAAATAAAACTAAATACTCGTAAAGTGCAGACCTGCGTAATAAACAAATAAATAAATATAACACAAAATTGATTGTTAAATTTAAACGAACATGGAAGAAATACAAAACGTCTGTGACTATTTGGTTCTTGAAAACAATCAGAGAATTATACCATCCATGGAAACGTCGGAGCAATGTGAAGCGAAGATTGATATAAAGTCAGTAGAAAGCGCCCAAAATCCACTAAATTCCAAGATCGAAATGGAAGGGGAACCAAGCATCGTGGATATACAGCTGAAAAATGATGTGAATTCAGAGTATGTGAAGCTAAACGATCTTAAGGAAATGGAGGAAAAGCTCGTCTCCCACAACATTATGGAAAATCATATCAAACATTTCGATGAGAGAATGCAACAAATGGAAAAAGTTTTGGAGCAATTTAGCAAAAAAGTTGAAAAACTATCAATTGATTTACACAATATCACCAAGACAATGGATCCAGTAGAAGAAATACCCATGAGATTGGTGGGTGGAGAAACCAAATCACTTGAAACGATCCCTGATGACAACGATGACATGGTGATACCTAAATCCAAAGAATCACTGTCTGCGAAACAACGTAATTATAATATGCTCTTCCGAAAGTTTAAGAATCAGACAACAAAGAAACATTCACACATAAATCCAACACATAGCAGTTCAAAATTGTCACTTCCAGACTCGCAGGTAATTAGTCAAATACTGGATGCCATTCCATTCTTGAAGAGAACACCATCGCCACCGCTGCTGGAACAGGATTTGGATCCCAGCACTCGACGTGCGGCCGAACGACGACAGTTTGAGACAAATGTGCTCATGTATCGCAAATCGCAATTTAGTCTACGTCTCAACAGTCGCATCAATAAGTTGGCCAAGAAATTCTGGGATACGTCGGATTTTCTTGGCAAGAAACCATTGAAGCGTCAGTCAGATAAACGCAGTCAGACTGAGGAAACACAATCCTCCGATTGATTATCCAGGTCAATTGTGGTGGGATGGATTGGATAAGGGAAGGGGATGAAATCCCCTTTGTATTGGAATTTAAATAAACATCAACAAAATGTCAACTTGGGTGTGTAATTTGATTATCCCTAGAACATCGTACAGTTACAAGAAGAAATAGAAGAAAAAAAGAGAACAGAGGGTGTGTTTATGTCCAGACTGGGTGTGTCCATGTCGTGTGTAGACAAGCACATAACAAGATTTTATGCAAGTTTTCACATCAAAAATAGCGTAAATAAAAGTTAGTATGAAAAAACAGCTGCATTTAAACCGCAGACTGACAAATACCCTGTAAAGAGTCTGAATTAATCAGATAAATATTCTATGTGCAAATATTTGAAGCTACCTAAACAGCGTTTGTTATAGGTTATTTGTTATTTCGTTGTTATGAAACGGGGAGGAAAATAGCCATGTACTTAATTGAATTAGTTGGCAACAAATCGTTAAAATTGATTATAATCCAATTTCGTACAACACATTAAATGGGTGGTTTTTAAAGGGGGTTTCTCAACTTACGGTTCAGATAAATACTATCATTACCGGTTCAGAATATATACATGTGTAAGACACCGTCGTCTCGTCTTCAGTTTTGTTTTTTATTTATTTTTCTTATAGATGTGTGATTTACTGCAGAGTAATAGCGGAGTATTCAAATTCATACGTTGTTCTGCTGTCCATTGTTCAACAAGTGGCGCTGGTCTGCCAAATGTTGTTCCAAGGCCAACATCATGGCATCCAAAAAATCAGACACTCGAATTTTTTGATTTAACTCAAACATATCACGACTGGTGTGTTGAGCATAGGCCAAAAGTGGTAACTTTCGCAGCGTGCGACCACTCAATCCAGTGCTACGCTCTGCCAGACTGTTGAGCAGTCCCTCGGCATCTGTTACAGCCAAATCCTCGCGTTGCAGAATATCCTTAGCCATCAATTCCACCAGCATAGATTCGTATATGGTTTTAATGGCTGGAGCTGTTGGCAAGCCAATAAACTGACGGATATCCGCACGATCTAGAAAGGCCAAATCAATGCTATTCGCCAAATTGGATGTGGCGAAAATGAGAACATTCGGGCAGGATTTGATTTCATCCAACTGCGTTAGCATGGCATTCACCACTCTCATGGCATCACGTGGCTCATTGCTGCTCATTTCACTGCGTGCATAAGCCAGCGATTCCACCTCATCGATGAGCACACACACTAGATTATTTCGATCCGTTACAAGTTCACCGATTTTGCCAAATATTCGAGCGACCAATTTGCCACTCTCCGAGAACCATTTGGAAAACAAACTGTGGCTGTTGATCTCCACCAGGTGGGTGTAAGCAAAGGTGTTCTGTGTCCTAATGGCCAGTTTCTGGGCAAGAGCTTTGCACAGACTCGTCTTGCCAGTGCCAGGTGGACCGTGGAGCAGCATAAGACGATTGCAGGTAATCACATTACTGTCCACGCTGTGCTGCGAGAAACTCAAAGCAGACAACGCGTATTTTAGCAGCTGGAGTATATAAAATACATATTTAAATGCATTTAACAATAGATATATATGGGAGTTACCTTCTCCTTGAGTCCCTCGTCGTAGACCAAATTCTCCCAGAGGCCAACAAATTCAGCGGCGGGCAAGAGAACATGGTTGGCAGCTACGACACTATCCAATTCATCCGCATCGCCGCCGTCGGCGTTATCAAAAAGACCGGCTCCTGATCGCATCTCAGGACGCTGCGTCATATAAAAGTGATAGCAGAATTTATGCTTGATTTGATCATGCTCCATGTGGCCAATTTCCCCATTTTCACGCTCTAGTAAAACACTTTCCACTGCATCCAAACCGTCTGGTTTGAATGCAACATTTCGATATAGCGATTTTGACGATTGCAAATATGCGCTCAAGAGCGGCTCGGTGGCTTCTCGCAAGGTCTGAATTCGCCTGAGAGGAATTAACAATATTTTATACATTTATGTGGATGCAAGCGCTATAATTTTTAACTTACTGCTCGCTACGCTTTAAACGCACTTCCACGTGAACTGTGTTACTGCAACTTAGAAAATTCATTGGCTTTTAGAAACGCGTCAACTAATGCAACAATTTTAAAATAAATCCGCGTCAGTGTGACCAAACTATAAATTTACCCAATACCAAATGCAAAGTATCGGTACTATAATGGACTCACGCGTGTTTCGATTAATTTCAGGCAGCCGGTCTTTTCCCACTCAGATCAAATTTTTTATCACTAGGTAATAGTTTTAATAATTCACTCAAAGAATAGTACACGCAAATAATAACAAAATAAACAGTTTTTAATATTTAATTGTTGACTCCAGGAAGTACTTGTTGAATTTGCGCCAGCCCGAACGCTTTGTTGGATCCTTTTTACTCCAAGAGGGGCCAAGATTGGGCATTAAGCCTGCCTTCTGTGCCATAGTCACCAGAGTTCCCATTTTCTTCTGCTGGCGATGGCACAATTTTGTAATACGCCGGGGCAGCATACAACCATCCGATCGCACGTATTGGGATAGAATTAGTACATCAGTGTGTTTAATATCCAGTCCCAATGTGCACTCTGGGCAAAAGTTGCTGTCACAGGCAGGTTTAAGCATTTTCTCCGCTCGTGGTGATACCACATTCACTCCTTCATAGACTCGGGCATTGTTTTCCGTTTTCTCTTGTACTTTAATCAAAACAAACCCAAAGAAGGTTATGAAACATTCAGTCATGTTTATGTACTTCACTTACTTTCTTTAATCAGCACCGATGGAGTGGTTCCAATGCTTCGAGACTGCCAAAATGAGCTTCGAAGCGTTGTCGTCGCGGCTTTTAATAGCGTAGCCATGTTTTCATATATATTTTTAATAAATAAGCTACTTGTGTTATTCTACGATGTATTTAGATAACTGAATATATCGATGTTTTGCTGCAATTGGTACTAGCGTTTGGTAAACGTTATCGATGTTTAATGTTATTTAAACTGATAGTCGATAGTTGTGTACTTATTTTTGCCGACACATACAGCAATAAAATACCAAGCTTAAATATGTGTAAGTTGTTTTATTTGTTAAATATGCAATAATCAGAAAATGTTAACAATTTGATCACTTTAGCGGCATCAATTTCCACTAAAAGTCCACTTATCTCCGCTATCATATCTGGCTTATTGAGTTTAATTATATTTGCTACGTTGAGGTTCTACGCACAGTGGTTCAATGACTCCCAACTGAACATTTTGTTTGGCGGCTACTTATTCTCCTGGCTTTTCATACTAAGCCTCACCTGTCTATCAAACTCGGAAATGCTTATATTTGGTCCCGACTTTCAAGCCAAACTTGTGCCCGAAATAATTCTTTGTCTGTCGCTAACAGCGGCTGCCGCGGGCGTCGTGCATCGCGTTTGTGCCACAACAAGGTGAGTCAGTCCGTCAATCGAAAACGCCTCCGCATTTCATAGATTTCCTATTTTCAGTATTATTTTCTCTCTGGTTGGACTATATTTCTTAAATCGAATCTCATCCAAGTATTACAACAACTCTGTTACTGCTGTGGACGCTCCTCAGCGCAAGGCTGGTAAAAAATACAAGTAAATTTTTTCTTTTATGTACGATTTTGTTTATGTAAAATGAGAATAAATACAATCTACAAGCTTATAAATAATTATACATCTATCTTAAATAAACTACGAAGCTGCTGCATCGTTGCCTGCTTCTGAGGCAGCTTCATTACCGGCAGCTTCAGTTAAAAAACTAAGTATATTGAAGTCAATAGAGCGTATCAGCTGGAAAATTAAAAAAAATAGTTACATTTAGATTAAAATTAACTAAACATGTTTACCATTAATCGTGACTTGGACTTGTCTTGCTTTTGCTTCTCGTCTAGTTTATTTCGCAGCGTTTTAAACCATTCGGATATTTCGACCTGAGTCTCAATCTGTGGCAGCTCAAAGCCCCGAAAGCCGGCTTGCTTTAAAGCCAAGTTGTTTGTATTGAGTGCGGCTGTGGACAAAATTAAGCCAAAACTTTTGATAAACGCGTATATTTTGGGGAGAGACCATTCTTCCAGTATTGTGTCCACTTTGACTGCCTTAATCATTTGCCATACTTCTGAAATCTTTGATATTATATAGTAAAGACATTATGTGAATTTAAATCGACTTACATTTCGATATATATGCATTACTATAGGCGATTCGGAGTTCAGACAAGTTAGGTCTGATAAAAAGGAACGGAGGAGCCCCAACGAAATCATCTTTCCAGTTTCGCTGGCAGTAGTAATATGTGGTATGGCCGTTAGCAAGTACAGCATATAGTCAAAGTCCTCATAATTCTCGTCCAAAGTCGCAGCGTATTTAAAATTGTCCAGTAATTCCCGTGTGGCATAATCAATCATTGTTGGCTTTAACATATCTGAATAATTAAAACATTCGTTCAAGAGCTCCAGACGCTCACTAAGTATTTCGGGATCACCCAGTAGAAGTAACATAATTGACGCGGTATATAACGAGGATATCTCTTCCAAGTTCAATTCCCTTTTTAGCGCTTTTGTAAATTCTTCACAGAGCTAAAACTCAATTAAATAAATAAACATTTTGATAACAATAATTCTTTACTAAACCTTTTGACAACTTTCCAGTGTCTCCAATTCTTCGCTCAACTCTCCGCAGCTGTAGCACTGGTCAAGAGAGCTTAGTCTTGACAAAACTTTACGTAGTTGTAAATATTTAAAGTTTTTAACATTTGAATCCATCATTACTAATTTTAATAAAACAAACCCATCAGCTGCAAGTGAGCGATGTCTTATCGATAGTGCCAATCGATGTGTAATTATCGATATACACCGTGTCGGCTTTGATAAGTTTTTGATTACAGCGCTACATTAGTGGTTTTCGCACGCTCGGGCACGGACGAACAGCTAAATTTTTTCAGCAAAACAGCTTTTTTTGTTTTAACCGTAAGTACATAATTAAAGGTGAAAACTTAAGTTAATTAGAAAATATATAGATTTCCATAAGATGTATGTATTCGCTTTGCTTATATAAGTAATTTAATAAAGCGGGAAGAAACGCGGGGCATCAGCCTTTCTCCTTTTTGTATGTGTGCGTGCGAGGTTATACACAAGTATGCTTGCTCGCCCATACACATAGTTTATTTAAAATAAAAGGTTATAAATACACATCTATATTGAGATGCATGTATGCGTGTTGGCTTTGAGGTTTCGTGTATATACGTATTTTTGTTAGTGATTCATAATCAATAGGAAAATAATCAATTGCTGTTTATCACTGGTCGAACATTCCAAGTATGACTGTACCCTCACATAATTAAATAAAAGCCATGAAAGCTGGGTTCATAATCACTCAAATGGCGGACAAGTGAGCGTAAAAAAACGAAAAGGTGTGTTTGTGTGTGTCTGTGTTTTGTAATTGTATTTTGAATACAGTGTTAAGAAAAAGGAAAAAGAGCTGTTTCATCCGATTGCAAAAAGCAGCAGACAAATAGAACCTCGAAATTTATTGTATGTGCACACAAAACGACGAAACACATGGATGGCAGCGACAGAGACAGCGGACACATGTGTAGCTGTTTGAATGGCTGGCAATGTATTGCTTCAAAATGGCGCCGACCACATGTCGTCGTCGTGTCGTTATCGTCGGCATTCAACGAATTCGTGTGTCATTTGCTTTCTGAATTTCGTTTAACAAAGTGGTGTGCGCAGAATAAGCTAGAGGCGCTCGGACGTCAAAACACTTAATAGCAAAGAATACATATGTATGTTCATAAATATATATAATACATAGTAACCGATTGTGATATTTATTAAAAATAGAATTCTTGACATACACCCTACTCTCAGAATCTACAAAATTGTTAAAGTTAATATTAAAACCGGAAAAAATATTCAGCAGAAATTTCTGCGGTTTTCTCCATCTCTCTCCCCATTTCAACTGTTGAGTGTCTGTGTGTGCGTGCGTGCGTGTCAATTTTACAGTATCTTATTTTTATTTAAGAAAGTCGACACGATATTCGATAAAAGGAAATATAAAAGCGAAGATAAAGAATTAAATAAATTACATCTGTCGATTGCGGTGTGCGCGCGAGGTCAGCATTTCAAGTTTTTGTGTGCGAGCTGTTGAAACTAACGGCTACACATACATAGGCACATCTAACCTCCCAAACATCACACATACCTATAGACACATATACACGCGTTCACAACCAATTGCAGGTCTTGACAATTAAATTATAATATAGGGAGTCGACACGGAAGCAAGATCTAAGCAAATATCATTCGCGTTAAGTGAAAGTGTAAGTTTTAGAAGTTGCAATTCAAATTTCAAACGACAAAGCTTTTTGTGGTAAAAAATAAAATGTACATCACATATATGCACACATACAAACGCATTTATGTACGTTGACCTCGTTTGCGAACGCCGTCAGTAATAAAGTCAACGCGCTTATGTACATATTTTCGTAAAGAAAAAAATTTCACTTTGTTCTGATATTTCTTGCCCGTTTCTTCTATAGCCGCGTTCTCGCCATTTGCCTTTTATTCTCTCATTCTGCATTATCAAACTGTAAAGATTATTCACACACATACACATGGATGTCCGTTTGCATGTGTGAAATTCACACACACGTACGGCGATCAAGCAAGCAAGCAATTTTTTTTAGGTTAGATCGATTTGACATTCAACGTGTAAACGCGTTTGCACATTCAGCTTAGTAAACTTGTATAAAACGTCATATACAGGAATATTGAAATAAACGAAAAAAAAAAGAACACATTTTTGATTGAAAATTGTTTCTCCTTTACTCCATATCTTTCAGCAATTTATTGTATGAGTCAAAAAACTGAAAGACCAGTGCTATCGGGTCAACGCATCAAGACCAGAAAAAGAGGTAAGTTCGAGAATACCTTTAAGGTAGAGAAGAATGTGATAGTAACGAATATTTTGTAAATTAGATGAAAGAGAAAAATATGACCCAACGGGCTTCCGTGATGCGGTCATTGCTGGTCTCGAAAAAACTGAAGGCGACCTGGATCAAATCTCTAAATATTTAGACAGCGCGGGCAACAAGCTCGATTATCGTCGTTACGGTGAAGTGCTTTTTGACATATTGATTGCGGGTGGTCTATTAGTGCCTGGCGGCTCTATATCTCAGGATGGCGAAAAGCCCCGCACAAATTACTGCATCTTCGATGCACCCGAGGACATGGAATCAATGCGCAACCATGAGCAGGTTTGTAACTATTTTCTATTTAACAGATGCACACTTTTGTGCATATAATTAGAACCGGTTATTGGCCTTAGCAGATAATCGGTGTCAATATATGCCAAATGAAACGACACATTTTACTTGTCTTTATTTTGTTAAACAAATGCATACAATCTAAAGATTTCTAATGTGACAACAAAACTAGTCACACTTTTTGAATACTTATTATAAATCGGAGTTCTCTACCGATATGCGTATTATTAGAACCGGTTAATGATATACTCTGCAATCTAATCGGTGTCAAAATATGCTAAATTGAACGCCACATTTTACTTGTCTTTGGTTATCGCTAAATAATACTCGATTCTTAAAGATTTCTAATGTTGCAACAAATGTTCATTTACATTTAATTATATATGCAGTAGATTGTTACTGAATGTGCTTGAAACTAATTGAAATATATTTGTATTTACGTGTACATTTGCAGGTGTTTGTTAAACTCATTAGACGGTACAAGTACCTTGAGAAAATGTTCGAGGAGGAGATGGGTAAAGTTCTGTTATTCGTAAAGGGCTTTACGCCAAGTGAACGCATTAAACTTGCGCGCATGACTGCGCTCTGGTTAGGTAAGAACATAAATAATTTATAATTTAATAAATATAACATTTCTAGTCAACAAATCTATAGAGTTTCGTTAATCAAATGGTAAACTCTTATCATAATGTTGGCTAAGATTAAAGTTTTACTCTTGGTATACTGACTCTTGCACGTAATTAACTAAATGCAAAAGCCACGAGCCCAAGGACATGTTTAACTATTGAAAGTATTAATTATTAAGCTAATCTATCTACTTCTGTACTTTGTAGTTAATGGCTCTGTACCGCCAAATGTATTGTTGGTACTGAATAACGAGCATCTGATTAAGGATGGCATTGCTCTTGAGTTTTTATTGGAGCTGTTTCTGACATTCAAACAAGAGAAGGGCATTGCATATCTGATTCAGGCTCTTAAGAAGGGTGGACTGGAAAGCAAGTAAGTCGCATTTTTATCACGACATCATAAATCTGGAATGTTCTCAGGAAGATGCTATAATCATTGCCTGTTTTGCATCTTTAATTGACATTCCTAGAGCAAACGGAATTTAATGTATTTCGCAAATGAACATTAGCTTCATTTGGGTGCACATTTCATTTCGTACAATAACAAAAAAAAATACATTTTTTTGTTTATATAAATTAAATTTATTATTCATTCTTTTCCAACACAGACTTATGGACTTTTTCCCACCAAACAAACGTACTGAGGAATATTTTAAACAAGTTTTTCTTGACAAAGAACTCAATGAGATAATTAAGTTGCATAAGGCACAAGCCAGCCAGGAGGCCAAACGTGAGCTGCAACAGACTCTCATCGATGATATTAACGATGATAAGGCTCATGGAGAAATAACTGCAGATATCAAAGAGTTTGCGCTGCGCAACAACATTCCTGATCATGAAATAATTTCAATTGTAAGTCAAAAATCACTTTATTATTTGAGTTATATTGTATTTTATTGATTATAAAATTTAAAAAGATTTGGTCAACAATCATGTCGTTGGGAGAATGGAACAAAAAGGAAGAGCTTGTCACGGATCAAGCGGTTCGTCATCTAAAAGGTTATTGCCCCTTATTGCAGGCCTTTGCCTCAACGGATCGCTCCGAATTGGCATTGATATTGAAAGTGCAAGAGTTTTGCTATGAGAATATGAATTTTATGAAAGCGTTCCAAAAGATCATCTTGCTATTTTACAAAACGGAAGTATTGTCGGAAGAGATCATTTTGCGCTGGTACAAGGACGGACACTCCAACAAAGGAAAAATGCATTTCCTTGAACAAATGCGAAAGTTTGTCGAATGGCTGCAATCCGCCGAAGAGGGTTAGTATTTAAACTGATTATATATTTTCTTACCGACTATTTGCAATTTTTTGAGAAAGGTCTTGTCCTTTGTGTGGCATTATCTTTGTACAAAATTGCAAAAGTAATTGGGTTTTTTGCTTGCCTCATTGTCTTCTAAATTCAATGAACTTTGTAGGCCAATGAAAACCTGGACACAATTATTTATTCACTAGTTAGATACATTTGTGCATTTTCTCTTTTTTATAAGTTGTTTTTAAAGCCAATTGTTTAAACTGAATATATATTTTCTTGCTGACTATTTGGCAATTTTTTTGAGAAAGGTCTTGTCCTTTGTGTGGCATTATCTTAGTACAAAATTGCAAAAAGTAATTGGGTTTTTTTGCTTGCCTCATTGTCTTCTAAACTCAATGAACTTTGTAGGCCAATGAAAACCTGGACACAATTATTATATTCACTAGTTAGATACATTTGTGCATTTTCTCTTTTTACAAGTTTTTTTAAAGTAATTTTTAAAGAGCTTTACGATAAACTGCTAGAGCAAAAGAATGATTGGGTGTCCATATAACTTGATAATCATAGTTACATTTGGCCAATAATCGTTCGGACAAGCAGACTTTGAATACTGTTTTGCATACTCTATACTTAATTTAAAATGTATACTCTATAAATGAGTTAATTGTTAAAATAAAGTATGCCAGAGCAATTGAGTGATTGGGTGTCCATATAACTTAATAATCATAGTTACATTTGGCCAATAATCGTTCGGACAATACAATTGACTAACAATAAATAATAGTTATAATTAGTAGAACGTATGCTAATCTTTATTTACTTTTATTTTTTAGAATCTGAATCGGAAGATGAGCAAAAGTTGGGCGAATAAAGCGGTCCAAAACCTTCTTCGACGTCATGGCAACCAATATCCATAATATTTCGCATAGAGAAAACAAAAATCAACAGCAACAACTACAACCACAACAACAACAGCCAACCGAACTACACTCCCGTTTGGAATACTTTTCCTAGATGTTAACAAGACCCATGCACTCCGCAGCGTTGAGATCGAGAGAGATTGAGAAGAAAAGAAGAAAGCGAGGAGGGAGGGAGTGAGAGTGAATGATAAAAGCCAAGCCGCAAAATTCGAAATTTATATTATGAACACAGTTTAATTTAATTTTCCATCAAACTGATTTCTCTTCATTTTAAAATGTGCACTTAAAATTGTTAAAAAAACTTAACTTTTTGATCAATATTAAGTGAATTCCATCAAAAAAAACATTAAAACACAAAAAACTAAACGATAGTGTATAAATTGTTTATAATCAAATCACATTGTTAATGTGTGCTGATATTTGTGTTATAGAGTGCGAGGATTGCTTTCTCCGCACACATGATTAGAGTTACATTTCAGCAGCATCTGAACCACAACAAAAATAACAATGTAATTTCATAATTTAAAATCAAGAAATGATTTAAATTAATTAAACAAAACCAAACTGTTCAGGAAATAGCAAATGCATCGACAAACAATTTATATTGTAGGTACTTGACTTAAAAAATACACAACAAAAAAAAGAGAACAAAACATAGAAAACAAATTGGCGGATGGTCTTAAAACTGATTATGAACATAATCTTGTCTTGGGAGACCAAACATCTCAATTGAAGTGGGTGGGGAGGGGGAAATATGATTCAAGATATGAGAAAGAACAATACAAGTTGCATGGAAAACAAAATATACAAACATTAATATATACAATTATAATAAACAAATGAAAACAAGAAACCAGTGGTTTTTATTTAAAATATTTGAAACTTTCAGAGTCAACTCACAGGAACTCACGTTTAATGTTTCAAGATTACTCATCAAAGTTTGTATAAGTAATAAAGTACTTAAATCGTAATAAATACAGCTATACTCCAGAATTTTGAATGAAATTCAGATAAACAAATAGGGCAACAATCGAGCAAGGAGATTGTAAAAGACTCGTACTGATTGAGCATTGAGTCATACAAATTTTATATTTTCGAGCGTTTTTTCCTATGGGAGTTATAGGATATTGTTGTCCGATCTGGACTAAACTGCATAATGATACTTATAATCATGGTATACTCATAATATGTGAGTTTCCTTGCGACTGCTTGACTAACACTATAATTCTTAAAAAGTTCCTATTGTTGACCGATTTGTCCTATGTGATCGTAAGATGTTCAAATTTTTAATGAAAACTTAAGTTGTTTTCCGATTTCCTTCCATAAATATAGCAAATAACGTAAAATTGAATTGAAATTTGTTTTTGGAAATACTGTTTTTATTCAACATAAATTTTGTTTAAGTTTAAAAGTAATTTTGTTGCATTTATAACTCATTTTACTCGATGTTATAGTACTTCGTATGTAGTATGTATGTAATAATGCATATGCTATTGATTTTTGTATAGTATTTGTTATGCTAAATTTTTGGAGTTGTTTTTTTTTTCTTTCTTTCTTTATTTTTCGTGAACACGCAAACATTTAAAAATAGTACAATAATGTGTTTGTTTTTTGTTTAGAGCCAGATATGAACGTGCGTTTGAATTCTGCGGTGAATGTGCGGTGTTTGCAGCAAAGAAACTACATAAATTGTTATTACCAATTTCCGTTTTTATATATATTATTATTGTTTTTGTTTAATTATATATATATTTTTATATATGCTTTATATGATTTGGAATTGGAAGCAGGTAAAACATTAGGGCTTTATTATTATATATATATATTAATGTTTTTAAACAAATTTAGCTACTTGGCCACTTGGCAATACTTCGTTAACTGATTTCGCGTGCTATTGTGTAACTGTTTAGTTATGTGTTTATATATCTCGATCAACAACAGACATTGTATGTTAAATTTTGGGATCTAGAATATGGAATGTGCCACTTGCAGTTGCACAGTCACACAATTAACCACGATCCAGCGAAATTGTGGCTATTTAATTTCGGTGGATTGTGGCTAATAATGCTGGTTGTGCGACCGTGCAACATGCAAGTGGCACGTGCCTCACCGCTGCACACCGCACACACTTCATTTACGTTTCTTTCGTTTTAATATATATTTCAATAACATTTCTAAAGTGACAGGGAATAACAAAAATTAAACAGTAATCGAAAAATAAAAATCAAAAAAAAAAAAAATTGTACAACAAAAGTTACAGAGAATAGTGCAAAAACAAAAGATAATATTACAAATCAAAAATTTACATATTGCAAAGATGCATTCGCATCGACATAAACGCGAGAAAAAAAGAAAACATATTTATAAACGCGGATCGCAAAAATGTTTTGAGGAATGTTATTATGATTAGCTTATATATGTTGTTAACGCCGGTTAGTTCATAAAAAAAAGAAACAAACTTTAACAAACTCTTTTTTTTTCTGACGTGACGGATTTGAATGCACTTAGAACTTGTTTTTTTTTTTCATTTTCTGTTGTAATATTCTCTAAAATATATTGTATTTGTTATTGGTATTTGGCAAATATGCAAGTACATGTATTATTAACTCATATGCGAATCCTACATATCTGACCAAAGGTTTTTTTCCTCTTCTTCTCAGTTTCACTATATAAAAAAGACAACGGCAATAATAATAATAATAATTAATAGACACAATAATATGTTTAAATTAGTTCAAGAAGAATGTGGATTTAGTTTCATTCATGTTGTTGGTTTTAAGCTTGAACCATTTTTGTTGAATTTTTGTTTTTTTTTGTATTTGTTGTATTTGTGTTATTGTTGTTGTTGTTTGCACTTAAAGACAAATTTAATCGGTGAATTTACGATTAACATTGCGACCGAACAGAGCGTTACGAATTTCTGGCACAAGTTGCTGTGAAATCAATTCTAATCTGGACTCCAGGGTATTTGGTACCTGAGAGCAATGAAAATACTCAAAAATTAATTACAAGAGGATAATGATGGCTTAGTACTACTCACCTTAATGCGTCCATTCAAGGCCAACAACTCGACACCTCCGCAGGTATCCGCAGCTAGGAATTCTCTCTCATCCACGAAGAGCTCAACATCCTGTTTCATCTGGGATTTGTACTGCTCAATGGACGACTGAAGGACAGATCGTACTAGGGGCACATCGACTTGGCGGCAGCGTAGGGTTACTTTGGGTTCCATCACCTGATACAGGCCCTGGACAATCAGTTTGCTCAGAACATCCTTGTATTCAGCCTCGTTCTTGGTGACTTCACCGAGACGTTTACGTGCATCATCCAGCACACTGCTCACATGATCCTCACGTACTTTCAGTACCTGTTCAAGTTTGGGGGTTATATTCACATTAGGATATGGGATTTATGGATAAGATTTTCTAGACATTGTATACACACCTTCAAGCGAGCTTGATTGAGCATATTTGAGGACTGGATTTTCTTCTGGAGCTCAACCTGCTTCTCCTTCTTCTCGTAGTACTCCATAATCTTGAGACGCTGCTGCTGGACGAGACGTCCCTTCTCAATATTGAACTCTTCCTCGGCTTTGGCATCGATCTCCTCGGCTTTTTCATTGGCCTCCTGCTCAATGAATGCCATCATATGTTTGATCTACAATTAAAACAAGACAAATTAGAAGTTGCAGGAAATATACTTAAACAAAACAAACATTTGCACACACATAAGTTCGTCACATGATTAGGAAACTGCTCAATTTTTTCATATTGGCTGCAACAGTAGCCAAGTCTCAGCTTTACTAGTTAAGTCACATCAGCAGTTAGTACCCGGCACACAATTACGTTGTCAAAATCAAATATGCATTAATTGTGTGTTTTTAGTTAAAGTTAAAATTTGTTCAGTGCCATTGATAAGGCACAGCAACCGCCTTAACAACCCAGTCGTGTGACAGTGTCGGCAATAGGGCCTGTGGAGCAATAGCTATCTCGCTTCAGCACATTACCACAAGTGTAGTGCGTGTCACATGACCAATAAGCAGTTTAGCTTTTGCTGTAAAATTTCAACAAATTTTTCCCCAACCCACAAGTAGCAAATACCATTTCCAATAGGATTTACATTATAATCAGAATCTTGGTATTAAACGCTACTGTGTTGTGTTTTAACTTTAACTGTGATTACAGATGTTGCATATACAGAGAGTGCAAAAGTTGACTGCAAAATTCACATGACTACGACACGAGAATCCCATGACTTTGTCATCGTCTTGCTACCCGAAATTGTGGCATTGAAAATACGTTCACTTGTTAAAACAATTAGGATATCTTTTGCTGTAGTACTTAAAGCTGTCCTTATTTAATTATGTTACGTTTTTCACTTGTTATTTACCTGTTTTTGTACATCAGCATCGCTCAAAGCCATTTTGACTGATTTTTCTCACTTGCACCAAATCGAAATGAAAATTCAATAGTTCCGAAGGAATTCACGTACTACCGTGCCTGAAATAGTTTAAACTTAATAATGAATTTATTTATTATACAATCCAGACGTAAAGAGCACTAAATATTGGCATTAAAAACGAGTATTTAACGGAACGAAAATATACTTGCAGTATGAGTGCCTTCTGCCCGTCGTCTGAAATTTTCACTACCACTAATCGATCATATGATTTTTACTTCGTGATGCTCAGTGTTGGCAAACACTCAAAAGTGCAGCAAACCTTTACCGATGGGTATCGATATATATCAGTGGTGATAAGCAGTCGATGTCTCAATATCTACGATTAGTGAAAATAATTAGTTATCGATTCAGTTGCTCAGCTCTAATATACGTATGTACACACGCTTTATGCGAAAATTGTGTTCGTTTCAAAATAAAATAAACTTTTGAGAATTTAACATAATGGAGACGCTCCTAGAGCAGCAGCGTCGATACCATGAGGAGCGTGAGCGTCTCATCAAACTGATGGTTGATGAGCATGCAACGAAAAAGGCGGGCGAGAAGGAGCGCATTCACAGTGAGCACCGGCTAAAGTATCTCATGGAGCTTCACCACAATGCGACCACACAGCTGCGGGACCTTTACGAGGATAAAGACAATGAGCGAAAGGCTGAAATTGCTGCCCTATCCGGACCAAATGAGTTCAATGAATTCTATGCACGTTTAAAGCAAATTAAACAATTCTATAAATCCCATCCAGCTGAAGTCAGTATTCCACTTTCGGTGGAATTCGAGGAAATGATCAAAGTTTACAATAATCCAGATGATATGAGCGCTCTGGTGGAGTTCACCGATGAAGAGGGCGGCGGTCGTTATTTGGATTTGAACGAGTGCTACGAAATCTATTTAAATTTACGTGGCGTCGAGAAACTGGACTACATAACGTACCTCATGTCCTTTGATCATGTCTTTGACATACCACGTGAGCGTAAGAATCGCGAGTATCGAAAGTATATGGAGACCCTAAACCATTACCTACACAGCTTCATACAACGGATTCAGCCGCTGCTTGATCTTGAGAGTGAACTGGTCAAAGTTGAGCTCGAATTCCAGCGTCAATGGCTGCAGGGCACGTTCCCTGGTTGGGCGCTAAAGGAGACCGAATCGGCACTCGCCAATACCGGAGCCCATCTAGATCTATCTGCATTTTCCAGCTGGGAAGAGCTGGCCTCTTTGGGATTGGATCGTCTCAAGTCAGGTCTGGTCGCCCTGGGACTCAAGTGTGGTGGTACCTTGGAGGAACGGGCACAGCGTCTGTTTACGACGAAAGGTAAAAGTACTTTGGATCCAGCTCTAATGGCCAAGAAGCCAACGACGAAAAGTGCTAACGCCCAAACCCGTGAAAATGAACGCAACAAAGATATTGCCCAACTGGAGGCACTTCTCTATAAATATGCCGAGTTGCTGTCGGAACAACGGGCAGCGACCAAGGAGAATGTTCAACGCAAGCAGGCACGAACTGGAGGCGAACGGGATGACAGCGATGTAGAAGCTAGCGAGTCGGACAACGACGATGATCCCGATGCAGATGATGTACCATTTAATCCCAAGAATTTGCCACTTGGTTGGGACGGCAAGCCCATACCCTACTGGCTGTATAAGCTTCATGGCTTGAACATTAGCTACAACTGCGAGATTTGTGGCAACTTTACATACAAAGGACCGAAGGCTTTTCAGCGGCATTTCGCCGAATGGCGACATGCTCATGGAATGCGTTGTCTGGGCATTCCGAATACGGCGCATTTTGCGAATGTCACGCAAATCGAAGACGCCATCACGTTGTGGGAGAAACTCAAGTCACAAAAGCAGAGCGAGCGTTGGATTGCGGACCAGGAGGAGGAGTTTGAGGATTCGTTGGGAAATGTGGTTAATCGCAAGACATTTGAGGACTTGAAGCGACAAGGACTGCTCTAGAAAGTAGTTTTATACATGTTTATTACAAACATTTATCTTAAAGTAATACACAGTCAAAAGTACTAACATTTAAATATCTTTGCCTGCATTTTTAATCCAACTCTTTGAACTGACGCCAGTGGCAAAAGGGACAATTTCTTGACTTCCATCTGCGGTGCACCGACATCTGTCTGTAGCCAGGGAAACTCCTGGTACTGAGGATCATGGCTAAGTTGATTAAACGCCGTTTGGGTTGTGTGCACATGAATTTTGAACTTTGAGTTTTGTGGCAATTTTGGTAACTGTTTCACACGCTCCGCGAATTTGTAAAGAGCGGATCGCAGTTGCTGCTCGTATTCCAGCAAATAGTGATCTTGTGTCAGATCGTTTGATCCCACCGGCAGCATCTCTAGCAAGTAGCTTTCCATAGGGCCGCATTCGTCCCCATATACAATCAGCTCCACTTTTAATTCCTTCACTTGATTCATCAGCATTTGCTTCACTGTCTTCAACACATTGGCGAGGTAACAGTTTAAGGTCGGAAAATTAGCTATGAACACGGGTGTGTTGTAGATTCTTCGCTTTTTAAAGATTTGGGCTGGATAAACACCGCGAACATAGAGTATGTGATTTATAATCACTTCAATCGCCTCCAAATGTATTCCGATAACATCCTCCAAATCCATGTTGATTCAAAAACAAAACAATTTCATGATTTGAAATGGGATTAAAATATACCGAATAAATTTCTTCCGACTGGGCACACTTTTTATGTGTCCGAATGCAGTGCTGCGCATCAACTATAAATTGAAGATGCACTCAATTCTTTCATTCAGCATTAATCACACTGCGGCTGCCAGAGTAAACTGAACACAATATCGTTCAAGTAAAAAAAGTCGCTTAATTCGGTTTTGGTTTTTTGTTTATTTAATTGGTGTAAAAATTCATTGCCGTATTTAAGCAACCAGAGCTGAGGCTGTGCTGGATTCGTATTTCCAGTTGGGAGCCAGAACGCTCTTTGTCTTGTAGTAGCGCGCCAGACGGTGAATTCTGGACTCGACCAGAATCAGACGGAATTTGCCGTCCTTGTCCTTGCGGTTACGCTCCAAATGCTTACGGATCGCCACGGCCTTCTTGATCATGTGGTACAAGTCCTCGGGAATGTCGGGTTTTAAACCAACGGATTTCATGATGCGCAGAATTTTATTGCCGTTAACAAAGCGCACCTGAGCAACGCCATGGGAATCACGCAGAATGATACCTGGAACAGTTGAGAAATGAATTGAGTAAACATAACCTCAAAAAAGTAAACAAACAATAATACCAATTTTGGAGGGAGTCAGACCCTTCTTGCCAAGTTTCTTGATCTGATCCTTGACATCCTCAGCGTTCAGTTTCAGCCATGATGGCACAGTGCGTCTGTATGGGAGGGCTGATTGGGAAATACCCTTGCTACAAATAAATAATATTTATTAGAATTGCTGGAAGGTGATGACAACAACAACAGCAAGTGTTTTCGTTGACAACATGTGATTGCCTTCAACGAATGCTTTCCACGCTTGTAGAACGTAACTGCTATATTGCAATCACTTTAATACACATTGGCAAGCACATTTTGCAATGAATTATTTGTAATTTAACAATCAAAATCAAATTTTACCCAGGAGCGTGCATACGACCCATGTTGAGCGCTTAGTTTTTGATACCGAAAAGAAATTGGAGACTTGCAGTGAAATGCCAAATTGAGTAAAAGTCTACACATACATAGTTGCTTCTTTATGTTTATCGAGCTATAATGCGTGGCGTATGCATTTCCCAATATTATCATTATTAATTTTTTAAATTCTCGGTGTTTAAGGATTCTGAATAGAAAATTAACAAAAAAAAACTGTAAAATTATTTCAGTGCTGTGGTAAAAAGCAAATGTTGTTACGCAATTCGTATGGTTAATTGAACGCTCATTTGATGTGGGCCGGATTTAATAGTACTAATATAATGAATGGACTTAAGAAATATTTAAAAGTATCCGATATTCTTTTTAATTCAAAGAAAGGTTTATCCGGATTTAAAAATTGCACCTACATTGATATTTAACAAATTGGTCAATGTACACAAAACGACGCATTTAGAATTCGAAAAACTCCAGGAGTGGCGGGGAAAATATAACGAGATGGCAACACTGGTTCTGAGGTACACACTTTTTTCAGCCCTGTGAAAAAGTATCTATGTCGGAAATTGAGAGAGCAAAACAAAATCGTAAGTACATAACTAGGTGTATATACAACTTATATGCAGAGCTAATTGGTAAGAAAACAAAGTTCGCGCCATTTATAATTTCTTATAAAATGAAAATATAAATGAAATTTATTTGAAAACATTAATTTTTTTCGTTTGCAGCAAGCAAGCCTATTTAAAGTCACCATTTTAGACGACCACAACGCTTGGCGTGCCTCATGTTACCCTGTGTTTGTGTATGTGTATGTATGTATTTCAAGAAGCATGCACACAATTCCGGATAAAATATGCTAACTGTATTTGTTTGTTTTTAGTTGTTGATATCACAATTATAATAATAATAAAATGGACTCGGATACAGAAGATGGTAAGTGTCAAATTGCATTTGATAAACATGATGGCGCCAGTTTGGCGTTACATATACACCACTTAGTACAAACATTAGAGTGTGGGCTGTGTTTTTATCTGCATATGCGTGTGTTTGTGTGCGTGCGTGAGTGTCTATTACACGAGTATGTTGTTGTTAGAGGTGCGTTATGTATGAGGATCGTTTCTATTCGTTTTTTTTTGCGTGTGGTCAGTTGCTTTTGTGCTTCTCTCTTGACATGGTCTCATATTGCCGGCGGCTAAGCCTAGACTCGGACACATGTTACGGTGATTGAGTCAGAGTTATTTTTGTTTAAATACAGCATACCAAACAAAACTAATAAACAATCGCTAAACAAATAATGATTAATGTCTCTTTTTCACAGATTATCGACGCCTCGGAGATATTAAGAGAAATCTGCGGGAACTTGCAATCAGCAGGCCTGGCACCAATGTCTCCAAGGCCATCATAGCCTACGAGGAGACACCCAGCTTGTGCACGTTAGTGCTGTTGCTGGAGGAGGTCTCCAAAAATACTGATTTCTCAACCGACTTACGCCTATCGCTCAGCTATGTAAGTACAACATGTATAATAAATTATAAATAATATTTAATACAATATTTATTTTACTAGTATTTGGATGAGTTTTTGCGTCAAATTGCCAATCCATTAATTTCGTGTCATTTAATGTTCACAACCACCGCCAAAGTGCTACAATATGTTGGCAAGATCTACGCAGATCGCGTGGAACTCGTGTATCAAGCAGTAGAGCAGCAGATCGAGGCGTTGCTCATTGCAGAACCCAAAAAGGCTGAGAAGAGCGACAATGGGTAAGTGAAAATAACTGTAAGAGTTGTCATTCTTCATTCACACGGCGTCGCCATGCTGTCTGCTGCATTTTTGTAAATACCCTTTCCGGAGTTACTTGAGTTTTGTCACCCATTTGGCTACACGTGCCTACTAAGCATGGTTTGATTAATGGGAATAGTGAGCGTAACTTTACTCATGGCAAAATATAAATTTTGAATTGTTCATTTCATACAATTTTCCGTTTAAATAAGTTTTATATTTAAGTATTCAATCATCAACAATCTGTTAACATTAAGTACAGGACTCAAAGGGTATTAATGCTGCGACTTGGTGAACTCTAACGCTAACCCTTTTATCATGTGGTCGCTCGCTTATCGGCGATTCTTGCATTCTACTCACAATCACATGTTGCGCCTCTCACTTCCTTTTTCTCCCACACACTTTCGCTGCTTGTTTTGCAGTTATCTTTGTGAGTTTTCTTTTCACGCAGTAGTTATTTGAATTAGTTTTAAAATATAATGATATTTAGTGCTAGTTCTACTAAAATAACTTCATTTTTTTGTGATATTTTTTTCAGAAACAGCCAAGAGGTTAAAGCGCAAGAGAAGCGGCAAAAGCGGCGAACAAAAAAGCTAATTCAGGCTAATTTCAATCCATACACTTTTGTGATGAAAAAGAAGAATCCCATATCAGCGTCAGCGGATCACCGCTTCGCCCATGACGATTTTGATCCACTTGTGAATGTAAACCATACAATTGAGTACATGTACCAGGATCACACACCGGCCAAATTGTGGGAGAATGAGCCGATGATCGATCCCGATAATCCCAATGAGCAGGATGAGAAAAAGAACTACAAACTGTATACATACCATCCAGAGCACAGATACAATACTCTGTTGCAGGACATTCCGTTCGAACGACTCAATATGATCAAGGAATATGTGAATACGAATCAATTGGATGTGACGGAAATCTTAAACGAGAGCATGACCAACCAAGAGTATCTATACAAGTACATAGCTCTCGAGAATAAAATGCTTGCTTCCCGCTTCGACTGTAAAACGGGACAGAAACGCTCAATGGATGCCTGCGAAGATGTGCAAGCGAAGCGAGTACGAGTTGAAGACGGAGAAGAGTCGATGGAGTTGGATGCTGAGGGTTCACAGAAACGTATGCTGGAAGACGCCGAAGAGAGTCCATGTAAAAGACGACACACGGATGATGGTGATGTTAAGGTGGAATTGATAAATACAAAAGAGATTAGCACACAAGTCTCGGTGGACTCGGTGCTAAACGATCCGTTCCAATCATTGGCACTGGCGGACACAGGTGACGTAACCCTTGATGGTAGCACCGTAGGTGAGCCTAATCTATGCAGTACACTGGTCAACAACGAGTCTTCACTTAATCTTCCTGCTGTCACGAATGGGAAAAGCATTGATCTGCAGTTTGATTCGGGCCTTGGCGTGGATGATGTCACCGATAAACTACTGCCCACAGGTAAACCAAAATGCACCCATAGTCTCCCAAGTGGGACTCATAAGCGCATAAGACAGGCTAAGTTTTTTTGTTAATCTCTTTTCATTTCCGTAGACACACATTTGACTTACACTTGTTCTTTTTTTCTCCTTCGTTTTTTTATACTCTCTGCAAGAGTATATTGGGTTTGTGCAAAAGTATGTAACAGGCAGAAGGAGGCGTGGCAGACCCCATAAAGTATATATATTATTGATCAGCATCACAAGCCGAGTCGATATAGCCATGTCCGTCTGTCCGTCTGTCCGTCTGTCTGTCTGTCTGTCTGTCTGTCTGTCTGTCTGTCTGTCTGTCTGTCTGTCCGTCTGTCCGTATGAACAAACAGATTTCAGAGATGGTAAGAGCTACAAGTTCGAGCTTGGTGTCAAACGATCAGATATTTAGTCAGTCAATACAAGAATCTTTTTTTTTTTTTCGATGCCACGCCCCATTCGCCCACAAAAGCAAAAAACTGGACACACCTCGTGAAAAATTGGTGTTTTCGGCAAATATCTCAGTAACTATGGCACCTAGGATCACCAATTCTTGTACGGGAGTTCCTAGCGACAGCATAGTTGCATTGCCATCTATAAATTTGGACTGCCACGCCCACTTTTCCCACAATTTATAAAATAGTTTTCAAGCTTCAATGCCGTTTTTTCCGTATCGTACAGTATTGTAGTTTATAACTGGTGTGGAGACTAACTATATTAAACTATCCTGAAAGGCGCATTAAAATCGGACTATAAACAAGAAAACTAGAAGCGTTACAATATTGTTAATTGAACGCAATATCAACCCATTGGTGCAAGCGAGACAGAAACACACAAGCACATGCTCGAACGTTTTTGCTGCCTGTGGCGGCAGCGCTGCCCGCGGTCGCTGGCTGCGCCGAATACACACATACATACATGCATGCATCATATATTGTCAAACGTATGTGTATTCGCAACAAACAAACAGATGTGTGTTTGATTATGCTTAGATTGTTTTTGTTTCAACGTGTTGTTTATTTTATTTTTGTTTTTACGTATGTGTTTGGTTGCTGAATGCAGCTGCTGCCTTCATCAATAAATGTTGTGCAGCACAATCATTTGATGACGAGGGTGTTGTTCTTCCAGATAATATTGATGAGTTGCGGATGCAGTCGCTATCTCCCAAGGTAATGGTACGCGACATATTCCCGGGTGTGCCCGATAAAGCCAACCTAAGCATACGGGTTGATTCTGAAATACTGGCCCTCAGTGGCATTCATGAACCGCTTGAGGAGGCTATCAATATCAGTAGGCTAACGGAAGAGATTGTTGAGGCGCCGCGTGAGGTTCGCTATGCAATCGAACACAATCTACTTGGAATACCGCTAAAGAAACTGCGACGTAATTGTCTCTTCAAGTTGCCCAAAGAATTCGATCTGTTCAAGGAAACGGTAAGAAATATTCTTTCCTATCTATCGCATAAACTAAACGTATCAACTTCTCGTTTAAAGCGTTTACCAGCCAAGCGAGTAGCAGAACCCAAAAAACCAGCGACGACAAGAGGTATAGCTAAACCTACCGAAACAACTGAAGATCGCATAGAACTGGAATTTGATATGGATCAGAGTGAGTTAACATAGTCAATAGTTTGATCTCTGAGTAGTTTTTAGCTTTTGTTGCTCTATTCAGACTTCTTAGGTTTCAGACGGACAACATTTGACTCTGGAATCGATTACGAGGACCCCAGAGCAGATGAAAATGTTATTGTAGATGTGGTCACTGATGCCGCTGAAGTGCCAACCTCCAACACCGAAGAAATCCACGTAAACAGGGCATCAAATCCAATAGAAGATATTGTGACGCTACCCGATAATTTGGGAGAGACTTTGGACACAACAATTCCGGATCAAAGCAAAACGAATGACGCCCAGCTTAGTTTAGGGGAAGACAACGTGGGATTAGAGAGCCAAGTGGCCGATCAAGTCGATTCCATAGACATGGACATCAGTGCTCCTACACTGAGTACAAGTGTGTTAGAAGAGACTTCCAGCACAAGTGTGTTAGAAGAGACTTCCAACGATGAAAGCTATATTGTCAGTAAGAATGCAACCAACATAGATGAGGAAACCAACGCAAGGGTAAGTATTTGAAGAATATTAATAAGTTTAAGATCTTAAACGTTCAATTCTCTCCCAGATTGTCGACTGGCATCGCCGTCTGGCGCCCGCTTTAGAGGCGGCCCATGAACGACAAAACTTTAGCATACAGGCTCTGAACGATGAGGTCATCAAGAAGTGTCAGGAGAAGAATGGAGAGGCGACGCTGGCTGATGTGCTGGAGGACAAGGATCCAACGAGACTTTGTTGTTACATGCTGTCCTCACTGCTACTGGTAAATGACACAAGCATATTCAATGATCAAACAGCTAATCAATCTCTATTCCTGTAGACAAATCAGGGAAATGTTAAACTACAAATTGATACGCACGACAAGAGCAAACCAATTGAGATGAATCAGTTTAAAATGAAGCTATTGAGCACAGAAAGAAAGCAACTGAACCCGGAGGATGACATTGGAAATATGCGCAGCGTTGGCAAACCAGGAACATCGAAAGCAACTCAACCCGCCCTTAATCCTAAACGTAGCAAGGCATGTGATGAGCAAGTACTCGATACCGTTCCGTCAGTCAATGTCCAGACTGTGCGTCTGATTAAATCAGTGCCCAAGGCATTCTCTCGTGCGGATGATTCTGACTCTGGCATATCATCTTTGCCAGCATCGTTAGTATCTTCGCAGTCCATCGACACGTAGCATTGACACTAGAAAATGCTGTAATCATTGCCGTGCCTCAATGTCATAGTTTAATGTTATATAAATTGGTTTAGTCAATGAAGTAGAATAATTTGTGCTACATTTAGAACTCTATCGTCCAGTTGTAGTGTGTAGAGTGGTTATATATGTGTATATTTTTCGAATTTTCTAATTAACATAATTATTCATTGCAGCCACAGAATTTCCACAGGAGTCCTCTGTCCTTTCCGCAGGCATATGTCAAGATTAAGCGGCTTCGATGGCCACCAAATTGACAATAATGTCGTAATCCTGCATCTAAAATTATCTTTTTATTTTAAACAATATGTACAAAGTGTAATTTTTAAGTTGAACTTTTTTTGTTTATGTGAATTGTAATTAATATTTTAATTTTTATGCTGCCCAGTTCTTGACACTATTTTAAGTTGAAACTAACAATAATTGCAGTATTATTTAAGCTCGATTTCCTTACGCTTGAAATATCGCAAATTTATATTTTTGTTTTTTCGCATTATCATTTATTTTCTTCATTTATTTTGATCAATTTTTCACTTAGTTTATTTCTTTATTTTTTTATATTTTTCATTTGAATTTTTTTTCTTTTGATAATTAGTTATTCATTTTCTTAATTTTTCATTTTTAAGCCCTTCATTTAAACCTTTTTCAGAAACGCATGTTTTGAATATTCGAAATATCAAATATTAACCGCAAAACCCATGTATATTGGAAATCAATTTGAGCTGGTAGTACTAACAAAACATAAATCACGTACCTGATCTCTTAGTCTATAAAGAAACTTTTTTTTTTAATTTTAAAAACTTGTAAATATGTATACATTTGACGTATTTTAAGAACTTATAGAACCTGATACAGAGCAATGTCTATTTACATACATAATGAATGTGCAAAACAATTTTTTTTAGTACTTTAAGTATCAATAAACAAACAATAAAAAAAATATTAAAAACCCAAAACAATTGAAAAAAAAGTTGCTGAAATTTGTGCAGAAATTTCTGCTGGATTTACTTTTTGCTTATCTAAATACGTACAAAGTGTGTGTGGATTGTATGTGCGGAGATTTAAGATGCTATTCAGAATCGCTGCTGCCATCTGATTTGGGCTTATCCTCGTCCTTCTGTTCTTCAGTCTTGTAGTGGCGATATTCCTTTTTGAGCTCCCACATGTTCTTGTGGGGATTCTTCATGTTATAGTCACAGACATCCTTAAGTATTTCCTTCAGGTAGCTGATGGGTTGGTTGGTTATCTTAACCAAATCCTTAATGTTATAGTATTGATGCTTCTCAAAGGCATGGAACAGCATATCCATAACGGCGTTCTTATCATCGCGCGCCTTCTTGCCCTCAGCCTTCTTACGTTCACGGTACTCGATCTGAAATGTTGATTGTAATATAAGTAAAGCAAATATTTGAATTTGATCATCGACTTACATTATGGGCATGATCTTTAACAGGTTTGTAATTCTGTACGATCTTGTCGATGGGTTGCACACGACGCTGGGGCTCGGATGCCTTGCGTATGGACTCTAGCTTCAGTTTCATATAACAATTGTCGGCAATTGGACGGCATTCAAGCTTCTGCACAATGCGGCCTTCCATATACAACTTCTCGCTGTCTGATGTCGCTGGCGCTGCTCCTGATCCATTCTCTTTGCCGTTGCCGGCTGTAGCCGCTTCCGTTGGCGCCATGTGGGAGAAGACGCCAAGTGTTTGCTTTGTTACCTGTGATACGTCAAGTACATGCTCTGTTGGAATTTTCTCATCCGGGTCCAGTGCGAGCACAGCTGGTGTGAGCGAGAGCGACACTTGTGCTTTTTGACCAGGCGTCTTGCTGATCCGCAGCTTGCCTACGTCCATATTTGTTGGTGCTTTTTCCCATTTTTGTGCAATATATTTGGGTACTTTTACCAGCCACACGCCACGTCCAGCATTGGAAAGATCCAAGTCCTTGTCAATGATTTGTACCTTGTCCTTGTCATCCTTAGACATGTTGCGACTGTTTTGTATTTAAGCGCAACGACAACTAAAATATTCAATTGCGAAATTAAACTGCACAGCTGCACCGTGGAAACGATTAAAATTCAACAATGGTAAGCCAAACAAATAAGGTTGATCAAGCAAACAAGTATGTGACGTCATATTATGATAGTGCTAACTGCACAGCTGCGATTGGTGAGTTCATCAATGGTAAGCGGAAGAAAAAAGGTAGTGCAGTAGAGTTTTTCAATGTATATAATGAAACAGTGAACTTGAAGAAATTACGTTATTACTATTATGGTAATTGTAAATCACTTAATTATAGATTATAAGTTATTAAAATAGCAGTTTACCTTATTCACGTTTTGCATTCAAACCGAGTGCTGCCAACTTGTTTAATTGTTTTAATACACGCCATCAGCTGATACAACTTTCACACGCTGGCTTTTTACTGCGGTTAAAACCACGGAAAATTGAGTGGAAAACTCCGGATTAAGAAATGGCACCGCCTGCGGCACGGGCGCGCTACAATGCCAATAAGGCAGACAACCAGATACTAACAAAAAAACCACCGAAACGTCTAAATGGGAAGAAAGACACTACCGGCGACAATGCCACAGCCGGCAGCAAGAAAGAAAAGCGGTATGTATACATACAAACAAATATACAAAGTTTATGTGTAATTACAATTTGTTGTGCAGTAAGCAAACGGCCGTTGTAGCTAGCTCAGCTGAAAAGACGCAGTCCACGCCCAATCCCATAATGCCTAGTGTTCACACTGCCTTCAAGACGTTTGTTAGCGCCCGCCTATGCAGCGCCATTTGGGCGTACATTGCTGACTGTGATGAGACCTTCAATTATTGGGAGCCCCTGCACTACATTATCAACGGACATGGCTTGCAGACCTGGGAGTATAGTCCACAGTTCGGTTTACGCTCCTACACATATCTGCTGCTCCAGGGCGTGCCTGGTTGGATCTACCAAAAGATATTCAATCCGAGCCCAATACTCATCTTTTATATGGTCCGCTGTATGCTCGGCTTTGGTTGTGCGGTTATGGAACGCTTTATGTACAAGTGAGTGCTGTGCTCTGTGTGTTATAAGAAAGTAAAGCTAATAATTAATCCGATTTAATTTTAGATCTATATGTCAAGAGTTTGGCATACATGTCGGACGACTTTGGCTGATATTCCAGCTATTTAGTGTGGGCATGTTTGTGTCCAGCACCGCACTCTTGCCCTCCTCCTTCTCGATGTACTTTGGCTGCTCAGCACTGGCTGCCTGGTGGCAGAAGCGATACAGTCTAGCCATCTTCTTTACGGCCATCTCGGCGCTTCTCGGTTGGCCATTTGCTGCTCTCATTGGTGTGCCGCTGGTGCTGGAGCTGTTGCTGCGTCAGCGGGATTGGCGCACATTTGTGCAATGGACGTTGATTTCCGGTGCAACAATTGCGCTGCCCATGATCGCCATCGACACCAGCTACTTTGGCAAACTGACCTTTGCGCCGCTTAACATTGTCTGGTACAATGTGTTCACCAGCCATGGACCTAACATCTTTGGCACTGAGCCACTGAGCTACTACATTATCAACGGTTTCCTTAACTTTAATATTATTTGGGTAAGTGCTTTCATCTCTTACTAAACAAGTTATTTATTGTTCATGATTTTTGGTTTTGTTTCTAGCTATTGGCCCTGCAGCTGCCCATAATGCTGGTCATGGACTATTTGATTGTGCCCGCCAAGTTCAAGTCAACGCTTAACTTTCCGCGTTATATTTCGCTGGCTCCTTTGTACCTTTGGCTGCTAGTCTTCTTCGCCCAGCCACATAAGGAGGAACGCTTCCTGTTCCCCGTGTATCCGCTGATTTCGTTGTGCGGTGCCATCACTGTGGATGTGTATCAGCGCATCTTCTTCCGCTTCAAGTCACTGGTGTTTAAGATTAAGGCAGGCATTCACTATCTGGACCACAGCATGTTTATTGCCATAATTGTGATGGTGGCCAGCACTTTGTTGGGTCTGTCTCGCGTCTTTGCCCTGTACCGCAATTATCATGCACCCATGGATTTGATGCTGGAACTAAATCAGTTTAAGGCTACGCCACAATATCGACCTGATGAAATTTATAACGTATGCATTGGTAAGGATTGGCATCGTTATCCTGGCAGCTTTTTCTTTCCGGCACGTAATTTCCGTTTGCGTTTCCTCAAATCCGAGTTCCGTGGAATGTTGCCAGCGTATTATGATGGTGGACTCAATGCCACCCAAGTGGTGCATCCCTATTTCAATGATCAGAATGTGGAGCATGAGCACATGTACTTTGATTACGATCAGTGTCATTTCCTCATCGATTTTGATGAGGGCAAGTATACGGAACTGGAGCCGAGCTACTCGAGACGCACCAAAGACTGGTCCATAATGAAGACGCTACCATTCCTCATACAGGAAAAATCACACAAGGTGCTGCGCGCCTTCTACGTGCCATTCCTAACCGACAATCATATAAAGTATGGTGATTTCAATCTGCTAAAGCGCAAAAAGACCCGCAACGGAAGCTAGAAAACCCAATTCCAAGTGTTACCCAATCCCTTGGCCCTGGCCCTGACCCTGCTATCCAGTTCCAACTTAATCTACAGAAATTGTAATTATATTTTATTTATGTTCTCATCGAAGTTTAATTTATGCTGCTAATCCAAAATTTTGTGGGCGAGGCAAGTGAAAAGTTTCTGACAAATTTTACCTGATTTTAGTTTGTAAGTCACCATCAACGAATTATTTAACTAATTAGTTTCCGTAATATTTTTCTTGAAATCATGCCAAAGCTGTAAAGATTATGCTGAATCGAAGTAGAGTTTAAGAGATTATAAAATAAAGACAAAGACGATTCATAAAATAAGTTAAGTGTAACAATTTGGCAATATATACGACTACTTCTAACCATTTGGTTAGAGATTGTACTTAACTAAACTTAAAATTGTATTCAACCTAACCTTGAAAAGGATATTGAACATAACCTCAAAAGATAGACACTTTAGTACAGTTAAATAGAGTTTTTATTCTTAAGCTTGTCGTTAAAGTATCGTAAAAAGTGGGAAGCAAAATTGTACAATGGAATTCGCTTGCTTAGGACTACGGGTGCTGGATGTTTACAATGCTATATTTGGTCTACTACATGTACAGTGGGCCCTAAAACTTAAACACGACTCTGACTTAGACCTATTACAGTCAAACTGCCCTACAACGAACGCTAGAAATACACTTTCATTTGAATATCCCCTTCCAGTTCATTGTAGGTAGGCTCTACTGTACGCTAGCTGCTTGTCCAGCAATATTTACAAATGGTTAGACGATGATTCTTGGAGCCGCCCCTAAAAGTAGACAGTCAGATTGTTCTCGGAGGATCCCATCGTGTCGGAGGCGCTGAGCAGATTGGAGGCACCACCCACCGCGTTGCCCGTGGCGGTGGTTGTAATGGTGGTAACCCCTCCGGATGCTGCAGCCATCGTCTTGCGGTTGTTGTTCTCCGGCGTCGTCTGCTGCGGATCGTGCTGCGATAGGGAATCATGCTCGATTTCATCCTCCTCGTAGAGCTGCCCATTGGCAGAGGCACGGGATACGATGCCTGGTAAGAAGACTATTTATAGTGAATGCTCTGGGCTGCTGGGGAAAAAACCTGGGGGATTTAGCACTGGGCTCTACTTACTGCGCACCGTTGCCGCATAGCTTTCGCGCTGTCGTTCTCGCTCCCGCTCACGTTCCCGTTCCAGGAGATTGACGGCATTGCCCAAGGCCAGACTGCTGCTGGCACCACTGCCCACATGGTGGAGTCCATTGTTGATGGGATTGGCCAGTGACATGTTACCGGCTGCATGCTTCATGTGTAGCACGGAGACGCCACCGCTGGTCACGCTGGCGCCGTTGCCATTCCCGGCCAGCTTTTCGTGAGTGACCAGATTGGCCGAAGAGACGCTACTGTGGGCCTGACTGTGCACCCGATTGCGTCCCAGACTGAGTCCACCGGTGCTGCCCTTGCGCTGCTTCTTGGAGCGCACAATGTAGCAGCTGAGCGCCATGATGATCAGCAGGAAGAGACCCACAATCATGCCAAACATGCCCAGCATGCTATGATTCCAGCTGGACTGGGCTAACGTCAGACCCTCCATGGTCACGCTCACCGGCACAGAGGTGCTTCTCGGCGGCACACCCGAATCCGTGGCAATGGCAATCAGATGAACCGTGGAATCGTTGAGGCTTTGCAGCTGCTCCGGTCGCATATATATGTTACCCGTGGCATCGATCTCGAAGAGACCCGCATGCTGACCCCGCAACGAAAGCTCCAGCTTGTCATTGCGATCCCCGTCAGCTGCTTCCACTTTGCCAATGAGGACGCCCTCGAAGGAATCGATGCGGGACTGCAGCGACTGCTGGAAACGCAAGTAAAACTTAGATGTTTCACTAGACAACCCTAGAAGATACTGGAATACTTACGCTCTTGGGCACCATGAACTCGTAGTGGGTCTCCCGGAAGCGCGGTTCCCAATCGTTGACATCAATTACCTCCAGCGTGACATCGGCGGAGGTGCTGTTGGTCAGGCCATCGCTGGCCACCACCTGGAACTCATGCTTCGTCATCTTCTCGTAGTCAAGGGGTTTGGCTAGCACCAGTTCACCCAAGGAGCCCACGCTGAAGAACTGCGAATTTATGGGATCCGCAATGGTGTACTTGAGATGCTTGCCGGGCTTATTGGTGGGCAGAGCCAGGATGCGATTGCCTACCGCCGTGTCCTCCCGGATTCGCATTACGAAGCGCTTCTGCACAAAGCTGAGCGAGCTGAGGTCACTGTGGGTTCCCGGACGGGTAAGCTGGACGGTGGTAAGCGCATAGCGATCCGGATTATCGATCTGGGTAGCCTTCACCACCAATGTGGCCCCATGGGTCAGATCCGCATAACCAATGGGTGTTAGCAGTGTGATGACTCCATTGTGGGGATGCACGCGAAAGTATTTCGCATCCTGGGACTGCACAATAGTATACTGAATGGGGGCACAAATGCCCTCATCCTGGTCAACGGCCTTGAGCGGCTCCGGCCGCATGCGTAGCTCACCTGCTCGTCCGTCGGCTGGCAGCTCGGCGCTGTAGGATTCGCGCTGGAACTTGGGATTCTGGTCATCGGCATCGGTGATGACCACGCGGAGCAGCGTGTCCGAGTGCCGAGGCGGCGTGCCCTGATCCTGGGCACGCAGCTTAACCGTAAAGTTCTGCAGCTGCTCGTAGTCCAGTGGCTTCTTGAGCACCAGCGTGCCTTCCAGTGGATTGAGAAACTGCACCAGCTCAGAATAGGGTCCGGGCAGCACCTGGTACTCAACGGTGGAGAAGGGTCCAGCCTGATCCGCATCCTCGGCCCTTGCACCCTGCAGTATGCGAGTACCCGGCACGGTCACCTCCGACAGGGTGAGCGTGTAGGGCGTGCCGATCCACTGTGGTGCATTATCATTGACATCCGTAACGCGTACATTGACGGGCACGACGAAGCTCTGCAACATGGCACAGTGTGGCAAAATTGATTGAGTTAGACGTCGTGGCAAAGATAAACAACTCAAAAGCCGGGCAAACAATCGACTGGTCACTGACCCCAAAGTGAGTTCAAAGCGCCAACAAAGCCACAATACTCCGCTACCCTAATCCAACCCCTCCCACTCTGCTCCACCTCGCCATAAAACACTGCATATATTTGCATGCTCAAAAGGCGCCAAAGCAACCCCAAAAAGGGCACCCCGGAAGCACTAATGGCTAATTTATGGGCCTCCAGACGTCTAACCGGTCTAACCACAGCCCCCACCAGCCTGTGCTCCAACTTCTACTACTACTCCCCCTGCTACTCCAAGTAAAAGTTAAGTTGCTTTCTGTTTTGTTGATTCTAAAATTGAAATAGGCGTCGTTGTCTAAAAACTTTTCAATTGTTTATAGAGTCGAAAGGAAAGATCCCCAAAGCACCACACAATCCGGAGTGTGAACATTCCGAATCGTGTTTACCCAATTTCAGTCCAACAACTTGCACCCTTACACTCCAACCCCGCCTAACTTACACCCCCTCCGGCTTCTTCGTGTGGCTGCACATCACGCACATCCAAGACGCATAGGCAGCATGGGGAGCAGGAGCTGTGTAGCGGAGTCCAATGCGATATAGGTTAATTGGTTGCCCATTACCGCGCTGGTCGAGTGCTCCACACGATACCAGAAAAGTTCTGCAGGTGCTGAATGCGGCTAAGAAGTTGATTCCTAGAAACCGTCTACACCCAGACCCGCCCGGGGTTAATTAAAATGGTCAGTGGGCTTTTGATGGAGTGAACCTCGTTGGAATGCCAATTGAAGTATTGTCATTTATGGGTCAGTAAAGGGTCTTCAACCCCATACTTCTGTCCCTTTCTCAAGGTCTGTCTAAAATGCCGTTTGTGGCACTTCCTTGTGTATTAATATTAAATCTTACCGGATCCGTGGAACGCCTTCGCACGCAAATCACATTAACGTAGATAGAGGAGGGACCCCGCAGCCCCTCCTTATCCAGCTCTACAGAGAGAGCCAAGTCCTTGGTGCCCGGCACAATCTCAACAGGTGCATTCTTTTCCCTCAGCGACAGATTGATATCACCTGTGTCCGCATTGGGATCACCATTGATACGCAGTTTGCCAATGATGGAGCCCACAGGCAGATCTTCGGTGGCCAGAAAACTCTCAGCTGAACCACCTCCCTCCAGATAACACCTGGAGTCGAGTATCGCTCCATCGACGACTGCAACGAAAAGGAAAATTGAAAGAAAAATAAAATAGAATCAGAGTGAAAATGTGTTTAACTCTCTCTCGCTCTCTCCCTCTCTCTCTCTCTCTCTCTCTCTTCCTCCCTCTTCTCTCCCTCTCTTGCTGCTTTACTTTTCGTTTTATTTGCAGCGATTAGTAAACTAAGAAAAGTAAATTGCTGATCAGTGTGCAGTGGCTTTAACACTGTCCATCGCGGTACAGTTTTATTTGTACTTTCGTCGCGCTCTACTAAGCTTCCTTTTAACTCTCGCTCGCTCTTTTGGCCAACCATTCGCTGCAGTCTGTCTGCCAA
The DNA here is from genome assembly GCA_020829145.1 of Drosophila nigrodunni. Taxonomy (NCBI): domain Eukaryota; kingdom Metazoa; phylum Arthropoda; class Insecta; order Diptera; family Drosophilidae; genus Drosophila; species Drosophila nigrodunni. The sequence goes on from JACVCZ010000001.1 coordinate 15,133,348, forward strand.
GACCAAGCTTTGTTTTTGCTTCACTTTTATGCCACCTGCCACATGCCACATGCCACTCCACACATACACATGTAGCTGTCTCTACATGGGCAGTCTTGGACTTGGTCGCTGCATGATTCATGGACTGAGGATTCGCTTGCATTGTCTTTCCATCTGTTCATCTTCTCAACTTCGCAGCTGATTTTGTGTTTCCGGACAAGCTCCAGTATTTAATTGTGTTACTGTGCATTGAGTTCAGGCAACAAAGTTTCATCGCATGCAAATTATTGCAGACTATTCAAATCGCATGCAAGTTATTGGAGACTATTCAAATCGCATGCGATTTAAAGCACTGGATTCAAAGTAGAATAAGCAGTTGAGAGAACTGAATGTATAGGGAAAACTATGTAGTAAATTAAATACTTAACTCAATTAAGTTTCACTACAATAATATATAAATAAAATTCGAAATGAAAATACTTTCTGCTGTTTAAAGTACTGACTAACACAGTTCCTAAATGAAAATAAAAATGCAACTCATTACAGGCACGTTAGTGACGCATAATAAACAGTTCCGAAAATACTTAACGCCCCTTATGAAACCCAATTTAGTCTGAGAACATGACATAACACCTTTTGGTAATTACAATAAAATTAAAAACTAAAGTCAGTCAAAATAACAGAGCTATGCAGTTGTTTCCCATAAAATGTTCCGCTTGTTTTCAGTGTGTTGTGTTTGTTGTTGTGCCACAGCCAAGACAACAACTAGTTCTAGCCAAGTTAACACATAAATAAGTGGCAAGTACGCAAGTACGCTAGTACATATATGTTTTTTTTTAAACGTTCTGGTAAATGGTTTCAAGAGCAAAATGCTGAGATTCACATTTATGACCCTGAGCAGAATTTCTCTTTATGGCAGAGCTGTGGACACATTTGAGTGAATGAGTGAATGAGCGGATGAATTACTGACAGCTGTGGTGAAATCTTCTAGACTTGTCTTGCCAAGATCTTTATTGTGGGTTAATAGTTATGACATTGGGCAATTTCAGCTATGATATGATCATAACTACACTTTCTTTTTGTCAAAGAGAAATAAACTTCACTCTAAGCTGCACTTAAATTTGCAGAATATCTTAACTGAACTGAAATTGGTTGTATGGGGATATAGCACGTAGTATAAGAGAGTTTGGAAGATGGAAAGTGAAGCTGCAGCAAATTGATGGCATTTACGTGCTGACTTACATTTAAGCCGTAAAATACGGCATAAAGTTGATTAACTCTTAAGTTAGTTATGAAAACAAATACTCTACTTTAAAGCAGTAGTAATCAAGCAAAAGTTAGGACAGTTGCGCATTCTTTTAATTTGTTTTAGTCTTGTGTTTTTAATTAAAGTTAGTCATAGGAATTGCATAAGTGCAAGTCGTAAAGCCTTAATTAGTTGTAGATTTTACATAATGCCCAACAAATTGAAGTGACTTAAAAAATAAAGAAGACAAAATTCAACATAAAGTTCAAATATCTGAAGCGTAAATCCGCGAAAGTATTTGGATCATATAAACTCGAGTCTGATGGAAAACACATGAGCATTTTCACAGTCCCCAGAAAGCGATTACATAAATCTGTTTTTATTTTTGTTTTTGCAAAAAGATGGCGTAAAATTCAGTAAGTAAATAAATGAAAGTAAGTTTTGTTGTTTTTGTTGACTAACTAAACAAATTTTAAGTAAAGTCACCCACACCAGTGGAGATACATGAAGTAAAAGATACACATGGTTAGTTGGGGAGCCAAAATATAGGGAGTTGAGTCAAAAACCAAAAACTTAAAAAGAAAACAAAGTTCAACACAACAAATTTGTTCACTATGGACTATGGTGGTATGCAATCGGTTTTTGTTTTGGTTTTCTTTGATAAAAATGTTCGTTCTGCTTGATGATTTTCATTTTGATGAAAATGAAATGTTTCGCTCCACGTAAATTTCAAACTGACTTTGAATTTGGTGAGTTTGAATTCGAGTTTGAGTTTTTGTGGTTTGAAAATTGCCGTAATCTTTCAAATTTTTGAACTCAAATTGTCCCTTGCTCTCTCAAGTTCTGTTTGGCTAAACATTGTAAGCAGTTTGTTTCGCAATCAATTTGCGGCACAGGTCAAAACATTATGACGGTAAGGAACCGGTTAAGAACTGTGACAAACCCATTAAAATTACGATCTGCCCGAGATTCTGTTTGCTACTTACACAATGATCGCAATCAGTGATGTATGACAATGTAATGAACCGAAATTAATGCACTAAATGGAACTTGAAACTCACAACTCACAACTCGAAACTAGAACGATTTGTAAATAACTTTAGAGAACTACGCATTCCCCCGGTTCTGTTCCAGAAAAGGAAAACTCCATTTGCATATTGTATAAGTAGGTATAGTCGTAGTCAGGTAAGTCACGTTTAAATACTTTTATTCGTCATAAATCATTGGACCAGAACGCCGTGTTGACGTCTTTCCCTGTCTGTCATACAAGTAGTTCACTGTACTGCTTTTCTCTTGTTAAATTTATTGAGCCTTCACGACGTCACTTTACTTGGAATTTCACTATTTTTCAGTTTGTCTCATTTTTTTATGTTGAAACTTATTTGTGGTTACATGCCACTAATTGGTTTGTTTGTTTCAATTATCAGAAAGAAGTCAGGATAATGTAATTAAAATGCATTCAACTTGCTTTCGAAATGTATCAGAATAATAACTTAATTACTAAAGTTTTAAAGAGGCCTAAGGACTTTGGATGATTTATTTTTAAAGTCAAAGTGTAGAATAGTTTGCAGGGAGATCTGCAATTTACTTACCATTTGCAATCAAGAATATTCCAAATATTGCATAGCATATGCTATATGACTTTATCCACATTTTGTGTACACTTTTTTAAAGGTATTTACTAACGACTTTGATTGTTTTCAATATCTTAAAGCATCATAATCAACACTTCTTTGTTCAACAGCACAGATCATTTCTTAAACATGCTTACTTTGTGATAAAGCATAATTCTGTTAATGAAATTATTATTAGTACTTAAAGTATCACTTTTATAAATTAAACACCATTGCAATATATCAAGCTCTATACGCTTTATCGCATGCGATTTATTCACTTGTTCACACGGAATGGAATTGTTTGAGTTTTTCAGTCCTTTCGTATCTCTGATGTGCTGAAAACGTTATGTGTATGCAATTTATGGCTCTTCTTGGCATTTCCAGCACCTGCTATGATTGCCCAGAGATTTATGTATTTATGTGTATGATATTTAAATTGGGTCTGTAAGGCGATACGACCTAGAATTGTGCGGTTTGCTTTCGCTAAGCGTCTGTCGGCAAAGAAGTGTTGGGAAACAAGAGCAACAGAGACGGAAAGAGATATGTCTAGATTATTACAAGATTATTAGTTAGACAAAACATTTTAGCACAGAAACCAAAGCAACTGGAACATTAGCCCGACCTCCCAAAAACGCCCACAGTTCTGTCTGCTTCTTGTGCCATAAATGTCGCACATATGTCAACCGTGTTGTTCTGCCGCTGTTGGACCCTGTAGATCTATGGAATTCAAGGGGTCTGCTTAAAAAGGTTATCAAAGGCAGAAGTTATCTACTAACAGAGTTATTCTAAAGCTAAAGCTGTATAATTTTTAAGTACAATCAGGATCATCATCGAGATTATTTCAGAAAAAAAAGAGTAAGATACAAAAATTCTTAAGATAATAAAATGATCTATAATCTGACCAAATTTTATTAGAATCGGACAACTTTATTATATAGTTAAAACAGTAAAAAATTTGGTCGTATGGAATCTTGATTGAATTAGATTATATCAAATAACTACAGAGTCTTTTAAAGTCGTCTTCACTCAACTGTAGACTTTTCTACTAGTTGTTCCTCTTGTTATTGTTGTTCTCTCTCTCGCTCGGTTGCCAGCACATTTTGCTCAATTGTTTGAATTTGGAATTGGCGGCATTTTACATAGCCAACAAAAACACTGTGTGTGCAGGTGTGTGTGTGTGTGTGTTGCATTTGTTGTTGTTTCCTTGGTTCCGGTTCGTTCGCACATTTGTACAAACGTTAAACCGCTTTTCTTTGCTTAGCCCTGCTTGGCACCCAGGCACCCCGACCAGGACGAGTCTTCGCCAGACGGCGCTTCCTTGTGGCACAACCCGTTGTGTGGCAGCCAGATTTATGGCATGCCACTAGACGCTACGCGACACGAGGAGACGCCACAGCACAGGCGAATGCCATAGACCGTTGTCCATTGTGTCCGTTTGGGCGAAAATGAAAACGCTTTTGACCGGAAGTTGCGGAAGCGCACTGAAAAAGTCATTCACCTGTGTAAAAACCTATTTGGCTTCTACTTTTTTTTTTGTTAATATGTGTAATGAATTTTGCAACGGAATGCAACTAAACTGATCTCCCTCTAAAGCTCTTAAGAGGAAGAGCAGCAGAAGCAAATTAATTAATTATATAGTAAGCCCTTAAAAAAAAATGATTTTAAAAAATATTTAAAGGTTCGTAGATTTTTTAATTGCACTTAGTTATTTTTAATTTATATTACTGTTATTACACGCTGCGGTTCCTTAAATTGTGCACTTTATTTTGTTTATTTAATGGTTGTATTCACTTTTAGGCGTTTTATGCAGTTATTGTTATTATTCACACGATCCGTTAGGGAGTTTTTAATTTCTACTACGCGGACTACACATGTGGCCAGACGACGCTCCAAACACAAACTGATTTTCCATAATGTTGCCAAAGCAGGGAATGCCCCCTAACAACGGGGCAGCGGCAACAGCAACAACCGATAGCAGCAGCAACATAGTACAACAGCAACAGCCTGTAATGCCGGTGCGTTTGCTTCAATTGTTGTTGGTAGTTGGTCATATGCTTTGCCAGTAGAGTCATATAAGTATGTATGTAACACACACTGTGTGTGTGAGTGGCTGTCTCGTCTGAAGACTCTCTGGGTCTGGGTTGTTGCTGTTGCTTTTACTCGCTTCTGCCGCTGTGTGTTGAAAATGTTTCCACATCACTCGTCAAGCGTTTCCATTTAAGCTCTTCATAAAAAAACACACAAAAAATGAAATAAAAGACAACAACAACAACAACAAAGCAGTGGCCAACAGTGGTTGAAAGCATACACTACTACGATTCCAACTCCGTCTCTGTCTCCGTCCCCTACTGCCACTGCTACTCCTTTTCCTACTCCTACTCCCTTTCCTACTACCATGGCGACTATGCGCACGCGCCCAAGCTCAAATTGCGACGCTCAATGGAGCTGCCTGCTGCCGACTTTCAGCTGAGAGTGGAGTGTAAGCTTCTGCTGTCACTTGAAGTATCATTATTGTTATTAGTATTATTATTATTATGTGACTGGTATCGTTTTGAGTTTCTTGACAGTTCTCAGCTAACCCTTAAATTTGGTTTCTTTTCACCTGTGTCAGCCACTGCTCTTCGCTTCACTGCCAGCAACACTTAAACCCTTGTGGACACAGAGAGCGGCAGAGTCTAAGAAAGAGAGAGAAAGGGCGTCGCTGCTCTCTGTTTACATTGCCATTTCTTTTCCCTGGCAACCAAGGCGTCCCAACAATTCCCGAGCCGGTTTTTTTTTTCGGTGTTGTTGTTGTTGTTCCATTCCTTTTGTCGTTTCGCTCCACTTCATGACTCAGTGACATTGCATTTGCATGTGCATGCCGTTAATTGCTGTAATTTCAACTGGACGCGACATCGTTACGTCCTTATCCCCTGTTTCCCTACCCTCTTCCACTTACCCTGCCTTTTTCCCTACATAATTGTCGTACTTTTTCTGCTATTTCTGTACAGTTTCGTGCTTCCCTTTTGCATACTTTTAAGCACTTTTTGGGCCATGCTTTCGTTTCCATTGTTTCCAATGCTTTTTGCTTTCCCTGCCACAGTGACAGGCAACAGCAACACTTCTGGCTTACTTTACGACCTGCCACTGGTCGATTATGCTCTATTGAACTTTAATTTAATATTGAGTAGTATTTCTTGCAAGAAAATGGCTTTAAGATTGAACCCTAGGGGTACCAAAACATTTTGTTTCTTATCTTTCTTTAAAAATAAATGTATTGAGTTTTCATATAAAGGATTTGGCACTTTAAGTTAATAGAACTCAAATTGGCTGCTAGTTAATGTCATTTTAAATTGTGCTCAGCAATCAGTTCATTACTTACATAAAATATTTTAATTAGTTTAGACATTTAAATCTAAAGCTCTGAGTGATTGTTTTTCTCGTAGAATCTTCCACACATTTTTGCCACAGCCTGGGAAACCTCCAATCGGTACTCGTCCTCGCTGTGTGAGAATCTATTGCGTATGGTGAGTAGCGCATGACGTAGAGCGCCACTCTTGGACCAGCTCGACTGGCATAGACTGTCCGTGCTCTCCATGGCAATTGTGAACTGTTCCACAGCTTCTGGCTGATCGAGAAAGTGTACATAGCTTCTGCTGAGCACCTCCTCGACTGAAGCACAGTAGCCGTGATTTTGCAGCCAAGTGTCGAGCTCCAGGAGCACATATTGTGCTAAGCTAGCGGCCGCATCTGGTGAATCTCTGCTTGCTTCTACCGCAGATCGCTTTTCCAGCACTAAATCGCTTATCAGAGTGACCACCTTGGCCTTGTTGCGCAGTTCCACGTCTGAGCTTTTCAGAATGCCAATTAGAGCCTGTGTGCCCGAGGTGGAGAGGATGCGCTGTTGTGCCAAGGGAAACTTCCGTAGTAGAGTACCAAATGCGTGCAGGGCTGAAGATATTTCCGCACTATTTGTAGATGTCATGAGGATTTGCGCGAGATGAGAGCCAAAGTTACGTTCGAAGACCTTGATTTGTGCCTTGGGATTGTTGCCTGCCAGGGAGCCCAGCACACGCATAGCAGAAATGCGCAGATCCGTGTTTGTATCATTAACTACAATTGGCAACAGAACATCGTCCAGGCCACCAAAATCAATAAACACTAATGCGTTATCAATCTGGTGCAACATATACTCAAGATTCTCTAATGCATTCAGCTTGAGTTTTAGCTCAGACTGCAAAGGCGTTTTGCTAAAGTTACGATAGTGCTCCAGCAGCTGCATAATAACCTCACCATCGGTTTGAAAATTCTTTTGGAAGTCCTTGTAGGCTTTACGCAGTTCCGCATAGCTGCGTTGCTCCTTAACCTTGCGCACAGACTCCTCGATGATATTTGCCTTGTACTCTAGAGAAAGCGGCACACCGGCACTCTCGGCCGGCTCTTTATCGTCAGGATTGCTCTGCAGAGCAGTGCCACGTTCGCTTTCATCTAGTAGTTTTGCTTCTTTTAACCCAGTTTGTAGATTAATCCGCACATGCAGTCCTTTGGGTATGGCCTGACCTGAAAATCAACGAACATTATTAGCTACGTCAGTTATAACTGGTTGGTACACGTAATAGAAACCTTCGCCAATCACTTGCCATTCCTCAGTGGCCACAAACTCGTCGGTTTTGTTGGCGGGCTCTGCAGCGGAGATTTCTACACCGCCAAGCACCAGGCTGGCGGCTATTATTATAAAAAATGTAGAAAAGTGCGTCCTCATGGTTTTTATATGTATTGTTTGCTCAAACGTGGACTTTTGGCCGATTTTATGGTTGGTCTTTATAACAGCTGTTGTGCTGAGCACTTCAAACTTAGTAATTTATTATACTACACAAAAAAATTAAATAAACAATGTTTTGTCGGCTGTTTTTGTTCCTACTTTCCTCTGAATCCTCTAAGTACCGGTGGCCTCGAACAAAAATATGGGTGGCCGTGATATTGTTGGGCAAATAAATTGGGTGGCCTTAAAAATAATGGGTATTTTCCTCAGAGTTGCTTTCGATTCTTTGCTTCTTTATTTAAATATCTGGCAACGCCAATACCGTAAGCGGTTATTCTTTAAATTTAAATTAATATAAAGTTATATTGCTATATTTATGTATTTATGAACTTTGTAACTATTATGATGATGAAGAATAACAGATATATTTACAACATCAAAATGTGTTTACATTAGCTGAACAAAATTATACAAGTCATGCTGTAGCGCCACATATGTAAATGTCCAAATTTACGAGTTTCCCAGCACATTTACAAATTTATGCAAATGCGTTCATTGAACGGGCGTCAACAACAATTCAAGAAGATGCGTGATTTTACGTTGTTAACTTAAATGTTTTTTTTTTTTGTTTTTTAACCATTGTGGATGCCATTAAATGTAAGCTACGAAAGCGGCTAGGAATTTATTTTATAAACAAAACAAATGGCAAATCATGACTTATACCTAAACATATGTGTTCATATGCAAATATATGAAGTCATATGGTTATGGCGCCAATTGGACGTGTAAATAAACAAATTGCACGCAGCCAGAATAGATGGCAGCCTCCGAATTTCTAATATTATTTTTTTTTGGCTAATTGCTAATTGCTGATGACGAATCGGCTAAAACTTCTAGTATAGTATTTATCAATCGAGTTGATCTTATATTAAAACGATGTGTATGTTTACTAGTCGCCTGCCAGCAGTAGTTTGAAAGTGAGACCGTAAAAATTAAAAGGCTGCTGGGCCACTTTTTTTTTTGTTTGGTTTTTGTTTCTGTTTTTGGTTTGCCGCATTGCAAAACCAGTCGTTTACGACTAAAGTTATTTCTAATTGCTGCTGTTGTCGGTTCGATAGGAGTTCGACAGTATCTGTGTCTATATAGATCTGCTCTGCGGTGTGTGATGACGCGAAACGGAAATTCTTTAACTTGCATGCGATTTGGCCATTGTCAAATAGTAATTCACCTTGAGTTGTTATGGACATAGAAATACACACGTTTTGTCCGTTTCTCATGGCATAATTGAGGTTGTGCAGATGATTGGCTAAATAAATAATTAATAGACTCTTTTAGTTGGTTCCATTCAATGACTAAACGAAACTAGTATGAACTACCTGATCATGATCTCAGCTCAATTAAATTTTGGCTAAATGGCATAGCGTAATCATTTAACACTTGCAAAATTTCACGCTAAATTTCTATATCTTTAAATACAATTCTACTCGCAAAATGGCACAACTGATGTCAATGCAAATATTGAATAAATGTTTATTGCTTATTTATGTACTACATTGGCTGTGGTTAATGTTTATTTAGCAATTACCATTGACTTGAGTAGAACAAAATATATAAGAGCGCAGAATGAAATGGCGATTTATTGATCTATAAAAAGCTCTATAAATTCAATTATTATTACGGGCATAAAGTATCAATGAGAAGACAGAAAACTTCATTTAAATCACTGATCGAATTCAAGACAGTTCTGTATTCACTTTCGTTAGCTGCTGAATGCTGAATTCTTAATTTGATTATTTCATTTGAGTTTGCGACTTGACCTGCACTACGGCTTAGCTTAAATTAAGTTATAAACAAAAGGCTTAATTCCAGTTTTATTTTTAAGTATTAATAATTTCCTGAAAATTAAATTAACTTTATTCCCAGCTCGCATTGTTTAAAATTAGTTTTACTGAGGTATTAAGAAAAGTGATGTATTTGTTACTATTTAATTATTGCCAGCTTTTGTTTATGACTTAACATCTTTTTTATTTTGCAATCTACTTTGTTGTGTAATTAAAACATTTAAATCTGATCAAAGTTCAATTTGGTTTTAGTTGAAGATGTAAAACAGTAACCAAATAGCTTTATTGATTTATGCTCCAACAGCAGACAGAGTATTTCAAGTTCGGAGTCCAAAGTCTGAATTACGTCCAAGAGACAAGAAAACTGGCTAACAAAAGTGATATAAAAAAAATCACTTTTGATTTTGACGCCATTTGTTTGTTTGCGCCGGTGATACTGCGGGGACCTGTTAATAATATTAATTAATAATATTCTAGTCATCGTTGTTGTTGGTGTTGTTGTTGTTTTAGTTTTAGTTGTCGGACTGCGAATTCTCCATACATACATGATATGGACAAGTGATGATGAGAAGCAAGAAATAAAATCAAAAGACAGACAACGACGACAGCAACAGCAACAGCAACAACAACAACAACAACATAGACCACAACGACAATAATAATGAGAAGAACGAATACGATTCGAGACAAGTTAAGAATGAATAAACTGTTAAGTGTATTGGCGCTGACTCCGATCGTCTGAGGCCTGTTTCGGAGCAAGCTCTGAAAAGAAGTCTATAAATGGTTGCGTTTGTCCAGAGCCAATTTACAGTTTAGCATTGAACTTGGTCGGGAGTTCGCCAAAATAGCATAAAAGAAAATACAAATTTAATCGCGTTGCGTTGCGTAGCCGACCCGTTGTCAGTGTTAAATACAACATTCTTCAATATGCTGGCTCAGCTGTGCTCTGTCCTGCTCCTTGGCCTCGCACTGGGCGCCAGTGGTGCCTCCAACTTTCGTGAGTCTCAAATCCTTCCGGGGATCACTCCGGCGTCTTGGCTTTGTTAATATGGGATTGATTTCATCCTTTTTAGCTGCGGAACTGCCGCGTTGTCATGTGGCTGACACGCAGTGCATAATCAGTGTGTCCCACACATTGGTGCGTCAGTATGCACGCACAGGATACCCCGCAGCTGGCTTCCCACAGGTGGAACCCTTTCTGGTCAAACGCTTCGACATCTCCGATGGACGTAGTGGCTCACTGAGTCTTAAGCTCAACTTCCGCGACGTTAACGTCGAGGGCTTGTCCGGCGTCAAGTTCGACCGAGCAGTGTAAGTAGTCCACTCAACGATTAGCCCTGACTGTAAATCATTTTGTGTTCTTTGCAGTGGCTTCCAGGCAAATCCTGGCACCAGCAAGTTTGAAATGTATGGCTCCTTCCCGAAAATTGTTCTGCGTGGCAAGTACTTGGCCGATGGACGCATTCTGATTCTGCCTATTCGAGGCGATGGCGATGCCGATATTACTCTGCACAATCCCAAGTTCTCCGTGAAGTTCAAGCCCGGCACACACGTGCGCGATGGACGCACCTTCCTCAGCGTGGACAAGCTCAAGGTGCTATTGGAGCCACAAAAGTAAGTTACAATTGTGTTTAAAAGTCTTCAGTATTGTCAAGAGTTTCTCTGTTTAATTCTCCCACAAGAATGAACATCAAGCTGACGAATCTCTTCAATGGCGACCAGGCATTGGGCAATAATTTGAATCAGTTCCTTAACGAGAACTGGTCCGAGGTGTGGACTGAGTTGCAGCCGTCGGTTCATGTGGCCATTGCGGAGATCATGAAGAGCGTTTTGTCCACACTCTTCAAGCGTTTCGCCTACGAGGATCTCTTCCTGGAGGACTAGAGATCAACCCGATCCCATTTAACCATATAGAATTTAGTGTGTAGTAATTATCGTGTGCGTGTACGAGTATCTGATCATCATCACAGGCAACAAAAAATCGATGGACTGTTTGCTGTTTAAGTAAAAATAAAAAATTAGTTTAAAATGTATTAAATATAAACAAACTATACAAATCAAAGGAAGGTAAGGGAAGATGAGGAGGTGTGTGAGCAGTAAAGCAACTCTGGTTTCGTTATTATAAAGGAAACGCATTGAAATTGTTGCTCCGTTAGCACAATTAGTTTAATTTAGTTGATTTGTTACAGCGGAATTTAGTTTTTTAGAGCTTTCAACTGTTATAGCAGGGTATGATGGGGTATTTTAGGCTTGCAGCTGACTTGCCCACTTGTATTTGCCTGAAACAGGGTATACCTTAGCACATACATACCATGCTTACTTGTCTTTGTTTGGATGAGCAAACGTTTCCGTAAAACTGTCGCATAAATATTGACCAATTATTTGCCAGTCGATTCACGTGAATGCTTCCATTTGCATATCAACTACAACAAAACAACTCCAACAACATTAAAATCAAAATTAGCTGCCAAACCACTCAACACACGAGTCTAGTTAAGTGCAGTTCACTTTGGTTCAACAGTTTTGTAAGCTACAAATAAACAAATAACTGACTTGGAAGATGTTACTTAAATCGCTGTCAAGTTCAAGTGTATACAACGGTAAATGGAAAACGATAAACGGTCAACGGTTGGGGCCAACTAATATGCAGTTAACCTTGAAGATCTTCAACTGTTTCGTGTTTCATGTTTCTTAGCCATGTAATTGCGTATTGTGATCAAGTTGAGCAGCTTTGTGATTACTGCTCTTGTTTTTATTGTTTTGTGATATGGGGGCTGGTGCACGCACTGAGGTCCCTCTATCGAACAGTCGGACAATCGGACAGTTGGACTATCGTGCAGTAGGACAGCGTGAGTATCGGAAAGTTGGAGTATCCCATTCGTACAGCTGTAGTGTTGGACAGTTGGACTGTAGGACAGTTGGACTAACATCAGTCGGACAGTTGGACTGTAGCAAAGTTGGACAGCTGAGCACAATTGGACTGTCAACTCGTTCAGTAAAGAGACTTCAGTGATGACAGCGTTTCAAGGGCTTAAGCAGCTCCATTAAAGGAAAAGTAGCTAAAAGTAGCTGTTTTTGTACAGTTAGTAGAAACTAAAAGAAGTAAAGCAAGTAAAAGAATTTATAAAACTGTTTAATTTAATAAAATAATATTATGGTATAAATCTTTCATAACAACTATTTTATTAAACTATATTATTAAAAAATGTTTTTTATATTTTAATTTGAAATAAATACGCATATAGTTCTAGCCTTAAACATTCATCTTCGTTGAAGCCCAGGTCTTTAGCTTAACTTTTCAAAGCTTAATTTAAAAGCTGCCCAAATGTAGCTATAAACCAGATAAAATGCCAACGCTGAGTGTCTGTGATATATATAGCACCGCCTCTGGGGATCTGTAATGCCATTTCAAGGGGTTCTACTTCCAGGCAAAATAAAACAAAACGAAAACCTGCCACATCATTCAACCATTTAATTCTTGCTAGACTAGTTTAGCTGGCTTTATATTACTACTTATAAATTTAAGGGAGTAGCTAAAACTTGTTTATGTTGCACTTTCATTTATTTTAAAAGATGATTTAGTTTTCATGCCTAATCAAGTAATTACTTCGATGGATTCCCTCCTTTTAAATTCCAAATTCGATTCGGGAGCATTAATTCATGCAACTTAAAAGAGCAAAAATATTATAATGAGATTTACAATCTACATTTTAGTATGTAGTATTGAGTTCAAGCGTTTTACTGAAACACAGGGTATCCTTCAGCCAAGCAAGTTTAGTTGTGTAATTGACACATTCATTCATCATGTAATATGTTTAACTAATATCATATCAATGACAGTCAATTGCTTAGATAATTCGTACTGATTTTTATTTAATATTCACATTAATGTAGGCTACTGATATTGATGTGACTAAATTTTAATAATATTTGTCATAATAAACATTAACACTTATAAATGTGCACTAAAAAAAAAAATTAAAATTAATTACGATTAATAAAAAATAAATTGTATAGAAATAAAGGTCTAATTGCTGAACCGTTAGAGTTATGACTGAAAAAAGTATCTTAAGATACATTTTAAAATCAAATACTTTGGAATAAATTACTTGTTTGGTAACTGGTTTGGTATCAAATTTCGTCACTAGCATAAGGAACACTTTGTCTTTGTCTTTGTGTTTAACAAAGAATCATAATGATTTCAATTTTAAAGTAGTTCCATTCATGCATCTGAGATGAACACAAGTGTAATTTTATATAGCAATAGGATTAGCTCATAAAAGTTATTATCAGCTATTAAATTTATATACTTACCTTGATCAAATGCTAGATTCTAAGTGTTAATATTCACATCCAATGTGCACTTTAAACTGGTTCTAGCTGAACACCCTGTAACAAAATTAAGTGTGAGGGTATATCAAGTGTGTCTAACTGGTTTTTGGAGAATCAAAATTGACAGGGATTCAGTTAAGCTTATCTAGCCATTATTACCCTATCGTTAAAATCTAGTGGAACTTAAAGAAAACATCTTTTTCCAGATATCATAGTCAAAATAAGAATTCTAATTGGCGTAGAATAATTACAGGATCTTTAGTGACCAGTTTGCCTCTGCTTCGCTGCTTTATTTTATGTTTTTGTATTATTTTTTTGCCAGGTCAATTACACTTGACTTACACGAGATGCTTAAAACATTTCTCTAATGTATTTCTACGTTCCTACGTGCTATATTATACTAAAGTAAGTTGAGTGGTGTACTTTTGTCAAAGTAGTATATATTCTAGTAGACAAAACGCAGGCACTCTATAAAAGCTAGACAGCAAGTGGAGACATAAGTTAGTAGCTTTATTGCAGTCATCGCAGTTAATTTGTTAACTAAAAATGTCGCGTATTAACATCTTAATTGTTGCACTTTGTGCAATCCTCTCGGTTCAGGCCAACTTTCGTAAGCCTAAGTCAACAGTTTCTAACACGTTTGTGTTTCCTGCTAAGTTGTACTTTTCTTTCAATGTGTAGCCGACGATCCTAAGCCCTGTAAACATGGTGATTCCGAATGCATAGTCAAGATAGTCAACCATTTGATGTCGGAAAAGGCTAAAGTGGGAGATCAGAGTTTTAACTTGGTGAAATTGGATCCATTGGCGGTGGCCAAAATGAACATCAATCAGGGCGACAATAGTCCTGTCAACATTGATCTTACCTTCACGGATAATACTATTTCGGGAATAAGTTCCATTAGATTTATCAAGGTCAAGTAAGTGGACCATAAACACGCGATGTATAATAGTAGTAACAAACGTGGGCTTAATTATGATTACAGAGGATTCGGTAAGGAAATAGCCACAAAGCACGAAATGCAATTCCGCGCAGACAAATTATCTCAAACAGGACCCTACAAAATCAAGGGTAAAGTGCTGATTCTGCCCATCAGCGGTTCGGGTACCAGCAACATGACATTGAGTAAGCTATCACTTAGTCATCACTTAGTGAGGGTGTGAGTTTTAATTAAATTTTGCTTTCGTTAGCCAATATCATTGTGAACGCTCAGTTTACTGGAAAGCCCTATGAGAAGGACGGACAGACGTACATGGAGGCAACCAATCTGAAGCTTAAGGCCAAACCCGAACGCATGTACTATCATTTTAGCAATTTATTCAACGGTGATAAGGCACTCGGTGATAACATGAACGCTTTCCTAAATGATAACTGGGAGGCGATCTTCAAAGAGGTTCAAGTTTCGATGCAAAATGCATTTTCCGAAATTTTCCAGGCAATTACTACCAAAGTCTTCTCCAAGTATCCCTACGAGATGTTTTTTGAGGCGTGATTTATATGTGATAATATAAACTCTCATCAGAAATAATTCTAATCAATAAAAATTAACTACTTATAATTGAGATAGAGTACATATGAGTCTGTGAACACACTTTTGCCAGTCATTTAGTACACGGCGTGTATTTAAATTTAATTAATGTCATTTAGAAGCTGTAAACAAGATAATTGTAATCAATTATCAATCAATTCAGGTGAGTTATACGAAAAACAATCCAGGTAAAGCTTGGCAATCGAAGACTCTGTGTCTGCTATCTAAAGAAATCAATTTATTTAAACTGTGATTAAGACAGTATCGAACAGCTTACTGCTTTAGGGTAAACCGGGTATATTATTAAATACAGTCACTGTATATGACACATGCATCAAACGGCTATTAAATTGACTGGGTCAAAATGTTATCCAATTAAGGTAACATTTAAAAATGTTACAATTTGCAAACTTGCTCACACTTTCAATCTGGGGGACTACGGGAAATAAGCCGTTCGTTTGTAATGATAATTAAATTGTTTCCTTTTAATAAAATAAAAATAGGTTATTTTAATGCAAATACGTATGTATTTAATTTAACAATTTGGCTTTGAATATATTGTACTTAAAGCAACTATAAATCTTGATTCATTCAAACTTTACTCTAAGCAATTTAGTCAGTTACAGGTAACTATTATAAGGGAAACCAAGTGAAAGCAATTACTAGAGTAATAATAGTGCTATTATCATAATAAGCCGGCTATAAAAATACTTTAATTCAAGTGTTAAAACTCGACTATTTGACCCCGGGAAGTAATTTAACTTTTGAACTTTAGTCAAAGTAAACTGTGTTTTAAAATTTAATAGATTAAGCTAAGTAGAATAAAAGTAGACGATGGTTATCTGGAGTTTGCTGAGAAGTGTTGCATACTTTTAGTTCATTATTAGATTGCTGCATCAAATCGAATAAAAATTGTAGCATATTTTTGGGCTGCAAAATTAATAGACACTCATTGATCAGATACAAATAGCGGCAGCAGACAGTACGCCGCTCAATTTAATTAATTATTAAGATTTGGTACTTTTAGCATTACTGAGCCAAATTATTTAAAATTCAAAGAGAGAGGAAAAAATCTTCGCTAATCTAGAATCTTAGCTTAACTCTCGTCACTTAATAAAAATCTGGTAAATACTTCTTTTATATGGTACTTAATATTACGTCGAAATGGGGAAATAACTGTCCGCTGATTACGCGGCTATAAACGTCAATTTACACTGTCACAGGTGATGGGATTTATAAAATAAAAAAAATAACTTAAGCTTAAAATACATATGTTGAAGTGTGCAACTGCTTTTCAAGTTAAAATTAAAGCTTACATTTGACTTTACTGTAAGTGAAGAACATCTGTTTGTAATTATATATTGAAATTGCTATTAAGAGCAATAACCTAATCTTATTAGAATAAAATTTGTTAATTTATTACATTTTAATTTAAAATTATTCCAGTTTACCTGAGAATAAAAACCTTTTGTCTGGCTTACTCCGTGTGCTTTTAATAGCAAATATACAAACACCTGTTAATATATATATCAAAATATATATTTGTTATATATATTAAATATTATGATGAGAGTGACACCGACTTAGTCAGTGTTAAGTACTACGCTTGAGACGCAAAAGTGATTTGTGTTTAACAAAAGTTAAACAATATCATTTAAATTTCATGTACTACAAGCTCAACCTCTTTGCCTCTCCCTCATTCACACTCGCCCCCGGTCTCTCTCTTACTCTTGCTGTAGAGTCTAAAATGCTCTATAAAAGCGAACACAGTCGTTGATAAGTAAGGCAGTCACTTGTCGGGAGTAACACAGGAAAGTGATTTAGGAAATTAATCGAGAATGGAAAGAAAAGCTGTGTCATTGTTGCTCATAAGCAGTCTCTACTGTACAGTGTTAACGCTGGTGCACGCCAGTTATCTGCGTAAATATTTACAACATTTTAAAAAGGAAGCAATTATATACTCCTGTTCTTAAAGCTGCTGGGGTTCAAATGTGCTCGATTGAGGATGAACAGTGCCTGCTGGATAGCACGAACAACGTTCTCAAGACTTATGCCAAGACTGGAGCTAAAGAACTCGCACTGGTTCCACTCGATCCTCTGCGTGTAAAGAAGTTTAGACTGGGCAAGAATCCGAATAGTCCCGTCAGCATTGATCTAACCTTCACCAATGCGGACTTTCTTGGTCTGGGAGATTCACAACTCACTAAAATATCGTAAGTAAATGGAAATTTATAGAAATATGAGATATTAATGTTATGTATATAATTCACAGACCATTTTCGAGAGACTTAACTCGAGATATCCACATAGAAATGATAGCCCCGAGACTTGTCCTCAAGGGTCCATACAAAGTTGAAGGCCGAGTCTTGATCCTACCGATTCAGGGCGCTGGAGAAGCCATCATAACCTTAGGTACGCATAACTCGATCGCAAATTGAAGTCATTTCTTAACACTTCATGAAATCGCAGATAAATGCAAGGTGCGTGCTATACTCAAAGTGCATCCGGTCTCCAAGGGTCCAAACCAGACATATGCACAGGTGTCGGAAGTCAAATTACGTTTGGAACCGTCACATGTAACCTATAAATTGGATGGTTTGTTCAATGGCCAGAAGGCTCCAAGCGATGCATTCCATACGCTGGCCAACGAAAACTGGAAGGAGATCTTTGATGAACTTCACGATGACATCGCCGTCGCCACCGGACTGATCTTCAAGGCGATCCTTAACCAAACCCTGGGTAAAACGCCAGTAGAACAACTATTTTCTAACTAGAATATAAATTATAAAATTGTTTATTTCTTAGCTTTTAGCAAGTTTATTTCTAATACACCAAATAAAATTACTTAAAATAATACTTTGTTTATGCATTAAAATAAAATTGGACTCAATTACTGTTGCTTTTAAGATGCTTTAAATAATGATTACAATTCGGTGTCTGATCAAAACATTAAATCAAATTAAATGTCCAAGACGAGTTTTTCAAAACGAGAAACTGTCTCAAAATAATTACGTAGTTATTTAAAATCATTATTTCCACATTCAACATTCTCAAATCTGATTACAAATATAGCTTCTGTTATCAATTCAATGAAACAGTTTATAGGTGTACTTAAATTAGCAAATAAAAATCACTTTATCCTCTGTTACATTGGGGAACATGAGAGCGACGTTGCACTCTTGGCGGTGATGAAGGCGCCAGCTCGAGTATGTCTCCACCAAACACCAAATTCTCCATATTGTCCTCGCCCTCAATCTCCTGTTGATTGAAGGGCAGCTTGTTAATATCTTTGGGAGGATCACATATGGCAACGATCTCTGGCAAAAAGTAAGTTTCCGGCGACTGCAGTAAAGCGTTCAAAAACTCCTCATGTTTTTTAGCGCTACTGACTATGTTTGTCAGCTGATAATGATCAGCTATAAATTGATCTTCGGGAGTTAATTGACTTGCCGTCTCTGCTGCCAAAACCTCGGAAGCGGCCAGTGTTAAAGCTCCACTAATGGTGGCCTCATGGGTTGCTGTCATTGCAGCCGAATAGCGGTGCTCCAAATCCATCTCCCAGTTGAAGACATGCACATAAATGTGAGCAGATTTAATACTCTCTCGTAGCTCCAACAGCAGAATCTCCAGTGCCTTGGCGTTGTCTTAAATGGAAAAAGATAGAATTAGTTGTATTTCAATGAGGTGGCATCATGAGCTAACCTTTTCCAGACTGAGTAATAAACTGCAGTGATCGTTGACGCAGTTCTACATTAGTAAACTTCTTTAGATATCGATGATGATCAAAGGCTGATATTAGGTGTACATCACATTCAGTATACTTGATATAATCAAAGGTGCGATTAGTCTCCAGAATGCGACGCAGTCGACTAAGAAAGCGCTCGAGCTTGGTGTACAACACCTGGACATGATGACGCACATTGTAACCTTGTGGCATTGAGCACTTGTGCGGAAAATCAAATGCATAATCCGATGGCACTGAGTTCATCTGGTTGCTGGGCATATCCGATGAAATGTGACAGTGCAGCGACTTGAATAATTCCACCAATCGAAGTATTGAATTTTGTTCCATGCTATAAAAGAAACACATTTATTTATTATTTTCTGCTAAATTTGTGCCTAATTTCAGCTTTTACCAGTTGCCAGTTAAATTCATTGAGCAAAGCATCTCAACGTTAAGTGCATTTGCTTGCATTTGGTTATATAGATTCTCCTTTTGGTTTTGACGCCAACCGTTTCTTGCCACAAAGTTTCCGTTGTTTCTTGATCTTGATTTCTTTTTGGCGCCACCGTTTTGGTCTCGAAGTAAGCGCTTGGGCAACACAGCTAACGACTGAGTGCAGCCATAGCCATGGAATTCAAACTCTGGCACATTGTTTTCGAAATCTATATCAGCATCTTCATCATCATTACCATTCAAACTCAAATCGTTTAATTTGCGATTAATTTCATGCAAGACGCCAGAGGCTGCGTTCTTGCGAATAACTGTACTTGGTGGCACCTGCGGCTCTTTGCAGTCAATTAGGGAACACAGTTCGCTGTTTAATGACAGCAGATTATCGTTTAATTGCTGATCATCAGCGCCTATTTCATTGAAATTCATGGTTAAAATGTTTATTTTATACACTAAATCACACAAGCAAAAATTTTCACTTTTCGTAAAGGACGCCAAACTGTCTGCTCTCGTCGCCTGAATGTTTTGCACTAAAAGTCGTCGCGACACGCTGTCTGTTATGTTATTAAAATGGCGGCGAGAAAAGTTCTGTCCACCGCCAATTAGTCTGGTCTTTTCGCCGATCTTTTAATCATTTATCGAAAAGTGTAGTCGAATTGTCGAGATCACTTAGCTGATGGGCAACGCTAAGAATATTTAATTATCCGATTGGGATATTTTAAAGTGAACTTAATTTGATTTATTTCGTTAATTATGACAACAATATACTTTATTTTCTTAAAAACGCTGCCAGCGTTACTTGCATAACCAGGGCTGCAACAAAAGGGCAATTCTTTGTAGACTTTTTCCAGTGCAACCATGTGCTTTTCCCCCTTTATTGGTACATAACGGCACAATGTCGGCTTTATAAATTCCATGCCTCGTGTAATTCACGAATTTGTTGTTTTATATATTTTTGTGCCAAATTTGTTTAATTGCAAACAAAGCTAAGTTGATCCCATGTAATTTAATAATTAGATCGACTACCAGAAAAGCTTAATGTATACTGCGATTTTGGTATATTTATTGAATTTATTTTATATGTTTTTTTTTGTATGACATACATAAACAGTTACATGTTTTACATTGTACAATTTTCATTTCAATATGTATACTTAATATGTATTAATATTACTTTTTAGATATATGTGTATACGTAATCCTTATGTAAACGGTTAAGTTTATTATGTGTTTTTAACAAAATGGAAAACAATAAACAAAAAACCACTATTAGTCTGGATTAGCACTACTAAATGATATATTTATTTATTGATATTTGTTTTCAATCTTTTTCTAATTTGATTATATATATGTATGTATGTATATCATTAATAATAAACAATAGACGATTACAGATTAGTTAAAGCTACAACTTAGTGCGCGTTCTTGTACTTCAATTTAAAAAAGAGACTACAACAAAACTGAATGATAAAAACAATAACAAAATATATTATTATTATTAAATGTATGTGTACTATGTAGTAAGTAGTATTAACAAGAATTGTGTGTAAATTAAAGTTGGTTACAAACAAATGCAAAGCAATGGATTTTCACTAATTAAATGTTTTGTTTTTTATATCACAAGTTAAAATTTTGATTATTGTTTGGTCAATTTTTTATATTCTTTTTGTATAATTAATTTTCTTTTTTTTTTTGTTTTATATATAAGTATGTGAAATGTATGTATTATGTATTACATAAATATATATATATGTACATAAGAAAATATGCTAACAGCGTAATTCAATAATTATTTTGTTTTATTATATTTTGTATAGAAATTTCTATTATTTGCTTGTTTTGTTAAATATAGTATATAAATTGGTCTACACTCAAGTCATGATGTTACTTAAATTGGTTTACTGATTCACTAACAATAAGATAGAATAGTTTAAAATTTGAGTTATGCTTTCACTTAAGGAGATTACACAGAAATTCGAGTTAGTTGCATGCAGTTAGTTGAGAAGATTAAATATTTAATAGTTAAGTAGTTTAGTAGTTAAACATTATTCACTGTTATTTAATTATGTATTGTAGTATATGCGTAAGATCGCGTTCAGATTCCGACTATATGTTCTACTTTAAATCTTAAGAAAGGAGGAATTATATATGACACGTTGATCAGGTAAATAATTAGGAAAAACTTAAGAAATCTCTCAAAATGCTGCTTTGGTTGTATGCTCAAATATAGTATATATATTAGTATGTATGTATATAACTGAACAATCTGAACGCGATTTGTAGATTTGGTTATGTTCGAGTTTCCGTTAGAGTTGTTTACGTATCGTATATATGTAGATGTATATATGTGTGTTTGTGTGTGTTTCTGGGGCTATCGTATAGCCAAAGTTTCAGACCAACGACTCTCTGACGTTGCCTTTTACCTGTAAAATAGTTGCAGACGTGATTAACTAGTATATTTAACGTATTTGTATTTGTTTTTTTCATTTTTAGCTATTCTCGTTCTGAGTTATTTCGATAGATGTGTAGATCGATATGTTGTGGATATTGGGGATCTGGTCTAGGGCGAAAAGACGCGCAGACTGCGCAATAACGTGGCCAGCACATTGGCCAGACACTCCGCCTGCAGTGCCAATTGGCCAGCACCAATTGGGCCAATCTGTACGCCAACCAATTCCCGAAAACTGCTGGCCACATCGTGCACCTTCAGCACAATGTTCCGTGTCTGCAGCGGAGCTGATGTGTGTCGGGTCATATCCTGGGCCAACTCTGTGATTCTTCTTATGGCCGTCAGACAGGAGGTCAGATGGTCGGGGAGCGTTATCAGGGTCATGTCGGACATAGAGGCCACCAGGAATTTACTGGCCGTAACCAGAGCCAGTGTCTGTTCTGTGAGTTCGTTGCGTGCCCTTTGGAATTTCTCCTCATCGATGCTGGTCCCGCCACCGGCAGACTGGGCAGCCGAGCATTGGGCAGCCACCTGATCCAGCTTGATCAGTAATCCGGTCATGGCCACATCCGTTTTGCCCAGCAGCGCCTCGCCGTCGATGAGGTGACCGTTCTTAATGAAGAGCTTCTCGCCGTGCAGCTGTTGTGGCTTCTTGGGCAGCGCTGGCTGGCCATTGGAATGCGCATTGGGTAAGCGGGCGGTGGCCGGTATTGGTGGTATCGATGGTATTGGTGGTGTGGTTGGTGTGTGGGGCATGCCATTGACAGGACGTGGGCGGCTGGCAATGGGCGGCAGCGGGGGTTTCTTGGGCGCACTCACCACGGTCGAGGTAGCCAGTGGAGCTCCTGCTCCCGTACCTACACCAGGAGTGCCAAGTGGCTCCGCGCTGGCTGTGGGACTGCTGCGTGGCGGTAGTTGCGGAGGACACAGCTCACGCAGTGGCACACTCACCGGTGCCACAATCCTTAGCTGCTTCTTGGGTGAGTAGCGCTGAAGCAGCTCAGCACTTTTGGGTGGTCGTGCCGGCGGTGGTGTCATCTGGTCTGTTGCTGTGGGCGTGCGTGGTGGTGGCTGCACCACCTGTGCTTCAATTGGTAAGCTCTCCTCCTTTTTAGATGTGGGGCAACAGCTGAATTTACTCTTGCGCTCCACGGTGGGATACTCGATGACATGTGGTGATGCTTGATCCTTGGAGTTGCTGGTGTTATTGCTATGATTACTGCTGTGGTTGCTATTGCCATTGGCAACCGCCTGGAAAAACTCTCGCTTGGCCTGCACGGAGTTGCTGTAGAGACACTCCGTTTCCGGCTGCACTGCCTCCAGATTTGGCGGTGGCGGTATAATGAAGGACATTATCTCCTCGGGCGTCAATTCCTTGGCGGGCGTGGCCTTCTGTGTGGGTGGCGCAACCAGCATTTGCTGCAGAAAGCAGTCCAGCTCCTCGGCCCTGCCCTCGAATCCCTTCGGAGGTGCCGCATTCATTAGTGACAGCGAATCCAGTTCATCCGGCGTCTGGGGTGGCGGTATGGCACGTAAATCAATTAAATCTGTATCTGTCTCAATGAACGTATCCTCACGCACCTCAAAGCCATAAATCTCCGAGAGCTGACGTGCTGCCACATCAGTATCTGCCGTTGGCACATTGCTAATCTCCTTCAGCTGCTGCAGATACTCCCGCAGATTGTAATCCTTGGTCTCCGCCCCAAAGTGAGTGCCATCGGGACTGTGCAGACCAAAGCTGCTGCGCTGTGCCACCTGCTGCTTAATCCCCGGCTGCATCAGCTGCTGTGGCCTTCGGGTCGTTGGCGACTGAGCTGGCGATGCGACAGACTCGGAATCGCTTTCGCTCTGCGAGAAATCCGTGCCCAGGGCCTGTAGATCGCTCAGCAGCTGACTGAACCCATTGAGCTTGCGCTGTGGACGCGGACTGGAGGTGCTGCACAAGCTTGGCTTGCGTTTGGGCGTGGCGGGTGTAGGCGGTGCAGATGCGGAGATTGGCTCTGGAATGGAATTCAATCCCTGTGTGATGCCACTCAGATCATGGCTAATGGTCTCGGCCAGCAGCGTCAGAGAATCGCTGTGCTTTAGCGTCGAGCTGACTCCGCCCATTCCAATGGCTGTGGAGTGTATGATGTTAGCCTCCTCCGTGGAGGACACCTTGCTGCTGTTGAGACTATCGCAATCGCTGTCGAACTCCAGCATGGCCATACTCTGTCCTAGCTGCTGGGGATGTTGTTGGTGGTGGTGTAGCTGCTGCAGCTCCTGTTCTTGCTCCTGCTCGTTGAGATATTGCTCGGAGCACTGGACAAGCTGCTGAAGCTCTTGAACCCTCCGCAGCACCTGCTCGTTCTTGGCCTCCACGGCCAGTTGAGTGCGTCCCTCACTGCAGTAGTTGCTGCCGCTGCTGTCGCTGAGTCCGGAGTCCTTGGCGGCCTCCTCGAGCAGTTCTGTAGCCATAACGCTGTGCAGATCCAGATCATGGGCATATGGTAATGCCTGTGGTTGCGCCGGCTGCAGCTGTGGCTGTGACAGCACCGCCTTTTGCGGCATGGGATGATATGGTGGCGTCATCAGGAAATTAACACTATGTGCACGCGTATGGAATGGCAGCAGATAGCTCCAGCTGGCGGGCAATACGGTGTGCTGTGACAGAAAAGCGGGTGCGTTGTCATCCTCATGGGGTTCACGCTCTTGCAGCACATTCAGCATGTTTCCTGAAATCAAAAACAAAAGTTAAAGGAATACAGAAAATTGGATTCGTAGGATAACTCACCTGTCAGCAGTCGATAATACCCGCCCAAGACCAAACTGAACTCGCCGGAATCCCGATCCTCCATTATGAACTTGACCGCACGATCTCCCAGCATATAAATGGTGACACTGCAGGTCACATCATCCTCTCGATGCACCACCACGTGGGTGAAGTCCTCTATGGCCGATATTGGCTGTGGCTGACGAAAAGTAATAACAGTAATATAATTATAAAATAATTAGTTAATCGGTTTAGTACTTACCACAGAATTACGAGCACTGGAGATCTGACTTAGACCGAATCTCGGACTGACCAGAAGCACTCGTTCCATGCCCTCTCTTTGGTTTGTGCTGAAACATTTGGCGCCATAACTTGGTAAACTAGCTATTATATCTAGATAATGGAGTTTAGCCTGTAAATAAAAATGAATAACACTTTAAATAAAAGTAAATTCAAAAACTACAGTTAATACACATTAGAAATTAACAGCTGTTAAGTTAAAATCGTAAGGTGCTGTTAGTCTGTCATTAACAGCAGCAGTCCAATAAGAACTAGTGCATTGTCTGTAATTTGCAGACTGTAAGTCAGCCATTAACAGCAGCAACATGTTCGAGCTGAACAGCCCTGTAAAGCAAAGCTTGCTCTGTTAATTTTACATAGCCTGTAACTCAATACTTAATAGCAGCATTTTAAGTGTAAATGCTCCTTTTTAAATCAAACTAATTTTAACTTAGCATATCTGGACTGCATTGTCAGAACCTTCGAACAAATGCTCACCTGCAGCTGTGTTAACACCTTGCTGGAGGATCCAGTCATCTCCGCGTTGAGCTTAAGAAAGTGGGAAATAAGACGTCGAAGCTCCTTGCGTTTCATGCCCTCAAAGAGACTGACGGGCACAAATCTTTCCAGGCCAAATTCTCGTCTAAAAAGTGTTGAAGAAAAGTTAATTTTTCATAGTTCAGATTGGCTTGTAGACCGTTGTGTATTGTGGCACTTACTCGACCAGTTTGACTGTCAGCTTGGCAGGTGCAAAGTTATTGGCCAATGCATGCTGGTGCATGTGAAGAGCAGCCAGACGCAGAGCCAACTCTGGTTGTAGCTCGGGAGCGAATCTCTCCTGGTTGACATCGTTGCAACACTGCAAGTACAGATAGTCCAGAGCATGAAGATCGCGCTGTGCCAGCTCTGCGGCCGAAATGGGTACAAAGGTGATGCGAAATAGACAGCGTAGCTTGTGAGCGCCCGGACGAGCAGCGATCTAAGGAAAGCACAAGAGAATTTCTGTAGGAAAAGTTGAGTCTGATTGTGTTCTGTGGACTTACACGTGCCAGTGACTCCTGTGGATCGAGTAGGGTGAGTTTGTTGCGCTTTAGACTCTTGACATGCTCCAGCACCAGGCTGAAGAGTTCGCCACAGCATAGGCAGAGCTTGTCCAGTAACGAGCTTACCACGTCCTGCACTGTTGTGGTAGCATCGTACTTGAACGACTTGGTCTGTCCGTTCTCCAGAAAGACCTTGAGCACATTCGCCATTGGAGGCACACAAATGTCACCCAGCGAAAAGGCCGATGGCTAAAATGGCAACATAAAAGTTAAAAATGATTACTGTATGCAATGGGTTCAACACACCGGAAATAGGGGTGCTCCATTGACGCACACGCTCTCCGCGAATCGCACACGACTCGGACGCGTGCGCAGTTTGGCACGTTTTCCGGCGGAGAGCAGCGTGGATTTCCGGCCGGGCAGCACACAGTGAGCCATGGGCTGGCAGACGAGCAGCGAGACCTGAGTATCGCAGGCACGGACCAGCTGAATGACATGATCCCTGGGCGCATCCTTAACATCCTCGCCGTTAACGGCCAGTATCTGATCACCCGGCTGTAGTTTTCCAATGCTCGGACCTCCCTCGGTCACAAATCTCACAATCACTGGTCGTTCACTGCCCGCCACAAAACCGAATCCTAAACTAGCATTGCGGTGCAACAGCACTAGACGTGGCTCCGGCGGATGCTCATCCCATCTTATGCACTCGGGTGTCTCATACGTGGTCGTCTTATTCAAATGGCTGAGTTTTTTAATGGAAAAGTATTATTTGAGTTCAATAATGGCCATGTCTTTACTCACTTGATATAGTAAGATCGACCCTTGGAGTCTATGGCACGCTCCCAGCCGTAGGTGAGTTCCTCATGTTTGCTCCAGTCCTCGCAAGCGGGCAGCCAGCCAGATGATTGCGTTAAATGACTGTAAAGAAAGAATGTATAAGTAATTATATAAAACTAATGTTAAATTCCGACTTAATTATAAGTAGCTAGTTGAATAGTTAACCAACAAACAAATTGATCAGTTTTAATCTATTGTGTAGATCTTTTAAATGTAAATTTACACTTTAAAAACTCTTTCACGACGAAGCATACATTTTGAAATAAACCAAGCTCTAGTTAACTGCTTTATAAAACATAAAGCGATGAAACTTTAAACCTCTTTTTCTTATAATATCACTTTTGGTTTATATACTTATGTAAGATATTTATTTCCCACTTGACCCTGAACTTGTTGCTACTCTCGTAAATGAAGCACTCGGCTGTTGACTATTTTATCTTTGGGCCGGTAAAATGCATTTCAATTGAGATTAATCAACACTAATTGGGTTATTTGCTCGGCTATGCAATAAAGTGCAGCCATAATCAGGGCCACTACCAGAACAGGGCCACTACCGTAGAGAACACCCACCAAATGGTAAACGGCGGCTGTGATGGCCGTGCCCCAAAAGCAAACTCAGTTCAATCCGGTGGCAACCTATGGTAAACCCACCTTGGTGGTTTCCGTTGCTGTCTTTCTTCATTTCCTGGCTGCACACAATTGTGATAATTAGTTTAGCACTTTGTCCGCTGGGAGAGCGACAGAGAACGTGAGAAAGGTAGAGATATGAGAGGAGGGGAGAGCGAGGGATTGTTTTACTCGATCCACTCGTTACTCGTTACTGGTACCCAGTACACGGTAACTGGCACCTAATAGAAAATAACCAGAGCCAAACCCAAGCAGTGTTCATTCATTCAACCCGATGTCTCCCTATTTGCCAGCTGTCCCCCCATACCCCCTTTCCCGGCTCAACCATCCCCGCACTGTAGCCATGCCACGCCCTCATTCTGTGCTCTTATGGCATTTTGCGCGCTTTCAGTTTGATGTGCAACAAAGTGTAAAATTATTTAATAGAATTTCGTGCATAATCAATTTATGTGCAGCACCCAGGCATTTATGAAGGCAGTCAGTCAGTCAGTCAGTCAGACCCTCAGACCCTTCAGCCTCGACCCTTTCAAAAGGATACACTCTGCTCAAACAAAAGGATACACTCAGTGTGTGTGTGTGTGTTTCATTGTTTGACTCACTGATACTCTATATATAACAATGAGTATTAAATGTATCTTGTTTTAAATTCGTTATTAAGTGTTGTACGTTATACTATACACCTTAATTCCATAACAAATAAAATTAAATATTTTTCAAAGTTACACACTAGAGTTTGCATTTAATTTTCTAATTATTATAAACCGCTTATACCCAAAAATGTTCACTATTTAGAGAGTATTACAAAAGCGTTTTCATTCCACTTTTTCCAGCCATCAATTAGGAAAAAAATAATATTTTGCTTAAATCCTCGGCTATTAACGTAGAGTACTAAAATATGCTAAAATTTAAATAATTCTAGAGCGATTAAGTATTTAAATAGTCAATTAAAATATTTTCTGGCGGATAAAAACTAATTTAAAGCTATCTAGCAGTTTATATCTTAATATATAATCTGATATTTAATAGGATTAGCTTAACTGAAAAATATTCTTATGAAAATATAAAAATTGTTCCGATTTATGTACAAATATAAAACTATTGAGCTCGTTCCCATATCTCTTCGACTTTAGATAGTTAACAAACTGCTACTTAACATGTTTAACTTTAGTTAACAAAAAAACCGAATTGCTTTGAAGCTTTAAACTTTACGTAAACTTTGCTACAATAACTAATTAGTTTTAATACTTTGTGCATAGTAAATGTTATTTATTCTTGTTAGTGAGAGCTACTTACTTGCAGTAGTAGAGTCTTCCCTCTTTGCCCACATGCACTGTCCAGCCTGCTTTGAGTTTATCCTGAACCGCCTCCAGGTGTCGATCAATTTCGCTCCAATTTCCTATGGCAATGTTGCCAGCTTGAATCTGCCCCAAAATGGGGCCATAGATGCCACCAACCCCAATTCCAATTCCGGAGTTGACAATGTCCGTTGTTGCTGCTGTTGTTCCTCCTATCGTCGCCGTCGTCGTCGTGGTCGTCGCTGACGTCGTTGTTGTCGCCTGTGTTCCGGTCTCTAGCAGACTTCCGGCCGTTTCTTGTGCGGCTACTGGAAACGAGGAGTTGACGGCGGAGACGGAGGCACCGGAGTTGAGGAGTGTTGTGTAGGCGTTCGTATTGGTGTTAATGTTGCCGCTACCATTTGATGTTGGCAACGTTGTCAATTGTGGCGATGATGTTCTTGTCAGTAACAGGGGCTTGGACGCGCCCACATTGTGTGCCTGAGAGTTGGCATTCTGTAACGGATAGACATCACTATTCGAACGCCCCGAAGGCAGTAACATCATTGAAACACATTCGCTGCAAAATGGAGACAGAGATAGAAGGATAGAGTGAGTAAGTGTGTGAGTGAGTGAGAGGGGGAAATGTTTAAGTAGTTGTCGGTCCATTTTCACACAATTTATGAATTCACTTGAGAATACACGCTAAGAAAAGTTAAACAGTACTAAATTTGAAATCACACTGTTAAAAATTAAAGCTTTTAAAATAAAGAATACTTTTCATTTTCAGACTATAAAATATTTATAATTTTTGTAACTGTATAATAAAGCTTTGAGTTGCCTTTACTGTTAAACAATTTAATAACTCATTTAATAGTCAATTTGAGAACTAAAATTACTTAACAGTTGTTTTGGACAGTGTAAGAGCTGGCCACAAATCACATTCCCCGACGTTGACCCAGTTTTGTAAACAGGCTCGTCTGGATATTGCCTAGCCTGGCCCATAAGTTAACATCAATGCAACATCTGCATCGGGATGTTGATGTTGCTGCTGCTGCTGCATTGTTGCCATGTTGCAGTTGTCTGGCTTTGGGTATAAAAACAGGTCTCAAATGATCACAACAAGCTTGCCACATGGTGGGATAGGTTCAGGTTCAATTCAATCTGCTTTCTGGGGCCAAGTTGAGCGGAGCAACGTGTTTATAGTGTTATGACACAATTTTTGGATTAACTTGTGCATTGCACAAGCGTCGCAGCGAAGACGCTAACAAAACTAGTTCAACGAAAAAAACAAAATAAATAAAAGGAATCAATGAAATTAATCAAACTGATGTTTACTGTTACTCAAGTCGATGGAAACTAGTTCGAAAGTAATGCGAATTATGAACGAAACTGGTTCAGTAGATCAAGGACAGCGAGTCGTAAACAGTTCACGATAGAATTCAAAGATTGTTACAGAAATAGGTTTAATCTTTGACTATTTAAGCAAATAATATCATAAATTAGTAAACTCACTAAATTAACTTTAAAGCACTTTAAAAGTATAAACTTGAACTTTTGAACAAATTTATGTTCCGTTCAAAGCAAGTTTCTACTAAAGTTTACAAATTTATGCATTTCATGTCAAGTGTTGGACAGTTCCCAAAGAGTTGTAAGCTTCTTAAGCGCTGTACTCTTTGAATGCTCTAACCGAGAAGCTTTAGTCATACTCAACTCTACAAAGCAAAGATTGTCTATCTTTTAAGCATAAATATTTTATACTTTACTCATAATATTTATAGCTAAGCAAACATTGCTGTAATTGTATTTTTCAACACATTCCTTTGTTGTATTTGCATTGCGTGTCATAGCATTTGAATCCTGGTCCAATAAACAGCTAACTGCATTTCTACTAACAAGTTTAGCCAATATGGCCAGATAAGAGCACTGATGTGGTTATTGGCGACAGATTTGGTCATGGCAACGCCCGAGATAGTCGACTGGAATGGATTGGAGCACGTCCAAACAAAGAGCGAGACAATGAATGTGTCTGTGTGTGGTTGTAAGTGTGTGCCTGTGTGAGTGTCATTTCATTCAATCCATTGGCGTCGGATCTGGAGCTGCTAGAGTCCATGAGATATAGCATCAATAAGCAAGATACGAGAGAAAGAGCCAAGCACAGCGCAAATAGGGCGATGTCCATTAGATGGCGATGGTAAGGACCAGTAACTACTCATGATGTTCATCATGATGGCAATGCTACAAGCGAGAAGGAAAGAGAGCGAAGATGAGGAAGAGAGACTGGCAAAGGAGTTGCCGCTAAGTAACGGCTTGGCAAACAACGGCAACTGCCAACGACATGGTCAAGTTCCATCATCTGCGTCTATTTATTTCTTTCTTTTTTTCATTTTCTTCATTTGCGGTGTAAAAGTTTTATAAACAACTTTACACACATGCTCACAACACACACACACACACGTGCACACAAACAGACACAGACACAGACACACACTCACTTACTGACTGGCAAACTGGAGCACTTGAAAAATGTTTTGAATTACATTTTTGTTCAGTGCTTTTGAATTTGTCTTTGTTTGGAGTGTGCGACAAGACAAGTGCGAAAATGTTGATAAAGTTTTGTACTAGCATTGAGTATTTCTGGAATTTTAGAAGTTCAATTCAATGTTGACTTGCTTAAATAAGTACATAATTGAGCAAGTATAAAATTAAAATCAATAATTCAATGATTAAGAGCATTTCAAGTGTTTTAATGAGCAAATAATTATAAAATAATTAAAAACAAGAATTGCATTTTGTGGGGAATACTTTTTTATTTTACAAAATAATTAACAAGTCTCTGTTGAGGACACATTTTGTCTGTCTGAACTCTTTGAACTGAACTGTCGTCTGGTTGCAGTGTCACATTGTCGGAAACAAACTGATGATTTGAAATTCAATAACGATTTGTTCCTGTATGTTTTAACAGTTGAAAGGCATCCCAATTTTAATCTGTCCCATCTTGACAGAGACCCAATTCAATTCAGTTCAATTCAATTTGAGTCACTGTCACCCAAACTGCGACAAGTATCTGTTGCTGTAACTGTATCTATGTATATGTATATGTATATGAGTATGAGTACCAACATTTTTGCTTTAGCCTAAATGCTTTTAGCCTGTGTAACCGATAGCGAGAATCACATAGTACATTTGGTCATGGAGCTTAGCGCGAAAAAGAAATAGATGGAATGGAATGGTATGGATGTAATGGCAAGTGCAAAAAGCGAGAGGAAAATGGAACAGAGAGCGAATGATTTGTGTCAACAGTAAAGGCAGCTGAAAAAGTATCTGGATGTGAATTGTGCTGTGTATGTGCTGTGCACCATGGCTATGCTGGCCAAGAAACAAGAAGAACACGAAAGAAGCAACGTCACATAAGCTGCGACTCGGAACTGGTCCACAACTGACATGGACAATTCTGCAATGACGTTGCGGAAATTGTGCGAGCAATGAAATGAAAAGACATCGCACAGTGGTCATAATTTGCAATTTATTTAAAAAAATAAAAACTATACTGTGCAAAAGTAAATATTGAAAATATATCTTAAAAATAGCATTATGGAATGTTTAAAGTTTTTAATAAATAAATATTTGCAACAAGAGCATTTCGAAACACTTTGTCCACTGTGCGCTGTGCAGCGGTTTAAAAAGATTCACGTCATAAAAAATGGTAAAAAATAACGTAATAACAACCTGAAAAATAGCGAAAATTTCTTGACCAACTGTAAAAGAGTCAAGCGCCGGCCGGCAAGCAACAAATACTACAAAATACAAAATGTGTTGAAAAGCACAAATTGTCCCAGTTCGAGTTCAGTTCCAGTTCCAGTTTCAGTTGTAGAACCAAACAAAAGGCAGCTCTATCCAACCGGTGAGTGTTTCGTTCATTTATCACCCATTTACCACTGGCTTGAACAATTTAATTTCTTTGCCAAATGAAATTAAATACAATTTATTGTCGCAGAGACTCGACTCGACTCGACTTGGTTGATTATTATTTGTACTTATTAAATACAGGCAGCAATTTACCATGTCGGGCATTATTCGTATACAGTGGATATGGTGGCATTATGGTCGCTCGGTCGCTAAAAGACCGAAGACTCGAGACTCGAGACTGAAATGTCGAGCTCAGTTCCACTTGTTACTTTTGCTTTTACCAATTTTATTGTGTTGCATTCGCATTGTTAATTGAAAAGAAATTACAAAAGCCCGGCAATCACAAAGTACTTAATAAGAAATGAAAGTTATAATTTAAAAATATTACGAACAGTACATACTCTATATAGTTAAATACAATTTGCAATCAAGCTAACTTTTTTTTAGTTATGCAAAATGTTAGCTTTAGAATCAGTAGAAATATGTCAAGCCTATAACTAAATTTTTTATATATTTTTTTATGATTAAATCCCACAAATTAGTCAACAAATAAATGAAAAATAATCTGATATTATAGTAGAGCGATCTCTGCTATTTAGAAGCATCCATTTGTGTACACACAACGATCTATTCATGAACGAACTATGATACTAAAGAAAAGACTATAATAGGGCTATAATACCCTTGTTAAGGGTATTTAAATATTCATTCAAACCGCTGAATAGCATTTAAATGGTTGTCATTTGTCGTTTGCTTAAAGTAAAAGTGGAAAATGTTACCATACATATTCACTTAGTTTGACTTGTCATTGGACCCGCGCCCAACTTGGCCAAAACGAAAGTTGCATACATTTTACACATATACATATATTTATTTTAGCGACAAACTGAACGAAAGCAACCAATAGCAATAACCATGTGCACGTCATTCAGTCAGATCGTTATAAATCTATAGGTATAGGTGTATCCGCCCATAACTCCCATATAGTCATCGAAGTAATATGGTGCGGTTGGATTTGCTCTGCTCTCTTGTGGTTGAACGTGATTTCGAAAATGTCACGCACTTGACGACAACGACAGCGACGGTGACAGCGAAACGATAAAAATACGAAAAATAAATAAATTTACAAACGAAGGGAGCTGGAAAATGCATAACGAAAACATTCCACATTCATTCATAAACAAAATATAAGCATAATATCTTATAACCGATAACAGTACAGAATATGTTATGCTTTCAACCATTTTATGCACACACGTATATAGTAGTGATCATAATTT
This sequence comes from Drosophila nigrodunni, assembly GCA_020829145.1. Taxonomy (NCBI): domain Eukaryota; kingdom Metazoa; phylum Arthropoda; class Insecta; order Diptera; family Drosophilidae; genus Drosophila; species Drosophila nigrodunni. The sequence continues at coordinate 15,167,255 of JACVCZ010000001.1, forward strand.
TAAGTCTAACAATCAGATTTCTAAATAAATACAAGCTATTCCTACTGCGTTCTCTAAACTACTGACTTAGCTTACTCTTTTAACATTAACATAGCAGTTTCTGTTAATACCAGTGTTGGTAAACCTCTTATTCGACCGATAAGTTCAAAAGAGCCTACTAGATATTTTATTTTTCTTTTCAGCAAATATTCAAAACCAAATGCTTATTGTTTTACAAAAATTCGATCAGTGTTGAACATTTGAAATATTTTGTTATTTTTTTACAAAAATATTTGCGTGTATAAAAGCTGGATTTAAATTAATATATTAAATACTAAAAATACATATATAAAATACTTTGGAATTATATGTCAAAATTATTTATACAGACGCTACTTGAAAGGATTGGAAATGGCGTAAGTAACAAACTGCGATTAGATGCTGCTTAATTTCAACTGAAAGATTGTTTATTAATTCGCAGAGGGACCCAGGAGGAAAAATTATCGTAAGTCTGTTCTTTGTACAGGGTATACGACGGTCGATCGTTTTCGACTGTAATACTTTCAAATTCGATGTAATTTTCAAATATTCACATTTAGAAATTTTACCACAATGACATTTGTATCAGCTAGTATCTTGGGCTTTGGATTGACTTTCATGCCTGCAGCGTTTGCATCTGTTGGAATTGTAGGTTGCTTTCTAGGCACACTTGTGATTGGATGTCTTTATATCTATGGCATACACCTCATGGTAGGTGATTTTGTAATAATTTAAAATGATTAATATGTGATTTTGTTACAGCTGGGATGCATGAAGGACGCTAAGGAAAGCAGTAAGAATGATGATATGACAATGTCGGATACAATTATTTATGCGTTCAAAGAATTCTGTTGCCATCCATGTTTTAAGGTGTTTGGTTACCTCGTGGACATTTTGCTAGTCGCTGTTCACTTTCTTATTGCTAGCATGTATATTGGCTTTATCGCTGAAAATTTCACATCAATGTTTATTTATCTCGGTGCTGAAATTAATTTTCGAATAGTTGTTGCTATCGTAATTATCTTTGTGTTGCCACTGTTTCTCTTGCGGGATATTAACTATCTGGTGTCTCTAAATATTGCAGCAATTGTTCTAGCTTGCGTTTTCGTGATTTTTTATTATTCTATACTAGAATTTTTGGAATTCTTGAACCTCCCAAAGCTGATTTAAACATATTTAATATTGATTTTCACCTCTTTATTGGCTTTGTTATGTTCTCTATAAGTTCGGTAGGCGTGGTAAGATTGTTTTTTTGTTTTCCAGTGAATGGCAAGTCAATTAATTTTATATTTCAGATGGTTACCATGCAGTCTAAGATGGAAGAACCAGAAAAGTATTTGGGATGGAAGGGAGTGCTTAATAGTGCAGCTATTTCTGCAATTCTCTTCAGTTTATTGTTCGGCTTTATTGGCTATGAATTATTTGGCAATGAACTTACATGGCCTTATCTTGAATCTATATCCATTACGTAAGATTCCACATTTTCTTATTAATTCACTAATTATTTTTATTCACAGCATGAGTTTTATGAAGTTGTACCTTCCAGCTGCCGTTTATCTAACATATCCTCTTAACGGTTACATTCCAATTGACATTATATTCAACCAATATATATCAAGGGCCTACGAACTGAATAATCCTGTTTGCGTCGAGATAATTATCCGCATTGTCTTTGTCATTCTTAGTGCAGCTGTTGCTCTCGGAATACCAATGATGGTTCCATCTGTGAAGTTGGTCTGTGCGATTGCTCTGCCTCTACTGAATTTGATATATCCCGCATGTACGAGGCTTTGTCTAGGCTATGATTCCGATAAGAAGCTATGGTGGATACTGTTGCACGTCTGTATCATAGTCTTTGGAATAGCGCTCCTCCTGGGTGGATTGTATAGCGCTTATTATGATATAACCGTCTTTTATTTAAAAGACCCGCGAGTGAAACCATTTTGGGAAAATGAACTTGCGAATCTCGAATGAAATGTATCAAAAATTTTAAAAATTGTCGTGAATATTTGTACTCAAAAGAAAGAACATAAAAATTGAATACTATAACTATTTTCAAATTAGGTTAACTTTATTCCTTGGCACAAAAAATTATGGTTTGTAGGTACCTAAATTTTGTTATTTTTTTGTAGGACAAATACTAACTTTGAATTACTTGGCACACATACAAAAAGAACAAAACTTGACCAAGTAATGACACTTTAACAAGTTGGTAACAAACCTAATCACACATCCACTGAGAGACATCTAAACGATGATTGGCAATTTAACGTGGAGTGAGTGTGTTTGTGGTTCTGTCTCTGTGTTGTGGGTAAGTGACACACCATGTCAAACTGTATTGACAAAACTTTTTAATAAACATAACACAACTGTCACATGCAACAGACAAACTGAGTTACTGAGCAATCACGAACTCGCCACCTGACGTGGCATAAAATTCCTCAACATATCGACTCGTCTCGATTTGACTTGACTTGACTCGAGTCGACTCGTCTTTGCACGACTCTCATTCCGGTTTTTGGGTAGATTTTCCGCCTGCACCTGAGCAATAATATGCAATTTTCACGTACACAACTCAACATAGACCGTTATTGGGACAAAAGCTTTTGGCTAACCTGATTGATTTCATCGTATTTATCAAGACTTTACCCACACAACCCAACTCAACCAAAAGCAATACCTAGTTAAGACCGTCATTGTAAGGTTCTGTTCTCCTTCTATTTTGGGCAGGGTTTTTGCTTTCTTTGCATGCACGTGTACACTCAATGTGAGAACATATTTGTTGCGTCACGAAACGAGTTCTTCAGTCAGGTCCCAAAAGGCATATTGATGTGACCTTTATTTTAAGCTGCTTCCATTTTCAGCAGGTGTCTTTGTGGCCAATCAATTTTGGGCACAAACAATGTGTTAACAGACTGCACTTGAGTTGCCAGTCTCGAGGCCACCAATGAGGGCGTCTATGATAAGTGGGTCAGTTTAATCAAAACTACAATAGTTGGAAACAAGCTTAATGTATGACTGATTTTAAATCATACATCAAATGCTAATGCTTCCATTTTAAGAACTAAACTAATCTGCATTGCAATGAAGCTATTTTTAGTACTTGTCGGATGCAACGTGACGTATACGTAACAAGTGTGTATATGCTCTAAGACACGTGATAAAATTGTTTGTCAATATGGTAATTAGACACTAAAAGCAAAACCATTTTGCAATGCAAAGTAGTTCAGACACAAAATTCACATGTGAATACAAATATTGACTGAACCAACAAATAAATGTGTACTATGTATTTATATATATATTTGTATATGCAAATAATCTAATATTCAGTAGCTGCCATTGTACTTGGTCAATCGGTTCAAGTTGAGAACTTATCCCATTTAATCGCTCTTTAATTGTGTAAACAAATCCCCCAAATGGGCAAACAGACAACTGCCAACAGTTTGAAAATTTGTTTCTAAAGTGCGACATTTGCCTAAAATGGCCCACTAACACTTAACAAACAAAATGGCTCGCAAAATGGCAGCGAAGACAAACAACAGTAAAAGCAGCAACAACAACAAGCAGCGGTAGAAAGTGGAAGAGAAAGAGGATACGACACCGGGAATGGAATCCCAGAGGAGCTGGAAAGATGAGGTTGAAAATTCTACACATAAAAGATGCTTCAGTATCATTAGCAGCTGTTCACATGACACATGACAGGCGGCAACAATATGCGTTTGCAAAATTCGAGATGGTCGTGAGTCGTGACACGAGTGTGGGAACATAATTACGATACCTACTACATAAAATATAGCAAGAAAAGTATTGGAATCATTTTTATTATGGACTTTCTTTGCATTTAAGAGATTCTACTCTGAGTTATTAACTTATATTTTTGTTTATTTCATTTTTTGTAGGCCTCACGAGCCCATCTCTATTCGGGACTTTTCTTTTCACAATAAAAAACACGCACACACAACAAAGAAGAAGAGTTTTTCCACGCTGTTGTCGCTAATGTCTATGAATGAACTCCTTGACACAATTAGGAGCAAGAAGAGAATGGGAAAATGTGCGTGTGTGACAAGTGGCAGTGGAGGACGGCGAAGGGAGTTTACACACAAAAAAAAAAGAAGAAAACTTGCAAAACATTTCAATGCCATGGCAGGTGACAACAATTTCGTATACACCTTCCCAGCAGCCTGTAGCCTCCTGCCCCGCCACGCCACCCAACGACAACGACTACGCCGACGACACAATTTGGAAGTCAGCTCAAAATAATGGACACAAATTGCAAAGTTGTTTAATGTGCGGACCGAGACCTCACAGCAATTTGTCGTCCTTCACTTCTTTGTGTCAAGGAAGTGGTGATACAGATACAGGGGGGTGAGAGAGGTAGAGGGACACGTGCGGCATGCGGCAAGTTTCGACTTGTGGCAGCAATTGTCAAATGGCTAAGTTATTGATTTTGTGAATTTAACGGTTTTATGGTTTATTGGCCAAGTCAATTGTAAGCCATTTGTTTTTGCCTTTAGCAACGGGCTTTGCCTTTTCACTTAACCGTAATGTCATTTCGATTTGGCCCCTTACAAATCGGCCAACGACAAATCGTTTACTGATATTCTGCCAATTCCACGGCACCGCCCCCCTCTCCCACTGGCAAATCTTAAAATACTCTACATAACATATAAACTAAAATAAGACCAGGAAGAAAGTTAAAGGTGGAAAGGCAGTAAGTACACGCTACTTAAAAAGTTCACGTTTATTTTATGCTAAACAATAAACTTTACTTACATTTTACTTATGTAACTAATAGTGATGAAATTCAATTCTAGACATTAAATAAAAGTTTTGTCTGCATCATTTGAACATTAATTAACTGTATTTCATTCTAAGTGCCTGCAGGGTATTAGGCAGTCGTGTTGTCATTTAAGCTTACATACTGTTTGCTTCTGTGCTTAGTGAATTAGCCGCTTAGGCCAAACAGCAACAACAACGACAACAGCAATAAGAACGATAGCTTCAAGGTGTGTGTTTGTGTGGGCAGAAAGCAAGCAACCAATTTACTGCATACATTTAGGGGCGTTTCTAAGGCAATTTTCCTTTGCGGTCACGGCACTAAGCCGTATGCGGCGAGGGGCAAGACTAGTTGGGAAACAGAGTAGCTGGATGGCAAATAGATAGTTGAAGGGGCGTTGTCAATCAGCCGAGACGTATAAAAAGACGCTGCAAGTGGACTACGAATACGACTACGACTTTGGCTATCAATGAAGAAATCATTTGACCTTTACCTTTACTCCACTTGCCCCTTATCAGACCCAAGGCATTGAGCTTGCCTGCCTTCGTTTTCCCCTAGAACAGAACAGATTACAGTTGAGCCAGACACAAAAAAAAATACTGAATAGAACTCGCATAATCGCATAGTGGAGTCAACTTTTATACAACTTGAAACTTTGCTGTTCTGCACATAGAAAGAGCTCCAAAGATTCCAATGTACACAAGTTTACAAATATTTTGCGAAAACTTTTTACAGAGAAAAATTAAACGAACAGACGAAGGAATGAAACTCTCGTATAAAGCAGACAGAACACTTGTCCTAATGTCTGTGACCTTTAGGACCAATCTGCAGGCGAATCAAATTTACAAAGTTATGCGTTAAAAGCAAAATCCAAAGCAATTATCAAGACATATAAATTTATAGAATTTATTGGTAAAAGCTTTTTTAAATTTATCATTTCCCATTTCTCGCTTTAAATTTATCTCGAATTGCAAGTCGAGTGAGCTACAGATACAGATACTGATAGAGGTAAATCAAGAATGTTGTAGGTAACTATGGAGATAATACAAACAAAAATAGAAACGAAATGCCAAAATGTGACCATGGAGGGCAATAAAGACCATAAAATACATAACAAGGTGAAAAGGTGATGAAAATGGCACAGGAGATAAAAACGAACTTCCCAAGAACACAACAAAAATGTCGATACGAGAAATGATTTAAAACAAAGGTAAATATTTAATACAGATTTTTGAATGTAAATAATATGAAATCAGTTCAAGTGGAATTAATTTGCGTTATTAAAAGTGAAAGACAAAGACAAAGAAAGATTTCTTTTGTGCTCGTTTTAAGCCAATTTCAGCTTAAAAGCTCTGACAGTGGGTATGGTATTTAATATTTAAATTGGCTTTCTTTTTGTTGTATATTTATTTAAGGACCTTCACTGTAAAAGTATTTAAACGTACCATCTCTTGATTTGAACATGATAATTATCTATGTTTTGCTTGTAGCTCTTCGGGATTATGTGGCGTTCGTCTGGAATCGGATTACTAATCTGACAAATGGAAGATAAGCTCTTGTGAAAATGAACTGCAAGTGCATTTAATCAGCGACACGGAGATGAGAAGGAAAATTCTTTGCTTATTTTTCATGTTTTTCTTTTTTTTTTCTTCTTGATATTCATGGGCTTTTCAGTTAACACTATTGATCCAATATCAGTGTACTCCTTACTCAGGTATTGCCAATGCCATACGATTTGCATGACAAAGCGCTGCCATGGTAATATACACACTCATGGACACCTTTCAAACACACACACACACACTCACACCTCTGGAGAACTTGGCACTCAGACAGACAGAGCGAGGGCCACATATTGTAGATAGAGCAGGAACTGCAGGAACAAAGGATCTGACAGCTGTAAACGCCCCCAAGGCGCACATTAATTACGACTTCCGGTTTCGCTCAGATAACGGAAAAAAGCGTTCGTAAACTGATTGACTGATGGATTGGATTGAACGACTGAACAACTGAGCAACTGAATGACTGGCTGAACAAATGAATGAATGACGTTTCGCTTGAGTTTGACTTAAAAGTCACGTTCAGTTAGTTGCAAAAAAAAAAATATATATATATATATATATATGTATAAAAATAGGGAAAAACAAGAAAAGTGCGCAACTGCCAACTGGGGAAAGACTGACAGACAGACAGACAGACAACCAGACGGACAGATAACACAGCACTTGGAACAATAACTGTGAATCGCCCCCGCAGATTTGTTAGGGAATGACAGCAGGCGTATGCAATCAATAAGTGGGTGATGCAGGAGCACAGAATGAAAGAGGGAGAGAGAGAGTGCGAGATTATGAAAGAGAGAAAAGTATAGTCTACGGTGGAGAAGTTGTGCTCCGCTTTTCCCAACTGTTTATTCAGTCTGAGGCAATTTATGTTTACAACACACGATTTGTTAACAAGTGCCAAGTAAAAATGAAAGAAAATGATCATTTAGTAAAAATTGGGAAATTAGTACACCTACACACATATACACACACGCACACACACACACACTGTATATACATTTCAAAATACCACAAACAATGCCGACACTTCACAGCTCTTTTTTTGGTGGGGTAGGAGGGGAGATTCTGAGTTGAGGGTGGACCAAAAGGGATTATTGACTCTCGTGGCAAGTTTATTTTACGCCAAATGAGCTCAGCCGCAAAATCGATCGATTTAAATCAAAATGATGCTGCCAAGTGGGATCTGGGTTGGCTGTTTATACCCTGGACCGAGAGTGTGATGGGTTTTAAAAATGCTGTTTATAAGCAATAACCCTACAGCTGATAGCCCAAACAAGTAAATCAATTTAGTGGTGCAGTAGCTTGCTACAGGGTGTTTTACGGTCGGGTGAGCTCTGCGGTGTTTCCCCCCTCTCGCTAAAGAGTTGGGGTCATTTGCTGTCTGAGGTCTCACTCACTCGCCCGGCGAGGCAGGTCGCGGCGCTCCATGAATGGGAAAGCGCGCATATGGCCAACAGACATAGCCGACAGCCAGCGCTACTGATTGGGAAAACTGGGAACCCGTTGACGTTCGTGTTGACGCTGTTGCTTTGCAAGCTCGTGCCGCATTATACACACATACACACATATGTGTGTGTGTGCCTTGCGGTATTTTTAGACCCTTCGACGTCTCAGCTATAAATATTATTTCTATTTTATTACACATTTTTTCAATGTGATTTTCTACAACATATTTTTTTTACCCCTGTCTTCATTATTTTGTTGCCCCCTCTTTTTTAACGCTTTCGGACAACAGCCAGTGTCCATAAATTTTGCGGCCAACAACCAAAATGTATATTTTCCATAAATTCGCACATAAAAGCTACACGAACATATATGTACTTACATATGTGCGTTTGAGTATGTATCTAGGATAAAAAAAGGCGTCACGTGCCAATCATGTCCAAAGCCGATTTATGAATGCATGTCTCACATGGCAGGACATTTCATATAGCCTATCAGTAGGAAAATCGATGCACAAAATGGAAGGAATGGAAAAAAAATCATATTGTCTCTCATAATAAAGTGAAGTATGGAAGGCATTTCATTTGAGAATGAAAACGGTCTGAAAGTATCAATGGTAGCAAATTGAAAGATCGTAAAAGAATATAAATGTTGCTACCATTTTATGATTATGACAGGCATTCTCGTAAAATGTGCAAAAATCGTTCGAAAATTGGCTTTTAAATAGCTTTTTGTGGCACGAAATATGGCCAAGAGTCAATTCTATAAGCAGCAAATCAGGCTTTAATTTATTGAGCTGAAGATTTTTGGAATTAACATTTAACGTTGGATTATTTTCAACTCGAGATATAATTTGGCACGTGGGAGGAGATTTATGAGGAGCAGGGACCAGAGATTATGATTTTTTGGTCTTTAAATAACTGAGAAATCTAGATACTCCCTCTTTTAGATGGGTGTTTTACTCCACTTCTTCTTCATGCTATAACTCCCATTGTCTCCCTTCAATTTGCGCTTCTTAGATGTAAACAAATTATAGCTTGACCTATCATAATGGACATTTCTGTCAACAGTCGCCTCCGCTATAATACTCCCACCCCTATGTGAACCATATTTATGCATTGTGGTGTAGAAATGCGTCCCGCACACAAGACCATTTTCAACGCCAGTATTTTTCTTTTTATTGCGCCTGCACAAATATTGATAAGAGTGGAGAGTGGGGATTGTATTCTAATAAACACTTTTTGGGGCCTGACAATAATTCTAAACGAGAAATCTCCAACATTGATTCTTATGACTTTTATACAACAGTTAAGTTTGTCTTAACACACTGATTGAACTTGTTTTCAGTGTATACGAGTAGTTTTCATTTTTTCTTTTTTCCCTTCTCGGTTCTCGGGATTTCTTCTTTTTTCTCTTATTTGTTTTGGACCGTAGTGTTCGTTGGGTGTAGTAAATGAAATTCCCTTGAAATCGGTTTCATCTTGATAGCACGCTTTGGTATTTACTTATTTCTCTCAGCGATCTCTCTACTCGTTTTGGGTTCGGAGCCTCAAATAAACGAAGTTGAGTTATGTTATGAGCTGTACGTTAACTTAACGACAACACTGTCACTCATATCTCCCCCACACAGTGCCACGCCCAACTCTCATCTTCGTTGTAGGCGCTGTAGAGTCTTCAAGTTATGGCCATTGTTTTCTTATGGCTCTAAAGACAAGTGATCCGAGTATATTATGTCTATGTCTGTTCAGTGTTTTTGAAATTGAATTTTGTTTTTCTTATACTATTTCATATTGTTGTTTTACGATTTTAAGAGTTTTTTTTTGTTTTCCTTCTCGTAGTTGGCGTAAAAAAAACATTGCGAAAGGCCTTGAGATTGAACAGAACTAATAGATATAAATATAGGAAATTTGTCTAAATGTTCTTTAGCAAAAAATAAAATTCATTAACGCCAACATTTGCAGGAAATCCTAAGAAAATAAAAATTACTCTTTAAAAACTTGGTGTATATTTATAGTACTCTGCAAAAATGGCATATTAACTTTGTGACACATCTAATCCATGGGATTTATGTCGTATATCATGATTATCTTTATAGATTCTTCTCTACTTAAGTATGTTTTTAATATTTGATTACATTACATAAAATAATTGTGTAGCATTCAAAGAACTTAATCGGCTTCCATGACCACTTAATGACTTATTCCCAAAACATTTTCTCACCCCTGGTCTACGTTTCCGCCCAGTGTTTCGCCCCTGGATCTTCTATTGTTGCAACTCCATAAAAGTTGGCCAAGTTGTGGCCTTAACAGACCGAACATAGAACCATGCATACTATAAAAATGAACTAATTTAGTTTTCTCAGCGCTTTTAATGGGCCTCAATGAAACAACGGGAAGAATGGAATGGTTTTTATTTTTTGGCCATAGTAGTATGTCTTTGTGTGGGAATTTCTCACAGTGTACATAAGAGCACATTGTACTGAAACATAAATTCACTTTATTAAATAAAACTACTGCGATGGCAATAATTCTTTGGCGCATTTGTAAGTGGTCTTCAGTTCCGCGTCGGTGTCGGCGTCCACGTCGGCGTCAGCGTCTACGTCGGCGTCTTTGGCGTCATGGTGGGCGTACGAAATGGTTGCTATTTTGTCTATGGTTTCTATTATAGTAGTATCTGCCAAGACGAGCACACGGCAGTCAGTCAGGCAGTCAGTCGAACAGACATTCAGTCAGTCGCATTTACTTAACAAAAATAATTATGTGGGATACACACAGCACCACCACCACCGCTAGCACCAGCACCACCAACAACAGTGGGCAACTAAATTAAGCATATTTTAGCTATTTTTATATAGTTGAAAAAATAATAATGCCATCGCAGTCGCTGCTTCTTGCCGTTTGTTAATGGCTTTGAAATGAACGAGGAGAGCAGAGCGCATACACCCAGACATGACGAGGCCACAGACATAGCCAAAGATGAAACTCTTTCGCAACGACGCGTCGCGACACGAAACGACACGACGCGACTTGATTCGACAGCGACAACTTCCACCTGCATAAAAAAGAGCACGACGAGGCGTCGTCATCTCATCTCATCATCCCATCCTCATGATCATCTAAGCACCAGAGACCTGCACTCCCTTTTTTTTCTTACCAATTAAATATATGTACGCATGTATACCCTGTACTAAAAGGGTATGTCTATCTGCAAGTTAATTACCTGAAACGACAATAAGATCAAAGAGAATATTTTATAATATACCATTTAAAATATCATAATTTTTAATTAGTTAAACAAACGACATAATTTCTAATCGAACAGATTTATAAATATGTATATGTTGCCTTTTTAAAAAGCTTACGAAGTTACAGGGTATTAAGCAGTGTATTAGCATTTTAAGCATAGTATAATCTTACTTGTTTATTTTTTGTTTTTCTATAATTTATTTTTAAAATCATCCCCACGACAGACTTGCAACTTACAAAGACGCATCGCGCCAAAAAAAGTGAACCGAAAAAAACTGAAAAGAAAAAAGTAGAAGAAGAAGCAGAAGAAAACTGAAAAAAACAACGAGGGAAAAAATTGACACCGGAAGTGGCTGCCTCATCTGCATTGGTTGTGGCACTGACTCTCCACGTTGAGACAAATTACTTGATTTGCATATACAGTATGTATATACGTACATAAGTATATATGTATGTATGTTTGTAGTATATACTATAGTATAGTCTTTCAGCTAAATCTCGGTCCCATACCCATACCCATTCCCAATCCCCAAATAAAGAAAAACATCTCAGCATTGTCATTTTTCTGCTTGCTTTTCGTATGGAAATTTATCAAAAATGTTTTTCATTTGGACGCGCGCGCGCGCAAATTTAAAACGCAGCCAAGCGCAACAACAACAACAAGAGCAGGGGGATGGAGGGGGTTGAAGCATAGACGGGGGCTGGCAGAAGGGGTACGGGTAGGAGTAACAGTGGCAACGCCCACAGAAACTGGGATCTATAAGATAGACAGCAGTCAGCGCAACGGCTTAGCCAAAGTCAGTTTGCCATTCCATCCAATCATCAAATCACCCTACCATCCGTTTATTCATTCACCCATTCAGTCAGTCAGGCAGTCCGACAGTCCGCCAGTCAGTCATTCATTCATTCATTATTACCCCAAAGACTCGGCAGCGCCAATTGTTGTTTTTATTACGCGATTCGCTTTTATTTCCCTAGATTGCATCCAACTTAATCCCAATAAGATGTTAGCGATTCCGTGTCCATATCTTCTGTGCTACACTGAGAGAAAAAATGGAATAAAAATAAACGTTCTTTAATTAACTTTAAATTTAGGTAACCACTGATGAACAATTAATTTGCCCCAATCTTTCTAAGACAATACATTTGTGGTTGATTACAAATTCTTGACTTATTTCTCACTGTGCATGTCGTGAAGCGCTTACCTCAACAACAACAATGAGAAACTGTTGCACAGTGACGCAAAGTTGCCCCAAAAACTCGACTGTCGACATATTTATCAATAGTTTAGCGATTACTTAAGATATTTACGGCACATCAACAGCTCATTATTTACAGGCTCAAGTCATAAACTAAAAATATAATCATAATGTTCTTTTCTTCGAATAATTTTATGTTTATTTCCTTATGTTTATGATTATGCAATTGGAGGGTGCCAACTGTTAGAATCGAACTTCGCATTTAATTAATTAAGTAAATATGCTGACTTATTGTTACAGTTGAGCAAATACAGGTAAACAGGGAGCTAATTACCTCTGAGTTTATTTTGCTTTCCATAAGTGATTCGAATAATCATATAAGCTTGAGGGCCTAACTGATAGATTGGCATTGCATGAATAATCAGTCAGATCTTTGTGATGTTTAGTGATTTTAGAGATTACTTAAATGGCGCTGTGCTTATACAATAGAGCTAAAGATAGAATTGCGAGGTTATCAGTTTACACTGAAAATAAACTTTATAATCAACTATATGACAGGGTATTTCAGGAAGGGATTTTAGCTTTTTCAGTATGAGATATTAAAATTTCTTTTTCAAAAAAAAAATAAGAATTATTATATATTTTTATAGACCAATCTATCAACAAAATGATTTATTAACTGTTATGTTAAGAGATTAAGTTATTGTATATTACTTTTAATAAACGAAATAAATGGTATCGCGGAGTCATTCATTTAAAATCCCATAAAATACCAGGTATACAAATGATTTCGTTACACTTATATCATCAAATCAATCACCTCATACAATCGACTAATCAACATGCTTCAATTAAATTCGTCTGGGCTTTCAACCTGTTGTAAAGTTCAGGTTACAATCATTTTTTAATAGTCTTCCATCCCCCACACACACTCACACACACATACACAGAAAAAATCACATGCATAATCTACAAATTGTCATCTCAGTGCAATGTCAACATCAAAGTAGCAACAACAATAAACTATACGAGTGGTGCAGATGAAAAACTAATCTACACAAACTGATAGATACACAGATAGAAAAACAGTCCGAGAGAGATACAAAGATACAGATACATATGATGACTGTCACTGGTGGGGGAAAGTACGTGAGCAAAAGAAACTTGGAAAATGTAAGAAAATGTAGGGAATTAAGTCAGTCAGTGACTGTGTGTAACAGTTAACTGAATTTGTTGCACAATCTTGTGGCCCCAGACGAAGAAAGAGACAGATGAAGTGAGAAGGAAGGTAGAGAGAGTGAGTGTGAGTGAGAGGGAATGGAAAGTCTTACTCAATCTAGAGACTCAATCTGCAGACTGCAGTTAAATGTTAAATTCAGCTTGAATTCAACTGCAACTAATTAAGTAGTTTTCAAGCTGCTGATGTTGCTGCTGTAATCGCAACGCTGCAGACAACGCAACAAACGACAATTTTCCCACTGAATTTTCACTTTTTGTTTTCATTTTTTCTCTCGTCTCTCGTTTTGCTCTTGTTTTCCCATTTCCATTTTTTTTTTTGCTTATTGTGCTGCGAGTCGCAAATGAAAATCAAAGCAAAACAAGAGCATTTCAGGCCAAACAAAAGAATTTATGAGTTCGAAAACTTTTCAATAGTATCAGAGAACCGAGGAGGGCCGTGAGGGACGTGGCAAAGAGGAGACGAGCTGCACAAATGTTATCCCGCGTATCTTTTATGTGTCCCATTGGCATCGTTTGCGCCACAGCCTCTCTCTAAATATTTAAAAGTCCATAATAAGCGCCGTTTGGAGTCGTTATTTCGAATATTTAAATAAACTGATAAACCAGTTGCTGTTGCCAGTATTTTTGTTCTTGCTTGTGTTCAAAACAGTACACTTTATAGCTTAGAAAGGTCACAATTAATTGGTTTCGAGCCAAAGCCAAACTTAGAGCATTAAGTGGAATAGAACGCAGCTGCGAAAGCAAAACTATTTAAGTAATTTATGTTATGTACTTGCAATGCCAGCAAATGTATTAAACTAACTGGAGAACTTCAAAATAAGCGAACTTGATTGCTATTTGAAAACAAATACGATAATAACAGAAATGTATATTTATAAATAACTTTTATTAAGCTTTAGTTCCCCGAATATCAGAGAATTGACTTTAATGATATTTATCTGCAATTTAAATAAACTCAAGATAAGAAAATCGTTAGTTATGTAAATCTTCGGTAGCTCTTTATATATTTGTAAACTATTTGAAGGAATGCGTGAAGGAGAATCGAAATAACACAGTGAATATTTAAATAATTAGATAAACATGTAAGCTGAAATTGGTAGAATTTTAAATATTCTGAACACTTTATTAAAATAACAGCAGTTTAGAATAAAGACTACTCGAAAATAGCGTGCAATTATGGAACTCAATAAACAAAATGCTGTTAGAATCTTTATAAGGAATTCGGAATAGGTGCCAAGTACCTTTTAGTATTGTATTTTTTTTGGTCTTGTGTTTGCTACTTAAAATCAAATACGAAATCAAAATTCAAAATCATGGCCATGGCTCACATGCGATTTAACGATTTCGGGTTTTGGCCACACAACAAACACATGACAATACACAAACACACACACACACACACTCCACACACACCAATAACAATAGCAGCAACAAATACATAAATAAATAAGCTACGCTGAATAAATGAATATTAAATGCCGACGACAAAAGACAACGAGAGAGAAGAGTAAAAAATGAAGTAAATAAATAAATGAACGTTGAGGCAAATTCAAGCGTTATTCGATACGTAGTAAATACCACAAAATGTTTGCATGTTTGTTTGTTTGTTTGTCCTATCAATTTGCATTGTTAATGGGAGGGAGTTATAGTGTGGGTGTCAGAGGGGGCGGTGTATGTGGTTGCCAGCGCGGGGGCGTGGCCGCACACAAGCGAAAACGAGACGCGCACAACACAGCACGCAAAACAAAACCAAAGCAAATGAAAAACCAAAACCAAAACCAAAACCAAAGCCAAAGCCAAAACCAAAGTACCTACATGCAACCAAATGCGACACTGTGAACAGACGCTGAAAGCGCACAATTTGATTGACGGCGTTGCTGACGCTGACGAAGGCGACGCCGCTTACGTTGACGCTGACGCTGATGATAGTGACGACGTCATCGGCAAAGCATTTGAAGCTTGAAACCCTGCCAGAGTTTTCTCTGCTTGTTGCCGCCCACGTACAGCGTAACAAGAACGGCAACAGCAACACCAACAACAACAAACAGATACTTTTACACACAAACCACGGAGAGCGGAAGCAACAGCTTTCATAGAGAGAGGGACCAACCAAGAGAGAAAGAAAGAGAATGAGAGAGCGAGCAATTGGCGTGAGAGCAACGCTGGCGACGACAACGGATAGCGGACAGTGGGACAGACGCTTGGTAGCCAAGCTTTGCGGTTTTTAGTTACAGGCCACCAAGTTGTTTCGGCACAGTGGGACGCTAATGAATTTACTGCTAATTATAATTGATTTAAGTTATCTACTTTTAATAATCTGAAATGTAATCTTTTAAGTAATTTAATAATAAAATGTTTATGAGTTTAGTTTAAAAAATATATTTACCACTAAGTTCCACATTAAATTTAATTTTAAATTAAACTGCGTTCAACTAAACACACACACACCCACCACTGTGCCTAGCGCTATTGTCATTTACATTGTGGCAAGCAATTACATGCGACAAGCCAAGCGTCCGTTGGTTTCTTATGGTTTTATTATATTTTTTTTTGTAGGCGTGGCCCAGTTTTGTTGGCACTGTTGTTCTTGTTGTTGTAGTTTGCCACATTTGGCAGACACAATTTATGTCAAGCCGACGTCTTTGGCGCTGTGCGAAAACATGCGTAAAAGTAGCTGCCAAAGGACCGTCTCTCTCCCCTCACCCACCTACAGCACATCCATGCCCAGCTATAATACATTAGCTCTTGAGCGCTTGAGCACTAGTGTGAGTGAGAGTGACTGTGTGAGTGCGTCTAATAGGCGCAGAAATTAAAATGGCAAACACAAACAAACTTTGGGCTGCAGCGAAAAGGGGTGACTGCGAGGATGAGAAAGAGAGATAGTGAGAGAGAGGGACGTAGAGAGAGTGGGCGTTTGACGAGGCTGCATTTAACAACGGTGTTGACAGCCGTGGCGACGACGCGGGCATCTGTCAAACATGTCATACGCAAAATAGCTTAACTGTCATAAAAACAAGAAGCGGCATGCGGAAGGAGACAGTCGTTGGTGTACGGGGGGCTGAGTAAAGCCGTAAAACGCTTTATTACAATCCTAACAACAACAAACGCAACAGAAGCAGAGGCAGAGGAAGTAGCAGTGGCAGCGGCAGCCGCGGCTAACAACAACAATGACTATCGGGGCACATATGGCAAATGTGCGGCGGCATTTAACGTCTAACAAGTGCAGGGATCGAACGCGGGGTCGCTGGTGGCAGCGAAACTCAACTCACATACAAATTCAGAGTATTATTGAGAAAATTCTCTTGTTGATCCCCAGCAACAGCAACAGCAACAACAATTTTTCTGTTGCGTTGATTTACATTTTATGCTTTATTTGATTTATTTATTAACTTCGCTTTGCTCTTTCGTCTTTCCTTGTTTTGCTTTTCTCTCCCTCTCATTTTTTTTTCTCTTTTTCTGGCTTCCTCTTCTTCGAGCCGAAACGCCAACGCCTCATAGACACACATACACACTTACTCACGTACACTTGCATACATATACATATATACACTGCGAATAGTTTTTTCTTCTTCTTCTGTTTGCTGCGTCTGTGCCTTTTTGCATGTGTGCGTGTGGCATTTTAATAATAGCACACACATACAATATAAAAGCTCCCGCTGGAGCAGCAAAAAAAAAAGTAAAGAAAACATAGAAAAAAATGTTGCACTAAAAACTTCAACGCCCGCATTCTGGCAAATACCAATACACTTACAGACATACATAGTAGAAAGCACAAAACTTCTATGCGGCTCCACCGCACAGACACACACACACCACTCACATGCACAAGCACACATACTTCACCCACTCTCACTCAAAGAGCCCTTTGGGGGGTTGAGTTAGGCTGCCGCAATAAAGCTCATGTTGTCTGCGGCAAAGGCAACAGTTATATGAATGTCTGTGTGTGTGAGTTTGTATGTCTGTATGTATGTATAAATGCACGGGCATTCACATGTACAAGTTGAGTGGGAGTAGGCGTACTGGGGGTCAGAAAGTGAGGGCTACATAGAACCCTTACCTCTAAACAGGAAGTTTGTAGTTTTTTTCAATTAACACTCGCGGTGTGTGTGTGTGAAGGGGACAGCGGCCGATGGGGAACACTTCTGATAAGGAGTGAGCGAGAGAGCAGGCTAGTTGAGAACTTAGTTGCTGCATTTGAATACCATAAAAATATACATGCATATATTTCATACATACACAAATTTTGTTGTGTATTTGCGCGATTGCTATTTATATTTGTTGTTGTGACGGCATAAACAATGCTTATACAATATTATTAAATATTGCGCTTGCAATTGTGCTTGTTGCTGTCATTGTTGCTGTTGATTGTGCCGTGTCGACTATGAATGATGACAAACACGCTAATAGCATCGAACCAGGCCTAGAGATCGTACAACACAATTGCAAATCACACACACACACGCACACACCCTCACAAGCACGCACACAAAATTAGTAAACAGAAATCTACCTCTTGCTGTTGGCACCTCCGACGGACGCGCGCGACGCCTCCTCCACTGACTTCGCTAAAAAAACAACAACAAAAGACCGACAAACGACAAGCGACGACTGCGAGCGGCAACAAAGTGCAACTGCGGCGATGACGTTGGTGATGGCAACTGTAACGGTGGCTGCGGTTTGTGTTTTGAACTTTTGCTATTTGCCGCCCCCCGATTGGCGAGAATGTTGCCCGTTTGCTTTGTTTTTGCTTTTGTTTTTGCGCACTCACACACACATACACTTTACTTTTTTCTCCACAAACAAATTTGTGTTTAACACTTTTTCTTCACACAAATCACACGCGCGAGCCAAACAAATGTGCAAGTTGATGCTTGCTCTCTCGTTTAACGACTGAAATCGAAATGAGCAAAAGCACCGTTGAAACGGGTATTACACGGCCAGCTGATATGAAAAGTGCTGCCTAGCCCACTGTTTTTACAGCTACACAGTGCTACCCATATGTGTGTTGCTGGCTCTTTTAGGTTATTATCGTCTTTTAAAAATGTGGCATCTCTATTCTTGGCGCGAACAGAGCACTGTTGAGTTAAATTTGAATGCCTCTTGGAAATTGTATAGAAATCGTAGAATTTGCTTCAGTAAAAGGTGGGGAAATTAAGAAAATCGTTTAATTTATGATCTGTAATGCACAATGCTACCAGTATTACAAAAAAAACGTATTTTAGTTTATAAAATGTCAGTTACACTTTTCAGTGCACCAGTTGTTGATGCATCCATCCCGTTTGCTGCATCCAAAGCCTCCTGGATAGAGCTCACAAAACTCTTCCAAGTTTTTGAGCTGACAATTGCCGCCTGGACAGAAGTAGTTGTAACACCCAGAGGAGCAAGTCTCCCGCTGTCCAAGCACACATCCCGAGCAATTGAGGGTTTCTAAAGGAGGTTAGGTGCTTAGATCATTCAGTTTATGTCTAGATTAAAGAGATAACTTACCACTCTCTAGGCATTCTGGAGTCGAGCAGGCTAATAATGGTGGATTTGGAGGCATTACCAACATCGGGGGATCAGTGAGCTGAACTGTTTTTGGAGGCTTCAGGTAAATCAACGGACGTGTACAAATCCTGGGATCGCAAAGTTTTTGAGAGCGGTTAAAGCATAACCAGGCAGGTGGATAAGGTCGACAAATGCGGGGACTCTTCACCACACAACAACCATCTGGCAGCACTTCGCCAGGAAATGCCTCTTCTGTAGCTGCTACCGGCGGTGCTGTCGTAGTGGTCCATAATCTCGGAGTTGTCGTATCGTATTTAATGTCCACTTGGGGATCGTAGGGCTTCAGGGTTTCGTACTCCACTCGCTGCACATTCTCGGTGACTGCATTATACTTAAACTGATTCTTCACCACATTATCGATCTCCAGTATTGTGGTTATGTATCCCGGCTCCTGGCAACGTTTGCCACGCCACACAGTACCTACGGGACAGGCTGAAGATATGCAGCGACCCTCGTGGTACTCACCTTGGGTGCAGATGATCTTCCGACATTGTTCATTGAAATATATAGAACCAGGCGGACAGCGAACTTGTTCATCGGGGGTTACAGGCGGCGTGGGGATTGCTTCAGTAGGGGTGGGCTCTTCTGTTGTGGTGGGTTCCTCAGTTGTAGTGGGTTTCTCTGTTGTGGTGGGTTCCTCTGTTGTGGTGGGTTCCTCAGTTGTGGTGGGTTCCTCAGTTGTGGTGGGTTCCTCTGTTGTGGTGGGTTCCTCTGTTGTGGTGGGTTCCTCAGTTGTGGTGGGTTCCTCTGTTGTGGTGGGTTCCTCTGTTGTGGTGGGTTCCTCAGTTGTGGTGGGTTCCTCAGTTGTGGTGGGTTCCTCTGTTGTGGTGGGATCCTCAGTTGTTGTGGGTTCCTCAGTTGTGGTGAGTTCCTCAGTTGTGGTGGGTTCCTCTGTTGTTGTAGGCTCCTCTGTAGTGGAAGCTTCCTCTGTTGTGGTGGCTTCCTCCGTTGTTGTGGATTCAAACGGACACGGCTCCGGCTTCAGTAAGTAGCACATGCCGTCCGTGTGTAGAAAGTATCCTAAAGCGATACTTGATAAATCTTCGAGTGAGGAATCAATTCTATGCGTTACTTACCCTCTGCACATGGGTTCTTCTTGTAGCACATGTTGTTGATCAGTTCATAGCCAACGGGACACACCATGGCCTACAAAGATTGGATGGATTATTCATGTGCGTAGGGCAACGTTCAAGTATTTTTACCGATCCATCGTCATTTTGATAAGCTTCCACTGTAAAAACACTTCCGCAAATGGCAAGAAGCGACAAAATTGCGCAAAATGAAATCGACATGATAATCCGGAGATTTCAGTTCCAGAGCGATGTTTAAACAACTGAGCTCCGACGACGACTAACTGAGAGAGCGGTGCCAAAAATAAAATTGTAATGATTTGAGGGTGACAAAAAACATAATTGCCCCGATCCGATAACCTTTCCGGAGAGGCTGCACGTTTCGGAGATAATGCCCCGAGGTAAGAGATGCTATTGTCGGCATTTGTTTAGCTCTAAGATCAGTTCTAATCGCTATGTTCGTCCGTCAAGTGCTATTGCTGCCTTGGCTTCTCCTCGGATTCAAGTTTGCGATTTCCCAATCACCGCAGAATGCTGTGAATGTTCAGTGCTCAACTTATTGTAGTCCCCCCAACGTTCTAATAAATGGGCTTTGTATATTATCGAATACCTATCCAGTGGGAAGCGGTAAGTGATTTATAGACTGGCTATACTCAAAGCTTTATGAGTCTTCTATTTAAATCAGGTTCAACTGTTATCGTGAACGTTTTCCCACCAGGATGTCCGACGTCCGGTCAATCGCAAACAAATCAACCTGGGGCTCCATGTCCTCCAGTGCAACCGGTTTATCCTTACCCTCTAGTTCCAACCCAGCCTCAACCCAATCCAAACCAACCCGTGTATCCTAACCCATCAGTTCCATCCCAGCCTTGCCCCAATCAACCTGTTACTCCTTATCCTCCGGTTTCTCCGTATCCCAATCCTAACCAACCCGTATATCCCAACCCTTCAGTTCCGTCCCAGCCTTGCCCCAATGAACCTGTTACTCCTTATCCTCCGGTTCTTCCTCAACCAGGTCCTAATCAACCGTGCCCTAATCAACCCGTTACTCCTTATCCTCCTGTCCTTCCCCAACCCAATCCAAACCAACCGGTTTATCCTAACCCATCAGTTCCATCCCAGCCTTGTCCTAATCAACCGGTTACTCCTTATCCTCCAGTCCTTCCCCAACCCAATCCAAATCAACCGGTTTATCCTAATCCTTCAGTTCCATCTCAGCCTTGTCCTAATCAACCTGTTACTCCTTATCCTCCGGTTCTCCCTCAGCCCGGTCCTTGTCCCAACCAACCCGTGGCTCCTTATCCACCGGTTCTTCCTCAACCCAATCCTAACCAACCGGTTTATCCTAACCCTTCAGTTCCATCCGAGCCTTGTCCCAATCAACCAGTTACTCCATATCCTCCAGTTCAGCCTCAACCAGGCCCTACGCCCACTCCTGACCAACCTGTTTATTCGAACCCTCCTAACTCAAACCCGTGTCCTAGCCAGCCTGCAACGCCTTACCCTCCAGTCCAGCCACAACCTGTTCCTGCTACCACTACAGTTAAGCCTGAACCTTGTCCAAATCTACCGGTTACCCCCGCTACTCCCGTAACTCCACAGCCCTGTCCCAATCCACCAGTTACTCCTACTACACCAATTCCAAATGAGCCCGAATCTTCTTCCGAACCACCACTCATTGTTCCTACGACAGAAGTGCCTCAGATCACTCCAGAGCCAACAACCCTTCCAACTACTGTTCCTGAAACAACTTCCACGACGCCGAAACCTGCTCCAATCCTTCGCTGCCCGCCAGGAACAATCCTACTGAATGGCAAGTGCCGTCAGATCTATTGTGCTTCAGGAGTATATTCAAATGGACGGTGTGTGATCCCTCGATGTCCCCACGGCACAGCATGGACGGGTCAAAAGTGTGCAGCTCCTCAGCCCATTGATTTAACTCCCATTCATATCGAGCGAACGGTGGTTTATGAGAAATCACATAAAATGCCAGATCTGGTGGTAAATAACGTGCAGAACTTGGTGGTAAATGCTTCGCTGACGCTGCCGACACGCGAGGACGACTACGAGGATGATTACTCGGAGGAAAACACCACGACTGCTGATCCCACAGGCAACAAGTGCTGCACGGTGATTTCTCCACGAATCTGTCATTGTCAAGGACCAAGCAATCAATGGCAGTGCTACAACAGCCGACAACAACTATGCGGTGACTTCTGCAGCACCGCCAAGGTGGCCCTAAAGCCATCCAATGTCTCCTCATGGGTCGTAGACGATGACAAATGGCTTGTCATGCCGCCCAACTTTAATTCCGATTGCACTGTTCAAGGCAACTGCTTTGTACCCACAGGTAAATATGTTCTAGAGTTCATGAAACGCGGGAAGTCTTTAATAATTCTCCTGTTGTCTTTATAGCGAGGTACGACTGCAGCGGCTGTGCGTTGGGTCTAATGGCCTCCTGCTCGTCCTACTGCTACAACTATCACTGCAATAATCCCAACTGTGGCTACTACGATCAGGAAGTTTTCTGCAGTTTGGCTCAATTTTCCGCAACGAATGTTTGTCGGCAGGAAGAGGTCTGGAAACGATGAACAAAGTTGGACTTCTGGTCGATTTCAAGCAGAGATGTGTGAAGAGTCTTAACAAATCAACAAAGAGACAATTCTTCTTTTAATGTTTTTTTTTTAAATAATTATCCAATAACAAACAAAAAATACAAATTAATTCAGAAAAAATAGTTATAAACTCGTAATATGTTTAAGGCAAACCCATTTTAAACTAATTAAAGCGGGTGACTAAAGCACACCCCAAAAGCAATCTAAGTGGATTTTTCTCAATTTCTAGCTGAAAATTATCCACAAAAGATTTCCGCAAGATTTCCTTCCACTTGTCATCCGCTCGCCTTCAATGAAAAGCTTTCATCCGAAATCGATATTGTGGTGCAATCAATTTGTGATATGGCTATCTAATCAAAGGCGCTATGAGCTTTTAGCGGTTTCTCGTTTGACGTTTGGCTTGAAACTGTGCAAAAAGCTTCAGTAGTGTGCTGCAGTGGAGTCGATATACTCGTGCCCACGGAAGATTGTCGGGGCTACAAGAGAGACCGGAAAGACGAGCAACAAGTTTAGAGGAAGTGGGAAGAGCCCAAAGAATTTAGCGAGAATCAAGTGGAGATTGTTAACATTCCATTGAGCAAGCATGAAGGTGAGTTAAGGCCATAATTCGGGCGAGATGACGCAGTGCCTCTTTCGCTACATTACGTTTAATTGGTGGTATGTCAATTATGCCATTTGATTCTTATCTTATCGCAATTCATTCTATATATTTGTTGTTTCTACTGTATTATTTCATTTTTTTTGTTTCTTAATATTTGTTGTTTTATAGCTAAACGCGATCGTGGCTATGTTGCTGCTATTGGGCACTTTGGGGCCATTGGTCAGTGGCGAGGAGAGTGAGCAGAGCAGCAACAGTAGTGGCGGTGGTGCCAAGGAGCAGATAGTAGTGCACACTCCACTGCGAAATTATGAGCAACCCACGTTGCGGGACTACGACGAGTGCCAGACGAATCGTCAGAGCTGCTTGGACACCTGTGCCAGCAACGAGTCGTGCATCTCCGAGTGCCCACGCTGTCCTGAACTGCTCGATGAGCCACTGCTGGTACAGGGCATCAACGATACCAACTATGTGCCACCGGCTCAACTGCCACTGAACACCACAAACATCATACGACTTACCAACGAGATCAACAACATTATCAACAACGATATACTCTCCCGCAATGAGATCAATGTCAAGGTCCAGCAGAATGTCTCGCAGGTGGGCGGTCGCTTTGGGCTGGGCTATAATGAGCAGGGCTCTTGCTGCCATGTGGTGCGACGGCAGCGGGACTGCGATCAGAAAGAGGGTGACTGCAAGGAGTCATCGCGTCAACGGGTCTGCGGCAAACGTTGTACGGCTCGTGTGATGATGGCCAAGCGGGTGGTTCAGTGCGAGAAGGATGATCCCGAGGACTGCCACGAGACGCTGGAGTATGTGCCCGCTCGCAAGCGTAGGAAACAGTCCGAGTTGTGCCGTTACAGTAACTCCTGGCCCTATGTCCTGTGTGATGGGCAGCAGGGTGGGCGTGGTGGTGAACGTGCCAAGCGAGCCAGCTGTCAGAAGTGCATGGAGTTGAGCTATGGCTATGTTATGCAGCATGGACTACCAGCACACTGCTACGGCTGCTTCCAGGGTTACGGAATGCCCATGATGTCTATGCCCATGCCCATGCCCATGCCCATTTATTACCCGGGCATGTACTTCCCCAACTTTGGCTTCAACAGCCAGCACAAGCCAAAGGACGAGGGTATACAGCTAGAGGATAACGATATCGGTGCTGATGATGAGTCCGGTTGGATTGTAAAGTCTCAGAAATGCCCGGGAGCCGATGGTAAACTGGAGGATTGCATGGAAGGCAGTGGAGATTTCGAAAATCCAGTTGAATTGCCGCCCGCACACTTGGAGCAGGGTAGGGACAAGGAAAAGGACGATAATGATGGTTACAATGTGCCCGTCCAGCGCCGACGACGACGCCACCAGAACCACCGCGAGTTCATGCGCTCAGCCTACAGTCACCGCCAAGACGATTGAGCTGCTAAGCCGTCGGAGAGGAGCAATCAAGAATGACTTTTTTTAAAATTATAATATTATGAGATTTTCTTAGTTCTATGGTCATATTCTCAATCTAATCTCGAATTGTTTGGCGACGAAATTGTTATGATTACGATAT
The DNA here is from genome assembly GCA_020829145.1 of Drosophila nigrodunni. Classification (NCBI taxonomy): domain Eukaryota; kingdom Metazoa; phylum Arthropoda; class Insecta; order Diptera; family Drosophilidae; genus Drosophila; species Drosophila nigrodunni. The sequence continues at coordinate 15,192,126 of JACVCZ010000001.1, forward strand.
TAGGAATGTGACATTTTTTTTTGCATAATAAAATAAAGTTTTAGTTTCTTTTCGAATTGAAAAAACTCTTTTCATTTACATGTGCTAAGTTTTGTAGATTATTTAATATATTTGTTTGTTAGGCAGGGATTGTTATTGTTATTAGACTACGATACAATTTGAGTAACGATTTACAGCTGGAAATGTTTAACAAATTCAATTCATTTCATAACTCTTCTTTGTCATATGTTGCTAAATATTTCTTTCCTTTCCTTTTTTGTTTTTATTATAATTTTTTTTTTTTTTTAATTATCAGATTAACAACTCGCAGTGTACATAGATGATTTAAACAAAATAAACTTGAATAACAAACATATTGCGAATACTCTACGAATACGCATTGGACTTATGTATTTTTATAGAGCAATTCATAATTTGATAAGGTCAATTGGTGTGTGTGTGCGTGTGTGTTTGCGTGTGTTTGGCCAATTTGTGTGTGTATGTGTGTGAGAGAGTAAATAATTTAATTGGCTTCTAATAGCATTCCTATTGAGTGTTGTGTGTGTGGTGTGAGTGACTTTCTTCGGCTTAAAGACTAAACAACATGTAATAGAATTCTTCAGTTTTCATCGTGCTCATATTATACTCAAAAATTGTTCTAGCTGAGCGGTATAATAGTTTTTGTTTTAGAAAAACATTTGCAGCATTTAGGTAGTTATAGGTTATTCCTCATCGTGGACATGGGCGTGGCCATGCCCATCCCATTCATTTTCTCCATTTAAACATGTGAAACAAAATTACTAAACTTATGGTAATATTGCGCTGTATAGTTCTTTGTTCGTAGAGCCAAGTTGTGCCACTTGGGCTAACTTATTTGATGCCCAGCTCCTTAAGTTCAGTTTCCTCATCCACCGAGTCCTCATCATCAGATCCATGCACTGACGGCGCCGGTGTAGTGTGACCTGTCAATAAACGATCAATTTAATGTATATACTCGTGTAATTGTAAACAATTTTACAACAAGTTAGCACTAGTGACACATTTTATCAATGATTTCTGAATGTCATTTGAGTTATGCAACGCAGTGAGTCTTTCAGGCCCGATCATAGTGCAAATACAATTGTTCAAATATATAAAACTATAGTGAAAATGGAGCAAAATTGTTGTCATTGGCATTACGCATACTGCCAATATCATAATTATTGAACGAGTTGCTTTTATGGTATGGCAAATTAAACAAGCAAGAAGTATACAGTGAATCTTTCATGACATTTAAAGGCTTTAGGTTTCGTTTTAGTTGTCATTTGTTGCAAATTATTAAGCAGAAGCTCTTTTATTTATAAACTAACCACCCCATTTGAATTCTCGAAACAGAGTTTCACCTTTGTCCCCCATTTGAGCTATTTATATGCACTTAAGCTTAAAAAAAAAGCTCATTCTGGACCTATCTCTATTGCTGGAACTTACGCGATGAGGTCGGACTTGGTGGCTCGCTGTGTGGACGTGAGAAGATCAAATTGTTGCGCGAACCGTAGAGGGAAGTTTCGTCCACGTAATCGGGATAGACAGCCTGCAAGGCCTTAACCCTGGCCTGTCTGTAGTACTGTAAATCCAAACAAAGATTAGTATAGTCATTTACTGAAGTGTTTAATGAAAACTTACAATGCCCAGCGTACGCCAGTCAAGCAGATCGCTGAGACGCTCCGTGCGATTGCGCTGAATGATGCGCTGTCTTCGATTCAGACGTGAGAACTCCATCATGAAACTGGACAATTGTTGAACACTGTTCTCTAGGCCAATGTAACGACGATCGACAATGTAGATGCCATAGGATTTGGGATCACTGATGTGCTCCTGCATGAAACAACCGAAGCCAGACAGATTTGTGGTCACACTGGGTATACCCATGACGGTACACTCGGCTGGTGTATAGCCCCAGGGTTCGTAGTATGATGGGAATACACCCAAATGGCAGCCACGTACGAACTCCTCATAGTCAATACCAAACAATGGATTTGTTGAAGTCAAAAACTCCGGATGGAAGACCATTTTAACGCGATCATGAACTGAGTTGAACAGATGACAGCGACGGATCGAAGACAACACCGGATCGTTCCAATCGTCGGAGACATTATGCGTCGTTACCGGTGGCATCGTGTCACGTTGCATGGCGAACATGCAGCGCTTTATCTTGACCAGATCCTCCTTCTGCAGTAGCTCATCGGGACCGGGTATATGGCCCTTAAGGCAAATATCAAACATTCGTTTGCCCACCGCCTGCTGCACGTTGTTGATGGTGTCACGGAGCTGCTTAATCACGGCATGACCACGCAGCGAGTCTACGTTGAAGTTGTTGGTCTTGGTGGGAAAGATGAGGAATGCCACAACCGTGACGTCGGGACGTTCATGCTTCAACATGGCATTGAGGCGAGCCAGTGCCTCGATGAATATGTCGGCGCCCTTGTTGCCAAACTCATAGCGACCGGCAATGAAAAAGTACAGTGTCTTGTCCAGATCGAAGTCCATGTGGCTATAACAAGAGAAAGATTAGAGAATGATTTTTGGGGGGGAATTGTTGAGACTCACCCATAGAAGTGACCGCGAACGAACTCATTGATCTTCTCCTTGGCAACGGCATGCAAGTTCTGGAACTCGTGAATGGCCGAGAACTTCTTCACATTAAGTCCATTGGGTGTAATGATATCAGGTTTACGCTTGAGCAGATGCTCCGCCTCATAGCCCGTAATCTCCGAGACGGTGGTGAAGACATGCGACAAGTGTGTTGCACCACGTTCCAGGCAATAGCGATGATAGATTTGCCTCTTGCCGGCCTCTTCGTCCACGGCGAACTTGTCCAGATTGTTGTAGAAATCGGTGTTGCCAGCGCACAGGTATCGACCCAGCAAAGTGGCGTGTGTGGTGAACACGGTGGCAATTTCAACTTGGCGAGTACGTAGCACAATCAGAGCCACGCCCGCCTGCCACTCGTGGAAGTGGGCCACGATGCGTGGTGGACTCAGATCATTGCTGTGGGAGTAGTTGATGGCACAGTTACGGAACTCCTCTAGGAACTCGGCAATCATAAAGCCCAGAATGACAGCATCGTTTGTCTCAATGTCCAGATGGGGTATACCAATGTTACACTTCTCCCACATCTCCGATTTGAACTGATCCAGTTTCCAGGCGGCGGATCCAATGTCAAACAATATCAACTGAGGATTACCATCGACCAGCCAGCGGCCAGTGTGAATCTTATAGCCGCGTGATCTCAACGAGTTCACTGCATCCAAGAGTGGATTGCCGCGTGGAAATTCAATTTCCTCCATTTCGGTGCGGGCACAGTGCTCCTTGTACGGTCCCATCATGCACAGCTGCTCGCCCATTTCCTCCGTGGAGACATAGGCCTTGGATCGTATGACCGTGTAAATGCCACCCACCTTGTTGGCCACCTCCCAGGCGACCTCGAAGTTCCAGCGATTCTCGCGCGATGCATGATCGCCGCGATCAAAGAAATCCTTCAAATCCCCGCCGGACTCCACGCGTGAAAAGCGACGATTCATCTGAAATGATACCAAAGATGCCAATACAAGATTAACAAATGCAAATTGTGAAACATTTTAAGCTTTAAACTGACAACCCGCGATGCCATTGATGAGGAATCCTGATCTTCGAAGCGATAGGACATTTGTCGTCGCATCATCTTGATAGCTGATCTCGCTGATCAAATTGGCAGTGGGGAAAGGTGGGAACAGTGTTGGTCAGCGGGAAAGCAGACACCGACAACCTTCTACTCCAGGCAATCACAACCTACTGATAATACCAACTAAATTTAGCTATAAACTGTTCCACACATTACAAATCTGAACTGTAAATCGAGCGTCATAATCTCGCATGCGTTGCATCATCATAATCATCACGTTCAACATGAAGACATCATCATGCACATATAGCAAGCTACGGACAGTGTTGCGTTTTTAGCTTATTTATAGCTATATTTTAATAAGACATTGTGTGGAATGGGGAAAATTACAGTTTAAATATTTTCTTAATTTCCACAACGTTAACTGGCATTTTCTTATTAATGAAAGTCGTATATGTTGTAACTTATAAGAAAAATGTTTTTTTAAAAATAAAGTTTGTGCATTGTTTTTAACACCAACTAGCTATTTTGGCTTTAAATACCGCCAACACTGCTTGGAGGTGCGCCGCGTCCAGCGCTTAAATACGGCAAACTGATAACGCAATGAACGACTCTCCCTTCCTCCTTTCCCACTCTTCGTTCTCTCACTCTCTTTGCCCCGCTCTGCTCGCCTGCCAATTGACCCTGACATTCAGCTGCGACGTTGACGCCGACGTCGTAGTCACCGTCGCTGTCTCCCTGCACTTGTCGTCCATAATTTTTGGTGGGTTTTCTATTTTTAGACTACCGGGAAATGAAAGCTAGAAAAATTGCTGAATTCGCTCGATTCATTTTCCTAATACACTTGTTCATAACGACAAATTATGGCAAACCATTCGATTGGAAATATTTCTCTATATATGAAAAAGAACTGAATACCTATTTAGTATATGGAAACCTAACAAATTTTCACACACACACACACACACTCAACTCGTGATTAATTGCCTATTTTGGAGAGCCCAAAATTATATAACCTTGTGGGAGGTTTGAAGGAAGCAAATGTTCACTTGTTTATCTATACATATTATTAAATTTATGTACTACACATATTGGTTTAATTAACTGCGTGTGGCACGTGTGCGTATCGTGTCACGAAGCGGTCTCCAAGTCAATTTATGTTTAAATAAAAAATATATTAAAATATTAAATGAAGCTGTCTTCTTTATTTAACAACAAAAAGCAGTTGGAAACTAGTTTAAATTGGCATATGTTTTGATTATTTTTATTGGCTTTAATTTTGTGGCTGTTTCTGATACTACTTTTGAAAGTTTTAAAAATAATACAAGTGTTCTAAGCATTAATTAAATAAAAATATTAATAAAGGAGTTCAGAACTAAAGAAAGAAAAGGCTAAAAATTATTCTTTGCACTTTCATAACATTTCTATGTTTTTTCACGCACATTCCTAAGCGATTAGCACAAGCGAAAGGTGGGATCATTACTGGAAGTACCCTCCTTAATAAGTGTACACACTTCACACATTTCTGGGGACACTTAGCAATTGTTTAACAACAATTGAATATGCGATAAAATGCAATTAGCATTGGACTGCAAGAAGCAGGCACTTTGGAAAGTAAAAGTATTTCTTTTTTTTAAGAAAACGCACACTAAATAAATTTAGCAAAACAGAAAAAAAAAAAACATTTAACACTGAAAACTGCAGTTTCAATAGCGCGTTGGCACATGTTCAAAAATTCCCTTACGTTTTGATTTTTTTCTTGAATTAATTTCGTATTTCGGACGAAGAGTGCGAGTGTGAGAAGATTTGATGATGCGACTGTTTAGCGCTCAATGGGAACTTGTACCTAAATGTACATAAATACACACGTTCACACATTCGACACTCGGGGTGCTTAGGCTGCGCCGCCTCAAGCCTCAAGCAGCGGCTGCATGAAACTCCAAGAACACCAACAACAACAACAAACCAAATAATACGAACAACAACACAATACCAGGCAACGTTATAGACACGACGTCTGTGTGGTGTGTGGCAGGCAATGTCTTTTTTTTTCATTGCCGATGCCGAGCAGACACAGGCAAGCAGCTAGAAGTCAAATAAAGGTCAGTGGCTGCGTCGCTGTCGCCGTTGCGCGGGCAGAGAATTAAATATTTTCACCATTGTTGGTAGTTTCTTCGGCCTTTAACTCGCTCAACAAGTTTAAGTTGATAATTTTGTTGTTGCAGGTGCGAGCACTATGGAATTTAGCTTACGACCGGCGCATTGATAGCACTCGCAGTCGCAGCGCAGCGGCTTATCAACCTTTTTGTTTATGTTTCACTTTTATCACTTTTTTTTTTTGCTCTAGTGCAAAAAATATGATTTTGCATTGGCGCCTGTGACCGGCGCGAAGTCGGCACTGGCGCCGAGTGCAATATGCTGATAGCGATAACGAATTTGTTTTCTAATGTTGAAGTGGACGATTGTGTGTGTGTGTATATATGTAGATGTAATCGTACGCACGCAGCTGTTAATTTATAATTTTCACGGAAAACTCATTCACCTTGCAGCCGTCGTCGTTGTTAGCAGGTACAAACAAAACAAACAACTGGCGGGTAGTGTTGCTCAATTAATTAAATTATCGACCAGCAGCAGCTCATGCGATAAACATATCGATATACTTCCGTACATGTATCGATATCGATAGACGGTTAAATTAAGTTTTTATACTAACAGCAATTAAGTGCAAACTGCATTTAAAGTAAGACATAAATAAAAATTAATCTGTCAATCAGAATGCAATTCTGCGTGCTGGCTACTAAGCGTGCTTAGCTGCAGCCCTGGCAAAAAGCGTTGCCACCATACGGCTTTAAGATTAATCGTATAACAGTTTTCAATTTCGATATAGCAAGCAGCTTTTGTCAATATGCATTTGGCGCGGATTTAAACTCAAATATTATTTAGTTATTTGTTGTAATAACGAAATTGAACATTAAACAATGTAACAATTATGTATTCAATAATTTATAGAGAAATCAATTATGTAACTTTTCTCTATAATTTGTGCGCCTCACTACTTCTTTCACAACAATATGTTTGCCTTCAAATATATATTTTTTTCTCATAATAACTCATATTTCAACGCATTAACCTTGCTCTAAAACCAATTTTATGACTTTTGTGGCGCTATTTCGCTTAACCTCAATTAAAGACCAAGACGAACACGCAATTTGCTCTATTAATTGTAAAATGCTCAAAGACAAATGGCAATAACTGACGCATAAATGGCTAACGAAGAATGGCAACTGGGAGAAAAATGGTAATTAGGTCAACTAATTCGTCAATTTTCATTTTGTTCCATTGTCCATTCTGTCAGTTGATCATTTTGTAATATTAGAAACAAGGAAATGCGTCCAGTCATTACTAAGAACCTTTGCTCAATTCATCACTTTGTCAAGCTGCATCACTTTGCCTGCCTGCGTCAGCAGACTCCAGGAGTCTTAGAAACCCCAAACTGACATCTCAATTGACATTCTGGGCGACACACAAGGTCAAATCGTATTTATGCTTTATTATTATTATGCTTTTTTTTTGCACGACCGCAGTACGCAAAGGTATCAGTGCTGACACTTTAGCTACTTTTAGTCTTAATCAATGAAAATGCCACAAATTGTTAAAAGACTTGAATGAAAATGAAATATGTCTAATTACCTATCGAGAACATACAGCTTTAACAATTAAATTAAGTAGAAAGCTTTGTAAATATTGGTGTCTATCACAATAGCTTTGAAAGTCTGTCAGCACTGACGGAGAAAGGAGAGTCACCCTGGAGGCACTCAGATTCAACGTGTACACTTTCCGCGATTTTTCCGCATCTGCTTTTAATGTCCCTCTGGCTGTGTGTTTGTATGTGACACGTCTGTCTCTTTGTTGTGTCCTTGCAAGAGGCAATTGATAACAGATTCACTTTAAGGATGCTTCCATCAAATTGAAATTTATTTCCTTTCACATGTATCTTTAGTTTCATAATTTCCGCTGCAATGAATTCAGTTTGTCAAAATTGTGGCAAGTGTTATAAGTTATTTAGCGCTTAAATTCTCACCTTCCACCCACCACACACACATACACACAATCACACACCAACACATGTCAGTTGCACGCTTTTTCTGTGGTGTCTGTGGTTTCCAAACAAAATTCAATTTTCAAACGCATTTTTATAAAGATTTTCTCAACGACGTATTCACGCTAATATCTCCCAATTGATACGTAAAAACGTAATGTTCAGCAATTATAATAATTTGCCATATAATTTACGATTATCTGCAGTAAATGATGTTATTTATAGATTTATAGAAGCGAGCATAAAATGCTTCATTCATATTTCAGTCTTATCTAATCGCATTTCCAGCAGTTTGTTTTCTTTTTTAGATACTTTACAAGTGGGTCAGTTCAGCAGGCCATAAAGAGCTTCATTAAAAACTTTGCTCTAATTCATTAGCACACCCTCAGTACCCCACTACCTTGACTCCTGACCCACTCTCGAAGGAGCCACGTGAACTTGAAGCTGGTGGCAAAGTCAAGTGTCGGCTTGGTGACTAATTTCTCATTCAGGGGCAACCGAATATTGCACGACAATAAAGATAATAACAGAATGTGGTGGCAAGAAAAAAACGTAGACAAAAGTTTGATACAAAATTAAACACAGCTGGGGTATACCCTGCAGTTGCAGTTTAAGCAGCCTATCAAGTATAAAGGTTTGTCTTTTTGCAGGTTATGCAAGAGATACCCAAGAGCTGAAGAAGTAGAGCGTATTTCAGCCTTCATCTCAACCGTGTACTGCCGTTCACCTATAATCTATAAATAGTTCATCCTGTTTTTATTTTAATTAATAGCATAGTGTTACCTTCTCTAGTCTAACAGTTGCACACACCCATTCAGTTACTTATTTACAGGGTATGCAAACAGTAAACATGAACAGGAGCGAAAGAGGCGCCAACTTGCGACTCGTTGATAGCGAGCAGTTGTCATTATGAATTGTTGCCTACTTATCGGCGCATGCGTCGACTGTCTATGCTGAAACTGCTACAGAAATGGTTAGAAGTGTGTGTGTGTGTGTGTGTGTGGCATATGCAACATGCTGAACCTTGTGGCATGTTGTTGATGCTCTGCCTCCGTTTGGCGGCCCGCAATCTCCAAGTCAGCAGCAGCTGACATCGAATTCGAAATTCGAAAACTGTTATCAACAAACAAGCAGCGATGTCTGTGTGTATGTGTGTGAGTGCTACTGCTGCTGCCTCTGCTTCTGTTGCCAGATATATAGACCCATCAGTTGGCGGCTGTTGCACGTTGCGTGCGGTTTCGTGCTCCTTTCACGTCCTTTTTCCTTCGTCCTTTTGGTTTGTTTCTTTGCGGCGTTCGTCAATATTCAAAGTGCGCTTCGCTGTTAAGCTGTCGTCGTTGGGTTTTTGATCAACCAGCAACAACAACAAAATAAAAAGGAAAATAGATGAAACTTAACTCTGAAACTAAACTGACAGTTGTCGCGACAACTGGCGGAATTGTCACTTACCAGTCGTTGGTTGCGGAGTGCGGTCGTTTTCGCGGATTTCAAACTTTTAGCAGAAGTTCTAAAGAGTTGGCTGAAGTTATTCAAAAATATATTGAATTAATAAACGCTGAAATATTTTTGAAATCAAATTAAAACAATAAAAGCATAAAAATAAAAATAAAAGTAAATTGAATAATAAATTAAAATTTAATGTAGTGATTAATAATTAAACAGAGAATTTATTGAATGCATATTGACCTAAAATATTAGTTTAATTTTATTTAAAAGTTGGCAATAAAAAGACATAAGTAGGTAAAAAGAATTAAGTGAATGAATACGTAAACAATAATTTGAATTAATATAATTCTAGGGAGAAAATAAATAAAATGATTGGTAGTTTAATTTTAAATTGTTATGGAAGGCTAGTCAATTCAACATAAACGACAATTAAAGATATAAATTGTGTTCAGAAAAACGTTACATTTTAAAATAATTGAAAATAATAAAAATTTCTGAAACGCACTCTATAAATAAACCATAAAAACTATTAAATCTTTTAAAAAATTTAACTCGTTTTGAAAAAAGTTTCCCTCTTAGTCAACCGAGTATAGTTAGTTTCCTTTGACGTAATAATCACTTAAGTTCATTTAATAGTTCCATTCCCTCAAATCTAGAACTTAGCTAAAGAGTTGTACAACAACCACCTAGGAGCATGATTAACCACAATGGTAATGCGATTGTAAAGCGGTTAAAAATGTGTAATTAATTCAAGTCTGCCACCGAACTGAAATAATGCAAATGAGCGAAATTACTTAGAAGCCAAGGAGCAAGCTAATTTAAATTCATTACAAACTGTCAGCTCAGGGGCAAAATTTGAAAATTTGAAATGCCAAAGGACACGACTGAGCACTGAGAGCATCAATTTTTCAAGCAATTTAATTGGTGAACATTGCAGAATTTTTGATTCAAGTCAAGGCCTTAAACAGTGCGTAAAAAGCTCGAAATAACTTTATCCAGATTCAGGGAAACATGCTTCTTTTTTTATGCGTTATGCTGAGTAATTTCCCAAATTATAACGAAGCACACGTGCAAATTGAGCTAAGGCGAATAAAAACCGAAAGCAAAACCGAAACGGAATCAAATCAAATCAAATGAAATAAAATACAATTACACGAGTCGGTGCGACGCGACAAATCCCATTTATTATTATTATTATTGTATTGCACATTTATTGTATGAACTGGCAGATTGTTTTACTCCAATCGCGAGCTGTTTGAAAAAATCTTTGCTTTAATGGAAATCCAAGTACATAAAAATAAAATTAAATGCCATAAATAAAAGCGCATATATAATAAACATAAAAATAAAATACGCCTGCAGCTTGATGTGACCCATGCGAGTAACTGCGTCTGATATCCAAATTTACAAGCGTCCTCCATTAAATATTAAAATACTTGAGACGCCTCTGCAACCAGTCAGCAGCCAACAGCCAACAGCTAACAGCTCCCTGCTACCAAATTCCAGCTACCAACTTTTGGCTTCCTCGGTGCGGTTTCCTGTCGTCTGAGCTGTCACTTTAGCTGACATTTTTTTTTTGTTCCTCTGGGTAAGTATATGGGACATTTTTTTAGAGCTCCTCAGGAGCACATACGAGCACATACCAAACTTTGTCACTGAGTGCTGACACGAGTGTTTGTACAAATTTTGATGGATATACTCGTAAGAGTGCATAAAAACGTGTGATTATACAAATTACACAGCATTATCATATGCACACAGATAAATTCGCATTATAAAGTTGATTACACTTCACTTTATTTTTATAAATATTTTTAATTAAGATCTTTGCCTTAAAGTCTGGTATTAATATGTAAAGTATAAAAATGGAGAATTGGGGTATTTTTAAAATTCAAATTTACTTTCCAAATTCTACGACATGCATTCCGGACTTTAATTTAAAAGTCTTTCAGGTATCCAATTTTTATGTGCGCCTATTCAGAGTTAAGTAGCCAACGTAAAGAACGAAATAAGCGCTTTTAAAATGGGTTTCGAATTCTCTAACATAAATTCCAATGAGAATAAAAATCACCCTAAATGGCTAAACGAAGTAGGCGCTGCAAAGTATGCAGTATTTTTTCAATTTATCTTATTACTCATACGCCGCGTTGTCTGCGCTGACCAGCAAACTTTTCTATTAAACAATGGTCGCATCGTTAGCTGTGAAATGACCGGAACTGTGATTTATTCCAGCGCCCATTGATTAATTTTGAATGTCACTGGCATCGTTGAAAAATTTCATTCCGTTTTCCGTTTCCTTTTTTTTCTGCTTTTTGTTTTCCGCCTGTTTCTTAGCACAAATCAGGCACTTTAACTTTTATGAGGCGCTTGACCGAAACTTCCGCCTGGTACGACTTATGGCTTATGGGCCATAAAACAGAGCCTGACAGCTATCAGTCATAAAACATGCCTAAACGAGGCTGAGAAAAGTGCATGCATATAGTTTATGTTACAAGTGTATGGCATTTCATAAATAGTTTTATGCATGGCACATAAAAGAATGCCACACAAAAGCATAAAAGCCGCAATCGGTCAGAACATAAACGTCCAACGCGCAAAAAGCTGCCTACTTTAAAGACCATTCTAAACATAATTTAAGCAGTTTATACACTTCTCTGACCGCCTGGCCTACAGAAACTTTGTGTGTGTCTGAGAATGTGTGTGAGTTTGTGTGTTATGCAAATCAGCTCTTCTCATGAAGGTCCTTTCATTTATATTGTTTTCACCGCTAAAGGCGTTGGAGCATTGGAATTCAGCAAAAAGCCGCAGCACACAAAAATAAAAAATCACAAATAATATTCCAGAAAAGAAAAAAGTAAACAAAGCAAATAAATTCAAGCAAAATAAATACAATACTGGAAAATGCTTGGCAAGTTTTGTACGATTTTGCCCACACAAATTGTGCTTTTTTTTTTGCAGAAATGTAAGCAGGCGTGACAAAGGTCGAAAGGGTTTATTTAAACTGAAATACTATGTGTGAAAGGGTTCTTTGCAGGCAACTCAGCACTAATACCATTCAAATTGCAACTGTAAATAATATATAAATAAATAAGTAGATAAATGCGATGAGTTGAAAATTGCGGAAAATGTATTCATATTTGTGCTGAGAAAAATTTGATTTGTTGTGTTTGCTTTATGCAATAAGCTGATGATAAGATAATCTCTTCGAACGATAAGAAATGTCATACAACAGATTGCACTGAATTTAATATGTTGTTAATAATTAAAGCACAAATTGAATTTGAGCAAAAACACTTTAAATTCCATAGATAAATAAATATTTATTTTTATTTGAATTTTCACACTGTCATCTTGGCAGTAAAAAGCCTGAAAAGTTTCCAGCTGCTTGGCGAAATTGTCGCCTGATTGTGAAAAGTGTCAAAGTTGAAATTGGAAAATTGTGCTAAAATTGAAAAGGATTCCCAATAAGATGAAATTCCAATGGGCATTTTATCAAATGGCAACTGCAAAAGGCAACAGCCAACACAAAACCCAGGCAGATACCTGTTGCCAGAAAGCTGTCACAGACAAGCAAGTTCAAGGCGCAAAAGGTGAGGGCGTAGGGTCATGTCAGCTGCTTAACGGCTCGCTGAGCAATCAAGAGAAAGAGCTAGAGAGGCAGAGACACAGCCAGAAATGGAGGACATATAGAACACTCGGCTATTGTGTCAATGTCATGAACTACAAAAAGTTTATACACATAGAAAGACAAAAACACTTTGATGGAGTCAGAAAATTGAATTTCTCTCACAAACTTTTTGCATGCAAATAGCGTAGCAAACTGTGTGTGTGTGTGTGTGTGTGTGCATGTGTGTAGTTGTTAAATTTAACGTCACCTACAAGCAATTTACATGCCTGTGGTTTAGTGCTTATCATTATAACCCACACACGCGACAGCTGGCAAAAGGGCTGATTCTGCCACCTTCTGTGCTCTCACTTTTAGCCAGGTTTTGTGTCATTACGGCCATAACGATGACTGCTTTTTTGGCATCAGCTCGTTTTACGTTTATTACCCGCTGTGAATGAGCCAAAAACCACAGCGTTCAAACCTTGTCAAACTCATTCAAGGTATTTTTATTTTTATACCTATGCAAATTAATTCAGTTTTATTTTTAGACAACAATTAGATTGATAAACTCAGGCATGATAGCAATCGCTGATCGCTCACTGCAACTGTGACCCTCACGATAAGCAATCGGGATCGGTAACGGTAACGGTAACAGTAACGGCAACGACAACGCTATCGGAGTTAACATCGAGTTTGGAATCCAGAAAGGCAACCCTTAAAAACACGCCCATCTGGTTCGTTCACCCCTCTGCCCCGTGGCGTTGCCCGCATGGCGTTTGCATTAATTGTGTTCAATTATCTACTTGCAGCTTATACCCGTTACCAGTGACAGTTGTTAGAGAGTATACCCTTTACGAGCTGAGCAGATAGTTTTCTATAATGGCAGACATGCTGTTTTTAGCCATGATAAAAGTAACTTAAAAGTGTCATATAAAAACTTGAATGCTTTAAGTAAAATTCAAAGCAAAGTTATTCACACTTTTAAGAAATAGAATTACTTATTGAATAATGTTTTCACTACTTTATTTCAAAGAAATAAAATTTTAAAAATCATTTAAGATTAAAACTCGTAATAGTTTTAACTCGTGTCTATATTAAGCAGCTTTTAAAAAGGAATCTTTATGTGACAATAGTTTTAAATAAATTTAAGTAAAATGCTTACTTTAATATTGAGTATTTTACTTTAAGTGGTTAAATTTAGCTTGTTAAGGAACAATCGGATGCTAAGCTTAAAAGAACCCTATATTTAGTGGCATAATATTTAAGTCAATGTATAAACTTATACGTTCTGTATAAATTTATACATATTTGTACTTTAAATGTCCTTAAAATAGCACCAACATTTTAAAGCTATTTTAAGTTAAGAGACCATCAATCTTAGCTGTTTTTAAGCGTGTCTTGAAGGATAGGCAGTACCTGGTGGTATTAGAAATTCTATAGCAAACTTTCAGTGAAATCAATCCACAGTTCAGGTATTCAAAAGTCGTGTTTTAGCTTAAATTCTTTTTCAGCTGAATTCATTTTGTGTTTGTGTTTCACTTGTCGATTGTTTTGTTTGTTGTCGTCGCTTCTCGTTTTTTTTTTTAGTCTGTTCCGTTCATACTGACGATTTGTCGTTGCCTGCGACTGACTTTTGTCGTTTATTAAGTTAATCACTCGTTGGCTTTGGCTTTGGCTTGTTGCTGCTGTTGTTGTTTTTGCTGATAAGCAATATTACGCCGCGCTGTGATTATCATCAATTATTGACAGTTGATTAAAGTTTCGCTTAGCTGCGCATTGTCTGTGTCTGGCAGGGAGCCCAAGGAGCCAAGGAGCCCAAGGAGGCAAGGAGCCCAAGGAGCCAAGGAGCGAAGAAGCACAAGAAGCCAAAGACCTGGCCACGGAGCACGTCCTTCTGGTAATTGCATAAACGCCAGAGACAGAACAGTCATCCTGTTTCAACCTTGTGGGTTCCTCCCTTAATGTAGGTTTCCTTAGACTGTTTTAAGAAAACATTGAAGAACTTATATTGTTTTATACAATGTTATTACTTTGAAGATCAAGTTTTTTACTTACGTGCAATTTAGAAAGAGTTTTGAGAACCTACAAATTGTCATTTTGGCTGTAAACATAAACGTTTAATTTAATCTGTTTGAAACCTTCAACGATTTTTAAAGGGTTTCTTAGGAGACTTTAATTTTTAACCTTCAGACTACCACTAAATTTATGTATGGTATTCAGGGTATAAAAGAAAAGTATTCTGCCATTTCTATACCACAATTTCAAGCTTGTTTGTCTGCCAAAAGTTTTTAGCTTTCACAACTATATACAGACACACTCACACACAACAAAAACTCAATTACGTCTAAGTACTTGTAGCTTGACTAAAAAAAAAGTGAAACTCACGTGCCTCGGACTCAATGGCAAAATACTTGTAGTTGCATATCATTAGGAAAAATGATGTTGATTCTCTCATCAACGACTGGGAATTATATAAGTAGCTTTCGAGGCGTGGCTGCCATATGAATGGCCAATTCGCCAAAAGCGAATTAATTATTCGCATGAATTTGCATAAATCAGTGGCATGCGTTATTATGCGATCACAGCGGTGAATTATCCTTGAGTCAAAGGCGGATACACTGCAAGAAAATAAGAGTACTAAAAAAAAATTAACTTAAAGAGCAGAATTCTATATGACAGCTTTAAAAACTGAAATTTCTTAACTGGCTTCTTTTCTGGCCTAATTTTTATTTCAGTGTGGTAATTACAGGGTCCTACTGACTCCGCCTGACCTTATGGCGCTAATAATAGATTATAATCTAGTTTTGAATGAAAGACTGGGCAAATAAATTCCGTCTAATGTGACCAAAAGTTGTTTACTACCCAGAATGCTATTCAACTCATGTGAAAGCGATTTCTGGCCATTGTCCTTGCCACTCCGACTACACGGTCTGTTTTGGCCAACTAATTTGCATTTTTATGCCTGTAAGCGATATTTCCTATACTTCTCCCTTTGTTGTCACTGGCATTTGTTGTGGGCGTGGCTGGAGGCAGGAGGCTGAATAGCAAGCGTCAAGTTGTTCGCCCTTCGCACAGCATGTTGTCGAGCTGAAATGAATTTAATGTTCACCCACCGTAAGCGTATCTACCACTTCCGACTTCCCTGATTGCCCCACTATTCGACTGTCGGTCTGTCTGTCCATCTGTCTGTTTGTCTGTCTCAGTGGCTTGCTGTGTCTGTGTGATAAAAAGTCTGAATTATTAAATAAACATAAATCACGAGTCGCATACACGCTAGCAATGTAATCAGACTCCAAGACATTGCGTGTGACAGTGGGAAACAGTTATTGCCACGCCCATCGAACGCCCAAATGCGAGGGTGGTTCCATGGATACCCTCAACAAGCAGTACTTAAACTTTTATAAACATTTATTGAATACAAAGCATGGCCAATTCAATTATTCTTTCAAACTCTTTTATCTTTTGGAATGAAATTCTTCAAATCTTGTTTATTTGATATTTTGTTTACTTAAAGTAGATTTATATAAATAGAATAAACTCAAACTTTAAGTCTGTAGAGCCAAGCTGTGATTATTACTGAGATTGTGTCGATTATAATGAATATATCTTTTTAATGATGTGCTGGCTAGGTAAAGTAAGCATTCTTTGTATGGAAAGTTCCAAAAGTTCCTAACCTCTTAGCATCCTTCGCAAAAAATGTTTAACCAACGCTATTGGCCAACTTGTAGTGTGCATAATTAAAATTTCATGGAGCTCTGGGTCGAAAAGTTCTAAGTGAATCTCTATCAGCAGACTCTGGGCTGCTTGTATGTATATGTGTGGATGTGGGTGTGGCTGTGTGTTTGGTTTGTTCTAGTGCACAAAGTTTAGCTGCTTAATGGGAAGCCAACGCAATCGATATCATATTTCACATGTTTACGCATTCAAGTTGCCAATTTGCATAATCAGCTTTCGTATAATTAAAAGGCAATCGACGAGAGGCAGCAGAAACAGCAGCATCTTTGTATTTGGATTCCACAAGCTAACACGTAATGTGAAAGTAAAAGTTTTGTGCGAAATACATTTTCACCTTGTTGTTGCGTGTGTGTGTGTGTTATCATTTGAGCCATTTCCCCTTGACGTTTATTACTTTGGCAACGGCGCACACCTGTTACTTCTGCAGACAGACGGTCATATCCTTAAAGACACACAAACACACACCCATACACACATCGACAGGAAAGCCAATCAACGACACGAAATGAAATTGCCAAGATTGTTTGTGGGCCTAATCGAAAACGGAAATGAAAGCGCTGAAGCTCTGCGATCTTTATACTTGCATGAGCTCAATTTAAATCTCAAAAAACACTTGACAATGTCTTGTTATAGCAAATTGTATTACCTGTTCTACTAGGATTAAATGAAAGATTTAGTCACAGCTTTTAATAACTTAAAAATTCTTGGAATTATTATGGTAAGAATTTCACTTTAGCTTTGCTTTAAAGCTACCTTAATTTAAATGTTCAGAGAGCACTCCAATCAAACTTGCTTGTTGGATTTTCTTGGCTTATAAACTCCACAAATTAGCACTTCGAACTTTCGACCCTTTCTTTCATCTAATTTCAAACTTTAATTGGCTACACAAACAGAGGCAAAAGTTTCACAGCTCCACAAAGTAAATATTTTGAAAGCCGATGCAATGCAAACAAAGTGATAAGCTTGTAATAAATTCAATTAGAAGGATGCTTCAAAGTAATGCGCTCACACTGCGTATGCGTAATATACGCCGTGTGTGCCACACTGATTTAGTTAGAATGTTAGCTGTCCGTCTGACTGTCAGTTTGTCTGAAAGACAGACTGCCTGTCTGTCCGTTAGTCACGTTAATAGCCCGCCTTGACTGTTGAGTCCATTAGAGGCCTCAAAACTCATATGCATTTGTCTCACGTGTCGGTGCGTCTTTTATTGCCAATGTGCTCGGAGGGGGCAAAATGGCGAGAGATAGCGAGTGAGGAGAAACGACTTTTTGCCACGTTTAACGCTCATTAATTTGCAGCGTGCATGTTTTTAATGAAGCTTCGTGCGTCGACAAGGCCATAATTAATGTTAAGCCCAAAAGTTAACTCAGCGCTTCTTTAATTTGCCACCATCAGTATTTTGGTCTTTAAACATTTTGTGCTGTGCTAATCAGTCATGTGACATTAATCAGAATTGCGAGTTTTCACTCAACTTTAGGCCTATTAAATTTTGTTGTCACGACTTGGATAATTTAAGCCAAATCCAGAGTAAAGCCAAGCAAAGGCGACCTAAGAAAACAGCAAGTGCATCAGGAGCATTTAAGCAGCTTGACTTGGTTTAAATTTTTCATTTCATTCTTTTATCAGATAAAATACTTAAGTCCTCACACACACACACACAGACATGCCACAGGAGACACGCATAGACACACACTAATGCAAACTAATCACCGTTGGGCAGTAAAAAGGAATGAAACACAAAGCTCAATGGGAATGAAACTCTAAGCTGGACAATGGACAGAGAAAACATTGGACAATCACTGGGAGTGTGCTCTTCTTCTATGCCATGACAGCTCATAAAAGGGTCTGTCTTATATGTAATACACCCACACACACACACAGTCTACACACATTTGTTTGTGGAGACAAGGAAAGCATTTTATAGCAGCTGCGTGTTTAGTTTTTGTTTTCGCTTTTGGTTTTAATTTAAGTTGATGTGGTTAAGTGCAAATAAAAGGAACAGATTTATAAACAAAAGCGCTGCGGGCATCTGTTTTCACATCTCAGCGCTTAGCTAAGTGAAATATTTACGTAACAACAACAAAGGCAAAAACAAACAATTACCATAACAACGAATGAGCAGACAACTCCCACACACATGAGACCGTTAGGCCTTTAAAAAATAGAGAGATCCACTTTGAACACATTTTCCGTCAACAAATAAATAAAATTAAAATATAAATAAATGTGCTGCAGACTGAAAGTCAAGGTTTGTCGACTTCTTACCGAGTTGGTTTGCTGTAGTTTGGTTAAACCGAAATTCAAGTAAATTGCAGGCCATAAATTAGCACTGGGCTGACTAAGTGTTGGCTAGGTCATTTATTAAATGAAAATAGAAATAACTCTGAAGATTTCTGCTACTGTCTGTGGTCGCATTTAATTGCCAACAATTTAATACAGTTTCAGGCAGATTGAACTGCTAAGTGTATGATTGTATGCCAAATTCAGTTACAGATATAAATAGAATTCAATTTCAAAGTTTTGCAAAACAGTCGAAAATTAAAGCCGCAATCAAAGTTACCAGGATACTAGAAACCAGGCCTAAGGCAGTCTCAGAAAAAAAGGGATAATGATGCAACATATGTTATGCGGAAAAGCCGCAAATAAAAATACAACAAAAACAAAACTAAAAGCCAACAAAACAAAATAATTTCCATTGCCCAGGGCAACATATTTAAAAATGACAACACAGCAGCGGGAAAAAGGCAAAAAAAAAACAGAGTAGGACAAAAATAAATAACGCCCTAAGCTGCTGTCAATCAGAGGGACAGAAACAGAGGTGGATTTTGGCAAAGAGGGGAGCAAATAGATGCTGAAAGAGCTGCTAATAATATTTATGGTATTCATTTTAATGCCAACTGTCGGCGTGAAAAAATGCGCATATGAAAATGTTCATTTTTTTCCAAGCCGCTCGAAGAAAAACGCGGAAAGCAGCTTATGCGACCCGCATCGACATTGCGCATACGTCGCGTGGTCCTTGCTCAACTTGTTGTCAGCACGCTGAAGGTAATGTCTGAGGCAGAGGCTGAGCCTGAGCCTGTGTCGTGTTCTACTTAATTTATCATAAAAAAAATTAAGTGCACATCCAAGTCCGTGACGACAGATCAGGTGAAATTCCACATGGCTGACTCACATGCTAACCAAATTATTGTGTTTTCTAAGTGCTTTAGTTTGCGTTTTTGGCAGCTAACTGCATTAGAGAAAGCTATTAGCAGCCCTGTGCAGCCGTTTCAAATTCATTTACTGAGCAACAAAGGCACATTTAGTCAAACAACTTTGTGGTTGAAGTAAGCTTTCAATTCTTATGCAGAGAAAGTACAAAAAGTTTAAATATACTTGGCGTGCTTCCTGTGAATAAAACAAGTGATAACTGAGTTAACAGTGCAGTCATTAAAGCTATTTTATAGCACTTTTATTGAGACTGAAAGGGATCTATATTTATTTCCACTTCGCGTTCATTTTTATACCAAAAATTCTCCAGTAAATTTCGCCAAAAACATCTTAAAGGCACATAATTTCAAATCAAGCTTGAGGCACATCTTTACTAAACAAACACGCGACAAATTCTTTAAATAACAAAATAAATAAAAGCATTTGCCAACAAAGCAGGGACGTCGCTCAGATTGGCAATGTTTAAACGTATACTGAACAGCAGGTAAATCAAATCTTGATTTTCGTTTTATTAAAAAACTGGGAAAAAAGCAAAATAAATATAAGTGCGCGCACTGAAATTGAATTTTAAATTGGGCAACATGGGAAATTATTTGGGTAAACAGAAAGCGAAAGTTAACCGAAATGTGTGGCATACTTTAAGGCGCCTTTAAATTATGTGCCAAATATTTTGTCAGACACATTTCGCAGTTTGCGAATTTCATTTAGATTTTTGTGCTCAAGGAATTTTCGTTTTAATTGCAGTCAAACGATACTTTCAACTTCCGCGCCATGCCGTTTATTCGCATACCCTGTAATAAGTGTGAGCAGTATAATTAAATTGTTGAACCCCATGCGTTTTGACCTTTTTTCTAGTATACGTTATTAAGAGGGTATCTCTGAGTGCAGCCCATCGGATTATGGCACTGTAACAGTAGTTTTTTTTTGCTGCCGGATTTAATTAAAATTATTTCACTCGCTGCTTTTAAGTGGTTTCTCCATAGACGTTGCTTCCCTGCACTTCTTTGCACCAAATGGGCATATTCTTATCAAATTTTGGTCCCTTTTTTCGATGGCGCTCCTACTGCTGTAGGTGGTAGGGTGACAAAGGAGAATAAATTTAAATGCCAAAAAGAAATAAATTCAAGTCTCGACTGCGTGTTGATTCGTTCGCACTTGTGCGTCGGAAAAAAACCTGAGTTGTTAGAGGGAAATAAAATTTAAAATTGTTTACCACAGCAAAGAAGCCAAGTGCCTTTGTACTATAGCAAAAAGGGCGACTGGTTCTTTCAGTTTGTCTCAACTTTGACAGTTTTATTGATATGCCAGCCACAAAAGCCGCAGGCCAAAGACAGACAAATATTTGAAAGCATTTTGAAAAAGTTACCACACACTTTTAGGCTTTACACACGTCTATCTTTTTACCTTTTTTACTGTCTCCCTACCGCTTTGGGTGTGTGAGTGTGTTTGACATGTTTAATCGGGGTGAAATCATATGTAAATAAGTAGAACAGATAAAAACACACAAACTGGAAGAGTTGGCGTTTTCCAATAGATACACAGTGAAAAAATAGACACTCTAAAAATAAGCGAAAAATCCTTGAATAAAGTATATTTGATTTTTTTTAATTTATGCTTTAGTTTAAGTTTTTCATTACTGGAAAGTGGGCACAAGTCCTGTTTATCCAGTGAATTTAGGAGAACATTTAATGCAAACAGTTGGCGATGTGTTTAGGGGACTTTAAATATATTTAAGTGTCAAGCAAAGACATAATTTAAAAGCCAAACTTTAATTAAAAACAAGTAAAATATTTACTTCAACGAATTATAAATGTTTTAAGAGTTCCAGATACTAGACTTTCAGATAAAATTTAACTTTACTTTACAATTTTAATATTTATATTATTTATTTACTTTAACCAATTGTCAATGTTTTAAGAATTCCAGGTACTAGACTGTCAGATAAAAGTTAACTTTACTTTACAATTTTAATATTTATAATGCCCCTGATTTATTTATAGATTGTTTGACTGCGCCATATGCAGTATTAATGTGACGACAACAGCTGCAATCAGTTAGTGCAATCAGCTGATAAATTATATATTTCTCATTGCAAATGTTGCACATGCAATGCAATCATTTTTACATAAATCATTTTAGCACATTAATCTTGGTTTTTCGCTTTCAATTCTCATATCTGTTTGTGATTCACTCGAAAGTGAAAGCCACAAAATCCACAACAAACATTTTGTGGCTGCAAAAATGGCCAACAATGTGAATGGAGCAGATTGTGGCTGTCTGTGAGTGTGTCTTTGGGTGCGTGTGTGTGTATGTGTGTGTTACATACAATAAGCCAACATATTTCGCATTTTCACTATAGCCCCTTACTCCCTACTCTCTTATTCTGGCAAGTAGCCCACTCTGTCTTCCTTTCTTGGCCTTATTGTGCACATTTGCCTATCTTTTGCGCATTTTACATGCAGTGAATTGATTTTCAATTTTTATGCTCGCCTAAACAGAAAATTCATCATGAAACGCGGTACATGGAACATGACAGGTTCGACGTTGAATAACGAGAAACACATATTTTGAAAATAACAAAAATGTCGCTGCTGGTAAATTGCATTTTTTGTTTTATGGCAAACATTTGTACATTTTACTGTCGCCAAAGTCAGGTCTATAGTTTGTGCGCCTTAACTGTCAGCATCAATACTATTTCGATGGAATCCATCGAACTTAAATGTTCCAAATACGAATATCTGCAAACAATTTGCATATACTTAAATATTTATGTATATTGAGTATTCTACTCTGCACTGAGGGTATTATAAGTTTGTTAAAAGTATGTACAGGCAGATCGAGATGTCTTGAATAGCATAGCATGGGGTATAGTTTGAGATGAGTCTACCCGCTCCTTCTCTACCCTTCCCTCTCCCTTGTTTGTTTATGAATTTGTTTTCAAAGGACCTTAGCAAAGTGGCTGCTATTGTGCGCCGTCTGAAGTAAACAAACACAGAGAATATCATAATCAAGACCTACAAATCCTTTAGTATGGTAATTTTCCATTTAAATGCAATTTAAAGTACCAAGAACCAAATCAGATAATATCTGTAACGCAGTCATAATAAATTTGTTTGCCATTCATGATTTTTATTTAAATTGAATATACAAATTCGACTCATCTTATATAATATATATAATTTCTGAATGTTTTAGCCAAGATGAGTTTTCAGCAATTCTCCTCGTCGTCATGCTAATAAAATAGGCTCCTTCCACCTTCGTGACAACTCACTGTGCATTTTAAAAATGTAAATAAAATGCGGAAAATATGTCTTTGAATTGTGGCCTACTAATTGGAGAGTGGAAATAATAAACGTACGCAATTTAAATACATAAATTTGTGGAATGTTTTTGAAATACTTTACGTGTAAGCGGATGTAAGTACTTGCCTATAAATACCGTATTTTAAAGTCTTAAGAACTCAGCTGGCTTTAATTTCAAAAGACACCTAAGGTTGAATTGAAGGTACAGCAAGTTAAAGAAAGGCAGAATAATGTGGCCATAAGTTTGTGCGAGAGGCCCGTTTGTAATTTAAATGGATCTGGAAAGGGCTACCCAGAAAGGGTGCTAACAAAATGGCGTCTTTGCCTGCTGTGTCCCCATAGTAATCGCTTCCGCTTCCTTGAACATTTATGCAGCTCTGGCCATGACAAAGAAAATTTCGAAACTTTTGAAAATTGCCAACAAAGTTGACCTTCGTTTCATGCAGATTTGGCAGCTGTGACAACATGAGCTTTAAAGCGCGCAAGGCGGCAATTGCTTTTGGACCTGGTCATAAATTTTTGGCACTAATGTCTTGGCCAATTGGGAAATAATATGCGTATGATGGATGGCTAAAAAAGAAAAGTTGGTAAAATTGCTGCTTTAATCACTGTGTTTCACTTAACAAAATGAAGCTTAAATTTACTGCTGCTAATCACTCACAACACAAACACAATGTTTCATCTGCCTCTTGTCTGACACATTAATCAGCTTATGGCAAATCAATCAAAGCCGCCAAAAGCATAAAAGAAGCAGCCAAATTAAAGCAATACGAGTAAATTAAATTGAGTAACTGCTTTTTATAGTGGCATTCATGAAAAAAGGAAAACTACGTAAAACTTTCAGCAAGTTCAACACAAACAGCATTCACTGGCTACGCTGAGAGAGATAAGAGTCATGGCTGGGAGAATGCCACACAAACTTGCCAACATTCCCATACCTATTTAAGTTAATGGAACTTTCTGACTTACGTTTCACACAAAAAAAAAAAAAAAAAAACACAAGGAGGACATGAGGGACAGCTACAGGTGCGCCGTGGCAAGGATAATGTTCGTGTTGTTTGCTCTGATCCCCGTATCCTGTGGCGTCTGTCAGTCTTAAAAGGTTCCCGAATCTCTATTTTGTGCGGGGGTTAAATAAGCTTTATTGGCGACAAAAGTATACCAAACTGCTGTAAGCACAGCTGTTGCAATGTTGCAATCTAAATGAACAGCGGGAAAACAGTCAACTGAACTTTTGAGTAGCCGAAGGAAATAAGACACCTTTTGTCCATAATACGCTACTAACTCCCAACAACTGAGTCCAAAGCCAAGTAGCAAAAACTGTAAGTACTTTTAAGTTCTGCAATACTTCTTACAAATTGGGGGAGGAGGAGGGTGGACTGCCAAAAGTGGGCGGTATTCTGGGATGAACTTTAATAAAAATTTATGACGACTTTGATTTATTCCTAAACTCTGTATATTCTTTAAAATGTCACCGAAAAGTTCGTCGAATGCTCATCTACAGTACAGGGTAGCCAGCTGTCCCCCTCTTCCTTAAAGTGTGCACTTTTTCTAGGTGGGTGTAGTTTTGTATTGTTACTTTTGTAAGTAGAAGTAGCAAGTACTTTAATAAGACCTTTAAAAGTTACAACTCTTTAAGTAATAAATCTTTAGCTTTTCTCTACCAAAAGTCAAGATGTCTGTAGAGAAGCACAAGCCTCTTACACTTATCAGCATCGAGCTATCATTAACTTTAATTCAGGTTTCAATAAAACACTTAAACCCCCTCAGAGCACAAATGTGCACAATGCCGCTGGCATAACAATAATTAAAGCTGAATCATCGTTAAACTAAACATCAAATTCTATTACAGACAGTTCAAGTATCTCTTTCGCTGAGTGTAAATGAAGGGGTATTAAATCCGAAAACGCCCTCAGAGTTTGCCAATTGAGATATCCCCTAAGTTGACTAGTCCTTCAGCCATTGTGTTGATGTTTCGATTTCGATTAAGGAATTTTAATTGAGGACAGTCGCGGAGTTTTTGGGGCCAGGGTTTGGTTTTGGGCTTGTGGGATATTTGCCCTTTGACGCGCATCAATCATTTGCTTTTTGCGTCTTCGAATTCATAGCTCAGCTCATTGATGGTTTATTTTTAGTTACTCATTCTATTCTGTCGCTGTAATTAATTATCATTCGTTGTGGGTACCCCAACAAAAAAGTAAACCCACTGAGGTTTGCAAAACTCAATGCTTGACTGATTTTTGGGGTAACCAATTGTATCGACTTTAACAGCATTAAGCAATTAAACCCTTCAAGTTGTAAAGGAAACTGAAGACAGACGCCTAAAAG
The DNA here is from genome assembly GCA_020829145.1 of Drosophila nigrodunni. Taxonomy (NCBI): domain Eukaryota; kingdom Metazoa; phylum Arthropoda; class Insecta; order Diptera; family Drosophilidae; genus Drosophila; species Drosophila nigrodunni. Next base: position 15,217,472 of record JACVCZ010000001.1, read on the forward strand.
CACGCAACGCTTTTTGGTCTGGCATATGTGACAGGCATATCAAGTGGCTGACACGCCCACATGCCCACTGCACACTCTCCCCTTACCCAATAAAAAGATAGCGCAGTAGCTGTCGACTCTGGACGCTGCTTAAGCACGTGCACTTGATGGCCAAAGTTGGCGTGAACCAAACTTTTTGGCCGAAATATAAATCTTGAGCTGTCCAGAATGCCATCAGCAACAGGCGCCGACAAGAGGCATCAACCACAAAACAAAATTGATCACACTTGTTGTATAGAGAATATGAAATACTCTAGTTTATTTTTTTAGAAGAAATATAAATAAATAAATTACTTTAGCGAATCTAAAACTCTCATTTTATCTAATAAAAAATATTTTAAATATTTTAATAGATGCAACTTCTTTTATTGAAATAAAAAATGTTGGTGTCATTCAAAAAACCTCTTAATGGTTATACTCTACTTTACAATTTTATATTCTTTTATATTTGTTCCACAAATTTCACAACTTTAAATTGCCACAAAAATGTTTGTCAGAATCAGACGCTTGTAAACTTTTCAAGCAGTGCCAAGTAAATAAATGAAAAGAAGTTTTGAAAATAAAATATGCTGGAAATTAAGATCATCTAATTTCAACTCAACTATCTGAAAATCTTGCATTGTTAAAAATTACAGAGCGTTAAAACGGATAACTGCCTGAGTGATCATACAAATAATTAAGAATAATCCGAAAAGCTTTCACAATTGTGTGTGTTTTTATCCCACACATTTAGCAGAATTATAAAGCACTCCGGAAATGGCTTTGCATGAATGCTTTGAAACCATTCTCATTGTTTTTACGGAGGCCAATGAATTTGGGGAAGGAGCAAATGTGGCATGGAAAATATAAATTGTTAATTAAATGCTTAAGGCATTTAAATGCGAGTGCAAGTGAGTCTCTACATGACTGGACAAACAACATTTCTGGAGGAAGGAGAAGAACAAAGGATGAAAAAACGATTTGACAAGTCACCGGGGGACACATGAAAACAGCAGTTAAAAAGCAATTGAAATGTGCCACAAATGCCATGGATGTCAAATCTCCAAAGAGCTGGTCTCGATGGCCAAATAAGTGTAATTGACATTGAATGACCTTTGCCAATAGAAATGCCATGAATCAATAATTACATAGAGAAATAGAACAGAGCACAACAAAAATTTATATTAATAGGAATGGTGGAGCCGTGTCAAAATAAAAAAAATAGTAGCAAATGACCAGCAACAATAAAGAAAAGAAAATTAAGGCGACCGAACACAATTGAGCGTGTGCATATCCAAAGGACAACAAGGACTACATGGACTACAAGGACTTGCTGCAGACTCAGCACAACAGCAGGCAGTGGGCGGTGGACGGAGCAGTCGAGCGCAGAAAAAGTGCGAAACAATTGCGTGCTAAACGCCAAAAACGTCAAAGTCAAAAAAATGGCTAGAATAAAAAAAAATATACAAAAACAAATAGAAAAACAGGCTGACAGCATGTAACAGTAAATGAAAAGATAAATGACATTGCCAGTACAAGAAACGGAATGGAACGAAAACATATAGATGGATGGCCCAATGACTGTCTGTGTTTACACAGTGAACTACTGTCCATTAACTCAACTGAGCTGAGCTCCAGATGTTTTAAATTAATTAAGGTCAGAACTAAACAAACGCTGCGTGCAGAAAAACTATTCCATTCATATTTGTTAATACTCAGCTGGTGGTGGGAGTCACTTGACCCCGTTAGAAAAATTAGCCAAAGTCTTTTGACTCAATTAACACTGGAAAACGGAGAAGAGTTACTAAGAATTCATCTAAAGAACGATCGCGAAAATTCAAATTTAAATTCACCTCAATATATTTAGGTTTTTAGAAGAGTTTTTTTTTTTTTTTAGATTTTTTTAGTTTTTTTTTTCAAGTATTTATTACAAATTGAAATTATTGTCAGCTGCATTTTTTTATAAATTGGCAGACATAAGTTAGTCCTTGCAGTCAAAGGCGCTTTTAAACTTGCAGCATAGAATTCAAATAAAACTCCAATAATCAAATTCGAAATTCGAGTTTGGTTTTCAATACATGTAATTAATTACTATAGCGTCTAAAATATACAAAAAAGGAACAATTTATGGCGCTCATGTTGTTCGGGAGCAGCTCATAAATGAGTTGATTTTGTTTTCTTTTTATTGTGTTTTATAATAAATGTAAATCGATTTTTTTTTCATATACTTGCACTTAAAACTAAGACATGAGCTAAAAAAAAAAATATAAATGAAAATAAAAACTTTATTGAGAGTTGTAGATTATGTTGGTTTGTTTTTGTTTTTGTTTTTTTTACTACGGGAAGTACGCACTTAAAGGCAATAATTGATTGGAGACAGCCCTGGTGTTTTTTGGGCTGGCAGTTTTGAAAAAATTCAATTCGTTGTAGAGGATTTTGAGACTACAGTTATGTGAGCTACTTTCACTGATTTCCGGCTCATGGTGTGGGAAACCAAAGCTAGTCGTTGTTCATTTCGGGGAACCCCATTTTGATGCATTCGTCGTTGTTGTTGTTCTTGTTGTTTTCTTGATCTTGTATTTTTTTATGTTCGTTTTCGTTCGTTTACAAAATTGAGCGGTGAGCTGTTAAGAATTAAAAACAAAAATACATTATTAACAATTAATATTAGAAATAAATTAGCAACAAAAATTAAAAAATTATGTGATTGCGTGCAAATATGTGAATATTCTACGAAGTTAGTTACAATTTTGATAAGTCTAAAGTTTGATGGTGTTAAACTAGATGCTACTTGGTTTTGAGGAGTTTCAAACGTGTAGTCTACTTCTAGGGATACGACTCTATATATATAGTCAAGACAGTACTATATTGGCACTACATGTCAGCTATGTAGTTTGCATGAATCAAATTTTAGACATGCTACAGTTGGATCCATAAACTATAATTATTTCTTACCAATTTGTTTTGTTTTGCGTTTCGTTACATGTAATTTATGTAAATTAAAGTACAAAAAAATTACAGAAGTGCTATATGATATAGCGTCGCTTGTTATTATAGCTAACGATTTTAATTTTTTTTTTATTTTTATATTTTATTTTGATTTAGATTTTTGATTTAGAAATAATCCTCTGCCTCAGCTGTGTATGGCAAATAAATGTAAAATAAAATAAAAATAATAATGTTAAAGAATTCATTTTCAGATGGGCAATACTAGTAAATTAAAGGAAGGCTCTGGAATCGAAAGTGAATACAAACTAGGCTCGATGTGATTGATTCACATGCTTCCATGAAGTTTCAGAAAATAACGAATTTTTTTTGGGGGACGATTTTTGAAAGTTTTGCCAGTAAAATGCTACTCAGCATGAAATATATATACAGGGTGCTATACATGGGATTAAAGGTAATAAGTTATGTTGAGACTACTTACGTGTCAAGGGTCTGGCTGGATGCTTGGACCACAGATAACGATTCTTCACCGGCGACAAGTACGAATCACGGGCCACAGGGCTCGAGGCACGAGGCACCGAGGTGGCACGGAAGGGCACCAAATCATCCACATCCCACCAGAAGGGATCGCGAACGATCGAGGAGATGGGCAAGTTGGGGCTGGGGCTCAACAAATCCCTGAAGCGGTTGCGTGGATGGAAGATTGGAAGTCCTAATTTGGTTCGACATAGCATTTGGCGTGTGTTTGTTGTAGTTTTGGTTGTAGTTGTAGTTGTTGTTGTGATTGATCCGACGATGTATTGAGTGCGTTTTTGTAGGGTATACAATTAAAGTTGTTGAATTTTGTTGTGTTTGATTGTAGTATTGCAATGTATACAAGAAGAGCAGAAAGAAAAATATTGTTTGCTTTGCTTTTAAACTAAAATACAAAAATTAAATAAAAAAAAAAACAAGAAAAGACAACGCTTTAACATCAACTTGTTTTTTGATATTTTCCATGCGTATGCGGGATTTTCGTAGTGGAAAAATTACCAAAAATCTAAGGAAGGAAATAGTATGAAGATAGTTGGAGTTGTGGGTGGGGTAGATAGATGCCAGGCGCTACGGGAAGCAATTCAAAAAGCAGTATGCATGGGGAGCAGCAGTAGAAGAAGAAGTGATTATAGACTTTAAGCACGGCGCTTACATTACTTATTTTTTTTTCAAAATATTTCTTTTTTTTTTTTTTGCTGATGCTGTTGGCAGTACACTCAATAAACGTAAACAATTTTTGTTTTGGGTAGAAGCCAAAGTAAAAAAAAAATTCGAATTTGTTTGAAAAATTCCAGCGACACAGTGAAAAGAGAGAGTAAGAGACTGAAATTGATACGAACGTATTTCGAAAAATATGGCAATAATTTTTCAACACGTCTGTCATCATCAGCATTCAAAGTCTTCAAGTATCTCCATTGTATTGTGTCCAATTTGGGCAACAAAAGCCATTTAATAACAACAACTAAAACGTTTCGTCTCTTCTTGCATAAAGAATAACGATTTAAGATGAAGAATTTCGATTTTTACCCTCAGCATCGTAGGCGACTTCAGTGGGACGTGGTCCCCAGCGACCGGCTTTAACAGGAGTGGGACTTGGCGAGCCGGCACGCTCAAAAATGCTTGGCCTGGTAGCCGGAGCTGAACCGGCTGCCTCAGCTGCAGCCTCAGCGATAGCGGGCAACTTACTTTCAAAGAGTTCATCCAATGGTTCCAACGAGCTGGCACGGAAGCTTGGTCGCGTGAATGGAGCCAGGCTAGTGGCACGATCGAATACCGATGGTCCACCACGTGGCACGCTGCCTTCGCGATTCCAGTACACTGGTGGTGGCACATAGGGCTCACTGCCAGCACGGGTGCTGCGGGCGGGACGGAACGGCGAGGCCGAACGGCGGGCTGAAATAATCAAATAGAAGACACATACTTAGATATAGCAGAGGTGGCTAACTAGAGCATGAACGGCAGATGCAGTCGAACTTAATCGACTGCTAAATTTCATGTGCCAAAAAGTGTGCTCCTCAATTTAAATTGGAATCTAAGATAATTAGAGCGTGTGATAGCTGGCTGTTATGCACTTAATCATCTTCTCGACGCTAGCTATTGTACTTCTACTTTAGTTTACCAAAAGGACCATATTTTTATGTGTTGCGAGATAAACATTATTTCATAGACAACTGTATTAAAGTTGTTCAAAAATTGAATGACCTAAAAGACCTTTAATTTCTAACTACAAACTTAACCCAGCTTACAGATGCTGTGTTTTAGTCACCTTTTAAATATATTTTAGCCACTCGCTTATCACTTGCTGTAAATACTAAAACTTAGCCCTAACTTGTATAGCCTAATTCAGTCACTTTTACCATTTGACTATCAAACTATCATTTAAGTTGTATCAAAATTGTAAATGCAAGCAAGAGAAAATCTGTTTTCCTTTTGCTACAAACAGAAAACGAATTTAATCTACTTGTTGACAAGTTAGTGGCATAAAATCAGTTTCTATCGGACACTTCCTTTGACAAGTTTGTCCATTGCAAAAAGCGTCAAAGATACATGTGTTTTCTAAAGAGACTCTGCTATTTAGCAACTGAGTTTGAAACTTTTATTAATTAAATTTGTAAATAAACTTTAACTAAATTCGGTTCTCTTCTCTATCTTTGCAGTTTGCACTCATTTACTTAACAAAATGTAAGTATACTTACCCAAATACACTCTATAAAACCACAACAACCCAACGATGCTTAAATTTAACAATATCTCACTCTAAACAAAATACATAGTACAAAATTACAAAACTGTGGGCACGATACAAGTAATTGGAATAATTCAGACAACAATTCTATGGATTATAATAGATTTATGTTGAATACTGCCGAAAGGACTTGACAACAAAACAAGATACAAACAAAAAATATAAAATGTGGAACACATTGAACATAATATTCGTTAAATATTTCATTTGAGTTTGACGATTTTCGGTTTAGTTTTGTTTAATTGTTGGCAGTTTATTTACAGGCACCGCACAGTGTATGTACTTAGTAACTATGTTTATTTTTAGTAGTGAGTGTCGACGAAGAGATGAACAAGTAACAGCAAGTGTAACAGTAACAGGACACAAGGACGTGGTACAACACAGATTGTATTAATTTCAATGATAATTAATTTTGATTATTTTCCAAGAAAAGAAAAAAAGATAGTCTATGGAAAAAACACAGTTGTTTGTATATTAAATAATGTTTTTATTAATATTTGTTTTGCATTAATCTTAAAAAAAGAAATGTCGTCAGAGTTTTGACAAAGCCAGAGGCATCAGAGGCGGGAGATAGTGCTATATATATTCATACAGACTATTGCGATCAAAAATCTCGTTTAGGTGCGTTCAGAATTTCTATGGTACAGCTGTTAGAAGAAAAGGGTTAGGGCTTAACACTAGGGATGGTTTGGGGAGCAAGGGTAGGGGTAAAATTTTAATGGGGGCTGGGTGATTTGGCGAATGAATTTCGAATGATTGGGAGAGTTAAAATGTTTATTCTATATATATTGTCATATAATTAATTATCGATGTTTTAAATGATATTTTCTGAGTATGACTAAATTAAAATTAGAGTTTTTTTTTATAAATGTTTTGTTTTGGTTTTATTATTTTCGCAGTTGTTGTTGTTGTTTTATATCTCGTAAATAAAGTAAGTTAAAAATTAAATAAAGCATCATATCATACAATGAAACATTTAACGAAATTATTTTTGTTGTTGTTGTTGTTTTACTATATTGGGGCTGGATTCTTTTTACAGACAAAAGTTATTTAAAATTATATAATCGTTAACAATTTCTGCATAATTTTACAATTTACTAAAGCTAAGCCAAAACATAAGTATTTCACCAGTTTTAACCAGCTTATTTCGAATGTAACGCTCAGCGCTTCAAACTTTAATAGCTGCAAGATATATATAAGTATAGTATGATACAGTGTTAAAGATATAGTCCGTTAAAGCATATTATATGTAGAAATCGCCACAGAAACCTTGAGCTGAGTAAATTTCCTTTTCCAAAGAAATGAACTCGTCAAGTTTCGTGTTCAATTTGGTGTTCAATTTGTATTCGATTTTTATTTTCGTTTTTTGTTTTGTCTGTAAATTTGTTGACTGAATTTGAAAAAATTCTGTATAGTTGTTGTTTTTCGAATCGAATTTGATGTTGATTTGCTATTTTTTTCGTGCTTACATTTTGTAATTTTTTTCTTTGGATAGTTTTACAATGTAATTTTCAATAATTTTCGCATATCATTTTCGTTGATTTTAATTGAAATGTTGTTGTTGTTGATGTTGTAGTTGTTGTTGTTACTTTCTTATGGTTGTTGTTGTTCTTGTGTTTTTTGGGCGTTTTTGTTTAAAAAATGTCTTTGATATCCTTACCCTTGTTGAGTTCTGCCAACAGCTTATCCTCTGGCTCGTATTCCAAAGGCACCAGAGAGTTTGGTGTGAGTGGCTTGTCTCTCAAGTAGAGACCATAGCGAGATGGGTATCTGGAAAATTTCAAAAAAATATTCAAATCTCAGTAAACTATAAAAGTTTTTACACCTTTTATGGATACACACCTGCGCTCAATTTCTTGCATGCGCTTCAAATGATCATTCCAGGCCTTCTCTGCGTCGTAGTTAGCTGGAACTGTGAACAGAATGGAGTTCCAATTTAAAAATAAATTCGATTCATGTTTGAAAACTACAGAAATGAACTCAACAAGTTATTTATGCTTACTTGTGAGTGCAAACGAAAAAAAAATTAGTTTGGCGCTATTAGACTAGGGCTCACATAGCGTATGCGTAATATTCCATTAAAAGCAGTTGGATATACGTACGATATTTATCCAAAAAAAGCAGTTTATATAATTATTAAGCAGCAGAAAAGAAAAAGAATTTTTAAATATAGTAGTAATTGATAGCAAAAAGTGAAAAGAAATTCGAAATTATGGAAAAAATATCAAATGGAATGATTATGGTTAAAACTCAATGTGATACCAAATACCTTATGGATGACATTATGAATATGCAGACGATGATCCCACAGCGTAGCAATGAAATATTAAAAATGTTTTAATATGTTTTATTTTTTATTGAATATTAGCAAACAAAACTACACAAGAATAAAGTGCCATAAATCATTCTAGACACATAAGCTAAGGCTACAAATTCTAATCTCAATATTTACTAAATCCATACATATAGAAATATATATATAACTAAATTGCGAAAAAGTTTTTTTTTGTAGTGCGCTGCGAGTTGAGAGATATTTTCAATATTTTTTTTTTCATGTTAATTTTTCTCTCATTTTTACAACATTTACATATATAATTTTTGACGACAAACATTTATGTATATTCTGAAACATTAATGAGAAAAAAAGAGAGAAAATAAATTGGTTAGTTTCGACAAAACAAAACAGTACATTTGACTGTGCGGGGAGTGGGTGTGACAAATCGCCAGTTAAGTGCTGTGTAGGGTAGAGCATTATCAAAGGGTCACGCAGGAAATGGAACCTCAACAATTTCATAAAAGTTATTATAAAACACGAAAAGAAGACGAACAGAAAACGAGAAAAAAAAAGTGTATCTAAAATTGTGTGCCTCAGTTATTTGATACGAAGAAACGCACGAAACAGTTTTGAAAATATTCTCCCATGGCTTATGTACCTGAAACATATAAATACTATATGTATGCATGTTTATATACATATCGAATATGTGTGTAGCTGTGAGCTTATGAACATGTGTATATTTTGTCTAAACTTTTTGTGGGCCTTTGCCAAAAACAATTCACACAGCGCACACAAATACTCAAAAATCATTGACGTAATATTTTTTTGGCTCTGCGTTAGATTCTATATATCTATTATTATTATTTTCTATTTGTTCATATTATTTATATAATTATGAAATCATAGAGAGAAATGTAGTTTAATTTAGACGCCAAGGTGTACAGCAAAGCGTTTTTAAAATGCATGATTGGCAGATGCAATGATTGACCGACTGATTGACTGACTGACTGACCGACTGATGAGTAATTTAAAAGTATAATAAATAGAGCAAAAAGAAAGCTAACAATAAAGTGTTTTTTTTTATCTGTGCGGGTTACTGTTTGCTGTAGGATGTATGTAAATTTATTAAAAGTACTTGCGTTAAGTACTCGATACTTACTTGTTCTGCTGTAATGATGATCGTAGATGGCACGTGGCGAGTAGCCATAAGTGTCACGGCTCACGGGCAAGTATCTGTAGCCAGATGACTGCACACGCTCGTTGGCCGTGGCGGGCTCATCGTAGATGCTCCTGTATGTGGGCGAGTCCAGGTACGAGCTGTATGGACGAGATGGCTTTGGTGCTTCATGAGCACGGATATCCTCGGAGCCTATGGAAAGCAGAGAAACATATATTCATTAGGAATTCATTTGATTCAGTTTCTATAGTTATGATTACCAAATCATATATAGCGACAGAATATGTATATGCCTCTGGCTGTTTACTTCATTAGGTTTTGTGCTACACAAATTTTCTTTCTTTTCTTTTTTTTCTCTTTTCTTGCCATTTGGATCATTGCCAAAAAAGTTGATTTTGTATTTCGAATTTCGGATTTCGAATTTTGTATATGATCGCCTAGTTATTTTTCCTTGGCGCAGCAGCCACATTTTTTCGCTTTGTTTGGCTCATGAGCACATAGTTAAAATATTTTCAATATACACACATCTATTCCACTCTATCACTCTCCTTATTTTTCCCACTCTCCCTCTCTGTCACTCCTAACTATATGGGAAAGCTTCTCAGATCTCATTAGAATATGTGTCTGTATGTTTAGCTTTTTTTTTTTGGGTGATTATGCCTAAAATGACACCTGCCAAAAACTAAAACAAAAAATAGACCAAACTTCTATATGCTTATGTGCTATTTATGTACCTCTAAAAGTCTATAAAACATTGGATAAAGCTGCGCACTAATACTTGTATATGTAGCTGGTATTAAATTAACTTACCCTTCAGGGATCTGATGTAGGATTGCCAGAATTTGGCCTTCTTGCTGGGGCTCTCATTGCGCCCAATCATTTCCAAATGACTCTTGAACATTTTGATCGATTTGTTTTGTGTCTTTCAAGCACAAGAAATATTCGTTGAACTCGTTCGCTGCAATACCCGAAAAGATGTTGATTTTATTGTAAATTTTTTCAATTTAATTTGTATTTGTTGTAGTTAGTTTTTTTGTTTTTTTTTTAATTTTTTTGGCTTCTTGGTTTTGCACTTTGCACCAAATTTCAAATGTTTTTCTGTCAACGCAAAAGTTCTCGACTCTCAAGTTTTATCTCACGTTTTGGCTCCGATTGTGAGTGTTATTCGATTGTTCAAATGTCAGCACTCGCACGAGATTCGAACAGCACACAACCCTAGAAATGTCTCTTTATTTATTTATTTGATTTTCTTATTTTTTGTTCCCTATTCGCTTGCTTTACATGTAAATGTGTCCAAATCTTGTCTGACTCGGCGCTTTTGTTCAGTTCGAAAATAAACAGACTGTGTGCCACTTTAGAGCAGAGCAAAGTTTACAACAAAAACTGTATAAAATAGTCGAGTGTATATATGCAAAATTTAATCATACATAAGTTATATATATATATATATATATATACAACAAGATCAATCACTAAAAATAAATTCAATTCTCAAATATAATCGTCTGTATACGCATTTATAAAAAATCTATATGAAAAACCATACAGAACTTTTCACACTTGCTATATATACGAAACTAGCAAAATTCTATATACATAAAGTCTAACTGTGTATGTATGTGTGTGTATACGTGTATACGTGTTTGTATGTGTGTGACGACGTTCGGCGCGATCTGCAGCTAAATTTGCGTTATTTTTAAATGTCCTTGAGTTGAATTTTTTCCTGGCGGGCGTCAGGTTAAAAAAGCGACGCCAAAATTCTCAAATTAATTTCGAAATTTTTTATACATTTTTCAGTTAAGTTTTCGAAACATTTTGCCAACATTTGTCATAGAAGAAATACTGATTTATTAATTTAAATCATTCGATTTCAAAATAAAGTTCCATATCAAAATTCAACACTTCACAATAGCTTTGCTTATTTCCAAAACAAACGTCTTCAATAATATTCACTTTGGTGTCAAATGTCTAAGTCTTATATAATCATCAATTTTCATTCATAATTTTTTTGGTTTAATTTTTTTTTCAGTCATAATTCCATTTTGAAAATTGAAAAGTTTTGAAGCGTCTTCGGCGCATTTGGAGTAAATATTTATATTGTTGCACTTGATAATTGTTTAATGATTGCACAGATTTATTATTTTAATTGGTAAATTGTCACAGATGTATGCATATAGAGTCAGTTGAAGTAGTATTATATTATTTATAAGTGGTATTCGTTGTTGCTTGGCTTACAATTTGCTTTACTCCTAAAAAATAGCGATCTATCCTCAACGAAGAATTTTTTCAAACTGCAAACCGTTCGAAATTCGCCTCACCAATTTTACTCGTTTCAGTATTTGCCATTTGTTTCACAGCCGACAAAAGCACGATATTCCTTTACGGCGTAGGTAGTCTGTATCTTTGTATCTGTATCTTTCACTATGTCTATATCTGTGTCTTAGTCTATGAGTGTATCTCAGTGTGTGTGGCGAAAAAAGCTCAGCCAGTTCGGCTATAGCTTTCGGCCAGATCGGTGGGCATTCGAGGGCGGCATCTAACATCGCCCACTCATTGTTGTGGATTTAAATGAATGCGATGACGGCGATGATCATAAAAAGAAAGCCCGAAATTAACCCATACCCACAAATAACAGTATATATTCATATCCCAAAATTCTATGGCATTATTTTGGTTTCACGATCTATATGTTTTTGTTCCACAAACTTTGTTTGATCATACGTTTCTGTACGTATCCGTCCCATTCATATATTTGTGATTACTTTTTTGCTCTTTTTTACATTTTGTACCATTAACTCATTTCAAAATATACCAAAAATGCAGAAGGAAATGCGTCAATTTTGTTATTGAATTGAGCATTGAACTGTGCATCTCTAGTACTTTTCTATATTTTATTAAAATTAACTCTTAAACACCATAGAATTGCTTTGAATTTAAACCACAATAATTCTGGCTGACTTAAAGTTTAACAAACTTTTAAGATTCATATTGGTTGGCTTTGCATTAAACGGTATTCCTGGAATTGTAATAATTTATTCACATGTTATTTTTACAACCACACATTTTTAACCTGTTTTTATAATGCAAAATCAATGGGCTACATGTGGGCTTTTTGAAAATAAACAAGCTGCACCCGTGTGTAAACTTAAAATTTGAATTTTCATTTAAACAAAACAGATTCCGGAAAATGTAAAAGCAATTTTGGCGCATAAAATAAACACTGGCTAGCTGGAAACAATTTGAATGTGGGTGTTTTAAGAATCCACATCAAAATCAGAACATAAAACTGTTTGCTGAGTTGCCACTGAATGAAAGGAAGGAAGGCCAAATGAACTGAGCGAATCGAGCAACCCAATGTGAACATTATTTTATTTATAGTGCTGTTATCTGAGACTCGACCTTTCAGCATTCACAAAAATTAAACACAGAGCGTACTTCCGTTTTAATTTTCAATATTCTGGAATTCTGGCTATTTACGTCATTTTTAGCTGTTCAAGGCTAATGCAATTGCATCGTCAGTTCATTTGACTTTGTTGTTTGTTTACCTTACATAAGACTGAGCATTTATTTAGCTGTTTTGCCCTTAAACGAACTATAAACGTAATTCTCTGATATTGAACTTGACTTTACACCACGGTGCATACAAAGAATCACAAAAGAACAATTGGCAAATACCTGGCAGAGATCTCTTTTTTTGGCAAATCGAATGGCGAAATGCACCTACGAAAAAGTGCTTAAAATCATTTAAAACTTTTACTTTCTGGCACACGTTCGCTTTGTTTGAAATAAACAATTTGGGTTAAAAAAAAAATCAACTAGAAATGGCAACAAAAGTAATCACTTTGATCTTGATTCAATTGTAGTTGACAAAGGGCTTGAATACCAAAGAAAACCCAAAATGTACCACGAATGTACTTTGTTTATTTCTTTTTCAAAATGTTGTTCGTCTTTAATAACTCAAGTTGGCGTTAACGATGGAAATTGCTTTAACGGAAGTCATACTTATGCTGCGAATCCCTTTGGTCTAAAGCACGCTCTCTCTCTTTCTCTCTCAATTCCCAATTGGTTTACGTTTGTGGCGTACCTTAAATACAAAAACATATTTCTACAGAAATCTCAATTATGTGAAAGCAAACAATTCCAAGCAAGCATCATACATCATTGTAAGCAGCCCGAATAATAATACGAAAGAATTAAGTTTGTGTATCATAAACAATTCATATGTATGGGGCACTTGTGCAAAAGTTTTTGGGGCCATTTAAGAAATGAGGTCAATTATTAAGCTAATTATTTAGCGCTCTTCTGCAGCGAACACACAATCACACACGCACTCGCACAACCACAAATATTTAAATAAATTTCGTTGTCGCCGAGCAAATAATTTACCATAAACTATCAACGAAAATGCCACAGTGGCATGAATAATGCACAATTTAATTAATTACATATACAAATTGTAATTTGTATTTGATCAAAGTCACAGGCAATAAACACAAATATTCCATTACACCTAGAGGAAAATTAATGATTTATTCTTACTGCAATTGCTGGCTATATGAAATAATATATAAATATACTTATAAATGTATTTAATTTGAGTGTCAAGCGAAATGAAACGAAACGAGAACGCGAACGAGAATGAAATTAAAAATATAAATAAAATGCACACAATGTCAACTCGGCGTATGAGCAATTTCCAACATTACGTTAACCTGTCCAAATTACTGACTTGCATTTACCCTATAAATATAATTTTATCTGGCTATTATGCGCAGCGTATACACCCATTTTTGTTAGCAGTGCTTCTACAGGGTATTCGCATAGAAAAGTTTGAGTCATACTGCCAAGCTATGGCCATTATGTTAAGCCAAAAGAGAAATCTAAAAAAAAAAGCGAAAAATATTAAGTTAAATGATTTTTGTTTTCGTTCCGAAAACTGAAAAGCTCCCGTCGCTCTACAAGTACGTGTATATCCCATAGATACATACTTACTTATACATAGTTGGGCAGCATTCGTCTAAGTATATTTAACCTTAACATATCGCAGCCACCTTCAAAGCGCAAAAATGTTCAAAATAAAATTTCTCACAAAATATAAAAATAAATACATGTACTCAGCTCTCAGTTGTGCTGGCTCCTATGTATGTGTGTGTGTATCTTTAGCTATGTATCTAATGCCCTGCTAGGGTATTGCACATGGTATATAATACCATCTCTCTGGCTTTAAAGGTTGCTCCACAATGTTACCCACGCAAATGAACTTGAAAATTAATTGTTTGCCTCATAATTACACACACATTTCTGTGTATACAGACTCTGTACATAAGATATACACAGATATCTTAGATATATGCACATATATATTTAACCATTGCCAGTAGGTGTTGGCTTTAATAATTTATTTTCCTTTCGGATTTTTCGTTTGTTTATAAATTCATTTCAACTTATGGCAGCCGCCAATGTTATTGCTTTAATTTTGCATATGACGTGAATATTCAAAAGTTTCTATTCATTAAGGCTGTTAAATTAAATCAAAACAAGTCAAAGTGTCATGCATATAGAGTACAGTAATGCCACTAAAGCACCTTCAACGGAACTCAACTGAAATGCCTGTCAAAATATGTTAGCTTCACCCGCTTTCACATCATCACTCACTGTCAAAAAGGACGACAAATTTGCTCATCATTCTCATTCACACGGATGCCTGATGGTCAAGGACATCACGGTCAACTGTGTTGGCGCGAAAAACTATTAGCCAACCCCTCAACCTGATCCTGAAATGTATGCACATTGCAGTTGTTGCCTTGAAAATCTATATTCCCATAATTTGCAGTGATTTATGATTGAAAAAACTGCGGAATTCAGGCAACAAATTCACTTTTATGCATATTTAAGCAGCTTTACAGTGAAATTTGTAGTAGATTTGGTTTAACAAATGGCGTTGCCTTTATCAAAAGAATAATTTAAAAATTTATTTAAGGAAATTTCTCTTAAAGAATATGCAATAGTTTGTTTAATAACAATACCCAGTTATGATTAAATAATCCATATTGTTTTGTGTGGATTAAGTTCCACACTTTAGCTTTAAAAGCTTACATTTTAAATGTATCTTTTTGACAACCAAGTCGCAATTTAAAAATATACACTTTGGAAAACACGCAATTGCTGTCAACAAAACTCGTAAAAAATCTTTTAGCCCACCCAAAACAATTATTTAATAAATATCACTTTAAATTTCAATAGTTTAAAGTCGCTTCTTTTCACCTGCGAACACTTCCTGAAGTATACACTGATATCAGCGTCATATCAATAGACTGTTGACGTCACTGTGAACAACACACTGACATCCTGTTTATTATTTAGCCAAAATGTATACAAATTAGCTGAAATAACACCAAATATATACACGAGTATATGTCTAAATAAATACACAGTATATCATTCCATTCATGAATAAAAGCCGCAACGTAATTGGTTGTCAGCAAACGAGACATCGAAAAATGTAATAAAAATATAATATTATTAATGCCACAGAAACCGAAAGAGTGTATAGAATTTTGGACATTGTTTTGATGTTTTGAGCACAAGTGTTTTTCTGTTTTGAGGGCGTTTACTGTTTTCGATTTCCCAATGCCAAATAATATGAATATTAGAAACCATTTTCTTAATTCTAGTATTCTTGTTAATTTCAAGTACATTGTACAATGTTGTGGTGACAAGTTGTTAGACTTTTTGCTGTTTTTCTGAGCTTATTTTGACCATTTCATTGTTCACACATCATTTTGTTTTATAAATAAATTGAAAATACATTTTGTTGCTTTATTTTTCTCTTTTTTTTTCCATCTATATTTCATGAAGATTTATCTGCATTAATGTTGGCTTTTCTTTTATAAAAAAAAAATCTAAAAACACGAACAGGAAAACAGCAACATTAAAAGCGAAAGCTTTTCCATTTTTCCCAATTTGTTGGACTGACGTCAAGGGATTGTGTTTTCGTTTATATAAAATGTTATGGGCAATTAAATTAAAACTGGATAAAAATTGTATAATAAAAGTATCAAAACAAATTAAACAATCGCTGCGCAAGTCAATATCCATTGTCGAATATTGTTAACATCAAAGTACAACTTTGGGATACTTTTTTCATCATGAGATGCCTATTGAATTACAGCGAAATGCATTGAAGTGAAAAACGCTAGAGGGAAATGCAAATAACTCGCTTGATTTTTCCATAAATTTATTATTCTGCTTTCTTTGGTTTCACGTTCGGCTTGGAATTTTATTTATTTTGATTCGCCCCAAAGATACATTTATGAATGGAGACGAATCTTTTTTCTGCTTTTTTTTGAATGGTAAGAGTGTGGATAACCATAAAGAATACAATGAAATATGTTTATGACAAAACAAATGGCAATAAAACGTAAATAAGGCAATGCAAAGTGAGAATAATGGATTTTATTTATCCCCCATACCCTGTAAATGCCCCTTACACAGGTGTTATAAGCGAAAGCTTACAGCTTCAAGGTAAATGGTTGAATTCGTTTTTTTAGTTTTTCACCCCATTTGAAGACGTTGAAAATTTACTAACTTAAAGTCTATTTTGCCTAAAAAACTTACAAGAATATTCTACGGTTCATAAATTAATTTATGTTTTAATATATTCTAGAGGGTAGCTTTCAGTCTTGCCCACTTGTTGCTGATCGGTTCTTTTATCTTGCTTTTTGATGTTTTGTCCATTTCCGCACGTTCAGTATTGTGGCATACAAAAAATAGAAATTTGACTACTTTTTTTTACAATTACAATCGAAATCTTAAATTTAAACAGAATTTTACTCTCAAAGCCTCAAAGCCTTTCGAAGGAGAACACTCATTTTTGAAACTGTATAAAACTTGTTACATTTATAGATTATTTAGCTTTTGTGGAGCCTCAAGACTCCTATATCTTGTCTTTGGAATTACTTGTAAAATTACCTTTCGTTTGTGACACTTTTAATTTAGCATCAGTCGCAGCTGTAATGCCACGTCGCAATTTGTGTCTTGTAATTTACAGCGCATTGTAAGCGGAAGTGCAACCTTGACGCGTAAGATGGAGTCGGCTCTTATCTCATCTATTCATCTTTGGCTTTGAGTGTGCCTTCAAGTGCATAACTCAATTTACAGCTTATATGACTAGCAATTGACACGAGCATATGTATGCGAGTGCAACTAGTTGCAATAACATATGTTGCAAGTGTCTCTTGGTGTCGCCACTATTTATTATGCAAGTTTTCTCCTTGGAATCCCCAAGGCAATCGTGCTTTGAATATGTCCCAATTACAGTGGCAGCTGCATCGTCAGGTGCCCTTTGAAAGCAATTGAATTAGCATTGATTCAAGCCATCGCATAGCTCCAGATTGCCAACTGCAAAGCTGCGGCTAGCAACGCAATGTCGTATAAATAACCATTTCACTACCTTTTTCACACTTAATTGTTGGCTATGTACACGTAAATTGACTTCACCGTTTTCACAGCCAATTAGAATGGTAATAAAATGTAGTTTCATGCAAGTAAAAATAGTTAACAGACTCCACTTCAAATTAGCTTAAATAAGAAATTTTCCATTGGTGGGATTACACGGCGTATGCTCGTTGTAAACGCATGCTTGCCGCTTGGATTGTTCCACGGAAAACTAATTGCATTTTGTGCATACCAGCGTTATTATTTAATGCCTTTTAAATAGACAACTCAATTAACTCGTACTGCACAACGTGGCGTATGCGCAATGTTTTTCTGTAGCTTCTCCGATAAAGCACTCAGCTTTCCACATGGCAACATGTGGACCAATAAAGTGCATTTTTCACTTCCACTGGCTCTCATACACAAACGGAAAGTCTGAATAATAATGGATGAAGTTGCTCTTAAAACACTTTAACTGAAAACCCTGTACTTCAAGAGTGTACACTAAAGGGTGTTTATTTAACACGGCATATGCTGTGATTGCTTCCTGCTCGCACTGAATTTGTGTTACTTGGCCGCACAGTTGTTGTTTATTTTTTAAATCACAAACTGGTGATGGCTTTGCTGGATTTGTGGCATCAAAAGACGAAGCAATCTATTGACATATTCCCCAAAGGCAATAGAAAAAGCAAATCAACTGATTTGACTTGGGGCTGATATAAATTATGAGGCGCCAACTGTCTGGCGCGTTGCACAAAAGTCAACATTAGTTGTTAGCCTTTGGGAATCCAGCCAAAATGGAAACAGTTCTGCAGAAAAACTAAAAAGCAAGCGGAGCAACCATCAAAGTAAAATAAATTAAAATTAAATATAATTCAATTAAATGTATGGTAAAATATAAGTGTTATGCACAACAAATAATTTAATTAAAATTCCTAATTTTATTGGCAGTTAATTTATTTCTATATAATTAAAAAATTCCTACGTAGCAATTTTTTACACGGGGCGTATGCTTCATATAAACGGAATGGCTATGTTAAAGCTAGTTTAATAATTTTCTATTTTGACTCTAGGTTTTTTTTAACTTATTCGCTTAAATTAATATTTTTTATTTACATACATACAGGTCGTTGAGCATACAATTCGCAGCAATGTGTGCAAACCGTGTCAATTACCATTAAGTTGGAAGTTGGGAGCTTCTTTTGATGCACTCTGGGATTAAACACTAGAGCAACATGTATGGACTGCTGTTGGAGAATTTATCGGAGTACATAAAGTCCGTTTATGGCGAGGAGAAATGGGAGGACATCAGACGTCAAGCTGGCATTGATTCGCCCTCGTTCAGTGTGCATCAGGTTTATCCCGAGAATCTGCTGCAGAAGCTGGCAAAGAAGGCGCAAACCGTAAGAATTAACAAATGAACTCTAGTAAAACTTTGTTTTGTTGTTATATATTTGAAATATGAACACTTTAATTAATATTATTTATATTGACAGGTACTAGGCGTATCGGAGCGTGAGTTTATGGATCGCTTGGGTGTCTATTTTGTTGGCTTTGTGGGACAGTATGGCTACGATCGCGTGTTATCCGTGCTTGGACGACACATGAGAGACTTTCTCAACGGTCTGGACAATCTACACGAGTATCTAAAATTCTCGTATCCACGCATGCGAGCACCGAGTTTCATCTGTGAGAACGAGACCAAACAGGGACTTACATTGCACTATCGATCTAAGCGGCGTGGTTTCGTCTACTACACGATGGGACAGATACGTGAGGTGGCACGCTACTTCTATCACAAGGAGATGCACATCGAGCTGATGCGCGAGGAAATTTTATTTGATACGGTGCACGTGACATTTCAGCTGACATTTGATAACCGCGCCTTCACCCTCGCCTCCCTGGCCATGACGCGCGAAGAGAAGCATTTGCCCATTAGTGCTCACGTACTGTTCGAGATATTCCCATTTTGTATTGTTTTTGGGTATGTACAACTAACAAGCAGTCAAGTTGTAGCTAGATTTGGCTAGGGAAATAACTTGAAGTCTTAATTATTTAAGTTGTTGGGAAGAATGTTAAAAAAATGTTTATGTTTACAAAATTATCAATAAACTTATGTCTAGTCTAAATTTTGTTTCGTGGATCAACTACTAACTAACTCTCCTCCTCTCTCCCCCTCACTTTCTCTTTCTATCTTTCTTCTTCCAGCGCCGACATGATTGTGCGTAGCATTGGTAACTCTTTGATGGTCATATTACCGGAATTGTTGGGCAAGAAGATTACAGCCTGGTTCGATTTGGTGCGACCTCTGATTGCATTCAAATTCCAAACTGTATGTACTCCCAGCTTCATTGTCAAGACTAATTAGCCAAATTAACTAATTAATAGATACTGAATCGTACGAACAACATTTTCGAGCTGGTCACCGTGGATCCTGTTACAGAGCGACTGGATGCACAAAACGAGGATTTGCTATTGCACGACGACGGCAGCGAACCAGAGAAATCATTGCGTCTCAAAGGTAATGGAGTAGAAGTTTTTCAACAAGAAACTGAAACTAATTTCATTAATCAGGTCAAATGGTTTATATGGAAAACTGGCGCATGATTATGTTTCTGGGCACTCCGGTGATGCCCGATCTGACCTCACTGATCACCACGGGACTCTACATCAACGATCTGTCGATGCACGACTTCAGCCGAGATCTTATGCTGGCGGGTACACAGCAGTCGGTGGAGTTGAAGCTGGCCCTGGATCAGGAGCAGCAAAAGTCCAAGAAGCTAGAGGAATCCATGCGTAAGTTGGACGAGGAAATGCGACGAACGGATGAGTTGCTGTACCAGATGATACCCAAACAGGTGGCTGATCGACTGCGACGTGGCGAGAATCCCATAGACACCTGTGAGGTGGGTTAACTTGGATGCCATTGACTCTGTCAGACTCCTCTACAAATTTGCTTGCTCCTCAGATGTTTGACAGTGTCTCGATTCTGTTCTCGGATATTGTGACCTTTACGGAGATTTGCAGCCGGATAACGCCCATGGAGGTGGTGTCCATGTTGAATGCCATGTACTCAATTTTTGACACACTCACCGAGCGCAATTCGGTCTACAAAGTGGAGACTATTGGGGATGCCTACATGGTTGTGGCTGGTGCACCGGACAAGGATGCGAATCATGCCGAGAGAGTCTGTGATATGGCGCTGGATATGGTTGACGCCATAACCGATCTGAAGGATCCCTCTACGGGGCAACATTTGCGCATACGTAAGTGATGAGCATTGAATATATCCAAGACTAATCCTACTTCCTCTTCCTGCTTCCTCCACCCTCGGTTTAGGTGTGGGCGTTCACTCCGGTGCCGTTGTCGCTGGCATCGTGGGTCTGAAGATGCCCCGTTATTGCCTCTTTGGTGATAGCGTAAATACCGCATCCCGTATGGAGTCCACCAGCATTGCAATGAAGGTGCACATCTCAGAGTCAACCAAGGAGCTTATTGGTCCCAGCTACAAGATATTGGAACGCGGTGAGATTGATGTCAAGGGCAAGGGCACCATGAAGACCTACTGGCTGGAGGAGCGGGAGAATCGCTTGCCACTCCAGCTGACCTCTGGGCTGCAGCTACATCCTACCATGTCTGCAGCTCCGCCGCTCACACCAATTCCCAAGGCCATAATGCCGGCACCCAAGCCACTTACACCAGTTCCGCCACCACCACCGGTAGTGGTACCAGTAGCACCGGCAGCAGCTACAACCGATCCTTCCCATTCCTCGTCGCTGGCCAATGTGGTGTTGGGCGCCAGTGGAGCCGTGGCAGCAGCCACAGCGATGGCTCATCATGCTCCAGCTGCTGCCACAGCAATGGCAGCCACTGATGAGCGAAGTAGTCGCATCTACTCGCCTGTTACCTTCAAGGATGTGGCCAGGAGGAGCATTGCCAATTCCCCAGTGCGCAGCTCAGCCGCTGCCGGCAGCTGTTGTCCGGAGCAGCACAAGCGGCGCGAATCCCGCTCCAATTCCACTGGTCACGTGTTCATGCGCTCGCCCAGCGACATCTTTGGCTCACTCATACTGGACACGGAGGAGTTTTTGGAGGATCTGCAGATGTCAAGGGGCTCGCTGGCCAACTCCAGTAGCAATGCCAACAATAATCCTCAATCCCCATGTGGTTTTAGTCCAACTCCACCATTCCGCATTGGCAGCGCGCCACCCAAGCCAAGACCCAGCAATCCCGATATGTTTACGGCAGAGGAATTGGCGGCCATGGATCAACTGACACCACCATCGACGGCTCCACCCTGTGAAACAGCCATTTGCAGCAGTTCTATTCCAATGCCCTCCGCATCCAATGCCTCCCTCGAACGGGACAATGCCATCAAACCGAAGTAAGTGCAACGAAACGAGACTCAATCCTCTGCAGCACTTCCACTCTAATTAGAAAAATCACATTCTCCACTAGCACCACATTGGAGGCGACCAACACACCACCGCCACCGCCTGTTGCCAGCACCTCCAAGGTGGCTGCCAAGAGCACAGTTTCCACATCTGGTGTCTGTCCCATGCATGCTGCGAAGTCACCACCTGTTCAGGTGGGCACAGCACCTGCGGTGGTGCAATCCAACAGCGGCAACAGTAGACCTGGTACTAAGGATTCCATGTCCTCGATATCCTTGCATTCACCGCCACCACATCGCTCCAGTTCCGCTCCAGCCAGGTAAGCACGGGGCAGGCCTGTGACTCTGCGACTTTTGAGACCAAATTCCAATTATGCTGCATATTTCAGACCCCACTCCATGTCGAAGGCGGCGCGAAAAGCTTTTCTGGCCGCCAAACAAACGAAGGCCATGGAGAAGCTGGACAAAATGATTGAGGAGGCGCAGGAAGTGGAATCACAGTCGACAGCGAAGGCGGCCAACATGCGACTGGCTATTTTTGGACACGACGGTGGTGGTGCTGGCGGTGATTTAGCCGCTGGTGGTTGTCCACTCTTTCTGCCACCACCACCACCACAGTCAACACAGGCATTAAGTCGAGCCATGCCCAGTTCCATATCCGATTCAAGTATTTGTAATCATGGGTAAGAAGAATGCCAAATTGATACGTATAAAATTTTAATTGAATTTTCTGGACAGTCATAGCCATGCGCCCAGTTGCCATCATACAATGCACGAAGCCCCGAAGATGAGCAATAGCCAGAGTTTCCAGCACGCCCGCAGCTCTGGACCCATCACGCATCAGTGCTGCAGCGGATTTGGCCATGGCAATGGAAGACACTCACATCGGATGCACTCGAATGCCTGTAATCTGCTCTAGATTAGCCTCCTGAGTAGCCCAATAAACTAATCATATCGCTTCTTAGTCAAAAGAGAGACAAAGAGGGACATCAAGAAAGAAAGTGAAAGAGAGAGCAATTATTAGAGTTTAGTTAGATGTTGATTCTCATAATCTATGTGTACCTAGTAGTATATGGATATATATATTTATGTATAACTTTAGGTAGTGAAAGAGGCTTTAAATGTCTACTAAAAAAAGTGTATAAACTGTTGTTCTTCAACTAAAACTATATAAAATCTAATTAGTTAATTGTTTAAATCGCAAGATTCAAATTTCTTGACCTCTCGAAAATGACAATACAATGAGAAATACTTCAAAATGAATTGAAATTCTTTTAAAATTAAGGCTTTACATATTCTGAGACCACCTGACACATATACATACATATATATTGTATACTATAAACTATATTCTATATACTTACCTCTGTGTATGTAGTACTTAAATGTATTATAAATTTTGTAGTCGTAAATGCTTCAAAATACCTAATTATTTTTTTAAAGAAAGTGCTTAACAACAAAGGACGTTGAATGAACAAGTACAAAACAAAACGGGAAGTAAAAGTATATATATATATATTTATTGTATATATTTGTATTTCGAGAAATGCATCAACTTTTAGGTCCAGCCATAAATACATATAGTGTGTATATAGAGAAAATTTAAAATTGATAATTGAGGGAAAAGCGACGCTAATCGTATTAGGAATTTTTCTGCATTTTGTTTAAATTGGTGTTTATGAAACTGTTATTTTTAGTTAATAGACAGATATCCAAAGCAAAAATTTATAGTAATTAATTTGGTTAACAATTGTATTTTATAGTTTCGAGTTTAATACTATCTGCTCGCATCAACACTCGCAATAAATGCAAAATGAACACAAAATAGTTCAATATTATAAGAGATTAACATTGTTATATGGAATACTGTCTCTTCTAGTTAATTAGTTGTTCTTCAAAAATAAGATCAACGAGAAATCGCTTGAGATCATAAATTATATAATGTGCAAACTATTAGTTTCTGATTTTGGGTTCATTTTCTGTTCATAGCATTGCACTTTATATTGCATATCACATCGAGAAAATAATGCAAGTGTTAAAAGACAAGTAATAACTTAAAATATATATATCTATTTACTATATGTAATCTATATAATTGTGTATGTAGTACTTTGTGTTTTGTAACCACATTTGAAGCGTAGCAATTTATCCGTTTTAAAGATGACTAGAATTTGTTGGGTGGTAGTGATGGTGGTTGTGGAGATGCTGGTGCTCTTTTGGATTTGGTGGTCGTCATTTGCGGTGGGAGTTTCAAGTACTTTCGGTGGCAAGCGTTTGTACAGATTCCAGATTGGAATATATAACGGTGCCATCGAGTGTTTCGATCGTCTGTATTGTCGTCTTACAATAGAAACAGACCTTCGAGTTCATCATATGCTGCATGATGCAGTCACTACAGGATTGATGCTTGCAAGGTGTAAATACTGCAGTGATGGGCTTGGCACAGCAAATCGGACACAATGAATCTTCCGAAGGCAATGTTATGTCCGAGAGCAGCGACTGCTTAATACGCAAATTTTCAATTAGACGCCGCACATCATCGATCTCCTCCGCCGACACATGTGTGGGAACTAAACAATATTCTAGTTTAATAAAATGTAAAAGCGTATCAATTACTGAAAATACTCACACTCATTAAGAGCAAATTTAATGATGGGCGGATCAGCGCGTATTCGCTTGGAGTTATTAATATGCGGCACACGGACATCGTTGGTCAGTGGATCAATATTTGGGCGTGACGAAGGATCAAAGTTGCCACGTGGTATCTCCTTCTGCTCCAGCAGTGGAGTGCGTATCTCACCCAAAGCAAACTCCAAAGTGGCAAACTGAAAACTGGGATCGGTGAGGAAGGCACGAGAAATGCGTGTCACCTTCTGTGGTGTCGTATCGTTGTTCAGTTCATTGCGCAGCAAAGCTAACAATATGCCCAGGGCAGCGCTAATGATAGGGAAGTGAGTAACAGCGTTCAGGTCAGCGGAGCACATGTCGACCACAAACTGAAAGCAACCCGGAGGCACCGTAACGCGTGACAACACCTGACTGATCAACTGACAGATGCGATTTAATATCAAGTCACTATTCGCTCGAGATTCATCGGCCACAAGATCTGGTGCGACAGTTATAATCATTTCCAGACAACGCATCAACGACACCGTCAGCTCAAAGCACATGGAGCAAATCTTTAGTTGCTTAGGCTCAAACAGTGTGTTCTCCTGGCGCTGTGCCGTGTTCTGAATCTGCAAGAGACAATGGTTATTTAAAGCTGTGTTTTTTTAAACAAAAACTTACCTCTTGCAGTAAAAGTATAAACTCGGAGAAAGCCCAATTTAACTGGCTTAAAACGGAGTTAAGGAAAGTAGTTGCAAATGGCTCGTCCTCGTAAAGTTTAGCGCCAATTAGTCGCTGATAATGCTTGGATGGATTGGCCGGCGCCACATTATGTAATAAGCCAGTGTGGGTTTCATTCCGCGAGCGACTGCGACACAATCCCTGATTCAGTGGCTGTGAGCCACCTTGCCAGACGCTAGGCTGGCGTGCGTCTTTAAAGGCATATCCCTCGCCCAGCCAGAAGCGCAACAATAACCAATTACTCTGGCCCCAGGCACGATTCTCATACGGACGCAATAGAGCACGCACTAGTGCTACTTGAGCACGTTTCGAGGCACGCTCCAAGGCACGTACTCCACACTTGTGACACGTTAGTGTGCCCAATGCCTGTAACAGGGAATCCTTGCAGGAAGCAAGTACAATACGCGAGTCTGCCGAATGCATAGCAAGAAATTCGGCAGCTGCATTAACGCTACACTCGGAATCTACGACCTCGAACTGAACGCGAACATCGTGATGACTAAAATCCATCACAGTGTCCAGTAAGATGGGCAAAGTATTAATGTAGACCTCAGGCACAAAGGAAAACAGTGGACCCATAAGCGAAGCGCTCTAAAGGACAAACAAGCAATAAATTAATATCAAACGTGTACGTTAAAAAGCACTTATTACCGATAAGGTGCGTAAAGTGCGCTCCAGCAGCCAAATGAAGAGAGACCGACGGTGGCTGCTCAAGGCAACGGCCCTGAGCCATACCTGTTTCCTAGCCAGAGATATGGAACGGGTCTGAGGACGAAAAGATCGCAGTATTAAGGGCTTAGTGATAAACAATTGATTTAGCAGAAAGCTAAACTTACCGCAAACACATTCTGGCGTTGACTAAACTTGGAACGCAGCTCGGACATGACATGCTGATGATTCTCATTCATACAGACATTTGCATGCTCCTCAAGTGCTATCAGTTTCCTCTCAATATCCTCGCGATAGTATTTAGTCTCCATTAACACCTCATTAAGTGTAGCTATCTCGTCTCGTACCGCTGCTATCTTCACTATATACTTGTGTCCAGCGGAATAGTAAAAGAGTATACAAATGTCCATTAGCTCGCAGACGCTCGCCTCCGATGTTGTATTGCCTGGCGGGACTTCAGTACTTTGTGGCACACGCGGATTAAGGAAGTGGGTGAAGGTTGAATTGTTTGTCCCTTGGGCATGTCCAATCACGGCCATATTGTTGATATTTTCGCCTAGCAGATAAAGCGTGGTATCTGAAAATGTTGTATCTTTACAAATGAAGCGGATTTCAATCAGTATTTTATACCTACCCACTTCGTTAGCCCGTGTCGTTGCGCGCTCTTCATCCAAAATCTGCTGCGAGCGCTCGGAACCAAAATGTGAATCAATATCTCCTCTGTGAACCTTGCGAAGATGCGACAAAACTCCACCAACACGATCAAAGTGCATATAGTCGAAAGTGCCATCCATAAAGAAATCGGCATTCACTTCCATAACATGACTGGGCAGCTCCTCCTTGAAAAGCGTACGCACTTGATCAATTAAAATAGAAACAAAGGCAAGGGCAACTGGGGCATCCAAAGGATGCTGTATGCTGGATTGCATAAAGAAAAACGCATGAAACGGCTGCAGAAGAAGTTTCATTAATAAGAAGACTAACATTGTGAGACTAGAAATAACTTACGCGCTGCTCCATACTGAGATCGATTACATATCTTCGCATTTTAGTAAGAAATAGCTTACGACTGGAGGCAGAATCTATACTGCCGTCAGTGTTGATCATCAATGTGTTAAGAAAATCTTTTTGAAGGACATACAAGCTCTCCGTGAGTTTGCGCACCTTTTCCACCACATTCATGTACTTGTCCTTGGGCCCGTCAATGCCCTGCGTCCAGGCCATATAGTCAGGTAACAGCTCAGCTAATATATAAAACTCCAAGGGATGGATGTATAAAAAGAAGGCCAGGCTAATGCAGACAAGATAATGCAATCAGTAATAAACCTTTAAAATATCTTAAATATAGTTACCAATGCTTTTTAAATAGCTTTCCTTCGAGCAGATACTTTCGGGATTGCTCATGCAGACAGATACAATGGAGGGTGCTAAGCGCCTGTCGGTGCTTCTCATAGTCCAAGCCCTGAATGGTGTGGGTAAATGTGCCTAGCAGAGCGTTGACTACTTTGCGCAGCACAAACTTGACCTCATCGGCCTCCATGAAGTTCCAAAACAACGACAAGAGACTCTTGAGTACGCTATGCGGATTTTCCTTCTCAGACGCCAGTGCTGTCATATTTGAGATGCGTGAGAGCAACACATCCTCAATAATATATGGATCAAAAACTTCATTCGTAAAACGCTCAATGAGCAACGTTGCAAATATGCAATAGACTGTCTTCTTGGTAGAGACACGAATCTCGCAACTTGTATCACTCTTTGTACTACTTGACTGGGCATTATAATGTGCAAATATGCCAGCCAAATTGATGAGGTAGTCCAGTAGGAGGTTAGCACGACGCAACTTCAGTATGGGACGCGCCATAATGGGCTGGTAGCCAGGAACTGGATACACAAAAGGACGATTACCGAAATTGGCCTGAACCCCTTGTGTATATCCCAGGGAGATGGCAGGGAAGAATGTTATACCCGGTCCTCTTTGGATCTTATCAAATGCAATGCCCATAGAGCGTCCATTACGATAGTATTCAATTATTTCGCGTTCCACATCGATGGTGACACCAATGATATCGCCAATTTGCCACTTATCACCATATCTGCAAATATACATGGCTCATAACTTAATAGAACAGCTAACAAAATAAGTGTATGTCCTTACTTTCTGGTGGATATGTGCCAGACCTGTTGCTTACTCCCATCATATCCATAGCTGCACTTTGTGTCGCCAACACCACTATTTTCGTTAAACGAACAATTACCCGAGGACCATCCAATTTGCATTACACCCTTGGTGTGCAGTTGGATCTAGATAAAAAAAGAAAAAGGAATCAAGAGTTACAACAATTTGTCAATAACGCGCACGTGCAACCCAAACTCCCACAACACTATCGGGTTTTAGGACAGTTCAATGTCATTGACCTTCGAGTGAACAAACACCCCATATCCCCAGCCACTACCGCTCCCACTCCCAATGCCATTCCCACTTTAATAGCTATGATTACCTCATACATCCAACGGCCGCCATAAACGCAACAATTTGCGCGAACCGTATTGAAACTGCCCTGGGAACGCAAGGCCAATCTGTCGGTGGATACACGCACTGTTGTCGTGTAATCCACATCAAATATTGCCAATTCTGGGCCAATGCGAGCCTCAGTATCTACATAAAGACGGCGTATTTCCTCATTGCTATCCGTTTGTATCTGCTGAAATTTGTCCTCCAACCAGTTCTTAACAATGATCATTTGTCTGCAATAATTAAGTTAGCAATGGAGGTGCTTGTGTTTATTATGAACATATGCTGCACATACTTAGTCACGGAGAGCTCGGAAAGCTTAGGTGCTCGCGAGTCCGGCACTGTGGAGCAGTTTCCTCCATCAAAGTCATCTTCCAAGTCAGAATTGTAGTTATCTTGTTCAAGGTGCTCGAAAATGTCTTCATTGAAAACTTTCACGAATAATTTTGATATCGACATCTTGGCACAGTTAGTGTTATTAACACATCGCTTGCTATTTTCACACTTTTATACATAAGAACTCACATTTTCTATGCCAAAAACTTTCATTTAAATTTGAATTAAAAATAATATTATAAGCACTAAGGTGTGACCGTATGTACGATTTCGTAAAAACGGCAACATCATAACAAACTAAAAATCAGCTGTTAACCATCAATTTTTATCGATAACACTGGTCGATAACACACAGGTTTTTTGTTGACGCGTCACATTCCTAATTGAAGACCACTTTTATATTAACAATAAAAATACTCCAAAGTCAAAGAGTAAACAATGGGTAGTGACTGGGATGAAATTAAACGTTTGGCCGCTGATTTTCAAAAGGCTCAGCTAACGTCGACTCTGCAAAAGTAAGTATCGTTAAACATAACAGCTGTCGTCCCAACATAGTTCATCTCTTATCGCTGGTTTGCAGACTCTCTGAACGTAACTGCATTGAAATCGTAACATTGTTGCTGGAAAAGCAGCTCCTAGATGTTGTGTTCACCAATGATGGCAAGGAGTATATCACACCTGACCATTTGGAGCGTGAAATCCAAGATGAACTTTACGCCAACGGTGGTCGTGCCAATCTTGTCGAGGTCAGCAAGTCGTTAAATGTGGATCTGTCGCGAATTGTGACTCTGGCGGAACGTATAGCTGCTGAGAATCCAGAAATACATCTTATGCTCGGCCAGCTTATCGATGAGGACTATATCCTTCATATTGCACAGGAAATCAACGAGAAATTGGCACAACGTGGCGAAATTTCTATATCAGACTTAACGTCTCAATTTGATTTGCCCTCTGACTTTCTGCAGCATAATGTGGTTGAAAAACATCTGGGAAAGATCATCAAAGGTCGCCAGGATGCCACCAATCCCCGTGTGTTCTTCACTCAGGCCTACATACAACGATGCAAAGCGAAAATCCGTGGTGCCTTGGCTGCCATCAGTAAGCCAACCAATGTGTCCGTCATTCTGCAGCAGATCAATGTGCAGGAGAAGATCTTCCACTCGCTGTTGGATGAAATAGCTCCTGCTGGTCAGGTGACCTCTAAGCTGGCCAATGCCCAGTATGTGCCACACATTTACGCAAAGACGCAAGCGGACTGGGTCAATTCATTCTACAAGCAAAATAGTTTCCTGGAATACGAAGCCATTAACAAGTTGGGAATTTCGGATGCCAAGGCTTACATCCGCAAACAATTCCCTAACGAGCAGTTCCTGTTCCTCAAGCGTGTTGCACTTGGTGCTCGTTTAATTGAGCTCACTGTGGTGGCTGCTTTAAATGAATGTAGCGCAACTAAGCAATATCTTGACCTAACCACCATATTACCATCCAATTTGTCGGAGGAAG
Source organism: Drosophila nigrodunni (assembly GCA_020829145.1). Classification (NCBI taxonomy): domain Eukaryota; kingdom Metazoa; phylum Arthropoda; class Insecta; order Diptera; family Drosophilidae; genus Drosophila; species Drosophila nigrodunni. Next base: position 15,247,870 of record JACVCZ010000001.1, read on the forward strand.
ACATTGAAGAAGCTTACGATGCTATAATGACCCAAAAACACTGCAATCCAAGCCATTTTGTTTTTCTGGACAGCATTGGTACGTGAATTTGTTAATGAAACTTTTAATGTTATGCTTATCCCTTCGATGCAGTTTTTTCGCAGGCATATCTGACGCAACTGGTGCAGCCATGCCAGGAAATGGCGCAGGCTCAGGCCAAGGCGGCTATAGATGCTGGCGTCTATCAACAGTACATTGTTGAAAAGACGTTGGCTCAAAAGGGCAACACCATTGGGGCTTCGCACGACGCCGACGATGATAAGGTTGATAAGCGAGATGAGCGTCGCAAGAAAGCTGCCTCTGGAAAGGCAGGGGGCGGCGCACAGGGCCGGGAAACCAAAACGAAGTCCACGAAGAAACATCAACGTGGTCGTGCTGCTCATAATCACGACAGTGAGGATGAGGAGGAATCAATGGCTACAACTGCTAGTAGTAATCGTAAAGCTGGCAAACCACTGGAGCTGGTCAAAACCACAGATATAACTAATCTAATTAAAACCACACTGGAAGAAGAGGGACTGGAGCATTTAGCTAAGTCTATAGCTGCGCTTTACTTGAAGTAAGTTAAAAGTTTAATATAACTACATCTTTCCTAAAAAATTTGTATCCGAATTATAGCCAGCTTAACCAGACCGCTTTAGCCAAAGCCCAAGAGTTATACGAGGCAACACCACAAACTAATCGTCGTCAAACCCATGCTGCCATACAGGAACGTGTCAACACACTTCTCGTTGACATACGTCTCTACGAGAAGGGCCTTAAACTGTTTCCTAACGACACACAATCGCAATTGGTCAAGTACCTGCTAAAGTCCCTGGGCAACGATATATGCAACGAACTGACACTCTATGTGGCCGCTGAATGCAGTCTGACTTTAAAGTCAACGAACCTGAATGTCGATCAACGCATCAAACTTATACAGGAATGCGGTAAATTAAACATTATCACAGACCAATTAAGTTCCAGTTAAACTTTTCGTTATATTTCAAACACAGATGCACAGTATCGCAACGCTCTGCTCGAACAGAACAAAGCCTTGAACAAGAGCATCGATGACTTTGAACTGGCCACGGAGGCTGTGCTGAAAACCTGCAGCATGATTGTCAAGAAGGTTGACAAAAAAAAGGATCGGATGCTTATAATCACCCACAAGGAAAAGCTACTGCAACAGCTTCTGCAGTGCAGTGAACCAGCCCTATTGCTTCACCTGGCGGTTCTAATACTCTTTACAACAATCACGGGATGTATTCTGCACGCATCTGGCAAATTTGTCTCCGCCATATTGCAACACATTCGAAGCACTTTAAATGAGCAACAAAATGCACTTTTGCTGCGTTATCATGGTATATCAATACTTTTGTAATATTGTCCAATCTATTTTATAAACACTTCTTTTTATAGATCTCGTTCTGCAGATGCTCCAACAATCATCACCAGACAGTGCCGAGTCCAAGTCTGTAAACGAACAATTGCAATCGCTGCAAACGGAAGTCGTTGAACTGGCCCAAAACTATTCACGTGCTTCCGTCTCTAAGGCTGATTAAATGCCATTGAAACAATATAGATAGAAATTTTAATATCAATTCAATTTAATAATTGGTTATGGTTTGCACTAGAAATCAAATGCATTTCAGAATTGTTAAGTATTGTGTACATAGTTTAAAAAATTCTTTTATTATTGCTATGCACACAAGACCCCTTCCCAAATACAATCAATAAAGTTATTTAAATAGCAAAAAAAACTAGTCTCCGATTTTATTATCACTTTTAAAGATTGAAAAAAATTATTTTGAAACACTTGTGGAGGCTTTGTCCCCATCCAAGACATAATGGTTTTCATTCTAATGACAGATTTCTATGTGGAAGATATTATAACTACCATATGCTAAATATTTACAACTTTTAGTGTTTTCATAAGAAAGATTTTTTGAAGTACTTTTTGTTAGTTGTTTTGAGCCAAGTTTGATTTAATACTAAGCTGTTAAGAGTATTTGATTGTTAATGTTTCGTAAGCAATAAACCATCATTGAGCTAAGATTGAAGTGTGCTATGTTTAGTTTGTGTTATTGTTATTCATGCACTTTATAAGCTATGTAGTCTTTGTAGTATTTGCTTAGCCTTCTCACAGGATTGCCTAAAAAAAAGGAAAAACATATTGATTAATTGTGATTGTCATTTGAATAATATTTTTTAGTACATACATAAATAGCGGATTGTTAGCATCACAATTTTCCAAAGTCTGTCGTATGTAGGTAATGAATAACTCCAAATTTTTCAGTGTATCGCTGTTGGGAAGCAACCAAACTGTTGGTAGAGTATTTACGATAATATAAGCCTTGCCAATCGCATCATTTGGCGTACAGACGCGCATGGCCAGCAAAAGATAACGATTTAGCAGTGCTCCAATGGCCAATTCCCTCAACGGCTTGTCGGCCAGAATTCCCTGCCAACTAAGGAAATTTCGAAATAGTTTCAGGCCACTGCAGAACTGACGCTGAAAGAACGATCCCTTGGCCTCCTGTACCCTATAGAAATTAAATTTAAATTAATTTGAAATACTATTTTAAATCACTTGTTCACTTACTGTTTTGGAAATATGGGTATAAATACATCATTCTCAAGCGCGAGACGCATTCGTTCCAAAATCGACTCAAAAAGCTTTCTCAGTTGCTTATTGCCACTGTGGAGCGGAAACTCTCGGCCCAAGCGATTGATAAATCCAATAAGACGCAACGTTTGCGTCGTCGACAATGGATCCCAGCATTCCGTAACAAGAGCTAAAGGAGACGAATAAATAATATATATATTTATTGGTGAGACATAATTGGTTAAATTTCCACTCACTGTTCACTTTGGGAAGCACAATCTTTTCAATAAGCGATGGCACCAGGTTATAATCGGGATCCTGTTTTAGATTCTCAACAGTTTCGTCCGGTTGGAAGGCATACAACATGCAGGCTTCATACCAATGCATTGTCTCAATATCTGTGTACTCATCCAGAAGAGGAGACCATAGTAACATCTCGTGACGCACAAGTGGCGCCAATAATTTGGGCAGACAAAGGCTAACAAATGCATCCTGGTATGAATTCAAATCTGTTTTTCGCCAAGCATAAAACTTGACAAGCATCAGCTCAATTTTGCAGAAATCATCGGTGACATCCTCAAATGCTTCCACTGATTCTGATTCGATTTGTGCTATCGCCATTACACTTTGCTCTTGCTGCTGATCGGCAATCTCATCATCGCTGGACATGCCATCCAAGTGAGAGTTTAATAAATCATTGCGTTCTCGTTCACAACGACGGCGGGTACGGCGTCCCTCACGTTCAGCTGCTCGACGCACTTGCTCTTCGTGCTCCGGTGTACGTCGTGTGGCAGCAGAAACCGCTTCTGTGTATTGTTATAAAGTAGATCAGAAAAGAATTCAAAGAAATTAAAATAAATCTTACTTGATGCTTCCGCCATCTCCTTGGCTTGATCGCGCACATCCTGCCGCCGTCTATTGACCAAATACCGTTGACTTTTCCCGTAATGATTGAGAGCACGTTTCTCCAAATCATTGATACAAGGCGACTTAGCTGCCAGGCAATCCACCAAATCGTTTACATAACATTTAACTTCTTGATAAAATTTGTATTTGGCCGCAGCTGTTGGTGCATTCTGTTGGCACTCGAGCTTTTGCAGTTTCAAGGACTTCAACTCAGCTGTAATGCGTGATATGGTGGCACTGTGGTCATCATTTCGCTCCTGCAGTTCTTTAAGACGTGTTGCGATGGCAGTTCGCATCTCCTGAGGCGTACGCAGAGCTGCCGTTTTAGCCTTTTCTTTCTTTGGCTTGGGAAAACTAGATCTCATCACCGTTGACAAAGTACTGCCTTTATCGAAGGTGGTCTTTGCATACGCCTGCTCCAGCAGTGTAGATGTCGATGGCGGTGGCTGCCTTAGCACATCCTCCAGTTCAAGAACTCCACTAGAACTGGGCGCAGCTGGCTTGATCATAAAACGAGACAATACCGTTTCGTGCTGGGCATGAACCAATTGAGCGCCAGTGACGCCCTTACGTATCTGTTGATTTTCCCATTCGTGCATTTCGCGATCCGAATCTTCCTCGGTTACTAAAGTATGAATTTGAACGAAAGATTAGACAAAACTGGCAACAATGTTTAGAAACTACAAAAAATGGACGTGCAGACTTCGTCTGGTCTGGAACACAGTGATATACACTTCTCAACTACTACATACAATCATTCTCCACGGCATAGAACTGTTCACGACGCTCTTCGCGCTCCTTCCGACCCGTTATATCGTTCATATCCATGCGTTCCTCATCGTCCGACTGATCGCCCTCGACATCTTCGCGTGGCAAACGCGTGCTAAGCTTGGGTGGCTCTTTGGACTCCTCTATGGGTATATAGTCTCCAGCACCTGCATAAAAGATTGTTTAGTGCTTTAATTATAAGTATGTGTGAAATCTTACCCTGTTCTCTGGCTCTTTGTCTCCGTTTGCGTGCCGCGTGTATCATTGCTGCATCTGGGATTGAACCGCTCTCAAGCATTTGCTTCAAATGCTCTGGTTTTGAGAAACGATGTCGCGAATTATCACTGTCTCTGTCGTCGAGATTTTCATCGTCACTCATGTCATCGCGGCCAGCACAAAATGCGGCGCGTCCATTGAGAACAATATCGGGAGTTTCCGATTTTTTGACCACGAGCTAAATTTTGGGAGCAAGAGTAAAATCAATATTATTAAAGTTGATTGATAGTCGTTTTAAATAATTTAAATATGAAATGTACTCAGCTCAAGATAAACTTTAAAAATATACCCAGTTATAGAATATACTAAAATTAATAAAAATTTGATGTTTTATCTTGGGTTGGGAACTTTTGAAAAGAATACGTGCATTAATTCGTAACAGATCTGGGATTAGTTGAAAGTAATAGTTAGATAAGGCAACCTTAATTTAACTTCCAACTTATTTACAAATATATATAGCATGATTAATTAATAAACTAGGATTTGTCTTGTGGCTGACTGCATTTAATTCTGGAGCAATGTTAACAGCCGATTGTGTGTGTTTGTTATGGTCAAGCCAAAGACATATCCAAGCAAATTGGTTTTTCCTATTGGAAATTAGACTGCTCCATTCTTTTTTTATTTTTTGTGTTTGTTTTTGTACGTAAATCGTAAAAAATTTGTTGTTTTTTTTTTGTAGAAAAATTGAATAATAATAACCTTACCACAAAGTCGTCTGTGCGTATTTCGGTTTGGATCATTGGATCATTATCACACTTTTTACTATTACTCTGTACGTTCGCATTGTCGCCGGCTATCGACGTACATTTATATCTACTTGAATTGGCAATACCAGCACCCGTAGTGGCGTTGGCACTGGACGACTCTAAATGCTGTGGAGTACTACCATTCTCATAACCCATGTGTGGTCCGCTTTGTTGTCCAGTGTGATCCGTTCCGCCTCCCCGCTCCTCTCGTTTCTTCTTGCGTCTTTCCTTATCCAGCATTCGCATGACTTTCTTACTGTGCGATGATTTCCGCACTTGAAACACCTCACCATCGTCCTCTACGCGCATGGAAACCAAATCAATCAATATATCAATCACATCCCAAATTCGTATCACATTGAAGTACACTCACCATCATCAGCAAAACTAAGTAATGCTTTGGGTTTATGCTGGACATTGCCAGTACCAGTTGTCATACCATTATCATCCGATTGTTTACTAGTTTTTTTACTCTTTTCTTTATCCCGCTTGCCGGATAGCGAAATAATGGGTGGAGGGGGTGTTTCCACATCCCCATCAACGTCCATGACTGACGCGTTGTCGTCATCGTCCACATTGCTAGAGAATACCCGACGCTGTATTTTCTTCGGTTTTCTAAACATCGACATCTGCCGCAATATGTTTTGTTATATTTATATTAGTTAGCAGAAGTTTTCTATACTAGAAAACCAATTTAATTCACAAGACCTTTTGCAAAAAAATTCGTCTATGCTTTAATAGTCGATATCACCGACTCGATTCTCTCTTATCGAATAATAGACAAGGGTTGGCTTTAAAATGATCGATTTACAGAAAACATTATTCTTTTAACATTGAACTATCAGCTGATTTATAGCTTTTTATAGTTTATAGTTTATTTATTTTTAACAAATTAACATTTGCTAAATTTGTATATTGTATGTTTTGTAGAATATCCACCAAATCAATTTTATGTTTGTAAAGAATTCTTAGCAGCAGGAAATAGCCGCCAAAAAAATCAATGTTAATAACAGGTAATTCTTATGTTAAACTGTTGCCTCTCGACAATCGTTCGGTTAAGTATCGATATTATTAGAATCGTTTCGATATATTACTTCTGCTGCGGGCTAAACTGGTCTTTTGTAGCATAAGTTCATTTTTTAATAAGTTTAGTTCGAAGTTTACTCTTACAAAAGACAATGGGTCTCAAAGGTTGCGAAGTGCAACTAGACAATCCATGGAACACATACTACGCAGGACAAACAATCAACGGGCAGGTCAAATTCACCTTTGATTCTCCCAAAAAAGTTCGAGGTAAGATTTATTTAAATACTGCATTCGTATACGAACAAATATATATTATACATGTACGATCTGAGCCCGCATTACTCATAAAAATGATGACATCAAAACAGTAATGAATGTTAATATATATTTAATTGAGTAAGCTTCTTTAGGAAGTTTCTCATACACTTAATAACAATATCTGGCGCCACACTCTCTCTTTCTCTAGGTAAAAGCCGGTCCCGTTATGTGTGCCACCCATTTGAGTGGTGGAATTTGGGTGGACCCTTATTTATTTTAGAAATTAAGGTGGAACCAAATTATGTGTGATGCTTTTGAAAAATGGGTGTTTTAATAATATATTTATAAATATTAGATTATTCTACTAGAATTGTTTGACAAACTTTTTTTGAGGTCAATCTATTGCTACGCAACTGTGGAATGATGCTGTTAGCGATGATGTCATCGGTTTGGTAGTCATAGTCACAGCTAAAAGCGCAGAACATTTTATTTATAGCATGGGCAAGACAAAAACATTTGTCGTGTTTGGGGAGTGTGGTGTTGTATTTTAAACAGTGTGACGATATTATATTTTAAATTTGTTTGTTCAATACAGGTATTATCATTCGGTTCTTGGGTGAGGCGAATACGGAATGGACCGAGGAGCGCAACGTGCAAACAAGTGAGGGAAAGACTGAGAACGAGATAACGCATCTAAAGGGACATGAAGAATACTTTAAGATACAGTACTATCTACTCGGCGGCAAAAACAGTAAGATAAACTTATAAAAATAATAATTCTAAGTTATGAATAACTTTTTATTACAGGCTCGGAGACAGAGCTGCCTCCTGGAACTCATTCGTACCCATTTACTTGTGCCTTGCCACCCACTTTACCATCATCATTTGAGGGAGAGTTTGGACATGTCCGCTACACGATTAAAGTCACTTTGGATAGACCATGGAAATTTGATCAGGATATGAAAATGGCCTTTACGGTCATAGCACCTGTTGACTTGAATCTCAATCCAAGGGTTAAGGAACCATTTAAGCTTGAATTGGAAAAATCATTTTGTTGCTTCTGTTGTCGTTCTGGTCCACTTGCTGTCATTACAAGCATACCACAAACTGGTTATGTTTCGGGACAAATGTTGCCCATCACTTGTGAGGTTGATAACACAAGTAACGTGAATCTCAGTGCGGTTAAATTCGAATTGCGTAAACTTGTTACGTTCCATGCGAACCAACCACGCAGCGAAAAACGAGAGTCCAAGGTGATAATTGCTCAATTGAGCATTGGACCCGTTAATGCCGGGGAATCTCGAACATTTACGCAACAAATGGAGATACCTGCACTTCCACCTACAAATTTACTCAACTGCGGCATTATTGCACTCGATTATGACTTGCACGTAGATTGTGATGTTAGTGGACCACATCGTAATCTTACTGGAAAAGTGCCAATCACTTTAGGCACAATACCGTTAGCTGCTTTAAAGCCACAAATGGACGATCCCTCGCTGGCACCCACGCAGCCAGTAAGCCCTGTCAGTCCGCCAGGCGACGGTGGATTGGGTGGTGCTCTTGGTTGGAATGTGGCCGATAGCGCTGGCGGATCACTTTATCCCAATATACGTTAGTATACAATATTATTTTTAATACGTTTATATGTATATTCTCATGTTTTTCTTACAGCGCCACCTCAATTTGTCGAAACTGAATATAAAGCGCCTAATATAACCAATCGCGATGATACGGAACATACACAGATTATTGGAGATGCTGCGTTTGCACCGCGTTATCCAACATTTCAGTTTAAAACTGCTACAGCCCCAGCAGCAAGCCCCTAAACTATTTATCAATATCAATAATTCAAGTGTGCTTCAAATTTGTTAATCTATATACGCTATGAAATATTCTTATATCGTTATTTTTTATTCGCATTTACATATAGGCTTTCCGTCCAAATGAAAGCATGCATCAAAATGTTAACCAGCACAAACACTTGGTCAATTTTGTAATCTCAATTATAACGCTCAAATATTATGCATTGTGAGCGACAGCACATTTTAGTGATGGCCAGCCAAATTGCGCTTTTTTTAAAAAAATTCTTTTTACTTGGCATCTGCCAATCGCTAGTGCAAATTAAAAATTGTACGGTGTATAGAAATAAAATATACAAAAAAAAACATTTAAATTGTTATTTCATTGGAAAGTAAAAAGCATTTTATTTAGATGGACTTAATTTGAACTTTTATTTATATTTGAATATAAATAAGATGTTATGTTTAAGTTTAGACTTCATTAACCACGCAAACGTTTACCACCATCACATTGATTTATTTTCTGGCTTGGAAGTAGACTTTGCCATTTTAAGACATTCCTCTTTTATCCTTTTGCCTTTTTCCTGTTGAGCCTTTCGCTTATCTGATTCACTACAGGCCGAACCCGTCGCTCTGGCTGCCAAATTTTTACAATGCTGTTTCAGTCTGTCTATCAATTTCTGTTTAGCCATTTTATCACATTTTTCCTTCTGAGCGAGCTCCTTACATTCTTCTTTCTGTTTACTATTTGCTTTATCTGACATGTCTTTTTTAGCCAATTTGTCGCACTTTTCTTTTTTCGCCGCTTCTTTACACTGTTTGTTAAGTTTATCCTGTTTTTCTTTTTCGGCCATTTTAGCACATTTTTCCGCTTCGGCTACTTTAGCACACTTTTCAGCTTTGGCCAGTTTAGCGCATTTTTTCCTTGACGGCCACTGTCTTGCACTGCTTCTTAAGAGCATCTTTTTAGCCTTCTCTGCCAATTTTTGGCACTGTTTTTTCAGTTTTCCCTGCTGTTCTTTTTTTGGCAAGTGCTGAACACTGTTTTTTTAATTTTTCCTTCTTTGCTTCTTCTTCGGCCAACTTCTGACACTGTTTTTCAGTTTTTGTTGTTTTTTTTTTTTTGCTAATGCCGCACATTGTTTCTTCAATTTCTCTTTGTTTGCAATTTCTTGACATTGTTTTCTTAGCTTTTCTTTCTTTGCTAATGCAGCGCATTTTTTTTCATCTTATCCTTTTTACCTTTATCAGCCATTTTTTACATTGCTTTTTAAGCCTTTCTTGCTGTTCTTTCTTTGCTAATGCTGCGCATTTTTTTCCTTTACAGCCATTTTCTTGCATTGTTTTTTTAAGCTTTTTTCTGCTTTGAATCTCCATTAGACTTCTTGCATCTGTTTGCGGACTTGCCCTTCTGTGCTAACTTTGCGCATTTTTCCTTTTCAGCCATTTTTTTGCATTGCTTCTTGAGCTTATTCTGTTTTGAGCTTTTCTTGGATTTTCCTCCCTTGCCTTTCTTGGCCAATTTAGCACACTTTTCCTTTTGGGCCATTGCCTTGCATTGTTTCTTGAGCTTATTCTGCTTGGAACTGCCCTTGGACTTCTTGCCTTTACCAGACTTTCCTCCCTTGCCTTTCTTGGCCAGTTTAGCACATTTTGCCTTTTGGGCCATTGCCTTGCATTGCTTTTTAAGCTTATTTCCTTTGCTTTTCTTGGCCAGTTTAGCACATTTTGCCTTTTGGGCCATTGCCTTGCATTGCTTTTTTAGCTTTTTCTGCTTGGAGCTGCCCTTGGACTTCTTGCCTTTACCAGACTTTCCTCCCTTGCCTTTCTTGGCCAGTTTAGCACATTTTGCCTTTGCGGCCATTGCCTTGCATTGCTTCTTAAGCTTATTTCCTTTGCTTTTCTTGGCCAGTTTAGCATTTTGCCTTTTGGGCCATTGCCTTGCATTGCTTTTTTTAGCTTTTTCTGCTTGAGCTGCCCTTGGACTTCTTGGCTTTACCAGACTTTCCTCCCTTGCCTTTCTTGGCCAGTTTGCATTTTGCCTTTTGCGGCCATTGCCTTGCATTGCTTCTTAAGCTTATTTCCTTTGCTTTTCTTGGCCAGTTTAGCACATTTTGCCTTTTGGGCCATTGCCTTGCATTGCTTTTTTAGCTTTTTCTGCTTGGAGCTGCCCTTGGACTTCTTGCTTTTACCAGACTTTCCTCCCTTGCCTTTCTTGGCCAGTTTAGCACATTTTGCCTTTTGGGCCATTGCCTTGCATTGCTTCTTAAGCTTATTTCCTTTGCTTTTCTTGGCCAGTTTAGCACATTTTGCCTTTTGAGCCATTGCCTTGCATTGCTTTTTCAACTTATTTCCTTTGCTTTTCTTGGCCAGTTTAGCACATTTTGCCTTTTGGGCCATTGCCTTGCATTGCTTTTTTAGTTTTTTCTGCTTGGAGCTGCCCTTGGACTTCTTGCTTTTACCAGACTTTCCTCCCTTGCCTTTCTTGGCCAGTTTAGCACATTTTGCCTTTTGGGCTATTGCCTTGCATTGCTTTTTTCAACTTATTTCCTTTGCTTTTCTTGGCCAGTTTAGCACATTTTGCCTTTTGGGCCAATGCCTTGCATTGCTTTTTTTTTTTTTTTCTGCTTGGAGCTGCCCTTGGACTTTTTGCTTTTTACCAGACTTTCCTCCCTTGCCTTTCTTGGCCAGTTTAGCACATTTTGCCTTTTGGGCCATTGCCTTGCATTGCTTTTTCAACTTATTTCCTTTGCTTTTCTTGGCCAGTTTAGCACATTTTGCCTTTTGGGCCATTGCCTTGCATTGCTTTTTCAACTTATTTCCTTTGCTTTTCTTGGCCAGTTTAGCACATTTTGCCTTTTTGGGCCATTGCCTTGCATTGCTTTTTCAACTTATTTCCTTTGCTTTTTTCTTGGCCAGTTTAGCACATTTTGCCTTTTGGGCCAATGCCTTGCATTGCTTTTTTAGTTTTTTCTGCTTGAGCTGCCCTTGGACTTCTTGCTTTTAACAGACTTTCCTCCCTTGCCTTTCTTGGCCAGTTTAGCACATTTTGCCTTTTGGGCCATTGCCTTGCATTGCTTTTTCAACATTATTTCCTTTTTTTTCTTGGCCAGTTTAGCACATTTTGCCTTTTTGGGCCATTGCCTTGCATTGTTTTTTTAGTTTTTTTCTGCTTGGAGCTGCCCTTGGACTTCTTGCTTTTACCAGACTTTCCTCCCTTGCCTTTCTTGGCCAGTTTAGCACATTTGCCTTTTGGGCCATTGCCTTGCATTGCTTTTTTTTCAACTTATTTCCTTTGCTTTTCTTGGCCAGTTTAGCACATTTTGCCTTTTGGGCCAATGCCTTGCATTGCTTTTTTAGTTTTTTTCTGCTTGAGCTGCCCTTGGACTTCTTGCTTTTACCAGACTTTCCTCCCTTGCCTTTCTTGGCCAGTTTAGCACATTTTGCCTTCTGGGCCATTGCCTTGCATTGCTTTTTTAGCTTTTTCTGCTTGGAGCTGCCCTTGGACTTCTTGCTTTTACCAGACTTTCCTCCCTTGCCTTTCTTGGCCAGTTTAGCACATTTTGCCTTTTGGGCCATTGCCTTGCATTGCTTTTTCAACTTATTTCCTTTGCTTTTCTTGGCCAGTTTAGCACATTTTGCCTTTTGGGCCATTGCCTTGCATTGCTTTTTTTTCAACTTATTTCCTTTTGCTTTTCTTGGCCAGTTTAGCACATTTGCCCTTTTGGGCCATTGCCTTGCATTGCTTTTTTAGCTTTTTCTGCTTGGAGCTGCCCTTGGACTTCTTGCTTTTACCAGACTTTCCTCCCTTGCCTTTCTTGGCCAGTTTAGCACATTTTGCCTTTTGGGCCATTGCCTTGCATTGCTTCTTAAGCTTATTTCCTTTGCTTTTCTTGGCCAGTTTAGCACATTTTGCCTTTTGGGCCATTGCCTTGCATTGCTTTTTTAGCTTTTTTCTGCTTGAGCTGCCCTTGGACTTCTTGCTTTTACCAGACTTTCCTCCCTTGCCTTTCTTGGCCAGTTTAGCACATTTTGCCTTCTGGGCCATTGCCTTGCATTGCTTTTTCAACTTATTTCCTTTGCTTTTCTTGGCCAGTTTAGCACATTTTGCCTTTTGGTCCATTGCCTTGCATTGCTTTTTTAGCTTTTTCTGCTTGGAGCTGCCCTTGGACTTCTTGCTTTTTTTACCAGACTTTCCTCCCTTGCCTTTCTTGGCCAGTTTAGCACATTTTGCCTTCTGGGCCATTGCCTTGCATTGTTTTTTCAACTTATTTCCTTTGCTTTTCTTGGCCAGTTTAGCACATTTGCCTTTTGGGCCATTGCCTTGCATTGCTTTTTAGCTTTTTTTCTGCTTTGAGCTGCCCTTGGACTTCTTGCTTTTACCAGACTTTCCTCCCTTGCCTTTTTGGCCAGTTTAGCACATTTTGCCTTTTGGGCTATTGCCTTGCATTGCTTCTTAAGCTTATTTCCTTTGCTTTTCTTGGCCAGTTTAGCACACTTTGCCTTTTTGGGCCATTGCCTTGCATTGCTTTTTAGCTTTTTCTGCTTGGAGCTGCCCTTGGACTTCTTGCTTTTACCAGACTTTCCTCCCTTGCCTTTCTTGGCCAGTTTGCACATTTTGCCTTTTGAGCCATTGCCTTGCATTGCTTTTTTTTCAACTTATTTCCTTTGCTTTTCTTGGCCAGTTTAGCACATTTTGCCTTTTGGGCCATTGCCTTGCATTGCTTTTTTAAGCTTTTTTCTGCTTGGAGCTGCCCTTGGACTTCTTGCTTTTACCAGACTTTCCTCCCCTTGCCTTTTTTGGCCAGTTTAGTTAACATTTTGCCTTTTGGGCTATTGCCTTGCATTGCTTCTTAAGCTTATTTCCTTTGCTTTTCTTGGCCAGTTTAGCACACTTTGCCTTTTGGGCCATTGCCTTGCATTGCTTTTTTTAGCTTTTTTCTGCTTGAGCTGCCCTTGGACTTCTTGCTTTTACCAGACTTTCCTCCCTTGCCTTTCTTGGCCAGTTTATCACATTTTGCCTTTTGGGCCATTGCCTTGCATTGCTTTTTTTTTAGCTTTTTCTGTTTGAGCTGCCCTTGGACTTCTTGCTTTTTACCAGACTTTCCTCCCTTGCCTTTCTTGGCCAGTTTAGCACATTTTGCCTTTTGGGCCATTGCCTTGCATTGCTTTTTTAACTTATTTCCTTTGCTTTTCTTGGCCAGTTTAGCACATTTTCTTTTTGGGCCATTGCCTTGCATTGCTTCTTAAGCTTTTTCTGCTTGGAGTTTCCCTTGGATTTTTTGCTTTTACCAGACTTTCCTCCCTTGCCTTTCTTGGCCAATTTAGCACATTTTTTCTTTATCGATAATTTCTTTACATTTTTTCTTTAGTTTGTCGAGTTTTGAACTTCCTTTATTTTTCCTGGCAATTTTTGCACACTTCTCTTTTTCGGCCATTGCCTTGCATTGTTTCTTGAGCTTATTCTGCTTGGAGCTGCCTCTGGACTTTTTGCTTTTACCAGACTTTCCTCCCTTGCCTTTCTTAGCCAGTTTAGCACATTTTGCCTTTTGGGCCATTGCCTTGCATTGCTTCTTGAGCTTATTTTGCTTGGAGCTGCCTCTGGACTTCTTGCTTTTACCAGACTTTCCTCCCTTGCCTTTCTTGGCCAGTTTAGCACATTTTGCCTTTTGGGCCATTGCCTTGCATTGTTTCTTGAGCTTATTCTGCTTGGAGCTGCCTCTGGACTTCTTGCTTTTACCAGACTTTCCTCCTTGCCTTTTTCTTAGCCAGTTTAGCACATTTTTGACTTTTGGGCCATTGCCTTGCATTGCTTCTTGAGCTTATTCTGCTTGGAGCTGCCTCTGGACTTCTTGCTTTTACCAGACTTTCCTCCCTTGCCTTTCTTGGCCAGTTTAGCACATTTTGCCTTTTGGGCCATTGCCTTGCATTGTTTCTTGAGCTTATTCTGCTTGAGCTGCCTCTGGACTTCTTGCTTTTACCAGACTTTCCTCCCTTGCCTTTCTTATTCAGTTTAGCACATTTTGCCTTTTGGGCCATTGCCTTGCATTGCTTCTTGAGCTTATTCTGCTTGGAGCTGCCTCTGGACTTCTTGCTTTTACCAGACTTTCCTCCCCTGCTTTTCTTGGCCAGTTTAGCACATTTTGCCTTTTCGGCCATTGCCTTGCATTGCTTCTTAAGCTTATTCGGCTTGGAGTTCCCGCTCTTGGATTTCTTACTTTTTTTAGATTTTCCTCCTTTACCTTTCTTTGCCAACTTAGCACATTTTTTCTCTTTTGGCCATTTGTTTGCATTGCTTTTTTAATTTATTCCCTTTAGGAGAGTCCTTTGCGGATGATCCTTTGCCTTTGGATTTGGATTTTGACTTACCTCCCGATTGGGCCATTTTTTTACTTTGTTTTTTCAATTTTTTAAGCTTTTCTTGCTTTGCTCTCTTAGTGCACTTTTGTTTTTCAGCAAGTTTACTGCACTGCTTTTTTAGTCTTTCTGTTTTGGCCAACTTTTCGCATTTCTCTTTAAGTTTTTTAATCTTTTCAAGTTTGTCTCCTTTGGCTTGTTTGGCCATTTGGTCACATTTATTTTTTAATTCTTCTATTCTGGCCATTCTGTCATCTTTTTTTTCATTTTTTTGACTTTTCTTTAGTTGCTTGTTTTTAGCTTCTACATTACCAAACTTCTTAGCTTTGATTCCTTTTTTATCTTCTTCGACAAGCTTTTGACACGTTTTTCTAAGCTTTTGAGCCAGCGTCTTACATTGTTCTCTTAACTTATCTGACTGACTATGACAGACATCAGCTGATACAGAACTGAATTTACGAGATTTTAATTTAAATGTCGCAGAGAACCCATCTACAGTTGGAGAAATATCGTATTATTACTTGTAAATATCATAGGTTCAATTTGGTTACTTACTTCTTAGAGGGCTACTGTGTTGGGTTATTCTAATTTCGTTTTTATTATGGGCGATACTCAAATTATGTGCCAAAATTTTTGGTCTAGAAAATTTTTGAAGTAAACCGTTACAAGATTGTGGACGATATCTGAAATTGATCTTAGAAGGACAGTTACAGGATCGGATATAGCGTTGGGCGTGAACTGGTGTGTTGTTACCAAAAGTTAAAACAGTTCGTCTAAACATTTTTAGCCCGGGCTATTTTTGTTTAAATTTTATATAAAAAATTTTACGGTAAATTTAGTTCTGCTCCCGGAAAAGGTGGAATAAAGAGTGTAGATTCTACATTCGGGGCTACAATCGTTGGGAAATTTAACATGACATTTATCGCCATGCCTATTTAAATATTTAACTTTTTGTATTCATTTAAACATATGTATACATATATACAAAAATATATATACAAATATAAAATATATATATATATATATATATATATATGTATATATATAAATATAAGTGATGTTTTTTTTTTTTTTTTTTTTTTTTTAATGTCCAAATGTCCTTAAAATATGGAAAAAAAAGGCTGAAAATTAAAAAAACAAAATGGACAGAAAACACGACAAAAATATGAATATGATCACTTTTGCAATTAATGCTGAATTTGCGATATATGCAAAACGCCTTCATTGCAGGCTATCCACTGCTTAAAATCTGGCTGATGTAGCCTGCAATCATGAAATTTTTATTTCTAAGCCTCATTTCAGCATTTTTTTCGCAATTCAATTTTGCACTGTTATACTCATTTTGGCACTGTTATTAACCAAATATCGGAACATTTTAGAATATTTATGCTAAAATTCTGTTCAGCTGTTGTGCAATGTTAATTAATCAAATTCTGTTGCATCCAAAACCGATCAACTGGGGAAACAACCACCCAATTGGGAAAATAAGAACACGATATGCATTCAGAAAAAAGGCCAGATTTCCGGATATGGGATGTTTGATATTTTTTCCGGACGAAGCCCTTAAAAACAGGACAGACCTGTCCTGAAAAAGGACAAGTTGGCAACACTGCTCGCGTTGCACCGTAAAGTAAACAATATAACATCGGTTAAATTTGGTATGTTGGTACATTTTAGTTTCAAATATGTAATTGCTCGTATTATGGTAATAAATTTCTCACATATGCATTGTAAATTAGCAACCGCCATTGATAAGTACACATCTCAGCAATGCATAGAAGTGACAGTTTGGTTTGTTAGGTTGCGTTACAAATGTCCCCAGTGCTGTTTTTCATACGGCTGCTGCGATCTCTTACTCATTCAAATTAAGATTATACGCTGCTCGGTCAAATTACTTACTTTCGCTAATTTCTGTTATTTTTAGCGGACGTAACTAGCTTTAAACTAATGCTGCATTTATTTAACGCTCATTTCACTTGCAAATTTATTAAAACTAAATGGAGTTTCTTTAAAGACGGTTGAAAACATCGATAATTTCCGATCGTGCGCCATCGAAAGGATGCGTCTATCGATATGGCTATACAATTAGTAATGGTATTACACGAGTGCTGCAGTCAGTGTTGGGCAATTTAATCAATCGTCAACTATTTATTGTGAATAATTAAGCTCAAAGAGTTTTTATAAGCTGTTATTATCGGTTGTAGGCTATAATTTATGAATATTAAAAAAAGAATTTTATTTATTTATCAGTCACATATTGAATTTATTATTTGGTAAATTTAATTTTGCATCTTGTACACTGTCTTTTTCTTGGCTTTTCAGGGGTTTTCAAATCTTGATTCCAATTTGATCCAGTTGTAAGATTTCTTCATTCTTCAATTTTGTTTTCCAGAGACTTTGTGTGTAACTGGAAAGAAATACTGTTCACCAATTTATTAGTATCTGTGGCATATTATTGACCTACAAATAACCTAAATTTTCAGTACAATATTTGCTTATCAAATATAATTTTTACTACAAGCAAATTACGTAGTATAGTAGAGTCGACGTCATTCACCTCGATATGACATTGAATACTCAACAACCGGGAGCCGATAATATTATAGTAGATTATTCATGCCATATCAAAGATAGACGGATTTAAATGATTTATATACTACTTACCCGAATGCTTTGCCAAATATTTTGACTCAGAGTGTTAAAGCTGCGCTTTGAAGTATCGCCTTCATTGGTATTGCTGGGATTTTGACTTTTAACCTCTTGAGGTCCGCCCAAAATTTGAATGTCAAACTGCTCATCCTCAATCTTTATTTTATTAAATCGCTTGTTATATTTCTGCTCCATAAGTGAACCACCTCGAATCTTGGGTGTATTTTGGTTTATATCAAAAGGCAATGCAAATTTCTTGGTGGCTTCCTTCGCTTTGTTCTTTTTCCTTCTCTCCTCGTTCCTTTTTCGCTCTTTCTTCACATTATCGGCACCCAAACCCTGTTTATGTACATCCGGTGATATAAAAACATCGCCTTTCTTGGTGTACAAAAAACTTTTTGTTTCTATGTTATAACGATGGACTTTACGTCTTTTCAGGGGCCAATTATGGGAAATAGACATTGAACGCGCAGCGGTGTATGTGGTGAAATTTCTTTGATTTCCACCGCCTTTTTTATTCGACACCAATCCGTATAGGAAATCTGACAACGACATTTTCTCATTCGATTTCTTGGCCTTCTTCTTTTTGGATTTCCTTACGCCAGACCTCATTCGATTTCTACGCTCCAAACTCCTTCTCTTCGCAATATCGTGCAAACGCTTGGCTTTGGAAATATACCGTTTAGCGTGCTTTAGATTCTCCTCAAGTGTATCGTCCCTACTCCTTGCTTTAATAGCCTTCTGCGTGTTTCCTATTTGAGGCAATTCATAATCCGATTTCAATTCTTCAATCTTACCAGTCTCCTGATCATGTTCCATTTTCATTTCTTTATTTGAGCGTTTTTTGGCATTTATCCTCTTGTTCACAACATGACTAGCTTCCGATTCAATTTTTTCATTAGCCTTCGTCTCATAGGGATAATTTTGGTGCTTTAAGCCAACAGGTTCTTCCACTTTCTTAACTTTTTCAGCATCATCAAACGTTTTGTCTTCATTTGACTCAGTTTTTTTGCTCCGTTTAACCTTTTTTGGTTTGAAACTCATTTTTGTCTTCAAAACTTTTTTTGGTTTGTAATAGGTATTTTCACGTGCATCATAGTAATGACCCTCTGGTTTGGAATTGTAGAGTTCCCCTGGAGTTAATTGGGTTTCGGATTTAATTTGCTGATCGTATTGTGAATTTTGTCGATTGTTCAGTTTTTTAAATTTAACCATTCCTGTTTTAGCTTTTGGAATGAAATCATTTTTGCTCATCCTCTTTTTTTTTGCAGTAATAAAATCTGCATTTTTGCGCATCGTCTTTTCTTTAGGAATGAATTCAGCATTTTCGCTCATTCCCCTTTCTGTAGAATTATCTGAAAAGCCCATTTCCGATTTCTTGGATTTAGCGCGTTTTCCTTCTTTGAAATCTGAGATGTTCTCAATGCTTTTTTTATGTCGAACATTTTTCGGTTTCGAGGCTTTTGTTTTCAATGTCGGAGTTTTGTCTAACATGAGAGTTGGTTCAGATTTAGCTTTGCGATTTTTTTGTGCCTTTAAATCCGTTTCCGGTTCAATATTTTTCTGTTTCGGAACTTTTTGTTCACTTTTCATTTGGGGTCTTTTGCTTAATTTTGCAAGCCTTTTTGTTGCGTTTTTCGAAATTAATTCTCTTTAGAGCTTCCGATTTTTCATTCAAGCGCTGCTCAAATGAATTACACTCAGAATTGGATTGATAAAGATCTCCGGGAGTTAAATTGCTTTGGGCTCTTATCGCCTTGGTGCACATTGTGTAATTGATGGGTGCCTCGGATTTCACTTCTACTATTTTGTCTTTAGGATTGTAGTTCTCATTCGAAGTGCGAGCATTTCTGATTTCAGATGGTGAACTTGAGGCGGATTCTTCTTTAGCATATTCAGACATTATTTGCGATCCAATAGTTTTTTCATATTCCGCTTCTAGTATTTCTATATCAACAGATTGGGGTGTATTATCAGCCGCCTTCGATTGCATTGTCTTTGGTCGTTTCGATTTGTTAGTCGGCTTAGAATCAGACCCAAATTTACCATCATCTTCAAATTCTATATTATCGCTTCTTCCCATAACATTTGAATTTTGGTTAGTCGTATTTGTAAAGTCCTTCGAATCGCCATAGGATAATGTGAGAGGAGCGCGGTTCTCTCCTAAGAAGTTTGCCTCCTGTCTGGAATTTATTTCTAATAGTAGTGCTACCGTACCCCTCAAAGGCGCTCTGCTCCCAATATTTCCAACTACACTGTTTTCGGGTAAAACCGCTTTCGATTCCAATGAGTCCACGAACCCACTGGAGTTCACCTCCTGCTCAACTTTTTGATCTTTTTCAACTTTATTGGTATCCGTAGTATCTTTATCTCCGGTAGAGTATTTTCTTTTAGGTGTTTCCGATTTGTAAGAATCTCTAAATGCGAATGGCACTTTTTTCTTCCTTACTGCAGAAGCTTCCTTAGCCTTTTTCTTCCTTAGGATTTTTGTTGGATTGATGGATTTAGAGTCTAGTTTCTCCGTAGCCACTGGGAAAACATACGGCTCAACGTTATCGGCACCTAGAGTTATCGTTTGTTTGTAACCGGGACGCTTAGTGTTTTTAGCTTTACCCAAATCAGGTCTCTTATAATAGTCTACCGATACATCTAAATCACTGACTTTATCAAACGATTTTCCTTTCATGCTTTCCCGGACCATTTTAGTACCTTTTAATGTAGATCTTATATTATCCGGGACTAATCTAGTTGCTGGAGCTTGGAGCTTGCTTATTGGTACCTCCAGATTGGTAGTCGTCGGCTGATCTCTCTTAAATGATGCCGAAACCTTGTTTTCTGTTTGAGGCATAGACGAATTCAAGTGCTGAGCATTGAAGGATGTCATTGTATCTTTCATAGTTTTAACTTCATGACTCTGAAGACGCTTTTCAGGATTTTTGCGAGGTGGTATATTAAAGCCCTGAAGCTTTTCCGATGCAATAGTTTCCTTAAACACAACATAGGGATGCACATTTTTTAATGTGGACTCTTGTTTCAACCTTGCACGAGAAACTTCTTCGTGAGATGGAATCTTTAAGCCGGGCTTTGACATAACTTTTGGTTCAAGTTTCTGAGCTTTTGGTTCTGGTTTCGCAGCTTTTGGTTCAGTGCTTTCTAGCAGATCCTGAATGTATTTGTTGTTTTCTTCGCAAGTCTTTTCGAATCGCGCCATATCGAATTTTTCAAAACCTTTGACCATTTTAGCCGCATTTTTTGGACTACTTTGTGGAGCACTTGGTTTATCGGCAGAAACCTGACACTTTACAAGAGTCTCCTTCTGTATCTGGCCATGCTTTACCTTCGGTTTCCCACAACGATGGACTCGCAAAGCTGATGAGTCCTTTACTTTGATCTTATCATTCTGTCGCTGCTTGGTCGTATCATCTGATCCAGTGCCACCGATTCGATTGTGAAAGCCTCGAATCGTTCTTGGTAATGCTCCATACCGAAAGCATTGGCATCTTAAATAAACATTTAAGCTTCGCGATAAACTACAGGATACGTTGTGTTGTGCCATTTGTACAGTTGGCACACGCGTATATCAATTTTGGTAAATTTTCGGAATCGGAATCGGTATATTAAAAAAGTTGAAATTTAAACTAAAATTTTGTTGGAGGCCAACGCATTTATTTTAGGTTTTGCCAAGATAACATTACTATGAGTTGTGATGCAAAGTCTATGTTGTTAAACCTAAAATAAATTTTAAACCTAAAATTCCTTGGCCTAAAATGGAACTGATTTGATCAAATTTCTCTGTAAAATGTACTACATCATTATTTTTAAGTTAGCTCTTGAAAAGCCTTCTCAGTTTCCGTAGCATATAAGTTCATGGTCGGATTGAGAGCGAAGCTATGCCAAATGACAGTGTGATGAGTGAATTAAGTGAATTTTTTAATTAGACTTTTTATTTGCGCATATTTTTGTTTATTTAAATTTTTAAAATGTTTAGCACTAAAACTTAACGGGATTGTTGGTATCCCTTGGCTGCACGTGTATCATAACTTTGATAGCACCACCCAAACCATGTCGGGATGTCTCAAAAGCCTTCGCCGTGTCCTTTATGTCAAAATGATGGGTGACGAGTCGCTTCACGTTCACCTTACCGGAAGCAACCAGAGCCAAAGCGCCAGCATAGCTAAAGAGGATATGTGTGTTAATATTTATGAGAATTAAGGACATTCAGACTGTAACTCACTCATTGCAATAGCGGAAAACGCCGCGAATGTCCACCTCACGTGCCAGCGCATTGAACAGTGGCAGCTTTATTTCCGGTGCTCCCATGCCCACAATGACAACGACTCCGCCGGATCGCGTAGACTGCGGTATGAAAAAGTTGTGTTAAAATTGTATAACTTCTTTATATAGCACAGATCTTACGAATATGGCCAGACGGGTGCTGCTCTCGGCTCCACAGCAATCGATGGCTACGTCGGGCTCCTCGCTCATTATTTGATGAATGCGCTCCTTAACTTTCTCAGCGGGATCATCACGATTCAGTAGCAGTGTGTGGGTAGCGCCCAGCTCTTTGGCTACATCCAGACGATCTTGTACTAAATCCGTAATCAAAGTCTCCGTAGCTCCCATAGATTGCGCCACCTTTGAGGATAGACAATGTGACACTGTTAGAAATGTCCAGAAAGAAATTGGAAATCAATCCAAAATTTCCACTTACGAGTAGTGTAACTAATCCAATTGGTCCTGCTCCCAGGATGAGCACCTTGGAGCCAAGACCAACATTAGCCCTTCGGCAGGCATGCACGCCCACGGACAGTGGTTCTAGCAGAGCACCCTCCTCCATGGTCACATGATCGGGTAACTTGAAACAAAAGTTTGCGGGGTGTTTGTAATACCGGGTTAGATTTCCATCGTAGGGTGGCGTAGCACAAAAGATCATTTCTTCACAGAGGTTGTATTTTCCCTGCTTGCAGAGATCACATTTGGCACACGAATATCCCGGCTCAATGGCAACACGATCACCCACAACTAGATTACGAACTTTGCTGCCGACTTTTGCGACAACGCCGGCGCTTTCGTGGCCAATGATCATCGGCTTGGTCACCACAAAGTGACCAATACGTCCCTTCGTTAAATAGTGCACATCTGATCCGCAAATGCCGACGCTGTCCATAGCCAGTAATACCTCTAATAAATTTAAATCGCATTTTTAAAATACTTAAATATCGAAAATCGATATTTATCGTTTCAAAGCTTACCATCATCAGCAATTGTTGGAATGGGGCGTTGTTCCTGTTTTTAGATATTTTAAAATGATCAAATAAAAAGTTTAACTGCTTTATTTAATTTTCTTACCAATCGCATGTCCTCAATGCCATGCAGAACAGCAGTCAAATTATCCTTTGCCATTTTTAAAGTGTATATTTAACACTAAGCGTTTGCACGTACAGAAAAAGAGCCGAACGATTCGAACGCTGATGCGATACTAATTCCAAAATATACAACAGAGCCGCTGGCTGAACTTTATCAGCAGTTTATTGCTGGCATCAATATTCTTACACTCACACATGTGTACTTTTAATTAAAAAAAGGTGTGCCTGTTTGTGTGTTGGGGATCTATTTGGTACAATAACAAAGTAATTGTCGCCGTTGACCTCTATTTTGTTATCTACGCTTTATGAACAGCTGATTCGATTGCTTGTTTACATTTATGGGTGCTGTTAGCAAAAGCCGGTGCATCTAGTTCTGTCTCCCTTACTCTCGCACATAACACCCACTGCCGTTATCGATCTTTGTCATACATGTACAATAAAAATCGATTTGTTTTTCGAAATTATTTATTTAATTAAGTAAATGTTTGATACTTTATATGCACTTGTTATACCCTTACAATTGATATACTCAGGTTCGTCTGCTATTTTAGCACTTTTGTTCCACTTTTAACTCATTAAAATTTTATTGAATATGTAAGCTTGTGAGGGTATTTAATCTTCGGTGCCCGAAGCACGGTTTTCTCCCTTGTATCTCTTAACTTTTAGAATTTCTATTTAAAAACTTTTGCATATATCGCATATACATATATAAGTATTATTTTAGCCTCTATACTTGGCCGACTTTTTTGTTTATATTTGTAGCACTTAAAAATAAAAAAAAGTTTTTGCTTAAAACTAAAAAAAGTGTTCATCACGACCACATCGCAGTTTCATTAGTTATATTTATAAATGCATAATCCATAAATGCAATATTAATGCTCTGGAGTTAAGTATTTCTGTTAGAGATTTCTATGATATCTGTAAAGATTTGGCTTCGAGTTGAAGAAAGGAAAACAAATGCAATCCAAAACGGAAGTCTGGACACTTTCAAGACATTTGAGATATTAGTATATAGGGACTGAGAGTGTCCGAGAGACTTACTTATATGGCTAATAACTTAATGTCTAGACTCATTAAACATTTGACAGTGATATAGTATATATATTTATATACTTATATATATTTATGCTGGACTACAAGTGTATAAGTAGTATCTATGCGTATATCTGTTTATATGTATGTATTTCCATGTTATCTAAAGCTGAACTTTGCTTATAAAAGGAACAAATTTGGCCAAAAGGAAACTTAATGCATTGAACTTTAGTTATTTGCTGTAGTACTCGTAGTACAAACTATTTTCTTGTTTACACAATTTATATGCTTCTCTAATTACGTTTATCACACATATGGTCGAAAATCGAAACCGTCACAAATAGTTTTTAGTTTTTTAGATATGATGCGGCTGCAGTGCTTGAAATATACGTATTTAAGTAGTGTTCACAACTAATATATAATGGCAAATGGGCTAATTACTGGATGTAGTAATTTTAATCTGGGCAGCTGCAGCCAACACTTGAATCTGTCTACGACGGTTCAGTTTCTTTACATGGACAACTCCTGCCTGGGTTTATTTATATGCAAACGTTGTGGATCCTGTGGTGCCACACAGATATCTGTTAGTATGACCACCTCATAGGGACTGCAGTCGGGCATGTGCAAGAATCCACAGAGCCAGCCATAAAATCCCTTCTCAATGTCAGTGATATCATTTATCCAGCTACTATATTGGAGACTCAGTTGTCGAAAACCCGAGTACAAGCCCAGGCCAAAGGTGCAGAGCACTATTGCCAGCGGATAGGCCAAGAACAGTATGGGCGTGACGAATATCTTGTGCAGATACGATTTCTCCTCACAGTAATAGTTGAACATATTGTACCAGGTCAGAGTGCCAATGTAGAATGAGTATATTGCCGATATGACGGTCACAAAGGGCAAGCAGAACAGCGAGATTAGAAATATATGTAATCCAACACCGCAGCTACAAGTGCAGCAGAGATTGCGACCCTTGTGCGACTCATGGGCCATAGCATGGGCATTGAGCTGTTCCAGTTCTTCGCGACTTATGTTGATTTGCAGGTCAATCGATTGACCCTTTTTACGGCCGCGCTTGATAGTGCCTGCAACAACAAAATTAGAGTGTATAAGAACATAAATAAAATAAGTGGATGCAAGAGGCGATTGCCCAAACATACCCTCTGTTCAGGGTACAGTAACTAGATTACTCTATACATACCCGTCATGGTCAAATAGTTGCTGCCGTCGCCTGCCTTGCGAGACTGATAGCGTTCTAGACTCTGATCATAGGTGTTTAAGACGCTAGTTTCTCCTGACTCCAGATCCTCATAGTTGGCTATGTCTGGCGATGCACGATGACTGCGCACATGGGGTAAATCCGAAGTACGTATATTAACACGCTTCTTTGACGACGAGCGATTGCTTAAACTGAGACAATCCTGTGATTTGCTCAACTTGGCATCTAGACTGCTTTCCGAGTAGCAGCAGCTGCTTGGCGTTACGGTGCTGCTCTCATGTCGCTGCGATGTCGACTTGGTGCCTTGGGAAACAGACTCAAAGTTGTGCAACTCATTAAGATTGTTAGCCGAGCGAGTGGACTTGTTGCTGTGCTGCGTGGAACTAGCCGAGTGGGTGCTGGCAATGGTATCCTGGGCACTGACTCCCAACTCCCCTGGCAGTTGCGGCAGCGGCTGCTTGTTCTTGATTATCAATTTAGACTTGAGTAGCTCCTCTTCCAGACCCGGATTAGAGGGAGAGAGCTTAGCTCGATTGGGCTGCAGATTTTAAATGGATTAGAGAAAAAATTCAACACAAAACAAACAAGAAACACACGAAGTTCTAAGGAAAATAAACAAAACCAAAAATGTACTGAATAAATTATAACATAAATATAATAAAAACGGGCTTACTTGGAGCACTTCCTTGTTCCGCTGCGAAGAAATAGCAAATAAGTAAATTAAAGTTTATTGTATAATATTAAAGCAAGAAATAAAATTACTATGTGGAATTATGAACTATTGCAGAGTTTTATAGGATATTTTATACTAATAAGATATACTATATAGTAGTTCGATTTTTTTCTTTTAATATTGCTAGGTAGTATTTAAACCTTTATATAATCTATTTGACTTCCAACAGACTTGTTTGTAGCTGATCAAAAATAAATGCAATTTAGTGGGTCAGACACGCCTCCCTTAATGCGTTACATACTTTGTGACACAATTATTGCACACTTTACAAGGGTACACAAAGTGGCGCATATAAAATATACTAAGTTTGCATTAATTTTATTAGCAACATTTTAACTCACCTGCACATTGACAATATGGTCCACATAGTTTTGCTTCTTGGCCTCTGCTTTGTTTTGTTGACGTTTTCGTGGCGGTATGAAAACTGGGCGTTCCTTTGTTGACACTTCCGTGTTTATGGCAGTCTTGCCAACCATTTTCGAATTCGCTTTATATTTTTTATCGAACCGTTAATCTACATATTTTCAATGCTCATTTTTCTGAAGCTGAGATAGTTATTTTATGGGCTGCAACTGTTTTAACACTCGCACAAAATGCACTTCCGGCTGTCCGTTTTGCCAGCTATGTAATTATTGATTTTTCTGCGAATTTCGTTGTCCTTGTGCTGGATTCGCGTTCATTGGCGTCAATCGTTGCCGCCATTCGGTATGCAATTTTTTCGGGTTGGGCGGTTAATGTTTACAGCGAAACCCAAACTTACGCCTGCGCATAATTTTGTTTTAAAATGCAACCAAACAGCTGTTGCTAAGAATAACATAATAAAACATTTAAATGGAACATAGTTTTATACTGGAGAAATGTTTAACACCTCTCTTTAAGAAAACTATTTTTAAACGTCTTGTAACAATCCCTGTTCAAAATTGTGGCACTTAGCCGAAGTATGTTTTGGTATTTTTTAATTCGCCGCATTATATACCAAAAGCTGATTTCGCTGCGCAGAGTTGTCATACAGTGCTCAAACTTTTTGTTAACATTTTAAGGTTTCTAACTTTCTTTGTTAATAATAATGTAGATTTAAAGCAACTGTAAAAATGCATGCAGTTCTATAAACTTAGTTATTAGTTTTTCTTAACAAATTAAAGGCTTATCGCAATGGCGCCAAACCAATGATGTTATCGATTAATTATCGAAATAATTAATGCATCAACTTTGTATAAGAATAAACATAATCTATTTGGTAACCAAAATGAGGAAATCAGCTTATCAAAACTCTTCTTCTTGAATAATCGCACAATAACTTAAATCTATCAGCAAGAAATATCAGCCCTGTCGGCCCATCTCCTTTCAATCGCTGAATTTTCTGCTTTCGTCAGTTGCAGTTAGAACGTGCGTGTCGCTGATCGTTTTATATTGTCGGTTTTTTTCCACTCCAAGTGTAAAGCAAAAACAACATGTCGGCTACTGAGGGCAAAGTTGGTTTCATTTTGTGCTTATATGCTAAAACAGAATTGTAATTATCAATATTTCACGCAGGTAATCAAATGCAAAGCAGCCGTTGCTTGGGAGGCAAAGAAACCACTTGTTATCGAAGAGATTGAAGTAGCGGCACCGAAAGCTCACGAAGTATGTGCTGAAATATCAAAGTCTAATTAATGTTACATTATTAAACAAGTGTTTTGTACTCTGTGTGTAGGTGCGAATTAAGATTACAGCCACTGGTGTGTGCCACACAGACGCATTTACATTGAGCGGTGCCGATCCCGAGGGTCTGTTTCCGTCAGTGCTGGGACACGAGGGCGCCGGCATTGTGGAGAGTGTGGGAGAAGGTGTGACTAAATTCAAGGTTGGGGATCATGTAATTGCATTGTACATACCTCAGTGTGATGAGTGCAAATTCTGCTTGAGCGGAAAGACGAATCTCTGCCAGAAGATTCGACTGACCCAAGGTGCTGGAGTTATGCCCGATGGCACCACTCGATTTAGCTGCAAGGGAAAGCCTCTATTCCATTTTATGGGTACATCCACATTCTCCGAGTACACAGTCGTTGCGGACATTTCGCTGACTAAAGTCAATGAAACTGCTCCACTGGAGAAGGTGTGCCTTTTGGGATGCGGCATTTCCACTGGCTACGGCGCTGCCTTGAACACAGCCAAGGTGAGTCTAAGTGAAGCTTGCCAATTGTTGTTATATAATCTAATGAAATGAACGCTGGTTGTTCTTAGGTGGAACCAGGCAGCACCTGTGCAGTATGGGGACTCGGTGCTGTTGGCTTGGCCGTTGGACTTGGCTGCAAGAAGGCTGGTGCTGGTAAAATCTATGGCATTGATATCAATCCATCCAAATTTGAATTGGCCAGAAAGTTTGGTTTCACGGACTTCGTTAACCCTAAGGACGTGGCCGACAAGGGAGCCATTCAAAATTATTTGATTGATTTGACTGATGGCGGATTTGATTACACATTTGAATGTATTGGCAATGTGAACACCATGCGTGCTGCTCTGGAAGCCACGCACAAGGGCTGGGGTACATCCGTAGTTATTGGTGTGGCCGGATCCGGTCAGGAGATTTCTACACGTCCATTCCAATTAGTTGTTGGCCGTGTGTGGAAGGGATCTGCTTTTGGTGGCTGGCGTTCAGTGTCGGACGTGCCCAGACTAGTGGAGGACTACCTAAAGAAGGATCTGCTGGTCGACGAGTTCATTACCCACGAGCTGTCGTTGGCCGAAATCAACGAGGCCTTCGATCTTATGCACAAGGGTGAAAGCATTCGTAGCATTATTAAATACTAATAAAAACGTACTACTTTTTCTATAATAAAATTAAATTCTTTTGCACAAATGAAAAAATGTTTCACACTTTTATTGAGTATATAATAAAATATTTTCTATTTCATGGGACTGTAGCTAATTTACAAATAAAGATAACTCCCGCTTATCAGCTGTCTTTTCTAGAAAACGCCAATTTGAACTTTGATTCGATTTCCATTTAATTTCCGAAAATTGTCAGACTTAATTTCATGACAATTATGCATAAAATTGTTATTCAAAATTACCTTTGTGTACATATATATATTTATTTCTTGTTTTTTGGAGACAAGTTTGTTTTACATTATTCTATATCATAGAGTTATTCATACTACCACGAAGATGTTTATGTATATAATTTTTGTTTAATAAATGCGCATGCAGTTTGGTATATTTGTTTTTATATTTAAATTAATTTGATCATTTTAAATGCATACACTTTTACTTAATATCTATATACATAATGTCTTTTTAACCGTACACACTATGAAGAACACAAAGTTATTGCATAATACATAAAATTTCTTTGTTTTTAATTCATTTTTTTTGAGTTATGTCCAAACGACATTTGAAATACTTATAAGTACGAACATGCACTACTTGTGGCATTTTGTAATACGAGTACAATACAGTAAACACTATGATTATTTGAGTAGTATAGATTTTGTAAAGATTACAACTAGTTTTTAGAGCAGCATAATGAGTTGGTGAAAATACTTGAGAATATTGAGTATATATCTGTATATGAAAATTCGCATTGAAAGAGCAAGAGAATTTTGAAAGATTATAGAGGTTCAACCTTTTACTGGCTAATACTATTTAATAAAATTGTGAAATATATATTTGAGCACTGCACGGACCAGATTAGCTTGGGAAAGTATAGAGAACGCACGACAGACCCGACCGAATGTCGATTACATTTGGGTGTCATAGTAATAGAATTCATCGAATGGATACCCGTAAAAAACCGGGTGCTATGGCACTCACGACCAGCGCGACTTTTGCATATCAATTTGACCCTCAAGAGTCTTGGCCAAGTAGATAACAAAGAGCTGTAGAAGGGCAATGCCCAGGGCAACTCCAGCAATAACATAAAGATTTCGTTCTGCCCATACACGAACAATTTCAATACATCCGCTGGTCCAGATGCGTTTGCTGGCAGCCGCCACAGAGTGCTCTTGCACACCATAGCCGCACATAATGTTGACTAGTCCCGAGCTAATGTCCGTCGCGTTGATGCAACAACTGTAGGGAACACCACACTTTTCCACCGACGGCGACGAGCAATTGAAGTACTCATTTTTACCTGCAACACAAGAAATAGAGGTATCGTTAGAGAACTGTTGAATGACTATACGATTGTTTCTTACTCCAATCCTGGTAGCCAGCATTGCTGAGGCCGCAGCACTTGAATTCTTGCTGGGCAAAATCTATAAAGTTTTGCAAATCGGAGTCATCACGATAAGAATGAATGATCTTGTCGGTAAACTGCAGTTCCAGAAAAGAGTTCATATTTTGTGGAAAGACAAAACAAATGATGGCTGCAAAGATAAGAAAGTTATTGCAATGAAAGCTGTTGGTGATTAATGGGCACACTCACCAATGGCCATTTCCATGAGGAAGAACACCAGCAAGCACATGGAGTAGAATTTGAGCAGGCAAGTGTTCTCACGAAGGGCGCCTAGGCACCCAGCGAAACTGACAACAAATATGACAATTCCCGCGATGATCATAACCAGTGAAATGTTGAATATAACATCATACACATTTTCTAGTCGTACCCAGCCATTGCCATCTTTCAGCTTATCCATGAACGCGTAAACTCCAATGGCCATGAGGAGACCTCCAAACAGCCAGAACAAAAAGTTGAGCAAAAAGATAAGATACTTTACGCAGCTGGACACATATGTAAAGTGGTGTGGGTACGACATTCGCGGATGCATGTAACTCCCACCGCCATGATATCTGTGATTACTCATGTCTGCTGCTTTCTGCTCAGTGTTCCGGTTGTGGATTTCGCTAATATATTAGATTAGACTAGTGAAAATAGTATTTGTTGTTTTATGTATGAATCGCTCGTCTTCTTCTTGCCACTGTTTCTGCCCTTTGTTGACGCCCTCTTTGCGTGTGGTCGATCTGCTTAGATGAAATTAATCGTCGAATTTTCACATCGCGTCGCACACACAGAGGCTTTCACAATGCACTGAATGTTTTAGTTGTAATACATATTATTTTTATTTTTTATTCAAGCAATTAAGAATTTACAACAGATTAGAGCAATGAGTAGCCAACAAAAACAACTAAACCTCGATGGCGATGCCACATCGGCATTAGAAAAGAAACCGTTGTTGGCAACGCGACCGAAAACAGCTGACCTGAAAGTCAGTCTGGCAGCTCTGGTTATTTTCACAGGCAGCTGTTTTTTTTTACCTATTTAGTTTTTGGTTTTCCTTCGTTGTGAAAACATTGGCAGTTGTCATTTGAGGTGCGTTAAGTGGCGCACTGCTTACAACAACTTTAAAATTATAAACAAAAGCCAAAAATAGAAATATAAAAAGCAACAGCACCAAATTAAACATAGATACATATACATATAAGCAGGTGAGCGATTTTATGCTGCGTTGCCGTTGCGCCTCATTCAAGGACACTGGGGTATGAGTGTGAGAGTGTGTGCGCATTTAAGTTTGCCTTGCGCCTTTCGCATTTAGGCATGTTAATGGGAAAACTGATGTGCACGAGTCGCAGATTATGGAAAATTCTAAACAATTTCATTTAAAAGCAAGCGAGTGCAATTGAGCAAATTACACAGCCGATGCTTTCTCTCTAATGCGCTTTCTCTCTGTTTTTGTGTGCACACAACATTCGTACTCTCACACTGAAACAGACACAAACAAACTCACACACACAGGCATGTAGAAGTAGAACGCCAAAATACGGAAGTGGTAAAACTTGCATAAATATTAGTTTCGCCAGTGTCGGTATATCTATTTGTGTACGTGTGTGTGTGTTTGCTGGTGTGTGGGCGTAAGAGAAAACCACTCATAGGCAAAACATTGACTTTTCAATGTTGTTTTGGCATTTCGCATTGTGATTGAATAACCAACAGTGCCAAGTGCAAACTGCAGTCGTTGCTTGTCCATTGCGCGTTGTAAAATGTTTTCACTTTCTCGCTACGCACCGTGGGCACGAAACATCACACAATTAAAAGCTGGAGCCAGAGTCATTGCTGTCACTGCTTTTGCACTTCCAAATATTCGTTCCCTTGCGGGTGAGTATACCCAGTACCCAAAGGGGTGGTCGCTTGTGCCACACGCTGTGGGTGTGTCGCATCGCGGTCCCTTGCGGCGGCTTTATTAGTTAGCCAATTTGAATGGACAGTCAATACAATAGGTTTGATCTATTGTTAGGTGGCTCGCACAAAAGTGCCAGCAAAAAATAACAAAACGCACTTTTATCGATTTTTATTTACAACAACGAACAAATGCCCTCTAATTGGCGAACTTCCAATTATAGATCAATTTTCTAGTTCAAATAGTTGGCATTATTGCTCTACTGTCCACTTGGTCAGCTATTTTTAGACGCACTGTGATTCATTTCATTCGATCAGCAATTCGAATTTTTTAATTCGTTTAAGCAAAAAATTCGTAATGAATTCATCGTTTTTAATTGTATGCGACACACTTCAGTGGTTTCTCTCAATTGTTGCTACTACTTTACCCAAAAAAAAAACGAATTTTCCCCATTGTTTATATTAAGCGCCACTTCATTTAAGTGCGGCAGCATAATATTATCTTTATTTTTAACCTATGCGTTTCTATACACAATTTGTAGAGCTATGCAGTTGCCTAGCCAGAGGCAGGGGCTACAAATATGTTCACACCTTCTCCAGCTTCTTGTAATTGTTAATGGTCTCGAGTGCATTTTGTTTGTAGCTTGTTGGTTTTTGTATACAAATTAATACCCAGCAATTGTTTGGGACAGATAGTTGGGGTATGCCTAAAGAGAACTCATAGTTTACTGATCATAAAATAGCTGAAGAGTATTAAAAGGGTTAAAGAACGTACCAAGAACGTAATTTAATATAGAAAAATCATTCCTAAACTTGTATTTTATTTAAAATGCTACCATATTTAAACAATTTATGTGCACTTTAAATTATTTTTAATTTATGAAAGCAGACTTCAAGCTAATAGCATTTAAAAAACTGTCAAATCATTTTATAAATAGCTAAATATACACTAAAATCATTAATAGGCTACCCGCTTCAAATCATATCGCCTAATAGTAATTTAAGCAGTAAAAATAATAATACGATTTGTGCAAATCATTGTTGTTAACATAATAATCTAGACTCTTATCATATATGTGACCATTTAAACTTCAGACATCAAACTTAGTGATAACACAAGGCAGTTAGTAGATTGTGAGACTTAAAAATAAAGCTCATAATTATAATCCCAAAAAACCCAACAGTTATTTATTTGCAAAGGTTTATTTGGAGTCTGGGCGTTAAGACCTCATTCTACTGTAAATTAATATAAATTGCTCAATTGTTATGAAACAAAAACAAACCACAAAACTTAAGTACGACAAAAATGCGCTCAAATTACAGATTCACGTCAGGGCAACAACAACAACAACAAAGACGGCTCTAAGACAACAACAAATTGCAGAGCCAACAACATGGAGAATAAAAGCGAAAAGATTACTGTAAACAAAGAGGAACTGCGAAAACGTCTAACGCCGCTGCAGTATCAGGTTACACAAGAAGCGGGCACAGAGCGTCCCTTTACAGGTTTGCTTCAATACATCATGCACTGACAAAAAAAGGGGAACTTTTTCTGGTTTAAAAAAAATTTTGTCATACAAATGGTTTAAGAAGCATGAACGTTTCTGATCTCCTTTTCATCAGTGTATCTCCTTATATAGCACATAAAGTAATGTATTCAACAAATATTTACAGGCTGTTACAACAAGCACTACGAGAAGGGCATGTATCAGTGCATCGTCTGTCATCAGGACTTGTTCAGCTCGGATACCAAATACGATTCCGGCTGTGGTTGGCCAGCGTTCAACGATGTGGTCGACAAGGGTAAAGTGACCCTGCATCGGGATGCCAGCATACCAGGTATGTCATCTTGATCCGTAGGGCGATCTCAATTTACATAGCCTAGATTCGTTCAGCACTTTTAGATGTTTTTGGCAACAAAAATTTAAACAAAAAAAATTAAGCAACGTTTTGCATTTGACATTATTAATTATTGTTTGTAAAGTTATTTATTTTGATTTGTTTGTCGCTTTGCAATTTGAGCAGCTTTGACTGTTTATATAAAAAAATTGAGTTGAATTTGAAAACCCGCTAAAACTATTTATAGTATTTGTAGCTAAATCAGAAAACAATTTGAACGGATTTGAAATTTATATTCAATTTCCGAGCTAATTAAAGGATTTAGCATTTTTTATTTGGCCTTTATTGTGCAGTTGTTTTGTGTTTTGTTATTGTAAATTGTGAAAGTCTTGACGAGTATTCCGTACAGTAAAATACGTGTGTTATAAACCTTTTTAGAGTCGTGTGTGTTCACTGTAGTCTGTTCGAAACGCTTACAAAAACCAAAGCCTACTGTTTGTGCCGTTTATTGTGAGTTTTGTCCCGTTTTGTGTATGTTTCAAATTAATCCAATTCCGATATGAAATTCAATTTAAAACTTAGCTAATTGAGTATTATTCTTTCATCCACATTCTGTTTTGCTAACAAAAACTCGAAATTTCTTTCTCAAAATTTCCACAACAAAATCAAAAAATTAAAAAACGAAAACAAAAAACGAAAAAAACTTGTTAAATGATTTTTAAAAAACAACAGTAGTCATTTCAAAAACGTTAGGCATGGTACGCACCGAGGTGCGGTGCTCCAAGTGCTCGGCTCACATGGGTCATGTTTTCGATGATGGACCTCCACCGAAGCATCGGCGCTACTGCATCAACTCGGCATCGATTGATTTTGTGAAAAACACAACAGCAGCCACGACGACATCGTCCAAGAAATAATGATTTCAATGGATTTAGTTACCAAAGCAGAAAAACAAAAAATACAAATCTATACAAAAGTGAAAAATTACAAGTTAAATGGGAATTTTATAGAAGTTTATTTACAAAAAAAATACATACAGAATTATTATAACGCTGCGTATGTGTGATTTGAGGCCTGACAAAAGTATTAACACTCCATTTTAAATTAATAATGGAACACATCTCAAATAAACTTAATACTACATTTTCGTTTAGTTTTGTAATTTTCTTTATTTTTTTTTTTCAAACTCATTTTCGATTGCGGTTTCAAGAACCATACAAATCCATAGACTCATCCAAAACGCACAAAGCTTTTCTCCATTAATTTAAGTTACTTCAAAGCATTCCTGCTCATCCCGTTGGGTTAGGATTTATGTATGTACATGTACAAACATACATACATAGATGTACATATGTGTGTACGTTTTTCGATGTATGAATGTACCTAAGAAAACAACTTATACAAGCTGGTCGCATTGCTTTCTTTTCCTTTACTTCTTTTATTTATTTTTTCTTTATTTGGTTCTTAAGTTTCGTACGTTTGTTTAATTTATTTATTTATGCTTTTGCTTTTATCCATTGTGCTTAATTCTTATTGCAAACACTATTGTAGTCGATCCATATATATTGTCCAACAAACTGAATAATGTGTATTTTTCGTATATTTTTCTATTTCTCTTTTTTTTTAACTCGCTTCGAAAATCAAAAAAAAAAAAAAACCAATACCAATATTTAATGTAACCGTAAACGTTCTTTGGGGGTTTGTTTTGCTAACCAAAAACACACATGTACACCATCCACTCACTCAAACACACACATGTACACGCATCAAAATCATTGTTAAAAATAATAACACACAACACCGGATGCATAAAATGGCTTTCTAACAACAAATTACGTAAAAAAAAAAAAAACAAAAATTGTGTATCAACTCATTTCGTCTTCAAAAACTTTTCTATAATTTCTCAACTTTAATTTTTTTTCTTTTCCGACTTCGTCGATATCGTTTTATTATTTCGCTTTCGCACTTACGAACATTGTCAAATGGCACATTTGTTGTCTTGCTCTTTCGCTCTGTCTTCTGCACATTTACATTTTTTGCCGTTACATTTCCCCGTTTCTCTTTCACTCTCTGCTTGGATCATTTCTCTTATTTTATGTGTACTACGCTCTTGTATCCTTTCACTCTATTCGCTTTCCCAACTTTTTTCTCTTGCTTTTCATTCCACTTGTTTTACCAATTTTATTTTCTAAACAATTTTATTTAATAATCTTAATCTGAACAAAAATTCAATGAAATGCAAATATCAATGATTGTTATAACAAACAAACAAACAAACCAACAAACAAACAAACAATGAAAACGTAATGCAATGAAAAAAAAAATCAAACAAACAAAATGTATCCAATTAATCTCACCACAAATTGCAATATACAAATTAAAAAGGGGGCAATATTTTACTACTAATTGCACATCCAGAACGCATACGCACAGAGGTACGCTGCGCCCGCTGCAACGCCCACATGGGTCACGTCTTCGAGGATGGACCAAAACCGACACGCAAACGCTACTGCATCAACTCGGCGTCCATTGAGTTTGTCGAAAATGGATCAGCAGCAGCTTCAACGGCATCGGCATCAATGAGTCCACAAGGTACGCCAATAGCGCAGCAGTAGAAGTCGTGGAACGTTTTGGGAATGGAACGAACAATCAACGAATACGAATTATGTGCGAAAGAGTCTAACCTCAAAAATGTTGCTGTTAAGGATTTTTACACGTATTTTCTAACTTTCCGTAAATGTGGCCAATATTTCCCCTAGCTTAGTCGATTGACATCTATTGATATCTCTTGATTAATGGGAAGCTATTCAAACAAATTAATTGTTCACATATACACATACATAACATAAAAGAATTAGAAAAAAACTTCCGTCTGTTTGTGTAAATAGCTAAATGTTTTTCACTTTTACTTTGTTATATTTATACATACATACATTAATACTTTGTAATACACATACACATACATACATACATTGATAATTTTAAAATGTGCGCGCTAATAAACGTGTATTTTTTACAATATACAAAAAATCAATTTGCATATTATTCTTTTAGTGTTCTTGTTATTTTTGTTGTTGCTCGTGACGTAAAACATTTGGTTTCACATGCAGCTGCGAACAGCTGTTTTCGCACCGCGTTGCCAACTCTTCCGAACAACGTTGCCCACAAATGTCAACGTCGAATTGTGATGCAATAAACGATTCTGAAACGAAAAATGCAAAATAAATAAATTTTGCTCAATTAAGTTACTGTTGTTGTTATTATTCATTGGTATTTAAATCAATTAAGCCAATAAATGTATGGCTGGTTCTAAAGTGAATAACTCAATAATGCAGGACAACATGTATGTAGGGTGACTCGGGTTCTGCGTAACCAACTGTTTGCGCACTCTTGCATTCTGTGTCTGTGTGTGTTATTGCTAATATGTATGCGTATGTGTGCCTGTCTCTCATTCAAAATGCTGTTACGTCGCAAATATCAGCAAGCCGGTAATTTGGTCGTCGACCGTCAAAGCGAGCACAGCGTGGTTTTCGGACGCGATTTTATTTTTATTTTTTTGTAAATTATAAATTTTCAATTATCTAACAAATCGTAAAAAGCGCAATCAGTGTTTTAATAACGCTAGATAATGACATCCAAGCATCAGCGATCCAATAAATCCACTCAACGATAAGATTATACCTGCCTGTATTCTCATGTAGCAGCGTCTGCTTCCAAGAAGCGCAATCGAACAAATTGCTAAAATTAAACAGGACAGAGGAGAACATACCACATAAAAAGCATGCACAAACTAGCAAATCCAAAACCGAAACCAAATTTTCAAAACGTATTACACTAAGCATTACGACACTCTTTACGTTACGTGACGCGAAACGTGTAACGGTTACAAAATGAAGGAATGGCTCAAAATATCGTGTCTGCTGTGCATTTTTGGCTTCGTACGCGAAATTCGACCTTCGGAGCCCTACGTAACAGAATACCTGCTGGGTCCCTGGCGTAACATAACAGAAACACAGGTGAGTTTTGAGTATAACTCAAGTTTGGCAGTTTAATAACATGATTTTTATAGCTCACTCAAGATGTCTACCCGGTGGGCACCTACTCTCATCTGGTCCAACTGGTCTTTGTGTTCCTCATCACGGACTTTTTGCGGTAAGTGTGTGAGTTCTAAATTCCTTGGTAGTTGCCTTTAAAATGTACTACTTTCCAGTTATAAGCCACTGATTATAGTTGTGGGCGCTGCTGGTGTGATTATATGGAGCATGCTAATTTGGACCACCAGTCTGCTGTCCCTGCAGATACTGGAGTTCTTCTATGGCACATACATGGCCGCCGAGGTAGCCTACTACACGTACATCTATGCCAAAGTGGACAAAAAGTATTATCCACGTGTGACATCCCATACCAGAGCAGCTATGTTTGCTGGCAAGCTGATCTCGGGCATTACATCCCAGCTCATGATCAATCTGGAGCTAATGGACTACAAGCAGCTCAACTACATAACGCTGACCAGTGCGTAGAACCAAGATCCTTTACAGTATATATTCTAATACACGATTGTCCAACTTTTGTGCAGCTCAAATACTGGCTATGCTGTGGGCTTTTGGTTTGCCCAAGGTGGACAAGAGCTTGTACTTCCATCGGGAGGTCGTACTTGCGGGGACTACACTCAATGCCGCTACACCCAAGTCTCAGTTGCAACAGGAAATGGAAACGGAAGCGGGATGCAACGAGCCGGAAGTAATCAGCCAACAGAAGAGTACACTGATGCAGTCCAGCGCTGGACGCTTGTTGTGGCAACACTTTCACAACGCCTACACCAATCCTCGCGTGGTTCAATGGAGCCTGTGGTATGCCATTGGTCTAGCTGGCTATCTGCAGGTCACCTACTATATGCAGGTTCTATGGAAGGACATTGAGCCCAATCCGCATATAGCTTGGAACGGTGCTGTGGACGCACTGCTCACCGCTTTGGCAGCACTGAGTGCTCTTGCAGCGGGTTACTTGCACACGGATCGCCTGAGACCGCGAGCCAGTTTACTTGCCCTCTCCTTGCTATCAGCACTGGAAGGAGCGAGTGTGCTACTGTGCTGCTGGACAAAGGATATCTACTGGTCATATGTGGGCTTTATCATCTTCGGCGGTCTATATGGCTTCACCATAACGGTTGCCAGCGCTGAAGTGGCACGCAATCTGCAGGAGGATAGCTTCGGTCTCGTCTTTGGCATCAACACTCTGCTGGCTCTAGTCTTTCAGTCCCTGCTCACGATCATTGTGGTCTCCGGAACGGGATTCACCCTCAACACAGTTGATCAGTACACGGTCTATGCATTCTATTTCATAGCTGTCGCGGTCATATATTTCGTATCTGTTATGGTGGAGCACTACTGGCCACGCAGCAAATCTGCGGAAAAGCTGGACGACAGCTTGGAGTAAATCCATTTACAAGAAATTTTATATTTTAACATGTTCATTGTTATTTTATGTACTTAATAGTTATCGTTAGTTGGTTATAATTTAGTTTTGTCGAAATGCAGATGTTCCTATACAAATATCATGTTTCAAACTGTTAAATAAATGTAGCTACTTAATTTTCAATACTTTAGCTTGTTTTAAACTACTAAGTTCTACTCAAGTTCTTTAGCTTTTATAGAGTTATGCTTCGCTGGGCATTTTAAAAATAGTTATACGTACAGAGGCATTTAAAGCTAGTCGAGGTATTTGAATATTATAAGCGCTAATTATAATAATTTGCAAGTGTATACCGTTAACTGAGAGGTTCCGAACAAAGTAACTTAGATTCTATAATGTAACCACATCCCTCCTACCTCCTGGGGTAAATTTATCGATCCTGAAAACTCCACTTTACAAACCTTTATTAATTTTTTACAAGCTCAACTTTGTATTGAAAGATCATAAAAACCGGAATAAGAACTAAGAGATCTTTAAAACTGTCAGTTTAATGGCAGTATTTAAACCTTAATTTATTGCCTACTGATATGCAAATGTAAATCTCATTACTAGCCCGGAAATCTGCCATTACCCATAGACTAGGTTCAGTTTGGATTCCCGCAGTTAAGATCGAAGCGTTCTACTCTCAATATCTATTCGCACAAAAAGATTGTTTAACTTAACATATAGTAATATAACAATTAAGATTAATTAATTATTTAGTAGCACAAACACAAACACACACAAATTAACTCATAAATTATCCAAATGCCTTTAAAGATCGTGTGCTATCGTCTGGGGAAATTTCACAGCGTCACTCGCTAATCTGTAGATTACAAATAATCATCCGAAACCATGTACTTATTGTTGAAATTGTAACCCCCCCATATAAGTTCGGTATAATTATTTTAATTATTTGTACGCTCAACATGGAGAATTGCTAAAGATTCCGTTAAACAATCTGGCGCTGTGTTAGCCGACAAACTAAGCTGTCGATTAGATAGTCAATGCAAGTGGTCGTTAGTCGTTGGTTAAGTCAGATATGGAATTGTCTTGGCTAAAAATATCATGTTTGCTCTGTGTTTTTGGATTCCTACGTGAGTTACGTCCTTCGGAATCCTACCATGCCGAGATACTTATGGCTGAGTGGTATAATGTTACTCAGGATGAGGTGAATCGATCGGTTTATCCCGTTGGCACTTACTCGTATTTGGCTCTACTGATTGTCGTCTTTCTGGTCACCGACTTTCTCAGGTAATACCCATGTACACAGTTGCTTATAGGGTCTAATTTAATAAACTTTGGCAGATATAAACCTATGATTGTCGCTAATGCGATTTCTGGCATTGTTATCTGGAGTGTTCTCTTATGGACGACAACGCTGTTGGGTCTGCAAGTCGTTGAGGTGTTTTACGGTTTTTATCAGGCCACCGAAGTCGCGTATTATTCATACATATACGCCAAGGTAGACAAAAAGTATTATCCACGGGTTACGTCCCACACCAGGGCGGCGATGTTTGTGGGCAAACTGGTGGCTGGATTATTAGCTCAACTCCTGATTGGCTTTGAATGGATGAACTTTCAGCAGCTCATGTACATCTCCGCTGGTTGTAAGTACATATGCGATATATTTATAATTAGATTCGCGCTGGCACTATCAGCCAGAGCTCGCTTTCACAGGGTATGTGACAGTCGCTTAACTTCCTTGTTATATTTTGTATACTACATTACTCTAAATTCGAATCTTATCGTCCTTAGCACAAGTGTTGGCACTTCTGTGGGCTTTCGTTCTGCCCAAGGTGGAGAAGAGCTTGTACTTTTATCACAAACCAGACATAGCCGGAGTGACAGCCGTTGGCGCAACTTCAGTGGATAGTTGCGAAACAATTGTGGCTAAGGAACAGCAAGTTGGAGCATTTCAATTGCTGTGGTCACATTTCCGAAGCGCCTACACGAATCCTTTGGTGCTTCAATGGAGTCTTTGGTATGCTATTGGCTTGGCGGGTTATTTGCAGGTCAACACTTATATGCAAGTCGTGTGGAAGTCCTTTGAAAATAAACCAACCGTAAGTTTCTAATCCCCATACCATTCCCTTCTTCTCATAGTTTTAATGTAAATCCTTGTAGATTGAGTGGAACGGAGCTGTGGATGCTGCCCTTACGGCTTTGGCAGCTTTATTCGCTTTTTTAGCCGGTTACTTGCACGCCGGACGCTTGAAATCACGAACCAGTTTACTTTCGTTGGCCATCATCTCGGTACTACAGGGCGGATGCGTATTATTGGCCTCGTGGACAACCAATATATATCTGTCTTATCTGGGCTATGTGCTGTTTGGGGCACTTTATGGTTTTACTATAACTGTAGCTAGGTGAGTTTTAATCTCAGGTTGTGTTTTATTATTAAATAAAAATTCTATTTACTGCAGTGCCGAACTTGCAAGCAGTCTGCTTGAAGATAGTTTTGCCTTAATCTTTGGCATTAACACACTGGTTGCATTGATACTGCAAACGCTTCTTACCCTCGTTGTTGTGTCTGAAACTGGTGGCCTTAATCTCAATAGCTTTCAGCAGTTTACGATTTATGCATTTTATTTTATTGTTATTGGTAGCGTGTATTTTATAGCCGTTGTTGTAGAATATGCACTTAATCGCTCGAAAGGAACGGTATCACCAGAATTGGAAATAGAGCAGCCTAAAAGCGGTTAGGCGTGTAATCTTAAACTATTTTACAATAAACATATTAAACAATATTTTACAACACTTTAAAGTATTTGAATTTAACCTCGACTTGTTTTTAATTTAATCGATATATCGATAAGTGCCATGCACTATCTGCGACAGCTGATCGCGTGCTGCTAACTTGTCTCAATTCTCTAGGGTGAACAACAGTTGGCAGTCACTGTACGACGCTACACGTGCATTTAAATCAGTCGTGAATATTACTTTTTATTAATAAATAACTTAAAATGTCGCTTTTACGGATAAGGTAAGGACTCTAATTTCTCTTGGAGTGATATTGAATTCTTGTAATTCACATTCATGCGTTACAGGAAACCAAAAACCCGCAAGGGAAAGAAAGTGTTGCTGGCCCGCGAGCCACAGCTCATTGAGGCAGCACGCAGCATGTTGTTTGTGGACGGACGCAAATGTAGTCGAAATGTAAAACTCTGCATGAAGGATCTGCATCAGCTAAAGAAGCCGCTAGTTAAGGTTTTGCACCGTAAAAACGATATTACTCCTTTCGATGATCCTTCTTCCCTGGAATTGTAAGTTAATCTCAACTATTTTCCCACTTCGACTTGCCGGCTCAATAGATTCTACTTTAAGCTTGACTATGAAAAACGATACGGCCCTCTTCACTTTCGGCTCCACGTCTAAGAAACGTCCGGACAACATACTCATTGGCCGCATCTTCGAGAACGAAGTGCTCGACATGTTCGAGCTGGGAATTAAGCGTTATCAAGCTATTGCCGAGTTCAAGAACGAAAAGATTGGCGCCTGTGTGAAGCCTTGTCTGGTGTTTAATGGCCCAAAGTGGGCACAAACCGAGGAGCTACGTCGCCTACGTAACCTATTCATCGATATGTTTCAACGCGAGAAGATTGAGTCTATACGCCTGCAAGGCATTGAGCATGTGCTCAGTTTCACAGTGACCAACGACATGAGTGTCTTGATGCGTTCGTATAAAATCCTGCTGAAGAAATCCGGTCAGAAGACTCCACGTATAGAGTTGGAAGAAATTGGTCCATCTGCCGATTTCTCTATTCGTCGCACCAAGATTGCTTCTGAAGACCTGTACAAGTTGGCCAGAAAGCAACCCAAGCAACTGAAGGTTACTAAAAAGAAGAACATTAGCACGGATGCACTCGGCAATACAAAGGGACGTGTGCATTTGGGCAAACAGCAGACGGGCTCCATTCAAACGCGTCGCGTCAAGGCGCTCAAAAAGTCGCCAGAGGAAAAACGTACCGACCGCCAGAAGAAGAAAGTGGCACTTCGAGCCGCTGCAGCTGAGGCATTAGCCGCTGAATGAGATAGACCCAAGGATTGGCTTTATAGATTTCTAGTTAGTAATAGATGTAATAAATTGGTCCAGCTTAAAATATAGTTAAGATCTTGACTTAGCAACTAGTACTTGGTATATCTTATCTAATGTATTGCATCAACAATGTTTTTAATCCGACGCGTTTTGGACTCGACCAGGGCATCCTCAAGTGATTTGATTAAATGCACCAAACTGCTGACATCTGTTTGCACCAGCAAATCCTTTCGGTGCCTTCGTTGATCCTCATCCATAGCACTTAGCTCCCTCTCACTGCGCTCAGATGTGTCAATTTCGAGCAGCTCACGATTCTCGTTCTTTGGCTCGGTGTGAAGGTATAACTTCATGGTAATGACCACATTCGATTGCTGGAGCAGGCAACGCGACGCTGTACGCACCTCCAGCCGCCAGTCCAAATTAACCAGTCGATAGGCGCGTATATTCGCCGATTTAATGGAACCCTCCACAAAGTTACGTTTGCTGCTCACAAACTGTTCTAGGACTTCGAGCACGTCCTCACTGAGATCGGGAAACAATTGACGAATACTTAAGTGTTCGGCGTTGGCTTCAGTGTTGGTGGTTACATGGATGAGCAGAGATATTAATGCTTCCACAGCTTGTTTAACTGTTTCACTTTTCACATCGCCTGTATATTTCTTGGCCAGCACATCATAGCGCTCTTGGTTGGGTCCATTCACAAGATAATCAAATGCCGACTTGCAGAGCTCGACGACTTCGCTTGCCGGACGCTGCAGTATTGCCAGATGATCCCGCTCCTCCTGACTCAAGCGCAGAGACGACATTTTTGTGTACGTTTTTATGGGAAACACAGAAATAAAGCAATAACTCGATTTTCATACAAAACGTAAACAAATCGTTGCTCTTAAGTTCTCGT
This sequence comes from Drosophila nigrodunni, assembly GCA_020829145.1. Taxonomy (NCBI): domain Eukaryota; kingdom Metazoa; phylum Arthropoda; class Insecta; order Diptera; family Drosophilidae; genus Drosophila; species Drosophila nigrodunni. Next base: position 15,291,955 of record JACVCZ010000001.1, read on the forward strand.
TTTGCATGGATTGGAAATGGTACGCAGCTCACAATAAAAAGCAAAATTAAAATTTATAATTGCTTAAACGTCAGTGTTTTAAACATGTACATTAACTTCGGTTGTTTTTTATATTATTTATAAGTTCAATATTTATATTTTCTGTTTTATTTATACACAATTATAAAAATTTGCAAGGTGCGTACTGATTTGCATATGTATCGATACATCGAATGTTGATTTCACGTCTGAAGCTATCGATAGTCAATATTTTGTTAGCTTCAATGCTTTGTTTATTGATTGCGGGGGGCGTAAACATTTTAATTAAAACGAGTTATTTATTCAATTAAGTTTACACATCAGTATGGATTTTGATAGTCCAGAGGAAAAGGAGTTTCCCGGACTATATGCATCCGAAGCAGTCGATGCCAAGTCCAAGAAAAGCAAGGAAGAAAGCGATTGTAAGTAATTGCGTAGGCGCGGGACCAAAAGGCGCAACAGGAAAAATCAATTATTTGTTGCTCGGTTTCAGTCAGCGAAGGTGATCATGACAAGCATGGCAAGAAGGACCTGTTGATTGGACGGCGTAAGGACAAGAAAGAAAAGGGCAAAGATCGCGGCTACGCAGCACTTGAAGGTGAAAGTTCGCCCGAAGAAGAGCTCGACACCAAGTAAGAATAATTCTACCGATTTACTGTATCAAGTATTACTAATTTGATTGCATATTAAATTAGAAGCCCGTCAAAGTCAAAGAAATCGAAGACCTTTAAATTTACAAGCTCAAAGAGCAAGGAGAAACGTGAGAAATCACGGGACAAGGAAAAGGAGCCAAAAGGACCTGAACGAGAAGAGGAGCCAGTTCACAAAGTGAAAGACAAGGAAAAGGACAAAGACAAGGAGCGTCAGCATGATGAAAAGGAGCACAAAAAGAAGGACAAGGACCGCAAGGATAAGGATAAAAAGGATAAATCCGAGAAGAAAGATAAAAAGGATAAAAAGAGCAAGCAAACCCAACAGGAGGATACTTTTGGTCCCGAAGAAGTATTGGCTCTCGGCTATCCAATCTTTGGCGTCTCCGTAGGGCTGGCCACTGAACGTTCCCGCTGTCACGACGGCGTCGATCTACCACTGGTTGTGCGCGACTGCATCGATTATCTCCAGCAGGAGCAGTGTCTGAAGACCGAGCATATCTACAAAGTGGAGCCAATTAAAACACGTCTATTGCACTACAAACGATTGTACAACAATCGCGAATATGATGCATCCGTGGATGAACTCAACATACCCACCGCCTGCAGTTTGCTCAAATTGTTTTTCCGCGAGTTACCCGAGCCGGTGCTAACCACAGATTTGGTGGCACGCTTCGAGGAGGTGGCGTCGCATCCCAAGATCACCGAGCAGCAAGCGGAGCTGCAGCAGCTGCTGGAGCAGCTGCCACGGTGCAATCGTATTCTGCTGGCCTGGATGATGCTGCACTTTGACTCAGTCATACAGCATCACAGATACAACAAGCTAAATGCGCAATCTCTGGCCATGCTGCTCAGTCCCACACTGCAGATGTCTCATCGTTTAATGGTCGCGCTCTTGTGCCACTGCACGAATCTCTTTTCAGACATCAAGCTGATAAAGTAAGTAAATAGCCAGCAGATAAGATTAAACTAGTAGCTAGATAGATCTTTTTAATGCCTTTGTTGAAAACATGAGTTCGGTGGTGCCACGAAAACGTAAACGATTCCAGCGAATCGTCAGCTATTTGCTCAGGCAGTTAAAAGTAGTTGTACCTTAAAAGATATATACTTATATTGCCCTCCATTCCCCTTGCAGATATGTGCCCCCGCTTACATCCGCCAGTCCCGGGCTGCCAGACAAGCCGGAGGACATCCAGACGGAACTGCGCAAGCAGGACAGTCTACTGGCTCAAATACACAGCGAAATGAATGCAGGATTCATCACCAAGAAGCGGGAGGAGCAGCTCTGGGAAGTGCAACGTATTATTACACAGTTGAAGCGAAAGCTCCGCAGCTGTGAAAAGAAGCAAGAAAAGTCCATCGATGAGCTGGACAACAGTTCAGCAGCCACAGCAGCAGCTCCTCCACCTCCAGCAGCAGCACCTCTACCCGAGAATGTTGGCGAAGACACCATCGATTGCAAGCCTGCAGCATTGTCCACAGGTGTTCCTGAAGATCAGCCTGAGGAATCAAGCTCTTCGTCGACTCCTCCAACTGTAATCACTTTGTACACAATAGATCCGCAGACGGGTTACCTGCTGCTGCCTAAAACAAATCCACAACGCGAGGAGCTATTGCGGCTTCAAATCGAATACGACGAGTTAATGATCTGGCAAAACGAGCTCAAGACCCGCATCGTAGCGGAGCGCAATGAAGTCTTTCGGCTGAAACAGTTGTGTGAACAGGAACTCCTAAAACCGTTGACAACAATTACGGCCACAAGCCAGGAGCAGGTGCCTGGGGAATTTGATTATGAGCGGATTATTGAGCATTATACGCGAGAGAACGCGCTGCTGGAGCACAAAAAGCAAATGCTGGGCATGGAGCTAAAGGAGGAGCGGCGTGCGTGCATAGCACTGCAAGTGGAGCTACTTATTCAACAGTTTTAAATTATGCATAATCGTTTAATTAGATATCTAAATGTCAAAAGAACAAAAATCAACTAAGAATGAAATTCGAAATACATGTTTCAAAGCTTCATGTTAAAAGAAGCACAAGCTTTCGCGCGCTTTTCATACGCAAACGAGTTGGCAGCACCGTTTCTGTGCACAACAGATGTTTAAAGCTTAACCATTTAACCTTGCCTCAGGTTGGTCGAAAGCTCTTTTCGCGTATTGCTGTTGGGATTTTGCAAAGCCGCGCAGTTGCTTATTGTTTAGCTCATCCATTTCTTAAACAAATTATTACAAAAAATTATAAATAAACAATGTTGAAGCAAGTGACCAAACAATTGGCGCTGCAGGGCGTGCGCAGCTTCTCCGTGGGCCAACAGGTAAGTTGCTAGAACTAAACGAAGCATTTTACTTATTTTGTTCCCAATCAGATGTTTACGTAATGGAAAATTTTATAGAGTATTTTACTTCGCTTATCAAATGCGAAATGCAAAATGCAACTTAAAATTGCATTGTGCATAAAACATACATATAATACTTACTTAACTATGAATTTCTTTTTGTATAACAGAACAACTACAAGGTGACCGTATGCGGCGCATCCGGCGGCATTGGACAGCCGCTGTCGCTGCTGCTTAAGCAGAATCCCTTGGTGACCGATCTGTCTCTGTACGATATTGTGCACACTCCCGGCGTTGCTGCCGATTTGTCCCACATCGACACCAAGAGCAAGACTGTGGGTTTCATGGGCCCCGACCAGTTGGGTGATTCGCTCAAGGGTAAGTGTAATGCTATGAGTGGGGGACGGGGTGGGACGTTTATAAGTGAGGTTAGGTTTAGCGAAACAAAGTTTTGCATGCGATTTACATAAAGGCTGTAAAAAATCTGTTATACTTACATGCTATGTGAGTTTGTATGGATGTGTGTATAACTGTAGATAAGATTGAGCACTAAGCATAGCGTGTGTTTAGTTAATTGCTTTACGACTTACCTTTAATCAGTGCAACGAGTGTTATCAGCAAGTAGCCACTTAAAGTAGCATAATGCCAAAGATCAAAGTCTTTTACGATTCAAAAGTCGAATATGGCCCTTAAATATGCATACTATAAAGATATTAATAATGTAGGTACTTCCTAAATGTATTTAGATTAAATATTGATTACATTTTTCTGTGTTTCAATCAGGTTCCGATGTCGTTGTCATCCCCGCTGGTGTGCCACGTAAGCCTGGCATGACCCGCGATGATCTGTTCAATGTCAATGCCGGCATTATTCGGGACATTTCCAACTCCATTGCCAAGAACTGCCCCAAGGCTCTGGTGGCCATCATCACAAATCCCGTCAACACCTGTGTGCCAATTGCTGCCGAGATTCTGAAGAAGGTAACATGATTTTCACCCATAATACCTATAGAGGCATTAACTATTGATTCCACTTCCAGGCTGGTGTGTACGATCCCAAGCGTCTGTTTGGTGTGTCCACTTTGGATGTGGTGCGTGCTCGCGCCTTCATTGGTCATGCCCTTGGCGTTGATCCCCAGACCGTGCAGATTCCCGTGATTGGCGGACACTCCGGTGTCACCATTCTGCCTGTGCTGTCCCAGAGCCAGCCTCTGTTCAAGGGCAACCAGGACGCCATTGAGAAGCTGACCGTGCGCATTCAGGAAGCCGGTACCGAGGTGGTCAAGGCCAAGGCTGGTGCTGGTTCCGCCACCTTGTCGATGGCATATGCCGGCGCCCGTTTCGCTGGCTCCCTGCTCAAGGGTCTCAACGGTGAGAAGAACGTCGTCGAGTGCTCCTACGTGCAGTCCAACATTACCGAGGCCACTTTCTTCTCCACACCCTTGGTGTTGGGCAAGAATGGTCTGCAGGAGAACTTGGGTCTGCCCAAGCTGAACGACTATGAGAAGAAGCTGTTGGAGGCCGCCATTCCCGAGCTGAAGAAGAACATCCAGAAGGGCATTGACTTTGCCAAGGCATAAGCTGAATGATCTCTCAGCTATTCACTAGCCAGTCAGTCAATCAGTCTGTCAATCAAACTACTCCCCAAACTGTTTCCATCACCTAGCAATCATTTAGTTTTTCATTACACCCCACGTATAAGGAGTTATTGGTTGTTTACATAGAAAAATTCGTTTGTTTTAAGTTGAAAAGTGTATAATATTCGTCTGTCCAAAGATTATACCATTTTTGAAGAATGGCACCAGTTGATACTTAAAAAAACTAAATAAATTACCATCTTACTATACGAATATGCTGCACAAATGTTTTCTTAGGCTTGAAAAATGATGTGCTAAAACTTTAGTTTAAATAAGCGAAAGGGAAAACAATTGGGATAAGTTATTGTTAGTAACAGATCAGCAAAAATTTAGATATTTTTGTTTTCTTCAATTTTAAGTTGAGTTCAAATCTAGAGAAAGCTAAGACTATGTGCATTAAACTCTATTTCCAGTGTATATACCCGTTACACTGCGCAAAATGTTCACTTACCGAACCCCAACGCTGTGAGGTACTAAATCAACTGCTGCCAACTTTTCTCTCTCAGTGTACACTGCACAGTCATGGGATTTGCTCTCTTTCCATCTGCGTGCATCTGTGTGTGTAAGTGTGTTTTCCTTCTGCTCATGCACACACCAATACATGTGCAGTCAATTAAGCTTCGTTAAGATCAATTGAGCAGAAACTTGCCCGCATGTCATACGCCCTACGTCCCCCCACCTCCTGCTGTACCCACTGCCTTCACCGCCTTGTGGCCTATGACAGACAGTGACCAGTGCGTACATATTTTGGAATTTCTCCTCGTGTGCATACTCATCATCTTATATAGTTTTATGACTGACATGAGCAAAAAAACTTTAAATAACAAAAAGTCAACTAAAGTATTTTATAAGTCTTTTTTTTTATATGTTTTATGATATCTTCATAACGTTTGATTAGCATGTTCATGGTAATTTTCTATGATAGCTGCAAGTCAGCAAGAATTTGCGAAAAAAAACAACAACAGAATTGTTAAGTTATCAGATTATAAAGTGTTTGAGGTCTTAAGGGGTTACACTTGAATTAATTTTGATAGCTTTACTCATAATATAAAATTTTAAATCAAGTTTGTATCTGGAATGCAAACACTTTCAAAAGTTGTTGCATACTTTTCTGCTGTGATTTGGAAATATTTCAGAAAATACTTTTATGAGAAGGATTAAGTGTTTCAGTACGAAATTGAGCACAGAAATCAACTAATAATGTTTTCACTGATACAGACAATAGTTTCAAACCAAGTACTCCTCTTAAAAAATCATTGAACTTTAAAAATTTTAACAAAGTTCTCAGATAAATAACTTTAAAAATGAATTTCCGTCCACTAAATACTTTCTACTAGCTTTCCATATAAATTTATTTTAAAATTATATCTAAGCTCTACTACACTCACAGCTTCTTTTTAATGGAAATCGGTTTAAAATAATTTTGCTGCTGAAATCAACTACTTTGAGCTGAATCCAATTGAATTGCTTGGCGAATGCTGTTGGTTTCAATCAAATCAAATCAATTAGATTACTATTAGACAATTTGATTTGTTCATTAAGCCAGCGCCGCCTTGATTGACCCACTCCCAATAACTCGCCAAACTGCCAACTGCCAACTGCTAAATGCTAACAGCTATTTAGCCAGACAAGAGATACACACCCCCAACTTAATTATCGGCGATCAAAAGGCAACGATAACAGCACCAAAACAATCAATTGATACAATTTCATTCATAAAATCTGATCAAAATGCAAGCGAACAAAAATCAAAGAGTTGACTCTGATGCGATGACGTCATCGTGTCTCCATCTCTGTGACGCTCTCGGACCAATTGTACAGAAAACGCGAGCGTGTTTTTAATGAAATAATGAGCAGGAATCAATTTTCAGTTGCGTACTACAGACTACGAACAAAAACAAATACAAATACAATTTCTGCCGGCCGGCGATTTTCATTTCAGCATTAAAACAAATTGGAATCCATGCACTTTTCCCCTCAGCCAGACAGAGATAGCAAGAGAGCAAGTGAAACGGAGATAAACTCAGTTTGTAAGCGACCTTGTTCAATTTTATTTAATTACAAACAATTAAGTCACTAACACATTGATCTGAAGACGCCCAACAGCAGCAGCAATTGCCACTAATTAAAACCAAACAAATTAAATTTAATTTTAAAATCAAAATTATTTACAAAGCACTTCGATTTAATTTACCCAAATGTCCGCAAAGATACCTGCTAATTTAAGTAAGTTTACACTGAAAGAAACTAAGTGGCAAATATAAAACTTTGAAAATGAGCAGACACTTTTTAAAGAAGTTTTAAAAATGTGCTAAAATAATTTTAAATCAGGGAAAATTTAATTATAAACCATTTAGGTTACGAAATTTATAACACTGTGTGAAATTAAGTACTCCGAATTTTCCTAGAGTTTTCTGAATACTTACAAAAAAAGTACTCATAATAATTATTAATCAAATAAATTATACTATACAGTATGTAGTACTCTAGGTACGACTGCCTGCAAATGAATTGTATATTTGAAGATTTTCCCGATAAAACTGTCTTATATAGTCAAACAACTCAGAACTGGATCGAATCAGGTATCAAAAATTGATTAGAAACTGTTTTTCATGATCTTACAGCAGGTAAATAAAATACTTTGTAAAGTTGTGTACTGCCCTGCCAACTTGTCAACCTGGTGCTGTCCACTTGCCAAAGGCAGCACAAGCCAAATGAAGTTGTTTCTACTAATAATTTGATTTGATATCAATTACGCAATTTGCTGATCGCGTCGCTTTGCTAATCAGTGACTGGGGAAGACCGTTTGCGTCTCCTTGTCCAATTCCCTGTCCGTCTGCGTGCCCAAGCGGGAATGTATTAAATGGCGCCTTTGCCTTAAATAAGTCACAATTGTCGGCAATTAATTTGAATTACGCGCGTTGTGTTGCGATTTTCTTCGCGAATTGAGAAGACTTTTGCAGTTCCTGAGGCAATTACAAGGGACAAGGGACAATTTTCAACTAAAGTGGTTGTCATCTTTATACAGGGACTATAACACACACACACACAAGCACACACATCCATCTGTACATCATAGTATTGTAGTGATTCTCATTGGCTTTAATTTATTGGCGTCTTCTCACTTTCACTTTAATTGCATTAAGTTTTGATCTGTTTCAGTCTAGAGCTCAAATTAAAATAGACGAAGATTTGGAAAAAGTAATCAAGTATCTCGTTTTGGAACTTATTTGAAAATTATATGGGTTAAGCTAAACAGTCTCAAAATGAAGAATTATCTATTTTATAATTACTGATGTTTGTATACATTTTCTTCAAGAAAAAAGTTATATATCGATACATTGATGGATTACCTAAAGGATTGATACTTAATCTGGATTTAATTTCAAACAATTGGAAAAAAAGACTTAAGATTGGAAAACTTTGGCATAAGTTTTAAAAAGACAAAATTCAATGTTATTTTGAATTTATAAAATATCTTTTTGAGCTATTCTGAAATTTTGATTTTATTTCCGCTCATTTAAATTTGATTTAGTTTGCGATTTGCTAATGAATTTAATTTTCTAAACATTTTAGTTTTACATGTGTAAAGTTCTTTTTAAGCTGCCGACTTGTAGTATTTAGTATTAGTACATAGTATTTAATAGGTTCCAGTAAATAAGAATAAGTTCTTTTGGGTATGAGACAAAAAACAAAGTCAAGTGAAAGACTGAGTGACTGAGTGACTAGTTAAATTGGGGAGAAGATATAGAGCTGGCGATCGTTTGGGTCAGAAGTCAGATGCACACATCCGCACATCCGTTGTCAACGAGCTGGGCTACACTGAAAAAAAGGACTGTGATTTCACATATAAAACTTTGAAAAGAGGTTTAAAATTTGATATATTTTAATTATAAAATAAATTTAAAATTTCTTAATAAGAATTCCTGACTTCCCCATTTGTAACTCAGTCAATAATTTGATCATCGGGTTGCTGAGAGGAATTTTTGTATGCAAATGAAATATTTAAATTTTGTTTTACCTCCACTAAAGTTAAGAATTTGATGCTAAGCTTATTTCTTGCAGTGCAGCGTCTCAAAAGGGTTTAACAAGTGGGCAACTGGAACCCAAAGTGCCATAGAAAATTAACGAAATATGAAATAACTATACATCTTTGTCAGGCCATGGACAGGGCACTACGGAGTACCCGGGAGTGAGGCTGCGACTGAGACTGAGACTCTGAGACTTGGGCTTGGAATCGAGCGACTTGGAGACAGCGTCGCGTTCCGTTGGCTTGTGTGGATTTCGAAATGTTATTGTTGTTGCTGTTGTTACTGTTCCGACAGCAGCATGGAAAAGAAAATGGAACTAAAGTACTACAAAAACTATTTGATATTTTATGCGGGATTTTAAATTGATCTTAACGAAGCTTAATTGACTGCACATGTATTGGTGAACTGTTTTGCTCGTCTCTGGACTCTGACACTACACACAGTAGCTGTCTGTGCGTGTGTGTGTGTGTGTGTATTTACGCCATATTGGAATTTCGTTGTCACAGATCGCAATCGCAAAACGACAAGCGACTTACTCACACAAACACACACACACACACACACACACATACATGGGCACGCAGCTGCACACGTACTGTGTGTGTAAAGAAATGCATAACAGAACTGCTTGCATGTGTGTGTGTGTGTATGTACGTGTAAGCATATCGTAATACAATGTGATAATATTCAACCGACGGAGACGGAGACGGCGTATGTTGATGATGATGCTGAAACTGTTTTTCATGTTGAGAACCGACTGTCACTGAGTTCAAAACAAATGTGAGCAAGTGTCACGTCTGTCTTCATATGTGTGTGTGTGTGTGTGTGTGTGTGTCTCTCTGTCTGTGTGTTTGTGTGTATCTTAATGGTTATGGAAAAAATATGAAAGATACTCGGGATCGCAGTCACATTCAACAAAAGCTTAGGAAGCGCACTTTGCTTTATGTGGCAAACTGTACCAAATTTGTTGTTGTTTTTGTATACCAAAACTGCTTGTCTGTATCCTAATACGCGTATTCACACTTAGTATAACAGTTGCTTCGAACTGTGCTAATTTGTGCTTGTAAATCGATTACACTGATTTGTAGGCTAGCAATTAATTGTCTTTGGCTTGGGGACTACCCGTAATGTTGTCAAATCGACTGACTTGTTTATTGAAACTTTTCAAGTTTTTCTCTAAGAGTTTTGAATTTTTTTTTAATGGTAAGACTTTAGTTATTCACTTACAATAAAAGCCCTTAGGTGAACAGCTACCATAGGCGGACGAATTATATACAAAATCCGTTCTCTTAGACGAACTTATCCCTTGGGCGAACAAGGGAGCTTTCACTGTAACAGATTAGTAAACATTTAAGTAATTCAACTAAAAATAATACTTGTCTGTTTTGTCTTAAATCTAAGTATGTGTATTCGTTATGCATCGTAGATAAATAAAACATTAATGACTACTTCAAAATGTTGCTGATTTTTCTACATTATAATTAATATTTCAAATTCGTTGTTTGCTATTTGTTGATTTTATTTATTTTTTATATTAATTTAAAATCAGTTGAAGTCGTAACTAAGTTAAGTTATATTTTAAAGATAAATTTAACAAGTAATATCAAAACTAGAACTTGTTTATGGCTAAATATGCGTACTTTAACAAGAAATCTACCTATGTTATTTTAGCCTTGCGTGTTTCATATGTATTTAATTAATATTAAATAATATAAAATTAACAAACTTAAACCCTATTTTAATATCTAATATATCCATATCCAATATTTCTTTAACAATTTATACAAAATTCCCTTTGAAGTCCTCTTTCACTGCATTCCCCTTTGTAGTCTTGCCTGATTTCCCAGAGTTAATTAAGATGCTAATCAGAGATCTTAAGGTAACGTAACAATGTCCAAGGTCTTGGTTAATTACTGACTTTTCCCCTCTGCCCTCAGATCGCCTCCTTCCCATCCCACCCCGCTGAGTGAGCATCTCAGCAGTAATTGACTCTTGATCTTTTTCCCTCGGAGATGCAATCGTCGTTGACTTTGTTGAACCCAGAGAAAGGCGCAGAGGACACGCTGCCAGGACATGCACAGTTTTCGACTACAATTCACATTTCTCGAGGATGTTCCCGCACCACAACCATAACCATGCCCACATATTTCAAGCAATCGCAATGCAAAGCGAGAAACGCAAAACTCGCGTTTGATAATTCACACGCAAGTATCGAGAGTCGTTGGGAGGAATTGGCTATAGGGAGAAGTGGGGTGGGAAGCGCAGTGGGAGGGGGCATAACTCGGGCAGGGGGTCGCGTGTCTCATTTTGCCGTTCGCGGCGTTTCCACAACGATTCCGTTTCCGTTGCCCGCATTTTTCCGGACCTGCAAAGACAAATCCATCGAATTTAGCCACAAAGCGAGTCCGAAAGTATCAAATTGTGTTCTTTTTTTTGTATTTTCTCAGATTTTCACATTTTGTTGGGTTTTCTCTCTGCTTCTACTTCTGCTTACGGGCTTATGTGATGGGAATTACGGTGTTTTGATCCTTGAGAGGCGAGTGACGCGAGTGTCCTGAGAGTGTTCAGCTCGTAGGCCAATGCGGGTCCTGGTAATAAACAATCAAAGTTGGACATTTCGAATGCTGGGAATTTAAAGAATTATAACTCAAGGGTTTGGAAAGTAGCTGATGTTTATGGGACATACTGAATTCATTCAAGTCGCGTGTTTTAAACACAGGTCGAAAGCGTTTATCGAATTCAGACGGAACAAAAGTTATCGAACATTACAAGCCCAATAATTTTAGAAATATTGGTTTAGTAAAAGTTTTTAAGTGGGTTTCAAAATATTAAATTAACTTAAATGTTTGAAAAATGTGTAAAATTTATGCTAAACAGTGTAGGAAGTGGGGAAATGCAGGGTATTTTTAAGCCAACCAGTGATTACTTTAGTTAAGTACGTATATTAATATTAGCTTACCAGCAATTATCTATAGAAAATCGACTTTAGAAGTGTCCTATTAAAGTGGCGAGCAGTGCAAGTCGGTATAATATATTTTATATTAGATCAAAATATTTTTCTTGTATTTAGTTCAGCGATTAAAATTTCGTACTTATTACTAAAATTTATCTAGTTGCTTTCTAAGCTAAAGTCAAGAAATTTTGAGTTTCATTTATTTATCTTTAAATAAATATTTGTTTCATTTTGTTTCGCCTTAAGAGCCTTGTTAAGCAAGGATGCTGGATAATTATTTTATTTCCCACTTAAATACACTTTTGGTATTCAAATTGATAATGAACTGTGCGTAAGTGGCTTGGGTAAAAGGTATTACCCTACTCTACCAGCATTTGGCCAAAAGGTCGCACAACACCCAAACCAAAGAGGTTAAGGTTCACAGAGGGGGTGAGGTAAAGCGACACGCGCAGCACGAGAGTGACCCCGAGTCAGTCCTTAAAGTTTCGCTTCTTTTTCTGTTTTGGTGGTGGGAAATTGCGACGATCAGAATCCGCAGCCCCTATAAGTGATCGGCTGTCGCGTGTTAATTCCAATTGGAATTGTGTGCCGTCTGACCAGAGCGAATCGGAGACACAACATTTGTGGACATGCAGGCAGGTGAGGAAAGGAGAGTGTTGAAGGAAGAGAGGCGAGAGGAAGGCGCGAAAATAAAGGAATGTGTTGCTATTCTAAACAAACGAGGGCTCACTGTACCACGACTACAATGCACTTTAGAATTTACTGTAGATAATTATGTTTTTTGTATATTTGTATTAACAATATTTTCAATTCCATTTAATGAAGTATTTAATTTTTTACTTTTTAATTTTAATATAAGTTTTAAACAGAGCGTCATTTATAGAACAGTTTTAAAACATTTATAAGACAAACTGTTATACAAAGTAAGTGTTTAAAAAATATTTATTAAAATCTTCCGCTAACCATACCAACCTTTAAGAATTTATTTATATGAAATAGCATAAAAATGTTCCCAGGACACGTCGATGTCTGCCGATCTACGGGCAGCAATTCCACATAGTAGAGAAGGAGCAGGGCAGAAGAGGTAGAAGGGGGAGGATCACATTCTCAGGGCACACACAATAACCACACCCCATTTGCTGTAAACACATCGACGCAAAGGCAAATGCAGAAGCGAAAGCAAAAGAAAAAGCAAAAGCAGAGCCAACGGTAAAAGCAAAGGCAAAAAGTCACACGCGCCAGCATAAAACACACGAACACACACACACACACAGAAACTAACTCACACAGAGAGAGCGCGCACTCTGCTTACACAGTAGGCAGCTCTCTCGCTCTAACGCAGCTCCGTTGCTGCTGGCGGCCATAGCTCGACGCTGATTGGTCGAGAGGAGGCTGCGCAACGTCGCTGCCAGCAAATTGGTATAAAAGGGCAATCATCGCCAGTTGTGGGCTCAATTAAGGCCGAAGGCACAGACTCGAACGGTTCACATAGCAGCGGTTCACGTAGCAGCAGCAGCAGCAACTAAAGTTAATAATATTTAGTGATTACAGTGAGTGCAACAGGAGCTAAATAAAAATAACAAGCGACGGCTAAATGTTTTTGCGCGTGCGCCAAAAACTAAATGCAATTAATTAATTTACAACAATTAACGAACACAAAAAAAAAGCAACAATTGAATTTGATTTGGATTTTCGTTTTGGTTTTTGGTTTTGATTTTGCGCGCACTTTAATTAAACAACTAAATGGATTTAAAGCTGAAAACAAAACAAATGCAAACTGAGTTTTAAGTAAATTAAAGTGACTACAAGTGGCTTTGTGTGTGTTTTAAAATGGAGCACGCCAGTTTCGATGATCAGATCTTTGGGGACTTTGGCAGCGGTCCATTGAGCCCACTGGGAGCCAGCAAACCGCTGCTGCCCACGTCCACCTCCAACATCAGCCATGCCACGCTCCATCCCGTCATGCTCGGCAGCGTTGTCCATGAGCTATGCAGCCAGCAGCAGCAGCAGCAACGTCTGCCCGACTGCAACACAATACTGCCCAACGGAGGAGGCGTGGTCGGAGGCGGTGGCGGAGGATCGCCCAACTATGCCCAGAAAATGGATTTTGGCAATAAGATGGGCTGCTTCTCGCCGAGTCAGAAGTACGAGTACATAACCACTCCACAAAAGCTGGTAGAGCAGCAGCAGCAGCAACACCATCAGCAATATGCGGTGACACCACCGCCAACACATCACCACAACGGCATGCTGCACCACAAGAACCAACAGCAGCAGCAGCAGCAGCTGGTGGGGATCATGGGCGATTACCACACGCTCAACGGTAAACTCGACTACTCTCCCAAGGATCAGTACGAGCCACAGCAGCAGCAACATGTCCAGCTGCAGCAGCATCAGCAGCATTTGTACGGCGGCAGTCCACATCATAGTCATGGCCATGTTCTCACCCACGAGGATGCCAGCAATGGCAATGCCAATGGGCTGCTGGAAGCCACACCCCTGCTGCTATCCAACGGCAAGCAGAAGAAACCTGACGAGATGTGCAGTCAAATGGACACAGTCAACGGCAACTCCACCGCCAGCAACAACAGCAACAACAACGGCAGCAACAACAACAACAACAGCAATAGCAGCAGCAACGGCGGTAGCAGCAACAACAGCGTCACAGCAACAACTACAACAGCGACGGGCACAGCAGCAACTGTTGGCGGTGGTGTGGGCACTGCGGTGAAAAAGGACAACAGCAACAGCAAGAAGAAGGGCGATCCCAATGGCATCAAGAAGAAGAAAACGAGGTGAGCCACAAGAGTTTATGTAATTAACTTAACGACGGGAAATCAATGAAATTATCTAACAATTTATAACCGCACAGCGGGGCGTATGCGTAATGTGCACAACTCGCGTAGTAAAACGACAGGAGATTTTCGGAAATAAAATACCAATAAAATTGGTAATTCAAGACAGTAGATTCTTATGTATAAAATTGTAATCTTAGGAATGTTTTTACTGTTTAATGAAGAAGTAGTTTAAACAGATTTTAACTTTTGGCAGCCAACAATAAACAAATTTATTTTTTTTAATCTTCATGCACTTCTTTATTTTTTAGCAGATAAAAATATTATAGTTTTTCTTGGGGTTAGAAAAAGTTCAGTTTATCTAGAAAACTAAATCAGTTTGTAATTCACTTTAAGCTTTTTAATAATTTTAGCTTCTTGTCTTCTTATACCTAAACTAAACAAAGCTTTTGTCTTTAGTAACAGTTTTATAATCAATTGAAATTTATTTATTAAACTACATAAAGATTCAAAGTTGACTTAACTTACTTATAATAAAAGAGATAAGTTAAGTTTTCTATAAAGCACTTAAAGGATATTCCTATGAATGTAAATACTCAAAATCGTTGGATAAAATTAATTTAAAAAAATAAGTTTAAAAGTCAAATGAATCTTAAGACAGCTTAATGATTTATTAAGAATTTAAAAATACTTTAGTTCATTATATAAAAAATATACTAAAAATTAAAAAAAAAAAAAAATACTTTACAAAATTTTCTGTCGATTTAAAAAACCATTTTATTTATAATCAATTTCTATAACTCCCTTTCACTAACTTCTTCCAACGATTTTCTTTCCCTTTTTAGAACCACCTTCACGGCATATCAGCTAGAGGAGCTGGAGCGTGCGTTTGAGCGTGCTCCGTACCCGGATGTCTTTGCACGCGAGGAGCTGGCCATCAAGCTGAACCTGAGCGAGTCCCGTGTGCAGGTGTGGTTCCAGAACCGACGTGCCAAGTGGCGCAAGCACGAGCCGCCTCGCAAGACCGGCTACATCAAAACGAACACGCCTCCGACGGCGGCGCTGAACAGCACACTGGCGCCACCTTTTGCCAGTTTTCCGCAGACGACAACGGTAACGCCGCCGGGCAGCATGGACAGCTGGACGAGCTACCAGACGCCGTATGAGCTGAGTCCACAATTCGGACTGCTCTCCCCAGCACCCAGTCCATATGGCACGTACTCCGGACAGTATGGCACCTATGTCCACGAGAGTCAGCTCTTCTCGATGCGCCACTTTGACTACGGCAGTCCGCCGCGTCTGGAGATGAACGGCAGCAATGGCGGAGCAGCAGGAGGTGGTGCTGGCGATGCCGGGGAGGCAGTGAACGGTTACCAAACCACGGAACTGCAGCAATTGGACGGAACGACGACCACGCAGCAGCAACTGGCGGACGGTACGCTGGTAACGGTACATCAACAGCTCAATGGGAAGTACCTAAGCGCCGAGGAGGCTAAGTACGTGCAGGTGCAGTGCCAGCCACCGACGGGACTGGAAAACAGTTCTGCCGGCGCCGCAGCAGCGGCTTGTCACATGGACACGCATCACTATGTCAGCGCTGCTTCAGCGGCGGCGGCAGCGGCAGCAGCAGCATCTGGCTCAGGCAGCGATGACAACGACAGCGGATTGCATACTGTGATCAAGAACGAGGATGCGGTAGTTACCGTGCAGCAGCAGCAGCAACAACAACAGGCGCAAAATTATGTTCTGCCGCCTTTTTTGCCCTAAGAGAAATGCTCACTCACCGACGCCAGCAGCAGCAGCAGCAACAACAGCGACGCCCTGCCGCTGTCAGCTCAGCCATACGCTTCAAGCGGCCATTTTGAATAACTCAATTGAGAGCGACTGCAAGTGTGTGTGCGTGCGCGCCGCTGTGTATGTGTGTGTGGAGCATTTCAAACTGTACGAAAGTCTTAGCGAATGCCCGTGTATAAACTGTTATACAAGCGCTTAAGCGTATAACAGTATCATTATTTTTGGCCCCAGTGTTGCCATAGGTTCCTTTACTAGTTTTAAATGCCTAATTAAGCCAAGTTAACCAACAACAACAACAAAATCGACAAGTCTTGCCAAAACTTAACGTCTTTTAGTAGTAATTAGTTATAAATTAAATAATTCCCGTTGTTTACACAACACCGAATATGCATTCCAAATGTGCCTTAATGTGACTAGAATCAGTTAACAATAATTAAATATTTATTGTTACGACACTGTCACTTGCCTAATATTAATTATTAAAATTTAAGTAAATTCCAACTGTTGTGTAGTTAGACAATAAATTGTTTATATATGTATAAATTTGTATAATCAGCTCACATTATGTTAATACTTATTTCGAGTCTTTAGCTGCTCCATTTGTTTACATAAGTTTAATCCAATACTTTAGTTATTTTCAATGTACATACATATAAATAATTATAATAATAATAATATGAATAATAAACAATAAAGTAACATATTTTGTACCACATGGAATATTTTTGTGTGAAAGCAACAACAACAATAAAAAAATAGGAATAATAAACGCAAAAACGAGATAACAAAATTGTGATAGGCAGTGCTGCCAGTTTAGCTGTCTTTTGTACTGCTTTTAGCTTGAAAGTTTAAAATATAGCTAACTTTTTAGCTTTTTTATTACAACTATTTGTTTAACCGGCAACACTGCTTGAGACTCATGCAGAATAACTAAATAAACTAAATGTGATAAGTATGTGCTTTCAGCTGCTAGAAATTCGCTTGAAATTCGACTGTTCCTTTGGCTCTTTTAAGGCTAAAGGCTAGAGTTTGAGTTGAGCTTGGTCCTCAATCGCTTGCCAATTGACGCCCTCGAAGAAGGGATGCGCCTGCAGCTGCTCGTAGTCCAGTCGCAGCTCCGGCGTCAGTTGAAGCAGCTGCTCCAGCAGATCGCGCGCATTAGCCGATATATCCGGAATATCTGAGGGATACTGCACACAGGCGTAGAGCTCCAGGTGACCAGGATGTATGGACTTGTAGGACTGCAAAGGAAGATCACTTTAGAGAGAGAGCACAGCTTTAAAGTAGCCTACGCTTACCACGCCCAGCAGCAGCTGGTAGAGCACCACGCCGTAGCTCCACCAGTCGGAACGGAAGCTCAGTGGTCGCTCCGGTGCCACAAAGTGATCCCTGAGAGCAATCAGGCTAAGTGCTTTGTGCACATAGTTGTCGTCTGAGCTAAGTCCTTCGTTTTGGTAGAAATACGTGAGCATCAATTGACCCGAGTTACCCAGTAGAATGTTCTCCATGTGCAGATCGCGCAGAATGACACCCTTCCCGTGTAGACTGTGCATGGCCAGAGCCAGCTCGCAGGCCCATTGGCGGAGACACGCCTCGGGCAGACGATTTCCAGCCTTTTGCCGCTTGCGTGGAGTAAGTGCACCCGCCTGCAGGGAGCTCAACGTGTGTGAGACGGACTTGAGCAGTTGTTGGGAGTTGCGCAACAGATCACTGACTTCGCTGTCCGCCGTGGAAGGCTGGTCCTCGGGGAAGAGATTGGCATAGTCGCTGCACTTGGTCGATGTGGTCTGATAGCTCTGTATGTAGTCATAGAGGAGTCCACCTTCAGCCTGCTTGAGCAGCAAAAAGATCTTCTGATCCGACTGAAAGTAGGCCAGCAATTGAGTCATGTAGGGCACCCGTTGGGGCAGAAAGATGCTCTGCGTGGGTGAATTACTGGCGGGTTTTTCTATGCCCTTCATCACGGCCGTCGACTGGGACTGCGGGGATTGGGTGATGCACTGCACCTGCATCACCCGCTCGCCCAGTATCTTGAGCACCTTGTACTTGGCCAACTGGTTCCAGGCACACTCAAGCTGCTCCACATTGTCCACCTCGTCAATGGACAGCTGAAACTTGAGCTTTCGGGAATTTTTCCCAAGGTTGGCGGCTTGAATCTCATCGGCACGTGCCAAGTACTTGGCTATTTTGGCCTTGGCAATAAACTTGCGATCCTCGTTGGCGTCTTGCTTGACGCCCTGGAGCAGCAGCTCAACGCCACGCTTGTAAAGCCGATGGGCCACATCGTACTCCAAATTGACTTCTGCCTGGACGGCATGACTGAATTCTAGCGCTGCCTCATAGATGTAATCGCTATCGTCGCTCTCCACCGAGGCCATGGGCGTCAGCAGGCGTATATAGTCCCGCTTCTTCTCCGCCTCCACCGCCCGCTCCTCCTCCAGCTTCTCTGGCGCAGCTTCTGAAGAGTTCTTATCCTGGTGCAACTCATCACAGCGCGGATCCAGTGGTGTAATGCCATTGGCATCGTGCGGATCATAGGGCAGATCATGTTTGTCACATATTTCAGCTATAGCATTGCTCCCCGGTGGCTTCAGGGATCGCTCCACATACAACTTGCGCAACGGCGAAGCATTTGGTGACTGGGCCACACTAAAGAACTGGGTGAACGTATTACACTTGTAAAGCACCGGATGCTGGGCAGCAAAGTCCAGTAACTTCAGTATGTAATCCTTGCGTCGCTGGATGACATCTGCATCGAAGCGCTTGAAGTAGCTGCTGTCCGTGGGCTCTGGCAGTTTACCCGGCAGCTCCATGCTCTTGTGCCGGCGACTGAGCTCCCGGTGTAGGCGTTTGATCTCATGAAAGCGCTTCCAAACCACCAAACAGGTCAGGGCCTGCGGCACCGAGCGTGGAAATACCTGAAATACAGTCGAGTCGAGGATTTGGTTGTTGTCCTGTTTAATTCAAAGTGGTACTTACAATTGAGGTGATCTTGTAGATGGTGTAGCCGCCCTTATGCTGCTGTGTGTCGGTCACAGTGAAGCTGTGGATCCATCCGCCTAGATTGAGGCTCATCTTGGAAACTGGAATTCGCTCAACTCCCGGAAGAAATTTGTTTTGCTACTGGCATCAAATCATTGATTTATGCGTGGTCAACTAAGAGGACAAACAGTTTAGTAAATGCGAGAGATTAACACAATGCAACTTACTTTCTTGTTGTTGCCATTGAGCGGAAATAAACATGTTTTTTTAGAGCTTCTCTTGCAATATTGTTGTTTTTGTTTTCCTGCCCCACAAATTCCTAAATAGTGGGACATTACACACTAGTGGCCGTGTTTATAGTGGGTTTTGTCGCTTATCGATATATCGATAAGGTGCGAAGCCATCTTTTACTTTTTTGCCGCGCCTCAGTGTAACTGATTCGTTCATTTGCCGCCTGAACAAGATTCGTTCACAAAATTTGCTCTTTCTCTCGTTCTCTTCTTTCGTCTCTCATTCTCATAAACCGATTTTTAGAGCTAGCAGCGACAAAAGTAGGCATTTAAAAATCAATCAAATAATTCTTATATTAAGATTGTTCGGTGTTAGTGTGTGCGAATAGATAGTTCTTAATAAATAAGTTTAACAAACTGAAGAACATATACGGCGCACGCTCACTCTCAGTGTATAAATTATTCATTTTACCCCCAAAACGTTCTTTACTGTACTCACAGATTCGTGTAGCGTCCACGACGACATTGAAAATTGAACGACAGCCGAACCTAGCGTGCGAGTGAGCTAAGCAGAGCGCTTGTCAACTCGAAAAGCAGTAGAGAAAAAGAAGGCGACGAAGACAGCAGCAGCAGAATCGACGCCGCACGTACCGGGAGCATTTAAAATAATTTTTTCTGTGGATTAATTTACTAAAAAGGATTTAAACACAATGACTGAACGTGAAAACAATGTCTACAAGGCTAAATTGGCCGAACAGGCCGAGCGTTACGATGGTAAGTAGTTGAAAAAATAACTGAAAATCGGCGAAAAAATTTGTCAGCGGAGCGCCAACTTTGGGGAGGGGTCCAAAAGCATTGACGTCGCGTGGCCAGCGCTTCATAGAAAAAAAATTTGCTGAAAATGTCCACATTTTATACAGTGGTAGACAGAAAGAACAAAACGAAAAAAAAAGCTAGGAATTATTAAATTCGCAGACATTGTGTGTAGGTGCGCCGCGCTGCCAGTAACTTTTGGCAGAAGCGTCGAGAGTCGGCGTCGCCGCAGCCGATGAGTAGTGTTTCTTCGAAAAGACCGAATGAAAAAGAAGATGACAAGGAGGCGAGGCAGCGCTGTAGAAAATGGGCAAAAGAAAGACTGGAAAAGAAAAATGTGAAACAAACCTGATTTTTACCGGCAAAAATTCGCGTGGTTTTCGTTTTTGCGTTGGCTTTTGCAAAAAGCAACTTTGTTGCGTATTATATTTTATGTAGTAGTTCCGACTAAGCGAACTTTAGGGATGGGGGCAAATTGAAATTTTGTGTATTTAGTGTTCGGTGATAGGCGCGTGAGGGCTGCGCGGCGGGCGAATGACATCGTTGCTAAGGGCTGTTTTGTAGTAATTTTTGTGTTGCCAAGGCAGAGTTGCTAAAGAAATTGTAAGCCGTGCAGGCCCAACGTAACGCAACATAATTTGTTAGATATTTAAATATGCTTTCTTAACGAGTTGGGTGGTGTTTCCCTACAATCCAAAATTCAAATCGATGAGAGGGGAAACTTTTTCGGCATATTACTCTCTTTCTCTAATTTCTTTCGCTGCTCGAAATGTGCTTTGTTGCGCAGCGCAAGGCGGCGGCGACGTCGTCATCACGGCGAGCTGCGAAAAATCGATGAATGAATCGATTGTGACTGTGCTGCCGTAAAAAAATGTCTTCTAGCGATCGGAGTCTCTGCGGCCAAAGATCATGGATATTTTTTTGTTTTATGTAAATTTAAATAGCTCTTTTTGCTTTTAAAAAGCATACATATTTTTCGCAGCTCATACAACAAGCAACTTGGCAACTCTGTTTGATAGTGCAGAAAAAAGAAAAAAATTGCACTAGCATTACTCATGTTTCTGTGCGCATGTGTGTGTATGTGTGTTTCACTGAGGCACACGCATCCACGCACACAGTTACAAACCTAACTACTCACACCAGCACAGTCGGCACTTTTATTGTTTGCTGGCTGCTTATTTAATTAAAAATACTTGAATTAATTAAAATACTGTGGCTGTTCGAAATGCAAAGCACTAGGCAGTAAGCAGACCAGCGTTTTTGGCGTTTGTCTAAAAAAGCGCGCGAGCTCGCAAACATCACTTAAATACGTCGCCATGTGCGTTAAAACGAGATAACTAGTGTGTTGCCGACAGCGACACAGCTGCCTCTGCTGCCCCAATACAGTGGCGTTGAAAAGTCTGCTAATATTCTTTGAATTTAAAAATGAGTAGCTACTACATAGTAATTACTAGAAGAAATGCTACTGACAATTGGCAGGAAAACTGACAACATTAACACAGGCGGCATTCTAAACGTCTTTCCTCTTGCTGTTGTTGCTGCTGCCGCTGCTTGGTCGGTCTAAAGAAGTCAATCAACTATTAGCAGCTACTGCGGGTACACATATACTCGCACACACATACACGTGAACATTAAAGTCTGTATCACATGTTTTTCTTCTTATTTTCGCCTGCGTGTGCTTCAAACTGCCATGGCCTGTGTATTTGTGTGAACACTTGGCGTTGGCCTTGTCGCACTTGGGCAGTTTTAGTCATGCTGGAGAGACTAATACAAATGCATTCCAGGCAGCCGGCAACGACTGTCTGGCTCTCTTAGCCGCTACCCCCTCAGACTCTTGCCTTTACTGCGCCCCCACAATGTCAGCTCTTCGAGCCCCATCCCCCCTTTATACACATTAACGTCAGTGGCGGCAGCAGCGTTTTTGCCTTTTAAGTGTACTTTCAGGTGCTGGCCGCTGCTGCTCCCGCTTATTCTAGCTGTATTTTTTTTTCGAGGTCGCTGCCGCGTATTCTTTTCTTTTATTTTTTTTCGTTGACGCTCGCCTCAATGTCGTCAATGAACGCGAAAAAAGGAAAGAGAGAAAACAGTAATTTCTACAAATGTTATAATAGCAATTTCGGATTTGACTGACTTAGGCTTTTCCTCTTGTAACGGTACGCACGCATGCCAAGTGCCGTACACATACACATACTTATGTACATACATGCACATAAATGTATATATGTTTGAATGAATGCCCATACATGCATATTTATCTCTATGTCTGAATATGTTGCAATGACACACCCACTAGCCATGAGGTAAAACCAAGGATCAATCGACTCCTGCTCTGCAATTGAGATCCCTTTGTCTCTGTTCGTTTGTACATATGTATACACACTCGCATACAAATGTATTTTTTTTTTTACATGACGCGCCCTGATTTTTGTTTGGGTGTGCGTGGTGTGAGTATAGTGGGGTTGGGTGGCTGGCGGTTTAATTCGAAACACAACGCTGTTGACTTTGGCTTTGTTCCGCACTTTGGGCTGGCATATCATATCTTTTTCCTTGTATTTCGTTTGCTCAGTGCGTAGAAATTTGAATTGATTAATAGTTTATTTTTAGTTTTATATATTGATTAATTTGAGTATTTAAATGAAGCCACAACATAACATTTCTATGAATGTAGACATTGAAACCTTCAAATTGTTGTAGTTGTGGTCTACGAAGCATTTCACATTTTATACCATTCTGGCAACGTCAAGTCCAAGATGCGTTGCATTGTAGTGTTGCAAAGCGCATTTGCTATTTTGTGCCATTGCCAAACAACAATTTGAAGTTCAGCAACCAGAGAATATTACTAAATTGAACAGCATGAATCACACAGTCAACTTTATTTCACAGCTACGTGCTACGGCAAAAACAACAAAAATAACACAGCTCCTGCTGTTCGAATGTTAGAGTGGGAGGGAGGCTGGGGCAGCCGATGAATGTACGTCAGCAACAACTGCGGCAGCAGCTGACTGCCTAAGAAAGAGGGAGATAGAGCAATTTGTGAAATGCAGGCATAGGCAAAATGCTACAATTACTCTATTTAGCGTTGATTTGTTTCAGTGTGTATGTGTGTGTCTGAGAGATTGAGCGTGTATGTGTATGTGTTATCAGCACGCAAGGCATGGCGAAGCCAAGCCAAGCCGACTTTAAGTTGCAGCTGCCACTCGATCACAGTCACAGTCACTGCGAGTGATTGTGATTCATGACGTGTTTTTTCTTTTTATTAAATTTTATTTTTTCTTTTGATGACGCCTCAACTGGTGCTGTTGCTGCTTGTGCGCTCTCACCTTGAATAAGAATGTGCAACAATGTGTTTTTGTTCTCTTTGATACGCTGCTTATCAGCACAATGACAAAATCAGTCTATAAAGGGCAAAATACTCAGCGCACAGGAAACCGTTATGCATAGGTGTGGGGCCATGACTGTGTGACAAGTTATGTCATAGATGGGCGTACTCTGCTTGTATGTGTGTGTAGATAATGGATATGTATGTGGGTATTTGCACAAAGATAGGATACAAATATATGTAGGTGTATTATCTGTAGTTTTTTATAAACTATTTAAAAAAATTTCCATGTTACTTATTTTCCTAAAATTCCTTAATCCTTTGCAGAAATGGTCGAGGCCATGAAGAAGGTCGCCTCCATGGACGTTGAGCTGACCGTTGAGGAGCGCAATTTGCTCTCGGTTGCCTACAAGAATGTGATTGGAGCACGTCGTGCCTCCTGGCGCATCATCACCTCCATTGAACAGAAGGAGGAGAACAAGGGTGCCGAGGAGAAATTGGAGATGATCAAGACCTATCGCGGTCAGGTGGAAAAGGAGCTGCGCGACATTTGCTCGGATATATTAAATGTGCTCGAGAAACATCTCATTCCATGCGCCACATCCGGCGAAAGTAAAGTATTCTACTATAAGATGAAGGGCGATTATCATCGCTATTTGGCCGAATTCGCCACCGGTTCAGATCGTAAGGATGCTGCAGAAAATTCATTGATTGCCTATAAGGCAGCAAGTGATATTGCCATGAACGATCTGCCACCAACACATCCAATTCGTTTGGGTTTGGCATTGAATTTCTCGGTAAGTTACACAAATAATATTTTTAAGATTGTAGCTATAACCGATTTTGTATTCCTTTGTAGGTGTTTTACTATGAGATACTCAATTCGCCGGATCGCGCTTGCCGCTTGGCGAAAGCCGCATTTGATGATGCCATCGCTGAGTTGGATACACTGAGCGAAGAGAGCTACAAAGACTCGACCCTGATTATGCAGCTGCTGCGGGATAACCTCACATTATGGACGTCTGATATGCAGGCAGATGGTGAGTAATGGTAATGGTAAAAAATGAATAATTCACTAATTTATTTGAAATATCTGCAGATTCCACAACAGGTGATGGCGAGCCTAAACCGGAAATTCAGGATGTTGAGGATCAGGATGTGTCGTAATTTAAGTAAACCCCCGCCCTTCCATTTAAAAAACAAAACAAAAACAAAAAAACATATACCTTCTAAAGTAAATATAATACATATAATATATATGCATACAACAAATAAAAACAACAACACGCAACCGGGTAGTAAACACCAACAACAAGAACAACAACAACAATATCCAGACGAAGGAAAACATCAACATCAAGAACGACAACTGTAACAAGAACAAGAAACTACAGGGCACAACCACAGAAAATTGCAGTAGGACAACAACAAGTATAACAACAGCAATAACAACAGCATCAGCAAGTAGCATATACAGCACACATATACACAGCAGATGAAAATTAAAGTGCAGATGAAAACGAACAACAGAAACACAGAATAAGCAACATTATGTGAGGGTGGTCGTGGGAGTGGGCATGTGGGCGTGGCTGTTGTTGGGGAGCAGCCGCCAGTAGTCGTCGTCTTCGTTGTGGTATGCGATGTGTTTTTTTCTTGGCCCTGGCTTCCCCAAAGCAAGCAAGCAACAACAACAAACAAAGAAAAACAAGGAACAGCAGCAGCAGCAAATACTACATTTGAAATTTTTTGCATTCGAGAAACAAAAGCATTATATTATATTTAAATAAATATTATATTTAATTCTGAGAAGCGAAAACAAAATAAACTTCATTTAAAAAAAAAAACTGACACACACAGTCACACAAACACACACAGTAAGCATGAAAAAGTTGGCATATTTATATTTACAATCTTATCAGCAAGAAATACAACAACACAACTTCAACTTTAATTTTAAGCCAGTCATAAAGTAATTAAATGAACTAAAATTAAAGGTAATAACATTCGAAAATAAACAAAAACAAAACCAACATAAAATGAGAAAAGCAAAACTTAATAACGCGCAAATTGAATTAAATGATGCGAAACAAAAACGAAAACAAAACAAAAGATGTAAGAAGCAGAAATGCAGAAACAAAACAGCAGCAATTAATTTAAATTTAATACGAAACAAAACAAAAAAAGTAAAAGAAAAAGAAACAAAAATAAAGAAAAGCAAATGTGAAGTAAGAACGAAATGAGCAAACAACAAAGTCAAGCAACAGAAACTAAAAACGAATTAAAGTAACAAACAAACAAAACAAAATATAAAACCAATGAATGTTAGTTAAAGAGAAATTCGAAAGAGTAAAAGTAAAACGAATTCTTAAGCTTAAATTTGTATGTAAACGTTTAGTGTACTGTTCTAACGCCCACACATATACACACCCACAGAGAGAATAACCAAATGGAACACACACACAAGACGACACTAATGCAAATGGAAAGTTTTCATTTCGTTTTACTCTTAAATTTCTTTCCGTCACCTTTGTATCGTATCTTTCTCTTGCTCTTTCACATGCAAATCAAAAGCAAAAAACATGAAACAAAATATTAAGCGCAGATTACGTTCGTGTTTTATACATATGTAAAAGTTTGTTTAACGGTTTTAACTTCACTTCGCCACAAACATTTCATATATAATATATATTTATATATACATAAATATTAAAAGAGAATAATTTGTAGTTGCTAACAACAAATGGTACACATATATATATGTATACATTCGTATATAATTGTATATTTTCTATGCCTACCACTTATGTAATTTGTAGATTTCGATTTCTTTTCCAAGGTGAAAACCCAACTCTGCCCCCCCCCCAAATCAATAAGGAAACAGTAAAAAATATGTTTGCATTTAACACTCGAAAACAAGAACAACAACAGCAACACGGCAGTAAAAATATCATTTAAATTAGCTAAAAAGATAATTAAACATGGAAACGTTTTTAGTTTTTCCTTAATTCTTGCTCTGTTGCCGCCGTCAAGCGATTTATTTGCGTACTAGCAAATCGAAGAGAAAATTTTTCGCAATTGATGCTGTCTCTTACGCAACTGTTTCGGTAATTAAGAGCACATAAACGAAGAGAGACAAAGGTCGCTTGAAGCGAGCGAAGGCAGTTTAGGGCAGCAGCAGCAGAAACATAATTAATAACAAAATACCAGAAAAGCCGCAAACAGCTAAACTGACATTCGTATTCATTTCAAATAAAATAAATAAAAAAAAAAAACAAGAAAATGCGCACAGTTTTATTAAATTTATGATCGATTCATTGGCAGCAGACTCATGGAAATTTTTCAACGTTCTTCTCGAAGGGGGAGGGGTGAAAGTACTGTAATAGGAATCCACAACCACATATACAATTGTATGCATGTGTGTAGGTGGGCCGAGCACACGCACGCACTGACACAAATGACTGTGGGTGTGTGTTTTTAAGTTTATTTTTGTTGTATCAGAAATACAGGAATTACACAAAAGCATAAACAAATTTTGATCAAGTTTGTGTTATTGATTTTATTTGTTTGCTTGAAGATTGGTGTAATAAACACACACCCAAGGCACACACACACACACAGTTTTCACGTTTATACATATACAATTTTGTACTTTCCCCTAACAGAAATGGTAAATCGATAATAACAGAAACAAATTATAAATACAATCTTAAAGTTATTTTTATGTATACCAAAAACATTTCATAACGTTTGAATAATAAACGCAGAATTTAGAACATTCTGGTAGAATTTACATACACACACAAACATATATATAAAAACCAATACAGTGGGCTAAATAATTTATGGTCCTTAGCGTTTTGAAAAGTTTGGAAAGTGTTTAAGAACAATTTTGGCATAATTTCTGCATATCATTTAATTCTATACGAGCTGTAAGCCTAAGAAAACTTTTATGTATTTTTATAGGGTATCTTGAGGTCGTTATGTGTCTCACAAGTCCGCTCTGCAGATAGATGTCCGTGTCCACTTGAGCTCAATGTCATTTGCCAGCGGCATTGAATATACAAATTTGCGCTTTAGTGCAGCAAGAAAACTGGGTCTAGTGTCCATTGTCTTGGCTTGCTTCCCGAGCACATATATTGAGCACTTTTCATTTTCCATTTTCCTCCATTACAATAGGGCCCGTGTCGCATATCTATATTTGCAAATCTACGCAAATTGGCAGCACAAAGCGAATGGGACGAACAAAATTCTAACGATTTATTTGCAAAACGTCGCTTGACTAGTGACGACATTCATCCATCATTTTGGGCAGCGGAAACGGAAGTGTACGTGGATATGGCTTTGCAGCTGCAGATAGAGAAGCTCAAAGGATTGGACAACTACAAGGCGTGGTCCATGACGGTACGCGCGTATCTGGAGTCCGAGGATCTATGGAGCGTAGTGGAGAGTGGACCAGAGAACAATGAGGAGGTAATTCACTGGACAAACTGGATTAATTTTGTGGTCACATTATTTAAGTGACATCCCTTTTGCAGTCTCTGCAGAAGGATAAGCGGGCTAAATTCCTCATACTTTGCCTGATTGAGACGAAGCTGTGCCAGTTCATGGTCAGCATACGCACAGCTAGGGATCTGTGGAACTATCTGAGGACTCAGCATTCACTACGCTGAATCAGCTCCAAGTCTAACAATAAAAAACAAAGTGCTTACAATTTAATGATTTAGTTATTTATTGCTTCTTTACCTACTTATGTCTCGATGACCACCGGCTGATCGTCGGGATCCTCATCAAACAGACCCTCAAAGTGCCAATTGAGCTGTTTCGCCAGTCGTTTCATCAGACGCTCCGCGCTCACCATAAGGCCACCAGCGTACAGATTTACCAGCAGCTCACGCACATCCTTGTAGACTGTGTTGTGCTGGCTGGGCGCCATTAGCTCCTCGGGCAGATGGGGCAGCTGGTGGGCAAGCACTTCGCTGTACTTCATGTAGGCCAGTTTGTGTTTGCTTATGGCCGCCTCGGAGTGTGACAGTAGTGCGAGTATCTTGCGCCAGTGATCCAATGATTCTACCGAGTAACCAACCAGAAAGAATACAAATGCCAGTTGAAGCTCCTCGATGAGACCATCGGGATTGCTCTCAAAGCTATCGAATAGTTTATTCACAGCTGCTATGCAGTCCATTGCATGACGGGAAATATCTGCTGGTTGTGCATCATGTGGCACGCGCGCTGGCACCGCACAGAAACGCGGAGCTGTGCCCTCCACTGGCTTTAGATTGGGCAGCATGTCAGTTTCGTCGAGCAGCAGTTTGGCAGCTGTGTGGCGTTTGCTTAGATTGCTTGTGCTGCCGCGGGGTCTGTCGGCATCCGTGCAGGATTGCAGCTCAATGTTTGTTCGAATTGTTCCGAGTTCTGGACGACAGCGATCCACACACGACTCAGTTACACTGCCCGTGAGATCCTTCCACTTGCACACATAGCGATAGTCGTATGGTGCCAGCACTCGCTCCAATTGTGCCAGATTCTTGCGTATACGTTCGCGTTCCAGCTCTGGCTCGGCTGTCTGACGTGTACGCAGCTCCTCCAGTTCACTGTCCCACTCGCGAACGAGAATCTCGTTGGGATGAAAGTAGTGGACAAAGCCAACACGCGGCGCAGTGTCGCCATAGGGACCACGAGAAGCACACCAAACGTAGTGCACGCCAGGTGGTATCATCTTAACACCCCGAAAGTCTGGACCAATCGTATATGCACACAAATCCACGCCGAACTCGGTGCCCACAGGAACACCAGCGATGATCAGCACGGCGCCATCTGCCAGCAGCCGCAACGCCAGCTCTGGGTCCATTTGCATGCTCGAGTTGTCCTTGTTCATTTTGCAAACGTTGTCCTTTATTGTCCGTAATCCTTTTACTGTTTAAAGTCAAGTAAGAAAGGCGCTGCGAAAAACGTTTGTATTTTTGTTTTGCTTAAAACGTTATCGATAACAGTTACTAAGTTGCAGCCCTGCTCACGACAACCGCGAAACGTAAACTATCGATAACAAAACGATAGAATGAAATTTAAAAAGGATCAAATTTGTTTTTCTTATGTTGTTTTTTATTACCTTAAATCTATTTTACAGTACAAAGTATTAGTATTAGAAAATACAGTTAGCTTAGTATTGCAAGCTACGTTTAGTGCCGATATCGTCGAGTATTTGACGCAGCTCCTCATCCTCAAAACGACCCTCCAGAGACGGTATCAATGCCTTGGCTTCCTCCGGAGCCTCTGGGCACAGATTGCCCAACGCAGCCAGCTCGAATTTATGCAGTTTCTTTTGCATAAGTAAACTAAAAATATAATATATTTGTAATTATTTTATTATTAATGATATTAGTAGCACTCACCTGCGCACGGACATAATAGTCTCCTTGTTCTTAAACTTGCGGAAACTGTCTGTGTAGGCATAGGTCTTCATAAAAACCTCGGAAAATTCCTGCTCCTCGTCGGCAGATTCGTTTTGTCGCTTACGATGATCAAGCAGCATGTGCACCTCCGATATCAGCAACGTTTCCGCATTTTCGAACTCTGCAATACACAATTTGGTCCTTATAAACATAACATTTAATTTGCTTATGCAATTTACAAGTGAAATAAATAGAAATTGTATGGCCTTGTGTTTTAGCCATAAGAAGGCGATCGGATGTGCCCATTTTCAACTAAGAAATCGTAAATCTGTCGCGTTTTGTTCACGTCGATCTTAATAAGCCGCCGTGCATCGCCCAATCTTAGAGCACCCAGCTTGGCGTGCTCGGCTATGAGTTGATTCTTGTACTCCAAATAGGCTTGTGGTATTAGACGTGCCACGCTGCACAGTGTGCGCTCTCCAGCATCTAGCTTGGAGAAACCGGGCATATCTGTAAGAGTAATAATAGTAAGAATTCCTGTTACTTCAGATAAAAGCATTCACATCATACCTGAAATCTCCATTGGACTAGCTTTGCGTCGCGGACACATCATATACACCCTAGAGCTGCTGCCCTGGGTCAGCTGCTCCACACTCTGATTCTGCTCGTAATGATGGACCAACTGCTGCCAGTCATTGGCATCGTTCTGCCTCTGGCGAGCGTATTCCCGTTGAGCGTGCTGTCGCTGCTTGTTTAGTCTCGTATAGAGGGCACCCGCATATAGAGTTCGTACTCCATGCTGTCGCAAATCATGCAGCCAATGTATACGGTTCTGTAACTGGCGATAGTAACGCAGCGATTCCACCAACAGATCAAATTCAATGGGTTCCGAGATTTGCATTAGGGCAAGGAAGCGCATACAACTGGAATCGCTGCGAAATACATTTACATACTTTGTTATCCAGCTCACGGTGCGATTGGGCATGATGAGACCGTGTTTTCGCATAACATTATAACGACGCTGCCGTTCTCTGAGAATTTCAAAAGGCATTTGGTTAGAAGTATGTTAAATAGACATTTAATTATGGCCAGCAGATACCTCATACGGTTGTTATATGCTAGCACCAGCGCAAACTGCAACTCATCCTCCAGTTCTCTATCCTGGGACTCAAATTCAAGCTCATCATCAGCGGTCTGCTGTTGATTTATTACAGTCAGCAATCCTTCCGCAGAGGCATCGTAGGGTGTATCAAAGTCACCACGTGCACAGCGATAGCCGGCATTGATTTTAAACTGAATGGATGCTATATCATCGTGACGCGGTGGCTCCACAGATCTCATTTTGAACACATATGGCATACGCTCTGGCATATAGCAAAGACGATCATGCTGCAGTCCAAGCAAACGCTCAAATATCCCACCAAAGTAGCAATCATTGTAATGTCGCTGCACATCTGTTGGCGAGTGTCGATTGCCAAGAGCTTTTGACACAGCATCCCAGTTGCCGTAGCCGTGGGTAAGCAGAGCTTTCAGCAGTGTTCGTTCATCCCGCGATGTCCAACTACATTCGTTTGCAAACACCTGAATGTCATCCCGTATTATGGTGTAGGCGTGGTTGTTGCGATGTTCCCCAATCTCACGGCCACGTGCAAAGCAATGTGGACACAGCAAAATATCCATGCACTCGGAGCACTTAATGTAGGGCTCCGTAATGCTGCTGCGACATGTGGCACAGGTAGATTCAGACGTAGGTTTGCTATTAAAAGTTTCACTAGTGTCAGTGGCGACACATTTTTCCATCTGGTTGTGAAACGCAAGAGCATTATAGAACACAGTGGAGCATTTTGTCATCTCATCGCTGCGGGCACGCGTGAATTTTACTGTAGAAAGCTGATGCGGCTGCTTTGGCATATGCCGCGCTTTTAGTTTAACTGAAATTAGGTAATTGAATGTGTTATGGTAAACATATGGCGGCAAAGCGCCAGCCAAACCACTCTACTTTCTTTCACTTGTAATTTGCTTGTAATTTTTTACATTTTATTGTTTATTATTCTTGTTACCTTTGGGAAACTGTAAGTCAGCGGCGTCCTCGTCCACCATGTCTACTGGATTCATAAACGACATGATTGCGGTTTACTTTACTGTTGGACTTTTTATACTATATTTAAAGGTTATTTTAATAAAAGAATATACAAGTTCAATTTGTTTTTTTTTAGCAATGCCGCTTTTTCGTAAATAAAATGGTGATGCTTTTCGATAACGATAAAGTGTGAACAGCTTGCAACACCACTTAGAAAAATATTTGACGATACTGCGACTAGCCGTGATGAATCACGGGTATGTATAAAAATTCAGCGCTTCCCAACACTCTTCGTTGTGAGCGGCATGGCTCTACAAATTCTACGCGCAACTTTAATACGGGGGAATTTTCTAAGCTCGTTTATATTAAGTGATGAGTGAAACTCCCATTTCACCACCCCACGAAGATATTGCTGAAAAACTGCCCAGATACTGCAATTACTTTAAACATTTGCTGGTTGAGGAGCTGGCGCTCGAGTCCGATTACCGGCAGCTTCACTATGGCAAGTGCGCAGTCATAGGACGCTTGTCTGCTAGTTCGGATTACTTTAAGCTGGAAAACGTAACGGTTCCACACTTGCCAAGGTAGGATAACCCACTGTAAGCATAAGCAGAATACGTAATTTATTTATGTCCTACATAGTGAGTACAAGCTGCCAACTGGTGCAGTGTCTTTGCTGCTGTTAAACTTCTCCTACGATAAATCTGGCGATCCGAGTCTAGCACATGGGAGCTACTGCATTGTCCGCGGTGAGTTAGTGCTGTGTAATGTGGAAAGGCCAAATAGCGAAGCTCTAACCATACGAGGACTACACGAACAGTTCCTGCTGCTGGGCGATAGCGAGGAAGCCCGGTCTCAGTTTCTGGAACAGATTCACAGCACCCATAAGCCGGCACTTAATGTTTGGCACACGCGTCGCATTGATCAGGCCGAGGAGTTAATACAACGTCGTCTGGAAATTCGAGTACTCTGCAAAGACAACCACTAGCAGTTGTGAGATGAACTCGCACTACCTGAGCACATCGCGTAGCAATCCTCAGTTTTATACATTCTCCCAGCTATTTGAGCATACAGCAAGCACCGAAGGCGTTGTACAATTTAAGCCTGAGTGGAGGGATCAGACACAGCAAACAGCTTGGTTGGAGTTTTGGCAACGAGAGGGTCACGAGTTGTTGGCTCAAAAGTGGCACAAACATTATCCCAACTACACGCAGGACATAGAGGAAGCTACCAGCGAGGAACGTTCCGCCTGGGAAGAATTGTGGCAGGAACACGCCACGAAGCAGAGCGCACATTTCTGGCATGTTTTCAACTGTGCCTTTGAAAACTACGAACACGATCTTTTACAGGGACTACAAAACGAGGAGCAGCCTTTGAACACGGTGAATGAGGACTTGGCTGATTTGAACCTGTGTGAAGAAATCGATTGCTCGTCGAGCTCTGCAGACGAATCCTATTTGACAGCAAACGACGATCCCGACTCCTTAGACGAGGAGCAGCAGTTGCGACTACTCGGCTTGCCCACATCCTTTGGGTCAGCACAAGACGCTAGCCAAAAGCAGCGCAGAAAGAAGCCACAGCCAGCAAGTGAATCAGACAGCGACTACGAAATGGCCAAAGATGCAGATGAGGACACAGCGCTGCACACGCTGCAGTCGCGGAGCATTAAGAAAAAGAAGAAGAACAGGAAGTCAAGCAAAATGCCAATCCCAGAGTTCATGCAGAACAATACAATGCTCAAGTATTGGTTTAAGCGTTTCTCGCTGTTCTCCCGCTTCGATCGTGGCATTCACTTGGATCACGAGAGTTGGTTCTCGGTCACGCCCGAGAAGATTGCCAAGCAGACGGCTCGAAGGCTTGCCAGCGATGTCGTTGTGGATGCTTTTTGCGGCTGCGGTGGCAATGCCATACAGTTCGCTCTCACCTGTGCACAGGTGATTGCCATTGACATCGATGCCAACAAATTGGCTATGGCCAAGCACAATGCGGCCATTTATGGTGTGGCCCATAAGATTGAGTTCATACACGCAGATTTCATGCAGTTCGCCCAAAGTACCCGCCTGCGTCCCAACGTGGTGTTCCTGAGTCCACCCTGGGGTGGACCTGGTTACCAAAAACAAGCCACCTTCGATATTGAGCAGCATCTGCTGCCTTTACCTGCCACACAGTTGATGCAACACGCTAGAAAATTATCAGACAATATTGGTGTCTTTCTGCCACGTAGCTCGAACATCAAACAGGTGATTGCTCTCTCCGAGGTTGGCGGGCAGTGCGAGGTGGAGCACAATTATTTGGATACGCGCCTGGTGGCCATAACAGCCTACTACGGCAACTTGGTCAACAACAATCAGCAGGAGACGTCCAAGGAGTAGCCTTTAAAACTTTTAATTAGACTAATTTTAGTAGTAATCATTAAACTGAAACTCAAGCAGAGAAATTAGTTTCAAATGCAGAGATAATTGTTATAAATCGTTTTGTAATTTACTTTTAAGAATTGAAGCTGTACACAACAGGTGTATCAATAAAGCGGAGGTGTTTCTAGAAACTGTTGTGCTGAATTTGTTTCTAGTTTCTAGACCGCGTCAATGATTTCGAGTCTAGGAAGTGTAATGAGAACAGTTTGGCGAATAGAAAAGTTTACTAAATCAAATGAACAGGCAAGCGAAGCTTACTAGTTTAATTTTAACGAACTTTTAAATATTTTTTGAATACAAAATAAGCATTGTGGCAAGAGGAAATTCTACGAGTGTCAGGAGTATTTAACTACCAGTCAAATGCAACTTTAATCCCAAAACGAATGTTTCTGCAAAGCATCTACCGAAACCGATTTAACTGCCTCCGTTCTTTGGAATACTAAATTGATTTAAGTTAGAATCAATTTCCTTGCTTATCAGCCAGTCAATAGCCAGCTAAGCGTGTAGCTGTCAGCTACTGTCCACTTAGCATGCCCGCTAATAAATCAAATTACCAGTGACTGTGCTACTGCAGGGCGCATTGCAGTCGGGTATACCCTGCGCTGCAGCTTCTTGCACAATATAGAGATAGAATGTCCATTCGTTTAACTTGTCTAGCAGTTCGTTTGAGACAAAAAGTGCTGTTACCACATTGATAACAAATTGATAACAACTTGGCTAATAAACAAAAGTCTGGCCCGAGTGCTTAATCCCTTTGACCAGTGTTGACAGTTGGCTGTTGTTTCGTTAGCAGTGGATGCAGAAGAGTTTTAGAGTTGCCAACAGTTACCAAGTAGAGTTACCAAGAGTCGAGCACTTTATCCAATTTAGAGAGCTTAAAATGTTTGTTCAAATGCGGTGAGTTGGCACTGACCAGTGGTCATAACCAGAGTCCCTCAGACCCTGTGCCTCTCCTGCTCATGCTCCTGCTCCGTCTCCCGCCGACACTGCTCACACATTGCGACATTTAATTAAAAAGCAAAAGCGAAACAAAACGTACGCCAATTTTTAAGGACTTTGCAGAAACAACTCAAAGCCTGACAACCAACCAAACGGAGGCAATTAACATGTCCATGTCACAAAACGTTAACCATAAATTCCAAAGCACCGAGCCAACAACAACAACAACAACTGCAACCCTTTTTTGCTGCTAACAACATACTTAGGCCAATCTGTAAGCTGGGAATGTGAGGGGGATGGGGTAGAGTGAGTGGAGGGGGTGTGGCGTGGGTGTGCAGCGAATTTTCCAGCTGCCAACTGGCACTGACAACTCGATTTTCTTTAGCCCTTTCCCTTTCTCCTTCCCAGCTTTGTTTGTTGACTTTTGGTATTTTTGGTGTGCGCGTATTTTTAAGAGACACTGTCTAATTAGTTTGATTAACTTATTAGTGAGCCATTTTACTCCGGAAACTGTGAAAACGTTCATTTTATGCACACGGATTTCACTAATGATTTAAACTAAGGAAATTGTTGAGCTAGAAATTTGACTTTTTGAAGCAATAGGTAAATTTAATTGAAGAGAATTTTACTTTATTTACTTTAGCTTTGTTAGTTAGTTTTAGTTTTAATTCAATTCATTCATTCTGGGTAAACTTTTTTAGTTACTTTATTTAATGAGGACAATCAACCTAAAGTTTTTCTTCAAATTTTAAACTATAAAAGTCAGTCCAGATCATTCATATAGTGCCTTGTTAAGTAGTTGATTAGTTAATGATCAATTTGTAAATAAAAGAAAATTTTGTTGTAGAATTACTTAAAACAAAAAGAACATCCAGTAATCTATTTGTTCTTTGTAAGTACAAATAAGTACCATGTTAGTTTTTTTAGAAGTGCCCTAATCTAAATAAGTTTTTTGTTCAGATCTAGGTGGCATAATTCTTGAATTTATGATTATGTTTCTTTGTTCAAAGGTTGTGTTAAAAGAAAGTACTTTCTATACTTCTTAAGCTGTAGAAATAAGTACACTGCTCTACTGAAAGTAACTAAAACAAAATTACTGATTAAACTTCTTCAACTAGTTGAGCAGTTAATTTAAGTCACCTAAATGAAATCTGTATTTGTGTATTTTGTTAAAACTAATAATTTTAGGGTTTCTGAGCCACATAAATCAAGTTTGTAATGATTTCCGTAGTTAGTTACGGCTGCTCATCACGCTTAATTAGCTCTGCTTGGGTACTGCACCTGCACAATCGTATTTTCCGGCAAACTTTCACGGCGTAATCGCATTTGGTATTGTCCAAATAAACCACCCCAAAGTGGAAATACTCTTGGCATCGTCGTAGCCGTCGTCATTGTCAAGTGGCACAAATTACGGATCAAACATGCAGGGATAACTGCAGTTTGGGTTTGCTGCCAGGACTGGGTGACCATTTGTCAAGAAACGTTGACAATATTACGTTAAAATTAAATAGCGTAATAAAAGGGTGACTTAATTTGTTTTTTTTTCTTTCTTTCTTTATTGTCGTTCGACCCACTCACGACTACGATTACGATGCGATTACGGAAGATGAGCTGTGAACACGTGTTTGCTTTCTAATAAAATATACTCCTTCTCTTTCTAACACTCCCTCTCCCTCTCGCTTATCTGCTTATCGCGGAAACAAGTCGACTTGTTATTGAAATTTCTTGTCCACCCCTCGACAATATGCGGCTGTAAAACGGCAATTACGCGTGTCTAATATATGTAGAACGGTACCAGGCTCTATATACAAATATTGCAAAGATTTAAGTAGCCGATAATGACTGAGTTGACGCGTGACGCAATTTGTTTGTCTTTTATTAACAATTTCAAAAAAAAAAAAAGGACGAAATAACCGAAGACTTTGAAGCCTTGAAAAAAGTTACCATGGAAGTAAGAAATTTTAAATAGTTAAGTTGATTATCCGCTTTATATTGTAAATAAATTATAAGCTTAAGGAAACTTAGATATTTTATCTAATGTGATTTTTTTAAAACTTTGTAGTTCTGTTTGTAAGAAAGTTGTGGGTTTTCAAGAGATCATTTAAAAAGTGCTTGATTTTTCCAGTCTTGCCGAAACCATAAACTATTGAAACGATTAAAATAATTTTAAAACTAAAAAATGAACTAAATTTTATTTGTTTTTGATTTACATTTTAAAGCCTTTTTATTTTATTTCAGGCTCAAAATAAAGTTATTAAGCTAAGCCTTTTTTCTTTGCAGAAACATAGATCAAAAGAACCTCACACAAACAGATGCACACACACACACATACGCCTCGCAATGACTACAAATTTGTCAAGATAATAAGTGGCTGTGTTATTGTGGCTAAAATCAAGATGGTCACGCATTTGGCTTATTGATTAACCGTTATTCATGGCGGTGGCATTAAAATTAATAAACGTAGCCAGCGTCCAAAAGGAGAATCACAGCAACAACAGCAATAACAAGCGGTAACTGTCACTTATGCACACACACCCATATATACACAAATACACACACCAGCAATAACAACCACAACAATAATAACAATAACAATAACAGCTTTGTTCCTGAGCAATAAAAAATGCCAAGTATCGCACAAAATAAGAGCAATAATATTTAATAAATGTGTGCACACATACACAAATACAAACACATATACATGTAGCGAGCGAACAATATGTT
The DNA here is from genome assembly GCA_020829145.1 of Drosophila nigrodunni. Lineage (NCBI taxonomy): Eukaryota > Metazoa > Arthropoda > Insecta > Diptera > Drosophilidae > Drosophila > Drosophila nigrodunni. Next base: position 15,330,054 of record JACVCZ010000001.1, read on the forward strand.
TTTATTTTGGTGGTTGAATGCGAAAAACCATAAATAAATATACACAGAGGTACACACACACACACACAACGATACAACGAAGCGTATAAAAAGATTAAAACGTGTTGGCATCTCCGTCTCACTCCCGCTCACTCTACAGCTGTATAGGTAGGCAGGCTGCATGTGTATGTGTGTGTCAGTGCCTCTCTGTGTATGTGTGTGCCTCTGTGTGTGTTCCTTTTTGTTTGAATGCTTGAGCAAGGCGGGCAGGCAAAGGGGCGTAAGGGATAGAGGCGGACAGCAGCTAACTTCTCCAGCCCTCGCAGCCCACCCATTCCAACCCTCAGGGCTCCCCGACCTCATTCTTCATGGCATTTCGGTGAAAAAGAATGCTTTTGATCTTCACAAGCGAATGATTTTTAATATGACTTTTTGCTGATGATGATGACGTCGACGCTGACGCTGCAGCGGGCAGCGGGCAGAGGGATGCGGTCGCTGGCTTTAGCTTCAAAATATGTTAACTCTACATGTTAATATAAGAATATGCAATACACAAATACATGCACAGGCAAACCAATACATGCAGCAAACACACAGACAGTCAATTCAGTGCATTGCGTTGCAGGTGACGCACGAAAGTATGCAACGTTTTTCTTTTCCTTCACTGCAAAATTACGTATAATTATTAAGTTTTTAATTAAGCCAATGTAATGCAGTTTACAACAGTCGCTGACAAAAGCATACACACACACACTCATACAGACCCACTTACACTTACACTTACACGCTGCGCTGCCAATCAGAGCGACTAAAATTGAGCTAAATCAGAATCATTTGCTGACAGTGCTGCCAGCTTTATTAGCTTTAAAAGCTAGAATATCCAAGAGAAATAGCTAAAAGTAACGTAAAACAAATTTTTATAGATAGCAAGCTTATAGCTTAAGCTTAATTCATGTTTATTAGGTACAATCTTATTTTTGATATATATTTTTATTTAAACTAAAAAATTTGTTTCACAAAATCTTTTTTTTTCAATTATTTTTTAAAAACAGAAACATGCTCTTTATGCAAAAACAAGGTTCAAGCAGCGATGTTACAACTTAAGCAGTATACTTCCTAATTTGGCTATATTTAAATTTGGCTGTAAAGAAGCTAAAACAACAACACGCTCTCAAGGCATTCAAAGTTGGCTTAGTTGGCTGCTTATCTGTGCAAATGGCTGGGTGGCTGAGTCCTTTGGTAGTGGGGTGGTTGGCGTCACCGCACAGGCATAATGATGGTAATTTGTTGGTTTTGGCCAAAAGAGCAAACGGCATGCTTGGAATTTCAATTAATTTCCATAATTTCCAACGCTTTATGAACGAACAAAAGCAAAAAGCAAAGCGCTTCGCGATTACGAGGGTGTTTTTATGTCGAGCCGACAAGAAGCTGGAAAACCGAACCCAAATCCGACCCGGATACAAAATATTATTGCCCAAGTGTCTTTGTCTTTGTCTTTTTGGCCTGTTTGTCTCTCTATGTATCTGCATTTAAATTGCTTGACGTCGGCGCTTAATAAGTTCAAAAGGTAAACGACAATTTTGTAAATTAAATTATGTTTTGCAAGGCTATTTTATGTGTTTTTTGGTAAATGAAATACAAGAGTAAATAATGTAGAATTTGTTTAAACTCACAGAAAGTTGAAGTCATTGTAGTTTTAATGGCAATAGAAGACGATTTAACTAAGCATTTCATAAGTATTTGTAGAAAGCTGTAGTCTGGCAAAAATACAAATTATTATGTTCGATTTAGTGGTATTCGTAGTTGGTTAAAATATGGAAAAATCTAATCTATAAGGAAACATTCTAACATGTTTTTTCATTTCGTTAAAGATTACAGATTAATTATATGAGGTTATTATTTGTCAGTAGAGCTTTGTCTATTGATTTATTCTGTATCTGTGTCTGTATCTGTAGTTAAGTGTAAAAAGTTCTGTGCCTATCATTCTAATTATAAACTTTAAAGCTTAGTTGTGCTTAACTGAAATAAAAGAACCGATTAGAAGTGATTAATCTATGCTATAATCAACGGGTATTTTACCCTGTATAGATACAAACCTACTTCCAAAGCTCTCGCTTACTTATGACTCTAACATTTTCGTTCGTTTTGGGTACTTTATAACTTGTTTACGTTAATCAAACATTTGTAGTTGCAACTAAAATGCATAATATGCCACAAAAGGCACTAGAGTATTTTAATTAAATATGCCACGCAATATGCAATTAAAAACTTGGTTATTAGTGAGTAAAAACCAAATAAATTTCTAATTACATCAACCGTTTGCCAACGCCAAACAACTTTTGCAATCAGAAATTTTTGGTAATTTGGGTAAAATTAATTTTTCACTTGCAGGAAGTCGGTAGCATTTTGGGCCAAATTGGTTGACTATGTAGCCAAAATCTCATTTCGACCATGGCCGCAGTTGCAAATTGAAGTGCCTGCAACCACTAACAACAATAACAGGAGCAACAATTGCAACAATTACAACTAGAGCAACAACAACAATAACAACAACAACTGCATTACTGGTAATGGCAATAATAACAGCGGCTGTTTTGGCCAAAAACACGATTTAATTAAAACCTGCAAATTGAGGGCCAAGTGGCCGATTTGTTTTTGGTCCTTTTGGTGAATTCAGAAATTTCTAAATTGTGCTTATTATGCTTGATTTAGATTTTGATTTGATTTTTGAGTAGCCCACGAGATGTGATACTAATTAATTTTGTGGACTAAGCAATTTTATTGAAAAACTCATCGGTGGGAAAAAGCTTTTGACAGCCATTAAATGGTTTTTTTTCTCCTCTCCTTAATTGCCAAAAGGGAAAATGACCGAAATAAAAGCTGGCTTTAACGGCCGTTTTAGCCATATATACACATCCCAAAGAGGCCATAAAAGGCATTCTATAAAAATTCATTCAAAACGAGAGAGAGAAAACAAATAAAACACACAAAAAGTAAAATAAAGATAAAGAAAAAGCATCAACATTATAAACAACATTATTAAAAACATGCCGCAAATGTTTTGCTACGCTCAAATTTTTGAGTCCATTTTGTTGTCGACATCGAGTGGGCGGTGGGCGTGTTGGGTGGTGGGTGGCGGTTGGCTGATGCTTGTTGGTCTTCTTGAACGGTGTGTGGTGGTTGATGTGCATTGCTGCCGCTCTACTAACGGCATTATGATGTTCAGTTGGCCAAATGAATATTGCTGTCTCGCTTGCACGTTGACAAGCTAATGAATTTAAACGCTGGCGGAAGTGAGAGTAAAAGAGAGAGAAGTAGAAAAAATTCTATTATATGTACATGTGAGTCTGCGTTAGTGATGCTAAGCGAGTGTATGTGTGTGTGCCATCTATTAAAATTTTGTGTGTGTGGCATGCAGTAGCTCAGTGCAGCTTTATAATAATAAAAATATTTATATTAAATGAGGAAGTCTCTTTGAAGCCCCAGCAGCTCAATTGCCGTTTTTAATAAATAAAACAAAACATACTTCAACATAAAAGTATTTAATTAGTCTGAGTTTTAAGTAAAAGTTAATGAAACTTAATAATTTCAAGGCAGCCCTCATAAGTAGGCAACGTTTTACTGTCTAATGAAACCCGCAATGCAACCCTGTAGTTTATAACGGCAATTTAATTTGCGTACACTCCGCCACTCCCTCTACCCCTAATTCCCTGCTGCTTTACCCTATTTTGCGTAATAATTCATAATGAAAAAAGTTTTTGCTTTTCGGAAAACTTTGTGTTGTCGTTTATTTTTTTTTTCATTCGCTTTTTATGCATATTTTATATGTTTATTTTTATTTGAAAATAAATAAATATTATGGTTGTGGCGGCAGCAACAAGAACAACATCATTATCGTCAATATGATGAGCAGCCTTCCCCCTCAAACCCCCCCTCGCTGTTATCTCTGCCGTCGTATAAACGGTGAAGTTTATCAAAAGGCCAAGCAACAATGGCGACGGCGACGGCAGCGACTGCGGCTGCGACGTCTTCTCATTCCAACAGGCGTCATACAGATACACGGACACATGCGCAGAAGCCACCACACACACACACACAGCCACACACACACACACAAACACGGGCCACTTGTAACGTGTGGAATTTTTTACCCTTAACTCGCTCATAGCCTGCAATCCAAAAAATATTAAAATTGTGGTAAATAAACAAAAGTTGAGATAATTTCCCCAATACATACACACACACATACATGTGTGCATGTATAAATACATACAACAGTTATTACATGCTCTCTTTTGTATGTGTATGCATGTATTACGCTCTCCTGCCTCTGTGTATTCGCTCGCTCTCGCAGCAGGCAGAAATTGTATTCTCTCTCGCTCTCTCTCTTCTTTTCAGTGGCTGCCATTGCCCATTACCCAATTCTTGTGGGTACATTAGCACTAATGATGATTGAAACGACAAACGTGTCGCCTCAGACTCATTCTCAGTCTCTGTCGCTGTCCCTCTTCCTCTACCTCGTGCGTCTGCTCTTCCTTCGACCGCAGCCTCAGTCGCTTCCTCTGCCTCCAACTCTGCCTCCACCTCTGCCTCTGCCTCAGTCTCGGACTCAAGAGAGCCGATAAAGCTGAGACACGAACGCTCTGCTGCTGCTTCCGGCTCGGCAGAATTCCTGACTTTGATTTAAAATTTGTTTCACTTTAGGGATTTAAAGTTTTATCGTTTGCCAAAATGGTAAAAACGCATGCTCCATCAGCATATATGTATGTGTGTGTATTTGGGTGTGCGTGTATGTGTGTGTGTGTGTCCACATCTCATCGGGCACTTGGTATTCCAGTATTCTTTTCATGCCGTTCTCCTTTTTGCATTGATTCACTTTGATGGGCACTAATTGGGGCTTCCTCTCGTGATAATGATCGTTGGTATTCCGAGTAGTTTATCAAGTGGTAAATTTAAGACGAATCTGCTTCAAGTTTAAAAACTTGGAAATTAGCTGGAATTAGCACAAAACATGATTAAACCTGAGTACGAAATGTATAAAATACTTAAATAAGTAGAAATTTTATTCTTTAAGCCTCCAAAGTACCTAATAAATTAGCTTTAATAATTTATTATTTATGTATTTTGTTGTATCTATAGAATCTCTGCTAATTTTAGTAATCTCCTCGGCATATTGCTTAATTAATTATGGACTGAAAGTGATGTTTTCTTTCTTGGCTGCTTAAACTCCCACAAAATACTATAAATAATCCAGCGCCATATTGTTTTTTCCAGCTCGCACTGCTAGCCCCGCCTACTCAGCCCACTCCAGCACTCACTCACCGACTCGTGCAGGCAGGCAACCAGCCAATTATCCATTTATTTAATAATTTCAATAACTTTTCATACACTCGAGCATGCGGCACAAATGAGCACAAATCCAGCAGAGCTTAAGAGCGGCGAAGGGAAGGGGGAGGGAAAGGGGGACGTGTACGCTGCGATAGGCGGGTGGTGTGTGTTAGTGGAAGGAGTTCATAGGGGTGGGTGGGTTGGTTGCGTTTTTATGTAACTACTGGTGGTTGCTCCTGACAATCTGAATGATGATGATGTTATGCCGCTGCCACTGCGCTGCCACAGCCTCTGCCGCTGCTGTGTAAGTCCCGGAAAAAAGCATTGCACAAGAGCAAGAGCAAAAAATCACAACATCAACTCATGCGCCAGCAGAGCTTGCGCTGCGCTGCTGACGTCGACGTCTGCTTCTGATTGTTGCTGCTGCTGCTGCTGCTGGCACTGCAGACATTGTAAAAATTTTACTGCCAGCAACTTTTGAATTCAGTTGAGTTTGCAACACATTCACGTTCGCATGCAGCCAGCGACAAGGCTCAGATTTAACGACTTTCCCGATTTTCCGACATTTTCCAATACGCGCGCAATTGTAGGCAACTCTTTTGATTGCCGTCGGTCAACATCGGGGCTATAAATTCAAAGTTTTTAATGAACAAGTGAAAAGCTAAAATGCTTAAAGTATTTTATTTGTAACAATTAAACTGTTTAGTGCGAATCACATGCCAAAGGATTATAAAAGCGCATCTATTTTAAACGATTGAATAACTTATTGTGGAGTTTAAAAGGTTTGTATTGAAAACTTTTCCTATTCAATTCTGGTCTCAGAAAGCTTTTTAAAAAATTACCCATTATGAGCCACTTTTAGTACATAGTTTGTCTACCGACGGCTAACTATTCAGCTGCATAAGTCTTCGCCAAGTCTTGCTTCATGGCTTAAATAACCCTTAATCGAATTGAAGTATATAAATATATTATGAATGTTATTCCTGTATGAAATACAAACATAATTATTACTTAAAAGATTCCTTTATATATCTAAATGTGTTTCAAAAGTAAAGGAATGTTTTAAAACTATCTTTTTCTTGTTAAAATACTAAAAAACCTCTTATAATAAATTTAAATTCTTTTAAGGAAACTACAATTTTATAATGCATATTTTAGAGTCTTTAAAACATAGCCATTTAATAAATCTTTGGATTTAAAAATTACTACCTAAAATGGCGCAGAAGTTTATTAAGTTACTAATTAGAAAAGTTGGCTTAGGACACTAAGCATATCGCCCCATCCGCCTCGGCTAGTCGACTGCTTATTTGTGGAGATTAAATACAGGAATATATTGTTTCCTGTGTAAATCTATTAAGATATTCAATACATATATTGCATTGAGTAATAGTAGTTAAACATTAAATTATATGGAAGCTAAGGAGCTAAGCTCTACAGCACTATCTGAACGATTCTTGGGAGCCTAAAATTAATTCATTCATTTTCTGTAAAAAGTTATATCAACCGAGCATTTGAAATCTTAATTAGACACAAAGACACAAAGAACTTACCTCAATGGATTCTACCAGCTATTCAATATTTGTTTCATAAAATAATATGTATAAGGCTAATTAGCCAAATAACTAAAAGTATCTAAATAACTAGCGGAGATTTTAAACCACATTTATATATAAAAACCAAAAGCCAGGTCGAAAATTTGTACATACTTTTATTTATTAGAAAACAAAAGCAAAACTTGTAAAAAAAAAGTTTTTAAAATTAGTTTCATTTAAAACTAAACTAAACGTTAATAAATCACTGTTGCTAAGAGCTTAATAAAGACAAGTTAACTAAAGGCAATAAACTGTAAGATAAACATGTCAAATTATAGCCAATTAAAATGAAATTTGAAGAATTTTAGAAGGATTCTAGCCAATTAACTAACCAGAGGAGTGGCAAGTGGATGACAACATGCCAGTTACCTGTGGATTTAGTAGTTGCAAGTAAACTTAATGAACCTAATTTATTTAATGCCAACCACACACAACTTGATCGCATTTGGAATCACTTCAATATATTATAGTGCAAAAACACACATACATGTGTAGGTGCTTGTGTGTGTATGTATTTATCATTGTGTTGCTATCAAATGGATATTTTACGCACCTGGTCAGCAAGACAGCAACAGCAGCAACAACAATGGGACAACAAACTGTGACAAAGTCTCAATTAGGCTATCAAATTGCCAGCAGCAACAACAGCGAGTGCGTAAGAGCAGGACAGCAATAGAGCAGAGAAAGCAGGAGCAGTGCAGACAGCTTGCGAGTGGGTGAGGAAGAGAAAGAGACAGAGAGACGGAGAGCGAGTAAAAGCGTTGCAATTAAGTGCATAAATGAATGCGTTTGTACGTGTGCGTGTGTATGCATGCGTTTGTATGTGTGCGTGTGTTTGTGTGCCTGTGTATGTCTGCGGTCATTTACCAATCTCAACCTGTTGTTGTTGGCCACAACGCAGGTTCAATTGTTTGGCTTAGCCACTAGTGTATAGACTCTTGGCTCATTTTAGATGTCATTACACCATTCCCCTTTAGTTCCCTAGCCTCTCTATGCCCTCTCCTCTGCCCAAAAGCCTGTGGAATTGTCTTAAGAGGTGTCAGCTTACCGTTACGGCTGGTCAAGTGCCACTTAATTGTGGGCCTAATAAGACAATTGCAGTTAGCAGTCGTTGACACCTGGCGTAGTCTACGCTCTGCACACCTGGAGAACTGCAGACAATTAAACATTTCTTGCATTCGCTTGCATTTTTCAGGTGACCAACAATTGGAGTGGAGTAAAGTCGTGACTGTCGTACGGACGGAGCAGGAATTGTGCTAAATAGCTAAGCATGTTGCAGAATCCTTCCAAATATCACGCAAATCCTTTGTCACACTTTCTGGCATTGCATAACACACAAGCCAACGGTGTGGCACACGCACATGCACACACACAGTCACACGCACACGCACACGGACACGGGCATGGACAGTTGCAACCGCATCATTCACTGCCCACGGCTGCGCTGGCTGCTGCAGCGGCGGCAGCTGCAGTGACGGCGGCGGGTCAAAGTTCATACCAAATGGAGCAACAGCAGCAGCAACTTCCCATTGGCCTACCCCCACCACCGCCACCAACAACAACAACAGCAGCAGCAGCAGAGCAAAGAGAACACAGGGAGCACAGGGAGCAGCTGGCGACTGCGACGTCGCACGCGCAGCTCATTGAGGCAGCAGCGGCGCATACCTCCCTCGATGTGGGCAAATCGTTTACAATAGCCGCCATTTTGGGTCTGCAGCAGCAGCAACAGCAACAACAACAACAACATAATAATGCCATTAATTTGTCTCTTAATGGCGGCAGCGCAGCTCTGACAGTGGGACGAGAAAACTCCATTGTTGCCGATGCCGTTGACCAGGACAACAACAACAGCAAGTGCTACAACAACAACAATATAAACAGCAGCAGCAGCAGCAACAGCAACAACAACAGCTATGGCAACAACAACAACAACAGCCAAAGTGTAAATAACTTCAATTGTGATAGCAATGGCAGTCGTTACCTGCCCACAGTGCAACATCCGCACACACATCCGCATTCGCATTCGCACTCACATCAGCGAGCGAATTTCGCTGCTGCTGCTGCCGTCGCCGCTGTCGCTGCAGTCGGTGGCGCGCCGTCGGCTCTACAGAGTTTGCAGCAACTGCATCAACATCACGCTCAGCAGGCGTCACTCAATTTTCAACGGGACAAACTCAAATCGGGTAAGCAGACAAAGTGTACCAAAAACAAAGAAAGGAACACGTCTCCGTCTTTAGTATCTTCTTGAAAGTGTACAGACAAAGTGTACCAAAAAACCAAGAAAGGGACACGTCTCCGTCTTCAGTATCTTTTTAAGGCCAGACAAAGTATACCAGAAACATAGAAAGTGGACCGTGAGGCGACTTGCAGTAACAGTTTAATGTTGGAAAATATTTAGTTTATGCTATAATATGTCATGTTTAAATTTTGAATTAAAGAACAGAAATTCATAAAAGAACTAAATTTATTAGGTATATTAAATGAGCTTCATTATTAGTGATTAATAACACTTGTTAAGTTTGCAACAAATTTAAGTTTGAGCGTAACCAAACCATAGTAAAGGGAAATCCGATACGTATTTTTATACAGAATAACATTTATCCTTAATTTGTCATACCCAGTTTAAAATATCCGGGATAACCCTACCTCTGACATCGTTTAGTACTGACTTTTTTGCGTGTACCAATTCAGAACTGACTTGACAATGAAATAATGTGCCATATTTAATGTAAATGTACCCAATTGAACACTTGTGTATACTCTGACCTTAACTGAGTTTTAATTTATGAATTCATCTTCTTCTTACCTAGAGTCGCACAAAAAGAGTGCGCTGAAGAACAAACGCGTGCGGACAATCTTCACGCCGGAGCAGCTGGAATGCTTGGAGGCGGAATTCGAGCGACAGCAGTACATGGTGGGACCAGAGCGATTGTATCTGGCGCACACACTGAAACTCACAGAGGCCCAGGTTAAGGTCTGGTTCCAGAATCGACGCATCAAGTGGCGCAAACATCACTTGGAACTGACCCAGCAGCGTCTGGCGCTGATCAGGCAAACTCAATTGCCAGGTGGAACAGGTTCAGTCGCAGCAGCTGCAGCGGCGGCAGCAGCAGCAGCAGCAGTTGCTGCTGTAACAACAACACCAACAGCGAATATAAAATCCGCCGAGCTGCCGTTGAATGCATCTCCGAGTCTCTTGGACGAGGATAATGAGGATAGCAAACATTCACTTTCACTGCAGTTGCGTCCACTGAGTCGAGCAGCATCCGAATCGGATTTATCCATATGCAATGATTCCTTAGATATGGACGGGGATAGTCTAATGGATGGCAGTGAAGAGGCATAAACAATATAGTGATGCCACAAGAACTCTTGTAAATATAGTTTAATAAATGTGTATGTTTAATATTTAATTGCACACTGGTTTTAATCGTGTCAGTGCCTTTTCCGCTTAAAGTGATTATCACGCATAGTAAATACGATTAGAAATAGAGTTTGTTTACTGCTGATATGCTGCCAAGGAACGATCATAGCACGACAGATGATACAATTGTCCATTTGGATAACGCACAAAGGCCGTTTGATTAGCAAATCGCTTCTTGCACTCGTGACAAATTGTGGATTCGGTCAGTTCAAAGAATTTCTTGCGCTCCTTGTCGATGGCAGACTGAAGACGCGTTGCCTCCGACCGCAGGAGTCCCATCATTATCTTACGCTGATGCTGATCCGCCAGTTCAGTGCGTATTACCATTTCCATGTACCTCTTGAGTTCCTGCATTGGAAAGTTATCAGGCATATACTGCAAAAAATACAAACGAATTAATTCAGTGTGAAAAGCTACAGTTCATATTACTGAACTTACTTCCAATATCTTAATTGGTTCGATTTTGACAGTGTATACATTAAGTAGCTCGAGTGCTACTTTAATGTTTGGCTTGACAAAGTCCGGATGCATGGGAACACCCTCGTATGGTGGCTGATGCATGGGTTTTAGTATTATCGATAGAAGCGTATTGAACACGTCCTTGTCCTGCTCGTAGTTCGCTTCCGCATACGATCGGGCCTTCATCACATCGCCCAAAACTTGAATGTAAATGGTCAGTACCTTTTCGTGCATTTTGAGGCGACCTAAAATCAGAGCACGCTCCTCCAGCAGCACGGCGGTGGGAAAGTCTTGGAGCACACGATCGGGTGAATAGTATTGTGACTCATCTAACATTTTGTACAGCTTGTCGCGAAACTTGGGTAGATCTGGTACTTCCTCCCTGCAGAAATGGATATAGTTATAAAATAGAATTAGGTATGAATTCAATTGTTTACCCCTTGGACTGCTGGACCAAGAGACGCTGCACCACCTTGGTGTACTCCTTAATCAACGCATTGTGCCGCAGTGTATTAGTGTCTTGCCACACATCGATTATGTGTTCCAGGTAGGGAATGACCAGAGCTTTGTGCTTGCTGACTAGAAAGTCAAGGACTTTGGCCCTTGGCAGATTTTCCTCTGCGTTTAGTTTTTCGGTGAAGATTAGTAGACCTTTCTTGGGGTTTTCATTTAATATCCAGTCGGAGAACTCAAAGATTAGAGGCAGGTAGTCTTCGCCAAGGTCTTGCAAATATTTAATGGAGAGCTCAAGACCATCCAATTCAGATCCTTCCACACTTGCTTCATCCTTGAGTAGTGTGAGTGCTTTCTTGTGCTTACGATTAACTTGATAGAGGGTTACCAACTCGTCTAGTTTTTTTTTCTTCGTGAGCACTTTCTCTGATTCTTCCAGATGGCAATTACCTTGTCGTAATATAGTTTTAACCATTAAATGATTTGTTTGCAAATAACATTTTAGCAACGTCGTGTCTATGATCTCCAGCAACGCATGCGAGCTACTTTTGTTATTGTTCAATTTGAACAGTTCTCGCCCTCGTGCCGAAGCTAGGAATTCGGTGAGTGCCAAATAAGCACTCTCTAGTTCGTAATCATCAAATTTGTGTACACTGGCCGTGGGCACCAGAGAAGCATCTGTAATGGTCTTGGGCTCCGGCACGAGACTGGGAAACAATCGTATTACATCGTATGGATCGATGTCGGCCTTCTCAAACTCCTTCATGGCTTCGGCGAACTCTTTATTGGTAAACAGCTCCTTGGCATAAAGCATACGAATCTGTCGTATGGTCTGTGCTTTATCAGTGGCATCCTCATCAGATATTTCCTAACACAGAATACATCCAATGTTATATTTGGCGAATACTTGACTATTTGGTTGAACCTACCGTTAATTCTATTGCCAATTGATATTTCTTCTGCTGCAGCAGCTCCACACGTTGGGCAGGAATGTCCATCATACGAATGCACCACAGCTCAGATGAGGCAGCGGCAAATATTGTGCCCTTTTCAGAGCGAACTAGACACCTACAGTTCTTTAGCTCGGGTAGGGACTGTACTAACGTATCCTTGCCAACCAAGCAACGAATTTCCAATGCGTTCTTCATGCGACCAATAACAAAAGGCTCATCCCAAACTAAAATAGAATATTTCTTGCAATCTTATAAATAAAATGGGACTCAAAGAAGTTACCCAATCCCAACAGCGAGCTTGTCCACGTTGTCAGCGTTGGATTTGAGTTCATTCCTAGACTGACGAAGTCATCTGTGCCCGAGCATTTACTAGGATCGATGAGCATTAGATACCGGTCCTTGGATATACCCAGCATATTGTTACGTATCAGGCACATGGTCGGCTCCTGGCTGATTGTCGATTTGGTCAGTAACTTCGGTGGTGTGAATGATATCTAACAAATAGGTATAATTGTAGGTAAAGAATTTAAGAATACCATGAATATGTTTTATTGACCTACATCGTATATAACGTATTCATCCCTGTAGCCTACACACACGGTTTGATTCACCCACTTTATGTCACGCGGCGTATCAATCAAGTCGATGTGTAGCTTAAGGTAAACCAGTTTATCCTTTTTCCAAAAGAAGAACACAAGACTACGCTTGATGGCACAACCGATTCTTATGAACGTAGCCGTTTCGCCAGTCGTTGACTTAGGTGTGTCCACATCCATAACAAACATCGTACACCCCTTTGTTTCCATTGAGCTGTGTATAAATTCAAAGTTGTTTTCTTCGCGACTCATGTCACACACATGAATCATATTATCCGTCAGTACGAAGAGAAGATTTTCAACAGCAACTACCTCCATTTGGGTAATAGGTTTCTTGCTGAAGCTCTTGTTAAACATTTTCATATCTACGCCGGTCCCTTTGTCGACCAGGTATGATATGAGCACACCGCCCTTGGTGCCCACAATGACATGATTACCTGGAACATTGATATTAATTACAGGTGTTTAAAAACTACTTAATCGCGTTACCAAATGCAGCAATAGACTCAATATCGACACGATTCTTAACAATTGAATGAACACTGTAAGCCTTATGCATTTTTTACATTGATATTTATATTTGGGTCTACAAATTAAAATACACAAACTTGGCTTCTTAGTTGTAAACTTTAAACACAAACAAGCCCAACCCAGCTGATTTAAAGCAGCTGTTCGCTGAGTGTATCCCTCACACGATAGAATAACCGTCCGCTTGTAAACATTGTCATTTTTCAACACTGCTTAAGTCGCTACCACCCTGTGATAAAAACATGACCAGCCGCATACGGCGCGCAATTTGCGATCAGGTAAATAAATTAAATTATTGTTATTGCCGTATTAATACTCTTTTTGTACAGTTACCACAGTTAGGAAACATTTATTATGCGCTTGAAGTTCCCACCAAGAAGCAGTTAAATGCTGCAACCAGACCATTTTTGCAATGGATTGTGCCGGCAACGGTTGCACAACAAGAAAACGAACTGTTGGAGTCAATAAAATGTCAAAAATTTGATGCCACATACATTGAGGGGGTGAACGTGGTACCAAGTGCGGGACGCAGTGCAGCTAAGGTGGAGTTCCAACTGAAGCCGGATGCATTTGCAGCTCATCTTCTGCAAGTAAGTGCGCCCTTCGCAGTGGATTCGGCATGCTCCAAGGAACACGTTGTTGTTGAATACAGTTCACCCAACATTGCAAAGCCATTTCATGTTGGACACCTGCGATCCACGATAATAGGCAACGTGCTAGCCAATCTTCATCAGCATTTGGGTTATCGCACGACGCGTCTTAACTATTTGGGCGATTGGGGCACTCAGTTTGGTTTGCTGGCACTAGGAGTGCAGCTGCGAAACGTGTCCGATGCTGAAATGCGAATTGCACCGATTGAAACACTCTACAATGCTTACGTGTCGGCCAATAAAGCTGCCACGGATGATCCGGAGTTAGCTCAACGAGCACGCGACTTGTTTACGGCTTTGGAGGCGGGCACAGACTCAACCATGGCCAGTAAATGGGAGCAGTATCGTCGTTATACCATCGACGAGCTCACCGCTGTGTACGAACGCCTTGGTGTACACTTCGATAGCTACGAATGGGAGTCCCAGTATTCCCAGAGTGAGATCAGGGATGTGCTGACGCAGCTGCGCACAGCAGGAATCCTACTACGCGAACAGGATGGACGTGAAATCGTTGTAGTCGATCAGCGCCGAATACCAGTCATCAAAAGCGATGGCTCCACTTTATATCTGGCACGTGATATAGCAGCACTATTGGAACGCCAGAGACGCTTACAGTTCTCTCGCATGCTTTATGTGGTGGATAATGGACAATCGGATCATTTTAATGCCCTTTTTCAGACGGCAACAGCTTTGGACAATAACTTGAATGACAAACTGCAGCACGTTAAATTCGGACGAATTCACGGAATGAGCACGCGCCAGGGCAAAGCCATCTTCCTCCGCGATGTGCTCAATGAGGCCCGCGAGGTGATGCGTGAGAAGCGAATTCTCAGTGCAAGTGAGTCACATATTTATCCAACTTATTCAGCTCGTGCATCTTAACTGTTATTATTCTTTATATTAACAGCCACTAAAGTGAATAGCAGTTTGGATGATGAGCACGTTTGCGATATTCTGGGCGTGTCTGCAGTGCTCATCAATGTGTTGAAACAGCGTCGACAGCGGGACCATGAGTTCAGTTGGGAGCAGGCCCTGCAGGTGAACGGCGACACGGGGATCAAGCTCCAATATACACACTGCCGTCTACATAGTCTACTGGATAGCTTCAAGCATATTGCGTTAGAACATGTCAAGCCCAGTTGGCAGCATATAACACAGGAACCATCCGATGCCCTGGATGTGCTTTACGAGCTGGCACGCTTCGAGCAATGCGTGTGGCAGTCCAAAGAGCAACTCGAGGCCTGTGTGTTGGTCAACTATTTGTTTGCCTTATGGTAAGTATGACTTAACTATCACTGATCTTATTCTAATCTTTGTTGTACTCCAACTGAACAGCAATGCAACAAGTCGAGCACTGAAACGACTGCCCGTGAAACTGGAGAGCTGTCCGGAGAAGCAATCGCAACGCCTGCTGCTCTTTCATGCCGCCAAACGCACCTTATACTGTGGCATGAAGCTGCTGGGACTGAAGCCACTAAACCAAATGTAGTTCTAAAGAAAGCAATTAAAATAATTTAATAACATCGGTTTTATTGAACAAAAATTTGTGTGGAAAATGCAATGTCGCCTTTGATATTTGCCGCTTAGCGCTTCTTCCACGTGTACTTGCGACGTGCGCCTTCCTGTCCGAACTTCTTGCGTTCCCGCCTGCGATAGTCACGTGTCAGCAAACCGGCTAGAATAATAAAAATGCATAAATATATATATGAAGAGAGCAATTAGTGATATAGATCAGATGCAATGACCACTTACCCAAGCGCATTGACTCAATCATCTCTTGATCAACAAAGCTGCGCAAACTCATTGCAATGCCCCAGCGAATGGCACCGGCTTGACCGGATGGACCACCGCCCTCCACATTGGCCTCGACATCGACTTTGCCCAGCATCTCGCTAAAGTTCAGCGGGAAAAGTAACTGCAAATTGAAATAGAAACATAGTGTACACAATCAGTCGGTTATGTCAAGTTCATTCAGAGCGCTCTTGGCATCTATTGTCTACATATATGCATGTATTTATATATGTATTTGTATTTTTAAGCTGATCAGCGCATTGTATTTTTGTTTTTTGATGTATGTAATGCAAAATTAAACTGTGCCTGTATTTCCTGCACTACAATAATAACAATAGATCTATAGAAATTCTGACAAAATCGTTGGTCCAATTGAATGCCGCTAGAAATTGCAACATTTTGTTGCAATTAACTAGTATAATTATTATAATGTAGAAGAAAGCAAGAAAGTTTACATAATATTTTCAACTTAGGTCAGGTTCTCAGCCCCATCAACGTATCTGATGCACCCCAGGCAGGCACAGTGTATAATTATCTTAGAATAAGGTGTTAATTAGTGGCCGCAGGGCATCAACCAATGTTATTTAATAGCAACAACACCAAGTTTCCCATAGAAAAACATTCAGTAAATTCCTTTAAATTATTTAACAAAATTTCGAATCGAAGAAATCATCAAAACTAGTCACAATTATTTGTACATAAGGAAAGAAATCTCGCTTGTGATTTGATGGCGCCTTTTATGAAATTATTCAAGGTGTTGTCTAAATAAATTATCTCTTAAGCAAATACTAAACGGGGTGTAAAGTTCAGCTAAAACAGCTTTTTTTGGCAGCTCTGACGCGAGTCTCAAAGTCCACACTGAGAGGGTAACCCCGATTATAAACAAGTTAATTCGGTAGCATACGCTTACTTAAGAAGTATTTTAGTTGGATTAAGAATCTGAATTACAAACAATAGATATTAATTTTTTGGGAAGCAAAGTTCTATAAATTGATGAGATAGGTAAAGAGCAAACTAGTGTCAAGTTTTAAGAAACAAATAAGATTTTAAAATTATTTTGTTGTGTAATAAATTATATCAGAAACCAGCTAGATTTCATGAAAATAAAACATTGATACAAAACCAAAGTCTGGCTACAAATAAATTAATTTGTAAACTCTGTATGTTATCTCTGTAAATTGTAAAGGTTTGAGAAATTAGTTAGTTAGAAATCTGCTACATTTTTAAAATTTTGACACTCAATAACTTCCAAACATTACCAGTTAGAGTGTTCCCAGTTCGTTTTACATAAAATTCATTGTTCTTTATGGTTTATTTATAGATGAATTCTGTTTTGTTTTGACTACTCGACAAATGCGTGGGAAACCAAGTTGCCGAGCTTACAAATCAAATGTATAGTATATATATTTCAACAATATGGTCTATGGCACACAAACAATAAACGTTATGATTAAAAACGAATAAACAATAAAAAAATACAACATAATAAAAGGTGCGCACAAAACAGAAACTACAAATTTGGCACAAAACAAAAATAAAATAAAAAAGATAATAAAAAAACCGGCTACAAATTGACAAAACACAATTAATCATTGCAGATTTGACAAAATTATTTTGATTCGTTTGTATCTGTAATTTGTTTAAACAATTTGTTCAGATGACTTCACGCAACGGCAAATAGCGAACATGATTTTTAAATTAATGTACATTGCGATTAAATGAAACGAAGCAAAAGACAAAAAGTACCCACGAATGCGATGCGAAAAGATTCCCCTCCCAAAAAAACAGAACTCTACTTGGCACTAAAACTATATGGTGTAAATGTGGCTAATGCCAACCGGCATCGCTGGATGAATTCTTCCAAGCCGGCGCTGGAAAAAAAACTCGCGTCACAATTTTATTATGATTTAAATGAATTTGATAGCCGATGCTCAGGAGCGTTCCTAAAAAAAAGTAACGCTCGTTGTTCGTATCTCTTCCACCCACACTCCCTACCCCTAAGAAAGATATGACAATACTTTTGATATCACACACATAGAGGGCATTTAGTATAAATCATATACGAGTATAGTAAGTGTACATTCAGTCTCATTGGCGCGCGCTCACTTGGTTTAAGTTGGATCTGTGGATCCACCTCCCACATTCCCTGTTATGCCCAAGCCCAGATCCACATAGACATCGAAACTTATGGTGTACATTATCATTTCGGCGCAATTCTTTTTATCAGTCAATCGTCGCTGTTGTCGCGCTTCAAGTCGCGTTAAGTTTCACACCGCAAACATCGAGAAATTCAACGGATTTAAAGAACATTTTTAAATTCCTTTAACAAATCGGATAATGGACTATATTGCTGATGTTGCTGTAGCATCGGCGCTGTATCACACAATTATAAAGTAAATCCGATTTTTTATAAATATAGTAACAGTAAATTTGTGTAAATACAGCTAATAATAACCTTCGTCGCGATAATAAATTAAAATTGTGATAATAATACAATAACACGATACGATTCTTTCTATTCAGCAAAAAATAATAATAATTCACAGGCTGTAGCGACAAATTACTGTTTCATTTTAGGAATCATTAGTGTGATTAATTGAGATTACAAACAAATTTAAGTTAGAAGTAAACAAGTTCGTAATTAATCACAAAAGACAGGACTTGTGATTGAAATTCTCTTGAAATTTAATTTAACTGCAACTCAGGTTTAAATGAGATTAGTTTTGCTTGATTATCCTTAATTTGAAGAGCTGTTTAATTCAAGTAACGCATCCAAAGTAAAGCTGATATTGTAGCGAGATAAGTTAAAGCGTTTCCTCAGGTTCAAGGGCATTCAAAAAGCAATGCAACAAATAAATAAATAAATATATGTGTATATCAAATACTAAACTCTCGTCTCATCTCGTAAATTCTTTGGCTTTTCTGGACATAATAGACAGTTCACTTCCCTCTCGTTGCCCCTTAGGCTTTCAATCCCAAAGATATGATATATATATATATATATATACACGATGTACGTAGAAATTCAAATTAGTTTCAATTATAATTGAATCAACGCGATCCGAAGCAGCAAACGAACCAAATGAACCAAAAGAAAGAAAAGAACGAGTAAACTAAGAGAGAGAAATAAAATTACTAGACAAAAGTGATGAATACGACGAAGACAGGGTTGCTTTCTGGGCAGCGCAGTTTACAAAATGACGTCGCATAGCAAACGGTAAAACGGTAAATTGCAAATGGCGCTTCCGGTTGCGTTCGCCAAACCTAAAGATTCTCAATTATTCGAGCATCCCAAGAGATTCCTTCGATTATTTCTTCTTTCAAAATCATTTCTTTAAATTATAAAAAATACCAAAATTCGATAATTGGTTAATTGTGAGCTAGACAACGACAACAACAACAACGACGATGATGATGGCAAATATTTGCTTTATGTGTTAGAAACTTTCAACTGGCGACTGGAATTTGAAAACTGCAAACTGGTTTTTCAACTTCATCGATGGCCTCTCCGAGAATTTAATGATTTTGTGCGCATAATAAGTTAACAACTTTTTTCTTTTTCGTTTCGTTTACTGCTTGATTTAACACAAAATTAGCTAATTCTAAAAGTCATCTCTTTAAGAAAGTTTGCTTTATGATCTTCTACTTATTTTTTTCCTTTTACTCCTCTCGAGTACTTTTGTTTTGATTTGAAAACGGGTTTTTTGAAAACTGTCGAAAAACGATATAAATAATTCACAAAAGTGTTAAATAATTGACAGCAATGCGACATTATAATTATTTGCATTACGTTTTTTGTAATTACAGCAAGAGCAAAAAAAAAATAGCACAAAATAAAAGAGTTTCACGTAATTTTGTGTGTTTTACAGCAACAATGACTAAACAGATTGTGTAATAAATAGATAAAACAATTAAAACAAACTACTACTATCTAAAAAATAAGCAGTTGAGACCAATTAAGAGAACATAAACATACAGAAAACATTGTATAAAGTAGTGGGCATTAAAAAAGAATTTCTTAATCAATTCAATCAATCTCAAAGCGTCATTAAATCTTATATAGTATTTTTAACTCACTCTGTCTCTCTGATATCAGCTTATAGCTAATCAAATTTACTTAACTAATGAATGAATCTTCATTTGAATCGTTGACGTTGGCACAAATTGTAAATAATGCGAACAAACAAAAGTTGGCTAAAAATATTCACAGAAACATGAACGTTTCCATTAGCTTGCCTAAGTTTCTCTTAGTTGATTTAACTAACTGGTCTTGTTACAATCCTTGGCCTTAAAATGTGTTAAAAAAAAAAAACTATAGACACAAAAGTAGACTCCAAAATGATAGATTTTAGGCTGAATTCGAACTGAATAATTTCCGTAAAAGTTTCTTAAATTAGACTTGTTTACTACAACTAGTCGTTAAACTTATCTAAGTTTAATGCACAACATGTCAATCTAAATTTGGTGAGAATTTCAGCATTGATGCTTTTGCTATTTAAGCTGAGCAATGATCCAACACGATCCCCCTTTAGAGCCCTCCTAACACAGCCCCTGTACGGATCGCTGAGATCGAGACAGTAGCAGTTTCAGATAAATCCCCATTATGATAATAATTCTGATGTTACTGTTTATGTGATCGCTTTATCTCTGCGTCAAATGGCATGAGAATACTTAGATAACTCCGACCCAAGATTGTCGCATGCGTCGTATGCGCAAAAGATCAAAAAACAAATTGAAATAAAAGTTAACTAAGAAAAGGAAAACACAAATTTAGTTGTAATCGAAACTCGCGCTGTTTCGCAACTGCAGAAAGCAGAAAATCTACAAGTAATTAAACATTTGTCATTGCAGTTGAGTTGGGTAATCGAAGCCAGGGTTTTATCTCAGTCTGGGCCACAAAGAAACTGGTCAATAAATTTTGTAATTTTGGCTGATATTGGAAAGTTTTGATCAAATCACAGCGCATTTTTTTGCGCACTTTAAATACCAACAACAACCAAGTGGAAGTGGAATTAGGTCCGCGTCTCCAACCCGGACTCCATCTCTGTCTCCAACTCCAATCATGGAGAATCTTGGCTACAAGGAGGGCAGCACGAAGCCGCGTCGCATGACACGTTCCATCAGTGTTGTTACCAAAACCGAAGTGGAGCAGCCGCTTGCTGACAATAATGCGAATAACCGGTAAGTTCCAGTTTGCTTATGGCCCAAAAGGCCAGCAATGCATTTTGGCAATACTCACACACACGCACATACATGTGCACCGTATACCAAAAATTTACTTTCAAGTGAAAGACACCAAGAGAGAAAAAAATTCGAAATTCGCATTGAGATTTTTGTTTTTTTTTTGTGTAGTTTTTTTGGGTGGGGCTTTTGGGCAAATAAATCAGCCGTGTAAAGGGGGTGGGGGAGGTCAATTTGTGAGGTGTGACAGCAACAGGTTTATAGTTAACACCGTAACAGTACTTTGTCTACACTTAGTTAGTTTGTTAGTAAGTTAGACGCTGTCTGGCTGTAATTCATCATCGTCATTATTCGCACGCTTGCGAAATTCACTGAATATTTAAATAAATAAAAATTAATTTATTGTAAATAATTGCACAAACTAACAGTACTTGTACTGTTTTCTGTAATGGTTCAGTCTGAAAAAAGGCAAAGCAACAAATCACATTATCAATGTTTAGTTTCGACCAAACGGTTCCCTACAGCATCTGTTATAAGTTATGTCTCAGCTGTTTTGTGTGCTTTGTTTTTCTTTAAAGACTGTGTGATACTAAAATAGTAAAAGGGTCCACTGAGTTTGCGTAAAGACAAGTAGTCTGATTGGCCTTTAAAATGGAATCAGAGTTAAGATGCTACAAGTGATACATCGACATTATTACAACATTGCACTACGTAAATAAAATCAGGAATATTTGAAATAAAACTTTTCTAAAAAATTACTTTTCTTTTTTAAAATACTTCTTAAATTTCCTGTGTGCATTTCTATTTGAGTACAGGGACTTTGCCAGTCGAGTTACGCTAGCTACTTCATAAGTTTTTCTTTGTCAAATCTTCACACTCACTCCACAACTGAGTACAACTCCCACTCGCTCCATCTCGCTCTATCTCGCTCTCTCCCACTCAGCCACTTTTTGGCAATTGCCGTCGCTCTCCCGCTCCCGCACCCACAACACCCTCTCCCTCTCTCTTTGCCACTCTCTTGCTCAGACGTTTCAAGC
This sequence comes from Drosophila nigrodunni, assembly GCA_020829145.1. NCBI lineage: Eukaryota > Metazoa > Arthropoda > Insecta > Diptera > Drosophilidae > Drosophila > Drosophila nigrodunni. The sequence goes on from JACVCZ010000001.1 coordinate 15,352,025, forward strand.
TCGATCGCTGGGCCAAGAGTGAGCTGAGCTTACGGCTGAGTTTAGCCATCAGTCGGTATCGAAACAACAATGCAGGCGGACGCGTTTTAGTCGCTGACTAAAAACAAACTAAATATATAGTAAAATATTCGTCAGAATACGCGTTCGCAGTTCGAAGTTAGCAACAACAACAACAACAACAGCAACGTCAATAAAAACAACAACAACAACGAAACGGAAGTGAAAAATTCGCGTTTTTCACACAACATTTTTGCATTTTCCGCCCGTTAGACACAATTGTTGAGCTGCCACAAAAGGCGTCTATTGTGAGCCACTTGTCTATCTATCTATCCCACTGTCGTCCGTCTGCTTTGTCTTTCTGTCCCACTGTCCGTCTGTCGCATCGGTCTGTAGATGGGTCACTCAGTCAGTCGGCTCTCCTGTGTGTGTATAATCGCGCTGTCGTATTTTGGAAATGAAATTAGAAATTGAAAATAGCTCATTAGCAAATTGGCATCATCCGTGGATATGGCTGCAAACGGTGTACGTAAAAAATCAAAGCATTTACTTTATATACTTTCCACTAAGTGCACAACAATATAATCGAGGCAGGGGCAGCGACAGGTGTAGCGGAAGGTAGTGAGATTAGAAAACAGTCCCTGCTAACTGGAATTATGCAAAGCTGCAGTGCAGCACAAATCCAATTAGAAACTGCTCACCTGCTCAAAAGTCGCCAATAAGAAAAAAACCGCCGGCATTTTTTTTTCGCAGCTGTGGCATTACTCGTCTATATACCTGACCGATCTGATTCAACAGCCACAACAAAGCGACAGAAAACATAAAACAATTATTATACTAAAAGCAACATCTGTGAAGTATAAGAATATTTAACAACCAAGTTTTGCATAACTTAACATATTTTCTCGGCTTCATAAATTGCGTTTTTCTTTACCGCATCTTAAATTATGCATGCTTCAAAGTCAGCAACAAACAGCGAGTTTTCAGTGTCGTTTCAACAAAACTATTCCACAATAAGTTCAAGAAAAGCAAAAACATAAAAAAAACTTCGGGTTAAAAAACTAGTAAAATAAAATAAACAAAGACTAGAAAAATAAGCAAGACAAGTGAAGAAACTTTATACACTACATAGAAATATGTACATGTGATTCAGAAGATCAATTGGTTTAACTTTAAGAATATTAAATATAAAATATTTAAATTATTATCGGAATAGCAGAATATGTTAAAATAATGTAATATAATATTATAAGTTAACTTTTCTTAACTTTTTTTTTTTTAATTTACTGCAAAATGTAAATGTTTGGAAATTTCAAGACTGATTCAGTCCAAAAACCTTTAATCGTCCGTAAGATCTCCAAGTTTTTGCCAGAGGATTAAAACGATTGTCGAGTTGTTTATAATCTAGTGGAAAAAAACTTACTCTCTTTTAGAGTACGTTGTTTAAATATAATAAAAACCAAAGACTAACTCATATTAAACTGGTTCTTGCAGACTTGATTATTACGAAAAACTTTCTGAAAGTCTCCGAGTTAATATAATAAAATTTAGAGTAAAAAAATGTAGTCCTTTAAATTTTTTTGTAATAAATTAATCGATCGAAAATATACATCAAAAGGCCACTGATGTCTTTTTTTGGTGGGGCTACGAAGTCTTGAAACTTGTGCTCAACTTTAGAATAGTTATAGATTAAACAAACAAATATTAAACGATGCTGTTTTAGCAAAAACAATGCGAAATGATTGAATACATTCATTAAATACTATAAAATTCTTTGTTAGTTGATTAGTTAATTTATGTGAATATTTAATTGATCATAAATAAAGTTCCATGAAACCGGAACAAGCTAGAAGAGAAATTCGAGGGATTTTGCTTAGATCAGTTAACTGAATAATGATATTGATTGATAATGTGTAAGAAGTGCAACTAATTTGAATAATTTGTGTGTATTTTGGAACAGTTTCAAATCGATTCCACCCAATCTGATGGTCCGATGGCGGAACAACACTGACGCCATGATCGAAGCCCAGTACCCGACAGCTGGTGAATTCGAATACATGGAGTGTGGACCGTCTCCGCCGGCGGAGAGTGCGCCGAGCATGTACGATAGCTTCGAGGAGCCGACAAGTGAGTTGAGTGTGCAGATCTGCAATGACACGCTCCGGATTAGTCTGATCGATCAGATGAAGAGTGCCGCCGGCCGAGTACGCCTGCTGGAGGACATTGAACAGGGCAACGTCGTGGCCGAGGGATTAACCAGTCACTTTGAGAGCGCTTCGAAGCTGGAAAAAAATCTAAGCTATCTCTGGTCAGCATTTCTCAAACGTTGGGATCTGCTCGACGGATTACTAAACGCTGGTGCCGATCTGAGTTTCTGTGATCAGAACGGCATTTCAGCACTACATCTGGGTGCTTTTAGCGGTTGCCTGGCCACATTGAATCTGCTTGTCTCCAAGGGCATCAATGTCAATCTTCAGCCCAAGTGCTACACTCCGCTGCACTGTGCCGCCTTCGGGAATGCCGCCGAGGCAGCCAAGTTTCTGATCAATAGTGGCGCCCTCATCACCAAAGACACCACCAAACCCAACTGTGAGGAGAGTTTGCTACACTGCGCGGTGCGTTCCAATGCACTCGAGTGCCTGCAGCTCTTCATCGGCGAAGGAGCCGATGTTAACTCACTGAAGCCCAATGGCACCAATGCCATACACCTAGCCGCCGATCTGGGTAATGTGCAGTGCCTGGAGGCGCTGCTGAGTGCTCCCAATGCGGATGCCAATGTGCGCATCTGTATTCGAGAAAAGGAATCCACAGCTCTTCATCTAGCTGCCGATGAGGGTAACGTGGATTGTGTGGATCTGCTGCTTGCCAAGGGAGCTGATGCCAAGCTAAAGAATCATCGGGGCTTCACGCCACTTCATCTGGCGGCTCGTACGTCCAGCTTGGAGTGTGTAGAATCTTTGCTTCGCAATGGAAATGCTGATGCGAATGCCGAGGACTTTGACCATCGGACGCCGCTTCATGCGGCTGTTGGAAAGTCAGAGAATGCCTATGACATCATGGAGACGCTTATTCAGTGGGGCGCCAATGTGAATCACAAGGACATCTATGGGTTCACTGCCCTCCACTTGGCAGCTCTGGATGGACTCGTGCAGTGTGTGGAGATGCTGATCTTCCATGGTGCCGATGTGACCACCAAGTCCAAAAAGGGCACCTCGGCGCTGAATGTCATTACACGCAAGACACCGGCATCAGTGGCCATGATACGACAGAAACTGGATGCAGCTATTACACTGCATCACTCACAGGTGAGTGGACTGAGCTAATCCTCAAGAATTTCATTGAATAACGAAGTGTATTCCCATTTAGGATCCCGTGAATCGGGAGGTAGAACTGGAGCTGGACTTTCGCCAGTTGCTACAGCATTGTCATCCACGAGAGATCAGCTATCTGAACACGTTCGTGGACGAAGGCCAGAAGGAGATACTGGAGCATCCACTGTGTTCCTCGTTCCTCTACATCAAGTGGGGCAAAATACGAAAATACTACATAGGTCGCCTGATCTTCTGCTTCAGTTTTGTGCTATTCCTGACCCTGTATGTGCTGACGGCGCTGGCACACAATTGCTACAATGGCAGCAAGGATGATAACACGACGATCCAGGCACAGGAGTTGTGCCAGAAACAATCCATATTGGGTGATATGCTGCGCAACAATCCCTTTGTCATTGAGATGCAGTGGTGGGTGCTGGTGGCCATAACAATAGTCGAGATACTCCGTAAGCTCTACGGGATTACAGGGTACTCATCGTTTCGACATTATGTGACGCAGGTGGAGAACATTATGGAATGGTTTGTCATCACCAGCGTCTTTGTCATCTCCTACATCTACACCAAACAGACGTACACGTTCCAGAATCACATTGGTGCCTTTGCCGTTCTCCTCGGTTGGACCAATCTGATGTTGATGATTGGTCAGCTGCCTGTCTTCGATGTATATGTGGCGATGTACACCCGAGTCCAAGGCGAATTCGCCAAACTCTTTATGGCCTACTCGTGCATGCTGATTGGATTCACCATTAGCTTTTGTGTCATCTTCCCATCGTCGTCGTCATTTGCGAATCCTTTCATGGGATTCATTACGGTGCTGGTAATGATGATTGGCGAGCAGGATCTGACGCTCCTAATCAACGATCCCGTTGGCAATGATCCACCATTTCTGCTTGAAGTCAGCGCCCAAATAACCTTTGTGCTCTTCCTACTATTCGTTACCATCATTCTGATGAATCTTCTCGTGGGTATCGCCGTCCACGATATACAGGGTCTCAAGAAGACGGCCGGACTCTCGAAGCTGGTGCGGCAGACCAAACTGATCAGCTACATTGAGTCGGCGTTGTTCAATGGCTATCTGCCCACCTGGTTGAGGAATCTGCTGCACTACACGGCCTTGGTCTCGCCACAGGCATACCGAGTGGTGCTGTGCGTGAAACCGCTTAATCCCAGCGAGAAACGTCTGCCACGCGATATTCTGATGAAGGCGTACGAGGTGGGAAAGATGCGCAAACACTTTGGACACACCATCACATCTAAGAATCCGGCCGAGAATTATCTGTCGTACAAGAACAAGTATAACAACAATAATGGCTGTGGTTCCACATCGTATGCTATAACCGATCCAGATCCCGAGTCCACACAGTTCACCACACTGACGGGCAAAATCGATGACAATGCCGATCGCATTGAGTATCTCACTCAGGAGATTCAGGAGCTCAAACAGGCGCTAATCTCGCAACAGCAACAGGCGAGCAAAGTGATTGATAAACTTCTAATTGTCATCTCCAATCAACAGAAGCAGAATCTGCGCAAATAGCAGGGAATCTTATCCACATGCCATTCATCATCATCATAGTCATAATAATAATTTCAAATCATGCGAAAGGAAAATTCTTAGCCTTTTAGTCCTCTATCTGAATCGACTTGCTCCCAAGTTCCCACCCAAGAATATTGTTGATATTATGTTTTAGTCTAATATTTGATTTGATAAATCGAAGGCGCGTAGCGCAAACTACACTACACTACATATTTATGCAATAACTATTATGTACCTACAATATATACTACCAATATATACTTTACATATATAAATAGTTAGTTATTTAGGCTACTGTAGAGGCGAGAAGCTGGCAAAGTTTAGGCTGTGTCTTTGTTGTTTGGCGTACGTGAAGCGTTTAAATGATAATTAAATATGCAAGTTATATGTTTAATAATAAATAAACTATCTATACACCAATTGTTATATAAATACATGTACGTGTGTATCAACACGAATTGATTTTTGTACTTTCTTGTAGTCTGCATTAAAATTATCACCTGGCTCATGCCAAGAAACTTTGCTAAAGAAAATTATCTAGGACAACTAAAGTCTAGCAAATGGTGGACCGATCACAACTCAAACACTTGGAAAATACTTAATGTACACAACTTGCTCTAATGATATCTTCAATACTTTCAAAAGTAATGACGTCAGAGCATCACGTGCTCTTTCGCGGATGTTGGTACCAGAGTACCTCATAGTCATATCAATCAACTACGATTTTGACCATAATTTTTTTAAGAACTTTAGACACTCACCTGTTCCCTGCTCTGTTCCATGCCAAAGTATGAGATATCCTGTCCATTGATGGTAATCTTTCCAGTGCCAGGCAGACGTACAGTGACATCCGCGCGTGCTGTTTTACGTAGGCACTCATAGGTGGTAATATACTGACGACCCTGATCATCGATCTTAGGCTTGGGCACTTCCAATTGCTTGGATTGATCCATCAATGGCTTTAGGAAGCGTTCAATAAACGCTTTGCTCTTGTAGGCATAAGGTGAGGCAATTAAACGTTCCATGCTGCTTATGAAATTCTGATATTCAATATCTGCAATGTGTTCCACCAGCAAACGCTCCAATTGTTCCTTCGGTAGCAGCTGGAAACCCGCCGTTTCACTGTGAATAATAAAATGTTATGAGATGACAATTAAGAGCCTCTACATAGGTTCAAGCGGTACTTACAGTTTTTGGTTATCATCTGGCTTGTTGCCACGTCGCAGCATGCGTTCTTCCAAATCGTTTAGTTTGTTGCTTTCCGTTACAATGTCCTGGCAAAAGAATTTTAATTAGACCAAATAAATAAATGCCATATATAAAAGCGTACGTGCAGCAGCTGGAAAAAGTTAGGCTTCCCCGTGTAGAACATGCTGTGGAACGGCCGACCGGTCTCATCGAATTCTGCTGCCTTGCGCGCTGGAAAAACTTCGTCGGGCGACCTCATGGCGGGACGTGCCTTCTTGTCATACAGACCGGAGGGGAACAAATAGGCAATGGCTTCCTACAATGTATTACAAGTTTAGTTGGTGTTTAGCTGAAGTTAATAGCAATGTACTCACATCAATATCTGCTTGAGTAAATGTCTCTGGGTCGGCACCCATCATGTTGGCCAAGTGGCGTTTGCCGATTTGAAAGTCCAAGTGCTGTGTTTTCATGAACTCATCGTGTTCGTTGGCCCGTTTCAGATACGCCTTCATTGCCTTGCTGACTTTCTGCTTCTGAACCGCTGCCGGTGTTGCTGCGACAGTTACCTGTGTAGCGTAGGCTGCCGCTGGCACCTGCACAAATGTTATGAAACAACAATGAGAGCGGTACGGTATCGTCCAAAATAATGCACAGAACCCCATAGGGCTGCGTGAATTCTATTTACCACTTGCGCATTGTTGGCTCCGTTAATTTTGCCAGCATTTTGCAGCAGATTTCTGTTAGTTTTTACTAAATTTAATCCAAAAACACGCAGCGCCATCGTTCCTGTGTGTTTTGGGCACGTTGGATCAAGAGGAAGACAGTTTTTTCCAATCAGCTGCTTAACCGGTAGCAGTGTTGTACAACGTAATTTCATCTAGGTGGCAACGCCAGAGCGAGCGCCAAAATCCAACAATCTTCATGATTAAAATTTTAAATCTTGCTTGTTTTTTGCATAATAAAAACATGTTTTTTATATTTTCTAGTTTAACTTGATTCATTTAATTTACCATATTCATCCTTTACAAATATTTTTTATTGACTAAATTTGAAAAACACAATTTCAATGCTGATATTTGTTGTATGGGAAATAAACAGAAAACATAAAATGCAATGAACCCTTTCAACAGCTAATTACTTGTTTTACGATATATATAGATTTAATTAATTGCCTAAGCTTAGAGAAAAAAATTGTAATTAATCGCATTATTGGTTACAAATGCAGCTACTTCAATTCAATCTCTCACTTCTATTCCGCTTGTTCTTTATCTTGATGTTGTTTTTGGTCGTAGTACAATTTATATAAAGCAATTACATACATATTTAAAATAGTGTCGCGTCTATTTCCACGCCTGCTTGAGCAACTTGCGCGACGCTAAATGCCTAACAATCAAAGAGCCCGAAGTGAGCACGACTAGCACTATGGATATTAATATATAATCGAAATCCTCCTTTAACAAATCGAACGTCTTGGAAGGCGCAACGCGTGTAACGAATAAATCTGAAAGGGTTTAAGGATGTTAATAAATTATTTAAAAATATTCTGTATAGCTGACATACCTAAGCCAGTGGCCACGACTAGACAGGTACTCTCCAGACCGCTGGGAGCGGTATAAATTTTGCGCAAACGTGCAATGCTCTGATTATAATTAATATGATTCTCTGTGGGTAAAGGTAACTCGGGTATATAAGGAATGGCGCCTTCTTCACGACCCTGAGTGGTCGATGATATTGGACGACGTGGGTCCAGTAAATGCCAGGACATTTCCACAATACCGCCGCTAGCTGTGCCAACTATAAAACAGTCATTATTATAACCTAACTGTATTAATCGAATCTGACTAAGAAATCTTACTTAGCACATGCTTGTTGGTGATACCGCGTTCAGTGATAGTTTCGCGCAGAGCTTCCACAATAGTAGGTATGATGTAGGACTGACGCTCCACTAGTGGCATTGAAGGAGCCTGCAAAGAGCTCCAAACACTGTTGTTGCCTTGAGCACTGCCCTCATACAGCTCAATGGTGGCTGTGAGAATTGAATTCAATTGTTAGTTTACAAACTAAAATCATAATGCTAGACTACACTTACTGATCTCAGTGCGACGCACTTTATCGTTGAAATAGGAGTAGGCTAGCCAATTCTCCGAATGCACAATATGCAGCGGTGGCCTAACCTTGCGATGGGTCATAGAAAATATCACCGACCCGGAAACAACATCAATTAAATACAAATTGAGCACAGCTGCATCAGAAAAGGTTAAAAGAGTATTAAAATAAAAGCAGTTGTGAAAATATTGTATGAATTTACATTTGTGCGTGGCATCTGGAGCTTGGGTAACAAAAGCAACCAAGTTAGGATTGATATACTTGTAGAGAACGGAACGATCGCCCAGAACACGACCCTGAGAATGAACGTGCTCGATGGGGTTCTTGCTGGCAACTCCAACGATATGTTGCTCCGAATTATGACCTCCCAAACGAACATTCCAGATCGGTGTGCAGGTTAACTCCTATAAATATGTCAGAAAATTAATAATAGTACCAAGATAGTTGAAATATTTCCACTTACACCGCCCGCATATTTAACGAAGTAACCCTCTAGCTCCGATGTTTTCACATCAGCCGTGTACAAATACATGCCATCAGCCTGAAATTGATATAGTAGATAAATACTACAACACAGATTTAATGATTGAATGGCTAACCAATGGAGTAGCATGTTTAGGCTGCACATGTACTTTGTTTGCTGCGTCCAACATCAGAATACCCTTGACAAAATCTTTTTCCGTTTCAGGCAAAAGCGCAATCTGCTTAATCTGGTAATCCAGCTGTAAGAGTCCACCTTCGGTAGCGTGTCCAGTAATGGGATTGAATCGGAATAGCACGCCATTACCGGTAGTCTGCAAAAGAATAAACAGTTCAATAAACCATATACATATGTATTTTGAACCATATCATTGTTGCATACCGCAAACTTGGCTACAATTGCACACAGTGGCTGCAGTGGGAAATGCTTGGAGGTTCGCTGTACAATCAGACGCATTTCTTCCGCGTTCTCAAAGCCCGACACATTGGGAAGATACAGCTTCCAATGATGTTTACCAGCAATGTTGTCGATGCCAAAGATTTTTCCTGACTTTGTTAACAGTACCAGCATCTTGTGTAGGCCAAAGGAGTCTCGGACGAGTCCAGCACGTTGCGTATCTGTTGGTGGTGGACCCAAACCGAGGACATGCAGGAGCAGGCTCTTGATTTGCAGAGCTTGCGTCTCGATACGTCGTAAAAAGGCACTCAGAACATCGCCTATCAGATCAAGAGTGTTTTAATTTTAATATAATACAATGAAGGCCACTTCTAATAGTGCTACTGATCATCATACGCAACATAACTCAAGAGCAAGGATATTTATATACATTTAAAACATAAATAAGAAATAAATAAACAAACCAAAACACGCATACATTTCAGGCTAAGTAGTTTGGCCGTTAAGGCTGTTGTTAGACTGTATTCAAAGTTAATCTAAACTGGCAACTTAAACCAAACATATTCTATTTACACGACACTAAACGATAAATAAAAGTGTATTATAGTACATGTAATTTTGAAAGAACTTTGAGTTTTTATAACACTCCACTTACGCTTCAAATTGCTGGAATCCACTTTGGTAAGCATTTTAAATTGGAAATTTGTATAATATCGTGTTTTGTCTAAGTTCATGTTTTTATGTGTTGTTTTGTGTGCAAACTTACCCGCTTTGCCCTTCATTTCGTTCTCCAGAGTACCCTCTGTATCGGCCAGTGGCAAATCAATGAATTGCGTATCAATCACATTCGCCAAGGACTCTTCGCGCGCCCAACGGACACGTCCTTGCTGCACGGCTACAATGGACTCTGCACTGGTGCCGACTAGGAAAAGACAACTCTTGCCATCACCATTGCGCTTCAGTTTGCAATCAAAGGAACGCAGACTCGGTGTTCCATAGTGCTCGGCAAATGCCAAGCTCATTTGTAGTTCTGGCACTGGCGAGCAGTTGTCCAAATAAACAGCATTTATTTGTAGGTTCTAGAAACAATGGAGCTTATTGAATACTAAAATGTTTGACTAGTTAAATTAGAGTGACTTACGCCATCTATCAAGTCCGCATAGGCTACAACCTTGCGGTAGTTAAAGCTTCCAATGACATAACTGTCACTTCTCAGATCAGAACAGACGGTTTGTTCCTTATTGACGCTAATGAGTTTCTTGTTTGCAATTAGCACACCGTTTAGGCCCTAATTAAAAGGTTTATATGGTTATCTAAGGGTTATGTATGTCTACTTCATAATTATTTACCGATAAAGCTTGGATTTTATCGCTGGGTTCCTTTTCAAGAGGCGTGGCCACAACCTGTGTGCTCTTAGCCAACAGATCTATGCTGATGAGCTGCTTGCCATCCTGGCAAACATAAAAGGTACCGCTGAGCAAGCAGCTATCAGGCTTAATCCAAGCTGCCATAATTTTGCTGGTGGTGCCAGTTGTGTGTCCTGAGGTGGCAAAGTATGCGGTTACCTCGAGATGGCTTCGCCAGACAGGCACCACGTGATACAGCACAGAGTTGCTATAGAACCAGAGCGCGTCTTGCGCCCGTTCGGTGTTTAAAGGCATAATGGACCATTCCCATTCGATTGTACCAATGTTAGTATTCCAGCCACGAACCAATGCGGGCGCATGACCCTGGACAGTGAGCATGTCAAAGCCAAGGTGGGAGCCCATGGGAGCGGCGGCGGTGTCACTGCTATCATCGGAGAAACCGCTTACTTGCAGCAACTTGATGTCGCCTCTGGCCTTCTGCTCTAACACCTGTCTCCAAACTATCTCACCAGATTTCGGACATAGTGAGGCAATAACTTGCTCATGTGTACTCAGCAGCACGCGCGGTTGAAAATGATTGAGGTCGACGTGGACTTGCTTTAAGGCACCGACATGAACACTACGCCTGTATGTGCAAGAGTTTTATGTTAATGATGTGGATCAATGTTCAAAGTTGGCTCACTTACCAGTCGAATTTTTTTATCTGGTCCTCGTATAGCGCAGAGCAGGTGCTCAGTAACAGTAAAAGCGATAGTGAGATTAGCTGAATGCCGGTTGGATGCAGTGGACAACGCATTTTGTGTGGTTCACTATGAAACCTCTTTCAAACTATCTTAGGCACGAAATTTGCGGACACCGACACGTTTTTATGTTATAAATTAATGAAAACGTCAGTAATTTGTGTTTTCCGTCATAGTAAAAGGGGATGAGATGACAATTTAAACAGGGTTGTAGCTTCACAATTATATCGATTTAGATAATCCCAGAACGCGTTACCCAACACGGTTTTCTGTGCCGATATCTTGCTTCAGAGTTATCGCGCACAATCGGAATCGAATTAGCTACTTCCAATTGGAATGGATTTCTCTTTTGAAAACCAGAAAACTTTGAAATTTTATTATATAATTATTGTATTTTGTTAATATTTTGAGGCATTGACATGACAAATTGAGAATGTTTGTTAATTTTTCGGATTTTATTCAAAAACTTAATTATCATTTATAAAGGTTAAGTGAGGTTAACTTTTTTTCCCCAATATCCCATTTCTTTGATTATTTAAGATCTTTGGAAAACTTACATACTTTATTCAGACGATGATTTTCAATATGAAATTTATTGAATACGTTTAATTTATTAAAAGCATCTCAAATATCACAACTGGTTTGGATCTGGTGATCTAAATGGGAGCTGATGCATGAGGATTGCAGAACACCTTGGCCTCCAGTACCCACTAAGATGATATTGAAGATGGTTTGTGCTAAATGTCATTTATTATTGGCAACCGTGAATTACAAAGCTAAACAATAAATGATAACAATGAATAAATTTTTTAACCATTCGTTGGCGATATTGAAGGCTATTTTTTATACAAAAACAATGTCTTTTTTTATATAGGGAAAGAGAGCTTTTCACTGAAGAGCTACTTAAACTTAATATGTATAAAGTGTATAATTTGAACTTATGTGTTATGCTATAAAGAGAAGACTTTTAAAATGGAAATAGATATGTTAAATGCAAAGCTGCAGTTATATAGGAAGTAGTTTTGTTTGTGACAGTAATTTTGAGCACTCATTGGCGTGATACTGTAGTTTTCAATTTTGAATTGGAAGGAATATATATTTTTCAAATATATTGTTTACCCATTTACCAGCTCAGTTCATCGGGCAGTCCACCAGGATACTCGCCCGTTAAGCATGCAGTGCAGTGACCCATTGGTTTCGAAGATCCCTCATGTTTGCGCTGCACCGATTTCACCAAACCCCCAACACTCAGATAGGCAAGACTGTCGGCACCCACGTGGCGAGCCAATTGCTGGGCGTTCATCTGGTTGGCGATAAGCTCCTCGCGTGTGGGTATGTTGATGCCCATGTAGCAGGCATATTGCAGCGGTGGGCTGGCAATACGTATATGCACTTCCAGGGCGCCAGCATCGCGCAGCAGTTTAATGATCGGACCGATCGTATTGCCGCGCACAATGGAATCGTCGATTAGAACCAGTCGCTTGCCAGCCACGTTCTCCGACAAGGCTCCAAACTTCTTAGCCACGCCCAGCTGTCGAAGGCGAGTCGAGGGCTGAATAAAAGTGCGTCCCACGTAGCGATTACGGCACAGAACTTCGGCAAACTCCAGATTCGATTCCCTGGCATAGCCATGAGCTGCTGCCGTGCCACTCTCTGGCACAGAGCTCACAATGTCCGCTTCAACAGGTGCCTCACGCCACAGTTGCCGTCCGCACTCCAGGCGCACCGAGTAAACCATCTGACCCTCGAAGATGCTGTCTCCACGGGCAAAGTAGACATACTCAAAGATGCAGAAAGCCATGCGCTTAAAGTCGGGTCTCTCCACAATGTCCACGGTGCGATAGCCATTGCGTGTCAGCTCTACAATTTCTCCCGGCTCCACCTCGCGTTCGTAGCGAGCACCAATGGAGAGGAAACCGCAGCTTTCGCTGGATACCACCCAGCCGTCAGCATGGGTTTCGGTGCTGTTGCCCGTGTGGCCTGAATTGATGGGAACAATTTTGCCAATGCACAGCGGTCGATTTCCGTAGCTATCACGAACAGCATAGATCTTGTCCTTGAGCATGATCACCAGCGAATAGGATAATGGTGCCAGCATCATGAAATGCCGAATGCGAGCCGGCCAGTTGGGCCCGTTCTCTTCCGAGACATCTTCAGGGGCACAGCAGAGGGATTGGGCAATAAGCTCACTGTCACTATGTGTGGACAAGCCGACGCCACGACCCAATACCTCGCGACGCAGAGATTCATTGTTGACGAGCTCGCCGTTGTGGGCAAGCGCCATGGCTCCATGGGCCGTATGCACAACAAACGGTTGGCAGTTGACCACCTCGGATGCACCAGCCGTGGAGTAACGTGTGTGGCCAATACCCAGATTGCCGCGAAGCTTCTTCATTGAGTCGTCGTTGAAGAGGGTACTGATCATACCCATGCCCTTGTGAACATTAAAGTTTTTCGAGCATTTACCTTCGCTGGTCACAATGCCCGCCGACTCCTGGCCGCGATGTTGCAAGGCCACCAGTCCCAGACAGATCACGTGAGCAATGTCAATCTGTGTGGGCCAATCGCCGCAGGCAATGGCTCCAAAAACTCCACACTCATGCGTCAAACCGGTTAATTCCTTATTCTCACTAATGGACAACGTGGGCGCATCGTTGGCCTTCGCATCCATTCCCACCACCGCCTCCACCTCCATCGCCGACTCTACGTGTTGCTTACAGCTTTCAACGCGCACATGTTGTGGCTTAGACGTGTTCTTGCTGCTTGACATATTACTTCTGCCTGCGGTGGCTGTGCTGATCGGTGATCGCTGTGCGGATTAATATTGTTGTTAACCAGTGCAGTTAATGCAACGCTCTCATCTGATTTACCTGTTGATTTATGCAATGGTTTTATATACACAAATCTTCGCTTAGCACACGCAGCAAACTTAGCGCGATCAATAAGCAAAACTTCGTTCGATTATCTAAAATATCGATAGTGGATATTTGCTAATATCGATATAATAGAAAGATTTGCTGATCAATAATAACCGCCATTTTTGAATTGGTAATCCAACACAGAGTGCTAATAAGAATTTCCTGTAAACTCCAAGTATTTCTACATATATATTTCCAATTAGTTGTATATGTCAAATAAGATTTACGAAAGCGTACATTTTGCAATTCATCTATTCTAGTTTCTATTTAAATGGTTTGCTATATAAATATATATAAATAATATAAATATATCTTAACAGTCGAATAAGTCAAATCAAATCATAGACGTCTACAATCTCGACTCTTATGTAATCAATCAATCAATCAATTTACGTGATGAAAATAATTGCATTTATTACCATTATAAAAATATCTCTTAAGTACTTGCCACATTTTGTCATATACGTGAATCTCTATTCGAATGCTTAAAGTACTTTAAAGATAACAACTATTGTACAGCGATTAGTAAAATATTTTAACATTTTTCTATTTTGTTTGTAAAGAAATCATTGTCCTGCAGCTTTTTATTATCCGTTGTGTCCAGCAGTGATTTTGCTCTATCAATATCCGATTTAATAGTTTTAATTAAAGCCTCTAACGAATCAAAGTTTTGCTCGTCTCTCAAGTAGCCTACAATGCATATTTTTAAGGTCTGTCCATACAAATCACAGTTGTAGTCATGTAGTATATGCGTTTCCACGCTCTTCTCCTTGTTCATGTAGAAGGGATTCCAGCCTATGCTGAGTACCATTTTATGCACATCTCCGTTGTTGACGTTCGCCCAACCAAAGTAGACTCCGGGTTTCAGGCAATCTGGCAGACGCTTGACCGCATCCCTAGACAGGTTTGCTATCAAATAGTATCAAATTCGCGGCTCTAATTTATCAGCTGTAAATTCGATGATGACATTGAAATGCACACTCACCTGTTGGTATCCCTAATTCTTTGGAGCCCCGACCAAATCCCCTTACAATTTCACCACAGGCATAGATTGGCAAGTGTTTCAGCATTTTGATAAATTACTATTTTGTTAATTTTGTTTTGATCTCGAACAATTTGTGTATAGAAGTGAAACGTAGTGTTGGGTTTGTGGTTAATTGAAGCACAATTACTGTTGTTGCGGCCTCGGCGTGATCAGATTACTCGCCAATTTCCTGAAACAGTTCGTCAATTATGCCTGCCCAATCAGATGCGTACGTAATTTTAACAACGCCGCCAATAAGACTATTCATTTACCATTTGGCAGTCATATTTATACTAGTTAAATAGAAAAATCACAATCAGCTGACGCCATGGACGCAAATAAAATCAATCGGTTATCGGTATCGAACAGAATTATTGTACTCACACATACTGATACATACAATTGCGTATATGTGTATATACTAGTTTTGCATCCTGTGAAATTTTAAAAAAGTTTATTGAATGGTTGTAACGTAGTTAAAATAACCGAAACATGGACCGACTCTGTCGTGTTTGCATGGATAGTTCCGTTACGCTGGTTGACATTTTCGCCGAGCGTCAACAAACATCCAAAAAGGACCCCAGCCTGGCTGAAATGCTCAATGAATTTTGCGTAGTTAGTCCACAAGATTCGCTGCCCCAGAGCATATGTCTGTCCTGCGTCCTGGCTGCTCAAAATGCTTACAAATTCAAACGAACTTGCGAAGAGAGCAATCGTCAGCTGTTACTACTGCTGGCGATGAGAAACCAGGAGAGCTGCAACTACATTGTTCCCTGTGTAGAAGCTGTCTATCAAAATGAGGAAATACCGGTTAACATAAGTAGCATCAAGCAGGAGCCAGTGCCCCAAGACGAAGTAATTACTGGTGACATTGTGCAAAGTCCATTGAAAGAAAAACCAAAAGGGAAGCTGGTTGACCGTCGAAGACTAAATAATTTGAGTAATCAGGCCAGGCAAAGGCAGCAAATCTCAAAGGAATATATCCACAAGTGCAGATACTGTGCCAAAGGCTTTCGCGCCTTATATCCATTGCGTTTGCACGAAAAGTAAGTAGATATAAAAAGGATTAAAGAAAATTGATTTTAATTTACATTTCAAACAGACGTCACACTGGTGAAAAATCATTTTTCTGTGTGACCTGTGGAAAGGGATTCATCCGTGGTCACGATCTCAAGATTCACACCCGTATCCACACTGGTGAACGGTTTCAATGTCCTCACTGTCCGCGCTCGTTCATTCAAATGCACATTCTCCGCACTCATATGGAAAAACACAATGTGCCGCAAGGACAAACTGTTAGTCCTGTAAAAATTAAAAAAGTTGCGGCTAAGAAACCTTTGGCGGATAGTAAAGTACAGAGTGACAAGATAATTGTTCAGCCAAATGCGGAAAAGCCGTTTAAAGCCACAGAGCGCGGATTACGTGATAAACTTCCGGCGGTTTCCTACGAGGAACTGGATATGGAATGTGAATTCAACGATATTGCCACACTGTTGACCACCCATCATTCAATGGCCACACCAAGCCCAAAGAAATTGGAAAAGTCCAAGAATTTGGACCAGCAAGAACGAAAAAAACCCATTACCACTTTGAAAAACAAAGAACAGTAAGTTATGTTTGTTTTAAAACCATAGACTTTTTTATCAACTTTTTTATTTAAATAGATGCCAAAATAATGAGAAAATGCCTCTGCATTTCTGCGACACCTGTGGCAGGGGATTCCTGAGAAGGTACGCGCTGACCCAGCACATCCGAACCCACACTGGCGAACGTCCCTATAAATGCAACATTTGTCCGGGTGCATTTACCCAGGGACAGGCTCTCAAGAGGCACATCCGACAGGTTCACAACAATAAGTTTGTTCGTAAGGAGCTGCAGATTCCTCCACCTATGAAACGAGTGGTTGTTCGAGTGGCCCGCATTCAATTGCCGCGTGTACTCACATACTGACTGAATTATAGTTATTTATTTATTTAGTATTTATTTATTTGTTATACATTTATTTATTTATTTAGTTTAATTCCATGTTATCGAATTTATTTATCTCGTCGAATATTTGTTACGTTATTAATGTTTAATTCTGACGTTTAACAATTGTATTATTTTGAATGTACAAAAGTAAAATTAGAAATCAATTGTTTTAAATCTTGTCGGGGATGAATTCAAGGCACATAATTTTAATAAACATTTAAAAATAATTGGATTGTTTCTTAAGTAAAATACGCGGTTTAATTAAAGAAGCTATTCAGTCTACGGAGTGCCCTTATTAGAGATATGCTGGCGCTGAAAGTATTCGATACTCGAAGTATATCGATATTTTATCGAACAATCGTACTTGGGTCAAAGAAAACAGCCAGTGCGAGGTGTGATTATCTAAACATTTTATTTTGAGGCGAAAATGAATGTAAACGCCAGAATTCTGACTAACAGATTAGCGCAGCAATGTGCCATCAAGAGAATTGGTAAGGAATAATCATTTTAAAGTATGAAATGCAATTGAAAATACCTTTCACTTTCAGTCACATTTTCCACTAAGCCGACACAGCAGGCTGCAGTAACAGCCGCCTCACAGCAACAACAACAACAGGATACGCCTGCTCCGTTGGCTCGAAAGCCCATTGTACCTGCACATTACCGCTTTGTGTATCCTGAGTTCCTGCCCGACCCCAAAGTAGAATGGAGAAATTCGGTTCGCGAGAAGCTGGAGCGTCTGGATATGTTGGACCGTAGGCGGCAAATTGACCTGCCCGAGTTCTATGTGGGCTCCATTCTGGCTGTGACTAGCTCCGATCCTCATGCTGCTGGAAAGACAAGTCGCTTTGTGGGCATTTGCATTCACCGTGAACGCTGTGGATTGCGGGCTCGTTTCATTCTCCGTAACGTGATTGATCACCAGGGAATAGAGGTTGTCTACGAACTGTACGATCCCACGATTCAGAAAGTAGAGGTGCTGCGTTTGGAGAAGCGTCTGGATGACAGTTTGTTCTACTTGCGAGATGCCTTGCCGGAGTACAGCACATTTGATGAGAATATGGAAGCTGAAACTCTGGAGGATGGCACTCCTGTGCCCGTAAATGATGTGAAAGTCGTACTACGTCCACGTCCATGGCTGGAGCGTTGGGAACGTCAGAACTTGCGAGGTGTGGCCAATATTGATCAATATCTGAAGGACAAGCATCGTAAATCATCAGAGAAGGTGCAAAAGCCATGGGAGAAATACGATTTAATGAAGCAGTATCGTTCCACCATTCCCGAGGAGGAGCAAAAGGACATCTTTGCCGAGGTCCACACCGAACTGAATACCTTGGAGCTGCAGCGTAAGCGTAATAAACGCAAGCGTACCTTTGTCAAACCCAAGCATCTGGCTTAAAGATCTGAAAGTTCGGCATTTGTTATTCTTATGTGTAGTTTAATAAACCAAAAAGATGTTTCTTATGGAAAGTTGAACTTTTATGCGTATATATTAACATGGATTACGCTACAGAAGATATTGTTATTATATTAATAGTCATCGTTAATGTAGGGAGCGCCTAGAAGCTACAAAAGCAAAATAATTTACAAATTCAAGACACTTAATATTTAATACACGCGAAATTTATAGAAGTTCACAAAGGAAATTGTTGCATTCCAGCCAATGATAGTGACCACAAGGTAGAGTAGAAAGATGATGGGCAGTGCAATGAGTATAAGACGTGTGTTCTTTAGATGCGGAATACCTGTAAATATAAGTTTAAGTAAATCGTAAATATATGTACATAGAGCCCACTCACAGTTATAGCCAAGGAAAGTGATGTACACATAATAGCTCATGCCCATCAGCCAGAAGGAGTTGCCCAGAAAACGGGAAATGAACCAGGTCTGACTTATAAGCCAATTGTAGAAGAACAACTGAATGAAATGCAGCAGCATCAGAGGCGGAAAGAATGCATTGAGATGCACATCGAATGCATAGCCCCATTCAATGTCCGGCTCCAAATTGTTGGTGCGCAAATAGCGATTTGTAACCGCCCAAAAGAATGATGCAATTATGATGCCAACAAAGATGCAGTCGACGAAAACCACATAGAATATAAAGGAAATACTCTGCCAAATGGAGAGGCCAAGCACATATGCAAATCCCAGCGATGTTACTGAAAGTCAAATAAGAATAGCACAGTTACAAGGTCCAATTCCAAGTGGGTGCGTGAAGATGACTAACTTACCACATAGACAAATAACAAGCAACACTAGAAATGCAGGGTCATCGCGTGCAAACTGAGATTTGGTTTGTTTCCTGTAGTTAAAATTTCTATATACTTTCTGTGGTGCTATAAATAAGTAAATCATTTGCCAGAGCGCAAATTCAAAATCCATTTGATTGAATTTTAACAATCGTCGCAAATATTTGTAACTTTTGGATGTCGCTGATAGGCAATCTTTGCGATAGCCCACTGGTGGTGGTAATGAAGAATGTAGACGCGACGCGGTTGAATAGCCCGACACCACGGATGGTGTTGGCGATGTTGTGTATTTAACTTGACTGTATTGGCTCATTTTTTCTTGCGTTTATAAACTAAATATGTAAACGTAAACGTCTCGCATTTTTTGTCTGCACGAAACAGCTGATTGGAGATCGACTGAGCCAATGAAAAAATATCGACACGTGTTATCGCACTACAAAGAAATTGGAAATATCGATAAGTATAAATCGGTGTGACCAAACTAAATAAATAATAAATTCCCCCTATTATGGAGTTTAAAGTTATTTATTTTCGCACCCATATCATGGACACTATTATTTAATTCCCAATATTATCACGGTCACTGATATTGTTTAAAGCCAACGGTTTTTAGAATTAGTAGTTTAACGGCCGAAAGTGTATAAAAAATGAGAAAGGCAAGAGTATATGGCCCTGTACTTATATTTGGAATCATCTCATACACTAACATGTTTGATATAAAAACGAACTGTACATGATAAGATAAGACACATAGAAAGTTTGGTGGCGTGGACTTTTGCAATATCAAAACATAACAGACAAATCGAAAAAGATGCTCCCGCAAAAACATGCACTTATTTTAACTACAGAAACAACCCCTACAAAAAATGAGTCTTATATTTTGTACATTTGAAATACAAGCAATATTTTTAGATTTCGACGTTATTACATGTGTAAGACGCCAAGAAACCGATCTTAACTCCCCCATAAAATTACAACAAAGCAAAAACACGCGCTTAAACTCCCACAATTGCACTATAGGGAATGGCCAGAGGAAAGAGGGGAGAAGCAGTTCAATGGAAATGGAAAGGTTCAGCTGTCCCTGGTGCTGCGAATGCGCCACAATTAAGGCATCATTGAATGCATTTTTCATCGCTGTGCGACATCAACGAAGCGGTCAACGGTCAAGGGTCACCGATCAGCTGGCTACGGGCAATTTATGGCAGAAAGTCTCAGCAATTGCACAGAAATAACACACACAACAAAAAAAATAGAAAATAAAACAACACAAAGGGCAATCTTTATCACATTTATTGCAAATGTCCTTTGGCATTGACAACAGGCGAGGATGAAAACGCACGGGACAAGACAATGGCAAGCGGGTGCCAAGACGGAGAATAAGGGGAAGGGGACGAAGATGGACAAGCAGAAAAGGTCAAACAATCAAAGGCGGATGCACAAAAGGAGCAGCGTGTACGCGCGCGCAGACGGAAACCTTTTTGAGGTCGCCTCAGAGGTCAACTCGAGACTTGGCTCAAGCAAAAGATCTTGAGCTCAAAGTAAAACTCGAATAAACTCTGACTCTCTCGCTTGCGCTCTCCTAATTGCGCTCTCTCACTCTGCGCTCTCTCACTGGCTGCATGGCTGCTTGAGTGCTTTCACTGCAAAGCGAGGGATGAATTTGAGTGGAACATACAGTACTTCTGCACCGCTCTCCCTTTCGCTCTCTCGCTTCTCACTCTCTTTTGAGTTGAGTGCTTTTGGTGCTGCCACTTGGGCGATCCATCTTGTCCAGCGACACAGGAGAACAGAACATTTCCGGATTGCATACAATTGTGATGCTGCAACAATTGCGCTTTTCACATATTCTTTTGCTTAAAATGTTTCTTTCTTTCATCCGATTGTTTGTCACCTTTTGCCAATGTTTATTGGTTTTTAAGATCACGTTACGTTTTTTGCCATTACTATTTGCTCAACGTACGCACACAAAGCGTATCCATGTCACTGCTGATCTCTGAAACAAGACAAATGAGCCAAAGAGCGCGAAGCTACAGGGGCAAGGGAGAGCAGCAGACGCCATTTCTTGGCGCCCATAAAAATTAAACGAAAATTAAGCGTAAACATGAGAATTCTGTCACATAAATCCTCGGGGAGCAACACTACAGGACCCTGCACCTTGCTCTCAACTATTTTTAGTCCTTTTTGGTATCCGATCTGCAGCTGTTTACTCCTTCGACTCTAGTCCCCATTCCTCAGTCCTGTGTACATCTGCATCTGCAGTCTGCAGTTGACTTATGCGCTGCTGAGATTGCTACTTGATTAACACATGTCCTGCCACCGTCGCCATGCGGGCGTGTCCCTGACATGCATATGCATGTTTGTACATGATTCTCGAGTCTGAAGGCGTGAGTGGTCGCAGTAGTTGCGCGATATGTTAATGCTTAGTTTGTTGATGCTCTTAACTCATTCATTATGAATTGAAGGTGCTAAGTGTGCCACATGTGTGGCAGCCACTGTAGCCGTTCACAACGGAAAGATGGCAGTGTTGCCCATTTAGCCTTTTTCTGTAAAGCTTTCAAAGGCTTAAAACAATTAAAAATAAATTATTTTATTAAATGAAATTGTTTTAATTTCAAGAGGATTATATCACATTTTTCAATATATATATAATTGATTCCATTTCATTAACTATCAAATCTGAATATAGCTAGACTTCTAGCTAGAAACATTTCTCTGGTCTAGGCAGTGACAAATGGTTAATGGACTAAGTAGACCCACAAAACGTATCCCAATCAAAGCTCCATCCCATGCAACTTTTTTAGTCCCTGTGCCTTCTTTGCTCCCTCTTTAAATCATATACTATAATTAATTAAAAATATAGTAGTTGGTTTTCCTTTTTATGATTAATCACGATCAGCTTTTCTGAGCATTAATTTTTCTCCCAATCTTTTCCCACTGGCAAACCACAAAATCTTTTACGCTCTATTGATAATGCCACAAGATTGTGATCATGTACACGAAATATCGTCAAAATACAACAAATAGAATACAAAGCCCGAGCATAAAGCATTCGATCAATCATAAGACGCTGATCCTTAAGGAAATCAAACAATGACGATCCTCTGAGATTCCTAGTGTGAGGTAATATTGCGCGTGCGCAGCACACATTATGCCACAGCACTCGCTTGCTCCCTGACCCCCGACCCCTGACTCTGCCCCTACTACGACCTCTGCTCCTACCACCACCCCTACTACGACTCCGGAAACAGGGAAATCTTGCGCTTCGAAGACGCGACCCTTGATGGCATTTGGCTGCTGCTGCTGCTGTTGCTGGCACACGCGACCCTTGAGGAATGCCTTGAGACGCCTGAGGTGACCTCGGGGGTTGCAGTTCAAACACGCATTCATTACAAAGACTGTCTTGGATCAGTGTTGCCTCACAAATGATTTTCTTATGCTTCGTCCTTTGGGGTTTAATTCTTGTTGTTGTTTGTGTTTCTACAGAAGTGACATTCAAATGAGCGCGGAGTTAACTCAACACACACAAACACACTCAGCCCGAAAAGTATTTATATACACTCCTGTGTGTGTGTGTGTTTAGTGCGACCTTTAGCAACTTGACATCTGTCCAAGCTGGCGCTGTATGGAGTTATATGGAGCTATACACTAATTTCTGGCAGTTTTTCTTAATTTCTCAGCCATGAAAATTTGTTCCCTTTTTCGTTTTAAGCGATGTGTTTAAAATTATGAGTAAGTACGGTTGGTTTACTGAGTTGTACATTGGGTACATTTGATTTGTACCCAGATAGCAAGTCTTGTACCTAAACAGCTTGAAATGCTATACAAGTAAAAATAGTCCCAAATGTCTCGTATGGAAGAGTAACAAGTAAATTTGAGTGAATTATTAATAATTTAGGAAATTAAGAAAAATAAATCCATTTTATAGAATTCAACACATTTAAGCACTTAATGATTTTTAAAGATAGATAATTCTTTAAAGATTTACAAAAATTGGTACGATATTTTCTTTAAAAGATAAATTGAATTTTATAAAACTTAATATGATTTAGACCGGACCACTAAGGGCCGTATCCGGTCTATGTTCAGTACCCGCGAGGACGTCCGGCTTAACGTAACCTTAACCTAACCTTAACCTAACCTTAACCTAACCTTAACCTAACCTTAACCTAACCTTAACCTAACCTTAACCTAACCTTAACCTAACCTTAACCTAACCTTAACCTAACCTTAACCTTAACCTTAACCTTAACCTTAACCTTAACCTAACCTTAACCTAACCTTAACCTAACCTTAACCTAACCTTAACCTAACCTTAACTTAAGCTAACCTTAAGCTAACCTTAACCTAACCTTAACCTAACCTTAACCTAACTTTAACCTAACCTTAACTTAAGCTAACCTTAAGCTAACCTTAACCTAACCTTAACCTAACCTTAACCTAACCTTAACCTAACCTTAACCTAACCTTAACCTAACCTTAACCTAACCTTAACCTAACCTTAACCTAACCTTAACCTAACCTTAACCTAACCTTAACCTAACCTTAACCTAACCTTAACCTAACCTTAACCTAACCTTAACCTAACCTTAACCTAACCTTAACTTAAGCTAACCTTAAGCTAACCTTAACCTAACCTTAACCTAACCTTAACCTAACCTTAACCTAACCTTAACCTAACCTTAACCTAACCTTAACCTAACCTTAACCTAACCTTAACCTAACCTTAACCTAACCTTAACTTAAGCTAACCTTAAGCTAACCTTAACCTAACCTTAACCTAACCTTAACCTAACCTTAACCTAACCTTAACTTAAGCTAACCTTAACTTAAGCTAACCTTAAGCTAACCTTAACCTAACCTTAACCTAACCTTAACCTAACCTTAACTTAAGCTAACCTTAAGCTAACCTTAACCTAACCTTAACCTAACCTTAACCTAATCTTGACCTAACCTTAACCTAACCTAACCTTAACATAACCCTTACCTATTATGATTTAGGCTTTCAATGATTATTTATAAAGAGTTTTTATATTAAATTAAAATAGATAATAAGAAAAACTATAATTTTACCAGACTTCCAAAAGAAAGAAAAGTTTAAAGAAAAGAAAATTATAAAAGTTTCCATAAAACAGAAGCACTAAATTCATGCTTAAGATATAATATAAAATTTGTAGGCTTCATCTATATTTCGTATTTCTAAGGAAACTATTAAGAGTTTTTGCCAAAAGACTTTGTCAACTCGCATTTAACGGCAATTGCACATTTAAGAACTTGACAATAGGAGCTAAAGATTTCGATTTCATGGCTATCAGCCTTGTCACGATCGGACCAATTAGAGCGGCAGTAAAAGATGAGGAATATAAAGAAGCAGAGAGGGAAAAGATAAAAATTGGAGTTGAAGTAATCCCGTCAGCGTGTGATTGGCGTGCTGCAAGGCTCAGAGAGGATCAGGATCAACTTGGAGATTTCAATCGAAGGAAAGCTACTCGGAAAATTTAGATCGTCTGGAGTATGAAAATGTCACGCTTATCTCGATGGGGACAAAACTCGAACTCTGTTGTGGTTTTTGGCACAAAAAGGACGCCGAGGACGCTGGCTCAATGCTCAAGGATCAGAGCTCAATCAAGGACGAGCCGTTTTCGGTTTCCGACTTTGACTCGGACACAATTTCAGTTTGTTGTTGTTGCAGCGGGTGTAGGAAACCGGATGAAACATGAAAATAATAACAATATAAGTGCGTATCCTGTGCCAGGATATTTGGCGCGCTGCCACAGAAAATGAAACGGATTTGCCTCGAAATGAGATTCAGGCGTTGCGGCACTTCCCCCGCTCCTTCTCCTTCCAACGGTTTAATGCGCCGTGGCTCTTATTCTCCTACACGCACTCAATAAGGACTCCCTTCTTCTCCCTCTTTCCTGGCCGCGTGCCCGTCCATTTTGGCACTGTCATTGTGCTGACGACCGTTATTTGAATGACATTTAAATTTGTGCAAAGACCTGAGTTCCAATTCCAACAAAACTCTGACAATCCATTGTTTTTTGTTCTTGTTCTAGGGGCGTCGAATTTTGGTCGTAGGATCGATCCAGGCGAGTGCTATTCAGAGAACATCAGCATACGATGAATCACTTCAAAAAGCAGATTGAGAATTTGAATGAGAGCAGATGATGGCAAACAAAACAGGATCTTAGTTACTTGCATTCATTTCTAGTAGTTTCAAATGGAACTGAATGAATATATAATGATTGCAGGTAATCAAAGTGGGGGTAAAAAGTATATATCTTCATAAAGGTCTCTATAAAGGACTTAATACTTTGCTAAAGTTATTCTAAGTCATTTTAAGAAACAAACCAAATTATATATAACACTTATAACAAGTTGGAAAAGTTAGTGATTTAAAGTAAAGCCTTTAAACTGGGATTACAATTAGCGAGACCTCTCAAGAAAAATGATTCAGTTTAACTAAAGTTCCTTATACAAAGTTTTGATATGGTCCTCAAGAGGAGCTCAAGATGTACGACTAAAAGACAAGAAATGATAGTTTTATTCCCTCTTTTATCGCATAAATAGAAATCAAATCTTATCTAATATCTACGCTTATTACCCTAAATGCTTGATCCACTCCAAAGTCATAAAAAAATGATCAGTACCTAGCCCCGCCCAGTTTGAACACCCCTAAAAAATAGAGTGCTCACTTCACTACACTAAAGGTTAATTACATAATGAGACCTCCGATGGAACTCGATAGGTATGGCAATTACCATGTCAAAGGTATTCCCCTCTATGTAAAAAACACCCTGTAAAAAGTGAGTGTGTGATAAGTGGCGCTAAGAGTCGAATTAAGGGTGTGCATGTGTGTGTGTGTGACTCCTCGATTACAACATCATTTAAAGAACGGGCGAGTGCCGAAGGGGAAGCAGCAGCAACAGGCAAAGGATCAGGGGAGAAAGAGAACAAAAAACGGAAGTCGCTTTTTTTTTTGGTTCCTGCC
This sequence comes from Drosophila nigrodunni, assembly GCA_020829145.1. Taxonomy (NCBI): domain Eukaryota; kingdom Metazoa; phylum Arthropoda; class Insecta; order Diptera; family Drosophilidae; genus Drosophila; species Drosophila nigrodunni. The sequence continues at coordinate 15,378,316 of JACVCZ010000001.1, forward strand.
CTTTTTTTTAATGAAGTGCTGCCTTTTTATTGGTGGTTAATTTGAGTGCGAGCACTCAATGTGACGAGGGTAGCTCAAAAGTCAGCGCTGATGCAACAAGTTTGTGGCAAGGATCGAAGACCTGAGCGGTAAAAAGAGGTAAAAGGATGAAGGCAAAAAAGGGTTCTCCTAGCCCTCCATCCCTTATCCCCCTTCCTCTCTTTTCGGGCTATTTATATAGACGTGTGACAGGGGAAGGGTTTTGAGTAATTCCCGTTGATTGTGCAACGTGTTGAAAGACTTAAGTAGCTGCGGCACGAACCAGGAACGTTTTCAAGTTCAATGCCGGGGATCTTGTGGTGCCACACGCCCTAAGATTTTGTAATCCCCTCGCATTGATTGGCTCGCCACGTGAAGATCAGGGGGAAAGTATTTTCTATAAATAACAGACAAACACTTTAAACTCTTTTCTTTTTTTCGGCACTTTCTGGGTCTCAGCTCATTTTGTTTTTATTGTGTGCCGTTAATTGGAGTTTTTCCCATCCCGCAATGGCGTGAAGAAGGAGTTGTAGTAAGAGAAGGGGGAGGGGTAGATGGAGTGCACGTGGAGGGATTATTGAAGGGGGCACTTCAGAGGGGGAGATGCAAGTATAAACTCTCTGAAGTGTGTCTGAAAATCACAAGATTTCATTGGTTTCCAGTGAGTTTATAAAATGGCGGTTGCCTAAAAATATCGGAGTATTCCAAAACTTCATTTGCTGAAGATTTCAATATAAACTCTAAGAAAAAGTTATATAAATTCATTGTTTACTTGTAATACTTATAAAATACATACCACAATTTTAGATATGAACTTTTTTTTTTTTTTAATATTAAGCAATATTTTTAAAAGAATTTTAAAGAAAAGGGCAATCTTTCCAAAAAGAAAATACAATCCTAAATATTGTGTTAAAATTGTACTTACTACATAAAAATCAGAAATACTGTCAGATCTTGCTTAAAAATTAGTAACTCGTTCTTAGGATACATCATCATCATCATCATCATCCTTATTTATCTATATTTTTTTTATCAGTTTTATAACTAAAACATAATAAATACGCTACTACTTGATCAAGTCTGGCTACAAAAATTGAGGGTGTTTTTTAAACCTTATTAAGTTTGTGTAAACAGCTCTACAAAAATATAACTCTTTGATTTCCCAATTATACTTCATATATAACCCAATGATTTCAGACTAAAAAGAGTACGGAGTCTAAATACATTTTCGCAATTCGATTTTCCTGATTTACAGCAGCTGCTTCAATTACTAGAATTTAGCTGAAAATTCACCACCAAAAATCATTGAGATCACGTCTTTATTAACCCATATGGAAAATCTGAAAAGGGTTAAAAATTACCCAAAAAAAGGGAATCCTTTATGTGAGTTTAGAATCGATTTTACGCAGTTCAATGCAAAATGTTTGCATTTCTGGATGAAAAGCAAGAAAATGATGTGGCAAAATCGAATGCCAAATGGAAATGTGGAAATGTGAAAATGTGGCGAAAACACAATACGAAAATGTTGCAACCCCTTTTCTTTTTTTCCTTTGATCAATTGAATTCAGTGGTGACCAGCTGAAAAATGCTGTGTATGAATTGAATCAATAAGCAGTCAAATAATGGCATGTACTTCATGTTTTAAACAAATAAAAGACTTTTCTGATGGATTGTATCACCTGTCTGACGCGCTGACTCCTGTAGTAAAAAGGGTTTTATTTCCAGCTGCTGATTTCCATATGAAAAGCGAGCAATGATTGGTTGTGACGGAAATCCAAAACCCACATCCGTCCATCAAAGTACTTAAAGGGACATTCGAGAGGCAATGACAACTTTAAAGATACAAGATACAAGATGCGTAGATATCATTTGACACCTGTATGTTGTTGTTTTTTTTCTCTGGACTAATAATGATACCTCAACGCAGAATCTCTAATTGCTCACATTACAGATCGGTCGAATCTCGTATGGAGTTTTCTAGTCTTGAGTTTTCCAGCTGACATTTGCACTTCGTTTGGTGCGCACAAAGACCAATAAGTCGAAGCATTTTTGGGATCAGATACCGCATCTATTCAGCAGCAGCAACATGTGTTTCTTGCCCAAAAAAGTATCTGTTACTGAAAGCAATACAATATAAAAAACTACCTGTTTTTTTATACACAAGTGAGAAGAAAAAACACGCACAAAAAAGAAAGAAAATAGAAAAAAATACAATTCATTCAGCATTGTCGAATGGTTGCTGTGCAAATTGCAACCCTCCTCGCTCCGCTCACCGCTCTACCCCCTCCACTCAACCCTAAGGGGTGGCTGCTCTTAACCACCCTCTTGTGCACCATTTGCACTTTTCTCTGCACATTTTCATTTATTTTTTTTGGGTGGTTTTTTGAACGTTTTGTTATTTTTTGCATTTCCTATTTTGTAAATGGTTTTGATTTCATTTTTCTATATTTTTATTGGTAGTAATCGCATTTTTTAGCTGCGTATCATGGCATTTTTTGTGTTTTGATGCTGCAATAGGCGTTACATGACTTTTTAGCTTGTGATGCAAACATTTTGATTGGTTTAAAAAAATAGGGAGATTTTTGAAGAGGAAATGAAAAAAGTGGCGAAAAGTTTGGGAAAGGGAGTCATCTAAATGGATAAATCATTGGATAGCCAAACTGTTTGGTTGATATAACTATGTGTTAGTAAAGTAGGTTAATCTCATCTTCATAGAAGGAACAAGTGTGTGTTTTAGGGCTCAATGCACACTTGATTTCTCACTAAGTTTTAAAGGACTATAGAATAAAAACATCTTAATTCGAATCGATATAAACTGAGTGCTCGTTTGAAAGTAGTGCCAAGTAAGAAATTTTTTTAGCGTTATAGGACGAACTACTTTTCATGTAAAGAAGATTTAAAACCATTACAAGTTGGGTACAAAGTCGAGCAAGTAATTAGTTGAAAATTGTGTTTTTTTAAAAAGATTTAAAAACATTATAAGTATAAGCTTTAAACACTTTAATTAGTGTTATTTTGATGGCACTTTAAGAGTTCAGACTTTTTATCTGATATATTGGATGAGCTCTCAGGCATCTATGGTTACTATATTGACTCAAGGACATCTGTGTCGTCTGTCCAGTGCAAACATAAAGAAAGGCTGAGGAACAAAAAAAAAAGATGTGAAGAGGCAAAGCGAAAGAGAAGTAGATAGAGAAGGGGGAAAGCGATGGAGGAGGGGAGGGGCAGGGGGAATCGAATTGAATCGAGTAACCCACACAATTTTTATTGTTTGTGCGCGGCAAATGTAGCAAACTGTCCAAACGAAGGAACCAACGGTCAAAAACTCGCTCAGTCCGTTTGTTCTGTGCAAATAGTTGAGAGCGAAGAAGAAAAAAGGAGAGAATGAGAATGGGAATGAGGCTGAGTAGGACGCGTGTGCAACCCCCACACTCACACACACATAAACTAGCACACTCTCACTCTCTCTCATACACACACAGACATACACACGCATACAAACTGCAGGCACACGCTGCTGTCGTTTATTTCGACTTCCTTTTTCACTATAACGGATGCTGGACATTATCGATGGCACAGCCAGTCAGCAACAACAACAGCAACAACAACAACAACAACAACAATGAGATTTTTTCGTTGTGTTTCCATGCTGCTTGCATACCAATATGTACAATGTACATATATGCATACATATACATATATATATTTTTAACCATTGTTATTTTACGTTAACTAAAGTGCCATCAGGGACAGATGTTTTTTTTTTGTTTTCTATTTTCTATCTCCCAATGTTCACCATGTAGGCGATTTTTGTTCGCCTTCTCCCTCCCTCTCCCTCTCCCTCTCACATCATATTTACATGTGAGTGGACTTTGGACACTGTGGAACTGTAAAAATTTTGTTGGCTGCCGAATGGATTTCATGCTCTGTTGCGAATTCGAATTGTCTGTCTCCCTCGCACTGCTCGCAAGTGTAGCTTCTACTTTCGGACTTTGGACTTTGTGGCTTCTAAGTGGATTGAAAGCTTCTCAAGCGATTCTACTTGCTTATCTTTCTCGCACAGCTTTCACATCATTTTCTGTTTCGAGCTTTGTGTCTTTTAAGAGGATTTAATTTGCCTATCTTGGCGATGTCTCATGGTGTTGGTGGGTGTGGGCTTAGTCAAAATAAATTTAAAAATTGTTGATAAGGTTAATGCTAAAATTTCAAAACAGTTAAAAATAAATTGTTCAAATTGTAATCCATAAATATATTGACAACTATTAAGTTTTAACCATATTTTTCAACATTATTATATTATATTAACAACTGTTACTCGCAATGTGTATTACAGTAATCCTCGTAATTTCTAATGTGCCAAAACAGTCACCTGGTTGATGGTCAGTTATCTTTCAGCTTGGTTGTTAGCAGCGTCTGCTTAAGAATTGGTTCCACCTACCATCACCGACTCCGAAGGGGAAATACCAACTGATCCTTGGTCAGCTGTTGGACTTGGCCAATGGCTAATTGGCCGAGAAATGGAAAACTTGTTTGGACCGTGCGCAATTTCCAGTGAAAACTGTTTACAGAAATAAATTATCAGCTATTCAACAAATCCTTCGACGTGTGCCTGAGTGTGCGTGTGTGAGTGTATTGCGTGTGCGTGATTGGCATCTTAGGTGCCGACATGACGTCACGCTTAGGATCAGCAGCGAACACATAATTGGCCACAGATGCTGGTCCATGGCAATTTTGTAATAATAATGCGTAAAACTTAACAATTTATGCAGTCCGAATGTGGGCGCCAGCTAGAGAGAGATGGGGAGCGAGTGAGAGAGAAAAGAGATAAGAAGTGAGAGAGAGAGAGAGAAATGGCAATCAACAGCTCATCGACATCGGACAACGGCTGTTTGATATGGGCATATATATTTCCTCCTCCCTCTGCCAATTTCGATCCGGCTTCTGATCCTTTGGTCTGCCTTAGAAGGGTGCGTTTTGAGCTAATCATTCCCAAGGTCCATCATGGTCAAGAATAACTGAAAATGTTAAATGTGCGAGCATCGACGGCTTTTTACGGCACCCTCGCGTGTGTTAATCAACTAAACACCCACACACACACACGCACACACACACCCATAGAGACCATTATGTACACCCTTAGCTACCCCTTCGCAGCAATGAATTCGCCCCTTTTTATAGCCCACGCAGCGCAATTCCATTTTTGGCATAGTGAAAAACCTTGTAACACTTTTCCTCCCATTTTTCCAAACTATTTTGGAATTGTTACTTTTGCTTATTTTTAGCCTCAATCTGACGGCGTCTAAAAATGGCTACCCATACCCCTTGTCAACCCCCTCCCACTCCAACTCCGTCTACAGTTTCCTCCCCCACTTCCACTCCTATTCCTATACCGATTCCGAATCCGTTTCCGATTCCCCTTCCACTCCTTCCATCCATAATAAGTATTCAATATGGCGTGTGCTCGGCTGAATTTCTTTTTTGTTGCCTCCGTTCTGGCTGTTGTTCGTCTGGGGGTGGTTCCACTGTAAATACCTATTCGATGTTCCAGCCCTGTGGGAGATTAATAATACTTTCGTGTTTACCATTGTGCCCTGAGCTGCGGTTCTTATGTAGATTCTGCGATAAGCCCCATGAAATAACGGTATAAGAAGAAACTCTATAAACTACAAAATGGCGGTCAGAGCTCACTAAGCTTAGTGCTTGTTATAAGTCACTTCGCTTAAAGCAAAACACACTGATTTCCTGATGAAAAACAGCTTCACCATCACTATAAGGCATGTATCTCGAACTACATACCTATATAAAAGCACGGATCTCAGTGACTATAGGAGCTAGGTTCATTAAATTAGGCAAATAGACCCGTTAATACTGCACGCAGATAAGGATTCTTCAAAATTTTTGACAAGACCTCTGGCTCTCTGCATAAATTGTTTTAAAAACTGCAAAATAAAATAATTACTCAAAAATCTCAACTAAAATCATTTTGTTTCATCTTTGTATCCTATACTAATATATAATAACTAAATAATAAAGTTATCATTGCACAGATCGTCCACAAATCTATAAACCGAACGGATTTTGTTAAGTTTATATATTTTGTAATTGATTTTTTAATATTTCATCCATTTTCCATTTTCAACAGATTCTTTAATCCAATTGATTTATTATGATTCACTTTTATTTAGGATTTAAGTGCCGAAATCTGATGAGCTAATATTATAATGCTTGTGAAAATAAATGTATTTTTGATGATGTATTTGAATTTTTTAATCCTACACCTATAGACATTTCAAATTAGCAAAAAAAAATGTTTTTCTTTTTGTGGAAAGGTGCAAAAGAGCAACAGCTGCAGGAGAAGTAGGAAAACTAGAGAGTGGAACCCAAAAATAACCAAAACTACACCTTTCAAATGGTCAGTGAGTCATTCAGTCAGTCACTCAGACAGTCAGTTGGTCATTCTGAAGGATTCCCACTAGTTCCACTTAACAAAAAAGATTCTATTTTTGATTTTCTTTGTCTGTGGATCGAACAAAAGAGAATTAAGGATGCAAGAGCAGACCACAAGCCGAGATAGGAGCAGGGAGCAAAGAGCAAAGAGCAAGGACCACAGGATCTTTAGGTAGCACACTGAGGTTAGGGTCCTGATTTCCGTTTTCTTTTTTGGTTTTTTTGGTAAGATAAACATCTTTAGGCCCGCTTGTGCCAGCCACAAGCCAAAACGATGAAAAGTCCATTGAGTTATTAGCGTCTTAAGTGCGGTCAAATGATCAGAAATCGGTAGATTCGAAATCGGAATCTTGGGAGTTTAAAGGGATATGCTAATTCTAATTTTCGATATGAATCTATAATTTTTGTGACTACCGCAGACCACCATGAAGTTGAAATTTTCCGCCTGTTCTTCCCTCCCCAAACACTGAATTTCCCTCTGCCCATAAATATCAATTATCATAATTTTTAATGAGGAAAAACAGCAATGAAAATGGAAAAATTGTAAAATTGTATTTAATGAACAAGAATTCAAAATATTCGACAGCCAAATAAAAACGCGGCTCGGAAAAACTATTTATAAAACGCAGAAGAAATTTTCACTCAAGAGCACGCGACAGTTGTTGTCGCTCCCTTCCGAGGGATCCCCCCACCACTCCCCGTTGAGTTTTTCTTTAGGCATTTGTGTGTTTTTCTACCATTTTCACGCAAAATGCCAGTAATCGATCAATGGAAATTCGTTGATCTTCAGACGTGGATGAATTTCTCTGTTGTTTGACCAATTTGCTTGGGTCGCCCGCACTTAATAGCTCGATCATTTAGCACATGATGGAGCAGTTTTCCCAGTTTTCACAGTTTCCCAATCTTGTGTGGTTTTCATAATCATAAATCATCTTTGAATAACTATAAGTACACTGTTCTTTATTATACATATATGTGTGTATATATGCATTTATATACTATGTATTACATAAAAACATTTGGGAAACTCAGTTACGATAGTGACGAAAGTACAACGCTTGTACTTGAAACTAGAAACTAATTTAATTTTGATCCATTCGCTCAGTTTATGCTTTTTACTTTGCTTTTGTAAATATTTAGTTTACATACTAAACTAGTCTATAAACTATACTTTATACTATATATACTATAGTGTACTATAATTAAATTTCAAAATGTTGTGGGCTTTTGTTATAAAATCTCTAGATTTGTACTTGCTTTTTGATCTATTCATTATCAAAAATATTGTCATTATGCCAAGAAGGGTAACGAATAAAAAAAAGCTTTAAAAATGTTAAAAAATTAAAAAATTTCGAGTTTTTTTTTTGTTAAATTGTGTGCATTTATTTGTATTTCGGTTTATGTTTAACTTAAGTGCGAAATTAGACTAACAAAATACTGAAAATACCAAAGGAAAATCGCGCTAAGATAATTTTTTGTTTGTTTTGTGTTTTTTTTGTTTTAAGACTAAACATTTATGTTTATAAAAAATAAAATAATAATAAACTTTGGACTCTGGTTGTTTGACTTGGCTTAAGAACTGAGCAACTTAAATTAAGACTGAGAATTTTTTAAACCTTTTTCAGGGTTTTTGTTCGATTTCGATTCGCGACTTTCGATAGAGAGAACTATACAGAAAAAAGAGAGAGAGAGAGAGAGAGAGAGAGGGAAATATTGATTAGCATGTCTTAGAACTAACGACTTACGACTTATGACTAAAGTTAGTGGTATTTTTATGTGGTATTTTTTTGTTTTTGTGTTTTTGGTTATTTACAATTCTTGACAACAAAATTCAAACTAAAATTACGAGTATTTACAATTTTGAGCAACGAAATAGGTTAATAATTAATAATAATAACAATTGTTGGAGATTCGTTAGAGGAGTTAGGAGTGCGCATTCCGGGCCATGTGGACAAAGAGTCCAACGGGTCCGTCGCACTTCTCGCCGCACATGTTGCACTTGAAGACATCGTCGCAGCTGTGGTAACCCATGTGGATCGTATAGAGCACCGCATCCTTGAAGTAAATATCACAATACTTGCACTCATAAATGGCCGGAGAACTGTTGGTTCCCGTCACCGAACTGGAACTGGACACGGAGGCAGTGCTGGTGCTGTTACTGGTCGTGGGCGTGGCAGCTGCTGTCACTGGCGCTGCTGCATTGCTGCTGGCATTGGAACTGTTGCCGGAACTGGACGCCGTGGAGCTGGCACTGGTATTGGCCTGTGGCACATGACTGGTCTCCATCGATTCATCCGCCGAACTTGCGCCAGAGCAGGGCTCATCTCTCAGCATCAACTGCTTCACCGAAATGCTGCCCGAGATGGGGGACGAGGCAGTAGGCAATTTCATGGGCTGCTGCTCGGGGGAGCTCATTGCTGCTGATTTCAGCTGAAGCAGTGTGTCCAGCTTGAGGACACGCCCCTTGCGACGAGAGGCGGTGCTGCTGCTGATCAGTGGGGTGTCCTCGTCCTTGATCTTGAGATTCATGGCCAGCTGATTGCTGCTGTGTGGCTGCTGCTGCTGTTGTTGTTGCTGGTAATCCTCCTTGACGGGTGTGCCCTGCGAGAGATCCATGGCAGAGTCTACGGATTTGCGCTCAAAGTCATCGTCGTGCTCATCCTCATCCTCCTCTTCGTTGTCGCTGTGCTGCTGTTGCTGCTGCAGCTGCTGTTGCAGCTGTTGTTGTTGCTGCTGCTGTTGCTGCTGCTGTTGCTGCTGCAGTTGATCGTGCATTCTTGGTGAGAGTTGTGCCAGTACAGCGGCTTGTTGCTGTGCCGCTAGCATCTGGAGATTGAGATTCCAGTAGGGGAAGAAGGCCATGTTGCGATTCTGCTGCAGCAAACTGGCCAAAGGTGGTAGCAATGCTGATGGCAAGCTGCTCGACTGGTCCGCACCAGCAACACTCTTTGCTGGAGAGGCTGGTGAAGAGGCAGCTGGAACGGTTACAGGCACGCTGGCGGGAACTGGAACTGGAGCTGGTACTGGAACTGCTGCTGCTGCTGGCAGAGGAGCAGCTGTTGGCAGAGGGAAGCCCTGCAATGCTGCCGACAGCTGTGAAGTTGCTGCCGCTTGCTGCTGCTGCTGCTGAGGTACTGCGGCTGCTGCGGTGCTGCTGCTGCGTTTGCTGGAACCACCGCCTGAGTTGGAACTACTGCCAGAGACAGACTTGCTTTTGGGACCACGCCTAGTGCCATAGACATCGATGACCAGCGAAGGATTCGGTGTGCCGTCCTCATCCAAGACCATGCCGGGCTTATGGCCATACTTGCGCAGATGCAGCTTGAAGCTGTGGCAATACTTGGTGGCATAATCACAGTCAGCGCAGCGATACTGATACACCGAACTGTGCGACTTGCGATGCGAGTTCAACATGGATTTGTTGACGCAGGTGTAGCTGCACTTGTCACACTGGAAGGGCTTTTGATTCTTGTGCTTGCGTATGTGGTACTCCAGGTGGTGCTTGAACTCGGTCACAAAGGGACACTTGGCGCACTGCAGTATCTTGTCGGGTTTCATGTGATTGCGGGTGTGGGCCCAGAAGTCCACCTTGGTGATGGCCACAACACCGCATGTCTTGCACTTGTAGTTCTTCATTTTGCCATGCGAATTGTAGATGGGCATGCGTATGTTGCTATCATCATCCTCGGACTCGGCCATGTACTTCATGTCCTCACTGGAATTGGACATCAGATCGTGGTCCTTTTCGGGCTCTGCATTCGATTGCTGTGACTTTGCTGGTGACTTTGGTGGTGTTACGTCCATTGGTGGTGTCAGTGCCTGCAACTTGTCGCTGCTTGTGGTTGCTACTGCTACTGCTGCTGGTGTTGTTGCTGCTGTGGTTGCTGTTGGCGTTGGCTGTGGACTGGGACGCATGTTGCTGGCGTAAAAGTGTTGCATGGGATTGGGTAATCCAGGAGGCGTCAATGGATTAAATCCACCCAACAGGTGGTGATGTTGTTGCTGCTGTTGCTGGTGTTGGGCGGCTTGAAAGTGTTGCTGGTACTGCTGTTGCTGCAACAGTTGCTGCTGCAGCGTGACATCGAAATGTGATTGCAAACTGTTCTGATCATTGTTGCTGGGTGAGGGCGTCATTGCTGCGCCACAAAGTGTATCCATTGCTTGCTGCTGATGTTGCTGCTGCTGTTGGTGGTGTTGTTGCTGTTGCTTGAGGTACTGCTCCAGTTGAGTGCTGGGCGGATGCGGTGATTGCCTTGGACTGCTGGCGCAGCTGTTGTTGTTGCTGTTGCTGCTGTTGTCGTGATGTTGCTGATGTGACATTGGCTCCTGCTTTATGTTGGCCGCAAACATGCTGTTGTACCAGGCGTTATGTTGCTCATAGTTGGCCGACGCCGCGCTCGTCTCCCAGTTCTGCATGTTGCTGCTGGACACGGCTGCAACAAAGAGCGAAAGAGATGCAAAATCGTTAGTTGATTGCGCCTGCGTCAAGTTTTTTTTTTTCTTTCTTTCTTTTGCTTTGCTTTTTTAGCGTTTTTTTCTTTTTTTTTTTGGTTTGCAGCTATTTTTATTTTTGCCACCCCTAAAAGCGTGTGCCACCCCTGGTTGCTGTGCCAGGGGGTGGGGCTGTTGAGTGAGTTTCGTTCGCTACAAAATGGAGAAATTGCTGCGGGGATTCTCACCTAGCCGTTACTCTGCTGCTGCTAGTTAAATATTCCAATAATTTGCGATGATCTCAAAATGTGAGTGTGTGAGTTGTTCTGTGTGTGATTTGATGTGTGTGACTGCGTGTGCTCGCTGTAGCAACAAACTTGCGACTGACTGACGATTGGCAATTGCATGCGGCTTATATGTTGCATGCCACGGCAGCAACTCAGGTAGTTGCCGCCGCACGCGTCAAGGGATTAGCAGAGGTGCAGTGTGGTGAGGTGAGTTGAGGTGCGGGACAAGTCAGGTATCAGGTCGCGAGGTCGCGATATTCGCTGCTTGATCCATTCAAACTGGATTAAAGCAAAAATTGGTAAGAAAAACAACAAAAAAAAAAAGAAAAAGAGCAGAGGAAAAATTACGCACATTTCGGATTTAGATTCGGATTTGGATGATCCGGGCAGCGAATTCTTAAGCTATGCAGATTAGAACACGAGTTTTTCCCTGAGCCAACAAAGCCTATAAACCATTTTCGCAGTGGATTAAAGTTAATCAGCGAACATCGCAGATCAAAGCAGAAGAGTGGGATTAAAAATAGCAGCAGTAACAGCAGTGGAAGAAGAAGTAGAAGGGAAAGTGTAAGACACCGCTTTTCGCGTTTAATAATAAAAAGCCAAAAGGATTTTCAGTTAATTGTCGTCACCTTGCGGATCAACCCAGTCTCCTATCTCTGTCCCTTTTCAGCCTTAACCAGCTAAATAGTTGGCTAAAAGATCAAGCCAAACAGCTGCTATTGAACAATTTCAATTGCAATTGTTACTAAATTATTGTTATTTTTACACTCTCGCCACGATATTTCTGCATTTCTATAAAAAGTCTCACAAAACAATCATCCCACCCAAATAGCTGTCGAATTATACTATAAAAATACACTGAAGAAAATCAAAATCATACGTAACTATTCATAATTTTAGATCTTATATGCGATATTTGAAAAATTGTTTGAAGTTTTCATGGCATAAGAAAGGAAAAAATTGGAAATGAATAACAGAAAAATTTGATTTATGTACAGATTTATGTTTTAAGAAATCGCTTACATAACTAAAATATTTTAGTTTAAGCATTTAAGGAACTACACTACTTTTGAAATATTTAAGGTTTATTTAAGGCCAAAATCTCTGACTTAAAAGCCGTAAGCCACTTAAAAATCTCTTAATTTTAAACCAATTTAATGTCAATTTAAAGTCTTGTCAATATTCTTCAATGAATTGAATCACTGTTTCTTCTAAATTTTGAATTAAATTGACTTTATACAATATTAGCACATTAAGATTATTTTTTTTATATATATATTTTAAAGCTAATTGTAATTCCTACCAAACAATTTTAAATGCTGCTCTGAATTTCAAACATATTTTAATTGAAACGTTTTGTAAACGATTTTCGCATTTGCAAAATGCATTTTTAAAGAGTTCTCCGATTTCTGCTCAAGTTTTGACGCTTTCCTCCTCCCCTCCATCTTTCCTCTATATGATTTACGTAGTTTTCAAATTTAGCCATTATATTCGCTATATATTTTTTCTCGTTGGTTTTTCAATTTTTTTGCTTGCTTGTTTTTGTTGCGAAATTTTAGCGCAGTTTTGTGCATTTTTGGCCAATTGTTTGTGCCTTTAAGTAAATATTATTAAAAACGCAAAACGTCAGCAGAACTGGGAGGGGAGACAGGGAGGGAAGGGGGTGAATGGCTGGCTAAAATATCTACAATAAATGTACTTATGCATAATTGATGGTACAGGAAATTTAGCAAGATTTTCTCCCCAACAATAACAACAGCGAAAAAGAATAATAACAAATAAGAAATAAGGAATTCTAAGTAGATTGTGCGCTTAGCATATTTATTTAATTTAGCTAGTGATATTTTTAAGAACCCAAATTAATTGGCTTGTCAGTGCAACAACAAAGAGTGCAACTTGTCTACTTTTTTGCACAAACAACAAGAACAACAACAACAACAGCAGCAACAAAGGCAAAAACTAAAGGCCAAGTGTAAAATTAATATTACGCCGGCTGCATTAGGAGAAAGAGAGAGAGAAAGGGGGTGAGGCAGGGAGTGAAGGAGGCGTGGCACGGGGGCTACACTGCTGGGGATATGGGAAACGAGTGTGAATGCAACGCAACCGAAACTGCAAAGTAAACTAAACATGTGCTAGTCGTTTGGCTAACACACCCCTCAGCACCTACCACCCATCCCCCAACCACTAGCCGCTCTCCACACGCCCCCCACTCCAAGCGCTTTGTAAAAATATCATGAAAATGGCAAAAATGGAAAATTCAGACGCAGAAAATGCGCCACAAAAAAATGTTTTTGTTGTAAAATGGCAAAATAGCAGCAGCTAGAAAAGGCGGAGAAGGCGTGGTAAGGGGAGGGGCAGGGGCAGAGGGCGGGCGAGGGAAAATGCGGAAAAGAGGCGCAGTGGTGGGAGGGAATTTTCCCCACTAGATGAATATGCATTATAAAAAATTATTTATATTTAGTTATTGTTGTTGTTGTTAGAACATCTTTTTTGTTTATAGGATATGGACACACACACCTACACACTCACACGTACAGCTGCAAATGCTTTAAAGAACGCTTCATGGAAACTGTGTTAGGGAAAAATTTCAATGCCAACAAAATGCAACAAGATTGCTACAGTTACAGCTTCAGATACATTTGTATCTGCGTATCTTTTGTGTGTGTGCGTGTTATTAATACTCTTGATATCGCAATTCATCAAATCGATTTGTGCCACGTTCTATTGTCAGCGAACATTTAATGAGTATTAAAAACGCTGACAGGCATTTTGGCGTTTGTTGCCAAAAAACATTTTCTAAAAATTAAATAAACTTTTCTAAATGCAAGACTAACAAATATCCTAAAAAACTACTAAACATTAAATATTCAGTAAATAAATAAATAGGAAAACCGTTAAAAAATTTCCAAATTAAAAAAAATATATATTTTTTAAGTTTTTTAGCTATTTAAATTTTAAAATAATAATACAAATTTAATTTAAAATTTATCCAAAAATTATTAATAATAAAATCGTTAAGTAGTATTGAAAAAAACTAGAAAATTTCATAGAAGTCAATTTTCCCAACTTAGAAATTTTGAAACCATAAAAAACCTAAAAACCCCATCGAGAAAAAACACTGATCAACGCACACTCTGTAGTTTTGCAGCTTTGCCACAAGTTGGAAACATAAAAAATTGCAGCGTTGACTTTGAATTATAGTTGCATGTCTAAAATTAAAATATATTAAAACAAAAAATAAAAAGAAATTCAAAAGAAATTGCTAAAAAGTCTGAGACGTCGGGCAGAAAGAAAGGCGGCAAAAAGACAGAGCGAGAGAGAAAGAAGAAAAATACAAGATGCAGTCGACGGACATGTAAACAAATAAAATTAGCTGCCAGGCAGCGAGTGAGCGAGACAGGGGCGGCGAAAGGGGTTGCCAGGGGGCACAGGGGAAGGGGGTGGCTGGTGGGATCTGGCAAACAGCACACGGGCAAAAAACAAGTTCGCTAGATCGGCTAAAAGCCAGACAGATTTTGAAATATTGTTTAAGAATTTTTGCCGTTGCATTTTGCAGCAAACGATACGAGTGTGTGTGAGTATGTGTGTATGTGTGTGTGTGTGTGTGTGTGTGTGTTTCTCTAAGGTTAAGCACAAAAAGAAGCAAACGACAACAACAACAAAAAAGGAGAACCAAAAAAAAACACGAGCTACTTGCGAAAAGGCATGCGAAAGAAATGAGTAAAAGGATGATTCCGAAACTATAAAAAATTAACTTATATAAATAAGAAACATTGAATACTCTTCCTATTTTGAACAAGCGTAAATACAGAACAATTAAAATTAGATTTATGATTTTTGGTTATGCCTCAACATTTTGTTATTTGCGCTATTCTACCGAAATTCGCACTATTTTCCACCTATCGCGTATTATAATTTGTTTATATTCGTTTATTTATTAAGCAGCAAAACAGCTGGCCCAACGCCACAAAAGGGCAAATAACTAACGGTACATCTAGCTATTATCGCATATTTCTCAAACTTTATTTACTTACACTATGAATTCAGCAGAAAAGTATTTTTAAATAATCAGAAATTAGTGTATTTACATACCTTGGGCGACACTTGGTAAATCTCCAAAAATTTGAGTGCGAAACGGGAAACGGGAACTTTGGCAGCGCAGTGACTGCGACTTCGGCTTTGGCTGCTGCAGTACAGGAGTCTCTCGCGCTCTCTTCTACACTTGACCGCGGCACCGTTAGATTCAGCCAAAGCGACGATAAAAGTGCGTGTGAAACAAAAAACGCACACTGCACACACAGTTACAGTCACACGTACATGTACACGCACACGCACACACACTCATGCACACGCGCACGCAGACGGAGGTGTGTGTTGTGTTGGTGTTGGTGCTTCTGCTGGTGGCTGCTCCTTTTTGTCGTTTTTATCTATTTTTTTGGCTTTTGCTTTTTAGTTTGCCTTTTTTTTTATTTTGCAAAGTTCGCGCATGTGCGAAAAAACTTTCTGAAGGCTTCTTTACAATTTGTAAATCCTATACTAATTATTTTGTAATTGTTTTAGAATAAGTTTTCACACATTCACTTTTAACTGGTTTGTTTATGTAGTTTTTAAGCGTTCTTTTTTTTTTTGAAGCAATTTTGTTTTTGGTTTCGTTTTCGTTTCTCTTGTCGTCCTTTTACAGATTTGTGTTACTATTGCGGCTGCTGTTCCTGTGCGAACGTTCGACTTATGCGAGGCACTGAGCACGACTGACACGAATTTCTACTCAACTGGCAATAGTCATAGCTAAAAATCTCCGCATAGTGCAGAGCTCTGGTCCAAAAGAAACTCAAATGCAAAGAAACAAATGTGAAAAGTGCATGCACAAAAGCAAAAACACACAGAACAAACGAATGGACACAAATTCACGCGCACATACAAAATTCACTCATACAGAAGAGCAAAACGCACGCACAGCAGCCGAATGTACACAGAGCCAGAGAGGGACTCGCTCATTTCGCTCAATTACAACGGTAAAACACAAGTCACAACGACTGCTTGCTGTAATAGACTCAAAAGCAGTGAGTGTTATTCGCCCCAACCCCAAAACAGACGACAGTGACTGGCTGCTGCCTCCACAAGTACGCGCTTGCTCTCGTACTCTCGCTCTCCCTCTCTCTCTTTAGCACATGAGTGCGTTCTCTTCGTCCTGATGATGTGCGTCTAATGTGCATCCTTTGGCCACGCGCTGTATTTGTTGCAGTTTGCATTCGCAGCTGTCGTTAGTTGTCCGTTCACTTACACATATAAATTTCTTTTTTTTTTGCAAAATTTTCCCTTCGTTATTGATTATTGATTTTTGGTCTTATACGTCTGGCTCCATTCTTCTTCCTCTGCTCACTGACTGACTCCATGGTGACGTTGGGTGGGAGACTTCTGGTCCACTACAGTTTTTGGGCTTTTGCCACCTTCGGACCATGTCGGCATTTAAGCAACTTTAGGCCACCGTATACAGTGCAACATTGCAGCATGCAACGTGCAGCATTAGAAAAGTTATTTGCTGCTTTAATTTAACTCGCATCTTTTGTGTTTTCGCTTTCGAATGTTTTTGTTTTAATTGTGGAAATCACTCAAGTGACATTGAGGTTAGGGTTCATAATGGAACTTGATTAAGGAAAGATTGTAATAAAATTGTGATTTTTTAAGTTATTGTTATTGTTTTGTATTTAAATTGAAAATTCTTTATTTTAAAAACTGTTTTTTTTTTTATTACATTATGCTTTAATTATACATATATACTATTTAATTTTATGATTATCTAAAGAGAAATTTTGTGTTTTATTAAATTTTATTACTCTTTTTAAGTTTATAATTAGGTTTGATGTGCTTATAAATATTACAAACAACGAACGGAATATTATAGTCAAGTCTTAAATTCTTTTTATCAGAATTTATAGACCCTATAGTTACTGTTGCAAACTTATTCCCTCTTTTAACTAGGCTTAAACCAAATCACTAAGTGGGTACATATTTTGGCTTTTAAATTAGGGAATTCTAAACATATTTCCAACTTTATGCTGGCTAAATATGATTTTCTGTCATATGAAATTTGTTGGCAATATTTACAAAACAAACGTTGGCCCAGAAACGCAAACAAAACTCGAGAAACATGCAAATAGCAGAGGGAAATCACACAGAGAAATCGAGAGAGATGAAGTGAGTGGGAGTGGGAGAGTGAGGGGGAGAGGAAGAATGTGTGACAGGTAGGAAAATGAACATTGACGACGTCAACCGGATTAGAGGTGCAACCGGACTTAAAAGCGGATTTAAGAAAGAAGAAGCAGTATATATGGCTGAAGAAAGGATTAAAGGACTTGCTACCTGTGTGCTCGGTGCGGCGTTCATTAATCCCGCATCCGACGAAGTAGCCGCGGCGGCTGCCGGGAAACTAGAGCAACAAATAGAGCATGGATTTAAAAGTGATTTGGATTTAAAAGTTGACCAGTCGACAACATAATCCAACATTACGCGTTCGAGGAGGATCAGATCCGGATCAGAGCCGTTGATCACTGTGATTAGCGCTGCTTAAGGCAGGCGCGGGCAAAGGTACGCGGGTAGGAACGCGCACACGGCTGTGGAGCCGCTGATCCTTCTCGCAAGTTATGTAAAATTGTCGCAAAGCCAAAACAAATGTTTCTTAAGCCGCTTTTCTCAATAAACCCGAGCCAGAGACCGAAACCGAGATCACAATTCCGCACATGTCCAGACACGTCACGCTTGACCTTTTAATTGATGATCGCCTTGATAACGATCCTCTAATTGCTTAGATCACAAAGTCCAGCCCGGCAGATTTCAGAGTCCAAACAAATGATGTGCTGGCTTTAGATCAACCTTTGTTTAGGGCTAGCAAGACGTCAAGAACAGGAGGAGAATATCTTGATCCCGGCACGCTTTGTGTGATCTTCTATGCAAATTGTGAATCTTGTGGTTGACCGAATCTCAATACCCTTCACCAGGCATAGCTCAGCTCATTTCGAGTGTCCTCATTAGCATTGTTTGTCTTTGGCGCACTTTTCTGCTCACCTTTCACCTCTCTCTGCCTTCCCTATCCTGCTTTCCCTCACTCTCTCACCTTGAGTTTTTAAGCTGATTTCATGCCAAGGATGATTTGCCAGTTCTTTTCTATTTTTTGTGGTCTTTGCTTTTTGATCTCAAGTGAAAATTGGTTTCTTTGGCTACTGTGCAACCTAATTGAGATCTGATGTGCGTTTCGTCTTTTGAAGGATTCCAATTTTTTGGTTTTATACAAAAAAAGAAGAATTATTTCAATGCTAGGTTTGGGCTTTGAAAGGTATAAAATGGTTTTTGTGATATATTTAAATGAAAAAAAAAAAAAAAAAACAAATTTAAAAAATAAAATGCTTAAACAAATGCTTAAATTTATTTAAATAAAAAGAATTTATACAAATAAATATTTGATAATATTTTTAAATTAACACATTACATTCAAACACAACCATTTTAATGGTTGGTTTATTAGATTATTAGATTTAGACATACTTTTAATAGTAAAAATGCAAAATTTTATATTAAATATAAAATTTGTAAACTTAAATTTCATATAAGGATTGAAAACTATTGTTTGATTTTATAAATATAGTTTGTGATATTTAGAAAGTTGAAAATAAAAGCAAACCAAAAAAAAATATTCATATATATTCTTAAACAAAGTAATCCAAAAAAAAAAGTTGTTTGTGATTTTAAACTAACTATATTTAAAATTATGCTTTAAATATATACAAAAAAGGTGTTTGATTTAATTTATAAACTTAATGTCAAACCTAATTCGTGTCTAGTAGTTTACATAATTTAAGTAACTTTAGATATTTAAACGCCTTAAGTAATTTCCATGCGATAGTTGTGTTCCTTTCACAACACCAATAAATCAAATCCGCCCCGAGTTACGCCCACTTGGTACATCATTCGCAGAAATGTTATGCTAAACAGAGTTTGTGCCACATCCGCAAATCCTTTTTTAGCATGAAAAACCGAAGGATTAAAAAGGAAACTAGAGCAACGCGCAAAAGATACAAAGGCAACTAAGGCAGAGACAGAGACATAGACAGAGAAAGATGCAAATAAAGATACAGCTACAGCTCGAACTACACGAGCATGGCGAAATAGTTGCTCTAATTTTGATTGTTTGTCTTAATGGTTACGCAGTAAAAGTAGCTGAAAAATAAAGTAACAAAAGCGCGAAGGACACACCAAATAAAGGCAGGACAATTGTCGAGTATTTTGCTGGATTGGTGCACGAACCGTTTATGAGGTTGTAGCAGGACTACAACCAGAAATTTGTGTGCATGTACGGCTTATGCGCTGGTCATCAGGTAATGAGGTTAGCCGTTTGGCTTAACAATGAAAATCACTGGAAAATCACGAGAAAGTTCGTCCTCCCGGCGACGCCTCATCGCAAAAGATACATACACTTAGATACAAGATACACGATACAAAGATGCAAAATACAAATACTTGTGTTGTACATAGTGAATGCTCATTAGACTGCTCTAGTTATGATTGTCCAAGGACTCGAGAGCGACATCGACCAATCACTTCCGCGTAGTTGAGTTTTTTACGCGATGCCATAAAAGATTCAGATACTTTTTTCTTCAGGTAGATTATCGCTCGGTTTATCGTTTGCAGTGTCTCGGCTGCTGTTTTTTTCCCTTTCCTTTCTTTTTTACTCGCTTAACCCTTTCATCCATTAACAAAAAAAGAAAACGAGACCCGTTTCGTCCTGTGCGTTGTGTGTCCTTGTTGAGTTCCTGCGAAGCAATTGTATCTTTTTTTCCAACTAATGTTGCACGCATTGTCTTTTTTATGATCTTACGGTTGTTGGTTTTTTATGACACCCATTGTCACTCACCTTGCACCAACAAATTCAGGAATCCTACTTCCTCAACCCTTAACCCTTTTGCGAAAGTCTCAAATGTTTTCTTTCCGAACGGGTTAAATTGAACCCTGTGCACTTTTTATGAACGCTTTCTAGGAATGCCGTCGATTTTTCCTCTCCTTCACTCTCCCTTCCTGTTGTTCTTGCTTTCGTTTCGATAATTTGCATTTTATGGAGGTGGTGAAAATGGGCAGCAAAGGGTTAAACTCTAAAGGGAAATGTGTATTTGTTTCTTAAAAAAGATAGTTTTTTTTCAGGTGGAATAAATAAATTTAGTGTTTCTATAAAATAAACGGGTAGAAACGCAGACAGTTTAACCCTGTAGTTGACCAACATCTATTAGAATCAAAATTTAGATTGATTAAATGGGAAAACATTATAAAGCATGATATATAGATTATTGGACTATCGAAAAACATAATAGGCTGTAAAACATTTGCTGTAAAATGTTTTACTTAGGATATGAAAAGAATGTAGGATTTAGGAATAAAATTTATACTAGAAATTTATAAAAAAATCAAATATATGTTACAGACTAATTAAATTAGAATATAGAATAAGAATTAAGTTAAGGGTTATAAAAATAGAGTAAAATAGATTGTAGAAATGTAATATACTAGGACACAAAATATAGCGTTTAGTATAGAAAATAATGGATATCTGGTATGGAATATAGGATATAGGATCAATAAATACTTATTCTATGTATGCACGAAGAGTATCAATTATCGCGATGAATGATATATTATATACTAAATAAAATACGGGTTATAGGATAGCTTTTATACAATGGAAAAAGGTATAGTATAGAGGGTAATAAATATTTCTTATATAGCATGGAATATCCTATATTTCTAAAGACTTATCATAGAAATAGCCTGTAATTGAACTATGCTAAGCTTAAGATATGCATCGACGGCTTAGTTGCTGTTTATAGCGCTGTTTACAGCCTATTTCCATTATGAGTTTGGCAATTGCCACAAATCATTTATACAGTGAGTTACATTTGTAATGCGACTGAAATTAACGCCACTAAATCGCTGTCACTGTCGAGGTCGAGAAATGGAAATGCATTTAAACAATGGACAGATTGGGATTGTAAACTGAATCAGAGTCCATTGTAGCACTAGGAATTATGTCCAACGCTTGCGGATGTGGAATGGCTAAGTCCCAAGCTTAGGCAATGTCCAGTTTTTGGGAAATGGCCGCCAAAAACACGAGGCGAGGCGAGGCGAGGCGAGGCGACTCGATCTCACCCTTGAATGTTCTTAAAAACTCGGTCATCTAATCAGTCTGTTCGAGCAGTCGCACATTTTCACACTATTCCGACCCCTGCGGTGCAAAGAGATACTGCACAGTGAGAGGGAGGGCCAGGGGTGTAGGGGAGGGGGGCGAACGCTCATTGGCTGACCCCTTGTCAGCGTCCTGCAATTGGGATCGCCAGAGGTTAAAATTAATGCGAAAACTGTGAATGTGTCACGGAAATTGCGTGAATTTCGGGGTCACGCATAAGACGCAGGCTCAAGAAGGCAACGGTTCATAGGGCATAGGGGTGGCAAGGGTCAGCAGCAGTACTAGGGGTAGGGGGTAGTGCCAGGGACTGCAATTTTCAAATTTATTGCTGCACAAACAAAAATGCTCTAAATTGTAACGATTTCGATTCGCACACAACAAAAAAAAAAAGGATTTTTCCTATCAAATTTTCCATTGTTTTGCATGTTGAGAAATGGTCTCAAAATCGAAATTGGGAGTGGGAATGAGTCTGGATAAGGGAATGGGATTGAATATAATACTATATTGACCGATGGAAATGGCCGGCTGTGGCTGACCCTCGCTTGACCTTTTTTTCGTCTTGATTCAAAATAGTTGGCACACATTTAAATAATTGTTCATTACCAATGGAATCGAGTTGACAATGCAGATCAGCGTTTTCACACTGTTTTCATTGCAAATGCCATTTAATTGTTGACCCCTCGATGAGTTTTATGGCCAAAATGTAACGGATTTGGCCAGACTCAAATTTGAAAATGCCGCAAAAATGCAGCTGCTCTGGGGAAACTACAAAATTTCAGTAAGATTGTCTTTTGGACACTGTAGAAAATTAATATTGTCTACGAATAATTCTTAAAATCTACTGAAGATCACGGAAAATTCCAGATATAAAGATTAATAATAGAAAGGCTTATATTTGTAAGTCTTTTAAAGGGTATCCTTAGTTCGGGCAGTCAAATTATAAATTAAAATTTTTAAATTGTAAGCTGAACCATTAAAACTTTTTCAAATTCCTTGAGTTTCATTAACATGCAGAGTTTCAGCCAGTCAATAAGTCGAGTAAAGTCTTAAAATTGTTCTTGGCTTGATCTAGAATCAAAACACACAAAGGTTATTTACAATCTTTTAAGTACAGGGTATCTCGCAGTTGAGCATTCTCTAATACTCCGCTAATTTTATTAAAATACAGCGTACCCCCCGGTCGAGCACTCTCCCTTGACAGCTTCCTTGCCTGAATCCATTACATTTTGGCCATTTCTCCCGCCCCGCTGATGATCAAAAAGATTACCTAAATAGCTTGCCAGCTTTTTCCACCGACTTCTGCTCCTTTTTCTACTCCACTTTCTGTTTGGCAAAATAATGTGACTGCGACTGTGACAATATGTCGCTAATGGAAAATGTCGTCGGCCATTTTGTGTGTTGTGTGCTGGAGACTAAGCCGGAAAATCGTAACGCAAATGTGTATAAAAAATTGAACTGATTACGAAAAGTATATGAGCCTATTAGACGCAGTGGCCAAAACGACAAAAGCCAAAGTCGAATGCCAAAAGTTGAATTAGTTATGCCGTCCAGGTTGATAACACACAACACAATAGAGCACATAACATGTACTAAACATATGTATGTGTGAGTATGTACATAAGTATAGTATATATCTTGGCATAAATGAAAGCACAAAGATCCAAAAGGCAGCATATTTTATTTTGTAATGTACGCTCCGAAATGACAGATTTAAGATACTTACGACTTGCGATGCATCACGGCAACACTGACAGTCAAATACGCTGCAAAGCAGTAATAAAAAGTATTTAAAAGTTTATTTGTCAAACAAATTTGGGTTTACTTAGTTATTCATAATAAACGAATCAGTTGAGCGAATAAATAGTGTATTAGTTCAATTACACTGATGCCGATTAATCGATCAATCGATTCACTTGCAAAGGAGCGTTCATTGAGTTAATTTGCTCCTTCGTGTTAGTTCGTTTGAACGAAGAGAGCAGCTGATCAATTGGAGCTATCGTCAATTAAGTCTTGCAAATGAACTGAAAAAGAAAACTGTAAATGAAATGCACAAGTAACGGACTAACTTGAAAGCAGTGTACAGCATTGACAGTGTCATAAGCTCCACCACACACACATACACATAGACAGCACATGTGACAAATACATGAGCTGGTCTAACTGAGGTCTAAGCGACACCCTCCCCCATCTACAATTTGCTGGCGTCTCTGTCGCTGTTGCCGTCGACGTCGCCTGTCGTCCGCTATTTGGCTGCATATGGACTCGCAATTCACCGTTACACTGTGAGCATAAACACCAGTGTCATTTATTTTCGTATTATCATAATGAGTACTCGTATATTTTTATGTGTATTTCTTTGCTTTTTGTACCAAAAGCAACCTCCTGCCACGCCCCATGCATGTATGTGTCTTTGATGTGTGTGTGTGTGTGTGCGTGTGTGAGTGGGAGCGTATGTAAGTGTGTTTGTGTGTGACTAAAAAAGAAGAAAGACGAAACTAAGTAAAATACAAAAACACAGCTTTCGCATTCGTTTGTTGTTAAATTATCACCCAAGACAGCAACCACCCTCCCTCTCTCTCTTCCACTCCTTCTTCCAGCTGGCATTTATGCGGACAGTAACCACCCAGCTCCCACTCACGCTCACCCTCACACACACTCGCACATTCGAATTGCTGGCAGCACATTTGTGATTTTTTTCCTTTCCAATAGTTCGTTATGGGTTTCATTTTGTTTGGGACAACGAAGGTTGTAGAAAGGTAAAATAAAGTAAAAATTACTTTATGTCTGCCTTCACTTAAAATCGTAGAAAACATTTACAATACTATATAGAAATCTGAAAGAACAGCTTAATCTTATCATCGTTCTTTTTGTCATAAGACATGATCTTTGTTTTAGTCGTTGCTCTTACTCCCTTTGTCTGAGCTTATCGGAAAACTCTCGCATCGATGAGCAAAACAACATGACTAGCAATCAAAATTTATCAAATATTTGCATACATTGTGTAAATAGCTTTCAATGAGATTTATTAAAAAGTATTTGAGTTTCGGAATTGTTTTGCTGATAAAAACAACTCCTCTTGTTTGCAATCCCGGTCATTGTACTTATTTACAGAATTGCTTGCTTTTTGAAATTGTTGTGATCAATTTTGTATGAATAAAAGACAGGAAATCTTTAACTAATTTGCATATTTACTTGATAAACATACATTTTTTTAATATTAAATTTGATAGTTGATTGTCAATAGAAACTTTCGACTTAAAAAGTGTAATTAGCAATATTATAGAGACTCTAAATAGTGCGACAGTTACTACAGTTAATAAAGAAATTGATTCTATTAATATTCTTGAAGCGTTTTAAATTTCAAATAGGCTCTTCTAACAAGAAGAATATGAGCACTTAGTACACGTTAGTGTTAGTGTAATCTTAAAAAATATATTATTAATAATTTAATGTATTCTCAACACACAAAAGGAGCACAATGGGGATAAACAGTCTCTATTTTTTATATGGCTGTGTACAAAGTATATAAACACAAATATGTGTCTGTGTAGTATGAGAACCCATCAACCATACCATACTCATACACACACACACACACATACACTCACATTTACCAACAGCAGCCAATAACATTTTATAGCGCACGCCATTTCTATGAGCCACACACACATACGCTCGCACAGACTTACACACGCACAAGCACTCACATACAGCCTGGCCATCAATGAATGTAAAAAAAGAGAAAACCCAGCACAAAAACTAATTCCATATAATGGCCAATCTACATAAAAAAATCGCTCGACATGAAAACCGAAAATCGATGGGCGGAATGGGAGAGAGGCAACAACAAAAACTCGAACTGGAAAGGCATCAGCTGAAAACCAACAACAACAACAACAACAACAATGAAAGAACAAACCAAACGAACGAACGACTGAGTCACAATATTGCCACCCCGCATAAATTTGCGAATAATGAAAATGGTAAAAAAAAATCCACACAAAAACAAAACACATACAAGTACAGATTCACATAAACACACACACACACACTCACACACACGTGGAACTCGCTAAGGGGCGACTGGCGAATAAAGTTCCAAATCATGAAGCATACAAAATGAAAATCCACCCTCAAAAAAGTTCCAACGTTTTTTCCCTTTTTGTCTTTTAGCACAAAAAAAGAAAGAAAGAACGCAAAAAGTCTCTCTCTTGCTGTGCAAGTGTGTGTGTGGGTGTTTTTGTGTTTGTGTGGGTGGTTGTTTGGTTGTTTCGCTTTCGCTTTGTTTGCAAAACAATCAGAAGTGAACGAGTCGTCGACGTCGCCACTTCTTACTCCTCCCACTCCGCGCCTTCTACTCCCCACTCTGTGGCACATCCTTGCACTCCATCTTCGCAAGCTGCTTCTACTGCGACTTTAACTCCTGCTTGGTGGAGCGTGGTCCATGGAGCACATGGCCTGAGCCTGCCGCGACATTTTCCGTTGTTGATGTCGCTGGCGTCATTAAATGTTGCAAAGAGTTTTTTTTGTTGCATATACCCTGTAAAATATTCTATAACCAAAATACTGTTTGTTAAATTGATATATTATATTATTTTAAAATGATAGAGGAAAATTTGAAATATAGTTTGCAACAAAGATTTTAATAATCTATTTTTGAGAAGATTAAAATTATTTATTAAAATACAAAATATTTGATTTTAATTAATTATATTTATGTTAAGAGATTCGTGATTCCGAAAACATTCAGAAAGCATAAAAATTATTAGAATTTATGCACCATTCTGAAGCATTAAATATTTAATTTTAATTTTTTTGGCCCTAAGATTAAAAAACATTTTCAAAAACTTTTATATGCTGCATTTCACTTTATTCCATGTAAATATCTATCCGCAAAAATATTAATGTATCTCAATACAGAGTATCTTACATTCAATAGCTTTTGATAAGAAAGTAATCTGCTTTTTGCTGTTACTTCGTTTGCTTTTCTTCACATGGCAAACCAATTTCGAGCATATTTTTATGAGCCCACTGTGCAGCACTGTGCGACGTTTTCAAAGGCGAAATGTTCTTGGATCTGACCAAAGTGGGAATGAGTTGAATGTTACGAACGGAGCTTGGCAGGCGCAGCAGCTTTATTTTATTTTTCAAACGTGCCATGGGCCACGCCCTCAACGCCCCCTGTCAATGGTGTTGCGTTGGCCATGTGTGTTAGACGCTAATAATGTTTTGCCAAAATGGAATCCAGTGTATCGCCCTTCTGAAACTCTGCTTACAATGTGAAAACGTACACTGATAAAAATTGTGGATTCAGTAGATATCCGAGAAAATTCAGGATTTAATAAATATGGATGCTATTTAGCATATTCTCAAACCAATGGCACTAAAGTGTACCCACATTGTCTCCGTGTTGCATACTTTTAAGATCGCATAACAATTGCTAACAATTTCCCCTGAACTAAAAAATGTACCTTTTCGTATTTGTATTGCATACTTTTAAGATCTCTTAATAATTGCTATGAATTTCCCCTTAGAAATAAAGTGTACTTATTTATGTTTATGTTGCATACTCTTAGAGTTGAAAATAATTTACTATAATTTCCCCCTATAGCATGAATCGTACCCACTTGAATATATGTTGCATACTTTCTAGAGTGTTGAATAAATAACAAAGTGCTAAATACTTGAACTTTAATGACGGCTAGAAATATATTTTTGAGTAAAACTACATAGATACGTAGTTTTTAGGCCTTCTTATTTGTATGTGCACACATATTCCTAGCAGTGCAAAGAGTAGTAATGGACGCACATTATTTGTGGCTTATGTACATTTCGCTAGCTTTGCAACTGCTTTTTATGTGCCTTTTTAGCAAATTACAAAACTGCGCCATTTTTTCTTTACTCCCATCCACAGGGCACACACAACGCTGTACGCCTATAAAGCAGCACACACACACAAAAACCACCACACACAGCAGAGAGCAACGGGACAATTTTCTATGCTGCTGCCTGAAAATATGCAACACTTTTTATACGTTTCTGCTTCACAAACTTTTGTGTCATAAAATTTTTTCTGCTGCGGCTGTCACTTTTGTTTACTTGTTGTTGCTGTTGTTTTTGGTCTGTGGTCGTTCTTTTATACTGCTCTGTGTGTGTGCGTGTGTGTGTTAGTGTATTTTTGCTTTTTATGGCCCAATATGGCCGCCAAGCGCGGCGTACGTGTTTGTTCCTGTTTCAGTCTGTGTGCTTGTGTGGGTTTATGAATTATATAGATTTTTATGCGGTCGCATATTATTTTTGTTGCCATGTTTGTGTTTTTTTTTGTTTCTACTCGTTTTTGTTGTGCTGTGCTTTCCACTGTCTTCTTCTTTCTTTTGGTTTTTTTTTTTTTTTGGGCAATAAAAATGTCTTTTTATATGTGGTGATATCTGGCAGATCTCCCTGCATAATGTTTGGCTCGTTTTTGCTGCTATTTATGAATATTTTCCTGAGCCTGAATTTGACTTTTATGTTTTGTGGCAACTAAAATGGCGGCATTCATTACATATAAATGTATGTACGTATGTGTGATTGTGTGTGGGTGTATGAGTGTGTGTGTGGGTGTACTCTTTACTTTTGCTACTCTCGTTCTCTTTTGAGCGCTGCTTTTGTCATTTTTGCATTAATTTCATATTTTGTGTGCGCTGCTACCGCTGACTGTTTATTCCGCATAAATAATAAATATTTTGGGTTATTGCGTCTGCACAGCATTAATAATATTCCACACATACACATGCATCCTGCGGGGCTGGCAGGACATTGCTTGGCCATGAGCTTTAATTTTAGCTCATTTTTCGTTATCAAAACATTTGGTTTATGTGTGCGTATTTGCTGTTGTTGTTTTTTTATGCATACATAAATATTTGCAATTAAATATGGCACACACACACACGCTCGCGTGCACACACACATAGCATGGTCTAAACAAACGATAAGTACAACGCATTGGAAACATTTTCCGAAAACTCTCTGCGGTGAAAATATCAATTTTAGTTATTTATATTGTTGCTGTTGTTTTTCGCTTTTTTCGTTCGTATTTTGAACAATTTCATTAATAAATATTATACATTTTAGAAATTAAATCGGCTCCAAATTAGAAAATTTTGCAGAATCACTAAATAAATTTCGATAATTGAACTGGTGTGACGTAACCGAGAACTAAAAACAAATTAAAAGTTCTTAGCATGTTAATTAAGTAATGCATATGCATTGAGTAATGTTTAAATTATACGTAGATTAATTATGTATGTACGCAACGCGTTCTAAAGTTTTGAAACTACAGATACGTTTACCGATAAGTCGCATTACGCTTGAGTTATGTTGGGAAACCTTTAGAAATCCACTGGGAACTCCTCAAGCGCAAAGGACAGCGTTAAAGTGAGTGTAAGTAAGTAATTTCTCTCTCTAACTAACAACTGCTCCCAATTTTATTACCAATAAAATTTACCAAATCTTTATTGTGCTCTTAATTATTTTTATTTAAAATTTGTTTGTGGTAAACAGATTTCTTTGACCTACTGTGCACATGCACGCAGTGTAAGTACGGATGTGCGATGGCGAGTGCAAGTGCACTCGTTTACAACGGGGCCAATGAACAATGTTGGTCTTATCACTAAACACACCCCTCCCGTCTCCCCTACCCTAACATGTGCCGCTCTCTTGCAAGTCAGGGCGCTCGGGCGATTGATTAAGATTCAAGTGCTTCTGACAGCTAATCGGGTCGATTAAGGCGCGAGCAATATAATTTGTGCTTCAATTGTAATGTACTTGGCTAAACCATTTAGGCAGCGACAACAACAACAACAACGTGATGGCGACGGCGACGTCGACGCAGACGACGACGCAGTACTTTGCATGGCGACTGCTGAAGAGAGCGCGCACTAGAGCACTCAAGAGAGAGCGTCAGCAAGCGAAAGAGAGCGTGAGTTACTGAGCGAGGTTTAGACAAAGGACAGAGGCGTAACGAAGAAGCAAGACAGATAGCGGCGATTACGTTTACCCCCCAGCTGCGCCTCTGACTAAGTGCCGTTATCATCCCATGCAGTTGACTAACAACAGGCGAACGAAAAGTTCTCAAAAACATTATTGAATCGCACCTCACTGCGAATGGTTTGCAATAAAATCGGTCAGCACGCGATTAAAAATTATAACATTAGCTCGTCTTGACCATGGCCGAGGAGTCGAAAGCAGTGCGTGAATCCTCCCACGAGCAGCTGCACTTTGTGCGTGACAAGCTGCAAAAGTTTCAGAGTAAAGTGCTGTCGGACTGTGAGCAGCGCATCTCCTGCCTGATTGAGGATGTGCTGCAGGACATAAGGCAGCAGGAGCTGCGTGCACACGAGTTTCGTCAGTTTGAAAATCCAAAAGAGAGAGGAAATAATTCTGGCGCCACTTGGCATAATCGCAAGCAACTCACATCTCCAATCAACTCTGATGTCAGCGATAGTCCAAATCGCATAGCGGATGTCCAAAATGAGAAGACGCCGGCGCAACAGCAACAACAACAAGAGAAGCGTGAGCAAACACAGGTGGAGGGAAAAGTGAGAAGAGCACGACGTCAACTGCCGGATAAAGTGTTTGTGGGCAGAGAATCGTACCTGACGGCCTTGCTGCAGGTGGAGCACATGCGCACCATTTATCACATATTCTCCATTATTCTGGTCATGTTTCTTCTGAACGTGCTCTGCTATGACTACTTTGTTGAGGGTCGCATAAGCCTAGGGCTGGACACAGTGCGCAATGGGCTCCATCGTTTGCATTGGGTGATGGGCGTTTGGCTGCTGGAGCATGTCTTTGTGCTGGCACTGTACTACGCCTTCCAGGGCTGGGCGCTGGTACGCGTCAAGCTGCGCGCCCACAGTGAGTACTAAAAGAATACGCACACCAAAGAAAACTTGTTTTAAATGTTGAGCTTTGCAGAATCCCTGCAACGTTTCTGGTCGCACAGCTGCCTGATTATGTATATCAGCGCTCAGCTGGTATTTGGCTACGTCTCCACCTCGCTGTGCCTCAAGTTCCATCTGCCCTTTGCCAGTGCCTGTGTGCTGCTGCTGGAAAGCACGCGTCTGCTGATGAAAATGCACGCATTTGTGCGTTACAATGCCGAGCGAGTGCTGGCAGGGAAGCTGAAAAGTGACGTGGACGAAACAGAGTTGAGGGAAAACGGGGAACGGCCCTATATACCGCCCCTGCGCTGCTATGTCTACTTCCTGTTCGCCCCGACGCTCATCTACAGAGACAGCTATCCACGCACAGCCAACATTCGTTGGAAGTTTGCTCTAACCCGTCTCCTGGAGATGGTTGCCATAGCCTTTCTATACGCCTTTATCCATGAGCGTCACATCCACGAGCACTTTGGACAGTTTGGCCAAGAGCCAATGGGAGCACCACAATTGATTGTCAAGCTCTTTGGCATGATGCTACCAAGTGCAGTGATCTTTCTATGTGGCTTCTATATGATTCTGCACTCGTGGCTAAATTTTACATCGGAGTTGCTGCGATTCGGGGATCGCATGTTCTACAAGGATTGGTGGACTTCGCATACCTACGATGGTTACTATCGTAATTGGAACGTTGTGGTCCACGACTGGCTCTACGAGTATATCTACAGAGATGTCTATACCCACATCTTCAAGGGATCAAAGCTAGCGTCCGCATTGGTGGTGTTCCTCATATCGGCGTTGGTGCACGAGCAGGTTCTGGGATTTGCCCTGCGAGTATTCTTTCCCGTCATGTTTGTACTGTTTGGGTTTGTGGGCGTGGCATTGGTTTACATTATGCGGAAGGCACCTAAGATTCTGGGCAACATCTTCCTGTGGTTTTCCCTCATTTTGGGCAACGGTGTGCTGATCTCATTATATGCCATGGAATACTATGCGAAAAAGAATTGCGAACTGCAGTATGAATCCTGGGCGGATTATCTGACACCTGCGGTCTGGCGCTGCTACCACTAACAAATTGTTTTAGCCATCGAATTTTAGTCTTACTTTTTTTAATCTGTACACTTTGGCGTACGTTTTTATATCATAGGTGAATAAACTTAATATAAAGTATATATCAAATGGCTTCCTTAGGCAACTACAAACTTATTTTACATCAACGAGACTTATAGCTAACTCTCCAACTTATGAAATACTGCATTACTTCAACTGTCTTAGCCTCCGCCAGCGTTCCAACGATTCAAAGAGCTGTTGTACTTTAGGCACACACGTTAACATTAGCAGCGGGTTTGGCTGTCGATGCCAATGACGGAGAGTCTCCTTCCTCCTCCACTCGCTTACGTCGAAATAAGATAACATGTGGCTCCGGTGCGTGCATCATGTAATGCACCCAACCTGGACTTTGCTGCACTCCCAGATTGCGCCATTCTGTCTCCGTCATTAGGTGAGACTTTGGTACATGTTTGGCCAGGTCAGCCGGTAAAATTACGTGTCTGCAATCAACAGTTAAGTTTTTAGTTCAGTAATTATAATTTAGATATGATATGTTAATACCTGTACTCGAATTTATCATCAAAGTACTTTTCTGAGTATTGAATTTGGTCGGCGGGCATGTTTTTCTTTATTTATTTTTACACTTGTTGCGGGTTGCCTTATTGTGGCGGTCGACCGATAAATAGTCATTTCTTATCGTTACCACAGAGATGTGTCGTTTCGTTCAGAATAAGTTCAAATGACCGGGTCAGTGATGAACGTCGATTGTGAACTGAATCGTTCAGTTCCGCATTTTATTTAACAGTATTAATATAGAAATCTAATATTTTCCAACTCTTTATAACTTAGGGATATGCGAAAAAATTCTACTTATGACTATGAGTTTTGCGTAAACTTAACATTACTGTACGAGAATTAGTTGGTAAAAAATAAACTGATTTTTCCTTGAATTACTAGGTACTGACAGCAGCAAGAAATAAAACTAACTGTTCTAGAAACTATTTTGAAAAATAAATAAAAGTGGCCATGTACCTTATCGAAACATTGCACATCGATATGGTATCGATAAAAGATCAGTTCCAAAGAACAAGATCCATAAAATGAATAACTCTTTTGTTGTTCGCTCACACATGAACAACCCAAATATACTCCACATGTGCAGCCAAAGTACAACAGCACCATAAAAGCCAAAAATTTGGAAATTATTTATGTGAAAATCCAAATAGGCTCGTGAAAAGAGTGTTTGTACTTATGGAATGTCAGCCGTTCTCGAATCGGTTCTGTGTGTGTGCGAGTCAAAAGTTACGCGGTATTGTTTTTGTGTGCGTGTGCAAGAGCAAAGCAGCAAATAGTAATTTGGAATTTATATAAGCGCCGTCGTTGTTTTTCAACAATTTCCAATTGAACACACACACACACATGTGAACACATTTACACACTTAGTCACTGTGTTACCACCGCAACAGGGAAACTCCCATGACAACACCAAATTACTAACAACAACAGCAGAAGCAGCAGCAGCAGCAGCGATAAAGTAAATATACATATGGGCAGACATAATTAAAAATACACGAAGAGCTGAGCGCCATTAATGTAAGGCAAGCAGTTCCAGGCCCACACCGCCCACCGCACGCACACTCAGACGCACTCGCACGTACATATAAATGCAAACATGTGTATGTATGTGTGAGCCACCTGCTGCTGCCTGGGCCACTTGGCTAAAACAACTTTAAAACTTAGGACGCTTAATACTTCATCATCATCATTATCTTTGTGTTCATCATAATCGGCACTGCTGCTGCTTCAAGCTGCCCCGGTGACAAAAGGCAACGAAGGGCAGATGCTGCCCTAGTTTGAGTGGAACTGGCATACATCAAACAACTATAAAAGCAAGAACAAAACAACAACAAGAGCAGCAGCAGAAGGAACAACAAAAACAACAGAAGCAGCAAAAACAAAATGAACGCCAGCCTTATATATGAGATACTCATGTATTTAAACTCATTCTATTTTGGCATGTACGCCGCCTTTGAGGTGGGTGTGGCCGTGCTAAAGGGAATCAATCTCATTTATGGTGAAAATGTTCGGTTACGTGAAGCGTCCATTTTGCTCTCATTGTGCATCATTGAAACGCTGCGCATTGTCTTTGGACGCAAGAGCAGTCTCAGCGATCGTGGTGAGTAATCCAAGAAAAAAGGACAAAGACACACAGGCATACACCCACACACACACACACACACACACACACACACACACACACACACACACACACACACACACACACACACACACACTTACACATGTATAACCGTTTATTGCTTGTATACATATTTGTTTACTTAATGAACTGTAAGTCATGCGAGCTCAACAGTTGAGTGTGCTTTTTGGAGCTGGAGTCTGGAGGAGGTCGCTGGAGGTTCAAGGGTGAATGTGGTTGCTATGATGACATGTTCACATTGTTGTCACTGTCTCAATGGCGCGACGACTTCGTCATTGTTTGGCACCATCATCCCCCAAACAACAAATGCGGTCTCCTCTTCCCCCCACCTCCAACGTGTTCACAGTTCAAAAACGTTTTTACTGACAACACGACGTATGCGTAATTTTCACTTGCCTGCATTTACATACAAATGTGTGTAGGAATCTGTGCTTGTATTTATCTATTTATATATGGGATGAGTGTTCATTTTGTACTATTCAATTTCAGCATATTTAATATGCTAATAAACATAAGCGTGATTAAATTCTTCTAAATATGCTCTTTATTATGAGCTCTATTAAGATGTTATTTATATTTATAATACAAAATACAACTCAATATATTTTAAAATCATTGTATAATTCTTTTTGGATAAAGAATAATTCGCAGGTTGCCTGAGAATTTTTGTACTTTGATTGTAAAATGAATTTATCGCGTGTCCAAAAATAGTTTGGTTCTAAAATAGCAAAGGGATTAATTATGGGCCTATGGGAAAGTATTCAAATACTGTGTATACCCACTAATTATGCTCTTTTATTTACACTCTCTCTTAATCTCTCGTTCTCTCTTTCTTTTTACAGGGTGGCAAGCAACCGCATCCGTAATATTAACACTGCCCAGTCTTGCAATTGTTATTTATTTGTGTTGTTTTCAAACTTTTGTTCTCAAACTCGAAATCCTTCTGAGTGCCTTAATGATCATCCTACAAGGTACTGAACTAGTCTACGCCAGCATATTCATTTGTACAATGTGTCGACCCGTAACATACACCTAGCAGTTGATCCACGTTGCCACGTCGATGCCCAAGATCAGGCGACCAGCAGCGTTACTTGAACCAAATGGAACTAAAGCTGCAATCATACGACGACGACAACGCGCCTTTTGGCCCAATTATGTTAAACAATTTTCATTCAAATTAAGTTATTTTGATGTTGGCTAAGCCGCATTCACCAACAAAAACATACACAACTTTAAACATCGTTAAAAGACCAGATATTAGATGAATAATAACAAATACGCTGGCGTATTGCTGCAGTCAGTCCTCAATCACCGCACAACACCGCACACCCGAAACCAAAAAGAATTAATGAAGAAACTAAAAACCAAAGACGGGTAAAATCCGCAAAAATAAACCGAGTAAACGCTTTTCAAACGAGGTTTGTAGCAATTTAGATTAAGTATTATAATATAGTTTACAGTATCTTATGTAAGCTATATATTACACTGTTTAACACAATAACTCGCGCTACGCGATCGCGATGCGTCCGTTTCGATCAAAAGCGGTATTTGATTTGAATTCAGAGCGCATTCTTTTTTGCCTTTGTCCGTCCTTATTGTCGCTTATTGTTGTTGTTGTTGTTGTTGATGCTGTATATTTTTATACACCTATAATGATCTAAAATTATATGCATATACAAGTACAACCACACTGGTCACATAAGTAGTCGTCTAGTCTATGTGCAGCAGCAGCAACAGCACCAGCAGCCGCAACTTTTGCTTGCCTTCGCACACCGTTGGGTGCAACGTACACTTCTAATTCAAGTGTAATATATACGGGACCCACAGCTACTTTGTTTAGGCCAACTATACCACATTTTAGGTTTATTTTTGCTAGCCATCATATGAGAACCAAATAGTCATTAATGTCAGAAAATAAACAAACCAAATGCAGGTGAAGAGAAATATTGTAAACCCACAAATAATAATGCTCTATGGGTATATGGCGGAAAATACCCACTAGTCCTCAGCAGTACAATAAACCTCACAATTTATTATACTTAAAAGTCCACAAATTTAATTTTTCTGAGAAAAAACTTATGTATAGTAAGACGAGTTTTTAATTAATAATTTAACCATATAGTTAGCATATAACTTTTGTAAAATCTAAGCTTAAATCCAGAAAAAGTTGTAAATTCATATTTCTGACTAAAATACTTGCATTTAAACTTTTAAGTGTCTTAAATCTAGATTTATTTTATAGATTAGACAGTCACTTTTATGGATAATTTAACAAATTAGCAAATGTTTGTGATCATTTATAGAACTCGTAATAAGTATATCTGGGCAGATCATTTCCAATTAATAGAGCTAAATAGCCTTAAAGCAGCCAACAGCAAGAGGCGACAACAGCTAAACAGCACACATAATTTTAACGAAAGGCAGCTACAAAAATGAGAGACAACAACTAAGGCACCCAATGGCCAAAACACAGCGGGCAGGTCCACATAATAATGGTCGTCAGTCTAAAAATACAGTGCCCAACGTAAGCAACGTGCGATGCGCATTGCGATTCCTATCTCTTGTGATATATTGAATTTTTCGCAACAGATCGCAAGAGATCGGTAGACTCTGAAAGTTAGTTAAATAAAAAACACGATTTAAAATGCCGCCAAAGCGTCCACCGCCGCTTGTGCCAAAGAAGCCAAATCCGAGCATGAATTACGAGGTGTTAATCTATCTGAATAGCTTTTATTTTGGCATGTTTGCCTGCTGTGAAATGGCCATGGGTCTGCTAAAGGCGATCAATTTAAGCTATATGGGTCACACGCTTGCCCAGGACTCGGCCGTAATGATAAGCTTTATAGTGCTAGAAACGATGCGTTTGATAATGGGACGCAAGGGGACGCTGGCAGCGCGAGGTAGTCAACACGCATCTATTTTTAGTTGTTATCAATTTTATTAATATTATGCTCTTACTAATTGAATTTCTCTTTGTTATCTTCTCTAGGTTGGACTGCCATACTATCGGTCTTTCTGATCATACCCTGCTTTGGGGCCGTCGTGTATCTGCTGCTATTGCAGACCTACAAGCTGCGTCTGGAGTACTGCCTTGGAACGCTGCAGTTGGCGCTCTACTTGACCGAGGTGTGGTATGCCATAGTCTTCGTTTTCTCAATGTGTCGTCCAGTAACTTATGATTAGTAACAATACAGCAAGACGAGACATTTTATACATTAAACTACAAAGCAAAGAAACAAAACTAAAACAAAAAAACTAAACCGAGATTAGCAATACGAATATAAACAATTTACTTAATTAATGAAATAGGAACATTTAATTGGTTCACTAGCCAAAAAAAAATATATATACATATATACATCTATATATGCATCTCTATTTGTGTATTATAAATGTATACTTATGAAGGTTTTATATTGAAGACATTTGTTAACAACTAAGCATCAATTGGAACCAATACGACAAGACAAAAAAATTATAAACTTGAATAATTTTCACATTTGTATGACAATTTTTGTGAGTACTACATTTAAAATAATGTATGTATCTCAACCAAATAACTTTAATCTTTGAGCGTATTTGAATATACTTATATAATTGTAAAAAACAAAACAAAATGTAAAACAATAGTTGCAATTTTAAAGTTCAACCAATTTCAAAGAAAGAATTCAAAAAAGGCAATGTGTGTACTTTAATAAAATACTTTATATAAATGTAGTTTAAGCCAAACCGAACAGAATCTTAACTTAGACATGATTCAAGCTAGTCAAAAAGAAGTTTGGGGAATCCCAATTCTAAATATTATGCCCTCTAGTCAAAAGTAAAAATCCATTGCTCTCATTCAAGTATCAATTAGATGTAAAACAAACAAATAAAGAAGGAAAACCAATGAACTATAACTAACCTTATGTTGACAACTTTAATTGTATAATATTTATAAAAAAATTCTTTTGTTCAAAATGCATAATGTTAACATACATACATTTTTTAAAAATGCGCTAGTCGAAAGTTGAAATTCGAATAACCAAAGAAATCTAACACAATTTAGTTATAACATAAAAATACAAAGCAAAATTAAGATTTTATGACAAATTATATACACTTGATGAAAAATACCAATTAAAGAACAAAAAAAACAATATATCAAAGTGTTTTGAGACTCAACGTTTCTACACTTTGGCAGTAGGCGCTGCCAATTTCGTAGAACTGATCATACTGAACATATATTTGTTACATATTCACGAAACATAAAAAGGGGGAAAAATACACCACACACACATTTGTTGTTCTAGATTTCCATTGGCTCCAACTTTGAACTTTGAACACCCGAGGAGGATCTTGCACCGTTTTGCAATGGAGAAGAATCAAAAGTCTGGTAAGAATAGAATTACATATACAAAATAGCATTTCATTATTTTTATCTTAAATACTTGTGTTTTCAGTGGAAAATGTTGTCGAATCGCAGTCGAGCAGCAGTCGTCGTGTGATGTGGAAAGTGTGCGAAGACGAGGAGGAAGTCTTCAATTCGGTTGTCAACTATCAGCTATTGGTGCCATCTAATCAAACTAGCTCTACCAATTCCGAAACAGAAACGGTCAGCACAAGTCGCCCGACTGCGTCCGCCGACGAGAAACCTTTGGTAAAAGCGGCAGCTAAATCATCGCATGAATCCCTCAGGGAACTGGCCATCAAGAGAAGAGCTCGCATTGTGGGTTATTGGCGTCGTCTGTTTGACCGTCTGCGGAATCAAACCTCACCCAATCTTGCACTACGCTATAAACCATCGCATGAATCATTGAAAAATCAAACGAAATTGTCTAAATCAGCTAGCTCAACCATAGAAAACATGGTCACTGCTGACCTTAAGCTGGAGACGTGCTTTTTTCCTCCATATCAGACGGCTGTAGTGCGTGAGGTTGCGCCCACATTTGCACATCGCATGTGTATTCCAGATGAAACCGATTCGTGCTGTTCCGGGTCCATTGAGTTGCGAGTCCCTGTGTTGAAGCCATTGAAATCTAGCAGAGTACATAATTCCAGAACTCATACTTCCGCTATGCACGAGAGCACATCCGTTTTTAGTCAGATCCAGGCGAGCAACGATCGTTCAAAGCTCAAACGCCGTAATAAAAAGACGGTGGGGTCTTCGATTGGCGGTGCTGGTGGCACTAGCAATACCACCAAGGGAAGCAGCAATAAGTCACCATCAAATGGAAGTCCCAACTGCGCTTTACCCACATTACGCCAGCGACAACAGGAGTTGCATCATTTTCGTGTGCTAATCGAGAAGCGTCGTTTGGAGTTGCTGGATTTGAAGATTGTGCGTGAGCGGGCGGATGCATTGCGTCACGAGATACTCTTCCATAAGGACTTGCAGCTGAAACACAATCAGATAAAATCGTATGAGGACAACAACAGCTCCCAGGCCTAAGTATAAGCCCCGCACAATAACTACAAAATCTTTAGTATTAAACAAATCATATATTATGATCCAATAAAATTCCTAGTCAAATAAAACCATAAGCTTTAATTTATGTAAATTTCTAGAAATTCAATGTTAAAGTGTCCGTTAATGCTTTCGCGCGCAAGTTGTGTTTGTGGGCCAGTCGACGATTTTGTGTGACTGTCAACGCAGCTGTTTGGCGAAATGTTTACGCTCAATTGCATTTCAATTAGTTTCAATTCCAACAGTGCCAAATATGTTGGTCAAAATGTGCCGAATCTGTGGCAGAAGCAACATTTGCAATAAAAGTAAAAATCTATTCGAATCAGGCAATAGAAATCTACTTCGTCACATCCAAATGTTGACGGGATTGCGGGTAACAACTACATACAAACAGATGTGAAATTCGTTAAACTAAACGAATCTGAATAATCCATAAGCTAGTTACGGGATGCACGAGATGCACCCGTCTCCATATGTTTTTGCTGCCTATCGGACCTCAAGCTGGCCATGTCATTTCGCAGACTTTGCATAAAAATGGCAACCGCTACAGGATGCCAATGAAAGCACCGCGTTTAGCGAGCATAATAGTCAGGGTACCTATTCCGGTTCTAGTCGCCGGAACAACAGTGCACATGGAGATAGCATTGAAACGGATGAGGAGCCCGAACAAATGGTGCAAATTATGTTAAAGAAAAGCAGAGTAATCAGCAAACTGGAACTCGGTAACGATGCACATGAACTGGATCACCTTGACCTTGGCTACTTAAGTAAGGGCAACACTGATATTATTAGCAATAACCAATACAAAAGATTGGTGATAATAATATTGCGTGCCAGCCAATACAAGAGTCCATAAAAACAGGCAAGAAACAGGAGGTGGCCATCTTCATATGCGAATTGTGCGGCAAAAACGTGAATGGCAAGGCCTCCTTCGATCGCCACATTCGTAAACATACGGGCGAACGTCCCTTTGGCTGCGAGTAAGAATTTAAGTGAATTCCGTTGCATAAAAACCAAAATTTTTAAATTAACTTTCGCAGAAAATGTTCAATGCGTTTTTTATCGGCTGGTGAACTGCGTTCCCACGGTTTCACCCACACTGGAGAGCGGCCATTTCCTTGTAGGTACTGTGATCGACGATATGTAAGCTACATGGGAAGACTAAAGCATGAGAGGATTCATACCAATGAGCGACCTTTCGTATGTGCGGAATGCGGCAAAGCTTTCACAAATACCTATATACTAAAGAATCATATGCTAGTACATTCTGGCGAGCGTATGTTTAGGCAAGTAATGGGAACCGAGAATTAAATGCATTATGTTTAAATATGAGAATGAATTATTTGCGTTCTTTCAGATGCGACCCCTGTCAACGTTCATTCCAACGAAGAACTCATCTTAGAACGCATTTCCGCTCAAATACACACAAGCAAAATGTAGATAAACAGCCAGACGCACAGGTCGTGTCTTCCAAATAGTCGTACAGAAAATTTATTAGAAAATTAATATATAGATATCGTCTTCAATAGGCTTAAATAAAAAAAAAATAGTGTCGTTACTCGGAATGCGGGTAAACCAAATATTTAAACCATTAAAATCGTTATATTTCCCTGCCAGTGTTGAAATGCGCCAACAACCTGTTGACGTGTCTGGGTGAATGCCACTTGCCAATGTGGGTGGGAGCCATCCGCTTTGTTTACAATTGCAATTTATAACAAGTATTTTTATTAAAATTTTAAATTGATGTTTATAATATGTTGCAAAACATTTGTCGCATCTGTGCAGTTGCCTCTGATGCAAAAGAGGTAACTAAACTATTTGAGAAGAGCACACGGAAACTGTTGCGCCAAATTAACCTGCTCACCGGTGTTTTCGTAAGTGAGCCATAAGTTAAAATATTAAAAAAATTAAATAAATGAGTTTACATAAACACAGTTGGAGGCCAGCTCAGATACGCCTGATGTTATTTGTAAAATCTGCCTTGATGATTTGGTTTGTGCCATTGAATTTCGACGACGTTGCCTGCGGAATCACAAGCGGTGGCATCCCAAGAAAACAACAAGTCTTGTGCCCGAGTCCGAATCAATACAGTCCAATAACGTGTTATGTGTGCGTCGAAGTGCTCGAACGCGTGAAAGAGTTGTTGGTGAGACCGTAGATGAAGTGCCATTGAGTCCACTTGAGGTGTTAATCAAAGTAGAGCTACCCAAGTTAGAGGAAAATGAAGATGAAAGCGTGGATCATTTAGAGACTGTGGATTTCTCGGAGCCCGAGGAGGAGACTTCTGGAACGCCAGTGAAAATTAAAAGACGATCCCGTTTAATGAAGCAACCGCGCATCAAGCAAAAACTTCCCGTTTTCTTCTGCGATCAGTGTGGAAATAATGTGACTGGAAAATCCGCCTTCGATCGTCATCTGCGCAAGCACAGTGGAATAAGACCCTTTCAGTGCGAGTAAGTGCCAGACTCTATATGAAATTTAAAGCAACTTTCAAGTAACCTTTGCTTTAGGCAATGTCCAGCGCGATTCCTGTCTGCGGGCGAACTTAAAGGCCATCAAGTGATGCATACCGGTGATCGCAACTTTCCCTGTCGCTTCTGTGAACGCACTTATGTTAATTACAGTGGACGATTGCGGCACGAACGCACGCACACAAACGAGCGGCCATTTGCTTGTAGCCACTGTTGCAAGGCTTTCACCAATTCGTACATTCTGAAGAACCATATGCTGGTACATACGGGCGAACGAATGTTTAGGTATGCACATTTTATCCCTTTATGAACCTAGCGCTGATTATGTTTACATACACAGGTGTGACTTGTGCGATCGTGCATTTTCACGACCAACCCACTTAAAAACC
Source organism: Drosophila nigrodunni (assembly GCA_020829145.1). Lineage (NCBI taxonomy): Eukaryota > Metazoa > Arthropoda > Insecta > Diptera > Drosophilidae > Drosophila > Drosophila nigrodunni. The sequence goes on from JACVCZ010000001.1 coordinate 15,420,219, forward strand.
CATTATCGTTCCAACACTCACAAGCAGAACGCTGAGAAGTCGTGCGAGGCTGGATTCACTAACATTGGACCTCAGGTGGACTTATCTTTAGTTGAAGTACCTTTGGGCGGTAACCAATATTGAAAATTCAAGCGAAAACTAAAAACTTATTAGGCTAGTTAAATGTTATTTGCTTAAGTCATTAAGTGCTTTTAAATATTTTTATATGTTGATTAAATTATTTTGTAGTTTTGGAGCTCCAATTAAACGCAGCTTTCATTCTTAATATATGTTATTTATTATTTTAAACAAATATCGCTGGATGCCAATTCATTAATCCAGATGGTGAGTCTTAGTTGAGAAATTATAACAAGTAATTACCAAAAAGAAATTCATATTTAATTATAATAATTAATATTTGCTTCCGAAATAAATCAACTTTTAAATTCTCCGTTTTCACGTTCCATGTTCCGTTTATGGGCGCTGGAGCGATAATGTGTAACCAGATGAGTTTGTCGCAAGAAAGATTTGTTACACAGATCGCAGCTGTCATTGAGAATTGAGAGATGTTATGAATTTGAATACAATCTTTCAAAGGAAGTTAACTTACCTGAACGCACGCTCGCCAGAATGTATGAGCATGTGATTCTTGAGTATGTATGCGGTGGTAAAGGCTTTTCCACAGCTTTGACAGACGTAGGGTCTTTCATTGGTGTGTGTCCGCTCGTGCTTCACCCTGGTGCTGTAATCCGTGAAGCAGCGCTCACAATACTGACAAGCAAAGGGACGCTCTCCTGTGTGTCTGCGCATATGGCGTTTCAGCTCTGAGCTGGTGCAGAATCGATCGCGACAGATGCTGCAAGATATAAGTAATTGTTTTAGGAAGTAGTGACTTTCATTCGTTATATAGCTTACTCGCATGCAAACTGCTTGTCACCTCGATGTCGCCTGCAGTGGAGATCGAATGCCATGCGACCAGAAATATGATTACCGCATTCGTCACAAATGTATATGAGACTTCCATGACGCTTGCGTCCTGGTTTATTTTTAATAGAATTTTGTGCCACTGCTATTTCATCGTTAAGTACTCTATCCAACATTGCGCACTCTTCATCGGACTCCTTGTCTGGTAGAATATAGTCAACGGTTGATACGTTTCCGGTGGCTTCGTCAACAACTGTGAATTTGTGCTCCTCACTGCGCTCGTCTACTACCTCAATTTCTTCGGCTTCTGTCTCCTCCTTGATTAAGCCGTCATCAATGATGATATCGAACTCCATCAGTTCTTCCTGTTTACCGTTTCCCTCCTCATAATCCTCTACATCTTTTGATCTCTCAATTATTAAATTTATGTGCTCCTCTGTGGCTTTTTTAGTTTTAGTTTCTGTTTCTGAATCCGAGTCGGAGTTAGTTGTGTTTATCGATTTGTGGTTGTTTTCAGCAAATTCCATTATTGCTTCTCTGTATTCCAGTGGTATCTCCTGAAGCTGTTCCTCTGTTAATCCTGCCAATAGTTCATGCTGTGCTCCAATGACTCTTTCGCGGAATCGAATCGCTTCACGTAGTTCTGTTTGACAACATATACATATGAGATCCGGCAAACATTCGGCATTTTCCAGCTGCAGGTAAAAATAAACAAATAAATACAATTTTAAATTTTTAAACTGAGGACAAACAAAACACTTGCATTTATGCCCGTAAGAACTTGAAGCTTCCAAAGAATACTTTGATTATCAAAGATTCGTATAGATCTCTTGTAGGCAGCATAGCGGCCGCATACTCTGCACATATTTTTAAGCATTTTGCAATTTAATTTAAATTAAACAACAATTCGAGCTTGATAAATATGTTTGTTCGCGTTGTGCTCCAGCTGTTTTTACATTTTTAGCATTCACATGGTCACGGCAAGCAATATGCAGACTCTGCTTATAGCCAGTGTTGTAAAATGCCATATTTGCTAAAAAAAAAAAAATTGAACGCTAAAAATGAATAATTTAATTGAACAAAAAAACTACGACGGAAATATGTTTAAATTCATTTATTCTTCTAATATATAATAAGTAATGTTGCAATCTCTTATTTGTTAGTGCAGAATTAATGTAAGTTTATAAAAAGGGCATCTTAATCTTGAATGTGCAAACTTTCCTCGTCCATTTCCAATTTGAGCTGAAGAGCCGGATCATGTTGCATTTGCTGTTTCAGTTGATACTTTTCAACGGTACGCTTATGGACTCCGGTTCGCATATGTGTGCTGAGATGAGTGGGGAGCATAAACGACTTGTCGCACAATTCACATCTAGAAAGAAAAATTAGCAGTTAAGAAGCATTTTCCAAAAGATTCGCCGTGGTCTTTTACCTGTAGGAGCGCAGTCCGGAATGTGTCAGCATATGGTTCTTGAGAATGTAGCCTGTGGTAAATGCCTTTCCACAAGTGCCACATGCATAAGGCCTCTCGTTTGTGTGGGTGCGCTCGTGCTTGACGCGGGTCGTATAGTCGGAGAAGCTGCGTCCACAGTACTGGCAGGCAAAAGGACGTTCTCCGGTGTGCTTACGCATGTGCCGTTTTAGCTCCGAGGTGGTACAAAAGCATTTGTCACAGATTCTAACAATTAATCGTTATAAATTGTGTATTGAGTTCCTGGGTTTAGTTAGATTATACTTACTCGCACTGGAAATCCTTCTCGCCGCGATGACGACGGCAGTGCAACTCGAATGCCATGCGTCCCTTAATGTGATTACCGCATTGATCACAAATGTATACGCCACCAGCTCCGCGTCGACGTGGATCATCCGGTTTAATCTTTGGCTTTGGTGGCAGACTCGATTTTTTCACAACATTCTCGTGTTCATACTCATCGTCTAGTACGTTGTCCAAGACAGCTACCTCGTCATCTGAATCGTACAAGTAAGCTTCAGTGGGATCATCGGGGACGATAAACTGTTCGCCTGTCATTCCATCAATTTTCTCATTTCCATCGTCTTCGGCAATGAGGCACTCGTATTGAGCATCTTCCACTATCGCATCGTTATCCTCGATATTTTCTTCAATAAATTCCGCAAGATCAGGTCCGATTTCATATTTGACTTTCGTAATCGTACCACTAGTTTCTGGTACATATTTTATAAATTCGTCATCCACTTGATTAGGATCCGATTCGAATTCACGCACTGCCTCAGCTTCTAGGTCCGACTCCGTGTCAACTTGCTGTTCAGTTTCTGCCTCTTCTCGTGCCTCAATGCCCAATATTGCAGCCTTGTATTTCTCGGGGATTTCATCGAGCTGCTGTTTGGTGAGCCCTTCCAGCAGTTCACGCTGTGCACCGACGCATCTGTCACGAAATCTAATGGCGCTTGCCAATTCGATGTTGCAGCATTCGCACATGAGTTCTGGCAGGCTAATGTAGCTTTCCAACTGAAACACAATTCATATTTATGTTTGCTTTTATAATAATTACACAGATAAATTCTGAATTTGCTTACCCGCAGGCCTGTTAGCGTTTCTATATTGCCTAGCAGTTTTTTGTTGGCCTTGTCGAAGATTTTGAAAGATTTTTTGAAGCTTGCGTATTTGCCGCACACCCGGCATGTATTTTTTAACAATTTATTTGTTACTTTTGCCATGGTTTTTAATGAAAACAAATTTTTATAATAATAGAATAATGAAGAAAAAAAGATGCGCGGATGTTTCGCGTTGCCAACTATTCGGCTTTAATTGTGTTGTCATGCCATTCACAGGGAATGCTTACAGCTGTACTGTAAATAACAGAGTTGCGTCCAACTTAACAGAGCTGCAAAGCACGTCATGTCGGGTTTGGAATGGTAAGTTTCTAATGAAAATAAACAAATAATTGTTTATAAAAATCTATTTTCCATATACAGGGTTTGCGCACCGCGCTGCTATCAAGTAACCAAAAATCACCTACCTAGCCATGTGACGGAAGAACATCCACTTAAACAGCAAGCGACCATCGCTTCGGTGAGTTAAAATAAAAGCCGACACCCAATTATGAAAATTTAATGAAAACTATTTTTACCAGCCTGCAGATAATAATCCGCTGAGCTTGGCATTGGCCCTAGAAGGCACTGATCCGTTGTCCAAGTTTGCGCGACTGGAGCAAGAGCTCAACGATCCCTTGAGTCAAATGGCCAGCGAGTTTGTAAGTAAATTACGATAAAATCTAATAATTAGGTGACTAAGCAATTTGTTTTTAATAGCCGCTTAAGTCCAAACGCAACAGTACAATTGAGATCGAGGATACAACGCTGAATTGGAGCACTCGACGCCTGGGTATACTGAATCGCTTTACCACCAATGAGAAGCTATCGCTCTCCACCAGTTTCCTATGCACCAGCAGCTCGGAAGGCGGCGGGGAGAACTGTAAGAACCAAACGCCCACTTTTTTTAGATTTATTTGCTAAAAATGTTCGCGCCTCTCGCTGCAGTCAAGGCACAGACGGTGGTCGCCGACAAGGTAAAGTATCGACTGGAGCAGTTGGATCATTTTGACGATGGCAGCCTGCGACACATGATGGACCTCACCCAACAGGAGTACATTCAACGCTTCGATCAGCTGAAACAGGAGCTTATCCAATCCTGGCACAGTGATCAACGTGTCAAGGCATTGAAAATAGCTATACAATGTGCCAAAATGCTCTCAGACACCAGAGTACTCCAGTTCTATCCCAGTCAGTATGTGCTCATCACGGATATTCTTGACGTATTTGGCAAACTGGTTTACGAACGATTGCGTGCCAAGGCTGCAGGTTCACCGGGTGCATCAGCAATGTTGTTGCAACGAGAACGGGATGCAGCTCGTGATACCTGCCAAAATTGGTTTTATAAGATCGCTTCCATAAGAGAGTTGCTGCCGCGTCTTTATTTGGAAATGGCCATATTCAAGTGCTATGAGTTTCTGACGGCTTCACAGCAAGAAATGGAGCAAGTGCTGCTTCGCTTGACCGGTCAGTTACGTGGCATTGCTGATCCCCTCGTGTCCACCTATGTGCGTTGCTACTTGGTACGCGTTGGAGTTCCAGTGACGACCAGTAAGTTGTATATACGCGACAACTTTAACGACTTCTTCATCATGTATCCCCAGGTAAGTGAATACTATTCCTCAACTTAAACGAAATTCATAAACTCCTCTTCTATGACAGATCTTTCGCTTAGTGGCCCGGTACAACTTGCATCCGGAGATTATAACAGCCAGCGCCTATCTACAACTATATGCTCCAGCTCTGGACTTTATGCTGCAGTGCCTCGTCCACAAGTGCGATCTATACGCACAAGAAATTCTTGGCGAGTGCACGCAGCTGAAGAACAAGTAAGCAAATCTAATAGGCATTAACTTAAATGTTAACATTTCAATTTTTTACTTATTTTAGCGGCGCTATGGTCTTGTCCATACTGAACTCTTTCAAAAGTGAATTTATTGCTGCACATGCTTTGGAGTTCTTGGAGCTCATTAACAACTGCGATACACCTGGCATAACTAAATCGCAATTGCTGAGACCCTTAGGCAGTTGTGTGAGCAGCCGTGCTCCGTTGCAGGAGCAGCGAGTTCTCTTCCTGAATGCTGCATTCCAAATCATTAACATTCTCAACGATCCTAATGAATACATCCATTGTGTGGAAACCTGGACACCTTTTGTAGCCCAATTCTTTACAGTATGTAACTATAGAGTTGTTTTGGCTGAGTTATTAAAATTATTTGATTTATTTTATAGATTCATGAAGTGAATCGTCTGCTAGGCGAACTGAACTCACGAATGTGCCTGGGCAAAGCCTATGAGAAGCATTATGGCATACTGCAAAGCATCTTGACGGGAATAATGCAACACTATCGCAGCATCGAGTTATTACTTATACAACCGTATTTTCTGCCCTACCTCGATCTGTTTCACAAGGAGTCAGTGCGCGTGGAAGTCTGTAAATCTATACTTAGTTATTACCGTCAAAACAGCGAGGAACAAACCTGCGATGCTGTTGTTACCAATGCCCTAATGTATATTGGCAAGATACTCAACGATTCAGTCAAGTTTGTTGCACCAAAACTTTCAAATTAATTTCTATACTTATAAAGAGACTTTGTTATTTTAGTGCGCTTACTGTAGAAGATGAGCGACGTCAGATATCGCAGCTTATCAATGGTTTCATAAACAAGGTCCACTTTGGACGGGATCTGGAGCGTCAGCTCAGCTTTTATGTAGAAGCCCGTGGCACATTTAGCAACCTGGATGCTGTCTACATCACTTTAGTGCACGCTACCTGCAAGCTGACCATGAGCTCAACTAGTCGACAACTTAGCAAATCTTTGGGTTTCATTAAAGCCTGCATCGCCTATTGTTTCATCACCATTCCTAGCATCACGTCTGTGCAGCAGAAAATGGACTTATATCTGCTTTGTGGCCAGCTGGCACTGCGCCATCTCTGTCTGGGACAGGGTAACTGATAACTGCTCTTGATTATTTAGATCTTTACTCTAACCAAAATGGTTATTTCGTTTAGCTGATGCCTGTTTTGAGGCTGCACTGCAACTGGTTGACGAACTGCCCACCGTAGCCGTGGACTTTGAGGGTAAACCTCGCTGCCTGGAACGCTATCTGGTCGCCTACTTGTGCAATATGCTGGCCACATTGATTGTAGTGCCGGATAGTCCAGAGCAGGGAGTGTTATATTTTCTGCGATTGCTGCTGGAAATTGTGGGCAGAAGATCTTTTAAGCCGAACAGCACAGCTCCCACCATTATTTATCTGCACGCTCTGGATATGCTATACGTGCAAAGTCTAGAACAGTTTCCCTATCACATCGACGGAGTGATTTCCAACGATGCACTTTATGGACATGATCCCAAGTTTCTGGTGGAGGTAAACAATCTGTGCGGTCAGGTTGTGGATGCCATACTGTTACAGCTGAAATCCCTGGGTGCTGCACAGCAGCAACGTGCCCAAGCTCACCTTTCCATGGAACTCTTTATGCGCATCGTGCGCTATGCGGATCTAGACAAGGAGCCGCTTTGTCAGCTGGCCGTTAAGCTCTGGCTCCTGGCGAACAAGTCACAGGCCGAGCTGGACTCTGAGACAATTGTGCGTTAAATGCTTAAACTAATTTAATGAAACGTATTATAATAATCCCAATCCTTGTATTGCAGCCACAAACGCTATGCAGCGTGGAACACTTCTATAAACTGGTCAAGGATGCAGCACCAACGCGTGCCCAGACGATTGCCAAGCTGCTACTACGTATGCGGGATAGCTGCAGCTGAGTAACTGAGATATAGAGATATAGTTACTAAAAATATTTATATATATATATGTGTATATGAGTTGTGGACAATCAGGCGTAAATTGTTGCTTGGTTACCATGAAACTACTTGAATTTCGTTGTGCAATCAAATGGCTGAATTAAGACTTAAATATTTAGAGTACATAACAAATTAATCTTATGACTTACGTTTGACTGAGATTAATGCTTGTGCTAACAAATAATTAAACAGCATTTAAGTAAATTAGTATTAAATGCGCAGTTCTGCTTTATTTTTAATGCGTTTATTCAAAAATTTTGGATTGCTTTGGGCCCAGTTAGCGCAAAGGGCCCAAAAGGAATCTAAGCTGTGCGTTCTTTAGATTTGCAAAAAAATGTAGTTGTAAAAATATGCATTACATTTGTTTTTTTGTGTTTTCATTTAATAATTTTTCTTTGTGTGTTCTTGTTTAGTTTAAAACATTTGAGGCAATTTGTCGATTTGTTTTTTGCGTGTGCATTTCATAAATGGCTAAAACTATGGCTGACAAACTCGAAGGATCACACATGACACATGGACAACTTACAAGATATACGAGTATGTTTAAACAAAAGCGAGATGAGTGGAATACCAATTAAATAATATAGTTATATGCAAAATACACTACAAAAATTATGGGTATTTATTTATATATATGTGTGATGAATTCGCATACGTAGTTGTGAGTGCGTTTAGAAATTTGTCTCCTTAAATTCCTTGGACTGCAGCACTGGTGCCACATTGCCATTTCCGCCGCCACCGCCACCACCACCGCCTCCGCCTCCTCCTCCACTTCCTACTCCTCCACCCTCTTCCTCCGCAGCAGGTCCACCTACAGTATAGGCCAGCACAGTGGCATGATCTAGCTTGCCTGGCAACGCGGTGAAGGCGCTGCTGTCTACTATACGCTTGCGTGCCGCTCTGTGCTGCATGCGATTCAGTTGCACTTCCCGCTTGACTCCATCGGGACCTGTGGACAGTTTGTAGAAGAGTTCGCGCTGCTCGAGCGTCTTGCGACGTGCCGAGGTAATCATGCGCACAAAATCGATGAGAAGATGGCATAGACGTCGCGCCGACGAGCAGGGCGAGAAGGTGCCATTGATGCCGTAGCTGAGTAGATCCTCTAGACGGTAAAGGGTTAAGGCATGTCGTTGCGGTCCAGTGACCAGTGGCAGGCCCATCGCTGACTTAGGTATGCGCTGCTGTGGCGGCACTGGATTGCTCAACGGTGTGCCCGAGGTGACGCCATGCCGGGCATCGATCAGCGTCTGGGAACGCATGTATTTGGGTCGACTGGGCACATTGCTGGGTGGACTGCCGGCTTTCGGCTGACGTGTTCGACTCGGTGGCGTGGCGGATGAGGGATGCAGTCGAGCGTATATGGCAGAAGCGCTTTTGTTTTGTCGCTTGGATGCCAGATTGCCGCCGGTCTGCAGCTGTTGCAGTTTGACGTCAGGTGTCCAGGCCTCGGCGAATTTACCTACGACAGGATCAAAGTTATCGCTGATGCCATCGGACGTGAGGAATACAATGTCGCCACGCTCCAGGGTGCTCATGGAGAATGTGAGATTGCTAAGTTCCGGTTTGTTGCCATCGGCGGGGCCAAGGGCGCCCAAAGCATCGCGCATGTCCCGCATGGAGCTAATGTCATGGGAGCCCTGTGTCAACTCCCGAACGCCATGCTTCTTGGAGTACACATAGCCCAGGGAATCACCCACATTGCAAGAGCACACCACATACTTGCCGGGTGCACCGTCCAACGGCAGCACCACCGCAATGGTGAGTGTGGAGAGTGCACCACCGACCTCCAGAATACAGCCATGTCCCTCCCACAGACTGCGTAAGAGGCTCACGAATAGTTCCTGTGTCGTGGTCGCCAGACACTCCTGTGCCTGCCCAAACACGGCACGATCTAGGTAATCCAAACAGCCATGCACCGCAGAACGAGCAGCCAAACGAGCACCGTCACCTGAGGCACAACACAAAAGGATTAGTCAAGTGAAGAAGGTTTTGGAGGGAATAACTCACCCCAGTTGACGCCGTCGGCCATAGCCATGGCAGCGGCTTCGCCACGCACCACACAGCCATAACAGTCGGCAATCGGATTGCCCATAGGCTCTTTGGTCAACATGTTGTTCTCGTACAGGGACACCGAAATGCCGTACGCGAAATCACAATCCATTTGCCAGTTATCCACCCCGGCAACGGGTGTGGACAATGTGCTCTGGCCGTTGCTGTTGTTGGTTGTCGTTCCCGTTCCCGCTGTTGTTGTGCTGGGATTCCCGCTTTGGTTGCTCACAGCCTCGCGCAGTAAACGCTCTCGTTCCGAGTGGCCATCGGATGTGGTACGTGTATGATCAGTCTTGGCATTCAACAGATTCTTGTTGTTCTGATCTTGGGAGGCATTGCTGACCATGCTGACCACAATGGTGGTGGCCTTGCCACCAGCCTCTGTAGCAGTGGCCGGCATAGAAGTCAGACTGTTCTTAGAGTTTTTGCGGGAACGCATGCCTGCACCAGGAGCTGTGCTCCCTGTACCTCCTCCTGTTGTAGTTGAGCCTGTGCCCTGTGGCATCTGTTCCGTGCTACTCTGTCGCCTGGACCCCGTGGGTCGACCAAACTTGTTGCTTAGCCGTGTCGCAGTGGACACTGGCTGTGTGCTCTTCCGTACTCCGTAGACATCCTCGTTCTCCTGCTGTGTGTCGATGAAGTCAATGTCATCCGCATAGCTGGCACTCAGATGCAGCTTGGAACGCTTGATGCCCGTTAGACCCTCGTCGGGACCTGTACAGGCGGCAGTAATGCTGTCCGTGCCACTGGCATACCTGCCCAACTTGAGCACAGGCATATCTGTGGGATTCTGGCCATTGTAGATCTCTGGTCCGCCGGGCAAGAACTCACGCTGCATGCGTCTAAGAATTGGAATTGGAATTATTAGTTAGTTATTAGCTAAACCAGCGCTGCCAATCTAGCCTTTTTTCGGTTACATTTCTGTTTCTCCGACTAGAAATGCTCATCCCTGATGTTTAGTGAGTCAACTTACCCCTCCAGATATTTGGTTATAAAGCTGCCATCGTCCGTCTCCTCGTTGCCATTCATACGTCGCCGTCCATCCCGTGGCTCCGCAATAAAGCTCAATTGTCGAAAGTACGTGGTGACCTTTTGGCGTAGCGAAGGCATCTTAAAGCCACTGAACTCTCACCAACTTCTCAATTAACAATTCTTTTTAATTACTGTCTCCGTGGGAAGAGTGCAGCGTTGGGGAGGTGGTGGGTACCGGGTCTTATGCTGGTGGTGGTGGGTTCACCGCCTCCAATTACGGTGCATTCACCTCATCGGCAGCAATTGTTGTTGTCGCCTGCAGAATTTGGAGTAGAGAGAATTTACTTGTTTAATTATCAATAAATTATGCAATTAAATGAGGCATCATCTTCAGGATGTGCGCTTTTCTGAAGGCCGCTGGGCATGCAGACTAGGACTCAAAAGGATGATTAACCCACCTCCCACTCCCTACACCTCATCTCTATACTCTTTCCTGTTTACCCCTTTTCCATTTCTCGATTTAGTCCCTAGCTTGCATTTTAAATGGCCATTCACTCCGAGTCTTGCTCATTTCAAATGCAGGGACTGAGAAAAAAACAAGTCATAAGGCACTTAGGTGAGCTTGACGGCCATTAAATACCCTGTAAGCATACAAAATTCAACTAATGTAGTAATTTTAGACTTATTAAGATAACATAAGTGTTTAAAACTATTAGAAATCTTAAAAAAATCTCACTCTCCCTACTTGCAAAAGTTACATACGCCGCCAGCCAGCTATAATACCCCCATTAAGCCCATTTAAAAGATTGCAGGGTATACAAAGCGTCGTTGAGCGGGTAGCGGAAGCTCGAGGGGAAACATGATGAGGTTTTTTTTTTTGCAGAAGATTCGCGTCGTTTCAAGTTTTAAATGACGCAACTTTTGCGGGATTTGTATGATTAATGAACTGTCGGTTGTGCCGCTCCATGTGAAATGGGGCACTACTCGGTAGAACTACCCGTAACAGAATTGGGATTGTTCTCTTCTAAGTTATCTTAAATTTCAACTAGACACTTGGCATTCAGTTGCATTGTGATTAAGGGTGTAATAAGCTAGTTTAACAACAACAAAAGGCAAACAACAATAGCAATAAATATTGCTAAGTACGTTTGTAATGTGTGATAATCTTGAAATACAATAGAATTCCAAGAGCAGAGATGGATTTGCGCACAAGCGGTTTATGTAAGAGATCCACTGAGTTAGGCAGTGATTGTCTGACAGTTACCCAGTGAAATGAACTTATAAGCGATGAAAGCTATTTTTGTTTATTTTGTCAGTGCACTAATATGCCCGCTTTGTTAACCACTTTATAGAGTATTATTAATCAACAGCAATAACTGCTGGCAGTTGTTGATGTTTGTTTATACAATGTTGTTGTTGAACTTGCTTCAAATTATATCGCATAGAGCAGTTCTAGTGACTAAAGACAAGTTGGCGCCTTTCTAGGCGATTATCAGAAATGCTATTTATCATGTGACACTTTTTTATTACAATATATGTAAGTATATATGCAAGATCTTTTAAATATAAATTATTTTGGGGTTTCAAAAAGTCAGCTGAAACTTTGCCTTAGAAATGTTACTATATGTAAATATTTTATTATTTCAAAGTCAACTTTCGTCACTAGCTAGAGTGACAACCAACACCAGTCTGTCAGTTTTCAATTGTCAGTGTTGGGTTACTTGAGATCCATTGTGGTTGCTTAATAGCCCAGGCCATTAGGCACGTGTCAGAGCACGACAAATGGACAATCTTAATAGAGTTGCCTATACATTGCACAAATTGAGCTTGATTTCGATTACTTGCAAGAGCAATTTGAATATATTTTACATTTACATTACTAAATTTCCATTTTAGGGTTGCCATCTGTGAGTTAAGTGCTGCCAGAGTTGACAACTCAAAATGATTTGCATTCATTTATGACTGAACTGACATAATTGCAACTTTTGTATAGAATTCAAGTGGATTTTGATCGACAACGGATGGTAGAAGTAGTAGGCGTTGAGGGAGTGCTGCTCTCGCCGCCAGGTGGCGCTACAAAGTGGAGCAAACCGAATGTATAGAAATGTAAATAAAAGGAAATTATGTAAATTGCTTTGGGTCTCTCTAAAGCGGATGCTGTGGAACATGTGGATTATGTGGATTAAGTGTATTGTTTGCTGTAGATTGTGGGATTGTGTGATTGTCATTGTGGGTGCGGTCAGCCTTTTGTGGTTGTAATCTCAGCTATTCAATCGCAGAATACGAATCATGTTGTTGCTTAATTGAATTGCTTGCGGTGCTGGAGTGCAACATTTCAATCATGTTGATTGAAAAAGAAGTGCACTCTCAATGCGCTTCACTGTACCTCCAAGGCACGTCGCCAAAACACTGTGGAAATTGGTTAATTGAACTGTGAAAAGGAAGACACATGGGTGTGTGAAAATTACACTTCTAGAACTGTGGTAGTCCCCATAGACTGCAATTTGGTTCGGTTCATTCAGTTCTGCGGTCTCACTTGCCTTGGGTATATAATTAAATTACTTTTTCTTGTTGAATTCACAGCGATTGATGCGTGATCTGTCAGAGTCACTAGGGGAAGTTCAATTCAATTGCCTTACGAGTTCTTGAAAGCTAGACGATGGCATTGGGGAAGGTCTTCGGTGAATTGAGACGGCGGAGAGTCAATGTGCGTGAGAGAGGGGAAAGGAAGCTAGGGGTGTGAATAAGGGAAGAGTGGGAGTAGTGAGAAAGAATGATAGCGAGAGAAGACGGGTCAGCGGAGAAGAAAAGTAAAGAGGCAGTGGAAGAATTTTGAAAGAGTGTAGAAAGGAAGGGAGCTAGAAGAAGTCAAGGAACGATGAGTGAAATAGAAAATAGAAAAAGGAAAAAAAGGAAATTCAGATGATGGGAGAGATAGACAGAGGCAGGTAAAGAAAGGTAAGTTAACGTTAAGGAGTAAGAAACAAAAACAGATAAAGCAAAGGGGATCGTAGAAGAAACGAAACTAATAAAGAATGTAGAACGGGAAGATGAAAGAATAAAAAGAAGCCAAATAAATAAAAAATTACTAATTTATACAATAAAATACCTCATTCAACTATTCTTTATTCCAATCAATTCTATACCCCCAACGACTTCTTATGCATTTACTTTGTGCTCTAATTAATAAAAGATCTCTGCGTTCCTCATTTCCCCACTCAACCCCAGTGCCAACCCTATTCCATATGTGTATAAATATTCCCCCAGTCGTGTGCCACAATCAATCGACACTTTCGACCCAGAGTCCATATTCGAGTCATCAACATTTTCAACACTCTCAGCTAATCAGGCGTGAAAATAGACCTAAAAAAAAACGCAGCCAACAATTGTGCAAGAATGAAAATCAGATAAGGGGCCTAGGGGGGTACAAGGGGCGGAGAGAGGCATGGGGTGTTGAAATAATTGTACATAAATATTAAACACATTTAAGTTGAATTTAAATGCAAACATTCGAAACGAAAATAAGTGAATTTTGTTTAAAGTATGAATGATAAACGTCTTCCTGCCTCCGCCGATCTAGAAGCTATAAATACTGTAATGCTCGTATTTATAGTAACACCAGATGGCACAAAAATAAAAACCAAAAAAATTCACTCCCAGCCAAACCCAACCCAAATAGCTATGACCTGGAAGCGACCCAATCCATTCCCTTCCGATCCGCTCCCATTCGACCCGTTCGTTGTCTATTTTGAATTCTTTTTATATTTGCAAATTCACTTGAAAGATTTATTTTATTTACATACGTGTGTTTATTTGTTGTGGTTAGAGCCGGTATGTGAAGAGTGTAGAGGGTGTATTAGGTTCGTGTGGGTTAAAATCTTTCTTTTTTGGGGTGGAATAATTTTTCAAAGTTTATAGTTTATAATATTTACATAGGAAAAAGTGTAATTTAATGATGTATTATAAAACATATGATTTTTTATTTAATAAGCTTAGTTTTTTCGGTGTAGTACTCAGAAGCTATTTAAACTTGGCTTGTGTAGTTTGCCTATTGTGTATGCAAATCACGTTTGCTGGAGAATTTTGTTGGACACATAAAAAAAACCGCTTAACAATAGAAATTCTTAAAATATTCCCAACAAATTGTTCAAATTATTTAAATGACACAAACTACTAAATGCGCTCGAAATGGATTTAAATGTAGTATGTATGTATTAGCACAGGAAAATAATGATTGTTTAAAGATTATTTAGTTTATTATTTTTTTTAAGCGTTTTATAGCAAGTACAGCGTCTTTTCTAGTCGACTAACTCTACACTTAATTTGAATGTTGCGTTGTTGCTGCATTTTCCACTAATTGATTGAGTGAACCCATTGAAAGAGTTTTTCCTGGCCTCGTTAATTGCATTTAATTTAATTTAGACAAGGCCACATATCAGAGATGAAAGCGTTGCAAGGACAACTTGCAACTGCAACTGGTTGCATCAAAGGCACAGAAGGATTAGGCTCATATATCATTTCTAAAGACCGGGCAACCTTGTGGTCTGAGAGGCAGGTTCTATTTCTTCTTTTATGTGCGAGCTGCTGAATAGTTGTTGATTTAATGCTCAGCCAGAGGAAAACGAGGAAAAGAGAAAAAGTCAACAAACAAGTTAGCAAAGAGTGTTGGCCTCTAGGGAGGAAGGGAGTGTGGGGAGTGTAGACAAGTGGGACCAACAGACAGAGTTAATAGCTGGCGGCTAAAAGCCACAATAACAAATGCGTCAACAAATGTTGTTACTGTTTTGCTTGTTGCTGTTGTGGTGCGGCATCTCAAGGTAGAAATTGCATTCATTCGTGGATTTAGCCATAAGTCAAGTGCAGCTCAA
Organism: Drosophila nigrodunni; assembly: GCA_020829145.1. NCBI lineage: Eukaryota > Metazoa > Arthropoda > Insecta > Diptera > Drosophilidae > Drosophila > Drosophila nigrodunni. The sequence goes on from JACVCZ010000001.1 coordinate 15,435,391, forward strand.
AGTCATTTGCGAATATGTTGTTAAGACAAAAGCCCAAAGACATTAAGACATAACACGGAAAAGAAAGCGAATGTGTTTCTTTTTGTCTTTCTTTGTTTATTGTCTGTTGAAGCCAAGTTTGAGTTATGTTTTTAAGCTGAAGGCCATCAGTCATAAGTTGGTTAACCGTCAACACTTTGTGTAAAACAAGATTAAAGAAATATTTTTAGGAGACTGTAAGAAAATGTTTCAAAGGGTTTCAAGAAAATTTCATTAATCGGGATTGGCAACTAGTTCCATAAATACTTTTCAGTCTACTACTGCTCCGATAGACACGTAAGGTAGTTCCCCCCGTCATACCCACTTAAATTTATTGTCCACCGTATACAGTCTGTGTCTGTGTCTATTTCGAAGCTAAGCAAATGTTTAATCAGGTGTAAGAACGCCAAAATGAATCATAAAACACGTCAGCAGAGTCCAGAAATATCTAAGCAGACTGCTTCCCCTCGGTAGCTGCTTTGTGTAAAACTCTGGAAACGCTTGGGGCTCCATTAAAATGTGTCTAATTAAAATTGCATGCGATGAAAATGTCGCACAACAAAAAAATACATGAAAAGCACACAGAAATCGCATACAATGGAGTTCCTTCACCTCAGAGTGGTTGGGTTCTCTTTACATAGCTATTTACCATTAGGTGGCTACCCTGTGCATACACTAGGTGGGGTGTACCAGTCTCGGCGCATTGCTTAAATTGCCAGCTAATTGGCTTTTGAGTGGTTGTTGTGCGTGGTGCGTTCATTTCCTGCAGCAAAAACAATTTGCATTAATGCCAAAAGGAGTGTGGGTAAGTCTCCTGCACTCCCCTTTTCCCGCTCTATCCCCGTCCACGATGTCAGCTTCATTCGATTAATTCAACACTTGTCAAAGTCCATGAATTGTACGTGACAAAAACTGAAAGTTACAACGACACAAAAATCCATAAAACCAAATTTTCCTACAGTTTTCTAAATGCTTTTTACATCTGTAATGCATTCAGCTGGGGTATTCTTGGGGGGCGTGACAAAGTGGGGAATGTGGTGGGTGGCAATCTTAGTGTGTCAAAAGTGCACTTTCACATGCAACGAGTTGACGTCGATACTTGGAGTCAGCCTGTATTTTATCGCCTGAAATAATGACGTATTGCTTTTTCCAACCCCTTTCGAGGACATTGAGCCTTGAGTGTGTGCGTGTGAGTGTGTTTTATTGTGTGTGTGCACACTGTTCTCATATCGCTCATTTCCGTTGCATGTTTTTGTTCTGAGCTTTTGGGGTCGCGCCTCTTGGCCCCGTTTCTTGAGGGGACCCCAAAAACTTGAACGAACTTCTTAAGTACAAGTAAGTAAATACTTAAGAAAAACAAAAAAATGACTTACTAAATAGGCCAAATGGTGGTTTCATTTCTTTTTTGGCTTAAGTCTACATAATGGGGGTTTACTGTAATTGCAAGTCCAAGTCTATATGGAACAAAGTTTGTAGTACTCCGTCAAAGTTTTCCAAATCAACGTCAAATATTTAACGCAGCGTTGTCAAATTTAAAATGCACTAAAAATTGGCAACGCTGTAAGTTTACATCAAGTCTTAACTATATATAAAGTAGGCATAATATCTGTGTTCTTTATTTAGTTTGAAGCTAAGAAAATTCATGCTAAACTTACTAAAGACAAATATTTATGGCAGTGTGATCAAATTTACAAGAACTAAGACACACTATTACCATCTTGTGCAGACCTTAAATTCTATACTCTATAAGTTATTTCAAAAAGGGATGCAAGACCAGTCTTTTCATCCAACAAATTGGTGTTCCTGGTTAAATGAAAACATGACAGGCAGTAGCTGTAGTTTATTCATGTAGGATTTGTAAACGTATATCACATGAATAAATTAGCCATGGGCACGGCTTCAGGCTTAGCCTGACTGGGAAACCGACAGGCTTGTCTGTCTGCCAGGCATACTAATAAGTTTAATAAGTTACAGCAATTGAAAAATCAACTTCACAACAGCAAATGCAGAAACCCCTTTAGCGAGTGGGAGATCAGGAAACAAATGGAAAGACAAAGTCAAAAATACTGGGCAAAAAATGTAAATGAAATCTAAATGGTTGGGGTATCCAATGAAAAGAAGTCAAGGCCCGGCCAAAGAACTGTGCGAGACTAAAAAGCAACAAAGACAAAGACAAAAAAAAAACGACATTCATGGCAAACAGCAACTGCAATTGAAATGCCCACGTTCGAGGTATACCCCTCAATCCCCAACACGATACTCTATCGGGTGTCAAATGTCTGCCCACTGACAACAATTTAGCAGTGCCAGGTGCCTTAGTGCTCTACCCGATACTACTCTATTTACGAGTCTTTAGGTTTCTAATTTGAGTTTCATTGGCCGGATTAGTCATCGTGTCAGTTGGTTGACCAATCAATAGAGACGGCGCGTGCTTTGTGTTAAGTACAGGGTCAAAAACTGGAAAAGAATTCAATGAACTTTTGTATCACAAAGGCAAAACATTTCAAACGCAGATTGAAACGATTTTTTACTAGCAATTAAAGTCACACTTAAAAAAAGAATTAAATTATTGGTTTTGTTTCCATATAATAAAAAATAGAAGTAATTAAATAAAAATGGAAAGAGATTAATTTTTTTTTGTGTTCATTTTAAATAAAATATTTCTTTAGAAAATTGCAAAAAGTTACATAAATTTAATGATTTCTGCATATTTTAAAACCTGTCTTTAAATGCTTTTTTACCACCAAAATAAACTTATTTAATTTTATTTAGTTTCTTTATTTCTAATGTGAAATTTTTAGCTGAAAATTCCATCTGTCTACAAACTGTTTATCTGCGATTAATCTATTGAAACAAATCATACTCTCTTTAAACTTTTTCCAAATTCTTTGCTGAATGCTTCCCCGCTCTGTTTCACATACTTTGTTCGGAATTAATTGCATTTAATGATTACGATGAGAGTGAATCATCTGCAAAACTGGCTTTCTAAGCCGAACCACTATAAATTTAGCCAATTTAAGCTTTTAAATTAAGATTATAGCGAAATGATCAGTCATTTAAAGACTGTAGGCCACAAATAGACGCATTACTCATAAATTGATTAAAGTTTTTTGCTCAATAAAATGCAGTAAATTGTTCAATTGTTAAAGAAATAAAAATGGGAACTCTATAAAAATGAAGTTGGCAAACAAATCGAGCGCAAACAGAGCAAACTACGTATATCAAAATACCATTGAGACAACAAAGGAGAAACCGAATGGTTTCTGGTTGCTCCATAGCAATATGGCTATAATGGGTAGGTGGATGGGTGGTTGTCTGGACGGAGCGCCAGTGTGGCGTGGTATAGCGTCAGTTGTGGCAGGAGTTAGACAGTCTGAGTACAACTTTATGCAGCATCCCTCGTTGGTGCGGACAACCAACAACCCCAAGTAGAACTCCCCAAAGAAGTATTTATGACGAAATATGGGAATGCATAGTTCAGTTCCAGCTGCTGCTGCTACAAAAAGAAAAGTTACAACAACGAGACCACAAGAACAACAAAATTCTTTGTCTTCTGGCGAAAGTGATTGAATTCCAACAATATTCGTGGCGCCACACGCTTCTGTCTGTGTGTGTTGGTGCATGTGTGAGGAGAAAAACTTTCTTTACAAAAGTGTTGAAATCAGCTGACAAGAAAAACGGAATTTAAAAATTAAGTGCAAGTGTTAAATGTAAATGCAAATCTTTAAAAAATGATAAAATAAACATATCAATTCTGTTTTTGGGTTTGTGTCATTTTGATTAACAAACAATCTTTGTAAATTTAATATTATTGTATTTATTTGTCGTACAAGTCGACTGATAGGTGCTACCCATAAAAAAGGGTTTGAAAAGGTTTTGATCTCATTGAAAGAAGAAATAAAATTTGTTTTTGGTGTAAATATCAGAAAACTTTCTGGCACTGATTACATATTTTGTTGCTTATTAAAACTACCGTCTGAATGCACCCATGCGTAACTCTTTTAGTTATCGCAGACAGCACAGATTAAATAAATAATTTGATCTTTTTCTGAACGTTTTTCTGCTGCCAATTTACGACTTTTACTTGCACCATTTTGGGTGCCACAAAGCGGCTAACATTTTGTGGCTGGACAGGGTATATGCAATTTAGAATTTCATTTCCTGTTATTTTCCGCTAGGCGTTTATACCGCAGTTTACACAACCAGGAGCATAGCACCACAAGGACCCCAGGGACCCAACAGACGACAAAAACACCCACGATACGTGTCCAAGGTATTGTAAAGGTCCTTCTCCCCTTTCCTCCCTCTTAGCCATCCTCAATCAATTTACTGCCTGCCGTGCATGTTATCCTTGGCAAGTGTTTGAGCTTAAAGCCTCGAAACGTCATTATCTCATCATTATTATCATCATCATCATGATCGGGCGTGTGTGCCTGGTGGTTGCATGGCATGAAAAACCAAATGAATTGCCTGCTGCAATTTCAAACTGCCAAATGTTCTGTTTTGCGCAGTAAAAATAACCCAAGGGACTGGACAGTGAGAGGAGAAGGGTAAAAAGCGGGGGAAGTTGAGCGTAAAATTTTTTTTAAAAAAATTATGTACAGAAATTATAAAAAGAAAGTAAATTTTAAACTCAACTAAAATATGCCCTGTACTTGCGGCATTTCGACAGCAATTAATTACCAAATTAATTAAAATAAAAGCCACACATTTGTGGTGCCAGTAAAATTAAGTATACGTAAAAGGACAAAGATCTTTTATCTAGTTAAGCACTTTTCGTCCTGATAGGTTATCAAAAGCAAAAGAGTGTTGTAAAACGTTGTGGAAATGTAATATTAAGGAATGGCAAGGAAAATGAAATAAAATATGCAGTTGCAATTGATAATTAAGTGTAATTATCACCATTTGACACTGAAGCCACACTTTGTTAGACCAATTTAACGCGATTTTCAGTTGAACAATTGCAAAACTTAACACGATGTTCATAACGAAATAAGAAACTGGTTATTGCAACAACAACAGCGAAAGCTTTTGCGCTGTTATTTCTGTTGTTGTTGTTGTTATTGTGGATGAAGTGTGACGGCGACGCGTCGCAGCAGCTGAGATTTTGCAGCTGTCCGTGAAGCAAAACAGCAGGTGAATCAGAGGAGGTTTCCCCCCTCGCACACACGCGGACACAAAACAACAGGCAGACACAGCCACCGCCGCCACCACCACAGCAGCAGCAGCAACAGTAAAAACAATGAAGACATCGGCCAAGTTGAATGACAAAAGCAACAAAAAAAGATAAACACACGCATACTGTCGCACTCAACTGCGTGTGTGTATGCGTACGCACGACACAAAGTGGAGCAGGGCACAAAACAAAATAAGACAAAAACAAAGAGTCAAAGTTGATGGCCAAACGACAACGACTAAAAAATCAATAGAAGTAGGAAGCATAAAGGACGCGAAATAGTGAAAAGCAACAGCATAAATATAATTACAACATATACTTACAATAATTGTTGTTGCCGTTCTTATCGGGTGCTTTTGGTTGGATGCTTTTACATATGTTGGCGCCACACACGCACGGACTAAAAAAAGGAGGGGGCGGGCGGCTAAGGCAAATGTGTGGTGGTGGTCTGTATAAATATTTAACAACAGGGGATGACAAATTGATATTGTCAACGGTTTAAGTCATAAGTTGCACAATTAGAATTTTGAGTTATTCAGATACGCTTTTATGTGTCGCATTGCCGTTTGTTTATTCAAATGTCAATTATACCCGTTGTGTTAAATAAAATTTTGAAGAAATACGCTGCGCACGTCTAGCCACTTTGACTTCTGAAATGTAACTATTATCGGTGCTAAACGGCAGCTTTGCCGATAACAAAGCAAGAAATTAAAATCGACATTGCTGCCAACGTGTTGCAGTAAACTGGCAATGCTCGCAGGTTGGCAAGTCCAAACATATCGATATAATCTTAAATGATAGCTGCTTTGCGATACATTGCGTTCAGCTGGAAACGCGAAGTGTGACCATGTTTGTTTCCTGCGTTTATCGATAAACTAGTAATAATTTGTCTGTCTTCTTTTGCATTTGGCGGCGCTAGCTCGCAAAATTTTCGCAAATAAAATTAATTTAAGTGATTTTAAAGAGAAGCACGCAGTACGTTGACTTGTTTGGTTAACTATACTTTTAAAACACTGGTAAGTTAGTAATTATGAGCCGAAGGTGCCGAATGAAAGCACATCAAATTTGCACACACGCACACATGTACACTGGCGTGTGCTGGCAAATACATTCAGACATGAATTTGCGAATCCCGTGTATCAAATTGTTAATTGTCGCTACTTTGTGCACTTTATAAATGTGCGAATTGTGTTGTACTTATTGTGCATAGCATTATAGCCAATTGTGTTGCCGGTGTGCGAGTTTTTGCGCGGTTGACAGCGGTAAGCGGCGATTGGCGGGCTCACACACATACACAAACGTTGCGACGCGCGCACAAAACACACACACACATACATACACATAGGCATTCCCATGCACACACACAGATAAAAGCACGCACTCACACAGGTGAATGAACTTTTTTGCGTTGTTTTGTAATCTTGATTTTTTTAGTCGTACCTACAAACATTCAAATGTACACATGCCTGTAAGCGATCATACATATGTATGTGTGTGTAGGTGTTCATACATATTTAATTGTTTTGAGTGCGTGATAATAAAAAGCACTTAATCTGCTACTTAGTACGCAACTCCTCAGCCAAGCCGATGATCCTCTACGCGAAACGTTACATTTTTTTTGCAGCTGCATTTCGCACATTTATTGATATTGGCGCTCTTTTCATTGAGTTTGTATTTTTGTACATTTTTTTGTCGAAAATGTCGCATATGTTTTCTTTACTTTTCTTTACATTTGCGAGTTCATTTGCATATTTGCTTAATTTGTTTCAACAGCAGAAACGACAGCAACTGGCGTGCACAATGTTAATGAACCTCTGCTCGCATTTCGACTCATATTTGTACAATACGAAATTAATAATTAATTTCGCACAATTTGTCCGTCTCTTGTCGCTTTGCACGCGTTAAAATATTTATAGATCGCGATCACAATTTTTGTGTGTTCCATGCTTTCCCCAAGAAAGAAAGAAATTTAACAAGTTGTCACTTTTAAAGAAATCTCATATTTATTTCTGTTTTTTTTTTTTTATTTTCAATATTAATTTTAATTGTTATAATATAATTGTTGTTTTGTTTTTGTTTTCTATGTAAGGCAAAGCGTTTTGCATAAAAATACACTTGGTTGGTTTAGTTAAAGAACATTTTGCAGTTGTTCTTTTAGAAATTTAGTTTTGTAAACCATAGTTTAAACTTTAAAGCACTCTATTTTGATGTTTTCTTTAGCTTTACCTACTTTATGTGAGACCAACTGCACCCCGGGGAACTAGATACATTTTTTCATATACCCATTGGGTGATTTTGTTAGAGGCAAGCAGCGAAATTGTTACTAGATAAGCGCATTGAAGCCGAAACTTGGGTTGGGAAATTTATTGTAAATAAATCCCAAGCATTTCACATAATTCATACTATAATATACTTTGTATTTATGTAGATAGTGTATAGAGTATTAATAGTTTTAGTTTCTTTGATTTTTTTGTTGCGTTTCTTAAGGTTTTTTTTTTGTTTCTTGTAGAATTGCTAACTGTAAATAGTATAATGTATACAAAAAATTTAAGTGTTTTACATAAAGAGGTAATTGTAAATTTGATTTACAATAAGATTAAGACATAATATAATAAGTTTAAATACAAGTATAAGAGTAATTATACGTATAATATAAGAACAAGGCAATTTGATTTTGTTGCGGTTTAAGTTTTTGTAAGCTTTTGGTACGTTTTCCAACACTGTCAACGAATTGAGATGCACAGTGTGGTGTGTGTGGGTGTGTGTGTGTGTGTAAGAGAGGGATCGAGAGAGAGAAGGGGATAAATGAAACAGGTAGATAGAGGGGCATTCTTATAGAGGGGAAGCTCAGAGTATGTATTTGCCCTTGCCCCGATGTTCCGCTTGCCGCGTCGACGATGTGACACCTGCCAACAGGTAACTGGCGCTTGTCCCACTGCTGCTGCTGCTGATGCCACCGCCGCCGCTGTTGGTGCTGCCATAGCTGGCATAACTACTGTCATAGCTGCCAAAGCTGGCATATCCGCCGAGCGGCAAAGCGTTTAGCTAAATCATCAATGCCGAGAATGGGTTATACCGCATGATCTTTGATAGCAGGATCCACAGGACCGATGTAATTGCACACAACACAACACCACCCCAACCAAGATCCAGGCTCCATGAGGTTAGGAACACTCTGGCGCCAAGCAGCGGTTTGGCCACAATTGCCACGCCTCCTGGTCGTGCCACAATGCCATCGACGGTGCCGTCGTAATCACTGTCCAGCATCGGACGTCCCTGCTGTCGTTTAAAGTGTATAATCATCAGTGTGAAGAGCGCAAACAAAGCTGAAAAGTTTCACAGGGAAAGTTTTTGTAGAAAGTTTGGTTTTTTTTGAGATATGGACACTTTTTAGCTCACCTGCCAGCAGATACATGACACCTGTAATAAGTATGGCGCTTATTTGACGCTGACAGACTCCAAAGGCTCCCACCAAAGCAGCGCTGCCCAAAATGATAAGGCAGACCAGTGAACAGGATATGGACAGGTTTTGCATTCCTTTCCCAGTCAAAGATTAAAATTTAATTAATTCAAATGTTTTACACAGTAAACACACAATAAGTAGGACACAAAAGGGTTGAAATTTACAAGGGATGAGGATTTCAAAACGTTTAGAATCATAGAAAGTGCCAGAGCAAAGCTTTAAGCGAGTGTTTAGAATGTGAGTAAATGATCATTTACAGGATTATATGAAGGATAAGTAATTTTAAAAGTGTTATACTTCAAATTAGTTAGTTAGTCGATTGGTTTAAACTAATAGAGTTACATAAAATTATATATAGCAGGTTCAACAAATGTGTTATACTTTATTAGTCCTCAATAGTTTATTGTATAGGATTTCAAAAGGCATTAACTGCTTAAAAAGTGTTATACAGTAGGGAATTTCTTTTGGTAGGACTAATTTTAAGTGTTATACTATTATTCTTAATTATAGAAAAGTGCAGTTTTGTAATCAATTTAGGATTAAAATATTGTTTTGTGAGCTCCACTATGACTATACTATCATTACGGTTACGGTTTTTCCCCCAATCAATACAAAATTGCCACTGGCCCGTTTAGAGCTCTATTGCTGTAGCTTCATAAATGTGCACAACTGGGATTCGCAGGAATACCCGCAATCAGAACAACAGTTAAAGTAATTACACAACAGACTGCACTATGTCGATTAAATTCCCCATCGAATACAGCGCAAAACTAACTGACCAAAAACGAATCAACAATTGAGATTTACTGCGCTTGGAATGTGGAGTTTAGACGGAAGATGTGTGGTGTTTAAAACCCAACCGCAGGATGACCCAGTTTGTTGTGGGTTGAGGAGTAAGTGGGAATGAGCATAAGGCACATACGGGTTGTAGGTGCACCCAGTTGGTGACTGCTGCTGGTAATTACTTTATATGTATTAAGTTTCTGTCTGTCGAACATTTGTTATGTCCTATACTCGCCAGTTGTGGCTTTTGCTCTTTCTTTGTCCTGCATTATGTACTCACTTTGGGAATCTTTTCTCTGGGGGATTTGTGTTAATGACTTGTGAAATGTGCGGGAAACAATTTAAGCCTCTGTGGATGAAAAGTGACTTCGGTGATCCAGAAAAACCAAAAAAAAAAGACACGAATATAGCTGGGCAGAGAAGCAACACAGAATGCGAGAAATACATGGAAAAGTTTTTCTTTTTTATTTATGGTTTGGATTTTTGCCGGTCTCTCTTTCTACATACATCTAAGGTGACGTCTAGGGCACAACCTCTACATTCGTTGTTAGTGTGGAAGGATTGAAAGGTGTTTAATGTGTGGAGTATCAACAGATAAAGCGCCAATCAGTTAGGTGCTAAACAATAAGTTGAAAAGGAAAATATATAAATCAAATTAACAAAATTAAGCATTAAATAAAATTAATCGACGACTTATTAACTCTTTATTTTTTGTTTCAGTTAATTTTGTAACACTTTCAATAAAATGTCCGCTGAAGCCGAAGCAATTGTCACAACGGCTGCCGCTGATGCAGCACCAGAGAAGAAGAAAGACGTGGAACCCGTGGATGCAGATACCACGCCGGATAAGGAGAATGTCGCGGCTGATGCTGTCAGCGTAGAGTTGGATCGTGAGGAGAAAATATTGAAGGGCAAGGAATTATTCGGTCTGGGATCACGCAACTTTCTGGTGAAGAGCTACGATGAGGCAGCCGATGAGCTTAGCCAAGTGTGCCAAATCTACGAGGAGGTCTACGGCGAATTGGCCGATGAGCTCGGACAACCTTTGTTGCTGTAAGTTAATCAAACGCCCTACAATCTGTTAAGAAACCAAGTAATCCTTGTGCCACTTATTCTAGTTATGCAAAGTCGCTTATTGCCATGGCTCTGGATGAGAACAAAGTGATTGATGTGCCCGACGAGGCAGCCGATGATGACGAGGAGGACGTTGATGATGATGATGATGAGGAGGAGGATAACGATAATGAGCAGGGTGATGCCAAGGCTGAGAAATCATCTGAGAATAAGGCAAATGGAGCCAGTGCCACCAATGGCAAGAAACTGGAAAGCATTAAAGAAGGCAAAGCAGCTGATGAGGCCGACTCTACAGGTGATGGCGAGAATGGCAAGGCTGAAGGCAGCTCTAAGGCACCCACAGGTGTAGATGAAGTGAGTAGCAGCAATGGTAATAATGCTACAACCAGCAACGATGATGAGCGTCCGAGTACCTCGAATGGCGATGTGACTGCAAGCACCAGCAATGGTGCCTCAGCCACCATGGATGTGGACCAGGAGGATGATAACGAGGAGGGTGATGGTGTTAACTGCAGCTTGCAACTAGCCTGGGAGATACTCGAGGCGGCTGCCAAAATCTTCTCACGCCAGGGACTCAGTGGGCTGCCCTATTTGGCCGATGTGCAAACCGAGCTGGCCAATATTGAGTTCGAGAATGGTATTTTGGATGCAGCACGTGACGATTATGGTAAGAATGGATTATAAGCCACGACTTTGTACATGCACACTAAAACTTGTTTATTTTGTAGAGAAAGCCTTGAAAATACACGGAGAACTGCCTAATAAGAATCGTCGTGCCTTGGCCGAGTTGCACTACAAGATTGGCCTCACCTATCTGATGCAGAAGTTGAACAAGGAAGGCGCTGCCGCATTGCGCAACTCCAGTTCACTCATCGAGGAGGAGATTAAGGAAGCCAAGGCTAAGGAGAATCTCACTGAGCGTGAGAAGAGCAACATGCTCGATATGGAGGAGACCAGACAGGAGATACTCGTCAAGATTCAGGAAATTGAAGAGACACAAGCTCAGGTAAGCATAAGGTATAGACTTATAGACTTGCAACTAACCCAAGGAATTCGTTCACAGACCATTGCTGAAGTTCGCGCTGCTTTAGACAGTTATATCAAGCCCATGGGTAGCAGCAGCAGCGGAAGCGCAGCCGGCGGTGGCGGAGACGCAGCTGCCTCATCATCCACAGCAGCAGCTGCTTCAGCTGCCAATGGCGCTGCTTCCAGTTCATCCAATTCGTCTACAACACCGGCTGCCTCCTCGTCGGCCATTAGCAGCAGTTCGGCCAAGCCAACCGACATCACGCATCTGATCAAGCGCAAGAAGCCTGAGGAACCCAGCTCTGAGGCTGAAGCTCTTTGTTCGCCAGCCAAACGTGCTGCGGTCTAGGTCACTCGATCATGGCTGAACATTCCAGTTAAACATACACCCACTCATTTATACACCCACACACACACACCTCAGCTACTTAAAACTCACACACACATGCATAAGTAATCCTAATCACCACCTTGTCCCACACCTTGCTGTTCTTCTATTTATAAAATATACAGATTTTGTTTACACTCATCCCCTCTATAAGTCTGTAAGATTACAATCACAATTAGTGCTAAGTGCGTGCATAAAATAATGTTTTTATATTAAAGAAAAAGAAAAAAATAATAAGAGAGAAAAGATAAAATGCGTTTACGAATAATTGAACAATTTATGTAATAATTATAAAAGGGGAAATTAACTCCAAAGTAAAGGAATTACTATGAGTTCAGAATTGGATTGAATGCATTCGATTTTCACGGCAAGATTGCACCATAATACGTACTCAGATGCGGCTGCAGTGTGATGACCTGTGACTCACTGTGCTGCCAATCGTTGCGCTGTTCCTCCCCCCTTGCGTTCTCCATGGACCCCGCCAGGTAGTTGACACACGGTGGTGCACCACGCGGAAACTTTGGATTACGTCGCAATTCCTGCAACTGCTGCATGGGCAAATCTATGCATAGCGTCCAAATGCCGCCGTGCATGGGCACCAGAAACACCGAATCCCTTCGATAGCGATGATCGGCTGTTGGTTTTGAGAAACAATAAGTTTAGGAAATTGATACGATTCTTGTGCTAAAATGATGCCTACTCACCTCTCTTATCCGGCTTGAGCACAGCGACCTTTTCGTCCAGCAGCCACTCCAGATGCAAACCGGAACGATTCGAGTAACGATCGAGACTGCTGCGATCCCACGTGACATGCTCCCAGTGATCGGTCATGATAGCGGCACACAGCATGGCTGTCGCACTAGTAGTCATCAGCAGTGTTACAAAGAGGAACAGCACGGGCGGTGGGCCCATACAGCAGCTGGAGCAGCAGGCACTGGCGCCCGTACCACTGCCCATGCCCAGGCCGTCCATGTGAGAGCTAAGCGATGTGGATGTGTCCAGAGCAGTACCGGCAATACCAGATGCACTGCCGCTACCACGACGCTGTATGACTTTGGCGCAACTGTTCTGTCGCAAGAGGATGCTGTTGCTACGTCTCAGACTCTCGACGGCGGCAGCTGCTGCTACTGCTGTGGTTGCGGACGCGTTGCCGGCTGCGTCAAACTGCAAGGAACCGCCAACAACGGACGAGGGATGCTCATAAATGCTATTGTGTCGACTGGGTGCAAAATAATAGCATGTGGTCTGTCTGGGTGCAATCTCGGCTAACTCTGGACCGGCTGCAGCAGCTGCGGCAGGCAACTCCTCATTGCTGCTGGAGTAGACGATCGATTGCTTGAACTGATTGGAGTAGCAGTTCTGTTTGAAGGATTGGGACGATGGTGTCTGCTGCTGCACGTAGAGTGCCTCGTAATCACAGTGATGGGGATTCCTGTAGATCACTGGCCACGAACGTGTTGTCTTCGAGTTATGACTGTAGGTATTGGTCGTGTTTGTTGCTCCAGTTCCAGTTCCAGTTGCTGCTGTGGCTGTGGCTGTGGCAGCGGCACAACTCTCCTCCACCAGCGGTGTCAGTTCGTTTGGTGCCTCAATGTCCACTATCGACTGCTGTTGCTGCTGCTCCTGATCCTCTAGTGGTTGCTGCTGCTGTTGCTGCTCATCCAGTTGCGTTGTTGTTGCCAATTGGCGCTGCAACACGTTCTTGCCGCTGCCACTAGCCGTTGACCAATTGAGCGATTCGGCCGTCAGTAAGCTAAAGTCCTCCTCCTCGACCAGTGTGGCGTTGCCCACGGCTATGCCTAAGCCTGGCGAGAAAATGCTGTTAGACGTCGGCTGTGATCGACTGCGCAGCAGCGTTATGTGTTTATTCGGTGCATCATGTTGTTGTTGCTGCTGCTGCTGCTGCTGTTGTTGCTGCTGCGATGTCGGCGATGTGATGCTCAGCTCTGGCACACATCGTGCCGTCACCTTGTAACGGCTGCCGCTGCCAACGCTGACACCGACGCCGACACCAACGCCAACGGCGACGCCAGCAGCGGCGCCCTTGGCTCGCACCAGTCATAAGTCTGAACTCTCGCGCTTTTTGATCTTGTTCAGACTCATGTTGTTCGTGGTGGTTGTGGTGACTTTGGTGGATTTGCTTGGATGCTCTGATTAATGGTTTGTAGACTGTGTTTTTTGTTGTTCTGCTTGTTGTTGTTATTGTTGTAATTGTTTTGTTGGGTTTGTTGTTGCTCTTGCTATGGTTACTAAAGTGTGCGGCGCCTAAAAGTCTACTATGCCAAATGCAACTTTGCTTGTGCCACAAAAGGAAAACTACTAGCGGCGTTTGTTATTGTTGTTGTTGTTGTTGTAGTTTTTCTTGTTTGTTGTTGTTGTATTTGCAACAGATTGAAGTTCTTGTTGCTTTTGCTGTTTACGTATGTACCAATTTACAGTTATGTTTGTTTTTGTTTCGTTTGTTGTTGTTGTTCATTTTAATGATCATTTATTTTGCTTTTTTGCTTTTGTTTTATTTTCTACGTTTTGCAATTTTTTGTCTTAGCTTGAAGCTATATAAAAAAGAAAAGGAGTAGAGAAAACAAATGTACAACATGAGTTTTTTGAAAGAGTTGATAAAAATCGAAAGTTGATTTTGATACAATCCTTCAGATAGTAATAGTGACAGTTACAGAAATATTTAAAGAGATTTGTTGAGACAACCATATGAGCTGGCAGCCCCAAAATGACTTGCGTGCGACAGAGATAGCAGGGAACATGCAAAGCAATCTAAATACAAACTTAAGTTTGAATAACATTTACTTTAAAAACAAAGCTGTTTACTAGATTTTAAAATGAAATTATTATTTTTAAATAAAAAGAAAGATGAAATTATCTGCATATTACTTAAGGACTATATCTATTTGTAGTACAAGTTTTGTACCTAATGATAGTTTATGCTTATAAGAAATGGCTTAAAACTAAAATATATTCCTATACAGACCTGAGTGAGAGCAAATCTGTTTGATTTAAATTACTTTTGATGTTTTTTGTTTGAAGAATCGTATTCAGTCTAATTACATTTGCAATTCTAAGCACAATGAGGCTAATTCAATTTGATTGTACCCAAATTGCATACGCGAAACTCACGTAATTTCGCTTTGAATTTCAACTATGCACTCAAAGGTCCAACTGACCCGACCTGACCTCCGCCAACGAGAACTGACCTGTCTTTTCCCTGGCTTGTCATACCCCGTTGTCTGTAAACTTCTAAAAATGTTGAAAGTGTGTTGCATTTTGCATGAGAATCCCACAACCTCAACGCTCAGCGGAAATCCGCTGGCAAAGCCGCCTGGTTTGTGTTTACCCCTAATGTTACTGCTACCGTTGGCGTTAGCTCATTGGTAGCCAAAAAGCTGGTTTGCCATCATCCGCGTTGTTGGCCTAACTGCTGTTTGCAAATTAAATTACCTGCAGATTCACGTAAGGGACCTGGTGTATATAATTGTGTGTGTGTGTTTACGAACTCAAAAGTCTAACATAACTACATGAAGTATTGAGTGTTTAAAATTGTGTTGCAGTTAATTGGGGAATTGAGAACAAAGTGATTTATGCGGTTGACCTAAAGAAAACGAAGATTATGGTTCTGTACTATTCGCTTCACATGAAAATCAGTAGACTTATTGGACGACCATCACTATCTCTTACTGATTAACAGTTTCCTACCAAATAGTGAGTTGCAAGCATTTAAATATGACCAGCTCAAAAGTATGCAACACAAAATTATTCACCAGTCGTGCATGAGCTGAAATCTTGCACACAACTGTGTACTCAGGTGTATGGCTGGGATTTTGGTTGCCTGGCTACGTGATGTTCAGCCATTTCACGGCAAATATAATAATGAAATAAATTGGCAGAAAAATCTGTTGGTATGTTTGCATAATTGATGAAATAATCTGCTGCATGTGGTATATTGTTAAGCTTACTTTCGACCATTACTATCAAGCCAGGTCAAGTGCAAGCGGAAACTAGCCCGAGGTTAATTAACTCACATGAAATTGGTTACAAAACAGAACTGATTGAGTTTTCATGCTGTTGTTGTCACTCTGGCCGCTGGGCATAACATAAATTTGATTACGTAGCCAGCTTCCATTTTCCAAGCTGCGGATTCACTCACTCTGCCACTTGGCAGTCAGCTCGTCGTGCGGCGCTCTGGGACCATTCCAATTTTATAGCCGGACTCCACTCAATGTCATTGGCTTACGCAATGCAATTGGGGAGCCAACACGTTGGACACACAAATACACACACTCAGACGCAAAGAAGCACACAGATGGGAATATACGACGCATGTACATGCACACATGTATGTGTGTGCATTTGTACGTGAGTGGGTTGTGAAAGTTTATTGCAATAATGCAGTAGCAACAGCAACAGCAGCAGCAGCATCACCAGCAGCAGTAGCAACACCCGAGACAACATGCTTAAAACGGGCTACGAGAACTTTGTCCTGTTTCTGTTCCAACAGACGAGAACAATTTCCACAATTTACACTTCTAATGGGAAAACGGGACGAAAGTTTTGCAATAAATGAAACCGTAGATGCTCTCTTGAAATAAACTTTCGATACTGATATTAAGCGCAGAGCTTAAAAGGATTATAATTATTTTATTGCCAACTTCTCAACTCTGAATAGAAAATGTATATAAATTTAGCAGAACTTTTTTGCTTTCACTTTCTTTTCCACTTTCAAATTGGCAACTTTGTTAAAGCTGGCAATGCTATGACAATGAAGATCAGTTGGCATCACCAAGACAGCAAAGAGTTGCCAGTGCGGTTAAAGAATAACAATGCTGCCACACTTGCCACAGATAGTGTGTTGGCAACGCGGTCAAGTATATAAAATAAAATTAAAATTGCCTGCAACCACAGGAAAATTCTTGTTAACACTGTTATTGTAACAGCAAGTGCAAAGTAGTGTCCAGAATGTTGAGGGTATTTAACATACAACCTGTGCAACAATTGCTGCTGGTCTACTGGTCTTTTGGTCTGCTGTTTTATATTTTTCAAGTGCTGCGGTATTTTATGCATGTAATTAAAATGGCACTTTATTACACACACACACACGGAGACAGGCACACCGCGAGACACACACACACACGCACACACACAGACGTGCATGCAAGTGACAGGCGAGTTGATTGCGCATTTTGCTTTTGTTGTTGTTCCTGTTGTCGTTGCCTTGGCAACGCTTGGTGCGCTATTGTTGCCTTGACAATTAACGACGTCGCTATATATGTATGTATATGTAGGTACACCCCCATAGCGCCTTACCCCCTTCGCTCGTAAAGGGGTCACCACGAATTAGCCAAGGCAGACAAAGCCAGCAGTTAAGGCTCAAACTGTCAGACCGCTGCCGAATTGAGTCCCTGCCACGCGTCGCAGTGCAAATGACGCAATGCAAATGGCAAAACAGCAAAATGGTGAATAGTCATTGGGAAATGAGAAGTGGGAAATGAGAGTGGAAAATAAGGCGTGCACATTTTCCAAGAGTAAATTCAAGTTGCCATGAAAAGTTAGTAGCAAAGTTTTCTTTATGCGCTTCCTTGCACTTTCAATTTTAGCTTTTCCTCGACTCGTTTTCATTTGCACATTCGCCATTAACTACGTGCCACAAGTTTATCGGGCTTTGCAAGCGAGCTTCCCATTAAGACATTTTCCAATTTTCATTTTCGCATCGATTTCACTGCATTGCGTGAAGCTGCGAAGCTTCTTTATAAACCATGCGGCAAATGAATTTCGGAATGAGTCGGTTTAAAACTTATGTGCGAGCAAATCAGTAAAATTTATGTAATTTTTTGGCTTTTCGCATGTTTTCTTTCATTTACTTTTCTGCTAATTAAAATAAGCACTTTACTGCATTTTCACCAAAAGTTTGCTTTGCAATAAGAGGATTGTATAATGAGCATAAATCCAGAATTCAGGGTAGTCTTTTAAAGCTGGAAACACGCAGTTGAAGAGAGGAATACCAACAATTCTGTGCATTAATTTTTCAAGTCTTACCATCGATTATCCAAATGACTCAACGCTAAACAAGTACATTAGCATTAACATTAACAAACGACACACACACTCACATATATTTGCTTTGTAATCTAACTAAGAATATTATAATTAAATATATGGGATTTTTGGTTAAATGCGACATTTGGTCAAATTATACGAAAGCACATTTAATACACTTGGCCTAAATAAATAACATGTCTGTCGACCAACTTGACAAACACGCACACAAAAGTCTCACATTCATGCATAAGTTGGATTGCTTGTAAGCCCGCTTCGTGTACTAATACCAACTAACAGATATCCTGTAGAACTAAGGCAGGCAGGTGTGAGGCATCTAACAAGCTGGCGAAAAACTAAATGCTGCTCCTCAAACTTTACGATATGTTTAAAGTGTGAAATATTCTGACTTATAAAAGGTGCAAAATTCTCTTCTACCTTTGGCAGTAGCTTGATCACTTTCCTTACTATTTCCTTATTTCGACGGTAAAAGTGTTTGTCAAAACAAAATTCCTCAAGCCACTTAAATTTTAAGTCTCAGTTTAAGCCTAAGTCTTATCGAATAAATATTTATGAGATATTCGTTCGTAGACTAAGTCTTTCAAGATAAAAACGCTTATTTTCTTTTTATGCCAAACACACTTTGGTTTAAGCCTTATTACACACATTCACAGTCAGATTATGGCCAAAGGGTATACAGAGTAGATAGCAGCAGTTAATACGTATACGTATTTTTATTTTCCGCTTCTTTCTGTTGGAAGATAAGCTATAATTTCATTGCAGAGTCGAGTCTATGTCGTCGAGTAGTGCAGACTACCAGCGACTCGTCATTAAATTTAAGTGGTGCGAGTGGTGTAAGTGGTGCAAGTTGTGGGTGTGGTGCCAACAGTGGGCGTGTCTATATTGTGTGTAAACTGTGACAATGCAAATTGTAAACTAATTGCTGGCTTAGAGACAAACTGAACTGGGGAAATGGTGGAAAAAGTGGGAAATTGCTTGGCTCCAGCAATTGTCGATTAGTTGCACCAACTTTCGCCTCACATTGGACCAGTTTGGCACGTGGCTTTTAGCCTTGTCACAGCTTGGCTCAGTGCCCAGCTGGTAGTCCAATTTTTACAGCTGTCAGACCCAACTCCGGGGCTGGATTTGTCAGTGACGTTGGCCAAAAACGCATCGACAACAAGAAATTAAAATCCAAAAACAACAAGAGAACACAAAAAAATAATAAAATAGTAGAAATAAAAGCGTTCAAGGGCGCCAGTTGTGCACTTACTTTGGTTATTTATAACTTTTGGGCGCCCTACATAACAATTTATGGGATTTTTAAGCATGGGCGCCTCTAGCTTACGTCTGCTTCCGTATCCGTATCCGGATGTAGAGCCGAGTGCCTGAACTTCCAACCTCTGACCTCCAAGGCCAAAGCCAAAGCCAAACGTCGTAAAGTTTGCCAGCATTTTTTGCTTAATGCTCAGGCAGCATAAACAGTTTTCAAGTTTGAGTTTGGCATGAGATAACAGTCTGATAGCTTGGTTAATAACGTAGGTTATTTTAAACAATAAACTGCGGCGGATTTCCGGCGTATTTGCATAGAGACTGCATATGAGAAAAATGCAGTTGTTTTATTTTTGAATCGATTAGGCTCACAGCTGATCAGGTCTTAAAAAGTACTCCTTTTTCCACATCTCCCTACATTCTATCTTGTGGGCGATGATGTCAAAACCTGCTATGCGGGTCAATTTAAAAAATGTATGAGGCAATCGTCCAGACATGCCAAGGCAACCGCAATTTTCAAGTGCCTCAAAGCTGAAAGCATTGTCAGCACTTGCCTCACAGACGTAGAGATGCCGTGACGCCTTCCGTGCCGTAATGTTGTCCCTCCCTGCTACTGCCACTCCCATTCCCACTTCCACTACGCCTTCCTCAGGTTTGCCTTCTACACGATTCTTCACTCACACCACCCGCTCTCCCACTCCACGTCGGATTAGGCGCTGGCATTCCACTGATGTTGCTGGTGCTGTTGCCTTTACTTGTCCGTTTGCAGCTGCTTTGCCTGCATTTGCAATTTAAGTGCCCAAGGCCACTAAATGTCAAATTGAATATAAATATTTAAGCTCATTCCCCAAATGATGCAGCAAAAATTTGTCGGCCTTCGCTAGTCTTGTTAGCAAAAAAAAAAAAAAACACTGTTGTTGTTTTTTGTGCTTCGTTCTGACTTTATCGACCAATCGAGAGTAAAGGCAATTTCGCAGTTGACTTAGGATGTAATGCTATAAAATATGAATCACATTATACAGTCACACACTCGCCCTCTTGGCAAAACACACTCACAGACATAATTGACACGGTCAGGCAATCAGTTTTCAGTCTGCATTCCCCTGAGAGTATGCAACACTTTTTTCCCTCTCGTTGCTTTGTGTGTGTTTATTACACAAATTGCGCATACGACACGTTGAAAGCATATTCAAATACGTTTCGTTGTTTTACCCCATAATTGTGCGTATATGTGTGTGTATGTGTGTTCGTGCATATGTGTGTGTGAAATCATCGCGCTGCCATTTCATTTAACGAGCGAAAACATTAATATTTATATAAATTTAAAGAAATTCGTGTGCATTGACATAATGACGTGGTCTTTTTGGTGGCTTAAAGTATTGGATTCTAAACTGAATCTGCTGCAAATTCTATAATTCAACAAAGTGTAGCCATGCAAACAAATATTTAACAATGCGGCATGAATTTCAATTATTTTTATGCAACCAAAGAGAATTTTAATAAATAGAAATTGCACAGAATTAAATGTATTTTATTGGCTACATTTGGAAGTTTATTTGTTTACGGTTTAAATACATAGCTTGAAATTTAAAATTCTTTAAACATAATTTAATTGTAATCTATATTTACGAATGTGGTGAATATCAATATAAGCAAGATACTATTAAAATAAATTATATTCTTTCCGTTGTCAATTCTACAGACAAGGCTTTAATGCATTCACTTATCAAAATATCACGTATACGTAGCGTAAACAACAAATGAATCCAAATGACTTGCTCCGTTAGCAGCAGCAGCAACAGCAACAGAGTCAAACATTTTATGTGCGTCAAATGCCCCAAGTTCGACAATTCCAATCGATTAAACGGAATTGCGATAAACGACTCCAATGGAATTGGCTTTTAGTCCTCTTGGTGGCCTTTTAGTCAGCCTTTGCGTGCCCTCTGACCATAAACCAAATAAAAGCTGCAATTTAAAGCAGCCAACTCGGCGCCAACTCACTGTTTCTCTCACTTTTATCCACCCAATCACACACTTTCTCACTCCTTCCTTAACTTTGGCTTAGTCAGACAAGGATTTTATGGCCAGAATCTGCATAATTTCTAACTTGTTGACTTCCAGTTGGTGACAACAACTCGAATTGAAGTGTTGTCCATTTGCAAATATTTGCAATCACTTAAAAAAAAGAAAGTTACTAAGTAGCTCTCTAGAAAGGTGAGCATTCATTGTATAAACAATGATAATATTGTTTGAAAAAAATTGAATTTTATGTAATTTAAGCACTTCTAAATTTATTTAAGTTATTTTGTAGAATACTCTATTAAATTTTACTAGATAAAATAGAGGTATTAACAACTGAATCATTTACAAGTTTCTATTTTCGCTTGCGTGGTTTCAACTCTGACTCAAGTGATTGTTTTAATGTAAGTTGCGAATGGGTTGCGTGTTGGCCATGTCAACAGCTGGGTATTGACTTCAATATTTAATTATGTACCTGCACAAACGATGTGTGAGTGTGTGTGAGCGTGTGTGTGTGTACTGTTACTCGAATATTTAATGAAACTCAGTCGACCCATAAATATACAAATAGCCAAAACTTCTGACAACCCAAGCGCACAGACGTCAATGAATAACTTTAAGTTAAATTAATAAACATCCATAAATTTTAAGCAATTACGAGAATACTATTTTCCACTTTGCATTCAAAATAAATAAATACTTAAAGCGAATGAATTATTGACGCAGCTCGAAAAGTCAATTGTAAACAATTTGCTGGGACAACGGGGCGTATGACATTGCTCCGTATGGCAAATAAACAAGCTGTTTGCCAGTCGCCCTGTCGTTCTGTCAGTCTGTCTGCCTGTTTGCCTGTTTATTCATCCATCTGTTTGCCTGTTTTCTTTGTTTGTTTTCTTTGCATAATTCAATGCATTTAGCCAACGAGTCTCTCAGTGTGCTTCTGGCCAATGAGGCGTTATCAAAAGCCGGCAAATAACAGCAACAAGAAACATACAAAAAGCCAATCAACTTGTGCCGAGTATAAAACAATTTCAATCAAAAGCCCAAGACACTTGTTATACTATGGACTCGATAAAGGACTATTCAACTCGAGTCTGCTTTTGTTTATCCTTTGGATATATAGTATATATTAAATAATGGCCTGTGTGCATGTGTGTTTAGTGTGAAATCGCACCATTTATCAAGTCTGTTCGATCTCATACTTTATTGCCACCCACTGTGCTCATTTTTCAAGAAGCCTTTCGGTTTTCCCGCTCTATATATAGTGCTCTTTCTACTTGATATAGATTCGCAGATTGAATTTCAAGTATTTTCTTGTTTTTGACCAATTTATTTTCAATTGAACGGATGCGCCAAAGTTTCTAACAGAACAACTAAACTATAGAAAAACATTTAAACAAAAGCACAAAGAAAAAGTTGAACTCAAGACTCAACTGAGTCTGTGCCAGTTTTCATGTTGTTTCTCTTCTTTGTATGCCCAGTTACAAGGGTATTATAAACCGTTTAATAGTAATTGACAGCAAACTCAAGTAGCTCACTCTACTGCGTATACTACAGTCTGGTGAGCTCTTCTTGGTTATTTCCTTTCTCGTTTTAATTTTCCTTTCTTTATTTCGGGAATATCATTGAAGTTCTCGAGTTGTTTCCAAGAAAAACTTAGCCAACAACAAGTAAAAAAAGACAGTTGCACCTTTTTTGGTGTTAGCCGAGAGTTGAGTAATTGAAGTTATTCTGGAAAATATAGCTAAAAGGCTATAAGATTACAAATAAACCTGATAAATTTAAAATTGTTTTGCGAGGCAAATTTAACACAGCAAAAAATAATCAAAAGAAACCACAAAAAGAGGAGCACTTTAATAAGCTTCGTTACCCGATTTGAGGTACATATAAATACAAGTATATATATGTAATTTTACTACATATACTTTACATATTTTCCGTCGGTTTCGGGTCCTCGAAAAAGGAAAATATTTTAATGCCGTGCAAGAGAAAAAGAAAATAAACGCTGATGAAATAAACGCCTTTTGCTCACTTTGTATAATGAAAAGTTGCCAAAGTTGAAAATTTACATGTTTTCGTCGTATTTGTTGTTGTTCGAGTGCTTTTAAATTAAACCGCAAATGTCGCAAAATTCTGCCAAAAATTATAAATACATAAGTACTCGTATTCATACATTGAGCGAGCAGCAAAACAAAATGAAAATTCTAATGAGCTCGGAAATAATTTTGTAGGCTTGGGCAAACAGCCAGCCAACAAGCCACGCCCACACAAAGCACGGCCCACCTATCATAGCGCTTATTAATATTGCCATTATTGTTGTTGTCGTGTGACAGAATTTTGCAATGAATCAAAACGGAATGACACGAAACAAGACCCAAAAAAATAATAAAAATAAAACAAAACAAAGCAAAACCGAACAATATATAAATAAATCAATTTCTCAAATGTCACACGAGCTTGTTAAATTTTATTTATAAGCATGCTTTAATTAATCGCTTGCTTGGAATTTTTCCTTATCATTGACGGTGTTTTAGTAGAGAAATACCCTGTAAACAAAAAGATACCAAAAAGAATTGACAGAAATGTTTTTCTTTTACCTGATATGCTTAAAAGTAGGCTATGAAAGTTGTGTAGGGTAACTCCTAGTCGTGCAGTACCCACACCTGTTCAAGGCGAGGAAGTATCAAATTTATGAGTGACTCAAGTAATAACAATAAACGCGCTATAACAACAATAA
Organism: Drosophila nigrodunni; assembly: GCA_020829145.1. Taxonomy (NCBI): domain Eukaryota; kingdom Metazoa; phylum Arthropoda; class Insecta; order Diptera; family Drosophilidae; genus Drosophila; species Drosophila nigrodunni. Next base: position 15,459,389 of record JACVCZ010000001.1, read on the forward strand.
TAAAATATTGTAACGTGCAATGCACTGAATAGTGTCCCTGTATCTGTGTATCTGTGTGTGTGTTCGGGTGTGTCCCTGTGTATATCCAAGTGAGCGTGTGTGCTTGCCTGAGTGTTTGTGTGTGTGCGGAATGAAGCACAAGGCCAACAAGTCAAACAATGGACAACAATAAGAAAACACAATGACGCCAAACTACAAAGGCCGTCAAGTCATGAGAACTTTGCGCTCAATTGAATGACTAAAGTTATACCCTGTAAACCATGTTAACTCAGACGCTGAGTGGGAGTTGAGGGGTAAAAGATACACCAACTAGAACTTAATCACGCATTTCAAATTATGTTTAAACTAAGGTCTGAAACAGGTGTCTAGAAAATTAAATATTTATCGATTTAAAAATTAAAATTTTTTCTACAAACTTTCTGTAATTAATTTGATTCATATATAAAACAATATGGACACTAATCTTTCTTTCAGACCTATTTAATAATATTTACAAATTAATATATCTAAACTATATCACATAGAACTCTCTGCAATAAAGACAACTAAATAATGTAACTAAATTTGGGGAAGGAGCATCGATTGAGTAGGCACGGATATACGGTTGAATGATCGAATTGATGCTTGCCAATGTGGCACGTTGCAAGTTGGACACAGGAGCCGTATGCTCCCAAAGTAAATACCTGGGCAAATTCACGTACAGCACACACACAAGAAGGGAGAGATAAAAAACGCTGTGACATGTCAGCCTCATGTCAAATACTACGATTTTCTCTTTCTATACCCGTTAAGCTTGGACTAAGGGTATGTCGAGTCTAAACGTCTCATTATTTCCACTCAGTAATATTTAAAACTTAAGGCCACGCCTACAATTTGATTTAACTGCTACTAGTCTCTAAGCCATGTCAGCACCTTAAAGTATGCAATGGTTTTTATGTGACAAGCGCTCAATATTCGAGTTCATCGGGTAAATCGTAGTCAAGTCTCGATTTTATTGCTGGTTCGATTTGGAAAAGGAGATTTGTGTGCTTGGAATGGGGGAGGTAAAAAGAGGAGCTGGTGGAGGAGCTGCAGGAGGATCTGATGTCGACGTTATGTTCCGCACCAGATTGACATGCAGGCAATGTCAACAATGCATGTGCTCAACTCAAGTTGACACCGTCAGGCAATGGATTATAAAAACCGTTACGAAACGCTGAAAGGACTCAGCTGAAAAGAACTATGAAAACTGAATTTATTGGTTTCTAGTTGTGGCAAAACTATATTTCGCTAATTGGATGACTTGGTTGTAGGTCGGTGGCTTTGGCTTTATTCAATTACCTGCTGGAAGAATCTACTCACAATCATAAGTTGGCCTACTTCAGTTCTTGGTCTTGGCTTTTGGCTGGCATTTGCTTAGCTGATTGCGGAACAACTACGCACATGAGTGTAGCTACAAGTACAAGAGTGTATCTACAAGTGCACTCGTATCTTACAGATGCACGCATCGCGGCAAACCTTGCAACCGTGCAGCCGTGCAGCCGTGCAACCGTATGACGGATGATGGCGGTTGACATTCTCGACAGAAAGCAAATTATGTTTTCAAAACTGACTAAGCTACCGCACACATAAGAGTATTCATATATATATATAGTATATATATATTTATATTTGCATTTGTATTTTCCCTCTCTCACACACACACACACTGGGAAATGTCGTCGCTTGGCCAAATGTCAGTTTGGCTTTTACACTCCTTTTCCTTCCTGCCCTGCACAATTTCTCTCATTTATTTATAGCTGTGACACTAATGCCACATTTGCATACCGAGATTCTCAGTGGATTGCTGAGGAATGTCAATTGAATTGACATGCGAAGCAAAAGCAAACGCAAAGCGACAAAATTTTTATCGCATTTGTGAGTTCGACTTGGTGCAGCAATGAATGTTATATGTGTCAATTAAATGTCTGAGCATTTTATGTATTTATAGTCATTTAATTAAAACATGAGATTCTCAAGCATTTTCTTTTCATTACTGAAAAATACATAAAATAATAAAATAATAAGTATGCCGAAGACCTTAAAAATTAAATGGGGTAAAAGTATGAAATTTAAATAAAATATAAGAAATATATTCTTCCAACAATATTTTTAATATTGGAAACTAGTTATACCTATTCACTATGTTTGAAGTCATGAAATAAATACAATTCAGTGTTTTTATAAATTAAATATTAATATGAATGATCTGAAGGTTTCAAACAAAATTCGATAGAAATTTCTTTAAACTAGAAACGAATGCAAAGCAATCTTTAACATCAAATATTTATAAATACTTAAACATGCAATTAATAAACTTTAAACTTCAAAACAACAAAGTCTCCAAAGCTTACGTGTTGAGTATTTCGTATTATTTGATTGTTTATCGTATTATGAATATGAAAATGTTTAGCTTTAATTCAGTTTTTAGATGATTTTAATATGGATATATGATTATGAGTATTGGTAGGAGGTAAAGCCATTCAGTTTATAATATATATGGAATGCATAACTTTCAATCGAATACAAGAACAGAACTCAACACTTACGTAAAGTTGGACAAACAACTCAGCGGGCTTGGGAAAATGAGGAAAAGTGCAGCTTGTTGAATTTGGATTAGACGGTAGAGAGCAAACAGTTAGCACAGCTAACACAATTTGTACAGTTATGTATTCTGTTGTAACTGTATAAACACTAAATAGTAATTGTAGTAGTTATAGTTGGAAACTTGAAAATCGTTGCTGAAGGACTAAACTAGCAGCAAGACAAACACGAACATGGACACAAATACAGGCACAAGCACAGGCACACACACAAACAAAGTATGACTAGAATTTAACATAATATATGTGAAGATATAGATGTGTGTATGTATAGACGCCTCCAAGCGTCGACAAACATGACGTAAACCCGCAAAAAGTATGCTAGCTTTTTTTCCGTTTCACACAATTCCACCGCTTTGTTGTTATGATTTCATATATTTTTATATTTTTTCTATTTTAAAATAACTTTTTTTTTTTTGTTTTCTATTTGATATTTGTATTTTGTTTGTTTTTTTTCTGTTCACTGAAGAAATCACAAAAGATTTGATTTAAAGCGAAACGCGTGAGACACAGCGAGGGGGCGTGGCAGTCAGACACAGCGACGACAACAAGGACATTAAATAAGGCGCAGGGCACACAATGAGCAACAACAATAACAAATGGCAATCACAGAAACAAACACATTCACAAACTCAAACACACACACTCCCACCCACATGGGGCTGAGTGTAACGCGTGAGCAGTGGGAGATGGGAGTTGAAAGTGAAAAGTCACGATCAAATTCAATCAGTGCTCAAAATACCGATGTCGATTATCGATGGCCAATTAATCGATATCACATAAAGAATTTGTAGCTGTTGCCGATTACACAACACTGCACAGTGCAGCTGCAATTGCAATTGCAACTGTAAGTGCAACGGTAAATGCAGCTGCTGTTCCTGCTTTGAATTTCTTATTGGCTACCACTTCGGTGCACTTGGCAAACGTAATGTGGCTAATATCAAGCACAACTACAACTAACATTCTAGCCGACACTTTCACTGTTTTTGTTGTTGTTATTGTTTTTGTTGTTGCTATTGTTATTGGGGTTAATATTGTTATGGTTTTTATATCGTATTACATGCGACTTTACACAGCGACGTCTGTTGCGCACGAGAGCCGAGGACGGACTAAGCACGAGGCGAACAAACAACTCGAAACTGACTCAAAAGGAAGCACCGATTGCCACTCGTTTCGGCTTCATTCGGCACTGAGTGCATTGAGCGCCGCAATTGAGTGAGTTTTATTTTTGCACTTATTTATGCACTTACCAGATGGAGCATAAACCTTTAAAGGCGGTTTATTTATACAACTATAAACTTTTTATATAAAAGATTTATTTTAACATATCAGCAATTTAGAACTACCCCCTAAAAAAATAGTGTTTTGGAGTAGCTAAATGTCAGGAGTACCTTTAACATTAGCTTATAAGAGGCTTGTTGTTTTTGTTTTCTAGTTTCCCGTCATTTGTCGCTTGCAGTTTTGGGAACTCAGTTTTTGCTGCTGCGGATTGTGCGACAAAAAACATTTCCGGTTTCCGTTTTGCATTAACGCCGAACGCCAGAAACTGCAAAAGGCGGTTGCGAGTGGGAGTGACAGTGGTGCTGGCGGTGACTGTGCGGTGGAGGCTTAAAAGCCCATGAACTAAATGCTTATAAAACAAGTGCGTCGCAAAATCGCATAAAATTATTGAATGGAAACTCATTTCATTTACATATAAAAATGAAACGCACAGGTGGAGTGGAAGGGTGTGGAAGGGAGTGGGGTAGCGGTAAGTGTAAGGGAATGGGTAGTAAAAGTGGGAGTGCGAGCGAGACGGGTTATTATTACACTCGAGGGCATTGGGTGCAAATGAGCAAAGTTGTGCGTCCCATTTGCTCATAAGTCAGACGCAAGAAGAGTCTGTGAGTGTGTGTGCGTTTATGTGTATGTGTATGTGTGTTTGTGTGAACAGATGTCCCGAAGCTGAAAGCAACCTGTTGGCACTGAGTTTGTATGTAAATATGCATGCATATATGAATGTTTGTGTGCGTATGTTTGCGTTCGTCTGCTTATCCACCTTGGAGTTAAGCTTGTTGCTGCTGCTGTAACGGTTCTTTGACAACGTAACGATTCTTTGACAACGTAACGGTTCTTTGACAACGTAACGGTTCTTTGACAAGACCATTAAACATCGAATTTTGTTTCACTGTTCTCGCGTAATTATTTTCACAATGCTCTCGATAATTTCTATGTAATAAAAAATTCCATTAAATTGCTGACCTAGAAAATTAATCAAATTTGATTACTTAAAAATTCATCTATTGTGCTACAAATCTATAATAAATCATATGAAATGTTAGGCGACCTGATTAACTCACAAAGTTGCCTATTTTAATTTTTTTTTGAGCATTTTTTTTCTCTCTAATTCAAATGCCTGAAATTATTCATAAATGATTTACTTTTAGTTGGTAAATCCAGGAAGTCAACTAAAGTATAGTGTGTCGACTGTAATAGACCCTGTATCCAATTAAATTATTTGAATTAATCGAAAGTTACTGTTTAGTGGATAAAACTGGATTTTGTTAATGCAGTCGATAAAAGAATGACTACAGGGTCTTTTAAAGTCAGCACACTTATTTGGTAAGAAATTCTCATGTTAACAAATTAAATAAACTATTTATTTCAGAACTTATACAAAACTTTTACTAGCTAAAGGGGTTTTAACCTGGTTTTGACGTGTTTTCCCGGCCCATCTGCTGGCCATTTCAGCAGCTCCTTAGAGCGTGAGTGTGGTCTGAATCCAGGGTAAGTAGGTGCCCACATTGACATACACCCCGGGCACATTGGCCTGTCCACAGCCGATGCCCCAGGCGACGAGTCCTACCACATACCAGATGCCGTTGCTGGCACAGATTAACGGTGAGCCGCCGTCTCCAGTGCAGGCATCCTTGCCAGCTTCACCGCCGGCACAGATGAAGCTCGTGGGGCTGAGCACGAAGGAGGCGCCTAGGCGAGTGGCTCTCAGAGCCGTTTGGCAGTCAGCGTTAGGTATTAGTGGCACATCCACCTGTCGCATGACGGCCTGATAGGCGCCAGTTGGCCCAAAGTCGTTCTTGCCCCAACCAGCAACCCAGCAGCGTTGGCCCACAAAGTTCGTGGAGGGCAGACAAATGGTGCTTACAGTGGAGCGACTGGTAAGGGAAACGGGTGTGGCCAGCTTGAGTATGGCGACATTATTCTGCATGTTGTTGGGGTTGAAGGCGGGATTCACATACACATTGGAGATGAGCACATCCTGGGCAGGAATCGGTTCACTCGTTCCACCCGCATCCCACTCACCCAAACGCACCTTAAACGATGTCAAACTGGAGCAAGGATTAGGCAAATGCCTGGAGCACATCAAAACTCTTCAGACTTACGCCAAGTTGTAGACCTTGTGGGCAGCCGTCAGCACATGCTGTGCCGTGATTAGTGCTCCTCCGCCCAAATAGACATCCGCTGTAGTCAGCAGCGCTGCCTGCCAAGGATACGCCCCGAAACTGGCCTGGCCAGGACTTGCCAGTGCCGAGCCCGGAGGTGGCGGGAAGCGGAGTCCACACTGATAGCTGCCCGCCTGGCAACATGCCACCAAACCAAAGTTGCAGCTTAACGTGGGCACCGTTGTGGGCACAGTGGGCTGAAATGCATGTGAAGGTGGGCAAAATTAGTATTTATTTTAGAAACTTAAAGAGTTAGTTTAGTTCATGCTTTCCATGTTAAAATCTAAAATTAAGTCTAAAATTTTTTCTTAAAAGTTCAACTCACACTTGCCTAAAATCTTGTACAATTGTCTTTTCTGCGAGTGTACTCACCAAGCCGCCATTGTTCACAATGCGAATGTCCAGCTGACCGCTGCCGTCGTTTGGGGGCGTGGGAATTGGATTGGGACAGGAGGCGGGTGGCACACAGCGGCAATTACTGGTGCCAGGTGTCACAATGGCTGGCAGCTGGGGCCAACTGGCTTGAGGCACCTGTGGCGGCAACAGAGTACCCACAATCAGCTGACGTGTGAGGACTGCAAATCATTTGTATTAAATTGAGTAATTTAGAGTGAGGGTATTAGGGGTATTCCTGCGCTTACGTGTGTGATTATCAGGATTCGCTGCATCGATGGGTTGTGGAGCACTTTCATCCGACAGTGGACCGAGTGATCCAAATGTCCAGCAGTCTACACAGCCGGTTAGCAAGTGCAATAGCAGCCAGCTTACAACAGGTGGAAGCAACTGTAATGTATTCATTGCCTTACCAATGACAACTAAACCGTCTAAACGAGGTGCTACATGGCTATATAGTAAGCCATTCATCCATCCTAAGCGAGCCTAACGCCCAAATTACCCACCTAATGGAGCTGACTCGCTCCAACTCAGGGATTTTCCGAGCGAAATTACGCAAAAAACGTTGACAACTGCAGCCAATAAAAAACTTGAAAAATGCTGAAAAACACGAATGAAAATTTTGGGTAACGAGTTTGAAATACTCTTAGGTAATGTAAAGTTCATTTGAAAGGAACTTGAAATTCAATTTCTTTAAAATATTTATGATGTTTTGGAACTTGAGGGAAAGCTAAGAAAACTTTTTAAGATAGGAAAATAGGACAGAAAAGGCTAAGTATTAAAATAAATGATGAAATGACCTAACACCTTATCTATTAAAGTTAAGCAAATGTATATGAAAAATCAGATATACTTTAAATTTAGAATTAGTTATATTTTCAAAGTCCTCAAATCATCTTAAACAACGTAATAGTTTAGCTAGAAACATTCAAATAATTGATGAAATTAAATATAATTTTATATCTTTTATATGCTTAATGTAAATTTTGTATAATAATTTTTAAGCATATAATATTTGAAATTATTATTTGAAAATTTGTAAGTGCTAAATTGTTGCGAAGCTTCTGACAAAACGTCATATCCCCATTTGGCCTAAAAGAGTATACAAACGGCCATCAATGCGGTCAGTGTGTGTATGTAAATAAACTGACACCCTCCATAAATCATTTGAATAGAACCCTAGAGGTGTACGCTGTTGGGTGTAAGTACATACATATACTATACAATCATTCATACTAATTCTATTGCTATTGAAATTGTATGCTCCCCATGTGCGGTCATTTCGTACTAAATAAATTGCTCTGACTAACTTTGTGGCGATTATTTAATTTAGATTTTCGTTTTCATTTTGAATTTGATTTCGATTTCCACTGCGGTTTGCTGACTGTGATAATTTGAATGCATTTTTTGTTCTGTTTGGTTTGATTGCTCCAAAATCGGATTTGATGTTAACAACTTAATAGTTTAATTGTCTAAATTTAAATATGATCTGAAATAGTAACAATTACTTTTGTTCTTTTTGCTGTGGGTTTAGTTGGTTTTGTTGGTTTTAGAGTGTTTTAATTTTTATTGTTGAACTTAGTGCGCTTAACACTTTCCGCTTGGCTGATAAGCAATTTTTGTGTGTACTCGCACCTGAAACTTTTTGTAATCCCCCTTTTGGGGCCATGTTAAGACCTACGATAACAAAGTTTATTTTTTGTTTTCTTGCGTTGCTTCGTTTGGCATAGATCGATATTATAAACTGAACAATCGAGCGGAATGGGTCACGTAGAATTGGATTTTTCGTCAATACCAAAACTGTACGGCCCTGAGAACTTCTGGCATTGGCATATGCTTTTGCGTGCCTATTTGGATGCCAATGAACTCTGGAGGGACGATCATCCCAGGGACGTAAGTAGATTTTATTATAAAAATAAATACAGTTATTAGATGTTTTTTTAACTATTCATCAGAACCCTCATGCCAAGTTCATAATTTTGGCCACTGTGCAGACTGACAAGATTGAGCCTGGATTTGATGAGGAGAACGCCAAACAAATCTTCAAAACTTTAGAGGAACGTTTCCGTCCATATTGATTTGAAAATTAAATAATTCCTTTGTGTTTTACGTCGTTTATAAGGAATCTTATGGGTAGTTTTTCAAGTAGAATGGAAATTTTCAATATAAACGTGCCAGATATTCCCAAACTCAGCGATTCTAATAACTATTGGAATTGGCGCATCCTTGTGCGGGCGTATCTAGAAGCAATGGGGCTGTGGGCAGGTCAGGCTCCAGTGGAGGTAAATTTTTCTATAATTATTCAAATACAAGTTCTTAAATTTCTTCTGATTGCTTGCAGTGCCCTCAATCTAAGTTCATTTTGTTGAGTACTATAGAGTTTTATCTCATAACGCGGGATTATGAACTGAAAGGCGCGGTAGCCGTATATCAGGATCTTTATTTACGTTTTGGAAGTTCAAGAATTCGTGAACTGTAGTTAGAAACTTTAAATAACTCGTCATACTAGAAATAAACACATTTCATATTATAATGCCATTCAAATTACCAAAAGCCCGCAATTTTTAAACTGATCTAACGTGAAGTTGGCCGCGCGCAAAATCAGTCGCACGTGAAGTTGGCTGTGCTCGCATCTAACAGTGTATACACATGTATGTTGGTAATGTTGATGATAGGGCCACACTGAACTGTATTCGATTCTTGTTCAACCGCCTCACAATAGCGTTATCGACGAAGTAGTCGCTCTCTACCGATAACAGTTGCATTTCAGAAGTCAAACAGAGTTGACGTGCGGTGCGCGTGGGGCTCAATTTATTTTTCAAATATACTAACAATGTTAATTTAAATAAATAAACGACGCTAAACACACAAAGTGAAACATGTTTTTTATACTAACACGCAAATATACGACGTATTAACCAGCATCTAACCGAAACACAAACATAAAACAAGTCAAAGGAGGCCAAGAAGCCAAAACAACGCGACATCGACACCTGTTTGCTTGCATTCCTGAGCCTGTGCATGAACGTGACTCTCTGTGAGTGTGTGTGCGAGTGAGTGTGCATGTTTACGCATAAATTGCGATATTTGTGCCTTTTTGTGAAAAATAGGGACATGCAAACTTATTTAATTTTTTTAACCCGCGTTTGAACAATAAACAATTAGTTTGCCCGCTGTTGCAATTGCAGCGTTTAGCAGCCATTTCGTTGACCGCCGCTCCGCGTCGCGCCTGCGCAAGAAGCAAACAGCAAAACAGCCAGCAAAACAACAACAACAACAACAACAGCTATAAAGTAAACACAAACATACGAAAACCGGTTGAAGTGAGACACACACCTCACGCACACATGCAAACAAACATACCAATACAAAATACTTACTGAGTCGGTTTTGTTTGCTTTTGCTTGGAAAATAGAAATAGAAGGAAATACGTACACAAAGCAAAACAACAACAACAACAACAAAAGAGTGGAAAAAATCAATTCCAAGTGGTGAAAAGTGTGAACAATACAAAGTAAAAAAAATAAGGCAAAAAGAAAACAAATCGTCAATTTAAGCATAATAAAAAATTATTAATGATTGTGCACTGTGCGGAAATTGGGCCCCAAATGTTTGCCTAAGGGTTAAATACACATGCAGCCTTTTATCGGCCAACCAAAATCAATTGGCGCATTAAAACGAAAGTGAATTAAAGCCACAAATAATTGTAACAGTTTACCAATTACCCAACCTGTTTATTGTTTAGAGTTTTGGACGTTATCACAAAAACGCGCAGCCACTTGTTGATTAAACTGGTGAGTAAGCTTTTCTTCTTTTATTGGGTCAATAATGTTTTGTATTTTTGGTTTGGCTTATTGGCCTCAAAGTTTGAATTTTAAACTGGAACGTAAGTGACTAATCGGTATAATTGTAAGTACAAGTGATTTACAGTTAGCCAGACAATTTGTAACGGTATCTCATTCGCGCATCATTGAAATGCACAGTGTGCCCAGTTAGCACTAAAACAACAATGCCCAAAGCATAACTTTCACTGAATTGCGCGCCAAAATTGGCGAAACACACACAGCCACACACACACACTCACACAGCAACAACAACAATTTGTTGTATTACATGCCAAAAAATACAGAAATTGCAATGCTATCTCACGATTGCTTTTTCAATCAAATTTAATATTTCATGTATTTTATGATTTTCCATTTTCATTTTCGTTTTGGTTTTTCGGTTCGTTGATGTAACTTCAAGTTGATTTCCAAGCTGATTTGCAGCTTCATTAAACTCAACTCACCTCAAATTGAGTGTAAGTCGAGGCGAAGCTGATTATGAGATAATCAGTGTATTGCTCAACTAAATTGCGGAACATGTTTCAACTTGTGGGGAAGACAGGGGAAGAGTGAAAGAGAGTTAAGTGTTTTCACAAACCATAATTAAAACTAGTTAAGCATAATTAGTTTAAACTTAATTAAAACTTATACTCACAACAAATTCAATTGAACTCTGCATGAGTCATAAACTCCATTCATTCATCTTGAAGGTAGCAAATAAAATTCCAACTTCTCAGTAGAAAAACCGCAACAAATATTCCCACCAAAAAAAAAAAAAAAATGCAGAAATAAACAAACAACAGCAATCGCAGACCAGTCAACAACTTTATAAAAAGCAATAACAAGAAAACTGTGCACAAAAAAAAAGTTATATAAAAACACGTTAACAAACTGCTCAGAAAACAGCGAGAGCAGAAGAGGAATGCGAAGTTTCTCGAAGGGGGAGGCGGTGGGTAGGATAGGTGAATAGGGAGGACTTAGAGGAGGTGAGGTGGGAGAGACAACGCTGACGCTCACTTTAAGCCACGCTTCAATTGCAAATGCGCCAGCGAGCAAATGCATTGACGCAAATACGTGGGCTACCAGTTGTTGTTGCTGCTGTTGTTGTTGGTGTAATTGTAAATTCTACAGGTTTCTGCCGCTGTCTCTGTCTCTGTCTGTGAGTCTGTCTCTGTGTAGCAGTTGTTGCCTTAATGGCGCATAACAACAACAAAGCTTCGCAATTTTACGCCAAAGCTAAAAAGGCGACCGATCGAATCGAAGCAATCGACGACGATCAGAGTTCCCTCCAATCGTAGCAAAACCGGGCCAGGTTTTAACTGCGACAGAATTGCAACCACTGTGGTCAGCAGTCTATGAAACCGTCACAAATTAAATCCTTTAATGACACATGTTTTAAGCATGAGCTTAACTAACTATAAAGTTAAAACACGGAAATTAATATAAGTGACAGCCATTTCTAAAACTATTACAAACTATATGATTAAAAGCATTTATTAAGCCTTGTTTTAGTTCTTGAAACTTTTCCTTTATCTAAATTTAAATGCTCAATACTTTTGTTTTATAGAAAAATGATTTTCTTTAACGCTTTTGTCGCCTTAAACTTTAAATTCTTCATTTTAATTAAACTTTATTGCTTACTGCTGCTATAAATAAATAAATTTGATTGTCTATATACGCTATAAACCCTTTTGTAATATCCATTATACTTGCTGTCTCTATAGACCTTCTTTTTATCATGGCTATTGACGTTTATTGATGGCCAGACAAATAGACCTCTAACTCTTATCTGTGCTTTGATTGATAAGTTTAATACAAAAACAAGTGAGAAGTTTGCTAAAAATAATTTATAATTTTACGTATATTTTTAAATTTGTTATCTTTCTAGAAATGACTAGAAAAGTAAGCTTTTTGACCACTGTGCTTGCATTGACATGGCCACAACGTCACAATGCTGTAGTAATCTGGCAATGGGCCCAGAGCTACGCCGGCTTGTGGCCGACTTGGCTAACTGCTTAACCACTTTGGCCACTTGGCCACTTTGGCCACATTGGCCACATTGGCCACTTGGCCACTTGGTGTTCAATTCGTATTCGCTGCGCGTTGTTGCCGATGCCGCCGCCGGCTTTACTCCCCTCGATTCAATTCGATTCGATTCAACTGAACTCGACTTGATTCGGTTTGGTTTTGATTGGGTTTGCTTTGGTTTAAGATTGAGTTTGTTTTTTGGATTTTGCCTTTGCACTGCGAATGCGAATTCGAATGCGGCTCGTAATTGTTTCATAAAACGCAAAACTGGCTGTGGAGGAGCTGTAGGGAGTTGGGGGGTGGAGTATAGTGAACAGGTGGGACGCAGTGAGGGGTCAACTCTTAAAACAGGTGGTTTTACTTACTGGAACTTGGCTTTTGGGGCAACACTTTTCGATTTTAATTATGGTTTATGTGTCGTTTTTAGATCGCACACGATACACACACATACACACACACTCTACAGCTTATATACAAGTATCGAACACATATATATACGTATACAAGGTTATTCCAACTGGACGAGTCGATGCGTAGATTTCTTGATCGCTGTTATTGAATCGCCCTTAAGGCGGTCCTATAAAAATAATAATACTAATTCTCCACTCGAACTGGCAGTTTGCTCATGCGTATTTATAAATCCATAAGAAATCGAGAGACTATGTTTATTGGAGTGGAACCCACTGGACAAAGTAGCCAAGTAACTAGAATGTGTCTCTGCTCTACATTTGTATTCATTCATATTATGCATCTATTTGTATTGTTCACTTTAATCAGATCGTAAAAAACACATTTAAACTGTTATTTCATTTAAATCGATGAATTGTCTTCTTCTTGTACATAATTTAGATTCTCAAACTGTAGAGATACGAGTTTATTTAGCTGTTATTTCATCGCACTCGCCTTTAGTTCACCTGAAGTGCTTTATTAGGGACAAGGTCACATAACTGTGATTCATTGACGGCATTTTGTAAAGATTATAGAATAACTCTTTATGAAATGATAAAATAATCGAGTCATTTCAAATATTACACATACGTAAATGTCAGAATCAGTTTTGTAGCTTTAATTCCTTTGTTTGTGTGTCAAATGTATCTCAAAGTATTGCACTTAGTTTTAGCATATACTTACAATCCATCTTGCAGATACTACACACTGCAGATACTCCACTCTAAGTCAGGCTTTGTGTTTTATATGATATATGTTTTTGTGTCTATTTATATGCATATGAAAGACAATAAGATTGTATCTCATTTTACGCGCACACGCGTCGCAGTTTGTCGGCGCATTTGTATTTACACTTGATTGCAATTCGTATCTGGCAGATACACAAGTGTGCTTTGCATACAACGAATGCCGTTAAAACGCTTATTTCGTTGTTGTTTTTTTTGTAGTTTTAAGCTGAAACTGTAACCGCCTGGGCCCAGACTCTTAAAACAAGTATCAGCTATCTGCTTTTTACTCGGATTTTGTACACATTTCTGCATGCAACGAAGCGAACACAGCAAACAGATTAAAATACACGTTTTTTTTTGTATTTTGTTTTTTGTTTTTGTTTTTGTGACTTTGACTGTTTTCTGGTTGTCTTTTTTGGCCTTATTAATATTTATCAATTTGTTATTTAACTTGTTTTGATTTCTTTGTTCGCTTTTGAAACAACTTTTCGTAAAACACAAAAACACAAAAATACAAAAATAAAACCACAAAACAACTACAAATTCCAAAGGTTTTTTGCATAATTTGGCCTGGAAGATGAGAGAACCGAAACGCCATTAACAACAATAAATTTGAAATGCGTTTCTTCTTGTATTTTATAGCCGTCGATTTGACTCATTTGATACCCTGTACTCCCTCTAAGGTAAATTTTAGTCGGTCTCCATTGTTTTACTTGAATTGTGTTCGAGTACGCATTCAAGGCACTTTGAAATTGGCAATTTAACCTTATTTAATATTTATAAAATACTTGTATTCTTGTTATTTTTATTACTCTTAATTACAATCGAGTGTGGCTCTGCGTGTTGTGTTAATTAATCGATTGATTTAGAAGGTCTCAGAATGTGATTTTGAATTCCAGCAGCTGACAGGCCATAAATATTTAATGTTTTAACTTTTATGATTGGTTTTCTTTGACCATTTGGACATTTGAGCATTTGGTTTACAGAACCGTGTCAAAGCATTTAAAGCCAATTTTAGAACTCAGCTAAAACACGGCCGGACGTGGAAAATGGCCAAGACAATCAACGTTTGTGTTAAGGTGAAACCGAAACCGCTGGCTATACAAATCTCAAAACTTATTGGAAAAAATAAAACAGAGAAATGCGATATAAAACTGTTTGGCAATTAAGAAAAAGCTGTTTTCTGGTTATTTTTTTGTTTTCTGTTTACGGTTTACAGTTCCCAGCTGACAGCTGAGAGAGTTACAACGGGTATTACGCCTAGGGGCCTCACCCACGATAAGTGTGCCAATGGGAAATACAACTATTTACACAGCCAATAACATATAGCCAGATGCAGTTTTCAATTTAGCAAAGATTGACAAGTGTCTGAATGAAAAGACATCCAGAGACTGGCAAGTATCTGCTAGCGATAACGATAAACAGTGTTATCGATTGGCCTAGCTTTTGACCAAAAAGTAAACCCCAATTCATATTTACTACTTAGTATGTGATTGTCGTCTGTTTAATAGTTATAGCTAATATTTACTTAGTTGTTTAGCTTTTGCCAACATTTAAACAGTTGATTGAAGCGACAAGAACACTTCACTAAGCTACACTACACGACACTTGAGGTAACTTAATATTTGTATACACACTTCACATAATACGCACTTTTTCTATGCACTAACTATTTAGTATATTATACAAGTATTTGTTACTTATCTAGTTAATTTGCTGGCAATGTGCACTAAATTCATAAATCATTTGCAGCGTTATCAAATCGGATAAGCGTTTGCATGTGCCTGCCAAACAGGATGTTACCCAAATGGCTTTGCCAATTTACCTAGAATGTCGCACTGATAAATGTGTATTTGATTATTAACTTTAGAAAACATTAACAACTGAGCAGACATATGAATAAATGAGCTAATGTCTTTCTAATGTCACTTAAATGTGTTGATTAAAATGAAAAGTGACTTAAAAAACTAGAAATTATAAAAAAGCTTAAGAATTATCTAATACATTGTTTAATAAATATTATACAATACATTTGTTTGAAAAGGACACGAATTTTTGAAAGTAAAAGGGCTTTTAAAATCGCCAAAACTTCCATCAAAAGTTTAAGACTGCGTAGTTTTAAGTCCCATTCTAATAAAGACATTCAAGTGAAGGAAAATTGTTTTCAACAATTTTCAAAGTCGCTTTCTACTCGCAATGTAAAGTGCAAGTAGTTATATAGCCATTGTTTAACAATTTTCTCCCAGGTCGAATGTAAATCCTATTGTCATTTGACTAAAACTCAACTCAAGTTGTGGTATCTTGGATCTTGTGTTATTTCCTGTCTAATTATAAACAATTAAAGTGCAACAAATTCGCGTGGATTCGTTGTTGTTGTTGCTTATTGTTGCTATCGTTGCTATTGTTGTTCCATGATTACATTTAATGGCCGATGGCAAACATAATAATTTCGATTAAATAATCAGGCACTTGGCTTACGAACTGATCGTCGCACATTTTGCACAGTGGCTGCAAAAAGTTGAATGCCTCTCAGATGCTGAGATGCTGTTGTAATTATGAAAGTTTTTTCCTTTTTTTTTTTCTTTTATTTTCTTTTGACCAATGTTGAGTTAAATGAACGGTATGAACTCATTTCAAAGAGTCAAGTTTATGCTGCACTGAGTCATTTTCGTAGCATTTCATTCATCCAAAGTCTCGGAAGTGTAGTGAAAAGTTGTCGAAGGCGACCACAAAAGTGGCTCTGACTCCTATGTCTTGGATTGCTTTTGAGTCGCTATCTGTCTATGTCTATGTATCTGTGTGTCTGTGTCTGTATCTGAACCTGAAACCGACAGCAAATGCAACTGCAACAAACTGTAACGCCTTGCAATGTGATACAAAATGCTATTGGCTTTATGCAACAACAACAACAACAACAACTACAGTAATGGGAGCAACTGTAGCAACAGTCTCCGATCCCCTCTAACCATTCCCCCATCTCCGATCGTATCCGATCCCATCCCTGGGTGTATGGTCGAGAGCGAGTGCCGTTGGCGTTAACAACGCGCGTTGCCTTCAAAGACAAGTTTTACACCAATTTCCGCTGAGTTTTTTCTTGTTTTTTTCTGCTTTGTATTATTATAATTTTATATATAAGTATTTTTTTTTGTATCTTGCTTTCAATGCTCTTATCCAAAAGGTTAAAGACTTATGATACGCCTGTGGAATTTTCTATCATCTTTTTTTTCACTTTAACTTTTGCTATATTAACTCTTAATGGGGCTCTAATGTGGCAATTGGCGTCTGCTAAGTGCGAGCCAAGTATTTCATATGATTGAAAAAGGAAAATCAAGTGGAAAATTGTGCAATTGATATTTAGCCAGGCGTTTAAAATGTTTTCACATATACGTTACGTGTTTAAGGTGTTGTGTTTGTTGTGGCCAATGAACTGTTCTATTTATTGGATTAGTTATCGACCACAAGGTGTGGGGACTGCCAATTTCCATCAATTATTGAACGCCTTCTTAAATATTCATAGGGTACTGGCTAAGAAATTAAATATTGTAGTATAAATTGAATTTAATTTGAAAACGTTTTGTAAGCAATTTATTTGGTATGCGAGTATGTCACGTTGTTTATATTATATTTAATAATATCATAGAATTGTAGAATTCTTGAATTCCATTACGTACACAGAGACAGAGAGAACAAACGAAAATTGTGTTGCTTTCTTGAATCACAATCAATCATTAATTAGCAAAGGAAACAGGCTGGAAATACGGGTGAGATTATCCATCAATCAATTACTTATTTATTTTTGACGACTTTAGAACTTTTTGTTCATTAAAAACGAATTATTATTGCATTGCCCAAAATACATTTTAGCCACTTGGTCGATCTCGATGCTATCGCTTTTTATTCAGTTAATAAAATTCTTATCGCTGGATTGACTTGCGTTCATTTTTATTGAACTCACTTCATTTCAATTTCTCAATTAACGACTTGTTTACCTTTTATTTATTATTCTATGGTTTTTATTTGATTTTTTGTTTAAACAAATAGTTGTTGTAGACACAAGAATCGCAAGGCAATAACAATGCAAATATCCTAAACAAAGCCCAATCCTCTTTTTTTTTTTTTTTTTAAATATTTTTTTATTTTTTATTGTGATCAAGTATTTCCGTTGGTGGAATTGTGTGTGGCATTTGGTTTTTATATTTTTTTGCTCATTTTTATGCTGTTCTGTTTATTTTTTACGCTGCCTTTTGTAGGTTAGCAATGCGAAACCTTGAAATTATCTGTCAGCTTTTAACTTCAGTTTTTTTCAGCTTTATATTTTTTTTTATTATTTGATTTTTGCTTCTCTCCACAGTCAAATGGTCGCTGGGCCATAAATTTTCACACACAACTTTTCGCTTTTTTTTTTGTTATTTTTCCGTACTCGTATTTACCTTTAAATTTATTTATGTCAATTCGGTTTGTGCACATTATTTACACGGCTTTTTGCTCATGCTAAAAACACTAATGATTTATTTACTTTTTGTTGCTGTTGATTTCTTTATTGTCTTAAAATAAAACACGTCTACACAAAACCCCCAAATTAGCATGTAAATATAATTTCTAATTATAAGTTGTGGTGAGTCTGGTGAGCAATTAATAACTATTTTAAATAGTATTGCTTATCAAGGGGTTTTCTTATAGCTTATTTAATAATAATCAATTTTCGATTTGTGCGCTGCAAAGTCCAAAAGTTGGCCATAATTCAGGGAATTAGCCGCAACTTGTTGTCAGCTAATTTCATTAACATTTTGTAATAGTTAACTAACTTTGGGTGTGTATGTGTGTGTGTTGGCAATAACCTGGCTAACCGGGAATATAAATTTATGCATTTGAAAACTTTGTTTTGCAACTTGTGAGCGTCGATCCCATCCAAAGATCAGTTACACTTAACAATTTTTTTATTTTTATTGACAAACAGCTAAAAATCAGTAGACCAAAAGCGACAACTCACAGTTGGTGTGAGAGTATCGCTGACAACAACCGCATTTACATGCAACAACTTGAACAATCTTTTAGCCAAGTTGTGCGATTGCCTTTGGGCCAACCTGTTCGCAGTTGCAAGTTGATTTTTGGATTTTTTGGGTGCGACGCTTGATTGATTTGATTTGAGCAGCTTGAAGCTGTCCAGTTTGGAAGACGCACGACGCAAAGCGATGTATACATTTTGTTTTTTGCTCTTTCTTTTGGCCAAAAAACTTGCTGACTTGTTTCTTTTTTTTATACTCTCTGTTTTTCTTTTGATTTTTGTTGTTTTTATGGGCCGAAATGATTGCGCTGATTACGTGACGCTGTCAATTGATTTGTGCGCAAAACCAAAATGAGCAGCCGCTTGGCTAGCGGCTAGCGGGCAAACCAATTGTTGTTAACTTTAACGCATTTGCTGGCTTATGGCCATATGAATGAAATGGGGCCCAAAAGCAGCAGCAACAGCAACAACAACAACAACTTCAACTACAGCTACAAATTTTTGTGTAAGTTCGTGAGTTGCGGTGGCTAAACAACTTTTTGCTGTCGTTTGTTGTTGGTCGTGGTTAATTTTTCACGAAGGTTTTTCAATTGTTGTTATTGCCGTTTCTTAGCCGGACAAAGGCCTCAATTCAAGCCTTGTTTTTGTTGTTTTTATTGCTGCTATTTTAGCAGCTAAAAAATGTGCATTGAATATTAATTTTTTTGAATTATTTTTATATTTTTTCCCGCTCTTCAGAGGCCATTTTGAAATTTTTTAGCATATATTGTATTATTAGAAATTACATATACAATTTATGCATGTTTTTTTTTGTGCTTAGACATTAAAACGTCTAGAATTTCACATAAAAAACCATCGTTTAGAAGTTTTTTATGCTTTTAAAATAATTCAGTTCACTTGCTGGCAGGTTGTTGCATAGTTTTTTTTATTGCCATACTCGTTGCCATAAATATTAACGTGTTTAAAATTGTTATTCCCAGTCTTATCATACGCCAAGCTCATTTGGCATTTGGCTAAAACCAGAAACCTGAAACCCAGCGTCGATGCATACTAAATAAGTTATTGCAAACGGGCAAGAGCAAATAAAAAGAGAAGCCAATTCGCATATATTAGAATTTTATTACATCAGGCACACTTGCATATATATTTTTATACATATATACAATCTATTGCGCCATAGATAAAAATACCAACGTTCAAAATCGTTTAAGCCAACTCAGACTACGTCAAATGCAATTGATTTCGCCGCCTAACTCATTTAAACGTTTATCAATGCACACGTGCCTGATTCCTAGTCTCAAGTGCTAGACTAGCAGATACCCTCTAAGCAGTACAGCTCTAGATTTTATACCAATTTTATATTAATGTTTATTTTGCTGAAATTATTTTTGGGTATTTTTAGCACACTTGTTTAGCACTCAAGTTCCAAGAATATTCCTTGGAAATCACGCTATGTCAATTAATTATTATTTTTAGCTGCCGTTTATCTCAGATGACAGCGCTCGTTAGGAGCTTAAATTTCAGAGTTTCTACGTTTCGGACGAACAGAGTTCAGGCGGTTAAAGCAATTGATTTCAATTTTAATTAACACCCACATATGACAAGCAAGGGAGGCGGGCGTTATGAGTGACTACAGTGTTGGGCTGCTGGGCGTGGCATATTCACATGCACACATCAAGTTTTAATTGCCACTTGCTCTCTTGGTCGAGGTTCGCTGAGTCGTCGAGTCGGCGAATCTCTTCCAATTGTGGATCCTATTCCCAATCCCTTCCAACCGCCTCGGGGTATACAAATTTTACATGTGCAGAGAGCGTCACAAATTAATGAATGAATCCATGTACGACTCGTTGGCTACAACTCTCACACACCCACTCACTCACACACGCACAACAAATACTACTGATTACAGTTATGAACACAGCGGTTGACAAATGTTTTTCCCTTTTGAAGTAGCCATGGCAATCTGAAGTGGTATTAGCCAGGGGGTCTCTACTGGAATTATAAGGGTTGATATGCTCTCATATATCTAAGCACCTATTGGCTCCATAACTGAGACTAATTACACTTGCAGGCGATCGATAATAAAATCTGATAAAGCTCTTATTTGATATTAACCGTCCAAGCAGCGCAGCAGCCAAAATAGACCAGAAAATAGGTCAAAAGCCCATAAGCTGTTAATTTGTTACGATATGTAGTACAGTATATTATTGATTGAAAAATGTCTCAAGTTTATGGCTTCCTCAGTAATCAAATTATTTGTGTTTTGGCCACTGCTTTCGTCACTGATTTGATTTGTTGAAATTGGGTGACAAATTTAGTCTCTTTGGAAAGCAAATGAACAAGAGACTTCAATAGTTTCAGAGATCAAAATATGTTTTTAAAAATAGAATTTTATTAACTATTATAGCTTTTAATTTACTTAAGTTTGATGTAAGTTAAAGTTTAAATTCCATGCTTTAAAGAAGTACTCAAAGTTCCATTAAAATTGGAATGCGACACCAAAATATTTCATATAAATTCTGAACTTATCCAAATGATTATGGCTGCCATAAAAGATATTTGATATTTCTGATGTTTATCAGTAATGGCAGGTAAACACTTTACTTTGGCTTTACGATCAATTCGTTGCGCAATTTGTGCTCAAGACTTTAACCCACATACTACAGTGTATATCTACATATATATATTTGTATATATCGGTGTGTATCTATGCTATGTTTGCTTGGGTACGCGATCTTTGAGCTACAAACGCCCACACAATGCGAGTGTAGGTAATTTGAATGTTCAGATGTTTTCGAGTGCCCACTGTAGCCCCGATCTATACCTGTCTCTGTCTGTCTAGCTGCCTGTCTCAGTCAGCGTCACTTAAACTTGACCTTTATTTCCATTTATTGCTTATTACTGCATATTACTGTGTTTATTGTTTTGTTATTGTTATTGTAATTGTAATTGCCATCATTCTTCTTGTTCTCATTTGTCGTTTTTGTGAATGGAGGCACAGAGGCGAATATCAACATCCCATCACATCCAAACCAATCGACACATCACCGCCCACTTGCACTCATGCACTCAGTGAACATTGTCTGTATCTCTCATTCCATTTTCATTTGTGTTTTCATTTCCATTTCCATATCCATTTTCATATTCAATTTGTATTGTTTCTTTGATCGTGTGGGCGCACTTGCCTCATGCTAATCAATGTGTGTACACAAGTGTAGATACAGATGAACCCACATAAATCTCATACACTGTTCAAAAACTAAGACTAGCTTGGAGTAACTTTTGCTTAAGATATTTTAAAACACAAATTACGTTAATACCAACCATTTTGAATGCTTACTTCAAGCTACTTGTTTTTTATCAGTGTACACCCAAACCTCTTATGCTTCGCTTCAGCTAATTTCGTTTGTAATTGTTGCACAAACACAAAGACATCGAGTTCTATTACTAACTTAAAGTAATCGCCATATCTGACAGTCTTGTCTTAGTTGTAAGTTGTTCTTTTAATGTTATTACTCATTAGATATGCAGTGGAAAAATAGCGCATAAATCAGACAAAATACCTTAGGAGGCGTTACTTGGTTCCCTCCACATTCAAAGTGTCTTATTGTTTGAGTTATTGTGATTTCAGTTGTGTGGCTCGATATATGAGCCAGCTATTAGCATTGGCTTTAATGATTTTGTTTTTTTTTTTTTTTCTTATTTTTGAGCCGACTTTTGGCTGCATTTGCATTAATCCATCTCATTGTTCTGCCACGGCTGGTATGCTGGCAATCTATTAGCCTTTGAATTCCATCAAAAAAAAAAAAAAGAGATGCCAAAGAGACAAACCGAAAACAAATTAAAAAACATTTCCAAACAACGTGTTAGAGAATCATCTTAAGTACCAAAATGGCCGCTAATTCTTTCGGTCTAGTGTCTAGAGTCTAAAGTCTAGACGGACAAACAATTGGAATTCTAAGCCTAGCCCAGACCTGTTTGAGAGCCAAATTAACACATGGCCAACAACAACAAACAACAACAAAGGGGCGATCCATGTAAGGTATTAGACGGTGAACCTGCAGGGCGAATGAAAAACTTAACTCAAAACTGAAATCGAAATTGAAATTGGTATTGGTATTGGAATTCATTCGAAATGCGTTCGGAATGAATTCGGATTATTGTTGGATTTCATTGAACTGGTTTCAAGTTCTTGTCTACCCGTCATCAACTGCTTCTTCTTCTACTTTGTTGCTGCGGTCTTTTTGACCTTTGATGTTGTGTTTTGTGACCAAACAGACTGAAGAAGTCAACTTTATGAAAAGTCTGAAAACCGATTTTTATAGTAATCAAATTCATGGAATTTTCAACTTTAGGCGCGGCTCGCATCTTCAATGATCAATCAACAGAGGCAACAACAGCAGGGGAAAAACAAAACAACCAAAACGAATACGAATACGAATACGTATAAGAAAATGAATACTTTTACGAATAAGATTATGAGTATGTGTATGGGTTGACTCACAGCAGCGGGTTTAATTGATTCAAATGAAGATGACGCTCAACGATGATCACAATGCTGCTGATAATGTTGATCATGATCACGATGATGTTGCCACTGACTGAATGCCTGACTGTCTGAATGTCTGAATGTCTCTGCTTCCATCCATCCATCTAGCAGGCTGAGCCCTGAGCCTTCTGCATACACGTAAACGTATGTAAATCGATGCATAGAAATCAACTTCCAGTAGCAAATCTCTCTCGCCTCTCTAACCGCCGGGCAATATCGTGAGACGAATGTAACGTCAGTGGAATTATCAAAAAACAACGACAATAAAAAACTGCAAAACATGCGACTGCCAATTGCCGTTTGCTTTTCTTCTTCTTGTTGTTGTTGTTGTTATTGTCATGTCATGCAACGTTTTGTGTCTGTCTGTTATTGTCTCTCTGTTTTTTTTTGTGGCTTATAATTGTGAGTGCCACGCCCACGCGGCAGCGCCCCCATCAGTTGTCAGCAGTCAGGGGCGTTCATCCGCATCAAGTTGAACTTTACAATTGTAATCCGTATTTCGCATTCGCTGCGGTCAAAGTTGACTGACAGCAGCTGAATGTCAATGCGGCAATGACTAGTTATCGGTGGGCATACACTGATAAAAATACGAGTGACATCTAATAAATAAAATACAATTTAAATGGACAAAGAACAAAGCAAATCTTAGGGCAAAATGCTTTTTTAAAACGTAGAAAATATATGTAGATGCTCAGAAATATTTTCTTTATGCAAAAGAACGGTGATATTTTATATTAATATAAAACTTTTCTTAAAAAAGACTCGGCTGAAGTATTCTTGCTTAAAACTGTGAACTAATTTTTTTAGCAAAGCTTTAAATCTTAATTTAAAAATACCTTTTTTCGCAATTAACGTCTATAAACATATACTACAGTTGTAAGTAGGCAACAGGTTAACTTGTGAACTTTCCATTCAATTAATTATAAAAATAAGCTCACGAGTTTCTGCTAATTGTTGAGACTGCAATTGTTAATTATAATATGATTATCATTGCAGGTTAAGGTTCGTCTCATAGGCATATTGCCTACAATTAGGCCCAAAAAGATTATATATCAGAATGTTCTAAGAAATCGTTTTGAGATTATCATTTATTGGCATTTGAAGTGAAGTCACGTGGAAACTGAGTACTATGCAATAATGAAGTCATAACTTTTTAATCTCTGCAAAAGTCAGAAATAGCTTTGTTTACGAGCTAATCGTATCTGTGGAGACTCAACTTGGCTCAACTTGTTCTTATCTGTCTTATACTTTGATTGCTCACTAATTGAAGTTTCCCTCATTGTCGTGTAGTTGTAGAATATTATGACCATAGAATGAGTACTTCCTTTCCTGTACGATAATAAGACGATAGAGAAGTCAACATCTGCGTTTCAATGTCCTGTGCAATGGGAAACACTATTCAAATGCCCAGAAACCTTGGAAATTACCCAGGGGACCAGCACATGGCCAAACAGGTAGAGATACCAGTTAGCAGGTAGTCGATAGGTTTGTTGGTAGATACTTGGTACTTGGATTGCGTCCTCCTTAAATAAAATCATTAAAAATAATGAACGCACTTCCGCTGCGCTCATCGGGGTCTTAGAACTTTACACAACATTAAAATGAGGCAGTTCTTGTTGTTGATTTTGATGGTGTTGTTGTTGTTGTGGTTTTGAAGAGGGGAACCCGAGGGATGGAATGCCGCACAAATTAAAAGGTGCCCGGCTTGAAGTCGCTTCGTGAGTCGCTCGGCAATTGCAATTACATACACTGCACAAAATTCCCGTTTCCTATCTCAAAAACACAACATCAAATCAAAGTTTAAGTATAATTTCTAGCTCATCAAAGTTTAATTTCAATTATATACGAGGTAATTAAATTTTAAAAGCCATTCCCCTTTTTCATCAGTGTACGGCAGGTTGTAAGATGGTCAAGAACCAAGAGCCATACCAAAGTGAACCGAACCGAACCAAAAACAAAATCAAAAGATGTGGGCAAACATAAACATGAACGGAAATAAAGCGCACCGCGTTGGCTCCCTAAACCGCGCTCCCCTCTGTTCCCCAACCACTGCTGGAGTATCTTTCCCCTCGTGTTCCCAGTGTATCTGTGTAGCTATGAAATGCGCGTAGAAACAAAGGCAAGTTGGTAACTTGATTGTGGGGGCCGGACGACACATATAAATTATCAGCAAAGCGAGCTCTGAAGCTAGTTATGCATAGATACAGATACATAGATACAACTACAGCTACAGCTATAGATAAAATGTGAACAAGTAGCTAGACAAGCTCAGGTACAGCCTACATCAAAAAGACACCATGAATGGAATTCTTTATGCTCTCTTGATTCACTTCTTAAATATTTGTCGTTTCTTAACATTCTTAGTTCCAATAAAAGTCATAAGAACAATGAAAACACTTAATAATATATTGCTTAACATACTTTGGGTTTAAAATAAAATTCGTATAAAAATAAAACCAGTTTCGGTTTATGCAAACAAGCAAAAAGTAGAAACAAGTGTTTTTTGCAGTTAAATGTTAAAAGTTAAACAATTAAATATTTGATACCAAAGAACGCTCTTTAACATGTTTAAGAAGAAGGACTGAATCCTGTTATGAACGTATATTCTCTAAAAGAGTTAATTAATTAACAAACCCAAAAAAACAGAAATCATTTAACTAAACAATCGAGTGAGTGACTGTCAGAGTCTGTGACTAACCCGGCCATAAAGTAAAGTATCTTTGGGATGTGCTTTTTGCCTCATTCTTTTCTCTTGTTGTTAGTTGCTGTTTTCTGTTGTTTACACAACTGTTGACGCAGTGTTTTTCTTTTGTTTTGGGCTTGAAGTTTATTGTTGGTGTTAATACACAGAATGCTGTGCCTTATTAGCCACACTTTGCTTTATTTACTCACCGACTTCGTCAGCGTTGTTATTGTTACTCTTTTGTGTTGTTGTAGAAATGGCGCTTAAAGTGCGTTGGGCGATGTACACTGAAAATAAGGTCAGAGCGAGAACTTTCCAAAATGACTTTTAGTAGTGCTGGTAAGAAGTTAATATTGGCCAAAAAAGCACACCAAAAACATACAGAAAAAGAGGTGTACTGTCACCGCCAGCGAGAGGTTAAGGCATAAACAATTTGTCAAGTTAAGAGGGGGTGTGGAGGAGAAAGGGGGAACGTAGGCCCATTTGTATCTGACAGATATGCGCTTTGCATGAGAGGCCGCAACCTAAACGCTGCCATTGACACACGGCCGAGATACTCGCATGGCTGTTAACCCGTTTTGCCGTTGGCCCAGCCAATTACCAAGCCCACAACACATAAAAATACTTGTGAGAATGTATCTTGAGTGCGGTACGAATTTGTATCTGCGCCTGCTTGAATCATGGACAGCAAGACAGACGGACAAAGCGTTAAAGATGTAACCTACATACATACATACAGATGTATCTGCATCTGTGCAGATGTATCTGAAACTGTGACGCATCCACAAGTGAAACAATTGGAATGCTCAACTTGATTGCTTTTGATTAAATTTTAGTTTCCATTGAAGCGAGTGAGAGAAAGAGTAAGAAGAGAAAGAGATAGAGATAGAGGGACAAAGAAAGATACTATCTTCTCACAGCTTTTCGATTCAGTCAATTTGATTTCCAACTTCAAGCTGTGCCTGTGTTTTCAATTTCATTTCCATTTTGTCGATTCCAATAAATGTACTCATAATTGCAGATTTTGTTGAGATTACAAATCAACCGACTGCGTTTTCATTTTCTATTTTCGACGCTAACCAAGAAACGAGAAAGTGGCCCGCATCCCATCAATATCGAATTCACTACCAATACACCAATCTTCGCATATTTGGCTTAAGACGCGTGTGAAACATTTTTATTGCCATTGTTCGAAATACACGTAGACACAAGACGTACATGTAAATGCAAATGTTTATCGATTATAAAAAAGTAACAAAAATAAAAACACCAACAAAACATAACACAAAATAAAAAAGCAAACAGCTCTTTTAACATAAAAACAAAATATTTTAATAGTTTTTCCATCTTCTTTTCATTTCTTTGCAGACGCACGCAACCGCAGCAATTTGCCTGGTAATTATACTTACAATTTTTACATAAAATCGTTAGAAAAATACCCTGTATTTGTGTGGCATTTAAGTGTAATAATTGTATTAATTTACCTCGGACTTTGATGATTATATAGATGAGACTTGATTGTGTAAGCTTAGAAAAATATTTATTTACTTATTTTTTGTTTAGTTTAAGATCTCTTCTTACCCAAATGTTTGAGCAAGCCTTTTTTGTATTAAATTGCAAGTTGTACCACTTTGTTTAAGCCATAAATTTGGTCAAGATTTATATGGGAATATAAAGTCTTCACTGTGCCAAAGTTTAACATTAGAATTAAATAGAATTTTTAATATTTTATATTATAAAGTTTCCTAAATTTCTTGCACTGGTTTTGTAAACTATTCTTTAAGTCTTATTCTAAGCGATACCGTGGGCTAAATCATGTGGCAGCTTACAGGGTATAAACGGTGGTTTAAGGTACGCATCAGCTATTCAGCGTAACGGTTCCAACACTCCATTTGCAACTTGCAGAACGACAAAGAGACAGGCAGAACGAGACAGAGAGGGGAAGAGGGAGACGGTGAACACTTTGAGGTGGCACGCAAACTGTGGCATGCTCCAGTGGCAGTGCCCAGAGAACATTAAATGTGGGTCAAGCATTGGTGAAGCGAATCTCTTACATAACTTTAGTTCAGCTAACAAATAATGATCGTATGAGGATAGAAAATGGTGATTCCGATGGTGATGAAGATGGCGATGGCGATGGCGATGGAGACCAGTCAATGGCTGAAAAGCGCCATTAGTTTTTTATTTTGCACCTGTTCAACTGTTGAAGAGTTCATTTGAAGCCAAGATCGTAACTGTTGAACGGCATTTAAATGTTAATTTACCATACTGACGTTGACTTTTTAGCATGTTTCGAGTGTTGAGTTCGACTTTGAGTTTTGTGCGTTTTTAATTGCATTGAGCGATTCCGTTGGATCCGTACACGTAATTACCTAACAGACAGGCATGAATGTACACGTTTGAACACGTCTGTAGACGCGCATACATGTAAATGTTGGCCTACTCTTCTCATTTGCTGCTGGCCCTAACCTTTTAACCGGGCTTTTTCGCACACACTCTAATGATATGGCCAAATCGAAGCCAACCTAATTGGGTCGCATTCCAACTGCACAGCTTTTTAAATGTTGATTATGGCTTTTGTCAGTTCGAACTTATGTAAATGCTCATCATTAGTCCCGGGCCAGACTCTGTATAATTAGTTGTAATAATTCATATATTTAGTATTTGGGGTCAGTGCTCAGTTCGTGACGCAGTCGAGTATTTTTAGTCTGGTAAATTACACAAATTATCCAACTGATTGACAACTGATTTAAATTTAGCTATAATAGAAAATTATTGGATATATTTATGTCAAACTGACGGAAATTGAACAAAGGCAGAATTTCCACATTAATTCGTTTGTGTTTTGTGCAAAAAACTGACGTTTTTTTTTGTTAAAACCTAATGTCTTTTTTAGCCGACTGCGTTTTTTGGTCGTTAGCAGTAAATTGTTATTTTAACATAGCGCTGTTAAGTAACAGTCAACCTGCTTTAGCACTGTTCGTACTGTAACAGCTGCTGTTATGCTAGCTGCATAGCTAACAGCGTACTGTTAACGTCTCTGCAAATAAAATTGGCTCTACATTTCCAGCTTGATTTATTCTTTTTTGTGGAAATGTAACATAAATCTATTGGTTCTTTGAGCCGGTAAATCTAATGGTGAACTTTAAACTTGAATCGAACAAAGAATGTTGAAACCACAACACCAAAGTTAACTCATAACCTGGTCAAAACAAAAAAAAACTGTCCCAACAAATTTGAGTTGGCAAATGTTTTCGGTAACTCTTTGGGATGCATAAATTACAAGAATGTTGTCATATGTCAGTTTTGAAAACAACAGCAAAAGAAATACAAACTGGTTATAAAGACGCCTGGTTTCATGACGTAAAGTCTTTGTGATTAAAATAAAAATTTTAATTTATGCTACTAAATTTAACTGGAATATTTTTTCAATTTACTAAACAGCTAAATAAATATTTCTGCATTAAAAATATACTCACAATAATAGCAATCAAATAAATTGTATGCTGGCAGAAAAAGTAAAAGTTATTTTGATGTGGATTCCAGTTGATCAGTTGTTTGTGATTATGAGTTCTTACTTTTTGCTGTTAATATCTTGGCCATAAACACAATTTGGCTCTTGATTTCACTTATCACTGTAAAGAAACTGAAATGGTTTTAGACATGGCTCAGTTTCACCTGCGGGCTGTGGCCAAAAGCACGTCGTAGTTGAATTCACATGACATGTCATTTTGGGCACAGTGAGAGTTACTGGCCAAACCAAGAGTTGTATGTATTTTCTGTTTACTTTGTTTTTGTTTTAAGCATTTTAAGCATTAACAAATTCTTGCAGTAAAAGTGCTGGCTAACACACAGCTGACGAGACGGCCAGAAACAAGCTTAAGATCGGACAGCGGACAGCAGACAGCCAACAACTGACAGAGTCATCTGTAAAATGTTTTGGCACATGCCAAACCCAAAAAGATACACAAAACACTAAGATTCAAGATCAGAGAATCGAGATTCAAGATCCCAAGCAAACATCGTTAACTAGCGCCAGACCTGTCTGCCATGTTTGGCAAAGAGGAAGGGAATAATTATGAATTGGCTAAGCTATTTGGCAGCTGCGGTAGCTGAAATCTTTTTTATAATTATTAACAAAAGTGGCAGTGGAACAGGGAGTAGTATTGGTGAGGGGGCCGGGGCAGTAATGCTTGGCCAAAATACTTATGAAATTTACGTCAAAAAGTGCGTCAGCAGAAAATCTTATGTTGCCTGGCATTTGATTTTTGGCTCAAATGATTGGCCAACAATCGAATAACAAATTCGAAAAACAAAAATTGCTTAAGGTGATAAGTTTTTCGACTGTTTTTGTTACTTTTGTTATTGTTTTTGCTTTTTATTTTGCGCTGATTGTTTATCGCTTGTTTATTTGTACGACGCGTGCGCCAAAGCTTTTGTGTTAATTTGTAATAATTAATGTGCTTTTTTTTGCCCAACAATCAATGAATTATTTATTAATTTATGGTATTTATTTAGCGGATTTTACGCGCTTATTTTTGCTGTCCAAAATTCTTAGTTAAAATACCAAAATTTGCATATTATTTTAAACGTTAAGCTACTAATCTTTGGACATAAAATTAAACAGTCTTATTAGTGTTGAGACTGTGTTGCATGCACAAGTGCTTAAAATTAATAAACCACTTTTATATAACAAAAATGTATCACGTAAGCCATAAGGAAGAAGCTATTCCCTCTTCAGTTTCCCGCTTTTGAGAGTAGTGGTACACAAATATGGCTTGAAAAAAATTGGTAGCTTTCATTGCGTGTTGCATTCATTGCCCAAAATGCAATTACCATGGCTAACAAAATACAAAAAATAAACGAAAGCGGCAACTACTGGGTCTGTGTGTCTGTGTCTTGAACGAAAATGCATTTAATGCACTGCCAATTTGTAGACAACAAATTATCCACAACAACAACAATAGCAACAACAACAAAATCAGGCAACTTGTCGTATGATGCATTTAAATGATTTAATGGCCGGAACGAAGCAAGAAATCTAAAATCATCATCTGACGACATTTTCTGTAGTTAAAAATTGTTTTCAACTTCTAAAATATACCCTTTACAGGTGTACCCTAATTATGGCATTTAGTTTCTCACACAACACCTAAATTTCCTTTATTAATTCCAAGAATTTGAAATAAATTTCTATACTTAATTGAAATGGCTATTATTTATTTTGATTTTAAAGCATTCTCCACACTGCCAAATGATTTGCTCTAAAGTAATTATAATTATAAACTAATTGCCTTTTAATTGTCGGCTGGAATATATATATAATTTTAAACACTAACTTATTGTATTTTATTTTTATATGATCAATCTCTTATGTCACTTGTATTTAGTTTGATTAATTTTGATTAAGTTGTGCTGTAATTTTAAACGTGCCGCTAATTCACCTTTGTTGTGTGTATATAATAATAAAATGCGATTTTATTATTATTATTTTTATTGTTGTTATTATTGTTGTTGATTCTCAGTTCGAACTGCGCATTTATAAAATAGAACTGAGATCTGGGTCCATATCGTCGCCACGGTTTATTACTTTTGACATGCATGACACTCATTTGTGGCTGAATGCGTGTACCTAAGTACAGGGTATGTGTACTCGTACTCGTACTCTTTGGTAATATATTATCTCATTATAATAAACTCCAAAAATAGATGTCATTAGGTATTAAAATTAGCTAACAGCAGATCAATAAGCTGTACAAAATATACTATATGTCTAAAAAAAAAAAGATATACACCAGTCTATAAATATACTTTATAAATCGTAATTATATGCTTAAAGTTAAGCCTAGTTTAGCAATTTTGCTAACTGAACACCATTTCCTGTTGCCTGCTTGACCCTTATAATTATACAGTTCGAAGTGCAGGGTATTAAATAGTCAATAATTTATATGCCATTGAGCGATAGGTCAGCAGACCATTTGCCGAGCGTGAAGCAGGTTTCTATGCAACTTATTGTGTGGAATCTTCTAAGAATTCACCAAAAAAAAATTAGTAAAAGAAACAAAATCTAATACTTGTTGTTCATATTGAGTTCTCACCGATTTCATCAAGATTCACTTCACTTAGCTTTATTTGCATAAACTTTTAGGATAAGCTAATAAACGAATTTATGAATTAACTAAACGCGAATCACACGCTTTGTACAAAAAACGCCACTTCAATCAAGTTTAACATATTTCATCGTTTTTGATTGCAAAATAATTTTTTAACGCTTTTTAAGCATACTAAAACATTTTCCATTTTTTATATATTTTTATTGATTTGGCAATTTTTCCTTCGAATTAATTTCATGCGCTCTGTTTGCATTGAGGCTTTTCAGCCTCTGAGCCTCTTATTTACTTATTTATTTATTTATTTATTTGCCTTTTTATTGTGCATATACGTATTTACTTTTCGTTATTGAAATTGGAATTGAAATTGCATTTGGAATTCGTAAGCAATTTGTGCGCTAATTGAAATTCAATGGACTGCGGCAATCGGAGAATTGGAGAATCGACTAGTCGATTGCTCCCGTTCCCCAAACAACAATTACAATGCAAAATTTAAGCTCGTCTCTGTGATCGGCATATGAATAGTGAATAGAGGGAAAAAACGTCAACTTGAATACGTTTGGGAGTACACTTCAAATTGTGCACAAAAGCATATTTTTAAATCACAAGAAACAAATTGTTTTTTTTTTACTGCTAAGTCGAGCTATATATAACCAAGCTAATGCTTGAAATCGATTTATTTATTTCGTATAGAAAAACAAGTTACATACAGCTAAACCAGAAATTAAGTACAGACTCGTATAATTAGTCTGCGTAATTAATAACTCAACAGCAAATGAAGATTCCATGACTACTAATAATTATTTATGCGATTTCCAGCTTAGCAGTCAAAGGGTTACAATGAGCTTGATAATTTGTGGCAGACCCCGAAGGTGAATAAATATTTTGCCAGCTAGACCTGGTGACTTTTTAGCATATGTGCCGTTTCCAAGTCCGAGTTTTCCCAGAAAGCTGCATCACGATCGATTAATAGACCCAGCCATTCTATGAAGCATCAAATATTTAGCTAGGTAACGGCCTCAAATATTTATTCTATCAGGAAATACATTAATTTCTTTTTGTATAGTATTTAGGTAAAATAAAATTTGTGATGGCTAATCAACTCACTAATCTATTTTGGCCATAGAAAAAGAGGTAACTCTAAACGGAAGTCAGGGCTAAAACACTTACTTCCCATAGCAAAATCAAGAGCACCCTTCGCCAGAGCTGCCATACCAAGGTTTTCATCTAGTCTGGCCACATGGCCGCACTGCGGTTTGTCTTAACTTGTCTCCACGTCTAAGTGTTTGTGTGTGTGTTAGCCAGGTGAATGCATTTGCCAGAGAACAGAGACCGCAATAGCAAAGCAGTTGGAATTGGTTGACCAACAAAGCCATAAAATTGCAACAACAGCAACAGCTGAAAAAACGGTTAGCAGTTTCACATTTTTGGCAGCTGCTCCACACAAGCAACAACAGCGAAAAACAAAATTCAAAAGTTTTTCAAAAAATTTTCTCACGTAACAAGTACACAACAAACAACAACAACAACAGCAGCAAACACCAAAGGAAAACACAAACCGGGCTGGGCAAAAGCAATTTAGTAAGTGGTGTTGTTGTTGTTGTTGTTGGCTAGGCGCTTGGTACACATGTATGTTGGTAGTTGTAGGCATGTATGTGATTTTGTTGCCAACATATTTGCGAATTTTCAGACCCTGTGCTTAAAATAGTCAAGTGTTCATAAAGACTGCAGATCTGCAGAAGTGTGTGTATCTCAAAAAGAATCTAAGCTGTGCACAGAAGTACAGGGTGTTTTACAGTCGCAGCCTTTTTAACTAGTCTTTTATTTTTTCGGCGTCTGCGCAATCCATAAGAGGGCATTAAGGCTGCTTGCTGGATTCTAAATATCAGGAGATTGCAAGTAGCCGCAGCTCAACAACAACCTTGGCTAATGGCCGGGCCAATAGTGGACAGACAAGGCGATATCAACACAGCTGGAGTTGATGTTGGAGCTGGGCTTGGAGTCGAGAGAGCTGCTGTTGCAGATACTTTTCGGCTCTGTTGCAAGTTTGGCTCGTAAAGCTTAATGGCTCGTTGCTTGGCTGACTTCCAGATTTAGACAATTCGTCTCACATGGGCATGTGTGTGTGTGTGTGTGTTGGCCAATTTGCTGGCTATGACTAAGCAGGCAGGCGGCTAGGCGGGTCGCCTGTCTGCCGCCTGTTTATCTTGGCCAAGAATTTGACTCTTGATCTTTGTAGGCCTGCCAGTCGGTCTGCTCTGTCTGGCTATCAATTTCGATAGTTTTTTTTTATCATTATCGATAATTCTACTCTAGTTTCCTTTGTGCGAATGGAAATTTTTCACACGAATTTCAGCAAAAAGATGTTAATTGCGAGTATAAATCAAACACGTTCGAATTAAATATAAATATTTGCCTAACTAGATTTTAGCACGAACAAATTGATAAGCTCAAATTTGATTTATTCATTTTGTTAAACATTTTTCATTCGATTTCAAAATTTGCATTCAATATGATCATCAATTTGGAATTGAAAGATTCATCAAAGCTTTCAAACACATAGAAGTTAAGAACTTACAGGAGAAAGAGAAAGAACGAGAGGGAAGTAATTAAAACATTTGCATAATATCTATAAATACTGATGACAATCCTTTGCTTAAACACCCTGTAATGATATCATCAGTGGATAAGCTTTAGTCTGAGGTAATAACCGCACCTCCAACGCTTCTTTTTTAACCAAATACGAGGTATATGAAAGGTGTGTGAAATTCCTCTCACACTCATTGTTATTTACAGAATACATTTGTTCTTAAATTATTCAATTGCGTGTTAACCACTAATTTGTTGTTCAATATTCAATTAATTACATATTCCATAAACTATTTAAACTAATGAGACAAGTTGTTAGCTCTTCCTGGCTAACAAGTTTGGTTATTCAATTGGCCATTAGAACGGTGATTAACATTCGAACCCTTTTCGTTACATCGGCTGTAATTAAACGACTTCACAGCCTGCTATATATAATCTACTTTTAGTCGACTTAGTATCATTTGTTTATTGTATGTGATTTGTTTTTAATTTAATTAACATGCCAGCGATTCATAAAAATGATTTGATATTTATAGCCAACATTTTGTTTCTTTAACATTTAATTAACATTTGCTCACTAAATAATTAGACAAAAGCTTCAAATGTGGCTTATACATGGTACATATCGTATATATATATACATATATATAAAAGCAATGGCCTTTGCTTTCCGATTCGGTGGCGTTGTCGTTGTGCTTGCCGATCTGGACTTTTTATTTATGGCCTTTATCGTTGGACAGCCACATGATTTGAATACCAAACAAGCATTAGACGTGTCCATGTGCAAGCCAAGTTATGTGTTACGTACAATCATAGTTGGCCAATTGAATGCTTAACGAGTCTGTTAGCGTCTTTTATTTGCTCTGACAGAGCTGCAAACTTTTTTATCACATCAATGAGAGCAATCTGTTAGGCTTTCGTCATAAGTGTGGACTGTTTGATCTTACAGAAACAGTGTTGTAATAAAGGTAGAATAAAGTGAGTAGGCTAAGCAGTTAAAACTTTAAATAAACTTTTTAAATAGTCAAAGTAAAAGTTTAGCAAGTTAAGAGGCAAATATTACTAAGTTAAAAATTGGTTTTGACTAACAAGATGCAAAATGTATGGACTTTAGTTATATATGATTGAAAGTCTAAACAGTTTTAATTCATATCGAACTAAATTATGAATTTAAACAGAGGCTAAGCTTAAATTATATTTAGCTATGACTTATGGGGTGCCAAGACTAAGGGCTATATAGATAGGGCTGGTAAGATAAGTAAGAAACTTTGTAGAGAAGATGCTGAAACTGCAGTTGTTGCAGCAACAAAAATGTTATTGTTATTGCTGTTTGTTTTTAATGTTATTTCAGTTTGTGTTGCTGTAGTTATGCAAATGCAACAAAGTCGTCTGAATTTTGCATTTTGTTTATTGCTCAATTAACCCCCTTACTGCCATCTATATATTTTTTCTCATTTTGCTAATAAAATTCGCCCGAGCGAACCCTTTCGGACCGATGACAAACTATTTGTCATACTACTTTTTTGCTTATCTTCATTTTTTGTTGAGCTGGAGAAACCCGAAGCTTTGCAAGTGCTTCATTGTTGTAGTTGAGAAATGATTTGTACAATAAGACAGTACCAGATTTATATGCGAATCTTTTTTGAGAGCGATAAAAAGCGACAGTGACAAGATAAGCGACAGACAGAAGAGATACAGTTACTTAAGAGAGAGAGGGAGGTAGGAGGAGTTAGAGATATTACTGCAAATAATTAGCAAAAAGGTAAACTTTCTCTGCTTTTAACATAAACAATTACATTTATCTATACTTTGTTTATTTATTTACTTTGTTTATTGGAATGTTTGTCATCTTCCTGTTCCACTTTAATTAAATTACAAATTTAAATGCATAAATATTTACATTCCTGCAATTATTTGAGTTTTATTTATTTGCTGTGCCGGCTCGCTAAGAATGCTGTAATTGTACAAGCCCAAAGTCATGCCTTTCTTGAGCAAACAAATGGCTATAAATCAAGTACAGGATATCATATAGTCCATATACGACTCTTATAGCTGCTGTTCAGCATTTCAATTAAGTTTTCGGCCAAGTTATTTGAGCAAATTGATGTGCCATAAAAGCGGCAACTTCCAAATCAAATTCCGTATGGAAATATGCGAAAAGTTAACCATATAAATGTAAATTAAAACAAAAACAACTACAACAGCAACAAGCCTGGCTAAAGGCTTAATTCATGTCAAGGCGTTCACTTTCAAAAAAAAACCAATTTCAATTTCAGAAATCAAAAAAAAAAGGTTTTTACTCGACACAACAACAGAAAACAGCAAAAATATACAAAAATTTAATAAGCAGCAAAATTACGCAGACATCAAAAAGTACAAAGTAAGAAACACAAAAAAAAAAATAAAAATAAAAAAATAATAGTATGAAAATAAAAATAAAAAAAAATACCTGCTAGTGTTGCCTCAATTAAGTAAAAACATAAAGTCAAAACTGAACTCGATGTCGGTTCATGTCTGGAGGCCCATTAAAGCCAACTCCGGTGCCGATACCGATATATAGACACCGACAATCGCACGACTGACCCCTTTAGACCCCATCAAAAGGTAAACATAAATCTGTTTACACTGACGCAAATAAGTACGACTACACCTGTGTGTGTGTAAGTGTTTGTCTGTCCGCAATTTCGCATCATTCTTTTGAGTGTTTTTGGGCGTCAGGCGCTTAATAAAGTTGTTCAAAATGCGTAAAACGGTTGTAGTTGTAAGTGCACGACTAATAGATGCTCCTTTAAAGAATAACAAAATGATTAATCAGCAAATAATGTAAAGCTTTATTTAAAACAAATGTTTGGCTTGGTTATCATCGTTACCTCAAGTGTTTAGCTTAGTTGTGGGGACCCCATGCAGTTGTCTTACAGGGTATAATTATACTGGCTTTTTGCTGCGAATTTGCTGTAGTTAAAACTCACATTTATTGCTATTGTACACATTGCGTGGCTTAACTCCTGAAAATACTAATAAAAAGAACACAATTTCATTTTGTTCTTGTTTTTTATTGTTGCTCGGAATAAATTGTATTAATTACCTGTTAACTCACCTGACTTTTAACAGTTCGTGCGAATCGTGCAGCTAAGATAAGTTTGTGGGCTATGGAACTTATCTCAGTGTGATAAGTTTTTTGCCAAATAAGTGGATTTGACTAAAAATTAGCACATTCAAATTAAAGGAAAGCAATGAGTAATGTATGAAAAGAGTAGCTATTGGAGGCGAATTTGCATAATATTAAATCTAGAGTATGTAGATTATGTTTATTTGATATGCAAACCTTAACTGTTTTTAATAAGCATATTTAATAAACAGGAACAAAAAATATAAAATTAGGAAGGTCTAATAAAACTTGATAAGTGTAACTCAATTTCTAGCAGTATCTATTATAATAATTGATTAAATTTTGAACATAGATTTAAACACTTTAATAATTTATTTAATTTAATTTGTTTGCTAGCAACAGAAGACTAAATAGTATTTTACCGAGTTAAACCTTAAACCATTGCCAAATGCTTTGTCATACCTTTATATTGTTGTTTTATTTTTTGAATCTTCAATTGTATCTCATTGGGATTGGCTCTGAGATTGAATGAATTGAATGCTCGAGAGTGTTTATTCAATCATTCAATTAAATGCATTCCGATGCGTTCGCACGTACAAAACTGGCAAACTTCCTTTCCTTTTTGTTTTCGCACTCGCCTTAAGTATTCGCATTCGTATTCTCTTTGTATTCGTATTTGTATCGCGTGACACACATGTCCAAAAAAACTAAGAAAATCGTATTGCGAAACTGTATTTAATTTATTCACTTATTTTATATTTGATTTTATTTTTATTTATTTTTAAACTCATTTGGGAGACATTCTTGGCTCTGTCTCCGTCTCCGTCTGTCTCTGGGTTTTGAGTTTAAGTCTGAGTTCTCTCGACATGCCTTGTCCGAGTTTGTAATTCTTTATTTACAATTTATTTAAGCCGACATTGGACACATTACTTCGGCTTCAAGCCACACGCGGTGTGTGCTGTGGTTAACTTCAAGTTGGCCCAAACAAAGTAAACATCATGTTTGTTTTGTTGTTGTTGTTGTTGTTGTTTTTGTAAATCAACTTTTCAATTTGCCGTTGACACAGTTTCGCAGCTCACAGATTGCGGCTGCACCTGAGCATTCGACTTTTTGTTTTTTATGAGTAAAATAATAAATTGCACAGACTTGTTGCCAATTGAGAACGCGGTGTCTCAAGTGTTTAGCTCTGGAGCTTGACTTGAGATAAATATGTATCTACAACTTGTTATGCCCCTTGTTGTTGCTGTTTAAGCTGCCTGGGAAGCACTTGGCCACTTGGACGCTTGGCATAGCTCAAATTTAGCTGTTAAATTTGTACAAAAATACATTTTGATAAATGACTCAACAGTTTCTTTTTATTTTTTTATTCATTTTCTTTTGCTTTGTTCCTGCAGTTAGTTAGTTGATGAACTGCTAAGCTGTCCCATTGTATCATTTTAGAGCCACAAGTCAAATAGATAAATATAAATTCAAAAAAACGCTCACAAATTATATGATATGATGATCAATCACTTTTGTCTTTGTTTGTTGACCAAAAAGACAGCAGCAGCAGCGAACAGCTGTTCTTTCAGCCAGTTCATTGTTTGGCCAAGACGGGAATGAGCCAAGCCTCTGTATTTATTGGCCATAAATCTACACTGCACAAAAAGGAAGTTCCAAAGATTTTCATCTTAAAGTTGCACTTTTGGCACGATTTAAAAAAGAACAAATTTGCATAAGAATTTAAGATTTAAAAGGCACTAAACTTAAGCTTTAATTCAGTTTTAAGTCAGTGTATGCACAGCTCGTGTTAAATTTTCTACTCTGTTCCCTGTCTGAAGGTCAGTTTTCCCAAATTCCAGTGGTTTAGTGGTGACTTCCTGGTCGCACCTCATTGACAAACACTTCCTCAAGACGCGCTTTGAATTTCGCATTCAATTCGCACAACAAAATTGCTACTTAACTTGGCTATTTTGTTTATTTTATGTTGTCGCTGGCACGCACAACAAATAATAATAAATAACCTAAAGTCTTGCAATTATGGTCTAAAAGGAAATAGCCGGTGAGACCACAACAAAGCCAAAATAAAAAGGGGCTACAACAAAAAGAGCCATAAATGATAATGTGACCGTGTCTCAAACAAAACAATTACTTATTTTACTTTTTTGTTTACCTTTTCATGCCAATTCAGCGCGCTTTCTTTGACTCTTCTCTCTTCTGCATTTTGTTGTTCGTCTCTTCTTTCTTCGCAGTGAAAACTGTTCGAGCAACCGATGTCAATGGCCCGAGGGTCGTCTTTGGGCTTATGTCTGGGTTCAGTAGCTCCAAAACTACAACTACTGGGTTGGGCTTTGATCGGATCTATGAATGGCTTAGACGCCCGCATAGTTGATAGTCTGCTACACATATACAGAAATATAAATAACTATATATATTTGACAAAAGTGAAAGCAACTAACATAAAGCAATAATCGACAGCAACAAAACATGCCAAGGTCATTGCATTTTGGCCATTATTTGACTAAGAGTTTAGCCTTTTTTCCACAGTTGTTTGAACTTCTTTTTAATTTTGGTTGACGCCCATTGCTCATAAATACAAAACGCACAAATCAGTGCTTGATCAAAACAATTTAATATTAATATTATTGTAGATTAGATAACACCACAAAAAGGCAGTTGAGATTTGAAAGTCTTGACATGATTAGCCACGCGATTCAGTGTCTCGAGTGCTGATATAAAAGTATTTCAGGATTTATTTCAGTCACATGATAAAATCATTTTGAAACTAAATTGTTGCCATTTGATGAGCTAATCGAGAAACGTGAACAATTTTGCTGACGATGTTAACTTATTTATTATTAACCCATAAAATTGTGTTGTCAACTTAAAATTTGGCTTAGAACAAAGTTTTTTGATAACTCAAAAGTCATTTTCTTAAACGGAAACATTTATGGAAATTAGTCAATTATTGTTAAACACTTTTAAGTTAAACAATAATTGCTTCATGTGCTCAATTAAAAAATAAACAACAAATATTTTAGCCATAAACATTTAAACAAGCTATAAAGACATTGTAATTAAACATTTAATGCTGGCAGGCTAATCGGCTTTAAACGCTTTCCAACTGCAATTATTAGCCAAATAATGCGAATGAAAAACGTGTGAAATATTTTGGCCAAAACAATGGCAATAAAAGGCATAAATGTTTGCAAATATTTGCAGCATAACTCGAATGTTACATGAAAACTCGTTCAGTTACTGCATATGACAACAATTAAGCAGCGTACACAGGTGAGAAAGGTGCAAAAGGTGCGCAATGGGCGAAAGGGGGGATAGGGCCATGCTGAAATTACAAGCAAAATTATTTCACAGGTGCTTGAGGTGCTAATTATGCAGAGTCTGTTATTTAATTGGCTTCAGTTGTGAATAAATTACGATCTACGTTGTGGAATTACAGCATTTGACGTTGAGCTTGAGGAATTTTATATTGTGCACATGGTATAGACATATCTTATATAAATCTTACCAACAAGTGCCTATATTTGACTATATTAAAAGTATTTGCATGCTAGTTTTAACAATTACTCGTGAGTTTCTAGTTCTAAAACTGATTAAAACTCTTTAAGTATGACTAACACTTTAACTTTTAACTAACTTTTCATTTTGGCAAATTAAATTGCATATAAACTATCTTTAAAGTCACTTCTTGCCACCATAACAAGTTCAAAACTCATAAAAAAGATTTACATATTTTATTAAAAGTCTAAAACTGGTAGAGTTACTAACTAAATTGTTGGGTTTTTTCTTTTGACCAGTTTGGCCAGAGTTTTATATATTATACATATTTAAGTTTTCTTTTTATTTAAATATGGAAATTATAACAAAGAACCTTACACTTGGTTTATTAAATGAAAGGGATTTCCAAATAAATGTATTAATAAAAGTTTCTTTGATTTTTCTTCCATTTCTAGCTCCATAACATGTCACAAACTAACGGCTATTAAGCGCTAACAACCACAACAACAACAACAACACTCGTGATGGCAGCCAACAACAACAACAACTGCAGTGGAATGACGAATTCGCGAGATGCTCTGGAGGGTCAAGATGAAGTTGACTTTATTTTAAACACCTCCCACAACAACAACAACGAATACGAGGACTTGAGTAGCGTTAGCGGTGCGATAATCACCGCCAAAGCAACAACAACCACCACACAAACAGTCACACCAAACAATGAACCAAATGTCACCAACAACACCAACAACAACAGCAACACAAACAGTCTAAAGAAAACAAAAGAACGTCGAACACTTTTCCATTTTGGCAGCAAGAAATCGAGTTCCAACAACAAGTCACAAAATCAGGAACAGTCGGGAGTACTTGTGCCCACACAGTGTGCTCTGCAGCTGCCTCCAACTCCTGCGGTGCCAATTGGAACACCGCCGAGGCAGCACAAGTTTGTGAAGAGCAGCAGCATCGCCCGATTGCTGGGGAACACCTACAATGCCCGCAAATTTGAGAAGCAGGAACAGAAACGACTGGCGAATGAGGCAAGTGGCAAGTTCCATACGTTCAGTGGTCGGCAGCGTGGAACTGGTCCGTATCTGGAGCGTTTTAAGCGCATGTCCAAGGAGGATGGGGATATTGCGGGCGGTGATGAAACGGTGCAGATCACAAATGTGATGACCTTGACAACAGATTCGAGGGATCTGCAGTACGGCAGTCGGCAAGAGCATGTAGGACGCAGTGAGGATCAGTTGAGTGCGAAGGCGATGCGTACGCTCACCCGTGGATTGGGTAAACTGTGGTGGAAGCGCACACACAGTGTTGACATTAGCACACCAGATCCCGAGTACAAGGTCTCCTACCTGGGCAATGTGCTCACCGGTTGGGCCAAGGGTGAGTTAACAGAGATTCCCTTTCTTTTTGGCAGTTTACTTTATACCAATCCATTTCCTTAGCAGGCGAGGGCTGTGTGGAGAAGCAGCTGAACACGCTCTGGAGGAACTACACGCAGCACACCAAACCGGATGTCATAATGCGGGTGAAGGTGTGCGCTTCCGGTCTAAAGGCAACCACAAGACAGCACGGACTTACCGAATACTGGTCGAATCGGATCACGTATTGCTGTGCTCCGAAGAATTATCCTCGAGTCTTCTGCTGGATCTACAGACACGAAGGCAGAAAGCTGAAGCACGAGTTGCGCTGTCATGCCGTGCTCTGCAGCAAGGAGAAGATTGCCCAGGACATCTGTGACACCCTCAGAGTAAGTGGAAACCCCAAAATCTTATTCTTAGCCAATTTCACTCACGTTTCCCTTTTTCTCGACAGGATAATCTGGAGAGCGCATTGCGTGAATTTAAGCGAGAGAAAATTCTTAAACAAAATGCGCGTCTTAGTCTCGCGAATGCTGTCTACGACAATCCCAGCTTGCCCAGGCGAAAGATCATGCTGAGTGTGGGCGGTAACAATTATCGGCCACCGCTGGAACGGTCCAAGTCGGCGCCCAAACTGATGGCCATCGAGGAGGCTATTGGTGAAGAGGAAGGCGATGAGATCGAGGACACAAATGAGCCCGAAATGAAGCCCTGTTGCCAGCGAGACTCACTGTATCCGGCCATGACGTTGGGTAGAAGACGGTGTCGTCGTGGTCACTCCATACGTCGCACTGGCAAGATTCCAACAGCGATCAGTTGTTGCAACCACCAGGTGGAGGCAACCCTTGAGGTCGAGGCGGAAGAGTTAGAACAGGCATGTAGCACTGCATCCACACCAGGCGGTAATGATGGCTCCGACTCGGATGAGTTTGAGAAGCTGCTCAAGTTCGATACGACGCTGAGCAATGAGTTGCTTCCTTACTTTGACATGCAGCTGCACAAGAACAGTAGCCAGAGCTTGGGTAGTCTCAGTGAACTTCATGTGGAGTCAGTGGAAGCCGAGGAAGTAGACGTCCATGATGATGAGGAGGAACCACTGAGCCTGCTGCCCACGATCAACAGCGATCCAAGCGCTGATCCGCAGGCCGATTATGACAGCGAGGATGTAGTGCACCTGAGACGCAGTGGAGTCTGCAGCGATGGCGAGGAGGACTACCTGGACGACGCTGACGATCATTATTTTCGGCAGGCAGCCATGCTCACCATGTTGCATCGCAGTTCGATGCGGAAACGGAACAGTGATCAGGCCAGTCTGCAGTACCGTCATCAGGCACAGTCCTCTATCTCGTCCAATGCGTCCAGCTCAACGACAGCGAGTGGCAATGCAACGCAAGCTGGCAGCGGAATGGGTTCGGGAACGGGAATGGGTACGGGGACACAGCAGTGTCTCGCGAGTCCGGATAGCGATGAGGGCTCCATTTCCAGCGGCTGCGAGACGGCGAGTACCGTCACCAATGCCAACCAGGAGGAGTATAACAAGACGCAGAGCAACAGCAATGTGCAGCATCAGGTGCTCGAACAAATACTGATCTACCAAAGACTGGAGGAGTCGAAACGCAGACAGCAGCTGCGACACAACAGCGACGCCACCAACTATAGCAGCTCCAGCAGCATAACCCTTAAGCTGAATTCCTCCTCCTCACCAGCCGACTCCCTCAGCGGCCTTGAGGTCTCCGAAGCCGGTCAAAAGCCGGTGGATGTCGGCGCCGTGTCCGACGACGATTCCGAGTGCAGTGATGAGAGCGGCTATGTGGAGTTCCAGGAGAAGGAGCGGGTTCAGGCCATCGCTGGCAATGTTGTGGCGCCAGTGAAACCACAGTTGCCACCAAAGCCAGCGCCACGGCGGTCGTTAAGCGGGACAACGCCAAAGGGCACGGGTACAGCTGTCTAAAGGAGAGCGAGGGAGAGGGAAGGCGTTATTAATTCCGCCGCCCGAAAGTATGCTTTAAATTTTATTGAAGTTTCCCTTTCACTTTGTTATTTCTGCGCACACGTCAGCAAACAGCAACAACAACCACAAAGAGAAACAAGAAAAGTGCAAGAAATTTTGAATGATTTAAATAAATTAGTCGTAGCCATAGT
The DNA here is from genome assembly GCA_020829145.1 of Drosophila nigrodunni. Lineage (NCBI taxonomy): Eukaryota > Metazoa > Arthropoda > Insecta > Diptera > Drosophilidae > Drosophila > Drosophila nigrodunni. The sequence goes on from JACVCZ010000001.1 coordinate 15,503,916, forward strand.
TTAATTGTTTAAGCCACCATTTATTTAGGACATTCTTAACTCATCTGTTGTTGGACCATCATCATCATCATGCAAGGAAATAACCTAACGATATTATTGTGTAAATTTTACATTTTACCACAAATCATTTTACACAATTAGTTTTATTGATAAAGGTGTACTATTCGAGGTTCACTTTCCACTGAAATTTCATTTAAAGTGAGTCGAAAGTGGAGTCCGGTATAGACCCAAATATACAATATAAATATTTGTTTTGTTTAGATGTTTTCGAAATGAAAATAAATTGTTTGATTTGTATGATTTCCAATGGGCACAACTGGACTTGCCCTGAAGCGAATTTATATGATATGCTCTGTAAATAAAGTATGTACTATATGTAATCCATTGAATTGTATCTTATCTACTTATATAAATTATTATTATTTGAAATATATGCAGCAAAAGCAACGAAAAAGTCACGAATTTGTTATTTATGGCTGAAAAAGTGGACAACAGAACTGTAACACTAAAATATATCATAGTCACTTAACTAATGGGTCTAAAAATTATTTGTTAATTCCCGCTAATAATTAAAGTTGTAACTAAATTTGTTTTTTGCAGTAATTTATTTTGATTATCGTTTTCACAAGCGTTTTGTACGTGAGCAAACCCAAAGAGTTTCGTCTGAAACCGATTCTCCTAGCCAGTAATAATACAATTTGTACACTTTTGCGATTTACTGGCACACTGTGGTGGGCAGGGAGGGCTGGTGGCGGAGTAAATAGCAAACGGTTGCCCGGAAATTGCGCAGAGACTTGTCCTGCAGCTGCTGGTTGAATACCTGTTATATGGGGCGAATGCGTAATCCAAGGTGAAACCAGTTAACGAAATGTGTTTTCTTAATTAAATTTAGACTTAAACTTACATGATTGTAAACAATCGTGGGCACAAAGCTGGGACGATAACGATTTGTAATGAGCTCCGCATGAAGCTGCAGTTTTGTTCCCGCCTCCGTCTTCATGCAGTGCTCCACGTCCGTCAAGAGACCCACCTCGCTGGCACACTTAAGAAAAAATAGACAAAGTTGCGAATATTGTTAACAGATTAAATAAATTCTTGCTTTCACCAACTCGCACCTGCTCAGCATTTGCATAATCCAAAGCAAACATTTGGCAAACAACGAATTTCACCTGTGTCGCCTGGTTTTGAGTGCTGCTAATTACACAGCTCTGCAGCCGATTACCTTCACACTCGTTGGGTCCATGCTGGCAGTGGAACAGTGCTCCATTGTCCTCTGACTGTAAAGATAGAAAAAAAGCGAGTTAAAAAAAAATAAGAGCTTATAGCTTTGGGTTCAGTTTTCATAGAGTCTATTGGCCTCGAGTTACAGATTTGGAAACAAGTTTAGTATAGAATTTTCAAACGAACCTTTGCCTACAAAATTGAGAGCAGTTTTATTGCAACGGCCTTGATAAATTTATTAAATATATTGTGCTAATTTGAGGATGTTTGCTAAAAACTTTATTACAGTTGTTTGCGAAGCACAAAGAGTTTATTAAATTAATTTTGGGCATACAAAGAAAAAAAATAAAAGTGTTTATACCCAAAAACATAATTTTTATACTTGACTAACACTTTCTGATTGAAAGTCTTTAATCACGGAGTTTGTGCTTAATTTAAATTTAATTTTATATAATATTTCTTCCAGACATGATATTAAATTTAATAATAAGTTTAAATTTTTGCTTCAAATCAGTAGTTTTGATACAAAAATTGGGTTTATAACAGTCGAGCAGCTCAATAGTGGTTAACTTACCGCAGATTTGCCAAATGGCACAAGGAGTATATCAATGTAATCTCCAAGTTCCTCGTGCACAGGACCCAACTGACGCATAAAATTCCTGCTGTCTGGACAAAGTGACTCATAAAGCAGAGTGATATGCAGCTGAAGATCAGAAGAAAGAAATATCACTTGTATAATTCTCAAATACCGTAATAATGATTAAGGTCTTTTCCACAAACCTTTTCAGTCTGTCGCTTATCTCGCTGAGTTTTGAGAGCCAGGCTGCAGTGAAGCACCGATAAAATGCACAGGGCAATGGTAAACTTAAACATTATTGCTAACTCAGCACTTAGCTCAGCACTTGCAGAATTTATTTTCCAATAAACTTGAACCGAATCGATTGAAGACGACCTTCAATTCACTCTCTTGAACCTTAAGAACGAAACTAAATGTCTGACTGACTTTCTGACCGTCTGTCTGCCAAGTCCAAGATTATGCGACCGTTCAATTCAGTTTTAGTTCGACAACTAAACGTTTTGTCACATTTTGGGGGCTTTATTTGGACAAGAGCAGACCAAAAAGCCTGCTCACATTTGTTCACACACACAACCACACACACACACCCAATATGCATACATGCACACATATGTGGCCATTCTCTCTTGTAAGCCGGTTTTTATATTTTGTATTTTCTTTGTGTCAGCTGCTAGTGCTAGCACTAAAAGTGTTTTATTTTCTCAAATCCCCTTTGCACAGATTCAGAACATTGTTTTAAATGTTACAACACAATGAACACGGGACACGTTTTTTACTTTTAACACTTTTCTCACGCTATTCACACGCTCCCTCGCCCTCTTTCTCTCTCCCATTCTCTCTGGCTCACAAAGCTTACTTGCATAGATAAGAATTAAAAACGCCGTTGGTTTTTTTAACTTACAGCAAGTGTCGGTTACAAAACGATAACTAACTAAAAGTTATCGATAACAACGGCATGTTTCAAAATTTAAATTACAACACTACTCGATGAGTTCGAAACTTCGTTCTACACGTTTAATGAGAAGATTATTATACAACTGTTTTATGTTAATAAAATATATAGAATTTGTTATTTAATCGGTGTGCTTAAGATTTAGCAATCGTCAGGTAAAAAATGTCTGGTAGCCATCAAAATGTTGCACAAAGTCTGATGCACATTTTCTCTAGTTGATCGCTGCAAGGACTCGTTGAATACCTATTAAATTAATAAAATTCATTATAGTGCATAAAACAAACTGTTTTGTTTACCCCATCAAATATAATAGCAGGAACTTCGCTGAAACCATATTGATCAGTTATTTTTGCCGCTTCGGTCTGATATTTATTAGCCTCCAATCTCAAGCAATCTTGAACATTATTTTTAATGTTTAAAGATCTTGCGCACTTTAAGTTCTTATTTCTCACAAGCTTCATGTTTGCCATTTCGCAAGCAACAAATTTCATTTTTTGTAGTTGATTTATATGTGAATGCAGAGCACAATTGTGCATTCTATTTCCCCAGCACTCTTGATAGCCGTGTTGGCACTTAAAACCATGTTCCACGCGCTGTTGACAGCCATATTATAATAATAAAAATTTATTAAACTAATTAATTTGCTTACAATAGACTTTCCATGGGGAACCAAAGTCAAGTTAATGCAGGGATGATACTTCTGATATACTGGCCAAAAGCTTGAAAAGAATTTTTGGCTGTCCGCACAGAGGGTTTCATACAACACAATCATTTTCAAAGGCTGTTATGAAAATTATATCGTTTTTTAATCTCTTATAATATTTAATTGTACTTACATTTTTCGTAGATGCGCAATATTTTCCAGTGCATTGCAGGCAGTGGAGCAACAGTAAGCCGATGCACAGTTTATTCATGTTAATGGGTCCAGAACTATTTAGTAACTGTTCGATATTTTTATTTTTGCACTGAACTTAATGCAATCAAGTTACAATTGATTAATTCTGCATGCTAATTTAAATTAAGCGCAACATTTGAGTTGCATGGCCGGCAGCTCCTGATAGTATGCATTTTGTGTTGTGCAACTGCTAGCATACACAGTGCTGCACCAAGAAAACATCGACCAACCACCACATTCTATCGGTAGCTTATCGCCCGATTACCAAGATTTACCTTACAATTTCATTTCGATTAAACCCAGCCTTTTTTATTAACAAAAACAAAGTCGAAACTGCAGCAAAATGAAGAAAAAAAGGTACGAATTAGCAGAAAGTGAACATTGAGCACGTACGAATAACATTACCACTTACTCTGATCGTCACAGGTATTGCTAATGGGCAAGAGCGGCTCCGGAAAGACGAGTATGCGATCTATAATATTTGCTAACTATATAGCCCGTGATACGACACGGCTGGGTGCAACAAGTTAGTACAGAGTGGCTATAACTAGATGCACTTGAAATAATCCCAACTTAATTGCAGTTGATGTGGAGCACTCACACGTCCGCTTTCTGGGCAATCTGGTACTGAATCTGTGGGACTGCGGGGGTCAGGAGGGCTTCATGAAACAGTACTTTGGCCAGCAGCGTGACAACATCTTTCGCAACGTTGAGGTGCTCATCTATGTGTTCGATGTGGAGAGCCAGGAGATGGAACGGGATGTGCACTATTATCAAAGTTGCCTCGAGGCATTGCTGCAGAATTCACCAGATGCAAAGATCTTCTGCCTGGTCCACAAAATGGATTTAGTAGCGGAAGAGCAGCGTGAGAATTTGTTCAAAGGGCGTGCAGAGGATCTTATACGCCTGTCGAGACCGGGCAATGTGACCTGCTTCCGCACCAGCATCTGGGATGAAACCCTCTACAAGTGAGTGCTTGATTTTGGCTTTCTTTGTAGACAATAATTCGATTTCTCCGTGCTATAGAGCCTGGTCCTCTATTGTTACCATGCTGATACCGAATGTTGCCGCTCTTGAGAACTCATTGAGTCACTTTGCCAACGTGATTGAAGCTGATGAAGTCCTGTTATTCGAGAAAGCAACATTTCTGGTCATCTCGCACTGCCAGAGCAAACAAAATCGTGACTCGCATCGATTCGAGAAGGTGTCAAACATCATTAAACAATTCAAACTGAGCTGCTCCAAGCTGGGAGCCAAGTTCCAATCGATGGAAGTGCGCAACAGTGCGTTTGCCGCATTCATAGACACCTTCACTAGCAACACATATGTGATGGTGGTCATGTCGGATCCCACACTGCCCTCGGAAGCCACATTGGTTAATATACGCAATGCACGCAAGTACTTTGAGGAGTTAGAGAATCCAAATAACATTGCCATTAACCATCAGAACATTCGGTACCGCTGATGGGCTGTGAATGTCATTATCTATTTTTGTTAATCTTTGTTTTCTGGTACGAGAGACACACGATTTGTTGTTGCACCACATCGAAGCGCCCCGCGCGTCCTTTAAATCGTATTGCTTCCCATATTATTAGAAAGCCAACATCATCTTCATGTGCATCGTACAAGTATGAGCGTTGATTTTTCCTACATTTATAAGCTTTAAAATCTAAAATTGTAACCCTTAAGTTTGTATACAAAGCAAAACACAAACACACACACACAGTTTAAACACATGTAAAAAACAAATATATATATCTTAATACAATATGCTAACTATTAATCATATTTAACTATAGTAAATGCCACATCTGATACGAGGAAAGACGGATAACAACTATTTATAAGACCCAAATGTTTGTTGAACATTATCACAGACACATAAATCCAAGGCACTGCATTAGGAGAATCGAAGCCAGGAGACACGCACAGCACTAGAGAGAAGCGCCTCACCTCAGCAGACAATTGATCCACGCTGGACTCGTCCACTGCAACGAATCGCTTTGCTCCCCGACTAAAGTAGTATATGTCTCCCGTGTAGATGTCGAACCACAGCGCGTGTATGTGCAAATCGTGTGATTCGAGGCGTGACTTGAGGAAACCATACGAAGCAATATTGGACATTTGCTGCAATGTGTTTATCTGAGACAGCTTGTCCTCCAGGGCAAACCGGTGCTCCTGATCAATGTAGGCCACAAAGCGACGCAGTGGTGTCTCCGACGAGAATATCAGTGGATCCTTCATACCCGCTTCCCACCACTCCTGGAACTTATCCAAACTGGTGTTGGCATGCGTGCACAGCCAGGATCTTAGCGGTGATAGCCGTCGATTCAACTGAAAGGCAGTACAATTAATATGTTGTGTGTCTCAGAGGCTGGAAAAACCATACCTTAGATGCAAAGTCGGGATCACGCAACTGGTAAAGAAGATTCATCGCCTTGCAATCGCTGTGGCCACAAACAATAATGTGTCTGATGTCATTCACCACACAGCCCAGCTCCAGGGCAGCCGGTTCACAGCTAAAGTACTCGTCCTGAAAGTGCTGGGCATGTGGTATCAGATTTCCCGCGTTACGCACTAGACATTGGGAATAAGCACAGGTGTTTGATTAGTTTCATTCAAGTTAGTATGCGTCTGTGTACCCACCCACAAACATGTCACCGACGTGCGTGTCCGTATATCTCGTGGGTATCATGCGACTGTCCATGCAGGTGAAAAACACGGCCTTTGGCTGATAAGGGAAAGGTGAACATTAGAACAGATATCAAGTGTGCTTCTGATAAAGCATAGCTATAGTTGTAGTTATAGTTATTGTTATAGGAATAGCAATATGTATACATTTAATATTAGTTTTGGGCAGAGAGCCAAATTAGGTGGAGTAATTGCTTTTAGTACTTTCTATTGCAATTTTAATAATTTTACCTTTTTATAATTTAAGAAAATTCCGTGGTAACCAATTTTACCCTATTAATCAAATTTTATTCTGAATTATGGTAGTAACAGTAATTTTATTAACATGAATTGGTGCCCGTCCAGTTGAAGAACCTTATGTATTAATTGGTCAAATTTTAACAATTATTTATTTTTTATATTATTTAATTAATCCATTAGTTAATAAATGATGAGATAACCTATTAAATTAGTTAATGAGTTTGAATAAGCATATGTTTTGAAAACATAAGATAGAATATTAACCATTCTATTAACTTTACTAAATTTAATTCATAATAATAAAGAAAATAATAAAATTTTAAAACCAATAAAAATATTAAATAATTTAAAGAAAAGATAAAAAACACTTTCAAGCTAAATATATTAATTTATCATAACGAAAACGAGGTAAAGTCCCTCGAACTCAAATAAAAATTTAATATAAAAATTAAATTAATATTAATTTAATATAAAATATTAAATTAAAAACATCACACCCTAAAAAAAAATTACACAAAATAATATTCTTATAAATAAAATTCTTGCATATTCAGCTAAAAAAATTAATGCAAAACCTAAATTAAATGAATATAATTCTTCTATATTCAACATTAAACCCTTTGACACATAATTCTGATTCACCTTATTAGGTCCCTTTGAATCTGAAAAACCTAAAAACGTTGTAAAGTTAAAAATGCCACACTCACTAAAAACACAAATAATCAATAATAAACTTCCAATTAAAGATAAAATTAATTTATATAAAACAAGTACTATTTGTAATTAAAATTACATACATAAATTCTAAATTTATTGCACTAATCTGCCAAAATAGCTTACTATTAATAATATTCATTTTTAAAATATAATTATTTTAATATTTGGTCCTTTCGTACTAAAAATATTATAATTTTTTAAAGATTAAAAGACTAATGATTATGCTACCTTTGCACAGTTAGAATACTGCGGCCATTTAAAAATTCAGTGGGCAGGTCAGACTTTAAATTTAATTCAAAAAGACATGTTTTTGTTAAACAGGCGAACATTATTTTTGCCGAATTTTTTATTTTAATATCATTTAAATTTATTTTACAATAAAATATACTAATTTTATCATTATTAATTAATTTTAAAATTAAAATTAATATCTCAATAAATACTTAAAATTTAATAAATAATTTCTTTTATAAAATAAATTATAACATATTTATAAACAATTGCTAATTCTAAACATATATTTTTAAATTTATTTATTATTTTTAAAAATTTATTTTATAGCTTATCCCATAAAATATTAAACTTATAAATTATTTAATTAATTTAATTTTTTAAATAAATTTATAAATTCTAAATTAAATTTATTTCTTGAAAACTAGATACCTTTTAAAAACGAATAACATTTCATTTCTAATATAATATTAAAAATAATTTTATTACATTAACTTTTATATTATATTAACTCTTTTTAAAATCGAGAAAATATATAAATATTTTTTATTTAATAAACACTGATACACAAGGTACAATAAATTAAATTTTCTTTTTAAAATAATAATTTTTCAAATTATTTCAATTTTCTTTTACAATACTAATTGTTGGTTTGATGAGTAAGAAGAACTGCAACGTTTGGCTGCTTACAAGAGACTAAATTTATTTCATCATACTTCTTAATAGCTAATAGCGTTGCCACCTAACATATAACAGAGAATTGCCATATCAACACTCTTCCTCAATTCGATTGTTAATGTTTAGTTTAATCCGAGCAACGCAGTACATTTCTTATGATTTACTTTTGACAAATTTTAGTCAGTATATCGGCAATCATTTCATTTGTTGGACAGTATGTTAAACTAATTAAATTCTGCTCAAGACAATTTCTTACATGGTGATATTTTACATCAATGTGTTTGCTTCTGGCGTGATAAACTGGATTTTTTACAAGATTTAAAGCGCCTACATTATCGCCATGCATGGTTACACAATCAAGTTTAAAATACAAATTCATTTCTTTAATTAATTTTTCTCAAATAAATCGCTTCTTTTGCAGCATCTGAGAGTGCCATATACTCTGCCTCCGTGCTGCTTAGTGCAACCGATTTTTGTTTTCTTGACGTCCATGAAAAAAACAGCTCCTGCCCACATGAATGTGTATCCAGTGAACGACTTCCTATCGGTAGAGTCACCTGCCCAATCCGCGTCTGCGTAGCCAGTTATATCAACTCCGGATTTCTTGTACGTCAGCGCCAAATCTGCCGTTGTGTTCAGATATCGTAGAACTTGCTTTGCCGCAGCAAGATGTTCGCCGTGAGGATTCGAATTCCTTTGCGAAAGCTTGCACACTGAGTGCAAAATATCTGGTCGTGAACATAGCGCAATGTACATCAATGATCCAATGACGGATTGATACTCGGTCACATCAACGCGCTTACACGACTCATTCTCACAGTTGACTTGAAAATTAGCTTCTAACGGCATTGAAGCTGTGCGACAATTGACCATGCCCATCTCATGAAGCAATCCCATTATATGCTTCTTTTGGCCCACACGTATCGCACCAGTTTTTCCTTCGCTCATATATATATCTTCTTGAAGACTCCCGTTTAGGTATGCCGTCGACACGTCTAGCTGGTGTACATATAGCTCGTACTCAGCTGCCATTGCCAAAATCATTCGAATTGTCGCAAAACGTACCACTGGAGAATACGTCTCTTCGTAGTCTATGCCATATCTTTGACTGCAACCCTTTGCGACCAAACGCGCCTTGTAGCGCTCGACTTCTCCAGATGCATTCGTTTTTAACGTATACACCCATTTGCAACCTATGGGCTTCTTTCCAGGTGGTAGTTCCACTAAATCCCATGTGTCGTTTCCAATTAGAGCATCATACTCTTCCTGCATTGCCAACTTCCATTCATCGGCTTGAGGACTCTGTTGTGCTTGCTGCATGGTTAATGGAACTTCGATGTCATTGGCTAACATCATATTCAGTACATTGTATTGAAGACTTGGCCTTCCACGCAAGCCAGTTCTAATAATTTTTGGTCTGCCAGGACCCCTTTTCGGTGTTGCACTTTCCGGCACAGTATTTACGGCCACTTCTTGAATGTCGTCTTGGCCGTCCGGAATGTCTTGCTGATTATCGACAATACCATTACTCTCTGCCATGTTACCTTTGTTCATCAGTTTCGTCGTCCACCATAATTATAGCAGCTGTCGGTTCACCTTTCTTAAATGTACTATTTGACGACTCCGAGTATCCGACCATCGTATATTCTTTTTCCTTTCTCCTGAACTTCTTCTTTGGACCCTTTTCAAGTGCAATGGCAATGCTTCCAAACACCCTCAAGTGTTTTTACAACTGGCTTATGTCCCGTAAACATCTCAAATGGCGTTGTGCCATCTAATGCTTTCGTCGGCGATCTGTTTTTAGGTATGCAGCACATGCGACTGCCTCCGCCCAATAACTCGTTCGTTCAAGCCAGCACTATTAACCATAACTCGTGCCATTTCCACCAAAGTCCGATTGCAGCGCTCCGCAACCTGTTCTGTTGTGGAGTGTATGGTACAGTAAGCTGCCGTTTGATTCCTATAGACTTCAGATATTCGTCGAATTCCATGTTGACATATTCAGTTCCATTGTCACTTCTTATTACTTTCACCTTCAGGCCTTTTTGACGCTCTATCATGGTGATGTGCTCCTTAAATATTTTCGTCACCTCGGATTTGTGTTTCATGAAGTAAACGTGAATATATCGGCTTTTATCGTCGATCATCGTCACAAAATATCTGGCACCTCCATTAGATATTTGACTGATAGGTCCGCAAACGTCCGTATGTATAAGCTCAAGCAGCTCATCAGCTCTTGTTTGCGACTTCTCAAATGGGCTCACGTGACATTTGTTCTTCATGCAACTTATGCAGTCCAAATTTATTCTTGTTGAATTTAATGTCAATCCACGTACCATATCCTTGTTTTAGTTCTTGCAAGCTCTGCACATTTAGATGCCCATATCTCTCATGCCATTTCATAATATCATCCGAAGCTTTCGACACACACAATATCTCTGGAATCTTTGTTTCACACAGAAACAATCCGCCGACCTTTTTGGCCTTCATTATCGTACCATCTTTATCGTAAATCTTAGCAAATTCTTGATAGAATTCAACATGACATCCATTTGCAACTGCCTTCCCTACCGACAAAAAGTTGCACTGCAAATCTGGAACAAATAGCACGTCTTTCAGTGTAATTTTAACGCCACACAGGCTGTTGACAACCACTGTTCCTCGTCCACACGCCGTGGTGAAATTGTTTCCAGCTAATTCGATATTTTCGTCATGTTTCTCAAACTTATCGAATAATTCACGATGTGTACACATATGCGATGTTGCTCCACTATCGATAACCCAAACATTCTTACTTATTCGATTAATTCCAGAAACACCAGCAAACGAACGATGTATCGATTCTTTATTCTTTGTTTCTTCGCTTTTTGCTACATTTTTTCCACGAATTTTTTCGTTGTCCTCTTTGATGTACATTTTGCCGCGAAATGCCCAGGCTGACCACACTTAAAGCATTTAAAATCACGACGGCTCTCTGTCTTTGCGTATTTTCCTCGCCCCTTGCCTCCATATCCAGTGGGACGCGCAGAAAATGATTGTGTGCTCTCTTTTGATCGCAAACTTTTCGTCGTTCATTTTCCTCTGTCAATTTACATTTTATGACGCTCAGACTAGGTAATCCATCACGGGCCTCCAAAGCAACCACCAGATTCTCATAGGACGTTGGCAGACTGGCCAGCAGCATTATTACGATCAGCTCTTCCTGAAGTGTTATTCCAATTGCTGATAGGTTCTCAACAATGTTCGAGAACTCCATTATATGCGTTTGCACATTTTCGCTTTCTGCCATTCTCTTGTTTAGTAACTGTTTAAACAATGTCACCTTGCGTACGGGACCACTTGACGATGAAGTTGTTGAAGCTCACTCCAAATTTCGCTTGCTGACTTGCACTTCTTTATGCAATTTATTTGCGACGCACTTATCGACAAAAACAGTACTGCCATGGCTTTATCATTTTCGCGTTTCCATGTCTGATGAAACGCCGCACTCATGAGTCATCATCTTCTAGGCTTTTTTACTTATTCGTTTTTCTTTTATTCGTTTGAAACCACACTTGTGCACTGGGTCCATAACCTGTTGGTTTGATGATGAAGAAAAGATTCTGATGCGTTGCCACCTAACATATAACAGAGAACAACTGATTAACAAATTTAAGTAAGGTCCATCGTGGAATATCGATTACAAAACAGGTTCCTCTGGATAGACTAAAATACCGCCAAATTTTTTAAGTTTCAAGAACATAACTACTACTACTTAAGTATTTATATTTACATTTTAAATAATAGGGTATCTAATCCTAGTACATTTTTTAATTAAAATTTTTAAAATTTTCAATTTCAATTTATTTGTGTATAAAAATTTAAATTTAAAATTTCACTTAATAAATTTAATTTAATTTACATAAAAATCAATTTAACTTTTACTAAAAAAATTCATTTGTATAATTGGTATAACCGCGATTGCTGGCACCAATTTTATCTATACTTTTTAATATTACTATTTCTAAATTTCTTTAATTAATAAAATTAATTACTGCGGTTAAATAAAAATTAATAATTTTTAAAATTATTAAAAATTCATACAAAAATTTACATATAAATCAAATTAACAACAAATTTTTAAGCTAAAATAAAACTTTTTATACATTATTTTAATTTTTTAATAATTTAAAATTTATAAATAATTTTAATCTAAATAATTAAAATAATTATAATTTTCTATAAATTATTATTAATTTTAAATAACTTTAATTAATTACTAAATCTGATAATTAAAATGATAAAATCCCTTAAATTAAATATAAATTCTTTTTTTAATTTTTAATAAAATTTATTTAATTTATTTTTATACAATTTTAACTAAAAATTTAATTAAAATTAAATTTTAAATTTATTAACTAAATTTACAAAAATAATTATTAACTTTTAAATAATTTTATAAAACAATATCATATTATTTTAATAATTTTATTTAAATAAAATAAAAATAAATTAAATAAAAATTAAAATTTTTTAATAATTTTTTTATAAATAAATAATATTATTTAGTAATAAAAAAATTATAAATAAATAAAATAATTAATAATTTTAAAAATTACAAATATAAATAAATTTATAAATATTCAAAAAATAATTTATTTATTAAAATAAATTAAATAATTAATATAATATATTTATTATTTATTACAAAAAAAAATTTAAATAATAAAAAAAAATTACACAAAATTGTATCAATATCTAATTATTAATAATAAATTTTATTACTATTAAAAACCTTCCTCTTTTTTTTTTTTTTTTTGCAATTTTTAAAATTTTAAAAAAAAAAAAAAATATTTATTTCTAAAATAAAAAAAAAAAAAAAAAATTTTTCTTATACTAAGTCAAGATTAATAGATAATATATATATATATAAATATTTAATATATTATGATATGGTTAACTATCTAAAAAAAAATTTCGCAAAAAAATAAATTTTTGTAAAAAAATCTATATTTTAATGATTTATCTATTATTCTTCTGATTTATATAAATTAATATAATATATTAAAAATTATAAATTATATATAAATATAGAAAATTTTAATTATTTAAAAAAACAAATATTCTGCATTCATTAGTTAATTTTCTTACAAAAAATAAGAAGGTTTTATATTTAATAGAATTAAACTATTCCTAAAAGTATCAAAACTTTTGTGCATCTTACACTAAAATATATTTATTTATAATAAAAAGATAAGCTAATTAAGCTATTGGGTTCATACCCCACTTATAAAGGTTATAATCCTTTTCTTTTTAATTTTTAATAATTCTTCAAAAATTTTATTTTTAATAATAATAATAATAGGAACATTAATTACAGTTACGTCTAATTCATGGTTAGGAGCTTGAATAGGTTTAGAAATTAATTTATTATCTTTTATCCCCCTTATAAGAGATTCTAATAATTTAAAATCTACTGAATCTTCTTTAAAATATTTTTTAACCCAAGCTTTAGCTTCAACTGTTCTTTTATTTGCTGTTATTTTATTAATATTAAAAAATAATATAAATTATGAAATTAATGAATCATTTACTTCTATAATTTTAATATCAACATTATTATTAAAAAGTGGGGCTGCTCCTTTATTGTTTTAGCAATAACAATAATTCATTTATTATTTCTTCACCAAACCGGGTCAAATAACCCCATAGGATTAAATTCAAATATTGATAAAATTCCATTTCACCCTTATTTTACATATAAGGATATTGTTGGTTTTATTGTAATATTTTTTTTCTTAATTATTCTAGTTTTAATTAATCCTTATTTATTAGGAGACCCAGATAATTTTATTCCAGCTAATCCCTTAGTTACACCAGCTCATATTCAAGATCTTGCGCACTTTAAGTTCTTATTTCTCACAAGCTTCATGTTTGCCATTTCGCAAGCAACAAATTTCATTTTTTGTAGTTGATTTATATGTGAATGCAGAGCACAATTGTGCATTCTATTTCCCCAGCACTCTTGATAGCCGTGTTGGCACTTAAAACCATGTTCCACGCGCTGTTGACAGCCATATTATAATAAAAATTTATTAAACTAATTAATTTGCTTACAATAGACTTTCCATGGGGAACCAAAGTCAAGTTAATGCAGGGATGATACTTCTGATATACTGGCCAAAAGCTTGAAAAAGAATTTTTGGCTGTCCGCACAGAGGGTTTCATACAACACAATCATTTTCAAAGGCTGTTATGAAAATTATATCGTTTTTTAATCTCTTATAATATTTAATTGTACTTACATTTTTCGTAGATGCGCAATATTTTCCAGTGCATTGCAGGCAGTGGAGCAACAGTAAGCCGATGCACAGTTTATTCATGTTAATGGGTCCAGAACTATTTAGTAACTGTTCGATATTTTTATTTTTGCACTGAACTTAATGCAATCAAGTTACAATTGATTAATTCTGCATGCTAATTTAAATTAAGCGCAACATTTGAGTTGCATGGCCGGCAGCTCCTGATAGTATGCATTTTGTGTTGTGCAACTGCTAGCATACACAGTGCTGCACCAAGAAAACATCGACCAACCACCACATTCTATCGGTAGCTTATCGCCCGATTACCAAGATTTACCTTACAATTTCATTTCGATTAAACCCAGCCTTTTTTATTAACAAAAACAAAGTCGAAACTGCAGCAAAATGAAGAAAAAGGTACGAATTAGCAGAAAGTGAACATTGAGCACGTACGAATAACATTACCACTTACTCTGATCGTCACAGGTATTGCTAATGGGCAAGAGCGGCTCCGGAAAGACAGTATGCGATCTATAATATTTGCTAACTATATAGCCCGTGATACGACACGGCTGGGTGCAACAAGTTAGTACAGAGTGGCTATAACTAGATGCACTTGAAATAATCCCAACTTAATTGCAGTTGATGTGGAGCACTCACACGTCCGCTTTCTGGGCAATCTGGTCTGAATCTGTGGGACTGCGGGGGTCAGGAGGGCTTCATGAAACAGTACTTTGGCCAGCAGCGTGACAACATCTTTCGCAACGTTGAGGTGCTCATCTATGTGTTCGATGTGGAGAGCCAGGAGATGGAACAGGATGTGCACTATTATCAAAGTTGCCTCGAGGCATTGCTGCAGAATTCACCAGATGCAAAGATCTTCTGCCTGGTCCACAAAATGGATTTAGTAGCGGAAGAGCAGCGTGAGAATTTGTTCAAAGGGCGTGCAGAGGATCTTATACGCCTGTCGAGACCGGGCAATGTGACCTGCTTCCGCACCAGCATCTGGGATGAAACCCTCTACAAGTGAGTGCTTGATTTTGGCTTTCTTTGTAGACAATAATTCGATTTCTCCGTGCTATAGAGCCTGGTCCTCTATTGTTACCATGCTGATACCGAATGTTGCCGCTCTTGAGAACTCATTGAGTCACTTTGCCAACGTGATTGAAGCTGATGAAGTCCTGTTATTCGAGAAAGCAACATTTCTGGTCATCTCGCACTGCCAGAGCAAACAAAATCGTGACTCGCATCGATTCGAGAAGGTGTCAAACATCATTAAACAATTCAAACTGAGCTGCTCCAAGCTGGGAGCCAAGTTCCAATCGATGGAAGTGCGCAACAGTGCGTTTGCCGCATTCATAGACACCTTCACTAGCAACACATATGTGATGGTGGTCATGTCGGATCCCACACTGCCCTCGGAAGCCACATTGGTTAATATACGCAATGCACGCAAGTACTTTGAGGAGTTAGAGAATCCAAATAACATTGCCATTAACCATCAGAACATTCGGTACCGCTGATGGGCTGTGAATGTCATTATCTATTTTTGTTAATCTTTGTTTTCTGGTACGAGAGACACACGATTTGTTGTTGCACCACATCGAAGCGCCCCGCGCGTCCTTTAAATCGTATTGCTTCCCATATTATTAGAAAGCCAACATCATCTTCATGTGCATCGTACAAGTATGAGCGTTGATTTTTCCTACATTTATAAGCTTTAAAATCTAAAATTGTAACCCTTAAGTTTGTATACAAAGCAAAACACAAACACACACACACAGTTTAAACACATGTAAAAACAAATATATATATCTTAATACAATATGCTAACTATTAATCATATTTAACTATAGTAAATGCCACATCTGATACGAGGAAAGACGGATAACAACTATTTATAAGACCCAAATGTTTGTTGAACATTATCACAGACACATAAATCCAAGGCACTGCATTAGGAGAATCGAAGCCAGGAGACACGCACAGCACTAGGAGTAGAAGCGCCTCACCTCAGCAGACAATTGATCCACGCTGGACTCGTCCACTGCAACGAATCGCTTTGCTCCCCGACTAAAGTAGTATATGTCTCCCGTGTAGATGTCGAACCACAGCGCGTGTATGTGCAAATCGTGTGATTCGAGGCGTGACTTGAGGAAACCATACGAAGCAATATTGGACATTTGCTGCAATGTGTTTATCTGAGACAGCTTGTCCTCCAGGGCAAACCGGTGCTCCTGATCAATGTAGGCCACAAAGCGACGCAGTGGTGTCTCCGACGAGAATATCAGTGGATCCTTCATACCCGCTTCCCACCACTCCTGGAACTTATCCAAACTGGTGTTGGCATGCGTGCACAGCCAGGATCTTAGCGCAGTGATAGCCGTCGATTCAACTGAAAGGCAGTACAATTAATATGTTGTGTGTCTCGTTACGAGGCTGGGAAAAACCATACCTTAGATGCAAATGTCGGGATAAATATATCTCGTGGGTAACATGTAGATAAATACAAATAAAAAAAAAAAGATGCTCCGTTAGCGTGTATAGTTCGTAATAATCATCCAAAATTTACATCTCGACAAATATGATTTACTCTATAAAAAGCTAAATTTACATCTGCTGTATAATGTATAGCTAAAAATAAACCTGTTAAAATTTGAATAATTAGACATAATCCTAATAATGATCCAAAATTTCATCATCTAGAAATATTAATAATTACTAATGCATAATTTGCAATTTTAAATAATGGGTGAGAAGATACTACAATTAAGGTAATTAATAAATAATTTATTAATAAAATTGTGATAAGATTTGTTGGGAAATTATATAATTTATTTAAAGATAATGAATTTTCTATTATATATGAATTTATATTAGAAATATTTTCTATTTCATTATTTATAAATATGAAGATGGTAGAATTTTTATCAATTAAAAAGATATAATTAAAAAGATAAATAGTATAAAAAATGAAAAAATTATTAATTTAATTGAAAGATTAAATATTTCATTAGATGCGAGAGAAGTTACATAAATAAAAAGTACTAGTATTCCCCCTAAAAAATTAAAAATAAAATATAAGAAAATCAAAATGATTTTGTTATTAATCCTGTTAATAAACAAATTAATAAGGTTTGAATTAATAATGTTAAACCTATAGCTAAAGGGTGAATTATATTAATAAAAATAATTGAAGTGATAAAAATTAATGAATAAATAATTAATTGAATAATATCAAGAGGTAGTTTATTTAAAATATTAATTTTGGGGATTAATGAAAAAGAAATTCTTTTTCTCTTGAAGTTTTAAAAGAATTAATCTTATTTTTGATTTACAAGACCAATGTTTTTATTAAACTATTAAAACTAATGATTATAATTTTATATTGAAGTTTTCAATAATTTTATTTATTTTAGGTTTATTTTGTTTTGTTTCAAATCGAAAACATTTACTTTCTATATTATTAAGATTAGAATTTATTGTATTAATTTTTTTTTTTTTTTATTTATTTATTTAAATATATTAAATTATGAAAATTATTTTAGTATAATATTTTTAACATTTAGAGTTTGTGAAGGAGCTTTAGGGCTATCAATTTTAGTTTCAATAATTCGAACACATGGAAATGATTATTTTCAATCTTTTAGAATTATATAATGTTAAAATTAGTATTTTTTTTATTATTTTTATTACTATTAATAAAATGTATTGAATGGTACAGTTTTTTATATTTTTTATTAGATTTTTATTTTTATTAATAAATAATTTTTCTAATTATTGAATAAATATTTCTTATTTTTTAGGTTGTGATATATTATCATATGGGTTGATTTTATTAAGTTTATGAATTTGTTCATTAATACTTTTAGCAAGAGAAAGAGTTAATAAATATAAAAATTATAAAAATTTATTTTTATTAAATATTGTATTATTATTGTTATTATTAGTGTTGACTTTTAGAAGAATAAGTTTATTTATATTTTATTTTTTTTTTGAAAGAAGATTAATTCCAACTTTATTTTTAATTTTAGGATGAGGTTACCAACCTGAACGTTTACAAGCTGGGATTTATTTATTATTTTATACTTTATTAGTTTCTTTACCTATATTAGTAGGTATTTTTTATTTAATAAATAAAACAGGGACAATAAATTTTTATTTAATAAATAATTTTATATTTGAAATATAGTTTTATTTGAGTTAGAATTAGATTAGTTGGAGGTGTTCTTGTAAGTTTTGTTTGTTTACGACAAACTGATTTAAAAACTTTAATTGCTTATTCATCTGTTGCTCATATAGGAATTGTTTTAGCTGGTCTTTTGACTATAAGTTATTGAGGTTTTAAGAGGTTCTTATAGTTTAATAATTGCTCATGGTTTATGTTCATCTGGTTTATTTTGTTTAGCTAATGTATCTTATGAACGTTTAGGAAGTCGGAGTTTGTTGATTAATAAGGGGTTATTAAATTTTATACCAGCTATAGCTTTATAATTATTTCTTGATCTTGAGTTTCTATAATTATATTATCTTTATTATCATTTTTTAGAGCTGCTTATACTTTATATTTATATTCATTTAGTCAACATGGAAAAATTTTTTCTGGGATTTATTCTTTTAGAGGAGGTAAAATTCGTGAATATTTATTAATACTATTACATTGATTGCCTTTAAATTTATTAATCATAAAAAGTGAAATATGTTTATTATGATTATATTTAAATAGTTTAAAAAAAAAATACTAATTTGTGGTGTTAGTGATATGAGTTATTCATTTTAGATCGTGAAATATTTATCAATTTGTAGAATTAGATTTATTAATTTAATTTTAATTAGTTTAACTTGTTTTTTATTAAGTTTATATTTTTTATTAAATAATATAGTAATTTTTATCGAATGAGAAGTAGTTTCTAAAAATTCTATATCAATTGTTATAACTTTTTATTAGATTGAATAAGTTTATTATTTATATCGTTTGTTTTAATAATTGCTTCTTTAGTAATTTTTTATAGAAAAGAATATATAAGAAGTGATGAAAATATTAATCGATTTATTATACTTGTATTAATATTTGTTTTATCTATAATATTACTAATTATTAGTCCAAATTTAATTAGAATTTTATTAGGATGAGATGGATTAGGATTAGTTTCTTATTGTTTAGTAATTTATTTTCAAAATGTAAAATCTTATAATGCTGGGATATTAACAGCTTTATCTAATCGAATTGGTGATGTAGCGTTATTATTAGCTATTGCTTGAATATTAAATTATGGAAGTTGAAATTATATTTTTATTTAGAAATTATACAAAATGAATTTGAAATAATATTAATTGGTTCATTAGTAATATTGGCTGCTATAACTAAAAGAGCTCAAATTCCATTTTCTTCTTGATTACCTGCTGCTATAGCTGCTCCTACCCCTGTTTCTGCTTTAGTTCATTCTTCAACATTGGTTACAGCTGGGGTTTATCTTTTAATTCGTTTTAATATTTTATTAAGAAGTTCTTGATTAGGACAATTTCTTCTTTTATTATCTGGTTTAACTATATTTATAGCAGGGTTAGGGGCAAATTTTGAATTTGATTTAAAAAAAATTATTGCCTTATCAACATTAAGTCAGTTAGGTTTAATAATAAGAATTTTATCTATAGGATTTTATAAATTAGCAATATTTCATTTATTGACTCATGCTTTATTTAAGGCTTTATTATTTATGTGTGCAGGAGCAATTATTCATAATATAAATAATTCTCAAGATATTCGTTTAATGGGTGGGTTGAGAATTCATATGCCTTTAACTTCTGCTTGTTTTAATGTATCTAATTTGGCTTTATGTGGTATGCCTTTTTTAGCTGGATTTTATTCTAAGGATATAATTTTAGAAATTGTTATAATTAGTAATATTAATTTATTTTTTTTTTTATATATTTTTTTCAACTGGTTTAACAGTATGTTATTCATTTCGTTTAGTTTATTATTCAATGACAGGTGAATTAAATTGTAGAAGATTAAATATGTTAAATGATGAAGGTTGAATTATATTACGAGGTATAATAGGTTTATTAATTATAAGAATTATTGGGGAGTATACTAAATTGATTAATTTTTCCAATTCCTTATATAATTTGTTTACCTATATCTTTAAAATTTTTAACTTTATTTGTATGTTTAACAGGTGGTTTATTTGGGTATTTAATTTCTTTTATAAAGTTATATAGATTAAATAAAGCTTTTTAAAAATTATAATATTTCATATTTTTTAGGTTCTATATGGTTTATACCTTATATAAGAACTTATGGGTTAATTTTTTTATCCGTTAAATTATGGACAAGTTGTTGTTAAAAGATTTGATCAAGGTTGATCAGAATATTTTGGAGGTCAACAATTATACCAGAAATTAATAAATTATTCTCAAATTTTATTTATTATGCATAATAATAATTTAAAAATTTATTTATTATTATTTGTTTTTTGAGTTTTAATTTTATTAAATTTTTTATTATTTTTATATTCAAATAGCTTATATTTAGAGTATGACATTGAAGATGTTATGGAGATTAATTAATCTTTGAATATAATGAATTTTTTTAGTAATTTATAAAAAAAAATTTTTTATTTTTACAATGAAAATGTAAAGTTTTTATTAAACTATATAAATATATATATATATATATATATATATATACATTAAAGAAGTATAAATGGAATTTAACCATTAAAAGAAAAAAGTTAGCAGCTTTTACTTGATCACCATACTTCCTTAATTGGAGTTAAATCTCAATTCTATCATTAACAGTGATAAGCCTCTAATTTGGCTTCAATTAATAAATTAGAATAAGGGTAAATTTACCTAAGATTAGGTCGAAACTAATTGCAATTAATCGCTTCATATTCATTGAGTTAATAGTTAAGGTAGATTGATATTTCAATACTTTTTGAATGCAAATCAAATGTTATAATTAACTACAACCCTATTAAATTAATTTGATCAATTTAATATACCTTGGTTTCATTCATGATAAAGTCCAATTAATAAAATTATAATAAAAATTATAGAAGTAAAGGTTCAAATTATTATATTAGAAAATTTAAAAATCAAAATTATTGGGAGAATTAAAGCAATTTCAACATCAAAAATTAAAAAAATAATTGTGATTAAAAAAAATCGTAAAGAAAATGGGAGTCGTGAAGATGATTTAGGGTCAAATCCACATTCAAATGGAGATCTTTTTTTCTCGGTCTACTAAAGTTTTTTTTTGAAAGAATAGAAGCTAAAATTATTACAATTATTGAAATAATTATAATAATTGAGGCAATTAAAATAATTGAAAAAATTATCTATACTATATTTTATAGACCTTATGATTGGAAGTCAAATATACTTATTATACTATATAGATAAAATAAAAATAGAGAAGTTAACCTCCTCATCAGTAAATTGTGATATATAAAAATAATCAAACTACGTCAACAAAATGTCAATATCATGCAGCAGCTTCAAATCCAAAGTGATGATTTTTTGAGAAGTGATTATTTAGATGTCGTAGCAAACAAACAAGAGAGTGCAAATACAAAGAGTACCATGACTGCGGCTCTCTCAAGAGCTTTTCAAATGTCTTTATGACACATTCATACGAGCAAGAGAGAGAAAGAGTATGTTGCTCGAAGCATCTGAGTTCAGACAGACATAAAAAAAGTGTGATAATGACCTACACTGACAACAAAAACATTGAATCGAGTACTACAGTAGCCAAACGGCATGCTTCAATGATTTGCTAAACAACACACACACATAAATACATACAACCAAATATACTGTATGTACACTCCATTGGCTTAGGTCAACTGAATATCAAATCAAGAATTAATTACTTTTCGTTACTCACCTCTGGATTGTCGCGAACTTTTTGAAACTCTTTGACCATTTGTTCACGCGTCGTGTTGCGATAACGCATAATTCCTCTTAGAATTCGTTCCATTTCCAATAAGTTTTTTAAGGCACTCCAACTATACGCACTATAGTGTTAGTATTGGTTTATTTGCAAAAGTCCAACTGGAATCTCGCGTTTATCAACTGCGTGCATCAGCTCTAACCAAAAACGAAGGTGGCTTCGTTGCGTCGCGTCGCGTGTCGTCCCGTCTCGTTCCGTCTCAGTCCGCGGCTCATTTGAAAATGAATTGTTGCTCCCAAAATACGCGACGCCAGTGTTGAGAGCGCTCGCAGCTGTTGGCATTGTTGACAGGCTTATGTAGCTCTCAGAGAGAGCTTTCAAATGAAGAGTGCAAGCAGCTGCTCTTAAAGCAATTGCAATTAAGCGTTGGTGATGAGCATCTTCAACTCAACATAAATTCCTTAATAATTCCCCTCGGTTTCTAAAACTTTTATTAAATTAGTAGAGCATTTCGTTGACTGCACACACTCTTTTTCAAATTATAATCAATTTTATCACATTATTTTAGAGTAGCTCGTGAGTGTATACTCTGTGTTGAGTTATTCGCTCCGAGAGCGACCTTTGCACATTTTGCAATAGAGAGATTGAGGGGCTCGCATGTGGGTGATGACGTAGCTAGCGATAAATTGCGGTCGCACCAAATAGAACACTCCTTAACTAGGGCAATGGCGCGTTGCCTCGTGTCTTCTCCATCTCTTCTAATATGCTGTAATATTTACTTTGTTATTGTTCAAAAGAGAAACGTGCGAATCAATTGCGTAATTGAATTATGGAAGAAGATAGTTGAAATTTCTAGACAGACTATAATTATATATATGCACACATTGAACAGACTCTTATCAGCACAGCTCGACAGACAACAAAAGATTTTGTGTTTACGATTTTATTATGGCTTTCTTAGATTATAATTATTAATGTAACTTTTAATGAACTGAATTGCTTTTTTACTTAATCTTGTGCAAATATGCTGGCGCTTTTAACTGGATAAATATCCAGTGTTAACAAAACATACCCGTTCGCAGTACAAACGTCCAATTAGAATAGAGTGGCTATGCCAAATGTCGTTGCCTACTTTTAGGCACTACAAAAGCAGACGGGGAAGTATTTAATAGTGTGCAAATCACTCCTGGAAATGAACCAATTCTGATATTGTTGCTTACTTTGTGGCTGAAAAGCATTTAAACAGCAGTTCACAAGTGTTTTTAATATTTATTTGCAAGAATTTGTTGATAATAAATCGCTTTAAAACCTTTTTATGAAAAATATTTGCCAAAAATTTATTAATACATTTTAAGATAATTTTTTAGTACACTCAAATGACGTATTTCAAATTAAAAAAGTAGGTCGTCTGTCAGCACTTTGTTACTCAGCTTCGTTTTACCATATCCGACGATACTTCTATTATATTTGGTTTTAAATTTAAGTATTGAAAGAAATTCGGGATGGTTTCCCAATTAGTCTTAAAAAAGAATACAAAATAGACCCAACAAAGCCAGAAACAGTTTTCATATTTTTAAAAATGTACATCGTAATATTCAAATGCATTTGAGATAAAAATATAAATGCCCAAAGCACTTCTAAACGCATATGTACAAACAAATGTACTTACACATGTTCCCATAGATATAATTGTACCCATACCCATATATATGTACGTATACCACAAATATTATATATATACCGACATACAAATATAAAATGTTCAGACGACTTTTAGAAGAAAATGGTTAGATCACCAAAACACTAACGTAATGATTTAAAATGTGACTAATAGAGAAGTAAATTGCATGATTTCAATCTGCCTAAGTGACTACCGTTGGCACTGCTTGACTCGACTTGTAGTTACCCAGCTCTAACTGATATAGGATTGTTATTCAAATCCAATTCGAATGTATCTGACCGTAGTATTACTTAACAAACGTTCGTACAAGTATCTTTGTGTGTATTTATTTAGTTTCTCTGGTGATCTATTAACTACAGCTAGCTATGTACAAAGTGTATGTATATGTATGTGTTTGCCGTTAGAATGTACGTATGTATGTGTAAAGTGTTTAACATTATAAAGACATGATGTTTAAATTACGGATGTTTCAATTTCTCGCATTCCTTGCGCGCCTTGAATCCCCGGAAACTGGACTGTATTTTGACAGCCGCATCCGTAGCGATTTTCTGTTTCTTTCGCACGAGAAATCCACGGAATCCAGCTTGGATCTTGGTGGCACAACGGTCTTCCATTGACGCCACATCCGCAGTGGCGGTGCCAGGAACCTGCTCTCCATCAACAGATCTATTTGGGTGCTTTGGTCTCTCCTCCATCGTCGCTAATGCGTGTGTGTGTGGGTGTGGGTGTGCGTGTGTGAGTGTGTGCGTCTGTTGCTGACGTCGGTGACTCGTGCGTGGATGCGTCGAGTGGCGTTTGGCGGCGCTGCGAGCACTGCTGGCTGTCTTGGACAAAGAGTATAGCTGTTTGCGTACACGATAGCCACGAAATCCCGCTTGGATCTTGACGGCTGCACTTTCTTCGGACTGCAAGGATGAAGCTGAATCTGGTGAGCTCGGATATATGTACATGATCTCACAGCTGGGGAGCACTGTGCACGTATCACTGATCGCAGTACCACAACTCAATTACAGTGCCTATAGATACTGTGTATCTCGTAGCAACGTTGAAATGTATCTTTTAGTCTCTGGGCAGCTGAACTGATGCTTGCGAGACCTTAAATCGTACTGACGTATATTTAACGGAATTGGCTGCTCTGCGCTGAGAATTTTCATTTAATTTTTCCATTCAGAAAACAAAAGTCTCGTCTCCTTCCCCAATTTCCCGCTTTCCCCTTCATCAGCATCATTTATGCTCTCACAT
The DNA here is from genome assembly GCA_020829145.1 of Drosophila nigrodunni. Lineage (NCBI taxonomy): Eukaryota > Metazoa > Arthropoda > Insecta > Diptera > Drosophilidae > Drosophila > Drosophila nigrodunni. The sequence goes on from JACVCZ010000001.1 coordinate 15,529,219, forward strand.
ACGACATGTATGTGTAGATACATTCCGCTCAGCGCCCCTCCGCTGTGTATCTGCATCTTTTATATTTGTATACATTGTATACACACACACACGTACACACATGTAGGTGTCTGTGTGTATCTGTGGGTGTGTGTGCTTAATTGTATCTGTGAGTTTACGTATTCAAATCTACGTCCAGAGCAGCTACATTTCTGTGTGTTTTGTTCTCTTTGAAAATTGAAAATTGAAAATAGTCGCGGATGTTCATGACGTTAATGATTTTTAATTGAAAAAAACATACAAAAAGCAATAACAACAACACTATCTCAAATGCTTTACGTACTAAATCGGAGCATTTATTCCCAATTAATCTCCTACCCATTTCATATTTATTTATTCCCAATGTTTATGTTTATGTTTGAGTTACACACACATACGTACGTCTGTAGTCACTCACAAACTCAAACAATAACAATCCAATCTTTAAATAGCATTTCATAACAAATTCTGTTGAGAAAACTCCACAGAAAATTCCACACTTTACACTGTCCATCACACTGTGATCTTGAGTTCTTGGCTAACTTAGTGCTTACCAAATTCTGTGTTAGCTTAGAAAACAAGTTAAAGTGCTTTTTTTCGGGGACTGACTGTCTGTAAAATACTCTGTATGGAACTGTTTGGCGGACAGAGAAGTCATTTTTTTTAAGATAAACAGAAAACAATTTAACGAATTTGGGAAATGAGATAACAAAAGGGATTGCAAGTTAGCGAATGGTAAGTGACTTAATTAGAACTGAAGTCACAATCTATCTACCGGTTTTAGGAACTTGACGAAGTGAACAAACTTAACGATTGCTGCTGTAATGACGCAAATGAGCTGATCGAAAAGGACTGGCAACGAAAAAAACTAAACGAATAGAGTTGGAGAAAACATAATCTCATCGAAGCAGCTTGAGCTAAAGTAAACGAATTTAGTGGGAATGGTTTGTGTACAAACTAAAAACTGAAACTGAACTAAAATGAACGAATCGTAAAGTTTTTGAACTAAATTCAGTTACCAAACGAAATTGTATTTAGTTTGTAATAGAAGCAAGTTAAATATACCCTATATTACCGGAATACAGGGTATAATTTACTGTGTAAACTTTCCGAGCAATAAAAATTAAATTTTAAATATCTTTTAATTAATTGAACAATTTAAACACTCTGCTAGGGTATTTAAACGTCAGCATTCGGAATAACAGTACCGACAAAGCAAATATACACAGACATGAATAAACATGTACGTAGATACATTCCTACATATCAAGAAATATGTACATATATAGTTATTTATTTGTTTTCATTATTGGTCGCTTGATGACTATGCAATGGTTACGTTAACGAACCGATATCTGCGGTCAAGATGAAATTTATAGGCGTTAATAGCCTTTTAAGAGGAGTGAACTCATGAAGTCAACACAAACACACACACACACACACACACACACACACACACACACACAAACACACACACACACACACACACACATTCACACAATTAAACAGTCAGCATTCCGTATGACTCGTGTTTAAATTAATAAATTGTTGCCTCGACAAATGCACATGTATCTAGTACACATAATGTATCTACAAGATACAGAAGACGTATGTTTTTGTTTTGGCTTCAGCAACTAACAAATTTGCGTCACAATGGCCGGCAAACGTATACGGAAAATGGATCCTGAAGCAAAAGACTCTTACCATATGGCTGTAATTCAACTGAGTTGATTCGATTTCAGATGATTTTAAAACACTTTCACTCGACAGCGTCAAATATTATTCATTTTCTAAATTTATTGAGAAACATACACGATTATGGAAATGGATAAACATCATGAAAAGTGGTTTTAATAGTAATAAATATGAATGGAAATGCGCTTTTAGCAAATGCGATAAAGCATTTTACGCTGCATTCTGTGCTGGAGCTCACCACGTCGTATCATGGTATGAATGACCTTCATGACAGTGCGCTCCTCATACTTCTGACGCAGGAAGTCCTGTTTTAAAAATAAAATATTAATAATTTTGTTATAAATCAAAATTACAGCATTTATTACCTGTAGAATGTTTTGCTCGGAAACCTGTGATCCGATCGCGAAACGTCGCTTCAGCTGCTTCTCAATGCGATTCAATGTTTCCTGATCCTCCTCGGTGGTAAAGCCTTCGGCACCAGCCAAGCTACCCGTTGTGGCCGCATCCAGCGTAGACACCTGAAACAATCGAAGCGCCTCGTTGACGTGCTCATCGCTGGCGAACGGCAGCAAACGCATTTTGGCCAATGACTCGGATATGCGAATTACTGCCTCCAGTTGACGCACTGTTATGGGAATGGCATGACGTTTGTCTGCCGACTTTTCCTGCTGCCCAGCACCACTTCGCATCAGCACATAGCGACTCTTGAGCTTTTCACCGGCAGCTTCACCCAAACGAGGTCCACAATGTGTGCGACAATAGTGTATATACTTCTTGAAGGTTGACAGAGAGATTTCACCCTCGGCTGGCTCTGATGGAGCCGACTTGTTGGAACTCAAGTGAACGTTTATAATGTGCTTGGCCAGGGTGATGTCCCGTGTCTCGTCGTGCACGTCCTTGACAATGAAGATCATGTCAAAACGGGAGAGAATTGTTGGCATAAAGTCAATGTTCTCCTCGCCCTTGGTGTCGTCCCAGCGTCCGAATATGGAATTGGCTGCAGCCAGCACCGAGCAGCGTGAGTTCAAGGTGGTTGTAATGCCAGCCTTGGCTATGGATATGGTCTGCTGCTCCATGGCCTCATGAATAGCCACACGATCGTCCTCCCGCATCTTGTCGAACTCATCAATGCAAACAACGCCACCATCGGCCAGAACCATGGCTCCTCCTTCCATAACAAAGTTGCGCTGAGAAGTGATTGCATATTGTATTGGGATTGATAATCTCTGAACCTTAGTAACTTACCGTGTGTGGATCTTTCATAACAGAGGCCGTCAGACCAGCTGCACTGGAGCCTTTGCCGGATGTGTAAACGCCAATGGGAGATACCTTCTCTACGAACTTGAGTAACTGCGACTTAGCTGTACCCGGATCACCCAGCAGCAACACGTTGATGTCACCACGACGACAGAGACCATCGGGAAGGCGCTTCCTTGAGCCGCCAAAGAGCATGGCAGTAATGGCCTTCTTGATGTCGGTGGATCCAAAAATGCTGGGTGCCAAGGATTTGGAGAGGCGCTCGTAGATGTCGGGGGATGCTGCCATGCGCCTGAAAGACTCTTCCTCGTCGGTGGTTATGTTGCTATAGCGTGAAATGGCTCCAGCTCCCTCTGCATCCACAGTGATGCCAACAACACGCATGTATGGCGCACGCACGCCAAGCACAGCCTTCTCTCGTCCATCCTGACGTGTTGGCTTGCCCACCTTGCGGATCGAGTATATGCCCTGGATGAGCACACGGTTACCGGGCACGACTCGTTCGCAAATCGAACGATCGCAAAATAGCTGAAGATGTCGTGGGATCTCACCCTGGGGCACAAAGTCCGGCAGCTCTTGCAGCTTTAGAGTTTGGAAATCAACGCACTTGCATTTGTCTGGCATTATGAAAAAGGGATCCAGTGGACATTTTGGTCTGCCTGCTTGCTCCGTGGTGCACTTGCGTGGCAGCGAGTAGCCCTCCAGACCCGGATTGACTTTAAGGTTTGGGATTACAGTGCTGCATGAGCGGCACATGATCGACATACGCGTTGCTTTGGCTTGAATACCCGACGCGGCTACAATTATTCCAGCAATTTTCACCAAACGCGAAACACTATCCGATTTCAGTTCCCGAATATTTGTTGGATTCGCACTGGAAGTCAACAGAATCTGAATATCTTGCATGTGCTCCTCGTGCTCGGGACGCGGTGCCGTAATTTCATCAGCCACCTCTCGTGCAGCCTCTTCAAAGATTTGTAAGTGCTCCGTCGGCTGCTTATTCAGCTTGTCCGCCAGCGTCTCATCGTAACCCATGACGTCCTCCATTTCGATCTCGAGGAAGTAGCGTCCATTGAGATAGTTGCGCTTCAGATTGTCCCTGTATGGGCAATACACTCGTTAGTAAGTCAAGTTAACTACTCTTTGGGCTATAAATCACCTATATTTGTAGAAGAAGTTGTCCTCATTAAAGGTACGAATGAATTCCTTGTACTTCTTCTTCACGGCTTGTAAATTAATTTGGGCTCCATCAGAATTTTGATCGCCACCAAAGTTATCAGAGAAAAATACACCGGCATCGTCAAATCCCTCCATTGTAAATAAAATGTATGCAACTAAGCTGAACAACTATATGCAATTGACACCGTGTTTTTATCAATCCTCCAAAACTATGCAGAACTGCAATCTAACCGAGGATTTGCCGCCAAAATGCGTGAGCATCGATGAATTATCGATGTCGTGCCGCCCTGTTAAGTCGATAACAGTGCGCAAGTATAACAGTGGCATTCCCTGAAACGATTTGTGAACATACAACAAAAGTATTTCGTTCTATAAAGATATTTTAAATTAAAATTAAAAGGACGACATGCAAAGTAAGCCAACACATTTTTATTGCTCAACAAAATATATAGAAATAAAACAAATAACTTGAGAATTTGAGTTACATTATATAAGAAAGGAATACCATAATTAGTATTTTACTGAGCTATTGATATGTTCCACTTATCGATATCACAGCGATATGATTTGAGCATGCCTATTTGAGAACTGATGGGTAACACTTTTTCGCGTGTGTTTGGGAGGGAAGCAGACCGGAATTTTACACATTGCTAAATTTATTGCATTATCACTGCTTAAGTCAAGTACAACATAAGTAACATGGTATGTTTATTGCTCTTAGTCAACGTACTGTAGCTAACCCATCCGACTTGTAGTCTTCTACAGATATCGCAATGGAGTCAAGTGTTGAGCTCGATGGCGCGCCCGCGACCGGCCTCACACCAAACACGAACAATGTGATAAAGAAGCTCGCCAATACCAGTGCAACTGGCGGCAGCACGAATTCGCCTGCTCCTGGCGAAGCGGGCGCAAATGCCGAAGATATGACATCGAGGGACTATTACTTTGATTCATATGCACATTTCGGCATCCACGAGGAAATGCTCAAAGATGAGGTGCGGACTGTCACATACCGCAACGCGATGTATCACAATAAGCATCTTTTCCAAGGAAAGGTAAGTGCTCACACACAAACACATACTGTGACAATGGCTCTTGGTGGTGCCACGTTTTTTTTTTTAAATAAACATTTTCAATCTGTCAAGAACGTGAATTAAACGTGTCTCTCCAACAAGAGCGTCATAACCACATGAATCACATGTAAATTTAGATTAGCTTCATATTGATTACGTTAATTATTTGTAGACGGTATTAGATGTTGGATGCGGAACCGGCATACTCTCCATGTTTGCTGCCAAGGCCGGTGCCGCTAAAGTTATTGCTGTGGATTGCTCGAATATCATAGAATTCGCTCGCCAAGTGATTATTGACAACAATTTGCAAGATATTATCACAGTGGTGAAAGGAAAGATCGAAGAAATTGAACTGCCAAATGGAATCGAAAAGGTTGACATTATTATATCGGAATGGATGGGGTATGTACCGATCTATCGCTGAAATCTTCAATTACTCATTTATTATTTCGACTTTAGGTACTGTCTGTTCTACGAATCAATGCTGGATACTGTGTTGTATGCTCGTGACAAGTGGCTCAAACCCAATGGCATGATGTTCCCCGATAGAGGCACTCTTTATATAACAGCCATTGAGGATCGTCAGTATAAGGATGAAAAAATCAACTGGTGGGATGATGTTTATGGTTTCGACATGAGCTGCATACGTAAGGTGGCTGTTACTGAGCCACTAGTTGATGTTGTGGACCCAAAGCAAGTGGTGTCCACGGCCTGCATGGTTAAGGAAGTCGATCTGTATACAGTGCAGAAAGCCGATTTGAACTTCTCATCCAAATTCAATCTTACAATCAAACGTAATGACTTTGTCCAAGCTTTGGTTACATACTTCAATATTGAGTTTACCAAGTGCCACAAACGACTTGGATTTAGCACTTCGCCGGATTCTACATATACACATTGGAAACAGACAGTTTTCTACTTGGATGATCATATGACTGCCAAGAAAAACGAAGAGATCAATGGAACGTTTCAAATGAAACCCAACGAGCGCAACAATCGCGACTTGGACTTTGTGATCGACATCAATTTCAAGGGTGAATTATCAGAAATTCAGGAATCAAATACATACCGCATGCGTTAGGATTAATGCCATTTACCAATGTGGTCTTAAGGCCACAATACCTTCTTTAGAAAGAGGGGAAATAAATGATGACTAGACGTAAGATATAAATCCAGTGCGAAATGTGCAACGAATTTGTGTTGCGTCTTCTACTAAGTTTAAAGTGTACCTTTTTTTAGTATACATCCATCTTATAACAATTGTGCGCCTGTTTAAACGATTAATCAAGTATACTACTTCTAAGCATATTGTACAGTTGCACATTAAGTCTCTCATACACACATAATAAAAGTGTGCGACAATCGCACCATTTTACTGGAATCTAATTTGGAATTAATTCGATTTTGTGGTGTTTCCCCGCTCTTTTCAATAATCAACTGGGGATGTTCGTACAAGAAACTCTGACACTAAAATTATTTATTACATAAAATAATTATTACATAGCAAAAAAAAATATTCACTTAGTTCAGTTCAAAATTATTATTTTTTGATCCATGCCAAATACTTTTCATGCTTCTGGGTATCAAACGGTTATGTACAAAACTAAATTTAATTTTTTTGTTTAGTGTTTTGTCAAATGCAGTTTAGAAATTTGTTGTCTGACTTATTATAATTGTTATGTGTGGGGTATTTGCTTTTTTTTTTTTGTGTTTTTAAATTGAATTGAAAGTTTTATTTTAATGCCGATCGCGAGAATCAGAACGACTTCTTCGATCACGGGAGAAGCTGCGAGGAGTACGGGAACGCCTGGGTGAACGGGACCTGAAAAAAGTTGTATATAAAATCCAGATTATTAAAACCAAATCAGTTAATAGTTTTATCGCTATGTGTCCATTAATAACTTTAAACGATTATCTCCTTGTTGTTAGGAAGTCAAAAAAAAAAGTCAAACTTTTAACTAAATTGTTAACCTTGAACTAAAACAGCTGAAAATTAATTACTTCTCCATGTAGTTTAAATTATTATTTTATGCATCATTAGTTTTGGATAATTATATATTTATTATTGGCTATGCCTTTTTTGTTTTAAAATTATATCACAGTTAATTTAGCAATTTTATCACATTACGAGCATTGTCTGATAATTGGTAGTCCTGACAGGGAAATTAGCATACATAGTATAGCTTATAGTCTTTTGAAACGAAAACAAAGCCAACGGTCTAATTTGATCATTGATGATTATGTGTTGAATTGGAAAATGTGGCAATAAAAGACAGAGATGTGTGGCGTGTTGTTGCTGACGTTGAGACATCTGAAGAACTTGATCGCTGAGGGTTGTTATGTGACTTTAAAGTTGAAAATCTTGCAGTTGTTTTAGAACCCTGCTGTTCGGATCGAGGATGTGATTGTGGTTGTGGAGATTTTGGTAGAGAAGAGGTGACTTTGAATCGTGAAGATGTTGCTGTTGTTGTTCTTGTTCATGTTCATGTTGTTGGAGGAGGTAGTTGTAGAAGTAGTAGTTCTTGTCAAAGGGTTAATCCTGTAAAAATTTCGATTTTAACGAGAGTATAACAAAACTATACTTTTTTTTAAAGCGATAAATTGGCTCGGCTATCGATAATGATCAGGAATACAGATATTTTATGGGAAAGCAAACATCTCCTTCTGCATGTTTAACGAATTTTTACAAAATAATAGTCAGTGTTTACAGGGTATAATTCAAGGCTGCAAACCCCCCACACTTTGTGAAGCAATTTCTTTCCGGCGTCTGAAGCCAATGAAACTTTTTGTTTAATGTCTCAATTAAGCTGAAATAAATTGATGGGTTGTGTAGATATGTGTGTATGAATGAATACATAGTTATTTAGAATAATTAATACTTTTCGCTCCCGCTTCAAAGAACTCGAACCAAACTGACTCTTTGAGCTTCGAGACGTAATTAGTTTGCAGCCCTGGCATAAATAGGATTTTCTCTACCAAGTTTTGGATGCGGACAGACATAGATGTTTAAAAAAAAAGTGTAAGGTAATTTACCTGAATCGTCCAGCACCGCGGCCACCACCGTTTCCCTCTGGAGCCCCACGACGACCACGGTCACGTGAGCGACCTGAAGACATCTCCACTCGGATTCGAGTTCCACAGCAGCGGGTTCCATCAAGAGCACGGGTTGCGTCCTCGGCATCACGTCGATCTTCAAATTCAACGAATGCAAAACCTGGCGGGTTACGTGCTACCCACACGTTTCGCAAGGGACCGTATTTACTGAACGCATTTTCTATATCATATTTTGAGGCTGACGATCCCAGGTTTCCCACATACACCTTGCAGGCCAGGTCCCATTCGCGATAGCGTGGCATTTTGTTTGGATGAGAAATTTTGTTTGTTTTTTCTGAAAACGTAAGCTTGTTAATTGAAACTTGATTTTTAAACGGTAATAATATGAATACATTAAGTAAACACATGTAAAACGGGGATGGCGGACAAACTTATTCCGCAAGCCTAACCATTTACATTTATGTTATGTACCTATACATACACATGTGCATGTGTATTAATGTATGTATGCATAAGAAAGTGTTCAAAATGGCACATGGCGTACACACAATTGTAAGCAATCCACTATACATCGGAAGTGTATTTGTATTAAATGTGAATTGTTGATTTATAAGAAATAACTTACCTATTGATATATATTTTCGCGTTTACGCAAATTAACTGCAATACCTTCCAACTAATACGCGTATAAAACGCAAATACTAAACTTCAATCGGAACAATGATGCCAGACTGTCGGCTGAGTGTGACCGTAATATTAAACAATTTAAATACCAACTTTTGTTTTCTTATGAACACAAATTAAAGTCGCTTGCAATAAATTAAACCCGATCAATAGGGATATATATTTATAAATTATGTAAATAGATACATGTAGAATAGGTCGCGCATTTTTTTCTCAATTGTATGTATAGCAATGAAAGTTGCCCAATAAAGTATTCGATCATAGATTTTTCGATGTGTTTTTGCATTATCGATATCTGCCCTTTAAATATATCGCCGGAATCAGCTGCAGAACTTACATACAAACATTTCATAACCATAGTGTGGTATCTTCTGTTTTGCACTTTATTAAATTAAAAACAGCACAATGCGTTTAACGAATAAACTATATGCGCAGCATATTGGATGGCATTTTAAGAAGCATTGGCAAGTGCAAGGCAGAAGGGTACCTCTGGATACTGGAGCTGCTGCAGAAGTCCTAAAATTGGGACGTCAAGTGAAAAGCACTGAGGAATTCCTCAATCCAAAAAGAGAACCAAAACAGTAAGTGGAATCTTGTTATGTTGCTGAATGGAACCGAATTAACTTGTATGAGCTTGTAGAGTGAACATTGTAGGTGCAACTCTGAAGCCAATACTCGAAGACGAAACCCATCCGAATTGGCATGAAACTGCTGGTCATGCATTTGGAGACAGCAACGTTCTGCTCGGAGGATTGCCTCAAGCACAGGTGCTAACCAACACTATTGAAATTAATAGTTTTCCACCGCAAATCGAAGCTGCAATTGTGGAGAGCCAGTTTCCTAAGACCATTGATCGCAGTGTTCAAAATGCCATATTTTCGTCTCAATTGCTTGATGCACAACAAGTGAAATTACCCAAGATCAAATTGGTCGATCGTCCAGCATATAATTTGCCTCGAGAATATGGAATATCGCCTGAGAGACGCAAGTAAGTATTTACATATGGATATATACAAATATTCAAATAAATTAATGTATTTTATCTTTTTTAGTCGTCTTCTGCTGAACAAACTTTTGTTTGAAATCGAGAAATTGGCCGGACGTTCTGTGACTGTGCGTCGCAAGTTGATCGATAACGTTACTTTCCAGACGTCCATGGTTAAAGACAACGATGTCCTCCTGTTTAAAATCACTGGGGACAAATTGATTAGTTCGAACCGTGCTCTAGATGCTATCAAGGGTAAATTTAATGGAGAATTGCCGGATCTGTACCCGATGAAAAGCACAGTCTCAATGCCTAAACAACACATTTTCACGGAAAACAATTTCTATCGTAAGTAAATTGATAAAATACACACAAAACCATTTAAATATAATTTTCAAATGTATTTAGCTATTCGAAAGGAAATTGCCTGCTCATATCCGCATACAATATTAACGTTCTTCAATAAAAACGTCTCCAGAAATGTGCATGGCTCTGAAGTCTCAAAAACGCAGTTTTACGGACGAACTTTGTTGAAGGCTTTTGTCGTAGCAGCATCTCGAGCCAAGCAATTGGGAGACGTGTCTGCAAATGGAGCTCTACCAAAACCAATTGTCGTACAATGCATTCAGACGGACGGAAAGGAGTTCCACTTCGGAGTGCTGCAGCTGAACACACTTGAACTGAACACTGATAGCGCCACTAAAAACTATTGGTTCCATCAACCCAGTGTAGAGTTGTTCTCAGAGTGCAGCTACCAAACTGGAAGGCCGCACATTGATGGATACAACAGTGAAGTCTTTCGTATTTTAAGCGCCTTCTATAACAATTCTTAATATTGAAGCTTTAAAATAAAGTTCTTTATGTTATTACACCAAACATAACTTAATAACTGTATAAAAATGCATAATGTCTGACAAAGAGTTAGCCTTTCTTTTGAGCTAAGTATTCCTTGGATTAGACAGACATACATTTACAAAAACTCATAAGTTAAAAAGCCATTGATGGATTACGTTGATTGACATAGGACCAAATTTATTTGACGTGCTTACTGCGGAAAAATACACGTGCAAAATCGGGTGGATGCCATGACAACGTGAAGGTGGCAAATTGTTTTTCCATCGATATATTGGTTGTGATAAACTCAAACTTCCTTTTGATTGCGGGGTTGTTAAATCTGCACACACTCATTTACAGGCAATACATTCAAAAGTGAAAGGAGTAAAATTCCAAAATATTTAGTAATATGAGTAAGGTCCGGGTACAAGCACCAATCAGCTCCAACAACAGTGCCACGTCTTCGGAAAACAGTGAGACTCAGAGCGTAGAGGACAATCCAACGATTTTGCCAGAGACCAATCGAACTGCTGCGTCAATCAGGCAAGTAGCAAATATATAAGTATTTTATGCTAACTAAACTTAATTAACTAATAGAACAGTTATTATTACATATAACTAAGTATAAATATTTTTAAGGCTTTATTAAATTAGCTAAACACTAAATATGAATGTTTGTACAAACTGTTGTTATTAGAGCAAAAAGCAGTTGGAAACGCATGAAAGATCTGGCTGCAGAAAAGGAAAAGGAAAATGAGGCGAAGCGTCCTCCATGGCGAGCAGTTAGCGTTTCAACGCTTTCCAAACCGGACAAGAATGCCATGTTGCGCGCCAAATTACTGGATGCCTCCAGGTGAGTGCGCAAAGACCCTGGAAAAGGATATAGACATAATTGGGTGACACAGGGAAATACTCATCTCATTGTCTCACAAAATCAATTCCTGTGTGCCTGAAGCAGTATAAGTACAGGGTCCTTTGCAGTTATTTGAATACATTTTTTTAAATTTCTTTGTGAACCAGGCGTTTGAGAGCTGGCAAGGCGAACGCAGCGGTGCAAACCGATTTTGTACCAACCAAATTGATGAAGGAGGCCTGCATTGGACCGCAGTATGATTTAATATTATACAAAGATGCTGGGATCTTAACCGATGGACAATACTCCATAAGGAAGGACCACCATCAGCAATGTATAAAAGTCTTTAAGACAGACTAGTCTATGTTTATTAAAATTAATTTCTTATAGATATTTTAACCTATTCCATGTCGCAAATGACCGACACCATTGCCACGTTTGATATTGCTACTCAAACCCTTTTGCCCAAATCCTACCAAGAAGAATTGGGTAATACTAGCTTTGATATTTGCTATGACCAAGATGAAGTCCAAGATGTGCAAAGAAAGGTCCAGGATCAAATCAGGAAAGTTCGTTATTTGGATCTAATCAATGAGGAGGATGATGCAATAGTTGAGCCCACAACGCAGGTACAGGGCCTAAAGTTGCATCCAACTTTGGGATCTTGGCACTTTGAGGATGACGTCATTGATATGGAGGCAGCACAACATTTTATACCCTATACAATTGAGCCCTTCAAGCCCTGGAGCAGTTTCATACCATTTCCGTTTCGTCTAAGTGGCAATAATCTGATCGGTAGGCAGAAGATCGATTGGTATGGTCTGCTGCAATCCATTGATGATTTAATTCGGGAATCAAATCATTTGGTAGACAAACTTGAGAGCCTCATCCAAGACCGAAACGCACAGCGTCAGAATGTACTTAAATCTTTAGAAACTATCAAAAAGTTTGAACCCACAAATTTTGTATTTCCCTCCGAGCACTGGCTTCCTATCATCGAGCAACAGGAACTGCAACTTCAAGCGCTAATGGATGCAAAATAAACTAAAAAATAAATAATTTAATTTTTCCATTTATCTAAGTTATTATTACTAACCTTTCACTTATTAATATATAGTTTTATCAGGCAGAGTATAAACTCAAATAGTGTTGAGTGCTTAAATAAAAAATCATTATTTCATTATTACTTGATCAAGTGTAATTACCCTTTCATTTTAGATAGACTATTTAGGTAGATATTACTAAGCTTACTACAAAGACATAACATTTTGATAGGCAAATGAGTGGGAGGAAGTTATCATCCGATGTGGTATCAGGGAAAAGCCTGATGCCTTGATGGAATAAGTAGTTTCTGGCTAATTAGACTTTAAACGAGCTTCATATCCTACTAACTTTCACCATATAGTATGTATGTGTTTTATGTAGTTGTTGATAAACTTCACTTAAAATATTAGAAGTTATAATCCGGACGAAATGGATGTGGCACTACAGCTGGTCGTCATGATAAAAAGTTGGTAATAGAACTTATACAAACATTTAAGTCCTTGACAAAACTGTCCGACCATTAAGCCAGAGTCCAGCACACACAAATAAAGAAGAAGAAGATAACACTTTATGCTAGACGATGACCTTGAGAAGTTTACACCCATCCACTGAAACTCAACTACAAACACAGGGACACCAACACTTTAATATGCATAACGCGTTGCCTTTGACCGTAACTAATGGCTTCAATGCTTTGAGCGTAAGGTATTTGGTTTCACATATGCAAACATACACTCAACCACACCTACACACAGGCAGACGCGCTCTTTAATACAAGAATAAAGTTCAACGTGCGAAGACTTAAGGTTTAATTAGCTGTTAAAGGATAATAGTGTGCAAATACACCGCAAGCTGTGATGTGTCCACCGAAATTAGTAATTAAATTTGTTGCTCTGTCTGGTGTATATGTAAATCCCCTGCAGACATTCATACATTCACATAAAAAGCTTTCTATTTAGGCCAAAATATACAGACATAAAATTGGTTTATGGCGCACAATTGTATGCTACAGTTTTCTACACACACGACTGTCTGTGAAACGAAAGTGATTTGCTGACTTCAGCGCTAATTAAACTTATAACTTGCTGTTAATCATATACTAAATGAACAATTATTTGAAATACAAACGTAGTAAGTAGAGTAAACTAGAGTACAGCAGTTCAAAGAAGCTTGTCTTCAAATCTGATTAATTCTTTGCACAGAGCGGCAATATTTTACAGGATATCTGGGTCGTGCACGCGTTAATTACTTTAACATAGGCAAATTTCATTAGTGATTACTGGAAGTTGGCTAGAGTGCACATTGTGCTTCCTCAACGAACCTGTTTACCTCTATTTTCCACTACTAATGCTGTTAACGTAGCACTTCTTACTACAAAACGGAGGTATGTAAAGAGTCGCTTATTGTTTGTCCTTCCACATCACACACCCATAAAGGTATTATATTCTAAATCTAATAAATATATTACCAACCGAGTCGTCTGCACCTTTTATAGCTTTATATAATTTAAGATCTATTCATATATCAAAAGGACTCTCGACTACTGCTCTCAGAGTGCTTTTTGTTGTGGCTATAAAGCTACACGAATGCCTGTGCGTATACGTAATATGTTCACATATATGTGTGCTTGGCGTTAGGTACTAGAGCCGGCCACAAAGCAATTGTTAAACTGAGATTCATGGAATACTTTAGTCTTTAAGGTTTTATGACTTTCATTCTATAAGTTTTTGTAGAGTTGCGTTTGTATTTTTGGTAATATTTTGTCACTTTCACTTTCCGAGTTTTTGTTTTTTTTATTATTTTAAAAACTCATTTTTATAAGCAATTCTTAAAGTGTAGGCAATAAATTGTAAAAGTCTGGTTGGCGGCAGCTGTTTATCTTGGCCTCTTGTCTCTACCCAAACTAAGTTTTCTACCACAAATCAGCTGAATTTCTAAGCTAATGATTTTTCTTGTGAAATCTAAGTGGTTTTTGTGATTAAAATAGTTTGCTGCACTCAGTGTGCTGCTTAAGAATTTTTAAGTCTTGCAGGTAGATGGAATAAGCCTCTTTCCTAAGTCTTTTTACGTACGCAGTAGGTGCAAATTAATGAAACCCCAAGATTTGTTGGTTTTGCCAAAATAGAACTGTTAGAACTATTTACGAGTGAGCGCAATTAAGTTGCTAGGCAATTTTATTTTGAAGTTACTGCTCTCAATAGTGTATTAAAAGGTCTGTCACTCAAGTAAATGTCTCGTTTTTAGCACAATATTCGCAATTAGCTCGAGCACGTGCAGATATATGGTTTGAAACAGATGTTTGAGGCTGTTATGTATGAGCACACAATAACACACACATACAAGCTAAATGAATTCAATTTAAGTGTGTTGACAGATTTTATGTGTATACGATTCCATTGAGTGCACAGAAAGCTCAAATTTATCAATGGATCTGATAGTGTGAGTCAAATAGAATGGTCAACGAATTCAAATTGATTCAATCACACATCATCGACTGTGAATCATAAATAAATTATGTTAAAATAATGCTGTGTAAGTCTGCCAAACTTGTGTTTTCTCAGTTTTGTGGAAAGCAAGCTTATTATTGCCAATAAACATTTGTTTGATTAGGGTGAGTGTGTGTGTTGTAATGCGGCGAACAGAGTTCAGGTGAAAAGCACACAAGCTACTTAGTACACAAAGTCCTTGGAAAAGGACATGCTCTCGGGTTCCTTGAACAAATGAAAAACAACAAAAGCAGAAGCTGTTTGTCCTGCAAATTAATTTTTTTTTTTAAATAGAATACGTGGAAACCACCAAGTTCCCCCTCATAAAAAACATGACAACATTATTGTGTACAACAATTCATAAGCACAGAGACAAAAACTAATATTGTGTGTGTTGTTTTACATCATAGAATATAAAAGTTCATAATTAAGCACGGACATGGCACTTGACAATGATGAATTGACTGTGTGTACGACATAAAAGCACAATGCAGCTGTTAACTTATTAATTATTACGCAGAATCGCTAAATCATTAGCAAAATAGGGAAATAAAATAATTTCATAAAGTAAACAAGTTGTATAAATACGCTGTCAATAATTCGATCCACAGCTTGATGGGGTTAAAACCAAAGCACCAACACATAATTAAATAACGTGTCAAATTAAAATCAATTTCTCAGTGGACTTCCTAAGCTTTTGCTGGGTTAAAAGACTAAAGAAGTAAGTCTCTTAAGTGTCAAATCAATAGACCATGAAATCTACACAAAAGCAGCCTAATGAGGGTTCAAAATGGCACATAAAAGCTTACTTCACTTACTTCTGCAATTAAAGCATTACGTATACGCCATATTAAACGCTTAACTAAAAATGAAATCATTTTGCACCTTTCTGACTTCACTTCGATTCAGGGAAAAAATCACATCAAAATGACGTATTTAACATACATAAATACAGCTACAAAGTATAACTCATTAACGTTCTTTACTTTAAGCCTATTTAATTAAGCCGCCGTTGTGGTTGAATAAGCAAATAAATAACTCCTCATTTGGGCCCACAACTGCACAAGTTACGTATGCCTAAAGCAACAGCGAGGTACACAGAGTGAGAGAATGAATCTACGTACACATTCAAGTAGCAAACAATTTGTGAAATTCCAACAAATTCTCTGCCGGTGTCCCAATCTGAAATTTCTTTAAAGATGAGGCCTTTACAATAACATTTCCTACCTTAAATATTAAATTTTAGGACCAAAAGCCAACAAAAAAGTGTATAATAATAAAAGAGAAAATGAAAACTGTTGACTTGGGAGTTTTTAATCAGGAGACACTTGTCGCTTGGGTACACAAACAAAAAATTAACAATTCTCAGTGCCAAAATCATTTGGGAAATACAATTGAAAGTGAACAACAGTTGTGTTTCTTTTCAAAAAGTGAAATAAATATGCCTGAAGAAAGGTAAAGGTAAAGGCAGAGAGCAAAAAATAAAGATTACTTTTATAGATTTTTAGACCAGAACAAATAACTGACGATGAAAGGCAAAAGAAATGCCCCATTGTGAGTGCAAGCTCAACAATTTCAGGTCAAACTGTGTGTATTTTTTAGCATACATAATCACAGTTATGCCAACATAAATGACTCAATAATTGCATCTAATGTCATCAGTTGTCTGCTGGCAGCAACTCGAACAGATTTCGTCAGATATTATATAAATTTGATGCAAAACTCAACAGAAACGAGACTTGGAGCTTGGACAGCCATTAGACCACTTGGATTTTCAAGTCTGTTTCACAGCCTCATAATTAAATAGTTTTCCTCATAGTATTTGCATTAAATCAATAAATGATTGAATATTTCCATGTGCTCTCCGAAGTTAGTTGGCAAGGAAGTAAATTTAACATCCTTCGGCCATAAATTTGCTATGTTGTTTGGATAAATTAACACTTTATCTGCTCCCACTACAATGTGTGACTTGTAAGCTATAAAATAATAATAATAATTCCACTGCTTAGACTTTAAGCAGTAAATTTAGGACTCTATACAGATTTCTCCTTGCGACAAACGCTCCCAGGACAGATAAGCCCTTTTAGTTTGGCATCTATTCAATTTTGACTGCAATTATGACTTAATAGCTGAAACTCAGTGAATTTTAAACAGAAAAACAGATTTGATTATCAAAACATTTTCGACTTTCTTTTGCTTGCTGTCATTTGCAAATTAATGTCTTTAATGCGTAATAAGTTGGAAAATAATTGCATAAATTAATCAAATGATTGCAAATGAATTTCCGGCGGTGTGTATTAGAAGACACATATGGAGCAGCAAATTAAATTCAGTTCACAGCACGACAAAGGTATCGAAAACAGAAACGTGACGGTATTAACCTCAACCTTATCAACGTATTTACCTTTCCTTTCGAATGGCACTTACATAAAGGTAGGTAATGTCAGTGCAATACAAGTGCCATCAATAAATCACGATTTTCATTCAATAAAAAAAAAAAAATGATTCTAAATCAAACGGTACAAAGCAAAAACCAAACAGTCACGCCTCCTCTTGCCTCCTTTTCCCTATCATGTCCTTGACGAGGTTTAAATGCCAGACAAATTACAGCTAACAAAAAAAAAAAAAAAATGAAAATTGTGCTCGAAATGAAATTTAAGCCAAGCTGTGCCGATTGGAAGCCAAACAAAGAATAAAAAATAAATCAATTCACAAGCTGTAAAATGAAAAAGAAATTCCTGTTTGTATTGTATTGTGTTTTCCTGCTCGCAACATTTGTTGCGTACAAAATGGAACGAAAATTCAGATTGTGACCTTCGATCAAAAAATAATAAATGTACAGCAGTGTTTGTAAAAAATAAAGAAAAATAGCCGAAAGCCAGCTCGGAAAAAATGTGTTAAAAATAGTTTAAAAATTTTTGTTTAATGTCTAAGATAAACATCTGAAAATATACCTTAAAAATATGTTTAATTTGGCGACTATTGTTAACATGGTAACCACTTCAGAGCAGTCCTTGAGAGATATTCAAGAAGCAGCATCAGCACAATCGGCAGAAAATGATATTATTCATACGCCGTGTTGCACGTGTCGTGAAACAATAACGACTGGCTTGCAATTGGATTCAAGCGCTGTTATATCATATTTTAGCTCTATCAAGTTTTGTCTGTATTACTTAGTAGGCTTTTCGGGCCGAGTTGTCCTATTGATTTTCTTGCTCTTCCTTTGACAGTTCCTTGACTGTTTCGTAGAGCTTTAACAAACGGAAACAGATGTGTACAAAATTGCCACACTAAGACCAGTTGAGCCTCTCTTTGTTGTGCTATTTAAAATACAATTTGTGACGGCAATTGATGTGTTTGGCAATGACGTGATAGGAATACTATAGGTATGAATAATATGAGGCAGTTGTCATACCAACCAGTTGAATTACTAACCCAATCAACGAGTTGAACTTATGTTTCTGCTTTCATGACAACACACAAAATATATTTTCAAGCACTTTATTAAATAGTTGGTTTCTTTCTAAACATCCACGTTGCAAAACTGACATCTACCGTTGACTATAGTAGTACCACCACGTCGATAAATTGTTGAGCGACCATTGTTATAGCCAGGACGATCTAGGATAACGTTGCCATTGTCAAAGCTCCGATACTCCTGACCATCTATAACAACCCGTTCACCATTTGGATTAGGACCTATAGGGACAAAACTCAATTACAATCGAGTCTGATAACCGCAACGGCAAACTTACAGGTCAGGCAAACACCATTAACTACCACTGTGCCGGGATAAGCTGTGAATAAATACGAAATGTGGAATTTGGGATACGAGTAGTGTAATTAACACTTATTGTGTGTATTTAGCTACGAACCAGTGATCAAAGCTGGCAGTAATCCCATCAATAAGAGCAGAAATCCACACGTCAAACACTTCATCTTAACTGCCGGCAACTGAACTGGCTTTCCCATAATGCCCATATATACAAGTTTATATACGAAATGCAAATCAAAATCATTTTGCATAATGTGTGTGTTGGTGTTAAAATGTAATCGTCAAATGATTGAAATCAAAACGCATTCAATTCGCAACGACTGCCAAGTGCGCTGTAAACAAGTCTTTAAGTCTTAAGCCTTAAAAGCAATTACGATTTTTGCCACACACCCTCGACAAATGAAATTAAAACAAAGTTTTCAAAAATTTACATAATTCACAATTGTTGTGCCAACATGAATGATTGAGTGCATTCCAGAGAAGCACGGCTTTTCCCCCATTCTAGTCGTGACAGACAATTCATTTGGTCGTCTATCAACCACAGACGGACTGTGTACGGTATACAGTGTACACTGCCCTACACCCCACTCGTTTTCCAGTTTGGAGCACAAATCAAATGCTCGTTTCTAATTTGCCGTAACGTCAGCAAAGCATCATATACGATTAGCACCGGGCATTTCCCAGCTTTTGATTAATATTTGTATCTCTCTCTTACTTTATCACCTGCTCAGTCTCTTCTAAGTCTAGATTTAAGTATATAGTAATGCATTGCATTGCAAAAAAATAATACTTTTTAAAATCAAAATAGAAATCACACAAACATCGCCGTATAAAAGTAGCCGTTTGCACTGTTGGCCTGCCAGACTCGTTTGGATTCTCAACTCAAACACAACAACAAAATGGGAAATTTTTCAGTGGCTCTTGTGGCTGTCATGCTGTGCTCTTTGGCAATCTCTGAGGCAGCTGTCTACATTGGCGGCGGATGTTATGACTGTAAGTCGTAGTTACGACTTGTATATAAATTAGTAATAATAATTATAACAAATAACTTGTGGTGTTTTCCAGGTAATCCACCCAATGGTCAAGGGCCAGGCATTTATTCCAACGGCGGTGGCAATGGCGGTGGCAGAGGTGGCGGTGGTGGTTACAATGCTGGCGGTGGCGGTGGCGGACGTCCGGTTTACTCGGGAAACTTTGGTCCAAATGGTTATAGCGGCGGTGGTGGCGGTGGCGGACGTGGCGGTGGCGGTTACGGCGGTGGCGGTGGCTACGATGATGGCCTTACGCAAATTATTAGCGGGTAAAAGTTGTTAAGTGTTAATGCAAATTGCATGATTTTAGTTAATTGTTTGTCTGCACTGCAAATAGATGACGCATACGCAGTGTGGTCCCGTAAAGCATTTCCAACTTTCAACTTTTATCCAACTGAAAACACCGAAAACCAAAATTGCTGCATGCAGGCTACTTCAATAAAAAAGTGTGTAAAATCAACTAAAATGCATTTAATTATGGTTGCCACTGTTTAGTTTAGCTCATTACGTATACGTTTCTACAACTACTCAATTCTTTATAGTTATAAAACAAAAGCAAAAAAAAAAAAACCACCAACGGGCATTTCCATAATTTAGTATTATTTTTTGAATTGCTTTCCGGTTAATGCAACCTTTCAAATGCGCAATGTAAATTATGTAAATTTCAATTCGCAGTTAATTATTGCACAAGGTCAAGTTCTGCTGGCCAAACTCTTGCATTGTTAAAATATATTATACGATAAACCAGCTAAAAATCGCATCAAAAACAGTGGCAACAATTTTGCTGTGATTTAGTTTTCTATTTTAGCATAAATCAAGATGAAACCCGGCATTAAAATTGAACATAAATTGAGTCTCTATTTTTTTCTATTTTCGTAGAGTATCTTGCAGTCTTCGTGTTCGATTGCACCCCTTCAAACAAAATGCTTTTATTGTTTTGTTTTCATTTCATTGCTATTATTGTGCTATGCTTATGATGTCAGCTACATTCTAGTGCTATCAGTTACCAGATCTCAACCTTTGGCTGTTTACCATATTGATTACGTACGATATACCCTACAGCCATTTGTTAATATATATAAAGGGTATTATGATGCTGTGCCACAGTTAAAGGTAGCTTTGTTCATGACATGTATCAAATCCCCTGACAATCAAGATGTATTAACCTGCTCTAATTAATACGTTGGGTGAAAATCAACTCTCGATTTCTATGGCTAACGGTAATGGATATAAGTTAGTCAAGCAATTGAGTTAAAATACTTTTAATTGTTGGCTTACTGCTGAAAAGCTGTCAAACAAGATTCGAGTCATGTTTTTCTAGCTTTGAACAGTGTTGAGTTCTTTGCGTTCCAGTCTTGACAATAGTTTTCCTGTTAATCAATTCAAAAACATGACATAATTGATGATTATACAACAATTAATTATAATACACATATATTTGAATTAACTTGAGCTAATCAAATAAAAATTCAATTCTTAGAAATTGGAAAAGAAAGCAAGGAATTCAAGGAATTCACAACAGCTGCAGATAAAAGCCAAATCCACCGGGTTATTTGAACATTCTTATTGTAAATTCACTTACTTTCACTTATTGCATTTGTTTGTTTTAGTTATGCAAACTATTTACCATTTGCAACACGTTTTACCCACTTCTAAAAGGGCCTCTAGTAAATACAAGACAAATATAAATAAATTCCCTTGAATACGTAAGCTCAATGACTTTGAAACTTCTGCTGAGCTTAACGGAGTGTGCTTACCTGGAAACTATTAAATTACATCAAAGGCTAAAGCGAATGCTACGATTAAGCATTATTCAATCAATTAAAGCTTTAAGCACTGCAGTAATTGAAGTGCTTTTAGTGAGTGTTGAGCATTCTTCAATAAATGAAGAGAGTGTAGCATAATAAAACCTCTTTATGTTTGTTGAAAAACCAATTAGCTGGGCGTTAATTAAATTTTTCGAACTTAGGGTCAAAGTCCGGTAAAAAAATCGCTCGAATATCATGAAATGGCAAATAATTCAACGGATTTTGACGAACGTAATCAAACATTAAAGTGCGCCTGAAGGTATGCAATGCTTTTCACAGAAGCCGAGCGAAAATGGCGAAAACTTTATACAGTGAAGTTATTTTATTTTGTGCATTTTACTCACTTTCGCCAAAGTTTTGCAGAATTCCGTAAATTTCTAATCGCCCACACAGCCATTGCAGCTCGTAAAATTGTTTATCGTTTGCTTTTATTATTATTCGGTTGTCTTTGTTTAAGAATTCGATATTGCAATCGCTGGTTGGCAGACGAACACATCATGTTTCACACACGTGTCTACGCCCACAGACATCGCAACTGGCATTTAATTTAGTATCTTTGGGTTTATGTGTTTGTACTTTTCTTTGGCCATTTGAGTGCAGATGACAGCCTGTAATTTGTTTAAAGGTTTTTGCGCGAAAAAAGACTATACGGACTTAACATACTATTTACAAATGAAACTAATGGCATTCTGTTGTTGGCCAACTAAATTAAATGTTTCCAGCCAAGTGAATAACTAGCTGCTGCTGTGCTCAGCAAGTCCATGCTCCAAGTTTGACTCAACAAGGATACTAGCAAAGTTGACAAAGGATGTCCGTTGGAGAGCAAAATGAAAAATGAGGAAAAATGTAGTGCATAAACGACGAGCGTTAGCTTGTATTATGAGAGAACCTAGCACAATGACAATCGATCAACAAAAATAACTTATCTTCAACTAAACATAAGTTGGCACTTAAATTTCATAAGTTTTACCCACCTTTGTTGCTTGCCTCCTTCCTGCAATTCAATAGCCAACTAAGTTTTTGTATGTGCTAAAGTTAGTTCAAATTATTGGCATGAGTCGATGCAGGCTGTTTGTGAAGTTCAAAGTTTCTTAGACGACCTCAAATAGCTTGTCAAAAGAATGCACAAACATTACCTTCCACTCCACAGCTTAAATACCTGAAATAAAGTTTTAGAAAATCAACTTGGGAAAATTCAAAAAGTAACAGAGCACGTGCTAAGTGAGTTCAGGGCGTGACTGATTTTTATCAGATCAGTGCAGACAGCAGAGGCTCATTCACTTAACTGCCTGCTAGATTGATGGACGATAATCAATCAATTTGGTATATTACGCATACGCCAGGTGTCACCGCAGAAAAAAGTTCAACATTCGCTCGCTTGAACTGAAGATGAATTTATTTATATAATACACACATTAAACACATACACATACACAAACACATACTCATAAACATATAAATACATGAGTACTTTAAAGTCTAAGAAGTGCCGCTGTCCGACAAAATTTGAACCCACCCTAGAGAATCACACGCCCATTTCAAGCGAACCGTTTAATGCTATGCATTTTTCAATTTGGACAACCTACACACCTGCACACACACAGATGCACACACTTGCACCCACAACCCAGAGAGACAGTGTGGCCAATCTATGGTCCAACGAAATGCCGCAGATAACGTAGTATTAAGACCAGAGCCAGGGGATAAAAACTGTTCGATATTGAGGCAGTGCGCACCGAATGTGCACAAATATCCTCCAGATGACGGCAATTACTAAAGTGCTTCTCATCCGACAGCATTTTGGCGGTTTCCCGTGCGAATTCAGCTGAATGCTTATAGCACTTGTATCGTGCACTGTTATAGATGCAATTCTCATACGCATAACGTGCACTGCAATAAAGTGATACAAAAACACAAAAAAAATATAATGTATTACACATTTCATTTAACTCAAATTAAAAATGCTCGCTACTAAAGCTGCTTACCAACAAAACTCCATAAATTTATCACTGGCATTCCGTGTAGCGTCATGAAGTTCATCTGTGAGTATGTTCTCAAACTCTGTAGTACAGCTAATCCAATCTGGCTGAATGTGTGTAAAGCAATCCTTGTGTCGTAGATAATCTAAAACAGTTGAAAAGATATGAACAACACCGTTAAACATTCAATCAGTTCCGGAAGACAACAAAGTTTTCTACACTACTAAAACAAAAGTGGCGCAAAGTGCATAAATTATAAATTGAATTTCCTATCAAAACAAACAAATCAAAACATATTTATTTAATAAATATATACCATAAATATATATAATAAATAATAAATAAAGTCACTTTAATGGCCTATGCATAAATGTACATAATTTTGTTCAGTCATTGTTTGATTTCAGTAACACATATAATTATTTTGCTGATTCTTTTGTTGTCAATTGAAATTCGAGGAAAATTACATTATAATATTGACGTCAATTGTTATTTAATCGGTTACTGAAAGCATTAATTAAAACTACAAAAACACCTTATATGTCTAACCATCAGTTATTAACAATTTATATTTAGTTTTCATTACAAGAGCTTTTTGTTTTCAATTACTAAATAGTAGTAATTAAATGCTACTCAAATAAGTAAATATTTATCATTGGGTTTTATTTCATAGTAATGCAAGTAAACAAAGAGATACAAGAGTGAGACATGCAACAGTGTAATTTCCAAGGAAATGTCTGTATAGTTTATTGTGTTTAACTTGTCTTTTAGATAACTGTATTAGTGTCTGTTGGCGTGTGTGTGTGTGTGTGTGTGGAAATATGCTTCGTCAAGCATGCACTTTGCGTAAGTGAAAAATAAAAGGGCTTAGGTCACTTAGTCTGCATTGGCTGCGCACTCTTTGGCTTGAAAGTCTTTAAGATAAACAGTGTTGTTAGTTGAAAGTAAGGATAATGTTGCCCAGTTTGAAATAAAAAATCGTTCGGTGTTGAAATAAATCAAGAGCAATAAGCTGTAAGGTGCTTAGTTCATATTATTTTTATCTGCTCCAAAAAGTATGCAACATTGTAATATTAGAGACTTGAAAACCGAGATTATTCACGAAGCCAAGCAAGCAACTAAGTAGCTGCTCTTTCTCAGTGCTCTTTTCTTTTTCTCAACTTTGATGCCAAAAGTTATTTAAAAGAAGCTTAGAAAATTACTAACTTAGAGACTTGAATGCAAACACAAAATATGTTACTAGGTAAAACATAAAAGTTCTAACAAAATATTAAATATTTAAGATGAAAGTAATGAAGTAGACCATAAGAAAAACTTGGTTATACAGAGCTCTCTACGTTAAGCCCTCTCTTTGTATCATAAATAACATGTTTCAGTGCTAATTAAGCATAGCTCAGCCGAATGAAATGATATATGAAAAATTTATTCCTTTTTTAACTTTGCTTTCAATTGGAAACTTTGAAAGTTGGTCGATTTTTTTCCAAATTTATTGACTTTGCATTTTCGTTAAAAATCAAACCAAAAATACTATTAATATTAAAACACAATATTTATTATTAAACACCCAAATACTAATTCAACATTTAATTGAATGCTCTCTTACCTCGTTGAAATTCCTCATCCGAACAGAATTTGTTGAAAAATTTCCGAGCACCATCGATATTATTTTTAAATAAATTCAGTTTTTGATTCTGAAGGCAGCGCGCAGAGTAAGTATCAAAGCATTTCATGCCTCGGTTGAAAACACTATAAATAAATTCAAATAATTAGGACTGGACGCAACACGGAAAAGTATGAGTCGAGTTTTGTTTCATGTACTCGTACATTATTATTTATAATTATGTTATGAACGGTGTCCTGATTAAAGCACCGCAACACTGTTTTGAAGGGCACAAGCTTATAATTAAGGTATCCCTTGTGAATCACCACTGCATTGCCAAAGGTTTTTCATTTCATTTCAATTGAAGTTTGTTTCATTTTAATTGCCGATCAAATTACGCACAATAATTTCAAGTTATTACAATTAAATTTGTGATGAATTTTTCGATATTCCAAACTTCCTCAAAACAGGTCGAAGGTAAAAATGGATGGACTTGACGAAAGTTCTTTCATTAAGCTTCTGACTGTCAATAAACTCTTGGCAAACTTATTCTTTTATTGGCCTCAATTCGCAGCAGCTTGAAAAGGGTTCGAATTAATAATTACTGCCACTTTTAAAGAATTTTTGTATCTGTCTGTTTTCGAAGTGGAATCAATAATTTATTAATGCACAGCTGTGTGCCTTTCTTAAAGACACTTTTTTCGCCATCCGGCAAACACTTGAAGCCCACACTTTTTTGCGAGTTAATCTGCCTGACTTGGCCCTTAACACTTACGTGCACTTGGCCATGATCTCCTGTTTACTTATGACGATTTTTGTGTTTTGCAGAAACTCCATTAGATGCGGCGGCAAGTCCTTAAAGCACTCATCTACCATCTTATGTGTGCTCCCACACTGTTCCACGTGTGCCAGCGGTGGCGGTGGATTCTGGTGGGTTTCATTACGCGCCTCAGCCATGGCAACGAGCAGCACAAAAAAGTACAGGAGATTCATAATTATGTGCACACTTTTTGGCCCCTTTGCGACTTATTTTTTTGGCTTCACTTGTTGCTGCGCGTAAAATATCACCACCGATTTGACTAGCGTATTAATCCGTTTGGAGTCCTGCCAAAGCGCTTGCTAACTATCAACTGGGCCGGTTAGCACTGCACGGACTTTATTTAAGGAGCAGCTAACAGCGCTCTGTTAACCGACTGTTAATAACAGCGCATGCGCTTTGACGGCCAACGCACGTGTTGGCCACAATTTGTTTACGATTCCAGAGGAATTTGCTGGCATCCTTTCTGATAAATGGCAGTGTCATTGCTGCTATCAATGTCACCACTACCTAATTAGCTCGCATTATCGTAGAAATTTCCAAACTTTTATGAAGCACACACAAATTCTTTCGAAAAATTCTAAATTCTTCAGATTTGAAATATCATAACACGTCAAAACGGTATACTACCTTAAAAAGTAGTACCTTTCTGAACTCTGTACGGTTTGTAGAATCGATCAGGATCAAAGTTGGAATGCTAGAAAACATTAAAATTTTATTTGATTTTTGCCAATTTTTATGATGTTACCCCTTTGCATTTTTTCAAAAAATTGGTTAAAATTTTGTCGTCAATTTTTTGACGTCAGTCGATAGTCCTAGTTCTAACGAGCTTATAGAGATATGGCATTCCGTAAACAGACGAGATAATCTCCAAATATTCTAAATTAAAGTCAACACCACCTAATTGGCTAGTATTGTGACAGGTTTCTCGACATAGTCCGATTTTGTTGCCCTTAAGCAAAGCACACCAAAATTCTTTTGAATACATGCTTTAATACACATTTTCACACTATCTGCAGTTTCCTGTGCTTTCATTAGCTGCTTGATTTGCTGCTGAAAGCAGGGTGGACATTGTTTCCTGGAAATTGTCTAGTGTGCGTTTGGTGTCCTTCATTGATCTGTTTACAATTTGTGATAGTATAGCGTCTATTGTTTCAAAGCTCAAGTGTGTCAACGTTCCGACGCATACCAAATACCAATGGATTTTAGGAAAATGCATAGAAAATTGGTTCATTGTTGTTTACCCTCTGATTTATTTGTCATCAAATGAGTTCCGGGTTCTATTTTCAAAGGAAAACTAATGAGCATTGTGTTTTCACAGTTCCCCATTTGGAGTAAAATTCATAGTTGTTTGGTTTTTTATAAACATTTATTTTATGCAAAAACTTGTACATAATTAAGTTTGATTTTGTTACAGTTGCGTAAATAATTATTATTTGAACATAAGTGGATAAGTGTTGCAAAGTTCTCCAATCAATTTGCAATAATGTGTGTGTGTGTGTGTGTGTATTTAATGATACTTCATGTAAATTAATGAATGAATTCTCCTTGATTTGAAAAAAATGTTCCCATTAACACAATAGTACATACAACATTCATTTTGTATGCTTTAGCTTACAATTAAACACTATATATTTATTTATTTATATATATGATAAATATATATATAAAGTTAATAGGTTACTCACAATCATCAATTGAATTGAATTTCGAAACCAGCTATTAAACATATATATATATATTTGCTTTCTTTTTTATCGGTTATCGAAAGGTTTGGGCTGCTCACCAAAAGATTTCAAAATTTTGGCGGTGCTCATGGCTACGATTGCACGATTGCCGTTATGCTAACATAAAGTAAGATATATATTATTTAACTGTTAAATAATTATTTAATTGTGTTATGAGTATGTTGGGATTCACATCATATCGTAGTATTATAATTTCATTTTGTTTTGGCTGCTGCCTAACGATTTTCATTTAATTAGATTCATTTACTTAATGTTGCCAATTGGTTTGCTTTTGATTGGTGCCATTAAAAAAATAATATTAAATTTTATTAAATTAAACTTATTTGCCATGCTTTCAAAAAGGCACACGTAATTACATTTTACATCTATTTTATTTTATTTGTAGTTGTTGTTATCAGCTCCATTCAAAATTCTTTAATTTAAAACAATCGTCTATACGTTTTAGTTTGTACCATAATTTAAATGCAATTAACATTTATTTCGTTTTCGTTTCATTTCAAAATTTATAAAATGTTGTTTGTTGTATAAAAATCTTTACGCAATTGTAGTTTTCATTTTAAATTAAAGAATTTTGTTTTAATTGTGAACAATTATCAATTTCAGCTATTATCAAAAATAGTTTCTTATACCAATTTTATTTTATTTTTTTTTTTGGATTTTTGTTTTTGTTTTATTTGTTGTGTATAATACATTGTGCTTGAGCTCAACATTAACATTAATTATTAGAATTAAATTATTTATGTTTAACTTGTACATTGTTAATGCATTTTATTCGTTACTTTTCATTAACTAAATATGGCTGTTGCGTATTTTTTTTTTCTTGTTTTATTATCCATAAAAAACTCTTTTTTTTTTTTTAAGTTTATAGACTTAAGTTTGATGTGTGAGTGTATGTAGTTTTTTTTTTTAAACATAATCATTATCAAAATACTTCATTAACAAAAATTTGCGTCAATTAAACAAAATTAAATATTGTTTTTCATCAATCTTAACATTCGCAGAGCATTATAAAAAATAAAAAACAATCAAATGCTACATAATGAATGGTTGTGTGTGTGTGTGTTTGCGTGTGTGTGTGTCTGTGTGTTTAATAATTTATACACAGATAAAACAACTTATAAACTACAAAATAGATTCTTCTTAACTGTTGAGAGAATTTTTGAAATTGTGATAAATACGATTTGCAGATTTCTTGATGAGATTCCGTAAAAATGATATTCTTTTTCTTTCTTCAGTTTTTCTTTTTTATAAAGAATGTTTTTAATAATAATAATGACTCTAAGGGCATATACACAAATGGATATTTCTATAGATATGTATATATGCGATTCATTTCCTTTCTTTGCTGCAGTTTAAGTAATTTTTTGTTCGCTGAACTTATTTAATTATGTGCTACTTATGAGTGCATAATAATATTAATAATATTTATCATTATGTGCTTTAATTTAAACTAGACACTATCGCGTTTTGATTTGCTTTGTTTTGTTTGCTGTTGCAACAGAAATGGCCACAAAATTCAATACATTATTGTTATTTTTAATTGTTTATGTTTATGTTTTTTTTTTGCAGACAACATGCCACATACTTGTTGTGCAGGTGTGTGGGTGTGCGTGTATGTGCGAGTGTTCATGTGTGTGGTGTGTTTCATTAATTGTCAGTTACAAGTGCTGTTTGTTCATTCCTTTAGACATGGCACACAATGACTGAATTGCTGCCAATTTTGCTGCTGCTGCTCCTGTTGCTGCCACATCGTTGATGCCACACTGCTGCAGTTGTTGCTGCTGCTGATGCTACTTCTGCTGTTGAATCCAAACTGTGTTTCAATGTCGAGCTCATCTGACCAGACGGCAGACGGCAGAGCAGAAAGGACAGTTTGATGAAAGGATTTATTGGTGATTTGGTTTTTTTTTTTTAAATTTGTGTAATTTTGAGAAATGTTGTTGGTTGAGATTTATATATATAATTTTTGGTTTGGTTAGCATGTAAATAAAAGAGTCATAGAAATGGAAATTGAGTTTTAATAAATGGTTAGCAGTTAGTTATTTAATTTGTTGCTGTTCCCTTTCATTGCTTTTGGTTTAATATTATTGTCTAAACAAGAAACATTAAAGTTTTGTTTATGCGTATAAAATATATGAGCGCAAAAGTTACTAAATGAAAGCGGGCATATCAAATGTAACGAGTATTTATGTCTTTTTATATAGAATGCAATGTGAACAATCAAGTATATTAAGAGCAGGGCACACAGGACATGCAGGCCATAAGATTTATTATAGATTCATAGCTCACAAACGTTTAGTAACTTGTCTCAAATCAAATACGAAATAAATTCAAAACTGTTTAAGAATAAAAAAATACTATTTGAAATTGGTTTGTTCGATTTGAGATGGACAAACACATACGTAAATCATTAAAAATTCGTAGATAGTGCAAATAGATATTAAAGTTTGATTAATGAAACATTTATTGGTTATTTCGATTCGTTTCGGGAATTTGTTTTTATCGAGTAATTTACAAAACAATTTTAAGAATGTTTGCAGTTTTTTTATTTGGTATTTTTGTTTTGTTTTATTTTTGATTTTATTTACTAGTTGTTGTTGTTTGTTTGTTTTTAACTTTTATTTTCTTTGTTTTAGTTAACTTGGCCTTTGGTTAGTTAAAATTAGCAATAATATTACATCACATATCATTTGATATTCATATATGGTTTTTATACATATGGTAAATGCTAGAGAGTATCAAAAATTTCAAGATTAGAAATAAATAAAAATAATAAAATTGCAAGTGCATTGGCTGTCAAATGATTTAAATCATAATAGTAATAATAATTATAATTTTGTTGTTCGAAAATGCCAAAAGCGTTATTTACATTGATTTGTTTTTTTGTTTTTAATGTTTAAATTGTAAATATATAAAATTCGTGTTGCTTGACTTTTTTTTTAAGAATTGTTTTTAGCATTAGCCAAAAGGAATTTCAGTGTGCATAATTATTATTAATATGTTTTCATTATCATTATCAGACATTCTTTGGCATGGCATTAGAGTCGATTTAGTAATTTGTCTTAAAAACGCGCTGGTATGTGTGTGTGCGTGTTTGGATTGTGTGTGTTAAAGTACTTTAAAAGGTTTTTATTGATTTTTATAAGCAAATGCATATGCAATTTTATCAAAACGTTATACAAATATATATCTTACTAGTCTATAAAAGAGATAGAGAGAGTGTACCCGGAACCAGATAAGTAAGCTTATAAAGTAAGTCTGTTAAGAGACACATTGATATATATACTATATATATATAGTAATGCATGTGGTAGTAATTGGACTTTTGGTTGCTTTTCTGTTGTCTTCTTTAATTAAATATTATGTATTATGTACGATTTTATAGGTTGAGGAAGTTGTGAGACAGACGTTAAGCAGAGAGTTACGGCCCCCTGAGTGAATGTGGTTATAATTGCGGTTGTTTTTGGTAGTAGTACATCAGTAGTCCCCACCGCTTAGTGTGTGCGTGTGTTTGTATGTGTGTGGTTTGGTTTGGTGTGTGTATGCGTTACACATAGCTTAATACTAAAGTTAAGTTTCTTATTATTTTTAAGAGTTGCAAACAAAAGTTAAGTGTGATTTCTTTCAATTCAGTTTTAATTCATCTAAAAGTTCTCTAAGGGTGATCAATGAGTTATGTGTGACAAAGGGAAGTTTCTTTTTTTCCATTTTTATATTGTGTTAGATTTCAAAAAGCGTTAGATTAAAACGATTTGTTTTTAAGAAATTCGTACTTTAAAAAAGACTTTAGAGACTGGATTTTTTGTTTGTTTGTTGGTTTTGTTTTCTGTGTTTTGGGTTGCACTTCAACAAAAGTCATTGATCTTTATTCTGGTACACTTTCGGTTCAATTGCAACAAATACATTTATAAATGATATACAAGGTAAACTTTACAGACTAAACAGGTCCTTAATACTAAATACACATATAAAATTCATATCATACTTCATATATATTTATATAAAAATGTAGATGTAGATATTTAGATATATAGATCATAAAAATATGGCTTAAGAGAAAGTAATACAAAATGTTCTAAATTGCGTTTTGCTTTTTTTTTTTTGGAGAAATCGGTAGTAGCATTTCTTACCCATTTCTTAACGCTTTTCATTTGTTTTTTTTTTTATAGTTTTTGTAAAACATCAAAGGCACAAGTCAACGTCATCAACAAAGAAATAAAATAAACTAACAAAAAATTTGTATAAATTGAGAAACAACTAATTGAGTTTTTTTCTTCTTTTTTTTCACTATTGCACTAACATTCAGCATGTGTCTGTCTAAATGTTTTCTATATTCATTTTGCATTTGTCGTTTTTGTTTGGAAAATAAATCAAAAGTTGCAAATGAGCTGCTGTTGCTATACCTAGAGTTTAGTTTAGCAACTGCAGCCCAATGGGAAACAAATTATAAAAAAAAAAAAATAAATAAGAAACAGAAGTAATAAAAAACAAATTTATAGATGAGTAGAAACACAACTAACCTGTGAGGCGCTTGATATATTTATTGGACTGAGTTAACTGAGTTACGGAGCTGCACAGACCGGCCTGGCCAACTTGGACTGGCGGAGTTTCATTGGACACATGGAGTTTCATTGAGAGCAGCATCAAGTTTAAATTTAAAAACAATTTTCAAAAATTAAAATAAAAATATTAAATAATTCATACATATATGTTTATGTACATATATGCATATATATTTCGCAAGTCATAATTGAACTAAATTGTATAATGCCCTTTTTTTCAGTTTTTGAACGTAACGGCGGGCGGAGTTTGATAATCCACAAAATTTTAAATTTAACTTTAACTTTATACTTTGATCTCAACGAGAGTGAAAAAAATTAAAAATTGTTATTCTACTATAGAATTTAAATACAAAAAGATTGTAGTTGTTTTTTTCTGTTTTTGTTTAAACGCAACAAAAATGTGTGTGAGTGGATGAGTGTGTGTTGCTGAGGCTCTACTGTATCTCAATGAAACCCGCCGGCTTGGCTGGCACTCCGACCGTTGCACGCTGATAGGGGTGTTCTCTGTTAGCCGCCAATCGACGTTGCTGCTTAAGGGCGCCTACTAAAATATACGATACGATACATGTAGATATATTGCATATATATTGTGATTTATAGATATTATGTTTATAGGTAAATTAAGACAATCAACACATATACAAATTATATGTTTATATATGTGTATTGTCTGCAAGACTTAGTTGCTAAAAGAAAAAAAATCATTATATGTTTATTGTTTATAAGATTTATGCTTGCTCTTTGCTGTTTGTTCAACATTTTCACACTCTATTTTATGTTCTTTTCTTTACCAATTTCATATTTGTTTATATTATTTACTGTATTCGCTTCTTTTTGTGCTGCATTTATGCATTTTGCATTTTGATTTACATTTAAATTCTGTTTCTTTGGAATGAGTCGTATATTTGTTTAATTGTTTAAGTTTTGATTCGGTTTCTGTTTTCTTTTTTTTTTTTTAATATATATTTTTTGTTGCATTGTTTTGTTTTGTGTCGCTGGAATAAGTGATTTTTAAGCAGCTCGATAAGTCTAAGACTAAGCTAATTTTTAAATATTTATATAGTAAAAATAGGTACAGTCGTACTTCCCAGCTGCTGTGTAATAGATCTTCTTTCTGCTGAAGCTTGACTGTACAGAATTGTTTTTACATATGCATTGTCATATTTTTAGTGTTTTGTTTGTTCTTTAGCATTCTTCCAGCTGTCTGTCACATTGTCTAACTGTCTGTTTTTCTGTCCGTCTGTCTGTCCAACTGTCAATCAAAACATTTGATGCTCGCTTTTGCTGACTTTTGACTAGTTGTGCAAAATATTGTTTGGACGGCTGCCTGAACCTCAAACTAACTTATGTCTACAAATGTTTTAAGCACCAACTCGATTCAAGGCTCCGTTTTCAGCTACAAATATACTATGCATAAATATTCATAATCTAAAAAATACTAATAATAATATATTTATATTTATATGTATATAGTTTTGTGTAATTGAGAGACTGCTGCTAATAAAATTGTTCAAAAGAAACATAAAAATAATGGCACTGGCTGGAAAAAAATCAAACGGTACGGAAATCAAATGTAAAAAGCTTGAACTTGTCGTAAGGTACATTTGTGCATAAATACTGCTCTTAACTTCTACACAAAACTAATTAGCTATCAGCTAAATATTGCACTTAGAGAGTATTTTGAAAATAAGTACAAAATAAATATAAAAATTGAAAGGAAAATAAACAATAAACCTACACCGCAATAAACTAGTATAAACTAAATCTTACAAGAGAGAAATCTAGAAAAACATTCGGTTCAAACCGATTTCACATTGCATTCAATTTCAGCCTGCTCTCAATTGTATGCTATATTTATGTATGTGGAATTCAGGCGCATGTGAAATTCGAAACGAGTTTGCATTAACCAAATGTAAAGATAAATAAAAGCTAGTTATGTCAGCAACTTAGTTAAAGGCTTTAAGTAGTAGGTATTTATGTATTTATGTAAGTAGAATACTTCATTGTTCCCAAAACAACAACCAGCAACAACTAATTTGTGTTTTATTATTGTTGTTTGCTGCTTTTGTTGTTTGTCAACTAGAATATACTCATGTTTTTTGCAAAATCGAAAGAAACGAAATTAATAAAAAATAAATTCTTTATGTGTTGTGCCTAAAAATCACTTATTAACCAGTTTTTGTAGAAATGTTTTGCGACCTATGAACTAACAAAAACTTTTCACGAGCAATAATCATTAATTTTCTGCATTTTCTTTCATTTATCTACATCTTTATCTTTCTCTTTGAGTATTTGCTTTTGTTGTTGTTGCCGTATTTTGTAGTTTTTCTTGTTTTTGTTTTGTTGTTGTGCCATTTTGCAATTTGTTTGTTGCTAAATAAATATACATACTTAATGCATGTACGTATTTTATGGTTTTCTTTTGTTTGTTGTTTTTTTTTTTTTTTTGTATCTATAACTAATTAATGTTTAAGTAAGGTTTTTCTTTTGTTGTTCTGTGTTGTGCAGAATGTAATTTAACTGGAACTAAGAACTAACAATTTATGGACTTCAATAAATTCTTGGTGCACACTCAAATTTAAAAAAAGTTCAAAAAGACGGAGCCGGCATGCATATATCGACCAACTGTAAATATTTATATATGACAAGGTTCAGATCAAAATAAAGGATAATTTATAAAAAAAAATAAAAGAAGGTTTATAAAAAGTTAAATCAGTTAGATCGTAAGTAAATGAAGTATACGTAATCGGTGTTAGCTGTGAGAGAGTGGCATTCTAACTGTTATCAAGCAAAAGCGTTACTAATCGTTTTGGGTTAAAAGCGTGCACTTAAATGATTCAAAACCGAATCAGAAACAAGTGAGAATTCAATAGTCGATGCTCGACTATGGGTTAAAGGTATGAAACATTTATAGCATACTTTATGGCACTGCGAAAATTAATTCAATTTATCATTTAAAACGAAGCTGAAATACGTTTGGAAAACCAATCGTTATCTGTTTTAAAAATAATCTATCAGACGGATGAAAAAGCGTATATTTAAATGCGGATTTAAAACAAAAATCATAACAAACTTTAATCAAAATAATAATAATAATAATTATGTAAAATACTAAAACTATTGTTTAAATATTTTTAAAATATTGCACTTTGGTTATTAATGGCTAATAAACAAAAAAAAAAAAAAAACATATGCTGCATAATAATTTTCAAAAACAACTGTGCGTATGTGTAATATGTTTGATGCTCAAGTAATTAGAGATGTTACAATCGATCAGATAAAGAAAAAGCCTCACAAACAATGTACAAATGGAGTATTGAAATTTCCACAACATTTTTTGTCAACTGATCGACAGCAGATACCCTAACTACTTGTTTTTTTTAAGTGTGGTAAGTACGTGTAGTTATTGCTCGCAATTTTGGCACATTAACACATATACTAAATTTTGGCTAAATAAAAAAAGTACAAAACTAATAAATGACACAAAACTCTGGCTAAATTCTGATAAATATCTGAAATGTGTGCTGCGTGAGTGTGCGACGAGTGTGTGTGTGTATGTTTTCGAGTGTGTGTAAACAGTTATGGCGCATATATTAAGATATATAAATATGTATATATGTATAATATCGATAGAATCAATATTTTATAGCTGATTTAGCTTGTTGTTCATGAAGATATAGTTTATGTATGTATGTATTAAGTTTGGTCTGAAATGTTTTTTATGTAGTTTTTTATCTAGCAAACAACCCACCGCTATGATCAGCATATTCCGTAAGCAGAGGATTACCAGCGAGTGCCGCATAACCCGCATAATCTCCGTATGGGGCAAAGATCATGCCATGTGCTGTCTGATCGAATGCAGCTGTCGGCGCTGCCTGGGCGGACAATATACTGGCCGCTGTGGTTGGCACTGACATCCTGGGATTGATCATCAATGGTGCTCCCAGTGGTGCGTTCGCAGGTGTACGGATTTGTGTGGCCAATCCGGAGAGCGTCGGTGTCAGCAGGCGATTATCCGATGCAGCAACCAATCGACGCCAGTCCTCTTCGCAAACTGCGGGATACAGAACAGAAGCAGAAGGTGAACCAACGCATGAGAATGCTGTCCGATATAGAAAATCTATGTAAATATTTTAGGGTAAACAAACTTTCAATATATCATTATTGGTTAGAATGCTTGGATTAGAAGAACTCGATTCAGATTCGGATTCAGTTTCAGTTTCAGATTCACTTTTTCGCATTTGGCGTCGCGCTATAGCTTCTCATTTTGTTTATTGTGGGGTTTAGTCAATACTTTGGATTAGAGGCTGTTTAGATTTTCTGCTATCGTTAAATTATTAATTATTATTTTTTTTTTAAGTGTATTCTGTTATGTTTTATGTGTATTTTTGGTTTGTTGTTGGTTATAAGTAGAGCTTTATGGACGTACCTGCGACAGATTTCGCTGTTGTGTCTCTGTAAGTGCCGTTTATAATGGCTAATTCCATAAGTTGACGTTTCTTAAGTTCATCTTCGCCTTCGGCTTGCTGTTAGTACAAATACGCGTACGCATGTGTATGTGTGTGTACGAGTATGTGTATGTGTTGCGTGTTTGAGTGTGTGTAATAGTAGTAGATTGGTTTTTCAATGTATTAAACAAAATACATTAAAGCAGATTAGATTTTTCGGTAAAAAAGAAATGAAAATAATATAAAAAAAATTATTATTAATATTTGTTGTTGGTTAAACATTGGTTTAGCATATGAGATTTATTTATTTTTAATATAATTTTAATACAGTTTGATAGATACAGCAAATGCAATTTCTTCGCACACAATTTAAACAGTTTAATATTAAATTAGGGGAGGAGAAACCAATGCATTTATTATAAGTTTACTGCATTGCACATTTAGCATTAAAATATTACATTCTCTGAACTTTTTACTTACCGGCACTAGCAATTTCTGTACTTCAGCAACAGCCTGAGCCAATTTGACTTTGGCACGATTCTCAGTATCCTCGACGGTGATCAAAACATGCAGATCATCGGACAAATGCTCCCAATTTGGCTTGCCACGATTAGCATCCTCCTGTTTTCAGATAAACACAATTTATACATTAATAACAGGAAATTAAATTAATTACAACTTAGATGACCTCATTAGTTAGTTACTTCGACTATCTGTTTAGCGAGAGCAATTGATGTTTAATAGGCTAATGAATCATAGACATGTGAATCACACGGCAAATAAATCACTTCAGATTGAGATTTAAAATTAGAATTGTGTCACTTCTTTCAAGTTCAAGATTAAATGCAATTGGCAGAAAATGTGTTCAGTAATTCAATAGTTTATTCACAAACAAATTTATTTTCTTTGAAATTTTATTGAGTTTTCTTCACAACATTTGCATGCCTTTTATTCTACTCCCACGCCTTTTGATCCGTCATTCTGTGTCAATTTCTAATGAGTCAATTTTAAGCTTTTCCAGACCTTTTCACACTCTTACTGACCGTTTATTTCCATCTAGTTTTACCCACCCCCTTCGCATTCCATTGTAGCCGGAAAATCTTAGAAAATTCCTATACAAAGACGACATTTGCCAGCGCGTGATTTTCTTAATTGCTGAAAAACAATTAAATGTGGGCGTTGCATTTGCAAATGAATTTTTTTAAATTTATTTCAGTATTGCATTTAAAACTTTTGTTACTTTTGCGGCGAGAAGCCAAAACATACTACTTGGCTAACACGCTCGAAATGTGGCGAAATATGTGTACTTAATGTGTATTTATTTCGGGGTGAAATGGTAAAATGTTTCGGGTCGGGGACGCACATTAACTTTTGACCCAAAAACGAAAGTGCACAGAAAAAAGAATTAAGTAAGTAAAAATGTGTTTGGTGTGTCACGCCGAAACTTAATTTCGTTAAATTTCTAATCAATTAAGCACGAAAAGCTGTCACTTTAGTTGGCTTTTGAAGTTGTCTCATCAGTGGGATGTCCAGTGACAGCAGCAGCACTCTCACTGCCGTACTGTCTGACTGATTTAGCCTTGCTAATTCCCCACACCACCACTTGTCAAATTAAGAACTGTCAAGCGGCCAAATGCTCGTATACAGTTAGGTAGGAGCGAAACTCTGACTAATCCTCCTTTATTTTTTCAC
This sequence comes from Drosophila nigrodunni, assembly GCA_020829145.1. Lineage (NCBI taxonomy): Eukaryota > Metazoa > Arthropoda > Insecta > Diptera > Drosophilidae > Drosophila > Drosophila nigrodunni. The sequence continues at coordinate 15,567,841 of JACVCZ010000001.1, forward strand.
TGACTCAGGCAAACAACAATCTATCTTTTTATCTCTCTCTAAATGTGGGTGTCAGCTCATTTTGTATAGCTACTAAATTATAAAAATATTGCACCGTTATAAAAGTGAACATTTTCATTATATAGCAGTATATATAGTCACATTATATGTACTACTGCGACCTGTCGTGCCTCTGTTCACGTATTAGCCAAAAATACATTTTGCAAGCAAGCAGCTACCTAAGAGCTCTGTCTCTTTGTTTGCCAAACGCCAAAAGGAAATTAAATCATCAAAAAGCATTGGAGTGACAGATGATTTTATGTGTGTGTGTGTGTGTGTGCATGAATTTATACATCCAGGTTGCAGCCAAAAAAGTTAAGTAAATTTTGTATAAAATTTATTCACTCTGCACACATTTTAAACATCAAATTTTGGACGTAATAAATAAATATTTTATTTGAAATTTACAGTAAGAACCACAAACCGAGACTGCCAAACCAGCATAACTATACGGAGCACAATTTTTAAATTTCTCTATAAATTTAATTAGAAGAAAGAACTTTGGGTACAATGAAACCATAAATAAGTAAAGTGTTGAGGAGAGATACATGTGGGGAACTACAGATTGGGATGCTTTTAATTTGGCATTTGAGGAATGCAAGCACTTTTGGAATGACGAAGCTCGTCCGGCATTCAAATATTTCAACGAATTAATGGATTTATATGGCTTGTATTTATTTATATAGTTTTCAACATACGTTTGTATATATAGTGGGTGATTACTTACCTTCTTTTTGTCTCGCATAGAGCCCTTGCCGCGTACCATTATCTTACAGCCAGTCTCTTGTTCTAATTGTTTGGCTGTCATGCCGCGTGGTCCCAAAATGCGACCAACAAAGTTGAACTGAAATCACAGGAAATGAGAAAACAACAATTAAATTATAATAATATTAAAACAAATTAGCTCAGGTCTTAATGCCAAACGGCACAAATAAAAAACTTAAAGGTTATTTTGATCAAAAAATTCAAAAATTTAAAACGCATTAGCAAATTAGAAGGTTGACTCATGAACCAAATCACTCACTGCACAAAGCATTCTTTCAAAGTCAAATTTATTATTATATATTTCTCCGTCCCGCTAACAATCTTTCCTCCTTCCACCCCATCTTTTACCTCTGTACCTCTTTGCTTCGCTAGTGCACAATGGCGTATACGTAATATGACCTAAGGCGACACGCCTGAATTTGGCACGATAAACCAATCAGCCAGATACTCAAACAGATTGCCAACTGCAGCAGCTGTCATAGTTACTGCAAACTAAAGACAACAACATCAGCAACAAAATCGGCATTTTACCACACAAAACTGGACAGTGTGGTGTAAAGAGTTTGGTGTTGATTTGTGTAGAGAGATGGGGCTAGTGTTTAAACCAATTTCAATGGATCACCATTGATAGCTCATAAATTAAACGCTTAAGTTGTTTGAAATTATTAGAGTTATAGTCAAAGTTCCATATCTCAAATCATTTACACTGCGCTGTAAATACAAACGAGTATATAAATGGCTTGGCAAACTGGTTCAACAGTAGCCCAGAGGCGAAACAAGTCGACCACCCGCAAATATGTGTGGCATGGTCTTTTGTTTTGTTGCCACTCTATTCAAAATCGATGATGTGATGCTGTTATGATGATGATGCGAGGCAACTGCAACAACAACAACTACAACTACAACAAAAATAATTGTCCGCAGATTATCTGCATGTATTGCAAGCATTTGATGTGGCGAGATCACATCAATTGAAAATTGCTGCACTTACGTGATGCAACACTGTGCATAAGCTTTTAATTTACAATTTATTATAAGCAAAAAGTAAAATTTATTTCTTTAAAGTTATGCAATTTTCAGAACAAATATGTGGGCTTTATACTGAGCTCAACTCCTTTATAAGAAATATTCAATTATTTAAGAGCTGCACACGGAAATCCAATAAAACTCAAGAAATTATAAACTTAAATATTTGATAACGGTAAATAAATGAAATTCCGCTACTTCAGTCCTTTGTAGCCATTTGATGTGACTGGTTTATTGGAAATCAATAATGGCACAAGTGAATTGCAAGTGTGCCACAAAAGGAGGCAGCAGAAGCACGGCAACACAAGAGACAACAATAAAGATAAAAAGTCAACAATTTGCTGTTAACAAAGGAGGCAAGAGCCGATAGGAAGAAGACTGGAGTGGCACGTGGTAAGAACACATAGTAGCTGCAAGCTTTTGAATAAATCAGAGGGTGAGGCCTGCCTTATATTACCGATTCCGAACGGTGATAAGAAGCTTCTCAGGAGCGCACACACAAATATACATACTTATACATAATGTATGCTTCTCTTAAATGTACACATATTTATATTGACAATAACTACAAAGATTTTAAACAGCAATTGATAAGACGCAAAAGGGCAGCCCTTCAAAAAGGTATAAGCACAAACAAAAGCGAATGCATCAAATTAAAATTTGATGAAAAGAAAATATGGAAATTGTAACAACTGGAAAAACCAGAGAGTTTCCATGCCAACCTTAAAAACATACGCACTTAATGGTCAAATTTGGCAGTAAGCAGCTTATTAAACTGTGTGTCTCTGCCAAGCAATTCAAGCCACATTGAAACGACAAATTTGTGTAGTAAATCATGATGCGATAACATTTTTAAACCAAGATTTGTCGGCTTTGACAATGAGCTCAACAGATTTTGCAAATAGTTTTGTAAAGAGCGCAAAAACATCTTTTCATTTTAGCCGACAGAGTTAGTTAGAAAAATGCAAAAATAAGCAATAAGTCGGCGCAGATCAAATAGATTACAACTATTTGTATAATATATATTAAATAAATGTATATATACTATGTCTTATCTGTACATCCGTTGGTCGACTTGTGTGTGTGCGTGTGCGACAGTTGTATACAAAAAAGTTTGTCTATATAAATCAAAGTTTGACATGTAATACAAAAACACAGCAAAAAACCAACTCAGAGTCAGTTAACCAGTTCGCTGTTGCAACCAATTTTTTGTTTGTCTAAAATTAAATAACTTGCAATGAAAATGAGCATTTTAGTTGCAAGTAATTAGCATTTTATGTTCATGACCAATCAGCTGCAGTTTTCAGATTAATTGCCGCTTTATTTACGACTCAAACAAATATTCACACACATATACATACACACACACACAGAAAATAAACATTTTGAAAATATGAGTGTTTGCTTTTTTTCAGTTTGTTTTTGTTTTGCGAACCAACGTATATAATTTAGCATAAATATTTCAACAGGTTGTAATGAATGATTATGGCGAAAATTGCTTTTAACAGAAGGTTAACATGATTATGTAGGTAGTTAACAGCGCTGTTAAAATATATTCCGCAACTTACTTTGCTGTCATAAATATCTATTTAATTAACTACATTGAAACGAATCAAGAGAAACACACCATAAAAAGATCTGATAAAGTCATGTGTCAACTGAACTCATCTTTTAACTTTTACCAACAATTTCGGTTATATAATGAAGCAATTGATTTACGACAGCTTTCATCGACCGTTTAGATTTTCATCTTTTATCTGTGCTTTTATCTAATACTTTATATATAGAAATTCCTTAGGTAGTCGCTATGACCAGTGGGTCAAATTGTCACAGATGTTCAAGACTTACAGATGCTCGCCACGGGGCGTATAAGCAATGCGAATTGACTGTGACGAATGGACAAACATAAAGAATAAAAGAAATAGATACGACTCTCAGTGTCTGTGTGTATGGGTTTGTAACGCGGAGGGACTGCGGAGGGGACTGAGAGGTAATTGGACTAATGCGACTATGGAGTTAACTTTAAAACGCATCTATGCGAGAGCGTTAATAGTTTCACAGTAATTAATTGTAAACAGTTTAATGCTTTTGTTGCTTGTTTGTCCAATGTTTGACTTTAATTAAGTTGTATTTATGTTTTGGACACAACACCACAAGCAGCTGCAATTCAGTTGCATTTGTGGTCTTGCCTAGGCTGTGCTCTGCGTGTCTCTCTCTCTCTCTCTGCCTCTCTTCATCTTTCTCTTTCCATCTCTGGCCATAGCTGGTGTTGACAAATTGTTGTCTATTTACATGGTGTTTGTTTGTTGCCGGTTGTCAACCGGCTGACAAATCATTATTTACATTGTTGAATATGGTATAAATTATATACAGTCCATTATTTAGTCGAGCAACATTTGTAGCTTTTGTTGTTATTGCTGCTGCTGCTGCGTCAGAGTCTTGGAAATTTATGACCAATGACGAAGTATTTAAACATAGCTATATAGTAGATATATACACAAAATATATAGCATAGCATTGTATATAATCCTCATTTGCTTGTTTTGTATTTTGATTTTGACAATAAACATTGTGCAAACTTGTTGCATTTGCTTCGTGTGCGATTCAAAACGCAATTTGTCTTGCTTTATAACCAGACGTAGGAAAATGTCTGAAATTTTACGTATTTGTATGTTTTCGATCGAGCTAGAAATATTGCAATTAAATGAAATGATTTATCGCAACACTGAAACGCCCGCGCACACATACAAATACACATTTCAAACTGAAAGAAATACAAATCAAATCTACAGCTGCTTTGATTAAAAATAGACACACAGTCTTCACTGTGCACACCTGAAATATCACAAAACTATCACTATACTAAATTATATAAATATATATATATATAGATATACAACTATAAAACCTATGCCCTCTGGTCATAAATCTAAAATGTTTCTGTGCCAATTTCCATTCGAAAACGAGAACATGAACGGGCAGGAGAACATCGCAAACATCATCCAAAATCAACGATGTCTTTTGGTTGTAGTTCTGCTTCTCTTTTTATGCCAAATTATGTTCGTTTTTAATTTATGACTTTACTCATTTTATATTCAATTCGTATTCCAATTCCCTTTGCGTTTTAAACTTTATTTTAATGAACGTCTCATGGCTGCTGCTTGAGTCCAGAGGAAGCTTAAGAAGCTTATGCAATATCTGAAAGTTATTAATTAACTAACGCGAATGCTGTTGACAAATGTTTTAGTGTTTCCATTAATCTAAATCGTATACCCTTCAATCGTTTGAGACTGAAACTCATATATTTCCTTAAGTTTAATACGCTTTTTTTACAGGGTATCGCTGCGCCGTGTTGCTTGTGCTTATAACTGTTCTTTTAGCTTTGCTAATTAGCAGCTGTGATTAAGAAACTCGAAAATTAGCATACCCAAATTTAAAGTAATAGCAAAGATTTGAAACAAGTCAAGTATTTTATAAAACTCAATAAAACTTCCCTACCTTCTACATAAAGTGGCTCCTTAGTTAAAAAGTGGGAATAGCAGCAAAGCTTGATCTATATAAATTAACATTTCATTTAATTTAATATATTTTAGCTTTTTACCACTATACTTTATGGCCTTGTGTTACTGCGAATATTAAGTGCCATTTGATAAATACAATTTTTGAAGCAAGTGTTAAGCCTTCGATCTTTGATTAAATTCATTAAAATATACGTAATATTCAACTCCAAAAATAGAGAGAGACAAAAAAAAAAAAATAGAGAGATATATAAACACACAGAAGTTAATTGTGTCAAGCAATGAAATAAATTTACTGAGTTCTCAGTTCACGATGCTGTCAGCCATAAATAAGCTACAAAAAAACACAAAAAACTACACCCAAATAATCTCCAAAAGAAAAGAAAATAAAAGCAACATTTGGAATTGCATAAAATTAAATCAAATTCTAATTTGCCAGGCGGCAAAAACAAAAACGCCCACAACGAAATGAAGTGACTTCCTAAAACGCTTCACTGATTTTGTCTAACCCATATACATACACACACATTATATTTAAATATGTATATATGTATATAGGCAGACAGACTGTGTGCCTCTTTGGGGCAACTGCAACATCAACTGATACGCATTTTGCATGCGGCAAAGTCTTAAGGCGAGCCCAGTTTGAGGCACAGTTTGCCATGTATTTGGACAACTTAACAGCCGACTGATTCCATCAGCTGTCTTAAGGTGTGTAGTGTGTGCGTGTGTTGTGTTACCCAACCGCCCATTTGTTGCAGCAGCAGTATAAGCGTCTCGTATTCTTTACTATTTATTTTTTTTTGTGTTTTGATTTCGATTTTCGCGGACTGTTAGAGGGAACACACCTTAAAGCGATTTCCGGTGTACCAGTTGCTCATTGAGGCTCATTGAGCAATCGTGCTGTCAATTCTAATTAGCGGAAGCGCTTCAAATGTGCTTCGATTCATAAATTAGATCATCGTTCATTTTCATTTATTTCAACTTACATCTGGATGCTCACGCACTGGCACATAGACCTTCTCGTTCAGCGTTACCATGGCACCCTCTGGCTCGGGCAGCGTCAGTGGTTCCTTCTTCACGCCATTGATCTGGAACAGGGAGGCGCGCACGCGTGCAATTTCTAGAAAAAGTAAATAAATAGAAATAAACTATTAATAGTTGATCAATAATAAAATGTTAGAAGAATAATAAGAACTATTTTGGCGCATTTCGTTGAGCTTTCTATCATAAAAGTGTCGGACTTTGCAAATTAAACAAGCTTTGTTAAATATTTTGATAAATTATAAACTAAGCCGATTGATTGCTTTCCAAATAAGCCCACAGACGAATGACTGATTCAGTCAGATTTAATCAATAGTTTGGCATGACTCATACATCTGCTACTGGGTCGCCACGCCTCTTAAACTTTGCTGTCCCAATTCAGAACATACTCTGCAGTTAAATTAATAGTGAGCTATAAATAAACAATCCTTGACATAAACATGTTGCTGATGACAGCAAACAAATGTAACATATTCAATTGTCCTCGATTGTAATGATGTTTTGTCATTTATTTAAATACGCTTAGTACTATTAAATGACGCTTAATTTGTCCATTAGTTAGTGTTATTAAGCGGCTCAACAGCGGCAGCAATTGTGCTACAGTCCACATATATGCCAATAATAGCGTGTGAATGTTTACTTAACATTAATGCTTGCTAATTTATTAGATGCAAAGCAAGCGGACAAGTTGCTGAATCTCGTGGGTGGCAAAAGATGGCGAGGGGCTGGGCAACTATAATTTTTATCACCTAATGAAATCATTTGGTTTATATATAAACGACTTATGGCATGCATTTGCCTTTAAAATTACGCCAACTACAATATATATATACATATAAAAGTTATGCCGAATGCAATGCCAAGTTGCGCATACGCCTCGTTGTACTGCCCTACACTCCGCCCTCGCTGCTTCCGCCCCACAGCTGGCCCATAATTCACACATTTGGCAGTTGTACACAACTACAACTACAGTGTTCTCCCCCCCAGTGCGCCAGTTGACAGCGCCTTTACAATTGATATGATCAACATTTCATTTGTTTAATTTTTGCTTTTGGATAAACTAACTCTCAGTTGCATTGTTTGCTTTTGGCATGTGCCTGTCGAGCTGCCTCTCATACAATGGCCAATACTCTGACAGTTTGTCACCCGACTGCTGTGATATATACTATACACTATATATATATCTGTATCTATATCTTTATAATTATCGGCAAAGCGGGCGGCACACATGTCATAGAAAATGACTTAAGAATTTGCCACTACTGTGCACAGTGTTTGAAACAATGACATCAATTTAATGCATGACTTCGCTTTGTAAAAATTGATTAATCGCATTTTTAAGGTGTATGACTTTATGGCGCCTCCTTCTTCTTCACAAAAGTCAACTACAATACCTAATTATGGTTATTGTTTCTTATTTATTGTAATTCAATATAGCTAGTGCCTTCCGTTAATTTCCGCGAACTAGAAAATTGAGTATTGCATTTTGTTTGCCAGACGATTTCACACCTGAAGTTTGTACAGGAAAAGCTGGCTAAGAGGAGCAGCTTTGAACTTTATTTTCTTTTGAAAACGGTGCATTTTGATAGACACTCACTGTACTTTGATTGTTTATTCATTTGTGAAAAAACGACATTTTCCTGAGAACAACGACTCATAAGTGTGTTTCGAAGTTGAAAAAAGTTAATTCAAAGAAAACTGAGAACTTAATTCAGTGAAATTTAAGTACAAACAAACAATATCGAGTTATCAATTCAATGGATATGGTCTTTTAATTAATTGAATTTTCCATATTATAAGTGTGCTTTTTAATAGTTTTCCTAAATGTTTGGCAGAGATGGATATGTGGATAGATAGCTGCCCTCGGGCTGCCAGAATGTGGCAAAAATTCTTGCCAAATATAAAATCGCAATGCATAAAATTTGACAATTTATTGACGCTCTGTTGGGGCTCATAAAGTGCACGAAATGCTGTAGAAAAAACGTATCTAAATATAAAATGTTGCAAAATGTGGCAACCGAGCGCAAACAGATCCCAGAAGGGCGCCATAAAGCCGTCAAATTAGGCACCCAAAAGTGTTAGCATAATGGCCAAAAAGCCAATGGGCCAACATCAACAACAGCAGCAGAAGTAGCGGCAAATAAAAAAAAGGGCAACTGGCAAACAGTCAAGCAGTCAAAAGGCAGTTCACATCTATTTTTGAATAGAATGCAAAACTTTATGAGCCATCTTAAATGAAAAATTTGTCATATCCTTTAAACTGTCATAAGATTTGTTTGACTTTTGGGCCAATTTATGGCATAAAGCGATAATAATTTTAAATGCAAAAAAGCAAACGATACAAAAACCACTTAAAAGCAAACTGCGGGGGTGGCAACACTAGAAGAAAAAGACAAAAAACCTCGGAATACTACTTAAAAATATATATATACATGCATATGTTTTTTTTCTTTTGCCCACACAACACAACGTTCTTCAATGTTCTTCTAGGCACCAAATTTGGTAACACTGTGCCTACCTTATTTAGAAGTTAGATTATTTGAATTTCTAAGATAGAGTCATAAGCAAACACATGTAAATTATGACTAAAACTTGACTTGCATTAAGAACAGAGCGGCAATTTGAATGAATGAATGAATGAACGACTCGCCTTATAAGTAACCAGCTTCGAAAACTTGTTAATGAATACAGAAAAACAAAATACAGATCTGCCATTGATAATTATAAGATTGGCGAAACTCAAACTGATCGACACCTACATACATAAAGAGAAAAAGCTCACAGAGTGGAGCCGCAACCTGATCACCAACTCATTCAATGCCCTTAAATGGTCAGAGTTGGTCAGCAAACACGAGGATTTAATTATAGTTCCAGCACAGATATACAGAAAGAATTAGATAGAGATATAGATACAGATACACATATAGCTAAAGATTAAGAGAGTCAGATACTGAGGCAGGTTATTAATTAAGCCGCCTGCGCATATGGTTGGCTTAATTATTGTAATTTATCTAAATGCCGCTATCAATTCAGTTGGCCAGTGACTAATTCGATTCAAACGCTCGCCTCGAGCAACTTTATCATATGCAAAATACAAAATGCAATTTACAAGCGAATTTTTGTTCTCGGCTTATTCATCTCAAATGCAATTTAACAAATCTTCAGTCACGCTTGTCTGTCCATATAAACGATCCGTCCGACAGGCTGTCCGTATGTCGGTCTTTCTGCCTGCCTGACATTTGACCGATTAATATTGACAGCTGTCATGATTGCATTTGAGCTTAGACAAAAGATCTCAAGAGTTGATTCCACGATTATTGCTCAAAAGAATTTCAGTTCAAGTTGCAGCAAAGTATTTGCCCTAAATTTGCTCTTTTTGCCATCTATTTGAGAAAATTGAAAGAAAACTAATGCGAAATGCTAAGGGGTTAACTTTAAGAGACCCTGTGGATGATAGAAAAGTTAAAAAAAAAATAAATAGACTCCAAGAAAATAGTTGAGAAGCGTTCTACTTTAAAATATACAGGGTCTAGAAACAGCAAATAGGACACGCACATATATTTTTCATGTTTATTGCGACAATTTCCATGCTGCATTCAATTTTTCACTTGTCGCTCTCGTCTCTTAATGAGTTCTTTAACCGCCTCTTAATGTTCTTGGACAGCTACAACGAGCCACGTCTTGTTATTAATTTGTTGCTGCTTTATATGTTTTTTTTTTCTTTCCTTTCGCAATTCTTTCTGGCGATTGCAAAAAATAACATAGTGTGTTTTCTTCTGTTTTTTATCCCAAGCAATGAAAATATGTTTCAATTTTCCACAGTATTTTCTTTGTTTCAGAAATAAACCTTGTGTTTATAATTTATTTATGCGCGTTTTGTATTTTTTAGAAAACACATAAGTATCAATTAAAACATTTGTGGGAGTAGCGAAATTTTGAAATTCATTTGATAAAAAAATAGACCTTTTTTAATGTTAGATAAAATACTTTTAATTAAGCCATATTTTCATAAGCAGCAGACTTATTTTAAAATGCAATTTAGCCCAACATGTACTAGACAATCGCATCAATATTAATTTGCATTTTAATTTAAAGACTTTGGCACTTCCATTTCCAGCTAAAAGAAACCGCAGACAACCTTGTTCAGGCCAAAATTAAATCCCGACTCGTCAATCTCATAAGATATGCCGCACAGGCAGTGAGTTTGTCAGTTCGTCAGTTTGTTAGATTGTCAGATTGTCAGGTAGGCCAGTTGACACCTAAACCGAATTAATATCAAACTCATTCGCTGGTTTAGCGACTCAGCTGATTGATTGTTTTGGTCGCCTGTTTGCATTGGCTCACGACTTGTGGCTTCAAGTGCGATATATATGTACAAGTATCTAAGTATCTAAATATCTCGCAGTCGGCTAATTTATGAATGCAAAACCATTCATGCCTCGAATTAGATGACTCGCTGTGGGTTCCCAGCGTGGGTGTGGGTGTTGCCTGTCTTAACAATGCCAAAAGTACAGAGTGAGTGTGTGTGTGTGTGTGTGTGTGTGTGTAACCACTGTTTGTATGTGGGTGACAAGCGAAGCTTTAACAAATTGTCAAATGGCGCAACAGCTGAAACGAGCAACGTTTTAAAGCTTTATATTTGTATGTCTTGCCAGCTAAAGGCATTGCAATTAAGACGTATTCGCCTCCGGGCCATAAACCAACTGCAAGCACATTTTGGCTTAAACATGAACTGAACAAATGCCTGAACTGGCCTTGAAAATCAATTTGCAAAATAAAAAAATCACAAAAAAAAAACAATAACAATACGAAAACGAAAACAATTTCGCATATTTATGCATTTGTACATGTATTTGTTTATGTACCTACTCCTTTTTGTATTCAAATAATATTATTTATTTACTTTTTGTGAATATATTTAAAGTAAAAACAATTTTAGAGCCTGCGATTAAACAGCCAAGTGCTCAGTGCCTTCGATAAGTGTAAATGTGGTTAGTAATAAACAAATATCCATGTTAATTCTTGCTATCTCTGTTTGCGTAATTTAATTATAGACTGATAACAGTCACACTTGCGTTAATCTGTTTGATTATCATATCAGAACTGAGCAAATTCATTAAGTAATTGCATCACATAATTAAAATCCGCATTAAACAATTTATATAATTAAATTATTATTTATTAATATGGAAAAAATATGCATGCACAGGCGCGTATATTTGTTATTAACCAATTTTTTTGCCGAGCAAACACCCTGTTGACAAGCAACTCGATAAAAATCAAATAAAACCGAGAATTGAAAAAATTAAACACCAAGTATCGAGTGCAATGCCCAAAACAGAAGATACTGTATAAAAAAGCTTAAAACAAAAAATGTACTTATATGCATAAACAAAATATCTGTACCCAGTTTTACTTGGAATTAGGTCATGCGAGCACAAAAGCAGACGCATCAATATTTAAACCAAAAGACGAGTAATTGTGATCATAATGGGAACAACTGGAATACATATGTTTGTTTACTGTGAACAAGTGTATATAATATTCGATTTGGAACCGAATAAAGAACATGTAAAGGTTAAAAAGTTTAAAGCTAAACTATTTTAACAAGTTCGTCTGAATTATTATAACATTTCAAGTGAACTAACATGTTATCTAAATCATTTTCTATAAAAACTCTAGTCAAAATACAATATGTCGCTACAATTTTTATAAACTTTGTCGAACATGCAATCGCGCAGCATGCTCTTTATTCAAAATTTCAGATATGTTTCACTGATTTCTATAAATTCCAACGAAGCAAAATTTGTGCTTTATACACGCTAACACACACACCTATGCTTATTTAAGCAATATGAAATAGTAATATTGATTCAATATGGATTGTAAAAAAAAGTAGGAAATATTAATGCAAAACTTGCGAGAAATCAATGCCAAAAAAATCCAAAAGTATCCACCTGGCCAGCTGCCTAGCATCTCTCTCAGTTGAACGTAGCATCGCATCAAGTATTTCTTATTTCTATAATAAATTCGATAATTGTGTATATTGTGCTAACAATAACACGGAATAATGTATAAATTGTTAGTTAAACAAAAGCAATTTTCCAATTTTTCGCTCTTTTGTGTATCAGGCAAGAGTTGCGTTAAGCGTGACCAACCAAAAGATTCTTTAAAGCTATAAATAAACTAATGTTTTTGATAGAACAAGCCATAAAATGAAAGCGCTAGTTTTAGTTCACGATAGAAAAGCAAAGGTAAGTGTTTATTTTAATATACTCCACATATTTGATTAACACAGGGTATTGCCATATGAGTGCTTTGCAGCTTCAATTAATTTAATTCGTTCCTTTCAATATTTGTATATATCTACATATATACATTTGTACACAAAATGAAATAGCAATGCAATTTAGTCAGACTGTATAATTTGCCCATTAAAAGGAGCATGCAAATAGCCGTAAATGTACAATGTACATAGATATTGGAATTATGGTAATATAAGCATTATTATTTTTATTAATATTATTATTTTGACAGCTATCAAATGTTTGCCGTTTTTTGTTGTTTTCTTTTGATGAAGTAATATGCTTTATTATTAGACTCTTTCGTCAAATAAATTGTTGTTAGTCACTGAATGTCAACAATTTGATGATGCTTTAATCAAATAATGTTAAATGAATGAAGACTGACAGCCGAGACACTCAAGGGAACAATCTTTCCCTAAAACAAAAAAAAAAAAACCAAAGAACAAAAAGAGCAAAAGCTTTGACTAATTAATTTTAGGCAATTTACAATTAAAATTGTTTAATTGTAACAATCATTGCGCAATAAACAAAACGAAACTCGCATTAATTTGACAGCCAGAAAAATACATTGGAGTTCAAATTGAAATTGGTGCAAATGAAACTGTCAGAAACACCTTGAACGACACGAAAGCTTATAAATCGTTTGTGATTAAATTGAAAACGATACAAATACGAATACGAAACCAAAAAAATACTAATACACTCAAAAACATCCAAAAATCGTGACTAATTTCGTTTCGCTTCTTAGCACATTTTGTATTCTTTACATATATAGTCGGTGGCATTTAATAATTCTTAAATACGTCAAGCGGATGGGAGAAAAAAAATATATATATACTTGTATTAAAAATTTTAATGAGATAATTTTATGAGGATGGGGATGAGAATGTGGAACTGCAAACACTTGGCAACAAAATCCGCTTAATTATTATATTATATTTTTGGCCAAATGACCAAAAGGGCATTAAAAAAAACTAATGCCAAAGATCAAAAAAATTGTTAAGACTTTGGTGGCAGGAGAAATGTGTCAAAGACAATGAGAGTAATGCGGGTTTTTATGATTTCAGTTTCACATACTAGATGAGCAGATTTGCAGTGATTCAAAGTGAAGGTGGTCGACACGCCAGAATGCCTTTGACAACAGCAGTGGTAAAGAAAAGCAGCGAGTCATGAATCTTAACTGATTGCCTCTTGACTCAAAAGGGCGTTGGAAAGGAAGTGAAATGTTGCAGGCAACACGGCGTGAATCTGTTGAACTTTCAATTTCAACAATGGCCACAAAATGGAAAGCTGTTGTCAACACAGCTGGCACACACTGAAAAAAAGAAAAACAAACTCAAAAGCGAGGTGTCTATTAAGTAAATAACATTATTCACACCAGCAGCAAAAAAGAAAGAAATGAAAATAAAACAAAAATACAAATGCAAATGATGTTTTAATGCGACAACGCAAGCTGTGTGGGTAGCAACAATAATACATGTAGTATTAGCAACATTACGACAATTTTTCACACGCACACAATTAACACAAATAACTGTACATCAGGGAGTCTATCTGCCCTCATGTGTGAGTGAGTGTTGCTTCTACATATGTGTGAGTGGTGTGGGTGCGTGTATACAACATAGCAACCTTGCAACTTGACATTAAGCTTTGAGATTACAATTAGCCAAACAACAACCACATACACAACACTCACACACACACACAACAAACAATCACTGGGCGGTGCGGGGCGTGTCAATTTGTGTAGCCTAACAACAACTACAACAAATTACCGTCTCTCCCAAAAAGCGACAGCAATGCAAACAATTAACATACGTAATAAGATATCAAATTTTTTTTGTTTTTGGAATTGTCTTTACCCTTGAAATGTTTTTTTTTTTTTTTTGTGGAAATTTGAGATGCTTTTCAAAGCCAAAAATAGCTTAAAAGTAAAATGACAAGCTCGAGAAATTGTGTCATTTGGCTAATTGAGAATACAATATGCTGCAAGCAATAAAAATATAAACAAAAATTAAATACTCATTTGAGAAGCAAACGAATATTACACGTAAATACTTGTTGATTGATTTTCCCTCCTCCAAATGAGCCCAGAGATGTTTACTATACGGCCAAAAGGCAAAAAACTAGATATAATTGCAACAAAACACACGGGCAAAATAAAACATGTTCGATACATTGGCTAAACAAGTTCGTAAATTGTAAGCCAATTTTTCCAAAAAAAAAAATTAATACGAAAAAAGTATGTAAAAAATCAACTTGTCATTGCCAAAAAACGTTGCAAATGTCGATTTATACAGTTAAACAGTTGTTGTTTTTTGCAGTTGCAGCTGATGTTGCGCTGTGGTTGTTGCTGTGGTTGTTTTTCTTCAAAATGGCGCAAGGCATCGAGCCAAGCGAAAATTGGCCGCAAATCAAACAGTTCCCATGTGCGCAATTTCAAGCTAAAATGCCGCCACGTAAGCGCGAAAAACCCGAAACCAATAAAGAAAATTGTACATTAAATGCGTACATTTTGCGAGATTTTGGAATATGCTGCTGGGCGGCAATAAATTTAATAAGAGTGCTCCTAATAAGCAGCAAAATGAGAACAACGAAACGGGTAAAGATTATAAGACTGTGAAAAGCCCTGTGCATAAAACACAATTTTTGTTCAATTTTTAAAAATGTAGTTAAAGCTTATTTTCACAATAGAAAACTGTAGGTTCAACTTTCCTCTCTATCCCTTAACTCATGTTTTTGTTGGCAATTTAAAAAGACCTTTCATACTAGTTAAGTACAGAGTCCAAAAACAATAGCCAAAGTTGAAAAGACTAAACAAGGTGCAGACAGGAAGCCACACCCCTAAAACAAAAACGAAACCAAAATCTAAGCTGAACTGAATCAAGGCAAAACAGTTGCGACGTACGGCAAAGTACATAATTTGTTAATATTTATTATGTTTTGCTTTTTTTTTGCGTTGAGAAAATTAATTAAGATTCACCGAATGAAGGCAATCAGAGCGTAGGAGGAGGAGAAGCAGAAGGAAGAGGTGTGGAATACCTAAGCTGTGCGCTGTTGAATTCTATTGAAAAACCTTTTTTGTTTCTTAACTTTTTAGCAAACACAAGTTGAGTAGCAAAGTGCATAAATTTGTCAGCTTAAGGTTCCCTTATTTTCTTCTTTATTCCTCATTTTTTTTGTTTATATTAATACTTTTTTCATTCGTTCAGTTAGACAATTAGTCAGTTAATCATTTGAAAAACGGTAGTCGGTAGTCGTTTGTCGTCGGCTTCGTTGTCAGTCGCTGTCAGTTGTTCCGTTGCGCGCCCATTTTTATAAAGCAATTAACCGAGCTTATTTTATAGCCTAGCTCATAAAACTCAACGTCAGACACAATATCGATGAGCTACCTCCGCACCCTTTCTCCCTCACACATACACTACTATCCCTCTCTCTTTTCAGTGCCTGCAATGTTTATATATTTCCCTATTTCCAATTCATAGCAATGGCTGCTTAAACCAATTAAAAATTAACAAACTATAGTATAGATAATAGACAATTTGTATACTCAGCCAATCAGGTTAAGTTTTCGAGCCCAGCACCGACGGCATTTTCTACAACAATTTAACAACAACAACAATTGCCATTGTTTTTGTTGTTACCAATGAGCAGCTAATGCCTTATCGCAAATGATAAGTATGTTTAGATAGACTCACCTGAAACGAATAGCAGAGGTAGAGAAAATAAAGATAAGATTACTTATAAAAACATAAATAGTTCAGTTAAAGTCGTTTGCTGCTCATTAAACTACAATTTTAGTAAATCTAAACAATACAAAAAATTACTGCTGCAATCTTTTGTAGACCAGATAACCACTTGAAGAGATAACAAGTCATATACATTCTTTTATTGTTGGATAAAAGCTAAAATTAGCATCCATTTATGGATCATAAAACGAGTATATATTTTATTCGTTTAACATAGTTCAATCAACACGTTGAAGAGTTGTTAACACCAGTCCAAAGAAAACACAATGCAGGCATGCAACAATAATACAAATTTTGTAGTGTTTTTTTTTTATTTTTGCCTGCCAAACTATTTTTATAATAAAATCAAAAAAGATACAATTTCTGTCTCCTCCACCAAACTTTTTGGCTGTGACTCGTCTCGCTGTGTAGTTGTTGTTATTGCGCTTGTTTATTTCTGGAGTAGCCGAATGACTTTTCCGGAGCCCCTGCTACGTGTGTGGAACATAAACAGCCGCTGCTCTGGCCACAAACCACAATATCAACAACAGCAAAGGCAACGGCAACAAGAGTAGGAACCACAGAGAAAACGATTCACACAAATCATCAACTGAATTGAATACAGACACGGTCCAAA
Source organism: Drosophila nigrodunni (assembly GCA_020829145.1). NCBI lineage: Eukaryota > Metazoa > Arthropoda > Insecta > Diptera > Drosophilidae > Drosophila > Drosophila nigrodunni. The sequence continues at coordinate 15,584,903 of JACVCZ010000001.1, forward strand.
AAGATTCTCCCTCTCTCTCTTTCACTTTATCTAACGCTATCTGCCTTCTTTTCTCTCTGTGTGTGACTCAAGAACCACAAGGGTTCATGACCTTTTGTACATCTTCTGATTTTTTGAAAAATACATTTCGATACTGTTTTGTTACCCAGCTTTATACCTGCTTATAGTTCTGCACATCAATTTTTTTTTGGAAAAGATTTTTCAATTTGTTATAAATGAACATTTTGTGAACATGTTGTAAACAATTTCTGCTCAACAAGCTGCGTTCCATCATCATTTGCGTTTTCATTTAAGCAAAATATTATTTCTACGCTTTCCCCATTTTTTTTGGTAGTCTGAAAACTCCCAGCTGTTATTAGTTTAAAGAATGCTGCGCGCGTTTCAGCGGAAATTAAAATCGATATATATCTATTCGGAATTTTCATGTTTTTTTAAGCTGAAAATCCAAAACAAAAAGATTTTGTAGTTGCGTTTATAGTCGATGGTGAAAGTCACAATTGGCATTTGGTAACACTAAACTGGCCAAGTTAATGTTAGCGACGCTTATGTCACAAATGTTTTTATATAAATTTCTGCAAATCGTTTTGACCATAATTAGCCAAAGACAGTGTCTAGATTTGGTGTAAAATTGATTCAACAAAATACTAATATTTATTTAAGAGTTTTGCTACTTTGTTTATAAATCGGTAAGAGTTGTGGGCGTTTAAAGCGCTTTAAATGGGCCATATGCAATGGGACATGTCATTTGATCGTGTTGCCTCTTACTTGTCGTATAATTAATGTTGTTGTTTATCGCGTATACGCAACGTGACACACTCACACACACACTTGTCTCACACTGAGCCCCCACACGACAGAAAGGCAAACAAGGTAAAGCCTCAGTCCAAAGCGAAAAGCCAAAAACCACAGATACATTCCACAAACCAAAAGACAATATACATGAAGAGCTCTCAGTGCTATTGCTATAAATTATTACAATGATACACACCCCACCGACCCTATCGCCGAGCAGACCTAACTGTCTGCCCACTTGTCCACCTACCTAACCACTGTCACATTGCCAATCTTTTGTCTTGTTGGAGTGTCGAGCGTAAGACGCACGGCTACATGCGTATCTATATACTTATGTATCTGCATAATTACACATATAACACAACAGCAACACAACAACTACACAAAAATAACAAACGTAATGTGCTTGACCAAATTTCAAGTGTCCAACAATTCGTTTTTACTTTTTTCAAAATAAAACAAAAACAGTCAAAGAGCTTTGCCGCCTTTTCAATTGTTACCTTACTAGTTATATTCCCCCTGATTTTACACCAGCATTGGGGTGTATTGGGACCCTGAAGGTATCTATAGAAACGGTTTAAACTCATTAAATATTAAATATGAATAATGAGTATCTTGGTGTCGACTACATTTGTCATCTGTATTATTACTTGTCTTACCACAGAGCATGTACCTATTTATTAGTCTTTATTATAGGTATTTCTATACTGCAGGTTCTTTACGTCTCTCCCTCTCTCTCTGTTTTTCTTTCACATTATCCCTTTCGTTCTCTTTCACTCTTGTTGTTGTGCAACTTGTTCTTAACACCTTTGAGCGCCCACGTATTTTGTTTATTTTTAGTCAACCTCAACTAGCAACGAATACCTCCGTTCTTCTTTCCCCAACATCTTACCCTGTCTATACATATATATTTTTGTTAAGGGGTTTATTTATTTTTTTCCTCTTTTTTCTGTCGCTTTTTTGTATGACAAACTACAAGAAATTTTTGGTGTGGGCTTTTATAATGCGTGGAAAACCGGAAAAGCCTACGTAAGTTGGCCTAAAGTCGACTTGACTCGACTCAATTCGACGCGACTTGACGCTTATTTAGAAAATGCAAGTGCACTTTTATGTATGTGTGTGCACACATATACATGTACATGTATGTGTACGACTGTCTGGTCAATGCAAATGCCAATGACATTCACGCAAACTGTCACTCTCCAGCTGATAAGCCACAAGATGTCCTTGAGATACAGATGCTTTAGCTGAAACCGAATCTGAATCTGTATCTGTATCTCAGTTGAATCTTGAACTGATTTTGAGTGGGCAACAGTTGCTTGTTGCATTTGAAAGTGAAGCGGAAATTACTACAGCTGCTGATGCTCCCATTCGGTATTCAAAGTGTTACAGAGCTAAAGTATGTATAAGTTTGTTTATACTTTATGCAGATAAGGGAAATCTATTTGAAATTGCTTACATATTTGTGCAGGGAAATGGATGCGCTCAGAGCAAAGCAGTTAGGTATGAATAATTATAAATTCTATATATTTTTAGAAAAGGGAACAGCTGTTAATATTAACATTTAAATATTTCTTCTATTTAAACTGTTGCTTATTAAGTTCTTATAAAATTTGTATGTCAAGTCCATATCTTTACATTTCAATAAACACTTTAAACTACCGTCCATTAACAGCTGTTAACTTACAGCTTTCAAAAACTGTTCAATCTGTTGCTCCAAATCCCTTACGCTCTTGTTCCGGCTTGCCTTCGCTCAGTTTTTGCCACATATGGCAAACTGCCACCCACACGCAACTAAAATTTCAACATAAGAAACTTTGGAGTGTCCAATAAAAATAATAAAACAACAAAAAATTTTAGCTTTTAACCCAAATACGCAGATGAATAAAACGTGGCAGCACGACATTCAATTTTAAGTCATGTTTCAAAAAAGTGCCATAATGAACATAAACAGCGAAAACGGTGAAACGGCTGCAAAGGTAAAGACAATGACAAAGACAAAAACAAACATGCAACGACATGTTGATACACACGCACAACTGTCTGCTGCACACAGCTGACGGTAAATGCAACAATTAAGGCCCCTTGGGGGCGTGACAATCGTAAAATTTTAGGAAATACCAAAGACTTTTAATCAAAACAGTTGAACGACACGAAAGTGCGTGAAATTGGCTGACGCAGAAATGCGAAAATAGCGCAAAATTCAAACGGCTGGCGTCGTCCCCAAATCAAAGACCAAAAAGAAAAAACGCCAACAAGAAAATGCCAAAAACACACGGATACAAATACACAGAAAACTCACACAGCTAAGCATACACACACCAATACACAGTCGTCGTACAAACAACGACAAAAACAACATTCATTCATGCTGCACACAAAGTAAATACGCGTCGTTGTTGTTGAATTTCTGAATTGCAGACAGCCAAAAAGATACAAAGTTACAGATACAGCGGCCACTATGGCCGCAGATACATTTACAGGCGCCTGTCTGAGAGTTTTTCCGTTCTGTTTTTCTTTTTTATATTTCTTACTTTTTATTGCTGTCCACCGTACTGTCTACTGTATCTTGTGCCCTGCTCCTATTTGTATCTATAAGCAACAGTGCTGTTAATTGTTTTTAATGGCACTCAAATGAATCTTTTTTGGCAACGCCTACGCATCAGATACATATCTACTTATATGTATGAATAGTCTGATTTCTTTTGGTTGTGTTAATTTATTATTGAATGATATTTATGCGCAATTGTTACAAAGATTATAAACCAAAGAAAAACATAAATTTGAAGATTTCTGTTTAGGGTGTTCTGATTTTTTTACTGTCGTTTTTAATGTATAACAAATATTATTAATCCACTGCGTTTTTCTTACAGTGTAGGGGTGTGTATCTTCTATGCAGCTAACTTTAACCCGCATTTCACACACATTTCTGACTTTTCAGTTTACATTTTGGTCAATTGAAAAATTCAATTGATCAAGCATTAAAGAAAAATCGATTTTATTTCATTGCAATTGCACAATAAAAGTGATTCACTTGCCCACAAGTCGAGTCTCCAGTCTCAGCTCTCAAGTGCCATCGATCTGCCCATATACGGTGATTGGGGATTGAGAAAAAAGAGATGCAACGAATTCGATGGCGATTCGAGTTGAAATTGAAGTTAAAGTTGAAGCCAGCACACCGACCATATGGCACAACTTCAAAGTAAAATTTATTGCCTTTTGCATCTCATACACACACTGATACACACACACAGATACACACACACACTGGCACTCAAGTAATGCTGTTTTTGTTATCAAATTGTTCAATTTGTGCGGCTTGGCGGCATCTGTCTGGTGGCATATTAAAGCAATTGTCTAATGCCACATGGTTGCTGCCTCTGCTGCTGGTAGTCGCGTGCCCCTTTTGTCAAAATGTTGGGGATGGGGAGGGGAGTAGGCGAAGGGGGCTGCAGGGGGATTGCCTGGAGTGTTTATGGAGGGCACATGGAATATGAGCATGCGAAAAAATATTTTAATTACGCGCATTTTATATTTTTTTTTCACTCTTGCTTTGTTTTTGTATTATTTTGCTTTTTTGTCTTCGCTCACTCGCTTGCTATTTTTGTCAAAAAAAAAAAAAATTGTTGCAAGCTATGTGTGTGTATCAAATGTCATGCAAGCTGGAAAATGACGCAATCTAATTTGTATAGAGTGTGAGTGCAAGAGAAAAACGCTGGAAAAAGATAGATACAGATACAGGCACTTGAAAATGCTAATTGAAGGCTATAGATACACAGATACATCTCGCTAGATACATGTATCTCTAGGATTGCCATGTGCTTTTCTACACTGTGTACTCTGCTGAGTCATTATTTCGGCTACTGAAGACATCATGTTTGTCGCCCAAAAAAATGAGTTAATTTCTATGAATTTGCGTCGGTTAAAATCAAACAAACCAAAAATAAAAGTTGCTAATTGCTGTCTTTAAAATCGTTGACAAAAGGAAAGCAACAACAACAACAAAAGCAGAAACGTTACGCAAATGCGTCTGTTTAAAGTATCTGCTTGACGTAACTTGTAAATTGTATCTTTTATCAATTTGACAAGATAAAGTACAGTAAATGTTTGAAATCTAAGAGCCACATTTAAGTATCTTTGCAGTCATTGGTTTACAGGACAAAGTCACAAAATATATGAAACTTGCGCTGTGATGTTATTATGCACGTTTAAGTATTTTCCTTGAGATTTTCTCTGACGAGTCTTTAAACTTTTCCCCAAAAAGTTCACAAGTTCAATTTATTGATTCCGTTGACAGTTATGCAGTTTTCCACCCACATTTCAGTCAACGAAGCAAAACCAATTATACGCTTTAGCCCATAACTTTCGCCTATAAAGGAACACACACACACACAATTCATCCAACCATTTATCCAGTGATCTGTAATCAATCGTTCAATCGATCAACGATCATTCGCTTTTCTTTGTCTAATAAATTGAAACATTGGCAATGCAATTATGTAATCAATTGCTTCATTTGTTGCACTCATACAATGTTCAATGGTCAATAATGCAGGTATGAATGCTGTTGGCCATGGTCAACTTCCGTGCTGGCCAATGCATGATTGACTTTTCTTTTATATGTTTTTTTGGTAGCGCCCATAATGCGATAAACATAAACAACAATAAGAAATCAAAACAGCAAATGGTCGCCATGACAAAAGATTTTAATTGAATTTGAAAAACGCAATGGAACGTGTAGAGAGTTGAGCTCACTTCCCCGATCAGTTCGGATCTCCCCCCCGTTCTAACTATGGAGCAATGCGGGTTACAGGGTATAGAGTGTAGAGCGTAAGGTAGGGTGCGGAGAGAGGGTTTGCCCAGCTGTGCCCACGCGTTCCGCATAACAATTGTCAACAAATTTATGAGCACGACGTCAACTCGAAACTCAAACTCAACTACTACGCTATAAACATTATCTTTTCTCTCTCTATCTCTCTGTGATCCCTGAGTATCCACTGAGTAATAACGAATTGAAATTCAAAAGCGCTCATTGCGCGTTTTATTTTAATTTATTTGGCTTCATTTGTTTTTCTTCTCCTCTCCACTCTTCACTTTCCGCTCATTGGATTTTTTTTAATTCCAAATTGTATTTGTTTTGCAAAGCGATCGATGAAGCGTTCGATTCGTTAGTTGATGCATTTTGCTTTGTTTGCATTGACGTCCATTTTTAGTCGCAAGCCAAGTTAATAACCGATGCTCTTTTTTTTGCCTTTTTTTTTTTGTATAAGTCTACTGTGCAAACAACGCCCCAAAAACGGTCAAATAGAGAGCTAAAATTCCGTTCAGGCCAAAATCAAGAAAATACAACAACATCAAGAAGACGAAGCATTTCCAATCATCTAAATTTAGACGAAATGAAACACATTTCAAATTTTTCATGAAATGAACAAAAAAAAAATATGTCGAGCGTTGAAAATTTTGCTGCGTGTATGTATCTGAGAGAAATGCCAACGTATATATACAAGATGAATATATATATAAGATACTCATGCATATATATATCTATCTAAACGTATTATGTATATATAGCCATGTGACTATATAAACATTTGCGAGTAGTCCGCAGCGGGTGTAGTTCGTAGCGTAATTTGATTTTTTAAATGCATACAAGCCAAGTGTATCTGTGTGTGTCCATGTGTGTATCTATAAGATCGCGGCCGCTGCGTTGCGTGCCTCAGATACACAAAGAAAGATATGCTCGTTTTTTATACTATTTCGGCCAATGCGTGGGCAAAATAAATGATTACAACAACAACAGAAAATACGTAATAACACCAAATAATAATAATAATTGTAATTGTATTAAATGCGTGCTAAGTCTATTATGTTTTAGACGGCAGATACAGATATTTTTCGAAATACACTGCATTTGCATGCCGAAACAGATGCAGCTACAGATACGAGATGCTTATTACATTTATTATCTTGATTCTGTATCTAAACAAGTGTGCGACGTTATCTGCTGGAAAGCTCAGACGTCATGCGGAAGATACTCTCGAATTATTATATTATATTATATATATATATATATATATATATATATATATATATATATACAGGTTTGTGTATAATATCTGAGAGATAGTACGTGCAGTTATGCTTGGACTGCGCCGCCGTAATCCGAGCACACTCAGATTTTGTGCGACGTCGTCTTTCCACCGTCTAGGCACACTTCAACTGTGCAAATTGCTCGGCATGCATCAAGATACACAAAACACAGCTAGAAACGTGCTACACCGACGCGGCATGTGTCATATGTGAATCTAACAGATACAATAAACGAACTGCGGACAACAATCTTCGCACTCTTTGGCGCTTTTCTCTTTAGAACTTTTGGCAGTCTTTGTTGTTGTTGTAGTATCATTTCTTTCTTTATACTTTTAGACATGAGTCACTACGAAATTTATGTCAGCAGTGCCAAAAGCGACGAACGACGAACAACGAGCGCTGAGCGTCAAGCGAGTCCAAGACAATAAAAATAAAAAATAAAACAAAAAAATACAAGCGGCAAATAAATAAATAAGACATTCTAAATGCGAAAGAGCCAACAAAACAACAAAAAAGCACAAAAATAACAAAAATCACATACAAGCATTCATTTATTCAGAATATACAAACACATATACAATACATGTGTGTATGTGTATGTGTGTGCGGCGCACGTATGAATTTATGCAATTTAAAACACAAAACGCACAACAGGTTGCAACACAAATGATTTACACAAACAATAATTCTCGTACCAAAATTTATAACAAATATTCGAGAGTTTTGCTATTATTTAAAGGTATGAAAAACAATCCGATTTGTAAACAAAATAATATTTACACAGAAAATTTTTATTCGACAGTTAAAAAACAGTGTAATACATAAAAACGACAGCATAAAAGATTTTAAATTATCAGTTTATAGACTTTAATAACTGCAGTAACTTAATTGTGGTAATATATTTTTTAAAGCTTAAAGTATCTAGCTACAAGTTGTATCTTTAACTTTAAAATCGTTTGACACCTTCATGTCTTTTCATTAATCTCAGTAAAATGATAATTGAAGATATTAAATAAATGTTTGATTTATGGGGACACTTTAAATGTAAAATTCTTGTGTCAACTGTTGCATGCCTCATTTGAGCCCTTTGTGAGCATATGGTCACAATTTCAAACTGCAATCAAGTAGAAGTTAAAACTAATATAAAATCAAAAGGACACAACATAAACTGTTTATTTATTGTATAAGCAGCTTGGGAAAAGCATGAAAAATGTTCGGTGGAAAAGTAAAATTAAAAAGTTCTTTCATACAATTTGAAGAAGTTGGTCAACCCGCATGTCAAACTCAGACGTTGTCAACAACTACAACCACAGAAAACAAAAACAACAGCGACAACAGCTAAAAACAAACCCAATGAAGGCAGCAATTGAAAAGAGAAAGTTGCAAAAAAAAAAAAAAAAACGACTGTAACAACAACAAGACTGAAAGAAAAATATAACTTCTAGGCAAGTTGAAAAGTCGAAAGCCGTTAACAGAGCGACCCAAAGGCATGGTCCCGGGTCCGGGTCTGTGTCTGGGTCTGCGCTTAGGTTGTGGTCTTCCAGTTGGCCTGGAACTCAGACTCGGACTTCGGTTCACATTAGCTTTGCAAATAGTTCACTCCCACCAGCAGCAGCTGCGGCTGCTGATAAGACGCTAGAGGGTGGGTGGCGGTGGTGTGGCAAGCAGGTATAAAAAACAGCAACAACAGCGAAAATAAAACATTTTCTTGTAGCTGGTCGAACGAGTTTTACAAATTGTCAACGCTTTGCTTTTGGCAAATAAAATCTGTGGGCAACAAAAACAAAAAACAAAAAAAAACTAGTTTGCGGCAGCATATCTATATCTATGTAGCTGAGTATCTCTCACTGTGCAACATAATTTTGTCATTACCAAGCGACACTCACACATACACATACCATCTCATGTACTTATGCATATGGGCAACAGATGTTAAGCAAATAACAACAAGCCTAACGAAAACGAGCTGCGAGTTGTGACCAGGTAGTCTGTCTGCCTTTATTTGTGTGTCCTGTGCTGTGCCACGCCTCCACCAACGTAAACATCTCACGCCCTGTTAACTGTCGTTTTTGTATGAGTGTGTGTGTGTGTTCAATTTCGGCTCTGTTTTGTGAAGCTGTTGATTTTCTTTAAAACTGTTTGCTTTGGCAAATGCACGATACATGCGTGGGCTGTTGGACTGTTGGCTGTGTGCTGTAGGCGTGGCTTTAACCAAGTCGCGCATCCCATATACAATTGCTACGTTTATTACCATTTAGATGTCATCACAGATTCCTCACACTTCTCTTATTTTCTGGTTCTTATTATGCTCCCCTCTGTCTGACTGCAGCTAAATCGTAAGTGGGGGTCCCGTTTTGTAGAGCGAGACAAAGGCATATCAAGAATTTACAAGAGAAGAAGAACAATAACAGAGGCCGACGAAGTGACGTCTCTTCTTCCAAAAAGAGCTTGGGAGAGGGAGAGCACAACGAAGTGGCGCACAAAAAGGAAGTAACTAAAAATAACAAACAACTGCCAGCGTCGCAGCAGCGGCAATGACTACAGCGAAGTCGACGTCGACAGCAGTGACTTTGGGTTCTCTGCAAGGTGGAATGAACTCAAGATCAGAGCAGAGAAGCGACTTTAAATATAGAAAGCAATAGCAACAAAGTTCCGCTTATTGGGGGGCAGAGAGAACAAGAGAGAGCGAATGCTGTTCAGCATAATTGAAACTGGCGCTCACACAAAATGACATACACATCTTTATGTATACATATGAGTATTTACACACTTAAATAGAAATGCGTTTGACTTACCTTCATCCAGAAGACGCTCCACATGCGTAAAGACATTTGGAAATGCGGCCAATTGCTTGCGATCCTTTAACAACTGTGCCAAATAATCGGCAATGCTTTGTGTGCTCTGTTGTTGTTGCTGTGGCGTCATGTGCTGTGGTTGTGGCACAACTTGCGGGGGTTGCTGCTGTTGTTGCTGCTGCTGAACAACGGCAGCGGCTGCAGCAGCCGCTACGGCAGCGGCTTGTTGTTGCAATTGCTGTTGCACAACGGTCTTGTTCTCACAGACACTCATTTTGTTGTTGTTTTCTGTGTGTGATTTTGTGTGTATGTGTCCGTGTATTGGTGTTGATTTAAGCTTTTACAATTGTTTACGTTGTTGCACAATATTGTTGTTGTTGTTGCCGCCGAAAATCTTTTATATTGCGTATTTAACTTTTCGGCTTTTCTCTGTTCTGTTTTATATATTTGCTTCTTTTTTACGTATTGCACAATTGCTAAACAAAAGACTATTTTTTTTCTTTGCTTTATAACACGCTTCGATTTCTTGTTGTTTTTTTTATTTTGTGTGTTTGTAGTTACTGTAAAATAGACACAGAATTGTTGTTGCGAGCTGAATTCTCAATAAATCGTAGGCGAGAGCGAGAAACAGAAACGGATTGAAAACAACTCCACCCAAAAAGTTTTGAGAATAACGAAACGAAAACACAACAACAAAAGCAACAGCAAGAGCAGAGCAACAGCAGCAAATGAGAGAGAGCAAGTCGAAAATGAAGACAGAAAAAATTCCTCAGCGCAGCAGCGGCTGCCTCTGATCGGTAGAAGAAAGAGGAAGAGACAGACGGCGCAGTCGCCGTCTACGTTTTGCCATCGCATACACCAAACACATACACACAGAGACAGTTAATTTGTATGCGTGTGCGTATGTGGCTGGGAGCGTAGTCGTGAGCAAACGGAGATGAATGAAAGCAGAATGTCAAAATAGCTTCTCATTTGCTCGCTCTCTGCGGCTGCTGCAGCCCCAAAGAAATACAACAAAAATGAAATTAATTTTTATATGCAAATATATTATTCTTATTTGCAATCAAATATCATGTAAAATTCGTAGGGATAACACCAAAATTTTTTAATTTAACTTGCACAGTGCCAGCCAGAATAGCAACCATTGAAATTTCAATGTAAACGTTGAAAATTTCGCATAAAATATGCACATTTGCTGTTGCTGCTGATTATATATTTTGTTGTTGTTCTTGCTCTTTTCGTGGGGTTGTTGCCTTCGGTTCGTTTCACTTTAATAGAGTTTTGAAAAGTTGCATACATTTGCATTTGTTGTACACTGCGTTTATTAACTATTTGAAAATTCCTTTTTTGTTTATTACAAATTTATTCGAGTCGGGTAAAAAGGAAAACGCACGGATCTCGCCTCTACTTAAACGATTCTTCCTATTTCTACAACTGAACCGCACGCAAAGACAGAGAAAAAGAAACTGAACGCAAAGCGCAAACACAAAAAACGATGTTGAGAAGAGAGGCTAGTATACCATTTTGAGTATAACAGCGGCTTAACAGGCCTGAAGATCGCTGACGAGCGTTGCCATACTGTGTAGACCGCGCAGATGTTTTACTAAATTAAGAATTTTGGTTTAATATGAATCAATTTGGATTTATGAATAACAAGGCATTAAGATGTAATAGCAATAACCTGAAAATAATTGAACTTTGGGCGTTTGTATAAGCTCTTACGACGCAATTAACAATTTTATTGTATATCTGCGGCCAGGTGGCAGCACCAAGTATATCAAACATGAGCGCCGCAACAGTGGCCATCTCGCTTGCACTCATTGCACGTAGCATATTTGGCGCGTTGGCGTCAATTTGAATTATGGAACACATGAGCGCGGAGGCATTAATTACGTACGGAAATTGTGAACAGGCAAACGAATCCGATTAGAACCAAATACACAAAGTATGTATTTTTTAAGAGATATGTGGGCATTTGGCCAAAAGCATATGCAAATAATACCCGCACCACCACTGCTCCGATGGAAAGCCAAATGTTGGTGTTAAACTTGCCTTTGAGGCAAAATGCTTAAACAAAATGCTCAAATACTCCAAATGTATGTGGGAAAATTGGCATTCGCATGTGATGGCGATGGCAATGTTGGATGTGGATGTTGTTGTGGATGTGGATGGAGCGACGCACCATATAAAGCGACCCTGGACAGTTACAACTTTTACTTTCCATTGCAAATGCGTCTCCGATTGTCGTATGTGTGCTAGCGTGTGTGTGTGTACACACGCAGGTATGTTTGGTTTTATGTCTGGGCTTCCGCGTATTCCGCAAAGTCAAAAACTGAAAGAAACTGAAAAAATAGTCAACACCAGCACCCGCATGCACTTAAAAAGAGACGTGAAAGTTTTCAATCAGTGGCAGTGGAAAGCAGGCAGTGGACACCGACCGAGCTATACAACGACTTTATCAGCACCCACTTCCTTACCCCCGGCACTCGCCTCTTACCCCTTTTCCACCCACCCAACGCCCACAACTGGGCAGCCAGCAGTCGAGCAGCTCAACTGTAGCCTAGTTACATTGCCGATTTGAACAAAAATATTCGGATAGACTCACACCAATTGCTGCCTCCTCTAGTGTGAGTGAGTGTGTGTGTGGGCCGGACGGACCCGGCATTAACTTCGTAGTAGTCAAGATATTTTATTGCCATTGAAAAATATGTGTCACATAAAAATGTAGACATTGTATCATTATTGTTTTTCGATTCACAAAAAAGCCTATTTTGATGCGCACACACCTACACACCCAAACACACACAATCATAGAGAGAGACGTTAGCATCCAATCGAACATAAAAAGACACATAATTTAATCCGTGGGTCGTTTTATTTAAGCTCTTGGCCACATTTTGGTAGCACTTTCAGTTTTTGGCTTTAAAGCTTTAAGAAAATGGCTCAAATGACAGCGCTGGATTTTCACACACGGTTGTGAAAAGCCTTTGTAACCCCCACACAGCCCCTTTTACTGATTTCCATTCCCATTTCTGTTGGGGCGTGAGTTATGAGTTTTGCAGCCAAATTGCATTTAAAATGCATTTCAATTGTTCCAAACGGGCCAAGTGTGTATTGATGGCCAATACCAGAGACTGACTTGGCTCAAAGTCATATTAGGAAGTTGCCCAGGCAACAGATTGACAGGCGGCCCAGGCAATAACCCAAGCCTTACCCCAGCACCATCCCCCTATTGTGCCAAAAAAAAATTATTGAGGCAAATTGAGTACCTGGAATATTTTAAAAATATGCTGTACAAATTTAATGAGAAACACAATTTTGTGAAATTATAGTGAATTTGAATTTCAAATTCAACGAAAATTGTTTGCTTGAAAACGAAGCTTATTTTCTTAGGAACCAAAATGGAAAAGAATTAAATAAGTAACAATTCAATTATGTGCTATTTAGATACTATAATTTCAATAGAAATTTAACAATTGACTGAAATAGTATTAGTAATATTTTATTTTGGAGAACAGAAAAGTTTTAGCTAATTTTATTTAAGGAACATTTTACGGAATTCATGAGCCTAAAGATTTTCAGTTTAAATTAAATTTCCAAGTAGAGACTTTTTACTGTTTGCATATTACTGGATTTGTTTTATCTTAGCAAATTTTTAATAATTAAAAACTATACCAAATTATACTTAAATAGTATAATTTTTATTATTTTGTGTTTAAACTGTAAGTATTTTCCCACCGTCTTATAAACTGATTTTAAATCGTCTTTTGTATTTTTCTCCTAATTTTAAGGAGCAAAATGTTTTAAAAATTGAAATAAAATATTTATATTTGAATTTTTCTTAACTCCAAATAGTTTACTAGAAATTTGAACAAATTTCGCTGCTTAATTTTGGACTCACTCGCGTATAGATTTCCACCAGTTTTCCCCTAGCGGAAAAGCAATATTTCACGCTTAATTTTGGACCGGTCTGCGCTTCTACCACCGCCTACCCCACCCGTATTTATGCTACCGCTTGCTCCAAGTAAAATGCAAATTTTGTTAGCTGTTTTGGCAATTGCTTTGACGTTAGCCGACAAATTATGCACTTGCGTTTTGGGCCAATTTGCAATTGACACAGAAAGCGGGCAGCGTGTGTTTTGCCACTTTAGTATAATTAGTAGCGGCATATTGGTTAAAAGCCAGAATTGTTGGCCATTAAACAGTCAGTCAAGTAGATGTTGTTGTTGTTGTTGGCATTACGCATGCAACACTTGGATGCGTAGGCGCCTCCTCAACTGTATGTGTGAGAGTGTGTCTCACTGAGCCAAATAAAACCAGCTACGACACCCACACTTACCTGGCCAACTGCAGGTAGTCAACGTGTTTATTTCTCTTACAGGTTTACTACGCTTTTAACAATAGCTCAAAATATTTCTTGACTGAATTTCGAAAATTGTCATAAGTTGACAATTTGTGACATTATCGAACGACATCTTTCCATTTTTCCCATCAAGCGAGGGCTCCAAAACCTAGCCAGGTGTAAATGGAAGAGCAGACATCAAATGCTTTTAAGTGCGTGATTGATTGATTTGGAGACTAGAAGTTTTCATTACATTTAAAATACTTAGACACATTTGAAACGGAGTATAAGAAATCTGGCAAACTTAAGATCTTTAAGCTGATGAGCTTTTCCTTTAAGATAAAGTGGATTTTGAAACCTTAAATGGGACTTGTGGGAGTACATAATCTTTATAATGTGTAGAGGAGAATTAACTTTAAGTTAGTCGCTTTAAAGTAAAGAAAATGTAGCTATTTGTGTTTTTTCTAAAAATCAAAAGTTTATTTATTAGTAATTAATTTATTAGTAAACCCTTTAAAATATGCTGTTTTGTCGTAACTGCTTATATAAACTTTTATATAGATGCCTAAAGGTCGTTTTGCAACTTTTTTCCATAAAGTTTTCTTACTTTTTTAGTTATCGAACATTTGAAGAGTTCTGCTTAAGTAATCGGTATGTAATTTAAAGAGTTCACTAGAACCTTTTTTCTAAAACCAAAGAGGCCTTGGAGCATAAATAAATTTTATATAAGCTTTAGGCAGCGTGCTCTGCATGAAAATCACAAATATCTAAGGGCTACAAGCGTTCCATTTAATGCATCTTTAATAATTCTGCATAAGCTTTAAGTAGTTTTGCGTATTTTTCCTTTACCCTCAACTAACTTTAACAGCTTTCTAGTCAAAGTATTTAAAATATCCTTCCTTATCAAGTTTGTATAAGCGTTAGGGACTTTTTAGTATTCACTCTGCTCTTTTAATTAACTTTAGCCCTTATTCGTAATACACAACATAGCTTCAGATCATCCTCATTTTATTCTTTATCAATTTTAAGATTTAAGTGATTCAATATAACTTTAGACTTTTCGGATTAAAGAGCTTTAAATATTCTCTCTTTTCTTTTGACTAACTTTAGTAGACTGTTTTCCAGTTTCTCCATCTTAAATTTGCGTAAGCTTTAAGGAGCTTTCACTGCATTTCCTTAACTTTCTTCGTTTGCCTTGTCATGCATAAAGTTTTCATTCATGAAATCTTAACCAACTTATTACACACTCGCACACGCGTATCAAATCACTCATGAATATACTACGAGTGTATTTAGTCGCATGAATGAATACATGAAGTTTTGAGTACCAGCATCAACTTGAATCCATTCACAAAAAAAAAACAAAGTTTTAGTTAGTTGCATGTGCTAACAACTGAGGGAGGGGCACATGGGCGGATGGGGCGTGCCCGTAGTAGTTGTGAGCAGTTTTAACGCCCACTAAAATGTAGAAAAGCTATTAATTTGTTGGTATCTAAGCTCGATTGAGTTTTTGGCCGGTTTCATTAAGCAGCGCATTAATTTCATGATTGTTTTTTATCTTTTTTTTTTTTTTTTTTGGTTTGGTTGTGATTGTGGTGGGTGTTGTTAAACGAGTTTTATTAGAAAATTGTTTACGGCCTCAATGCTATTTCAATTGAGTGACAGCAGCGTCTGTGGGCGCCCAAGAAATCCCAATCCCAAGTGAACGCCGAACACCGAGGAGTGAGCACTGAGCACTGATCATTGCTCAATGGGGACCTGCAACAAGTGCTCAGCACTAGTCTCTAGTTTTACTAATTAGTTAAATTTTAATTCATTTGCATATATGTACAAGCCTAATGAAGCTATAAAAGTTTGTGTTTTAAATTGGACTTTAAAACTTTAATTTAAATTGTTTTTCGCTTTGATTTATTTGAGTGGAGTTGTGTAAGTTGTATTAAAACTTAATGTGGTAAAGAAAAAAATAATAAAAAAAACGAACAAGACTAGACTAGCAAGACTAGAGTTCCCAGCACTCTTCAACAAACCTACAACACCCCTTTCCGCAGGGTAACTTGAAATATAACTGACCGTCAAAAACTGGAACTGGAACTGGAACAGTTTAATAAAAAACTGCCAAAATATACAAGACACAAAAAAAAAAGAAAAGAGAAATAAATAAAAAACAGCACAAGACGTTTGCCAAATTTGGTGCAACTCGCTAAATGCTGAACAAACAAGCGACAAATAAGGCAATGGCACATCCGTGTGGGTGTTGCAACGCCTTCTGCCTGCTGCTTTCTGCCTCATCCGATGATTCGCAATAATTGTTGGTTTTGGTGAAATGAAGACACAACTTAAATACTTATATACATTCACAAAGATGTAGTTGTTGTTATTGTAAAAGAAAAAGTAAATGGTTTCATAAATTTAATGCTAATTAAACTAACGCATAAACTTCTTGGCCTGATCCCGATTGACCTGCTTGAAGACACGCTGCTTCGAGTTGGTCTCATTCATTTGCTTGTAGTAACCAAAACCACCGCCGCCCACTCGCTTTTCGGGCCGCTCTCTCTTGGCCGCACCCACCTTGAGGTCAACTACGGGGGGCACGAGGAAACCAAAGCTCTTGGACACCGCCTGCAGATCGAGTGTGTTCACATTGAAGATTTGTTTCAGCTGATGCGAGTCATAGGCGCGCACATAAGACTTAAACGCCTCCTTGGCCGACTGATTCAGGAAATAGTTCTTCGATATCAGTTTCTCCAGCTGCAAAGAGAAAAGGAGAATTATTTGTAGGGATAGTTTAATAATTAGGTCCAGGCCAGTACACACCTGCTGCTGTATATCGGCAATCTTTTGCCAGGAGAACTCAAACTCGTTGAGCGGCACCTTCGCCGCCTTCAGATAACGCAAGAAACCCAATTCCTCGGGTCGCAGCATAAGCAGCGCATGTCCAGAAGTGCCTGAACCACGTGCCGTACGTCCCACACGATGGATATACTCCTTGGGATCATCTGGTGGATCGTATTGCACAATCCAATCGACTTGCGGTATATCCAGACCACGAGCTGCCACATCAGTGCAGAGTAGGATTCCAGATTCCGCATTACAGAATTGGAAGAATGTTGTTGTGCGTTTTGTTTGCTTCTGTTTGCCGTGTATCGAAGTCACCGGCAGATCAATGTAGTTGAACAGCTCGTGATGGTACTTGACCGACATGCAGGATGAGAAGAAGACCATGACCTTCTTCTTGCGATTCTTCTTTAGGAACGTGAAGAGCACCAGCAAACGCTTCTCTGATGGACAAACGATGTAGCCCTGCTCCAGACCCTCAACGGTGGCCGTCTCCTGGTTATCATGCACACCCACATAGATGGGTTCCTTCTTCAGCGCCAACTTGGACAGTGCATCAATACGTTCTGTCTGCGTGGCCGAGAACAACATAGTTTGACGGCGTTCTAAAAGATGTCAAGTATTAGATTATGTTTGGAGTAATGGAGATCATGTCTTACTGGGCAACAAGTTAATAATCTGCTTGAGCTCCTCCTCAAAACCAATCTCCAGTATACGATCCACTTCATCAATAATCAAGCAC
Organism: Drosophila nigrodunni; assembly: GCA_020829145.1. Taxonomy (NCBI): domain Eukaryota; kingdom Metazoa; phylum Arthropoda; class Insecta; order Diptera; family Drosophilidae; genus Drosophila; species Drosophila nigrodunni. The sequence goes on from JACVCZ010000001.1 coordinate 15,602,499, forward strand.
TGCAAGTTCTTGTACAGGAAATCCGGTGAGTTCTGCAAGTGATCCAGTAGACGTCCGGGCGTGGCCACCAATATATTGATGCCCTTGCCAAGTTTCTCGCTCTCCACCTGACGATTGGAGCCACCCATAACCAAGCCGTAGGTATGATGATGGTGTGCCATCAGCTCCTTGAGTACACCAAACGTTTGCATGGACAATTCTCGAGTTGGTGAGATAATAATCACACCAGTGCCATTGCGAGGCATAAATCGCAGCTTATTGATCAGCTCCACGGCGGGAATGAGGAAAGCCAGCGTTTTTCCTGATCCCGTTTGAGCAGCGCCCACTAGATCACGTCCCTTAAGCAGCGGAGTCAATGATTTCGACTGAATTTCTGTCATTTCGCTGAAGCCCATCTCCTCAATGGCACGTAGTGTCGCCTCGGAGACAGCTCCCTTTAGGGACGCAAAGCTGCGATCATCGGAGTCACGCTGGTCCAAGGCAGACAATGAAGATTCCACCGAGAAAGGCGTTTCGTCGTTTTCCTCATGCGCAGCTTTGCCGTTTGTTGTCGCTGCTTTACCGGCTGTCTTGGTTTTAAGCTTGGGTTTCTTTGCCGGCGCAGGCTCATCCTCTTCTGAATCTGGTGAATCAGCATCTGTAGGTCAAAGAATTTCATCAGCAAGCAGTTCTTAATTTGATGGTAATTAGAGCGCTTAACATCTTTCAGTTGCGTTTGAAACTAATCTCATTTCTGCACTTGGCAACATTAACTCGTTGCTGTAGTGCAACTCAAATTCGCCTTTGAATCATCATCAAAAAAATATTCATCATTTTAAAATTCTATACACACCATCACTATCTATCTCATCGTCGTCGTCCTCATCATCATCATCATCCTCAGCTTCACTGTCACTCGGCACTTCGTCCTCCTCATCGGATTCTGACTCGGAGTCTGAGTTTGCCACTTGAATTTGTGGCTTTTTCTTCTTTTGTTGCTGCTTCTTTTTGGGCTGTGGTTGCTCCTGGAAGTCATCTTCCAGCTCATCTAAAGAAACAATGACTTAGTTTTCATTCGGAATAATTACCAAGTCAAGTACATACCTTCATCTTCCTCTACAGGTCGCTTCTTTTGAGGCTTTTGCTTGTTCGGTTTGCCTTTGCCTTGTTTTATGGCGGGTATTTCTGGTGCTGCCTGTTTCCCTTTACCCTTCTTTTGCGTGAGTTCCTTCTTCATTTTCTCACGCTTTACAATTTTCTTCATTAGTAACTTTTCTCTTATCGACATTTTAAGTAATTATTTAGTTAATTCAAATATATAACACAACAATTTATAATAAAACACCCGCGCACGTGTTAGAGAACACGATTTAACCATTCACACATAACAACCGATATTTAATACAGCTGTTGACGTGCATGCTTTTATCGGTATCGTCAAAATATTCGATAACTAAGTGTCTTTTTGTGACGATGGCAACAGATGATACCTAAATTTACCATTCACAGCGATTGTATACATTGGCCCAATAAAGCCAACTTGATGGAAATTTCTATAAACGTTTTAATTTTCATATTGTATGCTTTGTTGATTTTGTATTTGCAACATTTTGTTAATAGATACACGGAATTCGTGCGCAATCTCTAGATGAGCATGTTGGGATTGCAATCCTACGGGAGCTCCTCCGAAGGTGAGTCGGACAACGAGCAGAGCCAAAAGCCAGAGTCTGAGAAGGCATTGCCCGCGCATTTACAGCCCGTGGACAAAACACATTCGCTATCCACAGCGTTAGCTGTTTGTGCTGCGCCAGATGTGGTGCCAATGGGTGCAGTAGCCGTTTCGAGAACTCTCGACCCGACACTCAAGGAAGTGACATATAATCCACGCTACGATGAAATGTACGCGCCTGTCCAGGGCCCAGAGCATCCCAATATGACAATGCAACAGAAGGCGCCGCGGAACACACTCGCTGGCTACGTGGAGAAGGCGCACATAAATGCTTTCGAATTCGAGAATCAACGACGCACGTTCCACACCTACGGCTATGCACTGGATCCCACGGTGGACGAGGAAGCCGATGGCAAATCCTTTGTGGGTGATCTACAATCTGCCTACGATGACAATGGTAAAACTGTGTTCGAGGCGCCAAAGCCAAAAAAAATGCGCAAGCAGGAGAAGAACGACCATCCCGAGGATATTGAGGGCTTCTTGGGGCCTTGGGGCAGATTCGAAAACGAGGTAACCGTGGCCAAACCAAACGAACAGGAACGCGCCGAATTGGATGAATTGCTTTCAAAACGGCATAAACGAGGACGCATTCCAGAGGACAAACCGCTTGAGGAGAAGTCCACGCTGCACAGTAAGCACTTTCCGTTTCCAAACGAATTGATTTGTATTAAAAAATATGTTATTTTTGCAGTCAAGGATGCCTACGATTACCAGGGACGTTCGTATCTGCATGCTCCACACGATCTCGGTGTGAATTTGCGTTCGAATGCTCCGCCACCCAAATGTTTCCTGCCCAAGGCACACATACACACCTGGACGGGTCACAACAAAGGCATCTCCTCCATACGTTGGTTTCCCAAGACGGCACATCTGCTGCTCTCCGGGTCCATGGACTGTCGTGTCAAGCTGTGGGAGGTGTATGGTGACCGTCGCTGTGTCCGCACATTCTCTGGCCATCGACAGGCCATCAAGGATATTGCATGGAACAACAAAGGATCACATTTTCTGTCTGCCTCGTATGATCGCTACATAAAACTCTGGGATGCCGAGACCGGGGATGTTGTCTCCCGTTTTACAACACGTAAAATGCCCTTCTGCGTCAAGTTCCATCCCGATAACAGTAAGCAGCATCTCTTTGTGGCCGGCACCTCCGACAAAAAGATCATCTGCGTAAGTTAATCTTTGAAATACCCGTACAAATCTTGAGTAATTGTCTTTGTTTTACTGCTCCACAGTGGGACACACGCAGCGGTGATATTGTACAGGAATATGATCGTCATTTGGGCTCAGTTAGCACAATTACCTTTGTGGATGATAATCGACGATTTGTGACCACTTCGGATGACAAATCTATGCGCATTTGGGAGTGGGACATTCCAGTGGATATGAAATACATTGCCGATCCCACCATGCACTCCATGCCAGCTGTTACCTTGGCGCCCAATGGCAAATGGATGGCCTGCCAGTCGTTGGACAACAAAATCGTGATATTCTCCGCCCTCAATCGTTTCAAGATGAATCGCAAGAAAACATTCACCGGGCACATGGTGTCTGGCTATGCCTGCCAGCTGGACTTCTCACCCGACATGAGTTATCTGGTGTCTGGCGATGGCGATGGCAAGTGCTACATATGGGATTGGAAGACCACAAAGATGTACAAGAAGTGGCAAGCGCACGATGGTGTTTGCATCAGCGCTTTGTGGCATCCGCATGAGGCCAGCAAATTGGTCACCGCTGGCTGGGATGGTCAAATCAAATATTGGGATTAAGCCCAAGTATCAAAATTCATTAATTTTAAGCGCAAATGTATAAAAAAAACTTGACTAAATGGAATGCACAATGTTTAAACGTGAAAAGTGACTTGTTCTGATTTTGAGGGGAACTGATAACAGCTTGAAGTGATTTCAAAACTGTTTAGGTTTATGAAGTATTCAATTTAAACATTGGTTTGAGTTTTTGAGTCAGATGGAATTTATTGACAAAAAGGCAGAGGTTTGTTATCTTTGTTTACATTTTTAGGGTAGCTGCTTAGAGCAAGAAAGACCTATAAAGCAGTGCTTGTAAAACTGTTTTAAGGGGTTAAGGGAAGTGGAATCGTAAAGGGGAAGGGAAATCGTAAAATATTTATAAAATATAGAAAACAGACAGCACGTGGCTAAAACCAATAAAACGAGTTGGCCTTTTTTACGTTTCCATTCTGATGTCTCTGATAAGAGTACAGTGCTGCTCAAACCATTTGATAAAGATTTAACCGTCTTAGTTTGAGTATTAGAGTGAATTATTTATAAGCTATATATTTATTAAAGCGCATTCAAAGAACTACTAGCCAAGTGAGTAAACAACAACAAAGGCGTCTGCTTTGTTTACATTTTGCAGTGTCACTGATAACAGAGCGCATGCGCAGTGCTTGCCAAACTGTACAACATGGCGCCCAAACCGCGAGTTCCACCCCCAAAAGGGGCGCTAAACATATGTGATTGTGAGCCAAAATCAATACTTTTTCACAAAAGCAAAACCAAACAGCAGCGCAATTGTTAAAGAAACAAAAGAATTGCAACGAATTAGTGCGAAATCAATGCAAAAAGACGAGTTAACAGTGCTACCACAACTGTAAACTGCTTACAGTTTGACTGCCACTGAAATAATGCAGATTTTCAAGTGCAATTAAAGCGAGAAATCAAATACAAATTGTGTGGAAAGCCAAAGTGCAAAGATGGCCAAGCCACCGACAGACACCTCGGGACTGGGTTATGCCTACCATCTGCCCTCGGGCGGACTCCTGCTGCGCCTTAAAAATTCCCTGTCCCAGTTCAGTGATCTATTCAGCGAGTTCAACAAATACATTTCTCCGGCCTTCTTCCATGATCGCTGCGAGAGATCCGTTCACATGCGCATGTATTCAATGCACAAACGAGAGTTTGTCATGGTGTTCTTGGGATTCTTCACCTGCTTCGGTCTGGGCATCATCATTGGGCTGACGGGTCCGCCCATCACAAACACCGACGCGTTGACGGCCCAGCAGATTCTGGCCAACACTTCGCTGGCTCAGAGCAAGACGGTTCTCGCCACTGGACCCTTTGCCATGAAGTCCCCACTGATGACCACCTATTCCCAGCAGCTCTGGCTGATTGCTAAGCTGGTCACGGACAACAACGATGGTGAGCACCGTCTTCAAAGTTTTGATACTCCCTAAACTAAGATACTTGCTTCTCCCTAGATGAGCGTTACGACAAGAGTTTCCAGATCAGCGTCTCCATCGATGGCATTAGTGCCCAGCACAAGCCCTTGAGCGTGCTTGGCTCCAGCACGGCCCACAATCGCACGAGGCACCTGATCTGCGTGCGCAACGATTGCGAGGAGTTTACGGTGATGCATCTGGGATTCCTGGACTATGCGCACTACATAATCACAGTGCGTTTCATGGGACTGGAGACTTTCCATCAGAAGTACAACATAAGATCAATTACGTTCTATGTGAGTAGAAAGAAAGCCAATTCCTCAGTCTCTAGAATTCTTCTCCACAATTCCACTAGTTCAAGACGTATAGTCCGGAGTTCACACAGATCGAAATTTGGTTTAGATTCATCTTTCTGCTCTTCACTTTCATAGTCATAGTAAGTTAACAGTAATGATATCGACTTAACATTTCTTAAACTGCTAACATTAACATTTGCTGCTCTGTTAACAGTGCTGGTACGCTCACACCCTAAGGAAGTATCCCGTTTACGACTGGTCCATTGAGCAGAAATGGATTTCCGTGCTGTTGCCGCTGTTGCTACTCTACGACAGTGAGTCCGTCCAGATTTTGATTGAATTAATTTAATTTCCCTTTCGCTTTGTTAGATCCCTTCTTTCCGCTGATCTTTCTGATGAACTCCTGGCTACCAGGCATGTTGGACGCAGTGCTGCAGGCGACTTTCCTATGTGCTCTGCTCATGTTCTGGCTGTGCATCTATCATGGACTGCGACAGAACGAAAGGCGTTTCGTTAGCTTCTATCTGGTCAAAATTATTGTCGTATTACCCATTTGGCTGTGTGCCATTGTCCTTGCCACGTGGGAAAAGTGCAACGAGCTGAGGGATCCTACATACAGCCACTTTGTGGATACCAAAAACTATAATGTAAGTGAAGTCCTGTGTGATTCTATAGCAGCTCATCCAGTATTTCCCATATATTTGTACAGGGTCTCAAGATGTTCTTCTACATTGCCTGCTGCATGTATGTGCTCTATCTGGGACTGCTGCTCCTGAGGGCCTACACAGAACTGCGTTCCATGCCTTACTTTGGTAAGTTCTTGGATATTTCTTGCTCTTCCCAGATGTCTTTCCACTCCTGATTTAACCCCTTTCCTCTTTGCAGACATTCGGTTAAAGTTTCTGACGCTCCTGATGCTCTTTGTGCTGTCCATCTCTATAACGGTGACCACTTGTCGCTTTGGTTTCGGCATACTGGAGGACAACTTTGTGGCCTCACTGAACACGACGTACCGGAGTTCGGCGCAGTTTATGTGCTTCTATGGGCTGCTGAACTTCTATCTGTACACCATGGCGTATGTGTATTCACCGGACGGTCGCTTTGCACAGGCCGAGTTGGCCGTTACCAAGGATAATCCAGCCATTTCCATGATTGATGATTCCGACGAGGATGTTGTCTACGGCTCCGACGAGGAGTCCCGCCGTCCACTTACCTCCGTCGTTGGCGGAGCTGGTAAAAATGATTACGACAGCGATTAACACTTAAGTCGATGCATGGAATTTCCCTATCATACTTATTTTAAACGTTAATGTTCCATTGAGTGTGCCATTTAAGGTGCATCGCATTATTTGTACAAATTATGTATTCTACAATTATAATGATAAAACATTCAGCCAAGAGTTTTCGAAGTTGTAAACGGACAGAAGTAAAACAAAAGACAATTAAAGTATATTTAATTATTTGTTGTAAAGCGAATGAGTTTTCATCCTAAAAGTATGCAACTGCAAACTTAAGGAGTTACCAAAGGATCTCGAAGGTTTTAGAGCCAGTTTGATTTGATAAATATTTTAGAATTGGTTTTCACGGTTTTCGAAAAGATTCCAGTCTTCTTATCAACAGTTTTTAGGACAATTCGATTTATATCTTTCCAATTGTTTTAATTTTAGTGAAACAGCTTTTGTAAGCGAAAAGATTTTCATTATTTTACTAGATTGTTTATTACATAATTAACACATTTCGCCAGTTAAATTGCAGGCCAACAAGTCGCCATTTAAGCCGACTCGTTAATGCCAATCTTTGTCTTGGTCAGCAGACCGCTGTCGCCAACATCGGCATTGTAACCAGGACGATACTTCATGCCGGGCGCCTATCAAAAAAACAAATAAAGAAATCAGAATTACTTCAATTTGGAACTCTAGACTCTAGACTCACGTTGAACCAGACATCGCGCCAGATTTTGCTGTCGTCGGCGCTGCGCAGCAGTTCGGGCACGTCGAAGCGTGGCACATTGAAGTAGCTCATCAGATCGGGCTTTTCGTGGCAGTACTTGATGCGAGCCTCGCACCAATCGTTCTCGAGATGGAAGCGCCAGTCGAGCTGCTTCTTGTTATGATGATCCTCCTCGAACTGTTCGAAGTCCAGACGTTCGATATCCTCAACAACGACCTCAGCTTCGCCGCCGGACGACCAGTCGTAGATGAGAAGCTCGGCATGTCCAGAGATATCCTTCAGATACTGCTGCTTATACAGCGTATCCAAGTCGCGCAAATATTCATCGGTGAATGCCTTTGACTTCACCTCATGTTCCACGTTGCGTGCCTTGATCTGGCGCTGAACAGCGCTCACTGGCAGATCCAGATAGATGACCAAGTGTGGCTTGAGTAGCTCATTGATGGTGTTTTGGCGAATCTCATTGTAGACCGAGCGTGCGCCACGGGACACGTAACCCGCACGGTACATGGCCTCCATGAAGACGAAATCGGAGTAGGGACTGCGCTCCAAGACGACGCCCTGACCGGTGGACAGGATGTGCTGTAGTGCATCGATATACTGGGAGTATTTCAGCATATACATGCGAATCTGGAAAAGGGCAGCCAGATCATGCTTAGGATTTTTGCAGAAATCACGGACATCAAAGCTGCGACAGCTTGGGGGCAGCTCGGGATCCAATTTGCGCATATCAAAGCCATATGGATTGATGTACAACAGATCTAGATCGACGGCTGGAAAGTAAAGCATATCCAGCTCCGTGGCCAGCTCCTGGGCAAACTTTGTCTTGCCCGCGGCAATGGGACCCTCAACGCAAATGACTTTGGAGTTCTCATCGAAGCGTTTGGAGGTCTTGTCGAACAGTGAGTTTACGAAACTGTACTTCTTCGTCTTGTATGGATAAGGCGCCACCTTGGGCACACGAGGACCGCCCCGCATCGTTTTACCGGAAATGTTGCACTTCTGCATGAAGGCGGCGGGCAGCGCATTTGTCTGTGCCTGCAGCAGGGCAGCTGGTGCAGTGGCACTGCGGCTTACAAGCCGCGCCAGGCCAACACGAAACACGGCAGTCATGCTGTAAACACAAATATCAGTAAATAAATGTTTCAAACCGAATTCAGAGCAATTTTGTTGGCATTTCTTGGTGTCTGCTGTTACATCACACGAGCGTTCAATTATTCTCTCTCACAATTTGCGGCTTAAGTGGTCGCTTTGTGTATCAACTATGTTGCAGCTGCTGAAGAAGAGCCACGCCCACAATAGCATTTGTCCAAATGTCTTTTACTTTTACCAATAAGCTTATTTACTCACTTTTACAGCAAAAATCTAAAATCTATCCAAAAACAATTTCGGCCAGGTGTTTGGTGTTGGTTAACGTCAATGTTTTGTACGCTGGCCAGCACTAGAAAAAAAGGAGCTGTCAGCTGTGTTTAATATTAATATTTATGTGTATAATTAGTAAGTGATTAATAAAAGCGACCTTGTATTTAGTGTCAGCATTAAACAGAATATTTTAATTAACATTTACACTGTTTACATTTTGGCACCGCTTGTTTATATTTAGATAGCTTGACAACCCTGCGCGTAACCTCGCTGCATTTTGTCACTTAAATACGCTCGCAACTGGCCAACAACATGAACAGTAAAAACATCAATTAAAACTGTTTGCAAATTCGTTCTAAATCAAGACAACTATTTGGAAAGTACGAGAATTATTTATTAAAGTAAGTAGAGTGTTAAAAATTGTAGTCAGTCCACGCAATTTTCATTTCCCACAGTTACGCAACTTGTAGAATTTACTCGTGACACAGATACACAAATATTGAACTGATGCATTTAATTTCCAGGAATTATCAGAATGGGTAACACAGCGATCACCAAAGTCCAAATGGAGGCATCCAAGCGGATGGCTGGAGGTACTCCGCCACCGGAGTGTCCCATGCACCAGAAGCACGCCGAAAACACATCTGCCTCGGCCGTTCCTCCACATCCTAAAATGACGTCGGCTTCTGAGTGTCCCATACAGCATGACAATAGCGATGTGAACCCTTTGAATATGATGCCACCGGCTAACCAGCAGCCGGCTAAAGACCAACCCTTCCCATTGCCCACAGACCGTCAGACATCGACTATACCAAAGGTGACCGAGGATGGCAGCGTTCAGTTCTGGCAATATCCTAGCCAGCAAATGTTCTGGAACGCCATGTTGCGCAAGGGTTGGCGCTGGAAGGACGAGGATGTGTCCCAGAAAGATATGGGCGATATTATTCGAATTCACAATGCCAACAACGAGCAGGCATGGCAGGAAGTACTTAAATGGGAGGCGCTACACGCCAAGGAATGCGGCAATCCACGCTTGAAAAGCTTCGGTGGCAAGGCCAAGGATTTCAGTCCTCGTGCTCGCTTCCGCAGTTGGCTGGGGTAAGGAAAGGAAAGTTTAATTAATCAAACTGTGAATTCAAATTCATATTTGCAGCTACGAGTTGCCGTTTGATCGTCACGATTGGATTGTAGACCGATGTGGCAAGGATGTACGCTATGTTATCGATTACTATGACGGCGGTTTGATCGATAAGGACTACCGCTTTGCTTTGTTGGATGTGCGTCCGGCGATGGATTCGGTTGACAATGTCTGGGATCGCATGCGTGTGGCCTATATGCGCTGGAAATACGAACTATTGGGAAACTTTAAAGACGCCGGAAACAGCAAAGTGCCTGCTGGTAGCGATTAAGTAATATTTCTTATAATGTAAACTCAACTAAATTAATCGAAATGCATAATGACCGTTACACAGTTTTGGCTGCACTGCTGTCTAAAATACATATATATAATTCTGTTAAAAAAACATGCTCGTGTTTTCATGAACAGCTGCTTTCTGGAGAAATGTTTCATGCATTGGTGATACATGGTGGTATTATTAACAAGGTGACCTTCAGTGCATACGTCACATTATTGCTAAATGATCGTTACACAGTTTAGGTAGCACTGGTTTTTGGCACGCACTTATTACTCGCTGACAGCTGTTAAAACAATCAAAAAAGCTTTAGCCCCCTTTAATTTTCAAGTAAAAACAACTTTTTAATTCGGTCAGAAAAAGCTTCGCATAAAGCTTTATAGTATTCTTATGGAAAAATTTTCCATGCACTGACTGTTTATTCAGTATCTCCAGTGTTGTACAGTGCATGTGACTGGCTCCGCTCTTGCGTCACGTAATCGTGCCATACGTCGTAAATTGCTATAGGTGGAGCTACAAAACGTCGCTCCAAAGAACAGTCATAAATGTTAGCTGCCAGAATGCGTTTCGTGCAATATTTGCGTAAAGGTGACCTCGCCAAAAGGCTTGGCCTACTTGCCGATGATCAAAAGTCTTTGGTTGAGCTGGCTGGTGTTGAAGGGCTGCCCTGCGATCTGAAGACTTTGATTGCACAAAGTCCAAATCTGGAGGAACTGGCACAAAAGGCTCAGAAGCAACCCAAGCTTGAAATAAACGATGACGTCACCTTGCTGCCACCACTCACGGATCCAGGCAAAATCATTTGCATTGGCCTTAATTATCAGGATCACTGCGACGAACAAAATAAACCAGCCCCCAAAGAGCCCATGTTCTTCAGCAAGTACAACAACACTTTGGTCGGCCCCCGAGATAATGTGATAGCGCACAAATCTTCAGAGGTAAGCAGATAAGAGACTTTACACGACATTGTATGCCCTTGCAGAGGGTATAATGATTTAGTGATAAAGTGAATAAATAATTATTTTTGTATTTTTATCAGAAAATCGACTGGGAAGTCGAGCTCGTGGTCGTTATTGGCAAGGTGGCCCGCAAAGTGGCCAAGGAGCAGGCTTTCGACTACGTCTTTGGCTATAGCGTTGCTCAAGATATTTCGGCTCGGGACTGGCAAAAGGAGCGCAATGGTGGACAGTTTTTGATGGGCAAATCCATGGATACCTTCTGTCCCCTCGGCCCGGCTGTGGTGCACAAGAGTTTGATCAAGAATGTGTATGATCTGCCACTCAAGACCTGGATCAATGGCGTGGAGAAGCAGAACGGTAACACTGGCAACATGATCTATAAGATCGACGATGTCATCAGCAGGCTGACTGAGTAAGTATATGAAATCTGGGGTAGCTCAAAACATGAACTAAACTTTTATTTGTTGCCAGATCGATTACCCTGTTGCCTGGAGACATTATCTTGACCGGCACACCAAAAGGTGTGGGCATGCACCGCAGCCCACCAGAGTTTCTGAAACCCGGAGATGTCATCAAGACGGAAATTGTTGGCCTGGGCACAATGTGCAACAATGTTGTGGCATAAACAAAGCTCAACAAAAGTATTGTTAATAATTGTTTTTTAAATAAACATTGTTATGCATTTAATCAATAAATCAATTACACTTTAAATGACTTCGATTTGGTTGCAAAGTACTCGTCGCGCTTGTGGTAGGGAGCGTAGGGATCATCGATGTAATGCTTGGGACGCCTCCAATAACTCGTTACCATTTTGTCCAGCAGCCAACTTTGTGTGGCATTGGTAAACACATGCTGGCGTAGTCGGCGTCTTAGTTCCATTGACTTCTTGAACATTTTCTTATGGCGGCCAGAATGTGTTCTGATCCAGGCCCCCCAATCCAAGCGCTTGAAACGCTTCAGCACCGCCTTCACTGTCTTCCGCTTGCCTTTGATGAGCGAGAACTTTGTGACGCTGCGCGACGGTAGAGCTGTCAACGCCGGCTGCTGTAACTGCAATAACAAGGGATTGGGTGTAGCAGTCAGGCTGCACGCAGGCAATATGTTTGCCCTGTTTTGGACTGGAGCAGATGCTTTCATTAATTGGCTGAAGTAGGCGCGCTGTGTTTGTTGCACCGCAACTGCCGGAGCCGCACGGCAAACATTCCGAAGTGCTTAAAATTTAAGTTAGAAATTTATGTACATTTGATATATATTTAAAAACAGACACGGCTTACCACCAGTAACTAGTGAACGGAGCATATTTTAGCTTTTAATTCATTAAAATGTTGACCAAAATAATTTTTTTGGTACACAGTCGCGTAACAGTCTAGATCGATCAGCTGTGCGGCATTAACACATGCTCATGTTTTGCTAGTCACAAATTACGGCGTATTCTAGTGATGGTAGCTAGGAAAGTATATCGCATAAACCAGTGCTGCTGAAATCAAATTGGAAAATTTAACAGCTGAATCGAAACAAGCAGAATATTATCTTTATAATTATCTCATATTTATTATATTTTAAACAGGAAAGACTGATTGTTTCCAAATTAGTCGCCATATATTTAAATTTATTTGTACGATAATTTCTTACATCACTAGCTGGGGTATATTCGAGCAGAAATGTTTTAAAATCCATTTAGTTTTATATTTTGTATTTTTTTATTAAGCTCGTAGCTAGCAATAGTCTAGAATAGAGTCAATTGAAATTTACAAATTTCTGTAAGTATATTTATTATAAGCACACATGCAAATTCTCCCCGACACAAATGCACGAATGGAAGAAGCTGGAAGTAATCGATTGCCATTCATATGTAAACGTGCGAATCACGTAGACGGCAAGGGGACAACCAGTCGGTATTTGTCGTTGGAGAGAAATTGGGCAGGAAAATTCTTAACGCCGCCGGTCAGGGCCTGCAGCAGACACCATCAAGTGAAATTATCAAAATTCTTTGGCTACATAATGTATCGTCTAGCAGTTATAGAACAGTGCAAGTGTGCCGTGCAGGTAATAAATGAAATCAGCTCGTTTCGGTGACGTCGCGGTGTGCTTTTCCCCCCGCACGCACCCACAAACAAAAACCAATTGCAAAAATATACAAGTGAACATGTTATGTCATCTAGCAAATGCAGTTAATATGCAAAAAATGTCCAAAATTCCAGCCAAGCAGAACGTGCTGACAACCAGAGAGCATTTCAGTGTCCAATACGAGTCCTTTGCTTCTCTCTTTCTAGCGTACTCTGCCCCCAACAGGCCAAAGACATTACAGCCACAACAGAAGTCATGGCGGTAATGGACAACACCAACATAGGCACAAGAGTAGCCTGCCCCCACCACCTCATCTACGCGAAGCTGGCTTTGGCAAAGTGATGCTCCTACTGACACCACTGGCTGCTGTCGGCGGCGTCATTACCTATGCCAAGTAAGTAGCTGTGTAGACCAACTTACCCTCGAGATACTTTCATTGTGGAAGGAATGCTTTGTAGATACGACAAAGGTTTCCGCGATATGGTTGAGAAGAATGTGCCTGGTGCTGGATCGATCATTAAAGTTACCCTCAGGGAGGAGCCGCCGTTCCAGGATTTAACAAAAAGTGTAAACGAACAGTACGACAAAGTTAAAGCGACTTTCAACGGCGTTTCCGATTCGGTCAGCTCTGTTACCAACAAAGTAACTGGCTTCTTTGGTGGCAATAGTGCTCCCGAAGTTCCATCCTCTGCCAAACAGTACGATCAAAAAAATCAGCGCTCTGAATCGGAATCACCAAAGGCCAAGTCAACTATCCCAGCTGCTAAGAGTCCGGAGCCGAAAGTGGCCGCCAAACCAGCGCCAGCGGCAGCAGCAGCTGCTCCCCCAGCTCCTAAGCCAAGTCCACTGCCACATGATGTTGTAGAACTGGAGAAGGCTATTGAACTGTCGGCTCAACTGGCAGTCAAGGAGTACAATACGGCCATCGGGGTGTTGAAGAAGTAAGTAAATATTACCTAGGTAACTACGATATACTTATGCCTGTGCTATTTTTCAGGTTCAACGAGGATGTGCGCCATGTTGTGGACAAGGCGGTTGAGCACGGTGAAAATACGCTCTGGCGAACACTCAAGAATCGGGCGGGAGCCCGTGACTCAGCTGTCTCGACAGCTGAACGTGCAGCTCGTGATGCGCAGGAGAAGATTGGTAACATCGTGAAGAACTAACTCCACTTTAAGTTGGATTATATTCCTCCCTTTTGCTTTCAGAGCGTTGTGAGCTTGCTTTGAGCAAGGTAGTCACGAGCGACAACCAGGAGAAAGTGGAGCAGGTGCGTAACAAGATTAAGAAGCTCGTGGAGCACATTAGTCAAGTCAAGGATGAGCTCTACAGACAGAAGGATACGGCGAGCGTCTCTGATAAATATTGGCGCAGTGTGGAACAAGCACGAAACTATTTCATCGATGAAATCGAGTCCATCTTCCCTGGTCTCAATCTAACCGATAAGAAATTGAATCTATCCAAGGAGGATTTGGATTTATTCATTCTGCATGCTTACTCCCACGTGGTGGCATATCAAAAGGAGCTGCAGCGTCTGCAAACTGATGGTGAACTGCGTCTCAAGCGTGCCATTGACTCCTTGAAGGGTGACAATAGCTCCACCGCATTGCGTGCCCAACTGGAGTATCATTTGGAGGCGGAAAAGCGCAAACTGGCCGTCGAGAATCAAAAGAAGATATTCCAAATCCATGCCGATGCCGACAAGCAGCTGCGTCTGCAGCTCAAGAAACAAGCTGAAGCACACACGGATCACATCAAGGATATTGTGGCTCAAAGGGAAACGGATTTGACTCGCAACTTCAAGCGCGAACTGGATGATAAGTTGGCTGCCGAGAAGGCCAACTACAAGCTCCAACTGGCTGCAATGCTGGGCAAGCTACGCGGCATGGATACTGCTCTGGCAGGTGAGTGATAGAAGCAAAACAACTGCATTGTCACCTGTTTGTTTGGGCTGACAAAACATGCGAGTGTCACGCGATTATCTAATCTACGTGATTCGATCGTTTCACTGTTTGAAATAAGTTGTTAGATTTATTATATATTCTATTTAACTTTCTAACGCTGCTTAAGAAATTGAGGATGAATTTAAAGGTATTCTCAGATCATACACAGAGCAGACAGTTATTTAATCCACTTTTTTGTTAACTTTCCACAGAGCGAGCTGAAACGGAGCGTTCGGCCAATCAGGCCCAGGCCTTGTGGGCAGCCTGTCAAGCTCTCTGGGCTTCGGTGCGCACTGCCACGCCAGGTGTGCACTACAAGGAGAAGCTGCGTCCTTTGAAGAACGAGATCAGTGCAATTGCCAAGGTGGCAGGTAATTTCATAACCGTTTCAACTTGTTGGATATAATCTAGTTTTTGATTTCTTTGGCAGAGGGTGATGAGCTGGTGACTGCTGTGCTCAACAATATGCCCAGGGAGGCGCAGGAGCGTGGTGTGTTCCCCGAGGATGCATTGCGCGAACGTTTCCTGAACGTGGAGCGCATTGCACGACGCTTGGCGCTGGTGCCAGAGAATGGAGGAAGCCTTCCTATTTACTTTCTCTCATTTTTGCAATCACTGTTCATCGTGCGACCTGATAACCCCATTTCCAGGGATGAGTTGGACAACAAGCCCTTTGACTATAATAAATTGGATACCTATGACATATTGAACAGAGCTAGGTAAGGGAACAATACAACGTCCTGATTAGCGTAGTGAAACCCTTACCCTCTTCCTCTCTCTTACCTAATGAACTTTATTTGATTTCCCAGGTATCATGTGGATCGTGGTGACTTCTTGCAGGCGCTGAAATACTTAAACCTGTTGGAGGGCGCGTCTCGGGAAGTCGCCAACGATTGGATGAAGGAGACCCGTCTGATGTTGGAGACCCAACAGGCGGCCAACACACTGATGGCTCATGCCGCAGCGAGCGGTTTGTTGTATTTGTAGATTATGTTTTCCCCTAAACGTCATCTCCTTTTAGTTTGCAAATGATTTGTTGTAATTTCACTCAATTGAAAAAAGTCAAACATTACAAAAAAAAAAAAAAGATTACTTAAAAAAACACAAACATTGATTGTTTTAGATGCAAATATACAAATTTTAAATATATATACATATAGAGTTATAGGCGCCCCTGACCAATGCTGAAGGAGGCAATAAAACGATCTGTAATTGAATTTAAGCATAAGGATTTACAACTTTATTTCGCATTTTTCCTAATTTTTGTATTTCACTCTCGATAAGATCACCCGGCTTTAGGAAGCTAGATGGAGCCCGAAAGGCGCCGGCACCAGCTGGCGTTCCCGTTAAAATGATGTCACCAGGACAGAGGGTCATGAACCTGCAGGAACAGGATCATAAATAGTATTAAATCCTATGGATTACTTTATTCTACTCACTGGGATAGTCGGTGTATGATGTAGTCGATTTTAAAGATCATATTCTTTGTGTTGCCGCATTGTCTCTCCTCGCCATTGACTATCGTCTTGATCCACAAATTGTTCACATCAGGCACATGACATTTGTGCACAATAACCGATCCCAATGGACAGAAGGTATCCATGGATTTACCCAACAACGTTTGACCACCCAGCAGAACATTCCAATCCCGTGCCGTTATATCCTGAGCAATCATATAACCAAAGACACAACTCATTGCGGAAACCCGAGGCACATTACGGCACTTGGCACCAATGACTACGGCCAGTTGGCAGCCGTAATCAATGCGCTTGGCTATTTGATGAGCTCGTATGTTGTCCAGGGCTCCAGTAATTGAGGTGTTGAATTTTACGTAAAATTCCGGACATTTTGGTATGCGAATGTTTTGCTCGTTACAGCTATCATAATAATTGCACGTTATGCCAATGATTTTAACCGGCGCATCAATGGGAGGTAAAAGCTTGAGATCCTCCATCACATCTTCCACATCCATGAACTGTGAGCTATCGAGAAGACTGTCCATGCAATACCTTTGCTGTATGAACTGGACCATGTCTGTCGCGGCACAAGTGACATTTGATAATTCAATCATTTTGGTACCATTCTCAGAGACCATGCCCAATCTCTTGTTCGTATCACCAGATCTTATGTACTGAACAAAACGACATTTTGGTCTATGGTATTCGTTGTGGCAGGAGGAGATGATGGATTCCAATGGATTGCCCCTTAAGGCATATCGATCCAATGGTGCCGCTTTAGCATGTATTCTCGCGAATCCCAAGTGATTCCGCAGCAAAGATACTGCAGCTTTCATTGTTTCCGTTTCATGTAGTATTTTTCTCAATTATGACTAATGCTGTTAAATTTATATAGCGCGAGCGTTAGAAACCAAAGGGAAAATGCACCAAACTTCGTGAATATATAATTTATCTATGTAGCTATAACTGAAATTTAGTCTTAGGAATTTGAAAATTGAATCAAAACTAAATAATTTCCATAATACACTGGCGTGAAATACATTTGCAAATACACAGATATAGCTCGGATAGCTTGGATCGATAACATTGCAACTGAAGAATCGTAATTAATTTATATTTATTTAGTAATATCTTCCTTGCATACTTGCTTGCAGCTCGCAGATCTGAGCTTAAATATTGCGCCAAACATTTCGATAGGTCAGCCAATTACCAATATGTCGATACTCACAGCACGCTCTGATGTTTTATTTATCGATATTTATATTCATTATGATTAATTTGAATTTATTTTTTTACATTCACTTTATTTTAACAAATAACTAATCTCAAGCTGTGTGTATATAATAAAAAACGAAAATTGTATGTGAAAAATAATTGTTTGCAAGTTTATCGAAATCTTGTTGTTGGCGATTATTTAAGAACAACCCTAGTCAGCTGTTACTGTTGGTTGGTTTTCGATTAGAATTTTGCAGTGCAAAATTAAAAATTAAAACATTTAAACAGTAGGTCAATTGAAATAACGACAATAAACACAATTGTCTTACATACGATCAACATGTCGATGCTGGCTAGAAAATTGGGACGAACATTGGTGCAGGTAACAACTTGGCTCTGAATTGCACAGTGCTTACATAAACACTTGCTAAGCGCTTTGCCGTAGTAGACAACGACGTCGACGTTCTCGCGGTCACTGCGCGAAAGCAGCGCAGATGCAGAAAAAATTTTTGAGGTTAAAATCCTCGCAAGATTGGAAATGTTATTAACCGAGTTTATTTCTTTGACAGCAGGCGGCAGCGGTGCGCAGACTGCATGTGTCGGCGGCGCTTGCAGTTGGGGTATGTATACAACATAACACCTAAGAAATGTACATTAGCTAACAGTTTGGGTTATTTTACAGGATGCCCATAGCGCAAATAGAACCACCTGCACTCTTATACCCGGTGACGGTGTCGGTCCCGAGTTGGTCTACTCCCTGCAGGAGGTCTTCAAGGTGAGTGCCTAACAAAGTTTCATATGGTTATTTAATTTAAAATATTTCAATTGTACTGGGCTTAGGCAGCAAATGTTCCTGTGGACTTTGAAGCGTACTTCCTGTCGGAAATTAATCCCGTACTGAGCGCCAAGCTCGAGGATGTTGTCTCTTCCATTCAAAAGAATAAAGTTTGCATTAAGGTAAGTAACCAAAGTCAATTATACCATGCTCTGTATAAAGAAATTCCACTTTCTCACCATAGGGAATCTTGGCCACGCCCGATTACAGCAACGAGGGAGAACTTCAAACGCTTAACATGAAACTCCGCACAGATCTGGATTTGTATGCCAACGTGGTGCATGTGCGCTCCTTGCCCGGCGTTAAAACCCGTCACTCGAATATCGATACGGTCATCATTCGTGAACAGACCGAAGGTGAATACTCAGCTTTAGAGCATGAGTCGGTGCCCGGTATTGTGGAGTGCCTGAAAATTGTTACTGCCAAGAAATCGATGCGTATTGCCAAGTTTGCATTCGATTATGCCACCAAAAATAACCGCAAGAAGGTCACAGCTGTACACAAGGCCAACATCATGAAATTGGGCGATGGTCTGTTCCTGAAATGTTGTGAGGAAGTCTCGAAACTGTATCCTCGCATTGAATTCGATAAGATGATTGTCGACAATACAACCATGCAAATGGTTTCGAATCCCAATCAATTCGATGTTCTCGTTACGCCCAATCTATACGGTGCCATTGTGGACAATCTGGCATCCGGTTTGGTCGGCGGCGCTGGCGTCGTAGCTGGTGCTTCCTACTCAGCGGAGACGGTGGTGTTTGAACCGGTAAATAAATGAATTACAAATGGATTGCGGTAACTAATACAATTTATTTACAGGGCGCACGTCACACCTTCGCCCAGGCTGTAGGCAAGAATCTGGCTAACCCAACGGCAATGTTGTTGTGCGGCACAAAGATGTTGCGTCACATCAACTTGCCCACGTACAGCGAAGTTATACAAAATGCCATCAATCAGGTGCTCAAGGACGGCAAGGTGCGCACCAAGGATTTGGGTGGACAGTCAACAACTGCAGACTTTACCCGCTCTGTCATTGCCAACCTGCACTAAGTCAAAAATAAGGGGCACTTATAGCCACAAATAATAGCAGACCAAAATTTTTAGGATCCCCCAAATCTTTTTATTGTTTATAGTTATTGTCTAAAAATTTTGAAGTGTAAAATGCGTTTCAAATTTTTAGTTTTAGCTCTTTTAATTCACTCATCCATCTAGTGTGCTTGTCTCCCATATCCAATTGTATAATTTGAGTATTATTTCTGGCGAATATTTAAGTTTAGTTCAATTACCTCGCCCTCCGCCCCTACACTAAAACTATTCATAGTGTTACAAATTGGCCGTAAACTTTATTATTTCCTTTGTGATTATACATGTATTATAATTTTTTAAAATGCAAATCTCGAATTACTTTCGAATTTTGCTATCAACTTGCATCAATTAACTAATTTAAAACTCAAAAGTGTAACGAGAATTATTTATATCAACCACAAATGGCGAGAAAGACCTTCAAAATAAATAAAATGTTATAGGCCAAGACAACAGTGTTGGCTAAATGAATTATAGCCGTCTTTTCCTCTTAAGTTGAAGAACAATTCACATATAATTTACCAAAAAGAAAAATACAAAGAATTTGAACAACATTTGAAATTTCCCAAGCTACGAGCCTTTCGGCTTGGCCAACTCTATAAGCCTCGGTGATGCCTTGGCCTTGAGTGCTGCCGGCGATATGGCAAATGGATTCTCACGTATGTGCGTATTCTCAAACTCCTTGGGTTCGGCCAATTCCTTGATGCGTTGTGATGGCTTGTATTTGAGTGCATTCGGCGAAATGGAGAATGGATCGTCCTTGACATCGCCAGCCAAGTTGGCTTCGTTCTTGGCCAGCGGCTGCGCCATTTCCTTAATGCGTTCACTCGCTAAAAGTTGGTGAATGTTACACTTATAGTTGACCTTTAGTGGGTATGAAAGAAGTACTTACGTTTGTAGCGCAGCGCACTGGGCGATACCTTCTCTGGTTCCTCGTTGGTGTGAACATTCAGACGAGTCACTGGCTCAGCCATTTCCTTGAGGCGATCCGATGCCTTGTAGGCCTTCATGCCAGGTGTTAGTTCCCATTCGGGCTTCACGTCCTCCTCTACCACCTTGGGACGTGACAATTTCTTCAGTCGTCGTTCACTGAAATCTCCCGCTTTGCGCTCCTGTGGATGGAATTTAGAGGAGTTTATGGAATTCAAGATATGTACCATTTAATTATGTTAATTTATAACTTACAGGCTTAGGAGGTTTCTCAGGAACCTTGGGTTTCGCCAGATTAGCAATATAGGCAGCTTGCTTCTTCTTCTCTTTCTCCGTAGGTTTCTTCTTTTTGACACTGCAAAACAAGCTTGGTTAACAAGATAAAGCCAAGATGAGGAACAAAAAACTTACGGTTTCTTTAGAGGCTGCAGGTTGCCCAGACGACTGTAGAGGGACAAGTAGCTGGAGCGGAGCCAGCGATTCAAAATGCTCTCACCAATCTTGTCGCCAATCTCAATGGAATGTTGCCGACGATGGAGTAAACGTCGTACTGTGGGCAATGCCAATTGTTCGGTACGTGTATTACTGGGCTTATCAGCGGACACGATCTCGATTGTTTTCTTAAAGGGACAGGCACATTTGGGCAGAAAGCGACTCCTTGGTCTAAGTGGTGTGGCCAATTCCATAATTCGCTGGCTCTTCACGAAATGATTCTCGTGTCGCTTGTAGAGCTCTGTTAGCTCCTTGGAGATGTCCTTGATGAAACATTGGGCATCATAAGGTATGGGATTTCGTATGGGACAACAATCGGGACGAACGCTGTCGGCCAATTTAAGATTGGTTGTCAGCTCGGGACTTAAATCACATTTCAAACGTTTCATGGCCAAAGAATTAGCGTATTTTCTAATAACTTTTTTTTTGACTCTTTAAATAATATTTTTTCTTTTTTTTTTTATTATTTTCACTTTACAAAAAATTTGATTGTCATCTGCGTTGAAGCAAACTGACGTTAAAAGTCTTTGACTAAGCTACAGAAAAGCTACTAGATCACATTTTGGCTTGAAAAACAGTAATCATGTTGGCATTGCTTTTGTATAATCAATTAAGATAAACTAGTATTCTAGAAACCAAAACAACACAATTTGGATTTAGAATATTAAGGGACTCAAACATCTGAGATGGGAAACATTTTAAAATTGGTTGCGATTGATTTGGGCAGCTGTCTAGAGTTTAAAAAACAAAGAATTTTGAAAATATCTTGTCATTTGGCTGAGATATGATAGTTCAAAGACAACCAAAACAATCAAATTTTGATTTAGAATATTAAGGGACCCAAACATCTGAGATGGGAATGATATACTTTTTTTGAGCTCGTTATGACTGGGACTATCGATTGGCATTTTAATAATTCAATATTTTGAAAAAAAATTTTTATCGATTTTTTTTAAAATATGCAAAGGGGTAACATCATAAAATTTGTCAAAAATCGACAAATTTTGAAACATTTTAAAATGGGTTGCGATTGATTTGGGCAGCTGTCTAGAGTCTAAAAACAATAAAAAGAGTAAGAATTTTGAAAACATCTTATTATTTGACTGAGATATGATAGTTTAAAGTTGAAAAGGAAAGTGCATTTTAAAATATGATATGCTCCGTCTGTGGTAGATGAGATAACTTGTTATATGTATTATAACGCATAACTCATTACACACTAATTTATTCACTACAGTCTCTTTAAACTACAGACTGACCAAATAGTATACCCCATGCCATTGTTTAATTCGTGGGTGTCCAAAATAAAATGCACAATTTGGCTTTTTATATTTTATTAAATTTTTATTGACAGTATTTATCAAAATACTGATAGCTCCATGTTCACATCATTACAAGTTAATAGTTGTTGTTTTGTTGTTGTTGTGGTTGTTGTTGTTGTCATTTTGTAAGTACGTTCTTTAGTTGATTTGTTGCCATTATAAGTACATACGTTCTATTTGCTCTCATACATATACACAAATCTAATCTTTTACTTCTGTTTTAGTTTTTTTTTTATTTGCTTTAATTTTTCTTTGTATTTTTTTTGATTTTTGACATGTTCTTTTGTTGTTTTTGTTGTTGTTTGCAACAATTGCAAATTAATTGGAAATCAGCACATGTTGTTGTTGTTGGCATTCAATTTGTTGTGGAAACAGAAGAACGTTTTGATTTTGAAATCAATATCCATGATTTATGGAATCCATAATATAATTTTAGCATACATACACAAATATATATATAATATATAAGTATAAGTACAATAAATTTAAATTTATCATTTACTAAGTTGACATAAATTTTGCTAATGTAATTTGTTAAATCTTTTTTAATTTTTAATCGTCATTTTATCCTTTCATTTTCCCATCAATGTGTTTTAGAAAACCCACTTTGCAATCCATCATCATCTTTAGATATTTGATTTATTTATTTACACCAAAATCACATCAAATTATAATTGCAATTTTCTATTTAACTTAATTTGATTTTCTTTTCTTTTTCCAATGCTTCCAAATACGTATTATTCTTGATATTGATTATGGAATGTTTTTTTTCTGCTTTTATTTTTGATTTTGAAATTTTTTGTTTACAGCATATCGTATACAAATTTCTTAATAATAGTTAAATCTTCAATATCCGGGAGTTAAGACAAACTTTTCGGTCTGTCTTATTTTTAAATCGAGTTTTATTATAGGTTTTTATATTACCGAAGGGTTTCCTTATGTACATATACTATATGTAAGTACATTATAATTTTTGGTATTCAAAATGTTTCCCTAGACGTTCCCTAGACTTATTTTGGTTTCTAAATAATTTCCATTTATGCATATTCATTGTTTTATTCATACAATAGCCGAGTTGATTTTTTTGTTTTGAAATTTTCGAGTTGTTTTCATCAGTTTTCAAATAAATTTTCTTGTTTGGTCCCTGAAGCTGTTGAGTTTAGATTAACGATAGCTTTACTCATATGTGTTAGTTTGTTTCTTATTTTTCCCTTCTAAACAGTTCTAGAACATTAGTACCTTAGTTTTTGTCCAAAAGTGTTGTTTTTTAAGTGGGTTCAACTGAATGAAATTATAAGTAAAAGTTTTAATTCAAAACAAAAATTGTTCTCGACGAGTTTTATACAAATTCTTTGCCAATTTGCCAATTCGCAGTTGCTATTTGCTTTTGTTCATTGTGAAAATGGAGCAAATATTGACAAAATATGTTGATCAATATTTACTTTGGGCTATTGATTAGTTTATAATAACTGTCCTAGCCATAGATTACTATGGCATTTAATTGTAATTGTAAGTACAAGTATGTGAATTGTAAATGTTTATTATCATTTATAATCATATTGCTGCAGATCCGCATGACTGTCTTTTAAATAAAAGCCTCTGTGTTTATATAAATAAATTTAAAATAAAATGGTAACGATATGAAATAAAAAATGCAATTGTTGAACTAAAATATTTTTGTTTTTATTCATAAACATTTTCAGCGTAAATATATAATGAATATTTATATAGAGATGTTTATATATATATTTAAATCTTTTTTTTTTCGTTTAAAACATAATAAGTAAATAATAAAAATAACGAAAATCATTAACTTAAAGTTTTATTATAAGTAAGTGTAAATATAACAATTATGCACGCTGAACAAACTTTTTAATTTATTTAAATCATTAAATATAACTTAAATCAAACATATTTTTTTTTTTCATTTTGCTTTCCTAACCAAGGTGTAATTTTTTTTTTTTAGATTTTTGTGAAATGTTATTGAATCACTTAAGAAAATTATGTGTGTTTGTTTTTTTTATTTATCGAAAATATGTAATTTTCTAATTATGTAAAATAATATACATAGAATTTACATATTACATTTTCGCTGTAAAGAACTAAACATAATTTTCAATAAATATTTCTATGGAATTTTTGCATGGAAATAATTTGTTGATAAAATTATTATTAAATATTTGCATGCTTGTCTGCTTTGACTTAAGTTTTTATCTTTGCTATTGTTGTTATCTGTACTTATGGGCTATTGCTAATCATAATGTGGTTTTTTGTATTTCGTTTTTTTTTCTTTCTTTATTTTGTTTATATTTAGTTAAGCTTATTGGCTGTGAAACAATTTCCAAGTTGTTTTTTTTTGTTCTACACACAAAAAAAAGGGTGAAGAAAATGATTTTGTTTTTGCTTTTATAATTGATAAATGCAAAAATAAATGAAATTTTTGCTCAAGTTTTTGTTGTTGTTGTTGCTGTTTTGTTTATATTGTACTTGCATCAGTTAAAACGCGTCTTTGTTGTTGTTTTAATAATATTTTAAATGTATTTTGTTAAAAACGAGAAACTTGATTTCATTGTAGTGTATTAACCAAGTCTGGAGTATTGTTGGTTTTCGTTTACTATTTGAATTGGTTGAAATTTGTTTGCTTTTTCGGTTTATGCCATTTTTCATTGCCAATAACTTAGAACTATTGGTTAATATGATTAATATTGTTACTAGGGCTATTGTTTGTTTTACTTTTGTTTTAGTTTTAACTGTAATAATGTGGAGTTTGTCTGTGTGTGTGTGTGTGTGTGGTTGAGTCGATAATTGAAATAAAAATTGTATTCATTTATACTTAGTATACCATATGACAAATATTTCGATCCAATGCTGCGTATACGCTATGTGTGTAAACGTATGCGTATACGTAATGCAAAGCACGCTCTCTTTACTTCGATCTTGTTCTGCTTCTTTTTTCTGCTGCTGTCTATTGTAGTATGCTTGGCTATAATTGTTAATTATATTTTGTTTGTGGCTATTGTATTGGTTATTGCTATGAATTTAAGTCTGTTTGAAATTATCAGCTGTTAGTTATTGTTGTTCTGTGTGTGAGTGTGTATTGTATTATCTTTTAAGTTAATTGTTTTGTGGCTATTGCTATTTCTATTACGGATTCTATTTTAGTTTGTAGTAAGAGTAGTACTATTGTTTAATAAAATTGTTTTCGGTAATTGTTTGTAGAAAAAAGAAAAGTACAATCGACGTCAGGCTTTGTGTTTTGTTGTGTAGTTGTTGTCTTATTCATATGATCTACAACATCAAGATACTTGTTGTAAATCTGTCTTTTTTGAATAAATTTCTTGATCAATTTTTAGTTCAATTATTTTGGGCTATTGTTGTACATTGTGATGTTGTTTGTTTTGTTGGGCTATTGTTTCTTTTTTTGTTGTTGTTTTGCTTGTGTTCTTTGCATTTATCGCTCAAGTTTAACATAAAATATGGTATATTTTGGAATTTTCATTTGTTGGCACAACTTAACATTGTTTTGGTTAACTAATTTATCATTCAATGGTTTCTCGTTTCTATAACTGATTTTTAAATTAACAATATATCGTTTTTTTTATGTGATGTTTGGTTAATGTTTGATTCGGTCATTTTTATATTCCATTTCCATTTTGCAAAATTATATCTGACTTCTGCTATAAAAAAGTTATGTGCACTTATAATGATTTTTGATTTTCAATTGAAGAGTTCTCTTGATTAAATAATAATGCTCATATATATGCATATATATGTATGTATATGTATAAATTGTATTGTATATATATGTATACATACTTCTTGGCATTGCAAAGTAGTACATCAGTTTTGTTGTTGTTATAATTTTAATATACGTGTATTATTAATATTTGTTGTTGGTTGTTTGTTTGAAACAATTGCACTATAAGTCAAATGTGTTGCCCGTTTTATAATAATAATTATTATAAAAAGATGTTTAAAGAAAAATATATATATATATACCTCTCAAATATATATATATATGTAATGCTTAATAATGTGGTCTAATATATACAAAACACAAATCAAGGCTAACAACAGCGGCAACACGCCAGTCTGCTATACTCGGCTAATATACATATCCTATTCTTTTATATATATATATGTATATATGTATATGTATTTGTAAATGATAGTTAATTATAATAAGTAAAATTTTGATTTGCCTATTTTGCGTAGACTGCGCATACACATAATTAGAATAATATTTATAATAATAATAATAAGTAATAATCATAATAGTAATAATAATATGTACTAATTCATAAAAGTAGTTTATAAATTATATTATGGAGAATATAAACTCTAAGTATATATATGCACTTATATTCAGCAAATTTTGATTCATTGTTGAACAAATTATAGTTTATACACAAAGCTGAGCAATTCATTAAGCATGCTAAAAACACTTTCATCTTTTTCCTTTTTCTTTTGGATTTCTCTTTATAAACAATTACATAAACATTAGTATATATTATGTATATATATATACATATATATATATATATATTTATGGTTTTAATTTGTATATTGTACAATTATTAACTATTAATTTGTAGTGAACAAAGAATAAGTAATGTATGGGTAATCAATCTTTTTTCTCTCCGAAAAATAAAACACGTACCTGAGCGTTTTTGCATTCTCACCTGTATCTCCACCCAACAATATCTTTTGCCTGCTACTCTGAAGGTGTAGTGGACGGAGGAGGAGGTGAGAGTGCAAAAATTCTATACAATTCAACATTCTCAAGCTGTTACTCTTCACAAACCTAAACTTAGGTTGACGATCTATCAATATCTCACGCCCTTTCAGTATAATTCTTATCTTGTGTCTAAGAATGCCTTTTCTTTATGCTGTGTGTGCTGCGTGTATTGGTGTGTATGTGTGTGTGTGTGTCTCTCTCTGAATACAGACACACACAGCCAGGCATGTCTGGTTGTCTGTTGGTCTGGTATTGGTTTAAAAAATGTTTATAAACAATTTGAAATGAATGGTTTGGTTGCCTTGAGATTGAACCGAACGTCCAGCGAAATATTTGCTAAATTTCGTATATACTTTAACGTATGCTGTTTTCTTAATATAAACCGTATAATTGCACTTTATTTTTATGTCATTATTTCATTACATTTCATTTTCTTTTCTCATACTCAAGTTTTCTTTTTGTTTAGCTTATTCCTTTTTACAATGTTGTTGTAGCTTATAAACAAAATAAATGTACTTTTTTTGACATAATTTTGTATAATTTAGTTTTATAAAATGTTTATCCATTTTAATTTGGTTTTTGACTGATTTGCTTTATTTTTTTTTAGCGGTTTTCCTGTATGTTTTTAAGTAAAAAACTTTCCAAAATATATGTACAACTATGTAAGTATGTATGCTCTGAACTCTGAACTCCGAACTGTCTGCTTTAGTGATGTGCTGTAGTTGTTGTTTTTTATTTTTTTTTTAATAATTTTGAATAAATTAATCTGGCTTGTTTTTAGCCACAATTAGTGTAAGTTTTATGCTTCTATTACCAACTTGTGGTCACAGTTAAGACTTAACTTTTGTTTTGCATTGTGCTCTGTTTATTTAATTGTTGTTTATTATTATTTTGTATCCGATCATTATTTGTTATAATTCATTTTATTATAGTTAGTTTTCATTATTAATTTGTTTAGATTGAGTTGTTTTTGTTGTTGTTTTTTAATGTATGCCTAACCAACATTAGTCAGAAAAAGTTTCTTCAAAATTTTGGATTATTAATCACAGATAGTGTGTCTAATATATATGTATATATGTATGTATAATAAATATTTATGTATACTTCAAATATAAATTAATTAGCAATAAATACTTTTTCGATTTTCTTTTTTCTTTTTTTTTTTTTTTTTTCTTTCCTTTTCTTACTTTTCCACTTTGTAGAATAAACATTATTTTTATTGGTTTTCATGATACGCATACAATAATTTACTAAATTTCACTTTTGTTAATACCAAATGTTTTTGTTTTTTACTTCATACACCAAATGACAATTTTTTTTTTATCAGTATAATATAATTTTGGAATTGATATATTTTGTTACTAAACCACAACATTTATGCACATTTAAATTTTCTTTTAAGTTTAGCCAATAATTTTAATTTTTTTCTTTTAATTTTCCATGCATAAATTATAAATAAATTGTTGTTTTTTTTTCTGGTTGCTGTAAATGCTTTTAAATGATTTTTGTCTTGCTGATAATATAGTTTTGTTTTCGGTACAATTACAATTACAATTCACTAAACATTTTCACATACGCATTTTACCGACATTACCGACTTTTAAAATACATATAGTATTGTATATATAATTTATTAAACTTTTTTTTGACACTTACTAACTAGCACACAAAATATGTTTGTTTCTTTTTTTGTTTTTATTTGTTTTTTAGGTACATTTATATAGATTTTCTTCATTATCTTTTTGTTTATTTTTACGCATACATTTAGTAACCCATCGAAAGTTTTTGAAACATTGCCAAAAAATCATTATAGACATCCAAAGGGGTGAGAGTGTGTATGGAGTGTGTGTGTGTGTGTTGGCCAAAATATGTGAAAAGGTTGTTGTAAATATGTTAAACGTTTTCTTTACTTGTTGTAGAGTGTAAGTATAGAGTTTATATAGGTGTATAAGTACATTTAAATATATATATAGATTTTTATAGATTTATAGTTTGCTCAAAATGATCATGTGTTTTATTTGAGGTATACGCGTAGTGATCAAGACACACACATACATAAATATACATATATATAATATATAGAGTTTCCTTTTTATGTATTTTAGTTATCCTATAAATAGTTTAATTTTATAGCCAAATATTTAGTTTCCTTTAATGCCTAAACACATGTAATTTTCTTTCATTTATGATTGTTAACACCGAAACATTTAATTTTTTTTGTAGAATTTTTTTCTTGTTTGCTTACATTATTTTTTTTCTCTATATATGTATATTTTTTAGATTGTTATGTTTTATATAATTTTGTTGTAATTTTGATTTTAAAACTCAAATCAAAAGGGAGTACGTTTTTGATGGGATTTGCTGGGATTTTTGTTCATTTTTTTGGTGGCTTTAGTTTGTGTTTTGTGAATTTAAGCTTTTGTTTTTGGTTTGCGTATTTTTTTTTTTTTTTTGTTTTTGAATTTCTTTGATTTATTATTTATTTTGTGTGCTTTTTTTTTCATTTGTTACCTAATGTTTCGTTTTCCTCTTATTCATTTATTTAATTTGTAAATGTGAAGGCAGCTTTGTTTATTGATTTCCGTTTTTTGTATGCTTGTTTTTCTTTTTTAAGGTTTCTGGGTTTCTAAGTTTCCTCAACTTAATTTTTTTTCCTTTTTCAAATTAATGCAACGTAAATGTAATAAATGTTTTTAGTTATTTTAAAAGAATGTTTAATAAGTTTTGAACAATTTGTTTGAGTTGTTTTTGAATTTTGTCTTTACTATTTTTCGGTTTTGTGTTGTTGTTGTGTTGTTTGTTGTTTATAGTTTATTGTTGTTATTATTGTTTGTTGGCTATTATTGATCGGATATTGTAGATGTTGTTGTTGTTGTTTGTTAGTTATTGTTATTGTTGTTGTTTGCTAGCTATGGTCTTTTGCTGTAGTTATTGCTGTTGTTGTAGTTGTTGCTGTTGCTGTTGTTGTTGGGTTTCTGTCAGTTTCTATGTCTCTGGCGTCTGCTTTGCGTTTGCGAATCACATTTCAAGTTTTCTAAGTCAAGTTTTCAAAATATTGGAATGTTTTCTTTTGAGAATTTTTCTTATACAATTCGCTAGCAGGCGCTGCATAGTTTTTATTTTAATTTCTTAGGTTTTTTGGCTATTCCTTTGCTTGTAACTGCTTTATTGCTGTTTGTTGTTGATTTGTTGATGAAAAAAAAATAAAATTTATTTGATTTTCTTTTACTTAACATAAGAGAAAACGCAACTAAAATGTTTTTGTATTTTTGTTTTGTTTTTGTTGTTGTTTGATCTTAAAAAATTATGTATTTTTTGTTGTTGTTGTTACTTTGTTGTTTTTGTATTTGTTTATTTTAGAAAGTTTGTACAAGAGAATGCCTATTTGTCGATTGTCAAAAAACTAAACAATAAATATGCATAAATACAATTTGTTTATAAGTATATTTATGCATTTTTGCTTGTTGTTGCTGTTTGCTGTTGTCTTGTATACTTAACTAGAGGTGTATCTGTGTATCTTTGTGTCTGTTTGTTGTTTGTTGTGTAGTGTAAGTGTTCATTATTACATCTTAACTAACAATAAGAACTGACGCTCTTGCCTTGCCTAATGTATTTTTGTTTTTAATATGTTGTTTTTTTTATATTTAAAGTGTTTTTTGTTTTATTTTCTTGCTTTGCATTTGGTTTGCTTGAATGTTTCAGATTCAGTTTTGGATTCATTGTGAATCATTGTGAATCTTTGCCTGTACAATACGAACTGCTGCTCACCTCTCCATTTCAGCCTAGAAACTGTAGTAGTGTGTGGCAAGCGGTGGCCAAACAAGTGTTGTTGCCACCTGTTGCTGATGCGACTGCAGTTGCTGCTGCTGCTGTTGCTGCGGGCAATCGCTTGCTTGCCACCTGCTCTATAACTGCTCCTCGGTCTGCTCGGCCTTGATCTGCGCCAGTTTCTCGTGCAGTATGGAGCTGCTAGGAGAAATAGACGCTGCTGTTGTTGTTTCCGGCTCGAATTTGACACTGTTGCTGCCATTGAGATCCATCATTTTGTTGTTGCCAGCTGCAGCGGTGGCAAGTTGGGCCGAACTCTGTGATTGCTCACTCTTTAGACTGCTGACATCGGTTTCCGAGTCGCGTGACGTCATACGACTGCGACCATTGCCATTGCTGTTGCCGTTGTTGTTGCTGCTGTTGTTCTTGTTGTGCGCCAGGTCACTATTGTTGTTGTTGTTGTTGTTGCTGGTGGCATGCTCCTCATCACTGCTGGCACTGTCTGCACTAAGACGCTCACGCTTGATGTCCGCATAGGCGCCTAGAGGACTACCCGCTCGCTTGACACCCTCGGCGGGAGAACAGACAGCGTTAGCAGCAGCAGCTGCCGCAGCAGCGGCGGCAGCAGCAATATAATCATTGCTACGATTGTTGGTAAATGGCAGCGGTGTCTTCTTTACCAGCAGCTGATCCAACAGCGCATTGGCATTGACATTAACATTGACATTGCCATTGTTGCTACTGCTGTTGTTGCTGCTGCCGCTGCCACCAACATCGCTCTCACTCTTGAGTGTCTTGCGTATGATGTCATCGTACATTTTCTCCGTGTACTCATGCGCAATCGAATGTCGACCATGATGTGCATTTGGATTGACACCCAGAGGACTGCTGCGCAGCACATCAGCCAGATGTGTCTTCAGATATTCCGGATTCCGATGCAGATCTAGAGGAAAGCCGGCGCCAGCATTTGTCTGAGTCCAAAACATATTTGGCTGGAAGGACAGTTGTGAAGTGCCATCGAAAATGGGCAACTTCATGCCATTTGATGTGGCTGCAGCAGCTGCCGCTGCTGCTGCTGCTGCTGCAGCGTTGCTGTTGTTCTTCAAGGCATTGCTTAGCTTGGAGCCCCCACCAATATTATTGTGGTTGTTGGCACTGTTGCCACCCACGTTATTGCTGCTGCTGCCGCTGTTGTTGCCGGCCTTCAGTTTATCCAGCTGTATGCCTACCAAATTGGCCGCTTTATTCGCAGCTCCTGTGAGTCCGACGAGATCTGGTTGTGGTTTAGGTTCACGCTTACGTGGTCGCATCAAATGACGCTCCTTCACCTTGTACTCCAGTGTTGAGTGTGGCACACCATAATAGCTGCCAGCTCGATGCACCGACATCTCGCCACGTTGCACCGCCTTCACAGCCTCCACGAGACTATCCCGATCATAATTACGGTACTTGCCACGCTTCGGACGTGTGCCCTTTCCCGCTGCCAGTGCGGCTGCATCTTGGGCACTCAGCTGCTGCTGGTGCGAATGATGTTGGTGCTGATGCTGGTGCTGGTGCTGGTGCTGGTGATGGGCGGCATGATGTGTGGGCAGATGACTGTGATGCTGCTGTGCCAGCAGATTGGGAGAAGCACCAAATCGTGAGGTGTCAGTGCCACCAATGATTTTGGCTACCGAAATGCTTGGCTTCTTGTAGTTGCTGCCGGCGCTGTTGCTGCTGCTAACATTGCCATTGCCACCAGCAATTGCTGTGCCTCCACCACCTCCGCTGCTGCTGCACTCACTGCCGCTGGTGTTGCCATTGTTGCGTTTGTCCAGACTGGACATTAGATTGTCCTGACTGCTCTGCTCATTGAGTTTGCGCTGTATTGTCGATGCCATCATCTTCTGTATGGATGTTTGTGACGGCGACAACAGATTGCTGCTGTTGCTTTGCCTGTAGCTATTGTTGGCTGCTGCAGCGGCCACAGCTGCTGCCAGCATCGGTGAAGCAGAATGCGGACTGTGTTCGCCATTGCGATTGCTGCTGTTCAATGAGTTGTTGTTGATGTTGTTGTTGTTACTGCTGTTGATGTTGTTTATGTTGCTGCTGCTGCTACTGCTGTTGCAGTGCAGCGTGGGCGATAAATTGCCAGCACCGCTGACCTTGAAGGACGGAATCTTCAATATAGGATCATCGCAGATCTCATTGGTATCCAGTGAGGAGCTGGTCTCAGGTGTTTCAGACTTTGGTAGGTGACGACGAAACGCGGCAACAGCAGCCAGCTGTTGGCTCTCATGACTGGCGGCAACTGGATTTACTAAATTCTCATTCATAATGCCACCAGTATTGGCCATAACCAAGGACTTGACCAAATCACCCAACGTCTGCGTCTCATCCAATTTGGGCACAACACCAATACCCGCCGCCAACATCAGTGTATGCAGCAATACATTGACATCAATGGACATGCCAGCTGCTGCTGGCATGCCTTGAATCCCTGTTGGTGTTCCACTCTCTGGCCTGTTTAATTTCGGAGACATGCCCGGCTCCATGTCGTCACCCAGATCGCTGCCATTGTGCTCAGACATGTTGCTCAATTTACGCAGATGCTGCAGGCGCTGGTGTTGATCCTTTAAGCTTGAAACTGGCGTTGAGGCATTGCTGTCGGCATCGTTGCCTTCGTCCCCTGAATCATCCGCATCCACCAGCTCCAGGTCCGGTTGCAGCGACATATTGCCCATTTTATTGCGCAGTGTGGTACGTGGCAAGTGATTCTGATTGCCGGCGTATTTGCGTGTGCCCAACTTATTGGCCAGCACATCGTGCAGCGCACTGTTCAGATCCTCGTCACTGTAGCTGCGTCGTCCCGCTGGCACAGGTGTGGCACACTCCGAGAGGCCTCTGTAAATGGATCGAAAGGAAACGAAATTTAGTATTGACATTAAGTTATAGATAATTGTAAGCGAGGAAAGTGTTTTGTTTCAAATTCTTAAATAATAATAATAGTAATTATTTTTCAAAAATTTGGATGCAGAAACTATGTCATAAACTATTAATCTAATGACATTTCTTTTGTAATTTAAGTTAGGGTTACAATGGAAATCTTTTCTAAAATTACGAATAAATCTGTATGGAAATGCAGCACTAATTTAGAGTTAAGCAGCAACCGTATAAACACTGCTGGCTGTAATCAGAATTAGGTACGTCTAACTGCAGTTAGTACAGCACTGAATAAGGATGCAATTGACCGGTCAATCTGGTAGCACATTACCCCCGCCGCTTTTCCTCCTTACACACTTCTACCCCTTGCCACAATTGTGCTGCATGGCTGAATGTGTGGAGTGACTTTACTTCAAAGAGCCACAAAGAAGCTGACAAAATATTATGTTCGCTCTTTTTTCCTTCTTTTTTCGGAGCTAGCACACACATGCACACACACTCACACACTCGTAGGTACACTCAAAAGTACTGACAATGAATGCTTCTTAAATGTCTGCAGCAGACAGGCAGGAGGCAGGCAGAAAGGAGGCAGAAGGCAGCTCACCGACGTTGTCCTTGTCAAAGGCTGCAGCATAGAAAAATTTGTGCCTTTTTTTTTGAAGCTTCTGCTGCTTCTTCTTGTTTTATTTCGGCTGCAGCTGAGACAAAAGATGACATCAGCCAAGGGATGAGTGACAGAAGGACACAAGCAAGAAGAGCGAGGGAGAGGGAGAGGGAGGGAAGACGAGAGCGAGAGAGAGGCACAGGAAACGGGTAAGAAGCTGTCAGGCTGGCAGCTAGAGCCAGGGACAAACATGTTTTTGAAGTTCATTAGACGAATTTCAGAAAAAATGTTAAAAAGAATTGCATATTTTGTTGTATTTTTTTCACTTAATGCCAAGCCGCACCACTTGGTGGTGCCACCAGCACAAGGAGGGGCAAGCGCACTTTTGGGTAGCCCATTTCAAAAAGGCAACTTTTGTGCAAAGCAAACAACAACGACAACGAGGTAGCAGCAGCATCAGTGAAAGCCATACGAAATTTTTCTTTTCTTTATGCAGCAGGCAGCAAGGGAGGCGCGGAGTGACGCGAAAAGCGGCGACTCGACGCGAGACGAGACGAGTTGAGACCAAGACCCTTTTGGCAAACACAGTGGGTGGGCACTCAAGCTGCAGTACATTGCACTGGCAGCAGCAGCAGCAGCAGCGGCAACGGAAACGCACAGCTTCTTGCCCCTTTTGTGCCACCTGTCTCCTGCTACGCCCAACTTGGCGCTGTGGGCTGTGGGGCAAAGCCCAAAGTTGACTGAAAAGTTGTCGCTTTTTGTTGTTGCTGTTGTTTTTGCACATTTTTAGGGCTCGCGCGCGTCTGGAAAATGTCTGAAAATTCTACAGACAACAGCAACAACAACAGCTACAAAAATAAAAAGGACGTTGCAACAGCAGGTGGTAGGTGGCAGGTGGCAGGTGGCAAGTGGCAATGACTGGCTGCAACAACTGTTAGCCAAAAAACTGCGCTAAACTCAGCTCAGCTCAACTCAACTGGACGCTATCATTAACAGCGACAATTTTTTGCTTTTTGGCTTGGAAATTTTCATAATGCCAGCACCTGAGCAACTGTCGCATTTCCAGTTACAACAGCAACAAAATTTTGGCACGAAATAAATGAAAAATGTCATTTCAA
The DNA here is from genome assembly GCA_020829145.1 of Drosophila nigrodunni. Classification (NCBI taxonomy): domain Eukaryota; kingdom Metazoa; phylum Arthropoda; class Insecta; order Diptera; family Drosophilidae; genus Drosophila; species Drosophila nigrodunni. The sequence goes on from JACVCZ010000001.1 coordinate 15,637,858, forward strand.
TGCTGCTGCTGTTGTTGCTGGTGTCGTTTACCTTTTCGGCTGCACTTCAATTGCAATTTGACGTGGCTGCAACATTCGTTGCCGACGTCGCTGCTTTCGCTTTGTTGCTGTTTTGTTGCACGCATGTTGCCGAGAATTCATTTGTGCTGCAATTCGGTTTTTTTCTTCTCTTTTTTGTTAATGGCGTTCGCTGTTTTTTTTTACTTTTTCGTTTTTCTGACATTTTGTTTTAATTTTGGCAGCAACGCGGCAACTGCAACAACGCAAAAAAAAAAAAAGGGTTGATTTTTTGTATTTTTATATTTGTGTTGCATTTTTTGTTGCTGCTCTTGTTGATGTTGTTGTTGCTGTTGCTGTTGCTGTAATTCTGACGCTTGTTGCAATTGCAGCAGCAACTGATGTTGCAGCTTGTTGTTGCTGTTGCTGCTGACATTTTTATGTGCATATCGCATTTTTGTCGGTTCATCCCACACCTTTTGTTTGCCTTGTGCACACACATACATGCACACACCTCCGCGGCATTGTGTGGCATGCAACCAAATGCGTCGGCAATAATTTTTGGGTTTACCATGGGCGTAGGGTTGCTGTTGGGCATACACATAATTACATTTGGGCGTCTGCCTTATTGAAATTAACGATAAAATAGTGAAATAAAGCTTCATTGGCGCTTGAATAAGTGCACACGATTGACAGACACCCTGTACTCCAATGTAAGTATGTAAACACGTACAAATATTGGCTTTATTTAGGGCTTTAGTCACTTATTTATAATTCAATTCAATTGAATTGGCTTGCTTCGTGCAGTCCACAAATTTCTCCGATTTTGGTGCCTGAAGTTGTCCTTTTAAATACTCTCTTCTTTTAAATTTGTTTTTCAGCATCACATTTGCAATAATAAACCTTCGCATTAAATATTTTCTTTCATTTAGATTCCCTAAGATACGTGACTTTATGTTAATTTGTAGTTAGCTTGTACTGCCAACTTTTAAATAAAATAAACCAATATTATAGTAAAAGATGCAAATATTTTCCTTTTAGGGATAAGACAGGCAGTCTTCGAAAATAATTTTTAATGTCATACATTTAAAGCTTCCACAAGCTATACCCAAATTCTTTACCCCTTTTTCATTTCCTATTTTTCTTTTTCCCTCTTGTCTCTTTCTTATCATCTACAATTAATGAAATTGTCTTTCTATTTTTTCGGCTATTCATTTGGTCATTCTCTTGTATATTCTTTTGGCTATACATTTGGCTTTTCTTTTTGGTTTTCTCTTTTCTATGGTTATTCTGGTTATTCATTTAGCTTTTTTCTTGCCATAGCTTGTCCGTTAAATTTGTCACTTGTTGGGATGCGACAACTTTTCCGGATGCCCAGCTTCATTCCAAAAAGGGGCGCTTGGGAGGCGTGGCTGTGCTGTGGTAAGTATACAATGTCTCATCCCAAACTTGTGTGTGTGTGAGAGTTGTTTGTGTGTGTTTGTGACGATGTCGAATGCAATTTTGTTAAAAAATGCATTAAGTGCATGTGTGTGTGTGAGAGTGTGTGTGAGTGTGTGTTTGTGTGTGTTTTTTATTTGTGTTTGAATGCAATTGCATGTTTGTTTTTGTTGCCAATGCACTCGCCCCCAAGCCACATTGCCCCCCCTTACACCACCCATTGGCCCTACGCTTGATGCGTGCGCAGCAAACAACCAACCACCCATACACACACACACTCCCATACACACATACAGCGTGCATATATGCAGTTGCATTTTTTCGGAAGATATGCACTCATTTTTTACGGCCAGCGCTGAACGCGTCGCAGTCGCCGTCGACGTTGACGCTGCTGTCGTTGCAGGGTTTTTTTTATTTTGTATATTTCAGTTGCTGTTTATTTCTTCTTTTTTCTATCTCGCTCATTTAAGCGACATTTCATTCACGCACGCATATAGCGCCATATAACGGCAATCAGGCTGGCATTCGGGTGGGAGGTAGGCAGGAGTGGCACGAGGCAGGAAAGGGGATAGGGACAAGGCAGAAGGGTGGAAGGTTGGCAACCAACGGTCATGGAAATGACAAAAATATGGCAAAAATAAAGTGTGCGACGAAAAAAGCAGTTAAAAAATTGCTGGCCTGCAGCAACAGCGGCGGCAGCAACAACAAAAATCTACAACAACCACAGCAACAATAACAACTACAACTACAACAATAACAGTAATAATAGCAAGTGCACGCATTAAGGTTTTTTTTATATTTCTGTCATTTTTTTTTCGTTTATTTTTTTTGGGGCCAAATGGGGAAAGCTGCGCTGCAGTCGCTGCCGGCGTCGCAGTCGACGTAAGCGCCATCAGTCTATGCCAGTTATTACGTTCACAATTTTTTCGGTCGCCTTCTGTGTGGGTGTGTGTGTGTGTGTGTGTGTGTAGGTGTAGGTGTGTTTGTGTGTGCACAGAGAATTTTTCGTAAACGAAAAATAATGAATACATATATACACAGAGCGACAACAGGCGAATTCCCTGGCCCCCGCACCACACCACCGCCTACCTGCCAAGCCCACTCACCGCACACCCCTTTCGGCACATTGCATAGAAAAAAGTAGCAAGAAGAAAGACCGAAAAAAAATGAAATGTAAAACGCAACGGGGAAAAAAAAGCGATCGATATGATGCACTCATTTTCTGTCTGCTGCGCCGACGACAGCAACAGCGACGACGACAACGACGACGACGGCAGCGTCGCTGCAGCAGCAACGACATCTCGACGCTTGACTTGGAGTGCCAACGTCGCTGCCTCATCATCAGCATCCACAGCGGGAAGGGGTGGAGTAGGAGACTGCATAAAAAAGAATCCGTAATAATAAACGCTCGAAAAAAAGCCAAAAATTGCAACGTCAGTAGCTTTTGTATTTCAAGTGTTTGGCTGCGTCGGCGAAGGAGAGCTTGGGAGTGGAGGGCGTGGGAGTGGCAAGTGGAGCAAAGAGGTGCACTATGAACTATGTGGCAAGTACGAGTACTTCCAACTGGACATTGAACACTTGTCGATTTATTTTAGTTATTGTTATTCTTATGGTTGCTGTTGTTGTTAGTCTTTCTGCTGCAATTCCTGTTTCCATTTTTACTGTCACCAATTTTCGTATATTTTTTGCCAACAATTTTTCTATTTTTCACAACAATTAAAATAGGTGCACGACAGGTTGACGTCAGGCATCTCCTGGCTGCTAACAAACACTTGGCCATGCTTTAGACAATAGACAAGGACTTCTGGGTGTGTGTGTGTGTGCTTTGCGGCTCAAGTGGCAGCCACAGTTGCCACAAAAAAAGGTAGAAAAAAATGAGAAACAACCGAAAAAAAGTAATGACGAAAATTGTGGAAGTGCTGGAAAATTATGCACACGTTGTCAACGCTTCTCTCTCTTCCTTTCCCTCTCCCCGCTCTTTCTGTCGCTTGCTGTGTGTCGTCTGAAGTGCTACGTACATAAATAATAGCTTAGGTGCGACTCAACATTTTAGAGTAATTAAAAAAATAGCTAACAAAAACAAAAAATAAAGTACAGGAGCTAAGATGCAGCCTGCAAATACATAAATTGTGTATTTATTTTCATTTTTATTTCACTCGTTTTTGGCTGCTCAAATTTGATGCAAATTTATGCGGCTCTGCCACGCGTCCCGCCTACGTTTGTCAGTAATTAAGCGTGGCCAAACGCAGCGCAGCGCTGACTGCGTGCTATGGGGCGTATGTGTAATTTTCGGCATCGTTTCATAAACCGCACTCAAACCACACACCTATACACACCGAGCGAGACACAAAGGCACTTGCACTGAGCAGGCGTTTCACACATACTTACACACGTATGTGCACACACTCACACACAAACACTCACTCGCACACCTATGTGTGTAATTGCACGATTTTTACATAGGCTCACAACAATAAAGCTTCCCGAGTGCCACCTCAATCTCAGCCCCTGTCCCAGTCTCAGTCCCAGTGCCAGTCCCAAGCTCTCTGTCCCTTTCTCTCTGCCATTCTTCACTCGCTTTTACTCTTTCCTCCCTCTTGGCCCTGTTAAGTATGCTACAATAAATGCAGTGTCAGAGGCGGTCCGCTGCCCAAAGTGCAATTATCTCATGTATTGTCTGCTCACACAACATCACTCTTTTTTGTGTATTTTTTGTTCGTTTCGTTTCGTTTCTTCTCTTTTTTTTGCAGTTAATTTTTGGTTTTTTTTTGGGCATAGCAAATAAGTCATTAAGTTTGGCTTGAATTCATATGAGTTGTTAGCTTAAACTTTACCTTAAATAACTGATTTTCATTCAATTTAGTCTGTTATATTTTTAAGTTAGCCTTTAATAGTTTTTTTTTTAAGTATTAGAGTATTAGAACCCCTTGCTCAAATTAAAAGTAATGTATTTAAAATTTAAATTCTTTTTTCGATTTCAATTAGCTTAAAAAACACTTTAATTTTCTCAAATATTAGTTAATTATGAGCTCAATTAATAATTAAATATTTTCGCATTATAGAGCGTACAAAGTGCGTTACTTGCGGTGCACATCCTTTTTTTTTTGTTATGTATTCTCATTTATGTATTGAATTTTTATGAAAACTTTTTGTTTGCGCATTCTCCGTGTATATTTTAAAAAGTACATAAGTGTTATGTGTATGTTATGTATGTTTTTCTGTTTTTATATAGTGGCACTCACCTGACTGTCTTGATGTCACCGCTAATGGATGAATTTGGCGATGGTTTGCTGCTTAGATCCAATGGAGCATCTGCACTGGGACTTTGTGTGTCTTTGAGTGTGGGACTTGCGGCTGTTCCGGATGCATCTGAGGTAGTTGTTGTTACCGTATTACCATGTTCCTGCTGCAGCTGTTGCTGCTGCTGTTGTTGTTGATTGGCCAAAGTGCTTATTAGATTGATATCGGCCATCACTGAGAACTGTGCCAATTTGACGGCTATTGATTCCATGGATGTCATTTCGCTTAATTTCTTGTACAATTCTAAGTTAAACTCTGTGCTGCTTGCTGTTGTTGTTGCTGCAGTGGTTGCTGTTGTTGTAGATGGGTGTGCTCTATGTCTACTGTTGTTGTTTCTGCTGTTGTTGTTGTTGTGCAGCGATGCGCTCGAGTTGCTGTCGCTGTCGTGCTGCATGGAAAAAGTTGCGTTAAGTATACGTTAATTTAATGTCATATTAAAAGAGGTTAAAAAAAAGGTAAAGAGGGGAGTGGGTGGAGATAAAGAGAGTAAGAGCTTACCAGCAGCACAGCTGTGCCGTTGTAGATGTTGTTGCTGTTGTTGCCGTTGTTGTTGATGGTCGCTGTTGCCGTTGTTTCGGCCACCAATTCGCCTTTGGTATTTACCGTTAGCAAGCGACCGTTAACACAAAAATTGCACTTATCAGACGGTGTCCAATCGTTGGGTTCTGGCGGTGGTGATGGTGATGTTGAGCCTGAGCTACTACGTGATGTTGCACTTGAGTCGTCTTTGTCGTTGTCGTGTGATGTTGCTGTATGGTTGTTGTCTACAATAAATGGTGATTGTCTTGGTTATATACATTTAAAATCAGAGTATTGTAGATTTGCTTTAAAACAGCTTAAATGATAACACTGCTTATTGTCTCATTTTGTTTCTCTTACCAAAATCTCTTTCAAATTGCAGTGTGCCGTTCTTGTAGTTGCTGTTGTTGTTGCTGTTGCTGTTGTGACCGTTGGGCTGCTCGAAACGGTGGTTCTGTGTTTTGCAGTTCTTGCTGATCTCTTCGATTTCGGTTTCTGTATCTGTATCTGTTATTGATATGGGCTGTTGCTCTGCAATATTCAATTGGTTGCGCGTCTGTTGATCTTGATAATGTTTCCATTTCCTGCGACCCATGAATTCCTCAGCGACACGTTCTAAGCCTGCAAATAAAAGTCGTGGCAAATAATAATATAGTTAGTAAAGTTATTGTGTTTTACCATGAAATATGCAAAAGTCTGCTAGGCTATTAAATTTAGCTTATGGATATATAATTTGACATTGCTAAAAGCCATAACATTCGTACAATTTTCCCCCTATTTTATAAAATTTTCTTTTCATTTGTTACCTTGGGAATTTCTACAGACATAAATTACTTAATTAAAATGCAAAAAAAAAAAAAATGTGGGTAGTTGCATTTAAAAACGAGAAATAAGAAAGTCCAGCGCATTTCGAAATTACAGTCTGTGCACACTGCGTATGCGTATTATTACGTATACAACGGGCGTGACGAAAAAAAATTGATAGATTTGCATTTGTTTGTTTTGCAAGCAGGAGAGAACTGCATTTCCTTGCATATCCTTGCCGTATGCCGTCTCTAATTGCTACAAAAGTTATGCAATTTAATGCAAAATGCATAGGCCCACATGTGCCGCATGTGCCACATGCCATATGCCACCTTGCCGCAAACGGAGGCCACTCCAATTGCCGGGCATGCGTGTGCCTTAAAAGTAGAAAAACTTTTGTGCTTACGAGTATATGGTAAAAGGTTACGCGTCAACTCACACGAAATGCGAATTAAATATTGGCGTTGAGACAGAGACAGAGCGAGATAGAGAGAGAGAGAGAGTGACAGAGAGAGCGTGAGCGAGAGAGTGAAGGAAAGGGCGTGAGTTAAACATCTAACTGCAATTTTGGCCGCATTTTGTAGCACTTTGTACGCATTTCAATTTTACAAAATATGTAATTTATTTACCATTGTTGCCGTTGTTTTTTTACTTTTTCTTTTTTTTTTTTTTTAATCGGAAGTTTGCAACAAAATTTTTGATGGCCACTCCCGTGAGCCTGCCTTTCTCTATAAGCCCACGTCTACCCCTTTGGCTTGTTATTGCCCCTGCGGCGTTCTCATTACGCAAAAGTGCGTGCAGTGCGTGCCTTGGCTAGTTGCAAACTCAAGTGGGGCACAGGCGCCACCAACAGCAGCAGCGATTGCTCCTTGCCACCATTGCTGCTGCAACGACAACGGCAGCAACGGCTGCTCATTCCGGCGCATAAGTAGAGCGGCATGTTCAAACTTTTTTAGCGTTCAAATTGCATTGCAAACTGCAGTTTTTGCTGTCGGTTGCCCTGCAGTTGTTGTTGCTGTTGCTGTTGCTGTTTTTTTAAGGCGCTCAAATAAACAGGGTCGTCGTCGTCGTCGTCGTCGTCGCTGTTGTTGCTTCAGGGGTTGCTGCTGTTGCTGTTGCCGTTGACGTCGCACGCACCAAAAAAGGTGCAAAAAAACGAGGTGAATGCACGCGCGGGACTTACGAAACTCCAACTTTAAAGTGCAGTCAGCTCACACACACACACACACACACACACCTCACACTCACATACACACACCTGCATTTGGGCTGAATAAAAAAAGTTACGCATACAAGAAAAATTCCGAGGGTTGCTCGACTCTGCAGCGATTGCATACAATGCGACGTACGCACGCACGCACAAAATGTCTGCCCCAAACACTGCTCTGTGTGTGTGTGTGTCCGAGTGTGTGTGGTTAAGCGACACACATTGCGTATGATGTTGTTGATGACGACGACGACGACAGCCGCAAGGTGGGATTTGAATGCGTCGCCTGAAAGAGTAGCGTTTACATTATGCCAAGCGAACGCCTGAATGTATGCTAAATAGAATTTTCACTTGCTGGTTTTCTTCGCTCACATTTCTGCGGTGCTGTCGATAGGCCTAAAGGTCTATGCACAACCGCACTGAGAGAAAATTGTGTGCTTTAAATAATGAAGTCCAGTCTTTGAAATACAAAACTGCGATCATTTCGATTACGACAAAAATACTGTACTATTTTCAAGACCAAAAAGATCATATGGTGATTATTGTTTCATCTATTAATAACGTATAATTTAAAGCCCGTTCTTTCTGGATTGAAAGACCTCATACTTGTTTCTAGCCATGTATTTATATGAATATGTATATGCTATTAGATACCATCTCACACATACACAGTCAAGGCGACATGTCAGCTGAGTTTTCCCCTCTTTAGTTTCGAGTCAACGTCTATCTGCTTAACTGTCAGTCTATGTGTCCGTCTGTCTGTGGGTCTGTGTGTCTGTCTGTCTTGCTGTCTGTAGGCCTGTCTTTCTGTTTGTTGTTGTGGCTTTTGTGGTCGCCCTAAAACTAACAGCAAATCAAAAATGAAAGTGCGTTTAATCAAACTTAGATGCAGGTGCTTTAAAAAACGAGGCGTATGATTAATATGAACGTTTTTTTAAGCGCAGAGGGATGAAACACAACACAAAATTCATACACGAAAAAAACCAATTAAACACGCAAACTCATTTAATGCAGAAAAAAAACCAGAGCACCAACACACTCACACACACACATGGAAATGCCATGTGCGCCATGAGAGACAACCTGAAACAAGCCATGAAAAGTGGCAAAAAAGAAATGCACGAAAAAAAATGCAATTATCGATTAATGTACACATTACGAGTGTGTATATATGGCTCATACATATGTCGTGTGTGTGTGTGTGTGTGCGTATGAGTGTGAATCTTTGCCAGATAATCCCTTATGTATAGGTAATTTATATGTGTACATACATGTATATAAATATATACGTATTTATATATAGAGACACTACCTTTGCGTGTATATAGAAAAGTCACACACAGACAACAATTTTCGTTTTTTTTTCGTCGTTCATTTTTTTGTTGCAATTTTTAATGCTCATCCTTTAATTTCCTTTAGCGGCTTGGGTTGAGGACAGAAGGGCCAGTTGGGGGGGCCAGGGGCTGATTCATGTCATTTACGCGCGTTACATAAGCAAATTTCAGTAATGATATACATTATGTATTGCCATCGATACAAAATGGCTCTTGTTGCTGCCATTTGCATTATTCTTGTGGCATGCAACGTGCCAAGCCTGGAGTGGTGAGGTGTAGTGAAACGGGGAAGAGTTGGGTTGGGGTGCTGGGTGTCAACGTCAACTTTTTAGCCCTGCTGACATGTCGACAACGACAACTTGACATTTTTTTTTTCAAAGGCTTTTAACATTGTGTGTTGGTTGCTTTCAGTTTTGGCTTTTCCGTTTGTTTCTTTCACTGTACATATTATATTTGTGTGCTAGTTTTGGTTTTTGACTTTGCTTGCGTTTGCTAGCACACGGCGTATGCGTAATGCGTGCCATAATCAAATGTCAAAGTGCAAGGCGTATGCAGCCAATACGTATGAGTAATATTATTAATTTATATACTAATATTTTTTTGTACTGTGTGTCGTGCTCAGCACGTGCCTGTGAGTCGAGAGCAGACTGAGCTGCGATCAGCACTTCTTGTTTCTTATTTTGGTAGCATACTTTTTGGGGCTGCATGGTGGATTTTGGTGAACTGAGCGAATCATAAGCTTTGATTCTTTTAAATAATTTTCTTTAAATAATAATAATGAATTAGCAGATCCACTGCTAGTCATCTGCTTGATAAAAACCGCTTGTAAGTAAAATAAACAAATTACAGAGTACTTGTTGGTCACCTAGTTTCAACTCAGTTACTTATTACAGCTGTAAAATTTTTAGTTAATCTGCTGCATCGCATAACTCAACGCCAACAGAAACCCTGCGACAACTTTAGACGCCCATACTTATAAATATGTATATTAGTTAAGTAGAGCAGCGCCAAAAATTAAGCTAAAAATAAACTAAAAATAAGCTAAAAGTGCAATGCTAAGAATGCTAGTCTGGTTGTTGTTGTTGTTGTTGTGAGTTCAACACACGCCATTGCGTTTTGCATAGCATTTTTGAGTTATGTCGAATGTCAACGTACTTGCAACGTGCAGCGTGCAGCGTGCAACGTGCCGCATGCATTAGTGGGTGTATAGAGCGCTAAAGGCTAAAGGCTACAGGCTAGAAAGGCAGCGGGTGTAGCACTAGATGGGCGCCAGTTTAGTTAGTTAAAGGACAACGTTGTAGCATTTAGTAGTCGTTGTTGTAGTCGTCAGGCGTCACATATCCTGTTAGAATGTGTGCAGTAAAAACGAGAAAACGAGAAAAGGCCAAAAAGAAAAGTCAAGCCAAGTTTCAAAAGCCAAAAGTGAGGCAAAGAAATGAGTTTCGTTAACGGCAACAAAAAGTAGTCAAATGCAATGAAAGGCCGCACTGCAAAACTCGAAACTGTGAACTCTGAGCTGGGAAATGGAAAATGGGAAATGAGACGCGTCGTTCTTTGGTGGCCTGTGCGTTTTTTAGGGGCTTGTTAAATGTTGTTGCTGTGCATTCAAAAGGACATGCGTGTGTGTGTATGTGTGACAAGCCTATGTCTCTAAGCATGTGTGTGTTAACGCTTTCGGCCAAATTGTCCACCTTTTCGCATAGCAATGCAAAGCGGCAGCGTTGAAATGTAAATGAATTGCACAAAATGCAAGGACATACGCAGCACACACACACACACACACACACACACACACACACGCACACACCCTAAGCAACACTGGGATGCATCCAATGCTGTCACTAAATGGGCCCACCACACCTCCTGCTTATCCCCTGCCACACAAACTTGCTCATAAGCAACCCTTTTTTGAGCTCAACTGCAAAACTAAAACGCAACCTACCCCAAAAAAAAAAATATATATATGTATATATATAGAAATATAGAAAGAAGCAAACTTGGCAATTTACATACTGACAACATCAATACACACACACACACACACACACACACACACACGCACACACGTAGTTGCGCTTAGAGCTTTTTGTGTGTCACTTTGGCATAGAAATTGTCGTCGTCATCGCTAGAAGCCTGACCAAAATAAAAGGGGGTGAGTAGTGTGGGCAGGGGCTGGGGTAGGAGTGTGGTAAATTAGAAGCAGCAAATAAATTCGATTGCCTTGCTCGACGTTCGTTTCGTTTCGTTCCATTTCGTCTCATTTCGTTTCCTCTCGTCTCGCCTCGCATTGACTCGGCTGCAACGGTTCTTGTTGTTGTTGTTGTTATTATTATTGCCACTACTGTAGTTGTTGTTGTTGTTGTTGATTTTTGGTGTGGGAGTCCCTCTCGGCTTGTTTCGTTTTGCGTTATCGTTGTCTCGCTCTAATGCGCTTTCTCCATGCACTTTTGGGCCTGCTTGCAATTTGATTGGTTAACCAGCCGTTTTTCGGCCAAATATTTTGTGAACACTGCCTTCTGTTGTTGTTGTTGTTGTTGTTGCCTTTGCTCGATTGCATTTGATTGCATGTTTGCCAAGCGCTCAAAAAACTGTCTGTGCTACAATTGGTGGGTTTGGCTTCAGATACGAAAAAAAAAAAAATTAAGACTAAAAGGAAATTACCCGAAATTGCCGCAAAGTTTTGATTTCAACTAATTGATGTGAGCACCACACTTAACTAATTTGAAAATTGTTAGTCAAGGCTCTCATTGCTGCACTAATTACAAGTGTGAGATTGCTGATTGATGGGTAATTACCCTGTAGAAAAAAAGAACTTCCACTTCATGTTCAGTTATCCCATCAACGTCAACGGTTAAAAATGTCAATCTTGTCTGGCATATGGAGCGATAAATTACTGTACAGGGGACTCAAAAGCTACACGCTGCTATTATTTATGCAAGGGCGAAGGTATTTCTTAGTAGAATATTAATGATTGGGTTGATAAAGATATATATTATTCATCAGAATCGTTTCTAATTTAGTCATAGCTCATAAATTCTTTTTGTACAATTTTACACAAGTTTTCTTGTCGTTAAAATATTGAAAAAAACTTTGAAATTTAATCAAAATTTATAAGTGATTTTAATATGGAAAGTCTAAAAATAAAAATAAACTATATGTTATGTGTAAGCTGTTGACTCATTACTGTATTTATTTTTATTTTTTAACGCAACTAAACCATATTATTTTCATTGAATAATTTAACACATTTCCTAAACGCATTGAACACTCATTTCGTTTTAATTCAGAACTAATTAAATTGCTATTATTTGCCTATAATAATTCTTCTTTGATTTCAATCAAAATGAATTGCATAAAATATTTTCAATAAATTCTCTCCAACCGTGATTTAAGTTTATTCAAATAGAAAATTTGTCACCGGACATTTAATTTATTCACACCTAAAGCTTACACAGCTTTATTATTGTATCACCGAGTGTATCTAATATCATCATTGCATTTCCTGTCTATCTTTAGAATTTTTTATAGAGTCGCCCAATTTAACGGCATCGTAAAAACACAGTCGAAATAAATATCCGCTAACAAAACAAACAAAAAAGAAGTGACATAATAAAAACATTGCTTTTATTATAAATGAATAAAGACAGGCCAAAATAGCAGCATAAAAACCAGGCAGCTTGCAAAATTTATTGAAATGTAAAATGCAGAGAAATGCAATTTCCGCACAAGCGGAAAAATGCAGTGATGTTGAGGCAATAAAATGAATACGACAACTGGTAGCGACAACAACAGTTGGCCAAAAAACTAGACAAAAAAATCAGCCAAAAAGAAAATCAGAACATAAAAATGCAGAAAAACCAGCTGCTGGCAGGAAAAGCGTCAGGAGTAAAATCTAACGATACTAGAGCAGATTTAAATGGCAGTTGCAACAGGCGGCAGCAGCTTAAATAAATATATATAGAAAAAGAGAGTAAGAGAAAGAAGCGAGAGAGAGAGCGAACATATGCACTCTCGGTTTTCTAATAAAAGTGAAGCTGCATGCAACAGGCGGTCCTAAAAGTATGCAACACGGCAGCAACACAAACAAAAAACAAAAACCGAGCACTAAATAACTAAACAAAAGCTAAACCAATTCATGCGCTTATTCATTCATTCATTGAATTCGCAAATTCAATTTAGCCAACAACAGACGGTAAGTGGTGGTGGGAGAGGAAGATGTGCAGCGTGTTGGAGTGAGAGAGAGGGAGTGAAATTGACGATTGTTAACTGCACAAACGATGCGCAATAAAACGAAGCGTGGCAACAGATGAGCAGCCCGATGGTTTAACAAGCAAACAAACAGGCAGACAAACAGACAGTGAGAGCGAGAGAGAGTGGGACAGACGGACAGATGCTGGCATCAAAATTTTATTCATGGATTTAGTTGAATTTACAATGAATGGGTTTTTGGCTTAGTCGGCAGGCAGCAGCAGTGCCACTAAACGGCAAAATGGTACGAAAAACGAGCAAATGATGACATATCTACAACAACAACAACAACAACAATAGTAGTGGTAGTAACAACAACAGCAACAGCAACAGCAACTGGTATTTCAATTTAAATGCTGGCAGCATAGCCAACAAGTGGCAGTAAACTATTTTTCATGAGAGCACATTTAAATATGCCGCATGCTTCCTCTGCCCTCCTGCCCTCCTACCCGCTACTTCCTGCACTTTCAACCGTTGCTCAGTCCAGGAGTTCTTGTAGTTGCTGTTATCCTCGTCTGGCACACTCGACACGGACATAAATGGGGACCATCGTCACTGAATGAATGAAGCTGCAGCCACAAAAAGACAGACACAACGACAAAGGCAGATAGACGGCAAACTCGTAGGGACAGACGGCCAGACAGACAGACAGACAGACACAGGAAATGGCATACATATACAACAAGTTTTGGTTAGTTGACTGGCATTTAACAGAAGTCTTGTTTTTGACAGCCATCTAAACGGAGATATTCGAGTTACCCAAAAAGCAGGCAACAGGCTCCACTTGATGATGACGGCACCGACAACGACTTGCAGTTGGGGCTAGTGTGAAACCAATTAGGGCCACTTAAGTGTGCACTTCAAATGGACACGTAGTGGTTGCACCCTTCTCCTCAGTTTGCCTCACTGCTGCAACTACCTAACAAAAAAAACTAAAACAAATGTGTGCTTCAAATTGAAGAACCAAATTATGTCTTATTTATTATATAAAGAAGACTTTAAATAATATAAAACTTAAAGCTTGAATAATTTAAAAAGTAAAAATCTTATAAATTTTCTTAATTAATAGAATAATTTGTTTTTTTCACAGTGTAACTGTCCCCCAAAAACAAGTTGCAGCCAAAAAGCGGAGAGAAACTTCATAAAACTGATTGCCAGATGAGTGGCACGTATGTGACGTTACGTTACGTATACGCAGCGTTAACAATGCACACAATAAAAGCCAAGTGCTGCAGCCAGACAGAGCACAGAAAAAAATCAACATATAACCAAAAGTCAACTGGCCAAAAAGCAGCAGCAACACACACTGCCACAAAAACGAGTGTTGAGTGATGCAACTAATTGCTTCAGGCAAGCTCCTCTACTCCATCCGGCCTTAACCCCCATCTCCATCTCAGTCATGCCCCTTGCGGCGATAGGACAGCAACAGGAGTCGCCTCAATCCAATGAAAGGATAATTGCGCGGATTGCGCACAGATCGCCTTAATCCTTTTAGGCCAGCCTCGTCATGGTTCGCACTGACACTGCCACAGCCACTGCTGCACTTCTCCAAGCGCCAGGCGTATCAACAACAACAACAACAACAAGTTGACTGCGTTTTTTCTGGCTTAATGCATCGTCCACTTGATTGCATTGCAGCCATAGCCAAAAAAAAAAGGAAAAAAGAAGAAAATCCAACTCGACCTCTTCCTGCAAATGGGCAACATTCAATTTTTTTTCCGCGGCTTCTGTTTGCATACAAAACTGCCACAATACAGAGCAACACCTCGACACTTTACACGCGTGTGAGTCTGCGATGTGTCTGTGTGTGTGTGTGTGATGTGTGTGTTTTGTGTGTTATCCTGACGCGGCAGGCAAGTGGCACATCAGTCGCATTTTTTTGTATTCGCGCGTGTTGAAGATATTTTTTGCGCCTCTTCGCATTTTGTTTCCAAAAGGGTTTCACTAACCAACCGGTTGCTCTGATTGTCTGTGATTTGTGAAAGCGCAATACAGCTGAGGACTGTGAGAGAGATGGTAGAAGGAGGAGCAAGTGGAAGTGGAAAAAAAGACAGTGAAATCACAGCAATTGGCATCAACTGTCAAATGTTTTCAGCTTTTAATCAAATGAAATTCGCATGTGACAATTAAAAACTGACATTGATTTTGGCAAGTTAGCGAGTTATTTGAGAGCTTTAAATAATTTTACAATACAAATTAAGTAAATGTCACAAAATAAGCACTGATTAAAATTCAACTTTTCTAATTTTTGTTTAAGTTTTCGACAGCTTTTGACTAGCATATCAGTAAAACCAATGAGCACTTATCTGCTGCCACTGAATCACATTTAAACTGTTGATTAGGCAGATAAGATTCCATTTCTATGATCAAGAGAGCAGACAATTTTCTGTCGAGTCGAAAATTTGGCACACAACTTATTGAATCATTTTATTAATTAAACTAAAAACAATCTCTTCATTTTACTACTTTATTAGGTAAATTAATTAAATGTACATTAACGTATAATTGCAGCGTAAACACTTTGACATTCATTTAAATATATTTTTGTATATTCATTTGTCGCTTACATTTCCAATTACTTAAGAATGCATTTCGTGGCACTTCCAATGAAAGCGTACGATTTGTATACGTGAATATTGTATATCGTATATAGTGGCTATAGTATTGCTAAAGTTTATTGTATAAACAGCTCACCAAATTCAAGAAAAAACAAATTAAATCAAATCGCAAAAAAACCTTGAATCAATTGATACGATATGTAAAAATTCTAACAAGAAGCGAGAGAGCGAAAGAGAGAACTAGAGGGAGAGAGCGAGAAAAAGAAATAAAATATAAAACCAGACAGTTCCACAAAAAGCGGCTCAGTAAATTAGAATTAGAATTGAACTTGTTGTTCCATATTTGGTTACAATTTCAACGCTTAATTCCGCAAACGTCAAACGATGCGAATGTGATTGAGGGTGACGCGGTTGGGAGGAGTGAGGAGAGGCGTGGCGCATGGGTGTGTGTGTGTCTTTTGGGGGGTGTAACGAGAGGTGAGTGGCACGATCAGGGGCGCGGAGAGAATTAGGCTTGGCAACGTGTCGCATTCGACTTATGAATTTCTAGCTAAGTATTTCACTTTGTTTGCTTTTCAGCATTGCACAATTAATAATTACGAATACGAAAACGAATGCGAATACGAATACGAATGCGAATACGAATAGATGTGAATACGATTGCATTTATTCAAATTGCAGGCCATTGAGCTGCAGCTTCAACAAAATGAAATATATGTGCTTATTAATTAAACCCGATTAATTTATGTCTAATTGCCGTGTGTAAAAGTTATCAACGGTTCATTTGACTTGATAGTCCAGTTATGCCCTGTAAGCTGGCTTAGTGGGGTATAATAGGGGTGTGTTTACAAAGCTGTAACTGAGCTGAAAGATAGTCCAAAAGATTTCCCGACCACTACAGGGCAGCAGTGTAAGTTTTTTAACTCTTCTAAGTGCAGCTAAATAAAGTACTCAAATTCTTAGCTCGTGCAATTGTTCGTCTTACATTTAAATAATTAATTAAGCTAGTAGTGTAATTTCTAAGCTATTTGTTAACAAATCAAATTAGCTAGAAGCAATTATTCTTATTAAAATTATTGATTTTTTAGCTATAACATTCGCTTGCCAAACAAAAGTAGATATACTAAGCAAAGACGATAGTTTTAAGTTTATTTTCTACAAATTCGGTTTCTCAAAGAAACACACACTTACACACACACCTTTATACACTTCGAATTGGAATTCAGCTGAATTTTTAATACTATTTTTATTGATCTTGAACTTATCGCTATGTTCTCGCTGTTAAAATCTAAATCACATGTAAAATAAGTCAAATATCAGGCATATCAATGAGCACAAAATTAATATACTAATACTATTGCAGTGCCAACTGTGTGTTTGTGTGTGTGTGTAAGCTAAGGCATGCATGAAAGTCAATTGGGTGTGTGAGCTGCCAGTTTGAGGCACTGTAATAAACATTTTTTCACATACAAATACACTTACACTTGTACTCAATCAGCGGGTATATTAACTAGCACATAAATTATGTGTCTAAACTGAATCTCAATCTAGATTTTAAATAACTTTTCGATCATTATGCAAGAAGTATTGAAATGTTCTGCTAAGAAACCTTTTATTAGAAAGCCTTAATCTTTTTACAATTATATTTTATTTTTACTTGATTCTAAAATCAAAATGCAAACTGTAATTTGAGTGCATTTGATACTCATTTCATCAATTAAAAATAATGAAACTAGCATTTGTTGCTGTACAAAATTAATTTTTGCTCATTTGCCATGCACGACTTTCTGATATTTTCCATTAAAGTTCAACACCAACTGCAGCAAGGAGGGAAAGGAGAGGGAGAGTAGAGTGAGCAGCACTGATAAGACGCAAAGGGAACATGGGGAGCTAACCTTAGGGCAGACGTTGGTTGTACCACATTCTAAGCCCCTAACTAAAGCTCAGTCTGCATTTACTTCTTCGTCTCCTTCTTCTTCTAATTTGACTTCTCCGTCATCTCGCTCTTCCGTTTTCATCTTCATCTTTGTGTATCATTTGCATCTACATGATTTTCCATGCATTTTCGCATATTTGATTACACATGCGCCCCTTTTGACAGCTTTTCACTAAGCCGCCGTTGCAGTTTTCTGTCTTAGTCGTCACTTCCCCTCTTTCACTCCCTCTGTCTGTCTCTCTCTCTCCACTCTTTCGCTTGTTTGTTCGTTTAGTGCGCCCATTTTTTGCTTCTTTTTTTTAGCATTTTCGTTGCTTATTGACGTTTTTACTTATTTAGTGTATTTTGCGCATTTTCGTATATGCTGAAAATTCTCTAATTCTTATTTGCAACAACAAAAAAATACTTGTTTTCCGCGTCTTTGTACACCTCCCTCTGTCCCTATCACTCTGTGCTGCATTTTGCATGCAGTTAGCTTGTCTTTCAGTCCGTCTTTCTGTCTCTCGGTCTGTGACCGATTGGCTTTGTTGCTTATTTTCATTAACAAGCCTCTATGTGCACATGAAAATTTGTACAACAGTAACTCACTGTATTTCTCTCTCATTCAAAGTGTGTGCGTGTGTTGTGTGTGTGTGTGTGTATCTATGTCTAATGTCTATGGCAAAAATCGCTAAACAAACAAATTTTACTGTTAACAGATGCAACAACAAGAACAAGCATCAAACTTGTATGCATTTCGGGGTGTTAATTGTGTTGCACTTTGCCAAAGTCTCAACTGAGCTGCAGTTTGTTGATTTACCCGTTACTGCTCAAGTTAGGGTATGAACTATAAGCGTTTCAGGGACAAATATGGAGAGTAAAGCCTATAAAGTTTGCATAAAGAAAAATTCTATCCCAAAATATGTATGCAGTCCCAAAAGATGATAGAAAACTCTGTTATGAATACAATTTATGTACAAAATCACAATTATTATTACTGAAACATAAACCTAGTAACGGGTATCTGCTAGTCGAGCTACAGCTACAACGTTCTCACTCGTTTAAGTTGCTGTTCTTGCTGATTTCTGTATTCAGTTTAAACTAAGGCGTGCATTGTATTTCATTTTATTTACGATTGCAATTTGTTGTAAATTTAGATATACCAAATTTGGTGCCGCAAATAACAAATAACAAAAAAAACTGAAAAAAATAAAAACGTCGCCCACGTTTATCTCACATTTTTGGAGGCGCCTGACATTTAGTAATTTGTTCTGTTGTGTGGGGCGAAAACCTTGACAAGTTGCATATATTTTGTGTACACACACAACGAGAGACCAAATGCAATTTGGAGTGAGCCTCTAATCAATTAGTCAGTTGACTTTAACCGCATTACGCTTGCCCTGTCAAAGCAAGCAAAAAAATAAAAAAAAAACTGGCTAATTAATAAAAAGCTGGTCATAAGCATTTAAAAAAGAATACAATAAAAGGGAAACTAAATGCAAAATAATTGGCTATATGCAACCACTTAGAAGGCAACTAATTCAGTTTGTACTTATATAGGGTAGACATAGGCTGGCTATATTAAAACCAGAAGGCAACGCACTTAACCAAATCAAATTCCCTATTAAAGAATTGCAAAACCTCTCGCCTAACCCCAAGCAGCAAGTTGAGAACTAACTAACCAACACAGTAACCAACTAACTAACCTATGGGCTGGCATGCAGCGACCCAGAGGCAGCAAAGTAAACTTCGCTTGGGAGTACTCGACTGAAAGATACTCAGTGAACTCACCTACAGTTATCAGAACAACCACTTTTATCAAGCTCATTATACCCTCACTACAGGGTATTTTAAAAAAAAGATGGAAGATGAAAGAAATTGTAATAATGCGGTTGAAACATGCGTGGCACTCTTCATAGTACCACATGCATGGGCATCTAAATAGGCCTCTGTAATATAATTACATGCGAGTGCCGCAAAACAACAACAAGAGAGCTGAAGAAAAAACGCAGAAAAACGAAGAATTATTAAAGAAGCGTAATATAGCATAAACAGCTAAGAAAAATAGCAAAAAAGAGGCAGAAAACGAAGGGAGAGAACATAATGAAATTCACCTGTCCATTATGCACTGTAATTATTTGTATCTAGCCTGGCCAGGGTTGCCATGTTTTGTGTAAATTGGCGTATGTCGACGCGTTTTTTAAATGCAATTAATTTACAATGCATTAGCGCTAAGAACCAGGCAGAGTCAGTCCCAGAGTCGAGTGCCAAAGTCATAGCACTAAAGTCTTATTCCCTTACGTGCAGTTCTAATTTGAGAATTGCCTGCCTTTTGTTACCTTTAAAAGAGAAAAAGTATCTCAAACTAATGTTACTCATTTTACAGCTTTTAGGCAGCCAATTCTGTGCAGTTCACTAAATAAATTGCCCACATTTTGGAAAAGTATAACTCAGATATAAACCATACTACACAAATAAGTAACTTTGTCTTGCAAAAGACGAGAAAAATTACAAAGATTTTGCGACAAAAAAAGTATCTGTGTGTAACGAAAAAGTAGCTCTCAGATACATTAGCAAGAACAAGAAAAACAGCAACGTAAAATCAAATCGCAGCGAATATAAATTGCAGTTGAGTTTTTTTTCAAGGTTTTCCAGTTCATGGTTTTTAGCGTGTGTGTGTCGGAGTGTGTGTGTGTGTGTGTGTGTTTGACAAGGCGACGGTCGCGCTCTACAACAACAACAATGCAACGTAGCTGATCTCTGCTAGCGTCGCAGTCGACGCTGCTCTTGTCATAGGCGCTTAGACACACGTGAGTTATTGTTGTTGCTGGCGTTGCCATCGTTGCTGTTTTTTTTTTTCAGTTTCTATTGTTGTTGTGGCTGGGCGCTCCCCGCTTAGTCTTTTTGTGTTATACGCTTATGAAGGGTATGATCAGTTGGTGGAAAAGCTAGAAGGATTCCTAAAATAGCTAAAAATCATAGAATATCCAATGTAATATTACAATTCTTCAACGCCCCATTTAAATATATAAAAAAGAAGGTCTAATAAATGTTTTCACAAAATAATAAACTTGGCTTATGTCTTACTAAATCTACTTTGTCTAATAATCTGCTCGTAGAGTATCTCAAAGTCGCACACTCACTTGAAGCTAGCTTCCTTTTCTTTTTTTTTTTTTATAAAATATTTTAATTTATTGCCATGCACTTTTACAATCTTTCGATGCTTTACGAAATTTGCAACTAAATTATGCAAATGCTTTTTCGCTCATGTATTGAAGTACGTGAATTTTATTTGAGATTAAATATGTTAATTTTCACACCCAAGCAGCAACAAGGAACTGAATGAAATGTAACCTTGGAAAACAAAAAGTTGTTGCAGCTGCCAATTGAATATTGTTTGCAGCTATTTTCTTCAAAGAAATCTTTTTTTAGTTATACCATTCCCCTGGCCCGCCCCTACACCCACAACGGCTTTCGTTGCCAGACAATCGAAATCGCAAATAAAATAGATGCTTTTTCTTTATATTTACTTTTATTATTCCAGTTATTCCTGCAGTTGCCAAGCAGCCGAAGGTTACACGGCATCTAAACTGTTTGTCTGACCAGACTATCTGTATCTTTTGCACAGCAATCCTATCTGTAGCTATGCATATTGACACGTCATGTCTATGTCTCGAACTTGTAGTTTTTTTCCTTTGACTGGACTGGCATTTTCCTCACCATTAGCAAAAATGCCATTGAATATAAATATGACGCAGTCTGAGACAGGATATTTCAACTAAAGGAGCGTGTAAATAAATGTCTGCCAGCAATTCAAACTGTAGTTATTGTACAACACACTTAAATACATAGAATAAACCTATTTAAACTATTGTTATTTGCACGTAATGCGCTTTATAAGTACTAGACACAAAAAAAAAGGAGAAATATAAATACTTTTTCAGGCTTATTATGGAAAACTTTGAATATGAAAAGTTTTCAATTGAAACTGCAGCAATTCCATTAACCAGCAGCAGATGTGTTCACTGTACTTGGCAGAATTTGCAATGCTTAAGAGAATAACGTAACCAATTTTTTGTTAGGTAGAGATTTGTATTTTATAATTTCTTTAAGACAATCCAATTAATAAATTTAGCTGAAACTTTTAGTTGAAATGAAATTTTGAAGAGTGTTTTGATTGTTTTGTGATTTCAGATAGTGATACAATTTTAACCAAATAAATGATTCAAAAGTCGTTCTAATGAAGAATAATATTTCTGGGAATTTGAATACATTAATTTATTTTATAAAACAGGTTTCGAAAATGCTGTTTTGGCTTGATTTTCTGCTGTATTTTCTATGAGTTTTAGCTGTTTGCATAGTTTGATTTGTTGTTATTTTAGTTGTTGTTCTTGTTGTCGCTTCGTGTTTGAATCCGAATGTGCACATTCATTTGCGTTTATTTAGCACATTTTCTAGGCGACTGCATTTAAGATCGGATCGACGGGACTTGCCTCTGTCTCTCAGACTCCATCACACCGTTTGTATCTGTATCTCAATGTCTGTCTCTGTCTCTTGCTGACCCTGTAAATGTGTCAAAATTTTGTCTGCTTTTGTTTGTTTGTTCATTCATTCGCTTTGACCGTATTTAGTTTCATATTTTGTGTGACAAATTCTATGGCAAGTGCAAGCAGCATTACTCATACGCCCTGTTTGTTGGAATTTTAAATAATTGTTCTGTTTTAGTTCAAAATGGGGTTTGGTGCAATTCGTGTAATTAAAGTACTAGTATGTGAAGCATTTGATAAGCGACTGCAATTAGAGTTATTGAGACGCCCAAACGTCGCTCACGTTTTTTTTTTTATCCGTAAAAATATGGAAAATGAAACGCTAAAGGGGCGATAACACAGAACTCTGTGGCTCCCTCTGACCATGGGCAAACAGTGTGACCAAGGAGCGAAGAAATAAAGAGAGATAGATAGAGCGAAAGAGATGGCTGGCGTTGGGCAAATGTTTACCAATGTGCGCCACGGGAAACTCAATATGGACTTGTGTACCTGCCACACAAAATGGCCACGTGCTGCGTTTCAGTTTTTGCACAAAATTTTTTTCTGCACATTTTACGCTGTTTTTTTATGTTTTATAGCCGGTTAAAAGTAGCAAAAGGGTATGTTGAAAGTAGTAATGTTAAAAAAGAGCCAAATAAAAAAGGTTTAGAGACTGGGAGTGAAATAGTAACATAAAAATCATCTATGATATACAAACTAACTCATATAGAGACTTAACTAAGACACGGAATAGTTTTTTGAACATATTATTTTAATAAATTCACAGCTAAACTTAAAAAAAAAATAATTTTCACTAACCAAAGAGATTTTTTAACCCAATTCCCAGCTTAATGCCGATACCGCTTGAGTCATATTTATACAGCGCAAGTTCTAGCTGCTTAAATATTTTAAGCAACTCGCGCACAGCAAAGTATGAAACAGGCCAAACCTAATCTAATGGGTATCTAACAGTCGAGTGTCTTGAAATTTGTCATTGTCTTTATCGTTTGTTTTATTTTTGTTGGCATTGTTGTTTGTTATGGCTGGCTATTGTTGCAACAGCGGCAACAGTAGCAACAACAGCAACAGCAGCGAACTGAACTATGAATGCAATTTCGTAAATTATTTTCCTTTTAAGTAATTATTAAGGTGTGGTTCGGTTTGCAGTCGCAGTCACAGTCACAGTCACAGTTGCATACGCAGTCTTCGACGTCAGTCAGTTTAGTCCGTCAGTCATTCAGTCATTTTAACAGTTTACCAAACACCATTGTTTTGTTTTGTTTTTTTTTTATTGTTAATACTTTTTTTGTTTACTATTTTTGTTAGCAACTACTGGATATATTTCGACTCGAGTTCTGTTCATCCATTAAACGCCATTTAACTAATAACAGACTCGACGACTTTGCAGTTTACACTCTTGCAAGTCAATCACTCAGTCAGTCAGTGAGTCAGTCAGTTGGGAAGTTCTGCACTCATTCAACAGTCATTTTAGTCGTTTATTAAGTCACTCGAGTCATTCATTTTCATTTGGAGTTACCACATCCTTTCCATCAAAGTCATCATAAATTTTGCATTTGTGGGTGTTAACCCAAAGTTGTAGTACCCCCGTCGGCTTTATGACACTTAACTGCCACCCAATACCGTTAATTAGTTGCAATTGACTAAATTGTTAAGCGTTAATCTAGTTAGGATCGTCCCCGATGGCTGCCATTTAAGCTTTATCTATACAAATTGCCACTTGGCTACCTGTTTTCATTTCATTTTTGGCCAAGCTAACACTTTAGCTGGCACAGTGTTGACTGGCACACGACAAACACCTAACAAATTGATCAGCGTCAACAGCGCGAATTTTGTACAACAACAGAAAACTGCAAATCGTCGACAACATGAATGGCAAATTACAAAACAGTTAAGTAGCAAACAACAGTCAAGCAACACTAAGACGAACAACAACAATCAAAGCGTACAAATTTGCTGTAATACAACAACAACAACAACAACAATTACATTAAAACGCGACCATAAACGTGCAGCAGCAGCAGCATTGGTAGTTGGACTTGACTTGGCCAAAATGCAGCCGCAAATGCGGCATAAACTTTGACGATGAGGCAGCAAGAGCAGCAGCAGCATCAGCTGCAGACTATGGCAGTTGTGGCAGTGGCAGGCGCTACCAAAGTCATTCCACACCTTGTAAAATCAACAAAAAGGCAGCCAAGAAGCACACACACACATGCACACAGTGTTACATACACTAATACAAACAGAGTTGCAGGCGTGCAATTTGCAGTCGCAGCCTAGAAAAATAATTGCATATGGATGCAGAGAGGCAAGCAGGTAGTGAGGCAGGCAAAACGGATGGGCCAGGAAGGGGCGGGACGGCGCGGGGCGTTGGAAAGAGGAGGGAAGAAACTACAGCTTGCAATGG
Source organism: Drosophila nigrodunni (assembly GCA_020829145.1). Lineage (NCBI taxonomy): Eukaryota > Metazoa > Arthropoda > Insecta > Diptera > Drosophilidae > Drosophila > Drosophila nigrodunni. The sequence goes on from JACVCZ010000001.1 coordinate 15,662,131, forward strand.
CTAAGAGGGAATGGGTCTAAGCCGCGTCATTCATGACGACGACGCGGCATTTGCTGCAAGTGCAAGTGCAGCTGTAACATTAACATGCAACCAGCAACAACAACAACAACAACAACAACTACGCTCGCTGAGATGCAGATGCATTTAACGTCATTGTTGCTGTTGCAGTTACTGCCAGGCAGCAGGTGAATTGCACGATTTTCAATGCAAAAGTCAAGAGCGCCAGCGGAAAAAAGTCGTTAGCCAAGTTTTCAGTCAGTTGTAACTATTTTGCCGTTGTTGTTGGTAGTAGTGGTGCTGCTGCGTTTATGGCTAGAACTGTAGCAAGTACAAAGACGGCTGGCAACATTGACCAAAACCAAACGATTGTGAGCACTGAGCCGGCTGCATTTAGAGCCTGGTTTAAAGACTGTTTCGAGTGTTTGGTAGCAGCTTCCTTTTGGCAGTTGCTTTGACGTTGTCTACGGCCACAACTTGAGCCCCGGGGCTAGAGCTAGACTCTCTACCCTTATCCAGCTAGTATATCTGCATAAAGCAGGATAGATCTGCATGCCAAGCAAGACAGAGAGGAAAAAAGACAGAGTGAGAGGGAGGGAGAGCGCCAAAGAGACAGCTGTTTCCGTTTGTAAAATGTTTGGTAAGTCGCCAATGATTGGCAAGCGATTGCCAACTTGGCCAAGACATTGATGTGCAGACTTGTACATTTTGTTGGCCAGCAGCTAATTACATTGCATTTTACTTAACGTGCTGTGTGGGCCAACAGCAACAACAACAACAACAACAACGACGACGACTTTTAGCCAAGTTGGCAAAAATTTTTATTGCATTTTCATTTTGTTTAATTTCATTTAATTTATGAAATGTATTTAATGTTCACACATTTGTCACGCGTTGTTTGTTTTTTATTTATTTTCTAGTTTGCTTATTGCACATTTTTTTTTATTTGTCTCCCGCTGCCTCCCTTTCGCACTCTCTATCTCGTTCCCTCTCCGTTATTATCTTTGCTCAATTGGCAAACAGTTTCGAGTTCTCATTATCTTTTTGGACTGGCGAAAAACAGCTGGAACACATTTGACAAAACTGCAATTCGATCTGCAAAATTCTACTATTTACACAATTTGTTTTTACTTACATAATATTATAGTTTATGCAGTGTTTTTTAGAAAAGAGAGAGACTTTTTAAATTGAAACTATCACCACTTTTTGTGCGTTGTACGCTTCCAAATGAAATGACTTAAAATTTATTTTACTTCATCTGATTTGGTAATTAAATACCGAATTTTATATTTTTGAACAAAGAAGTATTGATATAAATAAATGTGTGTGAGTGTGTGTGCGTGTATGTTCGTATGTGCGTGAACTGTATCAACAAATTACATTACAAACTTATTAATAACATTTGATTTGAGTCATTTTCAATGGTCGCATGTGGTTGCTGTTTTTTTTCATATTTTTTCGGTTTCAACTGCGACTTGGGAATTGAGAAAAGAACAACAAAAACGAAAATCGAAGCGCCATTTAAAAAAAAATAAATTTTTTTGTAGAAATACGGGCAACAAATGGACTTCCCTTTACACTCATATATGCATATAAATAGTTTAGATATATATTTTTGATAATTTATTTATTTTAAAATTAAGCTAAAGTGAGTAATGATGTGTATCAAGAGCTGAAGTGTATACTCAATAAATTTATAGGGTATCTACTAGCCTTCCCGACCAAAGCCAGTTTAATTTGTAGCTTTAACTTCAATTTGTGCGCTTCTAATTCAAAATATTATGCCTGTGGGTAGCAATAAAAAACTTATAGAGAAATCATTATATTTACGACATATTGTAAATAAACGTATGTAATGATTGAGCTCTTATCAGCGTCAGTTTTGTGGAAATACAATAAATATACAAATAAATATATACTTATAAATTTGTGGCTAGTATAGAAATAATAAAAATTAAATTGCGATAATTTGAACTGTGCAAATTCTAAGAGAGAGTCAGTCCGGCTATAGAGCGATCGTTGCAGCTGCCCAGATTTCGCCTATAACTATATATACTATAAACTCTATATATACATAATAAATTTATATATGTATTTAGCTTGTAAGTTTGACTGTGAAAAATTTCAGCAATCAATTTTTTTTTGTGCGCGCACTGCTGATAAGAAAGAGCAAAAATTATTTCCGCTTTGGCCGTTTTTCCATTTCGCATTTCTCATTTTTCATTTCACATTTTAATGCGAGTATATGATGAATTTATATACTCGCTTTATTTCTTCTTCTTTTTTTTTGTTGTTTTTTTTTGTTCAATAATTTGTTGCTTAATTTATGTTGTTGTAGAGATTTCACAAGTTGCCGCCGTATCAGCAAGGCTTCCTCTCTTTTCTCTCTGTGTATTCTGTTGTCAGCATTGCGATTTTCGCAATTTGGGTCAGAATCGGCTGCGTCAAGTCACCTGATAAGGAGCACAGATATAGTATACATATATATATTTATATATATATACTTATAATCACCTACGTGTAGTTTGGTGCAAACAATTTGTGAATTAATAACTAAAAATTATCTTTTGGTTTGATCATTTAATGAGATAGTTTCTTTTATATCGAAGTACAGTTTTTTCTTTCAACAACTGCTACTTCCGGCCTCTGATAACTCTAATGGCTGATAACTGATAGCTACGGTAGCTGAAGGTGTTTTAAACTGAATGAATTGTGCAACTTTTGAGTTATCTCAATAGTTGTCAATTTGTAGCTACGTGTTTGTAGCTCTAGCTGTAAATGTATCTGTATCTGTATCTATAGCTGCAGCGATGTGTCAACGCTCTTTGCACTTGCTTAAACTGGTGTCCTTAAGCTCATGTATCTTCTTTATTGTCTTTATGCGCGATCGTTAAGTGTGTGTATCTGATAGGTTGTTGCATTGTCTGCCTTTGTTTACATATTTCGCTTTTTTCGTTCTTGTTGTTGTTGGCATTGAAGGACAACGTCAATGAGGCATTGCATAAAATCACATTGATTTTTTTTCACCTTATTGATAAGCGTTCGTAGAACTTGGCCAGAAAGTGAAATGTAAGCGGTTAACGCGAGGTTATTGATATTATTGCCAAATTTTGCAATAATTTCGTCAAAAAATTATTTTAAGCGTTGGTCAAAAATGTAGATAATTAAAATTATGTATGAAGCAGGAAGTGAAATCAAAATTGATACGCATAAAGCTGACGAAAGGTTAATAAACAGTATTTATAATTGGGGAAGAAAGGGAATTGGATTTTAGGAAATTAATCTATTTAAACTTTAAGAAGAACAATAGAGAAATATAAATTCTTACAATTGCTTTCGATCTCAGTGTTCACTCAAGTCGAAGATACAAATATTGTTGTATCTTTTGCTTAAAATTGCTTCTTATCAACACAATAACTTGTAAATGAAACAGTTTTTGAAGCATAACTAGGTTTAATATAATCCTTACGACTTCTTCAAGAAATTAATGTGTAGATTATAGCTATTAAAAATATAGTAAACTTGTTAGATTCAATACCAAAATGAGCTAGAAGTTCTAACACATTGGAAACGTGACTTTTTTCCTTAACTAATTGAACTTGAAATGTTTTAACTACAAATATATATCTTTCTCATGTATCTGAAAACTGTGGTGTATAAAAGATGATGGCAAAGTGTTTCATTTAAAACTGCAATTGAGTTGCAAAAATGTAAAATAAAGTTGTAGCTGTCAGCAATGCTTCAAGTTGATTGCTTAATTAATTTGTAAATGATTTATCTGCATAATATACTTAATGTATTATCTTATCGTATATAGCCAAGAGATACGTACATAATTCATAGCTGCTGATGTGCATAGCATCACATATATTTCGCTTAAATTATTTTTGCCCAAAAGCCAAATTGATGTTGCTGGTGCGTCGATGTTGCTGCTGCTGCTGCTGCGTCGATGTAAGCAACAACAACAATGTAGTGAGTGAAGCAGCGTAAAAACAACAACAACACGGAACTCAACTCCGAGTTGCTGGAGTTGTTGCTTTTGGGGCGTTCTGCTGTAATTGTGCCTCAGTTGTTGTTGTTGTTGCTGCTGCTGCTGCCGTGCAGCGCGTACAGCGCACAAATTTATATATATAAATGTATTTTTATATATAATTTTTTTTATATGTTGTGCCTATATACAATAAAAAATTCTTCTGGATTTTTTTTTTGTTGCTCGTTGCGCGCACAAAAGGCAAAATGCAGGCAATTATTGTTGTTGTTGCTACAGATTTTTGTTGCTGTTGTTGTTGGGTTGCTGGTTGGCTGGTATTTTTGCTTCTTTTTTTTTATTCTGTATTTTTGATGTTTTATGTGGCGCACAAAGTAAATAATATGCAACGTGAAAATGAAACGGTTTTCAGCTTTTCCTTTTTTCTTCTCTCCTTTTTTTTTTTTTTGCTGTTGTTGTTAATTTTGCGTTTTTATCTCTTATGTTCAATTTACAGACGAGGCGGCAATTGTGTGATTTGTTGTTGTTGTTGCTGCAGTTGTTGCTGTTGCTGTTGTTGTTGTTGTATATTTTGACAGTTGCCCGTTGTTATTGTTTGTTTGTTTGTTGTGTGTGTATTAATAATTATATTTATATGATGTTGCTGTTGTTGTTGTTGTATTTGGTGATATGTTTTTTTATTATAACATTTGATTTGAATGCAGCATTTAAAATAATTCAAAAGTAACTGCTACTTTTTTAATTATTTTGTTTGCTATTTGTTGTTGTTTGTTTTTGTTGTTGTTTTTTCTTTGTTAGTTTAACGTTTATTTTTAATGGATTGCACTTTTATTTATTTCTTTTAGTTTTGTTTTTAACTCAACATAAATTTAATAACAAAAAATATTGTTGTTGTTGTTGTTGTTGTTGCTGTTGTTGTTTATTATCTAAAATGGTAAATAAATGGCAATGAGCAACTTGGCCACGTTTTGGGAAAACGTGTGAAAAGCGCGATCGCAACGATTTGCCCACAACGATTTGTATCCGTGAGATACACAATTTAATCAATTTTTCAACTATTCGGAAAAATGTCTGAAAATGTGCGTTCTTTTTTCATTTCTCTATCTATCTTATTTTTTTTCCATTTAATCTATTTTCTGCACTTGAGCTGCATAATTCGACGCTTCGCTCACGTTTCGCTGCAACGCAGATTTTTTTCAATGAACCGTTGATAAGATTTGGCGCCGCTTAGTAAAATTATTCTCTTTTTTTTTCTGATTAATTATGTACCACTTTTTTTTTTTTAATCAAATTTACTTAACGTTACTGTTCGACGGAAATAAGAAAAACAACAAAAACGCATGAAGAACTCAACTGAAATACCAAATGAAATTAGCAAGCTGCTAGCTAAGGGGTTAAATGGGTAACAGGAAAGGGGGTGGGGAGGGAGGGGCGAATCTATGTATAAGTTGAGAGCAGCGGAAAAATTGTAGAAAAATATTCGCCAGTTAAGTTGCAAAACGAACGAAAAAAAAAAAAGAAAACAACAGAAAGCCATTGTAAATAGTAATTTAAGTTTTGGCCAAAAAAAAAAAGGATGTGCCAAAAAAAAAATTGGGAACGGAAGGGGTGGAAGAGGGGGAAAGAGAAGGAAATGCTAACGAACGGAAGGTAAGCCAAGGAAATGCGAAAATCAAATGCTGCACTGCAATCTCGACATCAGGTTGCTCAGCTGCAGCGAGTTTCGGGTTTTCCCCAAACGCTTTTTCCAATTTGCTGCGCAGCTGCAGCGCATCGGAAATTCGCTGTTAGCCGGACAACGAAAAATTTCTCATTTTTCGTTTGCGTATTTTTTTTTTTGTTTTTCTCTGCTTTTCTTCTACATTTTTTTTTGTTGTTTTTCTTCTTTTTTTGGCTATTTAATTTGCCATTTTTTTTTTTTTTGTGTAGCATATATCTGAGAGTCTGGTTTTTTCAATTTTTCAGTTTTTTTTGGGGTTCTCGTTCATTATGCTGTGCTGCAAAAACCCCGACGGCAAAGTAAATGCCTGAGCACCCAGAGAGACCTGGCTATTGTCATAGCTGGTGCTGGCGCTGGAGCGGGAGCAGCAGGAAATTCTGGAACTGGGAAAGAGTTCCTTCTGGTTAAGTTGCTAGCTGGAGAGTCGACTCAACTCAACTCGACTCGACTTGTCTGTCTGACGAAAATTGAAACTGACAAAAATTTGTTACATTTTGCCTGCACATAAAGTTCGTCCCCATCGAAAAACCCACACCCAAAGCACAGTTTATTACAGTACTTCTACTTCTACTTCAATATTTTTTTTGTTTCACTTCTATTTAGTTCTTTTTTTCAGCTACTCTTTATTCATTTTTTTTTTTTTTTTTTTGGCTACTTTTGTTTGTTTTGTTTTACTGCTGCTGCTGCTGAAGTTTGCTACAGTTCATTTGTATGCTGAAGTACAATTTTTTTAAGTTTTTTTTATTTCTATCCATCTTTCTTTAATATTTTCTATTTTCTTTCAGTTTTGTGAAACTTTTTTTTGGTTTAAAGTAAATTTGGCACGACAAATGAATTTTTGCGCTCAGTTTTTTTTTTTTTTTTTTGTGGTACGTGCAAATTGTTGCGAGTATCGAATAGATGAGATGCGGTGCGTGATGCATTCGATTGGCAATGAAACTAAACCAAGTTTTTAACGTTAATTATATTATTCTTTTGAAATCATTGAGTTATTCCTTAGCTTATTTTTGCACAATTTCTTTTGAATTATTTTTCATTTGTAATATTTTTCTTTTATTTTTGCTTTGAATTCACATTTGTTTTCTGTGTGTGCTGCATGTGTTGATTATTTGTCACATTTGTTTGAATTGCAATTGATATTAATTATAAAATATTATTAACAATAAATTGAATGCACATGCACACAGGCACACGCACACACACTTTGGCACACACTCACACAGAGCAGCGGCACACACGCACACACACGCGGGGCAGTGCAACTATTCAACCAAAAGACCGAAATAAAAATGCATTCTATAAAAATTTTGCGAGTGCGCGAAAAAAAGTTTTCCGCGTTTTGCATGCCAGCGACAACAGCGACGGTGACGGCGACGGCGACTGCGACGGCAACGGCTGCGGCGACAGCGACTGCAGCAGCCAGCGACCGCAAAGCACATAAACACACACACACACACACTCAATTACACACACTCACAGAAACACGAGCAGTTTCGTTATTGTTGCTATTATTGTTATTATTGTCGTTATTCATATTGTTATTGTTGTTGTCGCTTGTCAGTCAAGAACAACCGAAAAAAGTATGAAAGAAAGCTCTCGCGGGCGACGACTCAGTGGGAAAAGCCAAGTGCGTGCATTGCCCAAAGGGCAAACGCTGCGTATACGCAATGTGTGACAGCTGCTGCTATTACTTCTGTCATTTAGATATTGTAAATAACATACACTCTACACACACACTAGCACACACTAACTTAATTCAATGCAATTGTTAAGTTTTACTTAATAAACTGTCGCATTATTTTCAAATTATTTAAATTTTCTATTAATATATTGCAACACTTCTTTTTAGCTGTTTTAGAATTTTGGCTTGCTTTGCGACTGATTAGAATGAAAAATGGAGAATGCGCTTAATGCTTTACGATTGATATACGCGATCGTCGTCGGACGCTACACCTCGGAACGACTCGGGCCGCGTCCGAAAATGCGTTCCGTTGCATATCGGATGCGTTGTGTTTATGCGACTGCCGAAGCCGACTGCAAAATTATATCACAACAACACGAAGACAGCGCTGACAACGACAGCGACAACGGCAACGACGACAGCGACGTCAAAATTGCATACAAGCGCATTCATGCTTGCGAACCAACAACAACAACCACACACAACTAGAATGCTGAGAGAGCGCAAAGGCAGCAAAGAGAGAGAGCCAATGAGCGCGAGAGTGCATGTGTGTGTGAGAGAGCAGAGCTTGTTGAGTCATTGAGTGCTAAAGGAGCGCAAACGCGAGAACTTTAGGAGTAATAGTAACGGGGTAAAGCCGCACACACACACACATAAACACACTCACACATACAAAGGGACATCAAGCCGCGCGAGCCAGAGAACAAGAGAGCGAACGCACTCGTGAGAGAGCGCACAAAAGCCCAAGTGCAATGTAATGCAATTCTCGCCATCGACAACTGCATGGAACTAAACTGCGACGACTGTGCCGACTGCGACGCCAGCGCGCGTTGATAAAAAGCCAGCCGACTGCGCGCAGCGCTGCCAAAATAGCCGGTGTCGGAGTCAGTTGAGTAGTTATATGTAGTACTATGCTGCGTCCAGTCCCCAAGTCGAGCCGACTGGACCGAGGCTCAGCTGTCGCTTCTCTGCCTACAGCTGGCTTGACATTGTTGACAATTGCCCATAAGAAATGTAGCTTACAATTAACTCACTCATACACACTCATGCCACACTAGAACTGAGCAAGAAGTGACTCAAAAAATTTGTTGGCCTTTCGCTCGCACCACTACAGATGTAAACTGCGGCTAGAACAATGAGAGACTCGACAAGAACAAAACATCTCAAATTTACTATTCACCACATTTTTTTTCTTCTTCTGTGCTGTCGGTTTTTTTTCGCACACGCACACATCTGCTTAATAAGCACTCGCACACACACATATGCAAAGTTGTAAAAAAAAATATGCAGTGCAGCTGCTGCGCTGCCGCGTCGCTGTCATGGCAATTAGCTGGACTTTTTTTTTGGGGAGTGTGTAAGATTGGGGAAATGTGGGATTGACAAAGAGCAGAGTGGGGTGAGTGGAGGATAGGAAGAGCAGGGGAGGGGAACATATTCGTTTAAGCTTCGCCTTGCAGGCATGCGGGTAAGTTTAAAATATGTATAAAAACTTATATATAAGTTTAATTGCAATTAAATATATAATATACAGCCGACATACGTTTAATAGAGGGGAATACCCAGTCTTCACACACACTTTTGAGTACTTTATCAGCCCTTAACAAGTGTCGTGTAAAATACATTTATAAATTTAAACACAAACATACATTCAAACATTTTTTTTACTTTTTGCTACTCATGCGAATAACACTCAAAAATTAACCAACAATAATGAGAACTCGCTCACTCATACATTAATAATCACTAGCTGAGAATTCACCAGTGCTGCTTAACCTGCTCTCGCAGGCATAGGCAATAAGAATTGCATTTCCTGCTCATTAATGACGCGTCGCTTCGTGGTGAATTGCCCCTATTTCCCCATGCGCTCTCAGTCAAGCCACTCAGAACTTGACTCAAAGTTGAACTCAAACTCAGAGTGAGGCGAGCGAGCGAGGCAGCAATAAAATGCAACATGTAAATGAGCGGATTTTTTTTTTCGGTTTTTTGTTTCGTTTTGTTTTATTTTTTTTTGCTCGTCTGTTGTGGGTCGCCTTGTTTTGAGCTATTGTTGTTGCTGTTGCATTGAACTTTGGCAAGTGCTAAATAGTAAATGGAAAAACTGAAAAAAACTAAAAATGCAGCTGCTAATTGTGGATAAGCGTTTAAATGCGCAGTTGACTTTTGTCAAAATGTACACAAAATGCATGCCGAAAATCAAGAAATATTTTAGTCACTAATTGTACTCGTGTATCTAGTGACTAATGCAAAAATTGCGATAAAAATAATATAAAAAGAGATTAAGTTTTGCTGCCAAATCACGGCGCACTTTTCATTTCATTTCACTTGAGAACTATCAACTATTATAACAGTAAGTGCAGCGGCGTTGGCGGCAGTTGGCGGCAGTTAAGCGACAACGGCAACGCCAACGACAACGACCTGAACTGACGCACGTTCAAGGTATTATCTCATAAATGCACTCACACTCGTGCACACGTGTGTACGTGTACACACATGCACGTATGCTCATATGAGCAGAGCCCTTGCCTGCCGCTATAAAAACAACAACAACTACGGTAAACGCGAGCGCAACTGTTGCATCTCAGCAACGAAAGAGAGTGGAAGAGGGAGAGTGTGAGGGCTGAGCAGGCAGCGCAGTTGCCGTTACCCTTTTGAGCAGCGAAAGCTCAAATTCAGATTTGCGACTTCTCGTTCATTGATTTATTATTATAAGTGTAAACATAGCGAAAGGCTACGCAGGCTATGCACGACCAGGCAATGCACCACAAATATCACTACATAAATAAAATATGAAATCGATTGTAATTTAAAAATTCATAATTTTATGATTACTTAAATACCAGGCATACCCAATATGAGCAAAGGCAGGCGGAGTTTGCATACCCCATTGCGCGACTTGCACTTGAAGGGTATAAGTGGAGAGATAGTTGTTTCAGCAGAAACCCAGCTAAGTTTTAGATAATGTATCAAGCTTACATAAGCACAACCATACCCATTTTACACAATTTATGATTACAGGGTATAGGTGTAGTACTTGTGCATTATTTAAGTGCGTATTGATTCTTAATATAAAGCTGCGTAAATTATAAACAGCTGCAAATTGCACAAATTCGAAATCAGCGACACACACACCCAACTACACGCACTAACACACTCACACACGAACATGCATAAGTACAAGTATTAATTAACAAATAAGCAGATAGGTAGAAAACTGACTGATTTCCTTATCTTCGCTTTCGATTGTTTATATAACAGTGACTACAACAACAACTACCGTGTCCACAGATGACAACGCATTAAATCTTGCCACACACAAAAGTTGTTGAGACACATTTGAATTTTTTGCACAACATGATTTTTCATTTTTTATTGAATCAATTTTCGAAATCAATTTTGTGCCTGATTTTTTATTCCGCTACTGTTGCTTCTGTTCTTTCTTCTTCTTCTTTGGCTGGTGACTGATAAGCTTTTAATCAATTTTGCCTGATTTCGTATTTGGTTATTTATGGAATGGCATTACTACACAGCTACACACACACACACACACACACACACACACATTTTGATATTGCAATTTTTGTAATACTTTTTTTATCGTCTTGTTAGTCGCCAGCTAAACTAATGCAACTCTAAATGATTCACATTTTGGGCTGTTGCAATTTATATAGCCATTTATATGTCACATATATCGTATATAGAGTATATAATATCGTTTAATAATAAGCTCTGTGTGCAATTGTGATTAAAGTGCAGAACTGAGAAATTAGTTCAAATGTTAGCAAAGCTTTTCCAGATAACTAAAGTTTGTCTAGCAAATATACACAAACTGACAATGGAGGACGACCGCTGAACTAAGACATCATAAATTACAAGTAATTAAAAACAGTTTGGCTGCACAAATATTAGTGGAACTAGTTCACTTTGATTTATATTTTATATAACTTATGAAAGAATAGTTTTCATTAAATCTGAGAAAAAGAATTTATTTTTAAACTTTAAGTGACTATGAAAAAGATTTATTATATTTAGTTAAAACATTATCAATCAATTATATACAACCCTTAGAATTATCTATAATTGTGGTAATTATTTCTACTAATTTGTTTTATAAACATATGTACAAGTTTGGTCAAACTGAGTCTGTTCTGTCTCTCGACCCTAAAGGTTTTATTTATTAAATTAATTAAAGAATTTTAATAATTTTCTTTGGCCTTCCTTAAAACTAGCAATGTTTTTTTAGACATAAAAGAAAAGCTTAAGTCAATTGTGAATTGTCGATTAAGCTTAGTAATAAACTTAATCTCATTTAGTTTAAAGCGATCTCAATCAGATTTCTACACGATAAAATGTGTGCGTAACTTTTGGCATATCACGTATACGCCGCTCAGCACCGCACTACACACAAAGATACAAAAGCAAATAAAGATACAGATACTGATATAGATACAAATACGAATAAAGATGTAGATGCGAAGTTAAGAGCCGCTTGGACTTTTCTGCTTCCGTGTAAATGTCGCACAACAAGTTAGTGGCAAAGTTTAGACGACAGTTAGCCGCCGGCTTAAACCGTTTACCGTTGCCCGTTTACCGATTTGCCGTTTTGCCAACGCCATTTTGGTAAATTCTCAAGGCGAACCTGTCTGATTTGAAGCATGTTTATGCTTGTAAGCAATTTCGTTACGTTTGATTAGTGGCCAGCAAAATGGCAAGTGACTGCGACTGCGACTGCGACAGAGACAAAGTCTGAATCGGATTCTGAGTTTGAGTTTGAGTTCGAGTCGAGCCGAGTTTAGATTGCGTTTTTGATTGCGTTGTTAGCAGCTAACTGCATTTTATTATTATTACTATTATTGTTGCTTTTGTTGCTGGTTTTTTTGCTGCTTTTTCGCATTGTCAACCTTGAAAGTGTGTAGAGTGTTAACTGTGTGTGGAGTGTGCACTTTGATTACCTGTCAGGAGAGTTGCTTGCATTTTCAAATTTATAGCACACGATTAATGCATTAGCTTCTAATTAAAAATACAAAAAAAATACAAAGAGTGGGTGAGGGAATAGTAGGTAGTGTAGAGGGGGTGGAAGAGTGAAAAACAAAAGCTCAAACGCGTTTGATATTCATGTCATAGTGCAATGTCTAATGCATTTTCAATGTATTTTCCTTAGCCAACTGTTGTTGTGCCGCATATTTCCATTTTATTTTCATTTATTTTTTATCGATTGTGTTTATCATCGTCTCGATGTTCCCTTTTTGGCCAAGATGCTGCCAGCAGAAAAGTACAGTCTGTCGTGTCCGCACAAAAGCAGAAATTTTCAACAGACACTTCACTGCCACTTCCTCAAACGCAACAGAAAAAGCTGTAAAAAATCGGAAATATTCCCATTATGTGTGTGTGCTTTTTCCTCTCTTTTTTTTTTGGCTAAAAAGCATGGCCAAAAGCAATATAAACTGAAAATGATTTTGATGCTAGCAATCGTTGTGCTAATGGAGTTGTTGTGCCAAGTGCACGGGTGTGTGTGCGTGTGTGTTTGAGTGTATGTGTGTGTGCATGTCTTGGATTTCTTTTTGTCAACTTGCCACATTTGGGGGCACAATGTCTTCGCTTGCCGCAAACAACAACAAGTTGTTGACGCTTGACAACTGTTGCTGCCTGAGAGTGAGAGCGAGTGCAGAGGGCCAGTGGTTGGGGGTTGGGGTGTGAGCATGTGTTCGTGTTTGTCGAAAAACGCCGAAAGTGACGCGATGCAGCAGCATCCGCCGCTGGCAGCGACGTAAGCGCTGACGTCGCTGCTAGCGCTGCTGCTGCAGTCGTTAGAATGTGTGAATTCACACAAGTCTTTGCATACTTTCGTGCGTTGCCACTTGTTGGTGTGTGTGTGTGGGAGTGTGTGTCTGTGTGACTTATGCAACAAGTGCGCTAGTTTTTTTGATGTTGTTATTGTTGTTGTATAACGATGTTACAAAGTCAAATACAAACGTCTGCAACGTCGTTGCCATCGTCATCGCCAACATTGTGAGCACTCAGAGGGTTGAGCAGCACAAGGGTAGCCAGGGAGGAGGGGAGGTTGTGTAGGAAGTATCTGATGTGGCTGCTCCTTTGGCACATTGTTGGCTTTTGTTGTTTGCCTCATGCTGTTGCCTGCTCTCCTCCTTCCCATCACTGTACTCCTACCAATTGTTGTCCCGACTTGTGTTGTGTTGTGTTGTACATGTGTAGTTCGCTCTGTTGTCTATTTGCAAAAAGTTTTCTTCAAAGAATTTTCATATAAGCATAAAATTCTTGTTACACGTTTGCCTTTCAGCTTTTTCTCTCCATTTCTAGCAGCTGGGAAATGTAGGAAAAAACACGCCAACTTTACCGTGTGGGTATCATGTTGTTTTGTGGACTTTTCGGGGCAAAGTATACAATAAATTTTATGAGTGTAAACGTGCAGTTTGCTCAAGTGTTTTGGAATCTGTCAACACAGAGCTGTTCGACTTTTTGGCTTTAATAGTTTGCAAAGTGTTGCATTTTCCATGTTTGGCTTTCATCCATAACAGGTAAATGTTGCACACATTTTGTTTAGACTCGCTTTTCCTCTTAACCTTCACTTAGCACATAATAGTTTGCTAAAAACTTCAAGAAACTTTACCACTTTATGCTTTAAATAAAATAAAGTACAAAATGTTAACAGATTTTTTTTGGGCTACTAAGAAAATTTCGTAAACTAGCTTTCGCTAAATTTTAAATGAACTTCCATTAACTTAATTGTCTATAATTAACTTTTATATATTGTGATTTTTAAGCGAAAAACGGTAAAAAATACTTTCAGTCCCTCAAAAGTTCACAAACTCTAAATTTATGCGTTTAATGGTTTCTAAATCGTTATTAAAATGCGTTAAAATATTTTTATTGCATTCCCAAAAATATTGTTAATAGTTCAGTTAATTGTAAAACATTTCAAATAAATTTTCAATGCATGTTTAAAGAAATGTTGGATAAACTCTCATACAAAACCAAATTATATTTAAGTTTCTTTAAATGTACATCGCGTTATAAATAAAAAATGATTTTATTTTATTTATGGTCCTGCAATGTGTTTAGAATCCCAGATAAAAACTATTAAATTGAACTTTGTAGGTAACTATCTTTATAATTATTTTAAATATTTCGGCTGTCATATTAGCTTGTTATAACTATGTGAAAATAAATAATAATAACAGATTGTTTTTATTTAAGAATAAATACTTGGGTTAAGAGTGTTGCAAGTGTTTCAAAGCAAGATAACTCTAAGAGTTAAATAAAATATTCAATTAGGTTAAATAATTTTCATTAAATTTTTTAATTTTTTAAAAATAGAAAAAATGTTTAACACCTTAAGATTTTCTCACTTTAAATACCAGTTTTAAATATTCTTTTTAAATATTTTGTATGAGGCCAAATCACTCACCATTTCTCTCTCCATCATTTCTCGTGTTCACAAAGTTTAAGTTCAACTGAAATGCAGTCGAAATTTGGTTTTGTCGCGTAATCAATTCAATTAGAAGCTGACAACACTCAAGTACAGTTCAACATATGCCAAAGTCACAATGAAAATGTATCTACAAGTTTTCTCGTTATCTCAGTTTGTTTATAGTTTTGTATGTAAATCACTGTGTGCGATCGCTTTAATTAAATGCATACACCTAAAATTATCTTGCAGTGCAGCTGTGACAAGGTCTTTAATTAAATTTTCACCAACATCCACAAACACACGCACACTAGCAGACACACACACGCAGCGGCAAGCGGAAAAGTGTTGCGCTGAAAAGTGCACAACACTTTCTGTGGAACGTGAGGCACTTGAAACTGAACACGGCGAAAGTCAAACGTTAATCGTCAATCTGCTTGCAACATAAAACGTGCTTTGTGGTACGTGCAACAGTTGGCGCCAATTGTTGCTTCAATCAACACACTGGAATCCGAATGAATGCCACAATGACTGACTCACTGACTGACTGACTGCCACTTGCCGCCACCCAGCAGTGCCACAAAATGTTGAATGATTTGATTCAGTTGATGCCACAATTGCTGCCACTTTGGTTGCCCATTGCACACAACAATTTTTTGAAAACACAATTAACTGGCAAAAGGACGAGTTCTGCTCACTTTCCTTTTGCTTTCTAGAGTTCTTCACTTTTTTTTGGGGTTTTTTTTCTTATTTTGGGGTTTTGTTTGCTGCTGCCGAAAACTAGTTGTCGTCCTGTTGGTGGCTGCTGCCAAACTCACTTGTTGCACAATGCGCACCAAATGCCGCAGCACGAAAAATAGTTGTGCAGTCGCAGTCGGCGTCGCAGCCAGCGTCAACGGCAGCTTCGACTATGACTACGACAACTACTACTACTACTACTACTACTGCTGCCAACTACAGCAAATTCGACAAAAATGTCAGGAGACACCCACCAAACTACAAGGCGCAATCCCTGCCCCCTACACCGCCTGCCACAACCCCTCTGCCTGACCCACCGCACAGCCAACCAACCGAGTGCAGCCAAATGTAGCTGCAAAACTCAAACCCAGTCAAATGCCTTGCTCACAAGCACACACACACACACACACACACAGAGGGAGCTACACCCACACACTAACACACACTCACACGTATGGCAGAAGAGTTACCCCCTCCACCGCTCGCCACCCACTTCCCACACCTCGCCCGCTCATTCGTCTATTCGTTTTCCCTTGCAGCAAAAACTACCAAAAGCGCACGACGCCAACAACGACGTCAACGAAGCGACGAAACTTTTTTCGAGCACACGAAACTTTTTCAGCACAAAATAAAATGCAGCAACGACAACGCTGGCAGCGACGACGACTGCGACGGCGACGGCTACGGCGACGTTAACGACGAAGTCAAAACCCAAACCCTCAACTAAGAGCTGCCTCCCTCCACTTCCCAGCCACTGCCACCTCCTCTCCCCCACCCCTGTCAAACCCAAACGTGCTGCATTTTTTTAGTGTTCTTCTTTTCCTTCTTTTACTTTTTACTTTTTCCATTTTGTAATTTTTTTTTGCTTCATTTTGTTTTTGTGTGTTTTGCTGTTTGCTTATATTCACCACCCACCCACACACACACACTCACACTCACACACACACACACGCGCACACACTTGCACACGCCCTCAAACTATGCACACGCACATAATGTGAATTTCCTTTTTTTTTTCCATTTTTTTTTATTTTATATATTTTGCTTCAACATTTTTTTCGCACTGCATTTTCTGCCCAATGTTCTTAGCGCCATATTGCTCGCTGCCAAAACCACCCAAAGCCACCCAAAAAAAAAAAAAGCTAAAAAAGACACTCACTAATACACTCAAACACGCGTTAACTTTGTGCTTCCGCCTTACACGCAAAAAAATTGGAGTATAAGAAAAGTTTTTGGAGCTGGTCCAAAAGGTGCAGCGGCGTCTTGTATTGCAAGCCATATTGTACTGCCTGCCAGCTAGGACTACAGTGAGGCACGGCGAAGTGCGCCACAGCACAGCTAAGCAAGCCATTGGCAGGCTGACTTCCTGGCCGGACACTGCATCCCGTTCGCACGGAGTAGCCACAAGTGGAACCGACAAAAAGCAAAAAAAGTAAGCAAAACTAATGCCAAACGATATATAGAAAGAAGCTGTTGCCAAAGGAGCGAAGAGTGCAGCAAAATGGCTAGAAAAAAAGGCTAAAAGCAGCCAACCAAAAAATCTATTTTCCAATTTCTGTGCACGAAACTAAACCCGGCAAAGCAAAGGCAAAAGTCTGTCCTTAGCCAGGCTAGCCCAACTGGCCAAGACACCCAGCCACCCACACGCCCACTTGTGGCGCTTTCACACACACACACACACACATGCTCGTGTATATAGAACAACACACACACACACACACACACTTAACCCAAGGAGCGCATGAATTTGGTTGCGTCCTTGCTGTTGCTGCTGCCGTTGCACGAAGAACGCTTGTGGCAGCAACGTCTGCGTTTCCTTCGTCGTCTCTCAGCCTCGTCGTCGCCGTCGTCATCGTCGTGGCCACAAACAACAACAACAAAGACGGCGCGAAATGCTCGCAGAGTGGAAAGCGTGCAACTCGTAAAAATGTAACCTAAAAACCGCCAGAAAAAATGCTACGCAACAACAACACGTGCTCTGCTGCAGCAAAGAAAACTGCTAAAAACGAAAAAGGAGAAAAAAAAAACAACGTAGGGAAAAGAAAAGAAAAATGAAGAGAAAACTGCGACTGGCTGGAAAGTTGGGAGGAGTGCGCCATTGCGTAGTCCATAAAATCCTGTGTAGGATTTGGTGCAAAATGCAGTGGCGGTGGGGGTGTGACTAGGCGTTGGGTTGGCTGAGGTGGTTGGGGGGCACTCGGCTGTGGTTTGGATTGCCCGCCCACGCACACAGCTGTTGGCTGGCGACGAGTTTTCCTCAACGCTTGTTGCATCCAACAAAAGTTTCCTATAAAAATGCCTTCTTACAACGACTACGAAAAATGTGGAAAAGCAGGAGCCATCCAGCCATCTATACCCAAACCCTTAAACCTTCAACTCCCCCTGCCACTCTTCAGAGTGTTGTTGTTGTTGTTGTTATTGTTGTTATTGTGATTTCTGTAATCGAAAGATGCGTTCGCCCAATATACGAGTACTAGAGACGCCGCACTAACTACAAGTATATCCATGCACATATATACTCGATATATATATTTTTATATATCTGTATAGTGTAGCCCACAATTTTACCCAGCACCTGCTGATTCGCTTTTCCACACACACACGCAACACACACACTCTGACACATTCGTTCTACTCCTCAGTCAGTTTTTCTTTTCTCTTTCTATCTCCTGTTTCAGACAACTCCAGAAATCTTTTTGTTTTATTAATAAACAATAACTAACAAGAACAGTTTTCTAAAGCAAATTATATTTAATTATTGCATAAACTTAATTTTTTAAATAAAATACAAATTAAAGACTTCTGAGGTCAAGTTTAAAAACAGTTTTGTTGTGCATAAAATGCAGTTTTCTATAAATATTTGTAACCAAACGAGCAATGCCACATTATACCCGCTTTTCAAAACCAAAAGTTAATTTAAGCTCTGCGATAAAAATTTAAACAAATGAATTTTAATAGTGCAGATAAAAGAAAACTTTTAATGTACGCACTTAAAAGATTTATTATTTAATTTTAGTCTTTAGGCCATGAATTAAGAAATCAAATATTAAGTTGTTATTAAATTTAAAATTTAACAGATGAAACGTGAAACATTAATAATCTTTTAAAGCTTATTTAAAATTTGTATTTAAATAATTTTCAGTTCTAAATTTTAAAGTGTTCTTTATAACACAGTAACCTGTGACTGATTTTTGTTGAGCTTGGATTAAGTTCTTCGTCCCGTATCTAAAATAATGTTTTATTATATATCTTTAATTAATTTAAACTTGACATTCATTTTTCGTATCCAATTACTAGGCAGCTAGTTAACTGGGCGCTTAGTTAGTAACTAAAAGTAGTGGCACTTTATTGTTGAATTTTATGGTTGCTAGACAATTGAATTATTATTCATGCTGTGGATGTTAAATATATGTAAATCTGTTCTTATAATGCTTACTTAAAATTTTAAAAAACTTAACATTGAATTATAAATTATAGATTTAATTTGTTGGCTAAAAAGAATAGTAAACAATTTAACAAACACCATTAAAATTAAGCTCTTTTCAACATATTATTTCCGTTTTCCAGTTCGCCTTAAGCTCAACTAACAATTATGTGCTGACAACCCCAAATTTGTCCCGTAGAAGCTACAAGTGGTATATCCCATTACAATCAAATGGAACGCCACCACTGATTGAGCCATTGGGCCAGCAACGGAGCAGCCGAGAAACTGAACAGAGTCAGCCGGTTGAAGCCAGCGATGCAACAGGCGAAAAACACACTCACACACACATAGCCAAACACACACACATACACACTCCCAATAACCTGGCTGATGCAAGGCATCTTCTACGATCTAACCAAAAAAACACGAGAGTTTCGTTGGGTGGGCGAAAAATAAAAAAAGAGAAGAAGGAGAAAAAGAAAAGGAAAAAGAAGAAAAAAATGAAACGACGAAATCGTCGCTCGTTGGAAACTTGACTCCCATTTTGGACGAAGTGGAACAGGGGGTGGAAAGGAGGAGATTTGAAGGTGGAAAGGAGGTTGGCGACAGCGTCGAAAATCGGCCACAAAAACAGCTACGACGCCAACTACAACAACAAGAGCAACAAGGACGATGACAACGCTGACGACGAGGAAGAAAACTTGGGCGAGTAGTGCAAAGCGGTGGGGTAGAGTAGAAGGTAGTAGTGGGAGTGGGCAAAGGAGCAGCGGAAGTAGGAGCAAGTGGAGGGCATTGCTTGCTCCTCGTTGGCTCGTCTTTCGGCGCCAGCATTCGGGTGTAGGTGCCTTTTCGGCTTCTAGCCAAGCAGCCGGAAGGAGCAGGGAGAGTGGAAAGATGGTTTCGGGGGTTGGGGAAAATTCAATGCATTCGGCAGTCGTCGTCGTCTGCATTTTTATATTGTGCAATATATTTCGTAGGGACACGTCGTCGTTCTGTTTCGTCCTGCGTGCGCTTAAGTGTGCTTCGTTATCTCGTATAGCACTTCGTTTTGGGCACACACACACACACACACACACACACTGATACAGTGCAGCTAAAAATGTACCCACACCTAGTGGCAACCCTAAAGCTGCACCAGCTGAAAGCCAGACAACGATTTTTTGCAGCTTCGTTCAACGACAACGACGCCGAAACTGCACCCCCCCAAACCACGCCTCCCTCCCACACCCCTCGAGTGGCAACAAAAATTGTCGCTGGAAAAATGTGCCAAGGGTTGGAGGCGGTTTGGGGGGCGGTGTGTGGTGAGTGGGAGTGGCACATTGGAAGCGTTTGGCTGGCAGTGCGGGAATGTCAACTAGAAACAAGGACGATAAGCATTATGGAGCGCATTGAGGAAGTAATTGAGTGCACGGAGACACGGACAGTGGCGGCAAGGACGCAGGACGCGGCATGAGGCAAGGACCGAAAGCTGCACAACGTCCTGGTGGTTGCCAGAACAAGAAAAAAATGTAGTATATAGCAAAAAGAATGAAAAAAAAAGGAAAACTACAACAAACACAGCAACAAAAGGCATTTAACATTTTAATGCAGGTGGCAGTTGGTTGGAATTGAGTGGGCGGAGGCAGGTGGGAGGCAGGTGGGTGGCAGGCGGAGCAGTAGCGAGTCGTGGGTATAGAAAAGGAAGATTGTAAGGTGGATTGCCGACAACGTGCTAAACGTGCTCAAAAACCGAAATGAGAGTGTTGCTACACACACACACACACACACACACACACACACTGGCAGGACGAAGGATAAGGCAGACGCTGATGGCGACGCCGACGCTGTTGCCCAGCAAGAAATGCAATAAGCAAAGAGCGGGAAGAAGCAGCAGCAAAAAAGCATTGAAAAAAAATTGCAATTTATGTTAATTTTTCTTGGTGTTTGCTTTGGCCCTAACGCCGATGCCAACGACAGCGCTGACAGCGACGGCAACGCCAACGCCAACGGCGACAGCGCCAGCGACTGCGATGTTGGGCATTAGTCTAGCTACAAAAGTCTGTTGATGTTGGTCCGAAGCTTTGTGCTTTGCTGTTGTTGTTGTTCTTTAATTTTCCTGTTCATTTTTTACTCTATATCCTGACCCATTCCAACCGCTATATAGCCATAGATATATCTATATCTATATATGGGTGTAAGAGTGAAACATATGCTAAGCTCTGTGCAGTAGTCAACTTATGTTGATTAGGACTGGACTAAAGTCAATTTCCATGTCGAACATTCACTTTTTTTTTACTTTTTTTTGAAACACACTTCATTTAACGTTTAACTGCAAATCCCCCAATACAGGTAGTACTACAAACGTGGCTCAAAGCACACACACACACACACACACGCAGGCACTCAAACTTACGTAGAGCTGTGAAAGACAGTGCTGGCAAATGAAGCTGGAAAAATGTTTTCCCTAGAGAGACACAAGAAAATTATGGGGCTTATTGGCTTTACGTAAGGCTTTTCTTTATACCCGTTGGGAAAGGGTGCAACAAGTTCGTTTTAATTATGAAGTATGTTTGGCAGAGCCCCTAAAGAATACGGATTTTTGATCAGAACATAAGAGTTTCCTACAGAAGCAACAAACTACTTAAACTGCTTTTGAGTTCATTGGTAACAAAATTAAAAATGCCACGCCTATAAATTCATATATCTAAAGCTTAGTACTTAACATTTAAGCTTAAACACCGATTCATAAATTATTAAAAAACAGCCCAAACTTAATTTAATTAAAAAACAAAGTTCAAATCCTTTTCAAACGCCGGGTATTTTGCAGTCTATAAATCTCTGCAGCTGGCTTACACGCTTTTAATTGGATTGCGTGGTAAAATGGTAAAGTGGTGCAGTGGTACAGTAGTAAATGGATAAAACCGTTTCGGACACTCACCCACAATGTGCAGCATGTCCTTTGACCATTTTGTTAGCTCGCGTTTGATCAGACGACGCTCCTGTTGGCAGCGTACAAACGAACACTCCGCCATTTTCTACACTTACACTAACGGTGTTTTGCGGAAATGAGTTTGTTTATTTTGCTGCAACTGTACCTGCAAATTAGATAGAGTAAGAGAGAGTGAGTGAGTGAGTGAGTGGGATAAAGAGAGTGAAATAAAAATAAAAATGGAATTTGCGATTAATACGAAATTTTCCAATACAAGTTTCTCTGCTCAAATTGTTTAATTTATAATGCGCCATTTAACGTTTCATACATATAACGATTGTGGTTGTTTTTGTTGTTGTGGTTGCTATTTTTTTGTTGTTTTTGTTTTTGTTTTCATTGCATTTTCGAGTCGCTTGAGAAATGATTAAACGAGTTTTGTTTCAAGGTTAACACGAAAACACACACAAAACCTGTTGCACTTTTTTTTTGTATTATTCTTATTATTTCATATGCTGAAAAATATTTAAGTTTTTTTTCTTTTCGTTTTCGTTAACGTTGTTGTTGTTTTTGTTGCATTCTTGCCAAGTCTCCAGTCGTGTGTGTGTGTGTGTGTGTGTTTTTGTTGCTATAATTGTAATTGTGGGGCTTTTACTATTCGGGCAGCTACCAGTTTTTGATATTTCCTAGTTACAAATAAACAACAACTTTTTGTTGTTAGTTTGTTGTTCCCGTTTGCCATTTAATCTGACTATTACACTAATTTATTCAAATGCAGTTGTCGCCGTTGGCGTTTTGCATTAATTTGCTAAATATTTTAATGCCGTAAACAGTTTGACTGCATCAACTTTTTGCATTGACTGTAATTGCCCAACTGTTTTTGTTTAATAAAATATTATTTCAAAAAAACCATAAAAATATTTTGTTTTGTTTTTGATTTAATTGGAAATATAAAGGGTATTCCCCACTAGCAATTTTATTTTGAAATTGGTTTAAGTTACAGTGCTGCGACTGGCTGCCTGCCTGCCTGCCTGCTTATTAACTTGGACATTTTGAAGCACTTGTTGGCCATTAAAACCAGCCTCCAAAAGTAAATTACAATACCTCCAACATGCTCAGAGCATACGCATAAAGACTAGAGCAAAAAGCAAAACTAATTGAGATTCTAATATCAGATATGCGAACGTACATGAAGCGCCAATACAATAGGAAATCTTGGCAACAGGGAAACTGGCAAACAGGCAGCTTCTGACAACCCTTGGAAAAACTGGTAGCCAACAAAGTTTTCAGACCAAGTAGCTGAATGACAGTGAAGGGACTTTTTGGGTTGGATTAAACGCATTTCTGTTTGTATAAGCAGCACCATCTGAAAGTCTTTGTAAAGAAGTCAGATAATTTTTAAAAAAAAAACCTAGTCTTGAAAGATTTTTGAAGAAAAGTTTTAATTTGTAAATTTAGTATTGTTTTTTTTTAATTTTAATTAAATTATTTTAAAATCAAAGAACTTAGGAAAGCATTCATTTGTAGTTGTATGAGCTCAATTATATATAAGCTCATATTAATTAACTGTAAGCCAGCTTAAATCTGTAAATCATTAAATACGTCAGTTGTTGATTAATCAGAAATTACAGCTAATTTCAGTTGATTAGAAATTGTTGCCACCATCAATAACTAAATAGCTTATAGACAGATTTCTAGTATTACTTTTACTATTTTGGCCTCAGACAAGAGTCAAATAACTAAAGTATAATGCTGACATGAATTTGGGAGTTAGTATTAGTATATCAAGTATAAGTATATCATACCTGATAGGGATAGGATAACTATATGATGTTGTAAGCTTAACTTATAGAACGTAAGTTTGTAATAATTTTTTTGGTCCTATAAATCAGCTTAAATCTATTGTGTAAAACTCTTTGCAGTATATAAAATCAGTGGACAGAGTTTACATAAACTACGTACAGGGTCTTATGCAGTCGCGTCAGCCCAGCTTTACTTTTTTCGCAGTAGTAGATTTTGAAGATGGCTTAGACTGTTGCTGGTGATGAAAAATTACTTGCTGCCAACGCTGGAGGCAGTCAAAGCCAAAAGTAGCCGACGAGAGACAACAACTAGCAGAAGCAGCAGCAGTGGAAGGCAAGAAGACGAAAGGGGGAGGGAAGTATAAGGAATTGGCAGTTGGCGTGCAGGTTTTGGTAGCATGCAGTAGCCACTTGGTGGGTGTGTCAACTGAGCACGCGGCAGCAACCACAGCAGCTGATGATGGACGTTGATTATGATGGACGTTCCTCTCTGGCAGCAACAACAACAGCAAACTACGAACCGGCAACAACAATTGGCAACAGGCAGCAATTTGTTGCTTCCTTTAGGCCATAGATTGAGCGATTCGCAGCGCCAGCCCAACGCCTTTTTGATATTATTTTAAATATTCAGCTGGCTTCTTCACATTTCCCAACTTCCCTTCCTTTTCCACAGCATTTTCCATAATTTTTCGCCATGTTTATATAGAAAACACAATTTGCAATTATAGATATTTTTCAGCTAACGTTCAAAAATGCAAACTCAACCTATTTTGCTTTGGAAAAGTGTCGCTTCCTGCCGCTCTGTGGGGCGGAGACGACCAAAGCCAAGCCCGAAAGCCAAACAGACGCAGCTACAGTTTTTGAGATACAGATACAGATACAGATAGAAATGTGTGTAGAGCATAGTAATCAGTCTACGTGTTACAGATACTGAAAAATAAAGAGCCAAGAAAACTCATTCAATCGAACATTCATTCGTTCTATAATAAATGCAACAAGTATCGGAGACTGTCGCTATGTGTCGATGTCTCGATGTCTCTGTGTCTCTGTGTCTCCCTGTTTCTCTGTCTCCGCGTCTTACTGCCTCTGTGTTTCTCTATTTCTCGCTCGCATGCATTTGATTTCATAAATAAATTTTTGCAAAATATCAAGGCCGGATTGCAGCTTGAAACTTGTAGCCATATAATATATATAACGAATATATATATTTATATATCTATACACATACACAAAACATGTGCCGTCGCACAAAAAATAAAAAATCACAAAAAAACAAGTGAAAATGC
Source organism: Drosophila nigrodunni (assembly GCA_020829145.1). Lineage (NCBI taxonomy): Eukaryota > Metazoa > Arthropoda > Insecta > Diptera > Drosophilidae > Drosophila > Drosophila nigrodunni. The sequence goes on from JACVCZ010000001.1 coordinate 15,687,095, forward strand.
GACTGACTAAGTGTGATGAACTAAGAAATACTCTGTAAGTTATAGTAAGATAAATAATATAATTTTTTTGAAAAGAAATTGTTATGAAATAAATAGTTAAAATATCTCAAATCCATAATTTATTAGCATTCATAATTAAATCAAAACAATAATCCTAATTACTTGGGATATCATTTTTAAGACAGACATTTTGAGGACTTAAAACTCAGCCAATTTTTAGGAATTTTATATTTTTCTCCGAGGAATTTGTCAAGAAAAAAAAAGAAGCTAAACTAAAAAATTTTAACAGCCAATTAACTTGAACATTTTCACTTATAATAACTGGGTATACAAAGCAAAATGGCAACTTCGTCGACGACGCAATTTATTGGCTTCAAAGGTACGAGTTAGAATAGAATCAGAATCAGAATCCGAATCAAAAACAGAATCAGAATCAGAACCAGAGTCAAGTGTCTGCTATAGAAAAACGAGTTAATATCAGTTAATATCGCTTTGGATGCCATATAGTATATACTAAATAGAGTTGTTCTGGGCACAAAGTGCAATTTTGGCTCAACCAGTTTAGTATCGAATTATAATTTGCAATTCTCAATTTTCAGTACTACACATTTTTATTTGCAATTTATTGTTCAAGGTTTGAGCCAAATTTTAGAGACTTGAACACACACACACACACGTACACACACAAAAGTTGGAGTCGTGGCCAATGTTAAAACCTTGAAATGGTTTGCAATTTTTCATTGTTCCAATTGGTTGCTCAATACGACTGCGAATTAAGGTTTTTTGTTATTCTAAATAGGCAATTTGCATTTAATTTATATGTAGGCGATGGTTTTTGTTGCAATTGTTTTTGTTATTGTTGCCACTCAACTATTTATCATATATTGAATGGAATGGAATGAATTCATCAAATTACTTTAATGTGTGTTTGCTTTTTTTTGTGTTTTCGTTGGCAAAAGGCGGAAATGATCGATTACATTTATTTTATTATTATTACTACACTATTCCCATCATTTTCATTAATTATGTTCGCTCAGTTTTTAATAGTTTCAGTTTTTCAGTTGCTGTTGTTGCTTACTTTCTAGAAATTTGTTTATTAATTAGATTTTAGTAGCATGTTTGCTCAGAAAGGCGACCTTCAGTTGTCTTTAGTGCCGTGTTTTTCGCACATATATTAAACATATTGCCAATTACGCTCTGTTTTACATTAAGTTAAAGCATGTTAATTGCACTCGATGTGTTTCGATTAGTTAATTAAACTAATAAATGAAATGTTTTCGAAACTGGCAATCAGCTAAATATGCTAAATTTAACAGTTTATTGAAGATCAAGGCTGTATATTAATTAATTAGTTTAAAGTACATAATAAGTTTGTTATTTCCACCCATTATTAACAACTTACATTCATCTCTCTGCATAAGTTTATTAAATTCCTTATCTTTGCGTATACGTAATTTTAGTTTAAACCGCATTTTACATTGGAAACGAAGTGTAACGATAATGTAATCTGACGCATTGCCAGCAAATTTAGCATGTAATAAATAAATATGCAAAGAATGCATGACTTACTGACACCCTGTAACTATTTACATTCAAACTCTCAGCTTTGCTTGTGATTTGCCGGAAATTTCATCAAATTTCATTACTCATACGCCGTGTAGTTCGACAACATTTATTTTTTAAGCTGTTAGTACACTGGAATCATGCTTATTACTCGTATCAAGATCATCATTATCATATGACTCATGATTAAATATTAGTACTTTAACCTTTCGCCAGTTTTGATTTCCAATTAAATTTGCTTAATTTTCACTTTAGAAGCTTTAGAAACTGATCAGATGAATGTTTGTCTGTGTGTCTCGATCAAAATTGAAAGAGCAGAGAAACTTAGTTATAATAATATAAACTTCGACTTGAACTTTAAAAAGTATTTGTTAGAAATATTAGCAGAAACACTCTAAAAACTCTGCTAACAGTAGCAAAGGCAAACACATATCAGTCATAGTTCTGATTATTTAAAACTAAAATTATTACAAATTATTTATTTAAATATATTCAAGAATTCGAAACTTTTGCTAACTTTAATATTTAGACTTTATAATTTTTCGTTTTGTTTTTCTTTTTACCTTTACTTATTATTTCATAACTCCTTTTATTTCATATTTATATTTTTTCCCTTAACCTATTTGATTGATAACTCAATGTGATTGCCTTTTAAATGTTTAGATCGTCAGCTCTTTGACTGACACTGACACTTTTCAGCATTTCGTTGTACTTCCGTTGGCAGCAGCAACAACCTCCACTTGATGAATTCTTCCGTTGCAACAACAACAAACCAAACGAGAGCTGCATGCAACTTCGATAAAAGATCATTGCCCATTAGTGTTCACTGTACTTGTAGTTGTTGTTGTAGCTGTGCATCTTCCTCTTTTAGTTGTTATTGCTGTTGCTGTCGTCGTTTATTGCTCACGACTCTGAGCAACAACAATGACAACTCTCACCTGTTGCTGCGGGACGCATGCAACAAGTACGGCAGCGGCAGCAGCAACATGCAACAACTGTGGCATCATGAGCACGCGCCAACAGCAGCAACAAAAACAACAACAATAATATGAGCAACACCAACACAATGACAGGAAGATCGAAAACGAAACCAAAGTCGCTGTTGGCTAACTAACTTGGCCAGCCAACTTGGCTGGCAGTGAGTTGGCCTGGCTCAGTTACAGTAACACACATTTGACTCAGAGTTGCTGCTGTGGTTGTTGTCGTTGCTGCTGCTGCTGCTGCTGCCTTGCCATTGTATGCAACGAAGCGCATTTCCATTTCTAACGTTGATCTGCGATCTGCAACAGCAACGACAACGACAGCGACAGCAGATAGTTGTGTTGGTGTTGCTGTTTGGTGCTGGCCAACTGGCTGAGTGGGGCGACTGGTTGACTAGTTGACTAGCTGGCCTGCTGGCTAACTTGGCTAACTTGACTGTAAGGTCGCCATTTGCCGTGGCGGTCGATCGCGGCTCGTTCATGGCCCAGCTCACCTACAAACCGACAACCAAAAAGACAAGTTTAGCCAAGTTGCAGTTGCAATAGTGCAGCAGTTGTTGGTGCTGTTTGCTTTTTGCCATTGGACTTGCTCTTGGCTTTGAGTTTTATTGGCTGTTAGGCTATTGGCTGATTTATTGTACATACTTTGCATGCAACTATATGTGTTTTGACTGTAGTTTTTTTATGTATTTTGCTATAGCGGCCATTGCTCTTGACCCTAATGCCTGTGCCAGAGCCAGTTTTAACTAACTTTGGGCCACAAAATAATGGAATTTAATTTCCTAAACCAAAAATTGTGCAGCAAATAGAAAACGTTGATTGCATAAATGAAAGCAACACGATTTTGAATCAAATGAAATGACAACAAGGATGTCGATGTTACCATAGAACAGTGTGTGCTTGTCTGTTGCTGCTGCTGCTGGGTGGCATCATGCCTGTGGGTGTGGCACACACAAAACGAAGTTAAATGCCGCTCAAGGATGCTAAATGTGCCATGTCGAAATGTGTTGTCTGTATTTTGTATGGCAATGCTATTGAGCGAGCGCTATTGTCTATCTACAGCACTGTCTGACTGTCTGTCTGTCTGTCTGTGTGGCACTAAACTGTTGCATGCAACAGGAGCGAAGGCAGCTACAACAGCAACAACTACAACAACAGCCGTTTGTAGACAACGATGCCATTTGTTGCTGGCATGTGGCACATTTTCGACGTGTTTTGTGCGCATTTTGGGCAACAACAACAGCAGCAACTACTACAACTACAGCAGCAACAACAAGTTGAAGCAGCAGTAGCAGTTATTCTATATATCTAAAAAAAAGAGGAGAAAAAAAACAGGCAGTGGCTGCTGACTGGCAGCCCAGAACGTCACGCGTTGCAGGAAATGTGAAAACAACGTTACGAAACTTTTACTTTGCACTCCACCACACACTCACACTCTCTCTCTCTGTCTCTCTGTCGCTCTGTCTCTCACTCTCGCTCTATCCCACTCTCTTACGCTATTGCGCTCGCTCTATATGCGCAACAGGAGGCCGCACCAATACCAATGCGCTGGCAGCGCTGCAGCAGCGCTAAACACCCGAATGCAACCCCCAAAATAAAGAAGGCAGCAGCAGAATTTACTTTGTTTTTGCTTTTACTTTTGGCTTTGACTTTGCGTTTTTCGGTTGTGCTAGTGGGAGTGGGAGTGGCAGTGGGCGGGCGAGAAATGGCTATTGCTTCGTATTTTTGCTTCGTTTTCATTTATTTAGTTTTTCTTTTATTTTGCCACATTTCTTTTAGGATTTTTTGTGTTTGCAGCTATATATTTGGGTACAACGACTTGTTGCTTTGTCTGTGTGTGCAACAGAGTCCTGTTGCTGCTTCTGCTATTGCCGCTGGGTGTGGCAACTTGACTCTGGCACATGGCGCTTGTTACGTATACGACCTGTAGTCTGCCGGCTGCTGCTACTACTGCTGCTGCTGTCATATGTGCTATGTTTTATGATATCAGTTTTGGGTTTTATTAAAACTGCCTTGAGATATGAGTGCTGCTTTCATTTCAGTTTCCATACACTTCTCGCCACTCCCATTTCTTCTCGCACTTCTAGCATGCAATTTCGTAAATGTAATGCACACATTTTTATTATATTCAGTAGTAGTTTTTTTTAATAAATACGTAAGCAGGCAATATGCATAAGTATTATCGCTTAAGTGCTGACACATCGCGTATACGCCGTGTGGCATCAGTTGCAGTTGCTGTTGTTGTTTCTGATGTTGCAGTTGTTGTGGTTGTTGCTGTTGTTGCTGCCATTGCTGCTGCTTATCAAAAAACCCAAATGCACTGCAGTTGTTGTTGTAGTGCATGCAACGCCTTTGAAAAACGGGGTCACCTTCAAATTATCAAAATTCACCCGAAATGATTAACTCGACAAACAAAAAATATAAAAAAAAAGAGGAAAAATATGTGAGCGTTCCCCGTTCTCCGTTCGTCTCAAAACTATATAAAGAATAAAAAGCGAGCGTTACAACCACAACAACAATTAGCAACAACAACAAGAGAACCCACTCATTCGCTGGCGAAACCTTATCTTTGTTACACAAAAACGCAACGGGCACGACGATGTTGTTGATGATGAATTTGCCCTGATTTCGACACAAAAATAAACAAAAAAAAAAAAGGAATGAAAAAAAAACAAACGCAAAATGGCAGAATGCAAAAAAAAAAAAGGCGAAAGAAGAAAAAGAAAGAAAAACGCAGAGATACAAAGCTAGAAAAGCAAAGGAAACGAAAACGTTTCTCAAAAACAAAATAGACGAAAGAAACCAAAACAAAAACGACGAAAAAAATTAGATAAGACGAAATTGAGTCAAGTCAAGCTATTTAGAAAAACCGACAAAGTAGCCAGAAAAACTTCGCATGCAGTTTGAAAGCAGCAGCAACAACAACAACAGCAATTTATGAAAAGAAACAACAACAGCAACAACAACAACAACAGCTACAAAGTGCAGCTCGTGTTTGGCTCGATCACAACGGCAATAGAAGCGACATGCAAGAACAGCTGGAGAGCAGAGCGAAAAGAGATAGAGAGACAAAAGGGAGAGACAGTGGGAGGAGAAGTGGGAAGGAAGGCCGCTGCAATGCCAAAAGGGGCATACAAATATTTTTCAGCAGTTGTCTAAATAACAACGACAGCGACAACGAAAGCAAACGAACTAAATTGCTAAAAAACAAAAATAAAAAAAAACAAAACTGTCCACAAAAAACAGCAGCAGCAACAACAAAAACTAATGAAAATAAACGAAAACGTAACAAAAATCAATTGTCGCCAACCAAACGTCAATACAAGTGTCCAAGTGCACATGTGTGCCTGTGTGTGTGTGTGTGTGTGAGTTGTGTGCTGTGCGTGTGAGTGTGTGTCTCTGCTTTGACTGTGTATCGTCAAAAAAAAAACCTCAAAAACATGCAGTCGCAATTGGAACTATTTGTAAGCGGTAGGCCAAGGGGGGTAGCGGGAGGGACGAAGGGGTGAACTGAGCGGGACGAGAGGAAGAGATGGAAGGAAGGGAATAGAGAGAGGAGCGCAGCGGGCGGTTCATGCATTTAATTGTTGCGGCGACCGTGCAAAATGTCGCACAGACAAAAAAAAAGTAAAACTATTTGGTTTGAAGTGCTCAAAAATTGTAAAATATTTAAGCAATGGGAAGGTGAAAACAGTATAACAAAGTTCACAATTCAAATGTTATATAATTTTGCAAATTGCAACTTAACAGAACTTAAAAAGAAGTTAATTAGTCTATGGTACTTATACAAATTTTAGTAAAAGAAACTTTTGATTACAATTTTTACTTAAACTTCTTTAAAGCTAAAATGTTTTCTATAAATTAGTAAACTCTTCAGCTTTTATTTGAAAAACGCACAAAACTATTTTCATGTTTAATAATCATTTTTATACTCTCTGCAAGAGTATATTGGGTTTGTGCAAAAGTATGTAACAGGCAGAAGGAGGCGTGGCAGACCCCATAAAGTATATATATTATTGATCAGCATCACAAGCCGAGTCGATATAGCCATGTCCGTCTGTCCGTCTGTCCGTCTGTCTGTCTGTCTGTCTGTCTGTCTGTCTGTCTGTCTGTCTGTCTGTCTGTCCGTCTGTCCGTATGAACAAACAGATTTCAGAGATGGTAAGAGCTACAAGTTCGAGCTTGGTGTCAAACGATCAGATATTTAGTCAGTCAATACAAGAATCTTTTTTTTTTCGATGCCACGCCCCATTCGCCCACAAAAAGCAAAAAACTGGACACACCTCGTGAAAAATTGGTGTTTTCGGCAAATATCTCAGTAACTATGGCACCTAGGATCACCAATTCTTGTACGGGAGTTCCTAGCGACAGCATAGTTGCATTGCCATCTATAAATTTGGACTGCCACGCCCACTTTTCCCACAATTTATAAAATAGTTTTCAAGCTTCAATGCCGTTTTTTCCGTATCGTACAGTATTGTAGTTTATAACTGGTGTGGAGACTAACTATATTAAACTATCCTGAAAGGCGCATTAAAATCGGACTATAAACAAGAAAACTAGAAGCGTTACAATATTGTTAATTGAACGCAATATCAACCCATTGGTGCAAGCGAGACAGAAACACTGTTTAAAGACAGCTTTGTTTATTTATAGACATCCAGAGGCATCAACTTAATCAACTTGAAATCCGCCGACTTTTAAGATTGGAGATACCCTAGTTCAATTAATTAAGCAGAATGGCGACATATCAAAGCAACTTGCATATAAAAAAGTCATAACTTAATTTGAACATAGTCTTGATTAATTAAGTTTCTCATATGCGGTATAACTTATACCCTGTAAATGTTTTCAGCGCATCTCTAAAGTAAAATGACAACATAAAAAAGTAATGTAGAGAAAAACATAATTGGTGTGCTATTTTTGCTATTTTTAAGTAGGCAACTATTTGAATACATTTTTGTACAATATTTCAAATAAAATTTGCAGCTCACAGTTAATGCCAAATGTGTGTACGTGTGTGTGAGTGTATTTGCTGTATTTGTTTTGGCCAGCAGGTGAATTGTTATTGACGTTGACTAGTTTTTCACGCGGAAAGTGTGGACCAGGGTGTGAGTGGAGAGGCGAGAGGAATATGACGAGTGTTTTGGAATTTTTTGTTGCTGTGCAAAAGTTGATAAGCTCAAGGACAATGTGGAAGTTTGGCATTGCGTTTTTGCTGCTGCTGCTGCTGCTACTGCTGTTGTTGCAATTGTTGCAGCTGCTTGTTTACACAATTGTCTTTGTGCACATGACAAATATCGAGTTTACTTTTCGGCAACAATAACTGCAAGCCAGCTATGCCAATACACGCTAGAAATACTTAATTATATACTTAATACAAATGATTGCACATACGCCACGTTGTCGCTGCATATAAAACTAAAAACTCAAACTAAATGCAAATGCGTTAAATTTTATTTTGTAATTTACTAGAGAAAGTAAGGTGAGTGTTGCACCTGTTGCAAAAACAGAATTCATTGTCTTTCTTATGCTAACGACAAAATATTCTGCATAGATATATTTTATTTTCTTTTTTTTCTACGGTAGACCCCAGTCAAAGTTAAATTAAACCCATTTTTTTCTGCTCAGCGGGTGAAAAAGAAGAGAAAAAAAAACCAGCGAAAAGTTTGCGGCCCAAAACACCCACAGAACCACCCAGAAAAAAAACCACCCGAGCCACTAAAACGAGCACAACAACAACAAGAGCTGCCTGTTGCACTTTCCTATGTACCTGGAATGCTTCCAGTATTCGTGCCTTTCTGCCTTCGTGCCTTCCAGCATCCTGCCAAACACATAAGGAAGCAACAGAAAAAAAAACACAACAACAACAAAAGAAATTTTAAGAAATAGAATAAAGAAAAAAAAAATGTTTTTATATATAAAGCTAAACCACCCAAATGGCACCACCCAAAAACAGCTCCAACTGCAGCAACAGTTTATTTTATGCGCTTTGCTTTTATTTCAAGCAAAGACAGAGAGAGAGAGAGAGAGAGAGAGAGAGAGTAAAAGAAAGAGAGAGCACTGAGAGAAGTGAGAGGAAGTAGTTTAATTCCATTCAGCTGGGAGTACAGATTTATATGAATCAATTGATTTGAAAAGTATTTGAAAGAACTCAATTTGAAGCAGCCAAATGAATAGAATTATCTATGAATAAATGCATAACACTTTAATATATAATAAAAAATATATGTTAACTGTGGCCAAAAAGCTGAATGAGTCACGCTTTAGTTGCATAAGTGGCAGCGACGCGACGTTGCTGTTGCAACGCTTTGGCAGCAATTGCAGTTACTCGACTTGTTGCCTGTTTGTTGCTGACGACGTTGAGTGTTTCTAATCCAATCACAGCGAACAATGGCAATGCAAATGCAACCACAGTGGCAACAACAATAACAGTGGCTGCAACTTCCTTTTGTCTGCCATATGCAACACAGACGTTGCAATTGCCAAGCCATGGCATTATAAAACTGTTGTTGCCTTGCCTCATGTTGCCTTGCCTTGGAGTGTTGATGGTCAAGGTCATGAACCTGTTCCAATAACTAGTTTTCTTACGTGCCACATGCACACACACACACACACACATACACCCAGACAGATGGAGAGACACACAGACGGGCAGGGAGACAGTCAGACAGACAGCAGTTGACTGCCAGCCAGATGATTGTATGTTGCATGTTGTGGCAACTGTTGATGCTGCCACTGCTGCTGTTGCTGTGGCTCTTGCAACTTCTGCTCTAATGCTAATCCTTACAGATTCTGCCAACAAGCGATTGCCGCTGGCTCTTGCCACTTGCCACTTGCCGCTTGGCATGACTAATGGCTCTAATGTTGCAAGTGGCAAGTTGCAAGTTGTTGTTGCTGCAGCTCAAATCAATTTGCCAGTGCATAAATGTTACATGAAATTAAATTACAATTTTGTTCAAGTCGTCAACAAAGACAGGAAATTGCCACCCAAGTGCAACAACAAGAGGAACAAGAAGAACACGCGCCAACAATTTAAAAAAAGAAAACAAATATTTTAAATTATATATAAAATCATGTTTAAGTATATCTTATATATAAAGTTCAAAAAATAAAACAGAAAAAAATCATGTGACAAAAAGAAAATCTCATTGCGTGGGCGTCTATCTGTCTCCACCTCTCCCTCTCCCACTGTCCCTCTCTTCTCCAATGCTTTACTACAAGCATCCACCTGGCTGATTCATTGTTTTGTTTTGCTCAGTGTCATAAATTTCACAAATGAATTAAATAAATTGAAAAATCAAACTGACAATCGAAACAAAGAGAAATCACATTTTTAGTAGCAAAAATGCTTCCGTCTGTCAGCAGCGACGGTTTGAAATTAGAAGCGCATTAATTAGAAATCTTTATTATTCTAATTACCATTAACAATTTCATTTCCATTTTGTTTTTTTTTTCTTCTGTTGTTTTTTGTTGCGTTTTATTTTCTACTCACAACATACGGCAATAAATTTGAGGCGACATTTGTGAATAAATTATAAATAAAGATTTCCGCGAATTTTTTGTGTATTTTCTATAGAAACACACACGCACACACACACACACACAATGAAGCAGGCTCTTAAAAAGTAATAACAACAACAATAATCAGTATAAGAATAACATAATTATTATTAATATTATTTCTATTTTGATCAATACAACTGTCTATATTGACAATTGTGCATTTGATGCCCATTGTTGTCTCCCTCCCTCTCTCTACTCGCATCTCTCTCCCTCTAAGCAAATATGGCACGCTTGAAGGGGGCTGTGGATTGGCAGGGGCCTGGGCGGTGCTAGCGCACTTGTTGGGCTTCAAAAACGTATTTATTTTTGCTGCTGTTATGGCTATTATACTTTTCTCTTTGTCTTTAAGAGACAACGATTTTTAACAAGGTTTTTTTTTTAAATTATTTCTAGATTATGAGAGAGCTATCGCAGCAATTTAAAGCTGCCTAAACTAGAAATATTTTAATTAAATTAAGAGGATTGAGTCATCAGTAGATAACAGAAGAATCATGTGTACTCGAAGAGATACTAGACTAACATTTAATTTAATCAAATAATAAAAGAAATTATTCTTTGCACGTTTGGGTTTAATAATAATCTGTGAGTCAGAAAACTATAACATTTTTATAAATATAGTGAAATAAATGTAGATTTCATAATAAGCAGCTAAAATGGATTTTTTAAGAGTGTAAATTAGGTGGGAAAAGTTACAGTAGGAAATAGAAAAGTTCAGAAACTGAAATTTTTGGAAATCCCAATAAAACTGATGAAGCTAAACTAACAAATCGAATCTAATTTGAAAAAACCAAAAATTCTACAACAATGATGCAAAGCATCAGCGTATATACCTCAAGACACTGTGGGTATTATTGCCGTAGTCCCCCAAGCCTCTTATCGCTTCTTACAGCCAAGAGACTTGACGTAAAGTCTAACAAAAATTTCCAGCTAATTTCGCAACTTATCAGAGGAAGAAATAGGAAAAAACTCAGTATAAAATAAGGGAAAAGTGCATATAAAAACAAAAACTCTTTGCATTTTGAGTGCAAATGACAAAGGGAGAGCAGAGCTAAGTACAGAGAGGGAGAAAGAGAGAGAAAGAGAGACTAAAAGAGAGTGCAAGGCAGAAAAATGCGTTACATTTCGCAGAAAAATCAATAAAAAATGCACGCAAATTAAAATATATTTTTTTATAAATAAAATAAAAATAATTTCGCTGTCGAGTTGCATGCGATATTCTTGACCTTTTAGTGCGCTGAGAGTGTGTGTGCGAGAAATGAGAGGGAGAGTGAGAATGTGTTGATGTTTTGCTTTGCCTAGAGAGCACACACTCACACACCTACACAGTCACACACACTTCTATGCAAATTGCACGCAATGCACTTAGAGCTCATAATAAAGTCATATATCATATTAATAAGAACAAACAATAAAATAAAACTTACTTAAAGTTTGTTGCACGCACTTTTGTTTACATTTCTGTAAATGTTTTTTTTTTGAAATTTTTTTTGTTATATATATTTTTTATGATATTTAAATGGTGTATTTATTTATTGTCACAGCACTTGACGATGAATTCAGCAAAAATTCGTTTGGAGGATTCAAAATGTTCTGTTATCACTAGCGAGAAACGCACGTCAACTGTTTTTTGGCCTTTGGGCTGTAGAAGAGGAAGCACATGTATCACTCACACACACACACGCACGCTTGCACTAGACGTGCCTAAGTGTGTGTGAGTTATTGAGTGCGTGTGTATGTGTAAGTGAGTGTATTGGTAGCTGCAGCAGAAAATAAATAAAAATTTCGCACCGCGACCAACGTCAACAACAAACAAACACCGACACTAACAACAAGCGCAGACAACTTTACTAATACGTAAACAACAACGAAAACAAAAACGAATCGACTAACGTTGCGACGTCGCTGTCGATGTTAGCGTCGCTGCCGCTAGATGCTGCTGCTGTTGCTGTTGCCGCTGCCACTGCGGCTGCCAATACGCTGCGCTGCGCTGCGTTGAGTTGCGTTGCGTTGCGCTTACAACGACAATCCGAAGCTAAGGCAAAAGCGTACCGAACCGTTCGAAACGACCGACAATAAAGCTGCCATCCAGCTGAGCTGCCCGGCACTATTGACTATGAGCCGCAGCCAAAACTGAGCGGCGGGCAGAATGAGTGCAGCGGCGATTGCTCTCCACACGCACACCAACTCATACACACTGAGCATATGTGTGTGTGTGACAAAGAGTCAGCCACAATGCAGTCGTTGTAAAGGTCTAAGAAATATTTCGCTGTTTTTATGCAGTTGCCTTGACTGAGAACACAGCAGCGCTCAAAGCTTGCACATGTATGAGTGTCTCTCTATGTGCATGTGTATGTGTGTGTGTGTGACTGTGTTTGTGTAGAAAAAAATTGCAATGTGAGCGAGAGATACGAGAAACCCTTCAGCCAAGTGGGAGGTAGCCGGCTAGCCAAGACTCTGTGTGTGTTAGTGAGCGTCTACATGTATTTGTGTGCTTCATTCATGGCAGCCGGCAAAAAACGTTAAAAGCGAAATTGGTTAACACAAAAAAAAAAAAAAACAGGAGAGAGAGAGCAAGAAAGAGCGTAAAAAAGAGGGGAAAAAAAGAAAATGGTGGCAAGCAAAACTCGGAGTGTAAAAATTGTGTCGCCGCTGTGGCAAAAAAAAAATGTGTCTCATCTCCAGAGCGAACGAGTAACTTCTGAGTGAGAGCCGCAGCAGGAGAGGCAGCATTAGCAGAGACAGCGGCTGCGGCAGCGACAGCGATGCAAGGAGAGTCCAGCGCCAGGCGGGTAAGGCGAACGTCAGTGCATTTTTAATTGCACTTTGCGCGTAATAGTATTGGTGCACTCACACACACACACACATACAGAGGCAAGCACATGCACAGCTGTGTCGTCGCTCAGTTAAATGCGCTCACTTTGGACTCGCTCTCAGCAACAACAACAACTGCACTCGCGCTCTCAGTTGTAGTTTGTTTTTGCATTCTTATTCTGTGCTTTTTTTTCTTACTTTTCTTTTGTACTACACTTTGTACATTTAGTTCACCATTTTGTTATATTGCACACAAAGATTTTCGACAATGAAACCACACAAAACAAATCTACAAACTGTTATCGGTAATCGGCAATCGATAATCGGTAGTCGACAATCGTTAATCGAACTGCGAATCGGACAATGCTTTGTTTGTTTTTGCTTTCTGTGTTTTTAGCGCTGGAGACGAAGACGGAGACGCGCTCACTCACCGCTCGAAATGCAACTGGCGGCGACTCTGGCAACACGCGCCCGTTGCACATGCACTTTTTATTATTTGTTGTCGTTACTGCTGTTGTTGTTGTTGCTGTTGTCGTAGTCGTCGTCGTCGTCGTCGTCGTCGTTGTTGTTGTAGTTTTAAGTGTGCAGCGTTTTCGGTGCTTTCGATCTGCGTCTGACTTTGTGCGAATGTCGAGCGCGAGAGCAAAACTAAATAAATACAAAAACAAGAAAGAAAAGTACAGTCGAGCGCGCCCGACCGTATAATACTCTCTGCATTTTCCCGATTAAATTATTAAAATCGGTATCCAGATATTACAATGAATAGTACTTGCATTAAAACACGTTGAAACAAAAACAATCTAAGCATAATCAAACACACATCTGTTTGTTTGTTGCGAATACACATACGTTTGACAATATATGATGCATGCATGTATGTATGTGTGTATTCGGCGCAGCCAGCGACCGCGGGCAGCGCTGCCGCCACACAGGCAGCAAAAACGTTCGAGCATGTGCTTGTGTGTTTCTGTCTCGCTTGCACCAATGGGTTGATATTGCGTTCAATTAACAATATTGTAACGCTTCTAGTTTTCTTGTTTATAGTCCGATTTTAATGCGCCTTTCAGGATAGTTTAATATAGTTAGTCTCCACACCAGTTATAAACTACAATACTGTACGATACGGAAAAAACGGCATTGAAGCTTGAAAACTATTTTATAAATTGTGGGAAAAGTGGGCGTGGCAGTCCAAATTTATAGATGGCAATGCAACTATGCTGTCGCTAGGAACTCCCGTACAAGAATTGGTGATCCTAGGTGCCATAGTTACTGAGATATTTGCCGAAAACACCAATTTTTCACGAGGTGTGTCCAGTTTTTTGCTTTTTGTGGGCGAATGGGGCGTGGCATCGAAAAAAAAAAGATTCTTGTATTGACTGACTAAATATCTGATCGTTTGACACCAAGCTCGAACTTGTAGCTCTTACCATCTCTGAAATCTGTTTGTTCAGACAGACGGACAGACAGACAGACAGACAGACAGACAGACAGACAGACAGACAGACAGACAGACGGACAGACGGACAGACGGACATGGCTATATCGACTCGGCTTGTGATGCTGATCAATAATATATATACTTTATGGGGTCTGCCACGCCTCCTTCTGCCTGTTACATACTTTTGCACAAACCCAATATACTCTTGCAGAGAGTATAAAAAAAAAAACAAAAATTATTATAATTCGCCAGCCGAACAAACGGACGGACACGGCAATTCGACTCAGCCAACTTGCAGCCGGACTCAATTGCATTTCATTGTTGTTGTTGTTGTTGTTGACGAAAAATGTAATTCGTAATTTTTTTGAGAATTTTCGGCATAGCACAAGTTATGGACTTGAGACTCGGGGACTTGAGACTTGAGACTATTGGCTAGAGCTCAGAGCGGGACAAGGGGCTGTGACTGCGGTTAAGAGGGTGAACAGGGGGACCTTGGCTATGGCTTGGGGTTGGGTCTGTTTCTCTGCCTGAATTTAGTCGTGACTGGTTTCAAGGTTTCTCAATTAATGCGAAAATTTCGTTGTGCATTTTTAGTTTTCGTTATTTTTTTTTGCATGCTTGTAATAAAATTCGTGTATAATAAATATAGTAATTGTTTAACCGTTTTTTTTAGTTGCATTGTTTTTGTTTTTGTTTTTGGTTTCTGTTTATTTTATTTTTTGGAATTTTTTTTTTCTGTTTTGTTTGATATTGCATTTAATGCTTTTCTAATAAGCAAATAACATTTATTTTTTGTTGATTTTAATTGCAGTCAGTGGCGACTCACTGACCTTCGTTTTCAGTTGAGTGGAATTAGTCAAGAATTGGTGGCATTTGAATTGCCGAAGGTGATCGTTTTGTTTATATGAATATGGAATATCATACGATATTTATATTTGCATGACAGAGAACTGCATAGAGAAAACGAGAGGGAAATTTGAGAAATTCTGCTAAGGAATTTAAAGAAAGTTCTAGCAGGTACTTGGAAAGAAATTTGTAAGTAAGAAATGTAAGAAGAAACCGACCTTGGTATAAATAGCAGATGTCTTAAAATCGTCTTGGAATATTTCTAACTGATCAATCACCAGTCAATCATAAAATATATTTTTACGAATATTCATCACTAATCAACCAACAGCTTAGATATCTCTTTAAAGTCCTAGGCGTTGCCACAAAAAATCAAATTAAATTTATACCACAATTTTAACAGCCAGCCTAAATGTTAAAAAAAATAAGGTAACTCGTTTTAATAGCATTGCATTCGCTGTATGATCTCTCACCCTTTTTGACCACTTCATTTCCGTGTCGCAAAAAATGCAAAAACAACTTCAAAACATACTAAAAAGTACGAGTACGAATTCGAGTTTGAGTTGTGTGTTTAGAGTACGAGTAATGTCGCCAAAAGAGGAACACAAATAATTGCAGTATTTACAAAAGATAAAATCGGCGACAACATGCAAGCGACAAAAAAGATGCAGAGCAAAGTACACACACACACACACATATGCACACCCAGACACATGTAAAAATCCAATGAGAAGCAATTAAAATTAAAACCACGTAAGCAAATATATGTACGAAAAGCGCCCGAAAAAAATAAAAACAAAAAAAAAGAAGCGTTTAAATAGCGAACCCAAAAACTCATACAAATCCACCCTATTGCAAATGCATTTTTTACGCTCCTTTTTTATAAACACATATACAAGAACATACATATATTTTGAATGCACACAAAAGATGCACGAAGCAAAACGTGCAATTTTGTTGAATGCATTTCGAAAAAAAGTACCGAAAAAAATCGAAGCGAATGAGCAAATAAGCAAAAAAAAAAAAAGACGAAAAAAACGACAAAAATGGTATGCAATTTTTTGCATAATGAAAAATGCAGCAGGCAAACAAACACACACACACACACACTAGCATGCACAGTGAGAGCGAGAAATAATGAAACGCATTGCATGCATGCACATTGAAAGCTGAGCTGTGAAATCCAGACCCAAAAATATATTCTAAAATTAAAATGCGACTGCCTGTCGAAATGTAAACAGTCAAAGGGGTGCGCACAACAAACACACACACACACACACATGTGCAATTAAAACACGCCACTGCATTTCGCGTATACAAAAGCAAAGGCAAGAAATGCATTTTTGTGCATCTTGCAGATACACACACACACACATACGCACACACCGCCTAGGGCTAATGGGGTGAGTTTTGAGCAAAGTCTGGCATCTTTAACAATTTCGTATGCATTCTTTTTGCACATGAAAATTACGCACTTCCCTGTGATCCCAGCTAAATAGAAGCTTGATTGGCTCCAAATGAGTTTGCACCCAAAAGCGGAAGTGAATTGCATCCGTTTAAAGCCATCTAGTGTTGGGCAAACGGAACTAAACTCCACTCAACTCCACAGCGGAAGTGGCCAACTCAAAGTGCAGCTGGACACACGGGAAACTACTAAACACACACGCACACACACACACACATCGAGCTCCACATTAGCACTGGGAACAAGAACAAGAATTTCATTATTAATGAGAGAAGCCAAATTAAACACACAATTAGATAAAAATCAAACCGTAATAATTGTTAGTGCTTAAGCGACAGTTTAGAATTTAAATGTTTTTTTTCTCTTTTTTTTTTGCTGAATAATTAGCTGGCAATTTTAGCCGTGCTGTGAATTAATTGTATGGAAACTTAATTAAGCCACGAGTAAATTAGATTGATCAAGTTGTTTTTTCCTACATTCAAATATCAGGTTAGCAAATTGGTGTTCTTAATCGATTTGAGTAGAGGAAATCAGGAGTACAAATTAAGTAAAATAAGTGAGCTGTTAGAATATCTGCCAGTAATCAATTTAAAGCTTTAAGATTGATTGAGAGATACACAAATTTAGGCATGAAAACCTGAAACTACCTTTATAGCTTATAGCTTGCTTAATATTTTATTTATTGAGTGTAAGTCTTCGGAACATTTTCAATTATATATTGAACATCTTGATACCGCTAAAAAGATTCATAAAAAATAACTTACCGCTCTAAATAAATTTGTATTTGAAACCCTTTTTATTAAAATGCTTGAATGACCAGAAAAAAAAGAGTATAAAATGAATATTAAGTTTATTTTACTTAGAAAAATGTAAAAATTTTTTTATTATTTTTAGTTGTCATTTATAAGTCAGTTGTGAGTTTCACAATTTTTTTTTTTTTTCTGCTAAAATCTATTTAAGAATTTTGCTGTAAATTTCATTTAATTAATTTAACTAGTTGGCCCCCTTCAAATATGTTCAAAAACTATAACTACTGCTGCTAAAAATAACTTAAACATTCTGCGCATTAAATCTTTACATTGATGAAAAAAAATAATTAAATTTGGCTCAATAAAATTTCTTATAAAAACTCGTTAAAGTTTTAATTTACTTATAAATTAACTCACTCTTTTTTAAACGTACGCTGCGAAGTAGACAAATTTAGCTGGCAAATAAATGTTGTTTCCGCCCACATTAATTGTGATTTGCAGCCTCGTGATCTCAACTCTTGTGCACTAAATGTGATTTTCAGTTTCAAGTAAAAGTAAACGAAAACAAGCGAAAACAAATAAACGAAAATGAAATCAACAAATAAGCAGAGCCAGTGAAGGAACAGCAGCAATAGCAGCAGCAGCAATCCATGTCCAAGCCAATGACCAAGAATCAACAGCAGCAGCAGCAGCAGCGGCAACGGCAACGGCAGCAACAACACAGATTGCTGAGGCCAAGGAACTCGACAGCAATACAAAATTACTTGGCCTTGGTCAGGCACATTGTGTGTGTATAAGTAATGCACATAAATGTGTGTGCCAGTGTATGTGTGTGTGTGCATATAAATATTTTTAAATGTTTTTGCTTCTGCTTTTTTTTGTTGTTTTCTTTTGCATTTTTACATTGCATTGTGCGTTGTTGCGTTATTACGTTTTAATTTACGTTGCGAAAATAGTTGACAAGAAAGTGAAGTGCAAGAATCACACAGTAGATTAGCGCAGGCATTGATAAGATACGCAGGAACAGCAACAACAACAACAATAAGTGCAATAAATAGCTAACTGCTTGTCTGATAAGCCACTAAAGCCAGCCAAAGGTTTGCCACACTGGACATCACTGCTGCCTTGTAGGTCAGTAAAAGCAGTGCGAGAAGGGGGGTAGTGTTAAGGGGTAGGGGTAGGGTAGCAGGCAATGGGGTAACAGGGGTTAAGGGGCAGCGAAGTGCAAATGATGTCACTCTTTTGCAAGCTTAGCCCAATGAAACAGATTTCAACACATGTTAAAAATACATTTGCATTAGCCCAGACACAAATACACACCCAACAGCATGCACAAAACGTGCACAGACAGGCACGCACTTGCATCGACAAGCGAGAATTCCAAATATACGCGCACAAATTGCCGTTTAACCAATGTCAATGTCAACATGCAACATCTGCGGCAACAACAAATATGTTTCTAATGGACGCAGCATCCACGCGGAAACTGTTGCCATGTTTAGGCCGTGTTGTTGCTGCTGCACGCCGGCAGCACATTGTCCGCGTGCGTGTTTGTGTTTGTGTTTAAGGTCATATCTCGAAATTTTATTTGGCTGCCTGCCAAATACAAAACAGATGAATGCAACGCCAATGTGCCTGGGGCAGAGCCAATACACACACACAAGCACACTCAGTCACACACAGTTACACACACGACACGTGTTTACACACATAGAATTTGTGTTGCAAATTCACGCATCGTTGTGGTTGTTGTTGCTGTTGCTGCTGCTGTCGTGGGGGCCGTTTTTGGGGGCTGCCCGTTTTAGATGTTTAGTTTTAGATATCAATGAAGTCGAGAGCGAAAGTGTTTTCACAGCATTTACATTTCAATTCACATTACGTATACGTTATATTTGCTGCCTGTCTATATGCAGTCTGCCCGCATACGTGTATCAGTGTGTGTTTGAGTGTGTGGTCGCTGAACTTGTGGCAGTTTTGTATTTTTAGTTAAATGTGCTTTAAATTGGCATTCAATTGATTCGCCAATGCGATTTAAAGCAATTACTGTTCATTAAAACAATTCAATGGAGGAAACAAAATATTTCACAAACGATTAATTATGAACAATATCAAATCGGACTTTATCTTTGGCGTCTCTAAATAATCTAGCTGAATTTAGCTGTGAAAAATGCGACAGATTAAAACTATCTAAGATAAATATCTATCACTTCATCTCTTCAAACTTCACGTACTCAAAACTTTAATATCAATAACATTTTTATAGGTACTTGATGACGCATCGGTTTTGCGATTTTTTCGAAATTATTGCTATCAAAAGTGTTGCTCAAATTTCCGGTGTATTTCCGCTGTTGATAACAAATTTTCAAGCTATCATAACTTTATCTTAAGCTGATTTATACGCCACTCATATCGTTGATTTCGAGCTTGATTAAGAAAAATGATTAAATATATTTTCGTTAACGAAATTTTAACAAAATTTTAATAGCCAGAAATACAATTAGTTTCTTAATGATTAATATAAGTAAAACTAATTATTTTCTAGTTGATGTCTGCTCCAAAACTTAATAGTTACTGCCATTACCTCAAAATAAACTAAAATGTTGTTTATTTCAATTAACTGCTGGTTTTCTTTATGCAGTTTTAATCGA
Organism: Drosophila nigrodunni; assembly: GCA_020829145.1. Classification (NCBI taxonomy): domain Eukaryota; kingdom Metazoa; phylum Arthropoda; class Insecta; order Diptera; family Drosophilidae; genus Drosophila; species Drosophila nigrodunni. The sequence goes on from JACVCZ010000001.1 coordinate 15,707,161, forward strand.
TTCCAGCTGTCAATATAAGCATAAAAAAATACTCCCTGCTGATCAGAGAACCGTGACTGTGTCAGGTTCTTTTTTTTTTTTTCAACCCCAAAACGAGCAAAATCCACGCATATGAGCAAATAATAATTTAGCTAGGAAAAAGCTAAAAAAGAAAAGGGTACCCAAAACAAAAGAAACGTAAACAAAGCAAAGGGAGAGAAGAAAGAGAAGAAAGAGAAGAGAAGTTTCAAGTTCAAAGAACTCATTACTCACTAAAAATCATACATTTTTAGGATGCGAATGTTGTTTGTGGTTTTGATTTGATTTTTGCTTATACGCAAACCATTTACGCACACACCCACACACGCACACACACTGACATTATGAATCGAATGAGTGTATAATTATTTCTTTATCGCCGCACACATGATTCACAAATAAATAAAAGGCAAATGTGAAATGGCGTCCATGACCAACACAACAACAGACAACAGCAACAACAACAACAACAGCTACGGAGAGAGACCAAAGACCAACGGCAACAACAACGGTCACTCCTCTTTCCCCTCCGCCACGCCCCAGTCCGCCCCTGCTGCAGCAACTCCTGCTGCTCCATATGCTATAATGCCATGAACTGAACCAACAACCGATTTTTATTATTATTATTTTGAATACGCTTCTTGTTGCTGTTATTACACTTATTGTTGTTGCAGTTTTTTTGTGTATTTTGTTTTGTATATTTTTCGTCACACTTGGCAGCAGCGACGACGTCGAAGTCGGCAGCAGCAGCAGCAGCAGCAAAAACGTAAGCAGCGTCAGCTTGTGTATTTGTATTTGTATTTGCACAGCGTCAGCGTTGACTTCGCAGTTGACAGCGACAGCAACGACGACGACGGCGACGTTATGCCCCCTCTCTGTCCAGTGCCCCTTTGGCCGTTCAGCAGTCGGTCGTTTGGTTTGTCGGTCGTCCCTAACCTACGACAACCGAATTCGCACTGGGCCAGGTTCAATGAACTTTTTGGCTGCGTTTTTGCTGCCGCTGACGTCGCTGCTGCTGCTGCTGCCGCTGCTGTTGACGTTGTTGTCATCGCCGTTCGTCGCTGCATAAAGCGTGCATTGAGGGAGCTGGCTGGCTGACAGACTGACTGACCGACAGACCAACTGACAGACGGACGGTCGGACTGACTAACTGACTAGCTATGCGTGTTGTTGTTGTTGTTGTTGCTGTTTACTCAGAGTGTCTGTGTATGCGTGCATGAATGAAGCTTCTTTCTTTTAATTTTGTCAAGTTCGTTTTGAATTTCAATTTTGAGTCATGCATAAAGTGCAAGATACGACAACGAGTACTTAAACTCGCACTCGCATTCATATCTACAACTACAAACACACATGCTCACACACACATGCTCATACACACACACACACACACTCATATATGTGCTGCTTTTTTATGTATGCATCGAAGACAGTCAGCAGCTGTCACTGGCTTTTTTTTTGCTTTTTGATAAGCCTCGTTCCTATAAACACAACTGTAAAAATAATTTAAAAGAAATTAACCACAATAACCCAAGCTGTGGATTCTCAGTGCAAAAAAAAAAAAAAAGTATTTAAAAATAATAAGAAAAATTCACTAGAAATCGGAAACTTTTTAGAAAATCAAATTACATGGCGCAAGAAGAAGAGGAAGCAGAAGAGCAACAGCAAGCACATAAAAATTAATAAGCTGAGCACAGCGGAAGTTCAAATACCCTAGCAGAGAGTTAAAGTGCAGCAAAATGTATGAGGAATATTTTAAGATATTTTTTAGAATTTTTTAAGATAATCAAAAAAGTCCACGATATTTCAAAAAGATTTTTCGAGCAAAAGTTCTTTCAAGAATCAATAAATATTCGAAATTCTATAACAAAATAAATTGTACAAAAAAAGAAAAATAATGAAAAGTTTGATAAGAGAAACTTAACCAAAAATATGCAAATAAAAATTTAACTAAAGCTGAATTAATTAATTATTGAACTTACATTTTTACAGATTCTGCCAAAGTTCGCTTCATGATCCAAATGCAAGTTTTATTTGCTAAAAATAAAATAATAAATAAAATATTTAATAATTAATTAATAATTAATAATGTTTAACATAATCTAAATATTTGGAATATAATACAATTTTAAAACCCCTATTAAAATTCAGCTATTAAATCCATAGCAAATTGCCGTCTAAATTTAAAATAGCTCATATGCCCGTTTGCTAGAGTAACTAGCTGGACTGTCTGGGTTGCCATTGACGATAATGATTCTGTTAAAAATAATCAGTTTATGATAGGTAAGGAGGCTGTGACTGGGAGACAGAAACTGGGACTGAGACTGTGACTGAGTCTAGGGCGTCTCTGCTTGGTTGCTTCGCTTGGTTTGACTTGACTTGACTCGAGTTGACTAAATATGATATGCCCTGGCAGAGAGTCAACCAAAATGTTACCACAGATCTATAACACCCCATCTCAGTGTGTGTCTGTGTGTGTGTGGCGAAAATGATTGTAATGGAATCGAATTGAATTGAATTGAAACGAATCGAATCGTCGTCTGTCGAATTGTGGATTAGTTGGTTGGCTTTTAAAAAAAAGAAGGAGAAAAAAAGTATGTAAATGAATTACTACAACTTCAGCAACTGTCTGTCAAGACGCAAGTCTATCTGTCTGTCTGTCTGTCTATCCGACTGTCTGTCCGTTTGTCATTTCACATGCTCGTTCTGTGCATTTGGCTGTGATTAATTGCATTGGCTGCCGCTGGTAACTGGCTGGCAAGGAAGCCTTAGAAATGTCAGGGCCAATGGCATGGCCCAATGCAAATTTATGACAACGGCGCGCCGAGATTTATCAACTGCAACAAAACTGCCAGCACTAACAGCAACAACAACAACAACAACGACAACTACAAATAAAAATAACCAGTTAATGCGCCGACAACAAATAAAATCGAAAGCCGCATCCAAAAAACCGGTTCGCCAAAGTTCTAAAAATGAAACTGGCTGCAACAAGACCAAAAATATTTTCAATTTTTTTTTTTTTTTTTTTGTATTTTTCACTGTCTGCCAAAATTGCAAGCGGGCATAAATTAACCGCATGGGGTCCAGATACACACACAGAGACAGAAAGAGAGAGACACACGCATATGCAAGAACAGCACACCCAAAACCACTTAAAGTCCACAATGATGACGTTGATGTCTGTCCCAAACGTCGTCTTTGCCAGCAAAACCACGCCAGTTGAGTTTTCAAGTGCAGTTCTTCTCTCTGCCGCTGCTGACGTCGCTGCCACTGCTGCTGGTGATGCAAAAAAAAAGTAAAACCGGCAACGACCACGACCTCACCCAAAACCGGGCAGCAGCAGCAACACCAACAACAACAACAACAGCAACAAAAGGCAGAAGATCCGGCAGCAGCAGCAAACCAACAACGCATTCAGAGAAGCTCCACCCCAAAGCCAAAAAATGCGCAATTTGACTGTACGAAAAATAATACAAAAAATACACAAAAAGTAAACGAAAAAGCGAAAAAAGCGAATAAAAACGCAACAGAAAGAGCAACCAAAATAAATGCACACAAAATGTTACAAAATTAATATTGACACGTCGACTAGAGCATGCTCTAACTTGCGCTGGTATACTTAAGTGACTAAGTTTGTCTTAACTGACTGTTGTGTACAATAAAATAAAATAAATTAAATAAAAGCTTCACAGTTTAAGTCTCAAAGTCATATAATATGTAAATAACATCAAATTGTCCATTGTAAGTCCTTTCAAGCGCGTGCTAAATGTATCCAAAAAGACAAGAAAGTATGTACAACTAAATATATAAAAATTATAAATATTTTATACTTATTTGTTAATTTTGTGTTATTAAAATATTTATATTGAAAAGTAGGTGACTACGTTATTATTCTTTCCCCACAAATCTTATCTTTTACTCATATTTAATTTTTTGTTTATATCAAAATGTATCAAAAATATTAAATTTTAAACTACGTTCTATCTTGTTTCAATTTATTTTGCCTTAGCTGCCGTTTAGCTGCCACTTGCCTACTCCACCTGCCCACACATAATTGCCCAACTTCTTTCCTTAGCTAATGTACCTCAGTTAGTGTATAATTTTAGTAAAAATTTTCGTTTGTTGCTCATACAAATTTTTCTGGGCTGGCGGTTTGTCGGTTACTGACCGTCCTCAAGGTTTTTCGTATTTTGCCCTTTTTACAGAGGCAGCGACAACGACGTCGACGGTTCGGTCGCCGTCGCCGTCGGCGTGAACGTCAACAGAGGCAGCGTCAGTTGTAAACGAAGAGCAAGTGAGACGCTGGCAGCGTCAACGATCGCAACGCTCAATTCCCTTCATTTAGAGCGTTTTTTGTTGAGTTGCTGCTGCTGCTGGTGCTTTTGTGATTGTTGTTGTTGTTGTTGCTGCAGTTCGTTGTTGCATTTTTGAATGTTTTACGTAGCGCAAATTACAGCAAACACGCCATCATCATCACCATTACCAACGTCATCAACAACATCATCATGATCATCATTGCTGGAGTCACAGTGTTGCAGCTAGGGCGCAGTAATAATAATAAGAACAGCAACAGCAACAACAACAACAACGGGAGCTGCAACATAATCAAGATGGCAGCCACTTGCAGCAACTTGTAGTAAAAAAATTGACGAATATGCGATGCAACAGCAACAACAGCAACTGCAGCCTCAACGACAACGGCAATAAACAGAATTTTAAACCCGAATTCAATGCAAAACATGTCGAGAACGTCGAAGCAGGCAAAAAGTGTAGACTTGACACAAGATATGGCATCGACTGGGATAGAAACGAGTGCAGATCACCAGAGCTGAGAATATATATAGTAAAGTCAACTGTTGTAATTGCCATCTCTCTCTCTCTCTCTGATTCCCTGTCCCTTTCTGTTGTTGTTGTGTGAGCCAGTGAAGCATAGGTTTTAATTTATGTAGCACGCACATTTTGTCTTGTGTCTTAAGCTTTTTTCTCACAATTTGTTTTGGCAGTGAACGGAATGAAAGATGGAAGCTACAGGGAATGCTATGCGCTGTGCAATTAAACTAGGCACCTGATGGAGAGGGGTATACCTAGCACAACAAAGACAAGTCTAGGGTATAGGCCTAGAGCTAGAGGGTATGCGGGGCTAGGCTGTGTGCAGCTGCTCATCTTTTTAATGGGAAACAGAACAACATTGTCGGAAAATGTTTCAAAGAATGTTTAGCATAATAATGAGTCTCTGATCAAAACACATTAAATAATGTTAAAGCTCAAGTATAATACAACTAAATTCTATAGAAATAACAACATAATGCAGTTAGTAGGACTAAGTCAAACTACTAATTGTAATGTTCTACTCAAACTTCAACTTTGTGACTTTTATTTATTTGCTATATTTTTATTAAATACAACGCAGGTTCCAACAGCTAATGCTTTTGCTTATATTCCATTTCTTCGGAATATTTACTACCTTCTTTAGTGTGCTTTTTTTTAATAATGTAACAAATTACTTATATTGCCTAAACAATTAAACACTTTGCGCACACTTTTTCGCACCCGCAACTAAATTTAAATTAAAATATTTCTGCAACACTTTGTCTGTATTTGTTTACACTTAAACCACACACAAACACAACAAGCCACATCATAATAAATATAATATTTAGTAGCAGCAATAATTGCGCGCTGTTCATTGATAATAATGCGTACCACATGGCGTATGCGTTGTGCATAAATCATAAGCGAAATTCCAAACGAAACAACAACAAGAGCAAATTCCACAGACTGCCACCCAAAAACACGAACCAACAACAAACCCAAATTGGACCGTCTAAACACATACGGGCCAAAAACGAGCCACATAACTGACCCTGAACTAAATTTGCAAAAACACTCAATTAAATAGCAAGTGTGTGCGAGTGTGTGCGAGTGTGTGTGTTCAAGCACGAACATATTATATTAACAGAAATTACCAACGCAGCGATTATTTTAAGAAACGATGTAAACCGTAAATTTCTAATCTATGAATATACTTGTCTATCTATGCTTGCGACCCGTTTCCATGCTTGGCAACGAAGCCTAAGATAAAAATACTTCGAAATATAAAACCACGCTCTGTCCTGTGCGTGGGGTACAACACCAAATTCTTAGAGGAGAGCTGTACTCCGCTGTAATTTGTAGCTATATAAGGCCTAGGATTTAAGAAATAAAGTTAGTTCAATTTTTGTGCTCAACCAACCAAGTCTTGATGTCCATTTATTCATTGGTCCTTCGAGCATTCTGTTGTTTTCCCCACCAGTGGTAAGAGACACAGAATTTTAAACCAGCACCTTATAGTGATGTACTTAAGGTTGCTAAATATTGGTCTGTTGCTATCATAAGAAGCGCAGTACTGATGGCTCTTGTTCTCCCTTTGAGGAGACAGAGTGAGAAATTTCGAGGCTGAAGTCGAGAAAAATATAATAAAGTCTCGAAGTCCATTTATTCATTGGTCCTTCGAGCATTCTGTTGTTTTCCCCCACCAGTGGTAAGAGACACAGAATTTTAAACCAGCACCTTATAGTGATGTACTTAAGGTTGCTTAATATTGGTCTGTTGCTATCATAAGAAGCGCAGTACTGATGGCTCTTGTTCTCCCTTTGAGGAGACAGAGTGAGCGTTTTCGAGTCTGTGATCGAAACGCAGAACTGATGGCTCTTGTTCTCCCTTTGAGGAGGCAGAGTGAGAAATTTCGAGGCTGAAGTCGAGAAAAATATAATAAAGTCTCGAAGTCCATTTATTCATTGGTCCTTCGAGCATTCTGTTGTTTTCCCCACCAGTGGTAAGAGACACAGAATTTTAAACCAGCACCTTATAGTGAAATACTTAAGGTTGCAAAATAAATTGGTCTGTTGCTATCCTCCACCAGTGATAAGAAGCACAGAACTGATTGCTCTAGTTCTCCATGTGAGACAGAGATAATAAATATCCGAAGAGGATTAACAAAAACTCTAGCGCTCTAAAAAAGAAAAGAGGCAGGGAATAAAAAAAAAAAAAAAATTTTAGTGTTTCCGAGGCTTTACGTCGGAATTGTGTGCGGTAAAAAAAAAAAATATAAATCGACACGAAATTATTATAGCGTTTCCGAGGCTTACATCGGAAAGTGAAAAAAAAAACTACGAGGTCGATTCTAAAGCAATAGAATCGGAAATCGGAGTGGCTAGAGGATTTACAACCCCAAGAGCCAAAAACAACGTCCGCAAAGACAGCAGCGACAGAGTCAACAGCAGCAGCATCAGCGACATAAGCGTCAGCGTCAGCATCGTCAGCGGCATCAGCAGCAGCGTGAGCAGAGGCATCAGCAGCAGCGTGAGCAGAGGCATCAACAGCAGCGTGAGCAGAGGCATCAACAGCAGCATCAGCAGCAGAGTCAGCATCAGGACAGAAGCAGCGTCAACAGCAACAGCGACTACAGAAGCGTCAGCAGCATTAACAGCGACAACAAAAAAAATGTGGTAAACATGGTTTAAATGTAATTTAATTTTAATTGAGTAACCGCCGTTTCTGTGGCCCTTGGCAGAATGTTCAAGCACGAACATATTATATTAACAGAAATTACCAACGCAGCGATTATTTTAAGAAACGATGTAAACCGTAAATTTCTAATCTATGAATATACTTGTCTATCTATGCTTGCGACCCGTTTCCATGCTTGGCAACGAAGCCTAAGATAAAAAATACTTCGAAATATAAAACCACGCTCTGTCCTGTGCGTGGGGTACAACACCAAATTCTTAGAGGAGAGCTGTACTCCGCTGTAATTTGTAGCTATATAAGGCCTAGGATTTAAGAAATAAAGTTAGTTCAATTTTTGTGCTCAACCAACCAAGTCTTGATGTCCATTTATTCAGTGTGTGTGTGTCTGTGTGTGTGTGTGAAGGCCTATTTGCCTTGTTGTTGTTGCTGATGCTGTTACAATTTGAAATGTAAACTGCAGACGACACGAGCAGCAACTGCGGCTGCCTCCTAATCCAGTAACCAGTCGATGCTGCAACTAACAACAGGTGGGTGGCAGCCACAAACCGTTGCAGCCTAGTGATGCAGTGTGTCCAAGTATGTGTGTGTGTGTGTGCAACATTGAAATGCAGAGCAGAGGCAGAAACACAGTTTAGTTTAGTTGCATCTCTCTCCCACTCCAGTGTGTGTGTGTGTGTGTGTTTGTGTGTGTATTTGCTGAAAACGAAAGTGATGTGCAATTTTCGATTTAGCAGTAGTTGTTGTTATTGCTGTTGTGGCTGATGTTGCCTGTGGTTAGACGATGTCACATAATGAAATTAGCCAGACCAGTTGGTTTTGGGCCAACAGGTGTCTCAAAGGCTATTACGATGCCTAAAGCTGGAGTGTGTGTATTTGTATGTGACTTTGTGTGGTTTGTTTAGAGTGTAATCAACCGAGGAGCACAAAGTGTTGCCCAAAAACTGACTAAACTGCTGACAGGAAGCCACGACACAGTCAAGCACACACACGCACTTCACACTTGTGCCAAGTGTTACCACAAAATTGCTAAGCATTTAAGGGGTTAAGAACCAAAAGTCCTTTTGGTCACTTTGTGTGTGCTTTGTTGCATTGTTGACGCCACAATTGAGCTTAAATTTTAATGCCATCAACAGGCTTGACTTGGCCAAAACAAAATCTACTGCATTTCTATAGTAAATTTCTATAGACTTCTTAACCATTATAGAATCGACTTAACATTGCTGCAGATCTGCTCTGACGGCATTAATTAAAAAACTGAGCAGCTCTTCATTTGCTTTTTTATTTATTTTTTTTGTTTGATTTGATTGCGCCAAATTGGATTAATTTCATTTGCTGGCAGCTAAAGCGAAATATGAAAATGAATTTCTGTATTTTTTTATATTTTTCTTTACATTTTGCCATCTTTTTTTTGCGCATTGCATTTCTCATTTCAATTAGAGCAAATCATGTTAAAAATTCTGTTTCTGGAAATGTCAAGTAAGTGCGAAATGTGGACTTGTAAAATACCCTCAAAAGTAAGTAAAGTAAATTCGGTGATGAGAAAAGTTGTTGAGATTAATTAGCTAATGAAATAGAGTACAAGAAAAGGGATTTATTTTATTAAGAAAATATATAGTTTAAAAATAATTTAAAGTGTATTAAAGTGTACGTTCAAAACAGAGCTTAAGTTCTTTATTAGTTGATTTTTTTTATGAAATTTCCAGCTGGCTGTGTTTCAAGTTTAATGACAGCCAATGAAATAATGAAAAACGCTGTTTTAAATGTTAAACTGTCGATTACAAGAGACTGAAATTCAAACTAGCTGCTGTTTGGAGCCAGGCCACAATAAGGGGGCATGCAACAAACTGAATTGAAACCAAAGTGAGCCAAACTAAACCAAAAACAAGCCAAACCAAGCCAAAACCAAAGCCAAACCAAACCAAACAAAACAAAACAGTTCATTGTCGTCTTTATGCCGACCACTTCCTCGGACATCTCGTTCTAGCATCAACAGCAACAAAAAAACGTAGCAGAAGATGGAGTAGAACAACAACTACAATAATAGCAAAGAGCGCAAAAAAAAAAAAAAAGAAAATATAAAGGGGGCTATATAATGCAATACAATGCAAAAGTTCTCAAGAAAATTCAGCAAAACAATTTGACAAAAAAGCGAAACGACAACAAATTCTGCCATCTTCGGCGATCCTCGTTGATGGACGTTGGCATTTTTAAATGAGTTGCGCGTTTTTTTTATTTTTTTTAACTTTTTGCTGTTGTTGTGCCACTGCTGCAGTTGTTGCTCTGCAGCTGCAGCTGCATTAAACTATATACAACTGCTTGACAGTCGCTCTCACTGAGAGTGTGTGCAAGAGTGTGCGACTGTGTGTGTGTGTGTGTGTGTGTGTGTGTTGTTTGAGTGCCTTGCAACTTGAAACGCAATGCAAGAATTAAAAGCAAGTAAGCGCGAAACGAAGCCCCGCTCGGCAACGTCCCTAGTCCCAATCGCTGTCCCTTGTCCCAACAGCAGCAACAACCTCGATGCTGCAGTTGACGCAGAGACCGACAAAAAGCGCGTTTTGATGCATTTGTGGCAGCGACAGTGCTGACGATGGCACTGACCTTTCCTAATGCAGCTCAAGTTGCACGCAGCAGCAACAACAACGAGTCAAATATAATTGAGAGCCGCATAGTTAGACCGATCACTGCAGCAACTCTCCATCAGCATCATCATCGCAATGACAATTTTGATGACGACCATCAAAGGTCAGCTAATAAGTTCTCAAGTATTTCTAAATTATTTAGGTTCGTTCAATGACTCTGTCCCCATTTAAAGGTCATTTTTTACTGCCAATAAACATGTTAGAAAAAAAAGAGACTTAAATCACTAAATTTGTTGATGTGCCATGACAGTCACTCATTAAACATTAAACATTAAGCCAAGTCAAGCCAAGTCAAGCCAAGCCCATCAAGCTTCAATTTATGTGATTATTTCAATTCGATAGATTTAACGGCACCATTAAAATTGTATTTACAAAACATGCAAATGTGAAAAGTGTTTGCAAAAAAATCACTACTAAAATTGCATCATTTTTAAATAGTTGTGACATAAAAATCAAGTATTAAACAGTTAGTTATTTCCGTGCAAAAAAGAAAATAAAACATGTTTATATTCATAATTTAAATTAATGATTTTATCAAATTATTTAAATTGAATTAGTCACAAAAAGTGGGTGAGTGGGAGTGTGAGAGAGGAAAACTATATCGATTCTAAAAAAAGAAGCATTTTAAAGGCACTTAGTCACTGCCTTATATTTATTGCACTTAAAAATCAGTTTTAAATTTCTAAAAAATATTATAATTATTAAGTTTACTGTCACATTTAGAACTTTGCAATTATTTTAATTACATCTATGTTTTTAAATTTTTAACTACTCTTATCATTTACAAAATTCTATAGTTTTTTTTCTCCTTACTAAAAATTTTGTGTGTTTACTTGTAAAAAAGTTACTTATTTATATTTTTAGCATTGACAACTTTTGGAAATTTAAATCTTATGTAAGGTGTGCACTGGAAAGCATGTTAAAACCACAAACTGTACATACTTCTCTTTATTTATTAGTCAACAAATACTGTAAGCTTCTAATATACTTAATAAAACTTGAAATCAAAAATGTATATATCGATATGTATAAAATTAGCATAAGAAATGAATCAAACTAAAATTTAAATAATCACATAAGCTGTATTTTCAGATAAAATACATATAGATTGTCTTTAACAAATGAGTTTTCCTTTTGTTATTAAAATGCAAATTAATAAAAAAATATAAATATATAAAATGCATTCAAGGTAATTGCACAAAAAAGGCAGCAGTCAACAAAACTGAAATTCAGAGAGAGAGAGAGAGAGAGAGAGAGAAAATGCTTAATAATAATAAAATAGAACCAGTTATTGTTTATATAACTGTACGAATAGTTGAACTTTTCTAATTTGTTGGCATTTTGTGCGGTCATTTGATTATTTATATTCGGACAACTTCCAGTTTATAGTGCGCACTTATCGAGTATATCAAATCGAGTATATAAATTAAATGTATGACTTTGGATTGTACTTTGCACGATTCAATTAAACTGCGATATTTGTTGGCGTCGAAGTGCAGTTGCCACATAAAGTTTATGGCGTTGGAACGTGCAACAAGTGGAGCAGAGAAATGAAACTAGAAACGAATTTCCCTTAGTTACATCCCGCTGGGCAGTTAACTGTAGCCACGATAAATTCACGTTTCCTGCCACACACACACACATGAGTCCTGGTCTCTGCCGATTTGGCGGAAGTGGAAGTGGCAGTGGGCGCGTTACTTCCGCTTTTTGCCACAGACACTATGCTGACCACTTAAAACTCCCCAACAGCTGATAAGCTGCCAAAATGTTAGCTGGCAAATCCAATATCTCTGACTTGTTGCTTTTATCATTAGGGTCAAGCTCACACTAAGTGAGTAATAGCTATTAATCAAGCCAAAAAAAAAATAGCAAAAAAAAATATAGCTAGTTAGTTAAACAACTCAAAGCCAGGGGCAAGTGCAATGGTTGCATAAAAAACTGGCCATAACCAGCTAGTAAAGTGCAACACCTTGTTCTATGACGCCAGCGTTGGCGGCGACAGCGACAGCGCCGTCGACGTCAGCGCCGGCGCCAGCGTTAGCGTCGTAGAAAACTTGTCTTGAACTGGCTCTGACTGTGCGACCTCCGCGCCCATTTGGCTAAATGGAAATGATGGCCGGCAGTCCGCAATGGGAAATGTGTGTTACTGTAACTGCGAAGCAAATACTTCCTGTTGCCACTCACTCTTAGCTTTAAATGGCCCAAACAGGCAACTGGCCAACGGCACAAAGCTGTTCAACTGATCGCTTAAAGCCAGCCATGTACCGCTAAAATATTTAAAACCCATAAACATTTAATTGCATATTGAATCGAAAAATCTTTAATAGATTCTCCACAACAAATTTAAAGTGGTAAATTTTTTATTGCTTTACAAATTGATATCGTATTAAAAATAGTCGAAAATTTCACAAAGAAATTTAGGCTATTGGCATTTTTCTATTTTCTATTTAACTCTTGGCCTAGTTTTAGTTATTTTTATCTTTTTCGTTGCTTTATATATACATTATTTATAAACTATTTATGTTTTTTTTTATGATTTATTTATTTACGAATTTACTTAAGTCGCTGAAAAGCACTCGACACAAAATTGTTGTGATAATTAATAATACTAGTTGCTGAATTGCTTAAGTCAGCTTTAAAAGTTAAGTTATGTTATCAAATATATGTATGACATTTGGTGATTACATTAAAAAGCCATTTAGCTAAAAATATTATACAATTTGTCAACAATTTAAATACTATACTCATTAATTTTATATATTTATAATTGGGGTAGTAAAACTCTGTTCTTTTATTTAAATCGCTTTGCTTGCTTTTTGAAGCATCAAAAACAGTTAATCATTTTAAAATAACTCCAAATTTCAAACAATATTTATTTTTGTGCTATTTTTATAGACAAATTGTAATTAGTTAACCAATTTAGATGCCGTTTAAGCCCACTTAATTGGCTGCGAAACGCCCACACAAACCTGATATGTCTGCCGCCAGGCAAAACAGCCTACAGTCTATGATATCTACTATTTATATATATATAAAGTGACTATATTATTTAGAAAAAAAGACACGTAGCTACTCGTATCTCTCGAATACAATAAACAGAATGTTATGCTCTCATAAACACACATTGCAAACAAATCTAAAGTTCGAGGTTGATGCGACGATGAATGGCAACAAAACACAAAAAAAATTGCACAAAAAAATACAGAAAAATAGACAAACAAAAAACAAAGAGCAGCAAACGATAAATTTTAGGCATAAAGAGGCTGAGCGTTGGAAAGGGGGTGCGCAGAGCGTGGAGGCATTCAACAGCTCAAATAGCAAACAAACGCGGCAAAAAAGCAAACGGCAAACGGCAAAAATTGGAAACCAATGAAAACCTCGACTTGCGTTATGAATGCAGCCAAAATGGAGGCCAAGCGCAGCCAAAACTAAATAGCAATAGAAACAACAGCAACAACAACAACAACAACTATAAAGACTGACAGTTTTTTCGTTTATTTTGTATGCAGCGAAGCGTTGCATTTTGGGCTATGGGCATGGCGTTGCCAGACGGTTGTACTAAGCGACGTATGCGTGATGTTTTTTTGTGTGTGTCTGTTTTGATGTCAAGGTTTATGCAAAGCACAAACAAACAACTGCACATTAGACCCATATGCAAAAGAGGACTAACAAACACAAACACACACACACACACACAGACTTACACCAACTATATATTTAAGTCGAGGCAAATTTCAAATTGTGCAAAACTCACAAGTCAATTTTAATTATTGCTTATTTATTATTTATAAATAAATATGTATACATGTGTTCACACACATGTGTGGTTGTCTGTGTGTGTGCGATTGGCACTTTCGTAAAACCATCAACAATTTCCGCATTTTATTTAACGCCATCCAACTGAGAAAAAATTAATAATACATTAAATGTAATTTATTTAAAGTCAGTAAGAAAAACAACAACAACAGCAACGAGAACGAGTACAACAAATCAGCAAACAACACACTCAAAACTAAGTAGATAAAACAATTTAATTGAATTTATAAGCACACAAATTAATAGCTGCCGTTGTAGAAATAAATGCAAATTAAGTATTTAGAATAATGCGAAAAAGCAACAACAACAACAACAACAACAACTGCAACAACTGCAACCACTGCAGCGATAACAATAACAAATGATGACTTTGTTTTTGCTGCTCAATAAATAAAGAAAATGCATAAATATAATATTAGGCAGGGGACTCTACGGGGGCGAGGGTTGCCTAGGGGGGGGCGGTCAGCATGCAAAATCTTTTGCAGCTGCAACCACAGCAACAACAACCGAAATGCATATTGGCAAGCCGCAAAAAATAAAATGGAGAAAAAAAAAACTGAACAACGGATAGAAAACAAGATTTCAAGGTAAAGAACGCAATCGAACTTGACGTACTTGAACAAAATGCACAAAAAAACAACAACAATAACGAGAGGGAGCTGCAAAGCAACGAAAAAAATTGGCTACGTTTTGGCTAAAAACGCTTTGAGCCAAAAGGGGCGCTTTGAGTGTTGCACTTTGAAATTTGTCTGATTCCCAAACGCCTCAAATGCTCAATGGACCCGAAGTTAAAGCGCCAAAAGCGAATCAATTCAATAGATATTTTGAAGTAAAAAGCAGTCAAACAATTGATGCCAAACATTTATATAAAGAAAGTGAAGTAAAGTCAGTGAATTGAAAGAAATACATATATTTACATTTATTTTTTGACTATGCGAAATCAGTGAAATGTGAAAACTCCACCGAGAGACAGTTTGACAGCTGCTTTTAAAATGTTTCAATTACTTTTGATGGGGAACAAGCGAAGTTTTTTGGCTAAAATGCAGGCAGCATTAAGATACTTTTGCATAAATTAGGATGGAATTGGCTAAGAGGGGTTTGAATTTATTAAAATGTCTAAAAGCGTAAACTTCCTCTGGCTTAATAATCGCTATTCTAATAAATGGTCCGTCTTTATCTAGTGCTAACTGCACTTTCCACTTAGTTTTTCATTTAATACGAACTAGTTCCAATTTCTAAAATTATATTTAATCAATTTTCTGTCATTCCATTGGCTGAGAACAATTTTAATCACAGTCTCAATCACAGATCTAATTATGAAACTGGCACAAGTCGCAGTTGGCAGCAATCTGTCAACAGTTCAGCTGCAAGTCAATCAAAACTGAACAGTGCACAGAGCAAACAATGAAAGAGGCACAAATTGACACAAGTTAACCATTTAAAATGGTTTTGTTGTAGATAGAAAAACTTATAGAAACGTTATAGAAAACAAAATTGTTAACAAATGGGAGCCAATGAATAAATGTAGATATAAATGTTTAATTGAAAAAAATCAAAGCAAACGGCAAAAAAAAGAGTAAAACTATTAAAGAACAGATTGAAGTGCCAACAATGTGGCACACACACACAAACACACACACATATTGGTGTGTATGCAAAGCAGGAAAACTAAGCTGAGCCAAATGAAAGCCCAAAACAACGAGCTCAAGTCAATTTCAATCAAAAAAGGTAGCAACAAGAGAGGGCATATTATAATAGCTGCAGCTACAGGTAGAGCCAATGCTGTGGCAGTTGCAACAACAACAGGTGAACGGGAACAACATGTGTGTGTTGTTGTTGTTGTTGCTGCTGCAAGCCAACGGAAGGCTAACTATTATCATTCTAAAAGATATGAGGCATGGCTGCGCTGAAAACTTTAGAAGGGGCACGGCACCATGCAACATGCGGCAGGCACACACACTTGCAGCTCACACTGGCACACTCGCACTCGAACTCTCACAGTGGCAGCAACCTTATTGCTGCAGGGAATTTGTATTGCAGATTGCGCCCAAGCGACTTGGACGCGTCTGTGGCAATGGGGCTGGCTCTTGGTCTAGGTCTGGGGCTGGGTCTGGGTCTGGGTCTCTGCGTCTCTAAGTTGCACACCTGTTGCAAGCATTTTGCATGCAACTGGTTACTGATTGTGAAACTAACTGCTGTTGCTGCTACAACTGCTTGCTACAACTACTACTGCTGCTGCTGCTGATGGTAATGATGATGATGGGCAGAGTTGTGATTTGGGATTATGAAGGTTAAAGTTCCACTGCCAATATGCGCATAAACATAATCAGGTTTGGCATTCAAAAGAAGAAAAACAAAATTGGAAAACTAATGCAATATGAAAAGTACAATTAAATTGCCATTAGGCAGCGGCAAGAGCTCAATGACAGCGCAGCAACAGCAACCACCCAAAAAGCCAACACTCAGCTGAGTCTTAATAAAAATATGCCAACACTAATATACTCATTCACACACACACCAACATCGCACTCAATTGCCCCTGCATGTAAAACTCACTCAACTCAACATTTTGAGCTTTTCTTAGTGTTGTAAACTCACCACGGCAGCAAGTTGCTGGCGCAGTTGAGTTCTCGCTCTTGTATTGGCTAACCCCTGGCCCCTGTGTAATATGTGTAAAAAAAATTATATATATACGAAAAAAAATTGCAACAACAACAATCTCACGCGGCGCTCTTTGAGCTCTGAGCAGCCATAGCGACGTCAGCGTCGCAGTAAGCGGCAACAGCGACGAAGGCAGCGACTGCAACGACAACGCCGTCGTCGACAAGACCAAAAGCAATGCAATTTCTTTAATATGCATGCAAAATGTGAGTGAGCACTTGAATGCATGTTCGAGCATGTTTGAATACTGTGTGTGAGTCTAGAGGGCATTTTGAATATTTGTTTTTTGATTATATGAATTGATGGATATTTGATCATCAAAATGTATAGCTGTTAAAAACAAAGCATAAACAATTAGTAGGCTAAAGAATGTTTATTAATATTATTATAAGTAAAATAAATTAAATTCAAAATTTAATACTCAACTTTAAACAAACAATAAATTTTCTCAAAACATTTAATGCTTTTATCAAGAAATAAACCAATTTGCAGCTCAAATTTCCTTCTAAAATTTGTGTTCCCTTACCCAAAATAGTTTGTTAAATTTTTGCAAAAAAAATCAAGAAATTTTCAACAACAAAAAGTGCGTGACAACAACAAGAAGGGCAATAAAAAAGCTGACATAAAAAAAGGGAATAACGGGTTAAAAAGTTGACACCTTTGTTCTTGAAGCATTTGATTGCCATATTTATGGAAGATAAAAAGGCAACGGCGACAAGATTAACCACATTATTCTAACAGTCAAAACGGGTTTTTTGTTATTTTTTTCTACAGATTTCAAACTCGAATTTAACCCTCTCTCTCCCCCTCTAGCGAATAAAAATAATAATAAATAATTCACAAAAATAAAAATGAAAATAGGACAAAGAATGCAGCGAGCGAGTAAAGGAAATGCAACCAAAAAAAGGGTAAAGGCAAAAACAAAGAAGAAATTCGAGCAGACTGCATCTTAAAGATGCAGTTTACCCACTCACACATAAACAAACACACAGACTTGGTGATAGGTGGCAGGGGTAGGCAGAGGCTCGCCTTGATAAGCGCTTTTTTGGTGCCTTGACATTTGATATGCACAGCAATAACAACAACAAGAGCAGCAGCATCGCAACAACAACAACTGCATCCTGTTGATATGTTTTTTTTTATTTTTCTACTCTGCTTTTTTGTTAGCTGCAAATGCTGGCTTTTTCGAGCCAGATCGCAGCATCCGTTCTCAGAGCGACAGCCAAACAAAATTTACGGTTTTGGTCTAATTCAGTCGCTGTGGCTGTTGGCCAAGGAAGTAAACTGATTTGAAAAGCCGTCTGAAGCAACAGGAACGAAAACAGGAAGCGCCTCTTAAATTGTATCTGGCTCATTAAAGCAGTTAGCGGATGTGCGCAAAACCAGACAATGTTGCCATTATTATTAAGTATTACAATTTATGATTTACAAATTAAAACGCACCGAGTTGTTGCCGCTGCCACATGATGCTGCCACATGCCTCCTCAGACAGTTGTCAACAGCTTAAAACAAAAAAAAAATGGAAAAAAAAGAAATAAAAAAAATCAAATAGAAAAAATATGATGAGTAAAATTACTTTTTTGTATTATGTACTTTTCTTTTTTTTATAAATATCAGTGGATGTTGCACGTTGCGAGTTGCGTTTGCCCGCGGCCGCTGAGGCAGCTGTAAGACCTATTTTAACCCCAGCAACGAACACAAAAAAACGCGTCAACAAATCACAAAAGCTGCACAACAAATGCTTTATGTGTGTACTCTATAAACATGTATGTGTGTGTGTGTAATGTGTGTGTGTGTTTCTGGTGTCATGCTGTTAAACAAAGTGCGTAGCCTATGCCTTGCAGCTAAATTTTGTATTAAAAAATAATCACCCGCACATACCAACAAATAAACCGCAAATAAGTGTGATTATAAAGTATGATATGAGCGACTAGTGGATACCCTGCAGACAGCAGACAAATTAGAGCTCAAGCAAACACTTAACTTAGCTGATTTTTCAAGATTTCTTTTAAGTCTGTCCTAATGTTTATTATGACTTAGAACAACAGTTGAGATACCCTGTAGTGCAGCCCAGTTAATTTATTGGTTTACAGTTTATATAGATTTTATCGACGCCGCAGCTTCATAAGTATTCTAAATATAACTAATTATTATAAATTTATTTGTAGTTTTTTAAAATTGTTTAATTATGTTTTCAGCGTATATTCCAGTCGTTCAATTTGTCTAAAATTCTCTGACAATCACATTTTTTTAATTCCCCGCTAAACATTTCAAGCTTTTTACAATTTGTTTTCAGTTTGCGCTGCGCTTTTTCTTTATTTTGTGACAATTTGCCAACGCATTGGGATTTGTGCCACGCCTTTTTTAACAAAAGCTGGAGTTTATTATATTTATACCCTGTAGATCAAATGACAACAGCTAAGCTGTGATTATTTTGTACATTTTGGCATTTTAGTTGTAAGAAATTTTGTGAGCACTAAATTAATATTTCTTATAAATGTAAGAAAATGATTTTCAAAACTAAAGTTGGCAAAAAACGGTAAAAGAATTTTAATTCTCAATAAAAATACGTTTTTAATAAAAAAAATTAATTTAAGGGTTTGTTGCAGAGTCTATTATTAGTTTAAAAACCTCTACTTTTGAATGGAAGTCGTTGTAAATCGATTACGGATAATATCTTAACGCAATCACGCAGTGTCTGAGAGTTGTGACTGCTCAACACTTATTGCAGAGTATTCAATTTAATAAACCCTCTAGATACTAGGCATTTGCAAGTCGAGCATGGCTAACTAGCACCAATTTAATTCTCCGAAGTCACACCAAATGTGCGTTTTCAGCAATTTTGCGGTTTCCATATGTGTTGCATACTTTGTGGCGCAGAGGCAAGTAGCTCATTGTTCTGACTGCCACTACTCCCACTGACCAACAATGCTTGAGCTATTGTAAATATTTAAATAAAAAATACATATATTCGTACTTAAAATGATTGCTATAAGTATGAGCTTATTTATGGATTAATTTAAAACGCGCAATTCGCAGTCAATAATGACCTTATTAGCAAAATGCAGTTAAAAGCCATAGCCACGCCCCTTTTATTAGCCACAACTATGTGTGTGTGTGTGTGGGTGGTGTGATGCGTGTCTTTAATTTTTAATCGCTTTCTATTGGTTTTACATAGTGTTTAGGGTTAGAAACAAACTTGGTCGAACTCAAACCCGTCGAAGATCTCTAAGAACGTCCCAGCTTGGAATCGTGTTGTCTCTCTCACTCCATTGCTACATTTTGGATATAGTCAGGGTGTGCGTGTGTATGTAACGGTAAGCTAAGCACTTAATGGGGTTGTTTAATAATAATAATAAGAACTAAAAAAAAGGGTTAGGGAAGATCAATATATCAAGCCAATAAATGTGTGTGCCCCTCTCACTCTCTCTCACTCTGCCCTTCTTACGCTGGCTAGTGCTGTGTGTGCTTTCAAATTAGAAAATACAAAAAGTGCGTAAGAAGCAGCACTTACATACACACATAGGGAGCTGCTTGTGTGTGCGTGTCTGGTCATTGGCCTCAATAAATGCAACCATCCGAGTCGCGCCTGCAAACAACTTTTGTGGCAGACCTCGTTCCTGTGAGCCTCTCTTTCTTCCTCCCCTTCTTCTACTTCTACTTCTACTTCTTTTTTTTTTGTTTCGAGTGAAATTTTCAAAACGAAATTAAAATTTTACGCATTTGCTGCAAACACACACACACACACGCACACTCAGAGAAGTACTCACTTTGGTCATAACTGGGCGCACACATTACGTAATTAAGGCCTGCCCGAAAGCACTTCAGACTTTTGCCCAAACCCCCCCCCCCCTTGCCGCTGCTGGCTACGCCCCTTTGAATTCCAACATCGGTCAGAGTTCTCGTTCGATATTGACTGCGGCTGCCAATCAAATTGTTTATTCTATACAAATTGTAGCTGCATTTTTGATTCAATTTTTTACTCCTTTTTTTTTGTTGCCCCATTCGGTCTGTGCCAAATAACTTTTTTTTTTTTTTTTGTATTTTGTGCTGCACGCACTTTTGCCCACTTGTGGGCGGGGCCTTATGCTCAATTAGAGTCGTTTCACTTTGGCAAAACTGAGAGCAATTAAACAATTTTCCAAGCCATTTCAATTTTAAGCCAAATGACGATTGGTTTTATTTTTTTTAGACCAGAGTTTGGAGTTTTGTTGGCTAGGTCCACCTACTGTCTGGCTGCAACTTGACCTAGAGCAAAGCCGCTTACGTTGCCAATGGTTAGAGCCACAACTGGGCTTAAACTATTATAGCCTAACTATTTCTATTTTTTTTTCCGACTGTTTTTTTGTCTGCCTGAAATTGTGTGGCTTCTTTAGGTGAAACAATGGCTGCAGATGCAACCTTAATTTCGTTGCAGCAATTAATTCTTAATATATAGGCAAAGAAAAATCTATTTGCAAAGAAATTTTGAAGTAATGTATTTAGAAAGTTTTTTATTTATGGCTGCACAACGTGACGTATGCGCAATATGCCTAATGCGACTCTAAGTACGCAGATTAACAGCATGCTCCTGCTAAATAATAAATATTTATTACAGGAGTGTGCCCCCCTTGAAGCCCTCTCTGTCCCAACACACACACTCGTGCAGTTATTTTTGTAGTCAGTGTAAAGAAACCTACGCAGTCATTCTGAGGCCTTTGATGCAGCGCTTTTTTTGCGGTCAGTCTAGGAGAAAGAGAGTCATCAAAGCCACGCACAGCAACAACATTAGCAGCAGTTGTGGCATAACAAAAGCAAATAGAAGAAGTAACCCAAAGGAGCAGCTGTAAGACACAAGCGAAACCTTCAAGAACTGCAGATGGAGACGTAGATGGTGTCAGACAGCACCAGCATATAAACACATATACATATATATATGCATAGAGAGAGACAGCGTTAAGTTAGGAAAAGACAGGCAGAGAGTGGGGGGAGCTTATGATGATGACGGCTGTCTTTCGCCTATACGCTTTGGGTAACATAATCGGTCACTGACTCGGCATTTGGCGTCGTAATTTGAGAACTTTTTGCGCTTCAATTGTTGCGGGTGGTCAGTGCGCAGGGAAGGAGCGAAAAAGCGAGAGAGATGGGAAGTGAAAAAATAACGAATTTAAAGCCAGGTACAGTCGCTGCAGAACCTACCACAATCAGAGCACAATTGAGCCCCCCAAAAAAAAAGGCCTGGTCCAACATAATTTATCACTCTTGCCGCAGTTGCAGTCGCAGCCGCAAGTAACAAGAACTACAACAACAAGTAGAAGCAGAGCAAGATTTTTCAACAAAATGCACACACATTTCGGTTTCATTTGGCGAATTCGGGTCGCAATCGGCTCAGGCAAAAAAGCCGGCTGCAAAAAAAGTACACACACACACACGCGGAGTCTTCACTTTCGTGCTAAATTATATCATCCTCGTCTCCAAATTGCTAAGGCAGCGGCAGCAGCAGCAACGGTGGGGGCAAGAGGCAGCCTGAATGTGGCATGCATCCGATATGAATACACTGCAAAAAGAGCACTTGCTGCTTTGAAATAGAAATTAGCTGAGTAACGTCAGCTTAGCTTAAATTAACTGGTATGCAAATTATGCACAAATCCTTTTTGGTAATCTCTGTCTTTTAACTGCCATTAAAATCAATAACAATCAATTAAAAACAAACTTTTGAACAGTGTATTTAGGGGAGCCAAAGTTGCGTCTCGTTTGAGTGCAACAAGTTTTAGCCACAGGCTCTTTGAGGCATGTATTTTTGTTTTCGGGGCGCAAGCACATTTTGATGCTGCCACTGCCGCTGCCACTGCGTTGCATGCAACTTCCCTGCGTCAACGTCTTGACTTCACTTTGCCAACAGAACTTCAGCTCATTTTTTGCTTTTCTTTTTTTACTTTTGCCTTAGTACGTCGCCTGGCATATTCGTCAATTTTTGTGCGCATGCAATTTACGCAGCGTCGAAGGAGTTGCAGTGTTGCAACAACAACAACAACAACAGCAGCAGCAGCGGTGGCAACAGAATACGAAAAACCTTGAGTACGGTCAGTGACCAGAAAAAATGCATAAACATTTTTGTGCTCGTTCGATGCGAGAGACGCCGCTGTCGTCCCTTGTTGTTGCAGCCACTCAATTGCAAATTTTCGGAAATTCTTTTTAGACCCTGTACTTTTCAAAGCTTAACGGTGTTTAGGGGGACATTAAAAGCCTAATGTATGTAATGGAAGTGATTAAAAGAGGTGAGGAAAGCTTACACTGAACTATAAAGACTTCGAACAATAACAGAGTTAAGTATTTTCTAAGACAGCGATGAAGTTAAGGGGAAGTATGGGATGCTTATAAGACAGCCTAATTACAGAGTCTGCAGCAGTCTATCACACTTCACTACAACTTATATTAAAGACAGAGAGAGGGAGAGGGAGAGATAAAGATAGAGAGAGAGGGAAAGAAATGCGAAGAGGCACGTACGAATCGACTGTTGATCGCACTTGAACATTGCGTCGCTCGCAGTTGCCACAGCGTGGGCTGAGCGGCATGAAGGGATTGTGTGATTGGGGCATGGGGCATGCTGCAAGTGGTGAATGAGGAAACGGGGCAACGGACATGAGGCATGTGGGATTGGGGCATGCTATTGGGCTGAGTTAATGGCCAGCGTATTTTCGGCATAAGCAACGCACATTTAGTGCATGTGTTTGTGTTTACACTGCAGTCCCAGCCGGTTTACAACAGAAAGCGAGCTGTAGAGAGGGGAAAGAGAGAGGGAGAAAGAGTAAGAGAGACAGCGAGTGCTGTGCAATAAGTCTGCCGATCCACTGCCATAATTTTTGTTTATTTCAGTTTCTGTTTCTGTTTCAGTTTCAGTTTCTGTTGTTGCTCTTGTAATTCGTTTCTTTCTTCGTTTTTTGGGCTCCCCTCCAGAAATCGCAATCGCGCACACACAGACGCTCTTCATTTTCAATTATCAAGGACAAATGTGCGTTGAACTTGATCTCGCTTTTCATTGCACTCAAACTGCCGTTCGTTCTGCCTCTCTCTCTCTCTATCCCCATCCCCATGCCACTCTCGCTTCTCTTTCAGTTTTTGTTTACAATTTGCACTTTTATATTTAGATTTTTCGTTGCCGTTTCTGCATTTGATCATAAAATTTGTTAGTTTAAGGCCGTTTGTAATTAAGATACATATCTAAAGCATCGCGATTAAAATGCCAAATTTATGGTGCATGCAACGCATTGCTGGGGCAGAAGAGCTGCCAGCATAATGATGACACAACATTGATTTTGAATTTAAGCTGGTTTTTGTCCAAAAAAAAAGGAGAAGGAAAAACAAAATTGCATCCGTTGTGGCTTTGAGCCGCTGGATTTGGCTCTGGTTGTGCGGTTGTGTGGCAAGTTCCCAGTTCTTGGCTTTTGCCGCAGTATTAAGAATTAAGTTGTTATGCAAGGTGCAAACACAGCGGCTGTGATTTTGGTGTTGCAGCTGTAACATCGAAGTATCTGTCGGTTACTGAGATATGTTGAGCCAAAGGAACCCACAATGAGTTGGACATAAGTAGGAGTACATAAAGATCATTAGAAGGCAACATTCGTGATGGAGCCGTTGCATGCCACATTTGTGGCAGAACAGCACAGCACAAACCCTATAAGCAAACTCATCCCAGCGATTTTTAGCATTTTTAGTTAATTTACACGACGGTGTCAGGAATTCCCGATGCTGCAAAAGCCTGCAGATGTTGCACGTTACTTGCCGCCGGTGGCAAGACCGTAAGCAACAAAATCAAGCAAGCATTCGATTTGTTCATTTATGGCATTTTATTTGGCGCGTCAGCAAATGTTTTTGTAAGCAATTTATTTATGACATTTTTTTCTATTTCTTTCCTTTTTTTTTGTTGCAACCATTTAGATGTTGCATGCTGCATGTGGCTTGCTGTTTGCTATTTGCTGCATTTGCCACTGTTGTTTAAATGCTGAGCGACACATTTGCCGACTTGGTAACGTGCGGCAATCTGTGGCACGAAAAAAAAACACACACACAGAAAAAAAACTGGCCGCATGACGCGTCCAAAAGCGCAATGAGGCACAAGCAAACTTGTAATAGCTAAAACAACAGCAACGACAACGTGGACAACACAAAATAGACTTCAACTCAAAGTCAAGTTCCATATTCATTAGTTACAATATAAACAGCAACAACAACGGCAACAACTACAACAACTACAACACTTTGTACAACAACTGCAAATGATCAGCGTCCAAATGCAGCTGACGGTTTTGTGTCTGTTAATGACAAGCTACACTGCCCAAAAAAAAGGAGTACTAGCATTTAAAAGGAAAATTTATAACCATTAGTTAAAAGCTGTTGAATTTTTAGACATTTTATTTTTTAATATATTCAAAGTAACAAAGTTAAAGCACTTTAAATTCGAGCAATTTTAGTATCTTTAAGTAAGTAGCCCTAAAAACTAATCCAATTTTTACCAGTGTACCTGCTGCCTTGACCAAACAGGACACACAAAAAGTTTGCAACTAAATGAAAATTGCACTGTAATAACAATTTCCATTACAAATATTTAGTTAGATTGAACAATTTGTGGCTAAAATTAAACTATAATCTGACCATTTTGAATACCAATTAAAAGCTGGAGAGAAAGAGAGTGCGAAGGAGAAAGGGAAAGGTGGGGAGCTTTGGGGGAAATATAGGAAAAATCCTAATGCCAAGAATTGTTAACAAGCGACAAGGAAAAACCAGATTTCTAGCCGCCAGGGGGCCGGATATGGCCAAATTGCTAGGGTTCCCGTCCGCCGGTAATTGGCAATGCGGCAGCAACAACAACGACAATTTTTTTTTTTTTTTTTGCGCTACACAAAAACGACTGTAAAAATAAATATGAGCTCAGAAACATCAAGGGTCTCAGGCAAAGTGAAGTTTCTTCTTATTTTTAGTCGTTTTTTTTTTTTTGTGTGTTATTTTTTTTAGGCAAAACCAAACGCCAGCCAAGACAGATGTGCGACATTGCAATTTGTTACAGTTGCAGTTGCATTAACGGCCAAAAGCGAGATGTCGACAGAGAGAGAGAAGGAGAGAGGGAGCCTGGGCCAAGAGCTAAAACCGAGTCTGGGCCTTGTTCTGGGCCTGGTTCTGGGCCTGGGCCTGGGAAGTTGGCAGCCAAGTGGCAACCTAAATATTTTAATGCCTCAGCCGCATTGATGGTTTGCTTTTTGTGGCCCCGTCTTGCAACTGCCAGCAACGTGCGACTTGGCCCAGGTAATTAACATTTTTTGCGTGCACAAATATTTTTCGAGAGAAACACAGAGAGAGAGAGAGAGAGATACAGAGAGAGAGCAAGGGTGAGTGAAGAGTCAAGAAGCAATTGCGGCAGATGCACAACAGAAGCTGCTGCTGCTTCTGCTGCTGCAAACAAATTATACTTGCCACAAACTGGAGCTAGCGTTTTAGCCAGGCCAAAAGAAGAAACAACACGTCAGCCAACTGAAAAAACAACAACAACAACAAAATATGTTAAAATGCAACCAAGTGAGTAAATTGTGCGCAACTTAACAAAAAAAAAATGTAAAAAATTATAGAAAATAACAACAAATGAATGAATGTTCTGTTTATGTAGCACACACACACACATAGAAGAACTTGCACACACACACATACACACACTCAAGCACACACAAACTTCATGAACTAAGCAAATTATTATTTGAAGGCACACGTTACAGGGTTGGTTCTGGCTTTGACTTTGGGCCTCCATTTGTGGGTAGTAGTGTGTGTGTGTGTGTGGGTGTGGATGTGTGCGTGTGTGTCTGTGTGTGTTGCTAGTGCACTTGTACAAAAATTAAATTGTTTTAATTACGCGCTGCCGCAAATTGTGGGATTATGTTAGATGTTGCCAGCTCAAAGGGCAGAGGAGTTTGAAGGCAGCAAAAAAACGTTTGCATAGTTTATTATTATTATTGTTGTAGTTGTAGTAGTTGTTGTTGTTGTTCGGAAAATTGTTGCCAAATTGCGTTAGCCAGCAGTGACTCTGGCTCAAAAAAGACTGTAGTGTGCTGTTTAAACAAGCAAACAATTAAAAGCATGTAAAGTTAACATAAGAACAAGAATTAAACTTTCTGATTGTTTTAGAACAACTTTAATATATGTCAAGCTTATTAAACTAATTGTTAATTAAAAACTGTTTAACAATTTTCTGGGTTTCTGCAACCAAAACTTTGGTTATGTTGCAACCCTGGTTCAAAGCGCTTTTTATTATTTTTATATTCTGCAAAATGCACTTAAAAGGGTATAACAATTTTTTGTAATTTGATCTGTATATTTTTAGAATTATTATATATTTATATTTATATTAAATTTTATTAAAGAAATATTAAATATTTTTAATCTTAATTAATTTTCCAAACTATTGAAATTTCTGTCAATTTGATTATGTTCACCTCTGGCACTAGTATTTCTTTTAAATATTAAAACTTTCTTTATTTAATACTTGTCTAATTTAAGTAAAATTAAAACTACAGGGTATTAACAGTGCAATACTCTTCGCTAGATACCTATCTTAGCTTTTAATTGAGGCTCTATAGAAAAATGCTTAGGTTTGGTTTGCTTTAGGGATAAGTAGCGAATAAGCGAGACAAAGAGATAAAGAGAGAGAGAGAGAGAGGGGAAGGGAGTGTAACAGGTAGATAAGTAAAGAGAGACAGAGAGATACGAAGAGCAAGGGGAAACGCCGCTGCTCTCAAGCAAGTGCCACGAAAATTTTTCCTCCACTTTACATTTTTTGCGTGTGTTCTCGTTTCGGATGATGGGCTAAGGGCAAGTGGAGGCTGCAAACGGTGAGGCGAAGGCGGTTGGAGAGGGGGGCGGCATGCTAAAGCCAAGTCGACGCAGGCAGTCTAGATAGACAATGTTAGCCAACTCAGCTATTGATAATTACCAGGTTGTTATTTTGCACTCTCCCGCTGCCCCGCCTCCTGTCTTAGCTACCCAACGCCCCCTTTTTCACCTGCCCACTTCCCTGCAACTCTGCCAATCTCCCACTGTTCTGTTTTTGCAAATTTATGTTGGCTTCGCATGCGCTTCTGGCCAAGTTATTGTAAATATACGAGTGTGTGTGTGTGTGTGCATAGAAGTCAAGTCAATCTTTAGACTGTTTTTACATAATTATAACAGTGCACTCATTTTCATATTCATTTTCATTTTTTCATTTAAATGCCTGAACAATAATTTGTGCATTATTCTGCCAGGGTTATTGTTTTTGGTTAATGCATGAGCTAAAACCTAAAGAGAAACTTAGGGAAACTTGGGCAACAACTAAGCTGAGAGAAAAGCGCACTCTAAGAAGGCAATTATACAGGTTAGTTTATGCAAATTGGTAAATTCAGCAAACGCGAAAGCCACCCAAATGGGGAGCGCCCAATTAGAACACTTCCTGGTCGGTAAAAAGTTCCCATAAAACTCTTGGCCATAAATCTCGAAATTCATATGGCACAAAGCCACAATATCCGTTTGCTATTAGTGAGAATACGCAGCTCTGTTTTTCGTCTAGATAAAATTTTACGCATAAAATGAAACGCAATAGATTTTCGGGTTGATAAAAGTCTATGGCAAGAAATGGGCGCTGGTTTCCGGTTTCCGGTACAGATAACTATGCGTATGCGTATGCGTGGTCTAAAATTTACGGCCTAAACCTAAACAAGAAGACAAGAAGAAGACGGTGAAAACAGGAACCTTCAATTTCGAAAACAAAAGGCACAAAAACGATGTGCGTACAGTTGTGTACAAATCACGCGTGTGGCAACCATTTTTGCCCCTCACGCGTATGCAACACTAAAATATGGGTATGCAAGTAGGTGTGTGTGTGCGTGCAGGTGTGAGCTCAGTATGTGTTTGAAAAATATCAATAAACACTGAAACCGACCGCAACAAGAACAACAACAACAACAGCAGTAGAGCAAGTTGCTTCTTTTATTTATACATGCTTATTACATATTATAAATTTTACATAAGCCTCATCATTAATATACTCAGTGCAGCGGGTGATATGGGTTGGATAAAGAAAGTTATGGGCTGTAGGAGGTGTGGCAAAACACGTATACCCTGAGAACAGAGGCTTAAACGTTAAGATCTCTGGAATCAAACGACTTAGTTGTATCATAAATGATACAAACACTAAGCTTATATACAAATATTAGCAGAAAATTTTAACAAGAGCTCAAAGTTGCATTATTTCTCGACTTGGTATTTGTCTAAAGTTCAGTATTGTTAAGCAACACTAAAAGTTTCACCAAAATAGCCAAAGACACCAACCAGTTATGCCAAAAAGAAACTATTTTTGTAGAGTTTCTTTCCCTTTTCACTACTTCAAGTCATATGTATTTTCACCGGGTATCTTCAGTGTCTGTTGAACTCTTCTATACCCGCTTTTCAAGCTGTACATACTGCAAAAGTTGACCCCGCCGAGTTTACAGCACAATTTTAAGCTACCGTACAAAAGGGCATGCCATGCCCCCAAAACAGAATAGTAACCCCATCTCCCAGCTGCCACAAGGCGTTGCAAGTTTGCAAGTCACCCCATGTGTGCATGCGTGAAAATTTTTCCACCACATCGATTACTTTACACAAATTAGTGCGTAGATATTTTGCAAAAATGTTCTATTAATAATTGATGTGCCATTTAACATGTGGGTGTGTGAGTGTGCATGTATGTGTGTGTGTGTGTGTGAGTGGCTTACGCAATCAACCCTAAGCTAGATATACCTAAACCCCTCCACGCCCCCTTGACAACGCCCATGTAACTTACGCACTTACATAACTGCCGCACACATTGCGTTGCTTTCAACTGCATTTAATTTGAATCGAACGTTTAATTTAGCAATTTTAAGCAATTAGCATTTGACAGTTGACAAACAATTGTACGATAAATGTTTAATAAACATAAAATATACTACTTTAATCATATCCCATGGGCGTAGGTAGACCATAGCTGCTCAAGTTCCTTCGATTGTAAACATCTTTGAGAAAGCTTAAGACTTCCGACTGATTCCATGTTGTGCCCTGGCACTTGCTACAAAGATTCGCCGTGGGGTATTGCAGCTTGGGGAATATGGGATCCTCGGTGGAGTCACCAGCGATGCGTTGATTTACCTCATTGTGTGCTTGCCACAGCCAGAGTATTTCCTCGTCGTGTCGATTCACAGCGAAGATCTGTCGACGCTGCGACATCTCCAGAAAATGTTGCACACAATCTTTGCAGCCAAAAAAGTGTCGCACAAAGCCATGTACAGCAGTCAAGACAGAGCCAGCTGGCAGTAACTTTAATCTAGCCGATTCAACAGTTAGATAATGAAATAAAGTCCAGAGCGAACAGGTGAATCCACGCAGAAATGGACCCGATGCTATGCAGCCCACATAACGCTGGGATTTGAATACTTTGGGTAACTTTCGCTGCTGATTCTCCACCTGCAGCTGAAATGCAGCGCCACTCAGTTCACCCTCAATGGTCTGTATATAATTATATAGGCGATCTAGTAATAGTTTACCGCTCGCATTTAGTGGATTATGCAGACGTAATACGTTGAGCAGCTGCTGTAGAGCCAACAAATTTTCACCGCGAAATGTGCGCACCTTGGGCAATTCGATGTGCAGCAATTTGTCGATTGCCTGCTCCAAATCAGCGCGATATACCTTCGGTTGTCCCTGCAGCACCGTGGAAATAATGGCCTGCTGTTCCTCGTCCACAAAATATTTGCTTACACTCGGCGCTGGTGTTGTCGCCAGCGGTGGATCAGCATTGAATCCTGCGGTTTGCAAATATTTGACAACACTTGCCACATACGACTCTTTGGTGTCTTCCGTCGGTTGCAAGGCCAACACATTGCCCACACAGTCCATTATAGCCAATTTGTCTTGGTATTGATTAAGACCAAAGGTGTCTAACAGCTGGCGATTGTCTAGTATACGCACCGCTACAATTGGCCAAGTTAACAGCTCCAGCAGCACATCTCGGCCAATTGTTGTATGTTCTGGCTGATAGACCATGATGGTATAAGCTTTAAAGCTGCAATCTTCTATCAAATCTTGAGCAGCTGTAAACAAATTCTCCATTGATGTAACTGGTGCAAAATTCGGCTGTCCATGCTGCGTATACTTAATTTTTGATATAAATTCAGCAAGTTGCTCATAAATACCACTCGGTTCAAGTGTGTTGATTTCATAGCCAATATCCTGCTGGGTGGGTTGAAAATATGGCGGAAAGATGCGCAGAGTTGGCGTCTGTCTGATGTTGTAATTCCGACAGATCTGCACGTTCCGCTCTTGAGCACAGTCGACCACATAGACGGAGAGCACACGTCGCCAGTCGTAGAGTTTCCAGGAAACCCGTTTAAAAGTGGCCGCAAAGCGACGACAATCACCGCAGAAATAGTTAATGAATTGCACAAAACTGCAATTGGTTGAATTTTGTAGCTGCTGTTCAAGTGTATCGGTGTTCAATATTTTGACATTATCCTCGGGACTGTACAAGCTGGGCTCAATCACCGCCGCATCCGCCAGACACACGGCCATTAACGTGGCCAGAACGAGCAGCTTTAATGAGCACGTCATCATACTCAGTTACACAGTATCTCGATGCTCGTCGGTTTAGTTTTTAACAACAACTGATGAGAGTCTTCAAGGTACTTCGGTTATTAAAGCAAGTGGAGACAAAAGGCGAAGAAAATCAAGACAAAGTGTAGACGAAGAAGAACAAAAGAAACGCGGAACAAAAATAATTAAAGCTTTCGATTGAGCGTATTTAACAATATTGTTTAATTTAAATATGGAAAATCTTTATGATTTATTATGCACAATAGAAAAGCATTGGAAGATTAGTAGAAAAGAGAAAATGAGAAAGAAACCAAAAGAAGAGAAAAACAACAAAAACTGCAGTTTCTTTTAAGCTTTGAAAGGCAATATAAATCATTAAAGATTTGCTTAAAATAAAACTAAATTTTCAACAAAAAGATACTTTCCCTAGCTGCTGTGGAAACCAGATACAATAACAATTTAGCTTAAGATGCAGCTCAGCTGAACTGATTTGGCTTCAGCTATTTACCACATTCCCAGTGGAAACCTTTCAGTTCTTGTCTATTTTGTAGAATAGGCTGAAGAATTCCCCTCTCTCTCTCTCTCTCTCTCGACTTAATTAACCTTTTCGTTGTGGAAAACCACAAATGTGATCAAGTCAACACTTCAAAACTAAAGTGAACTGTCTTTTCTAGTCTTTCATTTTGGCAACAAGTTGTCGCTGGCAACAAGTGGGAAGCAGGCAGCTACAAATTTCAGCAAAGTACGCACAACTTTGCGGCTATATCATTTACATGCCAGATTATGTGAGGAAATCTGCCAAAAAAGCAAACACGACAAGCTGCTCAAAAAGTTGGCCCAACAACTTTGCGGTGTGAAAACAGATTCTCGTTTTGTGTTCTCAAGTTTACAAGCAGCAGCAGGGGCATGGTAAGGGGTGTTGCAGAGTGAACTCAACGGCAGCTTAAAAGTTTTTGGCAACAGTTTATGGCCAGCAGAGCCCTTTTCACTTGGCTCTGGCTGCCAAACGGGATGCCTGCTAATTTAATTGCGACAAAGGAGACGAGGTTTCATTTCAGCATCAGCTGCAGGCGCTCGTTTCAGTTGTTGCTGTGGTACTGGTTGCTGTTGTTGTTGCTAGCATATTTTATGGCAAATTAACTGTGAAAAGGCGTTGCAGTGGAAATCGTTGAGCGATTTATGCGCCCTGTTGCACGCTCAAGTTAGAAGTGAATGAATAACAAAATGCCCAGCACGGCGTATACATAATAAAATGCAGATAAAACTTTCATAACAATTTGTTGCAAATATGCAAAGTGATTAAGCACTTAACACACAAATGCTCATTGCCTAATCCGAATGGCATTTTACCCATTTCGTTGCCATTCGTTTCATTAGTTCAATGGATTTTTTGCGTATATGCATACAATATATATTTTAATGCCACAATAATTGTCGCACTAACTTTTTGCAATCTGCTGGCAAAGACAATGACAGGGCAAACATGTGTCTTAGTCCTTAGACTCTCTACCCTACGATAATGTTAATAAACAATGCGCTGACTGACATGAACAATGTAGCAAATCGGTTTTCAAATCAGGCAACAGCAAGCGGGCCAACTGGCAAACCAGTCACCAGTAAACCAGTAAAAATTGCGTAAAATACAAATATTCTTTTGCATTTTTTTGTGCCAGGATGCGCTGCGTGCAGTAGCAGAAGCTGAGGGGGGAAAACGGTACACTGAACGAAAAGTACGAAAGGTTTCTCAAATTTTACTCTTATTGAAAGTTTTTTAAAGTAACTGTGAGTAGTGACGAAAGTTAAGTTAATCCCAAAACCAGTAAACTCTTTTGATTAGAAAAAGCCCCATTTTTCTGTCAGTGTAGTTAAGAGTGGAAGTAGCAGTGTGGGAGCTGCGGCAGTCCATCAAAACGATTTGAATGCGTCGTTGACGTTGATGAGTTTGAGTGAAAAGCGGATCGTCGAGTAGTCAGTTAGTCAGGACAGTACAGTAGCAACAACAGCAACAGACACGAACAATCCAAGTTCGTCAATCAAAAGCCAAACCAAAATCTCCTCATGCGTGGCACAGAGAAAGGGCAAGAGGAAGGAGAAAGAGAGAGAGAGAGAGGGGTAGAGAAACAGAGTCAAAGGCTGAGGCCGATGAGGATGCCACTGTTTTTCCGAGGATGATGCGTTCGTTGCATTGCATTCCGTTTGTGTTGTGTTTGTTTTGTTTTAATTTTCTCGATTTTTTTTTTTCATGCCCCCTTTTTTGCCTCGTTTTCCTTTTTAGGTTTTTTTTCCTCTTTTTTTTCGTTATTTGAAAAACTCTTCAGTTTTGAATTGTTGCCATGTTTTTATTGTTGTTGAGTTTGGTTTAGTTTGTGCGTGGCGGGGACGCATCTCTAAGCAGCCGTTTGTATCAGAGACAGAGAGCGAGAGTCAGTTGTATCAGCCACATATCCGTATCCATATCCGTTGTGCTTTACACTGTTTACACGGTTTAGTGGGTGGAGAGTGAAAAGTGGAAAGGGGATTTGAATATGGGGAATGGGAACGCATTTGACATTTCATTGCAGGCAAAACTGAGGATTTGATTTGATGTGCGTCCGTCAAAAGGGAGTTTCTGCAGCGGCAACAATGCGCTGAAAATTGCATTGTTAGCAAAACACTACAATATGGCCAAAGTGTATACACACACACACACGCACACTCACACGCACACACTCAAATGACAGGCTCACGCATGCACTTGACAAGTCAACCAAGCAGTCAGGCATCCCCTGCATTTACTTCCGCTTTTAATTAAAAATAAAAAATAAAAACCAAACCAAACAATAACCTGCTTGCAGCATGCAAAAAAATATATGTATATACAAAAAAAAAATAAATGAAAATAGAAGAGATTCACAATTATTTGCGCATAAAATACAAAAACAACATACACTCTGCATAGACAGAAAAAATAAAATGAGGAAAAAGGATTGAAAACCGCACAAATACATTTACTACAACAACAGACTGCAAGGGTCGTCCTGGCACTCACTTCGTCCGTGGTATCCTGCAGCTACGCACTTTGCATTGCCAACTGGACGTTAGGGGGCAAAAGTGGCACAGGAGGAAGAGGGGAAGTGGTGGGAGTCAGGAGTAAAGTGGACGAGCTCTTAATTTTCTGCCTGCAAATGCAGCAAACTAATGAAAATTGCGTAATTTGAAAAATGAAAAAAAATGTACGTTGGAAAATGTTATTTCAGCAGAAGAGAAAGGTACGCAAAAGGCTTGCAGTGCCTAATGAATGCGCTGTAATAAATAAGCATATCATTTTATTCAGCATTAGCATTAGCATTAGTTAGTTATCATTAGCATTAGCATTATCATTATCATTAGCACTTGCATTAGCATTAGCATTGCATTAGCATTAGCATTAGCATTAGCATTAGCATTAGCATTAGCATTAGCATTAGCATTAGCATTAGCATTAGCGTTAGCATTAGCATTAGTATTAGCATTAGCATTAGCATTAGCATTAGCATTAGCATTAGCATTAGAATTAGAATTAGCATTAGCAATCGAATTCACATTTGCATTAGCATTAGCATTAGCATTAGCATTAGCATTAGCATTAGCCTTAGCATTAGCATTAGCATTAATATTACGATTCCCCAAAAGAAGCTACAAACTGCCTTTTAAAACTGATATAGCCCACCAGTTACATTCTAGCCTTGGGCGATAGAGTAAACTCGACCAGCACTCTCTTGAAACCATTATCCTTTCCTCTTTGGCTCCCAGTATTGAGAGGGTCGCAAATATGTGGAAACGGGCAGTCAAATCAAATTAGACTGACAATTTTACTGACATTTTATTTGTATATAACATTTCTTTTTTTTTTTTTTCATTATTATTATTTGTATTTGAATGTGCAAAACCACAATTTACGTAAAGACCGCAAACGTTGAAGACTAATTTAAATAAGCTTAAACATTAGCTAATGTTTTGATTAATTAGAGACAGGTGAAAAGGATTGAGAAAATTGCACAGGAAGGGGCAGCTTCAGTGTGAGTTCCCAGTTCGAAAAACTTTAGAATCTAGTTAAAAATGCGTAGAGGCAGCAACTGTTGCAAAGTACAGGGAATGGATGTCTCATTAAAATGCACTTAATTAAAATGCAATGGTAAAATCAACAGCAATTGCAATTGCAACTGCCACTAACACGATGCGTTGCGTTGTCCGCTGAGATCGAGCGAATCATTTAAGACTCAAATCCAGTTTTCGTTTCGATAGAAACGCAGCAACAACAACAACAAGAAACAACATCGAAAAATTACAAGACAAGCCAAACGAACAAGCAACACCAAGAATGAAGAGTGTTGCAACTGATGAATATGGAACTTGGCTTTGACTTTGTAACTATTTCAGTGCGTCTGTCCACTGGCTGCTAGCTGCTTACCTCTCGCCTCTTCTTCTCATACGCAACACAGAAATTGTTGCACGAATCTTGCCACTGCGCGCTGCAAGCTGCAAGCATTGGACAGCAACCGTCGAATGCTAGCAAAAAATGTCATAAATAAATTGCTTAGCAACATTTGCTGACGCGCCAAATAAAATCCCATAAATGATCGAATGCGATTTTTAGTCTATGCAGCAGAAACGGCCGCGGCGTCGACGACGACTGAGGCAGCGACAGCGACAGCGCGTCGCGACGGTAGCGGCTGCGTAGACCAAAGCGGAAAACCAGGAAAAGCCAAGTCAATATAAACGAAAATTAAATGCTCTTCAAAATTGATCATCCAATAATTCACACAATTTCTTAATAAATTTGAAACTAGAACGGAAATTAAAATTAATTAATTAACTTATTTAAAGTATTAAATAGTTTTTATATCATGTAAGAACTGTTTAAATGCTACATTTAAAAACTTAAGCGACAAACGTATTACGAAAGTTATTTATTTAGTGGTGACTAAATTGTAGAGACCAAATTGTAGAGACAAAATATATTAAAATAAAAATTGAATTTGGAATATTTGTAGCTTCAGCCAGTAACGATATTTAAACAATGAACAAAATACTCTTTTATGAAACAATTTATACACCCTTTTCGTTCTTTTTTTTGTTAGCAATTTTAAGAGCAATTTTAGTTATGAACAACGTTTAGTAAGCCAAGAAAAAATCCAAATTTTTATAGCGATTGCAACAAATATTTGTAATGGCATTTCTCAGCTCAACTTGGTTGATAATAGAGTATAAGTGGGCGTGTTGCAGCCCCTTAAATGCAATGCTACGTTTTTTTTCCTAGACTCTGGCAGCAGCTAGTTGCTGCGACTTTGCTTTTTTTTTTTTAAGAATTTCAAATGTTTTTCCTGGTAAATTAACTAAAAATGCTGAAAACGCTTTGCAGTTGCAGCCGTTTTTGTGTGGCTCTCGATGTGAATGTGAATGTGGAATCACAGCAAAAACAACAATAACAACAACAACAAAGAGTGGACAACTGGCGTTGATCTTGTCTGATGATGGACGAAAACAAAAACAGAAAGACAGAGAATAAAATAATAAGAAGAGTCAGCCAAATGCTCAAACGAAAGCAGCAAAGCAATTTCCTATTTTACCAAAGTGGTTGATCGTCTTCGTCTTCTTCAGCTGCTACTGCTGCTTCTTCCTCGTCATTAATGTGGCTTTTAAATGCGTTTTTCATGGCGAGACGCAGATGGAGTTGCACTTGGAGTCAGAGTCGGAGTCGGGAGTTGGAATTGGAATTGGGAGTTGGGGACAGAAGACGCCAAGTGTGCGCCTTAATTATGTGCGAGTCTTGAGAGTATTGGCTGATTTTGTAATTAGGTTTTCATTAGAACTTACGCACAACTATGGACATGACATTTTCTACTGGTTTTCATTTGTTTTTGTAGCTGCACATTCCTAGCATTACAGTTGTTGCAACTTCAGGGCAAACAGCTGCATTAGTTTCGCGTGCTATAGGTCAAATTTGGCCCAAATGCTGCAAGCCATCGAAAAAAAACAAGAGTCGCGGTGATTGAGTTATAGATACATGTGTAAACAAACAGTAGCCAAGTGGCAACAACAACAACAACAAATTGAGGAAAATAAAAAAGAAGCAGCAGAAAAAAAAAATGCTGCACGTTGTGGCCGCAAGCTAAACGGATAAGACTTAAAACACTAACAACATACAACACGAGCCACACGAGCCACCGTCAGTGAAGACTGCAGCACGGAGGCTGGAGAACGGAGTACAGAGACCCACAATCAAAGTGAAAGATACGACTAAAGAGCTAACGTTTGCGTTTGTCTTAGGCACAAGAGGATCAGCCAAGTCACTGTGGGTAAAAAGAGAACATTTTCAACATGAACTATTTCATAGACAACATTTATAGTGATATTTATATAATAAAAACTCGTTAATTTAGCTTTATTTATCTATAGAAATTTTTAAAAATGATTTTTAAGCCAAAATTGTGTACCCTTTTCCACAGTGCAAGTGTAGCAAAGAGGCAGAGGCAGTCTCAAAGTCAGCGTCAGCCAGGTAGGCTGCAAAGTGGCAGCCAAAGAGGCAACCCAAGACTACCCAAACCCAGCCAAGTTAAGCCTCATGTGCGGCACTTTCTTTGGCTTTGGCTTTGGCTTTGGCTTTGTGCCGCGGATTATGCTGTATCTGTTTTGGGGCGCAGGCGGTAAGTAAGCCAAGGGGAAGTAGTAAAGAGGCGGGGCGGGCTGGGTGATTGTGCAGCTCGTCTGGCCAACATTTTGATTTATCCACGCGCTGCCGGCGCTGGCTGCACTCGTCGTTTACCTCGACGTCGTCATCGTCGTCGTCGTGATTAGCGTGGCGTTGCAGAAGGTGTGTCCCAAACTGGCAACTTGGCAACTGAAGTAGCCAAATGCGCGAGCAGCTACCGAGCCACACAATGGGGCAGAGGCAGAGAGAGACAGAGAGAGAGAGCGAGACGGAGATGTGGCATGAATGAGCCATGTTTGCAACTGCAACTGAAGCAACGATTACATCAATGAAATTGAATGGAATGTGTGCCAGCATCAAATACGCTTTCAATGGACCAGGCTAGCGGCTAATTAGCCTAGACCACACACAACTACACACACACACACACAAAGTCAAATACACACTCATAATTTGGCGAAGAGATTTGGGCCCTTGGCTAAAACATGTAAGCGGATGAAGACAACAACAGCAACAAAAAAAAGAACCACAAAAACTAAAGGAATTGTGATAGCCTTGAATGCGGCCAACGAACCTAGCGACGATTAATGCTCCTTACAGCCAAACTGAAGGGTATATTAGCTTTGCTTTGCTATGCTTCAAAGAATCTCAGCTTTACTAGAAACTCTGTAGCAGTTGAAAAGCACATATAATTGAAGGAGCTAATTGACAACCCAACAAAGAAATCACATTTTACTAGGATAATGCATAACATTGACTGATAGGCGGATTTTACAGGGTAGCTATTAAAAAGTAGGCAGCTGCGGCTGTTACAGAATTTAGCAAGCTGTATTTACTGGGTATTTAACTAGAATAATAGACTATTAACTATGTACGTTGTCTGCCCAACCAATGATCACAAATTTAAAATGATTAATGATGCTGCTGTTGAAAAGCTACGCAGTGCATAGAACAATCCCATTTATAGGGTATATACAATAAACTTTTAAAAATTTAAATAAAAAACTGATTGAAGAGTTTTAATTCCAGTTCGTTAGTTTAACATGTTTACCTAATTTAAAAGATATGTTAAACCCTACTAATAGCCTTATTTACAGGGTATATACCTAGCCAATGTTTTAGTTGTTTACATGTCTCGTAGCACATTTTTTGCTGCTATTTTTGAATGTTCTATAAACTGCAAAAATTATGAAAATTTCTTGAGTGTCTCTTAGTTTTGTCTCCCTCGCACTGCTGTAACCTCTTGGCGTCTCTTTCTGGCCGTGGGTTTCGTGCATTTTTCTTAACTGGTTTTTATTATGTATATTTAGCTATTTTTGGCTTATTTCGTTTTGATTCCAGTTCTCTGCAACGCGTCAATGAACCTCGTCACAAGCTAAATCGCAGAACGACAAACAACAACAGCAACAACGATTAAATTGTTGTTGTAGTTGTTGTTTTTGCTGTGGCACATGTCTATGAATTCTAATTATGCAATGAACAAATATGTAAATTTCATTTTGTCTAACACTCAAAAGGCGGCAAAAAAGGCAAAACGCATAAAAGCCAATCAAATTGCCGGACATTTCCTGAGTGTCAATCAGTCAAGTTATTGCGAAAAAATATTTGGAAGCGTATACAAGTCAACAGCGGTTCAATGTCTTGGCCAAGTTGGAAGACAGCGATCAAAGAGGCAGAGAGAGAAGCATAAAGGGAGGAGAAAGAGGCCAGATAAAGCTGCAGCCCAGCTGCAGTACCTATAGGGGTAATGATCATTTTGTAGATGCAATTTTTTGCTGTATTTTGTTGCTGCAGTTTTCGCATTACAAGAGCAACAACGATCGATTGTGGCAAGTCTCAGGCAGTTGCAGTTGCAGTTTCAGCTACTGCCCGGGGGCAATCAAAAAATGTGTGGCAAAATCAGCGCAGAAATACTCTTTTAATGAACCTCTTCCTTTTGGTCAACAGGCAACTTGGCAATTTGGCGACACAAAATCAAAGTCATGCCAGCTATCTCTCTCTATCTACCTCTGTCTCTCTCTCTCTCTCTCTCTCTCTCTCTCTCTCTCGCTCTCTGTCGTTCTCTGTGGGCAGTGAAATGCATTTTATAATTGCACACGCACTTTTTTTGCACTTTGACAAAATTAGAAGCAGAAGCAGCAACAAAACTCAAGACTCCTCAGCTGCCTGTAACTTTTAGCCAGAAAAAGTTGTAAGTTGGCTTGAACATTAATGCTCAAATCGCTTCATGTTGCCATGTCAGCGCGCACATGGAGCTTTGCAGGCGTCGCTTTGCTTGGCCAAGTTAATGACATTGGCTGACTAGCTGCAGTCGGGCCAGCAAAAAAAAATACAAACCTGGCGACAACTTTGGCCAAAGCAAGCCAGCCGTTGATGAACAAAAAACTGGACATTTTGATTTTAGAAAAATATATAGAAAACCACTTTTTTTAACCATTCCATTTCGTTTCGTTTGCTTCGTTTGTGCAACATCAGAGGCAGCGACGACGAAGGCAACTGCAACAGAGACTAAGACTAAGACTAAGACTACGACTGGCATGGCCATCAATGTCGCAGCGGCAGCTGACTTGGCCAATTGGCAAATGGCAACATATTTTAAAAGTTGGCTAAAATATGTGCAGCAAGCTTCTTCATTTACCAATCGTTTTGAATTGTTTAAAAGGCAGCTCCCAAATTTATGGTAGCCAAGCAAAGGCCATATTTGGCCCAAAAGATGTAAAGCCAACTAAACAAAAACAAAAAAAAAAGTAGAAGAAGAAGAAGAAGTGGTAGCAGAGACAAACTAGTCTAGCACTCGGCCTAATGATGTCTTTAAACTGTTCAGCGTTGAGAGGAACATAAAGTATATGATCAAGTATCTCAGTTGGCGATTCTATCTTGACTGTCTCTCTCTTTCTATTGCTAACTATGTCCATCTCTGCCTGTTTTGCATCGAAAATGACTATATCAAAAGTTAGACACATTGCAGTTTAGACAGTTTCCTTTGAATCAAGTTGAAAATTGGACTATTTCTAAAAGAATAATTTGTTTCAAACATATTTTGAGTTTTCCATTTAAAGGACTGTATCTATTAAAGTTTATTCTGCAGTTTTCAGAGTGCCACCCTAAGTAGACCCTGTATTTTAGATAGATTTATTTGCTTCTACATAGTGAAAACACTTTGCATGCAAAAATGCTGCCAGTTTAGCATGGCAAACACATTTCTGACTGTTTTCCTATGAATATTCGAAAAGTGGCTAAATGGTATCTGGTCGAAACAAAGAGGGCCACAAAAACCAATGGACATCTAATTAAAAATGCAATTGAAATTTGTTTGAAAAAAGAGTAAAAAAAAACAGCAACAAAAAATAGCAGAGAGTAACAAAAGAAGTTGGAAACTTGTACTCGAAATGCAACGTTAATTAAATATAATTTGCAATATGCTGGCGGTCATAATTTTTCCAACAAAACAGCCAGACATTGGGGGAGTTGAAGAGAGGCAGGCGTAGCGGGACGTGACGCCTGCGGGGGGGCCATGAGAATGTTTCGACAGAACAACAAAAGAGCATGTTTCGAGGCAATAATAGACGATGTACTACTAAAATGTCATTCTATGGTCCCAGGGAATAAACGGCGAATACGAGACATTTTCTACTCTCATTTCTTATTTGTTATTCTCTTTTTTCAAGTTTTAGATTTTTTATTCACTTCTTTTTTTTTCATTGTAAATTATCATAAATTTGTCGTTGCTCCGTTTAGATGTTTGAGCGACTTAACGGGCCAGTTTTAACTTATCCTATCGTTTTAGCCGGTTTTCCTTCTTTTTTAATTTTTTGTTTTGTCAAATATGCAAAGGCTAAAACACGACTACGTAGAAAATGGCCAACACGAAAACAGCTCAAATTTATAGCCAGCGACGAAAACAAATAATTTGAAAATTCGTCACACGCTACAAGTTAAATGGCTTAGCGAATTTTGTAATGCATTTAACAACGAATAGTTAATGCACTTTTTTTGTTAATGCTAATTTTAGTATAATGAAGTAATAAGTTTAAAGTGGGAAGGCCAGAAACTGAACCGTCGGGTTTTTATAGAATGTTTTGGTATTTAAATAATTGAAAATAAAATAGTTGAAAGAATTCACTAACATTTCGGTAAGCTTTGGGAAGTTTTTCAGTTAGTAATTATTGAATTTTTCATATGGTTTTTGGGTCATACATTTGTGCAACTCAAAATAAATTATTTGAAAGTTATATACATTTTTAACAGATCACTGAACAGTTCTAAAATTTTAGAAATCAATCATTACTTGATTTCTATTTATTTTCTAGCTTATTTTTTTCCAATCTAAGTTTCAGTTTACTCATTTATTGCTGCTCACCCAATTTTATCTTAAATGAATTCAATTATTCTATAGACTTTTATCACCTCCAGCTGCTGTCTCTTAGAATTCACTGCCAATATCATAGCCAGCTGGAATCTTTTTTTAACTCTTTCCACATTTACTTTAAGCCATAAATGATAACTTTTTTTTCAGCTGCATAGAGCACTTTTTTAGCCGCTTTTCATGGCTAACAATTCAGCTTAGCTTCTGTTCCTGTCAACTCTGCTTAATTATCAATGCAAGTCCTTCGTTTTTTTATATTTTTCGTGTTTTTTTTTTCAAATCTTTTTTTGTTTTTAGTTTTCGTTTGGAACAAAATGAAAATGCAAAGAGGCCCAGACATGGCTTTGTCGTGCGCATGGGAAATGAATTTTCACTCAACGTTTTTGGGCGACAGGAAATGGCCAAAAGGCCAAAGGCCAAACAAAAAATGCAAAAAAAAAAATGCAGCAGCAGTTTTAAAAAGAAAAGCTAGCTTTTTAAATGCAATTTAAAAGCTAAAGACCTGAAATGAATGACAAATAAAATTATCAAATTAAATATTGGATAAGAGTAGACAACACGCATGCGGGCAAAATGTGCGTAAATACATGAATTTGCACTCAAACCCAGCAAGATAACTATATAAATGTGGTATATATATCTTTATATACATAGCTATGTATGAGGGTAAATTGTACGCCAATTTCGAGGCCTTCTATGGCGCTGTCTTCCTGTCTTACAGCACACACCCCTCAAAAAAAAAAACTCGCTGCCTTTTCAGTGCAAAAATGGCTAAAACTGGGGGGAAAAAAAGTTTTGCGGCATGCATTGGTCCTTCGGCTGATGCGTAGTGGTCGACTTTTGCTGGTAAGGGGCAGATCAATATCCTTTTATGCGTTTGCACATTCAGCCTGCAGACGTTGTTTAGAAAAATTGCACAGCTCAGGGGAGTGGTGGGAGGGAGTGGTACACAAGCGTTGGTGTGAGTGAATAAAGGCGAAACAGCAAAAACCGAGCTAAACTCTTAGTACAGCTTATAAAAGTGGCCTAGGCAAAAGGGAGAAAGGGCCTACATTGCGTATACGCAATATTTGCCATCAATTGCAGCTGTTGGGCAAAATGGCAGCAAATTGGCAGCAAAAAGAGTACGGGAACCTGAGGAAAATGCTGCCAGGAAATTAGTTACAAAATGGATATGCACTTCAATTGCCAAGCAAAAAGGCAAAAAAAGCAAAAAAAAAAAAAAAAAAAAAAAAAAGAAATTTATATAGAAGAGATATTTATTTTAGTTAATATCGAACGCATCGAGAACATTTTGCAATCCATTTTTCAAGCACTTTACGCTTCAGTTTGAACTGATTTGATTTAGTTGCCGGTCCTTCCGTCTGTCTTTGTTTGGCTTCATTGGTCAGTTCTGCATTTATTTGAGCGTAAATTTATGATTAGGCCTTTGAAGTGCCACCGTTAGTAAGCACGTTAATGAGCCAGCTACTAACTGGGCTTAGGCCAATATACTCTCGATAAAAATAAACTGCAAAAACTTGAAATATTTATACATAGATAAAAAATAAATGGCAAACTAATAAATTGTGTAGACTAAATACTCAATAATAAATT
Source organism: Drosophila nigrodunni (assembly GCA_020829145.1). Classification (NCBI taxonomy): domain Eukaryota; kingdom Metazoa; phylum Arthropoda; class Insecta; order Diptera; family Drosophilidae; genus Drosophila; species Drosophila nigrodunni. The sequence goes on from JACVCZ010000001.1 coordinate 15,751,040, forward strand.
TATTTTTATATCACATGGTAATTTATTTATTAAAACCTAAGGTTGTTAAAAAATTTCTACTGTGCAAGCCAACAAAAGTAAAACAAACTACATTAATATCAAAACTTTAGCTTGAATAAATCTAAAGAGTTAATTTACTTTAAAAATTTAATTAAATATTAAAACCAATTTACAAAAAAAAGTTACTGTGCTATTGAAAAAACAAAGACTACTTTCTAATTATTCATTAATATTAATAAATTTATTAATTAATTAATTTGGAAGTAATAAAATGATTTATAAAATTAGAGCCAATAAAAAATTATCCTTTTAATTTATGAGTCTGTTGTCAGTCGCCAAAAAATCAAATGACATTCATTGCCTATAGTGGCTAAACTCGCCAAACTCACATTTGGTCAGATCATATTACCAATTTGTAACTGCTATGAAGTCAACTGTCTAATTAGCAGAGCAATTTGAATACCAAACTCCTAATTGGATGTGGCATCTGCGTATGAATGTTGACGTTCTTGTTTTTTTTGTTGTAGTATTCATTTGGTATTCGTTTTTGTATTCGCTTGCGTATTTGTAGTCGAATTCGCATGCGGGATTCATTCTCATGCTCACAATTTTTGCGACCTATAACAACAGAAAGCTTGTTAACAATGAAAACCAACTTGGCAAATGCTCTATGGCTTCCTGTGGCAGGCTGTCAGCCAGGCAACCAGTCTCAGCAACAGCAACAACAACAAGTAGAAGAGTGGCAGCAAGAACAACAACGAGAGCCATGGCTTTGACGCAATGTCAAACACCTGCTGCCAATGTTGACGCCAAACACGAAAAAAGGCGCACAGCAACGAAGTAAAAAACCAAAGAGTAGCAAGAGTAACAGCAGCAGCAAACAACAACAACAACAATAGTAACAGAAACAGCAGCAACAACAACAACCTCAATAACACACACTGTCCATTGCGTTTGTTCTTCGGCTGGATAGGCAACAAATTCTGCGCAAAAAGTGCAATGAACCCTTTTTGCAACGCTCAAGGGAGCAAAGCAGCAGGAGCAGGAGACATTTTGTTATACGTGTGTGTGTGTGTGGAGTGCGTGTTGTGTGTATGGTGAGTGTTAGTTAGTGTGCGTGAGTTTGCTTTTGCTGTGTGATAAAAAATATACAAAAGATATCAAATGCCCAAAAAAAGTCAAAGAAACAAAGCGAAATGGAGCGAGCGAGACTAGCAGCTACCCTGTAGCAAACACATCAACTAACTGCGCTGCTACTAAACTTACTAAACTTAGTTTCAAATTTATGCAAAGAAATTCAATTTACAACAAATTGTGCCACTTTCTTGGCTTGCCAATATTATTTTGAAGCCATGGCTAAATCTTTGTGACACTTGATGTTTTAGCCAGAAACAACAACAGCTGCGCAAATATGTTAATAGAGAAGCTTGTCAGAGGCATTAATTCCCAATTCATCAAGTTTCGGTGCGACGCTGTTGAAAATAAAGTCAACTTGAAATGAGCCGACATTTGTTGTTGCTGTCGGTACTGTTGCTGTTGTTGTTGTTGTTGTTGTCTCCTACCCTTGGTAGTCGTCACTTTTGTCTAGTTTGAAGTTGGCTCAGAGCCTACACCAAAACCTAAGCCACTTCAATGGCTCGTCTTTGTCAGTTTTCGTTGTCGGCCTGGCCAAGCCGCCGGACTGGCCAAAAGCAGATGATGAAGCCCTCAAAGTCAACAACAACAACAACAACAACTAAAAAAAAAACTAGCTGGAAAAAGCGGCGCATCGGTTTAGGCCTTTGAAAGTCCATACGGAAAACACGTACTAACAAATGTACGTCGTGTCTGTACATGTCTGTATGTGCTTAGATAGCAGACTAGGCGACACATCTGCTCAAGCCCTGTGTTGAGCCATGACGTTTTAGCCAATTTAAGGCTAGATATAGCCATTTAACACTTAGAAGCTATAAAATTAAGCCATAATTCAACCAATTTTTAAAAGGAATAACTTTTAATTTATGTGCTAATTTCTAAACAGTTCTGCATTGAGTTATTTCAATTTTTTGATGTTTTTTTAATTTTTTAAAAACTTTCAAGCTTTAAAAACTTGTCAAAAGGGATAAGGGTATAAGGGATACCAAGTGATTATATCTATATAAAATTCATGCTGTATGTAATTTTTCAAGCATTTAAATATGTTTTTTAAAACAATTTCAAAGCTCAAAACCTAGTCGAAACTTCTACGATTTAAAAAGAATAAAAATGGATATATAAATTTATCTTTAAAAGCCTTTACTATTAGAAATATTAAATTAAATTTAATGTGAAATAATTCAAGTACCTTTTTATTAAAAAACAATTTTTTTAAAAACTAGCTATTTTTGGCAACGGAATTCTAGCAACTCTGACACACAGAAAAATGCAATGTGTATGTGCATATTTCTTCTTTTTTTCGTGTTGAGTTTTTCTTTTATTTTTCACATTTCGCCTGCAGTTAGAGCGCAAATGTTCTCAAATTACCCATATGCAAAATGCGAGAGGGGGCAGTGTGTGAAAAAGAGAGATAGCAAAAGACAAGCACTGAGAGGGAGTAAGGAGAGCGTTGTCTAACGTTGCTGCATTTCGGTTGCGCTTCATATTTCGTCTACTATGAAAAAGCAACTAAACTGCGGCTCAAGATGCCACCGCGTGAGGCGAACGACTTGTAGATTTTGTGGTAAGTTGACTTTGCTTGCCACATTTCATACACTTCTGTGTGTGTGTGTGTGTTTCGTGTGTGTGTGGCAATTGAAGGGCAACAACAACGAGTTCTCATTGCAAGCAATGCAACAGAGCGTAAGATAACAAACAGTTGACAATTTTCGATTATTTAGGCACAATTTGAAATATGCTAGCAGTGCTTTTTGGAGAAAAAAATAAGCTTCAATATGTGATTAGACTGGCAGATTCTCCGTAAACTTGCAGCAGCAGCTTTCTACTCTGAAGGGCAGTGGAAAATCGAAGAGGAATTGGACCAATTTTGTTTATTTAAGAAAATTTAAGCTGATATAGGTTTAAAAAGAAAATAATATTGTTTCTAATATTTATAAAAGACTGCTTTCTTTCACTGCATACCCACACGAACACTTTGCTACTCCACTCCCACTTATTAACGCAACGATACAAATAGAAGCATGCAAATTTTATGTACAAATTTATATAGATTTACATAATAATAAGTGGGAAATGTAATTTACCGATTGCCTTTACACTCTTATCAATGCCCTCACCTATGTACACCCTTCACACCGCCCTTAAACACCCTAAGCTCCACGAAGTGGGCGGGATTCACATTTCAGGCTGCCCAAACGACGCTGCAGTTGCCTCAGTGTCATAAAGTGTACACTTATTGCTTTTTATGCACTTTTGATACGCGCGACTGTGTGAGTGATTGAGTGAGAGTGTGTGTGTGTGAATACATTTCCATTGCACTTTTCGTCACTCAATTCACTAGTCAGTCAGTCAGTCATTCAGTCAGTTAGTCATCTTGGTGTGTCTGTGTGTGTGAGGGTGTGCTTGTGTGTGTGTGTGCTTAACTCGCCACAACTTTACAATGGGCACCCTAACCTACGACAACCGAATATTCGCCATTCGGCCAAGTTCAATGAACCGCTCGTTTAGTTGAATAAACTTCACACATACAAGCACACGCAGTCACACACACACTTACATTCACTCACACATGTGCAGCGAGCTGGCGATACGTCGCAGTGCACAGCAAGCAGAAGCAGAAGCAGAAGAAGCGGCAGAGGCAGAAAACCAAAAAGAGCGTAGAATGTCTCTTTTAATGCATGAGTGTGTCATAGGTGTGAGTATGTGCGTGCAAGCATGTGTGTGTGTGTGAGTTTGGGGGCTACTTAAATGACATGCCTTTGTGCACTTGTATTGCTATACGTGTGTGTTCTTGCAAATTGAAAGCGCAACTGTATTGCGATTCCACACTGTCCACATGGACAACAATTTGTTTTTTTTTATTTATTATTTTTCTCTATTTTGTTGGCATTTTGACTCCATCAATTTGTCTAATTTTCAATGACGTCGTCAAACGCAGCAGAGCCAAAAGTAAATTACTAATGGCAGAGAGGGGAAGAGCGGGAGAGAGCATGGGGTAGAGTGGAACAGAACCAGAGAATTAACTACGAAGACTGGAATGTAGGGAGCTGAGTAAATTGGCAAACACTTTCACACACACACACAAATAAACACTCGTGACGTCAAGTAAATCGAGTTAAGCAGCTGCTCGCTAAATAATTCAATAAATCGCGCTTAGCTACGAGAAACCCAAACTCAGCTCAGCAAAAGAAAAAAATGAAAAGTGATGCCAGATAGCAGCACTGAGATGGCAGTTGCCAATTGCCAGAGTTGCCACCCCTTCCCTCGTGAGCTCAGACAGTCAAGCTCAGTTTCATTTGGCATATCAACACACACACACACACACGCAGACAAAAAAATGAAATTTAATTTCGACGTGCAACTTGATGGGGCAGAAGAAGCAGCAGCAGCAGCAGCAGCAGCAGCAGCAGCAGCAGCAGTAACAGCGAAGCTGCAACAAATCGAACCCAAACCGAAAGGCAGACAACAAAAAATAACAGCTAGATATTAATAAAGCAAAAAAATGCATATGAAATTTTAATATGCAAACGAGCGAAAAGCAGATGAAGAACATAATAAAACGTACGACTACACACAGCGATAGAAAGAAACACATAGAGTGGGGAGAGGTGGGGAGAGGTGAGAAGAGAGAGAAGAGCGCTGCAAACCATGGGAAGTACTCTAACTTCTTCTAGTAGTCGTTGGCCATAAACGCATATTACATTACGGCCAATCGAATAGACGGACAAAACGGACAGCTGGATAGACACCGAGACGAATAGAGAAACAGACGAGGAAACAGATTGAGCGATAAGCAGATTGAGAACCAGACACTTGTAAAAGGAAAACGATTTTTTTTTTTTTTTTGGTAAGCTTAAAGTTATATGAAAATGTAGATGACTATAAAAATTTGCATATTAAAAAAAGAAATTTACCATTAATATTTATTTTTATATCACACACCGCACTATAAAAACGGCAAAAAAAAAAAAAATTGTTGATAAGTTAGTCAGCGCAGTCGCTAAAAACTGCACAAGTCGAGGTCCCTATCGAATTCGTCACTTGGTGCAGTTTAAAAATTATTACAAAAGTCAATTAATGTAAACCTAACCCAAAGTTAAATTTACACTGATAGCTAAAAAAAAGCACATGCCCTGAAAATGTAAAAAGAAGCAAGCAAACTTTGTTGTAAAAATTTTTTTATTTGTTTTTAAATATGGAGTATAAATCAAAGATTTGTATTAATACTTCAATTTCCGATTAACTGAAGTCTTGTTATATATTTTATTGGAAAGTCACTTCGCAGAAATTCTACATAAGCTAGTTGAAGTAGTGATAGGAACGAATTGTACAACGCATGTATTTAAACTGAATTTAATAACTTACAAGAATTAATAAAAAGCAAGCGATTATACTTATTAAAAGTTGTGTAAAACTCTAGATTTAAAAGTATTTAAAAAATTATGCACATAAAATATAAAATTTGTTCTATTAAGCAAACAAATCCAAAATGTTACCTACCAAATCAACAGCAAAATCTCCGCGTATACGCTTGCTATGCATTACCACACATTTTTTTCAGTGTAACGCAACTATAACTCTGATAATTCGACTAGTACTCGTATTTGCCAACTGACTCAATAATTCCTAGAAGTGATTACAGCCACACAAGGCAGAATCTCTTAAGCGCATTAACGATGCCAACATGAATCACCAGAAAAACCACACAAAAAAAAAATCAAACCAACAGAAATAGTATTTCGATACAAGAGTACCACGTTACGTATACGCAACGACGGCATGCCAAAAATACAGCAGGAACAGCAAAACAACAACACAAAGAAGAGGAAGAGGAGCTGGCTAACTGGTGCTGCCTGGTGCCACAGTTTTTTTTCCAATGCCAATGCCACAAGCTCCACCAACTCACTTCCTCACTCTCAGTCGCTCCTTCTCTTTCTCTGTGTCGTCCCAATGCCATAGATACACAGCCGCCTGGTTGCCGGCCGTGGCACGTTCCGATGCTGCAATGCCAAAAATAACAGCCGCCACATTGTGTGGCAGCCACACGAAGAGGCAAGCCAGACAGCGAGACAGCCAGCCAGACGGACACACCAACAGCCTGTTGGACATCAACTGCGAGTTGTGGCCATGAATGGGATACGCTTTTCTCTGTGTGTGTGTGTGTGTGAGTTTTTTTTTTTTTTGGGCTGTTTTGTTTTTGACCAAAAAGTGCTGCAATTCGAGCCGAAGGTCGCCGCACGAATTGCGGCATCGAGCATGCTGGCAACAGAATTTCATTAGACGCACAGATGCCATGGAAATGTGCAACAGCTGGCCATTAAGTGGCCCAAACGACGGGCACGATGAGCGGCTTGTTGCCTGTGGCAAGCCAAGTTTCACTGGCTCGAAAGTGAAAGCTGTAGCTGTGGTCGGTTGAACAGCATACGCAACGGAGGCTCGTTGTGGGTCATGCCACCAATTTCCTGCCACATAATCATGTAATCCAGTCGCTAGAAGCGCTTTGAGCAGTTTGCTTAATAGTGTCGCCAGATCAGGAATTAGCTGAGTAGACTATTAGACGATATACTACCTAAGGGGATTTTAGCAATGTTAGTTAGTTATGGATTAGGGAATATTAGAAAAGTACAAGTTATCTTTAATTAAAATAATAACTTTTCTTCATTCATAGTCAAAATATCTTTTAATTAGTTAAGTTGGGTATTATATAGACTTGATTTTTACTTTCTAAAGGATAAAAAAATCTGAATATAAACATTGAAACTATTAAGCATATCAATACTATAGTTTTAAACAGTTTGACAACTATTCCAAACCTTCTAAATATAATTATAAATATTTTAAAATGTTTTCAAAAATTTAACATGAACCAAATCCTTACAGTTCTTATCGGAATGGTTTTTATTAAAACATTGTAAATTTAATAGCAATTCTGAAACCCTATTTGCACTATCAATAAACGTCAATAACAATTTTCTTATAAACCAAATCCAAAGACTCAAATGAAGCTGAAGTGCTTTCATTTCGTGCAGAATCCAAATGGGTAACGCCACTAAAATCCATGTGAATCGCCGTGTAAACAAATTTGAACAACTTATTCGAGCATTTGCCGTGTCGTCATCGTCATCGTCAGCGTCACTTAACCCTAGACACACAACTGTACCCAAAAAAAAAGGACAAAAGCTACCTAAATGAAGGGCATATAAAAATGGCGCAAAGTACGAAATACAAAAAAACACACACACAAATGCTGTAGAAAGCGGAGTAGCTGAAGAAAAAGCAGAAGGAGCAGAAACACATACTTAGCCTTAGCCGTGCGATATGTAGAAATAAAAATATAACAAAAAAAAAAAAAAGTTTGCCACTCAACGGCAGACGCCAATGGAGAGACGCACGTAGACAAGCTGTGTGTGTGTGTGTTTGTGGGTGGGTGGAAGGGAGATGGGGCTATGCAGGGTGCGCTCTAGACAACTAGCAACAATAACGGCATTTTCGATGCAGAGCAGCAACGCCAACAGCGAAGTCGACGTTGACGAAAAGGACGAATGAGAGAGAGGGAGTGGAAGAGGGAGCAGAAGAGCTGCGAGGGTAAGCAGGATGAGAGTTGGTTGTCGTCGACGAGTTGCCAACAGCCACTTGACACTTCCGTCGTCACATGAATGGAGCCGTAAAAATGCGACGCTGCCGCTGCCACTGCCGCTGCCTCTGTCTCCACCGCTGCATTCGTTACTCTTCTTTGCTTTCTTTCTTTTGCTTCTCTTTTTTTTTCGGGCTAGTCGAGGGCAACTTTTTATTTGGGCAGGAATGTGAATATGATGAGTATGCGAGCAAGTGTGATTGTGTGTGTGTGAGTGTGCATGTGAATATGTGTAAAATGAAGCAAATACATTCATGCATAATTTTTATGGCATGTCGAGGGACAGAGCAACGGCAACGACAACGACGACGACGGCGACGACTCTTTCACATCCATTTGGTACATTTGGGATGCCAAAACGTTTTATGAACACGTTTTTTTCTACTCCTTTTTTTCATGCATACTTTTTTTTCTGTAGCTGCACTTAATGCAAGTTTACAAGCTCCAAAGGGAGAGAGGAAGAGCGAGAGAGTTAGAGATAGCAAGTGCAAGAGGGGGCAGTTAATATGCGCGGCGAGTCATTAGCGCAAAAACAAAGTGATGATTAGTTGGCAGCACTACACACAAAAAAAAAGAGATAAAAAGAGGAAGAGTTAGAGAAGGGGGACTAACAGGATAAGAGGGTGCGAGAATAGGCTAAAGGTTCGTGTGGTCAATGTACGCCCAAATGCAAATAGGCTGGGCGCCAAGGTAGGTCAGGTATGAGAGACGGCAGCATGAGCAAATGTGATGAGACTTTGCTGTCTTTGCACAGCGCAAACATGAAGAATCATGCAGAAACAGGCATGCAGACAACACACACACACACACTCAAACATGACCAAAAGGAGTCGCGCTTTAAGTGTGGGCGTTGCAGAAGGAGGCGAGGCAAAAAGGGTTACAGTATTACTGGTGTACCCAGTCGGAATTGATTTCATGTGCAGCTGAAATTAGGAAGGTGGTCTTCGGGCAGTGTTAGTTAAAGCCTGATGCTGATGATCCTTTATATTTCATGGGCTGGGCCAAGAACAGTCGCTGGGCTCTATAGTAAGTTAGTGCAGTTTTCCGTAGCAGCGTTCCTACTGGGTACTTGCAGAAACTATGCTGCTGCTTTGCCACCTTCTGCTGCTGCGTTTTTGGTTATGATTGACTGATTTCTGTTGAAACTTTGGCGTCTGCTGGCACGCATGAATTGTAATTTTCGTATAACGAAAACCACATGAACTCACACACACGCGCACGCAACACACACTGTACACACACACACACGCACACTCGTGCATTCCGAGAGAGAGATAAACATGGGGAGTGCTACAATTAGCACTTTTTTTGTACTTGGCTGACGGGTTGGTCGCACTTTTCAAGTGGTTCGCTGATAAGCTCCAAAGAAACGGAAACTCAACCACATTCGCCTTGAGTCAGGCGATTGAACTCGTCCCCCCTTCCTACATTCCTAGCACCACCTCTACACCACCCTCTTATTAGCCTTCCTTACCGCTTACCCCTTTCCACTTGTTGGTAGCAAATAGTTTTGCGGCCTAAAAATGACAATGTGCTGCAGTTTTTCTTCTATGCAGTTATTCCTACACTTTTTTTTAGTCGTTTTAGTCGTTGATAACAAAGTTTACTCAAAAATGGCGCTCATAAAAATGTAAAGCCCAAAAGCAAAGCCTATTTGCGAACCGCAGTCTGTCTACTTACCGCACCGCCCCCGCTGCCACTCCCCTTTATAGAACCGCACACTGAACTCAACTCACAGTGCGTTATAAGATAAACATTTGTTTTTACTTTTTCATTTGGCAAATAACAAAAAAACGTTGAACTCGCCGTACAGTATAAACCATAGAGATATGTACGATATATTTGTAGATACGAATACGAGTACGGGTATGGACTATGTTGGGCATGCAAGGCGCTACACTTAAAATTCTGGAGAGCTGATTGAATGAATTTTATGTAAATTATAATATAACAAATTATAATAAAGCAGTTAAGTTTTGTATAGGAAAATTTTATATTTCTGTATTATAAAAGATTTTTTGCTACGAAACTTTTTAATTTTAAGAAACCTTCTATTACCTTAAATATTTGTTTTATCCTCTAGATTTTGACAAGAATTTAATTTTAAGTCTTCGTTTTCATTTTTATTCATTATTTTTATTTTATTTTATTTTTAAATAATTTTAAACTTTATTAAAGATCCCCAAATGTATGTAAAATATTGTATTTAAATTGATCTAAAATAAAAAACTTCATGGAGCTATCAAACTAGTGTTTAATGTTAAACACTTAAAAGTTCTGATCAAGTTATAGCTTACGCCAATAGCAAAGCTCCCAACAAATTGCCATATAAACGAAATTATCAAGAAATAATACAGAAAGTTCAGACAAAGAAAAGTTTGTGATTTAGTCCTCGTGTGTCGCGTCTGACGATTCTACAAGTGCTGAAAAGTTGATTGCACTGTGTGGTTGTCTGACTTTTGCTAAAGCAAATATTGTTTAATAACATTTTTAAAAATAAAATTTACTGATTAACAGCGCCGGCTGCAATGACAACAACAAAAACAAAACACAGCAAGCAGCGACAATGGCACAACGGCCTCGGACCTATCCCAAGACAAAAAATTTGTGCTTCACACTCGTTGAAAAACGTTCACTGTTTACTTTTGATAGGCAATAAAAAGTCAAATACATTAAAAATACACAAGCAAACAAACAAAAAGAGCGATTCTCTTGAAAGTTTAATGGGGGCAATTGGGCATGAGGGGCATTATCTTATACGGGTGCGATCAATGGGAATTTCAGAAACTGATTTCATCAGCAACTTAAACTAAGCTACATTTTTTTTACTGAGCTTTAAAAGCTCAACAAAAAGAATATTTAAAAAAAAAAAAAACAAGATTTAACATTTCATTTTAATATGTCTTTAAACAATTTTTATAGATATTTTAAAAACTTCCGTTTTAAATTCAAATCACGCTATCCCAGACCCAAACCTTTCCTAAACTAACGCCTCTTAGTGGGTGCGAAACTTGTCTATGAATGAGCAAAGACACAAAGCATATGTGAACGAACTAACATGCGCTGACTATGTCATAGCAAGCAGCTTTGCAGCGTACAACAATGCAGCCGTTAACAATTTAAACATTTATAGGTTTGAAATATTTGGCGGATCTCCCAATAAATTTATAAATTGATATATGCACTCACCTTCTGCATATGAAACACCACAATTCCTACCAATCATCGCTTGGACACCAACAAAGTAGACCACGGACCACAAATAACATTAAAATCTTTGGAGTTGCAATCATTAAAAACAGGTTCCCAAACATCTAAGTATCCCGGCTCCTTGAACTGCATACCCAACTGACCGTGATCACACCAGCCGGTGCCCCAGAGCCGTCCACAACGACGGATGAGCAGCGTGTGCCGTGTACCAGCAAAGACTTGAACAGGGGCACAAGGATCTGTATCATCATCCTTTCCACAACATAAAGGCAAATCAGGCAGTTGGGGCAGTGGATAAACCATTGGCTCTTTGAGCAAACCATCGGGTTTCATGACCCGCATACCCAGTTGGCCATTGGAATTAAGACCCCAAGTGTAGAGGTCGTCAAATGCAGAGATTGCAGCACTGTGCCAGCCTCCAGCGGCAATGTGAGTTATCTGTAAAGAATGTTGACAAATTGATTATTTAAATAAACAGTTAACAGATAAGTTATCTTCTACTTTAATGCCCGCTAGTGCCTCGACCAATTGTGGCGTTTCTTCCATTCCTAGTTTCGCTTGACCCAATTGTCCGCGTCTGCAAAATTCAACAATATAATCCCAGATGACAGCATTAATCTCTGGTTCACTTACAGACCGTTCCCCCAGGTGTAGACATCTCCGTTGGCGTTGAGCAATAGCGCGTGCTCCTGGCCGCATTCCAACTGCTGTAGTCGCCACTGGCTCTGGGGAAACTGATGCAGAATACTGGGTATGCTATAGACGGTATTCCCAGCACTTATGGCTACATTTATGTGGGAACCACAGGCTATGTGAGTGATGCGCCCAGCGACTTCACTCGGCTCCTTGGGCAGGCCAAAGCTTGTACGTTTGGTGGCGCTGACCGGTAGATTGGACGGAGTTTCCAGGCTGATCTGCTGCAACTGAGCATTCAACTTTACAGCCAGCTTGTACAGCTGCCCGTTCTGCAGCAGCACTAGGCAGTGAGCATCGCCGGCAGCTAAAGCCTTTATGGCCGCAGGTGCCTCCAATTCCAGGCATTCACCCGGTGTCGCTTCGAGCAGTCCCATAAGCCAGATCTTATGCCCTACAGCGTAGACTGTGTAGCGCCAACTGAGCGCAATAATACACGAGTCATTTCCGTTGCCCGGAACATGTATTTCTAAAAAATAAAAAAAAGGATTAATTTGGAGTATTTATTCTGAGAATCGGATTCGATTTAATTACGAACCCGTTACGAACCGACCGGAAGTGGTCGCAGCGTTGTTGCTTTTGTGTTGCCCAAATGCATTGAAGCCCGTAAATAGTAACTGTCTCATCTTCCGTTCTGCCTCTGCTTGCGTCCCTCTGACTAGACGGCGGTTGCGCAGCGCGACGAGCGAACACACACACACAAAAACACACGCACAGGTGTTTGGTATAGGGGAGCGTCCCGCTACTTGTACCTGCTGCTCTGTTGCTCTCTTATTGTTTGGTCGACCGAGTTTTAGTTGCTAGATAGCATTGCAACTGTAATGTTGTTGTCGGTGGTAGTTTTTCAACAATTCAATAAACTCGTGTTTGAATCTCAAGTGTCATCAGTCTAAAATCGCACTCAACTGATCGTCGGTTCGCGCGTTCGTGTTTGTTGTTGCTTCAAAATGGTATGACAATAATCTATTAAGCTGTTTATCATGCAGCTCACGTAAACTGCAATTAATCTTATTTAAATTGGCACTTATTATACGAAAATTACAATTTGTTTATAAAATTTGGTTGGCATGACAATCCGTGTTGCCAGACTGTTAAGTGACTTACTCCAACATTTGGCGCAAATGTTAAGTAACAGTGAACATTTAACAGAGTGTTAATAAGACTGAAAATATTAAGTTATTTAAAAAAAAAAATTATAAAGATTAAAGCTAAATATAAATGAACAATACAAACTTTTAAACGATCTTTAAAAATACACTTCTTTACTCAATTGGCAGTGTTAACTTTAAACGGTCTAACATTTCCCCATGTTTTGCCAGTCGGCCAGACACAACAGCTGTTTAACGGTTTAATTTGAATTTTGAATTTATTTAAGTACTAAATTTGGTTGTGTAGTATCCTTATTTAGCTATAAACTAACAAAGTTAATGATGATTGTCTGGGTATAGGGTCTATTATCACTGCTGCGCAAGCTGCGACCAAATCCCGATAAGGAAGCGCGGATATTGCTGCTTGGTTTGGACAATGCTGGTAAAACTACGATACTCAAACAATTGGCATCAGAAGATATAACCACGGTGAGTATTATTGAACAGTTGCGTCTTTGCTTTCCCAATAATCGTTGGATTAATCCACAGGTAACACCCACAGCTGGTTTTAACATCAAATCCGTAGCTGCAGATGGCTTCAAGCTGAACGTCTGGGACATTGGTGGACAGTGGAAGATCAGGCCCTACTGGAAGAATTACTTTGCCAACACCGATGTCTTGGTAACGCTTCTTGATAAGCCCTAAAAAAAACTTGTAATGAATAGTTCTATCTCCTTTTAGATCTACGTCATTGATTGCACGGATCGCACGCGTTTCTCGGAGGCGGGCAGTGAGTTGTTTGAGATGCTAATGGACAATCGCTTGAAGCGAGTGCCTTTGTTGGTATTTGCCAACAAACAGGATCTGCCCAATGCCATGACCGCCTCCGAAGTGGCCGAGGGATTGGGTCTGGTGCGTCTGGAGGAGCGAACCTGGGAGATCAAGGCCTGCACCGCTGTCGATGGCACTGGCATCAAGGAGGGCATGGATTGGGTGTGCAAAAATATGAAAAAATAGAAATAGTTAATAAAAATAATATTATTTAGTTATTAAACTAGTATATTTAATTATTAAGTCCACAGCCTTTGCTAGTTTGTCAAAATCTCAGCTGTTGTGTTAGGTATTTCAGAAACATTCAGAAAAAAACAACAAAAACCAACCAAATACACGTCCTAAATGTTAAAATTCTGTAAGAATGTAACCGAGCGGTTCCGTAAGAACCGTCCGAGCGTTCCGCCGGAGTTTAACCTGCTGGTACTGGGCCTCAACAATTCCGGCAAGAGCACGCTAGTGGGACGCCTGAGCATGGAAAACGAGGAGACCGTAAGGAAACTCTAAAATCCCATCAAACTGTTTAGTAATTAGCCAAGTCTATTTAAAGTTAAAACACATTAATCCCACGGAGCAAGTGAACGAACGGGATTTGGAGTTCAAGAACATCAAGGTGCGCATGCGGGACTTGGGTGGTCAGTGGAGAATGCGTCAGTCGTGGCACACGTTTTACCATGACACCAATGCCTTGGTAGGTACAATCCACACTTAATCCCTACTAGCTCCCCCACTAATCCCGGCAAGAACTCGACAGATCTTTGTCATCGATAGCACGGATGTCTCGCGTTTGAGTGAAGCCCGTTGTGAGCTGTGTGACGTATTGCTGGACGAGCGGATGTCGCAGGTACCGTTATTGGTATTGGCCAACAAACAGGATGTGAACGGTGCTCTGTCCAGTTCGATGATTGTGGAATTAATGGGTTTGAATCGTTTAGAAGGTCGTGCTTGGAAAATACAAGAGTGCTCCACACTAACCGGAAGTGGCTCCTTTGTAAGGCTTTAAAAGGCCATAAAATTTCTTTCCTTTTCATAACTTATTCGAATTTTTAGCAGAATGTCATTGAGTGGATATACAAGAGCTACAAAAATCAACAGCCGCCGAGTCGAATCCAAAAGCTCTTCAATCCCACATTGATTTTTGACCAAATTTGTCCACTAGACTGTCGCCGTCCAATGGCGGAGATTTAATTAATTTATGCAACGGGCACAATAATCTAATCTATTCTTGTCAAAACCCGAAAAGACTGTAGAAAAAAGAAATGGAAATGGGTCGTGGCACACGCATTGGAATTAAGCTACAAAGCAGAGTGAATTCTGGCGAAGAAACACATTTGACATGTGAATTTGCATTGAAAAGTAAAAATTAAGCTTGAAATTTGTATGCGATATAGAAGTGGAAAGGAAAAATGGATTAAATACTCGGATTTGGTTGAAAAATTAATTTTTAACATTGTATTTAAAAAGAAAGTACATGTACAAGCATTTATTTGGGGGTGTGCATATTGTAAGATTTATAAACTGATCAAAAAGTATGAACATTTTCATTCAACCTAAAGTCGTTAAATAAAAACGACCAATTTTATTCAAAATTTGGCTATATAACTGCCATTTGATTACCATTTGAATAAAAGTTCGTTATTAGCTAATAATTCGAATTTAATTGCTCTAAATATGACAGTCTGGCAACGCTTTAATAACTACACGCAAATAAAAGGTGGCTGTCTCTTACTTCCCCCACATAGCAGAATTGCAATTAAAGAAATTTACTTTTGCATGCACACACTAGCGTACATACACATAGCCGAAAGCACACGTAGGTAGAAGTTTGCATAAAGCGCTGGAGTCAAGAAACGATGGACAACAATAAGCTTGTGTAAAAAGAAAGTGGGTAGAAATATAAACAAAATAAAACACTCAGATCAACAGGTCCAAAGAACGCAGCGCACACACAATCAAACGCACACCGACACTGCTGTCGGCTTGAATTTGTATGCGGGCAGCAAACTGACGTGGACAGCGCAGGCGTGAAGAATGACAAGAATAACAGAGAGAGAGAGAGAGAGAGAAAGAGCAAAGAGAGAGCAAACGTGTGAGTGTAATTGTAAGAGCGCCGATCAGACCAGCTGAGTTGTTGCAACATGTTGTAAGTCAGGCCAAGACACAGCGGCAGTTGGGCTTAAGAAGTGTTACACACTGACTCAGAGCCACAGAAGAAAGAAAGTTTTCGCCTGTGCTGGCTGTGTCTGCTGTGCTAGCGGCTTCGAATTCCAATTCCAGCTAAAAGAAATAAAGTTAAATAAGAAGAAGCAGCAGCAACACTAACTGAAGAATATCAACGGATTTAAGCCATTTGCGTGCAATTTCCAAAAATCTTTTTGCGCACTCAAGCGTCGGTCGCGTCGCCGTCGTCTTCGCTGCGTTGTTTAATTGGCCCAACAACAATAACAATACAACAGTAAAACATAATAATAAAAAAACGAGTAGAAAATACTGAAGTATCTGAAGTTTGTTCGTGTGTGTCTGTGTGCGTCAGTGTGTGTGTGTAATTGTGAAAGTTCCTGCCCATAAAAAAAATGTATATGAAACGAGCACTGTTTGTGCTAGCGCTGCTCTGCGCCCAGCCCTATGGCCACATGGCCGAAGAGGAATCCAATCCGCTGCTGGACATGGCCTCCATGTTCATACAAGAGGCGCTAAGTAATCAAAATGGTGGCGCTGCTGGTGGTGGCGGAGGAGGCGGTGGTGCTGGCGCCGGTCTGGCGGGCATTGCTTCCATGGTCGGCAGCTTCATGCAGGCCAATGGCAAGGCTGGAGGAGGAGGCGGCGGTGGTGGTGGCGCCATGCAAATTCTTTCCGGAATAGGCAGCCTGTTGGCCAACAATGCACGTGGCGGCAACGGCGGCGGTGGTGGCGGTGGCTTTGATCCGGCCATCATTGGCAATGTCCTGGAGATGTTCACCCAAAGTGATGATGAGGATTCTGGTGCACAGCAGCAGAAACGTAGCAACAATGGTGGCTCCGATTCAGGCATTGGTCTGGACACCATTCTCCAAGTGGCCTCCGCTTTTATGAACACCCAATCTGGTGGCGAGAAGAAGAGCACACAGCACGCCCAGCATAGCCAGCAGAAGAGATCAGTAGCCGAGGAACCGGAACAAGAAAATGGTTTCATGAACCTCTTGCCACTAATCATGCAGGCGGTGAGCTCTTTCGCTGGTCCCGAGGGACAGAGCACACAGGAGCGCCACAAGAGTCACGCGTGGGTGCTGCCACCATTCCTGGAGCACATCCATGTGCTGTGGGATCACTTCTCCAACTCCGAACTGGCCGATGCGCTGTACGAAAAGTCGGGCGTGAATAAGATCATGAAGGTAAATAATATACGGATAATCCCAGTTGACAGATTATTCAGTTTCCTATGTGTTTGCAGGGCTTCAAGGGACGCGATGGCAAAGTGGATTATGATAAGCTCTTTGAGTCACTGAACAATCAGTCGTTCCGTCGTCGCTGGATCAAATCGGCCACTTTGTACTTGGCTGATTGGACCAGCTACTTGGCCAATCCCGAAAACTATCTGAGGTATGTACACACACATACATACGTTATCTTTATATATTTGAGTATGTAGAACAAATCGTGAGGACTGAGCCATGCGTGTTAATTCTTGATCACGCTCTGCTGTTTTAACGGTTCTGAAAACATTTTAGCACCTTGCTGCGATACGATTCTTTTGCTTGTTCTTCCCCTTCCTCTTTGGATTCTATTTTGTTGTTCGATTGAATTGAAGGCAGCCGCTGCCAAGTTTAAGTTGTTGTTGTTATTGCCATTACCGTTAGCCGCAACCTGTTTGTCATCGAACATGTTTGAAGCGCACGCTTTAGTTTGCCTGACTTTACCTTTTGACACACTTTTTGTGCTCGCAGCTGGCACATTTTTAGAACCTGGCTGTTAATCTGACTGGTCAACAAAACAGTCACAAGTCCAAGACCACGTCCGAGTCCGAGTCCGAGTCCAACTCCAATTCCAATTTATAGCCATAGCCATGTTACAGTTACCCAAAGTAGTAGTTCTGCTTCTTCGTCTTCCACTTGTTTTTGTTGTTGTAAACAAATAAACAAAACGAGTGAGAACGAACGGTTCATTTCGGAACCGGTTTTGCGCTCACACCAAATGGGCCGCCAAAAGGCAGAGAACCAAAACTATTTAGGTCAAATCGTATGTAAATAAGTAGACACGTATATATTTGGCATAAGTATACGCCCCATCATCATTATTAGACACAAAAAAGTGGAGAAGACAAAGTGAAAGAAGAAGAAATAACTTCCACTTTCTTCTAGTAAAGCGCCCTTTCACTTGGTCATGCTGTGTCATCATTATAAAAGCTCATCAATTTGTCATTTTTCATTTCATTTCTTTTCATTACATATTTTCTTTTTGTTGGCCACTTTCCACGCAGATATTTCCAGACAGCGCAAATCATGTTTAACGGCCTGTTAAAGTCTCAAGGTTATCCAAAGCAAACCTATTTCGATCCGCAGCGTCCCAGTGAGACGATATCGAATCTATTTAATCACGTGGCCAAACATCATTTGAATGTGAAAATCGATTCGCGTCAATATGTTAAGCCCGCCGTGGGCTATGCCAAGGAACTGCTCAAATTGGGTCAAGCACGTGGTCTGCTGCAGTTCAATGCCACCGAGATTAGTGATAGATTAACGGATACTCTCAATCTGGAGGTAAGTTTTATATGTTTCCAATGAATTTGGGTTGGCGGGCAATTAACAGAACAAAAAAAAAAAAAAAATACACAAACTGAAACAAAAGTAAACCAGCGTAGCAATAGCACAAATTAAATTAATTACGCTACAATTTTCTCTTTTTGTGTTCGCACGCATCCCCAACATTCCCAACCCACAATCCAACCAACGTCTGCAATCCACCAATCCACCGACACAACAAACACGTTCCACAATACACACATCGATAAAACGAAAACAGGTTATCGAACCAGTGCTAAAAGTGCATCGTGCCTACCGATACATCTCTAAGTCGCCACAGTGTGATCGCTATGTGCTCTGTCAACTGAACGCAGCTGCACTCGAACAGCAACAACAACAGGAGCAAGCAAGACAGCAAACGACGAACGCTGGCGGCGCTCTCATTGCCGGCGTTAGTCCGAAAATTGTCAAGATCGGCAGCATGGGTGCAGCGATCTTTATTAGCACTGAAACCGGTACACCATTCTGGACGCTATTCGGTGTAATCAATGCGCCATATAATTGCGAGGTAAGCTCACATCCGCCTCAAATACACACACAAACACTTAGACACATTTAACTCTAATTGTTACCGTTATGGCAGGTAAAATATCCCGTGGATTGCAATGGTTTCCATGAGGGTGAGGCAAAGGTGACCACGGAATACATTCACAACGAGTTGTAGACTCCTCACCCCACCCCAAAAAAAAAAAAAAAAACAATTCCAAGCGATCTTCAAGACGATGGTTAGCTGAGTGCTCATTAAGACGAATTAGTTGTAATCGAGATAAAGATTTCCAAGTGTATATAGTATTACGAATTGCAATAAACTTTAATTTAATTGGTAATTTCATTGGCTTCTCATATCAGTGGTTTGCGAGACACTCAAGGTTAATTTACCGGCTTAAGCATTTAAATTACTTGGCTTATAATATCTTTTAGCGGGTCAATAAACTTGGTAAAATATATAAATTTTAATTTTTTTTCGTCATAGCCTAACTGATTGGAATGGATTTACTACTATAGAGACAATACATTACGCTTACAGACCCGGGGCTGTCCAAATTGGTTACGTACGGTTCCGATCAGCCCCGTGGCCTAACCTGGGGTCTTGCAGGAACTGAGGATTGCCCACACCCGAGGTAGTGCCTCTCTGTTATATTGGTGCTTTAAAAATGGTGCACATTGAACTTTTCTATTCTTCTATTCATGTAATAACATATAGCTCTGACCCTAACAGAGGTCTGCCCAAAACTAAAAATATGAATGACCTCGCACCTATCATGTATCCCCAAATATTCATAGGGATCTGAGCGTAACCGATGTGTTCAACCAAAAGTATAAGTCCATTTGTTGGTCCTGTTCGAGAATCCTTTTTAAAAATGTATGAACTTAAATGGATAGGAAATTAAATTCTAGGAAGCCACCTGGAAGCACAAGTCGCTAGTCGAAGTACATATCAGACCCTGGTCCAAAGGATGGTTAATATTGTTATAATCTCGGAATCTACGATTTTGGTAAAAACTGTTTTAGGTCTGCAAACGTTTTGTTTGCGACTGATAAATAATCATTATCTTTTATCGTTTTGGCCAACAGCAAACCAAACACATTTGTTTGGTGGTTAGTTGTCTCAGAAAATCCATCAGTTAAGTGCACTTCCCACCATACCAAATTGCATAGAGCCGGTTTTGGCAACGCAAACAAGTTCAAATTGCGGAAAAAAAACATTGTTTAGATGAATTCCCGTTAGCGTCACTTTCACCACACGCTTGGGTTCACTTTTCACAACGTTGACGGAGTCAGAGTCAGTCGACTGCAGCTATCGGCGGCCAACGGAGGTGGGAAAACCCAAGCAAACAGTGGACGTAATGCAGCTCATTTTTCGGGAACTGGATGCGGATATTGTGCGTCGCACGAATGCCATATTTCCAGTGCAGGATTGCTTTGTGGAAGTGCTGCCCGATCAACTGATCATACCAAGAAAGTATGTGGAACTAGGGGAATCCATCCGGCAGCTACCGATCTATAAGGATGATGTGTGGATGGTATCGTATCCACGCACCGGTTCCACTTGGGCACAGGAAATGGTGTGGCTGCTGGGCCACCAGTTGGACTTTGAGGCGGCCAAAGAGATGCTGTCCCTGCGCTCACCCATGATTGAGCTCTCGGCTCTCTTCAGCGCTGATCATCATCAGTGGGTGGCGTATGTAAACCAATATTTGCAAGAAACACTTTATCTTAAAATTGTCACCTACTTTCCCAGCGAATCTTTTGGCAACACAGTGGAGCTGGTGCGCAATCTGCCACGCCCACGATACGCTCGCTCGCATCTCTCCTGGCAACTGCTGCCACAGCAATTTGAAAGCGTCAAGCCAAAAATTGTGTATACGGCACGTAATCCCAAGGATCTGTGCGTCTCCTACTACCACTACTGCAAACTGCTACATGGCATCAACGGGGACTTTGAGCAGTTTGTGGAGCTGTTCTTGGGTGGTCACACACCCATGGGTTCCTACTGGAAGCACGTGCTGCCCTTCTGGAAGCGCAGCTACGACGACAATGTGCTATTCATCAAGTACGAGGATATGATCAAGGATCTGCCCGCAGTCATCCGCCGTTGTGCACAATTCCTGGATGTTTCCAAGCTGCTCACCGAGTCGAGCATGCAGCGTATGGTAGAGCATCTCCAATTCGACAGCATGCGAGGCAATGAAGCCATCAATCTGGAAAAAATTCTGCCGAAGCAGGAAACCAAATTCATAAGAAATGGCAAAATTGGCGACTGGAGGAATTACATGTCCGATGAAATGTCCGCCAGATTTGATGCTTGGAGCGAGAAACATTTGCGTGGCAGTGGCCTTACATTTGAATACAATTAAGCTAAGGATTAATCTTAGCGTAGATAATATACAACTTGTGGTTTTAAAAAATATCGTAAATGTATATTAATTTTTTTTAGAATATACAAGTTGTAAACTCTCTAGTTAGCATAGGCAATGGGGAAATACTTCTTGTCCTGCTCGACAATCTGCTCCAGTACATTATCAATATCGGTGGTTGGATAACGCTCGACCCAGGACTGAATATAACCCTCGTGGGTGGCTTCATATGTCTTCAAATTCACTTTTCCGTCCTCGACCACAGTGTTGGCCTGCACCAGAATGATGCGTGGCTTCTTGTGGGCCAAGCAAATGTCACGCCATTTGGCCCATGGATGGGAACCAGTCTCGTTAACCTTCGAATAGTGTTCGTACATCTTGGAAGCAGCCTCAACGTCCGCTGTGGACTTGTACACCTGCAATTTGGTCAGGAATTTGCTCAGCGCTTTCTTGCCAACTGTATGGATCTTGCTGCGATCCAGTGTGAGCAAGAGATTCTTGCCATCATCAGTCTCTTCGACGGTCACAAAGCCCTCGCCAGCCTCGAGCAACATCTTCATGATAACGAAACGAGCACGAGAATGGGCTTGCATCCACAGCTTTGATTTGGGGTTGTACATTTCGAGGGCCACGCCCATGCCATTCCAAATCAGACTCAACCAATTGATATAAATAATATCATCCTGTTCGACAGGATCCTTAAAGCCAAATATCTCCAGGATATCGCGATGCAGGCACAAAAAGAGACCAACAGCTTCAGCACGGCATTCCTCATAGGATGAGCTTATGACACCAAACTTGGTATCATAGGTCTCGCCGGGCAGATACCACTTAGTAACGGGTTCACCCGTTATCAGATTCTTGACTTCGTTGGCATCAAAATTGTATTCGTCATTCTCATTGATACGGAAGAGCTTTCCACTGCCATGACCAAGCAGCTCGTGGAGACCCACTTGCACTTCAAAGGCCTTCACTTTGAATTCCTTCATGAGTGCCTGGTCCTCATCGGAAAGGAACGGTATGGGATCCTTGCGATTGATATTGGCCAACACATTGCCCAGGGAAACGTTCTTGAAGCCCTCATCTTGACGAATCTCGTCATCTGTTGAAAGCCGTCAGTTGTAGTATAAATAATATATTTTGTTAATAACTTTAACTTACAGTTGGGAATGTTGATGCCAGCTGGCACACCGCTTCCGGCAAAAGCCAACACATCCAGTGATGTGAAATCAGGCTTCAAATACGAGTCCTTCTCGTAGGGTTTGGTCCATGGCAAATACTCCACAAGCTTCTCAGCCTGATTAACCAATTCAGCGAATTTCGCCGAGCTCTCCTTGTTAACCATGGCCACAAAGCCCTCGAATTCAGCACGACCACCGGCAGGATCACGGTAGGTCTCAATGAAACCGATGTAGGTCTCAATTACAGGTCCCTTGTCCTTGATCCACCATCTGGAGCCATTCTTGTGCTCATCCAGAGAACCCTCTTGAAACGACTTCACGTAATGTTCAATCATTTTGACCTCGTTCTCATTGGCAGCGTATTTCTTGGCCTCCAACAGATTCTCGTTAACGCGCTTCAACAATGGCTGATAGTCGCCACGAGTAACACGGAAATTATTGCCATTGAATTCCTCGAGCGGAAGAGTGATACCCTCCTTGTTGGAGTCGGCTACCGATCCCAGCTTAATGTCGTACACAGTCATGCCATTCTCAATGACCTTAAAGGTACGGCACATATAAGGCTCAATGCGCTTGGATGTCAGCCAATTGTTGACGATTTCCGAGTCCTCTTTGGTGCAGTTATCGGACCAATAAGTGGTTATACCATCGGGTGCAAATCCCAGTATCTCATTACGCGAATCTAGAGCGTACACGAGCCCCTTGACCTTTTCAAAGGTCTTGGCGACACGTGGATCGTCATTGAAGCCATTTGAGCTACGTACGATTGCTTCGAATTTCTCCTGCGACAGATTGGGCACAATCTTGCTGTCACCCATGCCCTTATAGTTGCCTGCGTTGCCAAACACACCGCAGGTGTACACCAGAAAAGCCTGTTAAGAGGAAACATTACAACAGAAAACAATAAAGGCTTCACAAACTCACAGTAAAGTCGTCCTCAGTTGCGCCCACTTTCAAAGCCTTGGCTTTCAACTCATCCGGACTTTCAGCCACAAAAATGCGGTGGAGCAGTGAGAAAATGAGTGGTGCCTCCGGACTCGATTGAATGAGGGCGATGAGGCCACCATCCCAAGCAGCTTTACTAAAGTAATGAGCATATAGCTTCTCCTTATCAGTAAGATTCTCAAATGCACTTTTGCAGTCCAAATCGGCAATTGGCTGCGAATTTGGCAGTACAAAATGCGAGGTCTTGCTGGCCATCGTATCTAACGCAGTTTGTGGGACGTTAACACTCGAACTGGAAGTTGAAAAGAAAAGAGTTTCAATATTAGTACAATTGGTGTGTATAATAAACCATGGAGAATACCTGTAAGTAACGGCTGACGTTCTGAATGGACTGTGGTAATTTGGATGGCGCGTTGCCGTCTTTTGGAATTGTTGGGCTACTGCTGTGAATTTACGGGCCGTACGTAAATGCAATTGGCAAATCTGGCCAAGTTTACAGCACTTAAATATTCTCGAACCTAGCAGCATGACTGGCAATTTTGACTATGATTAAATACTTAAATTTTGATATATTTTACTCAAAATTCTGGGATGCAATGAAAAAATACACATATAAATTTGTGTGTGTATGTGTTGAACTTAATGTTACGTCAAATGATTAATGATTATTTGCCGAAAGAGGTTTAAAACGTGAAATTTGATGAAATTAATGTGTTAAATCATGAAAATGCTGCTCACTACGAACATAAAACACAACAAACGTTTGCAGATATGGCACACACACGCACATGCGAAAGTTTACCGTGCATATGCATGTATTTCGTTATGCAGGTGCATATTTGCGTTTGCTCGATTTAAGCGTATAATCGAGAAGGAGATTTGCAAAAGACCAACCAAACAAAAAGTACCAAACAGAAATTACAAAACTTAAAATATAAGAAATAAAAATTGTACGTACCTTACGAAAATCAAATGCAAACTTAAATGAAATGTCGAAAAAGTGCAAGTTGTATTTAGAGATGAACGATGTACACTAGAGATGACAGACGATTGCCGGTATTTCGTAACAACATAAGCATCGTATGTAAATAACAGCGGGTTAACATTATGCTGGAATTAAATTTTAACTTTTATCGATGTCAACTGTGGCGCTCTGTTTGAACTTTTATTTTTGTGAACAGCAGTTGACGATGAGAACGAACGCAGAGAACTAGTTTAATAATATCAACATGAGTGGTAACTAACTTTTGCCAGCTGCTAATAAGAAATGACTGGTTGAAAAGTTTTAAAAGTTATAATTATTTAAATACCAAACATTAGTATTCTTATTGGCAAATTAGGTATCTTTGTGCTTGCGGTCACACTGTCCGACAGTTTTCAAGCAAATCCACATACATTCAAATATTTGTGGGGCAAAATAATAAAGTTAATACAAAATTATCATTAATGTGTGGACGTGGCTAGTAAGTGGAATTGTGAACGATACAATTGCACTGTAATAGTACAGCTGTTTTTGTTATCGAAATTGCAAGTAATCGAAGGGGAGCGCCAACTTCCCACCGCCCACAACACACACAGCTTTCAGTCATATGTTTCCTTATCACCTTCAGGTTGACCTCAGTTGAAAAAACAAAGGCAAAACAGGGAGCAAAATGGAGCTAACCGGTTGGGTAAAAACCTATGATTGGGGCAAAACAGGAATTCAATCGGCTGTGGCCCAATTGGCCATGGCCAATGATCCCGACTTTGTGCTGAACGATGAAGAATCTTATGCCGAAATGTGGATGGGCACCCATTTCTGTGGCGTCTCCATTGTCAAGGAAACCGGAGAAACACTCGATCGTGTGCTGAAAAAGGATTTGCCGTATCTATTCAAGGTGTTGAGTATTAGAAAGGCACTCAGCATACAAGTGCATCCCAACAAATGCGAGGCCGAACGTCTGCACAGTGAGCGTCCAGAGATCTACAAAGATGACAACCACAAGCCGGAGTTGAGCATTGCTTTGACGCCGTTTCTGGCCTTAGTAGGGTTTCAACCCGTTGAGGACATTATCGACTTTATAGACGAGTTCCAGCCGCTGACAAAGCTCATTGGACAAGAAGCTGTGGAGGAACTGCATCAGAATCGCAACTCGCAGGGTCTAAGGGATTGCTATGAGATCATGATGAAAGCCAAGGACTCGGACGTGTCCAAGTGCATCAAAGACATAGCCAAGAACTACACGGCGGGTGAGTGAAGTCAGATTAAGCCTGCGATCTCCAAGTAAGCCTTCTAATTCTCAACGATTTTAGAACTCAAACGGAATGATTTGCTGGAGGTGTTTACGAAAATCAATCAGGACTTCCCCGATGACGTGGGCACTCTGTCTTTATTCTTCTTGAATCTGGTGCGCCTGCAGCCAGGTCAGGCCATTTACCTGGGAGCCAATG
This sequence comes from Drosophila nigrodunni, assembly GCA_020829145.1. Taxonomy (NCBI): domain Eukaryota; kingdom Metazoa; phylum Arthropoda; class Insecta; order Diptera; family Drosophilidae; genus Drosophila; species Drosophila nigrodunni. The sequence goes on from JACVCZ010000001.1 coordinate 15,776,822, forward strand.
AAATTCATGCGTATTTGGATGGCGAGTGTGTCGAATGCATGGCTTGCTCGGATAATGTGATACGAGCGGGACTAACGCCAAAGTACAAGGATGTGGAGCAGCTAATCTCATCAGTAATATTCGACGGAGCCGGCGTGCACACCAAGCTTTTCCTGCCATATCGCATTGATGACACCGTTCAGGTGTTTGTGCCACCTGTCAATGACTTTGCTGTGATGCATGTGAATATAAAGCACACACTGGACTCCTATAAGCTGGAGATACAGGCATACGGCTCCATACTGCTGACTCTAGCCGGCACACGTGTGCTGAAACTTAATACCGAACAGGGTCCCAAGGAGATTACACTGTCCCGTGGCAGTATTGTCTACATTCCAGTCGAGGCGGCGCCAGAAATTGAATTCCTTCATGCCGACGATTGTGGCGAAGATTTCACTGCCTACATTGCGACCTATAATTACTTCCGTAGAGCTTAGGTTGTAAATAAAAATAAAACACACATTTTATATTGGCGAATTAATTTCATTTCAGTTTATAATGTGGCAAATTGATAACAGCTAATTATAGAAACTAAAGTGGCAATAATAATAATATTAACTATATTAAGCAGTTTACAAATCTATTCAATACACGTAAATTGTAATAAACATTAATATACATATATAAATATAAATATATAGAATGTGTACAAACAATCTTGGGATTATTGCAGCAGACAAATTAACACAACTCGCTTTTATTTTATTTTACTTAACTAATCTATTCAAAAACTGGGTTTCTAAATTGGTTCCCGACAAACATACATATATGTATACCTATCGCTATATGTGTAGATATATATATATATTGGTATACATCATAAAGGGGGAGTATATATGTATATAATTTTTTTGTATAGTATTAACAAACTTTTGTGCACACAACAAATGCACATAAATTGGCTACGAATATGACACTACCCTTAAATTTGTAATTACTTTGGGTCATCCAATCTAATCCTTGTTTTGCTCCTTCATATAAATGCCTCTCACCTCACGAATTATAATTATTGTGCTCAGGTTGTAAATATTTGATTAACAAAGTTTTTGATTCATAATAAATTGGGTTCGTAAAAGGTCGTAAAAGCCTCCAAAAAAGTTTTTGTACCACAAAACACATGAGTACATCAATACGAAAATCTCATTATAAAATTTTGAGTGTGTGTTGTCTTCAACGTTATCAACTTTAGATACACTAGAGTTAGTTAGTTCAGTTAGACGGTATATAAATATATATAAATATGTATTATAGTAGTAGTAGTAGTTGTTGTTGTAGTTGTATATGTAACATATTTGATGGGTTTAGTTGCATTTAGTTCGTGTGTGCGTGTGTACACGTTATCAAAATTTTAGTATATCTCAATAAATCATGCAACTTAATAGAGCTGCTAACTGGTAGTATATTTGTGCCCACATTTGTACCCAGTATATAGATAATTAATGTAGCTGGTGAAAGTTAACAAGGTGAGAGTGAGATAGTAGGAAGTAAGTGGTTCGTCTGTTGGGCGGAAGGGAGTGGGAGTGATGGAGGCAGGGAGCAATGGTAGCGGGAGCGAGCAATGTGAGAACTATGCTTATTGTTATCGTTTCGAGCTTTTGCAAATCGATTGTTGTGCTTACTGCTTAACTCTTGAGCAGATTATTTGCACGCTTGTTAACAACATCCATGCGAGTATTGTTGGCATCGCCTTTAGCATTGATGCGTTCAATTTGTTTATTTTGATTCTCCAGCTCGGATCCCATGTCCATGGCCATGTTACGCAAGTTGCCCAGCATTGAATTGACTTGTCCCAGATTCTCATCCATCTCATCCTCGCGTGCATCGTTGGTTATGCGTACAACATAGCCAGATTGCGGTGGTGCACCCATGCCACCACGTTCACGCTCATCGATCACACGCTGCGGTTGACTGGCCACAACTTTACCATCATCATTGCCCTTCCAGGCACTGTCGCCATCATCCTTGATGTTGACCTTCTTCCATGGCAGCACACAGATACCGCAACACTTCTCCATGCCACTGAGATTCTTTTCGGCCTCTTTCATATCGGCATTAATGCGATCCATTCCCTCCTCGATGCGATCCAATTGCTCACCCTGGTCATCCAGCGCTACCAGTGTACGTATGCCCGCCTCCTTGGTCTCATCCATGAGGCTAAGCATGCGACGCGTGCTCTCCAGCGACTCATCGGCAACTTGGCCAGATTTCTGCTGCAATTCCTGCAGCTCTGTACGAGGTTGGTTCTCCATAGCACCAGACATTGCGTGACTACTTAGTTCCGGTTAAAGCTTACTTACTGATGAGTTAGCAAGTGGTTGCGAATATTTTTAATGTATGTGAGAAATATTATGAGCGTATGACTCACAATCAATGCTGACGCCACTTGTTGGTTACGACAAAGCTTTCGTTTTATTAAGCTTGTTTACTTGTAAAAACGAAACTTGAATTTGATATTCAGATTTCGAGATTTAATTAAAAATGATATTAATTTGTACAATATTTTAACAAGTCTACACACTATGTATAAGTCCAATTGTGTATATACAATAGAGCAGAGCTGGACATAAATCGATTTCAAAATCGATGTATCGATGTTTTATCGTTATCGCCAAACATCGTTTTAATCATCGATACAAAAAGGAATACATACATATCAGATCTGGCAACCATGCCATCTACGATTAAGGAAATGCTAGTGTTGATAAATTATTCATCGAAATATTTTATAAATGCGACGCGGGATAAGTAGGCCGATAACTCGCGGTGAAAAACAAATTTTTCAGGCTAGCATTTATATATAAAAAAAAAAATGTAATAGCATAATCGAACGATCAGAATTTCTTAATACAAATAAATTAAATAAAACGTCTAGTGAAAATTCGTAAAACATATAGCACATATAGCAGCTGCAATTGCATTTTACAAACGACTCGCGCGTTGAGTGTTGGACAATACATTTGAATTATTAACGCTTGTTAGTACAGCCAAGGGCGGGCGTCAGTGATCGTCGTAGCGTTATATCTATCCATATTAATAGACGATATCAAGAAAATTAAAAAGAAGAGTGTTAAATAAACAAACAAGAATTGAAAACTAAGTAATTACAATGGAGAATACGCGCCGCTCGATTGCGCCCAGCGAAGAAAGTATGAGCATGTATTTATCCTTTGACACTGACGCGGACGATACACTCGCCAGCAAATGGCAGTCGGTGATGGGAAGCCAGACTTCGCAGTACCTGGAGGTGCAACAAAGCATTAATATGGAAAACAAGCTAGACGAAACGCTCGAGGAGAAAGTCGCAGTTGAAAAAATGGTTCTTCAATCTATAATGCAATGTGAAAATATAAAGGAGCAGTCCCCGTTGCGCCCTTTCGATCATAGTCTTCTCAATAAACACAATGCACTCTGCTCGACACCAACAAAGAATAAAACCCTTATCGAAGGGCGTCAGAATCTTTCAGTTATTGATAATAAGGAGAACACTCAACCAGATGTAGAGGAGAATACCACACTAGAGAACACTGCGTCAACAGTGAAGATCAACACAATTTTGACCGAAACAAATGGTACAATTAATGAAATTTCTGTACACGAAACTCAAAATAAGACTAATAATGTGTATCCATTAAACGCCGATGTCTTGCTAGAAAATATTACAGAAGGTGAGTTTAAATAATCATTATTTTATTCCTGCTAATGTTTGATGTTTTTAGTCTCGAATGAGGAGACCTCCTTGACGGCGCCCTCGCCTGTTGTAGTGCTTCCAGAGAAAAAAGAGGAGGCGGCTGTGGTTGCTGACATGGTTAACGAAGTGTCAGAGTTAATTAACAAGGCTCTGAAACTCACAGATGCCGATTCAAAACCCAAGGAGCTGCAGCAAAAATCTATGCTAAAGCTGCCGACAGTTGCATTGCCACGTCCACGTCGCTCGCTATTGCCCACATCCAGTGGACAAACCTTCAAGCAGCGCATGTCGATCGTTGTGAAGACTACATTAAACAGTCCAGCCCGTAAGCTGATCGCAAACAATCCGAGTGCACGTCGCAGTTTTCTACCCACAGCTAGGTCCAGCCAAGTTGGAGTTGGCGTTGGCTATCGCAGATCCACGGTAATACGCACAGCAGAGACTAGAACCAGCATGAGTGTATCGACATCTGCGGCTAGCAAACCATTAGCCATTCCAGACAAACCACAACCAAAGCCCACTCCGGTTGTGGAAGCTGCCAAGTTTAAGTGCCAACTGTGCCGTGCCAGCTTTAGTGCCAAGAACCAGTTGGATGTGCACATGCGCAAACACGTGGATTTAAAGAAGCCGGGTACCTGTAAATTCTGTGACAAGAAGTTTGCCTTGGAACGTGCTCTTCACATTCATCTCATGCAGAATTGTGACAAAATTCCGCCAGCCGAGAAGCGCAAACTGCAATACACCGAACTCAATCACGTCAAGAAGGCACAACTACCAAAATTGGTTGTTACCGCGCCAGCTGTAAGCAGTGCTAGCTCGACTCCACGAGAGAGTACAGTGCCAGCGTTGGGAATAGAGCCTTCAATTGGTACGTTTAAGTCGGTATTCTAGATAATTCATTCTTAAAACTTCATATCTTTCAGTTGCCACCACAAGCAGTGCCTTGATGGCACCACCCTCGGTGAGCAAGTTACCCAAGAAGGTGGCCCACGCTGGAGTTTATCGTACGCCTACCAAGACTGTGCCTTGCCACATCTGCAAGCAGTCGTTTAGGAGCATTATTGACTACACCACCCACAGCCTCATGGTGCATTCGAAGAGTCTCAAACAGGAAACGGATTAAATCAAATTCTCTTAGATTAAGTTGTATTGAATTTCTTGTTCTTATTCTTATTTAAACAGTCCAAATCAAATTATACGATTACACTGCAAACATTTATTTAGACTTTTTTTCGGGCGGCGGTTTCATATCGATGGCTTCGGTTGCTATATCCAATGGTCCAGTGGCATGACCTTCACTTGCATTGGCCACCGCAGCTTCCTGGCCGCCAGCAGCCGCTGGCACCTGTCCAGGCTGCAGCGGTTGCTGGAGATTTTGTAGCATTGGCGGTATAGGCGGTGGAAATTTCCGTAAAAGTTCGGCCAGCAACATATCGACTCTTTGTTTTTGGAACAATGTACCACTGTTGTCATCCTTGGCGGCGTTTGCGTCCTTTTTATCCGACTTTGACTTATCCGACACTTGAATTGAAGATATTAATTTAGAGTTCTGTAAGACAAGTCGTAGAAAACTAACTTACAAACTTTGTTGGAGGAGAAATCCCAGGTGTAGCCCTTGTTGGGATGATAGCGCGCATAGCTGCTGGTTTCCTCGAATGCAGATTGAAGATTCACCACCGTGTTGAGCTGCAAATAGACTCTTCAAGTACTATATTTCGATTTAGAAGAATTATCACTACTTACAATGCGCGCATTTATTACATTGCCTAGATCGGGTGCTTTATATACAGTGCCTCCAATAATATAATAGTCGGCAATGGGCGTCGCTTCAGATGGATTGTGCCTGTGCTGTTTCCTTATGACATATAGTATGGGTTCCGCAACGTGGAGCAGTATGTATTCGAGTCCTATCATGTTACTGCAATAAATTCATAGATCAATGGGGGATACTTGGCAATTCACTTGTATTACTCACTGTAAATGCTCTACACCTAGCCGCTGCATACGTATGGTCTCGTTGTTGCACACATGATCATAGAAAGGATTACTTTTGCGACAAAAATAGTCCATTACCGTCTGTGGACTGAGTGTGGCCATCATCTGCGTATCGTGCCAGGAGAGGCGCAGATGGTTCTCTGGAGCCGGTGGCATTTGTCGGTTGGCCATAGTGAAGGCTGTTAAACGTGTTGCTTGTCACTGGGCTCGTGTTTTTTCAATGCCAATTGTTCAACAATTATTTGATTTAGCCGGCGACAGACAATGAATTTGTAATCAAACAGTGGGTCAGTGTCAATGTCTGCCCGCTATTTGCACGCTCGCGCGAATTTTCCTCTTTCTCAATTTGTTTACAAATTATTTATAGCATGCACGCTGCCAATTTTATATTGTTGCAATTCGTCGATATGTCTTTATTTGATTTATTTGTTGTGTAATATATATTTCAGTGTCGCGTACAGGAAAATTCATTTGCTGCTCCTTTTGTTTAACAATAAACACTGCGCTAATAGCTCTGTAAGTTCACCGTTAAACTGTTAATTTTAGTATATGTGCATTATGTATGTGCTTCACCAATGTAAAACTGCGCGTCTTGCAAGTAGACAACTTTATTGTTATTTATATTTTTTGTTTATAAATTTCGATAAATATTTTAATATGTCCGATAAATTGTGGCGGCGAATCGATAGCGGCGCTTTTTCTTGCGCAGAGTTGTCAAAGCGATCGATTTACAAGCAATGTGGCAACACGTAAACAGCGCTCCACACACAAATATTTAGCAAAATGTTTAAAAATAAAATAACATCTAACGGTCGTGTTTCAAATTGAATTCATGTTGTAAAACGCAGCCTACAAACGGGCTTTCATACATATCAGAACATACAATACGAGTGTACAAGTTCAACCAAGCGTTCACTGTTGTTGTTCTTGCTTGCTTTCGTTGTAGCGCCGTTGCCGCTGCCGCCACAAATACAAATACCAACACATATGCATAACAATTATCATCAACATCAATTTGTATATTAAACATTTGCTCGGTCAGCGGAACTTGGCCCATTTTTTTTTTTGTATTTGGATCGTCAGTATTGGGAACTATATCAGTTCGCTTTGCACACTTCGCCGTGGCGCTCGCGAGGAGATTCAACAACAAACAGAGCAACGAAGGCTCGCAATGGTAAAAGAAAAAGCCTCAGGAAAATCAATAATTATTACGCATTGTTCAACAATTACATTGTGTCCAAGTGTGCGTGTACGGTTTAAAAAAAGCGCTAACTGTTATTGTTTTATCAGCATTCACATTTATTATAAACTTGTGTGTCATGCGTTTGATTCAATCATAACTATTTTATCCATATGAGTGTATATACACATATATATTTCTATTTGTTGTTATTTGGCCAGTCAAGGTCGCAAAATGTCTCGTTAGCGTTTAGTAAAAATGTTCTTTTTTTTATGCCACACTCACCTTGATTTTCATGCACAGAATTATTCGCATATAGATGCGGGAATGTATGTATGTGTATTATGTACATAGATGTGTGTGCCTGCTCACATGTGTTAGTGTTTGTAAATATATTATCTAAGACTTAACGCCTACACAGTCCGTCTAAATTCCATACTAAAACTATATAAAATGTATATAACAATTCTATATATAATTTTAATTATTTTTATATATGTTTTCTTAGAAAGGCATAGCTCTGTGCTCCCCCAAACACAGCCAGTTAATTATACTTTAAAATGAGGCAGGTTATGGTTTAAAAACAAACTCTTATCAGCCTTGCTTTAAAGCTTTAGCTCAGTTCAAAACTCGGCTTTTGATTTTTTTTTGTTATTTTTCGTGTGGCATGCGATGTGTTGTTTTATTTTACACTATCTTAATTGTTTCAGTGTAAATAATATCACAATTCTTGAAAGGAATCAAAACGAAATAGCTTCTAATTTGTTCTCTTATAGATTTTGAGATACTTTCTTAGCCTGATGCTGGGGCACAACGACAATCGGCCCAGTTAGTTTTGTCAGTTAACACGATATGCGCTATATTAAACCGGAGCCGTATTATGAGGTACTCGCTGCCTATCCAACGCGCTTAGAAAACCAACAAGAAAATATAATTATTTTATTTGTAACATTAAAGTCTTTGTTTTTGTTTCTAATGTTATTGTATCTGCTTTACAGGGACTTCCACCGTTCAATGTTACCGGCAGTCCGTTCAATGTCGTACCCATACACAATTTCCCGGAGCTAATGAAGGACACATGCGCGCTGATCAACTCGGAATGGCCACGTTCCGAAACTGCGCGCATGCGCTCCTTAGAGGCATCATGCGACTCACTGCCCTGTAGCCTGGTATTGACCACGGAGGGTATGTGTCGTGTGATCGCACACCTGAAGCTCAGCCCCATTACATCGAAGAAGAAGGCCTGCTTTGTAGAGTCTGTGGTTGTAGACAAGAGCTATCGCGGCCAGGGATTTGGTAAACTGATCATGAAGTTTGCTGAGGACTATTGTCGTGTGGTGCTCGATTTGAATACCATTTATTTGTCGACCATCGATCAGGATGGATTTTATGAGCGTATCGGCTATGAGTATTGTGGGCCGATATCCATGTATGGACCGCGTCACTGTGAGCTGCCTAGCTTACAGAATCTTAAGAAGAAATACATGAAGAAGGTCTTATAGGCGTCAGCACCAGTGGTAGTAGTAGTTTTGGCCTAAACACTAGCCGTGTTAGTCAAAAGAAAAACTGTTGTTTAACCTAGTCAAATTGGGTAAATGCTCAAGGGTCTAACCAACACCTAATGATAATATTCTACTGCCCTAAAATAGGTTTATCCTTGGAGCGTTTACTACTGATTCCATTATGATTACTCAAAAAACACAAAAACATTTCATATTACGCTCGTGTTGATTTTTAAATATTACTTTCCGCATGTATTTTTTGTTACCATTATCGCTTGAGATACATTTGGCGCACATGTATCGGCTAATGCTATAAACCAGATCATAGCATATATGTATATATATTACATATATATTTAAATATTTATATTAATGTTAATTTTATTATTAATCATTATTGTTAATTTTGAATTACATATTTGTATGATTTATTGTGGTTTTTGCTCGAATGCTTACTAGACAATATCTACCTACAGACAAATACATATGATAGCTCAATTATCTTCCAATTTTAAAGCGTAGCATAGATATACATATCGAGTTAACACCGTAGCAATAAGCAAACCAAACGAAAGGCAATAAATTATATTAATATTGTAGAAACATATGTGAAAAACCAACAATTGTTTTTATATTGCGTTGAATCACGGAAGACATTGCGGAAACTTACGTCTGCAATCTATCTAAAGATAAAGCAACAAAAATTATAGCTCAAATCTATGACAAGTTCAAGTTCACGGCGATGCGACAAGCCAAAAATTGATGTGCCTGGTAATTTTATTTTTATTACAGCTGCAAGTGGCAACTGGGAGGAAGCAGGCGGGGCATAGGCCCCCGATGACTTCACATATGCTGCCCAGCGAGAGCGACAAGCAGCGAAAGCATCAAAAAGTTTGATACACACAAAAATAAACTCATCGCATGCAAGCAAAATTTGCATGAGTGTGTGTGTGTGTGTGTGATTGAGTGAATACAGTACGCACTCGATACAGAGAGTAGCAGTTGCCTGTTAGAGTAGTACAAAAAAATATGTTGGCCCATTTTAAAAAATAAATCAACTAATTAAGCCATAACTTAAGCTAATTAAGCCCTTATTCTTAGCACCAATTATTTAAAATTATTTTTGTAGCACAACCATCAAAGCGCAGGCGCACTGTACTATTAGGTACAAGCTCTTCATCTGCCTCTCTTTCTGGTCATTTCTCTTCGTGCTCTTTGGCATTGAGCTTTTAAACGGAAGCATCTAGTCATAGTTTTTGGCATTTTTTTCTTTTCTTTCACTAAATTCTGTAAACTTGCTACAGGTGCACATTTTTGAAATGCTTTCGTGACGTGTTTTGCGACAGGCGCTAATTGCTTGAAATTTCAGGTGTCTTTGGCCATTTCGATCATTTCGTTTGCCAAATATTGATAGCGCACGTAATTGCAATTAAAATTTGTTTATTCATTTTGTGGGTAACAAAAATGGAAAGTTTAGATACATACACACTTTGAGCGCAGATTGTAAATAGTTAAACTATAAATGTCTTGGATATTATTAATGGTATTTGTACATTTTTGAAATACAACAATTTATATGCACAACAGACGATCTTTCCCCCTCCTCCAATTTTTAATTGGCTTTGACGCTTTTGGCAATGCCACAGACTTTGCCATAATGTTCCGGCTGATCCAGGGAATCAACAATAAACTTGCCCAAATCATCTTTGGACACGAGGCGTCCGGGTGCTTCGTCATGGACCACCGTATAACCACTTGCTGGCTCGTCGGCTATATGCGGTGGCAGAATTGCAATATAATCCAAACCAGAAGCTTTCGTTAGGTCCAACATGCGTTTATGCTCCTCGTTCAGTTTGTGGAACACGGCGGGCACTTCAGTCAGGGGACGCAGCAGGAATGATGACATGACAATGGAGAATTTGGTTAGTTTTGCCTCCTTCATGGCCTTGATGACGTTCTCAGTGCCGCGCGAGAGTTCGGTAGTGGCTTCCAGTTTGTTCCTTGTGCCCAGTATAACGCAAACACCATCTACTCCGCTATCACCTTCAATCAGATTTTTCACATCTTCAAATTTGGTAACATCGCCCTGAACCAACTGAACTTTGGATTTGAAACGCTCCGGCACGGTAGGTTCCGTGCGGTAAAGTAATCGCACCTTGAGACCTGCAAGAAGCGGCGCAAATTAATGCATTTCAGAAATGGAGCAAATGTCAGATAAACCATTAGAAGGTTACTCATTCCGGAGTGGCGGGCTTCTTAAATTAAGAAACCAATTGAGCGCAGCAACCATTTAAATTAAATGGAGCACATATGTCGAACAGGTCACATTCTTACCCTTTTCCAATGCATAGTCCACTACACATTGACCGGTCATGCCGGTACCACCAATAACAGCAATCCGTTGCATAATGTTCCTGTTTACTTAAAGACACTTCAAATAGCGAAGAACGTGAATATTTGTGCAGCTATAACGCTCGACTGCTAAAAGTGTTAAATCACGTCGAGTTAGTCAAAACGTTTCGAGCTCAAATCAAATTCTGAAATGATTGTTGTTTTTGTCAGCACCAGCACCGACTGTGCTTACCTGACTGAGTCGTCCAGCTGATTGTGACTTACACACACACTCATGCACGCACTCCTATAAGTGTGTGCAGTGTTCATTAGCGCCGCAAGCTTTAAAAACAATAAATTTATAATCAAAAAGATAAGTTATCACACACACCTATACAAGCGCATTTATTTACAAATTTCACTGGTAATTGTAATGTCATGAAGAAATTTGTGGTTTGAGTAGCGACGTCTTTGATAAAAGTGTCGCTATTGCTATTTTTAATCTTCAGCAGTAATAGAATTAACGTCATATCAGTGAGCAACAAATGAACAAACATTGAAAATTGCATTGTACATATGTATGTAAACATGAAACATTATTAACTTACTCAAATGTTACACTTTTAAAATTTAAATTGCAAGGTGCCCATAATTATTGTTACTGAAAATATCATTTTAATACTAAAAAAAAAATGGTCACTCTGCTTGCAAAGCTCAGCGTTGCCCATTTTGGCTAGAAGTATAAAAGTTGCGCGCGCCATGACTACGCTTGCGATTCATCCGCATTGGCTGCAGAAAACGGATTATCCGCAGGATTTTTTACGCGTCTGAGAGTAATTCCCAATTTTAGCTCGCTCAAGAAATCTGTAGTGGCTGGCTTCTTTTCCGCGCGCGGTTTGATGCCACTAATTGTCGCCGCTTTCTTATCGACTTTCTGTAAAAGAATTTAATAATTAGTTCAATTTTAAAAATGAGTTTTTTGTTGTACCTTTAGCTGTACGCCTTGTCGTATGCTTGCCAAGAATGCGTCACGATTATCACCTGTGTCAGCCGCTGCCTTGGGTTTCTCAGACTTGTTAATAACCAGCGGTAGAGCGGCGCCACCAACTGGAGGCGGAGGTGGTGGCATGGGTGCACCAGTACCTGCTGCTGGTGGTGGAGGCGGCGGTGGCGGAGCCCCACCTTGAGGTGCCATCATTGGAGGCGGTGGTGGTGGCGGTGGCGGTATGGCAGCACTGGTGCTGACCGTTGAAGTCTTGGGCATTGGCGGCATTTGCGCAGGCGGACTGCGCGATTGCACAGGAGCAAATCGGTTTGGTACTGGTTCATTATGTGACTGCACTGGTTCATTACGCTGCTGCGTAGAAGCAAATCGGTTCGGTACATGTTCATTACGCGACTGAATCTGTTCGTAACGCGGTTCACTTTGCTGTTGAACCGGCATTGCTTTCACAGGAGGGGGAGGAGGAGGCTGCTTAATGGTGGCATACTGCACTGCGGATGCACCTGCAGTGGGGACAATCGATGGCTTTGGCGGTGCTGGTGGTGCCACTCGCATTGTCCCCACTTTGCGTTGCGTCTGTGGCGCAATTGTGGCATATGTTAAATTTGGTGTCTTCGGCTTCTCGGCACGCACTTCCACTGCCGCCGTCGGCGGACGTGTGTTTACCGCAGTCACCTCTGATGGAGGCGGTGGTATCTTGGGTCTGTTGTTTGGCTGTGACTGCTGCAACTGCACCGGCACCACTGTTCCAATCTCCTGCTGCCTGTCGTGTATCTGTCCCATTGGCATATCTATATCAGAGATGTCTACAAAACGAGACGTAACGGAGGCATAATTGGATAACGCAGCCGGCGGAGGAGGAGGCGCCTGCTGTTTAATTGTGTTTGGCGGCTGAGGCGCATGCTGTCTATGTGCGCTTGGCGGTGGTGAAGGCGGTGGAGTTATCTGATTGTTGGTGGATATGGTGGCATACTGTAGCGTGGTTGGACTCGTCTTGGGCTTTTGTAGATCCTGCTTTCTTGGCTGTAAAGTATTTTTAATAGTTTAACCAAATTTTGATTAACTTTTGTGTAATCTTTCTCACCATCCACGTGAAATTGGAGTGCACAATCTTCTTGATGAGCTCCTGACGCTTTATGCCGGCCACATCCTCCTCGCTGATGTTATGCTCCATCATGTACTTCTTCAGCACATTGTCATTGGCGCCGGCATTCAAATCGAAAGCGTTGCGTGTGCGATCCCTGGTGACATCTCCAGAAACATGCTGGAAGTTAATGGGTCCACTAATCTCGTACTTGGAACCCTTGTTACTGACCAGTACACTGGTGCCAAAACTGGGTCCCGGCATCGCACCTGGTGCACTACTAAAGCTACTCAAACTGTTGGACGATGAGGACGGATTCATCTTGTTGCTATAACCGTCTCCAAGTAGACGTCGTTCACTCCCTGGCGTGGATCTTGTCGAAGGTGGTGGCAATACGGCTGGTGGGGGCTGGGCAAAGACGTCACTGCTCACCTGCATGCACGGTGGCTACAAATACAAATCATACAGAGAATCTGCAAGTTCAGTTGCCGCAGAAATCAAATGGAGATGATGATGATGAAGGAGAAGGAAATGAACATGATGTGCTAATCCATGGGTATGCTATAGATATGTTTGTTGGCAATTACCACCCAGTAACCAGGTGCCTTATTGCTTCTAATGATGTCGTAGACATAGGCACGACGCTGCATCGCCGGCAGCTTCTCAACGTCATCGGTGATATGGGCTTTTTGGAGGTACAACTGTAGCATTTCATCTTCGCCACGACCGCGCACATCGAAGGTCTTGCGAAAATCTATGGGTTTGCCCTCAAGATGCCTAAACTCAACCGGCTCGGAGATGTACGCATATGTCACCCTTTCCATATCCATGAGGTTCATATTGATGAGCGGCACTAGGAGTATGAGGAGGACGCGTCTGAAAATGCGATACGTATGCGGTCACAGGATTAAAAGAGGGCTCCCAATAACCTATGTGGGGGCTATGCATGGACAGACGTATGTACATCCGTATCCGTACGTACTACCTATCCACGCTGGCGCATTATCTTCCAACAAATTTTGCCGATAAGAAGTAACTTTTTTTGTTTTTATCAATTTACGGATTTCTATTGTTGAATGCTGATGAATCATTGCGTCAAAAGCGGAGACAAAGACACGCCAAAGCCAACACACAGAGCAAAAGGATTTGAGCAATGTTTTAATTACCGTGATCACTGGAAGTAGAGCCGGAAGAGAGCAGGAGTCGATCCGATCCGATCTGCACTAACAATTTGTAACTGATTGGAATGTGGGTGAAGTGGAGTGTGTGCTCATGTGGAGCACCGTGGCGTTCAACCCGAGCTAAAGTAACGCACTGATTAACGGTGGTGGTATGTCACCGCGTTTACTCATTTCGCGAAGCTTGTTATCTGGAAACGCCCGACACTGATAACCGAGCAGAGCAGCCCGTAATCACCTTTACCTGCCAGCGACAGTTTGAGCCCAAAAGAAAATATAAACAATTGGCTTAAACTATCTATATGTATACTATATACACCCAAAAGATATCTATAATGTATTTTTGGGGAATTTTCTTAACTATTTTAAACAAATTTACAATTTTTTTGCTTCAAATTTAAGGTTCAAAGCGGATCATACTGTTATTAACTGATACACTATTAAGTATGACGTCTTGTAGCCAACTCATAGACAGTACCAACAATATTTATGTTATAAACAATTAGATAAGTGTGTAAATTCTTCTTACTGTAATTAAGAAACTTTATAGCTCCGAGCATAAGCACATAGTTATATTTATTTAGTTATTTATTTAGGAAACTTATAAATATTATTATTATTTATTTGTTGGAAAAATATGCAAAACTGTAAATGAATTAAAATAACACAAATTCTATATAAAAAATATGCGCATTAATTTAAAAGTAAAACTTGATTTAGCAAGAAACGTTTTCCAAATTATTCGACAAATGTTTTTAAAGATACAATAACTTTAAGTTAGTTTAGACGCTAAATTTAACAAAGAAATTAAGCGTAAAAATGTCTTAAAATTTGATTTTGATTTGATTTTTAAATATATAAATTGAAAAACGATTCTTTAAATAGCAAACAAGTTAAGTTTTTGAAGTTTGCTTTCCCAGTTATCAGTAGACGACTGAGTGACTCTAGTGTTTGTAGACTAGTACCAGGTATGTTCCAGTCGTGCAGTTTGACAATAGTGACATACCAGTGACAGAAGACGCAAAGCATAGACAGGTAGCGGAAAATTCTCTGACGTTACGAACTCTCAATGAAGTCGAAAATTTTCATTTCCCATCGAGCTGTGAAATAAGAAGCATCGCAACTGAATTAAATTATTTTTTAATTTCTTTTTAAATTTATAAATTTTTTTGTTTGCTTACAATTTGTTGGTGCCATGGATGAAAATGTGAATATGTTTGGGGATGGTGAGTTTGTCATGGCGGAATTTGAATGCGAAGCCGAAATGGTGGATCGCAGTGGAGCATTGCAAGAGGGCGCCACTGTGCTGGTTGCCAATGAGTCCGATGGCATTGTGAATTTTGAAGATTTGAGCAAGCTCTTTGATCTATCGAATATTATGGGAATTGACACTGGCGTCGATACCGTTGAACGCACATTAGCCGATCCGGATTTAAAGCAAATACTTCAGAAAACCGATGATACTGTTGACTTTGATCCGCAGGCAGAGCAGGAGAAATTGCGTGAATTTCTTGCAGTTGCTAACAATAATATTGTCGGCAAGAAAAGTGTGCCAGCTTTAGGTTTGTGTACTTGGCGCCCAGCGTCGACTTAATCTCTTCCTAATCCTACTGCATTCCAGGAACCGCTTCGAATTCAAAGCCTGTGATTGCGCCCTCATCATCAAATTCCTATCGTGTTATCAAATGTTCCAATTGCAGTGGTCTCTTTGATACGCCCTCTTTCCAAACCCACAGCTGTGACTATGATGCCAATCAGAAGCCGATTGCAGTTCCTCCAAAGATGCCACCACCTCCCGACAAAGTGTTGGCTTTGCCAGCCAAGAAACCGGCCAGCGAACGTATCATAGTAGAGAATCAGGTGCGCATACGTCGCCATATGAAGGAGGAGCTCAAGTATGATCTCGAGACTGGTTTGGACAGTTCCAAAGTCAAGAAGTCATCGACCAAGGGTCCCAATGAGTGCAGCATTTGTGATCGCAAGTTTGTCCATGCCTCGGGATTAGTGCGTCACATGGAGAAGCATGCCCTGGACTTGATTCCCAACCAAACCAATGTGCCGAATACGGCAATGGCTGCATTGGGTCTTCTGGTTGTGCTCAAATGCGACATCTGTGGTCGCATCTTCTATGATGTGAAGCTGGCATTGAAACATGTCTCTGTGCATTTTCATCCAGCAGCTAAATCCAACAAATCTCAGCTTTTAAATGAAAGTGATAAAGATTTACAGGTACAGCTGGACAAGATCTTGGCGGAGGGAGAGCAACTAGTAACTGTTGCACTGCAACTTGAGAGGGTGTCACTGTACTCCGATAACGAATGCTTTTCCACGCTCATACTGAGCAACGTGCTCCAGTGCGAGTTTTGTGACTACATCTTTGCCGATGTGTCTTTCCTGCTGATTCATTCGGCTACTCATATACCGGAGCGACGGTTTGAGTGCACCGCTTGCGATCTGCGCATGACCACCGCCAAGGAGGCCAGCGTACACTATCAGACTGATTGTGTGTACATGCGCGAGGGGCTGAAGCAGTTGCAAACGTCTCCCAATCGCTATTTTGTATGCAACGTCTGTGAACTGAAGTTTGCCAATGTAGAAACACTCCAGGAGCATCGGTAAGTGCGATGTGGTCGTGTGTTAAAGTTGGTGCATGAATTCTCTCTTGTTACAGCTACAGCAGCTATCACTATTTTCCACGTCTGAGCGAAAGTGGCAAGCGTTTGCTCCTGCCTTGTGAGTTCTGTGCCATTAACTTTGAATATGCCCATGAGATTCAACCGCATTACGAGGAGAAGCATCTGAATAAAAAGAAACGTGAGAAGGAAATGCGAAGTAATGGTAATTCAACAACTGTGGGGCGATTGCGTCAATATCTATGCGACATTTGTGGCAAGTCGTATACACAGTCAAGCCACTTGTGGCAGCACTTGCGTTTCCATCAGGGTGAGTGGGCGATCCTGCAGAAGAATACATCGTCTTTGTAAGGGTATCTTTGGTCTTTTAAATGTATATGAATTTTGCTATCAGGTGTCAAGCCCTTCGTTTGCCAGGAGGAAAACTGTGGACGCAAGTTCACAATACGTCCGGATCTCAATGATCATATTCGCAAGTGTCATACGGGAGAGCGACCGTATCATTGTCTGGTATGTGGAAAACGTTTTCTGACTGGCTCTGTTTTTTATCAGCATCGTCTCATTCATCGTGGTGAGCGGCGTTACGAGTGCGATGAGTGTGGCAAGCGATTCTACCGTGCCGATGCTTTGAAAAACCATCAACGTATTCACACTGGTGAGAAACCGTATGATTGTCCGTTCTGCACAAAGACGTTTCGTCAGCGTGGAGATCGTGATAAACATGTTCGTGCACGTCACTCTCACCTGGATGCGAATGCTCGTTTGATGATGCAGATGCAGAAATTTGAACTGGAAACCGCAGCTGCATTGAAGGCCAAGCAAATGCAAGAGACATGTGATATTGAATTTGTTTCTGATCCGTCATCTGTTTCATTGGCCCATTTGCCACCATCCTCCATTATGTCGGATCAGCAGTATGAGATGGTTGAAATTGATCCCAATGATTTCTGCGCAGCTCCCGATTTTGTACAAATGCCAATGCCATTGGATAATACAGACTATGGGGTTATTAACTATGGCGGTATAGAGGGAATGGACCCCATTGAGCCCCCACAATTTCCAACGGATAGCGCTAAAGTTGTGGTTGTAGAAAATAACTCATCGCAGCCGTTTTATTTTTAGATGTGCAAAGAAGTTAATAAATGGTTTTCATATTTGAATTCTAGTTTCGTTCTTGTCCAGAACTGCCAACTGTTGGAAACATAAAAGATCTGGCAGCCCTGTCGATAATATTTATAGTAGTTCAGTGTTGTAAAACTGTTAAACAGCCGAAAAGTCTGGCAACATTAAGTAATGACAGTTCTCATGTCAAGCAGCCATTTTTTGCCCTCTTCTTTCTTTTCGATTTTTCCATCGTAGACGCCAACATGGGTTTCGCTACTCTCTGGTACTCGCATCCCCGTAAATACGGCCAAGGCTCCCGATGCTGGTAAATATTGTGTAGATTGTTTAATTGTACACTGAAAACTGTATAGTTTGCATGTATGTCTGCTTGTTAAAGTTGTATTTTGTTGCATAGTTGATTGCTTTGAGTGATTGAGGTTAAGCACGCCCAAGATTCGCATGGTGCTAACTTGATCACTACTCTGCATATGTTTGTAATGTATTTGTGTTGTTGCTTTTATAGTGCAAATATTATGTCTAAATGTTATTTTGCCCCCGGTTGAGTACGGAAATGTGTGTTAAAATATCTACAACAATTTCCTTAATGAAGGGTGGCCAAAGCAAATGCTGGAGCTGGCAGTTGCCATTACCTATTGGAATGCAGCAAACCGTCAGCTGCAGCGACAGCTATGCAATAAAATGCAAGAGTTTACTTATTTTGATTTACCCTCGTGGTTTGCCCTTTATTAAAGTGTATTCTTTGTGCTTATTAACATTTCAGCCGCGCCTGCTCGAACCGTCACGGTCTTATCCGTAAATACGGCCTGAACATTTGCCGTCAGTGCTTCAGGGAATACGCCAACGACATTGGCTTCAAGAAGGTAATTTGACAATAACATCTGGCAGCATTCCAAAATAAATACTAATCATTGTTTTGATTTTCAGCTGGATTAAATTTCCGCTTCAAAAATAGACATGCTCTGAGTGTGTCGAACAACAAATAGGCATATTAATACAAGCAGTCGCCAGTTTGGGGACTTCCTATATTAATATGCCGACAACAGCAACAACAAAGCAACAACAAAATAATCATTGGGAGATTTAAATGACAACAAAGCTCTAGACTCAACTCTAAAATATACAAGCCCAGGAATGTGCCAGAAAAGTGACGGATTGGATTTAAGTTCCCAATAAGAAGTGCGTATTCACTACGCATTCCAACCGAATCAAATCTCACAACATGTGTCCACTGCACCAAGAGTGTAGTACGCAAATACAAAACGCCAGCGGATAAAGCAGTTCCCCAATCTAAATGGTGTTATTCCTGTCTTGTAGTTGTTGCCTTCTACGAAGGTTCTTTGTTTAAATCTCCGTCTGATTAAACCCATAACAAGTAACAAGTAAACCAAATGTCTTTCAATTTATATGTATTTGAATCCTTAATGTCATGTTGTGTCTCCACGTCACTTGAAATGACGGAAGCTAACCAAAAGTGCATTGTCGAAGCCACTCTCAATCTTCTCTCCTAGTTACTTCCTCATTTCTATAATATTGGGTTAGTGGTATCCCAAGCGACTTGCGGACTGCATTTAGAGAGCTCTTAAACCAAAGTAAACAAACGGCAAGACACAAAACCAGTTTATATACTAGTTGGCTCACAGCATGCGATTGTGTGTGTTTTTGGTTGAAGAGCGAGCGCATTACCACCAATTTTTGCTCTCTTAGCTGCCTACGCTGATCCGGGTCTCAGCTGGTGTTGTTTGTGTGTCTTTTTGGCCAAAAGTTAGCATTTTGCACATTCACCCAATGAGTTGACTTCGTGTGCTCAAAGCTGGCACAACGCGACGCATTGGCAACCAAAATCCAAAACTACAAAATTTATAAACAAACGATTTGAGTGTGAAAATGTTTATTCGCGACGTCTAACATTTGAAAACGCAAAGTTTTAAAGTGGTAAATCAATTCCCATTGATGAGCTGTAAAAAATTTTAAGCGCTCGTTAACTCTGCGTGACCTGGTTTCGGTTTAATTAAATGAGAAATGGAATTACCAAAGTTATTGCTATTACTGGTGCTGGTGCCACTTCTAGCCAGCTCTTATGTTGTGGCCACGGCAAATGATGCAACGGCGTCGATTAGACGACAACAAAATGCAACGAATCCGAGAGCAGCTCAGACAGCAGAGGCTTTTGTTCGCAGCAGCGGCGGCCATATCAGTTCCCGCGGCCAAAGATCTCGAGTTGTTGCACAATACAAGTTGCCGCTTGACGCTGCAACAACTGCGGCACTGGACGGTAAAGACATCGATAGCAATAACAACAACAACAGTGGAGTGCAGGCCAAGCGAAGGCGTAATCAAGTTGTTATGCGTCGCAGGCCTGTTAAAAGTGGCAGCAACTTCACATCAACTACAAGTACCACAACTACTACATCCACTACAACAACAACTACAAGTGAGTGTGATTTGTCAGGAGTTTAGTTGCATTAAACTGGACTTAAAAAGTCTGACCGCTGCAAAGGCAAACAACTTGGCTGGCACTGACCTAGCTTTCAGTTTAAAAAGATTGGTAAAGGCGACAACAACAACTTCAGTGCCGCCTGAGAAGTTGTCTGAATGTGCAAATGAAAACAAGCTCATTCGATAATTATGCGGTTTCTGTTTCGATAACTGGAGCAGCCGTTGGCGCCGACGTCGGCGTCGCAGTCAACGTGACGGAGCTTTCAAATTCGCATTGTTTGTTTTTGTGTTTGCTGCTGCAGCAGAAGAGACCTTGATAAGCTTTTGGCCAGATGCTGTTGACTTGTGTCACTCTGCCGTAAATGCAAATGCAAATTTAATGCTTTGTACTTTTATTTAATCTGGCTTGGCATTAATCATGATCAATGCGCCGAGTGTGTTGGCCGTACCAAGGACATGGTGAAATTCTTAACAAGGTGACACATTCGTTTAGCAAGGCAGGGAAATTATACACAGGGTGACAGCAGCATTCGCTTCTTTGTGCAGTATGGTGAAATTACCATAATTCCCAGTGTTTAAATTTCCCACTCAATAGGATATGGGTATGGGTTAATAAATTTAAATTTGCGCGCCTTGAACTTGACTCACAATTAGCTCGCTTTATGATGCGCAAAATTCGACATTGAAGTGTTTTAAGATGTTGCTAATAAAAGCTATTCGAGGCATTTGGGTCGCACAGACCAGTCGCTGTTTGATTTCCCCCCTAAAGCAAAGCAAAACAAACCTGGCCGTAATTATCTCAGCTCAAAATACACAAAGCTAAAACTGTTGTAATTGCATTAAAAGGTTCACTTGCAATTTGCAATTATTGTGTTTTACACGCTCCACATAGTATATATACAATTTAGAGACCTATTGTTAAGATCTGTGTTTAATGAGCTCTTCTAAAAGCTGCAAACTGTTGAGCAATTTATCAATTTACAGACACGACTTGAAATACATGTAAATACTTTTTACAAGTGTGTACATATATTTTTCGTGCTCAGTGTAACTTTTAACCTCCGTTTATCAGTCATTTGAGTGTGCTTGTCTACCAGATGTTGTAGATATTGTAAATCTTAAACACTTCATCTCGATTTTGTAATAATTTGGGGGGTTTCTGTAGATTTTTTGAGGTACAAGAGTAAGACAAATTTCATTTAAAAGGTTTATGGAATAAGTAGAAACTGTATAGTGGGTTTGAATTGCATATTAAGTACTATTGTGAGTAAAATATGAAGAGTTTGCTATTTTTGGATTATTTTAAGCCCTGTCAAATAGGCACTAACCAAATTTTAGACTTAAAACTTTAACTTTTTACCCCTAACCCTTTGGACTTTACGCAGATCAGTTAGTGTTTCCCTCAGCAATAATTGCAGTATGGTAAGATTAGCGTTAATTGGGGTACAAATATCATTAAGTCCCCACGATGATCAGTCGGTGAGTCATAGAATTTTTATCGTTATTTATATAAAAGGTTTAACTTTCCCAACCTTTAATTAATTAATTAACTAGCCTAATACTAAATAGCACCTCATTATTGGCAGCTTACCTTCTTTTTCCTTAAGCTTCGCTCTTTAGAGCCAACTACTTACACTATTTATTGGGTTAATGGTCGTATCTCTGGTAGCTGGGAAAAAAGTTGTTCAGTTTTGAGTGCGAAAATAAATAGTGAATGGGTTTTTACTCGCTTTGTGTTTAGTTTTTTATTTTTATTGGCAAAAAAAGTTGGCTTAAAGGGAGTGTATTGTTAGCCATTTGTCGGGAATGCTTTTTTCGCTTCAGCGCCAACCAAAAAAAAGCCAACTTTCAGCTTTTATTGTGATGTGCGATGGTGTTTTTATGATTTGGCGGGAACTGCGCTTTGGTTGTCTTGCAAAATTTGCTATTTAGAGCAGAACTGTTAAAGCCCAGTTTACTCGTTGTTAACTAATTTCCAATCCCTCCTCCTCCTCCTCCTCTTACCCACTCCCCTCCTGCTCAGCACCGCGTCCCAGTTTCGCCAACGGCTTCAATTTCTTCAATCCGAATTTCTGGAGCTTTGGACAGCAGAGTCTGGTCTCTGTGAGTAATCCCGCCAAGCAGCCACATCCTCCCAAGAAATTTACCCACACCAAGGAGGAGCAGCAGCGGCGGCCATATCAGTTCCCGCGGCCAAAGATCTCGAGTTGTTGCACAATACAAGTTGCCGCTTGACGCTGCAACAACTGCGGCACTGGACGGTAAAGACATCGATAGCAATAACAACAACAACAGTGGAGTGCAGGCCAAGCGAAGGCGTAATCAAGTTGTTATGCGTCGCAGGCCTGTTAAAAGTGGCAGCAACTTCACATCAACTACAAGTACCACAACTACTACATCCACTACAACAACAACTACAAGTGAGTGTGATTTGTCAGGAGTTTAGTTGCATTAAACTGGACTTAAAAAGTCTGACCGCTGCAAAGGCAAACAACTTGGCTGGCACTGACCTAGCTTTCAGTTTAAAAGATTGGTAAAGGCGACAACAACAACTTCAGTGCCGCCTGAGAAGTTGTCTGAATGTGCAAATGAAAACAAGCTCATTCGATAATTATGCGGTTTCTGTTTCGATAACTGGAGCAGCCGTTGGCGCCGACGTCGGCGTCGCAGTCAACGTGACGGAGCTTTCAAATTCGCATTGTTTGTTTTTGTGTTTGCTGCTGCAGCAGAAGAGACCTTGATAAGCTTTTTGGCCAGATGCTGTTGACTTGTGTCACTCTGCCGTAAATGCAAATGCAAATTTAATGCTTTGTACTTTTATTTAATCTGGCTTGGCATTAATCATGATCAATGCGCCGAGTGTGTTGGCCGTACCAAGGACATGGTGAAATTCTTAACAAGGTGACACATTCGTTTAGCAAGGCAGGGAAATTATACACAGGGTGACAGCAGCATTCGCTTCTTTGTGCAGTATGGTGAAATTACCATAATTCCCAGTGTTTAAATTTCCCACTCAATAGGATATGGGTATGGGTTAATAAATTTAAATTTGCGCGCCTTGAACTTGACTCACAATTAGCTCGCTTTATGATGCGCAAAATTCGACATTGAAGTGTTTTAAGATGTTGCTAATAAAAGCTATTCGAGGCATTTGGGTCGCACAGACCAGTCGCTGTTTGATTTCCCCTCCTAAAGCAAAGCAAAACAAACCTGGCCGTAATTATCTCAGCTCAAAATACACAAAGCTAAAACTGTTGTAATTGCATTAAAAGGTTCACTTGCAATTTGCAATTATTGTGTTTTACACGCTCCACATAGTATATATACAATTTAGAGACCTATTGTTAAGATCTGTGTTTAATGAGCTCTTCTAAAAGCTGCAAACTGTTGAGCAATTTATCAATTTACAGACACGACTTGAAATACATGTAAATACTTTTTACAAGTGTGTACATATATTTTTCGTGCTCAGTGTAACTTTTAACCTCCGTTTATCAGTCATTTGAGTGTGCTTGTCTACCAGATGTTGTAGATATTGTAAATCTTAAACACTTCATCTCGATTTTGTAATAATTTGGGGGGTTTCTGTAGATTTTTGAGGTACAAGAGTAAGACAAATTTCATTTAAAAGGTTTATGGAATAAGTAGAAACTGTATAGTGGGTTTGAATTGCATATTAAGTACTATTGTGAGTAAAATATGAAGAGTTTGCTATTTTTGGATTATTTTAAGCCCTGTCAAATAGGCACTAACCAAATTTTAGACTTAAAACTTTAACTTTTTACCCCTAACCCTTTGGACTTTACGCAGATCAGTTAGTGTTTCCCTCAGCAATAATTGCAGTATGGTAAGATTAGCGTTAATTGGGGTACAAATATCATTAAGTCCCCACGATGATCAGTCGGTGAGTCATAGAATTTTTATCGTTATTTATATAAAAGGTTTAACTTTCCCAACCTTTAATTAATTAATTAACTAGCCTAATACTAAATAGCACCTCATTATTGGCAGCTTACCTTCTTTTTCCTTAAGCTTCGCTCTTTAGAGCCAACTACTTACACTATTTATTGGGTTAATGGTCGTATCTCTGGTAGCTGGGAAAAAGTTGTTCAGTTTTGAGTGCGAAAATAAATAGTGAATGGGTTTTTACTCGCTTTGTGTTTAGTTTTTTATTTTTATTGGCAAAAAAAGTTGGCTTAAAGGGAGTGTATTGTTAGCCATTTGTCGGGAATGCTTTTCGCTTCAGCGCCAACCAAAAAAAAAGCCAACTTTCAGCTTTTATTGTGATGTGCGATGGTGTTTTATGATTTGGCGGGAACTGCGCTTTGGTTGTCTTGCAAAATTTGCTATTTAGAGCAGAACTGTTAAAGCCCAGTTTACTCGTTGTTAACTAATTTCCAATCCCTCCTCCTCCTCCTCCTCTTACCCACTCCCCTCCTGCTCAGCACCGCGTCCCAGTTTCGCCAACGGCTTCAATTTCTTCAATCCGAATTTCTGGAGCTTTGGACAGCAGAGTCTGGTCTCTGTGAGTAATCCCGCCAAGCAGCCACATCCTCCCAAGAAATTTACCCACACCAAGGAGGAGAAACACAAGTCACAGAAGCCCTCACGTAAGCCAGGATTCCGCAGCACGACTACGAGTACGCGTTCGACGACTTCCTCGACCACAACACGTCCCAGCGAAGGACCCTTCCGCATTGCGCTGCCCACACTCACGTTCCCCAGCGCTGCGGGGTCGGCAGACAAGGAGAAGGATAAGCGAGCGGCGACTGATCTGCGACAACGCTTCAACTGCCCACAGGAGAACGAGGTGCGTTTCCAGCTGTTCCCTAAGATCTGTCAGACGGACAAGGATTGCGCCGTTTGGCAGCGCGATGAGCTCTGCTGCGACATCTTCGGCTCCAGCAGCTGTGTGAGCGGCATTGCCAAGCCTCTGGAGGAACTGGCCCATGCACGTTTGTTGATTTCCACTTAACACCCTCTACTCCACGTGGTATGATCCAATAGCATTTGGTATTTTTAGCCATACTGGGTCTGATACCACGCAAGTGTCCCACGCGTCCGCTGGCCGAGCTCTGGTGGGATGTCCAGGAGTGCCGCACGGACATGGACTGCTGGCCACGCGTCTGTTGTCCAGACGGACGTCGTCGCTACTGTCGCACCTCACACCCGGAGCTGGAGACGGTGCCCGTGCCAGTAAAGCGTTCCTTCGACTACCGTGGGTTAAATTGCACCCCTTGGGTTACCTTGGGTTAATTGTTTGCCTTCTTTGCAGTGACGGAGTACTTGGAGTGCACCGCCCCACCACCACCCATTTTTGATCTACATCCCAAGGCGTGCACCTCCACGCTAGACTGTTTTCCCAACGTGTGCTGCCAGGAGGCAGGTCTGCGGCACTGTCGTCCGCCCAAGAAGTCCGTACTCACACTGATGGCCAACTTCCTCAACGTGGACTTTGTAAAGCGACTGACACAAAATATTGTTATCAAATAGACAAGCACGTACATGCACACTCACGCACACACACGTATTTATATAGTAAACTCGTTTAACCCATGCTTGCCCATATGTACAATTACATTTTTCGTGATTTGTAGAGTTTTTGAACTACAAAATTTGTGTATATTTATTTGAACTCAAAATTTGTAAACATTTTTAGACCTAAACACGAAATTAGTGCACCTAACCTCACTTTTTCACGTATAAACGCTGTAAAATTTACTTAGATATGTGAATTGTTTGTTCTTTTTGTTTATTTACACAATTATCTCGTATATATGTATGTTGTTGCTCTGCTACTGATAACCGTGATACGTACAGGTAGATACGGTTGTGTCAGTAAAGAGACCTACTTACCTTACCTTTAAGTCTTAGATAATAAAAAGCGATTTGTTAAAGCTACCACTCGTTTCTGTTTTTACGATCAAACTGCGTTTCAGACGTTTACATTTACTACAAGTTAACATTTTTTTAACTTCTTTAAGTTAGCCAGTTACTGCACAAAAGGTTAAGTGCTTTAAAGTAGTTAACACTTTTGGCCCGCTGGCTTTTGGACAACCTGGAAGTAGAATCAACCGAAGTTGTCGACTGGTTTCTACCTTGGTAGCTCTAGTCTGATCTATGGAAAATGCCAGCTGTGTGGCTCTAATGAGTCACAGTCTGAGAAACTGTACACATTTGTACTGCCGGAGTATTATTTACACAACGCAGTTTTTTTTTTTATCAAAAAGTATTGTTTACCTACTGAGAATTTATTTTTTTATTTCCACTTATCAAGTGTGAAATAAATACTCAAGTGTTTCCTTGAAAAAACGAAAACAGACGGCGCCCCAGCTTTTTTAGGCCGACCCTCAATGTGTCTGACTGCGCCCCTGCTAAATACACCTTAACTACGCTATTCACCACAAATTCACACGATGCCATTTCGACACTTTTTGATTAACCGTTAACTTTTCGTGCTGCTCATTTGGGCACACTCATTGTACTTGAAGCTAAATAGTAAAAAACTGCAATGCTGCAACGACAACATTATAAAAAGAAAAGCAAACTCAAGAAAAGGTTTCAAATTTCCCACAAGCAGCAAAACAAACGGCCAGCCACCCAAGAAAGAGATAGAGGGAGAGAGAGTAAGCAAAACAAGCGAACTAACCTAGAAATCCGACAATTGAAAAAGAAAAGAAATGACGCAACGGAAGTTTTCTTTTGAAATTTGATTTATTGCATAATTGAGAGAACCAGCAGACTGTCAATTGAAAAATTAATGTGCTTCTGTGTAAATATTTATGTGTAATACTTTAGATTCTAGTTGAAATTTGGTAAGGTTGGAAACTGAAGGCTTCACTTGGAGGCGCAGCCACAGGATTTCTTGTTGTCGGTGCCGCACTTGCAGTCAGTTCCGCAGTTGCAGGAACCCTTGTTGGTCTGGGAGGCGCATTTGCAACCTGGGTGGGAGGAAAAATCAAAAAGAAAAACCATGATTAACAATGATTAATTATGGATCGTGGTGAAATAGTTAAATTTCACCATATCCTTAATAACTCACCACTTCCGCATGGGCAAGGCATTTTGAATTTATTTGATTGACTTCACTTGAACCACTTGAACACGAAGAAAACTTGATTTTTCACTTTTTGCTGCAGAACACAACTGATGCACAATCCACGGATGTTGCCCGATTTTATACACCTTCCAAACGAGGCTTTCCACACAGTGGGCGGGCGATTTAATTCCAGTTTTGCACACGCCGACCGGCCGGCAACAAATTCAACGTGTCGTGTGCAAATGTAGCTCGTTGCGAGAGCTTTCAAAAAGCTTTCGCTGGTTTGGGTCTCGGCTAAAATCTTTTTTTTGAGCCGTTACGACGCTTATTTCAAAGTGCGTAGTGCGCATGTGTGTGAAGCAAAACATTGAAAACGTGTGGTGGATTGTTATTGCGGGCGGTACTGGGATTCTTATCGTACACCGTTCTCAATGTTGCCTCTTGTTGTCTATCTGTCCATTCATCATCGGCTTCGGCTGTGGATGTGCTGCTCTGTGAGTGCGAATGCGAATGCGACGCGTATGTACGTCGGTCCGGAGAGTCAGTGTTTTTCCGATTTCTGAGTGCGGCTGCAGCAGGAAAAATCAGAGTCGTGTGACATTTTGGCAACGAATTTAAGTGCAACGAAAATGCAAGAACTGAAAGTAAATATTACGATTTCTCTAATTGTTATTGTTATCGTTATCCTTATTGACTAACGAACAAGCCACAACCAAGGAAACAACATAAAAAAAAGAAAGAAAAAAATCAAAAGCACGCACAACAACAAGAGGAAGACAACAAACATTTTGTGAACTTTTCTATTTCAATTGCCTATTGGTTAATGTGTGTGCGAGTGAATGTATGTGTGTGTAGGTGCGTGTATTATATGTAGGTGAAAATGCAACACACATAAAATCAATAAATCCAAGTCAAAATAAAATAAGCAAAAATCAACGACAAACGTGTGTACAAATTGTTGTGCGTGTGCGTCTCTATGTACATATGTGCGTGCCTATGTATGCGTGCGTATGTGTGTGTGTTTGTCGGTGTGTAAGTATGTGGGCGTGGGAAAGAAAACAAAAAGAGCAAAACACAGTAAGGACAACGACAAGAACAGTGTGTAGGAAATTAGGTGGCAACGCGCGACACTGAGGACACAGTGTGCGGAAGTGAACAATTTAAAGTTTGTGGTCACCAACACAGGCACAACTTTATATATGTACATATGTGTGTGTGTGGGCAGGGCTAGCAAGCGATTATTTAGCTAACCCACGCATTTAACTGTTGTTGGCAATTTTGTTGTAATCGCCTGCACTTCAAAAGCATCTATTAATACACTGTAGGCGTGCGTGCGTGAGTGTGTGTGTGTGGGCCTGTGTGTGTCCATAATGCGAACGAGTTGAGTTTGATACCTGAGCCCAATCACAATCAAAAATATCACCCGCTCCCCGCGTGCGTTCAAAGCAAACCGCCCACATAGCAATAATAGTATGTAATCATAATTATAATGAGGATGGTAATGATGATGATGATGATATTGGCAATGACGTTGGCGTTGTGACTAACGACCCGGAGATCTGTGCTAGCGTTAATTTTGACAACAATATATATTTACATATATAAAAATCAATACCCTTCTAGTTCCCCCCTCCGACTCCCCCTCTCAATCCTTGTGCTTTACCTCAAACACATTTGCTAAAATTGGCACAACATTGTTCAGAAGCCTAGAAGTCCACAAATAAATGCCCAACATAACCATAAAGAGGTTGTGCGTGTGTGGACGCAATATGATGAATTAATTCAGCTCCTTCTAAATCGTTGCAGAAGATAAACCAAAGTATGGCGTTCAAGTAAACGTTTCGACATTTCAAAAACTCCCGCTCGACAGCAAAGTGCTTAAAACCATCAAAAGAGTCCAAAGTTTCGGCGATTTTTCTTTTTGTTTGGTAAACTAAACGAAGAAAAGAAAACGGGACTTAACGCCATTTTGTTTCGAGATGACGGAGCAAAAGAATCAGGTGACGCGAGCAGCGCCGGAACAGAGCAACGATTATCGTGTTGTGGTCTTTGGTGCCGGCGGCGTGGGCAAAAGTTCCCTCGTTCTGCGCTTCATAAAGGGCACATTCCGCGAGAGCTATATACCCACCATTGAGGACACCTACAGACAGGTGAGTGTGACAGACTACAGAATACCCAGCATATAAATAAAACTTTGCTTGATTTTGCAGGTGATCAGTTGTAATAAGAATATTTGCACGTTACAAATAACGGATACAACAGGATCACATCAGTTCCCGGCCATGCAAAGGTTGTCCATCTCCAAAGGGCACGCCTTCATTTTGGTCTACTCGGTGTGCTCCAAACAAAGTCTGGAAGAACTGCGACCCATTTGGGCGCTCATCAAGGAGCTGAAGGTCTGTGCTTGGCTAGCCACTTCCCTTTCCAGTAAATTTATATATATTCTATAGGGCGACGTGGTCTCCATACCCGTGATGCTGGTGGGCAACAAGTGCGACGAGAGCACGGAGCTGCGTGAGGTGTCGCAGATCGAGGGACAAGCCCAGGCGACCACCTGGAGTATATCGTTCATGGAGACATCGGCCAAAACCAATCACAATGTCACCGAGCTGTTCCAGGAGCTGCTCAACATGGAGAAGACACGCACTGTGTCGCTGCAGTTGGACACGAAAAAACAAAAGAAGCAGAAGAAGGAAAAGAAAAGCAAGGAGACAAATGGTGCCATACCAGAGAACGGAGAGGCGGGTGCTGGTGCCAGCGGAGCCGGTGGAGTCAAAGAGAAATGCGGCGTTATGTAACGTGTTTTTTGGCAAAGCTATGAACACATAAATTCATCTTGGTGACAGACAAATACTCGCATTGGGACAGTGGCAACTACTCGAAGAAACTCATCCCATAAGCACACACACACACAGGCACTGCACACACACAGACACACACATTTGCATATACATATACGAGATATATATAGATATATACATACCACTTTGGGACTGATGTTATCAGCGAACAGCCTGCAAACAAGTAAATATTATTAATTATAGATGAAGAGGACACAACAAATCTTAGACAAGCATTACACATATATATATATTTTGCCTAGAATTTAAATCGTAATACCCTCCACAACACATAAAACTTTATTTCGTTTTTGGATTCCGAAGTATACAAGATAATTAAATCAAAACCAAGAGTTAAACTAAAACTAATACATCTGAAACGTAACGACATACATATCAAGTACACAACATACATACACAAATACATCACAATACATCGCACGACATACTCGCAGCCATACATACATACTAACCATAAATGTAAGTTCAGCATTATACTGATGATCGGAATGATAATGATATATATATACAGATATACACATAACATACTATAGATATCTCAAATGAAAAGCCAAAGTACCTATATATAAAAAGAGAGACATACAATTTTTAAACTAAACAGTAAACAGTAAATAACTAACGATATAGAACTATATCTATCTACGAACGATAAATCCAAGTTACAAATTACAACGTGTATTTAATGCATTAACTTACAACAAAAACAAAAAGACAAAATACTTAAGACAATTATGGGAGAATTTGTGCGGAAAGCGGTGAAGGCGAGCTCACCGTGTTCATTCCGTTAGTTTGCAAATCGCTCCTTTCTGACTATCAATCAATTGCTGTATAACTATAACTATTTACCACCAAAATCTTTCAAACATAATAACGAAAAACAAAATATATATAATTATATTTATTGCTACTTTCGTCGCTTCAAAAAAAAAAAAAAAAAAATTAAAGAATTAAAAATTGTATAAATAATACTCAGAATCCATAGGAAAATACAAAGAAAATTCTTTATTATGGTTTTCTCACTTTGCAAAATGTTAAAACTTACAAATGGGAAATGTATTCATTTACAATAATTTGCTGAAAATTGATTAACATTTAAATTAGTAAAGCAAATAGCAAAAGAAATTAGCTTTAGTCAAAGTAACAAATGAAAAACGATTCTAGCTTCGCGTGAAGATCCGTTTATGGATCTGTTTTTGAATACGATTCTGCGGATCTTTACACTAGGCATTTAAGCACAATTTTTTGCCGCTCATTATGAAAAGAATTTTAGAATTAGTTCTAAATAAAAATAACAATATATATATTGAACCATGTACATCGAAGCAGTCGAGAAAAGTATGTGCAAAAAGAATGGAACATATAAGTTGCCTGTTTTTTAAAAACACAAACATTTTTAAAAACAATTAAGAATTAATTAAAAAAAAATAAAGTTCACAATTTAACTAGTTGGTTTTTGCATAGGCTTGTGCATAGGCGTTATAATTAGCAGTAATAGTACAATATTTAATGATTCAATGATTCAACATGGTTCGCGTTGTTTTGCTGTTAAATGATATTAAAGAGAAACAATTCTAATGGCATTAGTTAATTTGTAAAATATTTATGTATGTAGTACGATCCTAATCCTAGCTAAACCTATTGTTAAACTATTGTAATTATTACCATTATGATTATATTATGAATTTTGCTCATTTGTTATGCACACAGTAAAGACACATTACAAATGCCGCATGCACTGAGACAAAAGATCATATATAAATTAATCTATTACATAACTAGCGCATATATATACCTGTATTGTTGAATTTGTGTAGTAAACCTAAAGAAAAACAAAAATTATTAAACAAGATTTTGATAGCGGACCAATTTGCGTATAAGATTTCAGAAATCAATTTAGATAAATTCTCTCGGTTTGCCATAGAAGAAATGAAGATTAAACGATGAATGTAATCAAATACGAATACAATACATACATAGTATATTAAACATAGTTGAAACATACATATGTAATCCTAATGCCAGCCTTAGTTAAACATTTTTGTGTACTTATTGTTAGATGATCCTTGAGTGCTTTAGGTTTTGAGTCCCTCTCAGTTTACCCTACTTGGTTCTTAGTTAGGATTCGTTAAGGCTATTGACAGCAAAACTGGTTTATGGCTTAAATGTATGTACCAATAGAGTACATCGAATGAATAATTAGTTGCATAATAATCTTAAGGAAATACATAAATAATATAACATAATAATATTTGTATATGTAATTTGAAATGTATAATTTAAAATACAACGAATGAATATATTTACACCGAATTATTTTTAACTGTTTTTTTTATGAATATACATATAATTAGTACATATTAATCTTATTATACACAGCAACATATTAGTTGTACTATATTTAACTAGTTTATTCATGATGAATAGAATTTGATTATTGCTTACATTTAAAATATGCAAACTCATACAAAATAATAAATGATATAAAAATTGAAATACAAAGAGACACACTCAATGCTAATCTAAAATAAATATGTTGTAAATATTGAATATAATGAACAAAGTAAATTCTGCAGATTAATAAAAAAAGGTAATAATTTAAAAACGGCATTATTGGTACTATATACAGAAGTTTTGAAGTGGCCGATTGAATACTATAACATGAACATGGAATAGAACGATTTTTGGAGAAGGCCTATATATATACATATATAAATATTAATGACACTTAATGAAATCTTATTGTTAAAGATTTAACTTATAAATAATTATCGTGCAAAAATGAAATAAGTACACGCAAAAAAAAAGAAAATAATTTAAATAAAGAATAATTGAACTATGACAACATTATTAACTCTTAAAAGAAATCCTCAGCATCTTCATTATCATCCACGATAGTGAATCCAGCCTCCTTTGCGGTGTCCGCTGAAGAGCTGCTAACATTGGGCTTTTCACTCGATACGTTTCCTGAATGCGGTGGACTTTCTATAGACGCCACTGGCTGTGACGTTGGCGCTGGCAGTGCTTCGGTTGGCTCCTGTACCTCCTGAACACCAGAAACAGCCAGCTGTTGTGGTTGCATTATACTTGTTTTGTTGGCAGCAACAGCTAGTAGCATTTTAAGGTTTTCGCCTGATATGCGATCACTTCCCGCATCAACTGAAACAGCAGGCGCTGAACTCTTGTTAACCAATCCAATCCATACTTTGGGGCTGATTATGTACTTAAATGTAAACTTTAACATGTAGCCGACCAAAAAAACTAACGCAAACGGAACTATTAAGTTAAAAGGAAACGATAAGGAACCTAAGGAAAATTCAAATATAAATTAGTTTATTCAAATTGGTAGAATTTAAAAACTTACCGGTTAGCTTGGTTATCGTTTCCGTTGTCTTTTCCAGCAGTGTCTCAATTTGCTTAAGAAACATATCGCTGGTGTACATGATGAAAACATGATCAGGTCGACAAAAGGGCAAACTTAATTTACTAGATTTTCTGTAATAAAATGTGAAAAAATTGTTTTGTTCCATAGAGCTCAACGAATGCTACATACAATAATTTATTCTTTTGTTGCACTTCTGGAGATTCGCCGTAAAAGTAAGTAACTATGTTTGAAACCCAGGATCTGGGGCCATTTCCCGTTTGATGGTTATGATTATTAAGCACCTCAATCATTTCATCAGCTTCCAGTTTCTTAAATTGGAACAGAGAACAGTTAAATTGAAAATGTTTTGGATAATAAACTAGTTTAAAACTTACTCTATTGCACTCCAAATATGTATGAAAATAGCCAAAAATGAACACACCGCCAATGATAATGACTACAACTGGAATTCGATAGCGCTTTCGCACAAACCAGCCTAAAGCTATTGCAAGCAACACTATCAATAAGAATTGCACCTGTTGAAACAAGTTTTTTTTTGTTAAATGTATTAATCCCGGAAGTCCATAAATGTCAATGCGAACCTCAGAGTGTTTTAGTAAGTATATGGAATCCTTCGACATCTCCACAATAAGCGCCAACACTCCCATTCCTTTGTGTGTGTAGGAATAATCATCTTCGTCCTTTCCTAAAATCAATGGTTTATCTACTGCTTTGTCCAGTATTTTACTAAGCAGAATATCAAGGTCTCGCACATCTTCTATCATTTCAATTTGCTCCAACTCAGACGGCAGCAATGTAAACATCATTGATCGCTTGTACAGTTTCGAAGTTTTGCTGTACTAAAAAGGTGTAAAAAATCAAAACGCCATTACACTGACGTCATCCAGCCGCGTTTGATTCTTAACGCATGTTAGCTTACCCGAAGTTTGTTACGATCAAATACAGAGATAATGAACTTTTTAAAGTATATCAATGCCAATTGATCCTCAATTGATGCAAGGGATTTCTCATTTTGCACTGGAAATATACATGATTGCGACGATTCCTCACCAGGACTACCGATGGTTTCCGGTGTTATTTTTGTCCAGTCATAAGGTTCTGTCCACGTATCCTCGGTACAACACACATTGTGAAATAATAATAATAAGAAACTAACTATTGCTCTTGGCTGCATTCTGATATATTTCTAACTATACTGATTTTATATTATTAACAGGCACTTTGCCAAGTAAACATCTGATCACAATTACGCGGTTATGCGTTCAGTGTTGGAAAAGTCAAGTAGGCATGACCAGTAGGACGGTATGCTGAGCTGTGAGCAATGTTTGTAAATTTTTTTTAGACATGGTTAATATATGCAGTGAAACAAATAGTGCGAGACATTACAAAATATAAATTATTATTTATTTTTTTTTATTTTTAATTAACACAAGAGTTGCAGTCTAATTGCTTGGTTTTTGCTTGAGCTGCGTATTAAGCAAAATCAGGCGATGCCAGACTGTTGCTAAAAAAACATAAACAAACGAGCGATGTTGCCGGACTCACACTAAAAAAAAAATGACTCAGAAGCAATACAGAGCTAAATAATTTAATAATAATAAATCGTAGCGTTCTGCTATTATACGTGTAAAATGGGCTTATTTGGCAAAACCCCTAGCAAGGATCCTAAAGAGCAGGTTAGACGTCACAAACTTTTGGAGACAATCAATTTTTTTTACGCGTTAACTAGGCCATGAATTGTTGTGGCCATGAAATGATGTCATGTCCCAGTTGTTTTGATTCACATTTTAATTCGAGTTTGTTACTCCGCTTTTATAGGTTCAAGAATGGACGCATAAATTGCGAAAAGAAGGTAATGTGCTCGATAGACAAATTCGCAGCATACAGCGGGAGGAGGACAAAGTGAAACGTTCTCTAAAGCAGGCGGCGGAAAAAAATGACCGAGACACTTGCATCATTCTTGCCAAGGAGATTGTAAATGCGCGGAAGGCAATCAATCGCATATACACCTCCAAGGCGCATCTCAGCTCCATACAGATGCAGATGAAAAATCAATTGTGTACGTATTCCTAGGATTAGCTATTATGTGGTTAGCTAATGGTTTTCTATGATTTTTAGCCACGTTGCGGGTGGCTGGCTCATTACAGAAATCCACCGAAGTCATGCAGGCCATGCAGAGTTTAGTACGTTATCCTGAGCTAGCTGGCATTATGCGTGATATGTCCAAGGAAATGATGAAGGCGGGCATTATTGAGGAAATGCTGGACGAGACCATGGATTCGCTAGAGGAGTCTGAGGAGCTGGAAGAGCAGGCCGCAAAGGAGGTGGACAAAGTGCTGTGGGAAATAACGGACGGCAAATTGGGAGAAGCACCATTACCACCAGAAGCAACGCCAGCAGACAAAACACCAGCCACAGCTGCGGCTGCAGCCGCCGCACGGGTTCCAGTCCAAGTCGAAGAAGACGAGGATGATGAGGGTGATGAGATGGAGGAGATGCAAAGTCGTCTCGCTTCGTTGCGTTCATAAATGATTTGCTGTAAGCTTCGTAAATATGCACAAAGAATCACAACCAATACTTACTAATGCTTAAATTCGAATTTTTAAATTTAGCTTGTGATTGTTTTACGATAACTTCTCGCATCTTGCACGCCACTAATCTCCGATAAATCCCCTCAAGAAAAATTATTTACGACAGTGAATTATAAAAACCAACACAAGAGTCATGTAAACCGTTTTTTTGTTTTGTAAGTTTAAATTATATAATATGCTCTTGTTCATATTGTGTTGAACTTAAGTTGTTTTAACATTAAATTTAAACATTAATATTATTTATTGCCTAAACTGAAAGTGTTTTAAGTGTAATTATTAAGAAAGTTTATGTAGCATACATTTAGGCGGTGCCCTAAAATCACTGAAGACCTGAGTTGGGAATCTTTTAGAATCCTGAGTAAATAATTAAAATGCACCTCGTTTATTGTGTGGGGAATGCACTCCGCTTGTCTTTAATTTGCAACAGCATTTTAAACAATTCTTACGGTTGCAGTGTGGATTGAATCCAGTCCACATAAGCACCGACGCGAGTGTAGACACCCGGCCAGCCATTTAGACCGCACGGGGTTGGTCCAAAGGACACGACGCCCGTGAGGAAGTAGTATGTGTTCACCTTGTTTGTGTCTAGTCCAATGAGTGGACCACCTGAGTCACCACGACAGGAATCTACACCCTCCATGCCGCCGGCACACATCTGAGTGTTCTGCAGCTCAATGTTCTGGCGACGATAGATGGATTGGCATTCTTCCAGTGTAAAGCCATCCACAGTTGCTTTAAGCTTCAAATTGCTAGCCGACAACTCCTCCGTTTTGCCCCAACCGGCAACATCCATGGAAATGCCATCAAAGGTGGCGCTGCGCAGATTCACACTCAATGGCAGACAAATGGGACGCACAAAGTCCGTGTACTCGATCTGCTTGGCCATGCGCAGCAGAGCAATGTCATTCATCTGATTCTTTGAACTGGGAACATACTCTGGATGTGGTATAGTGCTTTCCACGGCAATATCCATGTGTGGGGGTGCACAGTCCTTCATGCCACGCACATCCACCTCACAGTCCGGATCCGTAGCCGTATCCCATTCACCCAAACGGACGCCGGTAAGACGCCAGTCGGCTGGCAGGGACTGGCCATTGACGCAATGTGATGCAGTCAACACATAGCGTGTGTTGATCAGTGAACCACCGCAATGATGACCTTTGTTTCCGCTGCCTGAAAAACCCATAAACATTAAAAGGTTTGTGCTTAGTCATTAGCAGGTTAATTACCCTTGGTGTACTCCACCAGTGCCATCCAGGGAAACTCATCAATTTTGGTCTTAACACCGCCGTAAATGCGATTCGAGAGTATATTTCCGCACTGACCGGGCAGAGGCAGCAAATTCATATTCGTGTTGATATTTACGGCCGGTTTTACGGTGGTCACTGGCGCTTTATCCCGATAACGATCCGGACAGCAGATCTAAGCAAAAAGAGTAGTGGAAACGGTTTAGTTGAGCTGCATGACACTCTCATGCCCAGTTTCCCAAGTAGACTAGGTTTACACGAAATGTCGGAAGCAGCAGCTCCGTAACGTGACGTCATCACAAACACGATCGTGATCAGGTCAAGCGCTTTATTATAATTACAGCGACATTGTGCTAATTTTCAAGTATGTTTTTTTTTTGTTTATGAATTTTAGAGGCATTCTCCAACAAACTTGATCTGCGTTTGGCACTCACAAAACCCCGGAACTTTCGCTATCCTTCGGAAACTGTCCATTTCTGAACTTACCAAAACTTTGCCATTGATGTAGCCACACTGACTACGACTCAAGTAGAGCTTATCCATGTCCCTCAATGGGGATGTTGTCAGCAATCCATACAAATACTTGCAATCCTCGAGATGGATGCACAGAGCCCTCTCCCGATTCGGTGTTATGCAGCGTCCATAATTTGGCACCTGATTTGCCTCGTTGGGGAAATAAAATTCTGCGTAAATTCCAAACAAAATACAATATTTAAAAATCCAAAAATCACATAAAAATAATTAAAATTATATAGTCAAATAGCCGAATCAAGATAAATAATTTAAGTTATCGGAAACTGGTTTCTCACGATGTGAGAAGTGAGAGATGTGAAGGCCCCTTTGGAACAAGCAAACATACGAATTGGATTTTTGTGCATGTTTTAACTATGTAAGTATATGTTTACCAATACACTTACACACACATGTGTGTGTGTGTGAGTGTATGTAAATAATTCTATCTTTCATTCCTTTTTCGCTTACTTACGCGCACTTGTCAAATTCACACACAAACCGATGAAAGCACAAAAAGCAATTAACTTCATCATTATTGACGGCAGTATTTATTTAAAACTTTTTTCGAGATTTATATAATAATTTAAAATTCGGTGATTTTGTGGGAAACTAAAAATAAAGAGTTCGTCGCGCGAAATCAGGTGAAGATGCCCAAGGCAGACTTGGCGCTTAACTGAGAAGCCGCTGAGCCGCGAGAGCAGCTTTAACGGAGAACGTTGCGGAGCTTTTATAAAAGCTTTTCTTACTTTTCTCTGCTGCTGCTACCGCCTGGGTTGTTGTTTTCGTTGGCGCTTTCTTAACTATCAAAACGAAACAATTAGAACTTGCGCGCTTTGCAGATGTTTAGCCCAGCAGGATGTAGTGGGCTGGGAGCTTATGTTTTTGTGTATCATTTAAAAAACACAATTAATATAGAAGCATATTTTTCTTGAATATTTATTTAAAATAATTATTAAATTGTCTAGAATTTTTGTAGGCTTTGGCATCTAAAAGCTTTGGATACATATAAATAACTACGTATAATTTGTGCCTTATGTCCAAGTTCATGTGTTCAACATATTGGTTTGCATGCTATTAGAGATCCAGCTCACATAGGAACTAACGGCCGTATAGACACCTGGAATAGTCGACACACCGCAAAGTGTTGGACCAAATGCCACAATGCCCAGCAAACTATAACGTCCATCGGCAGTAAGTATGCCCGATGTGCCATCGTCCATGAAGGGTCCTCCACTGTCCCCTCGGCACACATCATTCATGGGCTGTCCCTGGGCACACAGATGATTGGGTGTGATGACAATCGGCTGCTGGAAGTTCTCACTGAGACTGGCATAGGTAATTGCACAACTAGTTGTATTCACAATGGGTAATCGGATAAATCTCACCGATGTGGAGCTGGACGAGTTGGCTGAAAAAAAAAAAAAACAAAAATCAAAGTAGGCAAAGATTTGAAAATTTTTATTTATTGTGTTTTTACTGCGAGAATTTGTCAACGCAAATTTATTACGGTTTAAATTATTCATTCATTCATATATATATTTTTTTTATTTTTTAACGATATTAGAAAAGTTTTTACACTTACTTTCCGAAGTTGTACTCCAGCCCGCAACGACTCCCATTTGTCCAATAAGTCGAGTCGCGATTGTGGAAGTGCTATTCAAAGGTAAGCAAATTGTCGTAAAGTCGGCTAAAAGCGTTGTAATTTTTTTAACTTAATTTGTTTACGGTGGTGAATGGATTCGATTTACCTAAATTAGAGCTAAGATTGAGCAGCGCTATGTCGTTGGCATACTTGGGCTGATCGTAGTTGGGATGCACTATCACTCGGCTGATGCCGAACAGATTTGGAGCGCTACAGTTGGTAGCACCCGCTAGGCAGTCTTTGGCTCCAGGGGCATCGTCACCTATGCGCACCTGAAAACTGTAGAGCGGTTGGTGATTTATGGGCAAAGTTGTAGCTAGTCAAGTTTATTAAAGCTTTTAAGGGATTTTGTGGTTGAAGCTTTCCTTGTCATGGTACATAAAAGGAAGCTTAGAACTTATTTTTCTTAGTTAATCGATTTAAAGGAAAAACATTTACATTTCTCAGGATGTATTAGAATTAATTAAAATCAGTTGAAAGCAGGAAGCCTTAGAAACGATTAATTGTTAAAGAAAAAGCTACATTTTATTTAAATTATCATTTTAATCTGCAATGCATAAATTAGATTTATCGAGCTTTAATATCGGTTGAAGAGAATTGTTTAATCATTGACATCAATTTATGGAAAGAGCTTTTAAAGTCTACTCTAAGCTCTACGTTTAGTGTGGTCAAGCACATTAAAGCTTGACGCTTATTCAATAAAGATGTAAGCTTGAAAGTTTAATAATAGCCAAGTTTGGGAGTCAAATAAATGATGTTAATTGTTAAAATAAATTTAAAAGCAGGAAACCTAAGAAACAATTGACTGCATTATTAAAACTGAATAATTATTAATAAGTTCAATTATGTTTCAAGTTCAAATTTCAACCAATTAAAATTTATGAGTTTCCTTATCAAAAATGTTAGTGATTCATTTTAGGGCTGGTAATACTTACAGCTCCAGATCGCTGACCAAATTGACCACACAATGAGCCGCTGTTACTATATAGTTTCTGTTGATCAGGGAACCCGAGCAGCGATAACTAATCCGACCATTTGCTATAATTAAAGAGATTGATAATTGTAGAAATTATATCTGAATTCATTTTGTAGATCGTGCGGAATGGGTAAACCAGGTTGCTGCTGTAAAAGTGCGAACGAGCCAAGTCCAAATTGTGCTTATTGTGGTAACAAGAAACAAGCCAATTACAATGATCAATACCAATATGGGTATGGGGAACACCAAGGTTTCGACCAGGAGAGCAACTATTCGTATGGAAGGGGTCAGCCGATGCCATCGGATAGTCAGCACAGTGGAGCCGGCTACAACAACCTACCGCAAAGTTCATCCGGTTGGGCCTTACTAAGGCCTGTTCTGGTCTTTGGTGCCGGTTGCTATTTGACATCCAAAATGGTCACAGTGGCCAGTGAATTGGGATAACTTACAGGAGGTCATGAGGTCAATTGATGCGTTAAGAAAAATCCCTCCTTTTTATTGGATGTTTATTGTTATCCCAGCAAGCAATAATTATACACGCCAACACACACATGCATACACACATACAGACACCTTACACATACCTCATATATTTATATATACTATATGCCTGTATATGTGTGTATAATGCTTCGTTGATGGTATTAGTAAAATTCAATGTGCTGTAAACTTACTTCTATTCCGATACGCAATCCTCGCCAGCCACGGATACTGTCCTGGCTGAGCTTGTTCTCCGCCCAGTATGCGTGTGTTCAAACTCAGGCCGCAATCGGGAGAATTTAGTGGTGTAGTGCTTCGGGGTGGCGTCACCGTTGCTGTGGGTAGCACCTCCTGACTGGACTGCTCCTGACTGGCGGCAGCCATGAGCTCACCTTCGCTCTTGGACTCGATGGTCTTGAAGAAACGCAAGTCACCGGGAAACACAAAGGGTCGGTCCTTGGGTGGCGGACGCGGTGTCTGACCCCTCGGCTGCTCATCGTGATTAATGTGATAGGCATAATGATGACCACCATAATAATCTTCATCTTCAAAGGGTTGAGGACAATTGCGTTGGGCCTGGAAGTCCCTATAGTCGAGTATGCGCATTTCCGTCTCATGATCCGTAAATCTATGCAAACCGGGACTGGTTGCATCCCAGACCCAACGATCTTTGGGAGGCGCAAAGCGCATAATCCGATTGTTATGTAAGCTTGAGTCATATCGGGGCTGTGGACAACAAGCGAGTGCATCGAGTCCTTGAAAGCCACAACCGGCCGAGTGGACCATGGAGAAGACAGCGGCACGATCCTCCAGCTGGTGATTGAGCAGCAGACGCACAAAGGGAGCACAGTCCTTGATCCGAATACAGTGGCAGATGCCGGTGACGCAAGCAACTGGGGAATTGGTGGAATCAAGTAAAGTGACGTGACTTGCCAATAAAAAACAAGAAAGGAAAGTACAAGCGAGTGAGCCCGACTACAATATACCCAGGATACTACTTATGTTGGTTAAGCAATCAGCTGTGTGAAACCGAGACAGTGCAAATGTTGTTATCGCTCATTCAGTCTTAGTTTTAGACACTTTCGATCATGGACTTGTAACTCCACGCCTTACAAAGCTATAACACCCTCCACACTGGGTATTAAAATCCAACAAGAAAATGAAACCAAATAGCCAAGGTCAATATCTGCAAACCAGAAGTGCCTAAAGCGCTAAGATACAAGCCCAAAACCCAAACAAAAGTCCGGTAAAGCAATTACTGAGTCACTTTTGCCATACACACGCACTCACACACATATACCAATGCACATATGTACATACATGCGTATATGTACATGTATGTATGTATGTAGTTTATTGCCCTTCGCTTTGGCGCTCAGAGCATGATGTTAGCACATTTGCTTTGGGGAATTTCTATTCATTGACCTTGACCTACTGCCAATCGGCTCCCCGCAGACTATGGTTCTTATAGATTTCTTTCGCTTTCAATTCCACTTATGCTTTATTTGTAAATGTAAGAATCATTCCTACAACGGTAAGTTCGTTGTTTAAGTCGTTAGATTTGCCGTACTCACCCTGTAAGCAAACCAATACAACTGTCACACACATAAGCTTTGCAGGCTGTAAATGCATTTTAAGCTTTCCTTTGGTTTATTTTTCAACACAGAATCTCACCACACACACACACACACAAACGCACGCACGCAAATACTCCACTCGTACACGTAACACAACTTGCGGTTAATTCTCAGCTGATCATTGAAGTTTAAAACGCGAACACAACTTATGCCGTCGAGGTGCAAAATAAAATTGAAATAAATTGGTTCAATATCTGAGTATATCTTATTTCCATTTCCATGTCGACAGCAGCGGCGTCGGCGAGCGGGTCTTGTTTTTTTGTTTTATCAAAAGCGAATCAAAACAAAGGGGAAACACAAAAACAAATTATACACATGCCACAAAAGCTGCGCTTGTGAAAGAGCAAACACACACATACACTCAGGCAAGTAAAGAAGAAACAAACACACTCACACTGCTGTATGCATGCACAGATATAAATTAGTATAGGCCGACGAAAGGAGAGCACACGATCATAACACCACCGAGAATTGAGTCGGACTGGCATCTCCGTGTGTGAGTTGAAGTGCCGGCAACCCAATAACAATAAAAACATGTTCTTGATTGTGTGCGTGCGTGTGTGTGTATACTCACGTACACTTCCGTAGAGTTTGCTCTCAGTAAGAATATTTGAATAAAAAAAAGTTCTTTAACATGATTTTGTTTGTATTTGAAATAGTCATGTATATATTTTGATCTTTAATTTGTTCAACACAAATAACTAGCATGTGTAGTAAATGTGTGTACGGAATGCACTTTAACTTATAACATAATATCTAAATTTCTATAGAATGTGTGTATGTATTTATGGAATGTATTAATGCGGATGGCGATGCAATGCATTAGATTGCTCCCGTTAAGCCTTTTTTATAAACGCTTACTTGGTCTTTAAAAAGCGACAAAGGCAGCGGTGGATTTATGCCACCGGGACTACCTCGGGCGCAGCGGCAACAGAAACAATGACACTGGCTGAAACGTTATTCTCGACCTGTTCTACAGGTTCAACAATTGGCTGCGACGGCGACTGCGACTGCGACTGAGCTGGGGAGACATTCACCGCAATCGTTGTCACTGCAGCCGACGTCGACGATGCATAAATGGCATTTGTGTCAGTATTGCAATCAGTGCTGCTAACCTGAAGCTGCAGCTCAAGTTGCTCATCATCGGCATCGTCCACTGGCGTTTCTTGACGCAGTACTGCTGCTAAATGGTTGTCATTATCTGTCTCCAAAACCTGGTCAATAACATCATTTACTATATTATTTACTGCAGCCGATGCCGCCGCCGTTTGCGTTTCCATTGTGACTGGCTGCGTTGCTGAGACTTCCGACGACTGCTCCAATTCACAATCGCCGCTGCCGCTAGTTCCATTTTCATTTAAATGAACAGATACGTCACCGTTCTGCATTGAATGCGGAGTCTTCAGTTCATTTATGATCTTTTCCCCCACCTTGGGGTCAATCTCGTTTATTTTCTCTTGCAGTTTGGCTTTGAAATCAGTTGGCCATTTGGGGTTCCACTGACGGAACAGTTTGATCTGTAATAAAAAACCTATATTTAGTTAAGGCCTATAGAAATATATTAGGTATAGTTACGCGGCATTGAAATAGACTCATTGGCTTGTCCTGCATACCAGACGTGGCCAGGGAATGGACAACACCGTTCACATATGCAGTGCCTCCATTTGCACTCGCACCTTCATCTGCTCCCGCGGATATGTCTCTTGTTAAGTACTCCACTAACACATACACAAAGTCGTCGCGTTGCAACTCACTCCATTCGTTGAACCACTGAATAATGTAACGGAACTCCCCGTCTACTGAGAGATTGCTCATAGACATATTCACTTATATTTTGTTGTTTCCCACGTTCGCACACAAACACACACACACATA
This sequence comes from Drosophila nigrodunni, assembly GCA_020829145.1. Lineage (NCBI taxonomy): Eukaryota > Metazoa > Arthropoda > Insecta > Diptera > Drosophilidae > Drosophila > Drosophila nigrodunni. The sequence continues at coordinate 15,821,259 of JACVCZ010000001.1, forward strand.
TACACCCCCGCAAAGGCTTTTCCAAACGTTTAATTTGCAATAAATTTTTCTGGCCTCGACCGATGTGAATTGAAAATCGAGTTATAGTTAATTGAACCCAGACTCTACTTGCGTGTCGCTTCAAAGTTTCTATACTAACAACAACCCGTTTCTAACTTTTTTCACTGCTTGAATGCAAAGCCCAGCTCACAACAGCTGTTTCGGCTTTGTTGTATATCGATTGTTGCACATGCGGCGTTATACAGCACCCGCACCTGCTGCAGTTAGGCACAGGCGTTAAATGCAACCGACTTTTAAGTGTTTATTCTTATCGCCACTTGTGCTTACTGACAATTTATTCCTTAAAGCATCTGTGGGTAATTGTGAATTATATGATTACATGATCAGATTTACATACTTTGAGTTGTTGAATTTGAAAATTGTAACATATCGATAAGTAGCGCCTGGCTGCTTTTGCTCATCACTAATAATTTTGGCGTTAATCAACTCTTGAAAATTTGCAGACAGTAAATAATATTAGAGAAATAGCCAGGCAGCAAATAATCATCAATTAAAACAAATTATGTCGTCGTCCGAACTGGAAACTCAACAGAAATCCACGGATAATCTGCAAGATCAAACGCCCAATGCAGAGATTAGTGCAACCGAGTGTGAATCAGCGCCAAAAGAAGTAGACCAAGATTTTGCCGCGGCCGAGCAGTACAAAAATAAAGGAAATGATTTGCTCAAAAGTGAGTTGTCAATTATCACTTACACTAGACACTAGATAATACGATATACTATGTAATTCACACGAAAGCCTCTAAGAAGTTATAAACAGGTCTATATCGCGTTTTGTGCTTCAAGTACGCTATCTTCGACCTAACCTTAAAACTAATGGATTGACATTGGTGTTGTGTGAGATAATTTGTATATTTCCTTGTTCTACAACGAATTGCTTATCATTTTCAATTGAAACTCATTAAATGCTTAATAACACATTTGTTATTTGAACACATTGCAGCCAAGGAGTTTTCAAAAGCCATCGACATGTATTCCAAAGCCATAGAACTGTATCCGAGCAGTGCAATTTACTATGCAAATCGAGCGATGGCTCACTTGCGTCAGGAAAACTTTGGCCTGGCTTTGCAGGACGGCGTTGCAGCGGTAAAAACGGATCCCAGATACCTGAAAGGCTACTATCGGCGTGCGGCGGCCCACATGTCCTTGGGCAAGTTTAAACTGGCGCTATCCGATTTTGAATACGTAAGTCTTTATCTGACGATATATTATTCTTATATGAAAATAAACACTTTACTCTCAGGTAGCCAAATGTCGACCAAATGACAAGGACGCAAAATTTAAATATCAAGAGTGCAACAAAATTGTTAAAATGCGCGCCTTTGAGCGAGCTATTGCGGTAGATATGCCCGAAAAGAAGCTTTCGGAAATGTTTAGAGATTTGGAGAACATCAGTAAGTATAATATAGAACAGGATTTAAAAACTAGTTGCTTAATTTATTCTATAAATTTTAGCTATTGAAGACGACTATAAGGGTCCACAACTGGAGGATGGCAAGGTTACTTTACAGTTCATGAAAGACCTTATGGAGCACTATAAGGCACAAAAGAGACTGCATCGCAAATTCGCCTATAAGGTAACACAATTGACAACTAAAAGTGTTAAGTGATTGTGTATATTCCCAAATGCTTTTGGCAGATACTCTGTGACATTGATGTGTATATGCGTGCACAACCATCTCTGGTGGACATTAAGGTGCCGGACGAGGAGAAGTTTACAATTTGTGGCGATATACACGGGCAATTCTATGATTTGATGAACATCTTTGAGATAAATGGACTGCCATCGGAAAAGAATCCATATCTGTTCAATGGAGATTTTGTTGATCGAGGTTCATTCTCTGTGGAATGCATATTCACACTGTTTGGCTTCAAGCTATTGTATCCCAATCATTTCTTCCTATCGCGGGGTAAGCATAAACTATTGTTACTTCATTTTTGTATTTGACTAATTGGTTTTGCATTGATAGGCAATCATGAAAGCATCAACATGAATCAAATGTACGGATTCACGGGCGAAGTGACGGCCAAGTATACCAGTACAATGGCCGATATATTCACGCAAGTGTTTAACTGGCTTCCGCTATGCCATTGCATCAATCAGAAGATTCTCGTCATGCACGGTGGACTGTTTTCATCAGATGATGTTACCTTGGATAACATACGACGCATCGATCGAAACTGTCAGCCCCCAGAGGAGGGTCTTATGTGCGAATTGCTGTGGTCTGATCCACAGCCATGGATGGGACGCGGTCCATCTAAGCGCGGTGTGGGCATACAGTTTGGTCCAGACGTAACAGAAAACTTCTGTAAGCTCAACAACTTGGACTATATCATTCGCAGTCATGAGGTCAAAGATATGGGCTATGAGATGGCCCACAACGGTCAGTGCATAACCGTCTTCTCGGCGCCAAACTATTGGTAAGTGAAGTAACTAAACAAGCATATTCGGTCTGATTAAGAGTAATTTCTTTGCAGTGATACTATGGGCAACATGGGCGCTTTCATAACAATTACGGGTAACAATCTAACACCAAAAATACGATCATTTGAGGCTGTGGTAAGTTTTCTTATTTAGTTAAACATGTTAACTGTTTGTTAATGTTATTTTTCTTTTAGCCACATCCTGATGTAAAGCCCATGGCCTATGCCAATAGTCTAATGAACTGGCTGGCGTAGTCATAACAGCCAATTCCCTATGCATAACAATAGCTAAGCAACACTCTATACATCTAAAAGAAAACTACCAGGTCCACGCCCACGCCCACGCTTAAGTAAAAAGAAATAGCCAACAAAACAAGTCGCAAAGAAACAGTCAAACACGAATTCTAAAATGCTCCTTGGACCTTTATGCCAACAGTTTGCTTAAAATATAACTGTTTTTGGTATGTAGGGCTTGATGGCGTCTGTATAGCAATCACTTTACCACAAATTCAGCTATATTTGATACAAAACCGAACAAAAGAAAAAAAGATACAAAAAAAGATAACGAAATACTAACGTTGATTATATTTATGTGGCTTTAAAAGTCAGATGCTAAGTTGAATTGGTGCTAAGCATCTGAAAAATTCACGTAACCGAGTTTGTGCTATTAAAGAAAACTATCGAGATACGAGATACAAACCGTTAATAGTGAAAAGAATGTATTATGTTAACGCATAGCATTTAAAAATTGGCAATAATCTGCGTGCCCACAACACACAAAATAATATCCCAAAATATCTTCAATTCTACCTTTTTTCCAAAGGCTTTAAATTTTACTATATTTTTTTTATATTTACATATTTTGTTTGATCTTTAGCCTTGTTTATACATATATCAAGAGTCATTTTAATAAAAATTATGCAAGTTAGACACAAATACCTCAATAATCCATTTCAATTTTAAACACAATTTACCAAAATACTTGTACACAGTAACATGTATTAGAAGCAAATGTGTTTTGAGTTTATCCATTTGTAATGCATAAAAGAAAAGACATTTAGCATTAAAATTGTGTAATCTTAACAAAACAAAACCAAACTATTGAGCGAAATGCAGAATAGAGAGCAATTGTGTAATGATTAATGTTGACTTTTATTTTAAACAAAATCTATATTAATTGGTTCTGCTAAACTTAACCCTACTGTGCGAAAGACTTCATTAACATTGGTCCTGTAATCCTTAAGATGAGCTCGCTGCAGCAGCGTCACATACACAAATGGTCCATTGTATTCAAATAGGTTAATGAACAATTTAACTGCCAGTTCCTGCATATCTTTGGGCTGTTGTTGGGACAAATACAATGCAACAATGCTTAGTAAGTCATGCAGATGTTTGGCATCGATTTGCAAACTACATATGAATGGCCCTAAATGCTCCAATAGTTTCAACTGCAGTTTGTATTCCTGCGTTGGAGTCAATGACTTCTCCGTGCTGCTGTGTAGACTGGCTGCTTTAAGAAACTGCTTTAGCTGTGGTATCACATCGCTGAGACTTCGCTTCAGTATAAAATCCTTGGCGTGCTGGCCAAGAATGTGCAGCAAACTGAAGCAGCGGCTGAGTACCAGCGAATCCTTCTGGCGAAACTTCTCCACCAAGGGCTGCCAAAGCAGATGAACAAGAGGCAACAGCTCGTTCTCGTACGCAGCAAGAAGTGGCACACCGGTAGCTAGGCAATCCAAAGCAAGTATTTGTTGTGCCTGCTCTGTATTAGGAAGAAACTTTATGACATGACCTAAAATCTCTTTTGCCATTTCAATGTGACGCGGTAGGGAAGGTGTTTCAGTTTCCTCAGCCTCCGCTTCGGGCATATCAACATCTGGCTCCTCGGCTGGCGCATTCTCTAAATCCACAGGCACATCCTCGATCGTTGGTTTATTGAGTACATTTAGCCACGAGCTTAAAAGATTCTGTTCCTCCTCCACTTGCATGGGAATGTCGCTAATCTCCTGCGCTGTATCGCTCTGCCAGCTGGCCGCATGCCTTAGGAATGCATTGAAGACTCGCAGATACGATTGAACATTGTCGGTTTGATGCAGCTTGGTGCACTCATCACAAATAGTTTGGAAAATGCTATCCAAATGGGGCACATTTCCACGCGTGCTGTACTGCAGCACGACGGTGAGGATATCCACAGCAGCACTGGACTCCGGAGACTACAAAAGACTAGGTTGATTATTGATCAACTAGAGTGATTGTTTAGCTTCTACTAACCCGCTTTAGCAGCGTATTGAGGTGAAAGGTAATGTAGTCCGAGGAGCTCTCGATGAATTGGGAAGGTTCTGGATGCTTTAAGGCAACTTGCATGGAGAGAAAAGCAAATGTGGCTGCTTGATGTACAATTGTATTGCTGCTTGCTGGAATTAGAAAAACTGTTGAATTAGGATGTTCAAGAAGCTGTCTTGGCAACTGCATACCCAACTTAAGCAGTACCCTGTGCAAACTTCGAAATATGTGACGACCAAAAGCGTCGCCTATAAATTTAGCACAATGTCCCACAGCATCTAGAACAAGGCATGTGTGTAGCACATTGAACTGAGCATCCGAGATGCTGACGCGACTCTTCACATACTCGCTCTCATCGTCCGAATCGCAATCCTGAGTGCGCACTTCCACGGCCGATGAATATAAACCGGGCGTATGATCCTTAAACCACGACGTGGGCTGTCAAAAACAATTAATTAGTTACACCAATAAGTTGCTCAGTAAGACTACAACCTTATGAACTTTAAGCCGCCAGGCTGCATCTGGCTGTAGTGCCAAATGCCAGTGCTCATCAGCCAGTAGATGTTCCATGAGCAATTCCGCCAACATCAAGCGACTGTCGCGAGCAGTCTCCTGTTGAGCCGTTATCATAAGCGTTAGTAACAGAATAGACTCATTCATGAGCGAGCTATGTTGCTGGATGAGGTCTTGGCAAAAGTCAAAGATTAGATGATTTACGGACTGTTTAGTGCCTAATAATGCCGCAATATCATAAAGGACATTGATACAACGTTTGGAGCTTAAATACTTAAACTGACGCCAAGGCAGTTTCTGGAGCTCTATAGCCAAATCTCTAATATTGCCTTCAGCGATACCATGCAGGGAGTACTCCTCATTAAGTAGGTCCCGCGATGTTCGCTGATCAAGCGCTGTCAGCAGACACATGACAAAGACTTCCAAGTTTTTGGGCACCAGCAGAAACAGTTGTAAACTTTCTTCACTGAGATTCTGCAGGAATCCTTTAAGGAAAAGCATTTCACCAAACTGTTCGCTATCATCGACGCGATGGAGTATTCTCGGCCAGCTGTGGAGATGTGCGTCTAGTAGGAGTTCTGCATTCTCATCAAAGATTCCCGCCGAACTTGGTTGCTCTTGCAGGTGAGCAAGTGTTGCTTGACACATCTGCGCAATGGAGGATTCCTCATCACTGGACAATGCCAACACACTTTCCAGTAGATGTTTAAAGACGTGCTTCAGATTGTGAGCACAATTCCTGAGCAACAGACAACAGATTTCTGCATATGTTGAACGCACTTTAATACTATTATGGGCACGTAGTATCGTCGTCTTTTCGAAGATCGGAGCTATGTGGTGTAATGTGGCTGCTATCCACCGGGCTGAACGTAAATTAGACTGCAGATTATTTAGACGCTCATCGTTTTGCTTCAAAGTGTTGCGCTCGCTGCCAAAAATGTTTGTATTCTCTGATTTTGGGAGTTGCTCAGCTGCTGAGCTAAACAGAGATTGGAATGCATTTGCATCATAGCGTGCCATGCAGAACTCATCTGTAGTTTCTTCAAACATGACACAAATTATCCGTCCTAGGGCTGCGATGGCCATCTATAAGGAGAATTACATTTCATCAATAAGAATGATTCATGGATTCATTGCCAACTTACCGATTTTATGTATTCCCCCATCTTATCATCCCCCTTTGACACTCTAAACAGCACAGTCAAAACTTTTGGGAGGTATATGAATACAGTATTAGCCACTTGATTCCGAAGCACTACATCGCCTGCATCGGCCTCATCGTGCACGTAAAACAGAACCATAAGGCAATCCAGCGAGGCTATTACTAATTTCCTATACTTCTCCTGAGGTATAAGCTCCAATAGCGTGAGCAGAACTTGACCAATTATTATTGTGGTTTCCTCACGGTAAAATACTTCGAGGACGTCACTTGTAGAGCGTCGTAGTGCCTCCGACATGCAAAGCACTGCAGCTAGTTTAATCTCCTCCGAGAGATCGGGTCGCATTTTGGCTGCTTGAGAGTCGCGCACTTGTTGCAATGTTACCACCAGGATTGACCGTAGGCCCTTCTCATCCGACAGACGCAACTGTGAAACAATATATCGGAGGCAGTTCAGCAAGCTAGTACGCAGTTCCTGACTTTCGCTGTTTAAATATGCATTTTAAAATACTACACTCTTATTTTTATTTACATTTAACTTACCCTTTGAGTTCGTCTAGCTTGATCACAAGTGGTACCACAATTTGTACCTGAAAAATGCGGGATTGCCCAAAGTCAAATCCTTGCACTTCCTTTTCCACCTTCGCCAATGTTGACTTGCTGGGCTGATTAACGAATTCATCAATGGCTGGCCTTATGCGCATCACATAGGCCTCAAGCGATGACATATTGGCCACAAGTACACACTCCTAAATATATCAAAACAATAAACAATTGAAAGTGCGTGAATGGAAAAGAGCGGCAAGACTATTTCAAACAGCTGTTTAAACAGCTGTGGAACATTCACAAGCATTCATGTACGAAATACGTTATTTTTTCAAGTTTTTCAACACTCAACTATTTCGTTGCTGCATAATTCGTTTTATTAATACTATTTTCTCTATAATTCATTTAGTTGTAAAATTCGTGCTGAGTCTCATCCTTGCGCACACTAGTCTTGTAGCCCTTTTCAAAATCCTTGGAGCGCGCAATATAACGATTCTCACGAACGGCATGCATGCCAGCCTCCTGGCAAATTGCATTTATATCGGCATTGGAAATCTTATCTGGACGAGCTATCAGCTCTTCTAGATCCACATCCTCAGCGAGATTCATTTTGGCCGTTATGGTGGTAAAAACCAAACGCTTTTGACGACGATCTGGCAATGGGAATTCGATTTTACGATCCAAACGACCGGGACGCAACAAGGCCGGATCTAAAGTATCAGCACGATTGGTGGCCATAATCACCTTAATATTGGTTGTCTCATCAAACCCGTCCATTTGATTCAAGAGCTCCAGTAAAATGCGCTGCACCTCACGATCCGCACCGGTTTGGGCATCAAAACGCTTGGTGGCAATGGCATCGATTTCATCAATGAAGATGACCGATGGAGCATTTTGTTTAGCCAAACGGAAGAGATCACGTACCATACGCGGTCCCTCACCCAAATATTTCTGGACAAACTCTGAGCCCACAACGCGTATGAAAGCAGCAGTGGTTTGATTAGCCACAGCCTTGGCCAGCATAGTCTTACCACATCCAGGTGGCCCATAGAGAAGAACTCCACGAGGTGGGTCGATGCCTAAAGATCATCACGATTAGTAAGTATGTATGTGTAATAAAGGTTATGTGCCTACCAATCTGCTTGTACAAATGGGCGTGTGTTAGGGGCAACTCGACAGCTTCGCGAATCTCCTGTTTTTGCATATCAAGACCACCGATATCGGAGTAACTGACATCAGGTTTCTCGTCAGGTGACAGCATGGAGATGGTGCTATCGGCCTCTGGTGGCACCAAGTCCACTAAACAGTTGCTCTGCTTGTGCAAGGCTACGGAAGCTGAGGGCTTCAGCTGCTCCCTATCAATGGTGGATAGAACGCGTACGTAATAATTGGAGCCTGTAGTGGAAGCAACGATGCCAGTGTTCTCGTCAACAGCCTCTAGGAATTGGCCAATAACCAGTGGCTCAGCCTTGGCACGTTTCACCTCCTCTTGGGCATGCATATATTCCTTTTTGAGATTACGCTGTTCCTCCTTGATGTAATCTTCTTGGACCTGCAGTAATTCGAGCTGCAACTGCAATTTCTTGTAGCGAACATAATAATCAGCCTCTTCCAAACTTTGGTCAACGTTTTCTAGCAAATCTTCCTTAAAAACAACCATTTTATATTACTTTTTCAATACTTCGTGACAGAAGGGCAGAATGAGAATGACTTGAATTTTCAAATTGGACGAAGTGTTGACAAGTTTGAATAGTGATGTCAGTGTTGACAGTTGTTAACAGTTACCACGTATAATGTTATCGATAAGTGTCACGAGCCACGCACAGCTGTTAGCGTAGTCTGTTATGGTTTTTTGTTCGTGTTGGTTTACTTATTCTTGTTATGCTAAACGTGGAACGATTCTATTTTTAAATCAATTTTCAATTTTATTTTGGAATTGTAAATTCTGTTCCAAAGCAAATAGACACACGCTGTACGCCAAATCAATTTTGAAAATCGTGGCAATGCTTGACAATTGAATACATACGAAAATACGAGCAAACAGTGTAAACGCCGGCTGTGTTTATAATTTAGTGATAAAAAAATACGTCACCTGTGGAATATATAGATATATGTGCATTTACCAAAAACCGTAGCATTAGCTGGCTCAAAAAAATGATGACAATTATGTAATATGCCAATTTTATATATCTAAAAATCGGCTAATTTGTGTTTGTTCAAACAACTGCTACAAAATGGATACTCTAGTTTTCCTCACGGCTGCAGCTCACCTCGTCTATACGCCCTTCACCAAAGTCGAGGAGAGCTTTAATTTGCAGGCTATGCATGATATATTGTACCTAAGGGACAACTTTACAGCCTACGATCATCATGAGTATCCGGGCGTGGTGCCACGCACATTTATTGGCCCACTAATTGTTTCCATGGTGTCCGCTCCATTTGTGCTGCTCTTCGAGACGCTGAGCATCAATAAATTCTGGGCACAATATGTAGGTAAAATACACGAACTGCTCTATGTTTAAACACCTTTCATTTCACACATTTAATTCTTTAACAGTGCGCCTTGTTCTTGCTGCTGCGATCTCAATTTCTTGGAACAATCTGCGACAAGCTGTGACCAAGATATTTGGTGTAGAGGTGCGTCTCTGGTTTACGGCCATAACCATCACACAGTTTCATTTCATTTTTTACATGACACGCCCACTACCAAACATCTTTGCCCTGCCCCTAGGTATGTTTAAAATAATCTATGACCAGTTTTTCTGATTTTAACTATCCATTTGCTTGCAGTGCTTTATGCCATCGCCTGTTGGATGCGTGGTCAATACAAGCCCTTCATCATCTGCTCGGGCATATCCATAATTGTTTTTCGCTCAGAGTTGGCACTGTTTCTGGGCTTGTTGCTTGCTTTGGACTTGCTGCAACAGAAATTGTCCATTGATTGGTATTGTTGTGACTTAAATTCTGCCTGATTTCTATTTAATTTTTAATCTTTTGTCCCACAGTTTGCTGAAGATTGCGGTGCCTGCTGGTGTGGGCATATTGGTGGCTACTGTCTTGGTGGACTCATTCTTCTGGCGCCGTCTGCTTTGGCCTGAGGGAGAAGTGTTGTGGTACAATACTATACTTAATAAGAGCTCCAATTGGGGCACATCCCCATTCTTGTGGTACTTTTATTCAGCGCTGCCTCGTGCCATGGGCGTGTCCTTAGCATTTGTGCCAATTGGCATTTACTTTGAACATCGCATACGTCCCTTGGCTCTGGCGGCGCTAGGATTTGTACTGCTCTACTCACTGCTGCCGCACAAGGAGCTGCGTTTCATCATATACGTGTTTCCAGTGCTCAACATTGCCGCAGCCTGTGCCTGTCAACGCATGTAAGTAGATGTCTTTTGAGATTGGTAGGGTTAGTACATGATTATCTTTTTTAGGTGGTTAAACAGCGCCAAGTCCGCTTGGCACAGCTTTCTGGCACTAATTTCTGCCTCACATCTGCTGCTCAATGTGCTTATTACGATATTTTTGCTCGTTGTGTCGGGCACAAATTATCCGGGCGGTGCTGCGCTTTCACGTCTGCATCGTTTGGAAGCAAGTAATCCAAATGTTTCGGTGCACATAGCCAACTTGGCAGCCCAGAGCGGCGTTTCGCGTTTCATGGAGATTCACAGTGATTGGACCTACAGCAAGGATGAGTCAATGAACTATACTCAAGCAGAGATTGCAAGATATACTCATCTGTTGGTAGAAGCAAAGAACAAGCACAACACTGAGCTGTGGAATACATTGCAGAATGATTTTGAGACTATGGAATTCGTGGATTGTTTCAACAGCATTGGCATCCAGTACAACTCATTATTCCCAGTGCGCATCAAGACAAAACCTTGCATTGGGATACTAAAAAGGATTGCTAAGGATCTGCCCAAAGAAAAGAAGTTGCCAAAGGAAAAGAAAGTAAAGGAGAAAACTAAACGTAAAAAGGAAAAAACTAAGGCAGATATTGAGCCTACCATGGAGGCTGCAACCAAAGAAGATGAATCCACGCAAACATCAAATTCAGACGATTTGAACGAAGTTTCGGAACAACTCTCGAGTGTGGAGCCACAAATGCTGGATATTGAGCTCGATGATGATGATGGTTTAGTAAACACTGTGGAGGAATTCTCAATGGAACACCACGTGCCAGATCCAGTTGAAGTAGCCAAAGAAATTAACTTCCAGGAACTGCGTAATCTTGCACTAGAGCAAACTAATCGTAAATCTCGAGCTGTAACTAAGTTGAAACTGCGAAAAATCATCGAGCAGCACTACAGAGCAAAAGGTCGACATATCGAAAACGATTCTGCTGAGCAGCCAAAGCCTGTTGCACCACGTACTGGAATGCGTCAATCAGTCAAATCCATAATCAAGCAGGAGAAGATTAAAGAGATGATCGAACAGATAGCTACAATGGATTTGACACGCATGTGCGATTTGGAAAAGACATCGACAAAGGACTGTTTAAAGCAAGTTATTGACAAAATCGATGATGATAGCATTAAAGTATAATCACAAATCGATGGATTAATTGAGATTGTTATTAAGAAAGTTGTTGTCGGATTCTGCTAATGCAATGGTTTATTAGTACTAAATGCTGCTGTGTATAGAACATGCACGAAGTGTAAAGCTATATTGATAGTGTAAAGCCCATTTAACGATTTGAAATTGTATTAAATGTCGTTTTGCAATCAGTGTCAAGTATTTTCATAAAATTTTAGGCTATTATGAAGCCGGCAAATAACCAGAAATCGAGTACTAGCCCGATGGCTGAGAGAACAAGTGTTGAAGTGTATAGAATACTGTCCATGCCACCACCCTTGAGGAACACGGGTTTATCATTGTCCGCCTGGAATGTCTGTTGCAACTTTGCCATTTTCGGGGTCAGTTTTCCAGGTCCGGAGTCGCCTTTTTGACCTAACGCATTAAGAGACGTCTGAAACGAGCGGGATACCACAAGCATGGGAGCTATTGCGCCCCATTTACCAATGTCGCACAAAATGGGCTATAAAAACACAAACGCAAGTTATTAAAATATATAAATATATTTTGCTTTCAATTTCACTTACACGAAATTTAGAAATAATAATTCTTTGCATTTTGCAAACAAATTATTGACTATACTCAGAAGCGAAAGATGTTGGAATGAACGAATGAAATATATGTAGAGCTTTCTATCGGCAACTGTGTGATGTTTAAAAACATAACTGCTACGGTTTTTAAAATCTGTTATGGTTTAAAGTAACGTATATCTTTGTTAAAAAGTTATCGAAACTTCGATAATCGAAAAATGTTTGCTTTCTGCTAATGGTAATAACATTTTAAAAGTATGTTAAGCTTTGATTTGCCGATAACAGTCTATCGCTGTTTTTAACATATTGGAAACATGTTAAGTTCTTAAAAGCCGCCTATAACAAACATTGTTTTAATTTCACAAGTCATATTTCGTTAGTGCATTTTATAAACAATGTCGTTGGCTAAATATTTAAATCGCTCAGTAAGCAAAGCCAGCACAGAGACACTTAAGAAATGCTGCACGCTAAAGCCCATAGATCCTGAGTACAATGCCATTCCATTGAAGAATGGTGAGAACATTGTTGGTCGCTGCAAGGAAACTGGAATTCGTGACTCACGCTGCTCCAAGAGACAACTCCAGCTACTGGTGGACGCAAAGCATGCAAAAATACAATTAAAGGTGGTGGGCATGAACCCTTGTGGAGTAAATGGCGTTATGGTCATGCAGCACACAGAATGCGAGCTGCAACACGGAGACCTCTTGGAAGTGGTCTACGGTCGCCACAAATACGAAGTGATCTTTAACAAGGCAGCTTCAAATAACCGAAATGACTCCATTGATATTCCAATGGATATTGAGGGACTAGAACCCACGACAGGGGAAAGATGGAACTCAGCTGGCAATGGAATGTTGGTGATTTACACGAGCGCGGGAGTAAAGTCATCCAGTAAAATTGCTGGCTACGATATGGATGGCACTATTATAACGACTAAATCTGGCAATATATTACCCAAAACTACAACTGACTGGCAAATCATCTATCCGGAGGTAGCTGAGAAACTACAGCGCCTGCACAAGGATGGATTTAAGATCTGCTTCTTCACGAATCAAGCAGGCATTGCCCGTGGCTATGTGGATCTGGACGAATTCAAATTGAAAGTGAAAAATATAGTGGCAAAACTAAAGGTTCCAGTGCAGGTATTCATAGCTATAGGCAGCGGTTACTTTCGCAAGCCATTACCCGGCATGTGGGAGCACCTAAAGGAAGTTATGAACGAGAATGTGCACATAAAGATGGAACGTAGTTTCTTTGTGGGCGATGCAGCGGGCAGACCGGAGAGCGGTAAGGGAGTCACAAAGAAACGCAAGGATCATTCCCTGGCAGATCGTCATTTTGCTGCCAACATCGGCGTTTCCTTCTACACGCCCGAAGTCCACTTTCTGGGTAGACGCGAGGAGGAATGGAACAAACCAGAATTTGAACCCAGCACTGTACACGCTGGAGCAGAACAACCCATGTTTGAGCCAGACGATGTGGAGTTCGATGCAGATACATGTGAAATGATTATAGTCGTCGGTCTGCCAGGATCGGGAAAGAGTCACTTCTGTGCCGACGTACTAGGAGCGAAGGGCTATAAAGTCGCCAATGCCGACACCTTGGGCAGCATACAAGCATGTCTTACACTCTGTCAGCGCGCTCTGAGTGCAGGTCAGTCCTGTGTGGTGGACAATACAAATGTGGATCCGGCTCAACGTAAGAAGTATATATCTCTTGCGGCGGGAATGAATGTTTCATGTCGTTGCTTTGTGATGAATACTCCACACATTCAGGCGAAACATAATATAGCTTTTAGGGAACTACAGGACCTAAAGGTCAAGCCAATCAGTGATTTGGTCTACAATACGATCAAGAAAAGGTATCAAGCACCGACATTAGACGAAGGATTTGTCTCAATTCACAGAGTTAATTTTAAGCCAAAGTTTTCCAATGAAAAGGATGAGAAGCTTTATAAAATGTATTTACTGGAGAAGTAATCTTTAGTCTAAGGTGAATATTCGCTTGGCGATATCATCGATAAGCCAATCCATGGAACTCAATAGTTTCTCTCCTGTTACGGCGCTTACTCCCGCTACCAACCAGTGATGTGTTGTGATGTCATCCAAGCTTAATATCTGTAAACCACAAATTGTTAATAAATTTTAATCTTAGTACTTAAAATCGACTTACCTCTTTGATTTCATTTGAGTTTAAAGCGCCGGGCAAATCCTGTTTGTTGCACAGCACTAGTAATGTGGCACCTGCTAGACGCTCTTCCTGCAATAAGACCTGTAGTTCCTGCTTGCAGCTCTCCAGACGCATGCGGTCTGCACTGTCTACAACCCAGACGAGTCCATCGGTGCACTCGAAGTAGTTACGCCAATAGGAGCGCAGCGACTTCTGGCCGCCCACGTCCCACATGTTTAGCGTATAACCTTTGTGCTCCAGAGTCTTGATATTAAAGCCCAGCGTGGGTGAGATTTCGTCAATGCGCTCGCCATTAAAACGCTTCAGAATCGTGGTTTTACCTGCATTGTCCAGGCCACTAGAACCAGAGTCAAAAGTATGAATCACGAATGCTCAGAGATGGACCAATAAGTAAATTCTCACTTACAGCAGGAGTATACGCATCTCCTTTTCCTTCTGGCGCATCTTTTTCAATACTGTTAGGAATCCCATTGTGTAATTTAACTAATTGTTGCTTAAATATTATTTGTAATTAAATCTAAAGTCACCAGCTGCGGCAAATACAAAACAAAATAATAATGTTTGTTGTTGTGAGTGCCGCCAACGAACACATGTGAATGGCATAAATATTAAGAGTTGTATTTTTGTAAAACAAGGTGGCATCTCTGTTCTCCATAGACGTCAAACAGCTGTCATAACTTGGGGCCCGTGAATTTTCGCATCAGCTCACTGAACCATTTGCATTTCAGCGACTAAAAATAAATTATATTTAACAAAATGATGAACTTGTCCAGAGTAAGTTGATCAACTGGAGTCGCTTGGCTTCTGTGGTTGCAAGCATGCAAATCATGGCCATGCAATTCGCCTGGAAGCCAACAATTCGAAATCAATTACGTAAGTTGGCTGGAGTGGACCAAACTAACCGCACATTTTTTGTTTAATATTTCCATAGGCTGTTGTGCGCAGTTTCGCTACTGCAAGCACTCGTCGTGCCACTGCAACCAGCAAGGATCAGATCGAGAAGGGTTACTTTGAAATCCGCAAGGTTCAGGAGCACTTCCAGAAGAAAGATGGCAAGCCCGTCTTCTTGAAGGGATCCGCTGTCGATAATGTGCTGTACCGCATTACCATGGCGCTCGCTCTCGTCGGCATTGGTGGCATGGGCAAGCTCTTCTGGGAGCTCAGTGTGCCCAAGAAGGAGGAATAGGTGGCATCAGCAGTATAGTCTAATCCCTAAGCTAAGCCATTACCAGCTCCCCAGCAAACCCAAAATTGCAGCGTAGTTTGCTTATATTTCCCTGCTTTGACTTGATTGTGTGAGTAGATAAACCCCCTGATAATACTGGGAATTATAAGTAATTATTGGTATTTCCTTTGCAGAGCTGAACCCACAAAAAACCTTGAATGTTGCTTGTGTTAAAATATATATATGACTAAGTTTAATGTGTATCTGAACATTCGCAAAAGCATTTCAAACGTGGAAATATAAGAACTTGGCTGTAAAGTTATAAGATAAAAAACGCGTCTTTCTCTCAATTTGCGGCGGAATCAAAGGAATCGAGTGGTTGATCAGGTCATACGACACATGGTCGCTTATTTTTCAAAATAAATTTGCCGAATATTTTGACACACACACACACAAGTAGAGGGAAATAAATAAATTGCATTGACATTAAATAAACAAAACAGCCACAAGTTTGCCGGGAAGATTGGAGGATGTGGACGTGGTGAGGAAAGAGTTCGTTTTATAAATCAAAGGGCGGCAACTCGACGCGTTGCCTTTGGCATGGAAATGTATTTTAAATCGAGCGAATCATGCTGCGCTTTAACACACACAGCACACACACATACGCTGGCACAAGTGTGTGAGTGATCCCAAGTGTATGTGTGTTTATTAATAACTAAAGAAAAGAACAGGAAAATAGCAGAGAAGTGCAGCGAAATGTGCAATTTAAGGCGTTTTCATTAGTTATTTCTCCATAAACACTTAAATAAAATTAAAGCATTTGAAACAGGAAAAAAGAAAGGAAAGAAAACCATAATATAGCCATTTTAATTTTAAGAGTTTTCCGTGCAATTCACACATACTTTCGCCTTGTTTTTGTATCTCAGTGTGTGTGTGTGTGTGCAGAAGAACAACAATTTTGCTATTTCATTTGCAGTTACGGACCATTTACACTTTTGGATGTGCACGCGAAGCGCATAAAATGAACACGAGTTTACCGTTAACATATTCCACAGCATCTGCATGTGTGCGAGTGTGTGTGTGTGTGTAGGTGGCTAAGTACTTGGAAGATGAACTAAATCCCAACATTTTCAATTCCATTCCCGATTTAGAGTACATTGTAAAATTCTTTTCCCTGAATTTGCTTGATTGCTAACGAAAAATCATCTAATTTACAGACATGTTTGTGCATGCCCATACACACACATTTCTTTTTTCGTTAATTAATTAAATGCAGAGAGCCATGAGAAAGAAATTATGTGCACTTGTCGCAAACTTATTATATTTCATAGACTGTGAAAAATGTTATACGGCCGTACTACCAATAGCAATTCCAATTATGGCTTTGGTCTACTGTCTACTATCAGTGCAACTCCGTCGGTCGTTCCACACGAGTGCCCACTGTGTGGCACCACAATAATAACTCAAAATGCATAGAAGATGCGAAACTAAATGTTTTTCCCCCTTTTTACTTAAGACGTTGCCAAAAAGGAAAATAAAAGCAAACAAAAGGAAAAGAAGAGAACGAAGAAGAAGTAGCGTGTAGAATCAAGAATCGAAAAATGTGTTTCATTAAATTTTATTTATAGTCAGCAATTTTATGCATTTAAAGCGCGTCTATCAGCGGCAGCATCAACAGCAGCATCTGAAACTGAATCTGAAACTGAGCATCGCCATGCGGAAACGACGCCGACGCCATATTGAAATTAACTGTGGCGCGCTTTGGGCAAAGGGTTGAGTGAGAGCGGCAAAGAGTGAGTGTTAGAGATGGGTAAGCGATAACAATGATCGATAACAGTAACACTCGTTACTAGCAGCAAAAAACCATTTAAAATACTTAAGTTAAAATAAAACATGGCTAGAAATCCAAGTAAAAAAGTTTTCTTAAATTAAATTAATTTTTTGACTTTATATAATTTATTTTATAAATAAGAAAGTCTTAACTCAAGACTTTTATTTTGTAAACAAATCTTGAAATTTATTTTATCATCTAAGTCTTGAACAAATATTGTTTTATTTATACTTATAATTAAATTTAGAAAAAACTTTCACCTTTGTCAACGTACAATTTGCTTTTGCTTTGTGTTTACTGCGGCATAGATAAATTTTGTAGTGTTTTTATTTTTGTGAACCAACTAAAATATGGCAAACGGCATGCGCTCAGATCCAGGCGCAGACCCTGTAGCTGTGCCAGTCCAAGACCCAGACCCAGGCCATTGGCAGTGCTCTGCAAGCGTTGTCGCATCAGCCGCAGCAGCCGCAACCACAAATCAGAATGTCGTTGAAGCATTCAAGTGCAACCGGCGTGAAGCGAACTCGCTGCTGCTGTGCCTCTGTCTCCGTCGTCGTCACCGTCCCCTTCTTCACCTTTCTGCCGATCCACCTCGGATTTGCGGCAAATCTCGACAACTCTCAGATGAACAGCCGCTGAGTGAGCAACGTCAACGTTTCGTCTTTGTCAGAGTGCTCCCAAAAGAAGTAGGAAAGGAGGAGACGTACGAGGTTGAGGAAGAGCAGTAGTAGGAGGAACCGTAGGTTAACTCCAGTGTTAAACCTTCAAACAAAAATTCATGTTTCGATCTGTCTAGGCACGTCGCAGCACGTCCAAAACCCCGAAACCCGTTTGGCCTATTAACACATCGATTACAACTCAACTTTTTTTTGTTGTTGTTGGTTTTGAATTTCTGGGTGGTCTTGAACGACGCTTTTAGTTAAAATTTTGATTTATTTGAGCTTCAATTAGTCGTTGTACAAATCTGTTTATTTATTTGCTTTTAATTATTGTTTGAAACCACAAAGCCGTGCCACTGCTCACTGCCACAGGTTAGAGGGCGATACAATCCCCAAAACAAAATTCGACTCAAACTGAAGAAGGTTTTTAATTAACACCAGCACAATAATTTACGAAATACATTAATGGAACTTTAAGTGATTTTTCAAATAAATTTGCATTTGTCAAGCGGTTGAAGTACCGCTGGAGAAGGACAGGACATTTGCAGTGACCATGGAGCATACCATCGTTATAACTGTTACAAATTAAAGATGCAACACTAATTTGATTCATGTTGATGCTTTAATCTAATCATCACAACATACTTAAGACCATAATTTCTTAGTTTTATCGTTGGGGGGTGGGAGCGGAGCTCATACATGATTGAATTTGGGGATTGTGTTATGATCAACACAAAACAAAAACAAAAACAGATACTACACGGACATGGTTGCCGGAAAACGTAAACTCTGAAAAAATATTGAAATGCATATTTGAAATTTATAAACCATAACGCTACACAGCCATAGAATGGATGTGGTGGAGGGGGTGAGAGCAAGGAATGGGGAGCTGGCAACTACAACAAATTCAAAATGGGCGTGAAAGATGCGCTTCCCATTTCCCGCTACTTCGACATGAGATAAAGAAGATGTGTTATTTTCATTTTTCGCGCTCTGAAACTGAAACCATCGAGAAGTAGAAACATGTGTCCAAAAAAAACCAAAGTCCAAATCCGTATCTTTTCACACAAACGCCGCTGTGTAGTCCACTTACTACCGCGCAATATTACAGGGTTGTTAGCAGTGCGAACCGCTTGGATCAGGTGACAGTTGCGGTGCGTTGCCTCTCAAGTGAGCCGCTTCAGGTTAAGTCCAATAATTCATCGTCAACTGGAGTTGCGCTGAGCCGTTTTATGTTAGCGTTCAGGTTCCCGTACCCAACCAGGACACCCAACACTCAAGTGCCTGGCTACAAAGGTCGCTAACTACTAACAACATAATCATCGTGATCAGCTTGTTCCATTCCAAATTTGGGTCTCGAGCCGTACCTTAAGTGGGCGGCGGCTCAGCGTAGACAATTCGACGCTTCCGTCCAAGAGTTTACACCCTTTTTTGGTCATGTTATGTCACTCGATTCTGCTCCGAATGTGTCAATTTTGCCCACTTTACGATATTTGAAGCCGCTCTCTCTCTCCTTCTCGATTCCCATTCCCATTTCAGATCGGCAGATCAGCAGATCTCACTATATTGCCTCTGTCACGGAATGCGACTTTTGTTTTCTTAAGTGTCGAGCATATTTTGTCGCTTGTGTTATTTTTGTTGGTTGTTGAATAACACTAAAATAAAATAAGACACAGATTGTGGAGAGTGGAGAGGAAGGAAAAAACACATAATATTCATTTGTTATGCTTGTCATTTGTCGCTGCTGTCGGCTACTTCAAAGCATTTCATTCAATTTGTTAAACGCAGATAATTTGCTCTCTCCATCGTCATCTCTATCCCGATCTCCATCTGGATTGGCGTCCAAAGTTTCGAGTTGTGGGGCTTTGACTTTTCGCATATGTTTTATTATTGTCATTTCTGTATGTACATCTGTTTATATAAGACAAAATGTGCCTTCAGTAATACATTTGGTTAAGCAATTGTTTGAAAAAATTAATAAAAAGTTAAAAAGTAAAAAAAGTAAAATCGGGTGAATTTTTAATATTTTTAAATAATTCTAACATTAATAGTTCGTTAATTTATACACACACAAATTGTTTAGAAAGTAGTCAAGTCTTAAAAAATTGTTCTACCCCTAAAATTGTTTAAAAACAAAATATTTAACAATTAATAAATCTTAATAAATTTTATGAACTCAAAATTTTTTTTTTTGTCTATAATATAAATAATATAATATAAATATAAAAGTAATATAAATTTTTTATAAATTATTTAAAAAATGTATTTAAAATGAGTGTAATTTTTAAATTACAACTTAATCAATTGAATTAAAAAATACGATGATTATAAAATATTCTTTACCAAAGTAATATTATCAATAAATTATACTTAGGTTGGGTATGTAAATAAATATATTTATATAAAGGATAATTAATTTCAAATAAATAAGAAAAACTAATTCGGTTAGTTAAAAGGTTCAAACAATGTTTATCATAAGGAATTTAAGAAATTTCGAATTATAAAGCATTTTGAATCAAAAAATTCTAGTTGGAGGCGCAATCAAACGAATCACAAGAGAAACGATCACAATGGCGAACGTCAGAACGAGTACGAGAGAGAGCGAGAGAGAGAGTAACGAGTTGGAATCCGAATTCGCAACAAACAAAAAAAGGTATACGCAGGCAGGTAGGAGGCCATAGCAAGCTCAAGGAGGTGTGTCCAACTGGCTGTGAGAGTGTGTGTGTGTGAGTGTAGTGCACACTAAAGCAAGTTGGCCGCTCACTCACACATACACGCGTAGGCGAACGAATTGATTGACTGGCAAATATGTGGGCAAGTGTGTGTGTGTGTGTAAATGTAATAGAGCGACGTGAGACGAGAGTCGTTCTAATGAGCGAACGACAACAAAAATTGGCAGCAAGCATTAAATGACGAAATTAAATATTAGTGACAATCATATGAAGACAACAAAATTTCTTATAATTAACTCTAACCATGCGAATCGCAACGGCTCGACGAGATTCGAAATGCGGCATCTCAGCAACGCCACCAGCAGCAGCAGTTGCAGCAGCAGCATTAGCTGCAGTGGAACCATGCCCTCAACAGCCGCGGTTGTAGGAAATAGGGATTTGGCCCTGTGCCGCTTTATTAGCCAACAACGATCGCTCAAATGATACGATTTTGTTAATGAAGCAAAAATAGATGCAAATGCATTGACAAACTAGGCGGTCTACAACGGCCACGCCCTCGATCACAGCTAGTAGTGTCGCTGGTGTGCGAGTGTGTGTGTGTTTGATACTAAAAAGTCATGACATCGCTCGGGCATACTGCGGAACGCTACGGATACGCTTACTTGCTTCAGATTGGCCATTCAAGCATTCAAAAATTAACTCCGCCCGGTTGCGTATGGTTAGTCAGAGTCACAAGAGCAGACTACTCGTGCGCAGCTGAGATACGAACCCAAAAGATATACACATACGCATGCACACGCACACATGTCAGCACTATTCGTTGTCGGTGCACAGGAGCGGAGTGCGAGGAACTTGAATGTTGTGGGCGGTAAAAAATTTAAGATTGAGCAAACTGATTGTGAATTATACAAGAAATTGAAGTTTACAACAAAATACATTTTTTATATATTTTATTATAATATTAAATATTAATATATAGACAATTTAATAGACTATTTTTTTATGTAAATATAAATTTAGTTCTTTGCCCGTTTTTTCCTCAATTATGCGTAATTTGTGATCTTAAATAATAATCTTCTACTAACATATACAATTGGGCGCCCCCTTAACCGAATGCGCTCCTGTGCGTTTGAAGACATTCTTCATTTTTGTTATTTTGCCAGCCAACTACAAAACACGCACACCAACACACAGCAACAACGCCATTAAAACCAACAAATACAAAGCGATCGCCGCCCTCCGTGTGTAAGTGTGCAGTATGAATGCGAATGGAAAGAGAAAACACATAAACATGCGCACACATACACACACATACACAGACAAACTCATGCGCTACCCGAGCAGCCGAGAGCGAGATGGAGCAAGAGAATGAGTGAGAGAGCAAGCGAGTGAGCGAGATCTTTGGATGCTGCGTCGCAGTCGCTGCTGTATCGTTCGCTTTTGGCTGTTGGTGCTTTTCGCATGCGGCTGCGGATTGATGAATACAAGCGACCGTTAGTCTCAGCAGACACGGGTGACGAACAACAACAAGTTGGAGCTGTGCTGTGCTGTGCTTTGCTTACTGTAAATGTGAATTGTGGCAGTGAAACAAATCACGGATCACGGATCAGTAACAGAAAGCAACGGGTAATTGGATTTTTATGCGGAATTGCAAGTGACAAGAATTTTGTTTTTAATCTTTGTGCGTGTCTATGCGTAAATGCGTGCGTCTGATCAATAACCGGGCAACGCGAGGCGGTAAAATACCACACACAGAAATCAGGTGTGAAAAGTGCGTGATAATTTCCGAACAAAAGTTACCCAAAAAAATAAAAATAAATTAAATATAGTATATATAAATATAAAAAAAAAATGTGCTAATCAATTTCCAGTTGTGGTTCAACAACTCATAGGAAGTATCGTATATCCAAAACTACAAATAGTGCTATTAGTACTACTCCAATCAATATTCAAATTCAAATCCAATCAGGCAATCCAACTGGCGTCGCGCCGGCACCAAATGCCCATCAATTTGTACAAATTTCATGCCTTAATTGAAACTAACAATACAGCCAAGTGCGAATAAGTACTTAACGGCTAACCACCCACGTCTCCCCGTAAAGACCCCCTCCAAACCCATTACAATTAAAGAATCGCTAAGAAGGCACAAGCGTGAGCAGAGAAAGTATTCCAAGTGCCAGATTGACGGCAGAGTTGAGCGCAAACAGCTACAATTGTGGATTTCTTCAGTCTGGAAATGGACCCAGGTAAAGCGCTTACTTAACATAAATAACATAAGTAAATTATTATATCAGTATATGGCTAATAACGTTGGGGCTTAACTGCCGACGGCACTTGAAGTGTTTTAACAACACACTCAATTGTTGAGTGGGGAAATTTGAGTAAAAAGAAAGACAAAGATAAAGTGTTCCGGCAGATCCATGCTCACATCCTGGTAGCCAAAAGAAAATACACCTGACTTTTGTTGTCGCAATCCGTTCGAATGTAAACAAACAGTGTTACTACCACTACTACTGCTGGCACTACTGTGTACTTCGTGCCCAGGTCCAAAAAAACACTTTTCGTGTTTACCTTTGATTTTCGTTTCAAAAAGATGAGCAGAGACGCCGACGCTGCTAACGTCGCCGTCGCTGTCGCCGTTGCCGTCGCTTGCTGCCTTCTGCGCATGAGCGACAGCCTCTCGGTAGCAATGACACTTGTTTACTTACCATGGAGATGGCCGACTCCGTCTCTGACTCCGTCTTTGTAGCTCTGTTCGTTGGCGACGTTGCCATTGCCTCTAATTTAACTAATGATCGTTGTAATGTTTGTGGTCTGTGCCGATGTTTGTCGTGCGGTCTTCACTTTTCTCGCCAAGTGTCCATGTCTCTGTTTGTACCCCCCTCTCATCCCCATCATAACAAATAGAAACCTTTACATCATTGGCCAAAAATATTGAAGATTTGTTTTATTGACACACATCGATCCACAATTAACCACATGCGCAATCTTCAAAATCAACATATTTTTCATGTTTTTTCTGTTGGCATGCGTTGTAAGTCAATGGTAATTAACTAAGTGCTTGATATAAATATTATGTAAGAAACAAATGTCTTCACTGTAGTGAATAAATAATTACTTCATATCGGTTAAAACATTAAGACATGGAATAAATGGATTCGAAGAAATCAAATGATATTTTAGGGAATGGTGATGCTCCTTTAAAATCATTTAATTCTTTGACTTATTAGTTTATTTAGATAGAAGTAACTGGGATATTAAACTTTAATTATGTTTAAAATACTTTAATTTTTTATTAATTCAAATTAAATCAAGTCGGGTACTCATACAATTCAGTACAATTCTCATTACAAGTTGCTTAAAATATTATACTGGCTTAAATTATTTAAGATTTGTTTGCTCGTTAATTTTCTGTTAACAACTAATTCAAGATTTCTAAAAATTTAATCCAAAACTTAGAATTCTAAGCTTTTATTAAAGTACAATTTTAATTACTGAAATCAAAGCTTAAACTTTGTACTCCCTGTTTATTTAAAAATGTTGTAAATCAGAGTTCCAGGCAAGTTCTAGTTACTTCACAAATACGACAACATTTTACCGATCGAACAGCTTCATTAGTCTACGACCAGTCTCTGTCTCACTTTATAGCTCTTCTAACCTCTCCGCTGCCCACGTAACCCACGTAGCGGCAGTTCTTTGGCATTCAAAGCTAGAAAAGCCAGCGATCGATCGGTCCATTAATGAGTTGCTTTCGATGTTTTGACATATTGTTTGTACGTCGAGCTTTGTTTGCCAAACTCCAGACGCTCCATAGGCAGACATAGGGCAGTGGAGTGGGGGCAGAAAGGGCAGTCGTGGAGCCAGTGGCTTTGGAGATGCAGAAATGCGTGACTAACGGCCACCGGTAGCCATCTACTTCGGTGGCTAAACATGGAAAACAAAAAGCACAGAGCGAGATGCTAAAATCACAGAAATGGGCAGTAAAACAAAAGGCAATGAGAGAGGCAGAGGGAGAAGTGCAAGAGGAAGAGGTAGAAGAAGAGGAAACGGTGCAGGAAGAGGTGGAGAATGAGCAAGACCAAGAGCAAGTCCAAGTCAAAGACGGTCGGTCACAAATGCAGGCAAACACTTGAGAGACGAAAAAGTCGCGTCAATGTGTGCACGCCTTAATGGATGAGTATACACACACACGCACACAGGGGCACACACATACACTCATGTGCTGCTAGTGTACACATGAATTCAGGAGCAAAGATTGCAACTCAAACGGAGACTGGAATTGAGACGGAAACTCGCAGTGTGGTCAGAGCATCATAAAAACTTCTGTTAACCGTAGCGCACCCTTTCCCCTTCCACAGCTTCTGGGATCTACTCCCTTCCCCCTAACACTCCTACACCCTACCACTGCTCTTAAATTTCCTGATTGTGCTCAAGTTTTGGCCAACGCTTCGCTGACTTGATTATGCGGCGACGACGACTTTAATTAAAATCACTTTCATTATTTTTTTTAAATTAAATTTTTTTTCTCATACTGCGTGAATTCCTCATGATGGCCGCCCACTTGGAGCCAACGCAGTCAAAGGATTTGGCTGACATGTGGCAACTACAAGTGCAAGTGCAACATGAGCATACCATGAGCAGCGCCCGCTGCAGCGCCCTCTGCTGCTCATTAACATAAAATTTAATGATTTTCTAATCACCGACAAAAGGCACGTGTTTAACTATTCCCTTCTTAGTTTGGTAATTAATGCGAGTTCATTAATTTGTGTTGAGGAAACCACAGCAAACATCTGGGGAGCACTTTTGACATGAACTAAAGTCTAGACTTAACCCTAATCCCAGCCAGCATTCCCCAAGGGCTGCACTCGGCTGAACTTCCAACTTCAAACTCTGAACTGTGACCGGATCTCAGTGCTCTCAGTGCTCCTTGAGGAACAGAAGAAACACATGTAGTGAAATCTATAGAAAATTTATGCTTGTCAGCGGGCATAGCTCGAATGCCAATGTGGATGGTTGTTTGTGGTTGTGGTTCTGCTACATTGGTTATGATTGGTCGGATCTTGGGCTTGATCTATGCGCAGCATTTGTAGATTTCAATGAATTTCGGCAAAACGCCTTGCTCGCATTGTCCGCATTCTTAGTACGCGTAATTGAAGTCACCGCTGCATGTCTTTGGGCGCGCCCCTTTTTACATGCGCCGGCAACGGGAACGGATGGGGAGACAACGGGGTACTTCAGGGGTACCCCTGGGGTACTAGGGACACCAGACACTGTCATATTTCTCTAGTGGAACTCTGTGAGTTTTGGCTTGGCGACGCCTGCCGTGATTTATGGACCCATTCATTTCTGTTGACAGACAATGTTGTTGACGCTGAAGGAATCTATTTAGTTTTATGTACTTTTGATATCCACAGAGGGAAGAAAGGGGCCTCCGTGCCCCCAAACGTCGAGTTCAGTCAAAGTAATGAGCTTAATTTATAATTTAAAGTACTTGCTGTGGTTCCAAATGAAGTCAATCTTTGAGATAGGAATATGTGTTGCTATTTATTTTAAAAGTATCTGATCCAATTTAAAGCTACTGTCCAGCTCGTAAGACTGACTTAAAGCTAGATTATATTAGCTACTTTAATAAATTAATTAAACTGATAAAAAAGACTGTTTTATCAAAAGATTCTTACATACAAATTTGAGCTAAATTTGTAGCTAAAAATAAATGAAGAAATTAAACTTGAATAAAAAATTTATCAGCAAATATAATAGAATCTACTTTATGCAAATTAAAGTATATTTGGGTTTTATGATTTAAGTATAAGAACTTAAGTTAAGTATTTCAAGTATTTGTAGCATAGAGACAGTTTAGATCTAATTTTTTGCTAGAAGTTTTAAAATTGGCATAACTTCCCCATAACTTTTCTACTTTCTTTTGTAACTTAAACTCCCTTTGGAGTACAAAGTAGCGTATTATGAGAATATATGACAGAAATTACAGTTCGGTCGTTTGTAAAGTAAACAGATGATGATTTTGCACTCTCTTAGACTTCTTTTCTTGTTGTAATACTGCCTGATAACGTTGGAAATTGAACTTTTGCTGATTAAATGGAAATAATATTGCCACAGTTCAAAAGGCACACACACATGCAGACCATACATATATAATATATTGGTATATATAGCGAATGGACAGTCTGCATGGCATTTGCTTCCTTCTTCTTGGCTTGACTTGGTGACTTTTTTGCTGGCTTTTTTTTTTGCTTGTTAAATTCACTGATAAATAAATGCGATTGTGCGGCAAATTGTGCAACGCTCCGAATGCGAAATTGTTGACAAGCTCTTTGAGTAAAACACTAAGTATAATATATACTAAATACATTTTAAAAAGTATTGAAAATTATACTTGTCGCTATTTGGATACCAAAAGATCATGAAGGAGGCAGCTAACGCTGCGTATGCGTAATGTGCCTCAGTAGAATTCAACTGAGTTGTTAAATTAATTTTTGCTGCATTTTTGCAAAGGCAAATCAACAAGAAAGTCATGCAATCGTACATAGCATTAAATGGGTAAGCCAGGCAGCTAAATACTCTGTAGTTACTCTAAGACTAAGTGCGGAAATTCTGAACTTAATAAACAATATACACTCATTTATTTTTAAGGGGTATTCAGATTTTCTTCTTCCTTAAATCTGGCAGCGACAAACATAGTGTCAATCAAATTCTTGGGTTGCCACAGGGTACAGTGGTACATCGCCAGCGTGGCTGCCAAGAGTCAAAGATTTATGGCATCGTCACAGCCATGTTGCAGCTTGTAGTTTTTCAAAAAAACAAACAGAAAACGAAAGGAAATTTAATTTGGCATGCTTTCTTTGCGGTCTCCAACAGTTTTTTGTAGCCATTGGCTTTGAGGCGAGACTATAAAATAATAATACAGATAATGTCCTCAATATTTAAAAAGGAAGACGCCATTTCATGCCAAATTTATATTCAATTTCTGACAATTTCTGAAAATATTCCCCGAGTGAGACGGAATGACTGCGTGAGAGGGAAAAAATCAGCAATATGTCATTCGGCCATTTTATTAATCATTTTATTTGCATTTTACTAGCATTTAATTTAATTGAAAGTTGCCATTTTGCCAGCTATTGTTGAACTATAATTAAAAACAATTCGCAACATTTTAATTACAAGTATAAAAGTAATTTGTATCGAACGCTTCGTTTGAAGTGGAAACGTGTTAAATGACATTTCGCCAATTCATCAATTTATCAAATTCCTTTATATATTTTCTTTCTTTATCTTATTTAATTTAATTCGTTGTTCTATTGTTGTGCCTGTTTGGGGTCGCTGAATTCCGATTTGCTGATTAAATGCCTATTGCCCATTATAATTCCGAGTCGTATAAAATACAAAGTATTTTTTTATGTGCTCAGTAATATTATGTGAAAAGTGGCTTATCAGCTGGCCAAATGTCCAGTTGTCTGTAAAATTTGTTCAATTTCAATTATGCATGAAATTAGTTTATTGCCTTTTGACATTTCAAATCTGTCGACAAACATTTCAAAAACTCATAATTTATTTAAATGTTTTATGTGGAAAATACTGCAAAATATAGTCAGTTCAATGGATTCGCCAGTGGGACATGAGATTAGGCATTGCTTATCAGTGGGCAAAGTGGTTTTAGGCTCATAAGATACCCTGCAAGTACACCTTACAAGTAGTCAAAGGTTTAAAAATTGAGTAGATTGGGCATAAATATATACTTGGTAACAGATTTATTAAATAAAGCTAAGTTAATAAAAATTTGGCTGTGTCTTATACCTAAGTTATACCCAGTTATTTAACTACAAGGTATTTTTAAGTTTACTTAGAACGCACATTTTAATATTTCGTTTTTTTACTGATATAAAATAGTCACTAAAATGATTATCGCTAATGTCAATTTTTTATATATAAATACTATATATATATATATTTGTCGATCGAGCGCGTCCATTTTGTTTAGCAATATGGTATGATTATTTTTAATTAGTTCTAGTTAGTTAACGTTTGTTAATTGCTCCTATAATTGGATTTGCATGCTTCACTTAAGTTTTTGGGTGAACTTTTAACGATTTTTTAAAATCGTTTATATAATTACACACACACTCGCACACACACCCACTTCAAATGCGGCATGCATTTTTCAGTTTCCATTTCAGTTTGAGCACTTTAATTTAATTGCCAAAAGGAATCTGTGAGTTGCGGTTTTTTGTCAAAGCGAAAGTTTTTGCATAATTCCAAGAAAGCGAAAAATCGCGATATCATAAAATCCATTTAGCTTCCAACTACTCCCAGTAGCTACTGTTGAGCGATTGTTTGACTGTAATTTGTTTATCGTCCATCGAAGCGAGCGGCTACTGTAGCACAATGACACTCCATTGTATTCGTCAATTTCCCAGAATTTATGATTTATAATTTCGCTTTATAGACAATTTTAATTGAGCTTTTTATGGCTTGTGCTCTGTATGCTTTATGCTGTATGTGGTATGCTCTAAAAATGTTAGGGTATTCACCGAACAGGGTTACCATACTCATTCGGGCGTGACCAGGCTCAAAAAAGTGTTGAATTTCAAGGCAAACAAAACCATTTGTAAGCCATTTGTACACGAACATGGCTAATAATGCAGCTACCGTCGGTGACTTCCGCTCGAAGCAGAAATAGATGACTTAGGACCCGCAGCAGGATCACTCTGCTAACCCGCAGCCTTCGTATACCAAATACGAAAATCCATGTGCAAATATTGATAAGGGCACAACTTGAACTGGGTTTCGTCTTGTCCCTGAAAATAAAATCGATTTTTATGATTTTTTAAGCTGTTTACACTCGAGCTCTTCACATTTTGTAGCTGTTTGCATTTCATTAACAGAAGCTGCGACTGCGGATAGCTACTTGGCTGCCAAGTCAGTGTGTTTGCCTTGATTAGCTGAGTGACTAGTGGAAATGCCAGGATATGGATACTCATTAGAGACAAAAGTAGCTAAAGTAAAGGCCCAAAACTGGGCGACAAACGTATTAAAGAGCTCAGACATCACTGTAAACATGGTGAACATTTTAAGAGTCTGAGACTTCGAGTCCGTCTGAAGCCCAAGCCCATTTTGTGCGTTAACCTAAAATTAAATAAACAATAATACTTGTACAATTTACAAGATAGCCGTACATGCATTTATTCTGAAGATGTATGCATGTTGTTGGTAGTTGGTAGTTGGCTCTCTAGATTCGAAGGTTTCCCAAATGCAAACAAACACGCAAAATAAACCCAACGGCGACGGAGCAAACACTTCAAACCTGCAACTGAGCGGGGAGTATGGAGAAGAGGAGCTGGGAGAGAGGAGAGGAGTGCTGAGATGACCAGCGGTCAATAGTGCGCTCTGTGATCGTAACCGACGCGATGCTTGAATTTGAATCCTCAACGGCGGTGGCATGTTTGCACCTTTAATAAGACCAACAACGTCAGACACAAATCGAAAATACCGACGGTAGTGCAGGGTACGACATCCCAAAGAACATTCGTATGTAGTATTACTACAACTACTACTATATGGTATTCTCCTCTGATCTTAAGTAGTGTTTACTTTCCGCACGCCCATTGCAATAGAATCTTTAAATAAGCATTTACTTTGTTTTCACTTCTCGATTGTTTTATGTTTTTCTTGTCTTTTAACAAGATCATCACATATTTAACAGATCAATGTTAAATCTGACCTTCGATTTTTTATACCGTCAGTAAGTTAGTGAAAATAATAAATAGTTTGGTCCATTTTCTATATTGATTTCTTGACTCATCGAAGGGGTAAAAACTGCAGGAATTTAATTGTTGCGCTAATTGCAAAAATACGTGACTAATTTGACTGGAGACTTTGGCTCTGGTTCCCAATCTGAACTGTAACGAGGGCCGGATATGCAAATAGTTATAGCTGCTGAACATAAATCTGAAGTCTACTTAAAAAGAGCATGATTTAAGACCAAGTTGACTAATGTATTAAACTGGTTGGGGAAAAAAGATTATATTATATCGAAAGATATATATGTTAATGGCAATATCACAAGGAAACCTTAAGAACAATATATCATTCGGAACTCCTATATTACTACACTTAAATCTACTAAGGTATTGCAAATGTTTTCCTAAAGTTCATTTTGCAAACCTTAAAAATTGATGTTAAATTCCCCATTGTTGTTGCTTTATTTTTCAGTAAAAATAATTGTTTAGTTACATAGCTCATAAAGTTTACAATTACTCGGATTAGTTAGTACACTGCGTTTGTTATCAGAAGTACACTATATCATAACTAAGTACCATCTTCAAATGGTCAACTTTGTCAACCATTAATCTTCCATAATTGCCCAAAATTGATGTGATGCGTATTTGAAAACCCATTAAAATGACGCAGCAAACATTGATCTTAAGTCCAAAACCGAAAAAAAAACAGTAAAATAGACAGCAAAGCCAATGAAAGAATGAAAACCAGAAGCATCATTCATTGGGTAAGACAACTGAAAACTGAAAATATATAGTAAATTTCTGTGGAGACAAATTTATGAACGTTTAGCGCAAAAGTCAAGCACTTGAAGATAATGTTGTTGAGTAGAGCAACAAATTGCGGCTATCACTGAAAATGCCACAAATGCCAAAGACAAAAAAAAAAACGACAGAAAAAAGTAAACAAGGGAAAGGGGGAAACATTCAAACATTTGTCGAATGTGTGATGTTTTTTTCACTCACAGGAAAATACCATATACCATACACTATATATTGTATGGCTCCTGTGTGGCTCCGGTTCTCCCTTTGTAACTCAATTCGAAAATAATTAACGATCGCAAGATTACAAATGTCAAACATAATGTCAAGTTGGCCTGACTTCGTATCACATTCTGCTGTCACTGGGAAAAATGCCGTTGGGCGATGCCACAGGCAAAATGTTCAAAGACGACTGATTCACAGATACAGCTACCAAAGACAAAAAAATAAAATGAAAAGAAAAGGAAAAACCACCGAGTCTCTTGCTGAATGGAAGCTAAATCTCAGACCCAGCAGCGGTACTCGATCCAGACACAGACCAGAGCCAGACGGCAGGCAATGCGTGTGGGTCCACGTTGAGCGCCAGCCGATTTGTTGTGACTTATGTCAAAACAATTGTGTGTCCGTATATCCGATCCACTGCTGAAGAGAGCGTTACAAGGGGGCTTTGGGGGCTTGAGAATAATTACCTGACGGTTTGCTGGCGATCTTTAGTCTACTAAGGACAACACTTGATTGTACTTTTATTATAGCAAGAAGTTTCTTTTGAATTAGTATTTTAATCATAACTGAAAATAGATGATATTAAAAATATATTAGTGATTAAAAAGATTGTAAAATTTCAGCTTAAATTAAATGAAATAAAATTCTTTAGTGTCTAAAACTTTTTTAAAAATAGTTTGACCAAAAATAA
Source organism: Drosophila nigrodunni (assembly GCA_020829145.1). Lineage (NCBI taxonomy): Eukaryota > Metazoa > Arthropoda > Insecta > Diptera > Drosophilidae > Drosophila > Drosophila nigrodunni. Next base: position 15,853,332 of record JACVCZ010000001.1, read on the forward strand.
TTACAACTTTATTAAAACTTTAGTTTGTTTTGTAAAATGCCAACACCAAAAATCAAATCATATTTAAACTATAGGCTCTACCTTCAAAGAGGTGGGAGAACTGTTTTTCTTTGATTCGTATACAAAATCCCATTTGATAGCTTAGTTATAAACTTAAAGTTAGGAAAGTTAGTTAATATTTCTTGCAGTCAGAAGTGGAAATACTTAAACGGTTTATGGGAAAGTTAAGTGTGCATTTAGCCTTAGGCAGGAGGAACTGGTGGTACGGCAGCTCCATTAGCAGCCGGTGCAGGGGCAGGACTGGGAGCAGCAGTGGGAGCCGCGGTTGGAGCAGGAGTTGGCGCAGGGGAGTGGGAACAGTTGAAGCTCCATTTCCATTTCCGTTTGGCGGTGCTGCGCCGTCTGTGCCATTCCGCTGACCCTGACTGACGACAACAGTGCAGTTGCGGCAAAGCACTTGAAGTTAAAGCAAAGATCAGATTATTTTCGATAAGTTAAATAGATCTCAAGCTTACGATATTCCTCAGACTCGGAGTCATCATAGTCGAACAGACTCGAAATCCAATCGTACAGATCGTTGCTCTGCAAAAGGGTTAAAGTTTAGTTAAACTATAGTGCCCCAAAAAGTTTATAAGCACTACCGATCTGGCAACACGCTTCTCGGCAGGACTCGCCAGCGTTGCCGGATAGCTAAAAGCTGAGCTAAGACACAGAAAAGCAACGAGTTTACTTCCAATAGACATGTTGATTATGAATGACAAACGGGAGGCCTGAGACACTAGCTTATATAGTAGCTATAACCAGACTATATGTATATAGTATTCAAATAGTTTACACACTACTCGTATGTAAATAATTGTTGTCTTTACGAGCCTCGAAACAATTAGAATTATGCAGGCATTTCGGCACGAGCGGGAGATACCCAGACGCAGTTGGAGATGGAGCTGGAGATTCTCAATGGCAGTCAAGTCGTAGTGTTGTTGGCCACTCGCCGCCAGATGGGGTTGTATTTATGCAGCTGCACGTAGCGCTTGACCCATTTGCCCATTTGGCTATTTTACTACAATATTTTGCTATGCGAACTGAACTGAACTGAGAAATGATCGAAGTGCAATTGACAAATGCGCAAATGCATAACGCGTAAAGTACATGAAATTCGATGATGCAGTGCCTGCAACAAGTGTCCAGTTGGCTTTTCAATACTTTGCATCGGTAATCGGTAATTTGAGTACTTGTAGTCGTACTCACACTCGTTCTCCTTCTAACTTCAATTATGAATGAACAATTGAGGTCGATACACTTGTGTTTTTTCTGCCTTTTGGATTTGGATTCTTGTGGTCTTTGTTTGGTTTCTTCCTGCTTTCTTGCACTTGCTGCTTGCCACATGCAGCATGCCACATCGAACTTGCAGCTTGGCGCGTGTAACTCGGCAGCCCTATTGTGATTTTTATGGCGCTGTTTGGAGCACTATTTCTTTCTCTGACCCTTGTACGTGTTCTTAGTTAAAGTTGTTGTTATTACTTGTTATTGTTGCCATTGTATTGTTGTTGTTGTTGTTGCTGTGAAACATGATGCTAACTACATGCTTCTAAATTAGACGACGGCAATCGGCGCAGATGTGCAAATTTCCCAAAGTGACTGTAATGAAACGAGGGGAGCATTGAGGTGCAGGTGATTCAATCAATATGCTGCGTTACACAAAGGGAGAAACAGGCTGAAAATAATAAATTTATTTAATAAATATATCAGCAAATAATCAAGAAAGTTATGGGGAAAACTTTGTTTTCTTTTGGTTTAAAGTTCCTTAATTTCGCAAGTTTATCTTGGTCTTAAGCTAAACATTAAGCTCACACTTGGTAATACGCAAGTTTTAATATCATAACTTAAACTTTTTCAACAACATAAGTTGTAGATCGGAGTGGCTTTAAAACGATCCTAAGACAATTACCTGAATATTGATTAACTTTGTTGGTTGCAGATTAAAAACTGAAAGACTTTTAACAGCTACTGTGTATAGTTAAGAACTGTTTTAATCATACCTAACTAGGTAAATAAGAAATGTTTTTAGTAACCAAATATTTGTTGGCCTTAAGACAGCTGATGACTGGGACAATTCTGTGTAATCAGTGCGTCAACAGCCAAAATGCATTTCCGCACGTTCGCCGCATTTAAGTAGCTTTTTTCTATGCCATAATCTTCAGCAAGATACACACTCCCACACACACACACACCTACACACATCCGCAGTTCTCGGAAGCAAAGTGTAGCGGTTTTCAGCTGAACTAAAGATCCATAGAACTAACCCGAACCGCTCCCGGAGTGCTCCTACAGTGCGAAGCGTAGCTAATTAGACGCAAATGTGACTTTCTCATTTCCCGCTCCTCGGCATTGTGCTTTGTAGTTGTTGTTGTTGTTTCTAACACTGGAAAAAGCACGGGATTCCGAATTGAATCGCAGTAGCAAAGAATATTTTTAAACTTAGTAAAGGAAACTTTCTTTAAGTACAAATATTTTAATTTGAAATATACATTTTAGTACAAGTTATTTCTCTCAGTGTATTCTCTGCTCTCTTACTCAAATCGTCATCTCGCTCTTCTCCCTCCATTGCAGAGTCGCAGTGTCCGCAGTACGGCGAAGTGAATCAGCTGGGCGGCGTCTTTGTGAACGGTCGTCCGCTGCCGAACGCGACCCGAATGCGCATCGTGGAGCTGGCCCGACTGGGCATACGACCCTGTGACATCTCGCGGCAGTTGCGAGTGAGTCATGGCTGTGTATCCAAGATATTGGCGCGCTACCATGAGACGGGCTCTATACTGCCGGGTGCCATTGGTGGGTCTAAGCCGCGGGTCACCACACCGAAGGTGGTCAACTACATACGTGAGCTGAAGCAACGGGATCCGGGCATCTTTGCCTGGGAGATACGGGATCGTCTGCTCAGCGAGGGCATCTGCGACAAGACAAATGTGCCCAGTGTGAGTTCCATCTCCAGAATACTGCGTAATAAGTTGGGCAGCATTGGGCATCATCACAGTGGTGGCAGTGGAGGAGCTGCAGCGCTGGGCATGAGCAGCAATGGCAGCTCCACCGGCGCTGGTAGCAACAACAACAACAACAATGTCAGCGTGAACAATGCCGCACAACATACAGCACACTCCGCCCACCAGCATCACTATCATCACCAGCACACAGCAGCCGCAGTGGCGGCCAGTGCCCATCATGCACATGCCCACGCTCACGCACATCTCTACAATTCCATCTATCAGCCGTACACGGCAGCCGCGGCGTACAGCATGAAGGCCGTCTCCTGTGGCAGCCCCTCTCCGCCCCAGGGCGGACAGACACATCAGTTGAGAGGCGTGGCAGCCGCCCACTGGCCATCATCGCACTCCGTGACCGACATTCTGGCCCATCATCAGGCCGTTGCCCTCCGTGCCAGTTGTCAGGGCAATACAGTCTCTCCGCTGCCCATGACCCCCTCACCGGTGGCTGCAGCAACTGGTGGTCAGCCGCTGCTCGACTGTGAAGGGGGCGCGGCACAGCAGTCACCGTACAACTACTACATGTACTTTCAAAACGGTAGCATGCATCATCATCATCATCATGGTGGCATGATGACCGCCGGAGCAACGGGATTATGAGCTAGCCAGGCAACCAGCTCGACCAGTTAGTCATTGGTTTAAGTGGAACTAGTTGCGAACTAGTTCGAATTGTGAAGGGTTTAACTACGTTATGCATAAATACATAAATATATACCTAGATATAAACATATTTGACTATTCTAAGTCTAAGGGTTACTCTAAAGTCCATCGTGGTACACAAATGTAATTTTAGTGTGAGATTTTAATGGATCTCATATAAAAATCCGATCAATATACTAGATAGACACATGGGGCCTTAGTAGCACTGCCAGGACCTGAGAAACTCCAAGTCCTGGCTCTGTTTTTAACGAATTTTATTTATGTAATTTTGGAGATTTTTCTTAAGTGTTTCTCACGTTTTATTGCCAACATTTGATTGTAAAAAAAAATAAATATAATAATTAATAATAAATCAAGTATTGAGTTGTGTTATAAACAGATTTATTATATAAAAAAATAAAATACACAAACACATACGAGTATGTTTAACTAGGTTCTTGTTCTCATAACTATTTTGTACATTATGCTCTTTAAGTAAATGCTAGTTGACTAATCTATGCCATAATTCTAAATTTATGAAAAATAAAATTTGTTTTTTTAGCAATACATTAAAGCCAAAATTGTTGTAATAACTGTGCGGTAAATTCAGGGGCTGACAAGATACAGTCTCGTTTCAAGGTGGTATCTACCCCTAACTTGACTTAAAAATAAAGAAACAGATCATATTAAATTTGCATGTCAACTTTAAAGTTTATACAGTTATATAAGCTTTCAGGATGCTCCTTACGGACAACACTCGCCCTCCTGTGGATCCTTTTTAACCCAGCCAAAAAAAAAATAACCGAATCCCAGGCCAAGGACCACAGCCAAACAGAGCCAATAGTTGAATGTCATGAAGATCAACATAAGCAAATAGGAAATGACGATCTGCAGCAGGTTCAACAGGGATTGAATAATGTGTGCTGATCCAAAGATGCGTTCCCAGTAAGTCTTCTCCCGAACTTCGGCCAGATGTGTCTCCGAATTGTTCTCATTACTCTTGTGTCGTAGTGCCTGCGCCATAAGTTCAGCCTCCTTGCGAGCCTCTTTTCGCATCAGATGCTCTCGGAAGAACTTCAACAACTCGTAGAGAAATGAAACTACGAAGATGGCAATGGCGGAGAGCACAAATTCGGTAACGGTTGCTGCTACCCAGCCACGCCATAAAATCCTCTCACAGTGGCCCGCATGGAACTGTTGAGCGAAAAAGAGATAGGTATGCATAATGAGAGACTAGTTATACAGGGTCACACAGGTAAATGAGATAAGCAAGTTTGTAATTGCATTAGACACTTGAACGAAGCACCCGCTATATGTGTTTGTATGTTACTCAATATCAAATTCATTAGCAAGTGTCGGAGCGGAGAGAGCGTGAGAGCGAAGAATGATAAGGAGAGCGAACCTGTGCGCAGAGGCGTAAGAGATGTACACATACACACGCATACACACTCACTGTGTATACGCTCTGAATGGAATCACACAGATCAAAATGTTTTCAGAGCGAAATAAAATTAAATGAAATCTCTGCTTCTGCTTTAGTGCTTTAGCATATTCCAAATTTCCAAATTTCGCTGAGAATAAAAAGCTCCCACTGCAGTTCTATTATGAAACTTACCACCATAATCATTGGGCAAGATTTGGCGGCATCGGCATCAGTGCCATGATCGTGATCGTGGTCCATTGTCATCAAATCCATTTTAATATTTGTATACTGATTTAATCACAAACTAAAATACTCGTTGGCTGTGATAACCACTCAATAACCTGCTTAACTGTTGAGAGCAAGGCGACGACTGCTTGGGAAAAACGAGCGAGTGTTGTTTTTTAAAGAAAAAACCAGACACTAATCCCGTCAAGCTGAGGGCCGAGTGCTTATCTCTGAGAAATGTGTGTTATCAGCGCACAGTGAGTGCAAGCAACAGTGATATCAACAGCGCGATATCAGAGAGAACGGTGTCAACATCTTTTTATTAAATTCTAACAGGTAGCTCGGAGAGCGATATTTAAAGGCGGGAAGGGTGCAGTATAGATCTGGACCTTTAGATATGAGTGCAAAATATGGCCTATTTAGTAATTAGCAGATGCGTATTACGTGTATCCGGTTGTCACCTATTCAGCACAAGCCAATTAATTAAATAAATTTTCATCATCGAATACCCTGTAGACATGTTCATGATTATTTAGGGTATAATAAATATTAGCTTATATACAAATTTGTCGCAAAATCATTACAAGAAAATTATTATATTTAAACAATTTTTACTGATTAGAGTTTAAAATGAGCTGATCTCATTTTATAATAACTGCTCTTAAATTTATAGAGAAATATTTTGAAATCAGTTATACCTTATGACATAAAAATCACTTAAGCTTAAAATCAATTTAATGCATTTAACCGATTTTTATCATAGTGACTAGTCAATTTATAAAATTCACATAAATTAAACAATCATCCAACTTTATACCTGTATTTGTTAGTTAGGTCAAGAAACTTTGATATCTATAATAAACATTCGCTATAAATATTTTCTATTATTTTTTACATATCATTCATTAATATTTCTAGACTCTTTAACTATTTCGATACAAAAATCATTATTGCATTTGACTATTCGCTGCTGTAGAATAATTTATAATTTTAGCTAAAGTTCAACTAAACTTAAAAGCGACAATTTATATTGTGGCAATTAAGATTATTGGCCATTGATCTTCAACGTGTTGGCACTTATGTTTTGTATTTTTTGTTTCTTTTTATTTATTGTTTGGTATGCCGTCTCTTAACCACATATAGTCGTAAGTATATACATTCATATAGACATATTTAAGTAGAGCTCGTGCGATAGCAACCGTCTTGTACTGAATTTGCAGTTTGTCTGCTTAAGGCCCATTTGGCTTTTGCTCGATCGTGTTTCTAACTGGTAAGGTCTACCCGCTTTTAGATTGATGGCCGTGTGCAAAAACTCTACGGCCGTGTGCAAAAGTTACGGCCATTCTTTGTGGCCGTGTGCAGACTTCGAATGATTGGTAACGTGTGCAAAAAATCGTAGTTAACTAAGTTGGCCAACTCGAAATGGTTTGGTAATTGGATTTTAGTTGTGATTAAAGCTTTTAGCTAATTACTCTCCCGCTAACCATTTAGCAAAGTTTTTAGATCATCATGCAAGTTATACAGGGACTGGTACAATATTATATTTGCCTAAATTTATAAAGGTGTAATTTATAGAAAGCCTTTATTATCTTTAAAAATAGTTTATAATTATGAAATAGTTAGCTGAACAGTAATTCCATAACTGACTATTTTAAATTGGCTTACCACTTTTTTTCTATGGTAATGCTTTTTTTACTGGCATGGTAACGCTTACGTCCTATTCAAAACTTTATTTGGCGCCCGTGCCTACGGCTTTCAAAGCATCATAAAACTGTGAAGTGAAACGGTGAAAATAATTATGAAAAAACATTCAAATCGAAAATTGTCTGAATAGGACATAAATCTGAACACTTTGCCGGTAATAAATTGATTTATAATACATTTTAAATTAAAACAAATTAAATACTATCAATATTAAGCAATAGGTAACTGCTGCCAAATCTGGTACAATTGTACCATTTTTGTACCCAAAACTTATTCGTTTTAAATCGATTCTAGATTTGTAATCGATGTATCGCGACTTTGATGTACCATCGATGTATCGATGTTGGAATCGATTCTAATTCCAGCACTAACGATTCTTGCCATTTTTGTACGAATAACAGTTGTTCTGTAATAGTAAATCCAATTGCTTAGTTCGATGTGTAGTGTATTCCAATAAGAAACGTAACGCGTCACTTGACAGAGTATAAAAATGTTTGCGTTACGACATTTACGGCTACAGGGCAGAGTCAAAATGCAGTTGCCATTCATAACAGCAGCAACAGCAACAACAGCGGGAAAACACATGCCAGCTGTGCCGGCTCGTGTGTTAATTGGGATGCACACACACACACATACGCATACAAATAAGCCTATGCAGGTAATCGACCATCGAAGGCAACGGCTGTTAATGCTCGAACAGCACATGGCACATTGGAGACAACACCAAAGAACCACGACCACGTTGCCCTCAGATGAGCTGAGTAAACCGCCCCAGAAATCTTCGCTTCTACAGGAATTGAAAGTGGCAACAAAACCTTACGTTCAACTAATGCGTATGGATCGGCCAATTGGCACGTACCTGCTCTTCTGGCCATGCGGCTGGAGTATCGCACTGAGTGCCGATGCCGGCTGCTGGCCAGACTTTACCATGTTGGGTCTATTTGCCACCGGTGCTTTGATTATGCGAGGTGCTGGCTGCACCATTAATGATTTGTGGGACCGGGACATAGACGCCAAGGTAGAGCGAACTCGCATGCGTCCACTTGCCTCCGGACAGATCTCTCAGCTAGATGCCATTGTCTTTCTGTCAGCACAACTCAGTCTGGGTTTGCTGGTGCTCGTGCAGCTCAATTGGCAATCCATACTGCTGGGAGCCAGCTCTTTGGGTCTGGTTATCACATATCCACTGATGAAACGGGTTACCTACTGGCCACAACTGGTGCTTGGCATGTGCTTCAACTGGGGCGCTTTGCTGGGCTGGTGTGCTACGCAGGGCAGTGTCAACTTGGATGCCTGCCTGCCACTGTACCTGTCCGGTGTGTGCTGGACCATTGTGTATGATACCATCTATGCCCACCAGGACAAACTGGATGATTTGCAAATTGGCGTCAAGTCAACAGCACTTCGTTTCGGTGAGAACACCAAGGTGTGGTTATCCGGATTTACGGCTGCAATGCTGACGGGTCTCTCGGCCGCTGGCTACGCCTGTGACCAGACACTGCCCTACTATGCTGCAGTTAGCATTGTGGGCGCTCACTTAGTACAACAAGTAAGTAGACTTGAATTTTAATAGTTACCTTTATTAAACCATCTTAAATCCTTTTCAGATTTACTCCCTGAACATAGACAACCCGAGTGACTGTGCCAAGAAATTCTTTTCAAATCACCAGGTGGGCTTTATTCTGTTCCTGGGCATCGTGCTGGGCACGTTGCTCAAGTCGGAAGATACGAAAACCCAGCGTAAATCCTCAACGACACCATCGACAGTGACCTCCGCTTATGTACCACTACCCCAATCCAAACCAGATGTAATTAGTTGAAGTTCGTCAAATTAGTTAGCCACATTAAGTTTAAATTAATCATAATTTGCGCTTTTCTTTCGCATTAGACCAAAGTCTGTAGTTAGCTAGCTTTTATGTGTATATGGAATTAATTTTTAACTATTTCTTAGCGCATTCAATGGGTGTTATAAGTAAAAGTACATTGTTAAAATCAATGAATGCAAAAACGGGTTCAGTAAAGTTGAAATCTTCGGACTTAATGACCCGCAAACTTTTATAAAAAAAAAAAAAAAAAAACAAAACCGGTTTCTGTATTAAAACTAATTGTTATTTATTATTACATATACAGATTATGGTGTATAGAATGATGGATACTCTTTCTATTTAGTATTTAATTCATTTTTGTTGCAGTTTTTGGCTACTGTTAGGTGAAAAGTTGATTATAATTTTACAACATAGCGTGTAAAAAAAGAAACTAAATTATTGTTGATGAAGTTTAAATCAAATCCGCCACATTCATGGGCATCTCGTCGATTTGCGTTGAATAATATTGCTCAATATCGCGGAGAATGCGAATATCATCGGACTTGACAAAGTTAATGGCCACACCTTTGCGGCCAAAACGACCCGAGCGACCAATGCGGTGAATGTACAGCTCACGATTGTTTGGCAAGTCATAGTTGATGACCAGCGAGACTTGCTGGACATCAATACCACGCGCCCAGACATCAGTGGTGATGAGGACTCGGGATTGGCCAGCACGGAACTCCTTCATGATCTCGTCACGTTCCTTTTGGGGCATGTCGCCGTGCATGGAGCTCACGGTAAAGTTTGCCTCACGCATTTTCTCAGTCAACCAGTCCACCTTGCGCTTGGTGTTGCAGAAGATGACAGCCTGTGTGATGGTCAGAGTGTCGTAGAGATCGCAAAGTGTATCGAATTTCCATTCCTCACGCTCGACGGCCACGAAGAACTGTTTAATGCCCTCCAGCGTCAACTCATCACTATAATGAATCATAGTTTAAGCAAAAGAATCAAATTATTGTGATTGTCTGCTTACCGTTTGACCAAAATTCGAATGGGATCTGTCATGAATTTGGATGTCATTTCCAATATTTCGTGGGGCAGCGTGGCGGAGATGAGAACCACTTGTGTTGCTGGCGGCAGATAGCGATAAACATCATAGATTTGTTCCTTGAAGCCCTTGTTCAACATCTCATCAGCCTCGTCGAGCACCAGCATTTTGATGGCTCTGTAAATAATACAAAGAATATAAGATCCTCTGTGGAAATGGTGTTTCATGTAATGCTTTACCTTGTGCGCAGTACACGCCGTTTGATCATGTCGAAAACACGGCCAGGTGTGCCACTAACAATGTGCTGGCCGTAGTCCAGCTTGCGTATATCCTCACCCAGATTTGTGCCACCAATGCACACATGACACTGTACATTCATCATGTCACCAAGCGCTAGTATAACCTTTTGAATTTGTACCGCCAACTCGCGTGTGGGCGACAGGCACAGCACTTGTGTTTCACGCAGCGTTGTGTCCAGACTCTGCAGTATGGAAATGGAGAAAGTGGCTGTTTTACCTGTGCCGGACTGTGCTTGGGCGATGACATCGCGTCCCTTTACAATTGGCTTAATGCTGCGCTGCTGTATAGCCGAGGGTTTTTCGAATCCTATATGCAACGACCAGGTACATTAGGTTACAAGATTTACACATATTAATTCCAGAAAACTCTTACCGTACGCGTAGATGCCGCGTAGCAGTTCCTCCTTGAGGTTCATGGCATTGAACGTGGGTATCACCTCGACATCTTCGCTCGTTTCGAACTCCACGTTGGACAGATCCTCGGCCTGTGCGTTTTTTCGTGCCATTTTGTGGTTTTTACAGTATTTAGACAACAATAATATTTATTTTAGCGACCAGTGAGAACGTTTCCAATATTTTTTCATCAACTTTCATGCGGCTTGGGGATGGAAAAGTGATAACCAAACTTATCGATATGAAGGCGTCGATATATCGATACATAGCGAGAGTTGCCAGCTTGCTTCGTTACTTTATGTGCTGCCATCTGGGGTGATAAAAAGAGTGGCAACACTACGTGGCGCGAAAATAAACATTTTGAATTGATAAAATATATAAACTTCTTTATTATTGTAGGAAATAAGTAAATTGAATTATTTTTTGTAAGGTAGTGTGTTAAGAATCCATCGCAGTGATTTAACATCTTTCTTCCTTAGTCTCTTGATTTTCTTATAGGCTTCCTGCACAGCGTCAATTCGGTCCTTGGCTTCACGGGCTGCACTGGCAGCCTGCTCGGCAATGCACTCGGTTCGCTCAAGATCATCCTTTGCTTTTTCCAGACAGCTCCTCATACCGTTTATACGCTGTTGCGATTCTGACAGAATTAATTGCATGGTTCTCATATTGCTATCAATGCCAGTGCCAATATCTCCCATCTTCACTAGGTTTGCATCGATATCGTCATACAGGCACTGAAATTGTTCCAAAATCTGCTCTATTTGTGTGGTTATCCGATCAATTATTTCAATATTAGATTGACTGTGACTTGAAGCATCTTTGATTTCCTCCACCGCCGCATCGGTATCATTCTTTGTCATCAGCAACTGTTCAAGCAAAAGTCTCTTTCCCCTTAACGCTGACTCTGCAGCACAAGCCGCTTGCTCGGCTTTCTGGGCCATCTGCTCCATGACGCGTCTGCTGGCTTCTACACTGGCACACGGCTGAGCATCCTTGGCTGCGTTTGCCTCCGCCGCAGCTTTTGAAGCCATGTTCGTAGACTCCAGGTTGATTTTGCAGAAGGACATGTTCTTGGCCTCGAGGGTGTCCGGTTTGGCATGCTTGGAATTTTGTGAGAACTTGCGGGGATTGCCAATGACCATCGATACGATGCTCACCATAAATATTAACGCCAAGAGCTCGGAACGCATTGGGAATTTGTCATCTTACATTAAAATCCAAGCTCAGTTGTCGTCGTTATAGAATTCGTATTGTTAGCACTGAGGAATCGATCCAAAATATTCAGAAAAGTGTTACCAATCTGAAAATGAAGCATGAAAAATTCTTAATGCTGCTGATGCTGCTAATAACAACTTATGCCTCCAAATTGGGTGAGGTAAGTCAGATAAACTGAATGAAACTAAATTAATTTTAATTAATTACAGGAGACTGAAAGATCGATGGCTGCGTCTAATCCGACTCTGGAGGAAGACTGCGAGTCAACGGATCACACCAACATGAAGGAGAACTGCAATATCAAAATGACCTCCAGTTCCAAGCACAGAGCCTCGAGTATTGCCATCAAAGCAGCTCAGGAGGCCAAAGCCGCATCCGATGCGCAGCTTCCTGCGGCGGAGAATGCAGCTCATCAGGTGATTATACAGCTGGCTGAGAAGGCACTGGCGGCGGCAAAAGCTGCCGAAGCTGCGCTCGCTGGAAAGCAACAGATTCTGGAGCAGCTGGAGACAGAGGTGCGGGAGGGCGAACTGGTGGTGCAGGAAGAGGCCACATCGCTGCAGAGCTCACAGTCGAACTGCAATGCGGCAGCTCAGGCGTCCAAGCAGGCGGGCGTACAGCTCAAGACGCTAACAGAAGCCGTCAAGAATGCTCAGGCAAATGTGCAGAATTCAGATCTAGCTGCGAATGGAGCACAGCAGGAATTGGCGGAGAAGCAGCAGCTTGTGGAGGCGGCCAAGAAGCGTGTGGAGTTGCTTCTGCGACAATTGGATATGGCCAAAGCGGATTTCAAGAACACCAAGAAAGCAGCAGAGCACGCCGCTTGTGCCGCTCAAGAAGCCAAGCAGCGGGCAACTCGGGAGCGCCGCAAGGCCGAAATACGCGCCAAACTGCGACACTATCGCAAGCAAAAGTAGTTTGTCTTCGTTTTTTTGTAGTTTTGTTAATTGTTGGTTAATTTAGCCAAATTAAATTTATTTTAAGTTCGTCACTTGCTAGTCTGACTGTCCGTCTGTATGAACAAAATGTGCTCAGAGACTATAAGAGCTAGAATTTTTTGCTTTCTTGTTTTATTAGTCAGTTCTTAGTTGAGCCTACAAATGGTTTAAAAATAATACTATTCACTTTCAAACCAGCTAAATTCTCGCCAAGGACAAAGTGCTGGTGCTGGCCATGCTGACGCATTCGCTGGTGCTGTTGCCACCTTCGGTATGGTCTAGGGAGTCCACGGAGTGGCACAGATTCTCCGTGGCATTGGGCAGTAGTTCCTGATTGAGGGCATGTGTGTTGTAGCAGAGCACCAGTTTGGTCTTGAGTCCCTCGAAGATGCTGACCACACTTGGCTTGAGATTAAAGAAAATGATCTTTTGTTGCCGTCGACGAAAGTCATCCACCATGGAGGAAATGACCTTGGCGGCTGTGAAATCCGCTGCATAAATGTACGTGCAATCGATGACCACAGGAAGCGTTGTCCTGCTGCCCGACTTGAGCACCATGTTCCGTACGAACTCAACGGAGGGGAATATTAAGCAGCGATCGGGTGTGATCTTGACAAACTTAATGCTTTGCTCGGTTTCAAGCTCCTCCAGAGTCACCTTGGGACGCGCTGCGTGATAGAGTATGTAGAGCTGATTGGCACCAATGGCCACCATGATGCCAATCTCCAGAGGCAGCACCAGACAGGTGATAAAGGCCAGCACACCGGGCACAAGATCGGAGCCTGCAAGAGATTACCCAAGGGATAAAGTAGATGCTTTGGACTGATTGAGGACTACTTACGTTTGCTGCGCCACATGGGCACCACGATCTGATACTGAAGCTGGAACACCACGGCGGAGATGATGATGGCAGCCAGCACTGCTTTAGGTATAAAGTAAAAGTACTCGGTGAGATAACTGATTGAAAGCACCACAATGATGCCGATGTAGAGATTGGACATGTTGGTGCGACATCCACTGGCATTGTTTACCGCAGAACGGGCTAACCCTCCATTGCTGCGATAACCATGCACCAAGGAGTTGGCTATGTTGGCCACGCCCGTGGCAAACAGTTCCTGGCTAATATCGATCTGTTTGTCTTTAGCAAAGGCCTTGCAAACGGACACATTCTCCAGCAGCGCTATAATGGGCACTATGATCAGTCCATAACCCAAGCTGTGAACCATCTCGAAGAAGTTTTCCGCTGGCACCGCTGGAATTCCAGCTGTGGCATTACCCGGCTGTGCCGGCACAGAAAACTCGGGCAGGGATACCGTGGGCAGGCCGGGCGGAATATAGCCTGTGAGACGAAACGGATTGTTGCCCTTCCCCTCCAGATACATGGCCACTAACGTCGCGCCAATCACAATCGAAGCATTCCTCGTGACGCCCACAAACTTGATAATTTCATTGAGCACACACTGTAGCTTACTGCGCTGAGACTTCTCCTTGGATCCCAACCGTAACCGGCTAAGACTGCGTATGATCAGCAGTAGCGCAAGGCAACCGAATCCCAAGCAAGTGTCCCAAATGCGTATGTTTCTAATATCACTCATCATGCTGATCCAGCTCTGGAGGAAGGATGCACCCTCGGCTCTCACGCCCAGAATGTATTTCATCTGCGAGGTAAGCACAATCAGGGAGACGGCACTGGTGAAGCCGGCACTAACTGGGCCCGAAACAAACTCCACCAAACAGCCTAGCTTGAAAACGGCCATCAGAATCTCTATGATGCCGGTGAGAAAGGTAAGCAGCACGGAGCGTGCCCAGGAGCCGCGTGCAAACTGAAATGTCATGAGCGAGGCCACCGCAGTGCTACCTATGGTGTTGTCCTTGCAGGTGCCCAACAACACGTACACAAAGCAGCCCAGAAAGGAGCCATAGAGTCCCGATTCAGCCGGCAGTCCCACGACTCCCGAGTAGGCTAAGCCTTGTGGTATAACCGTTAGACCCACTGTAAATCCCGCAATAATATCGCCAATGGCATCCGCCTTGTTGTACTTGGGCAGCCAGCTGATGATGGGCAGCCGTTTCTGCAGCGTCTTCAAGCGAAACGTGTTGCTTAGAAAACTGGAGCAGCAGGAAGGTTTCTCTTCATTCTGCTGCTTTGCAGCCTCCAGTTGCTCGAGACTGCGACACTTGGAGGTGCGATGATCGGTGATTAGTATAGAGTCAATGGATGAACTACGAAATCGTGCCTCCAGATTCTGACTCACTTCCGCTTGCTTGCGGAAGATCACCTCATTCTCGATTGTGGACATTGTGCGCGCACCGTCTGTTAACTTGGCCAAGCGCCGACTAACTGATAATGCCGGATGCTGAGCAGCAGCTGCGAACAAGCTAATCGATCGAGTTGGGAGTGTGTGTGGAAACGGCACATCGGTTGTTTGTTTCGGCCACACTTCTTGGCCATAATCGGGCCATTGTTAAACTTGGCAACTGGCACAGCTGTCACCGTCTCCTCAAATTTTTCCATTAATCAATTGCACAAATTACGAGCACAAATATTGAAATAAGTTAATAATTTAAATCAACTTTTGATTTCCTGTCTTAATCCAAAAATACTTGAATAATTACGCATTTTATAAATATTTTTTTGAATTTTTTTTGTGTTTTTTTTTTTTTTTTTGGTTTATTTAATTTTAATGTTTTTTTTTTTACATGATGATTTTTAAAAATTGTATTTTAAAAGCATTGCATTATATCAGATCATATAAAGTATGATATATCATTACAATATACAAAAATTGTTTGTTTGTTTCGTATTTGTTTACTAGTTGTAACTTTATGTTTAGGCAATTTTATAATTCAATATAGCAGTAAATTGTTTTCAGAGACCATGGCTATATATAAGTATGTTTATATATAATTGTATATATAAGTATTATGTATGTATGTGTATGCATGTAAATATATATGTAAGCTCAATCAAGCACTTTTTAAAACTAAAAAAATTTTGATTTTACCCAAATCTCTAATCAAAATAAAATAAACAACAAATTACAAAAAAATATATATAAGCTGCAGCGTAAATCTGAACAACAATTGACAAATTGTTTAAGGAAAGTATTTTTTTTTTCAAATTTTTGTTTTACAACTTGCGACACAGATTAAAAGCGGCTTTAGTTTTTCTTCAGTTTTCTTATGCCAATTTGATATCGTAGCCAGATAACATGAATTTCAATTTGAGTGTTTTGAGTGTGTGGCTGTGTGTGTGTACGTGTGTGTGACAACAAACATTTGCATAACTCGAATTAACAAACAAAATGATAACCGAAATGAACACGGGGCCTCGAGAAAAATAATCGTGTTTTTTTTTGTAAAAATAAAATTAATGATCGAACGCAACAAACATTGAACAAAAGATGAGCACAAACCACCAAGTGGTTGGCATTATTCATAATAACAACAACAACGACAATAATGTGGTTCTAGATCAGCATGTATAGCATGCATATATAGATGAGTACATGGTAATATACATCGACATCGGCCCAGATACTCCAGAACGTCTCGATGCCTATTGCCAAACGCCAATGGTGTAGTTCCTGCTCAAGTGTCCCATGCGACGCTGACGACCAACTGTAAAAATATGTTGAAAATGAAACGTTAGTAAAGTTTAAACATTACAGACCGATTTAGATATGTAGAAAGGCGTGTTAAGAGACGCAACATCAACAGTGGAATAGATATACATATATATATCTTTATAACGTGGCACGATAAACACTTGCAGCTGATTTCAAGTGTCAATAACTGAGTTGATAATTTGAATTAAAGATTGTGATGAGATGAAAACCTGCTAAGTTTTGTTATAAATATTTACTAAGCTACTTACAAGCTACATAAGTCTGGTCTAGCTTAAAAGATACATTTTGGTGTTTTCAGATACATTACGTACTGCATGTTAACATCATTCTTCGGTGTTAGTTTTGCGGCTGGTTGTTTGGTGGGTGTAGGTCTGGGTTCTAATTTCTTGTACTTGTTGTTGTTGTTTTAACAGAGGAGGAAGAGGGAAATCACATTTCGGGTGTTGTAGTTGTTGTTGTTGTTGCTGTTGAGCTGAACACATTGAATGGTTGTTGCAGTTGTTGCTGTTGTTTCTTCAGGTGGTGGTGGTGGTGGTGTTGATGGTGCTGATTTCTTGGTAATTAGTAGAAAGTTGGACAATAGAAACAAACACACACACACACACACACAAATTTGATTGTTGTTGTTGCTGTTGTTGTGTCTTTTTATTTACGCTGATTCAGGCGTTTCACACGTACTGTAAGACATAGAGATAAAAAGAAGAGAGAGAGAGAGAAAGACAGTGGGAGTTTTTGGGGGAAGAAAAGAAACAAATACAATGTGATTAGTCAAAGTTGTGGCACAAAAATTGGTTTTAAATTCATATTATTATCAGGTGTTATACAAAAATACAAATACAAATATTCAATCAATCAATAGAAATAACATTCATGTGGGCAGAATTATTTTAGTCAGCAAAAAATATTGCCTGCAAGTCAGCAAAGTTCGAGCAAGAAACGAGTCTTAATTTTAGTAGTTTTTTGTTTTTATTTTTGCATTAGTTTAGGCAAGGGGGTAATTCGGGTTTTTGTTGCTTGATTAGTCGGGAAAAATCTTGTTTAAAGCTGGCTGCAAAGCTGTGGCACAAACAACAAACTGAGCTGAGTAAAAAGTTTTGTTTTTGGGTACCAACTATTCCAAAAGGGTTTTAGCGCTGAAAAGTAGGCTACACTTTCAGTTAGCTCTGCTGTTGTTGCTGCCTTTGCTGCTGCTGCTGTCGTTGTTGTTGCTGTGGCTGTTGGTCTTGTTGTTGTGCAGTTGAATTATAAAATAGCATAAACATATTTTCTTTCTATGGGCATTTGTTGTCTCAAGTGTTTATTGCATTTATTTATTGTTATTTAAAATTTATTTGTTTATTGCTGTGGTGTTTTGTTGTTTGTTGTAGTTATGTTTTTCGATTTTAGTTTCACTTAAAAATGTACATCGCAGTTTAATTCCTATACGAAGAGAAGTACATTAGAGTTGTGTAGAATTTTGGTTGTGGTTTCTTGAGGGATTAACAAAAGCAAATGTTGTTTTTTTAGTTGTTGTTTGAGTGGGCCAGGGTACATTAGTGTTTGTGTGTGTATGAGTGATTTGCATGCCACAAAAGTTAACAAAAAAATGACTTAAAGATTAATAACAAAATAAACATGCGAAATAATGTTTAATTCGATGCAGTTGCAGATGCAAAATCGTTCGAAAACAGATGATAAAGCTAAGTTTTTGGAGGGTAGTACAAGTAGATCAGTACGCTAACAGTCTTTGTGTTAAAGGATTTTAAATTAATGTTGCGCGTTGTTTGCTTTTCAACAAAAATACTATATACACTTTAAGATTTGTATATGTATAACGTATTGAGGCCAAATTCAAAATTGCTTTGTGGGTTAGGCGAATCTTCAACGAATCTTCGGCTTGCAAACATGATTAGAAATTATGCTTAAAACGTAGAAGAAAACAAATTATTTCAGATTGTGTGTTTATAGATACCTGTGTTAATTAATTAGACAAAATTATACACATTACGCCTAAAGAGTTTTGTTTTTGTTTTTGGTTTTGTTTTGTTTTTTTGCTGTGTTAGATGCCTTGACTTTTGTCATAAATCAGTTTCAAACATATATTTATATATATATATCTTCTCTCTATATATTTTGGTTCATTCTTTTGATATCGTGGATATATTTACATATACATATACGTCGTCTATATGTATGTATGTGTATCAGTGGTTCGTTCTGCGCATTATAAATATGTATACGTATGTGTATATAGTTTATTATATTATTTACTTTTTGGTCTCTCTAACATATTTTTTCTTCATTTTATGTTGCGAGCATTCTTAAATAGTTTTTAATTTTTTTTTTTGTTCGATATATGTTTTTACACGTTTTAAACTTTTTTTTGTTTTAAAATTTGTGTATTTTTTTTTATGTAGTTTAAAATTACAAAACGCTTTAAAAATGTTGTTTAGTTTTTAGTTGCTTTGAATTTGGTATTTATTTTTTTATATATGAATTTGTGTGTGTTTTTTTCTTTCTTTGATTTAAATCTGCGATTTCGCTTGGTTCCTATTGAATTCTTGTTGTTGATTTTCTATGCAGATTATTGAAAAATCTGTACTGCAGGCGTAATTCAAGATCTTTTCTTACTGTAAACGAGAAACATAGAGATTGGGAGAGACAAAGAGAAAGAATACACATAAAACAAATGAAAAATAGACAAAAACAAAGCACAACAAAAAAGAATTGAAAATATAATGTAATCTGAAACTGAGTTTGAAACTGAAATTGCAACTGAATCGATTTTCTGACTTTCTCTGTCAGTCTGTCCATCAGTTGGTCAAGTTTTTGGTTACACAAAAAAACAGACTGAGCTTTTAGGGCGGAAAGAGGACAAAAAATAAACTGATAACGTGGAACAGCCCGCTGGTAAGAGAAGACAGTAGTGGACTGTTCGACGCGGGTGGCGGACGGGGGTTGGCGGTTAGTAGCACAGCTGATGCTGATGGTTTGTGGGCGTGTGGGCATGGTTGTGTCCCAGTTATATACAGAATGAAACGATAATGATAACGACAACAACTATTTATCGATGCATGTGGAGAATTATTATACAAGTTTCGATTGTATTGGTTTTTTTTGGTCTAATTTGTTTATATACACGTTCTTGGTCTGCAAGACGTTTGGCTTATACTTGTCGCCATGATCAAAACACAAAACACAATGGGTCAAGTAAGAGACAAGAGAGAGAACAGAGACAACAACGTTACAACGGAGCAGGTGAGATGGCAATTGAATCGAGTTTTGACTGAGAGTTTGTACATTGTGTTTGATTCTTGTGGCTGTGGCTGAGGCTGTGTCTGGGCGGGCTTCGCTCCCTGGATGGCTGTGGTGGTGTACTGGTGTTGAGTGTCTTGGATGGCTTCACTGTGACTCACGTGTGCGCTTGATAGACGCCCTCGTCGTCGTAGTTGGGCGTTACGGCCCGGCTGCCCGGCACCACCATATTATCGGGATCAAATTCGGGATCGAAGGCATCGCCGCCGCCGCGTATGACCATGTTGTCGGGATCGATTTCCACATCATAGTCATCATTTGGCGGCTGTGGTGACGGTGAAGGCGACGGCGATGGTGTGGGCGTGGCCGAACCATAACCTGATCTGCCCAGCTCACGTTCAATCTCCATGTTGCTGGGCAATATCAATTTGGGCAAATTTGGTTTCAGTTTTTGCACGCGGAAAACTTCAGTTCGTTGTGTTTTGTTGGATTAATTGGTTGATTGTTGGATTGATTGATTGCAGTTGATTTTGTTTTTAACATATATACACAGAGAGGACGAGTTGAGTTTGCATATACAGTTTGATCAATTTGGTTTTTGTTGTTTTGTTTGGTTTTTAAATATAACAAATAATTGGTTAATAATGCAAAATTATCGAATCATTTTGTTTTTAGACAAATTTTGTCTATGGTAATTACAAGTCACGAGATAAATATAACTAACAAGGAGCGACAAGACAAGTAAAATACAGAGGAAAATCAATTATTCGGTTGGTTTGTGGGGGTGGCGGGTGGAAAAACTGTATGAGTGTGTTGAGAGTGGAAAAGCCGATGTGAAGAATGATTACCGGCATACCAGTATACGAGTATTTATAATTCTGACTTAAAATGTATAACTGACTTAGCAAATTGATTAACTAAATTAATTAAATTTAAATAAATTATGTTAAGACATTGCTGATAATGAAGTTCGATGAGATGAGTGAGCAATTTCGATCTTTAATAAGCTCAACTTTTAATCATAAATGAGACGAGTCAAGGTGGCTTAACGAGTAAACGCAACGCAACGAGAGGTGATAACGAGAACGAGAACATGAACGATAACGATAACGAGAATTGATTAAGTGAACGATAAGTGAACGATAATGAGCAATATGCTGATTTTAGCTGGCTGTAACGACTTCGGATGGGTTCACGTAACGATACGAACGCTTTTACCTGGTTACCACACAAGAAAGAAGAAGAGACAGTTGAGACAGTAAGAGGGAAAGAAAAGGAACAACTTCATAATTTTATGGGTTACCAAAACGCGTTTTCTGATAACTTAGATTTTCTTCTCGTTGCCAGCACGCAAGAGACTCAAGGCAGCCGTGGATGTGGAGGCTTCCACTGCCATGTCATCAAGTGTTTTTCCATCTGCAGTAGTTGTGGCTGCCACCTGAAGATTGCGCACAATGCGTCCTGATGACAAAACATGATCAGTATCTGTTTCATTACTCCCAGTGCGAGCCTTGACAAACTGCTCAAAAGCAGCCAAGCTCTTGAACTTTGTGGGTGAAATGATGAGCTCGGTTTGCCGAGATGTGGATGCTGATGGAGCTAATGATGATGATGATGATGTGGTCGATGCATCGCCGTGGGAAGCTAACGTACCTTGTTGCAATTCACCTAAACGCGAATACACGAGTCAAAATAATAATCAGACCTAAAACTATTTAACGGGGAATCGGGGGACGGGGGGCCTAACGAGTGGAGCAGCAGAAACGTAGTTTGAACCAACGCTGATAATCCTGCAAATGTTGCTGGGAGATGAACTGTTTGTCAATATGACAACAGACAACTTACTTCTGTCAATGTTGCGCTGCAGATGTGCGGCAACACGATGACGGGCATCATTAAACTCCAGATGCAAGCCAAGTCGCAGCAGCGATGGGTTCTTCTCCACCAAATTGGTAATCTCCATTTCAATCTTGTTGCCAAGCACCGCAGATCGCTAGTAGCAAGTAAACAATATTAGCATATAATCGAATCAAGTTAAAGTAGTTTAAAGCAAACCTGATTGGAGGCCCTGAACTCCTCGATGGTGTGACACTTGAGCAGGGCTTGCACCAGCCTGACAATTACGGGCGGACTGATAAAGTTCGTTTCAACATTTAATACTCTCAGGGTTTTGCTTTTCTCGATCGCTTCGGCGAGCAGGAGAGCTGTCTTATCGGTCAGGCCGACGTTTGTCAGCGATAGAACTTCCATATGTTCGTTCTGAGGCAGTGCGGCAATCAATTGTTCGAGCTTCTCGTCCGATATATTCTACATTTCAATAGATTTTCATTTCCATTAGTAAACCACATTAGTCACATAAATTTGTTTATTTTAGACTCACCTTAATGTTATTCAAATTTAGATCAATCAGCTTGTTGTCATCGTCCTTGACGCGCTTAATCGACTCCTCGACATCTGTGCTATTTGGTGGATCCATGGGGAACAGCTTTTGCTGTGTGGACTTTGTGATGCCATCCCAGCCGAGACCGACGGGTTGTCCCTTGTTGAGTAGTGAGGCATGGTATTGATCCTGGTTCATCATCGAATGGAAGCCGAGTATGGCAGCCAAATCGATAATCTCCTCCTGCGTGGCATCGTTGAGTGCATGCTCATACTCTTCACCCATATCGATGGCAATCTGTTCCTCTGCCTCAATTTCGCGTGCATCTCGCGGTGGTGGCACCCATTTCTTGCCACGCACTGTACCCTGCACAAATGGCTCAAATTCTGGCTGATCGGGTGTCTCAATTGCCTGCTTATTGATGTGCTCAATGAGCTGTTTACGATTCAGCGGCCCGGTTGCATCCTTGGTGCACTCGTAGCTGCAACGCTGATCTGGTGGCAAAAAGGTGTCCTACGAAGGGTAAGTGATTAATATAAAACGCTGTGAATGAATAAAGTTGTTTTACTTACATCGGGATCAACTTCTTTGGCCAAAATGGTTATCTCCTCGGGCGATAACTGCGCCAACAGACTCTCCACATCCACATCATCGTATTCACTCAAATCCTTGCCATACAACTTGGCCGGCGTGGTGAGCGTGGTTGTCTTTGTGGTGGACGAAGTCTGTAAATGTGAAAAAGAGACTTGAGATTAGTAACAGATCGTGGCTTAATGTTGTTCATATTATGGCTAACATTATTGTGAAGTTTGAGGCTTAATGGCGGCTGCGGAGCACGCCGTTTGACTTTTGGCACAGGGCGCAGTTTGATCTTTTGAAACTCGGCCATAGCCACAAAGCTTTCCATGCCGTTTAAGTTATGAATCAGTTGCGAATCGATAACAAATTTATGGAAATCACAAACAAAACAAAACAAAAATAAAAACTAGATGCAAATCCAATTATGCACGTTTTGTGGCCGACAATTCAACGCTGAGACTTTGGTTGCGACTTGGGGTGGTGTTCAACACAGACTGACACACCACGATACACGAGACACCGAATCGACGGTGCAGGCCCAAAGAGACACCAACAACTACAGCAACAGCAACCATAACAACAACTACAGCAACAGCAACCACAACAACAGCAATGAGAGTCGCGACAGCTCGTGCAACATTTGCTTGACGTGCGCGCAGTTTGAGCCCCTGCACAGTGGGACAGTGCACAATATTTTGCCTCAAAATAACTTATGAATTGTTTGCTGTTTATTTGAATTTAAAGCTTAATCACAGCACATTCAAAATTCGAATTGCTTAGAAAATTAAATCTATGTGCTTTAAATAAATTAAATTATGACTGCGTAGTATTTTATGCAACAAAGGCGGTGTACAACTTATTCACAGGAAATTATAATGATTTTGTTTAAAGTTGTTTAGCAAATCCATTAAAAAGTAAATGCTACTTAAATTATTTACCATCTCTGAACCATTTAATAAAAATATGCCTAGTCTTTGGGTATGAGAAACTACACTTTATACTTATGACATTCTTTTTGTCGATTGCAAAAATCGAGCGCTTTAGCTCACTGTACACGGCTGCAATCGCAACTGCCATTCAGTTCAGTCAGTTGGCCAGTCAGTCAGTCAGTTAGCCAAGTTAGTCAAGTAAGTCTCTCTCGCTCGTAACTCTCTTCACTTCTCTTTTGCTCTCCCTCTCCCTCAGTTGAGTTGCTGTAATCGACAATCGGTGGCAATGTAAATTAGGCGCATACATTAAGACCCGTGTGGGACTGTGGGGCAAGCAACCAAGTGTGGCACGACGCAGTCTGCACTTAAATGACTTCCACTCCAAAGCTTTGAGCATGAAATCGAAGCCAAAAACCCCAACAAGAACATCAACAACGATACAGCCAAAAGGGCCATAAATAAACAAAAAAAAAAAAAAGAAAGACACAAATAAAGTAACAATAAATAAAAAAAAACTAAAGCAAAGCAAGTTGAAGCCGCTACGATTGATTTGAAGTTGCTACTCAGCTGTGGGAATGAAAAGATTGCGCAGGTTTTTCAATTCGTAAAAAGATTTATAGCTCGCAATGGGAAATTAAAATAAAAGTTCAAGATACACGACTTAAATAAATAAAGTCTAATAAATTTGTTGGGCCAACTCTTTTGGCTAAAAGCTGACAAAGGGCAGGAAGTTGTGTAAGAAAAGAAAATAAAAACAGAGCAAAAGTGTTAAGAGGTAAGAGACTATAATTTACATAAAATAATTGTAGAGACCCATGACTGAACATAAAGTGGGGGAAGCCTCATAGTTCTATTAAAGCGTGACCCAAACAAACAAACCAACTGAACCGAACCCAAGTGAACCCCAAAAGCGTCAGCAACAATGGTAGCAAAAGTGGTAAGAAGTCGCAGGCAGTCAGGCAGGCAGTCAACAGGCAGACAGTCAGACAGGCAAAAGCCAAATCAAAAGACGATCAGAAACTGGTTTTTATTTTCTAGAGGGCAGCAGCTTAAATGACGAGTGCGCCAGGAAGCGAGACTAACCACATAAACCACTTTTCGTACTTCTTGGCTGCAACTTCAGTGCGCCATTTAAGTGAAACCGGTTTTACAAACAGCTAACAGCTAACAGCAACTTCAATTCTGTTGGCTAGCTAAGCTATTTACTTCACGTAAATGGCCATGTTCAAATGTGTACCCAAGTTTGGCTATAACTTTAGCAGATGCTGCGTCCAGATATAAAATATACTTGGTATCTGCGTCTCTCGATTGACCCACTTTAACCAGTGACTGAAGTAAAGAGAACTAAAGTGAAGTGAAGTGAAGAAAAGGCAACAGGGCAACAATTCAATTCACTTCAATTCAATCCGATTCAACTTATTATGTCAGCCTTTACTTTACTGTCCGTCCGTTTGTCTTTCGGTCCACCCGTTTGTATCTAACGGCAGCAGAACAACTTACTGTATCTGTTGACATTTCAATTGAGGGCAGATGCTTGATTAATTGAGAGAACAGAACTTCAATGACACAGCAAAGATACTACAATTTGTGAATGGCTTTTCAATTCAAAGCAGCTGTCGGGGCTGCTCCGGCCACGGCTACGGCTGCTGGCGCCTACAATGTGCTTTAAACTAACGCCTTCTCCACACTCAAGCCTCGTGTCTCTTTTCTCCAGTTCAGTGTCATAAATTCAGGTAGCAAACTCACAGACACAGCTCTGACACTGCAAACACCGCAGCAGAGCTGTAAAAATCACAAAAAAAGTATAAATTATAATTGCAAAAATAATTGAGTTCATGGCACTCGAGAGATTCACGCACTCGCCAAACAGATAAAAAAAAAAAACAGGCAGCAAACAGATAAATACACTCGTAAGTGGGAAATGGGGAAAACTTCGCATAAAGAAAACGATACGATACGAATTTTAAAATACTCTCTTAATCAAAATAAATTTAATTAAGATACGTTTGTAATCACGAATACGCTTGTATCTCAAAGTAAACTGTAATTAAAAGCAAACTTTTGCAGCTGCAACTGCAAAACTATTTGTATCTTAAAGTCGAACTTTGGTGAGAAATTATTGCTCTTCGAAGACTGGCAAAATATCTGCAAATTAACTGTCTTACGTAGATAATTACAGCGAAGGGAAGTTCCAGCCGTTAAAAGTTCAAGCTTGAAGATACATTTTTATAGCAAACTTGGACTTGGAAACTTCCTCAATGCATCTTCAAAAGCAACACAGAGTACAGAAGCAGGAAAGGGAAGTTTCAGCAGTTAAAAATTACAGCTCAACGATATGTACATTTGAATCACAGTGTCAGACTTAGTCAACTTATCTGTAAGATACATATGAATTTCAAAGTCAGGTTTAGCGAGGAAAAGTTCAAGTAATGAAAACTCACAGCTAAAAGATACATTTGTATATGAAAGTCAAGCTTAGCTGAGCATCTGTTGCTTCTGAAGAGTATCTGCAACTTGTTTTAACGGACACTTCGAAGCACCCACCATGCAAATGCACCGTAAATAACATAAACAAGGTGGCGCAACGAAATTTATGCTTGTATCTGACAGATACGTTAGGCACAGAGTTGTCAACGTTGGCAGATTCAAATAAAATACAAGCCATTTAGTGTTGCAGCGTGTGAAGCCAAGTGAAGTGGTTTTGACTCATTAATTGCAACGGGCCTTGAAACGGGAGCAGCATTGAGACTTTTGCTTAGATACCTGCTCAAACAGGTGCCGAATGCGACCCACAAAATGTATCTGTATCTGTGTTAGTGTGTAAACGTTTGAGAGCATGAGAAAACACGTCTATTGCTATTTTCGGTGATTTGCACATTTGTTTGCTGTTTGGATGACAGATGAATGTTTTGACCGGCGTGCAGACAACTGGAAAAGTGGGTCAAGGTGCTTAGCTGATTTAATTAAGCGCCAGAAACATTTTCAAGCCACGTTTTGCAGGTGGAAAATTTGTGAAAATGAAAAATTCAACGCCTACCAGCAGCAACAGTTCACTAATGACTAATGACTGAAAATGCTCAGACACTCCCAAATATGGGCAAGTAGGAAGTACGCGTTTGTCGTTGAGGATGCGCGCACACAACAGATGCTCGAGCATCTTGGCTGTTAGCTCTTACCAGGAAATTGTAGCACTTGTGGAAAATCATGGCAGGAAATTCCAAAAATCTTAATTATCTCGCGGTGGTTTCTCTTTCTTACTCCCTCTCTCGCTCTCTCTCTCTCTCTTACTACTCTTTCTGGCGACTGACAAATCTGCAATTAGCATAAAGGAAATTGCTAGCAAGAAAATGGAATGGAAAAAGGTGTGCGGTTTGCATTTAAGTTTAATGTGGCATACTTGAGGAAAACTGAAGCAGGAAAAAACCCATCTAAAATTATTGTAGAAACACAGTTTATGGAAATATGCTGCTTGTATCTCAACTGCTGTTCTGAATTGGAAAATTCCAGCTCAGATAAATCTCAGTGGGTATGAAAGGCATTTGGCCAATTCAAATGCTGTTTGTTAACAATGAAAAGCATTTTAGTGGCTTCAACTTCAACTACTAATGCGTCCCTTTTGGCTTAGACCACAGACTAGCAGATACAGTGAACAGCAATATGCTCTTATAGCAATATTTTATGCAATTTGCATGCTCCGACAGCAGTGGCAGAAGCAAAAGTAGAAGCCAAAGAAGCTGTGGCAATAAAATAAACCCAAAAGGCACGCTCCATTGCAGCTGACAGCACTGGCATCCAATGGAACCAGTAAAAAATACACATATATAAGAGAGAACTTGGCCCTGGGATTTGGTTTGGCTGTTGTTAATCAGCTAGAAAGTTGAGACCACATTGGTCATTCTCCAGTGCTGGAAACTGAAAGCTGAGATACAGATACTTGTATTCGCATCTGATGGTTTGTCGCCTGATTGCACACGCACAAAAACCGATTGCAACGCAAGATACTTTTCTATCTAACTTGACTTGGAGAAGGCCATTTGCCATTGGGTATTAGCATTGACATTGCAGCTTAGTTGCGAATTAACAACCATAAAAAGTAGCTAATGGCATATTAAACACTTGGCACAAGCCATGAAAGAGAGAGGCAGCTCAAGGTATAGGGAGAACGATAGAGAGACTGGGGCAAACTTTCATCAGTTGTGCTTCGATTTGTCACAAACATTTGCACAGATGTTGGCACAAAAAAACAAAACATAAAAACTATAGCAAATAAAGGCAAGAAAAAAGAGTGAAATTTTTGTAAGCTATATCCAGAGAGACATATGTACAACTGTGGTTAATATAGAGCCAACTGTGTTGTTGTGGCATTTTTCTCAGTCTTTTTTGCAACGATTACAGTCAAAATGAGAAACGTGCTGCGCATTTCTATATGTCGTTCCTGTTCAGATCATCAATAAAATGTCAAATAAGCAACCAACAGCATCCAAAACTAAGTAGTGGCTTTTACTACTCCACCTAGCCGCACACCCCCCTTCCCTTTTGTGGGCCCGTGTGGGCGTGGCTGTCATGAAGTGTGCAAAATTTATGTAGTTTGCATTTTCCTTTGAATTTTAAGTGCGCAACTTTTGTCACGTCGCCACATTTTTGGCGTGCACAAATAGAATTAAGTGAACAAAATGCAAAAGAGTAGTATTGACTGGCAAATACCATGTAATAGCAAGTACATTCTCTGCTAAACTGCATACATAACTGCCAAACACTTCATGACTTCCTTTTACCACAAATTTTACGCTTTTTGCCTTGGCTAATAGTTTGCAATTTTAGCCACGATAATTGTAGACTACTTTTAATAAATCGTGAGATCGAAAATGTCCAGGAATATTTTGTGTAACAATGGCACAAAGCCACAGCAGTAATAATAATAGTTGGGAACTGCTAGTGAAAGTTAATCAGTCTGCGTTGAAAACAAGACAAAAAAGTAGAGAAATAAATATAAAAAAAAAAAGGAAAACAAATTTCTTTGTAGGCTTTTTATGCAAAGCAAATGAAAATTAATGTTTTTTAAAGAGTGTATGTAAATTTGTAGTGCCGTTGGTTGGTTGTTGACTCGCGACTGTGAGACAGACAGACAGACTTATGGGCCAGACAAAGGCTGGCCATAATTAAGCGGCTTGTTTAGACAACATCAAATGGCTTGAACATTGGGTAAAAGCCGAAGAGGTGTCACTACGTGCTGTGTGCGTGTTGCATGTGGCAGGTGGAGGTGAATGAACTGCCATTCCAACTTGAACTCAAAGTCAACAAGAAACCTAAACACAAACCCAAATAATCAACGACATCTAATGTTGTTGAGTCATTAGAACTGCCTCGTCTGACATTTGCAATTGCAACAATTAGAGTGGTTTCTGTTGCCAGTTGTTGGCAATTATGCAAATGCTTTGCTAGGCATGTGGCATGCTACACAGTGACGCCGCTATTGCCCTCAAATTGGGCAATACTTTGGCCGCAAGCGTGTGGCAAGCTACGAAGTGCCAGGAGAACAGCAACCACAATAGTCGGCGTAGAGATGATTGCAATTGCCAACATGACAAGACGACAAACAACAATGTTGTAATCGAGTCTGATTTGTGTGCACAAATCAAACAAAAAGACGATTGCACGCAACGCGATTTAAAACGCGCACAAACCGCAAATCGCGTGCACGTGGGCGTGTTGCAGTTGCATCAACCAAGATTTAATAAGTCAGTGAGTCAAGTAGTTGCAGGCAAAAGAAATATGTAAACAAAGTGGATATACCTTAGATAAAAACAATTGGAAGCTAATGAAACTAGTGAGAAATATTATTTAAGTTGAATAATCGTAAAAGATAATCTTCTTTCTATGAAAAGGTGAGGTCTAAGTTATCGAACCAATCTGAGATACAATAGAATATGTTACGAATATAAATATTTTGACACATGTTTAACGTTGAATTAGATTTTGATTTCTAATCCATTCCAAAAGTTAAGACCACAGAAAACATTTGAATATTTTCACTTAAAAATCTTTTATGAGTTACCCAACCCATTCGATTACTAGCCGATGTATTATGAGTAAAACCATAACTTAAGAAACTAATTTAAACTCAGCCTTGTCAGCTTATAGCTGCATCCAATGAACCCAACTGAAATCTCCTTAAACAGCTTTGAGTGCACTTAAGTTGCAGCATCCTTTTGCATCCTTTAGCGACACTTACCTGCAATTAAAAAAAAAGAAAAGGGAAAAAAATGAGAATTCAATTAAAGTGAATGCAAGGTAAATCTGTGAGTGGAAGTGTGCAACATATGGAGGCAACTGCATGAATATGTAACAACCACAAGTTTTGACAGGTAAACGCAGCTGAAAACTTTCCCAAGTTCCCCGCCGGGGAAAGACTTTTGGGAGGCAGAACGTGAGCAGAGGTAATTACATGAAAGCCATACAGAAAATTATGTAAAAAGATTAAATTTGTAAGATAAATTGGAAACGACCCAACGCCAGCTTCAGTCTACCAGTCTACAAGCATCGAAGTTCAGTGTAGACCGGAACACTTCCCTGGGAATAAATGGAAAAAAAAAATTCAAAAGCAGGAAAAAAAAAGATGCCACTTTATGTGGCAGATTTCATGGCTGGAGATAAAAATGGTTGCGGTAATAAATGAAAATTATGCAAAGTTTGAGCGAATGATGAAGTAAGTAGAAAATAAAGCCAAATACGGTTAACGGAGCGTGTTATAAGAAGACGCAAGAGGCAACAAAAGCTCAGTTCGGTGAAGAAGTCTCTTTAGCTTAAAAACCATCCCAAGCCACCCATCCAACAGATGAGTAAGTGGAAATTTATGAAAATATAGTATAAAGCCAGCCAAATTCACAAGTAATAAATATGCCCAAGCAGCTGCCTGCTATAAAACTTGCACTGCTCAAGAAAACAAGAAAAAAAAAACTCCTCAAAGTGTCGACCCAAAACAACTTCAGGCATTTCGAACAGCGATGCGCTACGGAAAAGCGCTAAGATGCTTCTACTTTTGTATCTTCTTACTTTTTTCTGTTTTTTTTTTGGTTTCTTGACAATGTTGTTAACAGCGAAATTTAAGTGGCTAACAACTTGTATAAAGTTTGACTGACAGTTTGAGCAGACAAGCAAAGTAAAACCGTTAAAAGCTTTAATAATGTCATAGCATTAAATACTCATGACATTTTCAACTCTTTCCATGTGTGCTAAAAATATCTGTTTGATTTCTGATTTGTATTTGTCTTTAATTAACATGAAGAATGATCATGTTGATAATGATCGTGAGCTTTTTGTGGCTGCTAATTATCTGTATAAATACATTTCAGGTTAGCTTATTAGTGTGCAAGTAATAAAATGGTTTATAATTTTAACTGAATTGCTAATATTCATATTTTTCTAAGAATTTATAGGAATTAAAGTTTTATTTTTAATTCTCTTTATTTTTCCCTTAACTAAAGCACTCACATGACCGCTCAAATGTTATCTCATTTTAGTATTTGCTTACACCAAATAGGATATGTTTTATTTAATAATCTCTTCACTCGATTATGTTCCCCATGGTCAGTTTTATGAAGATAAGATTAGGCATTCATTGGCCTTACGTTATCTAGTTAAACGCACTTACTAGTCATACATAAAGAGAGCAACACGTTTCTGTTTATTCTAATTTAAGTCTATTTCTTGCTAACCTTTCTGACCTAGCAAACTATTTACAAAAAATACTGACCTACTATTTCTGTTTGTAAATTAATACTCTTAGCTACAGTTATTACATTTTTATGTACCACATGCATATAATCCACAATGTTTACTCATCATTTCAATCTAAATAAAAGCAGCGACAGACTATTACTAGATACTATATAGACAAACTAGTTTCATTAGCTATTTTTTTTGTTTGTCTTCGACAATTTTTGTGTGTGCTTGTGTGTGGACAACGTCAATTAAATGCCGGAAATGGCCAATTTTTTTAGGTTGCTCTTCGCTTTTCTGTACTGTTGGTCTTTTTGTGGCGTGGCTGGCCCGATTTTAAAAGGCAAGGTGGGTGGTGGGGGGTTTTTCACGTTTTGCTTTGATGGCCGTCAAACGGTTCAAATAAAGGCGATTAATTACGTGTTCTCAGCTCTTAAAGCTTACAAAAGACGCTTAAATTTGCTTTGACGCTTTTGCGTGGGTGTTCATTTGCAAGTAAATGCAAAGGGTTTAATTGCGGATTAAATTGGGTGAGTTCACTTATACCCATTAGCTAATTTAAACATTTCGATTTGGATATAATCCGTATGTTGCTTGAGTTTATCAAAAACGCATGGGAAAACTATGTCAAACGAAGCTTATCTGAAACAGTAGTGGAGAAGAGAAGGAAGTAAACAAAGAGAGTGCGGAGAAGGGTGTAAATTATAACTGTGTATATTTCGATAAATTGGAACTCATTGTGGACTGACTAAACGCCGACGTCATTAAGGTTGGGTGCGATGATTAATTTTATGAACTGATAAGCAGAAACAATGAACAGCTGTTAATTATATAAAATGCAAATTGATGATATTACAAAATATGCGAAATATGCATAAAACATAATGGGAGAGAAACACAATGGTAAAAGAAAGCGGCTTTGTGATGATATAATAACAAGATTTACTTTATAGCCGGTATAAGGGAATCGATAATGAAGCACTGATGGGATGGGAAGGGTTGCAAAGAAGATGACGCGACTCCATGCGAGCCCTATGGATGGCTAGCAATAACATAATCAACAGAATACCAACAACAACAACTTTAACACCAGAGAGCGAGTCGGAGCGCGAGAGCGCACAGGCAAATGCCTAGAGCGCAAACTCCAGAACTTAAATAATATGAGCGAGTGTGAGAGAGAGAGAGAAGGAACACGAGTGTGAGAGCGCGCACTGACGTAATCGATATCGTTGCTCGCTTCACTCGTACAGCGAATTGCCTTTAATTGAGTGAAGGGGAATAGGGAATAGCTGAAATTGTTGTTGTCAAATAATAAATGAAATGAAATCATACAAGAGAAACAGCAAACATCAATGAAAAAACATTTAAAGTGACAACAACAATTGAATGTCATACATATCTGTTCAGCAACAACAACAACAACAATATATTACTACTAACCTCCATAGCGTTTTTTTTTTAATTAATTTTTTGCTTGCTGATGTGATGTGGTGTTTGGAGTCTCCTACAATTACCAAGGTCTCGTTTTTATATTCGCTTGCCGCACAGTTTCTTGTAAACGATTTTGTTTTTTTTTATTGCACTTTTCAACTTTACTTTTCACGCACGACAATCTACTGAGTTTTTTTTTTCGTTTTGTGTTTGGGCGTGACACACACAAAACGAATCGAAATTCGTTGTGGCCTACAAAAATTTGTTTGTTGTGGTTTTTTTTTTTTCTTTCTATATACGCCGCTCTCCGACTAACCCGAGTTCTGTACGCGCTGCGATACTACGTTTAACAATTTGCAACCAGCGCAATTGTTTAATGCTCACACGTTACTGAAAACAGCGCGAAAATAACAGCGGTAGCGACGGCAAATGTTTTGCGTTGGGTAAAAGTAAGTTACCAGGTGTGTGTGAGAAAACCAGGTTTAATTTTACTACTGAACACCGATGAAATGTA
Organism: Drosophila nigrodunni; assembly: GCA_020829145.1. Classification (NCBI taxonomy): domain Eukaryota; kingdom Metazoa; phylum Arthropoda; class Insecta; order Diptera; family Drosophilidae; genus Drosophila; species Drosophila nigrodunni. The sequence goes on from JACVCZ010000001.1 coordinate 15,886,477, forward strand.
TCGAACATAACAAAGCGATAAATTACACTTTCGATATTGCCAGCTGTATATATATCGAAAAGTGGCAACGCTCTCTTACTGAGCTGCCAACTTATATAAATGTGAGCGCAGTTTTGAAGCCACTGCAGCGCCACAGTTTGGCAAGTACTAAACGTTTTGAACGTTTTGCACTTGAACAAGTGAAACTATTATAAAATGCAAGCTAATCAAAAAGTGTTTTCACTTTTATTAAAATCCACTTTTATAGCCACTTAATGTCTGACCACATACATGATATAATTTTTGCAATAATGGCCCACATACATATACTCATTTAGATAAGTAGGCGGACATAAATCAAAAAGTTCTTGTCGCAATTTTTCACTTGGAATTAATTTTTATCTATGGCATTTTTGAGTGCGTTTAATTAATTAGGGTGAAATGAAAGAAACGAAGCAAGCGTAGAGAGAACAAGCAAACAAATAACAATTCCCTTACATACTTACAGGAGTAGGCGAAGGGGTGGGGAATATGCGAGGATGTCATAAAAATACCATTGTAAGTAGTTGAAGCCAAAAGTCTTTGGCATTGTTGTTGCCATTGTTACCGCTCTTAACTCTTGTTGTTGCTGCTGTTGTTGCTGGTGCTGCTACTGCTACTGATGATTGTTGTTCTCAGTTGTTGTTTTCGTTGTTGTTATTATTATTGCAGGCAAATCGACAAAGACACGCAACAAACGAGACACAAAACGGGCAAAACTCATTTCACTTGTGTCGAAAAGATAAATGTGAAGCGCTTAAAAAAGCAATTACCGCATAAATTGCGCTCAACGCTCAACGCTCCCAAACGTAGTACGACTAACTACAAAATGGGCGTATCCACAAAAGCTGACAGAAGCGGCACAGGATGCGGCGCATAAAACTTGTTACAAAGGACACTCGAACCAAACAAACGAGAGGGGAGTGGAGAGGGGGAGTGTAGCTAGAGGGGCACAGGGGTACCGAGGACTCATGTACATACGAGCACATCCTGGCTATAAGGCATTTGCCAGCAAAACAAATGCGCAAAACACGCGAAAACATGCAAAATGCATTGTGAAATTGTGAGACAATCCCCCTCCGAACCCACCCCGTCCAGGTGCTTGGGAAAGGGGAAGTTGGCGCTACCTTAATTGTAAAATCAATAGTGGGCCAAATGGCTCACAAAAGGCGCGTAAATCAAGTTAAAAATCGCAGCAATCAAAATCACCTGAAGCGCAATAAAAACTCATTAAAAAAAGCGCGTCATGCCGGTCGACATTCAGAGCAGGATGTGGATGCCAATTGGCCATTTGCTCGGGGTAGTGCTAGGGGTAGGGGTAGGGCTAAGCGGAGGGGGCACGGGGGTACAGGTGTGTCGACCAATGTTTCAAATTGGATTTGAACAAATTGAATAGGACACATCGATTTCTCATTACGAAGCAAGAGACTGATTTGGAGACCGGCAAAAGCAACCAAGTCGGAGACGGAGTTGGAGACGGAGTCTACGACTGTGTCACTAAGACTGAGACCGAGACCGAGACTGAGACTGATGATATTTTATGGCGTCTGAAATCACTTAAACAAAAATTTAATTGACTTGACGGCGGCTGTGCACGTAGCTGGCTGAAAAGGGAAACGGCAGCGCAACACGAAACGGAAGCCAGGACGACACTCGAGGATGACAACGGGAATTGGCGTCAGCTGGCAGGCCAAGAGACAGCGAGAGCGACAGACAGACAGGCGAACTGTAAGACAGACTGACAGTCGCTCTGTCTAGAGCCAATTTGTTGCTGTGCCAAGCGGAAATTTCTTCAACTTCCTGATTTAAATAATAACAAACTGTGTGTGTAGCTGTCTCTCTTACTCTCTCTCCCACTCTCTCTCTGTCTCTTTCGCTCGCTGTCTCACTGGCTTGTCACACCAACTGGCGACAGCAACAACCAAAGACGTTCGCCTGCTTGATTACCGCCATCAGCGGCTGCAACACATATCAACATATATTCTTAGAGCACAACGGGGGCGTAGTGGTTTAAAGAGGGTATGGTGGGGGGGTAGGAAGTTTTGAGGCTTGTCAACGATTGCGGCTTAGCAAAGTGTCAATATTTTGTGGCCGGTCGAATTTTAAATATCACACGCTATTGGCGGCGAGAACGGACACGAAGACGGACATGTAATCGGAATCGGACGCCGGGACGGACAAGGCCTAAAGTCCTTTGCGTGCCAACGACATTCGACAACAGTTTCCGCATGCACAGTAACAACAACAACTGAAGCACTTTAAGCCCAAACAGAACAGAAACAACAACAACAAATGATGCCGACAATCGCAGCCGAGTCAGTGCAACCGAGAGACGATTGCGAATGCGACGCGATGACGATGGCGAAATATTTGCCGAAGCAGTTGCCCGGCAAGGACTATAAGACAGGAGTTTGGCCAACGCACGAGCTGAGTCGCGACAGCAACGTCGAGTCAGACGCAACGCAACGCAACGAAAACGCCACGCCACCCAACGCAAGCGCTACAATAATATTACGCATACGCGTCGTGTGCCACAAGTGCCGCATAAAAATTGAAATATACCAAAAAGAAAAAGAAAGTAAAGAAAGCAAACGAATTTTTGTGCCGCGTTCACGCTCGTTAGTGAAATTCCAGCTCGAAGTTTAAGGAAGCAGTCGGGCGCATAATTTGGCTAGCACGCACAATTTTCGGCCAGAAAACGGGGTCCAGCCAGCAGCAGCATAGCATAGGCGCTTAAAGCTGGCCATAAACGTGCGTGTTACCAAAATATTTGTCCAGCAAGCGTCACAAATCGAGAGTCGAAAGATTCCAGCGAGCAAAGTGTGTGTTACTTTTTTTGGCCATGTGGCGTACAACGGTGCGTATGAATGAAAATTGCGCGCGTAATGAATGAGTGAATGAATGAATGAGGGAATGAATGAGTTGAGATGAGTTCAGTTTACTGGAGTTTGTGGTCGAGACTGAGAGCGGCTGTCAGAGATTTATGTTTATGCCGCGGGTTTGCTTTAATTATATATGTACATATGTCTTCTGTGTGTGCGTGTGTGTGAGTGTGCTACATAGTCAGCGTTCTGTGTGTGGCAACATTATGGAAACAAAGCACGCAGAGCGCCACGGGTTTTGGCCCAATGCAAATACTCGTAAAAAAGCACAAAAACTTGGCCAGTAAATAGTACTACGCATAGCAATTGGCCCAGAGATTGGGTTAGGACAGGCAGGATATGTCAAATTTAGCAGTCAACGCCGCAGGACATTTAACACTTCATTGACTTTTGTGGCACTAAGAGTAAACTTTCCTCTGTGTGTGTGCGTGTGTGTGTTTAAGCCTGCCCCAAAAGTTGAAATTAAACTTTCATTTGCATTTGTGCCACAGTCAACTAAATTAATGGCCAAAAAAAATGTATGTAGTAAGAGCCAAGTCCATGACAAGTGCAAGCAACAACCACTGGGCACAATTTATTAAGTTCTGGCCTCGAAGTTGGTAATAGATTTGGCCAAGAACGAGTGCGAAACTTTTGTGCCCCAATCGATCACAATTTCAGTGTCTCAGCTGCGAGTTGCGTTTCACTTTTGACCCTTTTTACATGTGAGTGTGTGCCAGGGAGTAGGTGTGCGTGGGTGTCTGTTAGCGTGTGTGTTAGTTGTGTGTGGGATTGCTGTCAAAGCCCAGGATTTGACGTCTAATTTATGAATGTTTTCAGCTGGACAGACAGGAATCCTGCTGTTTTGCCACTGGTTTTGTGCTCTATTTACTTTTCGACATTTTTCTCCGTTTTTCATTTATTTTACTTTGTTTTAATATTGTAACTTATTTGAATAAAGTGTCTGTGCGTCCTTGAACAATTTTAACGCTTCAGTCGAAAGTTGTAACGAGAAATTCCTCAGCCTTTTCTGGCTTTGCTTTTTTTTTGTGTCTTCTTTTTAAATATGTTGCCCGAAAACTTTTTTAATGAGTTTCATAATCTTGACTGCGCTTTATTTCAATCCACCAACGCCATGCCATTCACATCTAATGATGGGGCCAAAGTTCGGGCTAAGTAAAAATATCCCATCTGCTCTTTCCCCACTTTCTTTGCCCCACTTTACCCCCTTCGTAGGGTTAGGCAACTGCATCGGCGTGATAAGCGTTTAATTGAATGCTGTCCACTCGACTCTTTGATTGAATTTCTATACAAACAAGCAACGACTAGATTTTGTAAAGTCACAGCAATGGTAGTGGTGCTGGTTTTTGTGGTGTGTGTGCTGTGTGTGTGTGTGCAGTACACACTCGTTACCACAGCCGCATATGGGCAGCAGTTGATAGCCACGTTAAGAGGGACCAGGCTTGCCGCTCGAGTGTCCTTTGCTCATTCGTCCCTTTTGCATTTGCGCTCAAATAAATTTCAATACACTCGCTGCAGCTATTTTTTTTTTTAGCTTTTTTTATTTATGAATGCACTCGTGCAGTCACTCGTGCGGTATTCACATCACTTTGAGCAAGAGCCGTTTAACCTGGGCCTCTTTACCGTCCGCTGCACTGGGACATTTGACTTTAATTACGACGGCTTTTAATTGAATTAATCACATCATTTGCTAGTTAAAGCGGAAAGAAAACTCTATAGATACGCATGGCCAGTACCCTGTTGAAGGCATTAAAATCTGCATACTTGGAATAATTTAAAATTCTTTGTAAACATCCGTAAATATTAGTCCTAACAGACTGTCTCTGCTTTGGCCAAAATATTATACTTTTTAGTTTAATTTTTTCATGATTTTTCCATTAAAGCTTTAAAATTATTTAAAATTTGCTGACACCTTTTTAAAGCTTTTTGGTTTACAGGGTATAGGAACCCACAAATCACTTACATATTTCGTTGAGTATTAAGTTTTTACGATGTTAAGCTTTCAATTCGAGTGCAGATAATGAAAGTGCTTGACATTCTGATTTCGCTGTCAGGAAATTTGACAGGAAATTCCAGATATTCAAGCATCAAGTGCAACGAATGTCAATTTATTGTAAATGGATGCAGTCAAATGAACTTGGATTGAAGTACACTAAGCGAGAATTCTGGATTTATTGAATGCATAAAATCTTATATTTTATCAAATATTTGAGTGGTGAAATATGCAGCAAAAAAGAAAATGAATCTACCTTACTGTAGGTATTAGTATATGTATGTAGGTATTATTAAAGAAAGTAAAGAGTAAAGTGTAGTAGGCCGTACACCACAATCAGCTGTTAGAATATAAGTATTAGTATAAGCATAAGTATAAGAGTATAGGAATAATGAGAAAGAAGAAGGAAATGGAATCGAGACAGTTCAGAGCGAATGTTGAAAGAGAGCAGAAGCGTTAAAATTAAGTCTTGAAAGCAAAGTAGTGAAAAGTGAAAGAAAGAACTAATTGATAACTGAATTATACGTCTGAATTATTAAGAGCTAAATAAATGTCTAAAATACAAAACTACAATCTCAGAAGTGGGATAATGGACACCACAATAAATCCTGAACTTTTTTCAACCGAACAATTAAAACGGTGGTTGTCTGCTTTGAATATGCCAACGACTGGCACAAAAACCGAATTGGCAATCAGATTGAATGCCGTTCACGTCGAAATTCGGGGCCTGTTGCCCCCATTAGAAGGCGAAGATCTGGAACAGTCGCTCATGGAAAGCGAGGGTACGCCAACAATGGCAGCAAGCGGCACACGTCATCACAGTAACGACGCGGCGTCTGAAAACAATATTGAGGGACCCAGTGCACTTGTAATGGCTTGCAATGAGGCAACAGCGAATTCGTCAAATGCTGAAAATAACCGCGAAAATCTAGAAGGCGTCCATGCAGAGTATGTTGCAAGCGGCGCCACTCACCAAAGCAACGGGGCCTTGCTAGAGCAGTTGCTACAGCGTCTCTTACGTATAGAAGCACAGCAACGAAATAACGGAATGATGGCAGAAAACACAGAAAGATTGGAAGCGGGCGAAACAGACGAAAAGCCGTCTGTCTCTCTCACACTTGCAAAAAGAAGTGTTGCCAGACTTTAGTGGCGAGTCGTGCGCGAAAAAATGGATCGTGCAGTTGAAAAACGTAACCGAGATATATAATTTAAACAATAATTATTCTCGACTATTATTCATCTGCAAGATGAAAGCGAACGCACAAAAATGGTTACACGCAGAGCCATCTCGCATAAGGGAGCCGTTCGCAATACTCTGCGAACAGCTGATCGCAACATTTGGCGACAAAACCTCAAAGGCTGAGATGCGTCGACTTTTCGAGATCCGCAAATGGCAAGTATCAGAAACTTTTGCGGAATACTTGGAGGAGAAACTGGCGTTGGCCAGAGACGTTCACATCGATGAGGACGAGATGATGGAGCAGGTGATCGACGGTATACCGGACAATAGCATGCGCATCCAAGCGCGTTTGCAGAACTTTGCTAGTCCCAGGCAAATGGTGCACGCATCAGAGGGGTGCGTCTGGCATCGGCGATGGACAACATGCAGCAAAAAGATAGGCGTATGGACATACGCTGTCGTAACTGCAATTCCAGGGGTCACCTATACAAGGAGTGCAAAAAACCAAAGCGCGAGGCAGGGTCATGTTTCGCTTGCGGTGCTACGGACCATTGGGTGGCCAAATGTCCACTCAGGAAAGGCGCAGAGAGCAATGAAGCTAAAGAGACCAACAACAGCTATGTAAGATTATTAGAAATTAATTTTGTTGACAATCCTAACAGCCCATTAATTGCAGCGTGCCTCATAGATTCGGGGAGTCCAGTATCATTAATAAAACGTTGCCATTGGCCTGAAGTTGCCCATTTATATCCGGTTAAAAATTTTTATTTTGGGTTGAACAAAAGTCAACTCACAACTTACGGAAAAGTATTATGTTATGTAATGAAAGACACATTAAAAATTTATTTTCATGTAATCGTTGTTCCCGATGAATGTATGAGCCACGCAGTAGTTCTTGGGAGGGATTTTATGGACGCTTGCAATTTAAACATTGATTTAAGTTCGCTTAAAATGGTAACGGTGGTGAAAGCTGAAAACTTATAGAACACACATGCAAAGAAATTCGGACGAAAAAAGACGACAAAACAGACGCACAAAATGAAAAAAACATTAATGTTAAAACGAGTGAAAATGTAAAAGAAGACGAAGACAATGTTAAGGTCAATGTTAGAATGAGTGAAAATGTAAAACAAAACGAAACCAATGTTAATGTCAATGTTAGAATGAGTGATGATGTTAAGATATTAAAGAATGAGTGCGACAATCATGTAGAAGCAACCGAAACTGATATGGGACACATAGACATAGTCAAAGAAACTGGTAGTGCGTGCAAAACTGTTAGGGGGAGGGTACGACTTTTAATGATTGTAAAACTGTTAGCGATGGTGAAACTCTTAATGATTGTAAAACTGTTAGCGATGGTGAAACTCTTAATGATTGTAAAACTTGATGGTGAAACTCTTAATGAATGTAAAACTGGTAGCCGTTGTAAAACTGTTACTGATCATAAAACTGTTAAGGAACAGGGAATCGAGTGCAATGAGAATGTTGAGACTGTTATTGCAACAGAAAATGTTAAAGAAAGAGTGAAAGCAGTATACGATGGAGGGAATTATGAATTATTAGATGAAAAAAAAGGAAGACGATATAAAACAATATGAGACTGTGGATATACTGGAAAATATTAAAATCGCTGAAAATAGAAGAGAATTTGATCAGCCAAGTGGAAACTTCGAAAGAGACATGCTGAAAATATATTATGTTGACATGGAACATAATAAAATAGAATACAAAATTGATGAAAAAGTGGCGGGTAATACAAGAATGAAATTTCAGAATTTAGTGGCAAATAGTTACGTAAATGCTATTAGACCAGATAAACCATTAATTAGATGCGAAATGAACTTGAATATTGAAAAGTCAAAGCCTTTTAGTTGTTCGCCACGAAGGTTGGCATATTCGAAAAGGAGAAATTGCAGACAATGCTGGACGATTATTTAAAAGAAGGAATTATAAGACCCAGCGAGTCTGAGTATGCGTCACCCATAGTTCTAGTGAGAAAGAAAACGGGAGATTTAAGATTATGCATAGATTTTAGAAAATTGAACAAGATTATGATCAAAGACAACTACCCCCTGCCGTTAATTGATGATTTATTAGATAGACTAGTTAACAAGTCAGTGTATTCAAAACTTGATCTAAAAAATGGATATTTTCACGTGTTTGTAAACGAAGAGTCAATAAAGTACACTGCGTTTACAACGCCACTAGGGCAATATGAGTTTTTAAAAATGCCAATGGGATTAAAAACGCATCTCATGTGTTTCAAAGGTTTATAAACAAAGTTTTTGAAGACATGATTAGAAAAAACAAAGTTATTGTATACATGGACGACATAATGGTAGCTAGCTCAGACATAGATGAACATATGGAAACGTTAGAGGAAGTTTTCAAGCGATTGGTCCAAAATAAACTGGAACTTAGATTAGACAAATGTGAATTTTTACAAGAAAAGATAAAATATTTAGGGTATTCGATATCTAAAGAAGGTATTACGGCGGACGATAAGGGATTAGAAGCAGTCAGAAATTTTCCAGTTCCAAGCAACCCACATTCGGTAAAGAGCTTTTTGGGTTTGTGTTCGTACTTCCGCAGATTCATTAAAGATTTTTCTTTAATTGCAAAGCCATTATATGACCTCTTGAAGAAAGATAGACTTTTTAGGTTCGGAGAAAAGGAACTAGATTGCTTTCTCAATCTTAAAGAAAAATTGATCCAATCACCAATATTATCGATATATGACCATAGAGATGACACAGAGCTTCATTGCGATGCGAGTGCTCTGGGTTTCGGAGCGGTGTTGTTACAAAAAAAAACGCGATGGTAAAATGCATCCAGTGTTTTACTTCTCAAAACGTACTACGGAAGTAGAATCAAGATACCATAGTTTCGAATTGGAAACATTAGCGATTATATACGCGTTGCACAGATTCCGTATATACTTACAGGGCAAACATTTTAAAATAATTACAGACTGCAATTCTCTTACTCTTACTCTTAATAGAACAGAATTGAATCCCAGGATAGCAAGATGGGCACTGGAACTGCAAGAGTATGACTATGAGTTAGTACATAGGGCAGGAAAGAGAATGCAACACGTCGATGCTTTGAGTAGATGCAATGAGGTAATGGTTATTCAGACAAACAGTTTCGAAGACAACCTTGTTATTTGTCAAGCAAAAGATTCGGAGTTAGCAAAGATAAAAATGTTATTGGAAAAATCGGAACACAAACTTTTTTGAAATGAGGAACGGAGTAGTATACAGAAAAACAAATGATAAAAAGATTATTATTTTATGTTCCAACAGAAATGGAGGACCACGTGTTATACAAATACCATGACGAACTAGGGCACATAGGCCGAGACAAAATGATTGACGCGATCAGCAAAAGTTATTGGTTCCCTAATGTCAAAGAAAAGGCAGTAAGGCACATAGAAAATTGTTTAAGATGCGTGGCATTTTCCCCAAAAAGCGGCAAGGGAGAAGGATTTTTAAATAGCATTCCAAAAGGAAATAAGCCTTTCGAAACAATTCATATTGACCATTTCGGACCAGTAGAAGCAGGGAGATCAAAAAAGCATGTTTTTTTGGTGATTGATGGGTTTACAAAATTTGTAAGACTGTATACAACAAAGACAACAAACACAAAAGAAGTTATTGCAGCGTTGAATGACTATTTTAGAGCTTATAGTAAGCCTAAATGCATAATTTCAGACAGAGGCACATGTTTTACTTCCACAGAATTCGAGGAATTCGCGAACGAAAAACATATCCAGCACATAAAGATAGCAACAGGCTCACCCCAAGCTAACGGGCAAGTGGAAAGGGTCAATCGAACCATGGGACCAATGATTGCCAAGTTGACACAGCCAGACAAGGGCATATATTGGGACAAAGCGATAGAAAGTGTAGAACACGCATTAAACAATACCTTGCACAGAAGCATTAGGGAACACCCCAGCAAGATGCTTTTTGGGACTAATCAAAGGGGGGAGGTGTTGGACGATCTCAAAGAAAAAATTAGCTGAGATAAACGAAATAGAAGACACATGCAATTTAGAAGAAATAAGGAAAAAGGGGAAATTAATCAGCAACAGTCACAGGCATATAACGAAGAATATTATAACAGAAGAAAGAAAAGTCCAACTGAATACCAGGAAGGGGATTATGTTATGGTGAAAAACTTTGACAGCACTGCAGGAGCGTCTAAGAAACTAATACCTAGACATAAGGGACCGTACGTAATCGACAAAGTACTCAAAAACAATAGATTTTTGCTTAAAGATGTCGAAGGTTTTCAGCTTGCACGTAACCCTTATCAAGGGGTATGGAGCGGACAAAATATGAAACATTGGATAAAAAAAAAAAAAACTCAATGAGTAAATTTGTACATTAGCAAATAGTATAAAGAATAATAACATAACACACAATTGTAAAATGTAATTTAAAACTTATAAGTAATGGTTAGTTATTAAGTTGCCAAATAAAAGTTAGAGTAATAAACAAATAATAGAGAATTAGGTTAAGACAATCAAAATTGTTATCTCATAAGATCAGGAGATCTTAAATGGTCAGGACGGCCGAGTTGTAGTAGGCCGTACACCACAATCAGCTGTTAGAATATAAGTATTAGTATAAGCATAAGTATAAGAGTATAGGAATAATGAGAAAGAAGAAGGAAATGGAATCGAGACAGTTCAGAGCGAATGTTGAAAGAGAGCAGAAGCGTTAAAATTAAGTCTTGAAAGCAAAGTAGTGAAAAGTGAAAGAAAGAACTAATTGATAACTGAATTATACGTCTGAATTATTAAGAGCTAAATAAATGTCTAAAATACAAAACTACAAAAAGTAAAGGGTTTTGAAGCTTCATTGGGGATAAAAAGGGTTTTACCCAATAACTACAAACTGAATTCAGTATGAGCTACTTAAAATAACTCTAATGAAAATTTTGACATACTAAAAAACATACAAAAATTCATCTTCAATAAAAATTCATTTTTTCCACTCAACTTTTCAAACTATCTTTTCAAAAACTGCATATTTTGTGTACGTATACTTGATTTTTTTCTTGCTGTGTACACAAATTCCCGCTCAACTTGCCCCAAATGATGAGTTAATGTTTTGAAACTTTTGTTTTGTTTTTATCGATAAACAAACTCACCTACCTTAAGCCCAGTTTTAGTCGATTCCCCAGTTTGCTCCGTACGGGACTATTATAACACAGAAAGTTAGTTGTTATAGGAAACCTTTTCAATTTTCATAAAACACAATTTGCAGTTGTAACTAAAGCTAAAAAGCTACAGTGGAAACCAACAACAATTTAGTGAATTATAAATGATTTATGTGGCCATATGGAAAATCATGTTTAAGCCAAAGTAAACCATAAAAATGATTAAAATTGTACAGTTTTATACATATTAAAATATGTTTAATTAAATGTGTGACAAAGAGTGTTTAAAAAATTACATTTTCAGTTTTTTGCAGTCAATATTTTGCAATTTTCTCTTTTATTTATTTATGCACACAAAAATGATGGTGGAAAAAATGCATTGAATACAGTTTCTTGTTTTGATTCGTCAGTTTTTCAGTTTATCTGTTTGACTGTCTCTCCAACTGTCTGACTGTCTGTCTTACAGTTGGTAAGAGAATCGCATTACAAGCCATTGCCGTGGCTTTTTGCATGCTCAATGCGTTATTAAATTTCATTTATTTAAATTTTCCTTTCAATTTTCATTTGCTCTGATTCGCGTTCGTGTTTTTCTTTTGCAACTCTCATTTTTTTGTAACAATGTTATGTTACCTCCTTCCAGCCTTTGTTGTTGGCCAAAAGGAATGCGTTTGCTGAAACATATTGGGCAGCACACCCACACACAAGTACACACACGTACACTCAAATGCAACTATAAATGCTGCGCCAGCTGGCAACATGCAACGCCATTATGCAACATGTGTGTGCGAGTGTGTGTCTCGCAATCTTTGCCATGTTGATGGAATTCGTTGTAGCTGTTTGTCTGTCCGTTAGTCTTTTTTACTCACTCTTCAAATCCCCGACAGACGGAGCGTTAACACGGCGTATACGTAGTATACATTGCTGCTGGGAGTTGCAGCTGTTTGACTAGAGAGATTTTACTCCCGCCAGTTGTGGCAATGATATATAACACACACACGTAGACAATATTAATGCAGTCATCTTCGAGTGCACAAAATGCTCACAACTTTTGACTTACATACTAATATTTCAAAATGTTTCTTAAACTTTTCCATAATATTTTGTGTTCACTTGCAGCTGCTGCACGGCCAAGATGCACGGCAATGAGGCAATGAGATAAACCACAAGGACCAACAATCGAGCACTAAGAACCACAGCCATACCCAGACCACACCACAACGCAGCAGAGCAGAGCAGAGCAGAGCTTACCACAGCACAGTGGAGCACAGCAGAGCAGAGTAGAGCAGAGTAAATTCAAGCCAAATGCAATCTAAAGTATACGCTTCTTGGCCAAGTGCCACGTAGCTTGGCTTCACATACAAACAGGCCAAAAGAGGCCAGGAAGAGTGCTCAAAAGAAGACGTAAGACAGGGACAAAGACAGCAACAGCCACTGGGAGAGAGAGAGAGTGAGAAACAAGAGAGACAGTGCTTGGGGCCCGTCATGTTGCGAGATATCTTTCTATATTTAGTTCTAATCGTTTTATTTTGCTTTATTTTCATGGCACAGTTAATCGTTAACGTTTACGCATTTCAACGTCAGCCAACTCCGGCACAGAGAGCCGAACGCAATGAAATTATATTTGTCTAGGGTCCCCGAGGTGTGTTTAACTCCCTCCAGATTAGTTCCCCAAAGGCATAAGTCAAGCACTCGTGCTCTGCTTTTTGCTGTTTAATGAGCGGCCAGCAAGGGAGTGGGAAGTAGGAAGTGCGGAGTGGGGAGTGGCTTGCAAAACTTAAAGCTGTTACCAAAGCACACCGACTGAGAGTCTGAGGGAAAAGCCACGACTAAGAACTGATAAACTAGGTTGCTACGCTAATTAGTAACGGTAGTCCTGGGAGTCTTCTGTTCAGTTGTGTCCTGAATGCACACAATGAAACTTGGCCAAACAATAAGTCTGGCGAGCAGCTCGCGTTTTGCGGTAAGCCCACTCGAGTGTGAGTAAATCACAGAAACCGGGCTAAATTAAGCAAAGTGATGCAGAGACGTACGAAACTGGTAGTCGACTCTGAAACTTGTCACTGCTGCAGTTTTGCATTTAAAAGAAATGCAGAAAAAAATAGGAAAATGAAATGAAAAATGAATGAATTGTTTGTATTCATTAGTTTTGATTCATTCATAATTAAGCCGATTTCAGTGGCGACATTTAAAAGACTTATTTCCTCGGTCAGCAGTTAAATGTGAATGTTTAATATTAATTGTTATTTATAATAATTGTTTTTTATTCAGTTTTATTAACATGCGAGAAAAAGGCGTTGCAATATTTTATTGCCTACTTTTGTGCGCTCATTGTGTGGGCCCATAAATCCAGCTTAAAGCCACTGCAGTGGCAATGAGCCGGCACAAATGCCAAGCCACGCCAAGCCAAGCCAGGCCAAGTGTCGTGCTGTGGGCGTTGGGGCGTGCCAAATGGCAAATGGTAAATGCTGAATGGCTTTAGTTTGTATTGATTACCAGTGCGCACTCGACAATGCTTTTCCTTTTTCCGTTTTTCCCACTTTTCTTACCACTATGTTATGTATATATAAGTATAAAAGTATTTTCGTTTTGTTTTTTTTCCTTCTCCCCTTTACTTTTTTTTTTGGTTTATTGTTTTCTTTGGGCCGCTTGAGCTTGGCCAAGTCAGCTGTTGGCCGCCTCGAGCACTTGAGAGCCATATACACACTTGACCCCATTCGCTGAGGGGCTTTACAATAGGCCTGGCCACTAGACCTAGGCTCTGGGTGTGACCCTGGACTGGGCAGAAAACATTTAAATTGACATGGCCAGAAAGGAGTAGGGAAGAGGCAGGGGCAGCGGCAAGCTGGCTGAAGTGGGATTTATTTCAAAAACTTCAAAGTATGGCAAAATGTTTGTTGTTACATTTTCTGTGCGTGTGTGAATGGGTGTAAGTGAGTGTGTGTGTGTGTGAATGTGTGTGCGTATGCCTAATTGATAGCCGGATGTTTGACCAAATGGAAATGAAAGTTTCAACATTTTGCCCAAAGAACTAAGTATAAATTTGTTTATATGTGGATGAGCAAAGCTTAACAAAGTTATTCTTGCCCCGAATTTCTAATTAATTTAATTGCATTACAACTCAAATGCAAATTTGCGAAAAGAATTTTAAAACTTGCAAAACAAGAAGAAAAATAAAATAAATAATATTCATATCGTAGGCACATTTCAAATTGAAATAATCGAATAATCAAAACAATGAAAGCAAAATGGAAAGATAAAGGAAACTAAATATTTAACGAATTATATTCAATTAAATAATGTATTAATTATAAACGCGTACATTCGAACAATAATAGTTTTAGCTATACTATACACTATATACAACATATATATATATATACAGATAAATATACATAATCTCTATGAAGCTAGTCATAAGTGTCATAAGGTCTTAGCCCAGAAAGACATGTGACAACATTTACTAAACTTGTAGTTAGTGCTGAACAATGAATATTAAATTGAATTAAATGAAATACACATAAATCAAATAAATGTTGAACAATTCAAGAAAACAAAACCAAACAAAACACACCAAAAAGAAACACGAATATACAAAAATAAATACTCTGCATTTTTATTATGGCTCTGTGAGTGGAATTTTCATATTTTGTACTAAACAATAATTTTATTTATTTATGTCTGCAAAAAAATATAGCAGCAAATGCGTGCATATATCAGTCATAAACATTTTTAAATTTATTAAAAAATTTTATTTTATTGCTTCTTTATGCTGAGCGACCAAGTGCCGCCAGTAGCAAGTTCAACGAATTTTAAATACTCTTTATAGAATCCTTTTTCTTAGCGCAAAGTTCCATCTACCGTTTGACTCATTAAAATGTTCAAAAGCTATTAAAAAGACTTTTGTTTCAAGTAAGATAAAACCCCTTTAAGCTTAGCACTTGTTTTCTCAAGTCACGCAACTCGAACTCAAACTTAACCCAGTTTTAAATAGTTTTCTCCGAGTATTTCTCACTTTCTCTATTTGATTTTTTAATGGCATTAAATTTAAATGTTTTTGTTCCTTTCTTGGGTTTGGCTTGAAGAATTTCAATGACCTGATTTGAGTACATTATATGCAGAAATCGTTGATCATTTTTCTGGTTACTTTCATTATGACCATATTTGTGGTAAATGCGTCGCCACAAAACGGAACGGAACGGAACAGTTGAGTAAATTTTCCATTTAGCAGCTGTTTTTGCTCGTTTTTGGCCCAAAAAGGAAAAAAGCGTCTTAAATTTTGTTGGCAGCGTGGAAAAACAAGCACAGTTCGACGCCTTTTGTGTCAGGCCCAGAGCTCTGTGTTAACGTGTTTTATTTTATTTTATTTTTTTTTTGGCACTGGGCCAAGGCAAAAAAAGGAAAACTTGCTGGCGGCCTGTGCAACAAGCAAATTTGTCACCCCACCACCCTCCTTCTAGGCACACTTCTTGGCCCTTGTTGTTGCTGTTGGTGACTCCAAGTTGGCTGCAACTTCTGGCCACGTCTTTGCTTTGCTTTTATTATGCCAAGTTGTCTGAGCTTTAAAAGTACAACGACATGGCCAACAATCATAACAATGGGCACAACAACAGCAACAACAACAACAGCTGTAATTTTGTTATTGTTTTGCGCATTTTGTGTTTATTGCATCAAGTTAAAACTGCACAAAATCGGCAGCGGAGGCGCCTTCTGCTGCCAAATTTGGGCAAACCCTGAAAAGTCCACATACATATAGCTGTACATATATCTGTACAATTTGGAGCAGCGCCATATTGGTGGTGTCACTGCACACACCACTGCTGTGTAGTGGGAAATGTAATTGAAAATCGCTTAAAATGCCTGACAGTCAATTTTTCAGGCAACCTTTAGCAGCTGTAAAATCAACTAATTTTGCAAACAACTTGTGTGGAATATTAATATTAATTTGTGCTCGTTGATACACTGACATCTTTTGCCACTTTTCCACTTTGATCTGTGTGTGGGTGTGTGAGTGTGTGTGATTGACGGTTTGGGACAAGTTCTTTGCCAAAGTCACGTCCTTGTTGCGGACAATTGAAACAAAAAATCAAAACTAATTAGACACAAATTAATGGGAAAGAGCGAATGACAACAACAAGCATTAAAGGCAGTTTTCGCACAGCTGATGAAAATGAAAATATGAAGTGAAAATTTGCAAATATGACACAACAATTTGGCAGCTCGGACAGTCGGATAAACAGGCCGACAATTGGACGAACATAGCCTCAGACTTTTGATTTAGTGCATGTTGCTGATGACAGCAACGAGTTTTTTGGTCCTCGAACACACCTTTCAGTTGGCCAAAATGTAATTTTGCACAAATACAAAACATAAACATCTCATTCAATATTTTAATTTAGCTTTATATCATTTTCGCTTTAGCAATTTCAATTTTAGTTTCATATTTGTGTTTGTTTTCTAAATTTTCGACTTTTACGCTCTTTACTTGCGCGTCTCTTAAGAGGCGAAAACACTCCAGAGCATGGTCGGTGAGTGGGATTGTTACCACTACTATTGCGTGCTACGCATACAACTACAATAAGCCGTACAGATGTTGGCCCGGACCGCACGGCGTATGCGCAATTCACTTTGGCAAGCTGCCAACGCGCTATACTTGGAGATCAACGGAAAAAATTGCTGATTTTTTGCCAGAAATTATTTATAACCGCTTGTTCATACACAACACACACACACACGCACACACACATGTAAAAGCATGTGTGTGTGTATTTTATTTTCGATTTTGTGGTTGCTCTTCTAACTTAACTTAGCAGCCAAAGCAGCAAAAGTACAAAAGAGCAAATTGTCGTGGAATAAATTGAAAATATTTAACATTAATGTTGAAATTACTTACTAATCAAATGACAGATGCGATGTGCGTAGTGAGTGGAGATTAATCTGTAAGTTTCATTGTGCTTACCTATAGAAAGAGCAGAAAGAGAGAGAGAGAAAAGAAGAGAAAATTAGCATATAAGTATTTTGACAGAAAGATCTATATATACAATACATATATGTATAGCTACAGTTAATGCTGAAATATGGGCAAATAAACACATATATATTCAGATATACCATATACACACGTATATAGCGAATAGCTAAAATTATTTGATTTATTGGTAAATATTGGCTTTTGACTCATACACATTTTGCAGAATTGAAAATTTAATTTTCTGCTATATTTTCTTAATATTTATAGTTAGTTAATGCCAAGTTAATATTTATTTAATTTAATTAATTTAATTTAACATTTATTTAAATTGCTTCAAGTAAAGTTATAGCAAATTTAGTATTTATTTGCAATTTTGCACAAGGAATTAGAAATATTTGCATAAGAAATTTGCTGCTGTTGGCGTTAAATTTGCTCAAGAATTTTCTAGAGAAAAACAGCACGTTAACAACCTCTTAAATGTGGGTATAAATCTGAGTAAAAGAGTTTTCCAAGAGTCTTTAAAATATTTAAAGCATTATGATTAATTAAATGTTTCAATTTGGCATGAAGTGGGTAAGTAGACTAGTCAGACTACTAAAAAAATACTTCAATCAATTCCATGAAATTACTTATAATATTCAGTGTTTTTGATTTATGTTTTGCCTTCATTCATCACCATTCTCTTTTGTTTGAAGACATTGCATTTGTTTGTTTATAATTTTATTGTTTATATTTTGCCTTATGCGAAATGTTAAAAAATGCTGTTGAATTTTAGTGGCAAATCAGCGAGAACATCTTTGATATGACCCAATTAAGCGGCGATTGTTTATTTCATTGCCGCCATTCGCCTCAGCTGGCAGCCACAGCCACAGTTTGGCAAATGCCAAAAAAGGCCAAAAAGAGCTTCAAATCAATTAGCCTCATGCTGAACCCGGGAATATGCGTAGCCCTTCACCCAACCCCTCTCCCAGCCAGCACTCTGCCACTGTGCTCGGCTCTACGCTTTGGCAACTTAATTGGCCTAAATGAGCGAGAAGGCCACGCCCAACATTTAACGCCCAACGCCCAAACGCCCAGCCAAGTTGGCCAACTCGAAAGTAACAAATATTTTATATGCTTGTCAGCTAAATAAAATAAATGTTAATGTTGAGGTTTTAACTTATTTTTCGCTGGTCGTGGCATGTGGCAAGAGGCATAAAATGCTTAATTAATGCACCTCTCTCCCTCCTACTCTCTCTCATTCTCTCTAAACGCTCATATGTTGGCGTGGTGCAGGTCGTAGATGTTATCGCCCCTTAAAATAAAAAAAGGAGCAGACGCGTCAGTTTTAATTAAAAGATAAAATTGCCTGGCCAAAACAGAGAATGAGCATAAGATATAGAAAGACTGACAGAGAGAGAGAGAGAGAGAGAGAGAGGGAGTAGCAAATAAGAACTCCCAAAGCACATAAAATAATAAAACTGGCAATGAAATTAACAACAAATAAACGCAGCTAAAGTTAGAAATTCTGCGCTGATGTAGTAGGAAAAAAATAAGTGTATAACAGTAACAACGAAACTTGTTGTTAGCGAACGAATGAAAAGCACTCGTTAGAAGAAAATAAGCACAAAGAAGCAGCGAAAGAGGAAAAGGCAGAAAAAAAAAACAATACACAGCATACGGAAAGGGAAATGGGGCGGCGAAGCGGAAACTTTTGCACTGAGATCGCCTTGATTGCTGTCATGAAAAAAAGAAGGAAAGAGAACGATGTGAAAAAGGTGGAAACTAACTGCCAGCTAAAAGCTAGAAGCAGCAGCAACAACAACAGGAACAGGGCCAAAACAGGGCCAGAACCAAGAGCTCAGAGTCAGAGTTACCGTTACGGCAACAGCAGCAGCGGCAGCAACGTCAACGTCAACTGAACTCAACTTGGCTCTCAAACGTTGTTGGCTTCATTTGATGGCAGTGCCAAAATGCCGACGGGCAAAAGATGGCAAACGTTGGGTTAACAAGTGAGTCCCAGCAGCAACAATAAAAGGCAGTAATGATACCCTGTAAGTGGGTGGGGGGGTAAGGAGGTGTAATGCCAACTGTTGTTGGGTGCGAGATGGGTGCCAGTGTGTGTGTGTGTGCTGGCGCTTAAACATAATGCATGCCTCTGTGTTTGTATATTAAGTGAAATGAAATCCTGTTAAGAGAAACAATGAAGCTATTAAAAAAGCTAACAGGTAAGAGAGGGTGTGCAGGAGTGTGTGTGTGTGTACGTGTGTGTGACTGTTTGTTAGGTGCGAAAACACACACGTAGGTGTAGATGTATGTATAAGTGCACATATCTGCTGGTAAACGTCATAATATCGTTTAATAAATACTTTACAGCTTGATTGATTACAGCTGCGCCAGCGACAGGTGAGTGTGGCTTAAGGAGCCCTAAGTAGCTGTTGCTCCTGCTCTCTCCTTACCACCCCTCTGTCTCCTACTCCTACACCTACTCCCATTCTTCATCTTGTTGTTAGTCAAAGTAATTTATGCGCTCGGCAACACGTCGTGTTGCTGCTACCACAGATTGCGTCCCATGTGGCAGGCATATAATCAATGTGCCGCGCCCGCCCATTTTGCGCTTATGCTTATCCCTTTTCGGAATCCAGCCACAACAACGGCGTTAGTTCCCGGTTGAGCTTCATCTAGCTGTATACCAGAGTATCCATCTCAAATAGCAGTGGAAACTCACTGACCTGGAAACTTTCTAACATCGTCGTCTGCTTGGGTTTCTGGCCAACTGCTTTAAGGGCGTTACGAGTTTTTATACCCGTTACTTCTGGGGTTTGGGTATACTTCGTTTCGCTGGCAGTATCAGAGGCAGAGGCATCACTTTAAGTGTCTATAAAAGTTAGAACGACTGTATTTGACACACGGACTAGTGGGGAATTGATATGAATGTTACGCCCCTTTTGCTTCAGCTATTAAAGTTCCAGTTGGAAACTTTAAGCTTCGTCACGAATTTAGTCACACCAGCCACCGCCACTCTTAGCGATAGACAGCTCTGCTTTTGTTGGCAAGCCCACTGTTTTCTTCAATCGATATTGCTACTCAATTTGATCAAGATTGCATGTATATAGCGGAAAATATAGCCGCTTAAAGATTTTACCCACACCAAGCGCCTCAGAGTATGCAACATATTTTAAACAATCATATTCAAGCTTGTGTAACGGGTATTTCATAGCCGTTAGGTCTTGGGCAACTCTCACTTGTTTAAGACTGAAAACTCGCTCGGAAATGAGCATTTTTAGAATGTATGTGCATACATTAGGGGTATTCCCTTCATTTGCCATAGTTTCCCATACACCTTTTCGCTCTTTGTGATTAATGTGCTAAGGCAAACTGTTTATTTTTAGACACATTAACAGTTAATCAAGTGCAAAGCGCATCGAAATGATTTACTTAATTAGCAAGCGATTTTGTTTTAAAAAGAAACCAAAAAAACAGACAAAATGTGTTGTTCAAATATTCATTTGCTTAGCTACAAATTGAATATATGAAAGAATAGAATATATAGTCTGTTTTTATGTATTATAAAAAAATGTATATATTTTTTGTTGTGAGTTTTGTGTTGGCTAAAATTATTTGGCTTTTGTCTTTGTTTATTTGGCCGCCAAAAAGCAGATCGGAGACGTCGCTTTCGACATCTTTGTCCGGCGTCCATTTGGCAACTTTCAATCTGTCGCATTTGTCAGCTTCAAATGTTGAGTGAAGTGGGCGGACGCTGGTCATGCGATTGCCTTTCATTACTTGACGCATCTAAATAGCCCCCCAAAAACACTCGCATAGCTACGCACACACAAACACACGCACACACACGCGCACACACACGCGCACACTCATAGACCCATACACAGCGCAGTCACTGTAAACGAGGGCAGATTAATAAAACTGTTAAACTAAAGTGTTAAATGCAACAAGCTAGACGTAATCCTCATGCCAAACTGCTTGTTGGGCAATAATAAATGGCTTCATCAAATTTTAGAGCATAACTAATTTTTTAAAAATATTTTAGACAGCTTTAGGATTACTTAATTAGTGACTTTCCTTTGCTCCTTTCGTTTCCTAAATTTCTGCAGCTGATTTAAAATAATATTTGTTTACTGACAGCTCACTTTAAAATCACATCATTTAAGCAGCCTAAGAAGTCTAGACTTCGGGTTTGCTTACAGTTTTATTGAAAAATCACCGACCTCTTACAAAGTGTAGTCACTTTAATCATAGAATCCGAGCAGTCTAATCAATTTTGAGTACGAATTGCCTAAAAAGGTTATGGGAAAAATCAGTTCCTAATGTAAGAACCTATAACTGTGTTCTTAAACTATTTCCCTCTTTGATTCCTAAAAACGCTTAACTTAAGATACTGTTGACTTTAAAATGCCAATCATAAATTTGCCACACTTTCTAACACTTGCTTATTTAATGGCCATAAACTTCCTTTAGTTGTTTTTAAACAGCTTTAGGAAGCTATAAAACTGCCCTCGCTTATTGAAGCACACTCCTCACCTTTGTGGAGCGCGTTTTGTGCCATTGTGAAGTTTTCTTCGTTGTGGTTGTTGTTGTTGTAGTCTCCTCTTCCTCAATGACGTCATTGTCATTGTCATTTTCGTTGTTGTTGTTGCTGTTGCTGTTGTCGTTGTCATCGTTCTTGCTGCTTTTGCTTTTGTTTTTGTCATTGGCAGTGTCTGCCATATTGAAGAGTGTTTATGTTTGTGTTTTAATCCTGAGAGGTGACGAGTGTTATCCTTATGTTGATCCTTGCAATAAGCGTGTTTGCTTGAGTGTTGTTATTATTGTTGTTGTTGTTGTTGTTGTTTGTTATTATATTTTTGTTAATTTGTTGAGTTTATTTCATGGCTCTTGGCAATTTCTTTTTGAACACTTGAACACTGAGAACAGAACAGAAGCTAAAACTTTGTTGGCTTCTTCAATATTTGCAGTATTCACTTGGAAAATATACGACGTATGTTTTCATCTCATTTTCATTTCACTCATTTTGACTGGAAACGCATTATGATTTTTATTAGATGCGATATATTTTATACATACATATATATATGTATTTCTTTATATGTATATAGTAGATAAATATTCCACTATATATTATAAAGATTTATAAAATATAACGTGTTCTTGTTTTTGCTTAAATTTATTATTGCAGCTGCCTTGAATCGTATTTTGGCCAACGTTGTATTTCGTTGTTAAATGAATGCGAATTGTTTTCATTTTGCGTATAAATACAATTAATTAAATCGCACAAAAGTAAACTTTTGCGTTTTCCAATTACAAATTTGTTATTATTTTAAAACAAAGAACCGAAAACAAAAACAAAAACCGAAGCAGTAGGAGAAGGAGAAAGAACCCCCTTGATTTATGGCCAAAATTAAGCGCTGAACAGTTACATATGTTTTAATACTCAATTCACAATTGTTCACTGAGTTATTGGTTTGAGTCACTTCAAAAATGAACCACAACACTCATAATTTGATTTATTTGTTTATTTTGTAGTGTATTTTTTTTTTTTATTTTAGCAATTAACTTAATATTGGCAATTGAAGAAATGCTTTTTCTGTGGTCTGGTCAACTTTATGAGCAAAGTCTTAACCAAATCAAAGCAACTGCCAATCCATTGGGAACTTTGCTGCTCAAGAACCACATACTGTGGCAACACACACATACACACGCACACACTTAGTCACTTGGGTGAGTGTGTCCGAGTTGAAAGTAGTTTCTATTCCCCAAATGCTTTTAAACTTGAAAACTATTTATGTCTACATTCAATGGAAAAAAACTGCCGAAAAGGAAATGGAAAATGTAACAAGACTGAGGCTTAAATAATCCATCAGTTTACTATATACTTTATGTCAAATTGAACATGTGATGGCTAGATTTTAAACCATTTTATTTGCAGAATTTATATAATAAATTTATTTTTGATTCAGCTGGTCTTCATAGATCTCAGTTTTTCTGGCTGTGCCTTAAATTTTTAAACAAATACAAGGATTTTGTATATAAAAGGAAATCCATTAAAAATTGTATTTATCAAAAATTCCATATTGAGTTGGAGACTCCTCGTATATTCAAAAACAATAACTGAAATGAATTTTCCATTTTATACCAAAATAGTTTCGTTTGATACGGTGCATATCTGGCCAAAACCCAGTTGAACAGGTGGCTAAAATCAACTCTACTGGCCGTTGGCAGATAAAATGAAAAGCTTTAATGAAAAACCAGTTGTAAAATACAAAAGCAAAATGTTTTCTTTTGTTTTGTTGTGTTTTGTGCTGGATTGTAATGTTTTTGTGTTAAACAAAGTTGTGAATTGCATTGTTTTGTTCAATTTTGCATAACACGCGCAGCTGTTGTTTAATTTTATTTAATATTTTGTATTTTGTATTTTTTTGGTATTAGTTGTTATATTTTTTTTTTTGGCACTGTTATTATTTATTATAATTGTCGTGTGTTTTTGTTGTGTAAATCGTTTTTAAATCGATGTATTTGTTGTTTTATGTTTTATATGTTTGGATTGTTGTTGTTTGAGTGCACTTTATTTTATGTTGTTGTATTTTTGGTATTTTGTGCATGTTTTGTATCATTTTTTTTTGGAGTATTTTGTGTTTAGCGCGTGGTCGTGGTATTGTTGTGTAGTTGTTGTTGGTATACCAGTGGTATTGTGTGGTTTTTATCGCCTCCGATATGCATGCAAATATCAAATACTAAATATTCAACTAGGCCATCAGGCTAACTGACTCTGGTGGCAGCATCAGACGCGCTCGCGCTCGCAACCAACTGAGTTTGCTTGATTTTTCTTTCGGCCAATTCAGTCAGTCAGCCGAGAAAAGCAGCCAAACTGCCAGCAGCCTGAGGACAACACCAACGGGTGGCCAGCCAGCCAAAGGGGGCGGGGGGTGGTGCGCCCTGGTGAGAGGCAGCCGCTAATAGAGCGACGCACACAATCAACACTTAATGTTGCCGCGGGGACGGGAGAGACAGACTAACACAATTCGCTCATAATCTTAAAAATGAAATGCTTCGCAGAGACACACTCACAATTGAGTGTGTGCGGGTGTATGCGTGCGTGTGTGTGTGTGTACGTAGCCACTTTAAATTATACAGTTTTCATTTTGTGTGTGAGTGTGTTTGTGCGCAAAAATATTTGCTGCTTTACATTTTGAGTTCATCTTATTATTTGCCTTTATTTTTTGCAGCCCGTCAACGCGACGTATGCGTAGTGTGTGCTCTGTGTGTGTGTGCTGCAGTAGCTGTTAGTTTTTCGCAAGAGAAAAGAAATAGAGAGAGAGAGCACGTCTGAGAGTAAGATTAAGAGCAAACTTGCGAATACGAAAACGAAAACAGGTGAATATTTGTTGACCACACTCGTTTGAAAAATTATAGCAAATTCCTTTAAAAAGAAATAGACACAAAAATATTTAAAACAATTTTTTTGTTGGCCGCGCGCAAAAAAAACAAAACAACATTCTTAATTTTTTTTTACACACGACGAGCATTAAAAAAATATTAGATAGCAAATTTATGTTGTGGTTCTTGTCTGTGTGCGTGTATGTGTGTGTTTGTGTGTTTGATTCTGATTTTATTTGTCTAGCCGCAAAGACCTGATGCGTTCGCAGCACTCAACTGAACTCAACTGAACTGAATTGAATTCAAGTTGTTCAAATTGAACTGATGCTAGGATTTGACTGTCATTGTCAGTTCCACAGTTGCACAGTTCCTGGCCTGAGTTCCGGCAGAAGGCAGCTGCTCTCCTTTGTTTTCCCACCTTTGTGACGCAGCAGCAGCAGCAGCGGCAGCGGCAGCGGCAGCGACAGCTGTAAGCACATTTAACGGCATTCTCTTCCTCCGATTCTCGTTCTCGTGCTCATTGTTGTAAGTAAATCACACGGCGCCTATTGCCTTCAACCTTGTCGCGTGAACAGTTTATTGCGTTGCTAGCTTTTGGCCACATTATTTGTCACACTGCGTTTATTTATAGCCTCAAATCATCAGCTAGCTTTCTATATAAATACTTGTACAAATATCCCATAAATACTATATGCTCCATAATAATCATTTATTGCCAATTTGTTGAGATCCGTCGTTTGGCTTGCAGTCACTGCGCTTGTCCGTCTAATTGGTAACAATTTGCGTTGCAATTCGTTGGCCTGGTCACCATCGATTAACCACGGCTAATCTGCCGTGTCACTCCGTCAGATGCGGATGTGTGTTTAGCCTTTTTTCTTCTGGCTTTTCAATGGAGCACGTCAAAACTGTCAGCATTTTGTTTAGTCACAAAAGTGCAGCAACAAAGCAAAGTAATATATTTTTCGCATCTATTTTCAGCTTATAAATAGCTATTGACAATAAGTAACTTTCCCGCTAATTGATGAAATGAAAACTTTTCGTTCAGCCAAATTAAAATTCGAATTGATAATTGTAAAATTGTTGCGTTGATTGTTCATAGTTTGGCAGTCAATAAATATTAAACTTTGTAGACTTTTTGGCTTGTCTAATGGCCCCTCAATTATTTATAACGAGTTATTTTATTTATTTTCAATTAAATGAAATTCAAATTGCATTGACAATGCGCCATTTTTATCTTCATTTCTTTCACGCTACCCCAGCTTTCATTTGGCCAAGTTTTTTTGGGCCCGTTTCTTGAGCTGAACCCAAATCAGTTTGAAAAAGCCTAAGGCAGCTGTCCCTTTGGCCATATAATTAATTGTTTACATTTTGCTTGCCAACTTCACACAAAAGTTTCTTTTCAGTTCAGCCTGCGGCTTGGTATGAGAAAAGTTAAGACCCCGTGCCGCGATGCCAACCCCCTCCCCCTTCTTCCCTCTCTAGGCCCACCTCCGCCTCCAGCTGTATACAAAAATAAACAACAACAGACTGAATTGTAGGCTCAACGCCTGCTAAAAATATAACGCGTTGAAAATTGTTCCAAAAAAAGCAAGAAATTAAAATATTATTTATAGCTAAAGCAACAACACCAGCAACAATAACAAGCAGCAGTTTATACGAGAAAAATCGATATATTTTTGAATTCGAATTTGAAGCAAAAATACGAGTACATGAGAGTTGCGAGTCAATATGAATGTGGCTACAACTGTTGACTGTAAATCTGAATTCCATGTCTGATGCTGGCAAAAAAGTAGGCTAGATAAACGATAATTGCTTTTCTTTTTTTCTCTTTTTTTTGGGCACATCAGCCAATGGAACAGTTCAATATGCGAATGCATTTACGTCACAGATGCGTTCACCAAAAAGGAAAATGAATCAAAAATCGCATGATGAACAAAGTTGTGCATCCACTGCTCCACTGTTCCCCTTCTACCATATTTTCCATATTTCCATTTCCACTTTATGTTTTTTCACCGATTTACTGGCGTATCCGGCTCTCGAGGGCGACGACTTCAGTGTTCACTTTTTCCCCAGCCTGCTGTGAGTTGTTGTAAAAATAGTTGTTTGTAAACAAAAGACTGAGGAGGACTGGGACTGAAAGTGCTTTGACCTCGGTCTGTGCAACGTCTGTAGAAATTCAATTTAAATTTCTTTTTTGGTTTGTCTATGCTGTCTAATTTTTACCTGCATAGCCAATTTACAGTTTGAGAATCACCGCGTTGAGGTGAGTTTTATTTTTGTGTGGCTGTGTGTGTGTCTGTGTGTGGTTGGTTTTTGTTGGCAGCAAGGCAACTGTGCCACGCCCACGCCATGTTCATGTCAGAAATGATCATTGACATTGTCGTGTTGAAGGTGTTGCACACACACAGACACACAAATACAAGCAAACGCACATTTATAAGCACTCACACATTTACACCTGCTGCTCTCACAGGTGTCGGCTAAGAGCGTCCCATCTGCAGCTAAAATTGCTCTTCCCATTGCGCTAATTAGCTCTTTTGACACCAACACAGCTATACTCTCACACACCTATACCTATGTATATGTATACACCTGCTGCTAACGAGAAACGAGTGTTGCCTCCACTTGTTTTGGTTGCCATTCGTTCCGTGCTTTTACTCGACCATCTTATTCATAAATAGTTCCATTTTGAATGGCGTCGCTGCTTTCAAGGTAATTTTATAATTTGTGTGTTATTAAAATCTTGTATACGAAGCGAGTATAATTATTAAAAGCCAATTGTTTAAAAATAGTTGGCAATTGAAAGTGCACTGAGAAATATATGATTTATATACTCGGTAAAGTAGTTTATACAGCTGTTTTCTGATAATGTTTGATGGTGTTTTTATTCAGTTATTTTAAGTGGTTTAAGTAGCGGTTTGTGTTTAGTTTTGAAAAGTACTTTTAGCTCAGTGCAATGGTGTAAATTAAATTAAGTATCGCTTTGGTAACAATTTTAAACATTTTACAAATGTTTTTTCATCAAATTCTTAGCTAATTTTCAACCGATTTTCGATTTGTATACCATTTTGGACTCGTGAGGATCAGGACTATAAATTAGCATCAAAATTTTGAAAATTAAATTTTTTTTTCATTTTTTGACAAAAATCCAAAGGGGTAAGCTCATAAAAATTAGCTAAAATTCGATCAATTTTTAATGTTTCCAAATCATTTGAATGTTGATTTCATTTGTTTTTACCAGTTATCTAAAGTCTAAAACTGTTTACATCTTTAAGATACCTCATTATTTAGCTGAGCTGTGATCACTCAAAGTTTAAAAATCGTAATTTTATAAATAAATTTATTTAGTTGTGTTTTGAAGAAAGAAATCGGCATTGAAAATTGTTTCTCACTGCCCCTTTCTTTAGTTAGTTTCATTACTTAAATCCTTTAAACATTAACAACTGAATGCTGTTTGTCAATCATGTGATCCATCGTTTAGTTAGCATACACAAGGTATTTGTATACATAAGTTATGAAATATTTTACATATTTCACCGCAAAGTAATAATTAAACAAATAACTAATGCTTTATTATAAAGGGTAATTAAAAGCAAGAAAAAAGATGCTCTTCTTTCATTTATTATTATTATACTTTGTTTGTTTGTGTGTTGTATCAGAGTCATAAAGGATGACTCGAGACATTACCCTTAGTTTCATTTGCGAAGCGTATGTTTTGGCCATGTGCCTGTCCACGCCCCATAAATATTATTAAATTATATATTTCTTTCTTGGCCATTAACATTATGTAGGTTATAATTTAAATAGCCAAAGAGAAAGAGCAGGGTGCTCACATCAAAACATCAAATACCAAATATCTTGAGGAAAAAAAAAAAAAACTGAATAGAAAAACACACACACACACACACACACACACACACAAAAAGAAATGCTACTAAAGAATTTCGCCTCGACTGGGGTCGCCATACGACTAAAATGTATATACAAATATGAAACATATAGTATATTTATAGAAAATGTTGTCAAGACAGTTTTTTTTCTGGTTTTGTCTTTTGTACCTACTTATATGCATGGCATAAGGCAAAAGGCAAACAAACAAGCGCGTGAGTTAAGGGCATTCGAGAGGAATACATGAACCCCATTTGAGGCCAAGGAAATCCGTTCAATGCAATTTTTCTTGTCATCCCTCGCATTGACAACGATCATTCAGTTTTCCACGCCAACATGTTGAGGTGAGTAAAAATATAGGAAAATTTATGTTGTGTTTGTCGTTAGTTAAAATAGACGATTCGCTAATACACTGTGAAAATCATTTGAAAAATTTTATTTCATTTTTATAAAATTTATAAAAATGTTTACCAAGGCAATTAGTGGTTTTTGAGACTCAAAGCGATTATTAGCAGCTTATATACCCCTTTAAATGCACTTGCTGCCTGCAGGGTATACAAATATTATTCCGATCGATACAATTTTAAAAGCATAAACTTCTAAAAATATACAAGAAGTAAATTCTTAAGTACACAGTCTAAAAATACCAAGACAATGAGAAAAATACGATTAAATAAAATATTTAAAAAAATGCCACTTAGCCAAGAAAAAGTATTAAATATTTGCCAAATAATATAACAACTATTTTTCGCTTTTAGCTTGAAAATTGATCAATGGCGGAAAAACAAAACAATTTGAAAAGTAGCTACTTTTTTTACAAGTAATAAAAATTTGTGAATTTATGAAAACGATTTCGATCAACAGCTAAGAAAAAGATTAAAAATAGCTTAAACCCAATAAAGTCAAAGTCATGTGATCAAATGGAAAATTAACGATCAATTTATTATAGGTTTCTTTCAGCTGCAGCAAAAGACAACAACGACATACATTTTGTATCAAATATAAGATATATAATGAAATGAATTAATATTTTACAACATGTTGTTGCTGCAGCTAATGGGCAGTTGATTTACGGATCAGCTTGAATGCACGACATTTTTATGTGTGTTTCAATTTATATGCATTTCTAATGGGGCGCCCCCAAAACGGACCTGGTGCCGAGGGCGATGGGCAAAGTGTAGGCGCATATTAATCATACGCACTGTTAAACGCTCGAGCGAACTATAATAGCGCAAAAAAAAGAAACACCAACAACAACGACAACGAGTTCGATGTGATTTGCTGTGGGACGGATTAGGCAATCAAAGTGCAGCCGTTTGTTGTTCGCATTTCGATTTAAATGTCGGTGCGAACTTCCGGGATTACGCGCACACACCCGACGCCTCTTGTCGCTGTCGTCATCAATGATGTGAACATGTTGGCCCTCGTTTCTAGCCTCTCGTTTATCCTGCCACTGTTCAGTCAACTAATTAGAGACGCATGTGGCAATCAATTCGCGTTGCAGTTGCTGGTCCATTTCATTGAAAATCGTTTCGTTGCTCATACGCCATGTTGGACGACCAGCATTTTATTTTCGTTGGCCATTACAAAACTAACAACAACAGCAATAACAACAACAACAACAGCGTCAACTTTAGCGTCAGGGCAAAGCGTTGGCGGCAACACAAAAACGTTTTAGTGAAAATAAATTGAAAATCTTTGGAAAATGTTTTGATGTATTGTCGGTTCATCTGTGTGTTTGTGTGTGTGTGTGTGTGTTTGTGGCACACTCAATCTATATATCTGCATGTCTGTGCATGTGTGAGCATGTTTTTGTTTGCTTTGCCTGTTTGCGTTTGCTCTGATTTCAGTTGTGTTTTTGGCTTCGAGCGCAATTCTGCAACAGATGCCAGCATCGTGTTGTTTCGTGTTGTGTTGTGTTGTGCTGTGTTTGTTTTTTAACATGTTTCACTTTTCTTTTTCTTCATTTCTCTGCTTTTTTCTGTCTTGGTTGAGCTACATTTTGATTGATTACAGCGAGTGCAGAGCAAGAAACTCAACTGACAACTGCAGCTGAATCAATTTCAAACATTGCAGCTTTTAGCCACAGAGAACTGAGAACTGGTTATCAAATTAACACCTCAACTAAATCAATCACAAGTCAAAGGCACTAATTAAACAAATTGCACTGCAGAGACAGTATACTAATGTCTTCTAGCCAACTGCAGCAGCATTTATAATTATAGTAATTATAATAATAATTATGATGATGCTTTTAGTTAGTTTGCCTGTTGAGTGCAGCCATCAAAATTAATTGGATGGACGCAGACAACTAGGAAGCTGGAGACAAGAAAGCTGTTAAGACGCTTAACCGGAAAACAATTTGTTTTAGCTATATATAGAAGAAAAGCATGGCAGAGGGGAAAACTACTGCAAAAGGAAAACAGTTTTCGTGTTAGGTTGCAACATCAGCAGATTGATACGGCAGTTAGGAGAAGAGCTAAACCCTAAAACCGTAACAGCATATTCAGAGGCAGAAAAATTGCTAATAAGCCACAATCAAAGGCAACCCTAAACCCTAAGCAGGCAACAACCCAGAGACAACGACAATGGCCAAGTCAGATAAAAAGTGTATCGATAGCAATCTGAGCACAATGAAAGAAACGCTCGATAGATGCGGGCGATGCCATTCACAGGGGAGTGGAGGAGGATGGGACAGGGGCAGTGGCAACTGAGACAGAGGCAATCGGGCTATCGTTTATTTTTAAGCATATTGAAAAGCTGCTAAAAAGCAAGCGCAGCGAATGAAAACAATTTTATTAAGTGAAAAATACGAAAGCAGAAAATAACCCGCAGCCAAAATAAACAACGACAACAACAACAACAGCACCAGCAACCACAACAACACTAACAGCAACAGCAACAACAACAAAATTCTCAGCAATTCTCAGACAGCACCAGCCCAAGCCAAAGGCAAAGGCAAAGTCAAAGCGAAGGCAACAAAAGTCCTTGGCAGTGGCAAAAGTTGTATTTATTTTAAAATTCTTTACCTTAAAGGGTATCTGCAGTGCTAATTAAATCTACGAACAGCCTTCAGCAGGTGTTGAAGTATAAATAAATTAAAATTATAAAACTTTTCCCTAAGAAAACTTCATTTCTTCACACAATTTAATTAAAAAAGTTTATTGAAATGGATTTCATTTTATATGCGCTCTATTATTTCAATTAAATTTAATTTTTTTCAACTTTTAACTATTTGTGCGTGGTATGTGTTAGTCGTTCATTGCTGCACAGCTGTTGCTGCTTTTTCTTTATTTATTTTCACTCAACGGGTTGCGGGTGCTGTGCGAATGGGGAAACGATTGAAAGATGCGTTGAAGTGTTGGCGCTGACTTCGACGCTGACGTCGGCGCTGACGTTGACGTTGACGTCGACGCCAATTCACCTTGAACCACACGCACCGACAGTGACTGCGACTGCGACTGCGACTGAGTAGCAGACACAATTAAGTGCAAAAGAAAAGAAAAACGGAAGCAAGCGACAAAATTTTACGAGCAAGGTAAATGACAGATTCGGTGGCGGCATCTCAGCATAAAAGATTGACAAGTGATTTTCACACCTCCGCAACAAGCAATTCAGGAAAACACACAACAACAGAACAAACCAGAACAACAACTACAACAACAACACACAAAATGGGACTTAAAGCCATAGAAAAAGTTGTATGAATTTCTGGGGTTTGTTCAGGGAATCGGGGCAAATTGTTGCTCATTGTTGGCTCTGTTGTTGTTGGCTGGTCGAGTAGCAGCTTATTTGGATTTACATTTGCTTAATAGCGTTATGGGTCTTACCTTCTCATCTAATATTGCCATGGCTTTCGGTTGACACTTGGAACTCTGCTTAATCCGCTTTCAACAAGGATTATGTGAGCCGATAAAAAATCTAAAATTTTGAGCTTTTCGCCAGTTGCGAGTTGAGTTTTGTTTTGTTGCGCAATTTTCAGAACGTATACAATCGTTTTTGTAGTATATATTGTAATGTTACACTATTATACACCCACGCACACCCACACACACACTCACACACACGCACAGTTACACCCACATGCACATTACTAGGCGAATAGTGGGGCAAAAACAACGCGCGTCACAAACTACGCAAAATGCGCACGGAAAAATCGCATTAAAACTAATCTATTTATTTGCCATTCCAGCAATAAATCAATAGTTTTTTTTGCGTTTTTCTTGATATTTCAATAGTTTTGAATTTTCGTTTTCGATTTTCGCGATTTTCAATGGCTGCCGCGCCTTTTTGTTTTTGAGTCTTTTAATGCAACTGAAATCGAAGCAACATCGAAATGCAATCAAAAGTGCAAAGCAGTCGCTACTTTCGAGTGCCTTTTGTTTAGCCATTTTTGCTGGGGACTTTAGCCAAGAAAGCGGAAATACCAATGCGCATTAAACCGAATAACTGAGAGAATGGCGAAAAAGAGACAATGAGGGGCAAAGTAACAGCAGATGTAGAGAAAGGTAGACAGGGAAAATTTCGGTATTACAAACTTTCGATTTCTAGCGTTGACAAATATTTGGCATATTT
Source organism: Drosophila nigrodunni (assembly GCA_020829145.1). Classification (NCBI taxonomy): domain Eukaryota; kingdom Metazoa; phylum Arthropoda; class Insecta; order Diptera; family Drosophilidae; genus Drosophila; species Drosophila nigrodunni. Next base: position 15,919,527 of record JACVCZ010000001.1, read on the forward strand.
GCTAATATTATGAGCCAAGTTGTTTTTAGGCAAAAGGGAAAATGTCAAGAGCTGTTTGCCAATAAATTGATAGCCAGGCCATAGATTTCAATTATTATGAGTGCTATCGATAGAACAGTGACAAAATCAATGTCAGCTGATGATGATGACAAGTGACAACACGACCAGCCGAACCAGCCACAAATTGTTGAGGAGGGGGAAAACGCAAAAAAAGCGTTCACATGCCATAATTCAAGCAGCAAGTGTCATCAGCCAAGCACTGAATTATGAGCTGGATTAAATGTCGATTGCAGTGGCAGTGGCTGAAAACAGCAAACAGCCTCGACCTACTCAAAAATGAATATGAATAATCGAGTCTAGATAATTTATGAACGTTGAGAGCTGCAACAAATCATGCAAAGAAATAATGTAAGCAAACAGCCAACAAAACGCTTTAAATTATTAATTAGGTTACACAAATGCCAATAATTAAAATAAACAAAATAAAGGCAACAGCTGGAGTTGCTCAAAATGAATTAAAAAATAGTCTATAGATATAAGCCATTGGAACTACATGCTTGTGTCTGGCATGCAATTTGGCCAACTCTTTTGTAGGGCCTACGCAACTCAACAAATGGCCGAAATTGAGTCTCGGCCAATTTAATTAGCATTTAACGCTTTTGCCAAATTAGTAATTCAAGTGCCTTAATTGGGCACCTAAATGGGCTCTAGTTTTGCACAAATTTAAATGTAGACAAGTTAAAATTAAAAGGAGTATTTTTAAACCTTTTTTCAGTTAATAAATATTTAAATTAAACTATGGTAAGCCCTTTTGACATTGATTTTGACACATTAAAGCGTGTTTGTCAGTCGGTTAGCCGCTGTTAACGAAATCAGAACCAACCTTAGCAGCTCTCTAATCTTTCTAACTAATATTCCATTAATCCACGCCAATTTTCGACTATTTCCGTTTCAATTTGATAGGCATTAAAGCCGTTTTAACAACGCTGGATGTTTAGGCCGCTTGTTCTGTTTCTGCTTTTCCCAACGCCTCTGGGCCAGGCTAGTTATTTGCGTTTTCAGGCATTTGCATGTGCCGTTGTCAGACAAAATCCGACAGGAAGACTGAAAGACAGACAAACGGACACAACGGAGGCAACGGGGACAGCTGGCCTACAATGCGCTGAATATACTCAATTTGCAAATTTCCTCATTGATTTGCCAAACAGACAAAGGGTGGAAAAGGGGAAAAGGGGGGAACAGTGGTGGGAGGAATGAGCAGAGACTTTTAGTGTAGACTAAGAGGGTTTCTGCAATGGCATTTTTGCAGCTGGCTTCTGCCATTTTTCGCTTTGGCCACATTTGGGGGTGATCCGCTTTTGGCCAGAGCCAAAAAGATTGATACACATCTGAAGTGCCTACCAGGCAGAGAGGAGGAGACTGCTCTTGGTTGCTGGCAAAACTACGCAAAACATTTTGTAAATTGAATCTGAAAATGTAATTGAAATAAGTAAATATCAATTGAATATCCGCCAGCGGGCGGACGGAAGTTTATGGCAGAGCCAATGAAATTATTTGTATTTGTTTTCAGAGAGTTCCAGGCATTAAGTATTTTGGCTTTTGTTTTTGTTTGTTATGCCGCCATTGATGTGCCACAACATACTTGCGGCAACAACAAATAACTTACAAAGTAAACTCTTTGTAGCTGTTGCTATAAAATTTCCCACTTGCGGCAGGTCAAAATCCAAATATTAAAAGCAAATGGAAATCTATGTTTAATCCGATGAAAAGTGCCTGTAAATTACATGAGATATGCTGCTCATAAAACTGATTTATGTCGAGTAACAAATAGTAGCTCACGTTCGCCGCATATCGTGCAAAAAAAGAAAAGAATTTTTGTGATACACTCAAAAGTCGAAGCGGCGGTCGACTGCCAAAATAAATGGCACGTTTATCATACGCCCAGTGGGCCCAGTGCGTCGAACATTTTGGCAGCAGTATTTATATACTAAAAACCCACACGCATACACTCACACACACCAACTGGTAGCAGCATAGACTCTGGTAGATTGTTGTGTGTGGCATGTGAACGTTTTGTATATGCCACGCCTACCACAGCGCCCACTTTTTGGTGCTTGTCTGACGTACTGGCATACTTACGAGAAGACGCTATGTTTTTGCTTGATGCTTTCGCGTTTGCTTTTCAATTATATAAACATATTTAGATTGTATTCAGTTAACACACACACGCATACATAGGCAAACACACACACACACACAGACAGACAGCCACGCAGTCACACATGTTGTGCGTGTGTGCATTAAAATTATAAATTGTTTGTTCAGCAAAACAGCAAGCATAATGAACGCTGACCAAAAAGTCAAAATGGGTACCAGAGCTGGTGGAAGAGGCCACAGACTGTTAAAGACCCTGTACAGTTGCAATAATTTAAATCATACACTATGAGAGTTATGACGTATTATCAAAAATATTGGCTTCAAATTTAGACACAATTTGGTACCAAATTCACAGCCTGTTGCAACTAAGAATCCGCTTTACTTTTCTTAGTAAAGTACAGGGTTTTAAAAGCAAAACCAATCGCTGCTGCGGACTGAGCGGCCTACACGTCGTATACGCAACGGGAGGTAAGCTTTGCCACCTTGAGCGAGCACTAAGCAAAGGAGAGCTGCAACAAATGAATGAAAATCAAGTGGCCGAAACATGACATTGAATTCATATTTATGTTATATTTCATATTTGTGTTATTTTTTTCACATTTCGGAGACTTGTTTTGTCACACCCAAAATGCCATAACCGTGTCGTATCTATGTGTGTGTGTGTGTGTGTGTGATGACGCGTGTAAATTATTTGCTTGGACTTTTCAGTGGCGCCAAATGGCACAATGTGACGCACAGGGCCGTCAAAAGCAATTGTAGCCAGGCTAAGACAATAGGCCAGGGTCGAGATATGCCTGCAATGACTTTAAGCCTAACAGTGCATGGGTTTAAGCCAAGTTAACATGCCGATTGGTTGCTCAGCATATGTGTGAAGCAAACTAAATTCTATTAATGTGTTTAATAGTCTGTGATCTTTCACGCCTTGTTGCACTAATTGACATGCCTCATTGGTTGCCACTAGCACACCCCCTCCTCTCGTCCCTTTCCGTTGCTAATCTGTTTTCCTTAACTGCACAAATACATTAGGAAATTAGCTTAAATCAACAAATGTGGTCAGCTGAGCTAGTGCAGCTAAATCAACTGTGAAATTTATGGCATTTCTCATATCGTCGTCGTTTCGTCGTTCGTGTCGTTCATTAAACAGATTTTGCATTCCCAAAAATTTGAAATTACGTCTAAGGTCACGTAAAACTTGCGACCAACTTTGACCCCTTCAGTGTGGAAAAATGACAAAAATGCCACGTGCCACGTGCCTCATTAAGGGAGCTGACGTTTTTGGCCATCTTACTTGACTGAAACGTACACGCAACGTAATTAGTTGACCCGAACACCTCCTTCCCCTCCACTGCGACATGGCCACTAAACCCAAGCATTTTATCACAATCAGTTTTAGCTTAGACACAAATGACACTAGCTGAAAATAACTCTGAAGTTTGCAACTGATTTTAGGGTAAATAAGTTGTTGCTAAGAGGGGATTAAGATGTTTGAAAGGATTGAATAAATTAATTAGTTGCTATAAAAAAGGGGATTAATAAGTGTTTAAGCTGGTTAATTTACGCTAATCTACAATTTTTTATATGGGAAAAATATCAAGAGTTAAGACAACACGAATTTTGTCATTCAATTTTAAAGCTTTGCTAACTGAATTTAGTTTATTAAATTGCTATTAAAGTCAACTAAAAATTGTGTTAATTATCTAAAATTATTATTTTATAATATGTATTTAAGAAGTTTTAGTAATAGTTTAGTTCTTGCTAGTGTCATTCCTGCTATACTTAATATTTATGTTAAGCTCTTTCTAATTTATTATTATTGGTATTTAATTTTAATTTTTAGGTTTATTATGGTCTGTTAATATTTATAATAGTTTAATACTAAAGTTTATATTTTGCTGTAATTTATTTAGTGTAATTATTTATATTTACTTTTAATTCACTTTTTTCTTTATTTTACTCCACATTTACAGGAATTTTCAGCTAATGTCATTGTGGTATTTAAATCAACATATGTGCGTAACGCATTTTGGTCTCTTTTATGGCTGCGAGTCAAAGGACATAGGACAAAGGACGAAACTGGCAACTCAGCCTTCCCCCAAGAAATGTAATCGCAATGCAAATTTAATTTGGGCACACATCAAATTTAAAATAGCACACAGACGGTCATAAAACGGCGGAAGTGGGCGGAAGTAGAGAAAGGGGATGGGGGCTGGGGGCCTCATGTGGAGACCTCTTTAAATTCAAGATATCGTTACAGAGTTTGCCACAAAATCTGACCGCACGCGTGGCTGCGTCGACAAACCGGAAATGCAAATTTGTAATTTGTGCAACAAAATTTGTAGCAATTAATTGCAATGCGTCTGAGTTTGCTGCCTCCTGTTGCATGTGCGCCAGACCGCAAGACACGGAAACCTCAATAAGATTCATCCTCCTTTTTTTCTTTCATTTGCCCCACTCTTTGCCGAGCAACACGGATTTGATTGCATTTCATTGCATGAAATCGTATTATTTTGTCGGATTTTAGTTTTTTTTTTATTGTCTTCATTTTTGTGAGCTTAATTTTGGCAGCAGCAGTCGCAGCGCATTAAGTGATTTGCGCCTAACAATAATTTGTGATATTATTTTTGCGTATTTCTATCTAATTTTTTTTTATGATATTCGCAATTTGCGCCGAAATCAAACAGCTGCAAGAAATTTGGTGATCTATTCTGCGAAGCGTTTCGCCTATAGAAAGTGTGGCCGAACAAAGATCTTACATATGCATATATAGTATATAGCGTATATGTGGTATATACAGATATATGTTAATGGCTGTAGAAATATATTATGTACTGGTATTAATCTTTATATATGTGTGTGTGCGATGATTTAACGCCCTGTTGTGGCTATATAAACAATTTGTTAATACGCACACAGTCAAAGAATAATATTTCATATAAGTAAATAAATAATTTTGACATGTTTTTCCCTCAAATGCCGTACTTTTCCCATCACAATATTTACCCAATTAAATGCGTAGTTGGAATTTAAGATTTATGGTACTCACCTCAGTTATTTTCATGGTACGCTTTACCGTCTTGCGGGTCACTTCGGTTGTCTCCTCTACAACATCGCCATCCTCGTCGATGGTCTCGGTGACCATTTTCTCGCTCTCGCCGGGAATCACCTCCTCGGTTTTCTCCGTGACAACGCTGGTTTTGCTCTCCCCATCCGCATTGGCATTCGCATCCGCTTCCGGTTCTGGGACAGGCTCGGAGCTTGCTTTGGTCTGCTCCTCCTCCTCGGAGGCACCGAAAACATCCTCAATGTCCGACATTTTTGTTAATTAAACAATTTCTCACTTGTGTATTTCTTTTCAGTATTTATTTAGTATTAAGTATTTTTGTATGTTTTTTTTGTTTAGCTTTGTTTGCTTTGGGGTCACTTTCACTTGGTTCGGCGCTCGCTCAATAAATTTTTGAACTATAGCGACTATAGCGACTATATAGCGGCCCACCGACACGCACACTAGAGTATAGCACAAGAACACACAATAGAGAATTTCTCAACTTGTTTCGCCTGAAAAAACCAAACCAGAAATGAATATTTTTCTATTTTTCTTATATTTCGTATTATTTTTCAATTCTATTTTTTGTTGTTGTATTTTTTTCTGCTTTTCTTTTGCTATGTGCTTTTTGCTTGTGAACGCTGTGGGTTATTATATAAACAAGCGAATTATTTTTCTCAAAAAATTTCACTATAAACGCTCACTATCACGATCACGATTACAATCCCGATCACGAAACATAGAACATGTACGTAACTTGTTTTGGAAATCGTTTTGTATTCAATTTTCAGCTCCTTTTAAATGATGATGATCACTGTCGCTGGTTGTGCTTGACACTGTGAGAGTGAATGCTCAGCCAGCGACAACGAAAGACACGACAACAACGAACAACGATACAACGGTACAACGAAACAAGGAAGAAACGACAACAACAAGAAGAACAATAAACAGAGACAGTGGCGGACAACGGGAACGACAAACACGACAACGACGACGACGACAACGACAACGAAAAGTGACAACGACAAACGACGAACGACGCGACAAACGCAAAACTGCAAGTGAAACAAAACAGAATGATTATTAAATGCAATTAAAAACGCATATTCGGTAATGTTTCACTTGTAGTTTTATAATATTATGCAGTGCTAATAATAATAATAATATTAATAAGCGAACAGAGCAGAGCGCCCAGCGTCAACGCACGAGGCAAATTACACGATTCTAAAGCTTCTGTCCCGATCGATGGCACTGCTCGCTGTCTGGTCAGGGCACCGGAACCGCCGTCGTCGTTGCCGCCGCCGCTGCCGTCGCTGTCGTCGTCGCAGTCGTCGTCGTCGCCGTCATCGTTGCCGGAGAGCGACCAAAATACCTAATACACACCACTAGTTGGACATAAAACTGACTGTCAGTCTGTGTTAGTGAATGAGTGTGTGTGTGTGTGTGTGTGTGTGTGCCTGTGTTGGTGTGCCAACGGTTGATTTCCCGGCGAGCGAGAAGGCCAACTGCTTGGGATCACCAAAACTAGTATCAGGTGCATGTTAGTGCAAGCGGGACAGCCATAGTGCATGCTCGCTCTCCTGTCGCTGCCGCTGCTTCGCTCTGAATTGTGATTTTAATGTTGATTTTGTTGTTCAATTCAATATTTTAGGCGAGCAGCTGCTGTCTCTGCCGCTGTCGCTGTTGCTGCTGCTGCCAGTCGTTTGTTTGCTAATTGTTTCGACTGCAGCAAGTGCTAAAACCAAATCAAAAATGAAATTAAAAAAGCATATAAACTGATGAACTGACTGCAATTAGGAGCTCCGACTGGGACGTGAGCCGTGACGCATGTCAAATCTGTAACTGTTCCCCCACACCACGTGCTGCGTTGGCGCTATTTTAGAATGCTGCTCTCACCATCGCCCGCTTCCCTCTCAACAAAACAATACAAAAGAAGAAGGAAAAATAGAAGATGAGAGCGTACACCGCTAGCTAAATACGCTGGCAAGACTTCACTTGCCTATGAGTAGTGCAAGTTATGTTGGTACTTTTACTCATTACAGAAGGGATTTTATTTTGGTACTTTTACGCGGAGAACAAAAGTTCCTAATTGTTAATTAGAGCTAAAAGTTATTTATAATAAAAAAGTTTATATTTTTCATTAATGAAAATGGAAATTACTTATATCACATTTAGATCAGATTTATAAGTTTACTTTATAGTACATTATATGGCTCAAATAAGAAGTTACTAGGCTCTGAAATTCTGCAAGCACATAACACCCACTTCAAAGGGTATTGAGAACTCAAAGAACATATTAAAAACTGCCTGCCTGGGAGACATGACTGCGTCTAGGCCATTTGCTCGCAACTTGTCTGTTGCTGCAGATGCGTTTGCCCGCTGCTCCACAACACTTCGCACTCGCTCATCTCCTATTCCCTTCCTTCACTTCCTACCCCTTACCTTTCTCGTACACTTATCGTACTGCCTTCAACTGATTGCTGTCTGGCCGTTTGGCCTGACGGCATTTGCTATTTCTTTTTTGTGTTTTTGCCCGGCGTTCGACAGCTGAGCTGAGCTGCATAGTTTGGCCGTATGCAGATATAGATACAGATACAGGGTGTCCAATAGTCTGTCGATTCAATTTCATTCATGATGCGAATGTGACTGTGCAAACTTCCTGTATAGAAATCGACTGCATAAGATATATGAAAGACAAGTGCTGCGAATGAAAATCTGAAAAAAGTTCTGCAAAGCAAAACAAAGCGTTGAATTTAAACGCAACACATGAAATATTCTAAAATTAATGCTCGACAAATGTGTTTTTAGCTGCCCAACGCAATATACACAGCACGACACAAATATCTGCATATAAATACATAGATATATAGCTATAGATACAGCTACAGCAACAGCAGCAGCAGATATGCTAGAAGACACTCGCAGATACATTTGTATCTACATATGTATACAAATATATGTCGTATCTCGACATAATAATGATTATAGTGAAAGGCTTTGATAACCCAAGAATTGAGTAATTGGTTCTGTATTGTGCGAAAATCTATTAAATACGGAAACCAAAGATGCCTCTTGAGTAAATTACAGGGCAACAAGCGAAGGAGGAAACCACACAAGCACACACAGACACACACACACACTTGGCTATATGACAAGCTCGTCTGACAAAATATCAATGCTCAAATATGATTAATAAGTAATTTCTTTGTCAACAGCTTCCTGCAGCTTGCGGTGTGGCGCCAACGCCAACGCCAACGCCGACGTCGCTGTCGTCATGGAAAATGGCAGGGAAAATCTTTAATATCATACATATATGCATAAATAAATTATAGGGCAGACAGCGAAAGGGAAAACGACACAATGGGTAATAAAACAAAGCGAAGACAGTCGCGAAATAATAATAAACAATAAACAAGAAAAGTGCAGTCGGCTGTCCACAAGCTGATCGACTACAGAATACACTTTCAAAATAAAGGAGTACGGGAAAATAGTAAAATTATCGATTTCTAATTATTTTTGCTCAAAATTTAAAGGTCAGTACGAATTTGTAATCGAATTCAGTTCGATTTCACTAGATTTTATTTTATGGTTACAAAGCTAAGCTTACAATAAGTTTAGAGAGTTGAATTAGATTTTGTACTTATATTTTCCTTACCTTATTATACTCTCTGCAAGAGTATATTGGGTTTGTGCAAAAGTATGTAACAGGCAGAAGGAGGCGTGGCAGACCCCATAAAGTATATATATTCTTGATCAGCATCACAAGCCGAGTCGATATAGCCATGTCCGTCTGTCCGTCTGTCCGTCTGTCTGTCTGTCTGTCTGTCCGTCTGTCCGTCTGTCCGTCTGTCCGTATGAACAAACAGATTTCAGAGATGGTAAGAGCTACAAGTTCGAGCTTGGTGTCAAACGATCAGATATTTAGTCAGTCAATACAAGAATCTTTTTTGTTTTTCGATGCCACGCCCCATTCGCCCACAATAAGCAAAAAACTGGACACACCTCGTGAAAAATAGGTGTTTTCGGCAAATATCTCAGTAACTATGGCACCTAGGATCACCAATTCTGGTACGGGTGTTCCTAGCGAGAGCATAGTTACATTGCCATTTAAAATTTTTGACTGCCACGCCCACTTTTCCCACAATTTATAAAATAGTTTTCAAGCTTCAATGCCGTTTTTTCCGTATCGTACAGTATTGTAGTTTATAACTGGTGTGGAGACTAACTATATTAAACTATACTGAAAGGCGCATTAAAATCGGACTATAAACAAGAAAACTAGAAGCGTTACAATATTGATAATTTAACGCAATACCAACCCATAGGTGCAAGCGAGATAGAAACACACAAGCACATGTTCGAACGTTTTCGCTGCTTGTGTGTCGGCAGCGCTGCCCGCGGTCGCTGGCTGCGCCGAATACACACTTACATACATGCATGCATCGTATATTGTCAAACGTATGTGTATTCGAATACAAACAAACAGATGTGTGTTTGATTATGCTTAGATTGTTTTTGTTTCAACGTGTTTTAATGCAAGTAATTCACATTGTAATATCTCGATACCGATTTTAACAATTTAATCGGGACAAATGCAGAGAGTATTATACGGTCGGGCGCGCTCGACTGTACTTTTCTTTCTTGTTTTTATTTTAATTCCGTTTAACGTCTATCAGCGTATATACTTAGTGACTATTTATTTCATTTTATTATATTACTTTCTAACAAAATCTTCATAGCCATTTTAGTGAGTGTGTTTACAAAGAGTGAAAAATACCAAGAAAAACGCACTTATATGGTAGAATCAAAAGTGAAACATATTTACACACCTCGTTCTTCCTCCTACCAACGTCCCTCTTCCTGCTACCCCATTCCCTCCACCCCTTAGCCTTGACTTACTCGGTTTATCTCGCAGTTACACAGTTGTAAATTGCACAAAGTAATTGAAGTACTTTTTTATTATAAACCAACAAGCTGTCGTTCCTTTCTTTTCAATATGTCTCTGCTCCTCTCCCACTCTCTCTCCCTCCCTATGACGGATAGAGAGAGGAACTCTCCTTTCATCTCCTTTCCTCTGTGCTAAAGTGTCGTTGACTTGATTTGACCTAGGATTTGGGTCCCAGACCAAATCATAAGCAGCAGGACACTCGAAGATGTGTGGCCTGGGGGAGGGCAGGGGAGGGCGAACAGATACAAGTGGATGCCTTTAATGCGATTTGAGTCATGTGTTTTCACTCGACAATGGCAATTTTCCGCAAAAATCAAAAGTTTGCCAATTGACGCTCAGATGTAAAACAGAGAAACGATTCATTTTTCTTGGCTTATGGAAATTTGATTGCATTGACATTGGTCAATTGGTCAATGGGATGAATGAGGAGGAACCGAATGTCTAGAATTTGCAGAGTAATAAAATTGAAATATACAATTTGTTTAAGGCATTTAATTATAAACTTTGTTACTTAAAAGCTTTTAAATAAGGGTTTCAAGGCTACAGAAAAATATTTTGAGCATTTTTAAAATGAATAAAATATTTCAAATCTTCAATAAATAAATCTGTATATAGTTCTTAGGTAAATTTTTCAGTTTTCTCTAAATATATCCAAAGAATTTGTAAGTTGAGAATTTCAAAACGTTGCAAAGTGTTCAATGCTTTTAAAGTTCTGCACAAACTGCAGCGCTGCTCAACAATGGAGAACAGGTTTCGTGGCACTTTAAGACAAGCTGCGACTTGTTCAAACTTGCGTTCCAATGTCCTTTGGCTATGCGAATTGTTTGCACTGCGATTTTGCTTTCAATTCACGCTTTCAGTGCACACGAGAGAAACGGAAAAGGAAAAGGACATGTGACAAACAACGTGTCCTTGCAATCCATGCACTCAATCTACAGCTATCTATAACTACTGTTGTTACTGTAACTGTATCTTTGACTGCGTATCTTAGACGGCTAACAGTGTATCTGCTGGCAAACAGCCTGAGTAGAAATGGAAATAAATAGTTGCTTAGCTCATTTCTCTAATTAAAACGCTGCTCTTCTACTCACTTTCGTTTGGTAGAGAAGTGGGAAGGAGTAGAAGTAGGAGATCGTAGGGGAAGTTCAATTTGTAGACGTCACAAATCACCCACAGTGCACCGAAGTGCGTATGTGTGTGTGGGCGTGAGTGCGTGTATTTTGTCCTCATTGGACTCTATGTTGCCTGTCAAATGGTTTCATCTTCATTTCGTTTGTCTACCTCCATTACACACTACTACTACTACAGTATAAGCCAACTTACAGACCATGTTGCTTGTGCCTTTTTGCCATTATGATGATTTATGGGCGGAAATTATTTTTGGGCCGACCAACGGGTTTGATACTGTCTATTCCTCTTTTTCCCTCTTTTGCCGAGTGGCATGCAACAGTTCTGTGCTGTTCAGGTTCAAGTTTTTTTTTACAATTTCTATTCGATTTTGGTGCAAACTTTTGTGGCATTTTCCACACTTGGCTGCCTCTTTTAATTTGAAAAGCGATTTGCTGTCATTCGATTGAGACACACGCCCACCCAAAGACACACACATACACATGTACAGTGTGTACTACACACAAAGAGACACTCCTTAGCTGACCACAGATTGACGACTTTTGTCTCAAGTTGTAAATGTGATGGAAAATTTCGTAGAACTTGTCTATGATTACTTTACGTGGTTTTCAGTGGCCAGCAACAAGTGAGCGACTGTAAAATTATGGCACTCACTATAAACGAAAGCTGCGCAGCGCTTTTATAGCAAAGCAAAGCACACAGTAAAAGCTTTGCGGCTGGAAACCGACTAAACTTGAAAGCTTAGCGAATGCAACCGGTTGTTTTACATACGCATTTTGACGGTGGAATAAATGAGAAAAGAACTTGTTTTGGGTACTTCACCTGCTGCAATGAGTCAGCTGCATACCTGAGGTTTAACCCGGACTCAGCGTGGAAACCCGTTATGAATCAGCTGTCAGCATTTGAAAGCTGTCAACTGAGCGCGCTTATCACTCGTCACTGGAAGCTGACCAGAAAAAGTCAAAAGTGCTTAAAAGTTCGTTGGGTGTCGCCGCGAAACTGGAGCGCAAGCTGCGGCAGTCGTGCTTACGCTCTCTCTCACACCCGCTGCCTCGCTCTCTTGCTCTCTCAGATGCGAGATGCAAGCTCTTCCAGCGCCTAAGCCACAGAGGCCCAGCCGAACACGAGACACGAACTTGAAGCCTTTGACAGTTTGAATTTCGACGTGTTGCCAGCTACATCGTGAGCGCTTCCAAATGTAATAATAAATCAAATCAAACAACAGTTTGTTAGTAACACAGAAATAAAAGTGCAAATCGAGAGCGAAAGCCACAGCCACAGCGTGAGAGAGTGGGAGAGCGGGAGAGTGGGAGAGCGAGAGAGGGAGTTCAGCTTGTAGTCAGAATCACAACTTTTGCCAGTGTCTTTGGCTTGAGTGGCATTCGTGGCTCTTCTGTTAAATTGTTTTGATTGTGAGAGCGCGAAGCAGCAAAAATAAAAATAAAAGTAACAACAACAACAACAAGTAGCAAAGTAACAAAGTTGTTATTGTTTACGGTTGTGTTAAGCAAACGAATGCCAAGTGAAAGTGCATTAAAATATAAATAATTAAATAACACAAAAGTCCAAGTTTACACGATTTTAATTTACGTTAATGTATATTCATTTCAATTTATTTTTAGACCTAAATTATTGTCCGTTTGTTTGTTAGTAACGCGAAGGTCATTCTGTTGCTTTCAGTTTTGTTAATTAACTACGGAACTGTGCGGAAAAGACTTTTGAAAGAGGCAAAATATCGAGTCTAGACTGACTCACAAATCAATCCAAGCAAATAGCCCAAAACGTGCATTTTACTATAATTAAACTTCTAACTGGCTGTAAAAAATAAATTAAATATTTAAATTGTTTTAAATTTATTAAAATCGCAGTTAATTTCGACTTGACGTGTTGAAAAATTTAATCAAAATGAGTGCCGTGGATGCCATAATCAATTACAAACGTAATCCCAACGAGGATTTTTACGCTCTGCTTCAATGCGATGAGACATCATCGGTAAGAGTTTTTCAGCTTTAAACACACAGTAACATAGCCGTTAATTAGCTAAGATCATAATGAGCTTATGCAGCTGAATCGCAAATATTTATTATAGGCAACGTTGCCATTAGCAGTGGCTGTGAAAGTTTTTAATTAGAATTTAATTGAATTAAGTTCGAGAACTTTTTGGCAGTCTCAATTTTCACACGCAAAATAATGATGAGGGAGATGACAATAATTCCGAGAAAAGGCAAACCGCAAAGTGTATACGCTTTTCCAGCCGAGCCCAGCCCAGTCCACAGAAATCGTACAATAAAAGATACAGATACAACCCAAAAAATTGAGATAGACACTTAGATGTAGAGAATGATGTGAAATGAAATTCAAGTTGATTTAATGTTTGCTGACTTGGCTTTCAGTGTCGAGGCGTTTGCTTTGAGAATTAGTTTCAATTACGCAACGTATTCACAGCCAAGATTGCGATACAGATTGAGATAATGCTTCTGATTTGGATTCAGATTCAGATTCGCAAATTGCAATAATTGAGGGCGGCCAAAGAGCTGCAACAAAGTAACAGTGTGATAAGTGCCAATTAAGGACTCACACATACTAAACTTAGTCATAAGTCGGTGACTTAGTTGTGTAGGCCAAGTAACTTTTTGGCTTACACGCTGAGCTCTTCAATTAACTCGAAACTTTTGACTTAGCTCGTTCCCTCAGTGACTCTTTGGCACTTCTTAAGCCTGGCAATTATTTTGTATTCCATGACCGAATGTCAACTAAATTGTCGTTGTTCTACTTCTCTCATTTAGCCATTTTCCCTGTGTTGGCAGTCTAACACTCTTGGAGACAGATTTGCAGAGCGTTATGTTGACTTTGCAAGCATTTTATTGAGCAGAATTAAAACCCAAAATCAAGACTGTGTAGATTTATGTGGGCTGACATGACTTTACGCTCCAGGCTTATCACATTTTCTGGCTCAGAAAATTTCAATAACAAAATTAAGAAGCACTCACATCGCTTGAAGCAAAAATTTTGTCAATTTAAGCATCTTGGTGCGAACATAATCAAATTCATTGGCATGAAAAATGGCATGAAAAATGTTTGACGATGCCCACAAAATTTTCTACCTGAAAACATATTAATGTTGGCAATTTCTCAAGCTGTCGATTGCATCATGTTGTGCCACATATTGAATTATGCACGAACTTTCACACATGATAAGGGTACAGATACAAAGAAGATACGAAGAGAGAAAGATACTCGTTGAAAGATGGCAACATCCTTGGGGGCACAAATTGTTAATGGTTATACGAAAAACTAAGCCCTCAATCAAGCACAAAATAAACAAGCAATGGACATCAAATAAATTATTAATGTGCTTAAAAGGAAGGAGAGTAAATATTACTGAAGGGCTGAAAGTGAGTAAGTTTTGAGAGTATTAAATTTAGAATTTACTGAGCTACTTTGTTGAGCCGTCAAGTTCTCAATTGTCCAGCTTGTTGTGCCAATGAAAATGCAACAAAATTAGAAAAGACAACTCAGTTGGTCGGATCAATTGTCTGTGCCGCAAATGAATTGAATTGTTTGAAATAGAGAGCTACGAGAGCAATGAGACTCTCGGTTCCAGATGAACTGTCCATTGTGACCAGATAAACTTAAGCGAAATTTGCATATGTCAGATACACACACCCAACACTATAGTCCCCAATTCAGACTATATATATGTACAACATATATTTATATAAATTTTGTAAATGGAAAATCTCTGTGCAGTCCAATTAAGTTTCGAGCTGAGTGCTCATTTGCATATGTATATAAGTTGGGATACATGTGTAAGTATGTTCGCAGCTAAAGCTTCTGGCGTTATCTGATGTGGAATATTTGGCTATAGTTAATTTCATGGCGATGCATATTAATTGAGCAACTTGATTTTAATTGGCAATTTAATTGCAATGGATTATGCAATTACTGCAGCTGATGGCATCGATGAGTTTTCTCATCTCAGCATGATTAAAACGTCAGCACAGCGAGGCTGGATTCGGAATCATGTTTGAAATTAAATTAATTTCTTCCGATGGATGAATCTTGTTGTTCATTTCAAAGTTAGTTTTGAAACTTCCCTCGCTTTTTGCCTAACACAATTTGCAATAATGTTGCTAATAGCTTGTGGGCTGCATAGAAATTTGCCATGAATAGTCGAATTCTTAAACTGTCAACAAATCATTTGTTGTTCCAACTTTAGCCAGCTTTGAATTCCATTGACACATGACACACACGTCTACAAATTGCATATTTCAATGTACTACAAGGATTGTGTGTGAGTGGGTGTTGAGTGTGTGTGTGTGTGTGTGTATTGGGTGACATTTATTATTTCAATGGCCATGGAAATGTAAAGTCTCCCAATACACATATTCACACAGGAATGCAAACAGAAGCCGCAGCAAATGTCTCTCTGTGTGTGTGTGGAAGATTCATTAAGTTAATTATAAAAGTATGTGTGAGTGTATCTGTGTGCATGTGGGTGTTTATGAGTGTTAATGTGTGATATATATGAGCATGTAGTGTCCTACTCTATGTCAATCTAATTTGTAAGTCTACCGTGCGTATAAGTAATATTAATTGCGTCGAAATTAATTATACGACTCGTTGCCGTTGGCACAAAATGAAAACGAAAATGAAAATGGTAATGAAAAGGAAAGCAGGCGAAAACTCAACGACATTAGCTCTTATTGGCCTCCATTACGATGCTGAGAATTCTACAAATATTCCCTGATAAATATTCCCATTAAACAAAGAGTTCGTGATTTGCCTATGGCAGAATTATGTCAATATTTCAGTTGTCACTGAGCACAAGGCAATGCAGCTATTTGATGGACTGACAAGCTGACTAACTGACTAGCTGACAAACTAAACGATTGAATAACTTACTGCATTCTATTCATATGCCGAGCTTCTGCTTTAACTGCTGCCAGTTGAGTGCATTGTGCGCGAAAATCCATTTTCATTTACAATACACAAGAAAAAATGGTAAAAATAGTAAAAAAATAAACAAAAGGGCTTTTTGTTCAAAGCATGAGAGCTGAGTGCGCTCCCTTGTGCGACTTTTGAAAGGATATTTTAATGTGCTTTTGTTGTTGTACTTGTTATAATTCTGCTGACAACTGTCAAGTTTAGCCTGGGCAGTCGCTTAACTTGTCCCACAGCAGTTGACTGGACAGTCAGTCAACTTGTTGCTGTTATAACTGTCACAGCACACACTTTCACTTAATTAATTTTCAATTGTTTTGCGCAGTTTTTTAAGCGACAATTTCAGTTACTTTCAAGGTCTTAGAAAATTGTTTCTAATAACTCGCAAAAGCTTCTGAATTTTCACGGCTTCTTCTCATTACTATTGCAATTCTATTACCTTAAGTGGTTTTCACTGCTCACAAATAAATTTTCCGCTTTGCATTTCCCTCTGTGCGTGTCCTTGTTTGTCATTTGTTTGTTATTTGCGCTTATCACATTCGTGCCACGATTGTAATTTTGGCTGTCAACTGAGGCTTTCTGGCCTTAACATTACCTGCTCCCGACAGTCTTACCTGTCATGTGGTTTCAGCTTTCCATATCCCAGTTGACTTGACTTCTGTATACTCCGTGAGGGTCATACGCTTTTCATTCTCATTTCTGAGTGAAGCACAAAATCAGCGTGTCACAACAAGTTTTATATGTTGTAATGCGAGTTCTTTCTTCAAAATTTGACGCCACAAAATACTTAGTTAATTTACGGCTAAAAGAGACTTTTTTATTGCAATTTACTTAATTTACGCCATTTTTTCTCTGCCCCGCAGCCGGAGCAAATTCAGGCGGAGTACAAGGCGCTGGCGCTACAGTATCACCCCGATAAGAACAGCGGCGACAAAGATGCGGAGGCAAAGTTCCAGCTGCTAAAGGTAAGCAAAAATGTAAAAATGAATAAAAGTTAAATATAAATAATAAAAAAAAAAGGAAAAATAAAAAAGGAGGCGAACAAGGCAACAAAAAAAGGCAAACGTTGAGTATTTTGCATATTTAATAAAGTGCCAGGTGAGTCCTTAAGCTCAATGAGTGCAGGGAGGGCAGGTTGAAGCGTGGGCGTGGCTATGGAGATAGGGCGACGTTGCTCGCCTTGGGCGCAATATGTTTGTCTTGTGAAAAGTGTATGTGTGTGCGCGAGGGGTAGGGGGAGTTGAAAAGGGGGCTGAGGTAATGGTTGATAACGCCAAAAGAAAACATGTTTTTATTTCATGGTTACAAGTGCGCTGCCAGGCATTTGCTGATCTGTTAGAACTTGCCACATTAATTTGCCACTGAAAGCAGACAAGTTAGCGTAATTAAAAGAGCGACAAGCACACACACACAAACATACACTCTTTGTATGCGTGTGCCGTGCAAAATGGCTGCCTGACAGTTGATTAAAGTTTTTCCTACTCTCTCTCATCATTTCCACTCAACCTCAAATTGAATTTTACGCACAACAAAAGGCATAACAAGCTACCAAAGTGGGCGTGGTCGACAAAAGTGGGCGTATTGCAATCGAGATCGCTTCTGCGAGATTGATATGTATGTATATTTACATATGCTATGTTTTGAATTGGAAAAAAGGATTATTGATTTTCCTTACAGCTGAAAGGGGCAAACCATAAAAACACACACTGAGTATGTGTGTGGCGTGTGAGTGTGCGTGTGCGTGTGTTTGTTGTCATTGTTAGCCAACTTCCCGAAATGGAACGACATAAACTTTTGCCAAACAGTGGCCGTTTGCTGCTGCTCCTCCGAGTACGCTCCTGCCGCTTCTCATTAGAGTCCTGTCAGCTACACTGACAATAAAAAAGACTTGCGTCTGCTTGCGTTTGGGCCAACACCAGCACAATTGTTAACAGTGGTAACGGTAATGGGAACAGTTACAATAACGTCAAGTGTAAGAGCAACGGTATCGGCAACAAGTCGAGCGGAACTCTTCCTTTTGTGACTGATAGTGAGTGGAGAGACGGCTAAGAGGGTTGGGGATACAGGAACATAGGGAAAAGGGGACTCCGAACTCAAAGTTACCATAAAAAGCGTAAATACAATTTGCAGCTCGTAAACTTTCCACTCTATCTCCGTTGTACGTGTGTGCGTGCGTGTGTATGTATTAGTTTTGACATATGCACTGTAGTTCGCTTGGCAGCAGTGTTTATGGCCAGCCGCAACGTGAGGCCATAAAACAAAAGGCCATAAAGCAGTGGCTTAAATGAAACGCTGAGATTTTGCTCAGCACAACAAATGTATTAGGAATGTTTAAAATGTTTAGAATGTCAGTACTTTACTAAAGAAAGTTAAGGTTTATTTAAGGAAATTAAATTAAAATATACGTACTTTATTAGGCAACATAAAAATTATACTTTGCAAATAAAAATATAAATACTCCTGCTAACTATTAATATAGGTGCATAATTTACGCACATGAAGGAAACTCAATTTAACGGTTTACAAAGTTACATTAATTTCATTTGAAATTCAAAACTTTTAATTAGTTTTAAACAAGCTAAAAACTAGTAATATAAAAATAATTTTGAGCTCAGATAACTGTTATAGAAAATGGCTCATATTTTATTTTATTTTGCTATTCAAAAACTAATCAATAAATTGAATATTATATTATTTTATAACTGATTATTGTTTTTAAAATTGTCTGACATTTTTCTATCAATTCTATTATTTATTAAGCCAGTTTTGTTAAAAATCAGAGCAGTATTAGAAGCTTCAGTGTTTTGAATTTAAAGTCCAAATCGGTATGGTATTCTAATTGATTAAATTTATGTTGCTTACTAATTGACTGTATTTGCCTATAAATGATCAATATATGGAAAGATTATAAAGTTATTCAAACTTGTGGCCAACCAGTTATTGCTTCAAGTTTTTTCGTGCGCACGGCGTAGCGCAGTTATATAGATTCATATTTAACTGACTTCCTAGATGTGTGGGGAAAATTCTAATAAATTTATTTATGAATTGCCATAAATTTATATTGCACCTGCATTTCATTTGGGGCATTCTACAGCTTTTTGTTAATTCATCTGCTTTACATTAAATAAATAACATTTTAAAAACATTATATTTTTGATAAGAAATGCATATTAATATATAACACTCCTTCTTAAAGTTTTATAAAATCAATAAAATTCCATTGTTTAATGTCTGTATTTAAATTTAGATTATTGATAGCTTTGAAAACTTGCTGGCTTTATTAAGACAAAACCAAATTCAATGCTTTGTTGGCAATAGCTGAAGGGTGAAATTAATTGAAGAAAAATAAACCCGCAATCAGCTAGCGGAAAATAGGAAAAGTCTATAGAGCTGCCTGTTGACCCACATAGTCAATGAGTAGTAAAATAATTGATTATCATGTAAGAATCATCAGCAACAAAGACGCCAATAAAATCTCAGCACACTGAACAAGCTGGTGAGTGTCTATGTGTGTGTGTTTGACAGTGCTGCCAGAATTTATCAGGCCAAAGGAAAAAGGCAGTAAAAAGCTTGACTATAAATTTAAATGGCTATGAACATTTGTTAACAAGAAGACTGCTTATAATCTGACAAGTAAATCTTTGTAAAACAAAAAATTTTATAAAATATTTGTAGTAGAGCGAGTTAATTTAATTAATTATTAATTAGTTTTTAATAATATTTATTATTTAATTATAATTTTCAGCTGAAACCATGGGCAAACAGTTTTCAGCGTTTCGATAAGAAATCGAGCGAAACTCTCTAAAAAAATGTGTTAAAAAAACAACACACTAATTTTATAAAAAATTTACAAAATTGCTGAAAATTCTTTTTAAAATATCTAAAATGCCAGCACTGTTGTGTGTCTAAGATTTGTGTGAGTGTTTTTTGCAGTGTGCAGGGACTTGTGTGGGCGTGTGAGCTTTGAATATCAAACATGTTGGCGCTGCCCTAAAAGTAGTAGATACGCACAGATACATACATGCAAGAATCATGGTCAGATATGCTATCAAATTCACTTGAGCATATCAGCGTGTAAGACTGTGTGCGCGTGTGTGTGTGTGTGGGTAAATCTCTCACAGCTTATAAGTATGCTACGGAAATTGACTATAACACAAAGCCAAAGAGCCCAAGACAATACACAAGGCTATCTATTTATTTGGGATCCCAGCGCATTTAACTTTTATTCACCAATATAAATAAACATTTAGAGTATTTGATTTTGATTTTGAATTGGTATTGGCATTTTGCAGGAAGCCAAGGAGACGCTATGCGATCCGGAGAGGCGTGCCATCTATGATAAGTGGCGCAACAGCGGCATTTCAATGAGCTACAAACAGTGGTTGGGTATGAAGGAGCACGTCGGCCAGGTGAGAAGATACACAATTGCCGAGAAAGTGGATAAAGAGGTATGCGTATGCGCTAGCAGCAATAAAACTACAAGAGAAGTAAACTCCACAAAAAAAAATCCTTTCAAAAAATTTATATAGAAAACAAGCTGAATTTCCCCATTGCCGTTTGCTGCACTTCATTTATTTAATCCAACTGCTTTCGACACCAATTTAATTTAATAGCGCACTCGTCTCAGTGCGCTGCTAATGAAATAAGCAATTTAACCAGACCCAATTCACATTTTGCTGCATATTTAATGGGCTTAGTTGCGAGTGGAAACGACTTTTGACATTAGCGTTTTAAGCTAATTTCCGTTTTGAATTATTACTTGTTGTCAGTGTGCTTGTATAAATACGTGCACTTCCTGTTTAAATTACAGTCCTTTGCTGCTGTTCAGCACATTAATTAACTATTGCACACTCGACTGGCCAATTTGGCCAATGGTCAGCACTTTGGCTTTTGTGGTTGTCTGCAATTTCAGGTTTCTGGTTTTCTGGTTTTCTGATTTTCTGTTGCTGGACGCACTTTTATGGCCACTGTGGTTGTTGTTTCACAGTTATAGTCACAGCATAATTTTGTGAAAATTAATTTGAAAGTCTTGCACATAAAACGGCACTGAGGGAAATCAGTTGCAACTATGAACTCAAATTCAAATTCAATTTAAAATTCTTTAACTTAAACTTTGATTTAAACTCCTCTTTTAAAGCCTGTTTCTGGTCGCCCGGTAACCTCCGCTATTAAAATATTTACCTATTTACATATATGTGGTATTTTTTTTTCGAATGCGCCTCTTCATCCAAAAGTATTCCAATTAAGAATGTGAATATATGTGTGTCTCTGCATGCAAATAATTGCCGAGTAGCTAATGTGTTTCAATTTCGATTCCATTTCCGAGCACAAATCCAAATCCAAATCAAAAACACACCAAATGCATTAGCTACTTTGCAATCTTAACTTAATTATGATCGAACGCTAGTCGAACTAATTATTTAATTATTTTCGATTCAATCAAATCAAAAGTCGATGCATTGGGCCACACCCAAAACCAAGGATCGCATGCTACCCGAGGCCGGAACTGGAGCTGGACCGGCTGCTGGTGCTGGATGCAGCAGCGGTGGCTTGACAGCTGCCTCCCCCAATCCCGCCCATCGGCGCGCCTCGGAGGGCGGGGCCGCCCTCTACTACGGCAACCGGAAGGCCGAGTGGGGCACCGAGAACACAGATGTGGCCAATAAATTTCGCAATTACGAGATCTAAGCTGTAAAATTTAAACGGCTTGGGAGTGGGAGGAGTGAGCAGGAGTAAATGCATATTAAAATCGTCCCTGAGTGGGCAATATATCTTGATGTGAGTTTCAGAATATATATATTAAATATACATATAACAGTTTAATAACAAAATACTTAAAAATGTGCGAATATATCAAAACTTACTCAAATTACATGAACAAACAAGTAAATGTTTAATCAAATTTATGAGAATTATATATTTAAAGCATAACAAAAAAGAGTACATATTAGTACAAGTATACAAAATATACATACATATATCAATATTGATGTGAACAGTGTTCCAAAATTAAATAAATGTTTATAGGTGTATAAATAAAATGATAATGAAAATGAAAATGGTAATTAAAAATATACATAGAAGAAACTGTAATTTCAATAAACATAAGGAAGGAAGGTGAAGAGTTTTAATTTAAGTTAAATGAAACAATTTAATGCAAGAAATAATTTAGTGACATTTTAAGTGTGTTTATCAAACTGAACAATATACATAAATATATATACTTACAAGCACAAAGGCATATATTTATCTACAACTATTTGTATATTGATGTATGTAAAATGTGAACCCTATAAGACAATCCCTTTGGAAGTGTTTACCTGTGCACTTAAAACGACAAACAAAAATGAAAAATGAGTAAACAAAACTAGCAGCAAAATGCCCACCATGCTAAAAAAAAGAAAACATATGGAAAACTTACAAAAAAAAGCGAATTTAAAAAAACTTTATACACAAGTCTAACTGCATAGTCAAAAAAGATAAAAAAAAATATATAAAAACTTTCACTCGGTGTCCTTTAAAACGCAATACTAAAATTGCAAACTAAACTAAACTGAACTATTTTATTTATGGAAAAAGGCAGTCAATAAAGACGCAAGAAAAAACCCAATAAAAAAAACAATAAAATATAGAAAAAAGTATTACACAAAAAAAAAAATATATATATATAAATGTTTGAATACATTGTTGTTTTAATGTCTCAAATGTTATACACATGATTGTATCAATGCGAAAAGTAGATTTTGCTAGCATCAAATACTTTAAATAAATGTTTGTTTTGCAAATCATATTGAATTAACTCAAATACACACATATTATAATTATTATTGTAAACATTAAGACACACAGTCTGTAATTGAGAGAATATTTTAGGCACTTGCAGCTGCAAGCCAAAGGCAAAGAACAAAACACAAGAAAGTGAAAGAAAAAAGAAAAGATAGAAAAAAAAACAAAGTCGAGACAAAAAATATAAATGTTGAATTTAAATTAGATGGATTATGAATGTAAAAGTGGCATAAACCAATAAAGTCAACTATTTAAAGGGGGTCAACTCAACTTGAGTGGCTTCGCGTATTAAACCAGTTTTGTGTATTAATTGTTTGTTTCTTTATGGAGGTAAGTAATGAAATAGACTTTTACAGTCAACTTCAAACTCTGTGACCAATTGTAATAGTTATGAATATGGAAGGTTCGTAAGATCATAGCTAAATCAGGCAAATGATGTAATACTTTACACCTTTTAAGAGGCTAGTTAAGTAGAACATTCGACCCTAATCAATGTTATAAAGAATTGCACAAATTTTCAATATTTCTCATTTTTTTTTCAAATTTTATGATGTTACCGCTTTAAATGGCTCAAAATTAGTTTACCAACTTTTGTATGACTGTCGATAGTTCAAGTCCTTACGCGACTGAGAAGATATACTAACCAAAATATGCAACTTAAAATACGTTAAACACAGGCTTTTACTATGAAAGGCAAACAAAAAACTTTTTTTTACTTTATATATAATAAAGAATTTTTATTACTTATAAATTAATGTAAGCTAGCTACATTTCTAAAGTAAAACTGGCATAATACATCAAATTGGTTTAAAACTATTTTTATTTATTTTTTAATATTTTACTTAACCATTTACATTATGGAATCATCCCACAGCTCGCAGCTGCGTCGATCTGATTGATCGTGCTCTCGTATCCAGCGATTGAGCACTAGAAATAAACCACATTTTAGTACAGTTTAACAGTGACTGCTAAAGTTAACCTACCCCATTTGGAGCCAACTATAATTGGACAGCCACCATGAATAACACGAATATCTCCCACGCCCGAAGCATGTAGGTTATACCAAAAGGCAGCTAAAATGAGAAAAATCGAAATGAAATTGGGGGAAAAATGGTGGAAAACGGGGACAAAGCTTAACGGGTCGTAGGTAAACATACCAGCATATTTCTTTGGCTTTAGTAATTGACCCAGGTAGGGAAAGGCGGTGCCACCGCCCTGTGCCACATCAGTGAGCTGTGGATAATGTTGAGTTTATTGTTAGTGTTGGACAATGATAGAAATAAATACAGGTGAACTCACATAAAAGAGCACAGTGGCAATGCGATTGCCCATTTCGGGAGACAAAACCTGATTGGTTTCAAACTACAAAGGAAATTAGATCTAAGTACAGTTAGATTGATTGTTGATTGGAATTCACTTACGGCTTGTGGGGCAAACCAATCGTTATGTGTGAAATAGTGTCCACCAATGCCATAGTTTGAGAACTGATGGTCCTCCGCAAAATCTGTCAACGAATTTAATTATTTTACCTAAATAAAGTCTATTATTTAAACCAAAAACATACTCATATTGAGATCAGTCATATCCGACACACGCTGATCGATAGTACGCAATACCTGGTGCTTTGTTTTGGGCACAAAGGTAAACTGACTTGTGCGACTATTCGATACCAAGGATGCGTTTTGACCCACAATAGTGGCACGCTCAATTCTATTGCGTATTAGCTCGGTTAACACATCGATTTCACTCTGATAAATAACGTCGTGATAGAGCAGCAGCATCGGATTATCATGCAGCACCTCTACCTTGAGGGGTGCCAGCAGTAGAAAGGGATGTGTCTCCGTTAGGTAGCCACAATTCAGGTGACGCTGTAAACTCTGTGAGGGCTTAATGTGACCACTGCAGGTGTAGCTATAGGCTTCAAACGCATTCAAGTTCTCAAACTTCTCGGGCAAGGGCTGCGGTAAAAAGTTGTAAGTTTTTATGTTAATCAGTTTAGGTTTAGATGGGTTGAGTTTTAATTGTTTTGTGACTTACAGGATGCTCCTCGATCTCCTGCTCAAAGTCCAAAGGATTTTGCTCCCAGTTAAAGTCCTCCAAAGTACCATTAACGCTGCGTTGGATAGATAGCTTGGCTCTAACCAGTGCGAGTAGCTCAATAATAACTGACTCTAGCTTAGTTCGATCGCAAATGGATAGACGACTGTGGGCCTCCATTAGCCAGGCATGAGCCAAGTGCAGGCGCTCATCTCGGATGGCTTGTTGTGCAATATCCAGACAGTGTTGGCCATTCAGTTGAGTGCTTTGATAACGGTGATAAAGTGATGTTAAGTGAGGTTTTCACTCAAAAACAGATGCACACATACTCGTAGGATACACCATCCAAAATACCGGCTGCCACATGCTTCGTTTTTAGTCTGTAAACAGTTTGTAAACGCAGTAAACCATCGATGGCACCCTCCAGTTCCCCATCGTTGGGCATGTGCTTTTTGCGGCGTTGTTGATGCAGTCGGGAAAGTGCCTCTGGAAAGCAAAATCGGAACGGAAGCGCAGAGAAGGAAAGAGAAAGATAGAGAGAAAGGTTTACTTAATGAAATTTGGCCATAAATGGATTTGGCACTCACTTTCACCCGCTGTGGTTGCCATGAGATTCGCAATAAGTTGCCAATCCAATGTCAGGCGTTTGCTCAGCAAATATTTGTTTAACGGACTCTCAAAGTATGCCACGCCCCATTGCAACGCCTCGTTACGCTCACGCTCGAACTCCTCCAATCGCCTGTGCTTTGCAGATTGAATTGTAGTATCAAAGTTGATTAGTCTCAATGTTGCCCCTCAAGCCCGCCCATCAGTATCTGTTCAACTTACGTTCTTAGAAAATCCAATTTACTTTGATTATCACCAATGAATTTTTGCATACTCTGCAACATTTTCTGCTCATATCCAAAGACCTTGGACATTGCGTGTATCGATGAGTAAAATTCGCCATTTACTCCACTCCACAGTAGCAAGGTGAACACGGAGAACACTCCGCAGTGCCTCCAGTTAGCGCCCAAGTGAAACATTCTCAAACACGTCTAGCCATCAACTGAATTGGCCAAATGACCTCTGAGTCTGCTGAACCTATTGCCAATTCTTCTATGGTCATGACTTATGTAAAAATATTATATAATATCTTTGAGCATAATTATGCCATCCAGCGCCATTTGTTTACTAAGCAGAACCTGTTTATAAAGAAGAGTGTGGAAAGAAAGCTCGAGGTTCAAAAACTTTAACTGGTTTTTTGTGTGAGTTCTTGGCCAGAACAAAGATGGGAGCTGTGAGTGCCTACACGCGACGTCAGAAAACTGAATGACTTGTTGGCCAAATCCAAACAGTTATGGCGGGAAAGTAAGTGCGGACTTGAGAAAATGGTGTTTATAAACATGCAAATTTTATAACTTATTGAAAAATTCAATCAGTTGTTGATTACGTTATAAAGCAAAAGTCTAAGCAGTTTAATAACTTTATCTAGTGTTAAAAATACTTAAGAATCAAGTTGAACTAAATTTAAATTCTTCAAATTTCTTTTCCCAGCTAGTGTAAATAACCATTTTTATGCCAGAGTGTTAAAAAATGAAACGGCAGCTGTGCAAACGTTGACTTAGCTGGCCAAGTTAATATGTTGTGGTGGGACCTACTTCTAGACAATGTGGATAAAGTGGCAGTTGGAGTTGTTAAGTAACGGAGTTAGAATGTGTCGAGTAAGTGCGTTGCTGTTAACGTTTTTTGTGCTGTTGGGCATAAGTAGCGCTAGTGCTGGCAATGGCTACCAAGAATGGCTAAATGTGGAGAAAATCTTGCTCAAGCAGCTGGAATCCTATGTGGACAAAGTGCAAAAGCAGCATGATAATATGCAAAGGTAGCTAAAGTAAAGTTTAATAAATTAATAATAAAATAACTTTTATACCAAATTTTTGTAGATTTCTGGACCAAGTTGACTTGATGCACATAAACATGATAGATCCAGTGCAGTACTATGGAAATCCACTGAATGCCTTTATCGCAATAACTCGTCTTGTCAACAACTGGCAGCATAAAGTCATCGATGTCATTGTGGGTAATGCAACAGTTCAAAAACATCGAGAACAAACATATAAGAAGTTAGACGAGATCGAATTCGATGAGCCCACGGAAAAGGATGTGCTTGATGCCGCCAGCTTTTTGGTAGAGGCACAGGAATCTAACGAACTGACAGCAGCCGAGTTGGCTAATCAGATTCTCTATGTGGATGAGATTAAAAATCAGAAATTTACAGTCAGTGCCCATGATTGTTTTGTGATTGGAACTAGTTTAAGGCAACTAAAATATTATGATTTTGCTGCCGAGTGGCTGCTAGAGGCCCAATCCCGTCTCTCTCATAATACTTATACATTCCTTAAAGTCGACAAACTTTCGATACTCCAAGAGCTGGTGCCAGCACTGCAGAAATTGGGCAATTTAAAGTTGGCTCAAAAGCTAAATTATCAAATCCTTAAGGCACTTCCCAAAAACAATAATTCGCTGGCAATTCAACTGGACTTGGAGAAGAAACTTGTACTTGCTCGACTGTAAAAAAGTAAAGCAAATTAAATTTCTAGTTTTTAAAGCTTTTATTAATTAAAGATTGGTTTGTTTCACTTTTTGTGCTATTTTTATTTTATTTAAAATTAAATGATATAAATAAATATTCTCACGTGTCGAAAATTTAAAGTATTTAAAATTGTGTTTTAAATTTTAAGTTACTTTGCTTTTTCCAGAAATTGTAAAACAATTCTGAAAAGCTTTTAGCTTATGTCCAGTGCACAATAATGGGTTTAAATAGTTGATGTATTTAACAAAAGGATTTTTTGCCATTTAAATATTTAATAAAGGCTTAAGGACAGCGCTATTAAAGTTTACTGTTCGAAATTTAAAATGTTTAATTTAAAACTTGCGTCCAGCACAGGTTACAGCAATTAAATATTAAATGAATCCAAACACAGCAGTTAATGAACAATAAATGTTTCTCCACTCTACGCTCTTTTTTTGTAAGCTATGTCTATTTACAAGAAAAAGAAGAGAACGTCAAGGCGAAAGAGATCGAAAAAGTAGAGAGATAAGTTTTAGCTATTTCACCTTTCGCATGATGTGGCAAAGATTCATAATTTAAGATTCAGTTGAGCTGGAACGGTCAAGCCGGTTGGTCACTCGCTGCCTTATATAACTATAACTCTAGCTTACCGAATAATTAGATATTGTGTGCTGACAAATGTGTACAGAAGCCATTGACCTGTTCAACAAAGAAAGATAAAAATAAATAATCGAAACTCTGACAAAATTATGCAAATGCCTCAAGCCAAAAGAATTCTGTGTTTGCTTTGCTTACTTGTGGTCGGCATTAGCGATGTTAAAGCCGGTAACGAGAATGATTGGAAAGAACTGGTTGCCACAGAGACATCTCTCATCAATACCCTACGGGAATATATAGAAGAATTGGAAGAGCAACTAACCATGCTCAAAAAGGAGACATCGGCTATAGAAGAGATACATCAGATGGTGGGCGATCAAGTGGAGGAGTACATAGGAAATCCATTGAATGTACTCACCATACTCAAGCGTTTCCACAGCGATTGGCCAAGAATCGAGCAGCAAGCAAATGAGACACTAAATCTAGCCGAAAACCAGCCAGATATTGATGTGGAACTACAGCTGCCCAGCGAGGAGGATTACGAGTCCGCTCTGCTGAACTTACTGCGTTTGCAATCCGTTTATGAACTGGAACCCAACACACTTTCACTGGGTGTAGTGAATGGACTCAAACTGGGGTAGTGTATACAATCAGTAAGCCAACAGTATGGTAAAGCAAAGTAAAAGTATGATTTTATTAAAGGTCGGTTATGTCCTGGAGCGACTGCCTTGAGATGGCACGCATGACAGATCGCAATGGTGACTACGCTGTGGCCAAATATTGGCTGGAGACGGCAATGGGAAAATTGCCAGCTGGCAGGAATGCAACAATTTTCACAGTCAGCGAAGAGCAACGCGGAAAAGTTCAAATACTCGAGGCATCTCTGAGTATGGATTATCGTGCAGGTGTGTTTCCAACTTCCCTTTGTATCGTCTTGTAATTCATAAAACTTGTACTTATGTTTGCATAATTTGTGCGTTTTTTAGGTGAATTTCAGCGAGCTTTGGAAACGGCCAAAGAATTGCTTACGCTTCAACCCACTAGGCAGAAGGTGCTAAAAGCCAAGGCCACGATTGAGCAGGCCATAAGCCAAGGCCAAAAGAAACTACCAACTAAACGAAAGTCCAAAGTAAGACTCAAAGTAAAGCTGAAAGTAAAAGTATGCTAAATTGCGTATTGGCAACAAACTGAAGTATAATAAGCATGCGAAATTGTAGTAAGAACTTAGGAGTGACCTTCAAACAGGGTATGCTGAACTAACTTAATACTCAAGTTGGTTAAAATGTGGTTTTAAGCACCATTTTTTAACTAATTCTTTTGTTAACTAGTTAACTGAAAGTTTTTTCGCTAGATTGAACTTACGTTCATTTTAAAGATAGATAATTTCGACTACAATTTAGTTTTGTGTATTTTCGTAAAGTACCAAGTTTCTACCTAGCACTACTTACCAGAATTACCCATTAACACCATTCGTGTCTTTCTGATATAACTTTCCCAAAGACCTTCAAAACTCATCAATTCCTAGCGTAAATTTCCGTAAATATTGCGTGCAATGCGACTGTATAATTTTAGCCCATTCAATAACAGTATTTACCCAAAGCTGAATAAAATAGCTTACTTTATTTTGGCCTTTTTCAAGCAAACCAAGTCGGTTGAGCAGTTGCTTACCGATGAGCTATGCCGAGCGGCAACGCAACAGGTGACAACAGGAAGTCGAATGTCCCAGTGTCGTCAAGATGTATCAAATCTACGTATGTTACGCTTGGAACAACTTAGCGAGGATCCATATATAATGCTCTATCACGATGTGCTCAGCATCAGGCAAACAGAGAAACTAATAAGTCGATTGGATGATAAACCCCAAGAGGGTCAAGTGAAAGAGGCTCTGAGTTTTGACCCAATGGAAGTGAGTAAATTGGGGCAGAAAATGTTACGTGGCATCAGATATCAGCTGGATAGTGTTGCAAGTGTAGAGTTGTGGCAAGCACGTCGTCACAGTCACGAGCACGTGACGGGACCAGAGTTTCCATCGAGCACAACGGCAAATGTGTGGCATGTGGCACGCGCAATGCTCCAAGTGAGTCATTTTAATGAAATGATTAGCTAATATGTCACTAATTGGCTATTATCTTACTCCCCCTCCCACACCAACTCCATTTCACGCTATATCTTTTAGCTACAAGAGTCGAAGCTGGGCGGCTCCTTGGTGTTTCCACAGTTGGAGCTCAGCGTGAATGTCCCACGGGGTTCCATTCTTCTCTGGCACATCCGCAGTCTTAACGAGTTGCCGAGACTGGATTATCGGAGTCGCCAGCTTGTCTGCCCCGTCTTACTGGGCACGCAGTTGTGTAAGTACACTCAGAAAGATTAATCAAACCTGTAAATTTAAATGTTAACAAATATTATTTATATGCTGTGCTTTCAACGGAGCTTATAGTTGCTTAATTAAATTATATTGAGTCATCAAATTTACGCAGAAAAACCGTAAGCCATATGTTCAAGCTAAATGCAAAATGTATTGTAATTCTTATGAAAACGGGTTTTTTTTAGCATTTATTTTAAAGAACTAATGTATACTACTAGACTTAATATCAAAGAATTTTTGTTTAAATGTGATTAGTATCGCATTTTTAATTGGTGAATTTATTCTGCTGTTTTCTCTCGCACAAAATTCATATTAATTATTAAGCACCACTTATTTCTTAAAGTGCACACATTTCTGTTTATCTTTCTATTTACAATTCTGTATTAACTTTTCCTTTTCAGCACTCTGGACAGACCTGAAGTGATGCAGTGCCATGACTGAGAACCTGATGTTTTTAATGCTCTTTAATCTTTTGCTAATTGCCTCAAATGTGAAATAAAAAGTGCGATGTTTACTTATCATTGGGTTTCATGGACTCTCGTCTGTCATTTATTGCTCATTTCAAAGGGGCGTGGTCATGTTTGGTCACTTTGCTTTTGTGTGTGTAATTAAAGAGCAAACAAATTGAAATGTTTATGCAACAAAGTTGGGTATAATTAGCATAACGCTGACACTTTGTCTGGTTCCCAGACAAATCTTGTTCTATTCTAGCAGCAGCAGGAAATAGTTTAAATAAATATTGGCTCATAAAACTAATGCGAAAATGTGACAAGTCAGATGTTGAAGCAAACTTTAAATCACCGACGAATTAAGCATAAAAATACAATAGCTGTTATAATGAATTTCACTTGATCGTTAATTAACACAATAAAATCACTGACTTATCATATACTATGATAATAATACCCTGTATTTGCGCAGCAATATAAATGGCTTATTCTAAACGCGATATATACCCTGTAATCCAAACACAAGATTTATAGATCATGGAATTTTTTAGCCAAACTCATGAATTATTCATAGATCAAAGCTTCTGCTCTGCAATAAATTTCGCAATAATTTTTTGAATTTCTGTAATAATTTTGGCTAAGCTTAGTACCCAAAACATACCCTGTAAAAATTTTAAGAGATGTATTTAAAATTTTCAAATATTATAATTAGATTTTATTTTATCATTTATTAATTTTAAAATTAAAAACTACTAAAAATATTATTTGTGACATTTCTTTCTAAACTTTATTGACTTATAAAACTTCCGCGAGGCTATGGAAACGTTTAAATTTATGTCAGAACATCGGAACACCCAATCTGAATATTCAAAAAATCAAGTATAATAAACTGGCTCGGCGTTAGCCAACACTATTAAATACAACAACAACTTGCGTGCGACTGCAATATTAAATATCAAACGACTCGCAGTTAATTAGCTTGAATTAATAAGCGATCGAATATGGTAACGCTATATTTTCGAAAAGAGAGCGAGCAAGAGAGAGAGAGAGAGAGACGGCGGAGAGAGGGAGATGGAGAGAGCGCCTGTGATCGTGCGAGAGAAAGAGACGTAGAACTTGGGGCTGGTCAGAGCCGAAACGAGCTCATGATAAGCATCACTAAATCAGCTTCGGCAAAGCCATAAAACATGCTTAATCGCTATGAAACTCGTATGCTCTTCATTAGAGTGCCTCACAATGGGCTTAAATAGTCTATGCCCGATAGACAAAGACATGTCTCCATGTCGAGAGTTCGACATATCCATAGACAAACATCAATTGGTTATGCAAATATTGGCAGCAGTATGTAGTTAGCACCCGGTCTAAGACGACGCCGATCTCAGAATCGAATGTGCCAAAACGTCTGTCACTGCGGGTTTTATTCGTCGCTAGAATTCTCGGGATGTTTCAGTTCATTCTGAGACGCGTTGAGCCGCAGATGCCAAAATTGAACAGAAATTATAAATTCCCGCCATTAAATTCTAAGCCGTTATAAACACGCGGATTAAGTATACGTCGAGGAGCTTAATATTAAGTATACGCGGGAGTGGAAAATAATAAAATGCGTGAAAATTTAAGGCTTTTGGCCGTGTTTCTACTGGCCAGCCATGGCTATTTTTGCCAAGCATCGGATTACTTTTCCTCCGTCACAGGACTAGAGAAACTTCTTCAAACGGAGCACACTTTGGTGAGCGACTTGAGTTCGCAGTTGGCTCAGACTCGGATTACATTGCAGCAATTGGAAAAGTGAGTACTTTGATTTTGAACAGCTTGAATTGTATTGACTTTGTGTTATCAACCGGTTGGTAGTTTTATGTGTTTATGTCTCGGGTATTGTGTTTCATAAAATCATCAACTATTCTTAAACTTTAAACTTTAAACATTTAGCATTTCGCTTTCGTTTTGCATATAGGTTTTCTGGTTGGATCGTAAAAAAAAGTTTTATGTATTTGAATCAGAAATAAATTAGAATTAATTAAAGCAGCGCTATCAAAAACACTGTGGGGTTCTTATTTACGTTATTATACAATATGACGTCCAACAGTCACAAAAGCCCAACAAACTGGTAGCGGTAGCGACCGATTTATGATTAGATGTTATAACCCGTCTAAGCCCAAATCCTAATAACCTGATCCGATCCCACAGAGAGCTGGCCGCAATCGAAATCGAGCATGCACTGGCTGCACGGGGCCTTGAGAACTATCTAACCAATCCCGTTAATGTTTTTCGTCTGATGAAGCGACTGCACACGGACTGGTCTCAATTGGAGAGTCGAGCCCAACAAATGAGCAGCCAAATCCGTAATCAATCTCATCAAATGTTTATGATGTGGAATTGCCAATTTTGATTTGAATTTTCTTTTGCAGACTTTAATATAACACAACAATACGGATTGAATTTTCCCAGCCAAGAGGATGTCGATGGTGCCGCACTGGCGTTGGTTCGACTCCAGAGTACCTACAAATTGGACGTTGCCCAAGTTGCTGCCGGCATACTGAATGGCATCAAATACGGGTGAGAAGAGGTCCTACCTCAAATAAGCAATAACCAGTCAGGCTTGAAATACATTGAGTGCTACACATACATGTGCTACTCACACTTTGCCATGAAGTACAGGAGCGCATTTCGAGGGTGGAGGGCTGAAGGATTTGTGTAGAGTAATAATAATTTGAAAACAACAAGAACTTATAATTAGAATGATTAAAAAAGTAGTTTTTTTTATTTACATAAAATTTAAATTTGCTCAACACATTTTTCATGTCAACACTTGATTAAAATTCAGTGAGCTCGGTTTTGATTTCACAAACAAAGACAAGATTTATTAGCTTTAAACGACTTTGTATCAGCCAAATGTGGCCTCTAGTTTGACACTCTAACACTTGCCGCCATTTTATAACCTAATCTTACTACTTAGACTCCCAGGGATCAGGCACTCAACAAGTAAAGCATGTAGAAGCACACAAAAAATACATTTCTATACTAAACACTATTGCATTAATTAAATTTATTTAACGCCCCATTAGGCCTTTGACTAACCCCACAATCCAGCCCTGTCGTTGGGTAGCTAAAACGCCCAAATCATATTCATTTCGATTTTTATGCTGCCGCCTTTATTTTTAGCACGGACATGAGCTGGCAGGATTGCTTTGTGTTGGGTCAACAACTCTTTGAAATGGAGGACTACAACAACACCAAGGCATGGCTGCGCGAGTCCATGGAGCGATTGCGACGCCAACAGCATCAGCAGCAGTCCCTGCACATTACGGCAACTGAGCCAACGATAGTGAACAACATGGAGATGGTGGCCAAGAGTTTATTCCAATTGGGTGAGCAGAGCGCAGTCAAGTAATCGGCGAACTTCATGTATATTTAACAAAACGATGTTTTAGGTGACTTCGACACGGCATATGAACTGAGTCAGCGCGTGCTTGAGTTGGATCCATCGCGTATACGTAACTGGCAATTGGGTGACAAGGCCGCCAAAATGGAGGACAACGAGGAAACATCGAATGCGGCACAACTACACCATACGGACAGCTACAAAGTGAGTTTGCTGCTGATGCCGCTAAATTTAGACACTAACTCACATTCACTTTCCATTACACACACACACAGCTCACACGGGAATTTGCTCACTATGAAAAGGTGTGCAGGGGTGAGGTGATTGCTTCCCCTGCCCAACTGCGTCCTTTGCGCTGTAGGTTAGCACGTGGAGCACACGCGTACAGGCTGCTGGCACCGCTGAAGCTGGAGGAGCACAGCTTGGACCCGTACGTGGTGACCTACCACGACATGTTGAGCACACAGAAAATCGATGAGCTGCGAAAAATGGCTGTGCCGCACATGAAACGCTCGACGGTCAATCAAATGACGGGAGGTCAACGCATGAAGTCCGCATTTCGTGTCAGCAAAAATGCCTGGTTGGCCTACAGCTCGCATCCGATAATGGAGCATATGTTGCGTGATCTGAACGATGCCACCGGACTGGATATGACCTACTGTGAGCAACTGCAGGTGGCCAACTATGGCGTCGGTGGACACTACGAGCCCCATTGGGACTTCTTTCGCGATACCCGTCACTACCCCGCCGAGGAGGGTAACCGCATTGCCACAGCCATTTTCTATGTAAGTTTTGCCATACCAAATTGCGTCCTATTCCCTGCTCTTTTCATGTACAAATTATATGCTCTATCATGTTGCAGCTGTCGGATGTGGAGCAGGGCGGAGCCACAGCATTTCCCTTTCTCAATTTTGCTGTGCGGCCGCAGCTAGGCAACATTTTGTTTTGGTACAATCTGCATCGCTCCCTCGACATGGACTTTCGCACCAAGCACGCGGGCTGTCCAGTCCTCAAGGGCAGCAAATGGAGTAAGTTATTAACTTAAAATTAGTACGGTAGTCGCTTCAGTTTTACCTAATAACTTAGACGGTATTTTCAACGCCCTAATCACTTATTAATGATTACAGACTGTAAGCAGAGCTCTGTTTAGTTTAGTTAAGACTATATTTATTAAAGCTGTGTGAAATTAGTTTGCGATTATATTTGACAACAAGTTAGGAAACTTCAGTCGAGTAAACCGACTTACTACTTGTTGTCAAGCATTTATAATGCCATATATTAGTATGAGGTCTTCTGTGATTACACATATTAAACAAAGTTTTTTATGTCCAATTCTGATTTAAGACCAAACATTATTGTTATAGCTTTGTTGTATAGCTTGTTGTAAACTTAGGCAGAGCACATAAATATATGAGATTGTTAAGATAATTCTACCGATTAATACAATGGGCGCTATATGTTTTAGCGGTCTGATCCTAGATAGTTACTATATTATACAAAATATTCATTAAGTGTAACTTTAGTTAAGCTAGCCCATTAAACACAACATTTCACCAAGCAGTGTTTCCATCCATTCAATTCAATTAGTTCTATAGGAGCTATATGATAAGCTTACTCGATCATGGCCAAATTGAGTCACAATATTCCTAAAGAAAGCAATTCATATGACGTATAACTTCAGTTAAGATATCGAAAATATTTCAACAAAAATTAATTCTAGGAAACCCGCAGATTAATTTTAATCTAATCAACATCAGCACTCCCTAAATAGAAAACTCATATAAATAGTCTAAACGCTGGCACATTATCTAACTTTAACTTTTAATTACTTTATAAAGTTAAACATAAAATGTATAAATGTTTTTAAAGATAAGTAATTAAATTAAAAATTGTTTCTATCTTACAGTTGGCAACGTTTGGATACACGAAGTCACACAGACATTTGCGCGACCCTGTAATGTACAGCGAGATAACGAAATTTCGCTGGAATATGAGATTATTAGATAAATAAAAGTATATTTATATTATTGTTAATTAACTGATAAAAATCTGTTGTATTTATTTATTACCAAAAATGTTTCTGGGGTTAAACAGTTTGAGTCAAACTAAAAGCTCGTTTTGAGTGATTTTTTGTTAAGTTTCTTGAGCTGCTGTCATGAAATGAACTCAAAACAAAGCAGAAGATAAAGATGCGAATGAGACAGAGACAAAGACGAAGAAGAAGATGAAGCCAGTTGAGATTTGCCGGCAATTTGCATAAACAAGTTCACGGGCAAAGTTTTAGCGGTTCATTTGCATGTTAGTGAGACACGTTAAGAGAGAAGTGACAACGACTCTCAACTGTAAGTCAAGTGAAAGTAATTAAATGTAGCGGAAGAAAAGTTGTGGCAACTGCTGATTTAACAGACATTTTCCCACAACTCCAGACCATATATTGAATCAATAAATTATCAAAGTTTTTTTTTCAGTTTTTCTTTATTCAATTCAAATTAATTTCTTAAAACTTTCAAGTTTGTTGACCTTATTCATCAGTCGTGTGCCCATCAAAAGGAAACCCTCGAGGGCAGTTTTATGACCACAGCAAGAATTGCCGGCTAAATAAACAAACCTGTGCTGCCAAAGCTCTGCTCTTCGAAGATCTTCAGAGCTTTTTCGAGTCTAAAGATTCGGTGAGACTCGAACACCGAGCAGTTGACAACGAATCGCCGACGCGAAGGCAGCACGGCATTCTAATTTAATTCGTTAAACTATGAATTGCCTGTTTCTTTTGGCATTTCTGTGGCACTTGGCTCTAAGCAGTGCAGAGTTTTTTAGCTCAACCAGCAGCTTGGAACAGCTTCTGCGCACTGAGGTGATCCTGCTCTCAGAGCTACAAAACTATGTTAACCAAATCAAGGAACATGCGGAGCTGTTGCAAAGGTAAGAAATCCAGCAAATTCTAAATTCTTCGAGAATTTAAAACTGAAAGTCTACAACAACAACAGAGTTCAGTGCCCGTATACCAGTCTGGTTAAATTTGCAAATTTAATTTGATTTAAATTAGATCAAAAAGCTGCTTCTCTGGCAGCCTATTGGCTATTTCTAACCACTTTTGCTTTAGCCCGCGACTCACTAAACTCGACCTTATGAATATTTCAAAATTAGTAAGCAACTGACGCCCACCAAACTGTTTATTAATTGTGCAGCATATGAAAATGTCGTTTTCAACCCCCACAAAAGTTTTTTTTTTTTTGTAAACTGTCTGTCAAAACAAAAAGTTACTCAAAAAAAAAATATCTCAATGGCTGGAAGTAACTTTATTAGCTGGATTTGGTCTTAACTGAATGTCATGTATGGCCGCTTTAAGCCATTTTATTTCATTTAATTACATTTTATTTTATTTCGCATTCCCATCTAACCGGTTTACAAGACAGCTGACTTGTCCAAGCATCAAAGTGCAGACTAAGAAATTAATAATTCCAAGTCATAATCTTGATTCTTTTGTACACAAGTGCTAATTGTTTTAAAACTACCGAAAACTATTGTTTGTTTTATTTGAAAATTTATGAGCTGCTAATTTTGCTAGTGGCTGATATTATTCACAATTACTTAAGTATCTTTTTTCTTGACTTTTTCGGCTAACTTTAGATCTTTTTGATAAAATTTCAATATCTACTGTTCTCTTGTGCTATATACAAACTGTCTATTACTGATGTTTATGTGATTATTCAGTTATAAATATCAACGTTTTGCAGGCTTTTGTTTTAGATTTAAATTTAATATACAAATTTCATAATTCACTTTTATTTTTTTGTTTGTCTCTCGCACTTTTGCAAACCGGCTGCACCGAAACACATTAGAAGCACCGTTATGAAATTATTAGCACAAATAAAACAGAATATATAGAATAGAATTTCAATCTTACTAAAAAAAACTCGTTTTGATACAGTTTACATCACTCTGTGAACGAAATATGTCGAGTTTAACTGCAGTCCCGATAATTTGTAGATAATTAAAACTTAGCTATTGAACACGATGAGATAATTGTTATTTATGATTGTGGGACGATTGGAACAAACGAGTGCTACCACTTAATGGTTAAAATCGATAAAAATCTCAAATAAGCAACTTGAAAGATTCAAAGTCTTTTTGCCGTTTAAAGTTATGGTGCTATTTTAATGTTCGATTAATGTTTTCAAAAACAAAAGTTCGTCAGTTAAGATGCGATTAAAATAAAACCATTTATTTTTTAACGACTCGAGTCCTATATAATTATATCGCTGAGTGCATGATAAAATTGTCACCACATTAAATCAAGCTATAAAGTAGGTTAGCTGTCTATCAGTCTCTGAACTTTAAAATAATGCTAAGCAACTAGTTTTAAATATCAATAGTTTTAATGCGATAACCGCTAGAAACAGTTTAAAAAGCTCTAATATTTTAGATAACTTATTTAACATACTTTCATTTCTGATAAATTCGCTGTTCAAAGTTTCATTAGTTTATCTGTGAGAGTATTTAAGTTTCGCTAAACTTTTGCAAACTCAGCAGTCTTGTTCTTTTGCTTGTTTTACAAACTTCTAATTAATTAAACTATGACAAAGTATTAAAGTGTTTTCAAATTTGTTT
Source organism: Drosophila nigrodunni (assembly GCA_020829145.1). Classification (NCBI taxonomy): domain Eukaryota; kingdom Metazoa; phylum Arthropoda; class Insecta; order Diptera; family Drosophilidae; genus Drosophila; species Drosophila nigrodunni. The sequence goes on from JACVCZ010000001.1 coordinate 15,958,519, forward strand.
GTCAGGTAAGGAGACAACACCTGAACTGTGTTACCGGTAGAAAAAGAAACCACAAGACTAATAGCTAAAATATGTAAATTTCATTGCGGTTTATGCAAATTGAATACAAATATGAAACAATTTAAAGACTGATTAATGTGTAACGTATTTTAGTAAATCCCACTTGGTATTTTATCAATTTGTTCTTGTAGCGAAATCGATGCCATTAAAGCGGAGCATCTGAGCGCCTCGGACAGCATCGAGGGTTACCTCAACAATCCGGTGAATGCGTTTCGACTGATCAAGCGACTGCACAGCGATTGGAATACCTTGGAGAGCAATGTAGTGAACGAGGCGAGTCGCATAAGTATGTATCCGCAAAAATGTTAACGATATCTCTTACCAACATACCAGCACTCACTATGTGTGTACTTTGTATGCTGTGTGTTCTCTGTAGATTACATCGAGGCAATTGAAAGCCACAGAGAGAACTTGAGTTACCCCACCAAGGAGGACTTCGTGGGCACTACGCTGGCTTTAACCCGACTACAGCAGACCTATCAGCTGGACGCAGCTGAGCTGGCGAGTGGCATGTTGAATGGTGTCAAATACGGGTGAGTAATGAGGAAATGCTGTGCAGAAAAATAACAATGGGAAGTAAATACTCGTATTAAGCCACTGAGCGTATACTTGATGTAGTGTTAGGACACAACTAAATGTTAGGACAAAGAAAATGTTTGCCATATATTAACTTTAATGTGAGACAAGCAGTGTGAGACAAACACAAATCAAACTAGACAGTTTGTCATTGCAGGACACCAATGTCCTGGCAGGATTGTTTTGTGCTAGGCCAGCATTTATATGAGCTGCATGACTACAACAACACAGTACCCTGGCTGGAGCAATCGATGGAACTGCTGGTGGCACAAAACTATGCAGATGAGACACCATCACTGGATTTCATGGAAGCTGTCTCCAGTTATCACCAGGCAATGGGTGACTACCAAAATGCGCTGAACCTCATCAATTATGTGCTGTCTGTGCAGCCAGAACAGCGACTGCATCTGTTGGAGACGCGTCATCAACTGGAGCAGCTCATAAGGGATGGAGTCAAACGTGGCCTGATGCACGAAGTGGTACGTAGTCCCGGGGACTATCATGCCAGTCGGGAATATGAGCTCTATCAGCAGATTTGCCGCGAGGACTTGATGCCAACTCCCTCGTCTCAACGTGGACTACGCTGTCGTCTGCAACGCAGCTTATCTTATATGCCCTACAAACTGGAGGAACTGCATCAGGATCCCTATGTAGTGCAAGTGCACGATGTTGTTAGCACCCAGGACACCATAGATCTGCAGCATTTGGCTAGACCTGAGCTACGGCGATCACAGGTTTATACCTTTGGTGGCAGTGATCCCACCGCGGCTAAATTTAGAACCAGTAAAGGCACAACATTCGACTACGATGAGCATCCGTCAATGCAGAGATTGAGGCGACACGTGGGTCGGATTTCGGGACTAAACATGAGATCTGCTGAGCTGCTGCAAATAGCCAACTATGGCATCGGTGGTCACTACGAACCGCACATGGACAGCTTCGATGAGAACCACGATTACTCCACAGATATAGACAACACAAATCGTCTGGCCACGGGTATTATCTACGTAAGTCTGTTTAAACCAAAATTAGATGATTCAATTGTTAAACTTGTCATTCTTCCCAGTTATCTGATGTGGAAGCTGGTGGTGGCACTGCTTTTCCCTTTCTGCCACTGCTGGTGACGCCTGAGCGCGGAAGTCTGCTCTTCTGGTATAATCTACATCCTTCCGGGGATCAAGACTATCGCACAAAGCACGCAGGTTGTCCTGTGCTGCTGGGCAGCAAGTGGAGTAAGTTTTCAAGTGGTTCAAAATAATCTAAACTCAGTTTTTTGTTAATAAACTACAATTTGTTTGCAGTTGCTAATGTGTGGATACGGTTGAGTCAGCAGGATCATGTGAGACCCTGTAAATTAGAGAGAAACCATGAAATCTCTTTGAGCTACAAGGACTACAAGTAGCTGTAAAAGTATTATATGATAGTTAAAGTTTATTTTGCTGCCTCTTTGTGATAAATATCAAATAGAAATATACAATTGATTTGATTAAAGTTTAAAGTTGAGATGGAAGCATAGCTCGCTAAATTACTATATGAAAACACCAGAGTTACTCATCAGGATTAAGTGAGCAAGGCCGACGGAATTCCTGTTTAAGCGAGTGTATCCAAATATTGCCAACTGTAAAGAGTGTAAATTAAAACATTTTAAAAGTGCATTAAAGCTCCGTTGGGAAGCTTCTGAAAGCTCACTTCGCTTGAAACCCTCGATAACTGGACAGCCGGCGTGTAGAGTGAGATTGTCCTTCTCCAAACTTCTTAGTTGATTATGCCACACAACCATCGAGCCCTTCACTGGCTTCACAAATACATTCAGATCTGGATAAACCGTATAGCCGCCCTGCTGCACATCCGAGAACTGGAATATATAGAGTTTATCTGAGACTTTCTGCTAACTAAATTGGTCTGCAGCTTACGTAAAACATGACTGTGGCCAGACGATTGCCTTTCTCCAGAAAATCTCCCCTTAGAGTATTCATAAAATCATAGTGGGGCGAGTACTGTCCTCCAATGCCATAGTCTGCCACCTGCATATCCTCTGTATTTGAGGTATCCAAACCTGTGATGGCTTGAACTCTTTTACTTATGAATGACATTATGGGAGAGGTGTAATTAATCCAATTCTGTTGACTAACACGAATATCGGTCACCTTGCTACCAGCAACCGCTGAACGGAACTTTTCAAATGCATCGGACACATTATAAATCGCATCGATTTGATTATCGTTGATTACTTGGTGATAAACATTTATATCGGGATTGTAATGAAGTTCCTCCACTTTCAATGGCGCCAGCCTAAAGACTACATCTCGTTCCGAGTCCAGATAGCAGAAAAGGGGTCCACGTTTTGGCCCCACTTGGGGTAAATACTTTCCTTGGCATAGTTGCCTATAATCATCCGCCCAAGGCTGTTCTAATACCTTCTTTGGACTCTTGGCTGGTCTCTGCTCCAAGTAAAGTAGGGTTTGTTGGAGCGGTTGTGATAACTTTGATCTGAGCGCGTCGGAAAACAATTCCACTGCCAAATCCTTTTCACCCAACTCAATGTAGGAGAGAGCCAGATATTCCTTAATTTCGCTAGTATATTGTTCCACCTGCTTTTTGTCCATTTCTTGCAGTAAATGTCTGGCCACTTCCAGCCATTCCGCTGCCCACTTGTAGTAATGCTGTTCATAGAGCTGCACACCCAACTCGAAGCAGTCTCGCCAAATGAACATCGTCTCCGTGTCGTAGCCATGGAGAAAACCATCGGCAAAGTCGGTAGCCGTTATATTGTATATACTCTGTACTCGCACAATACTTCTGGAAATGCCGCGTAGATCCGTCAGTTTTGGTAAACCGATTTCCTTTTCAATAACGCCCAAAACCATTTGGAATTCTTAAAGAAAAGATTAATTAAATATAGTTTTTTTCAGCAAATAAATTAAAAAACAAACACACTTGTTTTGTGTGGATTCTCCTCCATTATATCGTGCAGATTATCCCACTCGACATCAAGACGTTTGACCAAGCGAAAGTAATTGAGTGGATGCTCCCAGAATTCACTTCCTAGCTTACGAGCCGTTTCATGCTCAAGTCGTACACGCGCCACAAAACTGTCAACAACATCAATCAACCAAGATGCTACGTGCCACAGTTTTGCATTAAAATTGTTTCATACCTGCGATATTCGTTCAACTGTTTCTGCTGTTCTTTCAAAAACTCACGCGTGGCAATTACCAGCTCTTTTTCCGCGTGCTCCAATTCAAGCATGTTATCCGCAGATGAATAAAACTCGCCATTGACAAGGATACATGGGGACAATAGGAGAACCACAAAAATGCCAATACTCTTTATCATGTTTCACTTGCTGTATCGACCTGGCTAACGATCCGTTGGCTAATGACAGTATCTGGTAAAATATATAAATTCAAGTTTCTTGTAGTCACAGCTTTGCGCATGTTTGCTCTTTTTTTTTTGTTTAATGGCCCAAAAAAGCATATGAAAGACTTTCAGCTAATACTGTCACGTAACCAGAAAAAAACGTGTAAAACAGATGTGGTTAAGTCAACAAAGTGATGCGAGAACTTCTATATTATTCCATTATCAATTTATGCGCTGCATTTTTCATTTGAAATCCGATGAACAATGTTCTCAATTTATGCACAAGTAAATAAATCAAATGCACCCACATAATGGCCGCTGGGCGTGTGTGCACACACTCATATGTAGCAGTGTTGCCGCTTTAGCCATTTTACACCAACTCTATTTGCTTTATAGTGTAATTTTCAGATACTTTTTATACAGAACTAGAGAGAAGTTTGGTCGCCTCTTTCGTACTAATTCTATGAAACTTTGATTTTGAAATTTTTGTTTGACTCGTGAGGACCAGGACTATCGATTGTCATCAAAAAATAGAGAAAAAAATTTGATCGATTTTTGACAAAAATGCAAAGGGGTAGTAACATCATAAAATTGGTCAAAAATCGACTAATTTTGAAAATTTCTTAAATTAGTTGCGATTGATTTGGGCAGCTGTCTAGAGTCTAAAAAGGTAAGAATTTTGAAAATATCTTATCATTTGACTGAGATATGATAGTTCAAAGATAACCAAAACAATCAAATTTGGATTTAGAATATTAAGGGACCCAACCATCTGAGATGGGAATGATATACCTTTTTGAGCTCGTTATGACTGGGACTATCGATTGGCATCTTAATAATTCAATATTTTGATAAAAAATTTGGATCGACTTTTTTAAAAAATGCAAAGGGGTAACATCATAAAAATTTGTAAAAATCGCAAAATTTTAAAATTGTCCAAATTTGATTTCAATCGATTAAACTAGTTGTCTAGAGTCTAATAAGGTATAACATTTTGAGATATTCCATTTTTTGGCTGAGCTGTGATCATTTAAAGTTGCAAATATTAAATTCTTTAATTTGGCATTTTACCCAACCGATGTGCCTTATAAGTCAATTTGCTTATAATTTGAGCGTCAGAATTATTACAATTTGTAATTATTTCAAGTTTTTAATTTACTTTTAATAAGTTATTATTTACCCATTAAGTTTTTACCAACAATTTTTAAGTCAATCTGTTCCAAAATTATGCAAATCTCAAGCACTGCTAAGTACACTTTTTTAGCTATTTCTCGCAGCTACTTTATTTTATCAATCTATTCATATTGACATGAGAAATTGTGTCAACACTGGCACATCTACACACAAATAAAATGGCCAACACTTCCCGTAAATTGAATTTGTGCTGGCGCTGAAATGTATGCAACACATTTTACATGCTCCTTTTGCAATAACCCGAGCCGACACATATACCGCACCAGGATAACCGTTATCTATTGGCACAGTGTACACTCGCTTAACCAAACCCAAAAGAAAGAACTGCAAATGCAATTTCTCATATTTTATTTACACTCGTCCGATGTGTTCGTTTTAATTGAGATTGTTTTGTTTGTCTAGGTATTATTTAAACTATCAATATACAAAAGTTGATAAATTCAATAATAGTAGCATGCCTAAGTTTAAAAACTAATACCAAACACAGTGGTATACAGTTGAAAAAAAGAAGATGTATGTGTAAGTGTGTTGGACAGCAGCCGGGCCTCCATTTTAGATGTTTTAGATGCTGTATTTACAATAGGAATATAATTCGATTTCCGGCTGGCCAATTAGGTATGTAAGTAGAGAAAGTAAGCACATTGGGGCTGACGCTGGTAGTTGAAATACTTTCCAGTTTGAGCTATATTTTAATTGAAATTCACTAGATGGCGAAATCACCGTGATCCTCAGCCAAATCGCATGGTCTTCTGAACTCCTGACCACGCTCATGTATCCATTTATTGGACACTGAAAAAGTTAAGCTGTTTAGTTGGAACAATTCGATTCGAGTGGTATCTTAAACGTACCCCATTTGGTGCCGGTCAAAACAGGACATGCGGCATGTCGTGTTCTCACATCTCCCTCGCCAGAGCGATGCAGATTCATCCAAAATGCCGCCGTACCCTGAAAAAGACAACAACTCGCAAATTTCAGTTTACTTTTCTTGCACTTTTTTTTAAGGGAGACCAACCTTTTTGGGCCACAGCGCAGCACGCAACGAGGTAAAAACTGTGGCGCCTCCCTGCTCCACGTCGCTCATCTGTACCGCGAAAAGAACAAAAAATAGAATAAGATAAAGTTCTGTTTGGTTTACATTTCGCCGTGAACTTACATAGAAGAGCATGGTGGCAATGCGATTGCCCAGGTTGAGACCTTCGAAAGCGCGTTTTTCCTCTCGCTGGGAAATGAAATCAAAACAAATGTAAAATTATATTTAATTGTTTGATAAATGTGTCAGACTTACCCTCGCAAAGTCAAAGTGTGGCTCGTAGTGACCGCCGATGCCATAGTTAACCACCTGCAGCTCCTCGGCAGAGTCCATGTCAAGGCCCGTCATATCAGCTGTGCGTTGCACAACAGTGCCAATCACCTCATGCTCAGCGGTTTTCAGCCAGGCAGATTTGCTGATACGATAGTTGGCAGTTTCCAAGGCACCTGTCACCGAGTTCTGTACGGTTGCACGGCGGAAACGCGGACGCGCCATGCGCTTGATCACCTCAATCTCGCTGTCGTACATGGCATCGTGATATACCACAATGTAGGGATCCATGTGGGCCTCCTCGAGCTTGAGCGGTCCTATGCGCAGGAAGGGCACATTGTTGGTTACGTAACGACAACGCAACGGACGTAAATCGCTAGGAGAAGGTTTCAGTTCACCACGGCAGAGCATTTCATAGGCCTTGCGTTCAGTGAAATCGAATACACCTGGATCACTTTTGGCCACAGGCTGCAAGCAGTGGATAATAATGTAAATGAGAAATGCAATTGATTAAAAATGGAAATAGCATTCATTGTCTTACCAGATCAGAAACGGGCATCTCGTCGGAGCCATCGTCGCCCTTCATTTTATTCATCTCCTTTTGGTGGGCAATTTCCTTTTCGTAAAACTTCTTGTTTCCATTGGCGCGTTCGTGGTTTGGCAGCAGTTGCAGCAGCTCATTTGTCATGGTCAATGCGCTCTCCACGTTTCCTGTGCAAATGGCCAATATTCGGCGAGTTGAAGGTGTGCAGAAACAGCGAGTGAGAGAAAGGGAGGGAGATGAAAAATTAATTGCTGCCTAAAAGTATGCTACAGTTTATTTTGCTTTCTTTGCAGGGCATCCACTTTAAATTGCTAGCAGAAGTTTGGCTGCAGCAGTGCCACCAGCGCAAGTTTTGGCTACAGTAGACCCTCAATAAAGTTACCCAAATTTACTTGGACATACAAAATTCTTTGTGAAGTTCAGCGATTTTCCCCTCATATATTTTATTTGTTGCGCACAAAAGTATGCAATATTCTTAAGCTTGCTATTGCCTTTGGAATTGCTCTAAGTGATATGATTAATACATTAAACGTTAGCCCCAATGTTAAATGCATAATAAATTATTTACGCGACCCCCAAGTGTCCTCCTACCGTCTCCAGCTGCCCTTCGTACTTTGATGTTCACATTTAACGCAAAAGCAAGCACAACGTATGTATGTTAAAGTAGACAGCGAAATAAAAATAAGTTTTATTTGCAGCTGGAAAGACAAACTTTTTATGCTCGTGCCCCTGCACAAGTTGTCCTTTTTTCTTGTTCTTTATCTTGTGGGTTTTCTTGGGGCAAAACTTTCAGAAGGGACTTTTGAAATATGTATTCACATTTACTTATGTCCTGACCGTATTTTCAGTAGTTTTTGTCCTTAATTAGTTTGCCAAACACTTAAAGCTACCACTAAATTTCAATGAATTTTCTCTGCCTCAACTTAAACTTCAACCTTCTTGAATTTGCTTGGGTGTTTAAATCTGCATTTTTGCATGCCGTTGGCAGAAATTCTGACACATGTGTACAAAGTGCCAAAAGCCAGTAGAAGAGAGAATGGAGCAGTCAGGTCCCAGAGTGAAGGCGTGCATGTTTTTTGCACAATTTCCACAATGTTTCGACTGGTTCCGTTCGTTCCCAGGCACGCCTATAAATTCAGTCAAGTCGTATTTTTTACGCTGCGTTCAAAACCAAGGAGGAAAAAAAGTGCAGGCAGGTCACGCAGAGACGGATACGGTATGAAAAACAGATACGGAGATACAAACAGAGAAACGACAGAATAAAAAAGATATCATGGCTGTATAGCCGATTAAATACACTTCAGAGATAACGCTTTTCTATATTGATTCCACGAGAAACTAAAGTAAAATATATTACCTAATAATTAAAGTTGTTATGAAAATTAAAACTAATGTATGGACTTTCACCAAAATTCCTTAAAATTTAAATAAATTACCCAGTAAACCCACACTTTTGAGTCCTAAATGTACACAATATTTTACCACGTCTGCCAAATCTCCATGACCCCTGCAGGAGTGCAAATAAAGATAAAGTTGTCTGCGAGATACGCGCAGGGAATTGGCGCTGTGACTAAGGACTCGTGTTAAGGTCTGAGTTTAAAGGACGTAAACAACTTCAGTCATATCCTGGGGCAACAATTGGGGTAATAAGGCATTAATAAACCGTACTTGGGATTGCGCAAATACGTGTACGTGCATTTACAGCCAAGTGGGGAAGGGCGAGTACTAGAAATAGAAGTAGCTACGTGATTCTATGAAATACCTGGCGGCAGCACTAAGCTACAATATTGTCCTTGGTGTTACAGGTGAGCAACAATTTTTCGCACTTAACGACCTGAGCTTAATCGCTGGAGAGCTGCACAAACTTAGCTAGCAAAAAGTGAGGGAGTGGGAGGGTTTAAAGCTAAGGTAAAAAGTGCAATTTCCTGCAGCCAAATGGACAGTGACAGCAAGAACCAGGCCCTCAAAAGTGTCATGCAAACGAAATAAAACGAGATGGGCGAAGAGGGGAGGAGAGAAAAGTCAGAGAGATGGTGGAATAACAGTAAACAGTCACAGGCAAATGGCAACAATTGCAGAGTGAAATACGGAGGTAGAGAGATGAAAAAAGGGGGAAACGCCCCCCCACCACCCACAGAACAGCTGGGCACGTAGTCTGTGTACTTACCCTGTTTGTAGGTGGAGAATGCAAGGTATTCGAGTAAATCAGCACGCGTAAAGCTCTGAGTCTGATTGTGTGGTTCCTCCAGCATACGGGACATCGCCTCATTCATCCACAAGACCGTATGGTAGTAGTCCCGATTAACATAAGACTGTCGTCCAAGTTCAAAGCAATCGTCAGAGGACATCGCCGTGCTGCGTTCCGAGTTGCATTCAAAGTGTAATCTGTAGTCAAGGCTAACGAACAACATGGCCTGCACTTACCTATACTGTATGCCATTCAGCTTGCCACGTGCCACACTGGACGTGTCCAGTTGATAGGTGTCCTGCAGTCGCAGCAAAGCCACAGCTGCTCCATTGAGATCCTCGTCCGAGGGAAACTTTAGCACATTCCGATATTGTGTGAGATTTTGCACAAAAACTTAAAAGTTCAAATTGAAGATTACCCTAGAGTGGAAAGCAAGTTTGGTCTGTCTGCCTTACCTGTGCCCACGTCATGCTCCATCAGATTTTCCACCTGACGCCAGTCGGTGGTCAGTCGTTTGGTCAACAGATATGCATTAATGGGATTCGATACATAGGCGGTAATATCACTGGATGCATCCGCATGCTCTCTTTGGTATTCATCCATTTTACTGAAAAGTTTGCAAGTTTCACAGAAGTTTAGTAAGTTATTCTGTTGGTATTACAGCGCAACTAAAAACTAAATAAAACTTGGTCTACTTGTGTGCATTGGTGGTCAAGTTCAAGTTTAACTAGATAAAGTTGAGGTCAAGTAATGTAATTAATTATGTTGGTTGTAGTTAATTGACAAAAGTGTAGTTTAGTGTGGCTTAAAATGGGTTTAATTTTAAGGTAGTATCACAGTGACTAGAATATTTATTTTTAAATAGATTGCAATGCTTTAGTGTCAACTGAACATCGAACAGAATATATTGCCATATATGTTTATCATACAAGACTTTAATTAGTTAACTAATTGTATAAACCTACTGTACAAACCCATTAAAACTATGTCAAATGTATTCAAAACTAAATTTTATTTATTAATACAGTCTGTGCTGAATTATGTTTAAAATTTCATAAAACCAGTATAAATTAATTATGACCTAAAATGCGTATTTTATCTTGATGAATGTTCGAACATTTATCAAAATTTTAAAAAAAACTTTGCAGTTTGTTTAGTGATTTGTCAAAACATGAAATTTAACAGACAACAAATAAAACAATGACAATTTATTAGCTTTTTGTGTGCTTTTGTTGTTTAATATTTATTTGTGTTTCAAAGTTTTGGTGCACTGAGTCTTAACTTAAGTTTTGAACAATAATTTATATAATTGATTTAACAATAGATGTCTTTAGTTTAAACGGAACTCTTTATGAGTTTCCTATACGATATTTACAGTCTTTGAGAAACAAAATTCGCTGAAACGAATTTTGTGTCAATTGTGATTTAATAATACTTTGTTTTTGGTCTCTTAGCCGTTCCGGGTGTTGTTTGCTAGATAGAAAACTTCAATTAAAACTAATTATGAACTAAACAAGTAGTTGAACTTGGTATTTCCGACTTCTAGGCCACATTGACGCGATTATCCGGTGGTGGACGATAGCACCACAGACTGCCAATAACACCGAGGCCAATAAAGAACATGGTGAATGTGGATAATCCCAGAATGACGCCAGTGGTAACATCGTGCAGTGGCAGACCAGGAAAGGGATCCATCACCAGTATAAGCAACAGGCCACAGCACTTGAACAGACAGAAGATTGTAACCAAGATGTAACCCGAGGTGTAGCTACGATTTGGTAGCCACTCGCAGTGCCTGGAACGAAAGCCCAGGAAACCAAGGCCAATGCCACAAAATGAGGCAACCAGGCCAAACTGCAGGTAGAAGGACTTGCCAAACTAAAAGAAAGCAATGGAAAATTAGTTAATAAATCATTTTGAAACATGGCCAGAGGGACTTTTCCAGCTTACAGTGGGCCACAATGCTGTTTTATTTGGCGAGCACTGAAGTTTGGTTTAGAAAGATAAATTCCTACCAAAAAGTCGTGCTTTTTACCCACTGTGCCTGCTTTAAACTATAACAAAGAGTACTCACGTGTGCTATCATGTAGACGATTAGACCGGCGTTCATAGTGCTACCCAGCACCAGCATCAAGGAGACAATTGCCAGTGTAATGGTGGCGTTAGCCACCTTCTGTGGATAGGGGCTGCTCACATTGGCTTTCCCCTCAATACTGCTGTTGTTGTTGGTATTGAGGTCTTGGGCCTGCACACGTGGACTGATCACAGCCATGGTGCGATCAGTTGCCACAACTTGTGACACCGCTGACTTCACAGTCTCGTAGTGCAGTCGTTGCGGTGAAAGACGCTGCTGCCTTCGCTGTGGCAGGGGCAGTGGTAGCGCTTGGGACGGTGCCACTGAGAGGGTTGTCTGACGGTTTAAGTTGATGTGCTGCTGACTCTGGTAGAGCTGTAGTTGGCGTTCGCGTTGCAGCTGCTCGTGGTGTGCGGCGTTGCGGGGCGTGGAGTGTGCCAGTCGCGGTGGTGGTTGCATTTTCCGCGGTGTCGACAACAGTTCGTGCAACGCTCGTGTGGCAGCTGCCGCATTTCGCTGCTGCTGTGGCGTCGAGGTGCGCACAGTGTACTGCTGACTCAGCTCCGTATTACTGAGGCAGGTTTCCTGTTGCAGCTGCAGCGATTCCTCAGCTAGATCCTCGTCATCCGCTTCGGTGGGTATCACCGCATAACGATGTGCACGTCCATTGTGCATCTGTATAATCTCTTGATTCTCATCCACCAGCTCCTCGTCCTCAGCGGTGGGCACCATTTGATAGCGTTGATTGCTGTTCTTATCCACAATGAGGAAAGTTTTGCTGCCAAAGTCACTAGAGAAGGCGTGCTTAATCTTTGGTGCAGATTTCACTGGCTGCGAGTTCAAATTGGGCGGCAAACTGGCAAATTGTGTCTCCTGTTGCTGCTGTGGCTCCTCGTGGAACGAATGTGGCTCCTCATCCGATTGGAGGCCATGTCGTGAGCCATAACGATCAAGATTATCCTGTGATCTGGCTAAACGCTGAGCTGCCTGCCCGGGCACAATGGCATAGCGATTACCCACAGCTCCCAGCTCCTCCAGTGGCACTAAAGCATAGCGTCCACTCTGCCCCGCTTGCTGTGGCTGTTGTTGCTGCTGCTGCTGCTGCAGCTGCTGGTACTGTTTACGCGTCACCGAACGCGTCGACATGCTACGCTGCATGCGCAGCGGACCCTCGCGGGGATCACGACATGGTGAGGGTATCACCTGGCCGGCTTGAAAGTTCAATTGCAGGCTGCGATTGTAAATGGATTCGATGCGATTGCTCGATGGAACCGGATAAAATTCACTATTCTGGCAAAATGCCGGATTTGTATAATTGTGTTGCGACATTTTAAGCACTGTACTTTCACAGTCACTGTTACTTTTCACTGTCACTGTGCACTGTCGCTGTTCACGGTCACTGCTCACAGTCACTGCCTAACCGTGAGTGTCTCTAGTCTGTTCTTCAAACTGATCTGCCTCCGACGACAACTGCGTTTGGACTGAACTGCGTTGGTCGCTGCGAGTCGCTTCTAGACTTTGCAATTTCCTGCGCAGGCGCGCAGTCGACTGGATCGACGTTGGCAGCGACGTCGACAGCGCAGGCGACGTCCGCAGTGAGATAGAGATAGAGAACTGCGATAGCAGCGCGTGCGTTTTCCCCCCTTAATAAATACGAGCATTTACTTAACTTGCACATACATGTATGTATTTATACACATAATAATTGTGCTCAAGACACCCGTATAACAATAACAACAACAACAAGCACAGGGAGTGCTACAACAACAAGAACAACAACAAGAAGCAGCGACGTTTGGCGCGTTCCGTTTGGTATTGTGCTGGAAACATCTGCTCCTTGTTGCTGCTGCTGTGGCTGTTGAGGGTTGAAACTTATGTATATGTATATTTCGGCCACAAATTGTAGTCGCAGCCGGCGCTGCATTCATGCCCAGTTTATCAGCAGTTTTGAATTTATATATACGATTATTTACACAACTTATAAGAACGATATAACAAAATAGACGACGCCAAATTCCCTGTGCACCAGCGAGTATATAAATACGAGTATGTGTATGGGGAACAGCATGTAGGGATAATTATAAAACTCCCCTCGAAAAGGTTCAAGCTCAGGCGACCGTTACATTTGAACTGTGAGTGTGTGTGTGGTGTGTGTTATGTGTGTGCGGCTTATCGAGTGTCAATAGTAAGCGCCGTTTCTAGGCAACGACCTGCAACACCCTGTTTCTCCCTCACTCTCTGTCTTACCCCCTATCAATACACTGATAAAAGTTGTAATGAATTATGTTTTAAACCCATATAAAACATTTTGTATATGGGAAAATATTTTACGCTTTAAATAAATATTTTGAATACAAAAAAATTAAATTTAAACACAGTAAAGTGCACCCTTTTTCTGTTCAGGGATACAAATCCCTCTAATTCGCCTGTCTTCCTCTAACTTATTCCCAGTATCCCCGCTCTAGTTATCTTCACATCCCAGCACTTCCTTTTATCTCCTCTTCCTCTCACCAACATACACACACTCACAGACAATCCATCCGCAGTTTTGCATTTATGCCTTTTCGGCCTTTGTCATTCACTAGTCTATGTTGGCCAACTTAATTGGATTTTGGCTACAACAACGCCAAAAGGTGCAAGCATATGAAATCAATATTTTAGCTGCATAGCAATGCAGCAGTTATTACCTTCCCAGTTGGCAGTCAAAGCCCAGAAGGGCAAAAGGATCGATGTTGAAATGCAGCTGACAAAGAGCGGAAAATATTTGTGAAATAAAAATGAAAATGAAGTGAAAAATTCAAGTCAGCATTAAATTTAAATTGAAGACAGCAGGCAACAGAGAACAGACTGCGGCACGCGCCATAGCATGATGCTGATAATGATGATGATGATGATGAAACAGGATAATGATGCTGAATTTAATGATGACGATGGCGATGTCGACAAACTCTATGGCAAGGACAAAACAGCTGTCAGCTGTTGTGCTGTCGAGGATCTCTCGACGCATCCTTATTGTGACAAAGCAGACACCGAGGGACACAAAGAGACAGCGAGAGAAAGAGAGGCAGAGCGGGGGAGTGAGGAAGACAGAAATATGCCAGATAGATCCAGAGCAGGACGAGGTTACTGGTTCCTGGCTTCACATTTGATTAGGGGAGTTACCTTACCGCATCCGCTGCGTCTTTTTATCCTGCACATCTAGACATCCTTCCGCTGCAACTATTTACTACATAAACATATACATAAATACTGTCAGTCAGTCTGTTTGTCAGTCTCTCGCCTTGTCGGGGGTTGCTCAAGCCATGTGCTGGATAAATACTGCTCCTTTTTGAGTTTGGCGCCGCATAGATACAAAGGGACTTAATGCAGATACACACGTTTTGCAGCAGATGCAACAGCTGCCACACGCACGTGGCACAATTGCTTGTGCAAGGCTAGCGAATGCACATTTCAGTGTCACCTGCTCAGTCTACGATAATGACACCAGGTAGACCATGTACATTATGTAGAGCAAAGAATCTCAAATGCATGCAAAACAATCGCAAAGTCACTCAAGACTTTAAGAGTTTAAAATGCGCTCAACTTTTGCAGCATTTTATGCTAAAAGATACTAAAGTTACTTTAGCTTTTTGCTTTAAGATACTTTCGAAACATTAAAAAAGCCAGAATATCTTAAAGATACTGCTTGTCTTGCAAGTATCGCAAAAGCAACCAATTGTATGCAAAAGATACTCAAAGACAAAGTTAGTTACGCACAGTGCTAACTTCTTATGAATGCTCAGCTACAGAACTTGTATCTATAGAAAAATATGTCTGACAATATGCAAATCAAACGTAAAGATACGCATCGTTTACGGATTTCGCTCACTTTTTGCCAGTCTGCAGTTCTTTTTATCGCAATTGTATAAAATTCGAACAAAAGAAACCAATTTGCCATTTTTGCATCTATAAGATACTTAAAAAAGGCATTTTCAAGTGCATGCAACTTAATCTACGAGATACTCGGCAACTTAACAAAGACCAATTTGTCAGCTTTGCAGCAACAAGATACTTATGGTTAGTGCACACTACTGAAAACAACTTAAAATAGAAATAAAGTATCTGCAAGATACTTGCAGTTAACACTTACGTTTTGAGATAGCCCAGCTTGTCCTCCTGCACACGTATGTAGCCCTCTAGGTTGCTTATTAATACGGATTCAGTCTCAAATAGTTCCTCCATCTCCGCCAGCGCCGTGTAAACTTCGCAGTGCACCGAAATCCACAAAACTCCGAGCACAACAAAGCCGAGCGCGAATTGCCAGCGGCGACAGGACGACATCGCGTAAACTGCAAGGACAAAGGTGTGAAAAACAGAAATGGATTAAATATTTGCAGTATGCAATGCGAATAGTAAGAAATGGCCAATTAATGACAACAATGTTGGCTAGTAGGCCGTTTAAAGCCTGGCCAATTACAGTTTTCCCAACAGCCATGTGTGGCAGCTTAAATACTAATCAAAGTGCCGAGTTGGCTGCTGTTAAGTGAAATTCATTGAGCTTGAAAACGGTTTTCATATCGATTCCTCTCTTGGCCAACTTCGAGCTGGCTAGGGGCAACAGACTGGGGTCTTTTCATCTACAAACTGAAACATGATACGACACAGGGCAAACTTGACCTCGTAATTTATTTTAATGAGCTATTTTGGTACCCTGTTGTCATAAAAAGAAATTGGCGAAACGGGTATGCTCAGCCGAATGGGAAACAGCTGGAAATAATAAACTTTATGAGGACTTTAGAGATCAAAGTAGTTGGGAAAATATTAAATTTGTTATGTGCATAAATTTATGTTTATATTTTTTGTATATTAAATTAATAATAACAGCTAAGATAAATTATTGTATTTACATATGGAACAACTCAAATTTCCATTCCCAAATTAAACCAAAATTCCACTTCGGTCAACAAAATACAGGGTATTCCGTTGTACACAACTCCATAAAAGTTTATTCGTCTTTTATTTAATTGGATCTTCCAAAACAGCGTATTTGTTTTATGACTTTTGGTTTACTCTTCTTGTCAAATCAGAGGATAACAGTAAAAGATGAATACTAAATTGATGGCGACTAACAAATACCCTACACAAATTGAGCCATGAATTGTATATCAAGTGTCTTATCTCCTATCAGATTTGTGCACCAATTAGTTGAGTTATAACCCAAACATTGTAGATACATTTCTGGCATTGTTCGATTTGGCAATCAATGAATTATTAGTGCCATTAATTAGCATTTCTTTGTTAATTCTCATACTTGAGATAAGTGTGCTTTTAAAGCATGTTTTACGGCAAGACAAATTAAATTTTAATTTGCATTTTAAAAGCGTTTCATTGATTAATTTCCATGGCGAGACGAATCGTGACGCAGCAGCTGTTGCAACTGCTGCAAAAGGACGTGCCACTTGTGCCACACACTTTACAAATGCTCTTTAATTAATCAGCATTAATTCAAGTTACTGTGATGGGCAGTAGAAGTGCTGAGACCACAGCAAACAAGCCACATACACTACTCAACATGAGAGCCCTTTGTGCTACACTTTTTGCACTCCAGACCATAATTGCTGGCATAAATCAAACGCTAAATGTCTGCGACTTCGAGTGCCAAACATTTTAAAGTTAAAGATGAGGCCAAAACCGGCTACCAAAATTCAACGCTTGTTAACTGAAAACGGCAAAACATTCTTCTGTCTCTTTTTGGTCTGTCTGTGCCACTCCTCAATAATCTTTAGATACTTAAAGTCACATCAAATATGTACAACTTACTAGAGCAATCAATTTTTATGGCTTCATTTGATGACACATAAGTTTAGCTGCTACTTAAGTATCTATCTATTATAAATTTAATATTTAGTGGAAATTGAAATCCTTTTTGATGTGTAAAAGACTTAAAAGTAGATAATAATCAAATGCACACAATGGTTATTTAAGCCAAGAGAAATCTATATACCAATCTTAAACAAATCTAATAAAATAAAAAAGAAAAATCAATATATATTTATATTTTCCACTTTCTGTAGTTAGTAAATTCTACAAATTCAACTCCAGAGCAACTCAAATTCCATCTGAAACTTAAGTGGACAAAAGATATTAATTGATAGAAAACACTAATTAATCGCTTTTCAATTCCAATTTAGAGCTTAATGAATTAGCTAATTAAATGGATTCCATCGGTATAATACTTCATACTTATTATCTGTAACTTTTCATCAGTAAAATACTACAGACTCAAGTTAAAACGTGTTAAATTAATTGATATAATTCACACATAAGCTGAAATCGTCATTAAAATTTAATACTTATTAAGAGTCCAGCAAATTTTGATGACTTGTGATTAATTTTATAAATTCAGCTTTTTGCTACATTTAATTCAAGCTGTGTTCTAAATTATTATAAAATAAGCATAAATAAAAACACAATAAGATGTGCTGAAGAGCAAAGTGAAAAAGCTGCCAAAGAATTCCAAATAGAATTCAAATTGCCAATTTTTATACTTCAAACTGGTTTTGCATAAAATTCCAGTTCCTAACGATGATCTTGACTGTTTGATTAGAAAGGGGCGCCAGAATGGACAGGTAAAATACAACAGGCAACAGAAAGTGGCAAGACCAAATTGATGCAGTAACGGTTTATTTAGACAATGACAAGGTTTCCAATGTGTTTTAGTTTGTTTTCTGTATCGTGTCGATTGCAGCGATTAATACGAGTTCAAAGAACTTGATGCTTTTTGGTTGGAAATCAGTTTATGGCATAGTTATGCAAATGTATCTGACGGATACGCGTGGCTGATGCAGCAGAAACAAGCATTTCATTGTTAAATCCAACAAACATTTAAATCATTAACGGTACCACGCAAAACAAACGTTACAAAATCAAACTTATTGAAATGCAAATATTATTTTTTAATGTAAACTCCGGACTCGGCAGCTGCTTTAAAGTTCTTCAGTGCGAAAATTGAATGAGATGCGTGAGGAATGTTTTCTTTTAATGAGTTCACTGAACTGCAACAGCTGATCATGCTGTTTGTTTGTATGTCTGATAGCATTGCAGAGGGTATTTTGAGTTGGTCATGGGGTTTGTAATGCACTAAAAGTGTGGTAAATAAGGTAGTAAGTAAAAGATGAGTGCATATAGAAGGAATAAGGTGTCTATTTACATTCAACAGCAGTTTACACTTTAATCTACGATTGGAACCCAATATCTGCTATATAAAAATAATGAATATTTATTTAGAAACTTTATATATCAAATAAATCCCAATACGACCTCTACATCAAGCTTTATCTTACAGGTAGCGCATCAAAACTTTGCATTTCACAAATAAACTTTATTCCATGTTTTTTTATTTTCTTGTTTTTATTTTTATTTATTTTTTGGTAAAACACTCGCAGCAAAGAGAAACTCAACAATAAAGGCAACATTAATGAAATTGAACCTAAATACTTGAAAAAAAGGAAAATAAATGTGGGCCACGATGAAATTTATGCTTGAAGCGGCAAGAATGTTTTTTGTTTCCCCCTAAAAAAGTTCTATACACACATTTTTGCTACCTTTGAACTCGCGGAGTGAAAAGAAAGATGGCAAAAATATACGAATTGAGGCTAAATTATTTACTTGTGTTGAAATTCGCGTATTTTTGCAAAAGTTGCAACCAAACAAAAGCACTTTCAGTTTCTATAATCACACTGTTCTGAATTACTCGTTTCTTAATTGGAATATTTAAAGGCTAATAACCAAATGTCAATCTTAAAATTATCATAGATACTGGAAAGTTTGCTTTTTTATGAAAAATATACCAAATTTGTTATTCAAACTGTGTGAACGTCACACAAACGATAAGAACTGAATTTATTCACTTAAATAAATTTGAATAGTCGCAGAAAAACATAAAGAATAAAACATAAAGATTAGAAATATAGATTTGATTTGAAGCTTCATTCATAATTTGAAAATGTGCATACTATTTTTAAATATTTGCGAGCTGCAAAACTATCTGTTTTGACGTTTATGTAGGTATTTAAAAATAAAATATATTTATTTAAAGCAGGCAAAACAAGTAAGAAAGGCTAAAGTCGAGCGAGCTGACTGTAAAAGACCCCGTACTCATTCTAGTGCCCATTTACCTTACAAAAAGTAATTTTGGACCAATTTGCCCTGTGGGAACTATAGGCTATAGTTGTGTGATCTGAATAAAACATGGTGAGCATAGTTATAAGGGCACCATACAAAATATGTGAATTTGATAGCTCTAATAGTTTCAAAGTTATAGAGTTTATTACAATTTTCGGGGGCAGTAGAGGGCGTGGCATAAATTTGAAATAAACTTGATCTGCTCGCGAAGTAGACGAACTTTCATTCCAAATTTGGTGGCTCTAGCTTTTATACTCTCTAAAGTCTAGGGTGTGCATACAGACGTACGGACATCGCTGTATCGACTCCACTCATCAAGAATATATATACCACACCTTCTTCTGCCTGTTACGCACATTTCGCTTCTGCCAAACTGAATACAGTCTAAGCTCTACACGCGGACAGCTCCCTCAGACGGACAGCTCCCTTAGCCGGACGAATTTTATAGTTTTTCAGCATGATTTTCATACAAAATGCCTTCTCTTAGGCTGACAACTCCCTTGGGCGAACAAAAATACTAGAACGGTGGCTGTCTGTCCAAGGGAGCTTTCACTGTATACCACTCTACTGTTTTTTAGATTACGGGGTTTAAAAAGGAAGCGGATTTAATTCATCACTTTGAAACTTTGACAGGCAACATTAAATGCAGTACATTTTTTAAAATCACTTTTAATTAGTAAAGCATAAACAATTAAATTGAATAATGTTACAAATGAATCAGTTTTTCAACAAAATAAAGTTTTTACTGCAACACAAACATGCAATTAAAGTTTACGACCACTACAGTTAAGGAGTAAATTCGATTGAAATAAATTTAATTTGTTTGAATTTTGCCATGAAATTTCATTGGTTGTAATCAATTATTGATTAGATTAGAGCACGGCTTAAAGTGATAAATAATCGAATGGGACACGATGGTCAGCATAAGCATAATTAAATAAGTTGGTGCAACAGCGAATTGCACTTTTATTTGCAGTTGTGCCACATGCCACATGCCACACGCTACACTCGCAATATTTGCTGCTTGCTTGCGTGTTCAACTTCAATGCTGTTGTTGTTGGTGTTGTTGTTGTTGCTGTGGTTTATGCAACAATCGAATTTGTTTAGTTTGGTTTTTCCGTTTGTTTCTTCTTCGAAGACTTCTTCTTCCTTCTTTGGTGCTTCTGCAATTCAACCGCAGTTCTCCATATCAACAAAAATTTTAATTGTTTTTCTGTTTTCTTCGGTTTTTTGTTTGCATTTTTCACTTGCGCTTCGTTGCAATTAAATTATGAAATGTTTTGCACAAAGCGCTGACTAAGCTCATTAGTTAAACGAAGCGACGAGCTGACTAACTGACAAACTGACGGCATGACAGAATGGCTAAATGGCAGCAGGAGTGACTGCCAGATACTATGTCACCTGTAGCTTTGTATCTTTACATTTCATTCAGCTTAAATTTCCTTAGCAACGAACAGAACGTCTGGGAGAAAAGCAGCAGAGGAGTGCACACGACAGTAGAAGACTCAGTAGTGGAGCTTTTAGCAATATGAGCATCGGTTTAGTAAAGAAAACTTTAATTGCTTCATGTTTATTAGAATATTTTTAATATTAATAGAAACATTCATACAGACTAATCCTTTTTAGACTCTCTAGCCTTTTGACTACTTCCTCTGCTAACTCCTTTCCACGCCCAGCACACTTGAAACCCTCTTTGCTGTAGGCGAGTCTAACCATAGAGCGTTACCTGGAGCTATTTATGTGGCAGGTTGCAGTGTGGCAAAACATAACCACAAGCATACTAGAGTCCCCAGAGCAGACACACACGCTTAACTTGCCACATGCAACAGACAGCGGACAGAAGACAGCAGGGACTATTATCCAGCTTGTCTCCTGCCCCTGCTGCATGTGGCAAGCAATTCAAATGAAACTGTCAACAGGTAACCTGTAAAATAGGAGACAATTTCAATCGACGGTTGTGGCATCATCATCGTTCAGTTTTGCAAATGTCAAAGGGCAAGGCGGTGTTGCATGCCACCTGCAGTTGCAGCTGCCCCACCCCAAACCCCCACCCCTGCTGCCTGTTCATTAGTTTTATGCGCAACTTGGAGCACTGAGATTGCCAACAAGAGTCATAATAACTGTGGCAAACAGCAGCCAAAGCTGCAGGGTGACATTTATATGACTTTTCATTTTGGAGGCGCTTCCAATGCGATCGTGTTGACATTTGCCACTGCCACCTCGTCTACGTGGATAGGTATTGTTTCGGCCTTAAATGGCAGCCCAGACAGTTGACCTTCTGGCGCAGCATTTGGCCAACTTACAAGACGTTTTTCACAGTTTCTTTATTTGCTGGTGGTAATTTCCATAAAAACTCACGTAATTTGCTTTAATTCGCTTGTTAGTTGCGCCTTGTTGCCAATAAAAGAAAAACAATTTGCCACGTTGGAAAATGTCGTCATACTTTCCGTTAAAACTTTTGATTTCTTTTCATTTAAAGAAAAACTTTGCAATTACACACTTCAAACACTCATTTAATTTCCATAACTTTTCCGAGCGTCGAAAAAGTGTCAACAACTTTTCCGCTGAACCCTGAACCCAACTCAATGCGGAAATGGCTAAAATTCTAAAAAGTTTGGAATGTATTACAAATTTATGTACTTTTTATGGCCAATTTCAAGTGCAGCCAAACAAGTTTGCTAATTATGAGTGACAAATTACAATGTGCATATAAATTTTACATATATCTGATTCAAGCGATTCACCTTGAGCATAAGCGTAGTTCAAACCGGTTAACATAGAGATGCGACTTTGGCTAAAACTGATGCCAATTATACAATAAACTGGCAGCTGCAATTGGCAATTGAAAATGGAAGTGGAAGTGGATGTGGATGTAGAAGTGGCCATGGAGATGCAACTATTGCGAGTTGTCGACAATGCTGGCGAGGGGGGAGTGGCAGAGGAGGCGGCAGACAGTCGGCAACTAGGCCAACACTTTCATTTTGGCCTTTTGAGTTAGTTTTCTTTTGCTTTCGTGTCGTTTCCTTTCCATTAGCCAAGTTAGCTGAAGAGCCTCTTATTAGACCCAATCGAGTTAAAAGTATTACAATTAAAGGGCTATTGAGCAAAACTTGTTCACGTTTTCTGACCGGTTTCCCCTTCGAGACTTGTGAATTGAATAAACAATCAAGCGACTTGGCACAATCGTATATAACAAGCAAATGTTTGCTAATTTGGCTAAAAACAAATAAAAAATAGATGTCAAAATTGTATACGATCTTTTGTGCCTGTTGTCGGGTGCAAGAAACTGGTAAGATAATTATTAAAAATTAATAAATTTCAGTAAATTGAAGTTTAATTGCTGTCATAAAATATACGACTAAAAAACAGGGTGTGTTTAGTTAAGAATATAAAATTCATATAAATAAACAAATTTCAACAACATCCAATTGGAATTCTGATTAGCAAACGCAACGCGCGCACATTTGAATATTCCAATATGAATTTAAGGTAGTTGGCAAGGCGTGCACGTTTGTACCAGTTCCAATAATGGTTCTGTTCAGTGTTGCCAATTTGGCCTTTTTCAAATAAATTATCCTGTTTTCGACCTACTTCGGAAGAAACGAGGAACTTGCCCAAACAAAAATTCAAATACTTGTTCGTATTATTTCACCTTTCTTAAAATATTCATGCTTTTTTATAATTTGTATCCTGCATTGGCATCACTGTGTTCTATTCCAGGCATGCACACGTTGTGAGGGATGTATTCCACTGTAAAGTTTCCAGTGAGAATGAAACATAAACAGAACCGAATAACGGCGTAAAAGGCAAAGCAACAAGAAGTAACCAAGCAAAACAAATGCTGTAAAATGTCTACGTGACTTCGGGAGTCTCTATTCGATTTGATTTGGTTCCCATTCCTATTCCCTTTCCCTTGCAGCGACAGCATCCACATAACATTTGATGCGAGATACTTTACTTATCGCACAAAGCGGGGAGCATTTGACGCGTGTGACGGTCAGCGACAACGTCGCCGCCGGCAGCGGCCGAGACAGCGGCATCAATTGAATCCACACACATGTGTGGACAGTAAAAGCAATAACAACAACATCAACAGCGACTACGACGACAGAGAGCGATAAATTTAACTGCACAAATACTAAGAAATACAAAAATAAGTACATATGAAAATAAGGAAATTATAATACTATGACGTAGTCGCAATCTCTCTGGAAATTTCTTTCTAATCAATGTTAAATTGAATTTGTTTGACCCACATTTTAATAAGTCAGAGCAGTAGAGGAAAGAGAGACATAGAGGGACAGAGACAAGACGCTTATCAGTGCAGGACGGAAGTAGTGCACACTAACAACAGCTCGATCTGTGATCATATGGAACACGTCAGCTTCCAGCATCTCCAATCCCCCACCCCACCCCCTTGAACAACGACAGCATCCACTTACTCAGTCTATAAATTCCAGGGAAATTGGAAACTTGTTGCCCTTCCTCGATAAATTTGTAATAAAATTCTTAAAGCGTTGGCGGCTTCAGTTCTTCTTCTGCCTGCTCTTGCCTTTGTTATTGTTATGTGTTGTTGTCGCTTCACCTTTTGTTTACAGTTTATCGGAGTTCTTTCACACACACAGCCACACCGCAGCTGGGTTAAGTTTTATGTTGCACTTGCAGCGTTTAGCTGCTACGCTATATATACAGCTAGTTTTTTTTTAGATATGATATCTGGCACTAGACTTAAAATTAATGCAAATTTACACACACGCGCGATTTGCAATATTTTCCGTCAGTCCTGAATTTTTTATAGCGTTTCCCTTTGCTTTTGCATTCGCTTGTTGGAATGTGTCCACAGTGCGTCCGCGCGCTCAGCAACACAGAATGGAACTGAAACCAATGTTTTTGCCGCACGTAAATAAGAGCCAAAGCGAGTGGGAGAGTGAGTGTGAGAGCGAGAGCGAGAGCGAGAGCATGACAGCACATTTTTTTCTAGTTTTGTTTTGAGTTTCGCTTCGCATGAGCTACAATACACACGCTGTCCACACTTAGCGAAGACAACAATCAACAGCTGTTAGTGGATTGTGTTTCCATTGGGCGCGCAATTCGAAATTCAAACTCAATTTGTTTTTCCAATTTTTATTTAAGTTCTAGCAAATTTGGCATCCATTTTGTTTGTATTTTAAAATATAAAGCTTTTTCCCGATTATAATAAATATACCACATGCCTGGGGGAAACACACGCTGCTCCTAGTCCTCCTTGACTGTGAAGGAGTGCGTCAGACCCTCGTAGGGATATTTGCCACCAAGGATATACTTGTACTCGCCAGTGTGACGAATGCGATACTCGCCGGGCAATGTCTGTGGACTGATGTTCCAATAGATGTCCAGTTCGCTAAAGCCCAGGATGGTGTTGGTGCGATGCCAGACCATTCTATGGAAACGGATTGTAGGATTAGAACAGAGATAAATCAAATAGATGCTAAGCTTACTTGGTCTCCCAGCTGGCATCGGTGTATGTGATCTTCCAGCGGTCCTCGTTGATCTTCCGCTCGATGGTAAAGTAAGTTTTCTCCGTGAACAGATTGTTGCGGGGATTACCCGAAATGAAGACGGCCTTGACGGTATCGTTAATGCCATACTCCTTATTGGGCTGCGTCTTCACATAGCCAAAGTCGGTGCCAATGGGATGTCCATCGAAGAGCACGCCCGTATTCAGCGACAACATGACGTCGTTCATATACGGAGGACTTGGACCCGCATCCACCGTTTCGTTCCTCATCATGGACTTAGTCAGGCGCTCATAGACGTCCATGTAGATAGTGTGCGTGTTGGGACCAAATATAGTAGAGGCCGCCTCGTACCGCTGGGCCTGATACTCCTCCGGTGTGACAGTGTAGCTGGTGTAAATATTGGTCAATCCGGCGATGACAACCTCCGTGTCGATGCCACCCGCAGCGGAGGCAGCGGCACGAATCTGATTCCTGAGACGACGACCCGCCATTGTGGTGAACTCACAGGGTACGGCGGCAATGATGACGTCACCGATCTTCAGCAGCTGTGTGGACACAATCTTCGGCTGCCATTCGTAGGGGAAAGTGGCCTGGAAAGCAGCGAAAAAGTCTTAAAAGAGAACAGGGTAAGCTAAAGTCCAGGCTACTCACACGTCCTGTGGCCAACAGTATGGGCTTGGGGGCATGACAGCTGATGTCCTCCTGCGTTGGGGGCACAATAAAGTCACGCACAAAGTTCCACATGGGATTGTCGGTGGTGGTGCCCTGTTCGAAGCTGAAGGCGCCGGGTCCATCGGTTGTACCAGCTGCAAAACTGTAGCCCATGGCGGGTTGGCAGCCCTTGATCTTGTCCAGCTTGCGAGTGAGTGGATTGTAGGTGCTGCCATTGTAGTTGGGCATGTCTACGAACTGGTGTACAAAGCGCACATCTCCGGTGACCTCTCGCGCCGTCGACTCCTGACTCTGCTCATTGAGCATGCCCAACGCACCCTCGGCCAGTCGCTGTCCAATCATCTGGGTGCTCTCGAACATGTCGCCATTGCGACCGGGTCCCAGGGCAAAGCAATCACCCTCACCGGCGGGGCAGTGGGAGGAAAGCAGATCACATTCCTTGCCCGAAATGGAGCACTTGGGGCCCATGATGTTGGGCGAGACATCACCCAGATTCGAGGAGCAGAAGGCACCAACGAACTTACCCTTTCCGGGCATCTTGTTCGGGTTGTACTCCTTCTCAAGCAGCAGTGAGGCATAGCCCATGTTGTCGCTAGTGACCAACTTGTTGGTGTTGTTCATGGAGGTGGCATGCACCGCATACCAGTTGAAGGCACCGAGCAGATTGTTCTCCTTGTCCAGGAAACGCAGCTGAGTCAAGGTCTTGTCCACGTCGTGCTCGTACTGGGCACGCTCCTCGACGGGATTGCGGAGATACGAGGTCGGAGAGCGATTGATGTTGGCATTCAGCACAGTTGTCTTGGAGAAGTAGATGCGTCCATCCACCAGATTGTCCGTGGAGCGCTTAATGGCCTGTAACATGACAGTTTTATATATGAGATACATTTGCATACCAAAAGATACTTTATTCACTTACCAGATAGATGCCTTGTGCCATCACATCGAAGGTTTGCGGCACAAAGCCCAGAATGGAGATGTCGTAGAGCAAGTGCATCAGGAATCCACCAGGAGCACCGTGTGTATGTGTACCGCTAATGGCAACGTTATCCGCCGTATAGATGTTGCCGTAACGTGCCTGCAGACGCTTCACCACCTCCCGCTTGAGGCCGTAGCCCATCATGCCACAGTCGGCGCTCACGAAGGCCACTCGGTGTCCCTTCTCGTCCTCCACCACAAAGGCACGCGCGAAGGTGCGCGTGTGTATGCCCTGTCCCACCTGCTTCAGATTAGCATAGCCCATCTGAGGGGGTGGAGGGGGGTAAGAGGGTTACATCTAAAGATACTTTAAGTTTGTCCCTTTTTGAAACTCACGAAATTGATTTCCACCGACGGTCCCGTTATGTCCGCCCTGCCCACGCCCACTTTGTAGCCACTAACGAGGCCAGTCAGCCCGCAGAGCGCCAACAGCGCGTATAAGCCAAGTTGCCAATTAACCATAATTATAAACAACGCTAATTAAATTGGAGTTAACTGTAATGAAGCAAAAAGATTGTTTGAAACCAGTGATAAAAGCGTAAAATGCGGAAGTAAAATGGAATTTGTTATTAACACTTTTCAACTGTTAAGGCTCTGTTAGTCGTTGGTGTTAACAGCGTCACTTTAAGCGCTTTGCGGTTGTGTTAACAGCTTTCTGTTAAAGCACGAGTTATAACTAGACAGTGTCTAGTAGACAATAAGGCTTCATTAAGTTGACTGCTAACATTAACATTTGATGTTGACATAAGTCTGTTATCCTTTACATTTGTAGAGTTTTTATAGGTAAAATCGCAAAGTTGTTAACATTTGTAGCTAACATTTGTAGCTAAACAGTGATATGTTATTTAAAAACAAACTTTTTAATAAATGTTTATAAATAACTTTTTTACTTTAACCGCTGTTATCTTAATTATTTGTGCAGTGAGTTGAGTTAACAGCGGTAGATAAGATAACAATACTAATAAAAATCATTAAGGAACATGATCAAGTACATCGACTACTTTAAAAACTAGTATCTATAATATTTCTAGTGTTTTTAAACTAACTTTTAACAATTTTTAATCTGAACACTTTTTAGGAACAACATTAAAAGAGTTACTTTGCTTAACAGCTTGAACAGCTCTGTGTCACTTTAACAGACTGTTATACAGTAATTCTAGCCAAATAATTATTATTACTTTAAATTCTTTAATCAAAACATTTAAAACTAAATCAGAAACTCTTTCTTTGTAATTTGTTAAGTATTAATTAAGTCAAAATAGCCAAATAAAGCTAATTAAATGTTTTAATAACTACGCAAAGCAGAATTCAAATCCCTCCGCATATTATATAGCACAGTATTGTAAAGGCCTTTATCTGTATCTTAAGCAACTTAATAAGGAAAAAAAGCCTTATCGCTGTGTTCGGAAATTAAGTAATTTGGTGTCAATCAATTAGTAGCGCTTAAGTATTTTGCAAACTTTGTCGACTGCCAATTATTGCGAGTGGCTAAACAATGAAATCGAAAATGTCAAACGCATCAAGCCAAGAGCCATTAAAAGATACATTTACAAAGCTTTAACAGATACACAGATACATTTTGTAAACGCTTAAAGCGGCGTCGATGGCCAACATTAAATGCTAATTTATTGAGGTGTCTGTAAGCGTAGCGGCCTCCAAGAAGTTGCCGCAATATGATAAATAAACTAAGGACAACAATAAAAACAACAACAATAACAACAACAACAATAACAATGACTAACTGGAGCTCTTATCAGCTTGAAATGAGACTTGTTACTGTAAACCGGTTGTTAACAGCTTGCGAAATAGGCAGACAGCTGTTAATGTAACAGGCGCTGTTACACCCGCTGTTACTGTTACGGCTACTGTTAACCGCAGTCAGTTGTTGATTGAAAACAAAAGTAAATGGGTTTTTTGAGCCGACATCTGGTTTTTATTAAGTATAACAGATAAAGATACATTTGTATCTTTCCAATGCGGGTCACGTAAGGCACAATAGAACTTTAATGTGTGTGTGGAAGCAACAGAAGGAGACAAAGAAGGAAATCGAGTGAGTAATATCGTCTTAGTGCTTTGTATGTTTGCCATGTAATGCAACAAACTGAAAACGAGATTGAAGCGCGCTTTGCATAATTCAGTCAACGGATTGACATTGAAAACGAAAATTAAATAAATAACTAAGTGGATGGACAGGCGGACAGGCGGACAGACGAGCTGAGTGACAGCTATGGCCAGTAAAAAGCCCGCTTGGTGTGAAGAAAACGATAACAGCTGCAGGGCCAGTTGAGATACAAAGATACGTGGATACAAAGATACTTAATTACTTGGACACATTACTACAAGTTCAAATAAGTAATTTGGCAGTTTTTACGCTTAGTTTTTGGCCTCATGTATCTGTATCTTTTTAGCTTGCATCTTTAATGTCAAAAATGTATCTTTAAGTTGATTGGGATTTGAATTCCGCTTTTATCCCAATTGTAATTGGCTTTTATCTGATTTTGATTCGTAGAAACAAATTTAGCTGTGACTTTTGTATTGTTTGCTTATCAGTTGCGACACTTACAATAGATTCAAATGTATCTGCTGGAATAACGTACGCCAACTGCCGCCCTGGCATCCAATTGAGCAAATTACACAAATTTTTTTTTCGGCTGATGAGCCTTTTCACAAACTCACACACAACTATACACACGCACACTCACACTCACACTCACTTTTTCTGTATCTCAAGTTGAGATTTAGCTTGAAATCTTGTTTTTCCTTTTTATTTTCGAGGTTAAACCAAAAGTATCTCTTATGCAATGGGCTTCCTTTGCGATTAAAGCTGATAAGATTGCAACGCGAATTGATGTAGAATTATTGCGAGATTTAGTCGCTCCAATCGGTGACACCAATAAAACACAACTGAATGAATTAATTTGAGTTTTAATTGCAGTTTTTATATAAATTATTCAGCTTTTTTTTTTGGCTTATCTCACGCCACACGCCCCTCAAATTAGCGGGAAAATACACGTTGTTTTTGCTTATTTAGTTTGCCAAATGCAACCACAATTTCAAAACACGCCGCATCGCAAGATACGCATCTCGTCATGCCAAAACTACAAACGACAAACGACAATCCAGAAAATAAACAAAAGACTTTGAACTCGCCAAAGAAAAGTCCAAAAATACAAACGAAATTGTAACTGTAACCGAATCGACAAATTTTGGGTCGAAGTCGCGTATTTGCTCGACGCGCTCAAGATACTTTTATGTATATGGATACATATATATTTATTTCTGTATTTGATTTGATTTTTAAGCAACGCCCGCTATGCGCCCAAGCTGGCACTCGACTGATCCACGAAGCGGGCCTCGAATTGCTCACAACTGACAACTGACAACTGAACACTGCGAACTGCGAACTGGGAACGGGGAAACTCAAAACTGACCATCGAGTGACCAAGATCGAAATACGCTCTCTGTATTTATTTTTTGTGTATGCGCTCAGCTCGAAACTCAGCTCTGAACGCAGTTTTTTTTTATTTGTTGTTGTCTTTGCGGTTGCCGATTACCGTCCAGCGCTCAGTTAGTCATTTGTCAAGCTGTCATGCCGTCATTTCTTCAATTGCTGTGCATTAAGGCAGCCAAAGTATCTACAGCCAGTGCCGTATCGCTGTAGATACAAATGTATCTGTGGCTATATTGTTCAAGCCTGAGTTCGAGTGCGAGCTGCGCTCACTGAGTTGCTCGCTCTCAAACTCTCTCTCTCTCTCTCCTCCCTCTTTTAATTTGTTGAATTTTGACTTTTGCACTATTTTTATGGCCATTGGTATTTCTTGTTTTTAGCCATTGATAACTTATCGCAAACGCACTGATAACTCTGACAGATCAAACTTAGCAGATAAACGCCAAAAATCATTTAAGCCTGCTTGCAATTTAATTAATAGTATTAACATACCTGGGAATTAGCCAACTTGTTTATGGCCAACTTCAGCAAGCACTAAATGGGCCCAAATAGTTCAACAGAAATTTGCTAAAGTTTTTACTTTTGATCAAGTGGGGGCCTTTAAATTTAGTAGCTGATAACTAATATTACCCATAAGCGTTTGTGTTTTATGAAGATTAGCCAAGTTTGCGCTGCGATAAGGATTAATGGTATTTGCGTTAGTTCAACTAAACGCACTTATCACTAAAAGAACATACATAAATACACTAATTTTTATTAGTAAACTTTAAATTAAGTTGTTTTGAAAGTGTCATGTTTTGAAATAATTTTAATTTAAATTTTGGCGCCATTTGTATTTGCTCCCAATTGTGGTAACAGCCGATGCTATCGATTAATCGATATAAACGCAGCACTGTTATTTAGCAGCTGTTAACGCAGCTGTTATACACGCACACAGCTGTTCTCGCAGTTTTCCAGCGACGCCACTACCACCACCAGCTGCCCAAATGAGTAATTGGTTTACAATTGTTACAAAATAACGCAAGCAGCGGTAAACCAACCAAAAGCAAAAGCTACAGATGAAAACTAAAGGAGCGGCATAAACACTTAAGAAAAACACAACAAGTTAAACAAACATAAAATAACAGTAACAGCAACAGCAACAACAAGAACAGGGACAGAAAAAAAATAGAAAATGTCGAAGGCCGTGAATAATATGAACATGGGAATTGCGGAGCCGCTGGAGCGCATGAAGAACCTGTCCCACTGTGGCACTGTTATCGAGGTGGACAAAAATATGAAAGTCCAACGGTAAGTGGCCAGAATATCTCTGGCGGCAAGTGGCAGAACATTCTGGCCAATGTCAAGTCACACAAACAAACACACACACACACGCAGACAGTGCCAGGCAAAAGTCCTTGCACGCGTATTTGCCTTTTGAAGGATATTCTCAGTGGCATTCGCTGTAGGTGTGCGTGCTTGCTTGTGTGTGTGTGTGAGTCCTTTGGCAGCTGCACACAAATAACAAGAAGAAGAAGATTTGCTAGCCTAATTTATGTGTGATTTTAAATTTTTGGCTTTTTGTAGCTATTATCGCTCCGGTACTGAAATGCTGCGCATGGCGAATGTTTATCTGAACGAAGGGAACCACGAGAACGCCTTCATCCTGTACATGCGATACATGACACTCTTCATCGAGAAGATACGACAGCATCCCGACTATGCCAGTGTCAAGTCCGAGATGAAGGCCATCAAGAAGACCATCAAAGAAGAGATTATGCCTACAACGGAAAAGCTGCGAAACAAACTGCTCCATCAATATCAAAAAGAATACGAACATTTTCTGGCCAACAGGGAAGCGGAACGCATGCGGGAACAGCAGGAGCAGCGGGAATTGGCCAACAAGCGGGCAGCAGCTGCAGCGGCAGCAGCAACTTCAGCCGCTGGTGGGGTGCCATCACTAATTCCCGCCAATCTACACGTGCAAATGGATCCCAACAGTCAGCCAACGGCACCTGATTTGGGCTTGCTGGATCAGGTGGTCTATCCAAATGATTTTCCCACTGGCACCAATCGCTCCAATCTGCCTAGCTCTGGTCTGCTGCTGCCCGGTGTGGATACAACGACCGACAAGACAGCCTCGTGAGTAGAGACTATATTTAAACCCACAAATAACCTAAAACTGAATTTTCACTTGCCTTTTAGTGCGTCCTCGAAGCCCGGCTTTGATCGCAACCAGAAGCCGCACTATAATCGCACCGATTCGCTGCTGGCGGGATCACTGCGCACCGTTAATGTACCTGCGAACACGATGGAAGTGTTTCTCCAACTGGCCCATGCCAACACCTCCAAGAACATTGAGACTTGTGGCGTTTTAGCCGGTTATCTGGCCCGCAATGAGCTGTGCATAACGCACATTATTACGCCACAGCAACATGGAACACCCGACAGCTGCAATACAATGCACGAAGAGCAGATCTTCGATGTGCAGGATCAAATGCAGCTCATCACGCTCGGCTGGATACATGTAGGTCCTCACCAAAGAGTATCTAACTTGGTTTAAATTTAATTTTATTCAACTTTTCCTTAGACACATCCAAGCCAGACCGCTTTTCTGTCCTCCGTTGACTTGCACACGCATTGCTCCTATCAGATGATGATGCCCGAAGCGATTGCTATTGTCTGTGCACCCAAATACAACACGTGAGTCATCGCTGTTCTCCCAGTGAGTCACCAACTGATTAATATTCGTGTATTCTTTTATTTATAGATCTGGTTTCTTTATACTAACGCCACACTATGGCCTTGATTATATAGCACAGTGTCGGCAAAGCGGTTTCCATCCGCATCCGAATGATCCACCGCTCTTCATGGATGCCCAGCACATCAAGATGGATTCACAGACCAAGATCAAGGTCGTCGACTTACGCAGATAGTATGCTGACACTGGCAACTGAAGTCTGACACTGAATCCTCAGCCAAAAACTGTTATCTGTAGCTTAACTGGATGGCAAAAGCAGCGAATTTAACAAATGCTTAAAGAAAAGTCATGGGGAAAACCAAGCAAGCAACTTTCAATGAAAATTCACAGTCGCTTTTCGTTATCTGCATTTAAATTTAAGTTTTACTCGGAAATTGGTAGCAGCTATTCTCTGTTTTCATGCTTAAAACATATTTTATATTTACTTTAATTTATTTTACAAAATTTACAATTGTTTATAGAAAGAATTCAGAATTCTGTAACTAAATTTATCTAGTTTACGAGTGTGCACTTTTTGCCCTTTATACTTATTTAGCTATCACTTGCAATTAAATTAGAAATTATACTTTATAGAATTCAAAATATGCGCAGCTAAAAGTGATTAACTAACTACAAAAAAAGCAATAAAAATAGTCGCTATCTCTCTCTACTATAAGTTAAGATCGGCTTTATGCAATTATTTAATGTGATTTACAATTGTGGCCTAAAGATTGGTTTTGTTTAAACAAACTTAATGTATGCTTGTATTAATTATGTCTGTCAAGAAACTGAGCACACTGCTATTCACTCAGCTTAAGCAAAACAAGAAAAAGAAACAAACTTTGAATATTATTCATATACTAATATTGCTAAAAACTAATGCGATAAATTTGTTGTTTATAAAAAAAAAAACCAAAAATAAATTGAGAATCATGTTATATATGTATGCTTACTAAATTGCTAAATTTAATAAAATAAAACAAAAATGTAATTTATTTTCAAACAAAAAGCAACAGAAATTAGTTTATTTAAATTTAAATGTAAGTTAATTAGTAGTTAAAACATTCATTTTGCATAACAGTTGGGCACTGCAGCTAACAGAGTGTTAACAGAGCTACGGCTATGTTGTGGCTCTGTTAAAATATCCCTTATTATAGTTATGCCCTTTTGCGTTCACAATTCCCGCGCACAGTTTCGCGTGTTTTCTCGTCTCGTGCGGTCTGCTCCCGTCTGTAAGTGGAAATTACTCATAATTTCGCACAAACACTGCAAATATTTTAATTACAAACACTCAGAGTTCAAATATAAACACGCGTTATTTCTGGTGTCATAAATAATCGATAAAAAGAGCAGACGCAGCAAACAAAAGCAGGAAAACACACACACCCAGTCCAAAGTGATTTGCACACGCACAAGGGACACAAAGGTGTGGGAAAGCGCACAAGTTAAAGGAGGGGTGCAGTGAAAGGAAAGGCGAAGGAAAAGCTGTTGGACGGCCTTTGCCCTTGATTAAAGTTTCACACGGAAAACTAAAAAAAAATACAAATAAAATTAAAAAAGTGTTTAACTGTTAAGTGTTTTAATTGTTTGCCGGGAGAACTGCATTTCCCCCTCCGTCCCCTTGCCAGTGAAACTCAACTAGAATGCCAATACGCGATTTGGGTCCAATTAATTGGCCAACAGCTTTGCGCAGCGTTCAATGTCAAGAAGTAAGTGCAATTAAAGGGGTTTAAAAACTAATCAAACTTTGAGCTTAAGCAATTAGTGTGATAAGCGGAAAGATACCAACTGTTAAGAGTAAACGACAAACCAGCAAAGGTTGTAATCCTTTACGTGATAGGGGCTTTAAGGATTAGCTGTTGTGGGAAAATAACTGAAGCAGGAAACGGAAATGCTTCCTTGAGTGTTGTCCGAGTGACTGTCTGTGTGTCTCACTGTCAATCTGCTTCGTCGCTGCTCGTGCCAGGCTCTTTAAGTACACGACAGCTGACACAATCAGCTGCTCCGCCATACACGCAGTGACATTTTCCTAACCTTGATAACAATGCCGGAATTTTCTTTCAAAACGAACTTCGTTTTGCTGTTGCTGCTTCGCGTGGGCCTTCACTGGGTAATTGGTGTATCTTTACACTGAAAGAAATAGAGTTTACAATGCTTATAGTTCTTACTAACTAACTTATAAATTTCAAGCATTTATTCCTTAATCAAGTTGAGTAAATACTATAAAAGTTTCAAGCTCCCAACATTTTTCTCAGTGTAGCTTTATGAATTGCATGCAGCGTTGTCTTTTGTCCTTCCATACATCCATCCCCCGCCCATCTCCTGCCATAACTGTCAATTACAGCTTTGTTATCGCGCCCTTAATGGCGCCTCTTCCACTTCCCCTCCACGCCACACTCGAACACACCTGTTTGCCCCTTCCCCGCCCACCATTTGGTGTTTATATATAGCATAAACAATTCTATTCTTTACTCGCACTGTTCATTTCGTTTTCATCCATGGGTTTGTGTCTTTTTGCTATTTATATCACAGCCATGCGCCATTCACGTGTTTACGCCCGGCCGGTTAAAGTGGCGTATACGCAATGTATCCCTTGAAATTTTGTTTGCTTTCAGTTAATTTTGCACGTGCTTAAGTGTAGAATTTAAAAAGTTTTAATTTTTAATGAGTAATTTTTTTAGAAATGTCATGAATATATAAAAAATTATTAAAGAATAGATTATAAATTTTTGTTTGAATGACTATTTAAAATGCAGATTCTGTAATTTATTAATTTTTCATTTAATTGTTGACTTTTATAAAAAATAATTAGTTTAATAGCTAACACAAAAATAAATATATGAGCTTTGAAATAGCCGCTGAAGTTTATATTTATTTCTCTTCCTCAAAAGTTCATTAACAACAAAACAAATGTGTAATCGACATGAAAAATAAACTAGAACAATCAGAAGTTACTCAAGGCACTCATTATTAATTTGTATATTAATAAATATGTGAAAAATTGAATTAACCCTTAAAGTTTTTCTATTTTTTAGTAGTATTGCTGTTATCGCATAGCTCTGTTGAGCAATTCCACATAAGTTCTATAGAGCGATGGATATAACTCTATTTACTTAGTTATACAGTTTAGAATTTATCGAAGCTGACGAAGCTTTTGTTGCTCGCTGGAAATCGTTACATGAAAATGCAGTTAGAAAAGCTTTAGACAATAAAAACTGCAACTATTTCCTGCTTACACGCTGTGCGAGTGTGTATGTGAATGTGTGTGTGAGTGAATGATTGTGTGTGTGCCTTAGTGTATGCTGCCACAGGTGGTTGTTGTTTTAAGTGCGATTATTTTGTTTGTGTTAGAAATTTTTGCACTCATGAAGTAAACAAATGCAAAGCTCTCACCCACATGATAGCTCAGCGCATGTTTGTCGTTATTGTTCACTACTTGTTGTTGTTATTGCATTTTTGTTCTGCCCAAGAGAAAACACTGTTACAGCAGCTCACAGCTCACAGCTTACAGCTGGCAAATGACGCACACAAATCAACAAATCCAACAGAATATTCAAACGAAATGTAAGTCTTAATGTCGACGTCGCAGTCGCAGACGCTGCCGCAGTCAACGCCAGCAGCGTGAATTTTATTACTGGGAAAAGCTTTTTGTGCCAGCAATTCAGATTTGAATTCAGAACGGAAAAGTGACGCGTCGCAAACGCACGAATGAATCGCAGAACGCAAATCGTCGCGCGTTTCGCTAGATAATTTCAAAATAAATTGTCAAAAATCCTACACATAAAGTTAAATGATATATATAAACAACAAATAATATATATATTGTAGGAAATCGGAGAGCAAGAAACCAAAGCAGAGCGAAAAAAGAGATCGAAAGCGTCTGGAAACCGATTGGCAATTTTCGAGTATCAACAGTTGGAAAATTCGTGTCTGTTCGCGACGTGCAGCTAAAATCTAAACCGAATTATTAGCTAAACTGTGAAAAATCGAACATTATTGGCATCAAATGTAAACGAAATTAGCAGCAGAACAAATTGCAATAATCCAAAAAGTTTCCAATATTTCCATTTGTGTTTCAAGTGTTTTGCAATCCCTAAAGACTTTTCTAATTGTGTTCATAGAATTCTATAATGGAAGAGGTAATTTTATATACTATAATCATAGCAGTTTTAATATTTGTTTGCTTTCATTTATTTCATATTTTTATTAAGCAATCAATTTTGCTCTTTACATAATCAATTTTTATCAATTCCATAAAATTAATTTGCATAATTTTTTACGGGTTTTTAGCTGGAAATAGAATTTCAGACGATTAGATAAAAGATAATAGTAACAAAAATACTTGAACTTTATTTAAAACAATTAAAACTACTTATATAAACAGAGGCAGACAACTGTGCGTGTCTGTCATTGTTTTAATTCACATGGGCATTATTTTATTATATAAATAAAAAATAAAAAAAAAAAGACAACAAATTTATAAATGACAACACATACGTATAGACAGACGTTTGGGTATATGATCTATAGACAAACACATGAAAAAAGCTCGACAACGCATCATATGTTTTTTGGCGGACGTCCCTCGGTTTTCATTCTAAAGTCAAATAGCAAGAAAAACAAGGGCAACAACAACAAAGACAATCACCTTCATTCAAAAACTGAATTATCTCAAAAGCTATCTCGATTTCCACTGGCGACTTTTATTGTTTTTATTGTTTTTTTGCACATTCTAGCGGTTTTCTATCCGCTATCTAAGTGTTGTAATAAAGGGGCTTGAACATGATACACAGCTCTCGAACCGGTGCAGCTGAACTCTCATAAATATTCTCTCTTTCTCTACTTCGCTCTCTCTCTCTCTCTGCCTCTTTGCTACTCTTCTCACTGTTGTTTTCATTACAATTTCGCAATCGTCAATTAGCTGACAGTCAGCCACTGCGTATACGTAATCCAGCATATCTATCGCACAGTATATGCGAGGTTTTTTGCCCGGTACTTGTAGTAATTGCCGCCTATCGTCATAACCAGCGAAAATTTAGCAGAAGGTAGCGAAAAAGCTGTCAGCACTAACAATTAACTTTGACTTTAATGCGTCCTTTAAGCTCAGTATAATTTATTCGATATATAAAAATACTTGTTTTTTGTTTACCGACTGCCATCAAACTATGGTTGCGTGGTTTTCCAGCTTTTCCTTGCTCTGGCAATGGTGATAATGAACAACAGCCGGTTTGACCTTGACAGAAATTGCGAAAGTTTGCAGTGTTTTTCTTTTTTTGTTGTTTTTGTTTTCTTTTTTGCACAGCATTTGCATAGCGATACGAAAACGAATACGTAATGATAAATATTAACGGAGACAGCAGCACGTGACGCTGGCTGCAGGCACAGGTAAATTTACGTGCACAGGTGTGCCCAGGTTGCAGCCTCTGTTGCCACCTTTGAACGGGGCGGCGCAACAGTCAGCAGACAAATGACCTCATTAAAGTTTTCAAACCAAAAGGAAATTTCAAAGAGCAGACAAAAATTTTACCAGATGTGCCACATGGCGTATGTGCAATATTTGGCATTGCATGCAAGCCCAGCTCAATTGGGTGTGTGGGGCGTGTGTGTGCGAATGTTGGTCGCATTTCAAGTTCAATCTGCTGCTTGGCATAATGAATGCAAAACGACCTTGCGTTTTGAATATTCAAACATTCTGTCTATTGATTATGCTTATGTGGAATTTGGCTCTTTAAATGATATCAATTTAAATAAATGAATTAAAAACTTTTTAGAAATACATTAATTACTTCTCCCATAAAACACAGCATAGAAAATTCTATTTAATCAAATAAAAATGTTTTAATATTCCATTTGCAACCACTGATTTCCAGGCACAAACAAGCAAACAAGCTGATAAGACTGACTGTTTTTGCACAGGACTCAATTAAATTTTTTGCTGTTAATGTCAAATGCAATAAATGATTTTGTTTATTTTTGCATCAAGGAAAAACAAGCACTCAAGGGGTGTGCAGAAGGGGGAATGGGGTGGCTTGACAGCCCCCAGCAACGGGGAAAATGATAATCGCATTACGTCAATGGATTAATTGATAAATGCACGGAGGGACTTTAATGAAATCGAACTTGTTGACGGAATTACTCCAACGTGGTTGACCCCATGGCCCTGAGCAATATGAGCATTATGTACGTAGGAAAAGCAGAGCGGGAGAGCGGGAGAGAGCTTACCTATTAATAGTAAGTTAATACGAGCACTCTCTTCACTACGAAAATTGTTTGCAAACAAACCATAAAAATTGCTTTATTTATGATGTCAACAGCTGAGCGAGTTTTTGCAAAGAGAACGTAGCAGCATGAAGAGAGCGCTTTAGTTTAAGAGCGCAAGCGATCGAAACATTTTTACCCTTTAGGCACGATAAAACGTGACGCGCTCTCTTCTTTTAGTTTGCATAAAATGCGCTCACTTGGGTTTGCTCTCTCACGCTCGCTCCGTCTCGTTCTTTAGCACTTGTAAGAATAGTAGAAACAATTTAGACAGCCAGTTGGTTTGTGCGCTTTAGCTTGATTCTGTTCAGTTTAGTTTGGTTTGCTTCAGTTCGAGTCGATGAGCTAATTAATGCTCAGGCAAATAACTTAGCTCTAAAAATAATAAATAACAAAATATCAACAATATGCCAATTACCGCTACTGTGAGTTTAACATAAAAATAACAAAAAAAAATTTACCCTTTTGGCATTTGCAGAGAACAAAATGCTTTGATTTATGACACGTGTTGCTTTTGTTTGGCGTGCGAAAAAATGCTAAATGAGAGAGAGAGAGAGAGAGGCCGTCTATCATATGACGGCAAGAGTGTGTGTGTGTTTGTGTGTGCGTGTCGTGTATGTAAATGAGAAAATTGTAATCTCTTTAATTGTTTTTGTTTTTGTTTTGCTTTGCAGACTCCTTCACTGCTGAAGCGCGCCGGCACCGATAGACTGCGAGAAGTCTTCCAGAAGTACTCTTCAATTCAGAAGGATGGAGAGCATTATATGACGAGTGAGGATTTTGTACGGAAATTCCTTGGTTTGTTCACGGAGACAGCATTCAATGATGTAAGTCATAGCAACAAACAAAATTCCGACGACATTATTGTTGGGTCATTGCAAGGTTACAGTATTATTTCGCACACAGTCGCT
This sequence comes from Drosophila nigrodunni, assembly GCA_020829145.1. Lineage (NCBI taxonomy): Eukaryota > Metazoa > Arthropoda > Insecta > Diptera > Drosophilidae > Drosophila > Drosophila nigrodunni. The sequence continues at coordinate 15,998,459 of JACVCZ010000001.1, forward strand.
GTCAGTCGTACGCTGATAAGCAATCGACTACGGTAAAAAAAAAACAACAATAACAACAACAGAATAAGCAATAAAAGCAGTGGGAGCAACCCTTGTTCTAATCAGCACTTATAGAGATAGCAGAGATACACCTGTGTGAAGCCAACATAAATCTATTCAAATATTCGTAATGTCTATAGTCGCAATTCATAAAGTCTGCAACTGATTCATAGTGAACTCGGCAAATCACTTGGCCACCTCGTGATAACGTCACAGCATTCAAATTGCTTTCTTATCAATTAGTCGGGAATCGTAACTGATTTGCAGCTGTGACTTTAATAGGTCGAAGTCTGCAAAGTGTACTCTGTATATATTTTGGGATTAACGATAAAGACTTTTCGCTATAATAGCCAAAATATCAATTAGCCAAGTTCGAATGTCCGGTTAAACATTGAACTTTTCTCCGAGCGTTAAGCCCAGTACAGTAAAGCGTAAATAAGAAGATATATTTCTGTGCACAGACGTAAAAAACTTAATTTGGTAAGAATTATGTTATATTCCATGCACAGATCAAATCTTTCTTTGGTCTAAATTTAGAAAAAGACCTCAAACTTTACAGAGACTGTGCTCATGACAGTCGAGCATCTCCGATATAGCTATTTTATAACCTTTTTCTTCCATCTTTTAGGAATCAGTGCGCTTATTGGCCGGCATTGCGGACACAAGCAAGGATGGTCTCATTTCCTTCTCGGAGTTTCAGGCATTCGAGGGATTGCTCTGCGCCCCAGATGCACTCTACAGAACCGCCTTTCAGTTGTTCGATCGCCAGGGAAACGGCAGTGTCTCATATTGTAAGCATTAATCACTTAATTGAAACAATTTTCACAATTAATTTAATTAAATTTTTAGCTGATTTCGCTGATGTTGTACAAAAAACTGAACTGCACTCAAAGATACCCTTTAGCTTAGATGGTACTTTCATAAAACGTTACTTTGGTGAGGTAAGTTTACCACAATAACATTATAAAGTCAATTGTTTTATTAAATTTATTACTTGTTTTGCAGAAAAAACAACGCCTTATCAACTATGCTGAATTTACGCAATTGCTGCATGATTTTCACGAGGAGTACGCCATGGAGGCATTCCGTAGCAAGGATCCAGCTGGCACTGGATTCATATCCCCCTTAGATTTTCAAGATATTATCGTTAAGGTCAAACGGCATTTACTCACACCCGATGTCAAGGATAACTTGGTCGCGGTAACTTTTATTTAAAATCTATTTTAAGCACAATTTTTAATCGGGTTTAGTTCACAGGTCACGGAGGGTCACAAAGTGAGCTTTCCGTATTTCATAGCATTTACCTCGCTGCTGAACAACATGGAGCTTATCAAGCAGGTCTATCTGCATGCCACCAAGGGCAGCCGCACGGAGACTGTTACCAAAAACGAACTGCTCTATGCGGCCCAAACAATGAGCCAGATCACGCCGCTGGAAATTGACATTCTGTTTCAATTGACGGGCGCCGTCAATCAGCCAGGGTAAGTGCCCCAAATCTAGCTTAGGTATAGCACAAACAATTGGGAGTATGGTAGTAGCAAGTCGACTATGGAATGCCCAGTTCCCGTTGGAGTGAACCACCAAATTAATGACAATGTAGATGCATGACGCAAACAAAACAAAACTTAAACAATTTATTAGTTAAACAAGCAATAGTAATGGAAAATTCACTAAACCTCTGTGACTAAAACTAAAGCTCTAATTTTTCTGATCAAAATTGGCACAAAAGTTCGCTTAGTTCGCTTTGGGAACTGGGCTAAAAGTCATAGGTTTATTTACCGGACAAATTAAACAGATGTGTGAAATTAACACTCTCCATCTTTCTTTCTTTGTTTGCCTCTTCCTTTCTTTCTTACTCTTGCACTCATGTAATTAAAATTTGTTGAATTTATTGTATATTAACTGATAATTAGAAGCTGGTGGAAGCGTAAAAAGATAACTCCCAGTAGGCAAGTGTTGTGGTTCCCCAAGGAAACTTTTATTCGGCATGGTTTTCCACTCACTTTCACATTCACTCCTCCTCTCTCTATTCGCTCTCCTATCTGTATAAATCAGTTAATAATTTCCCCACATTTGCCATGCATTACCCTCTCGCTGTGCTTAGATTTTCTACTCTAAGTTCTTTCCCAGTTTCTGTATTGATTATTAATAATTATTTTGTTTAAACAGCCACATCGACTACAGCGACCTGAGCAACATTGCACCTGAGCATTATACGAAACATATCACTCACCGACTGGCCGAGATCAAGGCAGTGGATAGTCCCAATGATCGTTCGGCTTTAACTCAAGTACTGGAGGCCACTTATCGCTTTACTTTAGCTTCCTTTGCAGGAGGTTTGTCTCAAGTGTTGCTGCTCTACTTTCTTTGATACTGAATTTGTGAATTCTCCTACAGCAACTGGTGCCACGGTGGTTTATCCTATTGATCTGGTGAAGACACGCATGCAGAATCAGCGCACTGGTTCCATGATTGGTGAAATTGCCTACAGAAATTCCTGGGACTGTTTTAAGAAGGTTAACTAAACTTAGCATAATTCTTTAGTATTTATTTTAACAAACGTTTCTGCTTCCCCAGGTTATACGTCACGAGGGTGTGCTGGGACTTTATCGTGGTCTGTTACCCCAGCTGATGGGCGTGGCACCCGAGAAGGCCATAAAGCTGACAGTGAATGACTTTGTGCGTGACAAATTCACCGATAAACGCAGCAACATTCCCGTCTGGGGTGAGGTCCTTGCCGGTGGTTGTGGTGGTGCCGCCCAGGTAATCTTTACCAATCCGTTGGAGATAGTCAAGATTCGCTTGCAAGTGGCTGGTGAAATTGCTGGTGGTTCCAAGATCAGTGCCTTATCAGTGGTGCGGGAATTGGGCTTCTTTGGACTCTACAAAGGCGCAAAGGCGTGTTTGCTGCGCGATGTTAACTTCTCGGCCATTTACTTCCCCACATATGCGCACACCAAGGCCGCTCTGGCCGACAAGGATGGCTACAACAGTCCGTTGTCCTTGTTGTTGGCTGGTGCCATTGCTGGTGTACCGGCTGCTTCTTTGGTTACGCCTGCGGATGTGATCAAGACGCGTCTTCAGGTCGCCGCAAGACAGGGACAAACCACATACTCGGGACTGTGGGATGCCACTAAGAAGATTATGGCCGAGGAGGGTCCTCGCGCGTTCTGGAAGGGCACAGCGGGTGAGTAATCAACTCTTGCACTCGGAGTTCAGCTGCTAATCTTTACCCCACGTTCCCAGCACGCGTCTTCCGTTCCTCGCCGCAGTTTGGTGTCACACTGTTTACCTATGAGCTGCTGCAGCGTCTGTTCTACGTGGACTTTGGTGGCAATCAGCCCAAGGGCTCACAGGGTGGCAAAACTTCGCTTGGTCTGGACACTACACTGAGCACGGCGCAAGTGCGTCCCGATCACATTGGTGGCTACAATGCAGCTGTTCCGCTGCTCGCTGGCATTGAGTCTAAGTTCGGTCTCTATCTACCTCGATTTGGACGTGGAGCTGCCGCTGCTGCTTCAACCACGACAGGAACGTCAGCCAGTTCATGATTGTATTGGCGCCATCGCCTGCCCTGCGCCAGTTAGGTCTAAACTTGTACAGTTGTAGCCATAGATACATAACTAAATACATAATATATAGAAAGAGACAGAGAGAGAGAGAGAGAGTTGCATCTGAAAGATGCAAAATCTGTAAATATATCTTTTGCTAGAACACATTTACAAAGGGCAACAAGTGAAAGCGATACCGATGGACACAGTGGAAAAGAGGAAAGTGTGCAAACTAGTGCAGTAATAAATCGATTCCTTAACCCACAGTTATAGATACATATTTATAGCAGATATTTATGGCACACAATTGTTGGCAACTGTTTTTACCTACACCAGAATCGAGTATATATATACATACACATATAGTTTGAGAAGTGAACAACTTTAAAACTGTTTTTTTGTAAAGATTTTTTAACTAGTTGCATAGTTTATAGTTAAAACCAATCACTAAACGTCAACCTTTTTGCACTCAATCAACTATTTAAGCGTAAAAAAATAAAAACATTAAAACTTTTAAGATTAGTACGAAATTGTTCAAAAGTTATAGAAGAGAAAATGCAATGAATTACCTCTTAGCTAATAAATTTAAATAAATACAATTTAAATATGTACAAAAAATTGAAAAATCAACTGAACCGTGTCTTTATTTAACTAAATAAATAGTAGAGATTGAAATTATAAATAAAGTTATTTATACAAAAAATGTATTTAATAAATCTTAAAGGGTCGTTATAAAACAAAACTAAATATTTATGGATTTTATTATTGTATGATGTAGAAAGTTCATTGTGATGCTGAAAAATATTATGAAAAGAAATTATGGGTCTAAGATTTATTAGAAATACTCTAAAGTCTTCGGGTACAGACCTAAATCAGCCTAAATTTTCCTTGTTTCCAGTTCCCATAGAAATTTTTCCCTTCAGCCGTTCTTATCATTTTATAAATATTTAAATCCCAAATAACATTTATGTCTTTTCTTAGTTTTCTTAATTTTTTCTTTCTAGCTTAGTTTCATTTCTGTAATTATATAGTCACCACAAAATGTAGATATCAAATGGAAATAACTTGCAACGTTTTTTCACAACTTTTCTCGCTGTTTATCGCATTTTGGAAAGTTCCGCAAATTGAATACTTCTCTTTCTGCTTATGGCCAGGTCAATGAAGCGCTTTAAAGCCTCAAATGCGAATTGTTAATAACACATTCGATTAGAATACAAAAGCGATGACAGTTTAATGTCATGTCTGGGTAAAAAAGGTTTTCAGGTCAATCAAAGACACACAATAAATTCAGTTTCGAATTAACAGATTTGTGGGGGGGCATAAAACCCCCCCCCCCAATGATCTGTTGACCATGACCATCGATTGCTGACCGTTAAGCATGCACTGCAACTAATCACAGGTTGCATGCCCCAAAAGACGCTAATAAAAAGCCAACAACGATCGTCGAATCCGCTGCAGTTTCATTTCCAACTCGATCGTGATCGCAACAAAATGCAAGTGAAACTTGGTTTGAATTTGATCGCAGTGTGCCTGCTACTGCCACTTGTGGCAGCTCAAACGGATACGCGCATCTCATGGATAGCCCAAGTGAAGCAGCTTCGTCATCAGCTGCACGATTGCCTGAAATCCGGTGTAGGATTGGGACTTTGGTCCTGTTTCCGCACGCGTAGTCTGCAGATGTTTGAGAACGTCATGTCCTCGGATGTGATACCACTCTTCGAAGGGGTTAGACTGCTGGCTGCCCCAAATGCCACAGCGGCACAGGCGAGGCATGCCAGCAGCGAGGAGCGCAAGGATCTGAAGCATCTTACGTGGTTCGATCAACTGGCAGGCAGTTTGGCTAAGGCACTAACTACACACACGCTGCAGATAAATCTGGTGAAGCTGACGGAGCGGTATTTAAAGAACGGTAGGTGGCACTAGGTACACTTAACATACTTGGAGTAAACTACACTGAAAGAAACGCGGTTTATGCGTGAAAAATGATGAGACTCTTTTGCACCGTTAATGGAAATGTTTCATGAACTAGATTTTTACACATCTTTTTCCAAAGACACTCCCGAGCGCTCTACTGACTCGCAGGGCAGCGCACGCCTGCGTCGTCACCGCTTCAACATGATCATCACAATGATGTTTGGTGTCACTGCACTGGGTGCGGTGCTTGTGCCAATGGGCTTTCAAATGCTGTCCATAGTCAGTGGCAAGGCTCTGCTGCTGGCCAAGATGGCACTACTTTTGGCCTCCATTAATGGCCTAAAGCGGGTAAGTTACTTAATAGACACATACTCAAGAATTGCTTAAATTTGCTGTTATAGGTGGCCAATTCGGGACTGCATTATGGGCTGTACCATGTGCCTGGCGAGCATTTGGGAGGATATTACGATCGTGGTGATCTAAACCATCCACGGAATGTGCCCATACCCGTGGCCGTAGCTCCTTCACTGGATATGGGCTTAAAGTAGATTTAAAGGCAGTAAATAAAGTCAATAATCGTAGTTTAAATTAGTTGAATAAAATGTTGGGTTTCCTTGAACAAAACAGTGCTTCAAATTTAAGTTTATGTGGAATGTGAATAGGCGCTTCACTTTGCCGCAAGTTGGCAGCACTTCACAAAGCTTAAAGCTTAAATTAAAGCTTTTTGAGTGGTGAATTTGTGTTTGAATTATTAAGTGGTAGCGCATGAGCTGCTTGAAAAAAGTGTTTGAAATATATTAAACAAATAAAATTATAGAAAAAGACAAGGAATATTGAGCAGTTCATTTAAGCTTAATTCAATTTAAGTAGTTAAACTAAAATTTAATTAAAACAATGAATTTTCAAGGGCTGCTCGCAAACAGCGCTAGAAGAGGACAGAACGAGTCAGAAGCGTAGACTGTGTGCATGTATGGGTGTTTCTGTGTGTCGCTGTATTTGTGTGTGAGGTTGTGGGGTTGCGGCTGCCATCCGAGTCCGGACTATAAAAGGAAATGCGCCGCTGATAAGGACCAACATTCTGGCGTCGTCCGGCAGCGTTGACGTCTCGTTTGGCCAAACAAAAGGAAATCGTTAACAAAAGTTTTCAACTCGCTTCGATTCGACTCCATTCGACTCGACTCGGTTCAGTACTCGTATCCTTATAGTTTATCCATACTGCGTGTAACGGTTTACTCTGTCAATTCAAAACGCGTTTCATCTCTTAAAGCCAAAGTGCAATTTACGTGCACGCTCCAACCTCAATTCAAGTAATCAAGTTTTGCGTTGCGTGATTCCTTCCGTCGCTAATCCCTTTAAGCAGATTAGCACCTCCAAAACAACACGCAGGGGCTGAAATAAAAAACTGGACACAACGTTTGAAATATTTTGGCGCTCAGTTTACTACGTGAAATTGCTTTGGGTCGTCGGTTAATTGAAACCCAAGTGAAGTTAGCCGCAAATAGCGACAATTGGCTATTTAACGCCGTACTGAAGGGATCACAGAGGTTGGCTAAAATGAAGCTCGTCGTTTATCTCTCCTTGTCCATGATTGTGCTCGGCGTGCAGGTGAGTAGCTGAGGCATTGAGAAGTTGGGGGACTTGTGGGCTAATTCAATTTCGATCAACAAGTTGACTTAACTTTGTTTCGACTTGTCGCTGTTCCTAGTCTTTCAACGGCTTAAATGAATTTGGCCCCATTGTGACTTTTTTTTTTTCTTGTGTTCTGTTCTGTTTTTGGTCTAACGACGATTGATGAGTTTTGGCCATGTCGCATTTTATGAGCAAAGTTTTCCGAAACCTTTGACTTTCACTTTCACTTTTTGGTCGAAACAGATTGCTTTCATTAGGCTCAAATTATGGGTATAAACTGGGGCGTGTGCGGGATTAGAGGTCTCTGACTCGAATATCATCAGTGTCATTTGTTCGCCTTTTTCGAAATCAATTTTTATGTTTTTATTACACCAGTGTGCTGCTCTTCTTCTTCCACTTCGACTTCTGTCCTGTCATCGTACTAATTTGCTATTTTTAGCCTTGGCAGCAGCTGCAACAAACGAATTCGACTCACTCCTTTTAATCTTCATCGAATTACAAATTTCTCACATTAATTAAGATATTTCGGCAACGATAGATTTGTTAGAGCTCAAAAACTTTGGCAAAAATCTTTGAGGTTTTTGCCAACTGAGGTTAAGTTGAAATTATGAAACTTTCGTTTCGATTTTTATTTAAATGGAAAGTTTAGTTTGCAACATAATTTGGATTTTTGGCGAGCTATTTATTCAGTAATAAATTCAAGCTGAAATATAAATTAAGCTGGCTTTAGTTCAAAATTATGTCAATTTTCATAATGAAAAGCAGCATTAACTAAATTTGTCACTTTCCACTTTAAATAAAGTGCAAATTTAAAACCAATTAAATGGAACAAAGGATAATTTAATACTTCTCTTCATGCAACATACAATGAATTCAATAAATTCCTTTTGTGACCGTTTTTTGCTCTTGTTTTGTTTAGAAAATATCCCCTTTGTTTTTTAACAATGAGCAATTATTTTTATTTCACAATTCTATTTTTTATTGAATTGTTTGCTTAACATAGAAATGAGATTACACAGAAAAAAAAAATAGCTTTGAATAGATAAAATAAATTGTTTGTTTTCGATGTGTCTGAGTAGATTTTAAGTAAATAAAACTTTCTGACAATTCAATTTAGAAGTCAAAGTAAATAGTTTATTTATGTTTTGTCTGGCAGAATTTTAAGAAAATAAAACATAGTTGTTTAAAGAACACATTCTCAATGATTAAGTAAATTTTTTGCATAAATTACCTAGAGTCTATTGACATTTGAAGTTGTTGAAGTGCTGACTTGGCTCAAAGCACACAGATGTGAGCCCAATTCGATTCAAACTACACATGGCCAATGTGTTGCACCTTTGCCCGTAATGCCATCAATAATGTCGAGCTGCAAGTTGACTCTTCTTTGCTATTTGCGACTGTTGTCCCACCTGCTGTCTAAAATGAAAGCATTGTATGCCAAGATAAGCTGCTGTCACATTTGCAATCCTAGTCCCAGTTGGTGTCAGTGGTTGTGAAGAAATGTAAATTTTTGCTGTTAAAAGGTATGTCAAACATGCCACGCGAGACAGCGGAAGTGTTGTGTGGGTGTATCAGTGTGTGTGTGTGTGTGTATTTGGTAGGAATGTGTGCAAAAATCAACAATCTGACAGCAGGAAAGGGCTGCAAATGATGGGCATTCATTGTTGCTGTGACCAAAGTGGCCAATGCCAATGCAATCTGCCTCATTGTAGACTGTATGACACTAGCACCCACACACGGAGGCAGCCAGTCAGGCGGAGTTTGTGCAATCAGCCTGCAGCAGTTGATGAAACTTGCTTAATGCCGCATGTAGAGAGAGCAGCAGTAGCAACAAACACACTAATGCATTTTACAGGCATTCAAGACATAAAAGGGGTCAACATATGACACCATTGTACCCTCTTTTCTACCACTCCCCAGCCCAGTCACTCTGCCTTTTGAGTGCGTTCACTTGAAATAGAATGTTGCAAGTGAGCAACAACTTTAGCTGCAGGTGAAACTCTAATTGGTATGAAACAATTTGTAGAATGTCAACTGAATATGCCCGCATCATTGTCATTTGTTTCCTGGCCAAAAACTTTGTTAATTACCTCACATATATCAAACACACTGCTGCCAAAAGTGTATTAAAGTCTTTCCGGCATTAGGGCCAAAAACTTTTAATCAGCCTCAATTTGTCAGCTGCTACTGTCAGGCAGCCCCTTCAACCTCCTTGACCCCTCTGTGTAACTGTACCCTGCACTCAATTTATTCAATATTATAGACTTTATGTCAAAGCAGCCGTTTACAGCCTCTTAACCTATGCAAATTTATGCCAAAAATAACTCAAGACCGCAGCTGAATTATGATGCGTGGTGCGCATTTTGCATAAAACCCACTGCAGATACGGAAAGAACTAGAAGTGCACTGAAAGAAACAGGAATGTGTAGTAAAATAAGTTTCAAAGTTACGACAATAATGGGCGGAGTTGAAGTGTCCTTCAGCGCAGTAAAGTTTGTGAGTCCGAATTTTGTACTTCAATAAAATAGTTCAATAAATTGTTCTCAGTGTAGCTGATATGGAGGTTTGGTTTATACTTGACTTGTGTTATGTGTGCAACTAATTTCCGGCAAAGTAATAGATGTCTCAACATATGCAAAACGCTTAAAGGATACGCCGGAAAAAGGACACTGCGCAGCACCAGAGCTGTGGTAAAACCACGTGACAAGTTATGTGACTTGTGTGTCACCACAGTGACATGTCATAAAGTTAATGAAGCTATTCTCAAAATGAAAACTGGGCAATTTCACAAGTGGCCTCAGCGGGTAATTAGCCTCCACTTTCAGCACTGTTGTGGCACCACAAGGCGACTGCAGTTGCAACTTTCACTAGAGTTGGCTTTGTACAAGACTCGTGGAACTCCCCTCAACTTTAGTCGTTGATTTGGCTTTTTTTACGTTAATTAATTAATTACTTTTATCTGCATGTCAGCAGCAGTGAGCAGACGACAGCGTACTAAGCCAAAAAGCAGATAATTTTCCAACTTAGCGTATGCGTAATGGAGTTAACATGTCATTGCTTTTAAAATAAACTTTTCATTATAAATATTTAAATTAAATCTGACAAACTAAGTGGGGTGCTTTAGAAGTGCTTAATGGAAATGTGTGAATAATACTATATTTATTTAATTATTTTTTAAACAAAATTTATTTCAGTATACCTATTGAGCTCAAAATATTTGAACATAATTATGTTTTTAAATAAAATAACGTTGCTCTCCGTAAAAAGCTTAAATTTTATATATTTTTAAAAAGGCTTTTCCGGCTAGCCATCATAAAACTTAATTCAATGCTCATTTATAATTTATAAAGAACTTTTTAATATTAATTTGTAAACCATTTACGGTCGACTGTTATGCAAATGTGAGATCTTAAAAGCCTGTGCTATTTAAGTATATCCGGCATTATGCGCATATTTAAAACAATCAATTTGCTTGAGGCATTAGCTACAATCCTTTACTGACAGCAATTGCAAATTAATATTGCAAAAAATTTCAGCACGGAGAAGATCGCTTTTTAAAACATCCATACACCCAAACATATTTTGCTTTAATATTTGATGAGCTATAAAATGCAAAAAGGGAAAACAAAATTTGCTTATTGGCCGCCTGTTGCCAGTCTCCAGTTGTCCGTTTGTCTGTTGGCCAGAAAGCAGCAAAAAAAAAAACCCTTTTTGAAAGCCAGTAGTGGCTTATTATTGTAGCCCAAACAGCTGTCTCATGATAAAATCATGACATGTTTACCTTTCCCCGTTTGGATCACCGCCGCCTGCATGTAATGCTATTTATGGCGTTGAAAGTAAATATTTGTTAAGTCTTTCACAGATTAACGCGAAAATTCAGCGATGTGCCGTTAAGAGGTAAATATTTAGAAAGGATAGCGAATACTTTTTAAAGCATTTCCGCTTCGTAGTCACAAATTCCGTAGGTGTCGATGGTTGTGCTTGTTGCTGCTATTTTCCCCATCATGGCATTTTAATTAAGTCATAAAATTGAAGGCATCCTGCTGAATCGAAAGACCTGACACGCATATTCATGTCCAATTAACGATTGTAAAATTCAAATTCAGACAGCATTGTCTCAGATTTAATTCCTAAAAGGGAAAGAACAAGTGAAACAGACTAAGAGACAGTTGTTAATTAAAATATGCAAGTGACTTTTCATGCTCGAGAAATGAATCGAAAATATTGGCACACATTTACTCAATGCTTTTATCGAATTTGAAGTGTGAGCATGTGAGTTTTAAATTTGGAAGGCAATAACAAATAAATCTACAGCTCGGAGTTGTGGAAAGCAGCAGCTGCCAACAATACGAGCACAAAAACATCACGAATTCATTCGAGCCGGGACAATGCCATTATGCAAATGAGACTAACTGAATGCCTCAAGTGTGTTCAAAGGGATCATGTTTATATAATTTATTTGTTTTGGCTGTCATCAGCATTTTGAGTAATACTTTTGCGTTCAAAAAATTGCCTGACAATTGACTTTTCATTGCGTAGGCGTCATCAAAGATTGATGACGTCACTTGGGCATACAATTTGCGTAGATGTCACAGAGGTTTACTCCCGACGGTATCCCTTCCCTCCTCCTTTCCACGGCTTAAAGTTAGTCCCACAAAAGCCGCCACTAATTGACAGTTTCATAACCATAAGTCGATTTTGGCCAGCTCGTTATAGACCCATAATCGCTGTGGTCTTTTCTATTTGTCTGTGTTTTATTCTTCTTCCTTTTTCGAGTGTTGTGCAAACACTTTTTTTTTGTCCCAATTGTAATTTGGCGGCCCAATTTGGAAATACTACAGACACGCTTTACCGCCGCTTGTCAGCCATAGAAAATCTCAATTAATGGAACCTTTAATCCATCAAAAAATTGGAGTCATAAAAAAACTCTTTCTCCCACAACTTGGAAAGCTCAAAATGATTTCTGAGCTGGTCAATAGCTTGTGGCTATTTATAAAGTTTAAAGCCAACTTTTTGTATTTTCTTCTTTGGTCATATTGGGGTTTCTGGGTCTTTTGAGGCTTCTTTGGCTTTTGGGACATGAAGTTTACTTAAAATTCAAGTAGCATAAGCACTTAAGTGTTGCATGTCCAGTGAACAGCTGCAACATTTAGTCGGTGACACTGAGCTCCCAAGAGTTTAATTAAAATTGGCTGCATTTGGCTTAAAGCAGAGCGACATTAGTCGATGGCCTGGACTGGTAGCTGGCCTACAGTTATGTGTCACAATGTGAACTTGCCACGAAGAGTCAATAACAACAAGCAGCCCGCTGTTAGCATTTGTGGCAACTACAAAGCGCAACATAGAATACCCGTTATGGGGAGAGTAAGGGTAGATATGTTCTACTAAATGCAATTGGTTGTGGCTAGTCTAGTCTGTTTGTCCTATATCTGTAGAAATGAACCAACTTTGGCGCAGCAAAGTATGCTATAGTTTTTATGCCACATAGCTCAAAGTAACAGGTATGTTATAGTCGGCAATCCTTAGAATACTACGTCTCCCTTTACTTTTTTACTTCTCTGCGTTGTCGCTTGTTGGCCTACACAAAAAGCCGTTATGTAGCTCGACAACCCGCTGATTGTATCACATTTGGCTTACGTTTTTTGTCCACAAATTCTTGTGCTGCCTTTTTCAATGCAGATATTTTGAAGCCATGGCCTGAGCGACAGATGCCGTCAAAAAACGGCCATTCAAAAACCAAATCATATCCAAAAATAAAACCGCCCTCTTGCCATATTTGTTTTACACTTCAATTTCTTTTTTGTTATCTTTCCCTGCAGGCCTGGCCAACAGTGAAGCGAACTTTTGAGCTGTATCCGGGAGCGGCAATGCCCTACAACGAGCACAGAATCTCAGGTAAGCTGATAAACCGCAAACATGCATACTTACACTTACAGCGAAAAGGGGGAGGGAAGGGACGAAGGGGAAGTGCGACAACAAATTTGCTGGCTAAAAGTTTTAGCCAAGTGCCTTTTGGGCGGAAATGCACTTTGGCGGCTGTGACAAAAGTTTTTGGCGTTTACAAAATAGTTTCGAGTTGTGTGCAGCTGGAAATTTAAAATTGCTTTTTAACACAACTTGTCAAGTGTCACAGCCACAAATAAATGCATGCTTGAAGTGCTCTCATATGTGCACAATTTATTCATTATTTTGATTTGATTTATGGCTCAATTGAACAAGCTTAGATTTAACCAAAAAGTTTACTTGAGTTAACAGGCTAATGTAAATTCTTTAGCAAACTCGCTTAGCATTAAATGGATGTAGAAATTCCAGTGAAAACTGGCATGAATTTCCAGCTTATGACGTACCTATAAATATAATAATCAGATAACTTGGCCGATAGCCAATTGGCAAGACAACCACACTGGACGCGTCCTTCTTACAATTTACTTTGTTGTGGTTCTGTGCAAATATATTTATAATTGCTTTTTCTTCCCCGTGCTAGGCAACCGATAACTACTGAATAAAAAATGATGACGTCACAGTTTATTTATGACTTCTGTGAGCTCAGCAATTATTTTATTTTCTTTAAGCTTTAAATTCTGTGGCGACTTTTTGTGTGAAGTTTTAATTGAACCGGGATTCTAGATTTCCTCATAATTTATTCTGTTAATGCTATTTATTTATAAAGTTATGACAGCTTCACATGTTAATTATCAATTATTCATAATGCTCATTTAATTGTTAAGCGCTTTTAATTGAAATATTAAAAGGCCCAGAAATGTTGACCGTCTAATGCAATTAGGCCACATCATAAACAATTAGGCGCCAAGTTAAACAAAATCCTACCAACAAGAGCACACACACGCACAACCTTAGAAACACACGCACATATGGGTTAAAATAGTCAACAGATGAATACCCTTTTTGTATACTTATTTATAGGAATACAAATATAGTAAAGCGAATTACTTTTCTAAAGTTTCTTTGAAGCATGTACAACTTTCAATTCTTTATAAATAACAGCCTTCTTCTCGATTACCTTCTTCATGACCCCAGTGCATTTAAACACCCCACTAAAAGAGTATACGCATAGGGAGTGCGTTATGCGCTGTTTAGCGGTTTTATAGACATTTTGTGAGATGACTGACAAACACACACACACTGTCACACATGCTCGTGTCCCCTCACCCACGCACAACAAGCGTAGCGAGTGTGACAAGCATGTGAAATAGAAAAACTCAGACGATTTAATTGTTTTTTCTTTTTGGCCATAAACGTCAAAAGCTGGCCGAATTGCGTTTAGCCAACTGTGTGCGTGTGTGGTTGTATGGACAGTAGTGTGTGCTAACTAATAATGCGAGTCATAAATCAGGCAACAGTAGCCCAAAAGCCAGGCATTTAGTGTTCGGCCTACAGGAGTTGCTATGATAAATTAATTGTTACAGTCAGAGGTCAAAACGTGATTACAATTTGCATATGCTCTTTGTGGGCCAAGTTTAGTTTTCAATTATCAAATCCCAACACACACACGTACACACACACACACACACTGGAACACAATAAGAACAACTAGCAAATGTTATTGCAGTTTGCAATTTACTTGGCCAAATTGGTTTCAAATGGCCAGAAGGCATGGCTGCTCTAGGCTGATACACTGCTCTGCCTTTCCAGACTGCATGCATGTTGCCTCTGAACCAGGTGATTACATTTTCAAGAAGTCAGCGCCAGCAGCAACCCCTCCCTTGGCACCGCTCAATTTTAACAGAAATACCGAGCTACTTGATCTCGAAACTGTGCCCGGAGAGGAACTGGAGGCAGCGGCTTTGGCTGCCGCGGCAGCTGCTGCGGCTTCTGTGGACACGGTCTGTGGTCTGTATGTGATTGGGGAACCGGACACGATTGTGGAAATCACCATGAAGCATTATGACGTCAACTGCGAGACGGGAGGTTTAATGGCAGTAAGTGTTTCTGGATTTTTTATGCCTCCACTCCCTGCTCCTACTTCTCTACTGTCTCTTCTTCTAGTTTGTTGACGGCTGGGAGCTGAATGGCGAGTACTTCCCATCTGTCAAGGATCATCATCGCCTGCTCGAGGATCGTGTCTATGAGTTCTGCAACAACAACAAGCAATGGTGAGTAGTAATTTCCACTTGAAGCAACTGCGTCACATTTGAATCCTCCTGCAGGCCGCGATTTAGCAACAAAAAGTTCTTCCGCTCGAGCCAGAATGCTGCTTTGCTACAGTATCGCATACCTGACCGTGGCTCCTTTGTGGCCAACGTCCGTTTCCACAAAATTTCCCAACGTGAGTCAAAGTCTTTTGATATTATGCCAATTTCCGTATTTCCTTACATCCCTTTGCCGGCAGCCTGCAATGTGCTTGTCCAGGACACCGCCGCCGTTTACAAAATGTCCAACTTTGGTCGTCCTCGCAACTGTACGCTCTCCGCACTCTTTCCGGCCGCCGTCTCCCTGGGTAACCTGCGCATTGGCAGCAAGAGCGTGCGGGCACAGGAGAAGGTCAACTATGATGTGAGTAAATGAAGAGTTGAAGAGCTTTTATAGTCTTTGTCGAGAAGTTTGTCATGCTTTTAGCACAAAAGACTTTAACATAACTTCACAACCACAGGGTAGTTTGCAGTCGTGTGAACTCTACCCTACAAAGTTTTAAAAACTAGTTATTTCCTATTAACTTTATATTTCATTTACTTTGTTGTCTAGTGTCATCTGCTGGAGGATCGCTTGGAGATTGGAGGTTCCGCCGGCCTGGACGCCTCGAGCATGGATCAGGCTAGTGCTGCGTGCGGTGCCAGCGCTGAACTGGGACCCGAACAGGCCATCTTCTGCGGTGTGACTAGTGTGCGATTGGTGTCCACGGGACGTTATCAGAATCAGGCAGCGGTTATCATACGAAAAGCCGATGAAAATGATCTGGACATTGCCACGCTGATGTGTGCACTCTAAGCGAGTTAAACTTAGAGCTGATAAAGATGATGATAATGGAGACGAGGCCGGCACAATGATTACAATTTCACGTTTGTAAATATGTATGTGGTTGGATATGTATGTATATACAAACTCTAGGGAGAGAGGGAGGGAGTGGCAGTGGAAGAGGGAGGGAGAGGGAGAGTTGAGCGGTGCGAGATAAACCAAAACGAAACTCCACAAAACCCAATCGCAAAAAGAAAAAAAAACCATTCAACTTGGATTCTATTGTAGCGCTTAATCCTTAACCAATCCAAGCTACAAGTATTCACCATAGCAAATCAAAGAAACGAGCAAAAAACAAAGAAAAACTCAAATGAAAATTTTATGTAATTATATGTGTATATCGACAAAATTCTCAATGTTAAAAACTATATATATGTATATGGTATGTACATTGTTTTCCTAGTTTATTGTGCTGGCAGAGGGTGGAAGGTGGGAAAAAACCACTTATTGACAGTTTTTATGGCGCATTTTATGAAATGTGCGCTGAAAGCTAATCGAACTAATTAACAACGATATGCTATAAATAATCGCCAAGCAACAAAGATAAGCTTTGGATTACCAGACGACATTTCAATTAAAACAAATAGCGCAGAGCGAGAAACAGCGCCAACAAAGAGGTGAAGCTGTAGGCAGCCATCGTGGAGGCACCGCCGTCATCATCCTCCTCCTTGCCAAGCTGAAAGTGAGAAGAAGAAGAAATAAAGGGAATTATAAAGCGACTGCTTGGTATTCCAGTCTTAGGATAGTTTTTAAGTAGGTAATATGAAGTTAGACAAGCGTGCGCTAGCACTTGGTGTGGCTCGTATCTTCGAGGTCCTTGAATCGAGTCTCTTGACAGGCGTTGACACTCCCGTATCCAAAGCATAACAGAGCTCGTCTCTACCTTGCTTCGCTTACTCTGGCTAACTTTATATTTCCCACATTGACTACAGGCGGTTTCATAACCGATAGTGCTATTTTTTGTCCCCGATTCTACTTACACTCTCGTGCAGAATAGCCTGAAGCTCGCGACAACGCTTGCGATCCTTAAAGTTGCTGGTGGCGATGCGGCAGAGTGTGCTGCTCAAGCAATCGTCGTCGCAGCCGGTTTCCAGCTTGGGATCTGCTTCGGTAACCTTGTAGCGCCAAAACTTGCGCAATACTTTCGGTTTCTTGGCCATTTCAAGAAGCAGTGCATCAATGCCAGCGGGGCTGGTGTCGCTGGTGAAGTCCTCCGTGAACGAGTACTCCTTATACCAGTTGGGCTTCAAAGCGGGATTCATGTTTGCCACGGTAAGATTAAAGATCCAGGTCTCATGGTCGAGTACCTGCCATGTCTGTGGATTGAGCTCGTAGACGCGATAATTGGGATTCTTGTCGGAGTAGGTGGTCAAGCTGCCACCATTCCAGGAGACAGCGACAGCAGCTCCGCTTTCCGCATAATGCAAATTCATCTCATCCTTGTGGGTGTGGCCATTAAAGATGCCAGTGATGGTTTTACTGAAGCGAGCCAAGAGACGGTTATATTCCCTTGCCCAGTCGCACCAACAGTCGCCATCGCCCGAGGGTATGTGAGTGAGGACGTGCACCTTTTCACCCGCCTTCTCTGCAGCGAGGAGCGTGTCATGGAACCACTGCAGTTGGTCCAGAACAATGGAGCCATTGTGAAAGATCCACCAGTTGAATAGATAGCAATCCATGCTATTCAAGGCCACAATACGATGTCCAGCGGTGGGCGACAGTGTGTAGTAGCCACCACGACGGACGGTGGTCTCAGCCTCCGAAGGCAGCCACTTTTTCCAGAGACTCCAGACGTGCTCGTAAAGCCAATCGATGTTTAGCTCAGCGGGCACTTCGTTGTTGCCAAATCTAATGGGGGAAAGCAGAAGAGAACAAAGGAAAATTCAGTGTGAGGAAAATTGAGTGGGCTGTAAATAGTTTTCCTACACATTTGTGGGATGAGGCTCGTGGTTGCCCATACAGGGATAAACGGGAATCTTGGGAAAGTAGGTGCTGATTAATCCATCAATTTCCGTTAGCATGTCCTTGTTGCCCTGCTTTGTGGTGGACCAAATATTGTGCGGTGGAATGTCACCCGTCTGGTAGATCCAATCGATCTTGTGCTGCTCCTTAATGTGCTCGAAGGCTTCCAGTATCAGATGCTTGGGCGTATCGCAGTTGCGGTAATCACTCCAGTGTCCAGCTGCCGACTCGAGTCCGGCTCCCTCCAAAGGATCGCGACAACAAATGGGTTCCTTGCAGGCTGCCAAGCTGCCTTCTTTGTACTCCGGGTCGTAGTGAATGTCGGTGAGGTGAAGCACACGGAAGTCCTGATCACTTTTCTTCGGCAACTCCGAGTTGGACTCGAGTGGCGTCTCACCCACGATTTTCAAGTTGAGGTTGTACTCCGGTTGCTCCAGTTGGCAAATATTTATGGGTAGGACTCCACAAATGGAAGTTGCTTCGGCAATGGTCTCATTGAAGATATAGTCCAATATCGGCCAGTTTAGATCAAAGAGACCGCTGCAAACCCGCTCGGTCTGAATATTAAAGTAACTGCAGAGACTAAGCATTGCTTTCTTGGCCTTCACATCACGATCGGGTCCAGTCAGTTCACCCTCGGGACCATTAAAGGTGCGACCGATTACCCGAACCGCAGCTCGGCACATGGTGCAGGCGAAATACTGATCAGCAGCACCCAGATCCGCCATGGACTCTGTGAAGATGTCCTTGGGAGTGTGACTCCATCGCAGCTCGGCGCCAAGTTCCTGCAATCTACGTGACTCCGTGCCCGTCTTCATGTACTTCACGAACTCATGGCTAATCTCTTCCGCCACGCTGGCTGCGGAACAAAATAAAACATTCGATCTCATGACTCGCGCTCGAGATTATCACCGATAACACACCTGAGCTTGCTGAGGCCAGTTGCTCGTCGGTAGTGAAACTGCTCGGCACTCCGTCCAGTTTGTGTGCCCTGCTGAGAGACAGGCAAGCAGCCACGCCCAGCAGTACAGTACTCCAGTGGAAGCCCATCGCGCTACACGGATTCAAGTGGAACTAACGCACCCCAGAGCAAACAAGTACCATTTATAGCAATTCGTGGGTTAAAATTCTTATCTTGTCGATAGCTACCGATAATTTAAACGGGCATTATAACAAAACTTATACAATCTTAGAATAGATTTTTATAACGGTACAATTGAGCATAGCAGAGGGTCAAGGAGGATCACATTCAAAGGGTTTGCGATAAAAAAAATCCCTTTCAAACGATTTGTCCTAAACCGCACTACTCGATTGTCATGAATGAATTTGTAGTTAAGGCAAAAGTCAATCCGACTGTTAAAGAATTAAAGTATTATCTGATAAGTTTGTATAAGTGTTTTTGAGTTATCTCAAACATCTATCTATCCTAGGGGATAACCTGTCCACAATCTGTAGCTTGGATTGAGTTATCTAAATAAACAATGAAGGTTTCCATAATAATAATTGATTTCCGATTGATTTTTGTATAAGATATAGTAGTCCGATTCAAAACAAATTTAATCAGGATAAAAGTAGTGGATTCATTCACATAATATGAATTTGATTATTGTTTTAATGATTTAAATTCTTTGCAAAAATCCACAAAATTTGGTGACGCTACCTTCTACAGTCGCTGACACGGTCAAATCAATTTCCTGAGAAACCCATTACCATTTCAAGTACTACACCTTAAAGCAAGCCAGCAATATCAATAAACGATCTGACGTCGGTATAATGGATTAGCGGCACAACAATACTTATGGCAGATAAGCCGAGCACCTGAAAGTTTTGCAGATGTTTCGACCTGAAATTCACGTGCCAAATTCAAAAGATACGATCAAAAGTCGAACTCGAAAACCGAATGAACAATAAAACCAGAATTCTTATTTAGTGAACATCGCTTGGAGGTTATTTAATTTTTGCAGCACTTTATGGCTTTATTGGCTAATTTCGGGTAATAAGATGTATTTGGCCTAATCTGCAGATAACACCAAATAAACAGGCCCCACATACAGCACCGTCAAAGTCTATTCCAGGCGATAAGTTGTCAAAAGCACCAGATTAATCAAATTGATTGTTTGTGTGGTACTTACAGATAAATGTATTTTGAATTTATAAATGGAATGGAATTTGTGATTATATAACTTAAACTTAGAGTACAAATATATGCAGATGTAGGACCCTAGAAGCCCAAGCGTAGGGAGACCACGACTGCGATGAGTGAGGTGACACTGAGAACACTCAGAGCTGCGGCTCCACCGCCATCGTCATCGTCGTCGTCATCGTTATCCAACTGTGGCGGAAGTTTCAATTAATAAACTGGCCAAAAAACAGTATTTGAAAATGTTTTCACTTACAGCCTTATAGAGACGCTCCTTGAGCTCCTCGCAGCGAGCCCTCTGATTGTTTACCGTTACTGCGGTACGGCAGAGGGCGTTTGCCAGACAGTGACGGTCACAGCCGCCCGTGACTTGTGGCTCGGCCGACGTGACCTTAAAGCGCCAGTACTATAAAAAAAAGGGTGCAAATTTTAGTATAAACCCTTGATCCTAAAAAAAAAACGCTACAAACCTTGCGCATCAGTGCTGGTTTGTCGGCGAGCTCATCGAGCAATTTGTCAATGCCCGCTGGACTTGTGTCCTCGGTGAACTCCTTGATGAACTCGTACTCGAGGAACCACTTGGGCTGCTCGTTCTCGTTCTTGTTGGCCTCATTCAGATCAAAGATGTAAGTACGATGATTGGTCACATCATAAGTTTCAGAGTCCACATCGTATACCCTGTAGTTGGGGTTCTTGTAACTGAATGTGGTCAAAGCACCACCATTCCAGGCCACAGCAGTGGCGTGTCCCTCATCTGAGTAGTGCACCGCCAGGTCATCCTTGTGCGAATGTCCATTGAAGATGCCACTGATCGTCTTGTAGAAGCGGGTAATGCAGCGATTGTATTCCCTAGCCCAGACATTCCAGCAAGTGCCATCGCCAGAGGGAATGTGAGTCAGGACATGCACCTTCTCGCCGGCAGCTTCAGCGGCCAGGAGGGTGTCATGGAACCACTGCAGCTGTGGAATCTTATCCGAGCCATTATGATACAACCAAAAGTTGTCCGTGTAGCAGCCATTGCTGTTGAGGGAGATGATACGGAAACCTTTCGTGGGAGAGACCGTGTAGTAGCCTCCTTGAAGGATAGTCTCCTTGGTGGACTCGGGCAGCCACTGTTTCCAATCATTGTACAGATGCTCGTACAGCCATTTGGTATTGATCTCTGTCGGCACATCCCCAGGACTGAAACTGTAGGTGATCGAAAGAAATTTGGATTAGATCCTAGACCTAGGATTGGTTCGATTTGGATTATTTACTTGTTGAGCGGATGCGGTTCGTGGTTGCCAATACAGGGATAGACCTTTACATCAGGAAATACCTTCGCAATCTGATTGCTTACTTTGCTTAGCACCTCGGTGTTCTTTTCAACGGATGTGGCCCAAACCATGTGATCGATTATATCGCCAGTCTGATAAATGTAGGTGCACTTCTCCGCCTTGGCGTGTTCCAGAGCCGACTCCAGAGATCTCCATGGCAAGTCACAGTCACGATAGTCTCCCCAGAAACCAGCGGCATCGCTAGTGCCCTCCACTCCGCTCTTCTTCTCCTGGCAACACATCGGTTCATCGCAGGAAGCCAGGCTTCCAGGCTCGTAGAGCGGATCGTGATGAATGTCCGTGAACTGACAGATCTTGATGTCGCTGTCCTTGTGTCGTGGAGTATCTGATTTGGGGCCGGTAATGGCTGCTCCTTTGTTATCAACAGACAGGGTCCAGTTGTAGGTGGGATTCTTGCCCGCATCGCAGAAGCTGATGCCCATGAAGAGGGAGCAGAAACTGTCCGAATCCATTTCTGAGTTGCGCATTATATAATCCACTGTGGGAAGTTCTGAGTCGATCAGACCCTCGCATACACGTTCGGTTTGCAGATTCAGACGACGACACACGTCCATGGCGATGTTCTTCATCACAGCGGCACTATTTTCACCAGTAACTTCCTCTCGCACGGTGCGCATTAAAACATTTATAACGGATCTGCATACTGTGCACACGACAAAAGAGTCACGGGTTTCCAGATCAGACAAGTTCTTGGTGAATATATCCTTTTTGGTGTGAGCCTTTGCCAATTGTGTTGTGAGTTTCTTGAATGCCGGAGTTTCGACTCCTGTTTTCAGGTACGTCATATACTCCTCCTCCAGGCGAACAGCCACATCTTTGGAAATCGCTGATAACACCTTATCGTCCAAATCGAAGTCAACTGGCACTCCTGGCAGATGCACTGCGGAGGCGAACAAAATGCCAGTGCAGAGTAAAAATAAACACCTCATTGCAAATGCGAAACTACTGAAATAATTAACCCACCTGGATGACAATTTATAGGTTTCGCACGTCAGCTTATCAGTAAATTGGCGTTGTCGATAAGGATAACCCTACTAATAGCCATACTCATAATGATTAGGATTAGTCCAACTTGAGTTTGGGTATCTAAATGAACTATTTTTGCAGCAAAAGAAATTTACGATTACCTTAAGAAAATAAAACATTTCCTATCAGTTAATAGATTTATTGAGGCTCAAGAGATTGATTACTTTTATTTCAGTTTGCAAAATTTAAATTTAAATTAAAAAATTGGCGGACATTCAATTATGTTATCGAAATTAAGAAAGTATCGATAGCTAGTATAGTATTTCGATGCTGCACAACAGATGTCATTAAATAAACAGAATAAAATTAAATGTAAAATACAATTATTTTCATCACAAGTGCAATGATTTTAAATTTTTATAATTTATATGTAGTAAAAATAATTCTTTCTGTATTAAATTATTTATTACTTTATCTAACGACATTGTCATCACCAAATCATTACCGCTTCATGTTTGGTACTAAAAAATACCAAATATTTTCGGCAGTCTATATGGCAACTCTAGTGAGGGCAGCTGGCATCATAATTCTAAACAGCTGAGTTATTAGCTAGTGAAACACGAGAAAAAAGCAGGAAATATCTGAAAAGGGCAAGGATTATTGAAAAATTATAAGAATTTTGAAAATAAATATAAAAGTGCAAGAATCCTGCCTAAATTTGTGGCCGCGGTCCCGCGTGTGTGTTTTTGTATCTGTGCGTGTGCAAGCGAAGCGTGAGTAATCGTTAGCAAAGATAGAAAACACAGGAGTCAGTGACGCCATTTTCTGTGCGAATTAGCAGAAAAAAAATCAGAGCAGGTGGGGCAAAACAGACGCAACGGCAACGCCGCGTGACCAAGCAGAAGAACAGAAAGAGAAAGAGTGAATAAGTGAAGAGAGTTGTTGGTGTAGGAGTGGAGTGGAGTGAAAGACACACGCATTCAATGAGCAGCCTAATCAACTTTCTAAATCCAAAACTAAAGCCTTCCGTCGAATGCGATGCTGTCTGCGAGGATGGCTACACAGCAGCGAATCTCATTGCCGACGACGCGGAGCAGTTGGAGCGAGGCTTCCTTTGCTTTGCAGTCTGTAAGCCACCCATCGAGATTGTCTTTGACTTTCCAAAAGCCATCGACATGAAGGTCATCAAGTTGTGGCCCAGCTCTGGTGCCCTACGCTCGACTGGATTCGAGGTACATGGCAAGCACGATGGGATCTGGGAACGCGTTGCATACGTACGTGACCTTCCCAAGGGTATGGATTCGGTAACATTTTGCTATCAAAGCGATTACAATTCACGCAGCAGCGCTGCAGCAGCCCAGCAACAGAGCGAAAAAGTGTTTTTCTTCAAAACAGCCCACAAAATACTTGCTACCACGAACAGTGTCAAAATTGTTATCCGTGCAACGGAACGCTGTCCTCCCGTGCTGCGTAAAATACAAATGTGGGGACTACCCGCCCGCTGTCTCGATAAGGCCGACCGTGAGCTCATGAAGACCATATGGAGCGAGATAAGCGACCCGTATGGTTTGCGGGATCAGGCCCAGCAGCAACAGCAGGCGGGTCAACGTTCGCCCTCGCGTCACATTCCCGAGCTGCGTGAACTGTCGACTCTAGAAATCCCCGAGGAGTTCCTCGACTCCATCACTTGGGACCTAATGGTGCGTGCTTGAATTTTAAATGAAAATTTTGGTTCTTATAGACTCTTTCTACTGTTCCACAGATATTTCCGACGGTTCTGCCGTCGGGCAAGGTGGTAGACCAGTCCACTATTGACAAACACTCGGAGGAGGAGGCCAAATGGGGTCGCTCTCCCTCCGATCCATTTACGGGACTTGAATATACCTCACAACGCAAAGCAATACTAAATCTGCCGCTCAAGGCGCGCATCGAAAAGTTTCTAATGGAGAACTCGGAGCACTTTAAGGCAGTGCCTCGTTCTCTGGGCAGCTCACGCATGCGTCGCCGTCACGCTTCCCAGTTCGCCAGCCACATGTGTCAGCCCGGCCAAGGTGGCATCTCTGCTGGCACCTATTCCTCATTGAGCAGCGTTTACAAGCAGCAACAACAACAACAGCAGCATCATCAGCGCAAGACCAAGTCAACAGTAACTGCCACGGCCACATCGGCATTCTCAGGTTCCCTATCGCCGACATCGCCGCCAGCAGCTAAGCGTGCTCGACACAGTCACTCCGCTTATGCCGTTAGTGCTACAGTCACTGCCAGCAGTGTGGACCAGACGCCTACCTCATCAGTCTCAGCATCAGCAGCATCTTCTGCTACATCGGCCGGCACAACGTCTTCGTCATCGTCGTCTTCCATTGATCAGGCCATTCAGCAGGCTCTGCAGAAAATTACCCGCTTCACTCAAGTGACCACGCCCCTACAGCCACCGCCCAGCTGCATCAATTGCCGCAGCGGGCAGTTCGCCTACGAGATACGCACTTGCCGGCATCTGGTCTGTCGTGAGTGCCTCGTAATGCTCTCGACCGCCCAGCAGTGCGTCTGTAAGGTCTCCTTCCGTGGCGGAGACGTGGAGCGCTATCACAAGCTGCCGTAGTCGTCGTGCCTCCGCCTAAGATTTAGTCTCGTATTCTAGTGCTTCAATATATACATACAGATATACATATACATACATACTTAGGTTCGTTTCTAAAACACTTTTGTTGCCAATCTTCAGACATCATCAGAGCGTCGTCACTTTGGGCGTCCATTTTAATATATTTTATTTTGTCTTCTATTTGATTATTCAGTTCGTAAGCTCTCATACCCATTTATATATACCTATACCTATATATATGTAATATTTAGAATAATTTCTAATCATATCAGCGTCGATTTTAGAAAGTGCTGAGAGAGTTTTATTCAAAGCCAAACACACACTTGGAAATGGTTGAATGTTAATGCTCATTCACCAATTATCAGTATCAGGTCACACTTAGTCGGCATTGCGATTAAACTTAACATATATACTAAACGCTTGGATACACACTCTACGTGTGTTTGCATGCATATTATGATAATAGAGCCAGAAATAGAGCGCGCATAATTTTTGTAGACTTTATACAACCCCGAAAATGAAAAGGACGAGAGTATCAAGCGCGAAGTTTATATATTCATAACGGAAATAAAGTTAAAAAAAAATTCAATTAAAATTATTGGCTGTGGGGAGATACATGAAAGTGAGTTTTGGAGAACAATGGAGCAGAGAACAATGAATTTTGCGCGTTGTCATTCATAGCTATGACCTCAGTCGTCTATTGGCATTGAAATTCGAGAGAAGTTTGGATCGTGTTTTGAAACAGCTGTTAGAGAAACACTAACAAAGACGGAGTCTCATATCATATGTATGTACACACACATACATTTGTACATATGGAGAAGTCAGTACCGTACAGTCTGTTGAGTTTGTATTTAGATAATGATATAAGGGCTCAGGTGTTACATGGGATATACCTTTTTAATTAGAATTTGTTTTGTAAAATGGTGTCAAATTTAAGAAAAACATTTCTCTTAATGTTTTCAAATTTAAATTATTTATGCCATGTCAAATGAATTACTGGACGCGCTGTAAATCATATTTCGATTATTTACCTATCTGGCAGCGCAACACCTTAAAGACAGCTGGCAACACCAAACCTAAAATAAAATTTAAAGTTTTGCGTCTGAATGTCTGAGCGGGCGGATGTTACGCCTCAACCGCGTCGTCGCTTGGGTTTGCGGCTGCCCAAGGGAGCCAGCACACCTGGCGTGCGTCGACAGGTAACACAGCCGATCAAGACTCCGCACAGCGAAGACAACAACAGAAATAACGACACAGAGGCAGTAGAAACACCACGCGCATGTGCCCAGAAGCCAAAAGCGAATTCCACAAATTGCCGGCGACTCGGCTTAACACGTCGCCGCACGGATCTGAGCAAGAAGAGACTCGAATTCGTAGCTCAAAGTGAGAAAAGCGAAGATGCTGTCACCGCTGAGATTACGGAAAGTCCACAAAAATCCGAGTGGAGGCAGCGCCAAATAGTCGAACTGGAATCTGATATAGAAATCTGGAAGAATGGCTTTATAGCAGCTATGGGGGATTTGCAGGCACTTGCACCGGATGTTCCCAAGGAGACGTTGCTGGCGCAACTGCACATACCACTGGAAATGCTACGGTACTTGGAAGAAGACTGACAATTCTCGAGTTTAGTAATAACTAGCAGTAAAATGTATTTCACTTCATACAAAAAACAAATGGAGGATTAGAAAACTCCTTTTAATATTTATGTGGGCGCACTGGCTTCTCGGGGTCGAAGAGCTTGGGATCGTGCAGGAACTCCAGATCCTTGTGGTAGCCCGGCATAAGCAGACAGTGCTGGGCACGGTGTATGGCCTGCTCGACGTCCTCCTGCTTCTGCTTGCATAATCCGGTAATGTGACGCCCGTAAATGCGACCCGTATACGGTGACTGAAACTGTGACAGCAATTTTACATTTTTGTAGTTGGGCACAATGTTGTGCTTGCACAGTATGCACTGCTGTGGGTCCTTCTCAAAGGGATTCGCTATGTCAATTGGCTCATCGGCATTCGCCTCCGTCGTTGTTGCTGCTTCTTCGCTCACCGCAGCGGCATTGGCAAACAAACGTGGGCGTAGGTGACGACCCGTCAGGTTGGTCACATTCACTGTAGAATCATTCAGTTATTTAACAGCAACTTAATTATTTAAGCTTCACTCACCATTTCGGGCTACTGCTTGTGTTATTTTTAGCATTTTAGCAATTTTTTAATTCAACTTTGTGTTACGTTGTTATGGAATGCCAGTGCCACCAGCTGAGTGTGGCAGCGCATGTACATTCAAAACATCTGGCAACGCTGCGCATGCTACTGCTTTGTTCAGATTACGCTTTGTGACGTCAGTAATACCACCATAATAATTTTAAAGACGGAATATTTGAATTTCTTATTTATTGCTCGTTTATTGATTTACCAGTAAACCTCTGGCATTACATCAGAAGAATAGGTTAACTCTCTAGGCTTAGATTGTATTATATCCCCATTTAAGTTACTATTTGTGTTAATAATCATCTCAGTTGTGCTCAAAGGGGAGTCCAAAATTTCCGTAGTGCTTTCAACGACATTTCCAGGAGTGCTCGTATCAGTAGTTCCAATTTCCGTTGTACTATTTTCAGAGGGCGTTTCTGTGGTGGAATCCCTCACCTCAGTTGTCGTCTCCTGATTTATGGACGCATTCAAAAGTTTTTCCAATATATTGAAAGTTTTTTGAGTAGTCGCGTCTAGTTCTGTAGTACTTTCGGGAGTGATCGGCTCATTTGTGGTAGTATTGTACTCAGTTGAAGCTACTTGGGTTGTGGTTACAGGGTCTTCTGTTGTGGATGTAGCAAATTCCGTGGTCGTTTCTAAATCGATAATTTTGAAATCATTTTTTTCCAAACCGGATTTTTCTGAGGTGTTAAAATTTTCTTCTGTAGTTTCAGAAAATATTGATTCAGTTCTAGCGTTTTCAAGCGGAAGTGTTTGTGTTGTGGTAATGGGAATTTGTGTTGTCGAATCTGTTCTTTCTGTAGTAGTGTCTACTGTAGATACGGTCGAAGAAATTTCAGAAACTTCCGTAGTAGAATTGGATACGGTCTCTTGAGTGGTTGTCTCAATTCCCTCCGACGTCATTTCCGGTATGTCCGATGTGGTTTCAAAGTCGGGAAACTGTGTGGTTGTGGATATTCCAGCTTCGGTTGACTCATCTAACAATGAATAATCATCGAAACGTGTAGTTACTTCAGCCCCGAAATCATAAGATGCAGTTGTGGTTTCGTAGCCTGGAGAATTTCCAATAATTTTGAGCAATATTGTGGAAGTTTCCGGTATTTCTGTGGTGCTCGTGATTGTTTCCGTTGTGGATACGATCGGTGTTTCACTAGCTGTCTCAGTAGTTTGTTCCAATGCAGTAGTACTTTCAAAACCCAGATCATTTTCGGTTGTTGTAGTATCAAAAGGCGCAGTCGTGACGTCCGGAATTGCTGTGGTGCTTGAAATTTCAGGTATAATCGGTTTCAAACCACTGTGAGTCCTGTTCTTTGCTTTATATGGTTCGTAATTTTTCACTTTATCCGATTTGTAATTGTTTATGTGGTAATTGGCCAAATTAATCCAATCATCGCGACTGAGAATGCCATTAGTTAAGGTATTCGAATTTTCAGCCATTAAAACTTTGCCGTAAATACCCGTCGTATATAGCAGTAAAAGTAGCAACAGTTCCTTCATCTCGATGCTTTTGCGGCCAAATCACTGAGAAGACTCATTTCGTTAAGTAGGAAACATGTAATTTAAGTAATTAGCGATTTTCCCTGATATACCTGCAGTTTATCTACCTGCTTTAATTGCGGCCTTTGAAAATGGCGGTAAAATATTTGCACGATTCGATAAACGATAGAAACCGATAAGCAGTTACGCGCCAGGGCTACTTCATAAATTGCTGGCAAAATTGTGGTTTGCATTTATGGTCACCCTTTTGCCGGCCAGCTGAGTGCTTGATGCGAAGAAGACGAGTGGCGTGCTGCAAGTTCCGCGTTTTTCACTTACAAAATATAAATTAAGCGAAATTTATTAACTTTAAGCAGCTTAAATATTGTTTTTATTTTATATATAAACAAGGTAAATATATTGGTATTAAATAGTGTGTGTGATGATGCTATTTTAGCTCAGCCGGCGAATGTTGGCAAACGTTTACAAATTCGCTGCAAATGTTTGTCTGTGTGTGTGTGTGAGTACGCGGACTGCTGTGTACATTAGAGTGGACCTTGTATTTAAGGATAATATATTAATGCCATTATTTCTGTTTTAGTGACGCTGCATAATGGATTCCGATTTGTATGATGAGTTCGGCAACTATATAGGACCCGATTTAGACAGCGATGATGATGATGATCAGAGCATTTATGGCCAACCAGATGTGCAAGACGATCAAGATGTATGTATACAAATTACTGAATAGTTGAAGTTACTTAAAACAATAATGAATTTAGGAGGATGCCATGGACGAAGATGAGGTGGAGCCACAAGATGATGAGGACAAGGAGGTGACAGCAGTGGTGCTACACGAGGACAAACGTTACTATCCATCGGCCGTAGAGGTCTACGGCCCGGATGTGGAGACAATTGTTCAGGAGGAGGATGCACAACCGTTGGACAAGCCACTCATTGAGCCTGTAAAGAAGCTGAAGTTTCAAATTAAGGAGCAGGATTTGCCTGAAACCACCTACGACATGGAATTCATGGCTGATCTGATGGACACGCCTCCATTGATTCGAAACGTAGCTCTAATTGGCCACCTGCATCATGGCAAAACTACTTTTGTTGATTGCTTGATACGGCAAACGCATCCGCAGTTTGAGAACATGGAGGAGCGTTCACTGCGCTACACGGACACACTTTTCACGGAACAGGAGCGTGGCTGCAGCATCAAAGCTACGCCGGTAACCCTAGTGCTCCAGGATGTCAAGCAGAAGAGCTATTTGCTCAATATATTCGACTCTCCCGGTCATGTGAACTTCTCGGATGAGGCCACTGCTGCCATGCGCATGAGCGACGGCGTTGTGCTCTTCATCGATGCCTCCGAGGGTGTTATGCTGAACACGGAACGCCTACTCAAGCACGCCGTGCAGGAACGCTTGGCCATCACAGTTTGCATCAACAAGGTAAGCATCAACTTCTGGACACAAAGGGCATGTTCTTACGTTTTGGGCTTATTTTCAGATCGATCGTCTTATTTTGGAGCTGAAACTGCCGCCACAAGATGCTTACTTCAAGCTCAAGCATATTGTGGAGGAGATCAATGGCTTGTTAAGCACTTATGGTAGCGCCGAGGACAATTTAATGGTATCTCCAGTGCTTGGCAATGTTTGCTTTGCCAGTTCTCTCTATGGCTTTTGTTTCACCTTGAAATCCTTTGCCAAACTGTATGCAGACACCTACGAGGGTGTCAACTACACGGAGTTTGCCAAGCGTCTTTGGGGCGACATGTATTTCCACAGCAAATCGTAAGCTTTGAACCAAACCTAGCAGCACACCAAACTAATATCTGCTTCTAATTAACAGGAGAAAGTTCACCAAGAAGCCACCGCATAGCTCGGCACAGCGCAGCTTTGTAGAGTTCATATTGGAGCCGATGTACAAGCTGATTGCTCAGGTGGTGGGTGATGTGGACACCACTCTATCCGACACCTTATCGGAACTGCAAGTGCGCGTTTCCAAGGATGAAATGAAGTCCAATATACGGCCATTGTTGCGTGTGGTTTGCAATCGCTTCATGGGTGACTGTAGCGGATTTGTGGACATGTGTGTGGAGCACATTAAGTCACCGCTGGAGAATGCCAAGCGTAAGGTGGACCACATTTATACAGGCCCGAAAGAGGGCGACATTTATCGTGACATGATCACCTGCAATCAATACGGCACACTGATGGTCCACAGCTCCAAGATGTACCCGAACGATGATTGCACTTTCTTCCAGGTGCTCGCACGGATTGTGTCCGGTACTTTGCATGCCGGACAGGAGGTGCGTGTGTTGGGCGAAAACTATACGCTGCAGGATGAGGAGGATTCACGCATCCTTCAGGTGGGCAGGCTCTGGGTCTATGAGGCACGCTATAAAGTTGAACTAAACCGGGTTCCATCTGGCAACTGGGTGCTCATCGAGGGCATTGATCAGTGTATTGTGAAAACGTCGAGCATTGTGGACATCAATGTGCCCGAGGATCTCTATATATTCCGACCCTTGAAGTTTAACACCCAGAGCATTATCAAGATTGCCGTCGAGCCGGTGAATCCTTCAGAGTTGCCCAAAATGTTGGATGGTTTACGTAAGGTCAACAAATCGTATCCCCTGCTCTCTACCCGTGTCGAGGAGTCGGGTGAACACGTTATACTGGGAACAGGTGAACTCTACTTGGATTGCGTAATGCATGATCTGCGCAAGATGTACTCGGAGATTGACATCAAAGTGGCTGATCCCGTGGTAGCTTTCTGTGAAACGGTTGTGGAGACCAGTTCGTTGAAGTGTTTCGCCGAGACGCCAAACAAAAAGAACAAGATTACCATGATATCCGAGCCACTGGAGAAGGGTTTGGCCGAGGATATCGAAAACGAGACAGTTTGCATAAATTGGAACAAGAAGCGCATTGGAGAATTCTTTCAAGTGAACTACGATTGGGATTTGTTGGCAGCTCGTTCCATTTGGGCCTTTGGACCGGACACAACAGGACCCAATATACTGGTGGATGACACATTGCCCTCTGAGGTAGACAAGACTCTGTTGACCTCTGTCAGGGACTCGATTGTCCAAGGTTTCCAGTGGGGCACGCGGGAGGGTCCGTTGTGCGAGGAGCCCATACGCAATGTGAAGTTTAAAATACTGGATGCGGTGATTGCCAATGAGGCACTGCATCGCGGTGGTGGCCAAATCATTCCCACAGCTCGTCGTGTGGCCTACTCGGCCTTTCTGATGGCCACACCCCGTCTCATGGAGCCCTATCTGTTTGTAGAGGTACAAGCGCCAGCCGATTGCGTGTCCGCTGTCTACACAGTGCTGGCACGACGCAGGTAAGTCCAACTACCTAAATAAGTAATGCTAGTAGATTTCTAATCCATGTACTTTGCAGAGGTCATGTCACACAGGATGCACCCGTTTCTGGTTCGCCGATTTATACAATCAAAGCCTTCATACCCGCCATTGATTCGTTCGGTTTTGAGACTGATCTGCGCACACACACCCAGGGACAGGCCTTCTGCTTGTCCGTGTTCCATCATTGGCAAATCGTACCCGGCGATCCACTGGACAAGAGCATTGTCATCAGACCCCTGGAGCCACAACAGGCCTCTCATTTGGCACGTGAGTTCATGATCAAGACACGACGACGCAAAGGTCTCTCCGAGGATGTGTCCATCAACAAGTTCTTCGATGATCCCATGTTGCTGGAACTGGCACGCCAGGACGTGCTGCTCAATTATCCACTATAGATTAAGCTCGGTCAAAGGACACAATAAACGTAAAAGTTCACAATCCAGAGATGAAATACTAGATTTACCATTTATTAGACGCCTCTTGGCTTGCAACAAGACATGTTTAATAGCTTAGATTTAAAAGTTAGTCATGCTGAATATTACAAGCAGAAGGCATTGTTAACGACTGAACGCTGGACTAGGAGTCACCATTCTGGAGCGTCTCCTGCTCGTAGTCCTCGTGTTCCACCTGCTCATCATCGAACTCGACGTCGTCGTCGGCGGTGGCTTCCTGTAGGTACCAAAGAAGACGAGAGTGAGACATTTGAAGGCATACTTAACCACTAAATCTTACCTGATACTGTTGATATTCGGATATCAGATCGTTCATGTTGCTCTCGGCCTCGGTGAACTCCATCTCATCCATGCCCTCGCCGGTGTACCAGTGAAGGAAAGCCTTGCGTCGGAACATGGCCGTAAACTGCTCAGAGATGCGCTTGAAGATCTCCTGAATGGCCGTCGAGTTGCCAATGAATGTGGCGGACATCTTAAGACCGCGTGGCGGAATGTCACAGACGGCAACCTTAACGTTGTTGGGAATCCATTCGACAAAGTAGCTGCTATTCTTGCTCTGCACATTGAGCATCTGTGTGTCCACCTCCTTCATGGACATGGGTCCTGTTAATTATTAAAGAAGCAAGAAAAAATAAGTCAAGTTCCGCCTGACATTTCCTTGACGCATTTACATCAAAAGGCAGCAGTTTGGCTTTGATGCGTCAAGTAAATCCCCAAATCCCTGAATATGAAATACTAAACGGCTTCCTAAAGCTTTCTGGCTGAGCACACTTGGCCACCTGGGCTGCCAAATGTCGGTGCCCAAGGAGACGCAGCAGCGGCAGCAGGAGGAAGACGCTAAACAGAAAACACTCCCAGGAGGCAACTAAAAAAGCTGTTTAAATTCTTGTCGGTTGTTTTTTTTTTTCGTATTTTACGCTCATTTTTGTGATTAATTATTTTGCAAGCAGTGAGTGAAGCAGGGGTAGAGGGGCGTGGCTGAGGGGGGGCAGTGCAGCCTTAAGTCACGTTCAGCATGATTAGTTAAGGCCCAAAAGCCGTGTCAGGCAGCGGTCGCGGGACTGGGACCTGGACTTGCACTTGGCAATGGCAACTCGCAATTCCCCAATGGATCTTGAAAGTAAATTTCTAATTACGCGCGTTTTGCGAGTCATCAGTCAAAGGCAATGGCTGAGGGAAGGGAGAAAACGGGCGGGGCAGTGGGTGGGTGGGTGGCACTGGCACTGAAGGAATAACAAATGAAATATTATGCGGCATACTTTTGGGCGCCGCAGCGCAGCAGTTTATTAATTTAAAAATTAGCGCGAAAAAATGCGACCTAACAACCACTACACCTCCCGCTCCTACCAACGCTTTGCTTGTGTTTTCCACACCCCAACGGGGGGTTCGGGGGTGTGGCCGAGGGTTGTCGCAAACAAATTTGCGCTACGTGCGCGCTGACGGATTGCAGCCTTTTTGGCCGCCAGTCAACGTGCATTAATCATTTTTAGTGGCGCCCATAAGTAGACTTTGAGTTTGCTAATAAAATTGTCGCTGTCGAGCGCTACGTGAGCTGCGGCCAAAGCCGAAAGCCAAAGCCAAAACCAAGAGCGAAAGCGAAAGCCATGGACTAAAGCCAAAGCCAACGGCAAAGCCTATGAACGGCACGGCACACCTGCTAGCCATGACAAAGCGTCCTAGTTGTGTCCGTCTTAGCCAAGTTAGCTGCGGTTGTAGCTGTCTTACCTGCTGCCTGCTCTGACGAATGGTCACATAAACATTTAAACGCGCGTGTGAAAACTCTGCCAAAAAAGAACTATTTTTCTCTCCACACTGTTTTGGACATAACTGGTATGTGGGAGTGGCTGCTTTTAACGTACAGCTTGTGCATGTAAGTCAACGAGCATGTGGCGTCATGTCAACAACACTTAAAGGTTCAACTCAATCACAAAGTCGAGTCATTCATCAGGCAGCAAAAGAGGGTGGCAAAAAGGCAGACGAAAGGAGGGAGGCTGAAGTGGTGCAGACAGAGCTGAACTTACCTCTGAAGATGCAGGCGACTGTCAGATAGCGTCCATGTCGAGGATCAGATGCTGTCATCATGTTCTTCGCATCGAACATCTGTTGAGTCAACTCGGCGACAGTCAGAGCACGGTATTGCTGTGATCCCTTAGCGGTGAGCGGTGCAAAGCCGGGCATGAAGAAGTGTAGGCGCGGGAAGGGCACCATGTTCACGGCCAACTTGCGCAGATCAGCATTGAGCTGGCCTGGGAAACGCAGACAGGTGGTAACGCCAGACATTGTGACCTAGGTGAGTGAGAAAAACGGTATTAACTGGTATTCATACTAATTTACTGGAATCATTTAATTTTAATATCAGCTTTAAATCACAGTTACTTTAATTTTAGGTCTTTGATATTTCTTCTAACTTATTTCACAGTCCATTTGACAGTGGCCACTGTACTTACGGACACCAAGTGATTGAGATCCTCGTAGGTGGGAGAGAAGAGGCGCAAACGTTGATAGCATATGTCATACAAGGCCTCATTGTCAATGCAGAAGGTCTCATCTGTGTCCACGCACAGTTGATGCACCGACAACGTGGCATTATATGGCTCAACCACAACCTCCGACACCTCCGCACACGCAATTGTTCGTTGGTGGCAAAATGGGGGAAAGGGAAGGGAAATTGGTTAATTATTAAATAAAATTCACTTACGGAAACCAGATGATTTAGATCACCATAAGTCGGCGAGGATAGCTTCAGCGTGCGGAAGCAGATGTCATAAAGCGCCTCATTGTCAATGCAGAAGGTCTCATCGGTATTCTCCACCAGCTGATGGATGGAGAGCGTTGCATTGTACGGCTCCACAACGGTATCGGATACCTAATGAGTCATTTGATTTTGGCGGCGGGCAGTGGATGATGGGCGGTGGGCGGGCATGCAAATAAAGAAGCAGATACATTAATCTGTTAGTTGCTACAGATAAAAATACAATAAGTTATTAATCTTTATATATGGAATAGTGTAAAGACATCAAAACATTGGGTGAGTTAAGGTAGAATAAGACTAATTTAATTATTTAAATTATTATATTAATATTAGCATATGCGTTAGTTAAAGGCATATTTAATCCAATCACCTTATTACTTCTAATACACCCAATAAACTTAAACAACTTGCTAACATTGCCGACCAGTTCTTAGAGGCTACTTCTGTTAAACCTGTCAATGGCATTGATATTGTGAAACTAAATAAATGAATGATATTTGATGCAATTCCTATGTCTATCCAATTACCGGTCAAATCAGTTGCACACATATTTGAAATCGTATTAATTGCCTGCAGACAACTCACAAGTAATTTAATATGTTGAAAATTGAAATTGTTTTGATTGAAGATGAGAATAGATTTCAAATAAAATCGAAAATAAAGCAGATATTTTTGATTTGGAAAATGCATTTATGGACGAGTTTCCACTGCGAACGAAGTACATGGAAATTGCATTTCCACAACAGATGTATAAACAAATGTAGGCGGAATTTTGCACCCCTTTCAACTCATCGCTTGAATGCGTTTGGTGCCTCTAGCAGCACTTAGAGTAACAATTGTTGTGCTATAAATGCACTTGCATATTGCACA
Organism: Drosophila nigrodunni; assembly: GCA_020829145.1. Taxonomy (NCBI): domain Eukaryota; kingdom Metazoa; phylum Arthropoda; class Insecta; order Diptera; family Drosophilidae; genus Drosophila; species Drosophila nigrodunni. The sequence continues at coordinate 16,034,702 of JACVCZ010000001.1, forward strand.
AAACACATATCGTATTACTGTAAATTTGAGTGTCTGAGTGAGTGTGCGTGTGTTTGTTTATGTGTAATACTTTGGTTTGCCCTCTATTTGCGCAGGCAAGATGCATTGTCTGGCCGAAACAGGCAACACGAAGTACAAAATGCAGTTTTCAGTTTACCAAAATAGCCAAAATGTTTGCACATAAATCCTTGCAATTATTTAATGGAGCTAGGCCAGGTAGCAAAGCAGTAGAGTTACCTGCATCTGAATCTAATTATAATGAGTTATGCCAAAACATGACTTGGGCTTATATATATGAGTGTGTGTTTGGATTTGCAAACAACTGCTGAGTTATTAGTATTTGTGAAAGCAAATTGAAGGGATTTCTACTAGTATCTTGTTGCAAATTAATCACTTTTGCTGCCAATTAAATGTTGAAATTTATAATGTGTAAATTACAATAAACAGATGCAGCAAAGTGTCCAAAAGGAAAAAAAAACAATGAACACTATTCAAATGAGACGCATAAATTTGAAAAACGTTATTAAAATGACATGGCGCGTGTCAGTTTCTGGCCACAACAAAATGGCCGCCAATGCCAAAACATTGCGGTAAATCGACGCACACAAGGGAGGAAAGGTAGAGCTGGAAAGGGACAGAAGTGAAGCGGTGCTAAAAGTGGAACTGGGGCTAAAAGTGTGCATAGTTTGGTCATTGTTGCTGAAGCGTATCGGTAATAAATTTACCACAACAAAACATAAGTTTAAGTCTCACAAAGAGTGAGTGTGAGTGTGCATGTAACAGACAGAGTGAGAGCAGTTTTATATACTTTATTGGCATAAGCAGTTTGTCAAATGCTAATTTCACGCCTCAATAAACTTTTTGTAGCTCTTCTGTTTTGGCCTTTTAAATTGAGTGCCAAGTGAACCCTTTGAGACAGCATATGTGCAGTAATAAACGTACGAGTATATGTGTGTAAGTGTGTAAGTGTGCTGGTGTAAGTGTCTGTAGTGTAATTGTATTATGCACTTCGAGATATCCATCCAATTACACAAATATGCAAACAGTTTCCATGCCTTTACAGCGATTGTCGTTTGCGGTTAACCCCGAGAATTGCTCAAATTGTATACAATTTTGGGTAGTACTAACATTAAACTAAAGCCGAGCATTTAAAGCGAATTAAAGCATATTTTTTGAGGAAATTTAATGCAAAACTGAACACAGTTTTTACAGGTACACCGTTGCGTATACGTAACGTGGTGCAAGTTGATTAAACTGCTTAAAATGCAAATGCATAATATTGTATCTGTAGGCGCTTATTATGCACAGCTTTTGTAATTTTCAATTTATTTAAATTATTTTAAATGCCCATTAAACTATAATTTTATTTCTTCACGTTTTGTTATGGAAATAATGGAAAAAATTTGCAAAATAAAATGTTGAATAAATATTCAATTCCTTTGTGGCACCTGGTTGATGGATATTGTGCACCGCCCGTTATTGACAATCAATTTGGCACTAAATTAATTTAATTAAATGGCGAAATGTAATTAAATACTCATGATGCTTATAATGCAAATGAAGGCGTCTCACGTGCCCCAAGGGTTGAGCTGGTTAGGGCGGCGTAGCACAGCGCAGGGCTGAGTGCGTGTGTAGTGTAAAATATGCAACTAGGTTAATTAAGCAATAATTGAGGCGTGGCATCATCATCAGACTGCAAGCTATTTGCCAGCTAACCGCTAGTTACAGAATTCAATTCTTACATGCGAATAAACCATAACATAAACTATACACGTAAATGTATTAAAACTATTACATTGTCAATTATCCGCAGGTCATTTTGGCGGCTCTAAAATTTGCTGCACAAATTAATTTAAATAATTTGGCAGATCTGCGAAACGACATCAATTAAAATTGGCATAAAAGCTGCATATACATATATTTATGCACACAATAAAATAAAACAAATTTAATGTTAGCATAAAGACGACTATTTGCCCTAAAAACGAATAAACGTGTTCCTAATAATTAGTGTATGATAATTTGCAGCTCTTTTCAGGATTAAACTTTCAACAGAATTACTGAGAATTAAACATAGCATAGTTTCTGGGGCTTTGAGAGATAACAAACTTCCGGCGTTATAGTAATAGTAAACTTTTTAGAGCTTAATGAAACTTAATTTTTAATATTATTTCGTGCTATGTTAATGAATATGCTTTGGAATTTTTGGCTTTTAGTTAAATTCAATTTGAATGTAATTTATTTCTGTTTCTGGCGAATAGAATGAGTACATAAATAACTAAAATTCTGCGTTACTCTGAAGTGAATGATAATATTAATATGTATTCCCTTAAATTAAGTTTAATTCAAATAACATTCCCAGCTATCCATACATTTAGCCAAAATGTAAGTGTATTTCAATCAATAGCGCACACGTTTATTGGTGCTCTGTGTTCCAGCCGCATTTGTTGCCATGGTGCGGCTTATGATGCTAATTTGGCTAAAACGCGAACAGGTGTAAAGCGCATTGGGGTTACCTGGTCGGCTTACGGCCGACAGTGTCGAATGTGTGAGCTAAGCTGATTTGTCTAAGCGGATTGTCCTGGTCAGGATCATGATTTTCATTTTTTTTCTCCGCTATTGCCATTGAAATGATCTGCGTGTATGAGAAGTAGCATTGTGTAGTTGTTTGCTTACCTTGGGTGAGGGCACCACGGAGAAGGTGTTCATGATGCGATCCGGATATTCCTCACGTATCTTGGAAATCAAGAGTGTGCCCAAGCCAGAGCCAGTGCCGCCGCCCAGAGAATGGGCCAACTGGAAGCCCTGCAGGCAATCACAGTTCTCGGATTCTCGACGTATCACTTCCAACACGGAATCAATCAATTCGGCACCCTCTGTGTAATGACCCTTGGCCCAGTTGTTACCTATATGCAAAAAGAAGATGTTGATTATTATGAAACTGGTGTTGAAATATTGAATAACATATTTATCTAATCAACACACACACACACACATAAACGCTCGTACACATGCGCTGGATAACAATTACATCGAGATTTCTGACATGTACAAAATTAATTTTCATCGTCAGCCGCAGGCAATTTTATAATTGCAATTAACATGAATAATTCGGAGAGGCGTGTGTGTCTCTGGCAACAGCAGCGAATATATTGCAGCACAACAACAAGGACAGCGAAATGCACTGTGTATGATAAACAGTGGAAAAGCGCACCACCGGTCCACAGCCAGGCAGGCGGTGAGGCGGGGAGGCGGGGAGGCATTTGGCAAGGCTCAACAGCAAGTGGTCCAATCATAGTCGAAGGCAAGTCTGAACTAACCGCAATTTCATCAACGTCAGCTTGTTTGTACTTATCAAAGCAATGACAACAGAGCATGTTGTACTTGCAGCTGCAACAACTGTGGCAAAGGACACTGACTATGATGACATGAATGCATCCAATGTCGATCAGCTGCCGGGCGCATTCAGCACAAGATAAACAAAAGCACAAGTAGATGAGCGGATACTAGATTGCCACACATGCCTGCAATCCATTGAAGACTTATCAGTATAAAGCATATGATAAGCTCTATTACGGTATACCGTCAGTTTGTAGCAGAGCAAACATGTAACTCAACTACTTTCGTATGATTGACTTACCCGCTCCGGATTGGCCAAAGACAAAGTTATCGGGTCTGAAGAGTTGACCCATTGGCGACTGACGCACCGAATCCATGGTGCCTGGCTCCAGGTCGATGAGCACTGCGCGTGGCACATATTTACCGCTGCTCGCCTCATTATAGTAGACATCGATGCGTTCACGCTGCAAGTTCGATTCGCCGTGATAATAACCATTGGGATCGATGCCATGCTCATCCGAAATGATTTCCCAGAACTGCAAAATAAAAGATGCAAGCATTCAATATAAATAACATTTTGGGTTATGCATGTCGTATGTCGTATGTCGTATACGTGATATTTTATGACAAGTCCAAAACGTTTGTGTGCAATGAAATTTGAGAAAACCTCGACGACATTTGTGCTTGTTTTGCTTTTGTTTTGTTTTTGGTGTCGTAGTTTACCACGCGGCGCTAAAATATTATTTTTCAATCAATATACGTATCGGTTACTCCGAGTGTATGTGTGTGTGTGTGCTGCACTGCTTTGGCAATCAGTGCATATAAATATGAGTGTCCTTTTTACATGCCGCTTGCTTTTATGGCCAATGCCAACGACAACAGCGCTGCCATCGTCGTCATCGTTCTTGTTCCTATCTGGCTGCGATTTATGCGCGTGCATATGCTATTACCCCGCCTCCACACATCCTAGTCCCGCCTCCTTCTACCCTACACTCACACACACACACACACCCTGCAGGAACACTTTACATGCCGTGAGCAATTTCTGTTGCATACTTTTATGGGCGCGCACTTTTTGCTGCCAGAGTGAGCTTCATGTTGGTGTTGCTGCTGCTTTTTTTGCTATTCATTTTTTTTTTCATTTTTTTATATGAATGTATGTGTATTCTGTTTTGTTGTTGTTGTGTAACGAGGGGGAATAATTGAATCCTTTTAGGTGTTTTCATATATTTATTTATTTTTGCTGCTTTCTATGGGTCGAGCGTTTCAGCGATTTCGTTGCGCTCTTTCCGCCCCCTCCACCTCTTTCGCTCTCCCACTCTTCGCTCTCTACTCCTTCCCCTTCCCCTTTCTCTCCTCTTGTATTCTCTACTCAACCCGCTCTCGTATTTATTTGCACGAATATTTTTCTTGCGTGTGGTTCGCTTTTATTAATATTTTTTTTTCACTTTTGTTGTTCTTGCAGTTGTTTCTTTTTTACTTTGGTTTTGCTTCCGAGTTCGGTTTGGTTTTGGTTTGGTTTGGTTTTATTGCTCAATACGCTTCGTAAAACATTTCACGTTTGTTGCGCATATGAATTTCAAATTTTTAAAAATGTTTCAATCGTTTCGTTCGCTTTTGTTGTGCAGGTGTGTGCTGTTCCCTGCGTGTGTGTGTGTGTGTGAGTATGGACCTGAGGCTTGTGCGACTTGTATGAAGAGTTGGGATACCAAAATGCTAATTGTGAGAAAAACGAAATGTGCTGCGACCGCCACTCACGTTGATCGAAATGATTTTTAATGGACTTAAGCGCCAACGGACATGAATTAATTTATTTTCTTTCGCATTTTATATAAAAGTGCGAGTTGGGGTATGAGCATGAGTACGAGTATAAGCATTGTATTATTTTTGTTATTTCAGTATTTGTCCGAGATTAGTTTTTTTCCTTCTCATTTATGCCTGAGTAGACAGCTAATTTAATAAAATCATTAATGGTTAAGTTAATCTTCTTTATGCTCACATGATTGTTCATTCCATTAGAGAAGCGCTCATAAGTATTTTTAAATAATTCATAAAGCACTTGTTAAGATATATTACTTGACGTTGAAGACTTTTATGCCAAGTAGCAAATGTCCATAACATAAATATTTTGAATACTCAATTTCTAATGGATTTGAAAGCACAATTCGAAAATGAAAGGACTTTTTCGGCTGAAACCCATTACACTAAAGTGACTCAGTCTTAAAAACTTTTAAGGAAAATGAAACGATAAATTCGTTCTGCAGTTTGAATGAAATATATTTTTTAACAGCTCTTTTTCACTTTTTAAAAATATTTTAAAATAAAATGTAAGAATTGTATGTATGTTATTTGAAATAATAATAATATATCTTTAATAGTTTTTGCAGTCTGAGAACTTATTATTTATTAGATATTTACAATTTTCTAATGTCCAGACGTGTTAAAATCTCACTTTGATCTAGTGCTTTTAAAGGATAAACGTTTAGCATTAAAGATATATGAGCATAACATCAACATTAAAAATGCTGAATATAAAAAGTCAGACAATCTTCAAAGGTAAAAGTTGGAACGCTCTTCACATGGCACTTAAATAGGATAATCATTGATTGCGCAGACACACCCCTTGCTACACACACCTACACACACCCACACACACGAGCTGTATCATATGCATACAATGTTGAACGCGTATGTTACAGCTCTCTCATGTTGTAGTTGTTCTTTTTGTTGTTATGTTAATCGTGGCGCAGCATAAACGTTTTCCCTGCTACTGTTGTTGTTGTTGTCGCTGCCGTTTGGCGAAAAGTTTTATTTCTCCATTGGCTTTTAGACACGCAACAATGATAACAAGTTGCACATGGACATGGAAAATGCGGAGGATGTTACAGAATCAAGCAAAGTAGTAGTCGAAGCTGGGCACAAAGTTTTGACTTGAGTTTGTCCTTGCTAAAAGTTGTTCCTCGCAAACTCCAACTCGCTCTCCCACTCCTCACCTCTCCCTCTCCCATTCTATTTTTAGTTGGCTTATAGCGGAGTGTGTTGCTGCCTTTTGCATACATAACAAACTGGAAATATGACACTCAATTGTACGCATCGGTAGACACTTTTGGCCTGACAATAACTTTGATTTGCATACGCTTCAGCTTCTATTTGTTTGCTTGCTTGTTACACTAAGTGTGTGTGTGTGTGTGTGTGTGTGTGTTTGTGTGGGTGTGAGTTGCTAGCCACCCGCATGTGAGAGACAACAACTTGACTGACTTTCGTCCTGGCCCTGCTTGTTGTCCTGGCACTTGTTGCCTGTGGGGAAATTTAAATATGTTTCATATATATATTTATATATTTTAGTCAAGCCAATTGCAGATAAGCGTTTTTTCTTTTTCGACTACTTTCGGGCTGTTTGCTTGCTCTTGGCATTGAGTGCCAGCTCAGCTTCGAAAAGGGTGCAAAGTTTTTTCTTTAATTTTATATTCAATATACTCTAACAAAGGGTAATCGGGTGTTTGTATGAATCAGTAGGCAACAGTTGAATTTATTTGCCTGCCTTTTGTTCACACTTTTTAGTCCAAAAGCTGTAATTTTAGTCTTTGAAGTTATAATTTTTATTTTATCTTAAATTTTTTTTATTTTTATTTAACCAAAGAGTACAACAATTTTTAATAACCATTCGCCTCAACTTCGTGAATATATATTTCTCAAAGTCCAGAGTATTTAATAATTGGATAACTTTTATCGGCAATCATCTTGTTCTTCTTTCATAAACACAGAGAGCATTTTATATATGTATATTATCGAAAAGTTTTAGCTTTGCGCTGTTGCTCTAACCCAAGAGCAGGTGTGGAGTTGAGGGGAGCTAGCTGTCGAGTTTTCCAACTGTCCGTTTAACATTTTATAAATATCTACTCATGCTTCTGACACGACACTGTCAGTGGTTTGAGGTGGGTTTGATAAAGTGGCTTCAACAAGGCACCGTCCATACTTTAAGGTTGTCTTTCTTCCTTTTTTTTTATTAAAAAACAATAACAAATTGAACAAAAAGGAGTAGGAGAAAAAAAAATAATTATGCTGCCTTCATTTGCGTGAAACTTTTGCTGCGGTCAAATTGCTTAATTACAAAATTGCGCACAAGTTAAAAACTAGAGAAGTTTTCACCCTCCAACCCCACAAAACACAACAAAAAAAAAGAGAAAACGAAATGAAAAAATTAAACTGTGGAGAAAAGAAGAAAATGATCAAATTAAAAAGTAAACAAAAGGCAACGTGCGTTGACCAAAGCGGCGCCATTTTAGCAGCCATTGCCATTTTTGTTGGCGCCGACTTTTTATGTGCAACATTGGCTCGCACTTGAAAGAAATTCAAAATTAAAATTCTCAAAGCGTTCAAACAAAAACCCAAAATACTTGGCCAAAACCAACCAAGCAAAAGTCAAGTACCAAAGTCGCCAAAGTCTTTCAGCAGCAAGCAACAAGAAAAAAAATGAGCATAAATTAATTGCGGCTAGAAAAGAAGCAATGAATGTGAGTTCACTGTGTAGTTTAAGCTTTGTTCCTGAGACAAAAGGACATTTTAGTTTGTGTTAGCCGTAGATGCAAAGGATGCGAGCTACGCAAAGCAACGGAAGTGCATGTCGCACCGGATGTGACTGAGAGAGACCGCCATGGGGATTTAACTGGGTGCTCGCCTCGACTGCGACTATATACAACAAATTTGCCAGCCAACTGAGTTGGAATATTGAATTTGACGTTTTAGAACGCATAGCGTGCGCAACGCATAAATGAACAAACGACACAATAATAAATCTCGTCAAAAGACTGTTTAAGATATATGCAAGTTATCGGCATCATTAGTAGCAGTTCGTTATACAAATTGTACCGTATTCATTGATTAAAGTAATAATGCACTTAATTGAGCTCAATCTGCCCAGTTGAGTGTCCTGGAAATGTTTGCAAATTTAAAAAAGACTAAAATCAATTAAAATATATAATTAAATAAATAAGTGGCATTTTTTTTCCATTTGTTATGTAAAGTCCGTATTTACTTGAATAAATTACAAAATGGTCGAGATTAAAAATAGTATAATTCTAATTAACATTCCATTTGCTGCATATCATTAATGAACTTGTGATTGTATTGCTGCTTCAAATCCTTGGCAATTGTTTCACATGTCATCAGAAAGTCAAAAATGAATTTTTAACATAAAAATGAAAAGAATTCGAAAAATTTGTATTTAGATTGCTGCGAGTTGAATTCTAATTGAATTTTTATACAACTGCCATGGGGTTAAAACTAATTATAAAATAATAAACAGGATTGAAGCGCTTTGCCAATTTACAAATGCGCAGAAAAGCCGTGTGATTTGCGCTTAAAATGCAAAACACGCGTTGTCAACTAAGTCAATTTATTTTAATTTCAGAGCCGCCAAAACGAACAAATATATAAGTATTTATGTTTGTGTATATGCGTGTGTGTGTTTGTGTGAGTGTGTGATGTCCATTAGCGTAATGAGCTTTACTCCCGGACAGGACTCGGTGTTATAAGCAGCCATAAAATAAAAATGGCAAAACACACTCAAAGCTTAACGGCCGCCCATCGATAGATGACATTTTGCAGCCGCCGGTCATAAACCATTTTGATGCGACAACAAAAAATTGAAAAAAATAAAACATACACACACTCCAAAATAATGGGAGGAAGAAGTGTTTGAAACCCTTTTGATATAGACCAGCAGACCGACCATCTGCAGTCGATTCTGAGCTGCTCAAAAATGCAATTTATATGCGCGCGTCGCAAATAACGAATTGTCCCCCAAACTACACTAACTGCCAGCTGGGCGCGTGTCAACGCCCCCTTCAATACAGTCACGCCCATATGAATAAGTATATTTTGTAATAACACTAAAAGGATCGGGTCCGAAATACTACCTTTATGGCTTATGTTAGAGCTGGAGTTGGGTTGGAATTGGAATTGGCATAGGGGGTAGAGACAGCTAAAGAGCGTCAGTCCTCATGGTTTAGTCGTCAGTTTAGTGCAATCAGATTCCATAGCATACTTTTTGGGGCAGGTATAATTATGCAACTCGTCGCTATGAATCAATATTGCCGTTGTGCTCTGTTAATTTATGGCCAATCTGTGTGTATGTGTGTGAACACACACACACATATATATGTAGAATTGCGCTCAATTTGACAGAACGTGTGAATTTCGAGGCAATGTCGGTTGACCAGTAAAAAAAAAAAATTGTAATTTTTACCCCGAACGCATATACCGTAAATTACCCTTTGTCTATGTATGGGTGTGCTGGGCTGTATATGTGTGTTAACGTGTGTGCGGCAGCTGCATTTGCAATTGCATTTCTCATCAAGTGCATCAATTTAAATGTGGCCACTAATTGTCATTATCAGCGCATTGCCAGCGCAATTTGTTCTTGCTTTCATTATTACTATTGCCGTTGTTAATGTTGTTATTGTTGCTGTTGTTGTTATTGCATTGTTTTTTTTTTTATTAAACATAAATGCGCATTGGTTTTTCATGCAGCTGACACGAGGTCTTTCAAAAATTCATTTCATTGGCCCGAATAATTGAATAAAGATTCGTTTTGCAGCGAACTGTAGCTAAAGTATTCATTTCATTGCAATAACGACTAATTGCAATCGTTAAGAACAACTACTCGCTTGATTGCAAGTAATTTATTGTTGTTTATATTAATGCAATTTTCATTAAAAATTTCTTTAACAACTTTTGGTGAAAGATAAACAAAAATCAGTTATCAAAAATACGACTCAATGCAATTATTTTTATTCATTCAGCAATTAATTTAGAGTCTTTACAAATTTGTTTGGTTTTTCTTTAAAAATGTATTACTTTTTAAGTTAAATCAATTTGCAAAACTTTTTAAATATTTAGGCAATTTACTTTAACAAAGTAAAAACCAAATTTGCTCATGTAGATTGGTTTTTTGTAACAATTTATATACAAACACACACACACACACAGATGGGCTGTAATATGCGCGTCTAACAAACAATTTCAATTGAGATTTCAATAATTGTCGATTTAGATATGTAAATATTTAGACTATACTTATTTGGTCGGTTGGTCTGATGTTGATTTAACTAATGTGCAGTGTGTGTTGTTGGCAACCACGACTGTATTGTTGTTGTTGCTGTACCCTCGCCATATTGAGGTAAATATTAAAATTACGTGTAACCTGCACATTGCCATATTCATTTCCCTGCCATTACAAATCCCAGCTAACAATTGCCATCACATTTGATTGTTGGTCTCAGATGCTCTGATCATGGGCGACAGATTTGTTGACTTTACATTTCGTTTGTTGTAGAAATTCTGTTGGATCTCATTGAAGTGCTCGACCGACAGCAATAATATTTGCTAATGGCCAAAGTCTTTGAGCAGTTGCTGTTATCATTTTACAAGACATGTTTTAAGTGTCTTCGTATGCATAGAAATGACTCGATTTGTACTTTATCATTTGAAACACACATACAGACACTTATTTATAGTCTGGGCCTGGGGGCAAGAGAAAGAACCGTGGAGTTAGGAGAGAGTGAGTAGGGGAAGAGTAATAATAATAATATTTATGTGGCAAGTGATATGAATTTCATGCATTGGAGTATGTTTCGGCAATAGCTAAATAAATAAACAGTGTCAGGGCAGGAAGTGTGCACACACACACATACAGGAGTTGTACGCGTGTGTGTGTACATTGAGTGTCAGTCTGATGTGCGGTGCCTCATGTGGTGTTAAACATCAAGTGCTGGCCCCAACTGCTTCAAATGTGGCTGCCACATATGCGGCATGAACCCAACTCAGAACCTTTTTGTAAGTTGCCAACGTTTCAACTTTATTGACACAAGGTGAGCTAAATAAATATCTAAATAGTTTAACGCTTAACCGTGATCAGAATATATTTGTAGAATTTACTTTTAGACTGAGGTTTAAAAAAAAAAAATAAAAATGAACTCTTTAAAAACTTCATTTAATAATAAACAGTGCTTAAATTGCTTTTGTTTGTTAGTCCATGATTCCACAATAAATTAATTATAACAACAACAAAAAACTAGAGCAGATGTTTACATATTTTGTTCTTTTGTCTTTTGTTTTTTTGCCTAATTCCATTGTCATGATATATGCGCGGTTTTGTACATGTCATGTAAATAAGTATGTTGTTGTGGTCCATGTAAAGCGTTTTTTCTCTAAACAGTTTCCCTCTCTCTCTTCTTCGTCTCTCTGTTTATATCTCTTGTTGTGCAGAATAAATGACTGCAGGCTATTAACGCAAATATGTTTGGTTATATATTTTTTTTCACTTAAATGCAATTTATTTTTCAATAGTTTAATGACGGAAAATGTCATTAAATCAACGGCAAGTGCATCAGATAAAGAAATGAATATCAAATATCATGTTTATTATTTAAGGTCAATTTCTCAGTGACTTCCACTCTGCAGTTTTGCTGATAACATTGTTTAATCGTAACCATGAAAATTTAAATTATTTTTGTACCAAAATTATATTTTTCAAGCAAAAACAAAAATGTTTAAGTCTTTGTTTAAGTGCCTTTTAAATATAAAGTAAATTTAAAGTTTTTTGTTGGTGGTTACAAAAGTTCAACTTAATTACTCAATTTATAATTTGAATTATCAAAATCTTATACACAAATAGTTTTTATAATGAAATTAACAACTACAATTGAACTGATACACAAAGTAGTGTAGATTTTGTAAACTTTTGCAGCTGATGCGTTTATTATCATTGAAGAATTATTGTTTATTGCACATATTTTTGAACAAGTTGCCAGGTGATAAATTTAAATAAATGGCATTACGGTTAGGTGTGTGGAATTCGAATGCAAATGGATTTGCTGCTCTAAACCATTGTTAATATTATGGCTGATCAATTATTTCGCTTGGCCATTTGGTTATTTGTGGTTTAGTTGTTGGTTATCAAATATCTTTTGGCCAAATTCGCGCCATTCACCTGCAATAAATTATAAAACCGATGGCAATTTTTCAAGGATACACAACCAAACAGACGCATATGCCATGCTTGTGTGTGATTATATTTAAATGATAAATATTTTGACCGCATTCGGTTTTTAATGAGGTTTTCTCTCTCTTTCTTGCTCTTTCTCTGTGAATGTTTTACGCTCTCACTTTGTTTATTTTGGTATTCCAATTCGACTGTTTTTGGTTGCACAATTTGTCAACGTAAATAAAACAAGAACGTAACAAAACAAAGCAAAACAAAATAAAACCAAAAACCAAAATGAAAAACCTACAACCGAAAACAAATCTTGATTATTATTCTACTCATTCTTTTCTTTTTTCAGTTTTTTGGGTTTATTTTGAGAGTTTTTGTTTTGTATTTGGTCAATTGCATTTACCATGATTTGTTTTTGTTAATTATGTTTCGCTATGCAATAAATTTGCAAATACTATCGCAGCATGTGGTTAATATCTGTCAGTATTATCTCTTGCCTCTGTGAACCCGGCTCAAAGTTATATGCTGTTGCCTGCTTATCGCTGCTCCGAGCCGGCAAGACTAAAATGTAAATGTGTAATTGCCAATACAATTGCATGCATAATTTACACTCGCAGGGCTTCAGGCAATACACGTGTGTGACTGCCTGTGTGTGTTTTGTGTGTATGAGGGCATGTATGCATAAATACGAGAATGCAGACCGAATTAAACCTGCAAAGCTTTAAATGCATTTTGAGCTTTATTCTTTGTTGTTGTTTTTTTTTTCCAAACACTTTTGTATACTCTGTAGATATTTGGTTGTTAGATAGGGTAGTTGAGTGAAGAATGTTAGCCTTAAATTGTGTGTTGTATACATGGTGGCGTATACTTAATGTGTGTCCTGAAGGTGAAAATCACCTGGCTTTAAGGTATCTTTCAGTTGAGCACGATTTATCCGCACATTCCAACATATTATTGGTTTATTTATTTCGTAAATACCAGATTACAAAAGCGCAACATATTTCAGGTGGATCTCTCCAGCTGCCAGAATATCGGTTGCTCGGTTGCCAGGTGGAAAGTGGCCATTGGTAAGTGGCCAATGGTAAGTGGCATGTGGATGGGCGACGGGCAAAGCATAATTACAATTTGTGGCGTGAAATTTCAATAATATAAAATTACCAAAGTAATTGAAAATTCACAAAAAATAAAAAATAAAACTGTAATGGCAAGCAAAGCGGAGGAAAAACAACAATAATAACAATGATAATGATAATGAAACATATGCCATGGGCTTTGCACGAGTGTCAAGAGGCGACAACATGTTGCATGGAATGCAGAGCTTGCAACGATACGTCGCTGCTGATGCATTAAGAGGCAGCATGAGAAATTAATGAGCATAAGAGTGGAATGCTTTTTAAAAGTGTTAAATAAATAACTGCAACAGAAAGCCTCCAAAGCCCATTTGTTCACGTCTGCCGGCAAACAAAAACCTGTAACAAAATGGTCAACGGGCTGATTGTGGCCCATTGCCATGGCAAGCGGCTTATCAATTGGCCCACAAGTGTTGTACTTCTGTACTCTATGACAAGAAACCTAGTCTGCAGTTCATACACTCTTTCAATAACTACTGGGTATCTATGGTCCAATTTACACGTGCAAGTTTCGGGTGTATTCAAGCTCAAAGAGTTGCATAAATATATAATTTTTCTGAGTATAATATGCACAAAAACAAGCGAATTTGCTATTGTTTATTCATAATCAGTTTGTGCAACGAAGCGTTGTTGCCTCCATCAGAGTGTGCCGCAGGTTGTGAGCTCGCGAAGGGCGTGGCACAAGGGGCGTAGGGCGCCGCGATGAGAGAGTGAGATAGAGAGAGGGCGTGGCTTATGTGTAAACTTCATTTTGTATGCATAAACGCATTTTTATGTAAATTGAAAAATATTTTCAAAAATTGTATATTTTAGTTCTACATTTTTCTGCTTTGTTTTATTTTGCAATTTTTTACTCTAAATTTTTTTACATTTTTAGAGTAGAACAAAGCTGCTAAAACAAATAGGAACGCGAGTTTTGCTTACTGACTATGAGCTACCCGTTAGGTAAATTTATTTATTAATTTTAAACTTCAATTGTCATTAGAAAACTTGAAGTTAGTACCAAAGTTTCTACAATTTGAATGAGTGCTAGAAACGTCTATCTTGCTGTTAATAACATAGAATACTTTGTGTATACCTTTACCTATAATTACCGGCTGTTAAAAATATATTCGTAAAAGATGCGCATTCCTACTAAATAGCGCGTAGCTTACTAATGCTGCATACGTAAGCTTTCAACACTTCTAATTGATATTCCAGCATCTATATGTATGTGTTCTCTATAGCAAAATTACTAACAAAGTTAGTAGTTGCTTGTAGCAATACAAGGATAGAACTTCTATCAACTTACATATCAATATTGCATTTGCATATTTACCGCTAACGGCATTTGCAGCAAAGCAGCAAACAAAATAACATGGCACCAACATGTCAGGTTGGAAACATTAAACCAGTAGCTAGTACCACGCCCCGTGTGCCTCTTCCAGTACGCTCCTTTGGATGTGCTACGTCTAACCATAAAGAAATTATAGCTGCGATAGTTGCCAACGTTATCGATAATTCAATTTTGTGCATTATTTTGGTGCTGCGATGATGCCACGCCATTATGAGCTAAAGCTAAATAAATGTATCCTAAGGCAAGGCACAACACAGACACACACACACACACACACCACACGCCACATTTGCATGCAGTATACGCCATGTTGTATCCTTTGCTTTTGTTGGCTTTACAAACTCTTTAATTTTATTGTCCGTTGCTTGGGTTTTGGCGTTTGCATACCCTTGAAATTTCAAAAAGGCATTTTTACTGTCAACATATTATTTTAAATAAACTTACACCTTTAATACATAGGCCTAGAAATTATTGCGATTAAGAATTCATTTTTAGAGCAAGTTTTCGTTCAATAAAAGTTTGCTGGACTATTCCTAGAGCATTTGTTAGTCTATCAGTCTAAGTTGTAGCCCTTGGTACTTGTTGTTTTTGTTAAAAGCACGACATCGTTGCACTCGTCCATAAATTTTGCCCACACTTTTTTCCAAACACATTTCTCATATCCATTTCTTTGGTTCTTTGCTTGCACGCTGTCATCGTTTGCCTTTGGCGTAGCAGGCGAAACATAGAAGCAAAGAAGTACAGTGAAAGAGAGACTCAGAGTAAAAGAAAGGGAGCTGAGAAGAGCTTGAATTAAGGGCGAAGACGGCACGCCGTAAATAGATTTTCCCTGTTATTGTTCACAAAATGATTTAGGGAAAATTAGGTTTATGTAAATAATGAAAAAAAAAAGCGTTCGCTGCAGGCCATGCAAAATATCCAGGCATGGTAAATATATGGCAAAAAGCTCGTATGTGTGATCAATTTCGGAGCGGAAGACTTACGGCCATATTGCAAAATTAAAGCACAAAATGTGCCAGAAAATATACGATTCGTACGGGGTTAATCTATGGGATTAAAAATGTTCGAAGGACCAAAATAAAAAATTTAAAGGAATACCAACTCAATGGTTTTATTCCCTAAAAGTTCTGTAAACTGAAAAATATATAAAAATTGTATTGAAAGCTAAAAAACAGAACTATATTTTTATCAGATCAATAATGGTATTAAAACACACGAATGAGAATCATAAATTGTTAGCCCTATTTGTTCAACAATCTATTCTATTAATTTATGATTTAAAACTATGACAAATTTTACAAAAGGAAAAAAAAGTGCTATTGAAAAATGATATTGTTGTTGTTGTTCATTTTCCTCTTGTTTTCTTTATCGCAAGAGCAATTGATTTAATATATAAACGCACATGTATGTATAACAAAACAGAAAATAAAAAATTGAAAACTTTTTATGGAAAATTGTTGTCTTCTGCTGCTGTGCATAAATTTGTCTATTTAGTGAGCTTATTTTTCGCCACACATGCACTTTTGCATATTTATTATTTATTTATTTTAGCGTACAAACAATAATTCATCCTGACAGCCAATTAATCAGAAATGGACATTCAATTAAATTACAAAATAATATCGACTGAAAATGAACAAATTTATATGTAAATAAATAAATAATGCCACTAGCAAAATATGCTCAATATTATTATAGCACAATTTAATGCAATAACAAAACGTGTAAGGATTTTATCTCAACTGTTTGATCTCAACTGTTGTACAGCTCGTCGGGATGAATTGTCTGACTTTTATAAACATTTTTTAAAACAAACTTGAAATTACGTGTAGCTGGCCAAAAGCGAAAAAGAAAAAAAAAAACAGATAACTAATGAAATGTAAGTAAAATGTGTATGTACATAAAAACTGATGGGATAGGCCATGGCTTTGTCATTGTAAAGTGCGGCCTAATTAACTTGGTAACACGCAAAAAAGAGCTTTAAAATATGTTTACATAAAATTGAAGTGGAAAAGCGTGTAAAGAGTCGAGTCCGGGCGCAAAAAAAGAAAGAAAACACAACAAAAATTAAACAAAATATGCAGATGGGGTAATGTGTGGAGAAAACGCCGCTGGGAAACGAAGAAACAGAAAGAAAAATTTATACAAACATAAAAAAGAAAAAAAACTATGTCAAACGTCAACGACTGCTTTGTTGTTGTTGTTGCTGTGCTTTTCTCTGGATTTCCCGAGGTGGGGGTAAATTGTGCGAGTTAACATTAATGCGCTCAATTAACTTAGAATGAAGCACAAAGTTGGAGCTTAATTTTTTTGTTACTGCTGTTTTTGGGTTGGGCCAGAGTAATGTTTTCATTTCGAATGCCTTTAATTGACAGCAAGCATGCGTGGCACAAGTGATAAAGTAACCAGCTTTTGTCACTCCACAAGTGGGTCGATCATATTCACACGACGTATGTAATGTCTATTTTTGTCTATGCTCGCTTTAGCGATATGAAAACTTAAATATTTATGACTTCATCTTATGTGTATGCTTCAAACATTGTAAACAAGCTGATTACGGTCAACTTGAGGTGGAAGGGGTGGCAGTAGAAGCAGGGGTAGCTAGGGAGGCGGGCAGGTAAGCCTAACTACTAATTGAGGCTGATAACAAAGCGTACATAGAGAGAGTCAGTCGTGAACAATGCGTCATAGACAATCAGTACAATCAAAGTTAGAGTAGAAACAAACACAGTTCGTGCTGTGCTTTAATTATGTATGAATGTTACTATCTGTCTGAATCATCAGACTCTTTCTGCTGTATAAATGAGCATAAAACAACGGGTATGATGTACTTGGTTAGTCGTAAATTTAGTCATGTGTAGAGGGTCAGTGGAATAAGCTGGAAACAGATCTTAACTGTGAACTATAAAAAACAAACAAATTTTACTGTTGGCTATAAAACCTTCGCTAAAGTTTTAAGATACCCAAAGAGCCTTGTGTGAAGTGCCAGTGTGTGTATCTATTACAATTGTAAATCAGCTAACCAAGATCATTAACGAGCCACAATGAGACTCGAGTGATTCTTCTATTTGAAATTTTGTGAAATTTCTATTTAAGCTTGTGAAGTGGACAATGGGTTTAAATTCCTATTTGCAGCTGACAGTTTTAATGCTATAAAATGTATTAGGTTCTGGCAGCTGATATCATTAGCTAGATAAGATACGAAACAGAAAAGTCGAAAATTCATCAACTTTCAGTTCACTAAATGTTGTTGCAGTTTTATAGTTTTCCCCCCAAAATAAGTTGACAGAGCGCCACCTCAAGACACCTCCCCCCAACCCCTTTCTGAAGCAGAGCAGTAGGGAGAGCGGGAGAGGAAGTGCGGCAGAGAGTGCAAACAGAGAGCGCGTTTAAGTGAGCGAAATGGTGAAATTGACAGAGAGCGTGTTAAGTTCATTCTGTTTTATAATTAAACATGTGAGGTTAGGTACACTAGTCCGCATATGGTGAAAAATGTAATAAAGCAACAAGGGGCGTCACTAATTGTATATTTGTTATACGCACCTTTGAACCAATTTGATTGCCACATTGGCCAGCCTGTAGATGGACAATTTCCCTCATATCGATTTGCGCTTAAAGACTTGACAAAGGTCAGGAAAACTGTATACTTGATCTTTTGGTTTGGTCAACTGACTTGACTAATCAAAAGAGATATGTACACACGCACACAAACACTTAATTAACTCGAACACACAGTCTCACACACACACACACGCACGCAGTCGAACAGCGAGCTGAGGGGTAAATTTGAAATAAGTTTTCAGGTACGGGTTTATGATAGTACTCTTCGAGTGATCGGCGCGTTCGCGTCGAGAATCCAACGTGCACTGAAATCGGCCACAGCTACAAATAGTGAGCGACCCACTCTGTGTGGATGGAAGGGGTCAGAGGGAAGGCGGGGCGGTGAGCGGGCCTTGTCAGCATTAGTTGCGCTTTGGGCATTTCATGCGGTCGTATGGCAATGCCAAAGAGCGGCAGAGAGTGTGAGAGAGAGAGCGAAAGAAGCAGGGAGGGAAGAAGCGTAATGAGAGCGCTGTAAAGAATAGTTGAAAATGCTGCGGCAACTGATAAAAACAACGACAGCAAATATGACAACAACAACAACATAAGCAGAAGCAACAGCAAAAACAACAACAACTAACTGTAGAACGTGATATGGAAACACGCCTGGAATATTGTTGGAAAGCAATGCCGGCAGCAGGTTTTGAGAAATTTTCATTGCTTTTGCGGTTCTGTTGTAACTTGTTTTCATCATTCCCATTCCCATTCATTCTTTCGTTCTTCTTTCACTGCAGTCGACGTTGCTCTCACATTCTTTATGCTTGGCAGCGCATTCGAAGAAGCACCACAAAGAGCGGGCGAGAAAGAGAGGAAAAGAGAGAGGAGGCTCGCGATTGTGAGCAGCAAAGAGAGCGTAAGCACAAGAGCGAAAGAGCGCAAGAGAGCGCACTGATGCTGAGAAAGAGAGAGCTTCTTTTATGACATGTATTTGATTTGAGTGTAGAGATTTTTGAACTCAATTCTACACAAACGGAAAATTTCTATTTTAAATCTACAATAAAACTTTTTGGACACTGCAAAAGTATTTTAAGTGATCGCAGTTTTAATTGTCTACTAAAATTTATAAATATAAGTTTATTATTACTGGTACTGTAGTACCAGTTTGAAACCATTAATTGTCATATCATAAAATAGATCAATAATTTAATTTAACAACTTTAAAACAAATAAATAAATTCTTAAAAACCTTGGGAATGTAATTAAACGTGAAAAAATGTTTTATTTTATGCTGCTCTCAGTTTTTATTGTTTACATTTTAAACTGGTCTTACATTGACATGCCCTCTTCTATAAAATTTCTGTACATGTAAACACTCATAAAGATATCGGGCTTAACATTGTTGCCACAGCCATAAGTCCAGATGCTGATACCGCAGACTTCATTGTCATGGATCAATGGACCACCGGAATCGCCATTGCAGATTGTTTTATAATTATATCCGGCGGCGCAGATCACATTGTCGGGCAAATATTGTCCAAGTTCGTCGTTGCACTCGTCCTTCGAGACAAGTGGAACGTCAATCTTACGTAGTGCGTCGTCAGAATCACCATATTCACTTCTCCCCCAGCCAGCTATGGTGACCATCATTCCAGCAGTTAGAATCCTACTACAGATAGCTATAGGTCTTACGCCAAACCCTTGCAGCGCATTTCTTACTTTTAAGACGGCCATATCTCCTATGAACGAATATTTGTCGTAGAATGGATGTATCAAAGCACTAACCACATGGTTTCTTTCGCCGGGAAATAAATAACTGCTCCGATATGACTCCCCGGCAACCACATGAAATTCTCCGATGTTGCCTGCATCCTCAAAGCAATGAGCTGCCGAGAGAACATGATACATGCTCAAAACACTTCCAGTGCAAGTAAAGCTGTCTCCTCGATAAATCTGCACAGCAAAGCCTCCCAATTCTTGAACGCTTATTGCCTGGCCACCATAGATACGAGGCCTCACAAGATCCTTTTCAGATTTATCCCCTGGTTCCCCTAAAGCCGATGAATTCCTTAAGGACAGTGTATCGTTTGAAGATAGTGTATCCTTTGAAGATGTTACGTCGTTTAAAGATGGTGGATCCTCCGAAGCTGTTGAATTCTCCGAAGCTGGTGCTTCTTCTAAAGACTCTGAATCGACCAAAGTTGGCGTATCCTCCAAAGATGGTGGATCCTCCACAGATGTTGAATTCTGCGGAACTTGTGCATCTTCTAAAGATGGTGAATCGTTTAAAGTTGGTGGATCCTCCAAAGATGGTGGATCCTCCACAGATGTTGAATTCTTCGGAACTTGTGCATCTTCTAAAGATTCTGAATCGTCCGAATTTGGTGGATCCTCTTCTAAAGATGGTGAATCGTCCAAAGCTTTCCGATCCTCCGAAGATGTTGAATTCTTCGTATCCTCCAAAATTGGTGTATCGTTTGAAGCTGGTGTGTCCTCTAAAGCTGGTGGATTCTGCAAAACTTGTGGATCTTGTAATGTAGGTGGTTCCTCCGCAGATAATACCAATGGAATCACTAGAAGCTGCAGAACTGTCCTAAGGTACATCTTGGATCGCTGTGCCAACAAGTTGAAAAGTTCAGCTGTTTAAATTTGATTTAACTTAACAGTTTGTTAGTTCCACTAAACTGATTAGTTGTGCCATTAAATCATAGCTTATTTGGCCAAGTTATGGCATATACTCTAAGCTATTAGCTTAAGTTGTTAAGTGTGCGGTTTCTATAAAGTTTGTGCTGTGTTCGTGGCGTCGTCAAGTCGCCAAGTCTACAGTAGAAAATAAACTTGAAATGGAGTTGGACTTGAATATCGGGGGGAAAATTAACCCCTTTTTGCGTTTTTGGACATTTTAGAAAATCGCCGCACGTTTTGTTGCTAGTACATTTGTACAGTTATGTGCTCATTGCACACACATACACACCCATACAGATAGCAACGCATATACAGCTCTCGTATGGATACAAGGATAAGATGTAGATATTGATGTGGATGTGGATGTGCGTGCGCCTCTTGCCAAATTGTCGATTTTATTATTTGTGTTTATATGATTTTTCAGCTGTTCTGCATTTTAAAGTGGCTACGAAAGGCACAAGGAGTAGAGAACAAAGTCAGAGTAGCAGTTGGGGTTGTGAATGGAAAGGATTGCTGTGGCAGGCTGGCCTGGGTGGCGTGGTCATAGCATGCGCCGCGCGTCCTCAGCCTCATTTCTTATTATAATGTGAAAAATATCCTTTTACAAATTCAAAACGTTGAAATGTGCGATTTCTTTTGTTGCCGCTTTTAACTGCCAGCTTGTATCTGTATCTTTATGTATCTCTCTTGAAGTAGCTGTATGTGTGTGTTCATATGATACCCGCGTGTATTGTTGCCAGGACAGTTGCTCGAGAGCAGCACGTTCATATTGAAGGCACGGCAATGTTGTGTTACTTACAGATACATTTACTCGTAGATAGCAGCACGCGTATCTTTCGCATCTCTCTTGCCCTACACGTGTATATATATTTATCATTTCGTATTGAAATATTTTGCGCATCATTTTCTTGTAATTTTCTACATGCTGCATTAGTTCTGCACTGCCATCAATTGCTGCTTATATTCTACATGTTTTCTTCACAATTTATTTGCCAACTCATTATTATCATTCGTTGCAGCTGCAGTTGTTTGCCCCATGTTTACGGAAGAAATATTTAAGCAAGATGTTTAATACTTTTAATCCTCAAGATAAATGGTGGGAAAGTTAGTTATTTTTTTTAATCATAGTTTTATAATAAAATATTCAATATAGTTTTGTGGAATAAATTACATAAGTTTCTCTTAATATCTTTTGTTCAATCTTGTTTTAAAATAAGTATTAAATAATTTCAATTTGTTATCAATCCAAAAAGTTTAGTGTTGGATTTCAAGGGACTATTTTAATCTTATATTTTTTGAGTTTGTCTAGCACTGCAAGCCAATAAATGTTCAGTGTTGGATTTCAAGGGACTATTTTAATCTTATATTTTCTGTGTTTGTCGAGCGCTTTAATTGCACTGCAAACCAAATAAAATTTTTGTATTTGTGTTAACTTTTCAAATTTAGCAAAAATGCATTTCGATTGCTTATGTTGCGTACAAAAAACGAGCACAAAAAAATATATATGGCCAAAAAACAGCGGCAAACAAAAGAGTAAAAAGGATATAGTATATAGACAGCGAAAGAGAGAGCTAGAGTAGAATTTGAAATGGCAATGGAAATGTGAGTGGACAAAGTGGACAAGTGGACGAGAAGACGGACGGAAGGACGGACGAGTGTGACAGTTGCTTTTATTAGTTTAGTTTTTGAAATTAAACGTATTTGCATGTCATATGCAATTTAGCCATGCCACATTTGCATTTGTATGTGTGTGCGCGCGTGTGTGTTTGTGTGTGTGAACAATTTCATTTTTTATTTTTCTTCCTAGCAGTTTTCAAACTATTTAATATTTGTTGATGCTGTTATTGTTGCTTTTTTTGTTGTTATTTCTTGTTGCATTTGAGAGTGTGCAATTTAATTGCTTTTTTCGGTTTTTGTTTTGTGAACTAGGCAAGTATTTCATAGCGGAATATGTCAAAAATGCTTGTCGTCTAACAATTTGTACATTGCCTTTCAACAACAACAGCAAAACGACCAGAAGATAGTGTAACAGCAGCAGGAGGCAAAAGAAACATAGAAAAATCGAGTGCGAAATGAAATTCATGCAATGCAGCAGAAGATTTGTACACACTGTCTCTCTTTCTGTCTCTCTCTCTTTATCACAGCCTCTCTCTTGCTCTACAGGAAACTCTGGCTGCATCTCTATCTCTATGTGTTGCTACAATATTTTGCTTTTAAGCTACGGCTTCTAGAGTTTTATTGTCTTTGCCGTATGGAGACTCTTTTTTTTTTTTGTACGGTTTCTGCTATTTTTTTTATTTTTGGGTATGTTAGGCAGTCAAGCAGTTAGCAAGCAAACCAGTTTGGAGTGTCAACGGAAGCCGTCGCATTGTTGGTTAGTCGGCTGCCATCGAAATTCCGGATTTAAGAGCAAAGTAACCAAAATGCAATTGTTTTGCAATTGGCATTTTGACCACATTCTGACACCCTGGCAATATGGCCAGCGAGTGTCAACAGCGGCGACTCTAAATTGCCAAAAACTATATGCATATATCGAATACATACAATACGTATACGTATACGTAATATATTTAGCCCAACTGCACACAACACAAAATGCATTAGGCAGAGCAGCAAAAGGGTGGCTGCTGGGTAGGGTGTGAAGGGGGAGGGGGAGGGGATAACGTTGCGACACTCTGTCGATATGCAGAAATGTCCTTAATTGAAAATGAATTTGGTTTTTGGAAAAATGGTTGTTGTTGTTGTTGCTGCTTTTTTCGACTACTAATTCGGAATGTTTTGTGTTTTATCTGCATGTGACGCTCAGCTCAGCTCAGTTCGGGGCTGAGAGGATAGAGAGGTAGGTGGGTTGGATACATTTGCATATTTGCCCAAGCCTGCAGCGCAGACAGCTAGGCAGGCAGGCAGGCAGGCAGGCCATGGGCAACGTGGTGTGCTATGCTGCACCACAGCTGCGCCATTGTTTACTTAGTGTCGCCGAATCTGGACAGGACATGGAATAGGATTGGTCAAGCCAGAGTGTGCACTGTGGCGAGGGGCATCGAGCGGGCAAACTCTTTTTAGCAACAACAATTGGCGCTTAGTATACGCTTCGTATGCGCAATGCCAAATAAAAATACACACACATATCTGAATTCGACAACGAGAATGAGAACGAGAACGAGACCGAGTATTTGTTCCAGTGTCCTGTGTCCAATGTCTATTGCTGCATTTGATGAACGTAGCATTTGTATCTGCAACTGTAACCGTATCTGTATCTGTATCTGTATCAGTGACTGTTGTTGAAACTAGAGCTGTAGTTGGAGTTGGAGCTGGAGCTGGGTATCTGAGCATGCATTTATTGTGAATGCCACAGTTAGATGGACACGGCTGCTGGCCTCAAACTGGGCCTCAATTTGCTGTCATGCATGCAAATTGCACTAATGAGTGTCGCAAATTTTGCATAGACAAATGGATGACCAAACACAGGCAACGGCAATACTATATATAAAAGATGCCTATACCCAAATATGTTTATATATGAACCAAATATACAGGCAAAGAGAGAGAAGACTCAGGACTTGATGACACTTCTTAAATTTCAATGGTCTTAACTGGAAAAACGTCTCAATGAGGTCAAAAGCACAAACTATTATTTCTCTTACATTTCGGGCTAAAAGAATAAAGTTCTTACGCACGGTCGCGTCTTTCATGAAGCAGTGACTGCAATTGTGACTGCTACTGCTACTGCTACTCTAACTGCTACTGCTACTGCGACAGTTAGAGTTTTTGCTTCTGCCTGGAATTTTTGCTCATTAGAGTAAATGCACTTAATTAGAGCATGAAAACCGTTTGGGGCTAGTCCCCAAAAAAAGGAGCAAAAGAAAGATGGCCGAGATGATTACGCCATTGTTAATAACAAACATGAACTGGTAAAGACAGAAAAAGCACAAAACTACTTACTCTAAATTACTACAAATAAATAAGAGGATCAACGAAATGCGATAAATGTGCAAAAAACAAAAAGAAATGTAAAAAAAATAAGTGCCATGTATTGTTAACAATGTTGTGAAACCAACGTCGAGTCAGTAATTTGTGCTATGCATTTGCATTTCTCGCAAAGTCTTTGCGGTCATTAGCTTTAAGTGTGACCAGAACAGATGGAACAGGTCCTTTGATTGCCATCAAGTCATTAAAATTCATTAAAATTGATTGCAGTTGACCGCAATGGAAAGTTTATAGCACGCAACATTCACAGCGGGACATTTAGTTTTGGTTTTGCATTTAAAGCTAAAGAAACATGTGGTTTCAAAAGGCGTTCGTTAAGGATTTATATTTACATTTCAATTATTTTACAAGATCAGCAGTTTAAATTGACAAACTTAAGTTCAGTTTCCATTCATTCGTCACTTAAGTTTCAACTTAAATTCCGAAATATAGTGTAATTTTAATGGGTCGCAACCTCGATTCACCAAAGTGATCAAACAAATGCGAAAGCTGCTGTACTGTGCAGCTGCAACTGGCAATTGACTTTGACTTTAGCTACCAGTTTTCCCTCTTCTGCTTTTCGACTGCAGTTAAAGCCCAAAGGGAACGCCAGCAACAGCAGCAACGTGGGGAAAATTTGTTCGTCCTTTTGCATTTCTTTGTCGTTTAATTAACTAAAAAATTGCTTTTTTTTTAATAGTTGTTGAGGGTAAGGCACTGACTGAATCTGAGTCTGACTCTGAGTCTGAAACTGAATTTCGAGTCTGGTTTTGGGGTCATAAAAATAACGCTTGAATGATTAAAGGCCGTAGGCCACTCTGCCAGCTGGAGGAATATTATATTTGCCATTGCCGTTGCCATTTTCCATTTGCTTTTAGCTTTTTCCCCGTCCAGCGCAATTTTTCCACACGCTTTTCCGCCCATTTGCCCAACGGAAAATTGCAGCGCGCCTTTTGGCTATGCAATATTCATTAAAGTGAAATAAAGCGAGCTCTGAGTTCAGTTCGTATGCTGTTAGTTGTTCTCGTTTTGTGTTGATTGCTTAAATATTCTCTTTTAGTTAGAGCCGAGTGTCATTTTTCTACACACGCACGCACACGGAGGCACAAAGAAAACCCCAATACGCCATGCCAGCCATCTATGAGTTGTTGTAATCCGTCGCATATCTCCATTAAATATTCACAATGTAAATATATAAATACCTGAGTAAGATGCTTAACCAACACACGCTCACACACTACATTCCCTCTCTCCCCTTTCTCTCATTACAAGTGTTTGTTGCCTCTCTCTATCTGAGCAGGTTAACAAAGTTGCTTCATCATTCCATTTGCCAGTGCGGAAATTCCATTGCCTAAGTTGCCTACACTTTATAGGCTTTACTGAGATTGCCACTCCACCAGCTTCCCCACAAACACCGCCTTCATCTGCTTCCAACACGAAGCCTACTCTGTGGTATGTCTGTATCTACTTAGCATTAATACCTGTACTTGGGCTTTGTATTAATTTAATTGAACAACAACGCACCATCTACTAAGCTGTGTGAAACTTTCGTCTCTTTGGAGTCTCTCAATGCTGAATTTTAGTGTAATACTTTAGTTAGCTGTAGTAATATATAATTCATATTTAATTATGACTAACTTGTTATTTAAGATACCATAAATTTCAATATTAAATTTGTCACTGTTAGCATTGATATTTTATTTTATCTAAACAGAAGTTAATTATTATATAATGACAATCATAAACCGGTTCTTAGTTAAAACAGATAAGCTTAAACAATTCTTTGTAAAATATAAATAAATATGCATTTGCAGCAATTTTGAAATATGTTTCTCTCCTTGAAGTTAAATTTCTAAAAGCCTTTCGTTTTAAAAGTATTTTTATGGTTGAGAAAGGCGTCAAAATCCTGGCGATAAAAACACCAACTTTATTTTAAGCAATTAAAATATATATTTTTATTTATATTAATTATCTGACACTTGGCTTATTTATAGCTTAGACTTATTTTGCAGTACTTTAGCGATATATAAATACAACCAAAGCAATTTCCTTTACAACGGGTCCACTTGGCTGCAATATAACGAAGTGCTCGAATACACACACACACACACTCTTAGTCTTACACACATTTACAGGCTCACGGCTGATTGCGCTGTAACTTTTCATTTGAACCATTTTATATGTATGTACAATTTTTTTTTAGTAGTTTTCGCTTTGCTTTTTCTCTCTTTTTCTCTCACTCTTTTACTTAACTGCTTTGGCCTGATGTCGTGTTATTTTGTTTTCATTTTCGGAAAAACGCAAATTTTTCGGTGCATAAATTAAAATGCAAATCCTCTGCATGGAAAATCCCCCTGTAATTAACATACATTAGTACGAGGAAATGCAAAAGTTTATTTCTCTTTTTTTTCTGTTTTTAGTGCGCCCATTTTTCGGCGAGAGTTGAAAAAACTTGCAGCGCCTTCAGTCTGGATGTTTTGTGTACACTCTTCAGATACTTATATGTGCTATATACACGTACATATATTTTCGTTAATTTTCTGGACAATGACAGTTAGGTAATGTGTGCAAGGGCGCACGGGGCGTATGCGCAATGTGCGCTAATATAAAAATATAACGGCACAGTGCAGGACAGAGGACACGGCACACTGGGAATAGGGGCAGAGGTCGAGAGGGGAGTGACCGAGGTAACTGGCCAAAGGACTACTCATGCATATGCACCAAGAGGCAGACTAAATGACTGCTCTGCTTCTTCTCCTACTTAACATTGTTGTAGTTGTTGTTGTTGTTGTTTTGTTTGTATGTAAAATGAGCAAACACTGGACCTGCCAGCATGTCAGCACGGCGGGTCTGCACTTTTCATAGCACACTTTCAAGCGCAGGCACTAAGGCTCTCTCACACACACACACACTTGCATGCTGTGCTTGCATAATGAGTAAATTACACAATGAGCCTTACGAGCAGCTGCTTGCACTCGGTTTTGGCCAGAAATTTGTGGCTCACTTGACTTTTGTTGTGTTTCTCTCTCGGTATTTCTCTCTTTTTTTTGTTTTGTTTTTAATTTGCAGTTTTCGTTTTTTTTTTTTGCTGTGCTTGAAATTTTTCCACATGGAAAATTATTTGATTTATTTCCACTTGGACACACTAGCACTGCAATAAATCTTCGTTCAATATGGCAGAGTCACAGAAGAAGGAGAAGCGCAGAGAGTTGTGGGCTGGGATAGGGCAAAGGGGTTAGAAAGATGGCAGCCTGCACATACGAGTAAAATGCCCAAGGACATTGCGGCGTATCCTGTGCGTATGAGTGTGCGAGTGAGTGTGAGTGTGCGTACGCAGTTGAAAACTAAAATTTTATTTAGTGTTTAGTGCGCCTTTTTGGACAGTTGCAACAACAACAACAACAAAACAACAAGAATAGCAACTGTAAAAGTAATTCTAAAGAATTTGCTGGGCCAGAAAAACGACAAAGACACTGACCGCAGCAATGCTTTCAATTTTCTACACAACTTGTGAAAATGCAATAGCCACAACAACAAGAGCTGGAAATGTGAGAAGGGAGCTGCTTTTGATGAGCACAAGTTATATGTATAAATATATATATTTATATATGTATGATTGTGGGTATGTTTCAGCTCTTAGCTCTGAGTACGGCTGCGGTTCTTGGCGTCGCCAATTGTTGCCCCTTTTGGTAAGTGCTGGCAGGTCTATAAAATGAAACTTTATTACACATATACAGTGCATGTAGTTAGACATTTTACAGCGTAATTGAATTGTTTCTAGCTTTTCTTAAGAAGGGAAACAAGCTCCTCTGCCTACCCCTTAAGTGACCGCCGCCCACTTTTTGGCAACTTATCTTCATTTTCTTGGGTTTGCCTATGCCTCATTTGGTTACTGCTGTTCAGAGTCTCTTACTTAGTTTTTTTTTGTTGCCTGGGTAATTTAATGAAATTTTATTATTATTAACATGGCCATTAAAGTTTATTTGATGGCTTAAAGTGTTGCAGTGAAGACAGAATCGGGAGTTTGTTTGTCGTCATCGTCGTCGTTGTCCTTGGCTAACCACCAAAACTTGGTGCATAACTTGAGGCATTGCGCCTTTACAGGATGAATGGAAAGGAGCTGCCAGGCAGCAGAGAGGCAGAAGAAGAAGAAGCGCCGAGAACATTAAAAGAATAGCTTAAAATCATTTGACCATGCGATCCAAAGGAATTTTACAGCCGTTTGTGGCCCCAAACGCTTCTATTTGCCTACAGCAATGGGGAATGGAAAACGCAGGGGAAACTGGGGAAAAAGGAAGTGTGGAAAATGGCAACTGCGATGTGGGTTTTACGCCTGGCATATTGCAAAAGGCGTTCAAGCATTAAAATAAATACAAATTAAAATATTTTCTTACATGGGTGTGCGAGTGTGTGTGTGGGTGCGTGTGTATTTTCGGTTGGATTAAGCAAATTTCTAGTCAAAATTGTTTTGGGTTTAATTGCTTGGAAATGTTTTTTGGTGCTTGGCAAAGACAACACGAAGGCAGGAATTTCAACGCAGACACACAATTAAAACTTATAAATTGTGTTAGAGAGTCAAGGGTTTGCAGGTGGTTTTAAAGTCTTATCCACAAAATTACAATCAAATTGACCACAACACCTCAATATCGGGAGTACAATGAAAAGCATGGGTATTAAGAAAAATAAGGGAAGTTACCCTGTAGGAAGAGTTCTGAAAGTATTTTCAGTTAAGTGAAGTTAAGTAATTATTTTTATTAGCATTGTCATTTTAAAAATTTTTAATGTCTTACAAGTAGTATCAAGTAATCTCTTTTTATTCTATCTCTTACAAATGCTAAAAATTGTGAACAGTTTCCTACGGTTTACAGGGTACATTCTACTTCATATTTTTAACATAAGCAGCTACCCTCATACATCATTTATGTGATAAATCCTTGGGCACAACAGCTGCTGTTCGATTTTCTACGAAATGTATAAATTACTGTTTTAATTTCATGCTTAAATTAACATTTAATAAGTGGAAAGCAGATGTTTAGCAGGTAAACGATAACAAAGTTGCGAGTTTGGGACTTTTGCTTAAATTCGAGATGAATTTAGTAAAACAAATGATTCAAGTCGGTCCACAGTCGAGTAACAGTTGGATTCGTTATCACATTTGAAGCAATCATAAGACAAAAGTTTAACAACGTCTGACATGATATTTACCAAGGGTGGCGACCGTCTGACAAGATGGAAAAGCTTGGGGAAATGAGAAAAGGGAAATGGGAAACTAACCCACTGGGAGTGGACTACAACCACACAACAAGGAAACCCACAACAACAACAAGAACGCCAACAGAATGTATTACAAAATATTCAAGCCTGCGACTCCAGTACCTGAAGTTACCCCAAGGTTTGTCCTGTTCCTTGCAGTTGGAGGACTCGACTCGGCTCGGCTCGAGTTGAGTTTCATTTTGGTTCTTGTTGCGCTCGACTGAAGCACAAATACCGGAAATTGTTGTCAAGATAATTATTGTTATTTGTTTTTCAACAAAGTAAGAAGAGTGGGTAGGAGTACCAGCAGCAAGGACTACTTTTGGGTGTTGTCCTTTGTGCCAGGAATGCTCATCAATCCGCTAAAGACGTCAAAACTCAGCATCATTTAATGCTTGAGCACTTGGCAGAGTATTAGAAAGTGACACTCTTCGTACGAGAAACGTGTAATTTGTGGTTGCTTTGTGGACACAATTACACTGCTAATAAATGGATGGAAAGAGTCAAGTTGAAAGCTCCTTCAAACAAAAAGTGTCTTTTAATAAATAATATACCATTGTACAAACAACCGTTAAGGATTGGATTTTTCTAACGATGAAAAAGTTTAAAAAAAATTCTGATTTTATATTTAGAGCTCTTGATTTTTGTTGAGTGTATGGTAGCACTTTCTTGCTTTGCTGCGGTTTGGCAGCCAAGTTGAGAAGAGAGTTCATGAAACTCGTTGTCGAACAAACTGATTAAAATTTGAGCACTTGATTGATTCTGATATTGCATGGAGAGCTGCTGTACAACGCAGTAGCAGCAACAGCAGCATTTTGCTGTCAAGTCAAGTGCACTTGCCTGGAAATTTCATAACTAAGGCAAAAATATTTACCTTTTGAGAACTTGAGAGCACGATGCACTTTCACTGACAGCACTTTGTCTGGGGCTTTCCTTCGCAATATCATCATCATCAAAGGGCACATCATCATTATCAGGAACATTATCATCAGCATAAGGCAGGAAGTTTCAAGTGCAGGCAGCGAGTTGCTCTTGACTCCTGCTACCAAAGTTGCAACAAGTATTTTGCGGCTGAAGTTCCGTTTCGTTTCACAACTTGTTATTGTTTTCGTCAATTACAAAAGGCCATATCATGTGGGCGTAACATCCTTTGGCTCTTCCCTTTGCTACGCTTACCTTTTGACTTGACGTGTGTGCACTTGACATTTGAACTGCAGCTGTCAAAGTAACTTCAACGCTGCGTGTTGTAAAATGAACGCACGTTGGCAATACTTACCAATACCAACAGCAAGTTTTTAAGGCTTTTAATTAACCCTTTGTCTATGTTTAAACAACTTTACGTATGGACTGCATACACACACTCACACCCTTTGGGTTGTGCCATATATAACGAAGTGTGGCCCTGACACGAACATCAAGATTGCCATTTGGACGCTTGCCCGTTTCGGGTTTGCCGTACAAAAGGATAGCAACTGAAATAAAACTTTCGTAATTAGCAAAAGGAGTTAACTGATTTTACAGAAGGCCAGAACAACATTAACTACACTGCACAACGAAAAATACTTTTGCCTGTGGCTAACAGCAACAACAACAGTAACAATGACACGTAGCGTAATGAGGCGGCAAAAGTATAAAAGGGGGCAAGTTACAAATGTAGAACGAGCCAAACAAAAAAAAATACAATTTCGACTAGAATAATCGTCTTTCCGCTATAGAATACCCGTCAAAATGAATTGGGGACTGCTAAAAGAAAAACTCATTGCATACTTTTAAGCACTTGCTTGTGGGATATATTTTTGAACTGTCTATAACTCTCCTTACAAATTTTCAAATCAATCTAATCTTGATTACAATTAATATTCCCAGCTATCAAGAGTATCAAAAATAGCAGCTAACTGTTGTTATCACTGGAAGTTTCATATATTCTGATTTCAATGCGGATTGTAATTTAAAAACAAAGTGCTTCTTGAAGTCTTTGTGCCTAGTTTAAATACTTTATTCCAATTGTTGTCACCGGGCATACCCTTGCTAAACTAGCAACGGGTATAAACAAAAGTTACAAATAAATGCAGGAAGCATTTAGCGCATTGCGGAGGATCGTTACAGTTCCGTCGTCTAGATGAAAATATAACGGAATTAAATTAATTACAATCATTATCGCTTCACATACACACCTGCCGCTTGCTAGCTAGAGAAAAAGGCAAAAACCAAATGCCAGTTGCAAGTTGTCTGCAACAGTTGCTGGCACTGCTAAGCAGATAATTTTTGCTTCATTAGCGCACCGCACACACACACAGACAGCAAGCACACACACACACACACACACACACACTACTGCGGACACAATGCAGCTGCTGACTGCCAAAAAGCGATAAAGTTAATTTGCTGATTGTTTTCGTTGCTCCTTCATTTATTACATCTGATCTCTGCAGCTTACCAAGGCAGACGAATAAATTCTTTTGTTAAAAGCTGCATTTTATTGACTAAGGTAATAAGTAACTGCAATTATGCTTTTATTAAGCCAGTAGTTGTGTTACAATAAATCAATAAAATATATTATTTTCTATTCTATTTAAGGCATCATTCTTTTATCATCAAATTTTAATTAAAACTTGAATATATTTATTGAAGACATTTATTTTTTATGAAAGCTTTTAGGAGCTCAACTGGTTATATATAAATGTACTTTAAATAAATAAATCTTTATCAATGGTTGAAGATTTAATCAGGTGAGTTGATTACATAATTAGTTAGTTAATTAATGGTTTGTTAAGGCTGTACAGCTGTATGCCTACACGATCCAAAAGTTTGCCCAAAGCAGGAACAGGGATTAGTATAAAAGGTCTTTAACATTTTAAATTAAAAACTGTCAACTTGCTTACTTTTATTTATTGTTTGTTGAATAGTTTTGCAACATGTTGTTAATAAAATTGTCATGTCCACCATTACTTTATTTAATTATTACTCATTTTAAAATATATTCACAAAGTTTTTAATTAGTTTAAAAAGTTCACGTACTTTATTTTTAGCAAATCAATGCTGTCAAGTCAATTGTTTGTTTTGTATGTCCCCCAAAACTTTCCCAATAATAATTTTATATTTTCAGCAAAGAAGATTTTAGATAAGAAATTTTTGAAATTTATATGTCCCCGAGCTAGTGCTGTGCATTGTTTAATTAAAGCTGCAGTTGTCATTGAAAAATGCTCAACTGTCGACTGTGGTCGACATTGCGACATTCCAAATATCTATGGCCTTTTTGGTAAATTGGAGAATAAAATGGCAAAGTCCATTGCATAAAGCCGAAAGTTAAATAAACATTTGCCTTTGGGCAATGACAGCTTTTCTGTAGAGTTGTAAATAAATATTTATGACCAGCAGGAGTTCTTGGAATTGAAGCAATGGCATTGCATGTAAAAGACAATTGTAATTTACTGATAATAAATATTAGATGGCAAGGTAATGGCTAAATCAGGAGCTTAACAACAACACTACCAATGATTTTAGTTCCAAACATTTGTTGGCCGTAATCGTACGTAGCACTAATTACGAGCAACATTATGCATAAAATATATGCGCCACATAAATCAAGTGTGAGGCGAAAAATCTAACAGAGAATAAAGATTTCCATTGGTTGTAGTTATTGTAGTAATTGTTGTTGCTGCTGCTGCTAATGTTGTTGTTGTTGTTGGCTTCAGTGTGTTTGCTATTAATTAAGTTGAAAACAGAAAACACGCAAAAGCACTCTTAGCCCAGGAATCAGAAGCACGAGAGTGCAGCCTATTTTTAGGAGCTCACAACTATTGCCTGCATGGCAGACCCAAAGAATGCGATGGCGAAATGCAATTAAAATGGCGCAGCCCATACGAAATATGTTAAAAGCACTGAACACTCACTGCCACGCCTCCACGCCAGCGCCCACATTCCCAATCCTTGACGTGCCACCAAAAACAGGTGCCCAACATTTACAGCTTGTTTTCGACGGGCGATATGTGTTAAATGTCGGCCACGCCCAAAAAAAAACTATGTAAAAACCGTCGGTGGAGTTTGAATTGAAACCGTTCGACTTAAAAATACCTAAACTAATCCATTTAGTGCTGTGTCTTCAAATTGTCTCTTAACTCAACTTGATCTCAATCTGAATGCTAAATTTGGACGTCTTTTGATAAGACGCCTATTATGTTTGGGTCTAGAAGCTGAGCAAATACTTATTTATGAAGTCTTTCATGTTTGTACTCAGAATCATAGCATACCCTCTGCAATGGGTAAAATAGAAACTACGAAACGTCATTACACTTTTCTCCTGTTTTAGTTTTTAGTTTATATATATAGTTTGTTGTTGTTGTTGTTGTTTTTTTTATATATTTTTTATGACATTTGGTTAATTTGCAAAACGCATGCAAAGCGTGCAGCGTACGCGACGTATGCGCAATGTGACCGCAAACAGCCAAGAGAGCACCAAATGTGAAATATATGTATGCACAATGTACATTGTTCACTTCTTGTTTCCACCAACTTTTTTCTTACATATATTTTTTAAACATTTTTGCACGCACTTGCCAAGTACGTGAGTATGTGTGTGTGTGTGTTTGAGTGTGTAAATACAGAAATTTTAATTACTGTGTAATTAGCGACACGAAATGGGCGAGTACCTGAAATGTGGGTGGCTAGAAAGAGAAAAAGAGGAGGTAGCATCACATTAACCGAAAGGCGTGCAGTGCAAATTACGCGACAATGAATTCAAATCAAACAATGTCTGCCGAAATGGCGACATGGCGACATTATGTGGGCGCAGACACAGTCCAAGTTGGGAAAACACGTGGGGCAAAGACAAAAGTCAGAGAAAGCGATGCAAAAGGGAAAATGTTGAGAAGAAAGAACTTATTCGAAGTCGGAATACTCTTTCATAAGGTGTGGAATGTCCTAAAGACAAGTAATAAGAAGGAAACTACTTTATTGAGCTACATATAGATTAATGTAAATTGATTTGTGATTTATTCTTAACTGAAGAAACTGGTATTGAAAACGACATCGTAGCTTTAATATAGCATTACGCAGCAACAGATATTAGAGTACATGTAAAAGTAAGTCAATAAAGAATATGCCAATAAGGGAAAGGTGACATCAACAAGCAAGTCGCGCAGGACATAAAGACAGCACGGCGAAACGTTGCTGCTCAACCGACAAACAAAGCCTGCACTGAAGCGTAATCATAGAAAGAAAGAGAGTGAGCAAGAAAGAGGGGAGGAGACAAAGAGAGAGAGAGATAGGGGGGAGAGAGAGAGAGAGAGACGGAGGTAACGGCTGCCGCTATTGCTGTCGCTGCCCTTGTTCCAATCTTTTGAATCTGGAGTACTTTGGCATGTCATTCGCATTTTAAAGCAGCTAAGCTTCAGCTTCAGTGATAAGCACTGAAATTAGATTGAAGTAAGGTGCAGCAGCAGAATAAAGGGGGACGGGCCATGAAGCAGCGAGAAAATCACGAACTCAGTGTGCCCTGCAAGGAGACTAACAAGCATTTTGGCTTATTGTTGTCTCAAGCGTCAACGCAGCGGGGTGAGTGGGGAGTGACGAGCAACTGTGTGACCAATTTGGCGTAGGGCAAAAGCCAGCTAAAGGGGGTCATGAGTGTGCGTGTGTGTGTGTTAGGGGTGCAACAACCCTCGGTCTAAAGTTGCGATGTTGCTTCACTTATTTCAATTATTTCGCTTTGTTGCTGTGCTTTAAATATATATCAATCACAGAAGTTTGTTAGCTTTTCAAAAAAACAAAAAAGCCCCAAACCACACTGATTTTCACCCCTCACTAACACACACACACACACGCACACAGACACACAGCCGGTAAATGTGCGCGCCTCATTCATTTCCGGTTACCTTCGAGTTGTGTTTTACTTTTGCTGTGGTTTTGTTATCTCTTTCTTTTTTTCAAGCCAAAAATTGCAGTTTGTGCTTTCAATTTGCATTCATGGCTAAGCACTTGATCCTTGCTTGTGGACTTTTGGCATTGCTGTTGTTGCTGTTGTTTTTGGTGATTGTCTTTTATGTGCTAAATCTGCGTAAATCAGCCTTGAACATCCTTTCCAGTTGTGGGTTGCACAAAAATTCCTGAGCTTAAAGTGTGCGAGTGTGTGTGTGTGTGGCAGCTAAGTTGTCAGCAGTGAATTCCCGCCACACGAATGAATGCCACTGAAAATATTCATTTGCCATTCATTAATAAATTCATGTTATTTCCGACAACTTGCAGCTTTCCATTCTACTGCCACGCCCTCTTTTCCGCCTTCGTCGTGCTGCTGCCGCTGTGCGGCGTCTGGTTTATTAGCCATATGAAATATGATGCCCTTGTCTGCTTCGAGACACCCCTA
Source organism: Drosophila nigrodunni (assembly GCA_020829145.1). NCBI lineage: Eukaryota > Metazoa > Arthropoda > Insecta > Diptera > Drosophilidae > Drosophila > Drosophila nigrodunni. The sequence goes on from JACVCZ010000001.1 coordinate 16,071,304, forward strand.
AACAGACGACTTACAATGCCTTGTGTTTGCTTTTCTGCCAAGCGGCATATTTTTTGAGTTCATATTTATATTGCATACCTCAAGGCGTCGTGCGGGAAGGGGGACGAAACCAGGGAAAGGTAAACTGTAATGAAGTTACAGGTGTGTGTGTGGGAGAATGACTATAAAGATTATATTCCTGTTGCATGGAAATTACTTTGTGTGAGTTAATGTGGGCAGGTGTAGTAAGCGATTGATGGGTGGGCATATGGGCTGAAAGATACCCTACGGTTACTGCAATGAAGGCGTATCTCCTTCTCTCGTTTATTATCTCTGCTGTGCTCTGATACCAGGTAATTCCTTTGTTCTGCGCGCCTTGATGTAGCGCATAATTGAACCCATATAGCCTAGAGAATTATGAGTTTTAGTCGTTTGACAGCAACAAAAACAAAGCGAAGAAAAAAATGAAAATGAGAAAAAAATAATAATAACATGCTCTCAATTTAAGACTGAGTCAGAGACCGAGCCGAAGCCGGAGCCAGAGTCTGGGGCGTACTCCAGTTTGAACTTAAGCACTTCCTGTTTGATCGGAAGCGCCTCTGGGGAAATTGAAAAAGGCACTTCAGTGCCGACAGACAGGAGCAGACACAAAGAGGCGAGGCCAAGGCATTAGGCACAATATGAGTAGCTACTTTTGGCCAAGTTACTCAGTCAAACAGGTGGACGGACACGGCAGCCAACGAGCTATGCAGTTCGCTTCTCTTGGTTGTTTATCAAATGAAAAGGCAGTGGACTGTTTTGTTTGGGCCAGAAATGGCAACAGGATGGGTAACAAAATTGCCTTGGTATTAAATGGATTGAGTGTGAGTGAGCGTGTGTGTGTGTGTGTGTGTACTTTATTTTGTTTACAGACATTTGCGTCTTAAAGAAAACATTGCTGCCTTGAAGATGTTGTGGCTGCCTCTTGTCTTACGTCGGGAAGTATTAAGTTTTGCCAAAGCAGGAAGCGCAGGTGATTTGCCAAATAAGCTGCCTGCCCTACCCACATCACCCCGTCTTCTATACGGAATATAGACTGCGGCATTGTTTGGCAAATTATGGCCTAAATGGGCAAGGACCTCATGTGGATAGACAAACGCCTGATAATAATATCAGCCGCAAATGTTGCCACATAAAAAGTAAATCTATGCCATTATGTCTTTATCAACTAGCCAAGTTGGAAGTTGGGAGGAGCAAGGCAGAGGAGTAAAAGAGAGGGAGAGAGTAGAAGAGGGACAGATTGAGACGTGTGTCAACTATTTGGTACACATGTTGCAAGTTATTAAAAAGATTTGTCCCTTTTTCGCATCAGACGCGTTGAGTCAGCAATTTGGCAGCGACTTAATGGCCACAAAGCAGTGACAACTGTTTGTTGTTGTTATTGTTACTGCTGTTGTTGTTGTCGAACAACGTTTGGCAATCGCCGCATTATGTTTGACACTTGACGGAGCTTAGGCGTAATTGCTGTGACAGCAAAGCGTGAAAATGCTTATGGAGAGGCCAGAAAACCCACAAATGGACTTAATGGTCAGTAAGTATGAAATTAATGGCTTACTTTGCACACGGCTTTGCGAATTGTAATTAGAGCTCAACGCTTAAAAAGGATCTCATGTGATTGTCTAATGAACACTCAGAAAAATAATTACGCAGGCAATTAAAATTGTTTGAATTAAATCATATTTTATACAAATACATAATTCTTTTCATTAACTTTTTTTAATGTTCGTAGGCTTAAAACCTTTTGTATTTTGCTTACCCACTTGCAACTTGCATTCATAAGATTTCATTCATGACAGCCTAAGGATGCTCACTTGGTTTTGCCAATGGAAGGCCATAAGCAGCCAGTTAAAGTCTCACTCCCAACCTTTCTACCACTCTCCCGCTCCCTTACTCTCTTTTCCCTCCAAAGAATAACAATTTGCAATTTTCTTTTACATTTGCTTGGCATAACACAAATTTATGAATCCGCTTATTTTCCTTTGAAGGAATTTTCATTTGTTTCATGCACAGAGATGCGATGGGCATCGTGTAATTATTACCTGTGTTGTGTTTTGCAGTTGCATTAAGTATTTCATTTATGCAAATGCGACTTAAAGTTGGCTCTTTGTTTTCCTTATGGCCATGTGACGCATTCGACTGCCTTGAGGAGCGCTACTTAATTGGCTGGTGCCTCCAGGGGCAAAGCGGAGGAAGGTGCACGAGGGAGGAGTTTTGGTAACTGCCAGCAATTGGCATGCAAATGTACGACATCGATTAAAATTTTATTACACGCCATGTCGGCTACAACACAGCGTGCCACGCCATGTTGCACGGCAAGGCAATAAATCAGGTCGAGTTTACAGGTAAACCCAACGAAAATTGTCAGTCGCTCGAAAGAGAAGGCAGACTAGACAGCAATAGCAGCAGTAGAAGCAGCAGAGGCAACTCTAAGCACATCAAATGTGGGATTTTAAATGCCAAACTCTCGACAAACAGCAACAACAATGAGAATTGGGTGTCCTCTTCAGTCGTTGCAACATTGCCATCGTCATCGTCATCGTCGTCGTCGTCGTCGTCGTCCTAGTCGTCGTCGAATCTCGAATCTCGAACATCGAAGCTGCCTGCCAGACACTTGACGGTGACACTCTTAAGGTAATTGAATTGAGTGAAATGTTGTCGCTGTTGCCGTTGTTTCGATGAGACTCGGGAATTTAGAAGACCAGGATCAGGACGAAGAGGTGACGAGAGCAGAAAAAGGAAAACGCATCCTTGTCGTCGCAAGGACAAATATTTAATAGCCATCGTAAAGGTTGCCAGGATGCAGTGTCCTCTTCGCTATCTTCGCTTCCCCTTTGCATCTATTTCTTTCTGTTTTCCTCGCTGTCTTTGTGTGGAGCAGTTTGATAGGGGAAAAGGTTGGTGGGCGGGGCTGGAGTATGGAGGGGCAACATCATTATGGCCAACATATTTTTACAATATTCAATTTAATTTCGTCTGTGTGCACCGTGGCTGCGCAGCAGGTGGCAACGCGTCGCACTCTTCACAATCTTGTTCCTCTCCCACTTTCTTCTCTGTCTCCCTCTCTTTTCTCGCTTTTCTTGAACATATCAAAAGGATATGAAATTGAATGCAGCTTAGAGTGAATAAGCTGCAGCATACCAGCCAAAGCAAAAAACTTGATGAAATCAAAATTGAGATTTACAAGATATTCCTTTATATACCCCATAAGATTGAATAAACAGGGCGTGCGGTAGTTCTTCTCCAACTAACCCATGCTAAGGATCAAGGCGTAATTGACGCAACTGGACTAATTTCGAGGGTATTTTTAGGTACCATACTTGTACCCAAAGTGTCTTTTAAATTCAGCACCTTAAAATATAAAATTCCTTTGCGTTCTCAGCAGGACACACCTGATGAAAAGGATGCAAAAGACTTTGGCTGAGCAATTCAAAGGACAAAAACAGAAAATTAAATAATAAACAAGCGAATAACAAGTGTACAGTACTGGTTTTTTAAGACACTGAGACTGACTGACTGACTGAGACTAAGACACTGGGAATGTTTTCACCTCTTAAGTTTGAATAGTTTAGTTTTGTTAGCTTGAAAACTGAGGAATTATATAATCTCTGCTATCCTTTCCTCCACATATAACTTTCTGTCAGTGTATTAAAAGTCAGCGTATTGCTTTGTTTAGGGGAGTAAGAGAGTCTGATAAGTGTGGTGGTACTAAGCATGGTATTGGTAGCTTTCATGCCAGGTTGAATATTGGCCATGTACACCAATTATACGGCTTGTTATATTTTATGTACATGTATAAGCACACACACACAGACACACACACACACACACACACACACTGAAATGCAGACAACAAGAAAAGCATGTCGCAAATTTTGTACCCAAAGGCAAAAGATTTTCAATTTCTGCTAATATCAAACGAGTATACAAGTTCGTTGCCTAAGGCGAGGCAAAAAACCAAAAGCTGCCAATGCCATTGTTAGACATGGAACTGGCTGCTAAGAATTTACTCTCCACTGACTCCTACTCTCCATGGTCTTCTCTCAATAACACATTCTCATTCTCCAGCTCACTTTTATGTATCTCCAAAATGACAAAACAATTTATGCCGCATGCATGGCAATAATCGAATTTAATTAGAAAATTGCTGCGGCCAGAAACCAGAACAAGCCAGAGAATATGCACGTAACCAGCATGGAAACTCCATGTATTGGCATTGGTATTGAAAGTTGGTTAGAGGCAAATGTTGGCCACAATTCCAATTTGCGCCACAGAATGAAAAATAACTTCAATTTGTTTTGACATCATTTGACAAGAAAAATATATATACCATACTCTATGAGTATGCATTTGAATAAAATAAAATCAAATAAATAAAACAAAAAAAAAAAAATAACATGAAATTGAACGATACGAGAAGGAAAATCAAATTAGAAAATCGCATCAAAAGCATACGCCGAAAATATAATTTTAATAGATTTAGTGGCCCGAGAAAAATGTTGGAAAAATGGCATACAAGTTTCCGGTTGTTGTCGTTTCAAAAACCTCCCCGAGTTGTGGTCAAAACTATTGAGCAACTATTTCGGTTGTCACGTGCGTTCTGCAAGATACCAAAGATTTTCCATTCCATATGAAAATTTACCACCCTTCTCCGCTCTGACCAGCATTTCTTCCACTTCCCCCACCTGCTGCTGTTCCACATTCAAACAATTTAGCTACGTGCTCATGCTTGGGTATCTGGCTGTTTTATACGTGATCTGAGCATATATGTGGACTGACTGGCCGTCTGTCTGTTCGTCTGTTTGTGGTGTGGTCAGCGTTTCGCTCGAACACACGTAAATAAAAGACCACAAATTGAAAGGAAATAATGCTCAGCGATTAGCGAAAAGTAATCATAAGTAGAGTTGTGCGAATTACGTTTTTGAATTAACAATTTTACAATTGTAGCAGTAGAAGCAGGGTTCCCTTGCAACTGAAGGTTTGACTTAAGTCTCTTTTGAATTAAAGTAGTTTGGAAATTATTTTGATAAAATATATACTTTAGAGTTCATGGAAAGCTCCCGACTCTAGGTGCAGAAACTCAAATGATTTGTTGTACTTAAAATTACAATATTTTACTTTCCATCTAGCCAATGCCAACTAAATAAATGTTTTCTAGTTTAAAATCTTACATAAACCAAACAAAAAAGAAATTTCTTTTAATCTACTCTTTAAATGGAACCATACATTCACTTAATTGGCCTGTTAACTATGAGCTAAAGTTCAAGTTGAAGTTACAGTTGTAAAATATGACTTAAAAATGATTGTGCAGTTACAATAATTCGAGTTTTCCTGAACATAATGTTCGAAAATGAATGTGTACAAATACGAGCGTTTGTATGAGTGCTATGGTCACAGGAAATCCTATTGCAGTTGAGTTCTAAATCAAGCTTAAATCACGCCAAGTTACAAACATGCTTCTCACACCTTTTAAATAACTAATGGCTCAGGCTTATCGTAAAGGAAGCAGCAAAATGCCACAAATATGTGTGACCTTTGGTATGAAAAAAATTGGGGGTGGAGGGGGCAGAAAGTTGGTTTCTTTGAGTGTGTTTTTGTGTGTGCGGGTGTTTTGTGTTGTCCGCTAATATTGCTAAGCTCTCACGGTAGCGGAAATTGCTTCGTGCCTTTCACTCCAAATGCTGCAATAAACATCGAAAGCCGTCCGAATGCCAAACTGGACACAGAACCAACATCAGTTTCTACTTCTGCTCCTGGTCCTGCTCCACGTTCATGTCGATATCTATGTCCACAGCGCACTGCGGATCGTTGTCCATGGAGCGTCCATGCTGTGACTTCACCGATTTGCTTTTGTTGCTGTTGTTCTTGTTGTTCTTGTTGCTTTTGTTGATGGTCTGCGCTGTGCGAGCTTACAATGGGAGCACACGGCGGAAGCGCACAATAAATTGCTTATTTATGGCTCAGCTTTTGGCCATAAGAAACATGCTGTTTTTATTGTTTTTAATCAACTCGAAAAGATTTGGCAGAGCTTATAAAATAGACGCAGCACAGAGAACAGAGCACAGCCGAGCGATGGATGAACATCCGGTTGCTTCATGATGTAGTTCCACTACTTCTTCTGCTGCTGCCGTTTCATCTCCCCAGCGAATTCTATTTGGACAGGAAATAATTTTTTACATTGCCAAAAGCCCAGCAAATATATTGGCAGGCCACTATAGTTCTCGTCGAAGCTAATAATATATTTTGGCTAAGTAGTTCGTATCTGAAATTTAAATCTGCTAAGAATAAACAGACAGGTAAGAAATAGTTTGTTTGTGCTGCCAAATAATATGGCAAACCGCAAATGATATGTTTTCATAATTCATTCTAATTATTATACTGCATATTTTATGCATCTAAACCAAAGTATTGTCCTTGCACTGAAATTTTGCTGTAAACAAAAGGCACTTGGCACAAAGAACAAAGAGAGAAAAGGACCAAGAAGGCGTGGCCATTTGATGCAGCTAATCGGCTTTTTGCTAGTGCCATTGGCCATGTTTGTGTTTTGTCTGTGCGTTTGGTCGTAAGTAGTTTTCACAATAAGCCAAAAGAAGGAGAACCCAAAATGTGATTAATTAAAGCGCCGCTGGGTGCCGACTGCTTTGTCTGGCCAAATGCAAATGATAACAAAAACTAAAGTCAACTGAGGAGTGGGAAAAGAGAGAGAGAGAGAGAGAGAGTGAGAGAGAGAGAGAGACAGAGAGGGAGAGAGAGAGAGACGGAGTGGAAGTTGCTGATGCTGTTGTGTTTATTTCGGTTGCAAACAATTTACAAAATAATTTAACGCTTAATAAAAGCGCAAATCTAATAAACCTTTGAGCTTTTTGCGGTTGCCGAGCAACTTGCCGAGCCAACTGCCAACAAAAACAACAACTACGCTCGCCCAAAAGTATGCAGTGCATGTAATTGCAATTTGTTGTGCCAGAGTGTGTGTGTGTGTGTGTTTCTGTGTGTAAGTGTGTTTCCGGTTGGCCTGTTCTGCCTTGTTGCTGAACATGTATTTTGGTTAATTTAACTTTGCTAAATTATGCACAATGCTTGTTTTCGAGAAAGTCAAGGAGGCGTGGAAAGGTAGACCTCTATACGCCGTACTCTGTTGTTGCTGTTGTTGTTAGTGTTTTCAAATTCAATTTTTGATCAGTAAACAACAATGCAATAGCTGTGACTAATTTAGTGCTAATTTTGTGCGCATTATGGGCAATTAGATTATTAATGAAACATTTGTTGTTCAATTATCAATAAAGCGAAACAACAATTTTAATTAAAATGCTTAAAATTGTTGATGGTCCTTTTTTTCTAGACCGGAAATTACATTTTTCGGTACATTGATTAGCTCATTAGATCTTGATTAAAAATGCAACAATTAAAAATGTTGTACAAAAAACTAAAAGTTTTAATTACCAACAACGAAATCATTTTAATTGCCCACGCCTGAAAAAAAGGCCATAAAATGTAGTTAACTCACATAAATTCGATGCCTTCGATGTGTTCATTAGCTGGCTGTCAATTTGCAGTTAAGAAAGAAAACACTGTAAAGGCGAGCTTCAAGTTTAATGACAGTAATTGGAAATTCATTAATGGACAACGCAAAAATGTAGAACAAAGCCGCGAACAGCGCACAGTAAACAGCAAACATTGAACGGTAGAAGCTGCTTGAAGGTCCTTTCATGTAGTTGATCTTGTTACAGGTGCATCGGCTGAATGCAGACAGCCACTGACAAAAATTTACCTGAATTTATCAGATAAACGACAGCAGCAACTGCAATTGCAACAGCAGCAACATCATTCGAGGCAGCTGCAATTCACGGCGGAAGTACAAAAATGCAGCTGCTAAAGTATTTTTGGTGGAATTGTTTGTGGTATGTGGGAAAAAAGCGAAGCTTAAATACTCTTATTATAAGCTTTAGTCGGCTATTGAGAAGGGGACTTATTCAAAAGCCTCTTATTGTGATTGAAGTGAAATTAAAACAATATTAGTTGAGCATTGAAGTGTGTGAAGCGTGATCCATTAGTTTATTAAATAATTGTTCTTTCCTTTCTCAGTTTTCTTAAATTCAGCTATGAATTCATATATAAATTTATGCAGCTAATGTATCCATTGGCATGTGAGTGTATTGAAATCAAAATACGAAATCATGGATGCCCACATTGTGTCCACTTTTTGGGGCACGGACAGTGGCAACAATGCGCATATCCTGCGCTTCGTTGGGATTGCAGCTGCACGTTTTTGTCTAATGGCTTCCGGCATACTCCACACTCACGCAGATACACACAGTAGACATACACACACACGCACACACACATACACGCACTTCACGCACGACTGCTTAGCGCCGCGAATCTTTGTTTTCTGCAACAACTGAGCGCATATCCGTTTTTGGTGTTTTCTTTTTTCCACGCTACCTTTGTTGCTGTTTTTGTTGTTGTTATATCTGCACTTGTTGTGTGTGCGAGTGTGTGTGCTGTTGACGGCCTTTCAGATTTTTCAAACTTTTGCACATTGGCATCCGAGTTTTGCTTTCTCCGAGCTATTGTACAAAGCAGCAACAGCAGCAGCTCATAATGGACATGTGAAGCTGCACACGGATCAGAGAGTTGAAAGTCAAAAACTGCAGTTGAAAAGGGGAAAAGAGAGTTCCAGACAGAGAAAGATAGCGAAAGAGAGCAGGAGAGACGTGAGAGACGTGAGGTTTACCACTCTGACAATAAGAGCATTTCAAGCGTTTTTGTGTGCCGTCTGTTTATGGTTTTTGGCCTTTGTTTTGCCAACTGGAAGTGCAGCACTGTCCATCACTGTTACAATTAAGCACACTTGACCAGCGACCATACACAGCATTTCTTTTCGTTTTGCTCTCGGGTTAACCTATTGTTTTATTGTTGTAATCATAAAAGTTTATTCTTTTAAAATTTGACAAATGTCAAAAGGGCGACGCATTGAACTCACTCAAGTGTTTCCAGCAAATGGTTTTATAGACCGAAACAATCGTTGAAGAACTAAATAAATTACATTTCTCTTGAACTATAGGTGTAAAAAGTTATTTTATTTTTATTTACTTGTGGCCTGTTTGCTGATTTATTTATAAGTTAAGTCTTTCGGACAACCAGACACATAACCGACTCACTCAAGTGTCTAAAACGTCAATTTATAAAGTCAAACGATCGTTTGGGAAGACTTAATTCCTATTTGTACGTTAGTTATAGCATTTTGCATTCCCTTTAAATTTATGCATTAAAAAATGCTCAACGAGCTGTCGCATTTAATCAATTTTATTACCATGCAGCAATCATAAAAGCAGACCGATTCCACTTTTTCCCTACCATTTCCCATTCACTTTTCTGTTTTTTGCTCTCTATGATATGATTTTTTTTTTTCTACTTGGCTCTTTTTTGCTTTTATTACATTTGCCGCTTTTGTTGTTAAAAAATGTAAATTTATACATAGCTTTCCATGGCGGCCAATGGAGCAAAAAAGTAGAAAATACTGAGAGTTGAAAGACTGACGTTTTTATTTTGATTTATGCGCCAGTTGATGACGCTTCAATGGAGCAACTGAACTGGGCGGAGTCCATAATCAATTAGCAAATTCGTAGAGGGGAATCCAAAGGGAGTTCTCGGTGACGACAAACACTTTAATGTTTTGGCCTTTGACCCAGCCATAAACATGAAACACTCGCAGACACATTAACTATAAATTCATGTTAATTTACCGCCAAACAGAGGCTGGGAGAGACAGACAGACAAAACCATAAAGAGTCCACCTCACGGACTGGTTAGCTGGCACGTGCAGTTGCATAAGTTTATCAAGAAAGCAAAAAAAAAAAGAAAGCGGAAAAGCCAAATGTGAGGGGCGCCGAGGGCGAGGGGGCAGGAAAGAAGACGAGTGCTTAACGGGCAAGATAAACGGCGCACGGGGCACAAATAATGTCTGTAGATGAAATTAAGCCGCAAAAGTAAATCACAGCACGCGATGCGCACGAAATGTAAATAAGCCAAAAGTAACAACACGAGATGGAGCTGAACATGGCGGAGGAGACCAAGATGGAACTGAAGACGAACACAGAAGTTTGAGGATGATCTCAGAATGTTTTTCGGGTGATGATGAGCAGCGCTCAATAATTTAGAGCAACTGCAGCCACAGCTATCAACTAGAGTGGAAGTAAACCACAGGAAAAAAAAAAAAATATGGAAGCCAAGGGGAGTTTGCTCACCTTGGGTGGCTATTTAGAGTTGCCGCCTCTCAAATATTTATGAGCAGGGTAGACACAACAGTTGGGCTGGTTTGATGGCAGGGCGGCAGAGGGATCCCAGAAACTTTAGTGATTATTACTAACGTGGTTACGTGACTGTTTTGGAAAGTGTCGAAAATGCGGCACGCGAACAGTTCCTTCAGCCTCTCACTCTCCAATTCTTTGTAGCACAAGCCCTCTGCCTCTCTTTCCATGCCAGCCAGAGAGTCGTTTCACATTATTAACAAGTTTGTGCACTGGCTTTGATTTTGCCTGGAGTCATAAAAATAAATCCACTGACCTAAACTAAATTCCTTTGGCTGTAACTTAAATATTTATGAAGAATCGCCAAGAAAATTTAACGTGTTGAATTACTGGAAAAGTGTCATCAACGCTATCAGCGCGACATTTAACACTAATTCATAATAAGATGTCGTTGACAGTTAACCCATGCACGTGGCCAGAAAGGTAAGGCCAAGCAGCGAAATTGGCCGGGAAAGGAGAAGTGGGAGGAGTAAGAGGCAGAAATGTTGGCGGTCGTTCTAGTTGACAATGAAATCTTCATCCTGCTACCGCGGCTTGTTGTCCTCCTTGTTCCTGTGATGAAGGCTTCAACCAGAACGTTCAAAACTTTTCATTTCGCTCTTTTCTTATTTTTTTTTTTAACCCACAACGAGTCAGCATACTTGGCTTCGAATACCTGTTTCTTGCTTGGCAAGGGTATGCTCCGTCCAGTCGATGTAAGTATACAAAAATCATGGGTGTAAAGTGGCCCAGTACGAGCAATGAAGCAGCGCTGATAAGTATGCTATGTTTTTATTCTGGTTGTTTATTAAGGGTAATTTTAGCTACTTTAAAGCCATTGTAGGTGACTTGAAAATTCAAATGCTTGAAATTTAATAAAATTCTAATAGCCAAAACTGGGAATATTTTTGGTGTCTATCGTCCGATCGGAGATTGGTCTACCTTAAAAAATTTCCAAAATCAATTCTATTTTGATCACAAAAGATTCTTCAGTTGACATAACATAAATGGTATAAATTGCTGTATAATACATTATTTGACTGAGCTATGAGCAAGCAATGGTTAAAAACATGAAAAATTATTTAAAATTAAACTCTAAAAAATTGCTACAAGTATCTGAAGATTGAGAAAAAGTTAGATAGAGCAAGTAAGTTAATAAGTTTAATATTTCATAGCACTTCTTTTTTTGAAGTTACTGCAATGTACGGGTATCTCCTAGCCTAGAGTCCCGTAAAGCTTTTTTCTATTTTTTTATGATTATTTTTTATGGCTGCTGTGTTTGCGGTTCTTTTGGTTTTGTCCTTTTGGCTTTGGCTTTGTCGCGAACGTTACACTCCAGCTAACAGTGTATGTAGACGCGTGTTTTATGCCGTCTGTCTCTGTGTCTGTCTCACTTTTCGGTTAGAACTTGTCTCTCTTTTAGTTCTTTGGTTTCTGGTACAATTTTTTGTTTTTTTGGGCAGGCGGAAAGCTGTCATAAGCAGATAAGCTGCCGCAATAAGCCTGAGCTGGGATATATTTGCACTGATTTACGAGATTCGCTTTTGCATATGGTAATCACAAAGGGGTTCCCCACTAGAGTAGAGTGTAGACTCGAGGGAAATCCAGAGACAACACCAAAAGATCGTTCAATGAACTTGGACTAACGTCGGAAAGGTTTTTTAAAATTAAAGGAAAATGAATGTGGGCATTGTGGCTTGCCTAGATAACTCGATAAAAGTTCTATTAGAAATTCAGAAAAAATGTGCAAATAAAGTTGTCGATAGACAATTGGACTGCGAAAGGTATTTGCTGGCAAAGTAGTTTAGAAGAACATGTCCTAAAATTGATGTTATGACTTAAGTTGGCTTGTATAATTTATACAATAATGTATATTAACTTTTCATCATCAGATTTTCTGAATTAAATCACAATAATGTCTCCTTTTTATAAAATAAGATTACGAAGAAATATAAAAATTGGCTTATGTTGTTAATTTACTTTAAACAGTGTGAACGGCGAAAACAACAGATAAAAAATAATAAAAACATTCAGATGTTGTTTAAAATATATAACTTTATATTTTAACACAATAAAGAATGACTGCTGAACAAAAAACACAGACAAAAGCAGCTTTTGTTAAGGGATTGGTTGAGTTGGTAATTTTTGTCGTTTTCGTTGTGTTGCAGCGCGAATTAAAATTTATATTTAAAAGCAATTTTGTCTTTGTCGTGCGCTGCACTTTCCACTCCCCTTCCACATCCCAAGTTCCTTTCCAATGGTGAAACAAGGTGGAGTCGAGCATGAAATTTAATCAACAAAGTGCAGCGCTTTTTGTGAGCTCCTCACTTTTGTTTGCCAGCTTACTAAATATTGTTGCTTGTGATCTTGTTGTTGCACTTGTGTTTGTTGTGGCAACCTTAAAATATGTGTCGCCCGCGTGCTTCGCTTTAATGCCGTATACTTAGAATTGTGGCAGCAGAAGGAACTGTACTTGTTCTCCCTCCCTTTCACACCCTTCTCTTTTTGCCAGTCTGTTTGCCATCCTCTGTCATTTATAGCAGATTGTGTATATCTACTGTTGGCCCATTTATTTATTAATATTTTGCATCGCAGCTCGTTGCGATATTTTGCTGCCACTTCTGTTTGGTTGGCGGCATTGGCGCCACAATGAAGCTGCACGTTTTGGTTTTGCATTTTGCTTTGCTACTCCTCTTCATGGTGTGTTTGTTGCTGTTGTTGGTGGTGGTATTGTTGCTGTTGTTCGTTGCCAATTAAATTGGATTAAAAATTCCATTTTCCATTTTCTTACAAAAGCAAATTTGACTGCATGTTTGTTTGTGCCATATGCGTCAAAATGTTTGCGCAAATTGGCCGCTCATTGCAGGCCCTGAAGCGCCATCGCAATGGAATGAAATAACCGAGGTTACGTGACGGGGCAACAACAATAATAACAAGAGTTTGCCATCCAGTAACCAAATCAAATATCGAGCTCGAAATATTGGCTAATCAAAATTGTGAAAATTGCGTTTTGTTATGCAAGAAAAAAGAAGAAAATCGCAGAAGAAAACATGGCAAACTAGAGGAAATTTTCGAGCAGTAAAGGCCAGCACGTAAAAGGGGTTTTAACATATCTTATAAACGTTATTTCGTTGGCCTAAACAAATTCAGCTGTTACGGCATTCGGAAGATATTGAGTCCTGTGTTGTGGACTCTGCACAACAATGGCTGGAATTTTGACTGCCAAGAAATTTGTACACTGGATTGAGGCCGAGGTAGAAAAATTACTCTGACTGAACTTGTTGTTGTTGTGGTTGTTGTTGTTGCTGCCGTTGTTGCTGTTGTTGGCAAATTTTTGCCAAGTGGATGCCCAGGTTGCTCGTGAAGTTGAGGCAATCTGTGTGTGTGTGTGTGTGTGTGAGAAAAAGAGTGAGTGTGTGCAGTGTCGAGTTTTGTTGGTTTTTAATTAACTTTTGGCTGCAGGATACAACATATTGTGAAAATTAACGCTCCCACTCACACACACATACTCACACTCTCCCGCAACGTGGCAAATACAAACATTTGCGTGCGTGTATGCGTGTGAAACTTTGCTGGGCACTTTTGTTGCCACGCCCACACTCACACCTAGACACACACCTTCACTCACTTGCAACCATGTGAAAGATTGAAACATTGTTCGCACATCATCACCAAATTGAGAGCATTTTTGAAGTTTTCTTAGCCATTTAGAGCCTTGGAAAACACAAAACGGAGTAAATTTAATTTTTTCCCTCTATTGACCGACAGATGATAAAGTTCAATTAAAACTAAGGCAAATTGAATATATGGTTGGCATTTTAACAAATTAGAAGTAGTTACGAAACCGTTTTGTGCATATTGAACCATTTAACAAGATATTATTTGAATTTTTAGTGTAGCACAGAGAAAACAAACGGCATTTATCTCCATTAATCTTAAACTTTGCCTAGTCGCTTGGTGCTGGCAATCAAAACTTTTAATTATTTTTTGCCAGTCAAAAAATATGCGAACATTTTTACTAAACTTTTTTTTGTTTTTTATGTAACTTCTACTGTTTCTGTGCTTGTTGTTGTTGTTAACTTTTGATGTTTTAATACACTGCAATTACATGCAGAAGTGAGTGGAAGGGGCAGTCAAAGTGCAACAGCAACAGCAATAATTTAAAAAAAATAACAACAGCAATGCAACAACAACAGCTCGAAAAATGCATTTAAATGCGCCAAACGGGCGAACAAATGATGAACGGCGGCTCGCGCACGGGGCGTATGAGCAATGGGTGGACATTAACGCGCGTCCACGGGGCGTGTGTGCAATTTCGAGAAAGAAAATAAAAAAAAACACATGTGAAAAAAGGGAGTACATTTGACGCTGATTTCCTGCGGTCAGTTGGTTGAAATAGTTTAGTTTTTCGGGAATTGGTTTTAGTCGACCAAAGGCAGCGGCCATGCCCCCAACGCCCCCTTTTGTTGTCGTTGTTGTTGTTGCAGTTGTTCGCTATTTGACTTGATTTTATTTTTGTTTTCTCGTATTTATTGCAAGCCAAATATTTATATAACTTATTGTTATTATTTTTGCTGTTGTTGGTGTTCTCGTTGCACTGCGCGCTTTATTTGTGTATTGCGTTTCGCTGTTGTTGTTTTTGAACAAAAGTTAATTAATAGAGTTTTGTAAAGTTTTTGGCTATAACATAAATTCAAATTGTTGTGCACGTTGCTGTTTCCACAGCATACTCTATGTTTGCAGTGGGGTATACCGATTTTGGCTTCAGCTTCGACAAGGCGGACATTAAAAAGATTGTAGTGGGTATGTATAGTCAAAAAGGTTGACTGTCTTCTTGTTGTTTATTAAACTTTATAATATTAAAGTAAATATTGTATATAATAATGCTGTTTATATGATACTTTTCTACTTTCGTTGATTTCAGCACTTCCTGCTTTGTTGCTTCGCACCTTTTGGAGAAAATTTATTTAGTCCATTGCCGCGGCTGTTAATAAATTGCATTTTCTGTGCACCATTGAAAGGGGTGGAGGCAAAAGTTGAGCCAGTGTCTGCAGCAGTTAAACTTAACTGCAACAGCAACTGCAGTCATTCAGCGCCATTTGATTGCCGCTGCTGCCACATAGATTTCCGCGGTAAAACTTTAAGAGGCTATTTGCCACTTGACTTATAGCATGAAAAGAAGAAAAGTTAGAGAATGAGCGAAAGCGAGCGGTGGGGAAAGAGAACTTCATCTATTAGTTCAACTTAATCAAATGGCGCAAACAAATTTATGTTAACCACATAATCAATGCGGCACCTGCAACTATGGGAATATTGCTCATACGCTGCGTGTACGCTCATATGCTGCACACACACACTGCAAGCGGAATCTTTATTTATCGCTTTCAATAAGTTGCCGTTGTTGCCACAGATTGAGCTAGCAGCGGGGATCGGAGGCACGCAAAACCCATTAAAGGCATTACGTATTCGCCATTTTTCTCGAGCCGCGAAACGCGAACTGCGAGTCGCGACAGGCGTGTCACGCCCCCTTTCTCCTCCATTCCCATAGCTCTGTTCCTCTGTTTTCTTTTACTCATCGCATTTTTTGCGGCAAATTAAAAACGATAAATTTGTAGAGAGTGCAGAGCTCGAATGCTGCTGCCATAGACAAATCCGTATGCATCAAGTCGGCAGCTTGAGCCCTGAATGAGAACCAGATCCCATCTCGGGGACAGAGATTGTAGACAAATAGCCAAATAAAGGGGCAAATTGCATGTTGTTGTTGAAGTTTTTGTTGCTGTTGCTTTTGCTGCTGTGACAATTGTAGTTGTTACACTGGACTTTGGCTCTGAATAGCGAGCGACAAATTTTGAAGTCATGACTGCGCAATAACAATAAAACAACCGACTCGCGCATACCGCACAAAATATTCCTTGAGCCCCGTTTTCCACTAACCAACAACAACAACAACAACAACAATTACAACAAGGACAAGAAGAAGAACAACAGCGTTGACCAGCAAACGAACCGGACAATCATTGGACGCTAACCCGGATCCAGAGCCGTACCCATAGCCGGATTCGAGCCCGGTGGTTATGGTCAGTGGTTAGCGGTCGCCGCATACAAGAAATAAATTCGCGGCGCTTTTCGACGACAAGTGCCACATAAATTCTAAATGCATTTGCCACAGTTCCAGTAAAAGGCGGCACTTGCCTCGACTTACACTCGCACACACACACAACACACACTCGTGTATAACTCTATCGTATTTGGCATATCGCCCCACTAACCATGAATGAAGCTTTGCGGGATTTCAATTGCAAAAAATGTTGTCATAGAACAATTTCGAAATTCTTTTTCCATTTTCCGGAATTCAAATAAATAATTTGCGGTTTGCATAAGATAAATCAATAGAGTTGTTATTAAAATTCTATTTGCCATGCAAAAACATAAATAAAATGTGAGAGGGTAAAGAACACAAAGACATATTTTGGGAGAGCTTAAAATGCGCTTAGCGAAACCAAAATTTTAAAGTTTAATATTCAATATAAGAAATATTAAACAATTTTTTAGTCTTATAAAACTATGACTGCTTGTATTAAGAAAGTGACACGCAATCTTTGAAGGTATATTTTTTAAATATTTCGAAATGTGCCCATCAAAGGCAAGAAAACAGTTTCTGACACCTAATAAGTACTTTGTCAATCAAAATCTTGTTTGCTCCCTGTTTAACAAATATTTATAAATATTCTAAATGTCTTCTCTGTTTATACAACAATATCAGCGTTTATTTAATTTAATCCCCATTTTATATTTAATGCTCAGAAAATGGTTTATTGTGTAAATTTTTACTTTGGATCAGTTGATTTTTAGTAGCCTGTGTTATTAAATCTGAATGTGTAAGCAATGCTAATGCCGTGATATCTGTTTCATAATCCAAAGTTTTTTTTCAGGACTAGCGATGCTAACAACGCATTCATTTAATTCCTTTATTTGGCTTTGCCAATGTACAAATATTGAAATACATATTGTGTATGTATAAAACATGGCTCATGGGCACAGATTTAGCAAAAAGCCAAAACCTAAACTAAACTGAACTAAAAAAAAAAACAAAAAATGAAGAGAAGGAAGCCAAATGCGTTGCCAACATTGGCAATAACAACACAAAGCTCTATAGCAACAATAGGCCAAAAAACAACGGGGCAAACAAGGCAATTACAAAGTGCCAAAATGGCACAAGCCATAACAGCGACGATTTCTGTACCCCTTGGACCACGTCCCCTGCTACCCCTTAGCCCTGACAATACCAAAAACAAATAGCCAAAGCTATTTCAATGTATTTATCCCATGGTCGGTCCACATATGCATACGCCCCTCAGCTCCCCACAGTAACCCCTGGGTAACCCATGGACCCCATGCGGCTTTTCCAACTGGCAAACTGTCATCAATTTGGCGAGTGTGTGTGTATCAAACTGTGTGTGTGTGTGTGTGTGTCGTTTGGCCAATGGCCATATTGTCAATATGTATTGAAACTCACTCAAGCTATTAATGCTGAAAGCTTTTACGGTCACTTCAGGCACAGAGACAGCGGGTGAGGGAACACACACACCCATACACCCATCTAGGGTGACCGCAGGCAGCACCAGCTGGTGTCAAACTCAAAAGTGGTTTGCTTTCTATATTTTTTTTGTTTTATTTTCTTTTCTATTTTTTATACTTTTTTTTTTTTTGGTAGTGCAACTCGAAAAAACATTAGCCAAAATATAAACATGAACTTTACATTTGAATTATGAGTGTGCCATTTATATCATGAGGTGAGAGACGAGACACTTTGTTAGCACGAGGCGTGTTTTTAAAGCTTCGCTTTTTTAAAGTCATGTCGGGCTGTGAAAAGTTGGAAGACGCACCAATTTGTAGATAAGACACGAAACGACAAGACGCTGTCTGCACAGGACGCACAGTTGGCCAAGATGCGGAGCAGTTTAGGCCGAAAGGTGGGCGAGAAAATTGTGCGGAAAAACTACGTTTAAGGGGACAGACATGCAAAAAGGATACCAGGAAAGCACCAGGGGAGCATCAGGAGAGCTGCAGATACAGGTCTACAATTGCAAACTTAACGTGTCAATGGCAATTCGAAGCGGGAAGCAGCTGAATACACAGTGAGAAAAGCGCGGATAAAAGAAGGAGTGTAAAGCAGTGAGTGGGAGGGAGCATGTCAATGGCTATGGCGATAAAGGCATGAAAAGAAAGCAAATCGTTGGGGCAACCCGAAACGTCTGGTAAAAGTTCTTCAAAAAGTTTCACTTTAACTTCAACAATTGACTTTTTTCTTGCCCCTGATCCCCGTTGATTGTTGTTGTTGCTGTAGCCCCAACCAAAGCCCAGGGACAAGGACACTTGACTTGCGACCAAAGCCAACCGGTTGCTGCCCCATCCATATACCATACATATATATAAATATATATATAAATCGTACATCTATCTAAGTACAATTGAAACGTGGTTGCGTTTCTTGGTATTGAAATGTTTGCAGCCAAGTTATTGTTATTGTTATGGGCCTTATTGCTGTTGTTGCTGTTCTTATCGTTGTTATTGTTGCTTTTGTATCAAATCGACGTCTTCAACACCAGCGTAGGAGAGCGAGACAGGTGTAGCCAGTGTGCGATAGAGACAGAGCGCAGCCTGCTCATGAAGCTGAAAGCTCAAAGTTTGCTTTACTTTGTGTCACGCTCTGTTGCTTTTTGCCTGTGACTTTGTCCTCGCAGTCGGCGTGGAAAGTGGAAAGGCGAAAGGAAAATTGAAAATGCTCATAATTTGGCTGTAAAAGATTTCAATCGTGAATCGTGAAAGTTTACGCTGCCGCTTCGAGTTTATTTCAACTGATTTTACAATTGATTTTAATATACACAGAGGCAGAGGCTAAGGAAGAGGCAAAAAGAAAAAGCGAGATAGACAAAAGGAAAAAAACATTGAAAATTTTTGGGAAAATGTAAAAGTAGCAAAAAGTTGTAAACATCTTGTCGATTCAATCGTGCAACTAATTGAAAATTTGCTAATGAAATTGTTGAGAAAATTAGATTTTATATATCAATTGTATATCAAGGCAGAAGTTTGTTTACATTCATTTGGGAAATACTTTCGTTTAACAGCGAACGTTGATTAAAAATTAAAGAACACAAAATATTATATTTTTTATGTTGAAAATTAAATTAAAATTATATAAAAAATATAGAAATTTAACATATATTCAAGTTTATATATTTATAGATTTATCAGATTAGTTTATTCAGGAGTTCCGCATTCATTACCAAATCTTACCCTTTTTATTTTTGCACTTGGCTAATTTAAGTTTCAAATGTAACACTTAATTGTTATGTATAATAAACTTTTCTTAATTAATACCGCTACTTTAAGTCGGCTGTAAATAAATTAAATTGTGGAAACTGTTAAGCGAGGCTACAGCTTATTGTCACGAATGGAACTCAAAATACTCTGAGGTATTTCGAGGTAAATGAAATCGAGACTCTAATCAAGGCGTTCTAGCACGCCAAGCCAAGCCAAGAACTCTTAAAAGTCAGGGTCATGTTTCTGACAAATCTCAGCACACAAAAGGACAAATGAAGAGTCAGGTTGATGATGAGCATGAGTGAAGGGGAACAGAATCGCGGCATTCGCGCTTAACTCGAAAATGCTCTGATTAGCGAGGATTCCCTGCTGCCATTGAAGTAGTCGACTACTGAGAGTGAGTGTGTCACTTTCCCTCTCTCCTTCCCTCTGTTTTTCAGTCTCTCACCACCCCTTTTTCTCGGCGTTGATGAGGTCGAGTTTCAAACAATAACCAACGAGATTTCAGGGATTTATGATGTCGCTGCCGAAGTGTTGGAAGCCGGGAAATGGGCAAGAGTGAAGAGTGGAAATTTTGTGGGTTGCTTTTCTATTGTCATCGCTCAAAACTCGGCGTAGCTCTCGATTTGTTTGCGCTTTGTTTGTCAATTCTCATACGCCATGTTGCCCGCTCGTTAGCTGGTTAGCCTGTTTGACTATTGTTGTTCCAGCTATTGTTGTTGTTGTTGTTACTAGTCTGGTACGCCCGCTTGTAACAATATTTATTCATGTTAATTAAATTGTGTGAATATCACAATTTTCCATATGACTGCGCACATTTATTGTCTTTCAATTTGCGGCTATGCTTGCTTTAACCATTTCGCTTAAACTTTATATTCTGCTGTCTCTTTCAATTCATATATTAACAAAAATAAATGCAATAGACAGAGTGTATCATTGGGTATAGCTTCGAATAGCATTAACCAAATAGAAGTGTGGTTTATTTTGCTAGAATATTTTACAGGATATCAACGAAGTCGACCTCAAAAGTGTGTTTAGCTGCTCATATTTTTTTGTGGCTTACCTAGACGTCGTGGGGCTGCCCAGCAGGCTTTCATTAGCATTGACTCTGTAATTTTCCACGTCCAACTGTTATGACTGTAATCCCTGGGAAGCCGCAACGCTTGCAAAAATAACCAATAATTTCTATTCAATTTCCATTCGCCTTGGCCGCAAAATGCACGCAAGTAACGGGCCCCCAATGTCCGGACCGTGTTGGGAAGCCAACGTCAGCTCGGCCAACTCTTCGCCAGCTGACAAAATAATTTGAAAGCAATTTCAAGCGCCAAAATGTCCCCACAGTGAGTGTGACTGCCACTTGCCTTTTGCAGCAATGGCAAAATTGTCAAATTCGCACTTTGACACTGTAGAAGGCAGACGAACTGAACGAAAGAATCGAAAAGGAGGAGAAGGAGAATGAACACATAATACAATTTTCGGCACACTGCAATAATATTTCAATATGTAATTTTGGGCAAATTCCAGTTGTGCCAAAGTGTAGTACGACAATTGTACTGGATGAGTTTGGTTACAAAACTGAGCTGTGATAATTTCCCCCAAGAATGCAGCATTAACACGAGACGCAGTTGGCCGCTGGCCAGCCATAGACGGGGTAAGGAGGGCGGAATGTGTTTGTCATATTTGCATGCGCAAGTAAAAAGGCTTCATGCTGCAGGCAAATTGATCCCAAGTCCCTGGCTTATGAAGGACACGGCATCCAACTATATTCATTGTGGGTGGCAGATAATAAACGTTGCTGCAGTTTGCAAAAAAAAAAGAGAGTTTAGTTTAAAGAAATATAGAAGAGACAGTAAGAGAGGGAGAGGTAGAAGGAGCGAAGTCAGCTCGAAGTAGAAGCAGCGACAAAAGCAGCACAAAAAAGCAAAACTCTCAAAGGACCTGTGACAGGATAATGCATGCTTGCATTTTAGATGACAATAATGCATTTTTGTTTTAAGGGTAATTTTGCAAAATGCTTTTTCCGCTGCTCCCAACTCCCACTGCCCTCTTCCCCCTCTCACGCTTTCTTCTGTTTCGTTTCAGCAGACTTTGGGGAATTTCATTATAATGTAAGTATACAAAAAGTTTTCCTATTTTTACGCAAACGACACAAAAGATTTGCAGGCGACTCCCATAAAGTTGTTGAAATGAAATCTGCAGCTTGGATTTGCCGCGCCCAACGAAAGCCAGAAATAAAAAAAAAATTTATATATACATTAATGTTCTTTAACGCCACATATTTTATGAGCATCTCACACAACTATTTAAAATTTGAATTACATTGCAAAAGTACTTAAAACTTGGCAGTTAATTAAACTCGCGTTTAACTCGCTCGAGCTGCGCCAAAGTTTGTCTCGCAAACATATTTTTTAATGTGCCTTACATTTTTTATGGCACAATAATTTTTCAATTAGAGCAACAACCATTTTGTCTTGAGTTCGCTGCAATAAATGAAATGTTGCAATGGCCCAAGAGGACTCTTGACTTGGCTCTAAATTTACTGACGATGAAGGCCAAACGACTGCAAGTATTTGTAAATTATGCTAATGACAGCACATTGACTTTATTATGGAATTAGAGACAAGACACTGGAGAAAGATAGAAAGAGTGTGGTAGGAAGGGCAGTTTATGCTGGCTAACTGAGTTTATAGCCAAGTCATTGACTGTTGCCATCAACAACTTATGATGAGCAATTTTAGTTTGCACTCACTTTAAAGGCATTTACTTTAGTGTAAGGTCGTGCGATGGCTAATCGATTGTAGCTCGTTTCCGTTTCCTCTGCCTACAGTTTTCCGTTCACTCCGCTGGGGATTAAGTGAAAAGTCTATAAAAACAGACATAGGTCTAATAGTAACCAGTCTCTCCCTGTGTGTGTGTGTTTTTCCGGCTGCGCAAGTTGACATTCAACAGCTGTCTGCCTTGCGTCTGGTTCTAATCCTCGACAGGCACGTTCGCGTTCATTGGGGGCGGCTAGCGATGCTTAAAAATTAAAGATTGTGAACTCGCATGCGGGATGATTTCACGGCAATTCTGTTTGTTTTTCATTTCCTACAACAGCTGCCAGAATCGGTCGTTGTCCTGTATATATATCAGTGCCAGAACTCGAGATCAACAGCAGCTGCCTGGCGGCATTGGATAAATAAACAAAGTAACTTTCAGAGAGGTCCAGCTGATGGCATTTATTCATTTCTCGCTTCTTTTTTGTCAGACGTTTGGGTTGCTTTTTCTAGATTGCACTGTGCGACTAATTTGCAAGACAATTAGAAGGTCTCCACATTTTCTGGCCAGTAGCAGACGCTCGTTAATGAAAGCGCCGCGCGATAAGAAAACTGTCAAATGGAAATGGCAGCGTCTGTGCCGTTGAAAAGTAAAGTAAATGTTTACATTGAAAATCAGAAATTTGCATAATTTGCCAAGAAAACGTTGGGGGAAAAAAGGCATTGGCTTTTGTCGCTGTCGCAGATAAGTTCCCAAATATTATTCATGGCTTTTTCCTTAAAGTCTGTTTTCATGGCTGGACAAAGTTTTTTATTACTAGAAAAAGGGCATTCATTGTCCGTGTTCTATGCGATAATGTCATATGTGACTGCCGAAGATAGTGTCTAAAAAGCTGTCAAACTGGACGCCGGTTCCATGTTCCATATTCTGCGAGCAGGTGTCAGCTGCTTTCGACCAGCGTTCAACAGGACGCCAAGGATTTGCCGGCTGTGCTCGTTGTTGTTATTGCATTGTATCGCAGTTTTTGCAGCCGAGAGCCAGAGAGAACGAGAGACCGTACCTTGTATCGTCGTCGGCAATATTGCAATACAAACCAGCAACAATTTTCGCTCTTTTGCTGAGCGAATCGTTCTCGTGTTTTATTCTCTTGTATCGTGTTTATGTTTACGGCCTGTTGTTGTGTTGTGGCCCTAAACAAGTGGTAAACAATGCGCAGAGGCGTCGTTTTAAATGGGGTCCATTAATGCAACTATTTAAAAATTATTTCTCAACTGACTGCCGCCATTTTGTACAACTGAATTTAGTCTAGCCTCTACTTATATTTGTGAAAAGCGAAGCCACCTCCTATTTTCTGTATATAAGCAACTGTAGCATTTACATGGCCAGCAAACAGACTCCGCCTCTGTGCTCTATATGCAGTTCGCCATGCGACTGCTGCTGACGTTTTACTGGCGCATGCAACTGTATTGGTGGCGAGTTCTCTTTCTCTCTCTGAGTAGCAAAAGAGAGAGAGTGTAAAAAGCAGAGCATACTTTTGTGCGCAACGGTGGTGATTCGTATGAAAAGACTTGTTGGACTTATTGAATACGCTACAGTTGTTGTACGTTAAAAACGTTTGGAATATAAGCAACTAAGTTTTCTCACAAATTAAAAATTAAATATTTTGGTATCTTATTGCAAAGGATCTATAATCTATGGGTTGAAAAAAAAAAAAAAGTTTGTTTCGTATTTAAATAAAAACGTGTAGGGTGCTTGAAACAAATGCAGCTGAACAACGGCTATCAAAACAGAGCATAACATCACTCACTCAACGAGTTGCTCTCGTGCAAAACTTGAGTTGGGCTTAGAAGCTGCTGCTGTCGCTGCTTCTGGTGGTTGGCAACTCTCTGGCACTGGAATCTGCTGTGAAATCGTGTAAATTAGCATATCAAATGCCATAAATGAAACACGTGAGTGGGGGTGGGTGGAACTGCAAGTGTATGCGTGTTATTGTTACTCATACGCCACATTGTACGAGCGAATAAGCGCACGAAGGGGCGGTGCGACAGTAAGTGACAAGGTTGAGGAAGGGACTTCAGCTTGCCTTTCTTTTTGTCCTCAAACAAACATTCACACCAACACACAGTTGCAAGGACAAGAATTCGAGTGTGTGCGTGTATGTGTGATTTAGTTGCACACGATAATGTCAACCACAGTACGCCTTTTATAGCTGCCTGGTTGAATTTTTTCACTCTGCCTGCTTGGGTTGGCCAATGTGCCAGGCCATGGTCTGCGTGTCGGCGTGAATGTGTGTGTTCCTGCGCGCGTGTGTGTGTGTGTGTCTCTTTTTGATGGTGGTGCAGCTGCGGCTCTGCCACGGACAACTGAACAACTACCTAGCGCCGACCGCCGCCGACTTGGCTCTTCAGTGTTAATTCGTCGACACGAGACGCTGCGTTTTCGCTTGAACATCAACGTTTGCCTCAACGTTAACGTTAACATTAACGTCTGCAGTAATTGTTGTGAGCCGAGCAACTAACTGGGATCACACGATTTCGCTGCGTTCTGCCAACAACAATTGCCGATTTGTTGTTGTTTGTTACCGCCCCTCCGCCTCCTACGTCAGCGTCGCGAGTTTTGTTGTGTTTCGTTTAAAAATAAAAAAATTCGATACAACTCTTAGTGTGCCACTTTTTAGCCGGTTGTCGTGTGTGTGTGTATCGGTGTCGTTGTCATTGTATTGTTGCTGACTACTGAGAGGCACTTCGGCTCTTGCATTTGCTGAGTGTGAGTAACCATCAAGCCACGAACCCGCCTCATTCTGTTGTGCAGTGTATCGTGTTGTGCATTTGCTCATTTGCCGTCGCTCAGCCTGGTTGCACGGTATGTTGTGGTCTTCACAACAAGCACAAAATCAATGTAGTCTACAAAAACCACAATAAACATTTTCTAAAATTACCTGAAATTTAATTTATTTTTTTAAGTTATTAAATATTTTCGTTTACTCAGAGGCCATTAACATTTTTTTTTTTTCGTTATTTATTTTTTTTGTTGAATTGAAGACACTCAGGAGCAGCAAATTGATCACAATCATATACAGATTGACGATCCATAGATTTGCACGCGGTTACAATTCTTTTTTAGAAAATTAAAGACCTCTTTATTACTATTTGATAATAAAAAAAGAAAATTTATTTGTAGGAAGAAACATTAGAAGATTATGATATTTAAAACAGTCCTAAAAAAAATGGATAGAAAATTTTCGGCGATATTGCGATGTCTATTTAGATTTAATTTAATAATAATTTAATAGGCATATATTTCAAAAAGTTACGTATTGGCTTTCTATTGAATTTATAAATACTAGCAGACAAGAACAAGTTATTGTAAATACTTTTGTAACGATAAGTAATTCATTGTATTTTATATAAAAAGAAAGCCCTATATTATAGTTCACATTAATGAATGGTAATTCTTACGAAAGGTTTAAAACTAGAAACTACTAAACTAGCTGTTAAAATTCGAACTTTGAAACCCCTTCCAATCAAAATTTTAAAAAACCTCGCCTATCGTACGATGAAGTTATCTAGATCTACCTTGTGTTAAAATTGTATGCCTCTAGGACCATCGGTTTGATCTGTAGCGTGAAAGATCAGTCAGCCAGTCAGTGAGGACAGACAGTTTTATATATATTGATTATGTTTTATATATTACTTACTATTGCTGTGATAACATATTTTACATTTCATTATACATGTTTTTTATTATATTGTATGATTATTTTTAACATTTCACCAAAAATATAGGGAGTACCTTGCGTTTTTAGTCATTAGACATTTAATCTCTCGTTTCGTTATTCTGTAAATAAAACAAGTTTTAAAGTGCATGAAATTCCTTTTCTTGAGCAAGTTGATTGTAGTTTTCCAGTTACTTAACTAAACTAACAGTTCACTTGAATAAATTCTAATGCATTTTTAATGCACAGCATAAAAACATGTAGTGTAATCTCTTTGCATGAGCTGAACATCTGCATATCTGTATATTTACTGTTGCTTATAATCACAGGCAGATTACATGTTTAATTCCTTCTTTAAAATCTGGTACTTTCACTTAATGACATTTTAGTGGTATGAGTAGTGGGGCAGTGACTTTGGGCATATAATAATTTATGGAAAAACTTTCTAACCCAAAAGAGGGACGTTTTTTTGTCCGATGCTTCATTAATTTATGAATACCAAATTGTATGCTGACATTGGTCAACAACAAAAACTATTCAAAACTTACGCCTCTTACGAGGGTTAATCCCTAAAATAGAGACCAGCTTTTTTGGCTTTTTTCTGGGCCAGAAAAACAGAAATGAACATACCACTTTGTTCATTCTCTACTACCGCCTCTGACCATTCCCCTCATGTGTTCCCTTCTCACTTCTTGCCATGTTGGCGATTCAGTTTGGCGCATGATTGAAGTACCCGCATGTGCGGAACATTTTAAATATTTACAAAGATATTTCAAAAAACGCTCTTGGCATGTTTTGTTGCTGTTGTTGTTGCTGCTGCCGCCCCGGGTCCATAGGTCCACAGTTTTGCAGTCATTCAGTTTTTTGCCAAATGTTTTGCTCATTTTTTGGTCGAGCGCCTTATATAAAAAAAAAGGGAAGTTCAACTTCAAATGCGGCATGAGGGCAAAGCTTGTTTGAGAGCAGTTAAAAGAGAAATGGACAGAGACTGGAAGCAGGAGTGGAAAGAGCAGTATCAGAGGGGAAGAGGGGAAAGAACTATAGAGATGGGGGCGTTGCCTGGTCTGCGGCACTTGAGCGCGTGTATGTCCTTTTAGGCAAGTGTCAAAAACCGTTGGTCAAAAAACCGTATGGCAATTATTCAACACAATTGAATATGAAGTGTGTGGCAAAGGCAACGACAACGGCAACGGCACAAGACATGGAATGGGCCATGGGGAATGGGTATGAGACAGAAGGCATGTGGCAGAGAGGCAACCAAAAAAGTTGCAACGCTTCGCAAATAATGAAAAATACACCCACATCAGTATTTTTTGGCTGTCTGCACTCGCACACACACTCACCCCACACACACACACACACACATACAATATGCCAACATTTCCGCACCCTTTTCATGCCCAGCTAACTTGCTGTTGTTTGTGTTGTTGTTGTCGCTGTGCAGTTGCTGCCGCTTGGCAATTTTTCGGTGATAAAATATTTAAATTTAATTAAGGCCACCAACAAGCAACACGATTTCCGTGCCATGGTCAAAGCGTATAGCGCCGACTGGACCTATGAGCTTGCTCTTCATCTTGTTTCCCTTGACACGCCCTCTTCAGTCGCACTTTCTCCCTTCATTGGTCCCTTTTTTCACTCTCGCTCTCACTCTGCTTTTTATTACGGGCCCAACATTTGCGTGTGGTGCGTTTTGAAGGCTTTCAGGATCGGCCAAGAAATTCATTAAAAATATTTGCTTTGATGTTACCAAATTCTTTCCCAAAGTTTCTGTGTACTTTTGGCAAGCAGCGCAAAATATATATATATATAAATTTATATATGTATGTATGTATATGTTTTTGTATTCTCCACTGCAAAAACAATGACAACAACTTGCAAGGGCTTTAACTGTTTAAACTGCACTATTTGAATTATAATTACGAGTTTTGTACACCCTCACTTTCTCTCCCTTTCACTCTTTAAAATATTTTCTCAATTTTGCTCATTTTCCTGTTAGATAAAATGAAAATTAAACACACAAATTGTTCGACAAACAAAAGTTTGCTACGCTGCCAACTTAATCGGCAAAAAGTTATTGTACTTATGCGTATATTTTGATGTTCTTGTTGCTCTGGTTGTTCCTATTGTTGTTGTTGTTCCTATTTTGTATCTTAAACTATTTGATATGTGCCTTGGCCTGAACTCAGTTTGCAGCGATTGAAAACTTTTGATCCCAAGTTGCAAGTTTATGTTTTTGGTATTTTTAAATTATTAAGTATCATTTTGCGTTTGAAGTATTTATGGAATTATGAAAATTTATTTGCAAAATATTTGGTCTTGTACTAAACAATTTTTGTTGTGCTTCTGGGAGTGGGAAACAACGAAATGTTTGGATTTGTCTAAAGAATTCTGTAACTTGAAAGATTTTTGAACTTTAACAATCATTTTATATGTTGTTAATTTAAAAGTTGAGGCTGTTCTATTAGATTTATATTTCTTACATTGAAATTAGTTTTAAAATCAACATATTTATTTTGGTGTTTTTTAACATTAAAAGACTTTATTTATTAAAGAAGTTGTTGTAGAAAGAATGTTGTACTGGATTTAAATGTTAAGTATAAGTTTTGTTATTGACGTTTATTATTAAAGCTCCTTTTATGGGGGTTCATTTCTCACACAAACATTCGCAGATTTTAGCTTACTACTTAAAACAGTATCAGTTATAACAATCAATCAAGATGTTCGTCAAAATGCCTGTAATTTCAAGCAGCTTAATCAAAAAGGGATACTCGATAAGAAGCAGGTTGACTTGTCGTTCAGTTGACTGCAGGTAGCAAGATAATGACTGCTTGATGCATGCCACAAGGAGCTGCAAAAATACCTGGCCATCAACTGGATGAGCTACTGCATGCTGGACACATGTACCTGTTTGTCACATTTAAAATTCCATTGTTTGTGGCGATGTTGGGTGCGTGAACGGAAGCAAAACCCCAAAGGGGGAAAGGGAATGGAGGCAGAAGCAGAAGAGTAGGCATGCAAACTAGGAGAAAATGAATGTTTTTCAAGATAGCAGCTGGAACTGAGGGGACGAAAGGTGGATGAGTGGCTCTGCTGCTAGCAATTTTACCTGGTTTTCGCAAGAAGTTGAAATGCAGGAGGCAAAAGTAGAATTTTTCAGTTTCTATTGTTCTTGTTGTTCCTGTTGTTGCTGTTTGTCAAAGTTGCCATTTCAGGCGTGTTGCAATGAAAAGCAAACCTTTTTAACACACACTCACACACTCGCTAGCCTATGCTACTTTACTGGCTTTGGTTTTTCACACCACTCCCCTTTATTCACGTTCTCCATACAACTGAAAAACTCAACAGGCGCACACGGGACGTATACGAAATTAAAATGCACTCAGCTGAAAAATTGGTTTTCTCGTTCTTGACAAACTTTGAGTGATTTCTGAAAGCCTCTAACGAGTGCCAACTGTACGTCACCGCCGAAGGGGAAAGGTAGAAAGTTTTGCTAGTGGTCGATGGGGGCAGCAACCTGAAAGGATGTTGAAAAAAAGTAAGCAACAAGCCACCAGGCAAGATTCAGTTCACAACTCTGTACAAAAACAAAATAATGTTTTCTTTTATGCGTAGCAAATTTTGAGAGATACACAGAGTGGAGAAAAAAAAAAACAACATATTGTTTTTATCCAAAAAAATTTGTTTCAAGTAGCCAAAAATTGTAATCAAGCGTGCCGAAGGTTTGCTTCCGCGCACACAAAATAATTTATAAATTACAGGAAGTTCTAACTGAAGAGGAAGTATAAGAATTACATTCATTGCCTAATTCAAGTTTAATGATGCTTTTAATAAACTCACAGCTAATATGCAAACTGTTATCGTTACTTTCTTTGCTTGCAGTTGAATTGTCGTCAAAATAACCGACTCTACAACTGGAAACACGGCCAGTCCCGCTGTGGGACTGCGCTTCCTTGGCATCCTGCCTCTGCCGTGTGCGGTACAGTGGCAGCCCGAGCCACAGTCGGAGGCAGCAGCAGCGTCAGCTGTTGGCAAAGCGACAAAGATGAACTATACAAGTACAGCCCGAACATCGGTCAGTCCGTATATGTTGCCCAAGGGCAGCAATTGCTGTGGAAACAGCAGCAATCCATCCAATTGCTGTCTTGATTGTAATTGTTACAAGCAAAGCTATGAGCATTTGCCGAGGGCACGTCTGCAACAGCCGCCTCAGGTAACGTCTGCCCTGCGACAGCAACAATTGCAACAACAACAACGACAACAACAGCTACAGCAACAACAACAACAACAACACCAGCAGCAACTCAGCTGCATTACAACGCTGCAGCAAACAACAACAACACAGCAGTTCCAGGCGTTGCCATGCCATGTTTCGGCTGCCACACCTACACCAAACAGTTATCAACGCTGCAGCTTGCCAGTGACAACATCTTCAACAACACATGTGAGCCAGCAACAGCAACAGAACAACAACGGCAACACCTTTCACTGCAACAACAATGAACAACATAGTTTTAACCCACAGTCCGCCTTAGCTTTGAGTAGCAGCAACAATGCCACGCCCATGTTCTTCGTGCCCTTTAGCATGCCGCTGCCACAGCAGCAACACTTTGCACCACAGCAACATCAGCAACAACAGCAACTGCCACACATAACGAAATCGAAGCCATCATTTTGCCAAGCACCTGCACCACCAACACCACAACCGTCGCCACTGCCACCACCGCTGCTGTTACCGTTCGCGTTACACTATCAAAGGTTACCAGTGGCTGCACCGACATCAGCTCCTGCGCCGACAACAGCAGCTCCTTCGCTGCCCGAGCTATCAATTTGCGGACCTTTGCCTGCTAGAGCACCTCCAACGCCGCCGCCCCCACCTTTCCCCACGCGTCGCAATGTGTTGCCACTCAAGGCAGTTGCTGCTGCCGCCATTAAGTCGCATCAGCAGGTAAGTGTTGTCAAAATGCAGTAGCAGCAACAATACATCGATAAATCTGAGCAACAACTTAACACCCGGACGCAGTTGTCCAATCACTACAAATCCTGTAAGGCTAGTAAAATGTACCAATTTGTGTAGGGACAACAAAACAAGCAACACGACGCGTGTACTTAATATTTATTAGTTAACAGCAGCAGTAGCAGAAAACTTCAATTTGCATAAACATAAAAGACGAACGGCAACAACAAGAACAGCAACTGCAGTTGAGTCGAGAGTTTCGAGAATTTCGAGACTCTGAGCATTTTTTGTTGGGTGCAATGGTGGAGATTTCACGCAGAGACAGCACACAAAAAATCAAAGTTACATGGACAGGAAATACAAGCTGAAAAGAGCAGGTAACTGGAAGAGTGAAAGAAAGAGAAAGAGAGATAGAGAGTGAGACAGTGGCATGCAGGGAAAACTAATGCATAACCTAGTAAGATCATCAACACGAAATTTTACAGCAAACTCATGTCCAAGGATATGGAAATAAACTTGTTGTTTTGCAGCAAATCCTCTGCTTCCCCCTATTTCCTCTTAATGCTCTTGAAATCCTTCCATTCTCGATGTTGCTGCTCTGTCCTGCGCTCAATGACTTTTGCATTTAATATGAGTAAAGCAACGAGTCGAGCAACTAAAAAACAAAAACAAAAAAACCAAACAAAACAAAATCTGAATAAAAAGTAAATTCTGTTTTTTGGAGCTTGGGTTGGGCAGCATTTGAGGAACTTAGCTTGAGTCCTGTCCAGCGACATGCAAACGCGCCTTGTAAATTACGTTGTAGCCGTCAAGGGGAGTAGTCGAAGGCGGGGCTAGAAGAAAGGGGCGGGACAAGGCGGGGCAGAACTCACAGATACGTCTGCTCAGATAGCAGCAATTTCTATACGTATTCTTTTTACCTTTTGTCGTGTCCAGCGGTGTTTCCTTTTTTACCTGTGCATAACAGATCAGTTTGTTTTGATTAAGAATCAGAAAACACCTACAGAAGTAACACGCACAAACACAAATACAATGTATATATTAAAAAACGTGTTAACATGTTTTAATAAACACTCGACTAAGGAATACCCGTTACTCAGTCGTATCTATGAAATTTTGAAGGTAGCAAATGTTGTAGGACAACAACTGGAACTCCTTTAACTGTACAGGGTGTCTTATTAAAGCCAAAAAATTCATAAGCAATTTAAAGTCTTCAACTTGGATGTTGACAACCCATTTCAGTCTTCGTCAACTTGCCATTTTTTCCTGCTCTTGTTTTTCCTGTCTCTTCCTTCACCACTCTCATGCTGTGTCTATTTTACTTTGTACACTTCCATAGCATTTATTTCACAATTTTAAATAATCATAAGCAGCATCTTTTGTGCTTTTGCAACTCGTTTGCTTACCATTTTCTTTCTGCTTCATTCACTTGTCTAAGTAGTTTTATTTAGCCTTTAAAAGTGTGCTACAAATAACACACTCGCACACATACATATACACATGCTACTAAGCTGGAAAATTTCAAAACGTTTTTCTCTCAGCATTTTTCACCTTTTCTTTTTCTCTATTTGTTTCTGCACATTTGAATGCTAAATCTTTCATGAAATGTTACTTCTTTTTGACTGCCAGTCGATCTCTCTAACTCTCTGGCTCTCGGTCCTTCTGTCCGTATGTGTTTTCCTTTGTAACTTATCCATAACTGTCCGTTATAAGACATCTTGTCTGTTGGTGTGTGTGTGTGTCAGTGCCTTGCGGTCTGGCAACAACTTAACAATGTCTCGCCTTCATCTTGCATGCACTCTTCCCTAATTCGTTTGTTTTTCCTGCTCAACGTTCACCTCACCACCCACCACATTTATGGTTTTTCCTCAAAAATATAAAAAATATAACAAAAAGCGAGCAAACTACAGCTATCATGCACAAAGATACCATTTTATGTACTCGCTTTAATGTTTGCACTTGGTCATTGTTATAATGTACTCTCTCTTCATCACCACGTGTGTGTCTGTTTGTGCGAGTGTGTGCGTGTTTATTAAGCCCGACTCCTCGCACTGCATTAGATGGTTTTGATGTTTATTTCTGAATTCTGCATATGAATCATATGAAGCTTCTGTGTGTGCTTTTCTATCATTTTTGGCTCGCCCACAGACCTACCACGCCTCCCCAATTGCCTGAACAATCCACAAGGTTATGCTGAAATAACACTTGGTCGGAAAATAATAATTACGAAGATTTTTAAAGCGGATTTCGGTATTAGAGATTTTGCTTCTTGCTTTTTGTTGTGTGAGAAAAATTGTTTTGTCGTGTTATTTGCATGTTTTAGCATCTTTGTCTGTTTGTTGTTTGCGATTCGTATTTTAAATTACCTTGCTTCAAATTACAGCCAAATCAGTCGAAAGCATGAGAAGTAAAAAATATGAAGAACTAACAAAAAATGACCAAATTTTTTAACAAAATTGTTAGTCAAATTCCGGATTTGTTCTTTAAGCCTCAAACATGTGACTTCTCTAATATAACGTACAGTTGCAGTTAAAAGCCATTCCCTTTTTTATTTTTTTGAGTGTCAGAGGCCACGCAGAAATCCATTTGGAGCAACAAAAGGCAAAGGCC
The DNA here is from genome assembly GCA_020829145.1 of Drosophila nigrodunni. NCBI lineage: Eukaryota > Metazoa > Arthropoda > Insecta > Diptera > Drosophilidae > Drosophila > Drosophila nigrodunni. The sequence goes on from JACVCZ010000001.1 coordinate 16,104,968, forward strand.
AACAAGCACTTCACACTTATGACTTTGCAATGCTTTTTGTTTGTGCTGATCGCCAGCAATGCCAAAAAAGCAGAAAATTCAGACAATACCAACACCAATTCATAAGACCAAGAGAAAAATTTCTGCACAGGGATAAAGTAAGGGGTGGAACAACGCAGAGGTCGCGCCAATAGAGTGCACAGGACACTGCAACGCATTCCATTTTTGTCTTCTTTTCGGTCCATTTTTTTTTTTTGGCGGAGATTGGGGTCTGGTTCTGGCTTAATGGCTTTGGGCTGATGTGTGATGCATGCTCGTAAGTGAATTCATATTTTATATAAAGTTAACTTGGCAAACAATAACAAAACAATGACAAACATATGTACAGTAATGTGCAGAACATACGTAGTCAACAAAGAGGATAAAACAAAAGAAATATCGGGAACATATCGTTAACTGGTGTTGTCATTACTTTGCACTGAAGAAGAGCAGCATAAGAAGTCAGTGAAATGAAGTGAAAGGCATGTCCTTGTCGAGGAATCAGGCTGGCAGTAATGCAAGCACTGATGTTCATATTTTGTTGCTTAAAAGAAATCCGATATTTGCGCCAAAGGATGCAATATCAAAGGACGCTTTTGTGGCCAGTAAGCGACAGGCGTTCGAAAAAGTTGACAGCTAAAATAGCAAATTGGACAAGCGGCAAAAAAGCGATGCCAACTGCCAACTGCCAACAGCCAACGGCCAACAGAGTGAATCAAAATCTCGCCTTGAGCTGTCCAACAAAAAATAAATAAAAGAAAATACAAAAAAAAATTGAAAGTAACAGAAACTGTAGCATACTTCTGAGCGCAACTAAAGGCGTGCTGCTGCAAACATTAACAGCAGTTCAAGCTGTGATGCTGTGGTGACTTTCTCGCCTTACATGGCTTACTGAGCAAGTGTCCTTCGTCAGGGCTCAAGTTAGTTGCCATGGACTTCTCCTCTGTTAATTTAATCTGTTCAATGGCCGCGAGGTGGCGTTACTCAAAGTCGTTAGTGTTGAATAGCGTGAATTTCACCGCATCTACAACTACAACTGTCTGTCGGAATGCGTGTGTGTCTCTCTGTGTGTGTGTGTGTGTGAAGCACACGCATTGGGTTACCAAAAGTCCTTTTAACGCCGCGCCGTTGCCCAGATAAAAAGGACCACGAGGCGAACGTCGCCAACAGCAGCAGCGACAGAGGCAGCCGAGGCTGCTTCGTTTTCGTTATTTTTGCTACTGCCACTTGAAAGCTTTTACCACAATAGCTCTGTGTGCCTGTGCTTGTGTGGGTCTGTGTGTGTGCCTGTGTGAACGAGTCTGTCAAGTGTTTCTTTGTTGAAGCTGCTCGATTGCTTCATATTGCGCCCACGGATGCTCTCTGCGTATGTGTGTGCATGACTCTCTCTTTGGATGTGTGTGTGCCGATTTTTGCGATGGCGCCAAATTTCAAAAGCAGTCGTGCAAAAGCTTTTTGTTTCCAACGGTTTATTTTGCATTGGCACTCGACAAGCTGCAAACGCTGCCTTTGTAACAGTAAACGTTGGAAACAATTTTACACGTGGCGTGTAACAATGGGATTGTGGTGCAGACGTTAAGTATACTATTCGTCAGCCCAACAGATCTATTTATTAAGCAGCTTAGTCAGACTTCAAACTGACTTTTAATATAATTTGGAGCAAACTTTTTCTATGCTGCTGTCGATTGTAGTTTTTGTATATAAATTTCTTTTCTTTTTGCTTATTCCTTGTCGATTGTTGTGGCAAAAGGTCAAAGTGGCAACTGCGGCAGCAAATGCGAATTAAATGCAATTGACAGTCGCAATTTCAAGCGAGCTGTCAGGCGAAATCCCAAACTGCCGTTCAACGTGCCAAGGGGCCATGGGGCCATGGGAAACTAAAAAATAAAAAACAACTAAAACAAAATGCAAGAAAAATACAACAAACCAAAAACAGACATAGAAATAGAAGTAGAAGTAGAAACTGTAACAGCAACAGAAGAAGCTTAGCCAAACTCTGTTGTAACACAATAAAATGCAACCTCAACTGACAAAGAAAATGTTTCCTAATGTGGAACAAGAAATCATTCGTGCAGCGAGGGGGCACTGTAGCGAAGGGGCGTGTCGCTGGCAAAGATAGACAACACGTAAACGAAACGACAATGCCAAGCCACGGCTGTCAAATTAGAGGCAGGCAGTCAAGCAGGCAACTAACATTGTTGCCATTAAACAGGGGCAGAAGCACATACAAAAGCAGAGATAGAGAATGGGAGAGGAGAGGCAGCAGCAGAGGTAGAGAGAGAAAGGGATCATTTATCAAATTATGTAACATTACATATTTATTAATTTCAAATAATAATCAACATCTCAATTGAATAATCTACATTGCTCTTCGCTTGAAATCACAAAATATGCATAAATTCCGAACATTACAAACAGTCTTAAATGCAATTAAATAGTTCAATGACTACTTTGCAGACCTAATTAAATAAACCATTTATAGATTTATCTATCTTTTGCTTAGCAGAAGGTGTTGTTCATTCATTTACTACTACTTGCACAATCTCAACGATAAATGACAAAAACAATACCTGCCAGCACTTTCTATGTGTGTGGGTATTTGTGTATTTGTGCACACGTCGTATACGTAATTGAAATTCCTTTGAATTGGATAAATTGTAACTAAACAACTTAAGCAATATACTTCACATACGGTCAGTGTATTGTTCTACCAACGTAATTTACTCGAAACTAATGTCCAACTGTCCGCAAAACCTGCTGTATTTTAGTTAAAAACAGTTCGAGTACAAGGTACTGCGTACTGAGTATCTGTAAAGCCATTCACTCACTATCTCAAAGTCCAGTTGAGCAACATTGAATGGCATTCGATATGTGAAATAACTTTTGCTCAGCGTCTGCTTGGAAATATTTTTGGAAAATTCTTTCGAGGCTTATTTGAAAATTTACTCAATGGAAAATAGCTTAAATAACTTGACTTAACAAAGGCCAGAGTCGTTTTTCTGTCTGTCTTTCTGTCACTTAAAAAAAAGCCATAAATAAAGGTGAATGATACGCAAAATACCAACGAAAGCCAAACAAGAAATTGTTAAGAATACAAATGGTTTGAGTTGAAAAATTCTTCCTTCCCATCCATTGCTTGATTGTTCATTTATTTGCAACACTTTAAGGAATCTGTTGATCAGTTGATTGTTAATTCTGTTAATATTAATGACTGATATTCACCTTGGTACATATTCGTGTAACAAAAAAAAAAAAAGAACGCTTTCTGCACGTGCTGCTCGGTGTTTTATGCCGTCCGAAGAGTTTTGTTTATCTTGTGGGAACGTGCACGTCTTCATTTTCAATAACAAATAAAAATGTTTTCACTACCCAAGTGAAGTAAAATAAAGTAACTTGGTCAGGCTCAAAAGCTATTCGACTTCGATGAGTTGATTCTCCGACTCTCCATTATATTTCTTAGTATTTTCGCTGCTTTTCCAGTATTTAATTGGCCATATAATTGATTGGCGTATTTGTTGTTGTGGCTGTTGGTTGTTGTGGCTATTTCTTTGGCTCTTTCCCTAACCACTAACTCATTATTTTGTTATGTGTTTTGTAGCAGCATTTGAAAATGTTTTCTCACACACACACAAATGACCAAGTTTTGCTTGACTATTGATTTGGCGCCTGGCACAGGCTTTTGATATTTTGGTTACTCGCCTTGCCTATCTCTCCACTACTCTCTCTCTCTCTTTCTCACTTCCATTCTCTTACCAACCCTCTAATACCCACAATCCCCTTCTGTATTCAATGTGTGCCTTTATAAATTTGTATTGTGTTTACTTGTATTTTGTGGTAATTAATTGTATTTGCCTTCGACTCAAAATGTCAGTGGGCTTCTAATTATTATTAGTCTAACGAAGCAGAAACGCCTACCACGCCCACCCACGCCTCCCCCACACCGCACTGACAATCTCTAAACATAGTATTCGTATCTTTGTTGTGTGTCCGCCGTGTTGTCTACAGGTTGTTTGACATTAATTGATTTATTTGCCTTTTACATAAATTAGACGATGCCTGCTGCCAAATATTCGGTTACATAGTGTAAGTAAGTGGAACTCGGAGTGTTCTTTTTCAGCGGTGGTGGGAATATTTTAACTAATTAATATAACAAGTAGCGCTTTCATTATACGCAATATCAATAACAAATGTACTGAAAAGGATACAAAAGCAGTACGTTATCCTTAATAATAGCTAGAGGAAGACATCAGCGATCAAATAAATACATAATTAATAATGCAATATCAACAATTGCTAATTGCAGAGCAACTTCTGTCAATGTCTTTCTGTTATTTTTACATTGAAATTGTTTGTATAGGATTTTTTTTATTGAATCATTGATTATTTCTGGATTAGTTGCTGCTTTTGCAGAGCAGCGAAAGGAGCAAAACAAATGCGGCAAAAGTTTCTGACAGCACAAAATGCATAAACAAACTATCAAAACCGTCAGACTGTCAATTATTGCGTAATTAGTTGGATGAGTTTAATAATTGCAAAGCATCTGTATAAATTTGGCTGTATAAATACACGTTGAAGTAAAACTAAAATAGTTCAAGTTATGTTTGCCTTTAATGCAGTTCGACACTTAATTTATTTAGTATTTAATCAAACAAATTACGAACCTTTTTGAAAAATTCGTCTTCAAATCTTCCTGGATTAAGCTGTGCTTTGTTTGTCAATCACGCCGTACAATTAGCTATTAAGCAGAGGTAGAAATGAAGTGGTTATAAGATAGCTAATGGGTGGACTTTATATTGATTAATGTGTTTGCTTTGCCTGACAACACAACACAAAGTCAAACGAAGAAACAAATGAAAAATATTTTTGCGAAATGCAAGAAAACCAAAGCAAATCAAAGCAAAGAGACGCAAAAGGCGAATTTTCCATTTGCTGCGTACCTGTGACTAATAAATTCCTACAAATTGATATAGCAAAATTGTATGTGAAGTTTTTATGAGCCTATAAAACAGCAGTCGTTTGTCGGCTTAGTCGTCGTCGACGTCGACGTCACCGGAAAGTTGAAAGAACATAGAAAGACATTGGGACTGGGAAATAAACTTGGTGTATTGGCATGCAACGCATACTTAACTGGTACAGAGCAAATAGGTCAGGACATTGTACGACATGTCATGGCACGATATGCAGAATTTAGTAGAGACAATGCAGATGAGCTAGTGTGTTTGTATGTGTGTGTTTCTGCGATTGTGTTTGCATTAGTGTTTGTTTGTCCGGCCGCCTGCAAGCCACAATATGCGAATTGGAAATTATGAGCGATATCGTTGCCAGTTGCCAGTTAAAAGTGGGCAAGGATATAGACAGATAGCTGGCTAGAGGAAGCAGCTTAAACCATAGTTGCTGGCAACATTTGGTATTGCTCATACGCTCCGTGTGCTCCCAATAAGCAATGTTGCGTGTCTTTCCGGCCCGACTGCTATGGCACTTCCGTACTCTATGCAGAGTTCCAAGCTCCATACTCTCTGCTCCATGCTCCACGCTGCGTGTTGAGTCCTTCATTGCACTGCACTTTTGTCGATTGATGCCGTTGGCGTGTCTTTCTGCTTTTGGGCCTGCATAGCTGCAGCGCTAGCTCTGAGTGATGTGTGTAGCAAAGGGGTGTGTGGAAAGGGGAGGGGTGGATGGTCGGTCTAATTTATGGGGCAGTGCCTTGGCGCGTTCGCTGTGCATACCAATTGGCAAATGGCAACTGTCAAAGCAAACCGGACAGAGCCACAGCAATAGCACCAGCAATGGCAACGGCAACGGCAACAGCAACAGCAATTTCTGCAACAAATTTCATGCCATCGGATTGTCGATTGCGCCTTAGGGGCTGATTTCAAACCACGCCCATTCCACCTTGCTACTGCCACTACTTTCAGTTGCCTGAACGTTAATAATTTTCGTTGGCGATTTTGGCGCGTCGCTAATTATGCAAGCTGGCTCATAAATAATGTATCGCATTCACTTTTACCTGTCCTTTGGTGCGTCATTAATCAACGTCTATTATGCAAAAGAAACGCAGCGTCGCCAGGAAACGGAAGTGCGGCGCAATATGCAATAACAGCAACAAACAGAACAAATGCAATTGCAAGCAACAACAAAAATGGCACGCAGCGTGGAAATCACGTCACATGTCATAGCTTCATGAAGGGTAGCAACAACAGACGCCTTGACAGTCGGACAAACTTGCATATATAAATATAAATACCAACACACACAAGCACACACACACACACACACACACATGGATTTATTTGTGTGTGCGTAAAGTGCAACGTATGCATATTTTTATTAAAACTTTAATCCTTTGATGGTTGCAATTTCTGCAATTTCCATATTATTGACAGGCAATTTGCAATATTTGCGCATCGAATTTTGTGTAGGTCGTTGGGGAGCAACATCTGTGGCATCCACAGCAATCGCAGTCATCATTAAAGTCCATCCATTGCAACGTACAATTTGCATACAATGAGCTGCAAAATGAAAACACTTAATGACGACTCGCTGCGCCTAAATGTATGCATCAAAAGATTTACAAAATTATTTTCATTTTTCTTTTTTTTACTTTTTTGTTGTGCACAGATGAAATTGGGTCGCAACAGAATCGAGCACAACAAAATTTCATCAAAAAATTTTAAACTTCGAGTTATGAAACACGAAAAAAGAGCAGATAAATTCACATTCCTCCGACAGCAGCGACATGCATATTTGATATGTCTGTTGGTCATTAAATTACAAAATTACAAACAAGTCAGCGGATTCGCACAACGCGTGTTTGCCATCCCCCCTTCCTGCCAACCACTCCTCTTCCTCCGCGTGTCTCTCTGAGTTTTGGGGCTGACAGGCCTGTCAAATGTCTGTATACGTAGACCCCCTCTAAATCGCCCTTCTACCCTCTCCAGCCAGCCGCTTTAGCCGCCGTTCCACATATTCCTGTCAACAGCAACAAGAAATGATAAAGCGTTCGCCGTCCAGATCTCAGTGTAAGAAGCATGGCACAAAACAACGAAATAATTTAATTTTGCTTGCCATGTTCGCCGCAGGCTGTCCGCTGAATTTGTTTTTATTAAAAAACTGTACACAGTACTCGCACACACACTCAGTACACACACACACACACACAAAGCTCATGCAAACAGATGCGGGCGCAGAAAATGAAATCAAATACTCAAAAAATGAGCAACTAAATTGAGCCAAAGAAAGCCACAGAACGATATGCCAGCGGCTCTAAAAGATTTATATATATTCAGTCAAATTTGTATATATGTCTATATACATATTGTATACATATCATATATACTTAATACAGGGATAACAAAATTTTCAAAGTCATAGTAAGCCAATTTTTTAATTTCGCCCAAAGAAACGAGGGAAAATCGCGTCAACTGTTCTCCCCCAGTTTTCTGTTGGGGCGTTTCAAATACTTGACTTTAAAATTCAATTTTCTACAAGAGCTCGATTTAAGTAATGGTTTTTTAGCAGACCGAAGATTAAATGCACTTTTCAACTAGGAATTTAGGAATAATTTGTCAATTTCTGTATGAAAATCAGTGGGTATTATTTAAATTTTGAAATTCCTATATTCCTATGAAGTTAACCTTCGTTCTTTTCAATTATTTTCTCAGCTGTACACATACTTTGTTGCTTAGCTGAAATACCTCTTCGAAAGTGTATAAAAAGAGATATGAAATATGTCTGAAAATTTGTACATCTTCAGTTTCTATGCAGCAGCGAATATAGAGGTATTATATTAATAAATCTAAAATTGGTTCCATGTCGTTGGGCATTGTATAATCCGAGACGTGTCAACAACTAGAATGAGCCCAGCTTTCTATGATTAAGACTCTGTTGAAGTTATGCGAATGTGCTTTCTGTCGTTAACAATTGGGTTTTATTTTTTTCTGTAGCTTTACCCTGACCACAATTTTCTTTTAGGGCCAACTACTAATCATGACCATTTGCCTGCGACACGTGGCAGGCAAAAAACTAAAAATTATGACCACAAAACTGAAAATGTCCTTTATGGTATATACTATGTGTATACCTACAAATAGTAGTGTCTAATGTGCGCTTTGTGAGCAGGTCAAGCTCATCTACCCCTTCCGAGCGATTCTGGCTATAACTAACATAACTTGATGCCTACTTGAAACTGGACTCTGGGTCTCAAATCCTTTAAGTGCCATTCGGCGGGCAGCAGCCGAAACATAAACGCATTCGTTTGTTTTTCTCCGGTTTTTTTCTGCTTTTTTCCAAATGTTTTTTATGCTTTTGGATTTGCACATTTGGACACTACTTAATTATGTTGTTAGTCCCTTTTATGTCACAATTTTCATTTCGCAACATCAAATAAACTAAATGTGCTGAAGGGAAATAAGGGAAATGTGGAGAAAAAAAGAAACAATATATGTATGTATGTGTGCTTGGGTGTGTGTATTGCTGTTGTTGTTGTTTTTGTTGTCAACCGCAATTGTCGTGGCAAAGGTAAACAAAACTGCGTATATGACTGTGCTGCTAACTACATTGGCCATTGACTGCAGCCCCGAGGGTTGTCCAAGGGCTTTCTTTGTTGTTGTTGTTGTTGCTGCTGCTGTTGTTGTCAGCGGGAGGCGGAACAAATGTGCCTATTTGTAGCCCCAATTCCATTGTCTCTATCTCCACATCTATGTGTGTATAAAAGAGTGTGTGTGTGTTTGTGGCTAGTCACTATAAAATTCTGTACGAAATGACCATTTGGACTTTTAATATGCTCGAGTAATGTCTGCATTAACAGAATTCATTTGCTGTACATGGTCAGAGCATTGCCCCCCGCCCCTTGCCCTCTGCTCCCCGTTACCAATTCCCCAGGATGGCAACCGGTACAAGGCTTTAATGCGTATATGTCTCCTTCTTCCTTCCCTTTACTATTCTCTGCCATATAGTGTGTTTGGGTGTGTGTGTGGCACAAACAAATTTATGTCGTGCTACTTGCTGAAATTGGATTTCTGGCAGCTTCTAGTTGCTCCTGCAGTTGTTGTTAGTATTGTTTAGTTTCGTGCAAACAGCAACCAAAAATGAAACGAAAAGTGAAAGAGGTGCAGAAAGTGGCAATGGAAGTTAAAGAAACGAGTCACAACAAAAGGTGTAGCTGGCAAACGCATTTATATCCATTGCTCAGTTGACTACGTGTTATCCTTTTCCATGATTTGTTTACCGCCACCAAAAGGACATTTCTCTTCCCCATTTCTGGCACTCCCCAAAGGTCTCAATTAGTAATTGCCAGCTTCAAATTAAAGCGACTTGAACGTGTTCTTATCAATTTTTCGGCTAATTTTAATAAGCAATCGCTTCGACTTCAATTGCAGAATGGTCGATTGCCCCGCAACCTGCCCGCATTGCGTGCCATGGAAATGGCATTGCGTACAAACTCCTTTGCCACTGACAGCAGCACAGACCAGGGAAATAATAGTGATGGTACTCAAAGTGGTGGTGGTGGTGAACTGGACATGGATGAGGCTGATGACAGCGACTCGGAAATGGAGTACATGATACCGTTGCACAGTGAGTAGTAGAACAACTCAAACCATCGAGACAATGGCTGCCCAATGCCCGTTGGCGAATTCAATTAAAAATTTTTGAAACAACTGCCAAACGTGCGGGGAGTTGGGAAGTTGGTGAGCAAAGAAGGAAAGGAGGGAAGGAGGTGTGTTTTATCAGGGTCAGGTTCAGGTTCATGCTCAGTTTGAGGCTGAGGTGATGTCCGTGCGATGTTGCAGTTACAGGTGCTCGTTTTGTGATTGTCAGCTGTGCCGTCGTCCAGTTGATGCTGATGTCACCGACAGGCATTTCAATTTACTTTTATGTCTCGTTTCGCCTTATCGCAGCGCAAATTGAATTGAAATCTTGACACAATCAGCATGCCACAAATGGCAGCAGCTACAGCCACCACAGCTTCAGATACAGATACAGCTACAGCTACAGTTTCAGATTTTCACATTCCACATACAATTAAGTTAAACTCTGGGTCATCAATTCTGTGGCTAGCTGCCTCTAAGCGTGGCATGCCACGCAAATATTCAGCTACAACAGCTGAGCACCTACAACTGGCAATGGACAAAGTTTGTCGCGGCTTAATATATTTATGGCAGCAGCGGACACCATCGAAGGTATGACTAACACATACCCTAGCTAAACCAGCAATTTTATAAAACAGTGAAACTTGTTTTTAGTTTAAGCAGTGACTTTTCTCAAGTCTCAATATTTTTTCCTACATACAGTGTAAGCTGCACATACCCGTCATTGCCAATACACTGGGTATACAGGAGAAAAAAAAGAAAAAGCAACCTGTCAACTTATTCAAGACTCAACGCTGCTGCCTGCTGCCAACTTGGAAATGTTGCTTAAGATATCAAAAAGTTTAGTTTAGCAGCAAGCAGGAAGCCCGCAAATGGTTTTAAGATCTCTTTTATTCCTCTGTTTATTTATAATAATAATTTTATGATTTTATTATTACTCACAGTACTACTTACAACAAACTACTTTGGTACAAATGTCGTTTTGTCTACCCTCCTTCTGCTCACTTCTTCACATTTTGCCAAGATTTCCGCGCAAAAACTTTTGCGCTCAACTTTAATGCGCCTTCCTTCTACATATTTTATATGGGTGTGTGTGTGTGTGTGTGCGAATATATGCAATAGTCGAGGTATATACGACTTGCGAAAGTATGTAGTTGTAACCATATTAATGCGCCATTTACATTTCACTTTGTGGCTCAGCGAAAAAATGAAATTATGAATATATAAATCACGACAAAAGTTTTGTGGCCGAGCCCCCGAGTGAGGGTCAAACTGTTTAGCATACTCGAGTAAAATATATAATAAATTCATAAAATATGAGATCCCAGCGGATATTATATGCAATATAGTTGCTGTTGTAAAGAAATTAATATTGGTAATGTCCTTGCTCATTGAGTTATACATTGTTGAGTTACAGCAGTGTGTCAACATCCTTTTTCTCTCTGCTTGAAATGCAGTGCAGAGCAGTCGATTGCGCTGCCAGCAGATGAAGAGGCTGCCAGCAGCAGCAGCAGCAACAACAACAACAGAAACAACAGCAGCTGTTCCAATTTTTAGCATAAATAATCCACCGGCCTCGTTCTTGTGCGCATTTTACTACCTCCGGCCTACACCCTACGGGCGCACTTGTCAATATGAAACTGTGCCTTCAACCCTTTTCTTCATCTCCTGTCCCCATTTGCCCCCTCAGGCCCGCATTTAGTTTGCTGTTGCTGTTGCTGCTGCTGTAGCTGCTTCTGTCTGCTACCTGCTGCTGCCGTCACACGCTGCATTTTTTCGCTCACCTGAATGTTTGTTCAGTCAGAAAGTTTTGATTTATTTACGGCGCAAGTTTTACATTTTACACGACACTCGCCTCCAATTACACGCTGCTGCCGCCGTCGCAGTCTCTGCTGCTGTTGCTGTTGCCGAACAACCCTTTCGCTCAACTCTACTCATTTACACCTCAGCTGCCGTCGCTGTGCACGGCAACAACCCTCGATGTTGCTTGAAAAAAAAAAATGTAAAATACAGAAATACTTTCCTTCAGATTTTAATCGCTCACGTGAGTTCGTTGCATGGCATGAGTAGAACGCTCTATTTCTCTCTCTCTCACTCTTCTTCTCTTGCTCTGTCTCTCTTTCGCCCTCTCTCCAACTAAACATTATGTATGTGCATCTTTTGCATATGTATTTGTACGTATTTAGTATCAAAGCGGATAATGTGTCGCCATGTTGCTATCGTTATTGTTGTGGCCGTCAACGCGACTGCATAACTTCGAGGACTTTGCACACGTATGTAAATGCGACCTGCACGGCTACAGCTGGACAGGCAAAGAGGTGAAATAGTTTGACGTTGGGTAGGTGAGCAGGTGGACAGCTAAACAAGCGGGGCAGTTATAGGCTTGACACGAAAACGAAATGTGTAACGTGATAACACGCTTATCTTAGCGGTTAGCTGCCAACTGAACGCGCTTAACTTGTTCAAGTCGAAACTTGGAATTCTAAACAGAACTTTAATTGTTTTAGTAAATTTAAAACTAAATTTAAAAGGCATAACATTCAAAATGTCACATTTAAAGTTATAAATATTTTAATTTTAAGTTTTTTCTATAAATAAATTTTTATGATCGCACTCACTATTTTAATTTCACTTTTAAACTACAATTGATTAAGGCCACTTTAGTGTTGAAGTGGCAACTATTCCGGTAGTTTTCAACCATATTGCCGCCGAAATTACATTTTCATTTCCGCTCATTCAGGAACGACCTTGAAACACTGGCACTGCCTCTCATGCCTCTCTTCCCCCAGTCATAAAACATTGCCAATGGCCAACATCATCTCTTTCGCATGACCAAAAGGAGCCCAGAAAACCATTAAAGCCGCCAGTCTGCCACTTCTTTAGCCACTTTCAGCCTTAGCCACAGCATTCCTTCAAGCTTTTCTCAAACCGTAGTGCTTCCTCCCGCACCCTTCAGTATATTCTGCTCTGCTCTATTCTGTTCCATCTTTCTTGTCTTCCCGCATGTTTCTAATACGCTTTTGGGCTAAAGTAACAGTTGCTAAAATGTTTTCTATTGTTTTCACGCTCAACAAAAGACAGACAATTAGTTTTCTTAAGCGACAAATCAAGTAGAAATTAAGTGGAGAAAGGCAGCAGAAAATGCGCTCAGCACGAACTGATGGGGGGAAAACAGAGGGAGGGTGCTGTAAATGGGGGATGCTTGACTTACAGGGCGCGAATGATAACAAAACAAAAGTGGATTATTGGCTCTTGAGCGCATAAACAATAGCATGTGCATATATATGAGAGTGTGTGAAGTATCTATGGGTTTGTGTGTGTGTTTTGGGTGTGAAACTGTGTGTGCCTTGTTTACATTTGTACTCCTGAGTGTTTGCCTGTCTATTAACATAAGAAACTGTTTTTGTTGTTGGCATGCAAAGCGTCAAAAAAACAAGTCCTGCTGTTGCAACAGTTGCGTTTAATGCCATTGAACAATGCAAGCTTGTCATTTGTAAGACAAGTCCTTTGTGCATCACTGTAAAACAAAGAAGCTGGGAGCTTAAGTCAAAACCCGTATAACACTTTATACTTCCCATAAAAGTCCGAAACAGTGGGAAATTTCAGAGCAACTGAGTTAAGAAACATCGTTAGCTTAGACGCAAACCATTTTCGAACTGAGTTAAAGCGCATGCCTGAGTAAAATGGGCACGAAGTGTTTCAGAACGTCGAGCACAATGCTCGTTTGATATCAGAGGACTCGGAGTGCTGAGCATCACGACAGCGGCGCCGGCAGAATAACGGTTTTGGCCTATGCAGACGACGCGCTTCGACTATTTGTGAGACCGACGAGCGGACTTCGCATTCAGTTTGAATTGTGTCCTCGTAAAGAAAGGATATTCGTTACATTGTTGTTAAGTTGTTATTATAATTTCCAAACAAAAAAAAATAAGAAACCAACAAACTAACAAAAGCAAATCAACAAACAAGAGAAAACACAAAAAGTAATAAAAAACACGCTTAATAAAATCAACAACTTAAAGACGGAATTACAAACACAAATAAACAAAAATAAATAAAACGAAAAACAAACAGCAAAAGCAAAACCAAAAGATACAGTTAAAGGAATAGAAGTTATTCAAAACTGTCTACGCGTACAAAAAACAGCAGCAGAAAGCGACTGCGAAAGTTAAATCTAAATAAATAAAGTAAAAAGAGCATTTAAATAAAATTAAACATTTTTAGTTTAACTTTAAGACGTTTCTTTATTTAAATTACATTTATTGGTTTATTGTCACTGCGGATATCTTGTAAACTGTTATTATTTTCGGCTTGCGAGTGTTAGTCAATAACTTGTGAGAATTGTATTTGAAAAAGTTTGTAGCATACTTTTTGGGGCAAGTGTAGTGTAGTCATAAAAGTTGTTTCTGAGTGTGTTCCTGAAATGTTTGTATAATAACAATGAAAGTGAACTTCAGTTTAGTTAAATAAAAAACAACCTGAATGCTTAAACTATTATTAAGTACTTTTATCTCAAATGGTGCACTCAACTGAACTTAAACTTAAGTTTGCTAAATTTAGTAAAAAGAAATTTCTGAAAGAATTTTTTTTGTTTTTGTGGCACATTATATACAATGATAATAACAACAAAAATATAGAGAGACAGCGACAAAGAAACACACACTCACACACAGAATCTGGCACTTCGGCTTATGTAGCACATAAACCGACAACGAGCAGCCAATAAATGCTTTCAGCCAGCCATCGCCGACAGTTGCCCGACACAGTGCGGCTATATAAAAAAAGGCCACTGCAATTGTGTGTATGAATCATACCCACTCACATACACAGTAACATACACACACTCGCACAGAAGTTAGCTGACAGCGAATGCTGTGTGTGTTTTGCACATTTTTTGTTAGCATTTTTCATTCATTCGGTTTTTGCTTTTTACTGCGTCTGTGTCACCATGTGAGTGTGTGACGTGTGTGTATATATGTATTGAGTGTGTCTGTGTGCATGTCTTGGCTTTCAAAAATAAAAATATAAGTTTATATTTATACATAACATTTGTACGTCTGTCCCTTTGTCTGTCTGTCTGCCCATCCGATGCGCTATAAAAACCGGAAGCGTTAGACAGACGTCGACGCCGACTGAGGCATCGACTGCGATTGTGGCAGCGCCTGATCCTGACACTTGCCAACACTTGGGGCGTGCGATTTTTGGAGTTCTCCTCGACTTTTCGTCTCTCGTCTGCTGCCTATGTTCTGTTTTCTGTTCTCTGTTTTCTGGTTTCATATGGCTTCTGCTGTTGTCTCTTGGGCGCGTCACTCGTAAAAAGCAGGGCTTGTATTCAGCTCCTTTTATTATTATTGTTATAATATTTTGTTCTCTTCATATTTTTTTTGGTTCTCTGTTGTTGTTCTTGTGCGTTTCTGTTTTCGACACTTTCATATTGCGTTACGCGCACTTTTCGCGTCTTTCGCATAATTTTTTATTTTTTGTTAGCTCACGCTTTGTCTTTGACTGTGCGGGGAATACACA
Source organism: Drosophila nigrodunni (assembly GCA_020829145.1). Classification (NCBI taxonomy): domain Eukaryota; kingdom Metazoa; phylum Arthropoda; class Insecta; order Diptera; family Drosophilidae; genus Drosophila; species Drosophila nigrodunni. Next base: position 16,120,096 of record JACVCZ010000001.1, read on the forward strand.
TAATACACACACTGTACACACTGAACATGTACACACACAAATCGTAAAATATTAAATTTAATTTTTCAAATGATGTGTGAATGGCTTAGGCTTGATATACGATAATGGTTGTGCCCAGAATGTAATGTTTGTTCTTGAGCAACATCATAAAACTCGGGCATAAAATGTGCAATTACCCGAAAGATGCTTATGAGTTCCAAGAAAAACAGTCTTATATCATTCGAGGCAAGGGTTACACTTATTAGTGTTCGCGTAATCAAATATAATAAGGATATGATTGTTGAATAAGCACATTTATTTTAATTTACATGTGGAAACGAGTAAACAGTTTCGTTGTTTGAAAAACTTTAATGAACTAGAAACAAACTGAAACAGAAAGTGTTTAAATAAGGTTGTTAAATAAATATTTAGTTCGTTTCTGTTTCGGTCTTTAATTATTTATTTAAAGTAAAAGAAGACTTTTATTTATCTCAACACGTAACCGAATTCCCATTTAAATTTTAGAATTCTTTATGTGTTTTAGCGAACAACTTTAACACGAAAACCACAAAAAAAAAAAAACTTTTTCAAAAAATAAGAGAAATAAAAACCAAATTAAAATAATTCTTATTGGTCTGTGATAAGTGAAGGTAAAGCAAAATTAAAAAACAAATAAAAAAGTTAAACAAATGCGAGCAGCAACCGCAAAGAAAAAACTTTTGAAATTAATAAAATTTGTAGAAATCATTTAACGCATCAAGTGATTTGCACGTAACACTGAACAAAACGTAAACAAACAAAACAAAACGAAACGAATTAAAAAACAAAAGCAAACAAAACTACAACAACAGCAATTAAAAGTGCGGTTTCACACAAAACGTTACATCAAAAAATAAAACCAACAAATAAAAAAAAAGAAAATAAAAGCAGGCAGCTACGAAAATTATTTAGTTAAATTATAGCACGATTTGATGGTAAACATCAACTCTGAGGCAGCACTTCATTAAACATCAAAGCGAATTGCGTTTAACCGCAAAACGTGAAATAGCAGCACCAACAGGCGGCAAAAACAGCAGAATCAGCAAGAGCAACCAGAGCACATTGCAAAGTGCAAAGTGGAAAAATGTTGGCAATGCCCACGCTAATGATGCCAGCAACAGCACAAATGACGCTCAGCAGTCAGCCATTGTCGGTGGGCGCAAAGCCCTATGAGACCAAATTGTTGGCCATCCATCAGACGCATATGCAGCAGCAGCAGCAACAACAGCAGCAGCAGCAGCAACAGGCGCCAACACCGCAGCAGCAACAGCAGCAGCAACAACAACACCAAGCCAATGTCAAGCAGTCGCAGCAATCGTCGCAGCAAATGTCGATTATTACCACGCAGCAACAGCAACATCCTCAATCTCAATCGCCGCATCAGCAGCAATCCCAGCAGCAAGCTGTCGCTGCAGCAGCAGCAGCTGCCGCAGCCGCTGCCCATCATCAGCAGCAGCAACAGGCCGCTGTCGCAGCTGCCGTTTGTGCCGCCCAACAACAGGCGGTGGCCGTGCAACAGCAACAACAGCAGCAGCAACAATATCAGATTCACTCGCAACAACAGTCGCCACAGCAGGTGCTTTGTGTGTCGCCCAAGCAGGGTAAGCTAAAGTCATTGAAATTGTTTTGAATGTTAACCTGAGTCAATGGTAATTTAAGAAGATAATGAATGCTAAAGTTATTGTAGTTGAGTAGTCATAAAAAAGCGCATTAGCAAATAAAATTAATATTAATAATTTATGCTGTTAAGTAAAGTTTATGAGTGCTTGGGGCAGTTGATACGTGGTAAAATGTGTCAAGGAATGCTAGAAATCAATAAGAACCAAAAACCCATTTGTCCCTGCTACAACACCTGATTTTTGCCGCGTTGCTATCAGCATAATTATAATTACAACATAACTCATCAGCTTTACGATCGTTGATTTTAGAGACCATATTGAGATACTCTTGCTAAACATTAGTTTTTCGTTTTGTTTATTATTTTTAGTTACTGCTGTTGTTGTTGTTGTTGTTGTGCTTTTAGAGGCAATTTGAACACTTTAAGCACAGTTATCGATTTGTTTTTATTGAGCTGTAGTTGGAATTTCACGAGTTGTTTTACGAGAGAGGCGCAGGCAGTTCAAGTAATGCTTTTTATGATGCCTCGTAAAAGCCAACCAAGCCCATAATGGCTGTCTAATGTTATTTGGCCTCGACTCAAGGGGAGTGCAGGCCAAAGCCAGACGCGGAAGAGGGTAGGCAAGGGGGAGAGTACTGCGTGCCTTAGTAAGTTTACGTTTTCACTTACGCCCACCCACACTCAAAGTAAAGTGGGAAAACTAGCCAGGTATCAGTGATGGCACAATTATAGTGTATAGGTGTTTACTTCTTGCCTCGTTCTCAAGCTGATTGTAGTTGTTATTGTTGTTGTTAAATCAAATAGAAATCAATTTGAAATTATTGACAATTTCCACTTTTGGCATTGATTCAACGATTTCGATTCTGATTTCGATTTTGATATTGTCATACTGCGACTAAACGAATGGCAAACAAACGGGGTGAAAGGCAAACAAACTAACAAATAGACAGACGGACGGACACACAGACAGAGGGACAGGGAGGAAGTCAAAAAGTAAATACATGCCACAAGCAACTCTCAAAGCGGGGCAAGGTGTCTTTGTTGCCTTTTATTCCATGTAGCACACGCCCACAAAGTGAAAACTGCACTAAGCAAACAAACAAGCCAAGACAACTAAAAGAGAGAGAGAGGGGGAGAAAGAGAGAGAGGGGGACAGTCAGACGACGCTGCCAATTGTGGCTAGTTGATGGGGCATCGTACAACGTGTCGCATACGTAACATTTAAACGCACAGACTGAGTCGACACGTTGACCAGCTGTAAGCCAAGCTAAAAGCTAATGCTGCAAGTCCATCGAATTGAATTGAACTTTCAAGTTTCTTTCATTTCTTTCGAAACTTTTTTGCCGTCTTGCCGCTTTGCTGCTTTGGCGTTGCGGCAAATTTGTTTTTAAATTTGTGACGTCGTCGTCGAGTGTCTGTTAAAATTTTCAATTGAATTCGTTGTAAGATGCAGAAACAAATTGCAAAAAACGAAGAAAGAAAAAAGAATACAGAAAGCAGTAAGAAGAGTGAATGAAAGCAGAGCAGCAGCAGTTGTCGTCGTTTCATGTCCTCCCAAAAGGCAAACAGACTAACGCGCAGTGCAAACGACAACAGCAATAACAACAGCAACGAGGCAAGCGTTGAATTTGGCTTTATAAAGTGGCCCCGGTGTCTGCCTGCTTCGTATATATTGTACTCTGTGCTTGCATTGTCCTTCTTTGTGAAACTGTAAGGACATTGACTGATGCGTTCGCCAGGCATTGGCACAGCTGCCAAGTAGCCGCCATTGTTGGCCAACTCCCATACCCTTCCCCCTTGCTTACTCTCTATCGTTCTCCCTTCCGTTTTGGCCTCGTCTCGTGGGCGTCTCGCAACTTTAAGCAGGTGATCGATATTTTGCTTTAAACTTTCTCTTCGCAAATTGAATTAAATTTAATCCGCCTACAGGCGTCGCGCGACACCTAAATAATTCAATTTATTTTCTTTTTTAAATCAAGCTCTAGTCAAAATATATTTGATTCATTCTGCTTAGTATTTTACTGCAGATTTTTGGAGACTAAATATTATGTACAAAATTAACAAAGAGTTTAAAAAAAATATATGTAAATAAGTAGTGCACGTCTTCAATAATGTTTCTACATCTTTTCTAAAGGGTATAAAAACGGACAACCACTTTAAATACGAGGTTTTTAGTACAGTCACGTTTTCGTTCAGTTTATGTAGTAAAAGTTTGCAGCAAAGTTGTGTGTTTCTCTACCTTGAAGCGGCTATTAATTAAATAAACTTTCGCTATTTAAATGACTGCAAATACCTTCAGATCTATTCCATTTAAATGGAAGTGGGTTGACGATTTCAAGAAATTTTTACACAGACACGCACCGACACACGCACACTCTCTGCTGGTGCTACTGCTGCTATTGCTGCTGTGATAATGATGATGACAATTATTGGCAGACAGTGAGCGCATTTATCGAATGCATTTTGCCAACCTGTGTTCAGCTGGCGGCAAAGTTGTTGGCCATTATCGTCATTATTGAAGCCGTTAAGTACGTTTGCAGCCATTATCTTGGCACACTCGCTATCCGGGTCTGACCTTATTTCTGTCCCCATCTACAATTCTATTTCCATCTCATTCGCTATCTCTGGCGAGTCTTTAGTTGAGCTTTAAATATGCAGGCAACGACAGCTTCTTTTTACTCTGTCTAGAAATTGTTGTTGCTGTTGTGGCAGCAGCAACGTTGCAAGTGGTCAATGGTTTTGAAAATTGAAAACCATATATCAATTGCCTAGACTAAGAGCATACTTTGCTGGTAGCACGAAGAGACTGCCAGTCCCAGCGGTGTTTGCTCTCTGTTTCTGCCTTTCCCACTTCCTCGCTTTATCGTTTTCCCTCTCGCTGTCAGCCATTGTCGCTTTTAGTTATTGTTGTTGTCTGACTGCAGCTTCCTCTTTTTTTTCTACACTCTCTTTGGCGTTGTTGCGCTTTTCTTATGGGCTTTCATTTATTTGCTATTAACCTGTCATTGTTCATTTTTATTATTGTGTGGTTTTTATGCTCGTCTGCCATTCCACAGAGAGCCAAGCCAGCCTTCAAGCCTGCCTCCATTTGTTGTTATTGTTGATGTTGTTGTTGCAGTTCTGTCTCGCGGCATTTTCCGGCACTTGGCACACTATGCACATGTATATGTATATACTTATATATGTATATGTATGCTCTTTGTGTGCGTGCAATAAATTGTTATTATCGCCACGATGCAGCATGTCGTCGTCGTCGTCGTCGTCGTGGCCGTTGCTGTCGTTGTTGCCCTTTCTGAATGTCCACATCCTCATCCTTTTGCTCATCCGCATCCTCGACGCCGTGGACAGGCAATGCTAAGATTTATAACTTTTATTATTATTGAAGCTTACTCTCCGTTTAATATTTGCCGCATTTATCTGGGCACGTTTCACGTTGCCAGCTCAAACTGTTCCCTTTTGCTTAGCTGGCTATTTTTTATGGTTTATGACTAGAAAATCAATCATACGCCATGTTGACGTCGCTAGCAAAAGCAAACCTTTGTTCACCTCACCTGACACTTGCCATCACCATCATGAACATCATCTTCATCATTATCATCCTGGTGTTAATTTTTTAATAACATTTCGTGACATTCATTGATATCGACTTGATGTGCCGAGAGGACTCAGTCTGTTTGAACTCCGCTTATAGTTCGAGTATATAAAAGTGAAGCCCTTTAAGCGACTGATTGCCAGGCAAAACAATGATCAGAGAACTCTCACACTCTCTCTCTCTCTCTCTCTCTCTCTCTCTCTCTCTCTCTCTCTCGTCGTTGTGTCTCTTGGCAGTGACAACGATGAGAATGAAGAATTAAGAATGGTTTGGGAGACAGATTAGTATGCTTCTCGTGGCCAGGGACAACTGATGGCCGTTCATTTTCTGCAACGGACAACGGCTGACGCCTTGTTATTAAGTAAGCAGAGAGAAGGAAACTGAAGGGACACATCCAGACAGTGAGGTAAAAGTTTTTACAGACCTTCCGACAGTCCTCTCGCTTCTCTGTTCTTTTCTGTTCTGTGCTGTTCTGGACTCGACTCGTTTCGATTTCTTTTTGTTTTTTAAATGCCAGCAAACAACAAAAGCAGAGGCAACATAAGGCAGTTTGGACAGGCGGGATGAGCATACAACGACGTAGCTAATACTTTAGCAGCCGGATTAGGTTCAATTGGAGCGGGCAGGACAAGGCAGGACATGCAGTAACAGCAGCAGCAGAAGCATCACAAAAAAATTTCTAAATCCCACTAAAGAACCATACAGAGAATGGGGTGGGAAAAGTAAGAAAAAGAGAGACAGCATGTAAAAGACTTTGGAACAAAACAAAACAGAACAACAATAAAAAGTACGCTTGTACACAGCATTAAAGTTTAAACGTTGGTAAATTCCAACAGCTTCCGCTTAGTTGGACAACATCGTAGAGACAATGGAGCAACAGCAGCAGAATGTACGCATGTGTAAGGGTGAGTGTAGATGACTGTGTGTGTATGGCAGGTGCGTAGCTGTTTTGGACAGGCAAGCTCATTGGGTGCAAATGTAAGGCGAAGTTACAAAAATCGATCAAGCTGCCGGACTCTGATGGTGTACTTCGTTTATTAATGAACTACGATCCATGAGCAAGTGTCTGCAGTTCACAATGAATGCTCAACACGTTCACCATGCCCACTAGCAGCCAGCAAAAGGGGCGACAAGTAGAGTAAATAAAAGCATTGCATACTTTTGCGCGCTGCGGTTTGCCGATAAAAACATTGCCATAAAACGACAACAAAATGGAGACACACGTACACAACCGCACACAAACACATGCTGCGGGTCCTCTACTCCCTCTCCCTGTCCCTTCTATATTCTATCTCTCTTTCTCTCTACTGCAGAGCGAAGCTGATCAATATTTTATATGCAAATTTTAAATGTCAGCAAATATTCATGTTGTTTCGTCTGTTTGCGTGAGTACAAAGGAAAAACAGAAAAAAATCGATGCTGGCCACGGTCTAGCGGCCGCTTTAAAGCCGCTGCGCTCGAGGTCAACTTGGGGTCATGCAGCAACCAAGCCACGGAAGAGACGGGGGGGGAGATGGAAAGAATGAAAGGCATGGCCTGCAGAGAAGTTAGCTGGAGGGGAAGAGGTGACGAGTGAACGCCTTGAAACCATTTTGACATTTGGTCGCAGTGCCGCCTTTGTCTTTGGCGTTGACATAGCAGCAACAAACCACGAGCACCGCCAGCACCGCCAGCACCAGCGGCGCCTGGCACCACCCAATGCCAGTTGCCAGTGGTTTGCTATCTGCTCTGCGCTGCACTGCTCTGCTGTTCTGTGCCGTGCTCTGGTCACATTTGCACAATGCTGCCGCGCATATGACATTGTCAGTTCACTCCTTTTGACTCCCAGCTCCTGGCGGGTATTTGGACCTTTACCATGGCCAACATTGGGAAGCATAGCACTTTTTAAAATGACTAACGGCAGCTGCGGTAGCTGGCAGCGGTCACACACATACACCCAGAGAGAGACACACACAAACACACACTTGTACACAGTGAGTGGAAAAACCCACAAAGCCACATCCGTCTGTGCTCTCTCGTTGCTCTGGCCTTTGTTTCATCGCAGCTGGCGTCGCAGTTCGTTTGTTTGCCGCGTGACCAGCCAAACAAGCGGACCCCACAGACCAAACAGCAGACCACTCACAGTTCCTCCCCCCTCTCCTTTCTCCATCCTTTCCCTCGAGAACCCTCTCTTCAGCTTCCCTTTTGTCTTTGCCGTTTCGTTGATTTGTATATTTCGTGGAAGCATAATTTATTGATTGAGTGTTTGGCCAGTCTTCCGCCTTTCTGTACCACACTCCGCGCCACGCCCATCAATTCAATCCCAACCCCAAAATTTGCTGCTTACTTTTTTTTTTTTTTGTTATTTTGTTCTGTGTTTTTTCTGTGCTACGATTTTCTATTGTCATTGCAAAAATATATTTTTCAGCGTGGTTTTGCTGCTCTGCAATTGGTTTGATTTTGTCAGCTTCGCTTTGTTGCGCTTTTCACCAGCTCTTTTGCTGCTGTTAACTATGCTTTCCATCTTTTCCTCCCTCCAGCCCGGGTCTCGTGTCATGTCTGTCTCCAGCAGCGCTAAAAATTTAAATTGGTTTGTTTTGTATTGCGGCTGCTTCGGTGGCAGCTTCTCCTCGCTTCTCTTACAGCTTCTGCTGCTCGTTTAGTTGTCTCTGCTCCTTGCGCTTCTTCTGTTTTTAGCTGTGCTGCCATAAAATTGCAAATTGCAATTCGTCGCCATGACTCGTTGGCTGACACTGTCACTTCAAGCGCACTTCCTCACTCTTCCACTGCCTTACAGCCCCTTGAAGTTTACCACAGTGTCTGCTGTGAGTTGCTTCCCGGCTGTTGTACGTTGCGCATCGTTGACAAAGTTACGAAACTGTGCTAAATTTTATTTGAATTTCCAATGCAGCAATTCCTACTCCTTTTATCTGAAGTTGCTACTGTTGTTGTTACTCCTCTTGTGGTTATTGTTGTTGTTGGCTAGCAGCTCGTTGCGGTTAGTAAAGCGTTGATGAATGAAGTGTAGTTAACACCCAAAAAAAAAAAAGAAAACGTTTGCCGAATTTGGCTTTGCTTTTGATTTGTCGCCACAGCAGCTTGTGCGTTACCAATTAATCATGGCCAGCAGCACACTCTCTTGGCTCGTATAATTGTGGCTGGAGTCAAGGAAAGCAAAGGAATACAAGATTGGTAGCCGCCATGTCTTGTCGGCCACAAAATGCTAAGCCAAGCGAACAATTTTTAATCATATCGGGGATCAGTTGAGCCCCCAATGCCATGTCAAACTTGTTGAGGCCTTTCCTCCTTTTGCTACTTCCCTCACTCCGTCTCCAATTCTCCCTTAGTCTGATGAACCCGCATCAAAGTAGAAAACAAGACAAGGCAAACAAGAGACAACATGTCGAGCGAGAACGACATCAACATCGCAGCATTGGAGGTGTTACCAGTTTAATGATAACAATAAAACAGAGAGCCAAGCGAAGGGCATCAATGTCACAAGAGGGTCCCAGCATGTGTGTGTTAGTGCGAATGTGTGTGTGTGTGTTTGTTTACTGGCAACCAGCAACTTTCTTTTTTTCTTGGGGCAACCTGAAAATATGAGAGGTTGCCTTTCCTTTTGAAAAATTGCGACAGCAGCAGCAGTCTTAAATCAAAAAATTATATTGTCATACGAGTATAGGCAGACCTCCTTCAAGCCCAAGCAGGGAAGGAGCGAGAGGGGAGACAAAGGAAGACTGTAAGATTGGCTGACTAGGAGCCATAACAGGAGCAACATGTTTGCTATTCGAGTGTGGGTTGAGTATTTGGGGCTACAAGTGATAAAAGTGATAGCAAAAGGGAAGCCAACTTTGTGGCTAAGAGCGAGAAGGGGGACAGGAGAGGGTGGTGGGGGCGTACCAGCAGCCGTGGATGGTAAAAATTAATTTATAATAGGCATCCTTTATGAGATGACAAGGATGCTGAATAAGATAATGGCATCAACAAGCAGGATGAGCAGACAAATGGCGCGAGCACCAAAAAGGCGTAGACTTTCCCGGGATACAGGCATTACAGGGGCAAAGTGTCAGACAGAGTGGTTTTTTTTTTCGAGTAGCAGGGGGCGTGGAGCGTAGGGCGTTGGTCGCATGTTTGGCAAATAACGAAATTACTTATCGCACGAGGCGAGACAAAAAAGGCAACAACAGCATTAAGAACAACAAAATAGGATGAAGCTTGTAAGCTGTTGCTAATAAATATTTAAAAATGTTTTGTTTCTTATCGTTCCACATGGAAAAGGAAGAAAGAAGAAAAAAATAACAACTGGCAGTGCAGAAGAAATGAGAAAATGTGATTTGTAGCCACTCACTAGCAGGGCACAGTGGTGCCAAAGCACATTTGAATACATAAAGGTGCGAATCTCTTCAAGTGTGAACAGGCAATTAATTAAGTTATGAGTGGAAGGCAAATTGGAAAATTTTAAGTGTTTGTGATTGAGAATTCTTAGGCCTATAAATTAATTACGATTAAGAAGACAGTTAGCTTAAGGAGTGTCAAATGAGGCTCTCAAAGAACTGGAATTTATTTACTATGCAACTCAGATATTCTACTCAAATTAACAATTTAATGCATTTCTGTTTATTCCAATTAGAATTTATTACACAATTTACGCAATTAATTTTATTTGAGCTGACCGTCATTAGAGTAGAATAAACTACCACTTTTTAAATGCATAAAAATGTCCTTGGAAATAATTTGTGTATAAATTGCTTGTAAATACTCCAAAAGTTTCCTTGAAGACGCGATTAATCTAATAAAAGTCAAGCCTGCTGGCATTTCAAGGCAATTAGAAATTTGCAGCAAACTTATCTGTTTAATTTGAAATTTATGTTTCACTCGGCTATCTGAAAATGAACTCGGCTCATCTTTGGCTCTCAAGTTTCGAGACGTTCATTTAATGCCGCACCTAAGCATTAACCTGATACGAGTATCGCTGCACAAACAAAAAAGTATATAAAACACACACACACACAGCATACTTGGGGATACCTGGCTCATAAATGAGCAAAGATACGAGCCTGATAAAGGCAAAGGCAATAAAAAGTATTTTATGAGCAAATTATGTTTATTAGCGCGTCAAAATGTCAACATTATGCATGACAAAATACATATTAAAGAAAATATGAAATATGAAGCGTGATATTAAGTAAAGTTGACACAGACACCAAGAGCAACACCAACACAAAGGCATGCCCACGCTCATTCCCCCACACACACAAGAAGAAACAATAAAAAAGTGTTGCATACTTTTTGGCATACAATTTATAAGAGAGAGTGAAAGCAAGACAGAAAGCTTCTAAAAATACACGTAAACGTTTGTCTCACTTTTGAATTTTTGGCTTATTGGTCAAAGTGCATACAGAGGCCACTCGATACAAGCAACAGCAACACCAACAGCAACACCAACAACAACAGCAGCACGAAAAACAGCAGACAGTAGCTGGCAATGTAATGCGGCCTTGTCTGTTGTCTACTTTGTGGCAGGCAACAAATATAATTCGATTTGCTAGCAAGCCAAAAACATGCACACGCTTCGAATATGAAAATTGTTGTGAAATGCTGGAAAAAGCTTTTGTAGCTTGCCTTGCCATGGGCGAAGACAAAAAAAAAACCGGTAAAGCCAACGAACCAAAAGCAAACAGAACAACAAGCAAATTACAACAATGGGAACTTGGGGGGAGTCAAACATTGTTGCAACACTGCAACGATGCCACACGATGCATGCTAAATGTAATGCACAATGACAAAACGCTACCCCCATCCACGTTACACACACCCACACACACATTAAGAGATGGCAACTGAGCAGCGTATAAAAATAGTTGATGCCAACGATTGCCAACGACGCTGACGACGACGAGAACGAAAAGCGACTAAAGACGAACGCCTCCACAGCCAGAGAGGGAAAAGCAGCAGTTTCAGTCAGTGGGTGGTGCAGTGTGTGCGGTGCTGTTGTGCGGTGGTGCACCGGGCAGCCGGCAACGCGCATGACGCGAGACTGGACTGCCTCACTGGCTGGCAGGCACAGGCGGAAGCTGACGAAATGTTGCCGATGCGCTTTGCTAACGATGTGGGCAAAAACAACGCAACGCCTACGATGTTGCAACAACAGCGCTAGCAGCAACAACAACAACAACTGCAGTTGTCCAAAGTTGCTTTCTCCACCTTCAGTCAGCCTTTTTTTGCTAGTCGTTTTTTGTTGTTGCCACAAGTGGATGGGGGTTGCATTATCTACAATTGTATGCGTATGTGTGTTTGTGTGTGTGAGTGGGTGTGGGTGTGTGTGTGAGTCTTTGTGTGCCGCTGTTGCGTTTTTATTTGCTGCTGTTTCGGCTGCCTTCACTCGTCCTCATCGTCATCGTCGTCGTTTGGGCGCAAAACTTTTAAATTAGAAATTTTTGTTAGTGGCAACTCAAGCAGCAGACGAAAAGGGAACTGTGTGTACGTGTGTGTGTATAGGAGTGTGTGTGAGTGTGTGTGTGTGTGTGTGCATGGGGCAATGAGCAGCTACTGCCTGGCACTCAATATTTTTTTTGTTCCTTCTTCAGTTTTGTTGTTGTTTTTTGTTATATACTTTGTTAGTTGGTTAGTTTTTGTTTGCTGCAGCAGCAACAACAGCAATTGCTGTTGTTGTTGTGGTTTCCATTGACACTCGCTAGTTGCAACTATTAATTTTTAATTTTTTTTCTCTGGTCTCTTCTTTACTCTTTTGCCTTTGCCGCTCTGTGTGGTGTGAAGCATTTTGTGGCTGCTCTTGCAAAAGGTTCGAAAATTTAAAGTTTTTAATGTAATTTGGCAGATCGCTAAAGTGTTTGCTGTTGATGTGGTTAGGGCGTAAAATGTTGTGCAAAAAAAGCCAAGAGGAGGTTTATTAAACGAAGCAGCTTAAGTTTCAGATTTAAGACAATTAAACAGAGACAATCAACCCGGAACTTAAACCATAGGAAATCCAGAGTTGGATATTTTAAATTTATTACAACCAGTCTCGTTGTATAAAGTAAGTTTAGTATTTTATGGTTTGTCCTGTAAGTTTAAATAGTTGGTTATTGTGTCCTACTGCAAATCAAACACATTTCTATACATAGACATATTGCTTTTTTTATGTTCTTGTAAAAATCTAATCAATTCCAGCAATATGACAAGAACATTTACCAATTTACTCAATTGCATTTACACATGGCCAAAACAGTTGTCAACACTCTTGCTTCAATAGCAATTCGAATAACAATTTTCAAACTTAATTCGATAGAATTTTCAGCGCTTTTTATTTAGCTATTTTGACGATTTGTGTGGAAACCTCCCAAAAAAAAAGTTGTTATTATCTTTTATTTGTAGAGCTGCCTGGCTGACTGAATGACTAAAGGACTGACTGACTGCTTGACTGTCTGACTGTTGTTGAATTTAACAAAAGATGATGTGATTGAATTTACTTCACCCATAGTCCACAGCCCAACGTCTATAGTCTGTAGCCCACAGCTCGATCTATAAGCCAACCGCTAAAATGAAAGAAAGAAGCTAAAAAAGAATGAAAGGTGGTGGCAGAGATAATTTGAGCAGTAGGCGTCACCTAATGGCATTCCGCAAATTGTTTGTTGAATAAAAGTGAGGCAAGAAAGCCAAGTGAAAGGCGGCCTAGAGTTTCGTAAAATGCTTGTTAAAATGCCCAACTTCTGGCAGGGCCAAAACTGGCTTCCCATTTTCCAAAACACACAAATACAAATAGAAAAAAAAGGTTGTCATGCTGCCAAGACGAGTCAAAGACGTCTACGACGACGACTATGGCAAAAAAAAAAAAAACAACAACTTAATACCCAGCTGATGCCTATTAAGCACAGCATTTGTGGCACCCACCAACGGCCCGGCCCCGTTCCTCCTCCTCTCGACAGCTCTGCGTGTTGGTTGCCTTGATTTTGAGGCTGTGATATTTTCATTTGCTTGATTTGTTTTGGCATAATTTCGCTTCGACTTGGCTTGAGGGATGCTTCGGTAAATTATTGTGAACTGAAATTCGCTTTTCCTCAACTGTTTGTACAAGCCGGTATGTGTGTATATTTGTATGTGTGGGAGGGGTGTGTTGGTTGTGCGGTTGGCATTGGTAAACCGCAAATCAGCAGTTTTTTTTAGCTTAGCCTAGGAAGAGGGCTCTGAATAATGACCGAACTCGCACACATTAAGCATACGCCCCATACGACTTAACCACAATACTCTTACCCCCCACCCAACTCCCCGCTGCTCGTTCGGGGTGCCAGTCAAGTGACGACGCACACGTAGTAACAATAATTTCAGCTAATTGCTCTCTGAACAGCCATTTCAATGCGAAATGAATTCTGTGCATTCTGTCTGTTGCCCCAAATTGTGGCACAGTTTCGACGCTGGGTAAGGGGAGTGGTCAGCAGAGAGCAGGGCAAGAGGCTCATTCATTTTGGTTGGCTGCAACAACAACAAAAACGGCCATTGACCATCGACTGAGCAAGTCTGGGTAGTTGTAATAAAATTACGTATACGCAGCGTGCACGCTCTGCCGGGCTGCATATGAAAAACGAGTTTGTACGGGAATGAATGCAGCCTGAAGGACGACCAAAAGTGTGGGAGAAGTGTTCCGTAACACAATAATAGACATTCAGACAGACTGAAAGACACACTGACTGAGAGATAGTCAGACAGAGTTCAAATAGTTGGCCCGACTGCCTGCTATGACTTTCATTGCCATTCATATCTAATCGCAGTCCATTTCCCCCCCTACCATATACTGTCCTTGCTGTCTGCCGGAAAAAAATTAAATTTGTCTCTTGACTGACAAATGTCCCCCGAGTGGGCAAAACCAGAAAAGTACTTGACGATACGTAAAAGTCAAGTCAAATTGCAGACGGAACAGGGCACTATGCAAGCAAGCAGCAGAGAGAGAGTGCGAGGGGAACACAAAAAGAGAGGGAGGAACAAAGGGAAGAATGTAGGGAGACAAACCGAGCTTGGGTCTTTCATAAGTCTGCTTGTAATGCTGTTAAGCGGGCAAAGATACTGTCACTGTAGTGGTCCCACACTCACTCAACTACACTCATGCTTATATATAAACACATCTATATATATAAGTATATCTGCAGCTTTAGAGCATGTAGGCAGAGGGGACAGGCATAGGGGACAAGCGGGGCTGGAGGAGCAACTTCAACGGTAGCGTTTGCAGTGAACTGGGACTCCGACTTGTCCAGGACTGAAGAGCAGCTGATGTTGATGATGATACACACTCAAGTGCGCTTTGGGTATAGCCAAGTAGTTGAGTAAATATACACACGCACACAGGGAGGTGAGGTGGAGGGATATAAAGGAAAAGGGAGAACGAGAGAGAGGCACCTACTAAAAGCTATGCTGACAATATGGCGAACACAGAGGCCGCAGTTGCTCTTACTTATTTATGCCAATTTTGCGTGCGTGTGAGTGTGTAAGTGTGCGTGTGTGTGTGTGTGCTGTCTTTTATCCTGTTCGTTGCTGTTGTTGATTTTTGGCGTATTCGCTTCTATTTAAACATTTAAAGCAAGTTTGCTACGTGTGCCGCATGTCAAGACCCACACAGTGGGCGCAAACCGCCAAAAAAGCACCCACAATAAATAATACATACATATACACAATATTTAAATACATTTTGATCAGCATGCCATTACTTCAAACTCAAAAAGTACTTGCAAGTCATAAACGAATTAAGGAATTTCGTTTCTCGTTTCTTGGTTTTCTTTTTTTTGCATTTCCTCCACTGTTTTGAGTGATGCGGTTGCCACGTTCGCACAACGTTTTCCCGAACTTTTTCGCTCTGAACAAAATGGCAGATGAAGAAAATAAAGCTGGTGGGGTTGGGTCGTCTCCAAGTCAACGAACCAACCGAGCGAGCAGCACAAATGAACGCGAATCAAATCTCGTGAGGGTTGCGACTCGGCGTGGTTTCATTTCATAAGCTTTGCATCAATTTAAATATTTAACGAGTATTTTTTGAGCTGATAACATTTGACGTAGGCAGCTTTAAATTGTCGACGCAAAAAATACCGAAAAAAAAAGAAAGTAGAACAGTCTGGGATGGAAATCACAGATTAAATTTCCGCTCTTATGAATGCGTGTAGCTAATAGAAACGCCGAATGCGAATAGCAGCGTTGACTGCAGAGTAGCTCGGAGATGGGAACTGTGAACTGAGGATAGGTTTTTTGGCCAGCTGCTGGGCCAAAATGTTAGCTCCCAGGCCACTCGATCCCTCGTTGCTGTTCGTCAGTTTGCAAATGTCCGAAAAAAAAATAGAAGGAAATCCAATTTGCCAGACGCGAGCAAGTTGGCCATGCCCCTCGAGGACATGCGTGTATAAAAAAGTGGCGAGAAAAAGGCCAAGAGAGAAAAAGTACGACTGCAATGGCATATAGTAAAAAAAAAAAACTAAACTAAACTGGCGACGGCTGCTCGAATACAAAACGCAGAACGCAAAAACCAACTCGGGCCTGAGACCGTGTCCAGAAACGTGTAGAAAATAAAAATTTCTATTTAAATGGCAAAATCAACAAATGCAACGCAAAACAATCTAAAACACAAATCGAAATTAAATGACCGCACTTGCACACAAAAGCGCGATTCACACACACACACACACACACACAGACATACACATGGAGGAAAACATGGCAAAAACAAGCCACTTGCAAAAAAAAATAGAAAAAATACACAAAAATAGCAGGAAAATAAAGGAAGAGCAGGGAAAGCTGGAAAAGCGTCTGACTGAAATAAAGTGCAGCAGCTGCGCAGTCCCCAAAGGGAGCAATGGACAGAGCAGCAGCAGGGACAAAAGGACAGCTGTTGGATCCTGCTGCAGATGGGAGTAGTTTGAGGATAGAAGAGAGAGAGAGGGAGAGGTAGAGAGACTGGAGTAGTGCAAAACGAGGGCTGACAAATGTGGATGGCATCGCATCGCGTTGCTTGTCCAGCAATTTCAACATTTCATTCAGCGGCTGCGAGCAGCGAGTTTTGAATTTGATTTTTGCCACTTTTTTTTTTTTTTGCTGGACTTTCGTTTATTGTTGGCATTTGTTTTATCTACAACACATACCGAAACACACACATGGAGAGGCCATTTAGTCATGTGTACAACGAGTGATCCTTTGGGTGTGTTACAAAATTTGCCACTCGCTTTTAAAGTGCTGCCATTAGCTAAACTTTATTTATAGTCTTAAATACTAGTCTAAATTGAACTCTCTACTTTTGCAGCTAGTGTAAAGTAATTGTATGTGGCTATTAAACTATTTTTGCCGTAAATGATTTTATTTAATTAACACTAGGCAACGTTCACTTGTCAGTTTTTTGTAGTTTTTGTTAAGGTGTTGAGGCGCATTGTTAACCTTTTGGCCCGGCCTAGGCAGGCAACAAAATTAATTAACTGTAAATGTGCGAAACTAAATGAAGCCACTTCCTGGAGGGCCAAAACCACACTCACACATACGACGAAAACAGCAAAACTCTTCACAATTAACAAACCAACGCGAAGCGACCCAATTTGCTGCCCATATATGGAAATGCTGAAACTAGTTTAACACATATTAAAGCGTAGTATATATGTTATATAGAGACGCATATGTAAAAGTCATGTCACGACCCAAATGAATAGCAAAAAATAGATCGTAGCTGCCTTTTGGGCTCTGGACTGAGACAGGAATGGTACTCTGGCTAGTTAGTGTGTGCAGTTGTGTATGTGTGTGTGTGTGTGTGTGTGTGTGTGTGTGTGTGCTTATATCAACACCTACGATTACACACACTCTGTGCTAGTGACACAACAGCCCTGTTAAAAGGGAAAGGGAGAAATTACTAGAACAAAAAAGATATAGAATGAAAATAAAGAAAACAAAACGAAACAAAAAAAAAATCTATGAAGCGGTAACCGCAATTTGACCCAGGTTTTAACTGTTTTTACCTGCTTTTACCTTTCGTGGCGCCCGACAAATATGCAGATTGCATGAAAAAAGCGGGTGTGGGTGGAGTGGTTTACTGTAAGGGCGTATTTGGGTGCTGCGGGTGGTTGGTTGCTGGGAGTTGGTTCACCTGCGACGCGTTTGCTTTACCATGTGCTACCAACAGCAACTACGACGGGGTATTTGTCTACGCTACTCCAACATGCCACGCCTCCCTCACCGCTTAATGTACACACTGGGTTGCAGTGTGTGTGTGTGCAGTAGTGGAGTAAGGTGGGTGTGTCTGGTGCGGGTATAACTACCCAAAATCCAATGCAAACATTTAGGACACACGGTCAGGCCATATACAATCTTTGTAGTTCCCCTTTTCTATTTTTCAGTGTTTGTTGTTTAGTCGAGCGCTTTCGCTTGTTCATTCCACTAAAGTTATTGTCGCTGCTGTTGTTGTTGTGGTTTGCTGTTTAGCTATTGCTGCTGTCCTTAAAAAGCAAGCATACGCAATTTCTATTTCGTTTTCTGTGTACTCAACACTCAAGTGCGACAGCATGTGTGTGTGTGTGTACTTCTGCGTGTGTGTACTTTCTAATTTATAAGGCAACATGTTCGTTTGCTCGCCGAGGGAGCACTTTACTGCATTCGTTGAGCTCCTCACGAGTTTGACTTTTTGTTCTGCCTCTTTTCGATTTCTGATACGTAAATTTGCCATCTTCCCCTTCGTGTTGTTGCATTGTCTTGTCCTGCGACGCTTTTTACACAATTGTCAACACACACACACATGCACAAGCAGAGAGCAAATGCGAATGGCAAAAACCCACACCATTCCCCTCCTCGCTCCCCTTGAATAGACAAACAATGACGCCTATGACTAGCATTTAAATGCGAAATTTGCACGCGAGTGGCAACTGGAATAGAACTTGCCCCAATACTCTGCCACATCTGTGACTTTCTCCCTCTCTGTTACACACTTTCCTCTCTGTCTATCTAACACTCTTTTATTGCTGCCTTTTTGGCCTGATTGCTTTATAAGCAGAACCAACAATACACTGAATTTTTTCAACATTACTAAGCTTCCTCTTACTCCTTCTTCTATTCAAACTCTATCTCCCTCTCTCTCTCTGACTGTTCTATGCCTGCTCTGCTACTGTGGCAAATTTAAATCAAATTATTGACATTTGTTTAAAGTCAACGCAGAAGACTTGCATACAAATGACTTAAATTTGTTGCCTCCACGCTTAAAGTCTCTCGCAAATTCAGCACAAAATGGACACAGAACCCATGGGCAAAAGGGCACAGCTGATAAGGACCTTGCGGGGAGCAGGGACGGAGAGGGCAGGGGTGCGTCAGAGACTTTTGCTTGGGGCCAGCAACCCTTTGCCTCAATCGTCCTCGTTGCTGTTGATGTTGCTGTTGCCTCAGTCGTGTTTTGTTTTTAATAGTTACTGAATCTCATTAGAATTTAGATGAGTCTTAATGAGTCATTGTTTTACACGTTAGACGGTCGCGCTGAGGACGACGACGACGACGACTATGCCGCTGGCAACAAAAACAACAAAAACAGTTACAACAACAACAATAATAACAACAACAATGAAGACGTCGCCGTCAGAACTAAGCTAAGAATAGTGCAACGTCGACATACAATAACCCAAAAAGTTTTTGCGGCAACAGCACGAAAAGGTAGCAAGCCTCGATGTCAGCAACCCTCAAAGCAGCACACACACCCCACACACACATCCAACACACTCATACACTTAAAGTTACAAACAAACTTGCGTCTATATGTATTTAAATATGAAAGGCATTCAAAGCATTGCGAAAACACAATGAAAGTTTCATTTGATCTGCGAACAACGCGACAACTTGATGAGGATGCTCTGCTGGAGAAGCAGAAGAGATAGCGAGTGCGAGAGGGTGAGGGAGTGGAAGTGGGGTAGGGGTAGGGGGATAAGTAAGAGATGGGGACACACTATAGAGATTTCAAGAGACAAAAAGTAGAGGAAGTTGTTGTTCACTTTGATGATAACTTTAATTAATTTAATTTCATTAAATCATATGGGATGTTCATTTTATAAACTCAGAAAGGAACAAAGATAATAAAAAGAAATAACTAAAGGAAACTTTAATAAGGATTTCTTAAGAAATATATTAAATTAAGATGGTACTAAAGATTGAAATTGCGATAAATATTGCAACGATAAACAAATAAACTACACAGGTCAAACCAACATAGATAAACTAGATGGCTACATGGATAGATATAGATACACAGTAATTAAGGAATTAAATATATTAAATCAGATAATTGAAATAGTTATTGTCGGTAATGCAGACTGACACAGTTTCTCAGAAACACCGACAGCAAACTATGTTAAGCACACACATTAGCAGCAAGAACAAAGCAACAACTGGCTTCAATTATAACACACACTTAAATTAAGCTGTATTACAGAAACTGACAATGTCAGGTGGCAACTAGCAGGTGGCGATAATCAGCATTAGACAACAACATTATCAGCAGGAAGACAACGATGTCTAAAAGTGACAAAGATAACATGCAAGAGAACGGGGAACTGAGCACTGAGAGTCGAGAGTTGAGAGTCCTTAAAGTGACTGCAGTTCAATTAAATAGACAGGAGGGAAGACAATCATTCTGGAGCAGAGAAGCAGTTAAACGAGTTGAAACTGCAGCTAAATAAGTTGATTGGCTTTCAGTTTTGCAAGCTGCTGCCACACAATTTGCTTCAAGTTGCAACACAGCAATGCTGTGAACGGAGCACCAGGCACGAGGCATTTACCCAGTTACGAGTCTGCGTAATTAAGTTGAAATTAAAGTGCAAAGTTTGCTTTAAGTTAACGCCAGACTCTGCTCACTGCTCGCTTCTCATTCGCTAATTAGATCTTTTAGTTTCATTTAGTATGCCCTCCTATCACCGCCCTCCCGTTTTTTTCCATCATTGTACCAAGTTCCACTTATTGGCCAGGCTGCATGCAAATGAATGAAATTAAAAGCACATTATACTTTATAATGCGCGCTGATTTGAGCCAGGCAAATTTAATTTAAAGATTTGCTGAGCCAAGTCGCTTATCGGTAGTCCCACTGCCACTTTTAGCCACGCTCTCCGCTCTCCTCTGGTCCAAAATGAAGTCAAATTGTATGTCATATATCAAAGGAGACCCACAGCGAACTGAGGAGACAAAAGCGATAGCGGGGAGAGAGGTGGCTGTGTATCCTATTGCCGGAGAGATAACCGCAGTGCCAAATTGCGGGCATAAGTGACTCTCGAAGGCACATAAATGCGGCAAATGTGGAATAGAAATGGAATGGACCAAATTGATTGGATGCCCCGGCATTGATCAAAGTCATAAGTCAGCGGCTGTGGCATCTACAAATCTCCATATAAATATCCTTTTGCAAGTCAAGTTGTCCTTTTTTTGTGTCAGTATGAGTGTGTGTGCGGGTGTGTGCACAGCACGTCTAAGCAACTGGATTATTAACATTTCAATATAATTTGTGGCACAGCTCAACTTGCCTTGACTTTCATATTTTGTTAGACCCGAAAAACTGGTCTCCGATTTGCTTTTCTGCTGACGTTTGGGAAAATTAACGCTGCTCAGGACTTTGATCCTTTTTTGCACACACACACACACACATACACACCCACGCACACCACATTAGTATGTATGGCACCCCGCTGCGTGTTAGTCCCGTGTATTTGCTTACATATTCATCAATTTTTTGGGTTAAACTGTGGGTGGCCCCTTGAATTGGACCCACCCCACCCACAACATGTTTTCCATTTCCCTTTTTCCCCAATCCCTTCACCCATATCCCTTTGTGTGTGTGAGTGTGTCCTGCACGTTTTGCGGTTGTTGGCGTCAAATTGTTTGCTTATTTTGGGGCTTTTATATGACAGCAGGCAGTCCCAGCAGTCGGTCAACTGGCGGCTATTTTTTCTGTACTGGCCACTAGCCGCTAAACGCTTTTAGCTTAAATGCACTACCATTTGGTCGAAGAGTTCATAATTGCCATTACGATTACGCATACGCGGTGCGGTCAATAGCCGGATAAAATTTGGAATTTTGCAAAAATGCATTTACAATCTACTATACATTTACAATTATGTGCCAAACTAGAGCAAAGTAATCTATTATTCAAATGAAATATTGCAGATTACTGTTAAATAATATGAAGCAATCAATAAATGGAACTTTGAAATATATATATATATATATAATGATCTATTAAAGTTTTCAACATTTACAAAGTGGAACTTTAAAATGGAACAGTTTATAAATTAAACAATCTTTGGTATTTCAAAAATGCAATCGATAAATGCTACTTTAGCTGCATTCGATGAATGTTATTTAACTGTTCCATCGGCTGCTTCTTTCCTTAAAAGTTTGCTCCCTTGTGATTGCGTGTAATTAAGCGTTGCAGCTTATGTAAGACAAACAGGAAATAAGGTTTAGCACAAATGCATAAATAACAATAACACACACTCACACACATGCATACACCTTAACATACATGCAGACAGGTAACGACTCGACACATAAATAAAGGCATACACAAACAATGAAAACGGATAACATAAAATTTACAACAACTCTAGTAACGCCAACTAAAAGCTGTAAAACACACTCACATACACACTCACCCGCATTTGGTTGTGCCTTTAATCAAAAGGTACAAGTGGGCGTGGCAAGCGGCGCACTACTGACACACTTAGTCCTGTATATCCTGTATAGCCTGCGCTGAGCTGAGGTTGTTAGGCTTCCAGACGCGTCCTCTGCAAATATACAAAACACTTGTTACAGCCATGCCATCAGCCTGCCAAGGATTTATGATTAATTTATGTGCACGTGTGTGCGGGTTCTTACATGTCCTTACAAGTAGCTGCCTGCGGGAAAAGGGATGAGGAATAAGTGTGGGGTGGGATGGAATGTGGCTGCCAAAAACTTAATTAACTCATTACATACGCACAGTTTTAATCAGGCAAACGAGTTGACGAGTCAGACGGAAGCTTGGAAAGATGGAAAGAAATGCTTTTCCATTTCCTTGGTCCCTTGACACGCTGACACCCGGAGGCAAAACAGAAATTTTTGGGTGGTTGCCACAACGAGCTACCGATACAGAACACGAAGTCGTAAATTTTAAGCTCCCTTTTGACTGCAATTAGCGTACACGTTTGTCTGTATTCCTCACTCTCTCTCTCTCTCTTTCTATCGCTCACTCTTCCCCTCTCTTTTGCTCTAGCTTGAACAACTTTAGCGATTCGTTCTGCTTCATGAATATTACATTCGTCGGGGCTCCAATAAGCCAAGTCTCTGCCTGTCTGTCTGTCTGTCTCTCTGTCTGAATGTCTTGCAGCCAGTCAACCAGGCAAGCCATTCAATGTGAATTCATTCGCAAGTTGCGTGCATGCCTCAATTGTCATTGTCTTTTGCCTTTGACTACAGCAACAGCAGCAACAACAGCAACTACAACGACAACGAGAGCGTTGCACACAATTGACTCACAATAATGACAACTACTCGAGCTCTAGAGCCGTAAGTTGGTAACAGTTTCGCAACTCTGGCCAAAAGTTCAAATTAAGCAATGAAGGGAAAAACCTAAGCCCAAACTCAGGGCACACAGCGACTTTTACAATAAGCTCGTTAATGGTTGCGTATACGCAATTTTCAATTAAATATAAAGTATACGCAGGGAGCGATTTAACAGTTTTGGTTTTATTTTTGCTTTTTTAGCCTTTATAACTCACTCAGCTTCGTTGGGTGAATCTGTTAGTGTCTCCATTCTCCTTCACTGTCTCTAGCATTCTGTTTCACACACTCTGGCTCATCATCGTCATGTGGTTGTGACTCGTCCTGGCGAATTGCTTTTAATATTTATTTAACACAAAAGCTTTCCGCATTACGTTTCTGCTGCCGTTAATTTTTCGCTTTGCTTTTCATTTTCGCAAAATTACCGGAAATGTTAATTTCTGCACGTGCAGCAGACGACGACAGCCACAGGGACAGCGATGACGATGACAAGGACACAGGACGTAGGACGTGGGACTTGCTGCAGTCAGGCTGGCAGTCAAAGCTGCGCCCATCAACGTCGCCATAGTCCTCGTCGTCATCGTCATCGTCGTCGCCATCGCCATCGTCGTCGTCGTCGTCGTCGTCGTCATGCCCCAGTTGAATAGTGCTAATTATTTAGGGTAAGACTTCTTCCTCTCACTGTGTGAGTGTGTGTGTGTGTGTTTGTGTCTCTGTATGTGTATGTGTGCTGCGACCCCCAAAAACCCACTGCGTTGGCCCTTAACCCATTGTCACCCCAAGCGCGTCGTTGCTTTGGTTTTACTCAGCTTTCAAGCTTCGCGCTGAGCTGACACAAAAGCATACGAAGGACAACGGCAACCCCTTTCACCACACTCCCCTACCCCCTCACAGTGCTGCCAAGACAGCGACGCTCACGTCTACTGCGACTGAAATTGTTGCGACTTTTTCTGTGCCAAAGAGACAAAGCATACAAAAATAATAATAAATGATTGCGTTTTGAGTGTATGTGTGTGCGCTTGTGTGTGTGTGTGTGTGTCTTGCATACTATGCTTGAGTGTGTGTATGTTTGTGTGTGTGCATCTTCGCTCTTTGCAATTGTGTTTGTGTAGCCTGCATGACAGCGAAAGCCTTTGAATTTGTGCACTCGCTGAATTTGGTATACACATAACGAGTACATACCGTACAGTGTTCACATATATAACCTAACCATAGTCAGCCCTTTCTCCTTAACTTCCACATAGAATACATAATTCGAGGCTGACATTTGGCCTAATACAACATGATTTCAAAGCTGAGCGAATGTTTGTTAGTTGACTTGCAATTAGATTAAGTTAATTAGTAACTAAGCATAATTCACTATAAACAAGCAGTGCAAGCGTGTAATTAGTTAATTAGAGCATTCCTTAATTAATAAGAATATGGACTAAAAAGGGTTAAAATCATAGCGTTCAAAGAGGTTTTTTATAGGTTTTGTAATTGATTGAATATTTGTAAAACAATTGTTAATTAATAATCAACTTGATTGGGGATTAAAATATACCAACTGTAATTATTTTAGTATTTATAATGAGAAGATAAACTTAAAATTATTGCAATTTAACTATTGTTAAAATCCTTTTCATGATCTACTCTTTGTATTGACTTATTACCATTATATTAATTTCACTTCCCTTCTTTTCTTGCAGAACAATTCCACATTTTTGTTGGTGACTTGAGCTCAGAAATTGAAACTCAGCAATTGCGCGAGGCATTCACACCATTTGGCGAAATCTCGTAAGTATTAAAATGCAAATTTCTCATTTGCCAGTTAACTTTTCATACTCCACAAGCCAGCAAATGTATTTTTGGTAAGGTTTTTCAGGCACTTTCTTGGCACACACTGTTGTTGATTATTGACAGGCGAATGGGTAGTGGTTTTTGTACCACTGTGGTTACACCACACGCTGACGGTGAAGGTAGTAGAGGAAGGCAGGAGCCAGTAAGCCGCTTGGTGGCCCACATAAAAAATTCATAACGGCGCGAAAAGTACATTTATGTAAATTTCACTTAAGCGAACTCTTTTGACTGGCACTGTATGGCGTGGATGTTGCTTCTTAAAGTAAACACAAAAGTGTCGCATCAGATATTCTTTGTTGTTGTGGCATTAAAGAGAGACAGAGCAAGGCAGAGAGTAAGGGAGAAAAGAAGCTGGAGCAGAATATTAAAATATTTAACTTGCTCTTTTCAGCTTGAGCTGATGGTCAACAAAAAAAAACAACAACAACAACAATAACAAAACTTGACTTAATTAACTGCTGTTGAAGCGAAAACTTTTAAACTCGAATGTCTGACGAAGAAGGCTCTGTGGCATGTTCTGCCCGCTGGCGGCTTGTCAAAATTGTTGGCGCAAAGTATTTGATTTTGTATTACGCGCTTAACTTCCTGCCGCCATAACTCCCGCTCCCATCCCCCCTACTGTGGCTCCTACAGATTGCCACTCATTATCGGAGGGCAATTTCAAATGTTAATAATTCGAAACTCATTAAAATGATTATGGCTTTGATTTGGCCTATAGGCTTTTAGACATTTACATTCAGCGATGTGCTAATGAGTGGCGCATGTCCTTTGATTAGCCCATACCCTTCAATGCCAATCAGAATTCAGCTTTAAGAAGCCATGAAAGAAATTGAAACATTTTTGCAGAGTCAATACCTGCTAAAGTGCCCCCAATTAGCTGGTGTATCGATGTCTCGACGCCTTATTGAGCAATCGATTGGCACCTTTGTGATACATATCGCTGACATCATTATCATTGGATACGAGCCTACGTACAACATGCCGCATGCCGCATTCCACTTGCCACATGCCGCATGCCACAGCAGTGCAGGCAACCGGAAATGGCAAAGCCCACGTTCCGTTCTGATTATCTCACTCAACAGTCCCCGCTGCCGCCTGCCGTCTGTCCCGCCCTTGCCCCGCCTCGCTGACGGCAGCTGCTGACTTAAAATAACTTTCTTTTCTGCTGTATTTGGTCTTGACTCTGTTAGCCAAGATGTCAAAACGCTTAATGCCAACCGAGACGAGGCCGAAACGAACTTGGTTACAGATTCTTGGTATCCGATACGGATTCGGTCGTGCGGCTCGCTGGGATCAGCTTTATCTGCCTTTTCTTCTCCATCTTCTTCTTGGTTCTGGCCGGGAATGGGAACAACGATTTCTTTGTCAAAAGTTTTATGCGTGCGTCGTTGTTTGCCCTTTTTTTTTTGGCACTGGTTTGTCTGAGGTTTAACTGCCTCTTGTTGTTGCTGGTTATTTTTTTTTTTTTTGGGACCTTGGCGCATTTTGGTTCCGTTTTGTTAAATGCGCGGCGCGTGTGAATATTTAATAAGTCGTCTGCCAGCTTGACGGCACGGGACTCAGCTCGGCTCTTAGCTCACAGCTCTTGGCTCTTGACTCTGTCGGCATTTTACTTATAATAATCATAAAAAGTTGCTGGCCACGACCATTGGCAGCGTTGAGTAAACTGCCAGAATCGTCGGGGGTAATTGCCAAAGTTTTGCTGGCAGCTTAGCTTAGTTGTTGCCTTGGTATCGCAACCAGCAAAGAAAAAGAAATCAACAACAACCAGAGCAAAAACATGAATAAAATTCAAAAAAGAAGCATAATTTCGACTCTTACAATTGCTGTGGGAAATCAATTTGAAAGCCGGAAGCTTAGCAATCAAATAAATTGCTTCAAAAAGTGTCGAGATTAAAGCATATTTTATTAACAAAATGAAAATAATAAAAAAAATGGGCGTTTTACAGAGATTAGAAGTTTTTTTTTTTCTCACAAGAGTTTTATATTAAACAAAATCATAGAAAATAGATTTCAAAAGAACTACAAAAATCTGCCTTTTGAGTCTAATTTTAGACAGGATAAACGTAGGAGCAAGTTTTTGTCATGAGGTCCGGTTTCTAATTTCCGTAGTCCGAAAATAAATTCGAAAACGGAAACTTTCTACAAATTTTCGACAAGCAAAAGTTAGACACTGCACAAACTTTATTATAAATTAAATTGTATTTAAAAATAATGGCCAGCTCTCTCTTTACTGATATTTATTTGTTTTTCTCTTTTGCAGGGATTGTCGTGTGGTTCGCGATCCACAAACCTTGAAGTCGAAGGGCTATGGATTTGTATCCTTCATCAAGAAATCGGTTAGTATTATGGTTAATATTTGATTGCATTCTTCATAGCCCTTAACACACCAACTGCAACTTCTGTCTCTTTCCATTCACTGCCACTGTCTCTGTCTGTGCTGCTGCTATCGGGCCACACAGGAAGCTGAGAGCGCCATTACGGCCATGAACGGCCAATGGCTTGGCTCGCGCTCAATTCGCACGAATTGGGCTACACGGAAACCGCCGGCGAGTAAAGGTAAGAACAAGGAAATCATGACTGTCACCTGGCCTGGCTCGTGCTTCCGGCCATGCGTACGATTCCGATTCGTAGCCAGTTCAGGTCAGAGAAGACCTGACGTTGCTTATTGCTCCACTGTTCGGTGTTGTTGTTGTTGTTGTTGCTTCTGCTACTGTTGGTAGTCGACGCGTCGTTCTTATTACAGGAAATTATGACAATGAATGCCAAAGGTAGCAGTAGCGTGACACGGGTCAAAGGTAAGCCCGGTAGTCAGGCGGTTAGGGGTAGGTGGGATGGCAGGCAGGTGGGGCAAGCTGCTATTTATATAAACGTGTCGCAGCAAATTTTCTGCCAGATTATGTTTTCTTAATATTTATGTTGCCTGTTGTTGTACGCATGAAATGAAAAACCGCACGCGCTTAATTTCCTTAATGGCCTGGACCAAATTCGCTTTAAACTTTTTCAATTAGTCAGCAACGACAACGGGAGCAAAACGTAAAAAAAAATACCCCGAAAATTGCGACATATTCTATTAGCGTAGGGAAAAAGCGGAGCAAATCAATTTTAATTTAGGACCGGTATTTGTCGGCTATTGTCCCCAAATGGGCCAGAATATTGTTAACCACAAAACTAACTGTAACTAGCGTAATCATTATTAACAGTTGGCAAACATGCGCGAAGGGCGTATCGTTTGTCATTCATAAATCAAAAGTTAACGCATATTTGCATGTTTTAACATAATTTTTATTTGCCTCACACACACACACAAACACACAGACAAACACACACACGTAGACACTGGGGAGGAAAGTAAACGAGAGGGTGCAAATCAGATAAATAAATTTTGCCAACACGAAACTATTATCATAAAAGGCACACACACACACACACACACACAGATAGAGGATAGAAAATTTCATGGTTATAGAACAAACATTTGGCATTCCTTGGGATATAAACAGGCAGGCAAGCAGATAGACAGACCGACCGACTGATGGACGGACAGACAGTCAGATAGACACAGTCAAGGTGGAATTTATCGTGCGAAGGAAGGTCTGACATGTTGAAGGGTTCCAGAATATAAAAAAAAAAAAAAAATACAGAAAAAGAAGGAAAACTATGAGCATGAATTTTTTCTTGCTTTTTTTGCATTTATATTGTTGTCATAAAAAACGCCTATGAAAGCTTAAGCGGATTTTTATTGGTCTCATTGTTTATTTGCCTTTGTCACGGTTTTTTTCCCCTACTCTCTGTCGCTTGTCTGTCGTTGCGGTGAGTTGCCAATGGGGGCGAAGAGGGGGCCAACCGAGGGAGGAGCGGGTTGTAATACAAGTTATTATTAGCAATTTGGCAGCAAAATAATTTGGATATTTTGATGGTTGACAGGCCTGACTTAGTTAGATGCTGACTCAGCACTAAAATCGAATGGAATGAACTGGGAGTCAAAGATTTTACACAATTACGAGCCAGCCATTTAGTCAACTCTTCGAAGGGGTAACTTCATATGTGTGTACTTACTTTCTAGTATACACTTGTGTACTCGTATGTGCAATACATATATATGGCATATATATCTCGATTTTATGGTCTGTCTAGTTGTTTGGGGCGCCTGCTGTCAGCCTTTACGATTTGTAGCACTCAACTCATTTCGCATTTCGCATTCGCATTTCACATTTCGCCATTTGGAATTTGGGCATTACTTGATGTTTTACGCTGCCACTTTGGTGCTGCTTTTTTGTAACTGGTGTTGTTGCTGTTACTCTTGTTACAGTTGTTGTTGTTTCTGGTGCTGCTTTGGACAGGCTTGTCCTGGCATTTTTATGTTTTAAGCAGGCTGCACATTTTATGGCCCAGGCAATCAGTCGGCAGTAGTAGCGTTTAGTGAGCTACTCTCAAACTGGAATGGAGATCTTAGTGTGTGTCATTCAGAGTGTGCGAGTGTGTGTGTATATAAGTGTGTTGCCTCCTTTTGTAGCCAAGATTTACGAGCCAACGCAATTGCGCATTTTACAGTTGTGACAATTTTGGCGTCGCTTTGCAATTTTCTCCTTTTTTTCGTATACCCTCGAAGCCCTTAGGTGCTAAAGGGAGTGCTGTCCTTCTGAGCAGCTGAAAAAGTCATAGAATAAGTGGTCAAAACAGAGATGCAGTTATAAAATGCAAAAGAATTATAAGAGCTGCACAACTGCGAATAAATGGATACCTATAGTTTAGTTCTACAGGGTAGTTGACAGTCCTGAACATGCCGCCAATGGACACTTACTTATTTTATGTTCCTCTTCTTTTCCTACTTTTTTTTAGTTTTTGGCTATTTAGAGCGTTGGGTTTATAACAAACGCGTTTGGCATTTTTTATAGCCAAATTGCGAAGCTCGTGACAAAAGTTTTGGGCAAAGTTTTTCTTTTGTTAACCGATTCGGGCTTGAGTCGGTCTCAATGCATGCCATAAATAAAGGCCAAAATACTTACAAGCTCATTATGGTAATAACTTAATTAACCTGAAACAATATGCTGGCAAACACAAAAGACGACGACGACGACAATGTTGTATGACAAATTTGTGTGCCCAAAACTATTTGACTTTTGACTGTGCTTCGAGGAGCGAAACTGTTGTCGAGTGGGTGTGGTTGTAATGGCGGTGGGTTAGTGTGCAAAACTTCAAGCAAATTGTTTAAGGGTATGCGTGGGCTAGCTACCTGTCTACCTGCCTGCTTACCTGCCCGACTGTTAGACTGCCTAACTGGTTGACTGCCTCACTGCCAGTCGTAGTTGTCGCAATAAATCAACATTTTATGCCGAGTTGCGCACAATTAAGTAAAAGTTGAAATGCCTCAATGCCAAAGAAAGTTCCAAAGCAAAAGGTAAATTATATGCTCAGCCATAAGTATAAAGTCTGCAACTGGTACTCGGCTAATATATTTAAAGCTCAGACAAAGGGAGCGAGGGTAAATAATTTGTCAGATCAAACAAGCTGCAGATTGTTGAATGTATTTATGTTGACAAACTGCTTTAAAACTTGCCAATCCACGCCCAAGCTAACGCCCATGCAAGTATATTGATTAATAGAAATGTGCTTAAACATTTACTAGGAAACTTGGCTAGTCTAGTTTAATTGACGCGTAAATAATTTATGCTAATAAATGGGTGACAATTTTACATTTCAAATAACGGTACAATCGTGAAAATGGCAATTATTTAGTCACTCACTTGTCTTATTAATTATTTAATGTAACCGTGACAATTGTGTTCATTTAATACAAACGAAATATCTAGGGAAATATTGTATTAATTTAAAACTTACATGAAATAAAGCGAGTTGAGACAGAGCCACAGGCCAATCCCAAAGTTAGACTCAAAACTGGCAACTGAACCGGCTTGCAGCCTCAAGGCTATAACTGTAAAAAAAATATATATATATATACACAAATATAATTACTCATATTTATAATCGTAAAGAAGCAAAGTAAAACGAAACGAGGCAGCGAGGAAGGAAAAACACAAAGCAAAGTGCAAATTAGTGAAACATTGCGCTCAAAAGTATGCAATGCCGTTTGCAAAGCTACGTGAGGGCAGGTTTATGACTATATAAGTGTGTTTCTGTGTCGGTGTAAGAGTCCATCTGTGTGTGTTTATGTGGTTACACGACTCACATACATTTGTATCAAAAGCTTTCAAAAATATTTGCAAGCTTGTTAGTCTATACAGTGCAAGGGGTGTGTGTGTGTGTGCAGGTGTGTGCGGTTGCGAGTATTGTCCTGTTGCATGCTATTGAGCCATATTTTCGTGTTTTGTTTGGCATGCTCGTTACACGGACTAGTAAGAAAGGCAGACAGAGAAGGAACTATCGAAAATGAGTGAGACAGAGAGGGAATGATAGAGGGAGAGAGCAAGAGTTTGGTTGAGTGAGACAGGTATTAAAGTATGCAGAGGCATTTTAATGGGAGGGTTGAAATGGCGCCATTACACAGTTAGGATTGGTTGGACTTATACGATAGAAATCCATGCCCTACGTTCCAACAAATATTTTGAAACAATTTTGTTGGTACGATTTTTTTCACTTTAATACTTAAATTGTACACTTATATTATATAATATTGTAGTGGTTTTAACCAAAAGTACGGTCCATGTCTTTTTAAGGGGAGATGCTTTGGCAGAAGGGCAGCTGAATGCTTTGTAAATTGTTTAAAACTAAACAAAGACATAAACACGCAAGGCTGACATTATTTTTAAAAGTGCAAATTTTGCTTTAACCTCAAAGGAAGTAATTAGTGTAACTTTTGCATACAAATACGTGCACAAATGCCGTATAGCAGGCAACACCACAACTAACAGCAATAACAACAGCAGCAGCAACAAGAACAGCAGTACAACCACAATATGACCAACAATGTGGGTTGCCTGCAAACTAAAACGAAAAAATATAATAAAAAATGCAATAACAAGAGCAACAATTTTAAAAATTCAGCAACAACAATTGAGCCAACGGTAAATGGTGTCGCACAGAAATCACACACACACACACACACAGGCCCACACACATAGATATACACAGGAACAACCTCGAACACATTGACTAAGTGTATGCGGTTATTTTAATTACCAAAACGTAGGCAACGCCGTTGCTGTTGTCGTTGTTCCTGCTGCGGGCAAAACCCTTAATTAATTTGCATATTAATCATGCAGTTGGTTCAAATAGCAGAAACAACAAAAAGCAAACGAGTAAGAGAGAAAGAAAGAGAAGTAAGATAGATGTAGGAATGGTGGGGAAAGCACGAAACAGGCATAAAAACTGCAGTCATTAATTGTAGCTTGATATCGAAATGAATTTTCGTTTCTGATGAAAACTGCACGTCGTTGACAACGTTTTAATATACTTTATCACTTTTCCATTTACTTAATATTTATACAATATAGAAAACATCAAGCCATTGACTTTCGACGAGGTCTATAACCAGAGCAGTCCCTCCAATTGCACCGTTTATGTGGGCGGAGTCAACAGCGCCCTCACTGCCCTCAGCGAGGAGGTGCTCCAGAAGACATTTGCACCCTACGGGGCGATACAGGAGATACGCGTCTTCAAGGACAAAGGCTATGCATTTGTGCGGTAAGTTATCACGCGAAACAAATTAATTTTTATTTAACTTAAGTAAACTAAAGACTTGTGAAAGTAAACAAAAGTAAAACTGAATGGATTAATTAAATTTAAGTAACTTTTACTACTCTTGTCCTTTGCAGTTTTTCCACCAAAGAGGCGGCCACTCATGCCATTGTTGGTGTGCACAACACCGAAATCAATGCACAGCCCGTGAAGTGTTCGTGGGGCAAGGAGAGCGGTGATCCAAATAATTCTCAGACTATGGCCAGCCAGGCATTGAATAGTGCTGCCGCCGCCGCAGCCGGCTTTCCGTATGGCGTGAGTGCTGCTGCAGCTGCTGCCGCTGCCTACGGTCAGCAGTTGGCTGCCACCGGGTGCTGGTACTCACCGACACCAACTTATCCGGCCTCATCGGCCACCGCAGCCGCTGTGACACCTGCTGCAGCGGCGGCCAGTGCTGCCGCTGTGCAAAATCAATTCCTGCAGGGTATCCAGGGTTACCACTTTGGACAATATGGTGGCTATCAGCAGGGATATATGGGGTAGGTCCATCGATTTATGCATAATTATTTCATTAGTTGATGTGTCCGCGCTGCGAGTGTGGGTCGAATGCGAGTGCGTTGCCCCTTCTCACTTACCACCTGTCTGTGTAGCTCAGGTGTACTTAGCTACCTTTCCACTGTTAGCTAGAATGATTGAACCGCCACCAGGGGAACGGGCAGCGACAGCATGACGGATGAGTGAATTCATTTGCTAATTGCTAAAGTTTTCATTCCAAGCTGTGGCACTCAGCCATACACACACACACACATACTCTCGTATACTAATATATTGAAATATACGTATATATATTTTCAACACGTACGAGTTTTGACCGAGCTCATAGCATGGTAATTGCCCCGGAAAACTCGACACTCCACACTCGACACACGCTTTAGCCGGTGACTCTGGGAGCTGATTCGCAGTCTCTCGCTGCGAGATCTCTCGCTTTTCTTTTCTCGCATTTGTCCAACTCTTTGGTAATAATTGTGCGCATGTTCTGGCTTATTCGTATATTTACAGAATGGGCGTACAGATACCAGCCACCTGGCAAGGCGTTACCCAAGCCCAGATCTCGCCTGCCCAGCAATTGGCAACGGGTGTTGCAGGCACAGCTATTCCACAGGCCGCAGGTGTTGTTGCCTATCCGATACAGCAGTTCCAAGTGAGCCCACAGGTATGCGACAACTGAACCACACACACACACTTACTCTCATATACACACACACACACAAACACATACACACTTGTACAAATGAAATGTCGCACATTATTAGAATGTGCTTTGAATGTTTTGAATGCATTCTCCATTCGATATGTTTTGTTCATTTTATTATCGATTAGCTTGGTCAAATTTTTCGCTTTTTCTTTAAATAATTTAAGCTGTTTGCATAGTTTTTTTTTAAGATTTACTTTGCCTCTGGTTTAAGCGCATGTTTTGATTTTATTTTAAATTATAATAGAATTGCCAATACAGCCAAAAGTAGGTGCGAGCTAAGACTGGCAAGGTCTTAAAGTAGTGTGTAAATCTTAAGCTTACAGGACACTCATTTACAACAGTATTTAGTAACCTTTGTGCAAATGTTTCTTAAACTATATTATTTAAAAATTGCTTATAAGCACGTCCTTTAAATGCTTTAACTATTTATGATTGATAAATCTTTTCTACACTCAACTTTTTCCACTTTCGTGTTCTTTTGTAGTTTTCCTCTTTTTTGTACTTTCTCTTTGTTTACATACAAATGCTGCATACAATTTCTCTGCATTATAAATCATTTTATTCCGACTACTATTTTTTTCCAATTTTTACTAACACCCATATTATTTTTTAAGGTTTATCCTTTACTTTTGCAGGCACAGTAAGCAAAAAGAAATGCTAAAACAAACAAAATATGCAAAAGAAACCCATTGATATTTTAAAGTGCAGCAGAAGTTCTGAAACAGAAACAAAATCAATTCAAAACCAAAATCCAAAAAAGTCAAGCTGTAAATAAAATGCGAAGCGCCGACAAAAAATTTACAATTGACGAGAAGTTCGAAGCGAAGTTCGACGAAGAATGTGCACCAAAAATTATGAAAAATGCCAAAGTACTTAGAAAACCCACAGCACTCATACATTGATACAAGTGTTTATGATTAACTAGTGCATAAACATTTGTAGGCGGCCCTTTTAAATAAGCCTTAAATGTGAAAAAAGTAAAAAAAAAAACTTAAACAATGATGGAAAAATAAGTAAAACATACACAACAAATAAAATACATTTGGAAACCTAGCTGCTTATATCACACATACACACAGAGAGATCACCGACACTTTCCACACACACAAAACACTCAACACACGATGCATAAATACATATAAATTTATGCTTTATACTTATAAATGTGTTAAGCATGCTGCGTATAAACAGAATTATAAATAACGGAAAGAAAAAGAAAATAAAGTAGAATTGTAAAAAAAAAACATAAAATAATAAAGCCAAAAAAAAAAAATTACGACAACCAAGAAATGCGTACTTAAATAAAAAGTATGGTAAAGAAAGGGAAAGCCATAAATTAAGTATGCTGTTTTCTGTGTGTAGAATATACACATATACATAGCACTCATACACAGAAAACTGTATATACATATGTATGTGAATGCGAAATTAAATTAAAATAAACATAATTAAAAATGCGTTAAAATTAATTACGCGTGTGTACACATACAAACACACGCACTTATTTATATACATTTTTATGTCTGTATGCAGACAAAACAGACGCAGACGTTCCCAGGAGCCCCTTAACAAACACACACACACTCAAGCACACACACTCGTACTCTCGTGTAGCATATAATTTAGTATTGCCTACTTTTATGCGCAGCTTTTGATAATCGCTTAGAGCAAGTACATCACAATGATAAAACACCTAGCACTAGTGCCTATTACTATCGTAGTTCTAGATGACAACGCCGTCATATCTGGACACCCTACACACACACACATACACACACAAGCACACACACACTTAGAGAGAGAGAGAGAGAGAGAGGGAGACACTTGCATCGCCTACATAGAAACTGCCAAGCCAAAATAAAATTGGTAAACTCGACATTTCCTGCTATCATTTTCCTAAAAACTAAAAGCAACTAATTGTTACAAATACTTAAAGTAATTTATTTTGTGATTGCTCAGTAATTGAAAGACATGTTCCTACAAACACACATTCACACTCACACTCAAACACTCTCACTCATTCATACAAACACATTGCAACAATAGCACTCGCAGCTAAATGTATCTGAAAGAACCTTATGATACGAGTATAATTCAAATATTTGTTAATAAATCAAATATGACAAAAATGTCCAAACGCAATCCAGCCAAAAAGCTTAACTTAAAAACTCTTTAATCGATACTTGGTATTCAATGGCATCAAGCTTTAGTTTCTAACAGTCTCACAGGCTTTGTAATTGTATAATAGCAAATCAGCAAGATCAATTTGATACACTTTCTATGATTTTCTCAGTTTTCGCTATTATTTTTGTTATGATTATGATTTGATTTTTCCAAAATAAAAGCAATACAAATTGAAACCCTCTGTACAAAGCAAACATTACAAATAATTCCACATAAATTTTATAAAAAATTCTAATTCTGAACTTTTTATACTTGTCTAAAACGTATCAAACGTATTTTGTATATGTTTTTATTTCAGTTGCCAGAAGATGAATGGTTAGCTGCAAATTTATTGTGTTAGTTTAACTCCAAAAACTGATTATTGTAAAGCAAAACAAACCAAGTAAAAGCAAAACCAAAGATGATGTGTTTCAAATGTCTATTCGATTTTTGAAAATTTGCTTATTTCGTATTGAGTACCTACTGTCCATGCAGGGTCGTTACATTTTCAGTCTACCTCGTTGTCAATTGTAGACTCTACATACATTTTTCAGCCGGCTTATTCCAAATCGCAAACGGTTTATGAAACAGAATTGAGCAGACACTAGAGAAAACGCCCAAAATACACAATACAACATAATAATATATAAATATACAATACCGATAATATTTATATATATATGAATAACAATCAAAGTATGCCATCGAAAGATATTAATTGATATTAGCCATAATAAAATACACAAATAACAATAAAATATGCCTCAAATGGCAAGAGCATAGCAAGCATATAGATACATGTAATCGAGTGCAATTTCCAAACATCAAAAAATATATAATTTTCACCCAACATCATTCACACGACAACTGTAAAATTATTGATTGAGAAATGTATTGAAGGATGTAACTTAAGCGGAATGATTAGAAATGAATTCAGCTTCTCGAGCAGCAAGGAACGTAATTATATTTTAATTGAGCTTGATATAGTCAAAACTACAAAACATACACACACATTGAAACACACAAAGTTTATATACATATATGCAAGTAGTGAACATGTAAGTATGTACTAGATTAGCTGAGTTTCTTAAGGATAAGATCAAGCTTGGATTGGGCTCGACTAACTGAAAGGCCTCAAATATACACTGACTTAGTTCTCGATGAAAAAACATCTACACACACTCATATACACAACAACACACAACCAGTGGATTAGATATTTATATATATGTACATGTATAATGGTTTATATAGTTAAAGAAACATGCTTATAAAACGTACATTACATTCAATTACACATGCGTAGTTTAGAGCTAGACAGACAGACCGACAGGCAAATATAGAACATAAATATATAAATGTATATCGGGAGAAATCAAAACACATATATATGACAAGCAGAACAGTCAACAATATAATACTCACATGGTTATGTGTTTATATAAAAATACATAAATATATATGCATATATAGAGGAGTATGTCTTGAATAATAAATCGCAAAAACAACAGCAGAAAAATGTTCAAAATAAAAACCAATTAAAATGATAAAAAAAATATAAATAAAAAACAAGTAACATGTAATAGCTCGTACGTACAACATGCAAATGATGTACGTATCGAGCAATTAAACTTGATATCATTTCACTTTGGACATTTGTGTTTGATGGGCCAGCAAGAGAGAGAGAGGCAGAGAGAAGAAAACTCAGGAGCGAGACTGGGCGAAACAGGGGATTGATTTGCATATGGCGGGATTTATTTGAAGGTTTTCTATGAGTTTACTTTGACCTTTTTTGATATTGTTAACAACATTTTATGCACACACGCATACAAAGCGAATAGTTGAATTTTTTATATAAAAATGGGCGGGCTGTGCAATGCAAATTTCTAGGGGGAGTGTCACATAGAACTATACATAACTAAATATTGTGTGGAGATACTATATATATATATATATATCTTTGTCTATGGCTAATCGAACTCCCAGACAGACAGATCGACGGACAGGCGGACAAACGGACATACATATTATTATGTGTTTAGTCTAAGTAACTAGAGAGTTGTAATTTAAATTTAAGATGTTTTTAGCACTAGAACTAACACGTAGTTGGACTATGAGAGGCATTGCATGTTTAAACAAAATGACAGCAAACGACTTAGATGTAGATGTGATTTTAAAACCAGAGCAAAAATAAAACCTTGGATCGATTTAGATTGAGATTGAAGCTGATGCGAATATTGCATTTTTCTGTTGTTATTATGTTTATAAACAAAACAAATTAGTCAAAAATAAAATAACTAATAATGGAAGCTAAAGCTAATGATAAACGGATGATTTTTTGTTACAAAAAGAAAGACGAAAAACCGAAAAACTTAGGCAGATAAAAATTTAAAACATTGTTGACCAACCCATGAAAAAGAAGTTAATGAAATTTGGCTATAAGAAAAACACAGCACATTTACAAAAGGCAAACTTTATATATTAAAATAAAAACGAAAAAAAAATGACAAAAAGGGGCAGAAAGTATAATATTCAGATAACGATAAATTATATACAAATATTATTGGTTTGTTTGTTAATGTTTGCACAACATATCAGAAAAGAGTTAAAGGAATAGTTTCCATATAAAAGAAGCTAACCAAAAGTTGGAAACTTAATCAAGAAAAACAAAAAATATAAAATACTTTAGAATATTAAGTTATAGTAAAAGTATAGTATATATATACTATATAAAAAATATAAAAAATCGACAAAAAAAAAGTATTAATGTTGTGCAACTAATGAATGTGCTAAGACATTTATATACGTCTACATACATATATACAAAATATTTATATACATACAGTTCGAGTAACTGAAGATAGAACATATTTATAGGCGTCTATACAGCAGATAACAAGGCAGTCAGATCTAGAGGAGAGACTAGAAAAATTAAATAATTATACTACATAGTACTCCAGTAATTCAACATCTTTATTTGAAAGACTCATTTCTATTATTTTGTTACAAATCTCACAGAATGGAAAGATTATAGCTCAATTAAAATGTTTTATAAGTTCATCATTTGTTGATACTATCTATACTACCAAAACTATCCAATAAACCATATGATTTAAACTCATTTAATGGAATAATGTGGAATAAAATCAAATATGAAGTGAATATAACAAACAGATTGTAGTTGGTTATGAGCAACTGCGATTTCAAATTAGTCAATTTGGGGTGTGTATTATTGAGGAACTAAAATTAACTGAAAAGCTGAAACTGGAGCAGATAGCAAAATTTTAAGAAACAAACACTAACACACTTACACACACATACACACACTCGTACAGCACAATAAAAGACAAAGATTGGGCCAAGAGTCTGTCTGTAAACACAATTAGGGGATGTAGCATAAATTTAATGAAATTGAAAACCAAATCAAATCAAATAACGAACAAATGCAAAACAAAACTTGAATCAATCAAATAAAAGTATTATTTAAGCAACCATACAATACGAGTCTAAATAATAAATATATATATATATATAAATATTAAATATACACAGAAAAAACAACTAAGAAAGGAAAAAATGAAGAAAAAGAACTCAAAATATAGAGAAGTGAATGCTACGCAATTAACATTTAATAATCATAGAAAATATGAGTGTGTTCTAATATTCTGGTTCTGATTTGAAATTCAATTGAATTGTTTAAGTGCAATACAACAACAGATCCAACAAAAAACGAAGAGAACTCATCATCCCTCAACAAAATGTTAAATGTCATGTCTCGTGTGCTTAGATTTACAAAGAAACCCAAAACAAACAAATCCATATGAGATACATACATTATTTATATATAAACAAACAAAGAAACAAACGAAATACAAGCAAGCAAAAAAATATTGAACGTTAAAACTAGCAAACTAAATATAATAGCAGTAAGTAAGTAACTAAAGCTAGAATCCCCCTAAATATATATATATATATATATATATATATATATAACATATATATGCTAACAAAAGGCACTCGAAGAACGATCCACAATATTATTTTGTGCAATAATCCGAAGGGGCATAAACATTTTATGCATTTAAAGTCATACTAAGATTGTAGAAGAAATCAAAAACGATGAGCAAACAACCAAAAGCTGCTAATAAAACTAAACAGAACACAAGACAAACAAACGTTGAAACAAACTTCGGTTTTGGATGGCAAAAAACTAAGACGCAGGCTATTAACTGTGCAACACTCACACACACACCACACACAGACACCTACACGCACACCAATACATAAGTGGGTAAATATTAGATATATATATAAATATATATGTATAACTATATATATTTATTTATATATATGTATGTGGTATATGTATAGATATATGCGTATCTGTATAAACACATAAAATATGTTAAGTGAATAGCAAATAAAATAAACAAAGTATAGATAACGACTGCAGTATTGCAAATATTTTGTAGACATTTAAGAATGTTTAATTGTGTGTTTAGCAAGGACAAGGACTAGAAACACACGCATACACACCCCCCACACACACACGCACATACTAACAAACACAAACAAAAATGTAAGTGAGGCAAATATTACGACAAAATATGAGGCAGAAATAGGAACAGAAACAAAATCAAAGGCATAAGCTATGTTTTAAAAAATATATATTTATTATATATATATCTAAAGCATGAAGCATACTCACAACCCCCCCCCAAAAAAACATACACACTCACTCACACACACAGTCACAAAAGAAATCACATGTGAAACAACATAACGAATATTAAAAGGTTAATCAAATTAAGCATGGCAAATGAAATAACATGAAAATATTTATAGTTAAAAAACAAACAAAACAAAAAACAAAATACAAAAAAAAATACACACATATTTTGGTTGCGTGTTTTGTATACCAACGCGCCAAAATAACCAACAAAACAAAAATACAAACAAGCAAAAATATTATACAAATTATATACAAAAACAAAAGATGAAAAAAATATAAAAACTATATTATATATGATATATGTGCAGGCTACTAAAACAAACGGTTCGAATACAAAAAATACCAGCACAGAATCTACAGATAATCGAAATAAATGAAGGATAAAAATTGAAGAGGAGAAAGTGAAGTAAAGTAACAGAAAATGAAGTTGATTTGTCAGCAAGATGAATTAAAAATTACTTATACAAAGCTACAAATGCTAAACAAAACGACAACAAATTGAACAAAAATTGCAACATATAAATGATGAACATAAGTTAAACGTAAATATATGAAATAAATATAAAAACAAAAGTAAAAGTAAAGGTAAAGAATTAACGGATAAAGGCAAAAAAACCAAACTTATATTATGTATACATAAATATATTGAATGAAAACAAATAAAACAAGAAAAAAAATTTTGTAAAAATAAAACAAATACAATTTCGTTTACATTTCTTAACAATATGGGGTTAACTGAATTTCGGGTATATTGCTACTATAGCTAGCTATAGGATATATTTTTCATGTGTATAGTAGTCGTTTTTCCACAGAGTTTTCAACTCCATATGCTGTACTTCAGTCGAGGTCTTTGCAACCAATTTATACGCCTTTTTGCAGCTGAAATAGCAACACAGGTTCGTATACTTGATATCTCAGTGTCATATGCTGTATCCGTATCTCCCTTTATCCCTCTCTCCATCTGTGTGTATGTGTGTTGGTGTGAGCCACACCCCTGACCGTTGAGAACCGTTCAGCGGCTCAGTTGCCCGCCAAGCATAAATTGTCATAACAAAGGCAAAATAGAACACGTGCAACAATAACAAATCAAAAATTTACAAAAACACAAAAAGAAAGAGACGACGACAAAATGAAAACACGCACAGTTGGGGTAAAGAGGAAAGCCAGGTGGTGCGAAGAGAAGTGGAAAGGAGTGAGAGAGGGGATTGTATGACTGCCGGCAACGTGAAAATGCAAAGTGGAGAAAAATGTTTAAAACATATTTTTTTGCCAATTTTTTTACTCCGCGTTTCTTTCCTTTTTTTGTGATTTTATTTCAGTCTTGTTTTTTCGACGCGGCTGTTGTCGTTTTACTGTAGTTGTTTTTTCCCGCACTTTGCCGCAGGTTAAGACCAGCACACACACAAGAAATACAGAAGTGTATGTGTGTGTGTGTGTGTGTTATTATCGCAATGATTTCAAGCACAACACAGAACGCGAAACGCACAACTCGCAGACAGATGGTCGTGTGCTTTGAGAAACAACATATGCGTCGAGGTTTCACTTTCATTTCCACATTTTCATCTCGACGTATGTCTGTGTTTGTATTGCTATGCATGTGTGTGTGAGTGAGTGAAATAATGGCGCTATGTTTGATTTGCATTGCAAATCGTGGCAATTTTGCAAAATGTCTTCCTATATAAGAAACAATATGTTTTATTTACTTACATTTGACTTTGATTTCACCCACTCACAGTCTTATTGTCTGTCTGTCTCCCCGTCTTCTTGGAGGCGTGCGTAGATCGCTCTCGATTGGCTTTGTTTTATTTTCGAGTATGAAGCAAAGTGTTAACTCAAAGGGCAAATACTTTATATAAAATCAAAGCATTTCTTTTAACATTTCCAAGCTATACTTATTATTCTATTGTAATTATGCGCATTGATTCTAAATAAAGCAAGTCGAAATGGATTCAACTATGGTCACATAAAATGTTATGATGGCCCTAGGCTACATGGCTGCTCATGAGCGGTAAAACAGCTACTCAGCTGCACACATCACAATATATTGTCAGAGTTTATGGATGCCATTAGCAGACACAAGGCTCGATTCGGTCTAGATCCTGGATGCAAGTGGCATGCAGACGCCATAACGTGCAGTACCTTTTACGTTGTCCTTGCTGCCTGTTTAGTTAATAATTCCCATGCATGGGATGCATTCTGCGCATAACAGGATATTTGCTGCATAAAAGAGCGCTGGGAGTCGTGTAGAGCTGAGATGAGTACGTGCAACTGCAACGGAAACCGGAAATGCGCAAATAGCAGTGCTCTGAAGATTTTCTCGCATACCCAGCACAGCATGCCACATTGAGATATCCTGTCTGAGCACCACATGCAGTGCACACTACAGATAAGACAGTCTAAACAAGCAGCTGACAGCAGGAAAATGGGCAACAACCAATCGAAATGCCACTGAATAAGTTTCCCTTTGGAGGCCAACTAAGTTCCACAGTATAAGCAACTAATTAGTTGGACTTATTTTAGTCAATTGACTTAATAATTGCCATCAATCATAAGGCAAGTGGCTCGTGCGTTGCAAACAATCATGGTCTGCTTTTTAATACAAATTTGTTGGCAAATTGCGACGCTTGAAGCCGTATTACCAAATGGCATATTACCGGACGCCCATGTCCACTAACTGATACAGATGCCACCCCAAGGACAACACGCGCCTTACATTTTTTTGTGTGCTGTACCCAAGCTGAAGACCAAGTCCAGTTCTTAGGCACCACCGCAACGGGACATAATGAAACAAGCCATTTACAGAAAAACAGAGCACTGAGGATGACTTGCTGTCCCTTCCCTGTCATACAAGCAGCCGAAAATGTCCCCTGTTCACAATACGAAAAGGAACAAATGTCCTTTGCTGATAAAGCCTCATAATAAATGTCGACCTTTCGTTTTTCCATTTATATTATCAAACTGTGGACGCAGAGTGAAGTGGAGGCGCCTCACCTTGGCCCGACTTTGGGAGCAAAAAAGTTGCTCATACTTACAGTTGCTGTTGTTGTTGTTCCTACCGTGTTGTTTCGTCTCTACAAAGTCATGGGCCATAGTGGTTGTTATGGTATCTTTTACCTGTGCCGACTGCTCACCTGCCCTCCTGCAACGCACATACATATATTAAAATTTATAATAAACAATGCGCCGCAGCAGCGTCAACAACAACAACAACAACAGCTTGTGGGTTGTTCTGGGTGTGTGTGCATTAAAGT
Source organism: Drosophila nigrodunni (assembly GCA_020829145.1). NCBI lineage: Eukaryota > Metazoa > Arthropoda > Insecta > Diptera > Drosophilidae > Drosophila > Drosophila nigrodunni. The sequence goes on from JACVCZ010000001.1 coordinate 16,163,695, forward strand.
GAACATCGTTTTAACACTACTCGATTGGAGTTAGTTGACTTGTTTAAGTCGCAGGTGCATCAGAAATAGTTTTAGATAAGATCAATTAAGTTTCTGTGCTTATTTTAAAATTATTTATGAAGTGAATAATTCTATTAATACTGATTTTAGAGACACAATTAAAATTTGTACTTAATCTGATATTTATAAAATATACAAAGCATATCGGAATCTAAAAAACTTTTGAAGAAACTAAATTTCTTTAATATAAAGAGCATCTAGATATGCGCTCTGATTGTGTGCGGTAAGTTTAAACACTGTTGGTGCTTCAGTTTATTTTCTTCATAGACCGGACCCAAGCGAATCAAAGGGAATTGTGCCTCGTCCTGGCAAAGGGCGGCGGCAAGTGAATTTATGTTATTTCCTTGTTGTTGGCGTATCAGATAAGCTAATAAAAAATATTATAATTACATATCTGTCGTGTAAAAGGCGAAGGGCAATGCAGACACGGCCATTGTGCGCAGATAGTTGACGTTGACGCCGCCTGCGACTGAGACATCGACTGCGTTGCGTCGAGCTGTGCTGCGTTACAGGCGCTTTTAATGCTGTCCCTTGATATTGTCTGCTGTTGACTAGTGGATGAGGGGCAGGCTTAGGTGCGCGATAGTGGGCAAACAGGTGAGTCCAGCTGATGGCCGTTGGGGAACTTGCTGGGCGCGCAGTTGAAACGAAATAAGCCATAAGGACAATTTAGACTTTGAAGTGCCATTGCCATGCAAACTTATTTTAATTAGATGCGCACACATAAATGCTTAACGCGCTCGCCACAGACCTTTTTTCTCTTAACATTTTTATTATATGTGTGGCCGAAACTCGAAGGCCCCGGCGCAGACAATGCCGCAGGCATAAAAAAACAGGTGGGCATTATCTGATGGAGGTGGGGGCGAGGACTGTCTCTGGCAATGTCGTGTAACACACATTAACCGATGCCATGCAATGCAGCCATAATAACAGCCAGAGCACAAGTTTAATTAGTGCAGCCAACGAGGCCAAAGGAAGCTAGCAGTAGTAAGGAAGCCTGTGGCCAACGTTGCTTATGAGCAATGTGTGTTCGTGTGATAAAATGGCCACGCAACGTCAAGGTTGTGTTCGTATGTCTCTGTGTATGTATCGGTGTCTTTTGCTGTCTGTGTATGTGTGCTTTTATTGCTGTCATCCATCTGAGAAGTAAAACTCTTATGGTCATAAAACTCTAGAACGCATTGCCAGCTGCAAAAACAATGGCAAAAAAACCCCAATAGATTTTGTGGATACAGAACCGAAAAAAATGTCAGAGTGCTGAACTAATAATGGCACATGTCAAAATTCGTTAGCCCGCAGGTGTGCGGTAAAAGAGGGCGTAAGGGGGAGTGGCGAGCGGGTGATGGAGAAACGAGGTGAAAGACAGGCAGCAACTTTTGGTCGAATGATGAAACCCAAGTGACATTCATTGTGATTTCGTTTGGCAGTTTTGTGTCATTTGTTGGATTTAACCGATGGCACACATGGCTGGAGCCTTGGGCATTGCACTTGGACTTTCACAGTTGGGTTGACTAACGCAAAATGGGATAAAGCAGCAGACGAAGTCAGGGCAACAGCAGAAGTATAGAAAATAAAATAACGAGACAAGTCAACGAGCAAAGACCACACAATTTATGACTTGAGCGCTGCGAAACACTAAATAAGCGCAAATTCAAGTTTAATGCCTTGAGAAAATGTTACAGAAAAGTTACAGAATGACAAAGAGGTGGGAGAAATGGGCGTGGAGGGATGAAGCAGGTGTTGACTTCGGTTTTAGCTCTGTCTCAGATATTTGTCAAATTATAGAAATCAGCATACGTTACAAGGCATAAGTCGAGTGTCAATTCCACAATGTCAACTCGTTCAATACATGTGGCATGCCTCACCATATATCAAGAGCAGACAGCATGATAAAAAATAAAAGGGTGCGTGCGTCCAGTGACTTACAGACTGAAAACAGACTGAAGATACACAACTATTGACGGCAGAATACCCGTTACACCTTTCATTTTAAACTTCAAGTTTCTAAAGTCTCTGAGGTATTTATGAACTGCTATGACTACATCGCAGCTGCGGTTAAGTCTTTAAAATCTGCACCATGCCATTTGAATCGAGTATTATAATACCGTATAAATACTATTCAAGCCAACATACATTGGTCAGAGGAAGCTAAAGATCTGTTGCCAAGACAACTGCCACTTACACGCAGAGAGAGCTAACTCTATAAAACTATATGTATATGTGTGTGTGTGTGTGTGCGGTTCTGTGTGCGTCACTTCCGGTGACAATGTGCCATGCTGTTTGAATGACAACGCGCAAGAAGAAAAGCCGGATGAGAGCTAAGACTGAATGTAAAAATACGATACGCAATGCAAAAATTCGAATCGGACACTGCAGTTAATACACATGAAAGATAAGTACTATATACATGTGTTTTATTTTTATTTTTGTTTGCGTATTGGGCCAAAGGGCAGCTGTAAGCGATGCCAAACAGTTGCCAGTTTGGCCAGTTGTTGCAATATTTGAAATACATTTGTAGATTGCAATTGCTGTATGGCAAAAAGGACATTCATCTCATTCCAGATTCAAGTCCAGCCTCGTCTGCATCTGCGCTGCACTGTCAGCCTGCAACGTCAACGGCGACTGCGATGATTTATGATCAGAGGACATGTGTATTTTAAAGCACATAAATTTATCGCTGGAACAGTCAACAGACAGGCACTTTGGCAATACTCTTATACTTGCGAATACTCTTCAATACTCTCCACGCTCTCCATTAACGCAATGCGATTCTCAGTCGCCTGCTCTGCATCAAGTTGAGTGCCTCTTTTGGACTCTCATTGTGCCATTTTGGGTGGACATTAATGACGAGGCCGCGTTTAATGTGACAACAGCAACAAATGCAACAATAAATTCAATTAATTGCATTTCATTTCGATTATCCGAGGAGAAGGACGACAACGAGGACATCAACATCGACTCCGCCTCGCCATAAATGTCAATTGTGGTCATTGAATATTTGAGCTCAAGTTGCTGTTGTTATTGTTGCTATCGGGTTTGTTTCTGTTGTTACTGTTGTTTTTGGTATCATTGCAAGCGACGCCCGAGACTTTGGCATCTAATTTTTGCTCATTAATTTCATGCAACATTTTTATGCATCGTCATAAAACTAATTTTACGACGCCGGCTTATACACACACGCACTCACACATTCACAAGCACACACAGACGAACTAGAATATATTTAACTGTTTTCCTAATTGGATTAGTTAGCTGAGCATTTGGCATTTTTCTGTCTGAGTTTGATTTTCATGCTTTTCGTCTGTAAAGGATTAAAATAACTAGTTTTTTAATAAGCCATTTAACAATTGCAAAAAAGTATTGTGTTAGGCCTAGAACAATTTATTCAAACATAATTTTTAGCTATTGTATTTTATTTTTAACTTTAATTTAGTTGACATAAAATAATTGCCGATAAAAGAGAATAATTGTTACACCTGATTCTTTCATCAACTACCAACGCTGAGCCATTTGGCCAAATTGTTATAAGAATCCCTCCTGGCTAGATCAATTGAACTTATTTAAGTGCAAAATGGCAGCTGTTGTGTGCAATTACTAGAATTAATCACCCGAAAGAAATGCTCTGACTTTGCAGTTAGTTAAGCGTTTAATTTATGACACAAACAAGCGGAGAATTGGATTTAATAGAGGGGATTAGAAGAGTTTACCTGAGTTTTAGCTTAACAGTATTTTGGTTAAGGTTGTGATTAACACAAGTCTCTGACTACGCCACTGACTGAGCTGCAAATATAGATAACTTTTGCTAAAATACATATAGTATATGCAATAATGGAATTGGGAGTGAAAAGCGGAAGATATGCTCATACAATGGGCTAAAATGGTACGTTATCAGTACGTATACTTGATTTTTATACGCACACTTAAGCAAATAACTCCAGGCATTATTTCAAAAATTCGAAAATTAAAAGCAAACAAAGTAGAGCAAAGAGGTGGGGAATGGGTTATGGCGGGTTGGCCATAAGAAAATACTCAGGAAAGCCTGAAACAGAGAAAGAGACCAAGCTATGTAAATGCTTAGAGCGTAAGAGACCGAAAGCGAAAGGGTGAGCCAGAGTGAGATGAGACGAGAGCAGAGCGCAAAGTTTTAATGTAAAGTGATGTGAAATGTTTTCTTTGCGAATTTACCTTCAATTTATGCATTTATGAATATGTAAGCACATTCAAGACCAAGCTCTTGGCTGTGTGAGCAGTCAAGTGGCAAACTTGAATACAGAAACATACACACACACATTTACTGACTCACACACACACATACGCATACGTACACTCACAATCACACTAGCACTCAGTAATACATTCATTAATAAAATGCTTTTGGCTAAGAAGTTTTCCCATTTGCCCAATTCGTAATTCCACTTTTCATATCTGAGCTCAAAAGGCAGCCTTATATTTTGTGTGTTATGTTGTTCTTTTTTTTTTTTTTTCCTGTTTTGAAACCATAAATAATTTATTGTTAAATGCTTTTTCGAGAATGCATTGAAATACAATCCAAGCAAGCAACCGAACCAAACGTTCATCTTGCGGCTGAGAATTTAATTGGAATTTTTGTTAAGCAATTGTAAATTGAGAGCTTACCGAATGCTTACACATGTCTTCTGGCCAAAAGGATTATCATACGATGGAGCGATACTTTGACCTGGCCAATTGTAATTCCAAATCAAAGTTAATCAATTACGAAGAAAGTCAGAACCTGTCATTAAACTTGCATGACATCCTTTACCTTCGCGCCTTTGTATCCTTTTTTGGTTGTAAACACGAACACAGTTTTGCATAGAGTATATTACTATGTAACGATTGCCCTCAAAATCAATCAACAAAATGCCTACATGGAAAACAATTAGCGTGACAGTTTCAGTGACAATTTGAAATGTTGTCACCTATGCAAAGGTGTCGATTATTATTGTACTTTATATTATTTTTTTTCCCCCATCCTTCGTATTATTTTCCTTTTGCCTTGTCATGTGAATGCCGAACGATTATTTGTGGCTATTAAATTGCGTATACGACACGCGGCCACGCCTATTTCTCATTGATTTTTTGTAACCCTTTTTTTTTATTGAGCAATTGACAGTAGATGTCGTTGGAGCGTACACATACATTTTTAGTGACTGTAAAATGCTTTGTTGATTCTCAGAATTTACTTGCAGTGATTGCTATCAATTTATGACTTTTTTCATAGGCAAATGACACGCGCTAATCAATTCGTCCTTCTCATATTTCCTCATTCCTTCTATATTTTATTGTATATATACAGACGACAGACGACTGACGATAGACACTGTAAATGACAAACTTCCGTTACGCATCGTTTGACAGTAACATGCTTTAATAGTCACTTGCCACGACATAGAAACACGATTCGTGTTGGTAAAATTAAATGAGCATTGAGACAATTGCCTCTGAACCAACTGAAAATGTGAAAGAATGTTTTGTTTTTATTGAGGGGGCAGCATTTGTAAGTCGCTTTGAATTTATGATACGGCTCCATTTATGCTAGTTCAACGTTTAATTGGTTGAAAAGGCTGTTCTTTTGGAATTTTATTGAATCAACAACAGAAGAAGAAATTGGCATTAGAAATGATTGATTGCTAAGTAGCGATAATGTTTAATCAATTACCAAATATAATAATCAATGAGCAATTGAACAAATTCATTTCGTTATCGATTTGAACCAAAATAGAGTCTCTGTGGCCTAGCTGGCCATATTATTAATGCGAGTCTATAATCAAATTTGTATCTCTCACACTCAGTTTCGAATAAAGTGAAACACGACTCGTATTTGGGACATGTACTTAGCATAAATAAACGGAAGTCATATACCATTGCGCTTAAAACTACAACGCGGCTAACAGAGTGCTAGAACCAACAACAACAGCAACAACAACAATATCCACAACAGCAAGGACAACAACAACCACAACAAAAAGGACGCACAACAAAAGTGGCAATAACAATAAAACCAAAAGTACTTTTACACGCACTTCAAATACAAATAAAGCACTCTGCCTCGCTATCGCATATGTCCCTACGTGTATGTGTGTTAAGTGCGTTTGTATGCGTGTTTATTAGCGCGTGTGTGTGCGCATTTTTGAGTGGACGATAAATAAATTAGAAAGTCGTAAACGCGAAAAGCGCTGTCGCAAAATGTTGAATTCTCATTGTTGACGACGCACTGCGACATAATGGCGTCCACTTTGTGTCCTTATGGTTAATTTGCTTAAAAAGGGTGTTGCACTCTAAGCTGCATACAACACACACACACACACACACACCACATACGCATAAACAGAGAGGAAAAGTTTATGAAAGAGGCGCGCCAAACTGTTATGGGCTGGCACTGTTTAGTAGAAAAGAACGGCAATTGAACTAAGCCACAGACGTGCACAGACATGCACAGACACGCAATGCAATGCCTGTGGTGCTGTCAGTGAATCGGCTACTCTAACTACCCCGACTGCCTTTGCCTCTGCCTCGTCATTTTCAGCTCGTGAATTTTACATTTCACGCACAATTTTCCAAGGCACGCAATCGAGCGCTTAGCGCTCGCACAGTAAAATGGAGTTTTAAAGCAAAAATTCACCCTATTGAGTGCTGCTCGATGCTCATATCACATGCAGAACGGCATGCAGGCGACAGCTTAGCTAATGCTAAGCAAGTCCAAATCCTCTTCCACTTTCTCTTCCTCGTCTTCGACCTTTCCTCGTCATACTTGAACGCATATTACATCACCGAGACGCGGTGGTGTCACAACTCTCTTTCCAGCCATGTCACGTTGTTGTTAGCATTCTCAAACTGACTGTATTGGAGTAGGGGTTGGATCAGGCTGTAGGAGTAAAGTGGAGGAGCAGCAGGGCAAAGGAACAGGGCACACATGTGCGTGGGCAAATAGTTGAAATTGTTTGATGCGCACTTTTCAGCGGCTACAACAACTTGGGCTTGGCCTTTGAACTAGCACTGCAAACTTACTGCTCTCACCTCCCCCTCTGTCATGATGCCCTTACCCTACGCACTGCTCGTTGAATTGTTAATATCTTTTTTTTTGGGGGGGTAGGAATATACGCATTTAAATGAGGCTCACGTACGCGGACGATTTGTCACAAAATAATTTTTACGACTTTACGACTCCATTGCCAGTGACCAAACCCAATTCGAGAGAGACAACCAACAAGCTATGCATATAATTTTCCATTTCCACTCTATTTGTTGTTGTTCCTGTTGTTGTTGTTGTTGTTGTGACTGTCGCCAACTGCGACAATAATGTTTCGATTTAGCGTAAAACGCGATGCATACTTGAAAGCGTTGTCCTTGTCCGCGTTTGTCTCACTTGAAGAGAGACAGTAAGTCAAAGAGAATGACAGAGTTAACATTCGCAAGTAGGCCATTAGATATTCTCAATAGAATTTAACTGTTGTTTATCTCTAACTCAGTATATATCACAGCTTGGCCTTGCCGCTTGTCTCAGTGCAAATACGCGGAGCGGAAAGCAAGCAAAATGCAATAACCGCGACTTGTGTCGATTCAATCACTGTTGTGCCGAATGCAAATCTAATTAATTGTCTTGCCCTCGCCATAGTTGCCAATATCATTCCCTCCAGACACACACACTTACAGACATAAACATCTCTTGGAAATTGACAATGTCGAATTTAAGTGACGTGCAAAACAAGAATTTAATTTTCTTCTCGTGCTCGCAGCATGTAATCCACTTTCTATTTTGTAGCCGCAAAAATAGCAACGCAATGTCAGTACCTCCACTGAGAGAAAAACAAACTAAATTGAAATAAAGCAGCAACATAGGCTTCATTCAATCTTTTTTAATTCACTCGTTTATTTTTGTCGTTCTAAAAATATGAATTTATTAATGAAATTTTCTAGTATGCACGGCATTTTTTCGTAGAATTTTTTGCCGCTTATTCAAGTTCATTTACTTCAGCTGGTTCATAGTTATCCCTCAGAAAGAGAGAGGAAAATGAGACTAACTCACACCGCGAGACATTTGGCAAAATGACAAATTTCGCCAAGCGGGCTGTCGCTCAAAAGCGGGCAGGGGGCTGTGGGCGAGGCTAAACTGTAAGGGAAGGAGAAAGCTCGCTTGGTTTTAGTTTCTGTTTCAGTTTCCATTTGCCGCTTGACGCTGAGTCTTGTGGCTGTTTGTGTGCCAAATGCGTTGCCTACTTTTAGGCTCGCATAATGAAATTCCAACTTTTGACTTATTGACGGCGACGACGATGAGAATGAGAAACGAACTGAAGTAGAATGAGTAGACAGAACCAAGCGACGAATACCACGGCGTGTACATTTCGGTAAGAGACATGGTCGTTGTCGTTGTAGTTGTCGTTGTCCTTGTTGCGGTTGACTTTGGCTGGCGTCACTGCGACGCTTGTGCTTTTCTCTTAATTTTATTTTATTTGCTGCGAATGATTTGTATCTGATTTTAAAAATGTTCAAACGAATATATTTAGTTTCTGAAACTGCACTTGAAATGTTTCGCATAAACTCGATCAGAATTTCTACAAATTGCTGGCAATTGTTTTATCGATTGTTTCAACAGATTTCGGTTTGATATAAACTAGACGTTTTACTTATGTGTGAAGTTAAAATAAACCCTGAACAACTTGAATTTACTGGAGTGCAAAGATGACTTTAATTTTACATAATAATTTTACTTTATACTCTATGAAAGCTGTAGTCAAAATAAAACAAAAATGGTTAATTTTTGTCGACTGTGCATTATTGTGCACATCAAATGCAGGGGGCAAAGATTTCTATTAATGATAATGCGCTGAGCATTGTGCATTATTCGAAGTTGCGGCTATCTGCAGGCGCAGGAAATTGCTCAATTTTCTAGATGCTTTCACACCGCAAAAATTTGACTCGAATTTCAAATTTTCTTTTGTGTTTTTCTTGATTTTACTTTTTTCTTTACTTTGCTTTTGTTTTGGGGCAGCGGAAGCACGCTCAAGTGAATCAAGTCCCTTTTGCTGGAATTCGCACCTTTAAAGTGAAGTCCTTGGGCCATTTTGTGTGGCAATGAAAATTAATTTTGTATTTTAATTGACTTTTGGCATAGAAGTGAGATACTCGCACAGCCTGCTCTTGTCAATATTTACATGCTACACATTAATTATATATATTTACATACAAACATACAGATATACATTTATACACATACATATTTAAGCACACGCATTAGGTACAACAATGGCCAATTTCCTGTGCAGTACAACGAACTGGCTGTAGGCAACATTATCGGACTGAGCAGAGCTTATTAACAGTCCTGCACGCAAGGGCTGCAAACAACGAACCGAAACAAGTGCTGGCAATCAGAATTATACGTCCCACTCCACTTTAGCCACGCCTTGTCGGCGAGCTCCTGGTCAAAACCATCGAACTTTAACGCATTGTTTATGTTAACAAAATGTAAATAAATGTTGCGTACAAACGACGATAGCGATGTCGATGGCGCTGACGAAAACAACGGGCAATTAAATTTCTGGCCAAAATAAAGTCAACGGCACACGCAAGTCGTTTGGGGAAAATTCCGGGAAGTAGAACACAGACGGCAGGACGAAAGACGCAGGACTCAAGGCGTAGGACTCTGGGCGACAACAGGTGTTCAGGTTTACAGGGTTGACTTAACAGGCAAAAGAAACGAACACAAAAACTAAATAAATCAAATTGTTGGCAGACAAACGGCGCAACAAGAATAACAAAATACACACACATACACACACACACCCTAACATACTTATCGAACAGTTATATCGAAGTGGTCACCATTTATCCACCATCGCGTTCATCGCCATCGTCATCATCATCATCATCATCGTAGACGTCGTCGTTGTTGTCGCAGTTTGTTTAAGTGGCTCGCGTGTTAATTGTCGAGGAATGTGCTTGCCACGGCGATAATATTGGACAAGCCAATGGATTTTAGCTACCAATGGGCAGCTGTTTAGCCGCTTTAACCGCTTAGCCTCTTGGCCGTGGCCCAAACCATCCGTTCACAGTGGGAGAGCGACTAACGTGCTCGCTGACAATTCAAAATTAACTGCCAAATTGGCTACAGTGGCAGAAAAAACGCATAATAAAATGAAGTTGCGGCACATAAACAATTGACTTAAGTAAGCACAATGCAAACTTGGTAAAAGAATAACTAGAAGGTACGTAGTAAACTACTAAGACACAGTCAGAAATACATACTTTGAAATATATGGAGCTTCCAAGAGGGCCACATGAACTGATCGAGTTGTGTCTATCATTTGACAAACGCTGGATTAGCCAGGTGTATAATGCCAAATGGAAAACACCCCGGGAAGTGAGATATTATCACGAAGCTCTATCAAATGAGCATTTATAATTTGGTGACAACGAAATGGGCTTCTTAAAAATGAATTTTATAGACAATGTTTCAAGCCATTGATGTATAGATAATTATAATAATATTCTACTTTTATGTATTTTCTTTGCGGCAATTTAAGGTGTTGGAGGTGCAGATACGTTTTGCTTAATGACCATTAAATGGTGACTGCCATTAAAGTCACTTCCGTTTATTTTTATCGTTTTTAATTGCGTTTTTTCTCCATCTTTCTCACATTCTCCCCATATCTCCCTCTTTTTCTCTGTTATTTACGTTTTGTTGTCTTTTTTGTGGCTGACTCATTTGTCGCCGTGTGTGTCTGGTCGTTTGTTTTATTTAGCAATTTATTTCACACGTTCTGTCGTGAAGGGAATGCCTACGTGCCTGGCTTCTGGTCTGGTTTGGCTTGGTTTGCTTTTGTTTGGTTTGGTTGCGTTTGGTTTGAACTGGCCTCTGTATCTTGTGGCGTTGACTGTTTTTAATTTTAGGCTATTATGAGATGCCCAGTTGCCAACACTCCTTACTCCCCCCTACACAGAAAAAAAGTAGTCCGTTTGCCTGCCATACTGAGGCTGGCTGACCAAAATTATGGCCACACATATAAATTGTCAAGCGGCCATTCGTCTTGCAGAATAAATGTTGCAATTTGTTGGCTTCTGCGTTCCTCGCGAGGCCTCAAAAAACGCGAAAAAAAAAAAAATAAAAACGAAAACAGAAGATGGCGCCCAAGATAGTCCGAGTTGGGCAACTTCCGCTGCGCACTAAAGTATACTACAATGTCTAACCATTTCACTTTATAGCGCCGGCGCGCACCTTCAGCCAGCAGTATGAATGTGTGAGTATACACACTCGTTGTGCTGTAAATTCTATTGCAATGCATGTGCGAGGCGACACAAATAACTCAGAGTCTGCATTGCCCATTGCCATTTACTGCTTGCCTCGGATACCATTATTAGGAGAAACATGCGAACATGCCCTTTTGCCATCCTCCGTTGACCACTTGCGGCATATATTTGCGCACAATTAATTATTATAAATGTCGTGGTCGCCACCCGGACTCTGACTCTGACTGTGACTCGGACCCGGATACGGATACGGCAACGGACATGGATCTAGTCCGCTGTGGAGACAAAAGGCAAACAAAATGTTTGCTGCTTGCAAAAAGCAAGCAAAATTGTTTATGAAAATTTATGATTACAATATTTGTGTCGTGTTGCAGCTCCGCATCTCTCTCTCAAACCCCCTCTCTCTCTACCCAGTACTATCTGTGTGGTCTTTGGGTTTTAAATTAATGTCACATGCATTTTATTTATTTGACTCGCCGTTTTGCAATTGCATTCCATTTGTTTTCCACATGACAGGTGCTTTCTCTCTTACTTTTATTGCCAGTTTCCACAGCGTTTATTCGGCAGCCAGATTATGATTATCCCCATTTAATGCGACATCTACTTACGTGTGTCTGCTGTTTATATTTGTATATGTGTATATACATATATAGATTACAAGAGGCAATACAAGCAAGCAGACCCCAATTGTATTGATACTTTGTTTACAAATGATTTCACACGACTTCATTCACGTTCATTCAAAGAAAAAAAAAACTTTTTAATGCCTTTAACTGCAAACAAAGCAGACAGACACACTCTCACACAGGCACACACACACACACACACACACACACATGTAGTATACACTCTGTGGACACGTATCTCAGGACAGGAAAATTCTTTCTCATTGATTGTCGTTGCCGTTGATGTTGGTTTGCCTTTTCACATTTCGTTTTTCCTTTCTCTGCCGTCTCGCTTGCGATTTCTGTATCTAGACTTATATTTGCTTAAATGATCTTTTATTTATTTGTTGAATGCTTTCCGATTTATTTTGCTTGTTATGGATATGCGAGACTGTTGAAAAGTTTGTCTTCATTTAATGGCACCCAGCAGCAGAGGCTGGAGGCATTACAGATAAATTGGTGAAATTTTTCCTACACATGCTTATAGACTTTTACAGTCAACACTTCAAAACAAGAAAGAAAGTACAGTCGAGCGCGCCCGACCGTATAATACTCTCTGCATTTGTCCCGATTAAATTATTAAAATCGGTATCCACATATTACTATGTGTTTTACTTGCATTAAAACACGTTGAAACAAAAACAATCTAAGCATAATCAAACACACATCTGTTTGTTTGTATTCGAATACACATACGTTTGGCAATATGTATATGGTGCAAATATGTATGTATGTATGTGTGTATTCGGCGCAGCCAGCGACCGCAGGCAGCGCTGCCGACACACAAGCATCGAAAACGTTCGAACATGTGCTTGTGTGTTTCTATCTCGCTTGCACCTATGGGTTGATATTGCGTTCAATTATCAATATTGTAACGCTTCTAGTTTTCTTGTTTATAGTCCGATTTTAATGCACCTTTTAGTATAGTTTAATATAGTTAGTCTCCACACCAGTTATAAACTACAATACTGTACGATACGGAAAAAACGGCATAGAAGCTTGAAAACTATTTTATAAATTGTGGGAAAAGTGGGCGTGGCAGTAAAAAATTTTAAATGGCAATGTAACTATTCTGCCGCTAGGAACACCCGTACCAGAATTGGTGATCCTAGGTGCCATAGTTACTGAGATATTTGCCGAAAACACCAATTTTTCACGAGGTGTGTCCAGTTTTTTGCTTATTGTGGGCGAATGGGGCGTGGCATCGAAAAAAAAAAAGATTCTTGTATTGACTGACTAAATATCTGATCGTTTGACACCAAGCTCGAACTTGTAGCTCTTACCATCTCTGAAATCTGTTTGTTCATACGGACAGACAGACAGACAGACGGACAGACGGACAGACGGACATGGCTATATCGACTCGGCTTGTGATGCTGATCAAGAATATATATACTTTATGGGGTCTGCCACGCCTCCTTCTGCCTGTTACATACTTTTGCACAAACCCAATATACTCTTGCAGAGAGTATAAAAATGACCTGTATTGTGAAAATGCTGTGATTATCACGATTCGATCATACACAGTTTTAAATGTGTGATATTTTGCAAATTGATTATTTTTTGGAAAACTGGAGAATTTTCCAATATCGAATTTTATATGAGACTTAAAAATTCAACGATAAATTTAATATTTGGATTCAAAAGTTACAAGATAACACTAAAATCAATTTAAGTGGTTTTAATTCTACAGACAAAAGCCACTTTCTCTTCTATACAAATCTAAAATAGATTTATTTGAACTGTCTTTGAGGTCGGCTATGAGCCAACCTCATTTCATTGTTTTCGAAACCTTGTAGAAGATAATTCGTTTGCATTTCCTGTTGGTCTTCATTAAATCCACATTCATCATTTGGGCATTTTTCGCTTAAGCGCCGCTTTAGACACTTCACCTTGATGTTGCCAACACCACGACCCTCCCCCCTCTGCCACCTGATAGTCTCAGATACCTGCTGTGGCACGCTCTGTGTGCGTTATCAAATTTCATGCAGCTAATTATGCGCTAAGTAGACACGGTACACAACAGCAGGGAAAGCAGGGAAATAAGAGTAGGAAGAGGGGGGTCAATGGTGAATAGGAGAAGACAGAACGCAACGGGACGCAGTGGCGAGCGTATAATTTATGGTCGCGATTGCAGCCAAAAATCCTTTGTCGAAAAGTTGCAAATACCTGGAACTTAATGTTGGACTTTGAACTGAACGCGCAGAACTCGGAGCACAACCAAAATATGATAAATGTTTGTGCGGAAGTTGACCACGCCTACAATGGCCTCTGAGTTCCATACACCCCTTCACTACCCCCCTGGGGGTGGCAAGGTGACACCAACAAGGTGAACAAGAGACCGTCAATTTGCGAATATGCGCGCCATCGAAATTCCCCTGGACATAAGCATTGGAATTAGCAGTAGGCATTTCATATCTGGACAGAAGTTGCATTGTTTGCATGACCGTGTGTGTATGTGTTTGCTTAGGAGTGGGTCATGTGGCATGGGAGAGTGCACAGCTGTGTCTCGATTATGTGGCACGGTGCCCGTGTGGCTTGTTTCTCTAATGCAGCAGATAAACACAGCCAAAATGGCATGAAAAGCATGAAAACCTTTGGTTATTTGTCACACCAAGCGCGGAGTAAGTGTGTGTGTTTGAGTGTGTGCTTAGGACAGCTTAAGAACTTGCATATTGCGTATACGAAGTGCTGGCCAAAAAGGAAATTGAATTATAACGCAGCGGGCAAAACGCAAATTGCAGCAGTCAAGCAAAAAAAATTTAAAAAAAAAACTTGCAATCTCAACTCCCATACGACAAGTTAGTTAGTGGGCAAAGGGGGAGGAGCGGGGAGGCACTGGGAGGTGGAGACGACAGAGAGGGGTTACAAAATTAACGACAGTCATAACTTTTTCAACGCGACATTTGCAGTTTTCGGCTGCTCGGCATTTCACATTTCACACGCTGCCAAAACGTTTCCGTTTCCGCTGCCAGTCATAACTTTCTGCCACACCGCCGAAGTGCATACACACACACACATACATATACTTCTGCTTTTGTTATACCCTGTAAACAAGCTATTAGGAAAGCCCGAGATGTACAAGTCGAAACATAAAAGATCAGTTTAAAACTAGACTTTATTGAAGATTTTGTCTTTGAGAGATAAGAATACTTTCATTAGGCGACTGGTACAGGGTATCAGGCAATCGCATGCACAGGACAACCCCTTTGACTCGTTACTTTTTTGGTGGTTCCACAAAGTTACAAGCACAACAAAAACTGAGAAATTTGTGTGGCTGCCAGGCGATTGGAACTTTCAGTGCTGTCCTGAAAGGACACGGAAGATCAGCGGACATCAGCGTGAACACGGTAAAAGTAAAGAAACCGGATGCCTGTGGCAACACAGTGTGAGGACAACAAGTGTGGAAAATTCTATTGACCCACAGAAATGCCACCCGATTCCAGCAATTGCACTAAATTCCATTTGAAGCTCTCCAAAAGGGACGACCCAAATACGTAAAAGAGAAGCACTGAATTTACTAATTGCGAACAGAGAACAAAGCAAGAAAGAGTGTTTAATCTATTCTTGGATTTCTATTTTAATTATTTTTGTCACTTTAGAAGCGTGTCAGGTTTCTTATTGTATGATATTTAAGTCCTTTGGCTTGACACATTTTGCGTCAAATCACATTTAATATTGCCAGAAGTTGGCAAAGGATGAAAGTAGCACGCCCTTATTGCCATTTGCGAAGTTTCTACCCTGGCCAGGGTTGCCAGAGTTGCCAGGGTACTTAAGTTTTTGAAACCGCGTACAAAATATGCATTTAGCACGAACCTTTTGCCCCCTGGAGGGGCATGGAAAGGGGGGTAGTTTTGCTACTCGAACTCATTTGGAATTTCTCTGCTTCTGTCTGTTTTTTCACTCTCTCTTCTTTTTTCTAATTACTTTAGGGATTAATTTGAAGAAGCAAACGAAGTGCACACACACACACTCACGCACATATATACACACATACGCGCACTCATTGGAGCCATTTACATACACACAAACGCAACACGTTTCTTTACTTTTAATTTCAATTACTTTTATTACACCAAGCAAATGCGTTCAAATGAAGCAAAAAAAAGGTTTTTACATACAGATACACAAATATATAGCACATACATACACAATATATATACATATAGACTTTTATTAACCGCGACGCTCTAGAGAAAAAGCCGAGAGCAGCGCGAGGCAAAAAAAAAGTTAACTTATTAATTTTTATAAGAGTAATTTTGTGTATTTTATGTTTGGCTTGCGTCTGTGTGTGCGTGTGTGTGTTGGTAAGTTGCTAGCAGCACTTATATGTGTGTATGTTTATGAACACTTTTCATGTATAAAAAAAAAAGCCACAGTCAGAGTGGCAACAACAAATGGCAGCTCATGAGCGTGGCGGGCGACGGTTAAACGGTTAAGGACATGCAAAAAAGGGCGCGCTCTGATGAGTTGATGAAGTGTTCAACGCCTGGTTGGTCCCGACAACCTAAAGCTACCCTCCTGCCACCCTACCACCCTACAACCATCATAGCCCACTCCACCCACACTCCAATCCCTAAAACCCTTGCTCAACCCCCTCAATGGGGTGGTGAACTTTGGGGGCTGCCCGCAGCGCAAATAAAAAGTCAGGTTTTTAACTAAATGACTTTTTGTTGTTGTGCACACGCATTGCTACACACAAACGCACTCAGAGTGGTAACAACAACAACAACAACACTACTAAAAACACACACTCTATGTACATGTACATGCATGTCGACTTGTATCGTAATTATTTTGATGGTAGCAGCCTTTTTTCCAACACAACACATACACTCTATGCACACTCTGGCTTACTGTGTGTGTGTGAGTTGATGCTTGTGTGTGTGTGTGCAAAGCTGCCCAAAATACGTTAAGTAAAAGGACCTGCAGCCTTACCTTTTTTTTGCGGTGTAAGTATAAATTTGTGTGTGCTCGAGTGTGTGTTGGAGTGTGTGCGGTTTTTCGGTGTCTCTCTGTTTACCTTTTTCTGCTCTCTAGCGGTGGCCTGTGGCGGCCAGGTGCCATGTACATCGAGTTGGGTTTTGTTGTCTCGTTGATTATGCGCTGATAACAAATTATTCACTTGGGAGCAGACTTCAGCCAATACGCATACACACATGTGTGCGCTTATGGGTGTGTGTGTGTGTGTGTGTGTGCGTGTGTGGAGGCTTACATGAAAACATTAGACGCAGTTGTAGGCGTGTGAGTTGTAGACACACGCCTTCTGTCCTTTTCCCCGCTCGTCCTTTACCCACACCGGGGTCTCTGGGGAAGGGCGCTGCGTGTCCAAAATTAATGAAAAGTCGGCGATGCCGACACCGACGTCGAAAGTAACATAGCGCCTTTGCCTATTTGCTGTGTCACCTGCATTTTTTATATTATACGTGCCTTTATTATATTGTGATTACAATCTGCGCCAGTTTAGGCGGGCATTACAACGAATATTACGCATACGCCGTGCTGTCCAAAACGGCTAAGTGGTCCGTGAACTTAAATCGATGCATCGATCCGAAAAATACTATTTATGCACACTAAACAAATACAATTACTAAATTAATGACACAATGATTTCTTCTAGAGCTTAAAATAGTTTAAGAGGGTTTGCCTAATGTCTATATATAAATTATATAAATTATGCCGAACCGTTTAATGTAAACTCTTGCCTGATATTATTTTTAAGAGACCAAAATTTAGCTAATTTTACTCTAACCCAACGCCCACAAATCTATCAACTTAAATCGATCACAAGACCATTAGCAAAGTGAAAACTTAAAGAGACAATTTTGCTAAAATGTTAAGCAGAGGTTAAAGGAATTAAATGCAGCTCATTTATGTTTTATCTATTGGTAAAATCCTTTGCGACCGAGCCTCATAAAAATAACAATTCAAAATCAAATGCTGGCGGAAATAAATAGCACAACTTCCGGACAGCAGAAAAAAGCCAAATAAAAAGGGACACAATTGGCCAAACGTACCCCAGGGGCCCAGGACAGAACAGGACACAACTGAGCTAGCTGAGACTCAATTCCAGCCTCTCAGACTGCTTGCTTTATTATGCGAAACAAGCGAAGGAACAAACAAGAAACATCCCAGTAAAATTTGTGTTTAAAAATAACAACAACAATAACTAGAAATTGTAGTCGGCAGTGGAGTGGTCAGAGTGAGAGAAAGAGAGAGAGAGAGAAAAGGAAACTGGGAGACAGAGAACAGCGAGAGAACGAGTCGCCATTTATCTTAATCTACCTTTTAACTTATCTCGTTGCTGGGATCTCAACTTGTTTCTTTCGTTGATTCTGAAGACACTTCAGCTGCCTCTGTCTTCCACTCTGTTCAGCTATTGTTGCAACAAAAATCAATTAATTATTTATCACTTAAACTCTCCGCCACTTGTCATTATGTCATTGTTTACTCATTGCCCTTGGGGAAACATTGGGGGCACTGGGAGGTACAGTAAAGGAAACAGAAATTTTTCTTTTCTGCTTTCTGCAACTTTATCAATACTCAATTGAGTTCTGGTCCTGGTCTTAGTCCTGGCCCAGCATTAGCTGACCCCATTGATGTTTGTGCGCTTAACTTTGCGACGGCAGTTTGTCTCGACGGGTTTTCGCCCACGGTTCGACACGACTCGACTCGTTTGGACTCGACACGACACAACACAATGACGATAAGGAGCAAAATGCTTGAGACTTTGTTTCCAGCCGTTATTCTTCTTATTTTATTTAACTTAATACTTATGTTGGCATCTTTTTCATTCTTTTCTTGCTTTTGTTTCCGGCCACCTTGTCGTCGATGTGGCCTCTTGCTACAATCGAAATCCCCAATTGACAAAAAGAAAACCAATTTAGCCGACAACGACAAGCAGCTGAGGTGGTGACTCTTCGATGTCCTCTGTCTCTCAGCTGCAAACACCGCACACTCACATACACATTGCTATAAATTCATCAGGTGAATGCCAAAGCATTGCGCAAATATGCCATCTCTTCCTCCTCCTGTTGCTGCTGCTGCTGCTCCAATCCATCGAAATGCCTCCTAAAAGCAGATACAGCTCCTTGATGTGGTTTGGACTGTGGCTTCGCTCAGTTGCCGCATCAAACGACAATTGAATTTGCCATGTTGAAAACTTGGACTTGGACAAAAGCCTTGTTGCTTTTGCTTTTAGCCATGGGCCACACAGTCCGGTCAACATCTGCTGGCCATGACCAGAAGAAGAATCGGGACAAGGAGCAGGAGCAGCAGCGGGAGAGGGAGAAGAAGTCGAGGAACATTCCCTGGTCAGTTGTCATTAGGCGTATTTATTTAGTTGTATTTGCCATTGGCATGCCTTCAATTAATGTCAATTCGTTTTTAAGTAAGCTATCGGTGGCTCTTTGAAAACCGAGTGCGCAACAAACTGAGGAAATAGGCGAAATTGGTGAGTACGGAGAATGGAGATTGAGGATTTCTCCTTCCTACTTGAAGCTGATAAAACGCATCAAGTGAAATGAAAACGTATGAGAAGGCGATTAGTTTATATTTGGAATCGTCTAATATAACCCCCACAAAGTGGGTCAGGTGATAAACCTGACGACAGCTGATGTGCTGAATATAAACTTAATGTTAATGCCGTGTCACACTCCGTCTTCCCATCACCCCCTCTGATAGTCTTGGTCTTCGTCAAGCGTATGTCTAATAGAAGGCTAGCAGAAAATGTTTTCCATTATGTTAGAATGCAATAAATTACCTGTAAAAGGCAAGAAGAAAAACCACACACATTTGGACAGGAGGGAATTGGGGTGGCATAGGCGAGGAGTAGGGTGGCAAAGGTTAGGAATGGGTATGGGTTCTGGACACATGTATATGCACGCACATTAATTTACTTTTGTTGTCACTTTTGCCAGTGGGCCACATTTGAAGTGCGCTGCCGGCAGGGAAATAAAACAAATACAAATGACAAAGCACAGGCATTGAAAGAGATAGAGATAGCAGCATAGAATGAAACAGCAGGAGAGATTTTAGAGCTAGAGATAGGCAGAAGGAGACTGGCTGACGGGTTTGATATGTAAATGCGTTTCGCACACATTTTGGGCCGAGCGTAATGGAATTGTATGACATTTCTTTTTTTTTGGCAGGTAAGTGTGAAATGTTTGCTGCTTCTCAAAAGGCTTAAGTTCACATTTTGCTTGGCTGCCAAGTCATAAAGATGCCCAACCCAACAACACACATACACACTCACACGCACACATACACATGCTGACAATCTCAATCGTTTATCAGTTGTATTAAATCTAATGGCAGCGGAAATCGCATACAATTCAATTGCATACTTGACAGCGAACAATCAACGAAAGTACGAGCACAAGTATGTGAAAGAATTGAATTCAAGAGGTTGTTCAATGATCCTCACGTGCACATGCCCAACTAATGACAACTAATAGACTGCAAAATACCCTGTGAAAGTAAAGTCATAACATAGACCAGCAGCCTTTGCTGCTAGAAAGTAGAAGTCTGTGTTTTATTATAAACACTGCCCACTTCCAGTAATTACAGGGCAACAATAGTTTGGGAGTCTGCTCTATCTCAGCAATGAATGGCCAACTCAGTTTTATTGAATTACATTGAATGACGTTCCGAGCTTTTATTGTTACAAACTCGTACCTAAGACTCAACTAGAGTGTGAAAAAACTACACGTATTCTGAGAAAATCAACCATTTTCATTTCGATGTCAGCGATATCAGAAAAATTAAAGGAAATGTATAAGGAGAAGGCTCCTTCCTAGAAAATGCAATAAACCAAAATGCGAAATTGATATGATATAAATCAAACATTTGTAACTTAGCTTAAAGATTAATCTTAATGTATCAAGGATATTGAGCTACGCTAGCGACTACTATATTACATTTCAATATAATCATAATTTTCATAGTAGAATTAAGTCAGTATTTTGAACTCAGTTTCTGGGCGTTGACAGAAAGGAAAAGTAGGAAAATTTCTCCATCTCTGGTGGCAATTTTTTATGAGCAACGCGTAAAAAGGCAAACAAGTAAAATGCCAAAATTGCAAATAATGCGAATCACGTGGCGCATTCGAAGCTGAAGCTGGAAAGGAGATGGCAATGGAGATGGAGAACAAAATGGAAATGGAAAGGGAAATCTGTGTGGGTAAAACTGTGACCCCTTTGCACAGAAACCACCAGCCAACAAACGTAAATGAGGGAATGTTTTGTGGTGCCACATTTGGATGGGGAATGTATATGGATTTGGGGTTTTTGGAGTTCGGTTTGATGAAAGGTGCACAGTAGGAAGCCCTCAGTCCTCAAATGGTGCCCCTCTCTTACCCGCCATTCCCTCGATCGGCTCTTCAATCGAGCAATCAACCATTACCGAGCTCGATTCGCGTTGAGTGTTTCGATTTGCAGGCAAATCATAAAAACAAATGTATAAAATCAAATGGAAAATCAATGGAGCCAACCATCAACTGTTTTGATGGCATTGCCCGCGGTTTTGTATAAATTGCTTTATTGCCTAAATAATACAAAAGAGTTGGCTGGATACAACTCACAAAACCCAACCAAAAATTTCAATTCAATTCGCTATAAAATATATATTTTTTTTGGTTTTTAAATATTCATATTTCTCGACAACTTAATGCAAAAATAACAACTAGAAACCTGCAACAATCTCCCCGTTCGTAGAGAATACATTCAACAACAATTAGCCCCATATTGTATATAAAGCAGGGTGCTTTAAGGGTGGGTCTACTGTGCTATGGCTGATGATGGTGTCTGTTATGGAATGTACACAATGGCATCTTTCGCATTCGACCGCCGAACCCAAAATAATTAAAAGTATTTGGCGTCTGTAAAGTAATTTTTAATTAAGTTGAAGTGCGTTGAAGTAGCATCGTTGATGTTGTTGTTGCTGATGATGGGTTTTGAGCAGGGAGGGGGCGTGGCATCGTTTGGAGGCAGCCGCGTCTGCTGGTTGCTTATTACCGTGCATAAACATAAACAATTTTAGAAATTAAATGATAATTTCTGAATATTTACATAATTTTATGCATTATACCCGAGGGCTGCTCCCAAAACAAGAAAGAATGAAACAAAAAAACATGAATTGGAATGAAGTATAGAGGCAAATGAGAATCGTGAATGGATATTGTAGGTTTTTCGCTTTGAAAGCTGCCAAATTAAGATACATAAATGGGAGAATTCTCTCTCTCCATTCCCCACTCTCTGCTGTCTCTGTTGGTTCTTTTTTTTTGGCAAATATTTACGTTATAAAATTTCATTCATTTTGGCCAGAAAACTGTGTACCGTTAATCTCAATCTCAACGATTGCTATCAACTTGGCCCCAAATTGATTATAGTTTCATTTACGCTTCCTGCTGTTCATTTCTGTTGGCCTTTTTTCTCCTCTTCTCCTTTTTTGGCCTCCTCATTGCATTAGGCCAAAACCTGCGCGCATAAATATTTATGATGAGGGCGCTCCACCCCTTCTGCACCTTAAATTCAAAGCTTGGGCGTGGCAATAAGTGGCAAACTGAATCGTGCCGGTAACTACAGGGCTCAACTACAGCCTCAACTTCGCTTCAGTTTTTTTTTTGGATCAAAGCCAAATGCAATGAAATTCTATTTGAGCATTTGCAATGCGCCCATTTCAGTTTTTGAGTGAATCTTCATTTGGCGCGTCGTCGCTTTTTCTCACGCTCAATTTCTATATCCTTTTCCCTTTCCTCTTCTACTCTATC
Source organism: Drosophila nigrodunni (assembly GCA_020829145.1). NCBI lineage: Eukaryota > Metazoa > Arthropoda > Insecta > Diptera > Drosophilidae > Drosophila > Drosophila nigrodunni. Next base: position 16,186,450 of record JACVCZ010000001.1, read on the forward strand.
TTTAGCTGTTTTTCTCTGTCTTTCAGCTTGAAGTTTTAATTAAGTGCAAATTAAAAAAGTGTAAATTTTGTGAAAGAAAGGGAAAGAGCTTGGTTATTAAATACTAGACGATTTTTTGATGGTTTCATCTCTTTCATTGCCCACTTTCTCTCTCTGTATTCCCCACTGGCTCACAATTATTGAAATAAATATGTGAGCTGCTAATGATGAAAACAGCGCGAAAGCCAAAATAAAATGAAAGAGTTGCAAATTATTAAGATGGAAAATGTTTTTGAGGCAGCAACTTTGCATATGTATAAAAGCAGCAGCCAGGCAGCATAAAGAAAACATTAATATGCTGCATAATTATGCTTTCCAACGCCATTCTATGTACTTCACTCGGTTGGCGTCTCAGTCGCAGTCTGAGTTGGAGTTTGAGTTGAAGTTGGCGAACATAACTGAACATCATAATATAATGCTACATAACGTTAACGCTAATGATGCCAGCCAAAAGCGTAGCCATAACTGACAACAGACAACAGCAACATCAGCAAGGTGTGTTGCCAGGTGTGCGGAGGTCTGTGTGTGTGTGTGTGTGTGTGTAAGTATTGGGTGTTACATGCTGCAAAGTACTCCCCAAAGTGCCCCTAAATGCAAGAAATGACAGTCATTTCATATTTGTTGTACTCAACGGGCTGCGCTCTGTTATTGTTGTTGTAGTTGCTCGCAATACGCACACACAAACACACACACACACACACACACAAGCATATCATGTCATAAAATTAAATACTTCACTGGAGAATTAAATGCAGTAAAAAGTGGGCGTGGCACGCACAGAGCCAAACAACAAAACACACCTTCATCAGGTGTATTACAAACTGTCCACCAGAGTAGATGGTGACGGGGGTGGAGGAGGATAATTGGGGTGCACAGGAGCAAGAGCTGGGTGGGTCAGGGGTTAGAGGAAAAAAAGAAGGTTTTTAGTTCTCTAGAATGCTTGGGCGTTGCTCTCAGTCTATCCCCCTCTCCTCCTCTCTCGCTCTCACTCCCTCTCGCTCTTGCTGAGGCAAAGTGAACCTAATAACAAGTTTAAAGCTAAACGTGTTTTCATTATTATGAACATTACGGATTTCACATTGTCCCCAGACGTTGTTCGTGTTGTTGTTGTTGTTGTTGTTGTTGTTATACTTGTCGAGGATTTAGTGAGAAAGCTTTAAAATAACTGTAATAAACATACATATATATATATATACATTCGCAATAAAACACAAGTTTAACAAGCTCCATGCTCGGAGCTGACTCACGCATTATCCTGAAACTCAGCTCCTGACAGAGATCCTTGACCCACACGCATTAAGGGATATCTCAGTCATTCGACCATAAAATATTGTACAGCTTGTATTAAGGTGTTTGGCCCTGCTGTTGCTGTTGTAATTGTTGCCATTGGCTTTTATCGTTGACTTACACTAACCGTTAACTGACTCGACCAACGACTGACCACAATTCTGACGTATCTGGCATATTGACGTGGCCCAAAGTCTCCATCAATATGACAGCCAAAGTCTTTGCGTTATAAGCAGCTTCTGTTGAGTCAGCCGGAGACAGGTGAGCACGGATTTCAACACACTCTACTTACTAAACTTATTTAACATTTGAAATTCAACATTGTATAACTTAGATATCCTATACGGATACAGAATATTAATTGAGAGTCATTAAGTCCATTTATTTAAATACATTCTCAATTTAAATTTATTTTTATACTTCTCAATAAAAAGCATAAATTTTGTTAATATTTTAGTTGGAAATACGGTATTGAGTATTGTATCGAGAACTAAACTGAGATTAGCACGACTCTCAGCAGCCATTTCTGACATTCAAATTAATGACTTTAAATTTGAACTGTGCTTTGCTTTTGTTTACCTGTCCCTCAGGTTGGCAAATATTTTACAATTTGCTTTAAAATGCAATAAATGATAATCAAATTTGCGATAAAGCAAATATATTGGCATGCATCATAGAGAAATCTTAATTTGTTGTATTTTCATTCATTTATTTTCTTATAAATTAAACAATAATTACAATTTAAACAGTAAAGAATTTAAAATAAACAAATAGACAGCATACTTTTGAGGTATATTTTAATTAAATTTATTTAAAGTCTATTTGGCTATTTATCTTCTGTTTATTACTAAAACATATATTAATTTATAAATATAATATTTTGATTGGCTATAAATCGAATTTAGTGAATTTTGTTTCTGCTGTTGGCACAACTGAAACTGAGTTAGCCGGAAATTGCTTGTACCCAATTGCTATAATTAAAAACAAAACCAGCGCTGATTTTGGTAAGATCTTTTTTGTTGGAAAGGAAGGCCGATTTTGGCCTGGTCGGAGCTGAGGTCATGCCAAACTAGTTGACTGTCTTGAGCAGGCGGCGATGCGGTTTTGTTAAAATTACATTTGGCAAAGTTTTATCGCAGCTGCGGCAGCGGCAGTGGCAGCAGCAGCGGCTGGAACTGAAACTGAGACTGAGACTGAAACTGCGACTGAGACTGCGGCAGTGGCATGATATCAGGGCTGTAATTAATTGCGGCCGCTGCATTTCGGGGTGGCCCTGGTAATTGTGGCGTGCAAATTAAAAGCCAGCGAGCAGAAAAGAAAGAAAGCGTGTGGAAAAAAGTTGAGCAAAAAACAACAACAAAAGTAAACAGAAAGCAGTGCAACACTTTGAAAGTGAGCTCAAAAATAAACCCAAACCAAAACAAAACACACTAAGGAGAAAAAAGGAAACAAATAACAACAAAAAAACAAACAAATACCGAAAAAAAAACAGAGCAGTAGGATAGTGTAAGCATTGACAGGAGATGGCAGTTGGTAGAGCAAGAACCACAGCCGATAGATGCAGCAAAAATACGTATAAAAGTACTGTGAATATTATGTGGAAAACAAAAAACAGCAAACCGCGAATTATCCCGCCGGCAATTTACGGTTAGGAAAAGTGAAAAGCAACACACAGCAACACAGGGCAACGACAACAGCATAGAAGAGCCAAATTGGGGAGGGGAAACTGGCAAAAAAGTCTTCGATTTCAAAGTGTTTGACAAGTTTGTTGTTGTTGCAGCCACTAATGGCAGCAGTTGGAGTGTTGCCGCTGACGACAACAACAAAAAGAGAAAGCAAGAAGGCAGAAGAGCGAAAAGGGGGAGAAAGAGAGACAGATCACAAAGCCGCCTAAAAGTGTCGCTACAAATTGAGTGGGAAGGCAGGAAATCACATCAAAAACATATTTGAATATTTGCCGTCACTTTGCTTTCAGATCTCCCCCATGAGCAATACACACAGGAGAGACACCAGGGGCTGGCTGGTGTCAGTGTCGCAGTCAGTGTTTGGCTAAGCGAAATGGAGCAAACTTCTCAACTCTCCAACAGTTCAAAGCACACTGCAAAAAGTGACAGAATAAAGTCTACAATCAATTTGAAAATAAATATTTAAAATGTATTTTAAAATCTTTAATAAATTTAAAAGAGCGCTCCCAATTGATATATAAGTTTAGTTTAGAATGTGTTGGATATTTCTTGCAGTGTACCGACCAAACAAAAAAGAAACTGCTAAAATCTCAACAATTTACATTGTGCTCGGTCTCGGGGTCTGCTCGGTGCGAGTTTCTACGTTTTAATTCGGCTCGGTAAGTAAAGCTTAACCGTTGCCTGACACCTTGTGTACATTACGGAACTGAGCTGCCACCTTCTGCCTTTCAACTTGCCACCTGCTACACACCACCTGCCATACAATAGCTGCCATCTGCCAGCTGCCACATGCCGCCTACCAAGTTTGCATGATATCCGTCTCGGACTCGACGTTGAGCTCTGTATGTGTTGGCAAGTGTATTGTCAGTGAAATGCCTGAGGCGAAAGTGTGCATTACGAGGTTTTAAATTACGCGAAAATACACACGAACACACATACACACACACACACATACACATATAGACATTGACAGAAGCCAAGCTGCACAACGTACTCTCTTCGCCTTGTGTGTTGATTTAACTTAGAGCACAGCAACTGCTAATGGAATGAGTATACGAGGAAAGGAGAAAGGGTATTCTCTTGAAGGGAGGGAGCAGCAAACCTCGATGGCAACATTTGTGGGCACAATATGTAGTCCTTAACTGTATCAATGGCAAAGCGGGGAAAGTCGCTTTTACGCTCCAACATTTCCGCAAAGAATATACAAACTCAAATCATGCTAATTTCAGCAAAGAAAGGGTAAAGAATTCAGAACTGTATATAAAGGCAGCAAATAAAATAAGAATTCGAGTAAATACAAATCGATTTTCATTGTTAGAATAATTTTAAACTTTTAACTTATGTATTTTTAAATAAATTTTTAAAGGAAATGTGGACTATTCAGGGAAAATTACTTAGTTTTTTGTATTAAAATGATTTTTTCAGTCTTCATAGTTTCTGCCTTCTCCATCTTCTTATTTACATTCTCGTTTCTTTCTCTCTTTATCTTTAAACAACCTTCAACCATCTGAAAGGTCAGCTGCAGCTTCTGCAGTTTGCAGTTGCATTTTTAGCCAAGTAAGTGCATTTGGATATTGACAAGAGCAGTTGGCATTTGGCTTACAGGCCCACTTGGCTTTCTCTTTAACTGGCTTTGCATATTTGCATGTAAATACAGGGCACAACATGCACACACACACTCAACTACACCCAAACTGAGTGTGTGTATCTGTGTGTAATGCTAAATTGTAATTTGCTTTTTATTTTATCACATTTTCGGGACAACATCGACAGCTGCTGGCTTCTAGTTACAGTGCATGCAAATAGAAAGGCAGCTGCTAATTGACTAGCCTATGCCAAGACCTTTAACTTGGCTAAAAGGGTATGCGTCCCTCGACCACACCCTTCGATCTCATCTTTCTGTTCGGCATTGAGCAAATACAATTTGCGGCTGCAATTTGCCATTCTCAACTTAAATTGATGCACTTTAAGTGTGCCAAAGTGGCCAAGTGGCAACATTAACAATTATTCCAAATTAATGCCAATGCTCTGCTGCTGTTAACTTGGCCGCGAGTTTCGGCCACTTCTCCATATAATCGCTGGCCATCAAAAGCTGAGCGGCTTTTGTCTGCAATGATATTGCCATTGCCATTTCACATGCTTTTGCAATGGCATCAATTTCTGATTTTCCCTTTTGAAAATCTAAGTTTTTGGGAGGGCACAAACAGCTGCTAACTGTGTGGCCCAGTGCTGCAGCTGTAGCTAAATATGTGGCAGTAGCTGTCGCTGACCCGACAAGCCATTTCTTTAAGCAATTCATTTCCATTATCATCATCAAAAACTTTCTACACTTCTGCTTGTTTTTATTCCATGTTGACGTTTATATGTTTGTACGGGTATGTGTGTGTGTGTGTGGCATCATCATCGGCAGCGCACCATTTCTTAAAAAAGCAATTACATTAAAAAGGATATGGCAGAGGCAGCCCTTTTTTCTTGCAGCCAAGACAGAGTCGGGCTTACATTACGTATACGTAATCGCAATGCTCACTTACGTGCCGTGCACATGACGTCGTTCTCGACGTGGTCGTAGTCGCTGCCGAGTGTGTCTCTTAAATGTTCATTAAATTGGATTTTTAGTGCGCATCGTAAAAAATTCAAAGCTCCCATTTAATTCACCCGCCAACAACAGCAAAAACAGCCACAGTCACAGCCACAGCAACAGCAGCAACAACAACATTAAGAATTGCTTAAGGCGGCCATGACCAGACTGGTCCAGACAAAAACTTCATTTGGTTTTTGTTGGGCAAAACAGAAGCTGCCAATCTTGCCTGCTGGGTCAGCAGGAGCTCAAAAGCACTTCAACTGTTTCCTCGATGTCATAAAGACGCGGGTCCACCAGTCGTGGAACAGAACTTCGACTCAAGTCGAATCGAAACGTTTCGATTTGAAATATTTTACAATTTTATTGATTTTCAGTTAACTGATGCGATGCATATTAAATGGGCAATGCACCAAAATGCAATCCATTGCAGTTGTCATTATGCAATGCCTGCCAAGGTTTTCAATTTGCTGCATATCGCGTTGAAGGCGGAGAAACGATAGAAGAAGGCAGTGGAGGTGACCAGTAAAAATCCTTTTCACGGCGTATTGTGCTGCATTTTAAACGGAAATGATGCGCGTCCTGCAGAGGCACATCCTGTCCACAAAATGGTCATGCCCCCAGACAAACTCCGCTCGCTTATTCTCTATATATTTTTTTTTTTTGTATTTCGCTCAACCAAAAAAAATATTTGCATATTCATCTAAACAAAACACCAACTTCCCGAGCAGCGACAAATGCAGAAAAAAATAAAATGGAAAACATTTAAAAGAAATTCGCGAACACTGAACGATGGCAGGCAGCAAAGTCTAATGGCCAAAGTGACCGTGGATGATGGGATGACATGGTGGTGCTTACTGTGTGTGCGGTGCCGTGGTGCAGTGCTGCAGGCGTGGCAGCAAGTCATCTTCAGTGCAAGTTGGCCATTAACTTTGCCTCGTCATGCCAGACTGCGGCTATCAAAAAAAGTGAGCAAAAATCTAAATATTTGACAACGCCAGCAACAAAAACAAGTATAACAACAACGTGAACGACAACAACAATGCGTCGAGATGGACTTTCTAATTGCCTTATCGCTTTCAACGCTGACACGCGTTCAGGCGTGATCGAGGAGTCAAAGTCCTTTGACTTTGACGATGAGTGCACACTTTTGACCACGCTGACCACTAAAAAATATTAAAAAAAAACACAGTGTTACAAATAAAAAACAACATAAAATGCAATTGAGCACACTCACTCACGTCAATTGCAATTTGGTTTGAAGTTTTCTATTTTTTATTTTTTGACGACACTTTCAAAGGTGACACTCGCACTGGCAAATGGCTTTTTTGGCTGACTGCTAATGATAACGTGGCGAAATATTTCATAAGTGTTTGGCCAAAAGAAGCAACTCCTGCTGATGTTCCTGCACTCGCTGCACATCGATGCGAATCGAGAGTGTCGACAACGGTGTCATTGATTGCAAGTTAGATTGGCAATTAGGCAAAACTGCAGCTCAGCTTGCCATCAAACTGCATGGCAGGGAAAAAGGTATTGCAGTTGAAATGATGGACACCCATGTGAGCGAGGCATCATTTATGATTCACATCCAAATAGAAGGAGTGAAATATGAAAAGGAAAACGTGAAACAAGTGAGATGTAGAGCTCAGCGTTCGTGCAGTAATTGAAACCTGAGTCCTGATTTAGTGCCTTCAATCAAAAGGCGTTTCTCAGTGAGAAAAGAATTTAAGCTTGAAATTGATAGCCTTTTTAAAATAGAATGTCTTGTTCGAAAAGTAAATCAAAGAAATTGAATTAAACTATTTATAAATTTACTAAAAAATAAAATGAAGTGCTCTTCAGTTGAAGCCTCGAAATCGATACCTTTTGATTCCATTTTAAATAACATAGGAAAAACACTGGACACTTTGTTTCAATTAACACAGAAGTATACTAAAAGTAGACCAGCATGCAAAAGAACTATGCGAATACTCGTGCAACACGCTCGGAGCATGCAACTTGGGGGCAGCAGCAAACTAAACTTTGTAAGTAACTAAAGTTAGTAACAAAAGTCTACCAAGTGTGCAACTAAATAAAAATTTATGCCTACACACACAATTGCAAAGACAAAGAGAAGGGAAGTTAAGAAGTGGGAGGGAGGGAGGTAGTGGGAGACAGAGTGGCAACTATTGCAAAGCACTTGACCACTTACACTTATGCAATTATGAAATTGCCTTAGAAAGTGACACTTTTATACATCGAGCTGCTGCCATTGTCCCTTTGGTTAAGGCACTTTGTGGACCAAAGCCAGAGGGAGATAGGGAGAGGGAGACAAGGGATGTTGAGCTAGTGGGAGCGAGCTAGAAACAATGTCAAGTTTTTGGGAAAAGGCATGGCCGAAATGAAGAAAATTGCGTTTGGAAAACTCTTAACAAAGTCATTTGGTCCAGATGCTGCCAGTTAAGTTAGTGCACAGCATGGAAAGGAGTCTGGAGACTTTCTTCCCCGCCAACATATGGAAGGGCAGACAGAGACAGAGAGAGAGGGAACGAGACACAGTTAGCTAAGCTTTCAGACACAGAAAAACACATGTGGTTATGGCGTCTGCTCGACTACGAAGGGTTAAGGTGTCCAAATGTAGGCAAAGTATGCTATTTACTTGACCGGGCTAAGGGCCGGTCTGGGGCTGCGAATCAGATAGGGTTGGAATGTTAGCTGACAATTGGGTGAATTTGTTTGTGCCAGCAACGCATTTGGTCACTTAATGTAATTGCCGCTAGCAAGTTCTGTTCAGGAGTTGTCTCAAATTAAGTGCAGAAAGCGATTAAAGTAGAACGGGGCAGGGTCTTGGCCATGTTCAGGGTCAAAGCATGCCATTTGATGAGCTCGTCGAGAGAAAGCAAGGCTAAGCAGAATGTAGTGCAAGTCTAACGTCTTTATCTTACTTCTTTTTTTGAGAGGGTTATCAACATTATTTTGCCCAAAAATATGCGCCGTAAATTTAGAGTTTTATTGAAAGCACTTTATCTGTATGCCAACTCGAGTGTATCTATTTGGACACGTGTCGCCTGCCACTCAAGGAAACAATTGCAGCTACTTTTCCCCAACTCCATTCACTGTGACTTCTTTTTCTACTCTCTTTTTTAACGTTCTTCTGTTCTTATTCTTGTTGCCAGCCGTCAAGTCGCGGCCATTTATTTTGGCAGACTGTGTCAATGGTCACATAGAGACGCATCAGCAAATGCAGTAGAAACGAAGGCAAGACAGTAAAGAGGAGAGTTGTAGTTCTTTTTTCAGTCTGGGGGCAACTAGTTTGAAGTTTATTTCACTGCCCATTTCCGTCGAATGCTATAAATTTAGCACAGCTCGCGCTAAAATTTGTGCCGTCAATTTAGTTGCACTCAAAAGTTGTTGGGTTTCTCATGGAACTGCTTTCATTGCTATTTACTTCTTTTGAGCTGCTAGACTGTCGCTGTTTAAATGTCTTCATAGAATTTGTATTGGAAATTTAGATTCACCATGAGCAGCACAACAATTTTTTGTACAACACAATAACAAGTTCGATATTAAAGTTGAATCTGATATATAGTTAAAATTTAGAAAAACAAATAACTGTCTTGGCTTTAAGTAAGTAATTATAAAGGTATTTAGAAAGTGATCTTAAATATAATCTCTAAGACTTCATGTTCCTTTATAAAAGAACTAAACTTCCGCTGCGACTGACGTCATATAATTCTATATAACATATTTTCAATACACTTTCCAGACACAAAATGAATTCTTTACAATCCCAAATTGAAAGAAACTGAAGCTGCGAATCGTAATTTGCAATTCTTTGCTGACTTAATTATTTAGAAAAGTCGTGAAGAGGTTTACTTCAACGAATTCCGCTTTTTGAGTGCATTGAAATAACTTGGTCGATTTTTATTTTATGTGAAAGCTGAAAGCTGAGAGTGTGTGCTGCATGTGGCTTGTAAATTGTTGCGGTGCCTTTGTACGTCAAGTTAGAACCAGGGCAAAGCAGAGCAGGGCAGAAAAACCCAGGGAAAGCAAACAGTCGGACCGACAGTCAAGCAAGCGGAAACTCACAAAATAAATGCAACATTTGGCAGCGCGTTTCATAGCAAACGGAAAACTGGCCGCTGTGCACAAAGTCTGGGTGTGTGTGTGTGTGAGTGTGAGTGAATGCATGTGTTAGTGTATAACACTCGGTGTGTGTGTGATAATGTCTTGCTTTAGATTACGCACAGGAGATTTTGCTGTAGCTGCTGCTTTGGGCACCCTGCTGCTGTCACACTTGCCACAATCTCCACTGGTTCTCTCTGTCTCTGTTTCTCTTTTTGTCTGTTAGTCAGACTTACCCCATTCGGAGTCTTCATTCTGCAATTTCCACTTGCTGCTTTGGCACTTATTTCACTCTTTTGGCCAGCATTTCCATTCTACTGTCTGCCTCTGCTGCTCTGACTCTGCATTCATGTTCCATCTGCTGGCTGCGACTTTTATTGTTTCAAATTTTATTGCTGCATCACTTTGTGGCAGGCACAAACGCACACACTTACAGACAAATACACACACACACTGGCACTGAGATAGCAATGGCTTCCTTTTGCATTTTTCTTGATGCCTGTCCAAGTGGAGCATTCCTTGCGCTACTTTTTGGCTAGGACACCAATCGTTTGCAGTTGTTGTTTGTTTTATTGCCTGCATCTGTGTATGTGTCACTCTCCATCTCTTTTTCTCCTTTTATCTTCTCTCTCCCACTCTCTCTCCCTCTCCCTTTCTCTCTCTCTGTTCCTGTCTAATCTCTTGATTATGTATGACATACGCATATGTAAGCCATTTTAAGTAGCCGCTGCCAACGTCTGCGTTGGCGTTGGCGTCTACGTCGCTGCTGTAGAATTATTTATGGATTCTATGCCGAAGCGAAGGGTCAATAAAAATTCTAAAATATTGTTATTGTTGCTGCAACTCAGCAGCTGTGTCACTGTCTGTATCTCTTTTTTTTGTCTCTTTCTCTCACTCTGTCTGTCTCTTTCTGTGGCTAGCATTGAAAATTTCACAGCACAATTTACGTTCGCAACGTGTAAAGGTCAGTCAGCGATATTGCAATTGTTGTGCTTGCAACAACACGAGCAGCAGCTGCAACGATTGTTGTTGCCTTCTTTTTGGACATGTTGGTCAACGGCTGACTCTGACTGCTGACTTTACCAACTCTGCTGACTCGACTGAACGCAGAACTCACAACTTTATTTGCACTTGTTTCGCATGTGCTTCACATGATACCCCTGCCCCCTCCTCAGACACACTGTTTGTTGCACGCTCTTCTTGTTGACTTTGCTGCTTGTTTGCTGCGCTTACGCAGCGCCGACGTCAGCGGCAGCGCCAAGGACAGCGGTGGCGTTAGCGTTAGCGTCGAAGTTGACGTTCAGCTTTGTGTTTGTCTTTCATTTGCGTTCGGCGCCTTCGCGTATGGTACATTTTTATTCTATCTCTCCCTTTCTATCACACTCTCTCTTTGTCTATTGTACACAATGAGATGGTTGGCAACGCTGGCAGGTTTACAAATGGCTGGTCTGCATATTTGGCTTATCAACGCTCGGCTTGTAGCTATTCTCTGCTTGTTGTACCTTATTAAATTCAAACAAAGTAACGCAATTAAATAAATATTAATGCAAATTTATTGTGGGAAAAGTGCGTGGAGTAGAAGGGATTACTTTGAATTCTTATGCTCATGCTGCAAATGTGTTTGCAGTTGGGATAAGGGCGTTAATAGTAGTGAAATCTCTTTGTCTGATTTGATTAACAAGTTAAAACACAAACACTAATTAAGCACGCTCCAAATGACGCATGATTTGCCACGCTACTCAGTCTACTTCAGTGGCTCTCCCTCTCATTTACACACTTGCTCTCTCTCGCTCTCTCTTTTCTCTCACTTTGCTTGTTGTCTGACATAATTAACGGCAAAGCGAAATGGAATTGATTGTATACCTCTGGATTTAACGGATTTTGCTGTCAGAGCATAAACAAACACACAATATCATACTTTCTCTTTTGCTTCCTATCTCCCCTTCCTTCTCTCCCACTATCTCCTCTCTCACTCAAGCTGCGTAGTATGCCATTGATTGAAAATCAATCCGAGCACTTAAACTTTTAAGCAGGTTTGAGTTGTGCAAAATGCAGTGTTGCATAAACATAAATACACACTCACACTGAGACATGCACACGCATGCACACAATGCACAACTCAAACAAGATGGCCGACAAAGCAATGGGGTATTTCCCCTTTTTACGGTTTTTCAGCAAAAGCAAAAGCCAAAGCACAAAAGCAAAAATATGTTGGCCAAAGCGAAAGAAATACAAAAACAGAGCAACAAAAAATTGCATATTAATTATGTTTAACTGGCACAGTTCCATCTGGGCGAAGGAAGTGAAAGAGTGGGTGAGAAAGGTGAGAGCGAGTGATGCAGAGTGATTCAGAGTGTTGGGTGGGGGGGAATGTGGGAACGTATGTACAAGAATTGTAATTTTCACTTTGAACGCAGCGCCGCTTTCTCCTTCTCTTTCCTTCTCCTCTTTATCTTGTACCCACTCTCCCTCTTCCTTTGTATCTCTCTTTCTCTCTCCACGTCTCTCGCACTCTATCTCTCTTTATCAGGTAGGCAGAACCTGCTGTTGTTCAAGTTTCCGTATTCAGGGCGCGCAAAGTGTTTTGTGTGTGTGCCTGTGCCTGACTTTAATAAACACTTACACAAACACACACACAAGCTCACGCACACCTGCATACAGTCGCCATCTCTAACATACACACACACAAACACACTTACACATTTGCATCTTTCAAAGGTGTTTGCGTTTAACTGCATGCTGTTTGTTTACAGTTTTTGCATAGCTTTCAGAACACACACTCGCACACTCTCGCACACACTAACACACACAAACCCACCGCATAGATGTCTGCCATTATCTTACATATGTGTGTTGTTGTTGGTGTGAGTGTTCTTGCTGCATTTTTCTACCTCTTTTTGTGCTGCAAACTAAAAATGGGAAATTGAACAACAACTTCTGCTCGCTTTGCTGCCCGAGCGAGCGGAAGCTGCAGAGAGCGCACCTCCACCAGATGCCCCACTCTCTACCCCCCATAACAGGGGTACGAGTTTGTGCGTGGGTGTGTATGAGGGACGGGTGTTAGGGGTGTTTGCAGTTGCAGATGCCTTGCTGCTATTAAACTACAAGGTTAACCATAATGAAAGTAAAATGATGAACCGAAGCCTTCTGCTGCTTTTGGACAACAACAACAACATGTAGAGCAGCAATAACAGCTGTGAAATCAACAACAACACTACTAGAGACTACACCTTCAACGAAAACGCCAATGTTTCGCAGTTACCTTAATAAATGCAATTTTGCAGGCAGCGCGAGTTGTAGGTATGTGGCTGTGTGTGTATTTAAGGCGCAAAGGTTTAAAAAAAATGCCAACACACAGCAGACACACCTGTGTGTTGTTATTTTTTTTAAACTTGCATGCATTTTATTAAAGTTTCAGAGTCTGATGGATTCCGTTTCGCCAGAAACCTGCATTACAGGCGTAATTACAAAAACATTGCTGCGCCTCTGTCTCTCTCCCTCTCTCTACACTCCCCACTGGCTTTCTCTCTGGCAAGTAAATTAATTACACAAAAATACGCCCTAACATTTTTCGGGTTCCATTCTTACAACTTTTTTACTCGCTTTAATTTAATAATAACTTTTTGCTGCAATTCTGGGAGAGGAATCGACAAAGCTGAAGGCTCGACCAAGTGCCAGGCTGCAGTCTGCGCTCCTTTGGGATTGTGCAAGTGTGTATGTGTGTGTTTGTGGTAGGGAGGCTGTATGCTGATCTGAGCTGTAGCCATTGCTTTATTTGCGCTTGTGCGTTGCGCGTTGCCCAAGTGACAGCGGCAGCAGCAGGAGAAGCAACAACAATTGTTTGTCTTTAATTATGTTTGGGATCGTTGCCATTTTTGCGCTGCACAGAACCTACTTATGAGCAAACACACACACATATACACACACACACAGGCACATACGCAGGGCCACAAATATGCCATTGGGCCAGAGCCTGCCAAGATGTGTGCCCCGAGCAGAATCAGCCTCATTGATGTTGCTGTTGCTGTTGCCATTGCTTCTGCCGCTGTTGCTGTTGCTGTTATTACTCGACGGGCGCCAGTGGCAAAAATAAAATTAAATGAAAACATTTCCTTTTCATTTGCGCACGCATAAAATGTCCGGCAAGCAGACAGGCGGACTGACGAACGGACTGACAAAGAGGCTAACACAGTGTCCTTGTTAAGGCATTTCGCATATTCGTAATCGTTTACGTTTTCGTAGTCGAAACATGAAATTCCCATAGACTTGAGCTCGTATTTTAAATTAATTAAATGGCCGCACTGCAATATTGATTGAAGACGTTCGGACCAAACGAGCAGACTTAAACACAGCCACGGTGCGTATGCGTAATTTTAATTGACAGCCAAAGCAGCTGAGCAAAAATATGCTGCACTTCATTTCAGCAACAGCAAATGGACTCCAGCATCGAGAGTGTAATCAAAGAAGCGGCTGCCCGTAGAGCCTGCAGTCATCTGGAGAATCAATCGGGTGTGTGGGGAAATGGTCGGGTAGGTGAAGAGAGACGAGGGACGGCGCAGGGTTGAATTGCCGCCGCAACTGGACAGCTTCATTTCGCGACATTGCATGTCAAAGTGAAATATTGGCTGGAGACACGTAATAAATTTTAAAAATTTTTTATGCCCTGCAGAGTATTGAACAAAAAAAAGCAAAATGTTAAAATGCGAAGGGGAATATGAAAGGGAGAGAGAAAGAGATAGAGATGAATGAGAATGAGAATGATATAAGCAGACTAAAAGCCAAAACAAGTGAGAGCAGGGCAACGAATTGAAATCTAGCTTGGATGGGGGAACGGAATAGCATGGAAAGGGGGCGTGCTGGGGCGGTGTGGGTAGGGAGGTGCGACGCATTGCCGCCAAAGTGGTTTGCACGGCTGCCTGCGTGTCTGTCATGCGTGCATTTGCCACATACGAGTACTCGTCGCACTTGTTGTTGTTGCTTCTGTTGGTATTGCTGTTGTTGTTGCTGTTGTTGGTGTGTGAATTCGGCGGCTCCTCAGTGTGGCGTGAATCGTAAATCAACGATTTAGGCGCATGCAGCGAACGAGCCTGTATTTTTTTTTGTCTATTTTTTTTTTTCGTCCTTTCACTTCAATTTTTTCCGTGTCTTTTTGTTGTTGTTCAATTGTGCTGCCATTTGACATTTTCTGTTTGGGTGAAAAAACAAGCTGGCTGGACTATTAAATACTCTACGTGCAGGTTGAGCTGTTAATCAGCTTCCCTTTTTTTGTTGGCTTAATTGAATTCTGCGAGAAGATCAATGTTGTTGGAGTAGCGATGCAGACATTTGCTTTCTACAATCTTTGCGAGAAGGTGTAGGGCTGTTGATTGCTAAAGCTTACACTTTTCTTGTTCAACCATTTTCTTCCATTGAAAACTCACTCGATCACTACAAATTTTTCTTCCTTTACCGCCTAATGAATTTTCTTAAGTTTTGCTTTGGTTCGTAACTCAATCGTCAGTCGTTGAAGCTCAGTTTGTTATTTGAAATTTTTGAAAATGGACGACACTGCGTATACGCAATAACGCGTCATTTTTGTGCACCCTAAAGCTGCGCGCATACCGTCAACACATCAGCATTGCTGTTGCTGGTGCTGCCGTTGTTGTTCTTGTTGCCACAGCATCAGGAGCAGCCGTCTCATGACATATTGATTTGATGCCCTGCTATGTCGAGAATTTCCATTAAATTTGCGCTGCAAACGGAGACGCACAACAGCAACAACAAGAACTACAACAACAAAAAACAGACGGAACGTATCTACAGGCATTTGCCATTAGATGGCAGACAATGAGCCCAACCGCTAGCCATGACCACACCGCTCCGCCTACCGTAATTCATCCCCTCCAGTCCAGAGGCTTCAAATCCTGCGCTGATAGGCGGCATGTCATGTTTTTGCAATTGGCAATCGCGCGAAAAACTGCGGCACACATCAATCAGAGACCGTGGCACGTCGAGTGGCATTGTAAAATATTAAATTGGCCTTTGTTGCGTAATTGAAAACATAATTAGCGCAAATTTATTAGCCGCTTCAAGCGTTGCCCTTTCCATGTCCAAAAAGGGATCGGAAATATTTTCATTTCGAGCGAAAATTTGCGAGAAAATCGCAGCCAAAATGGGAAAGTTTCGGTGTGTGGGGTGACTAATGGGAGCGAGGAAGGTAGGGAAACTATAGCTGGTGTCGAAACTGTTTGACATGGCACCTCCCTTGATTTAATTAATCTATGCAGGCAGTTTGCTAATGTAAAACTACACTACACCACAAGAATCAGCACGGCAAGCCAGATGTGCTATGTCGGGTAAAAACTTTGCTCTTAATTCAGCTTAAAGTCGATAGTAATGGCAACAAGATATCAATTGAAGGTGCATGATTTTGTTGCACAGTGTTGTGTAGTAGTTATAGCCACTTTTAGGTTACTTTGCTGTTGCTGCTCTGCTTAATACCTTAACTAAATATATAATGTTACAGCGCAGAGTTAGGAGAAGCAAAGAAGAGCCAAGTTGTATGAAGTTTGTCTGGCAACTCTCTTTGTCCCTGGCTATCCCCGGGTGTCCTGTTCGTTCTGGTTGCTCTGGCTGTCCTGCTGTCGCTTGCAGGCGCAGTTAGTTAATGTTGCACATTATTTCGACAGCGCACACACAGCAACAGCAACAACAACAGTAAAAACAACAACAACGCCTTGGTTTTTTCGCTTGTTTGCTTGGCACTTTTCTTTCGACTGCTTTCGGTCCCAGAAGGAGCAGGACTAACTACGTTTTTTGACAAGCTCATGCATGTGACTTTGTCGTTTATAACTGCCATCCGGTGTCTCACTGTATCTGCGATCATGTATGTGTGTGTGCGATGGCGCTTGTAAATGTCTGTTGGTGCAAAAGTCTTGTATCCTTTATAGCTCCGCTCGCCTCGACAGCCGTGCATTCATTTTAATTTTGAAACTTGTACGCCAGTTTCTCCAACACTCTCTTCTTCTCCCTCTTTTCGTCTACCTCTCTCTCTCTGCTTCACACACGACACGATTACACACACACGTAAATATGGGCTCAATTTGTGTCTGCGCCGTATTACTTCCGCCGCATGTTACGTATACGCCGCATATGCCGTCGTGCTGCCTGCTTCTGTTCCCACCGAACACACACTCAAACACACATACACACAACTAATTATTTTTCGCTTGACAATGAAAATGTTTAAGTTTAATTAAATGCAACTCGCGCTCACTGCTTTCTTTTGCTACTTGCCGCTTGTATGCTGCATGTATGCGTCTTGCCGCACCTGATGCTGGCCTGCCACGTTGCCACTAAAGCTGAAACTGCAACAGCAACACCAAGTGAAACAGAAGCTAAAGCTGCTGATGTTGTTGCTGCCATGTCTTAGGAGCCGTCGTGTGACTGCAACTTTTACTGTAGTTGCCTTCCCAAAAAATTTATGTTGCTTGTTTTCATTCGGAAAGTGTTAAATGTGCTTTGGATTTTACAGATTTCCCCTCTCCCAGCTGCTGTTGCTATTGTTGTTGGCTGTGTGCAGAATTATTTGCTTGAGCTGAGATAAAGTTGCTTCGTTTGCAGCGAATGAAACTCGCAGCTAATTGCAGCAGTTCATTTTGATCCTGACTGCAGAGCAGAGCTTAAAAATAAGATTCAATAAGAAAAAGAAGTGCAGTTGCTCTTGGGTAGCATTTCACTGACAACGCGTATATTTAAGCTGCATACATACTAGTAGTTAAGGAATTTACATTTTTGTTTCTTATATTTCGTTATCTTTTTTCACAGCTTGACAGCCATTGAGCACTGTTTCTTAGCAACTTGACTTGCGACTGTTGACTTCTTTGAAACATAATCGCACTGAGCTCAGTTAGAATCCCTTTTTCAGCCTCAACTCTGTCTCTTTAGCGAGTTAACTGCTGCTGTGGCATTTTTGCAATCTTTCCAAGCCATTTGCCACAACAACTTGACACCCCTTTTTTAACCAACCCACCTGACGAGCCTACATGGCGTATACATAACTCTTTGCTTGCTTGCCTGCCGGCCTGCTTGACTGCCTTCCCCGCATTGCTGTGGAAAATGCTTTAACAGACAAAACTATTTGTCTTTGCATGACTTTCGGCAAAAGTTTGCCATTACGAATCGATAATCGTAAAAATGCTTGAAAAACGATGCGGACGACGAAATTATTTTGTGCCCAAAGGCGCCAGCAACTGCGACAACGCTGACGCCCTGCGGTCACACTTGTCATGCCGTTGATAAATTTTTAAGCAAGCTCTAAACACTCTCTAAGCACAACTCATGCAGTTTATGCCTCAAAAGACACACACACACACACAAACACAAACATACCCATACACAAACACTACCAAAAAACGAAAAATAACAGAGAAGAAGCAGCAAAAAATTATTCAAAAATGCTTGCAAACAATTTACCAAGTAAAATGGTAGAATGGCGTGAGGGAGGCAGATGAGATGTGCCTGTGGTAAAGGGGGGCGTGGCAAATGTTCTGTGCCATCGCATATGTATAAGTATGTCTGTGTGTTGGTGTATGAAGGGCTTGTGTTTGCCGACTTGCTGACTTGCTGTGTGACGCTTTCTGGGTTTTGTCATTGCATACATTTAGGCGCTCACGTTCGCCACAGCAGAGAGAGAGAGAAGAGAGAAAATGAGAGTGGAAGAGAGGGGAGTTTGTCACCGAACGAGGGCTCGCTTATGTTTGCCAACGCGTTTTTGGTCGCGTCCATGTTTGCGTGCTAATGTTTATAAATGCTTAGCAAGCTTAGACTCGCAGACTGGCAGCAGGAGCAGCCTTTTGAATATTTTAATATGATTTAATATTAAACATCACTACGACGGAGTATGAGTGTGTGAGTGTGTGTGTGTGTGACCGAGTAGAGAGATCAAGATAACAAGGGATTACCAAACGCTTTCATTTGGCGCGTGTGGGCGCCATTTGCTTTTGGGCGCCGAGACTCGAGGCTCGTGTCTCTTTGGCAGCAGCAGGAACGAGCGAATATTAAGCAAATGTTTTGAATAGTTTTCAAAGTTATTTGGGTTAAGATTTTTTCGCATCTCATAGTCGAAGCCTCCCTCAATTGCCAAAGTCGGCGAAAGAGTCACAGTCACAGTCACAGTTTAAGTGGGAGCAGGAGTGCGAATGGAAGTGGCAGTCGCAATAAGAGGTAGAGTAGAAGTCAAAGTTGGAGTAAGAGTCGTTGTTGTCCCACACGAAGCGTGTTAAGAGCCCAAATAAACGCATTTTAATTCAAAGTTTTTCGGCTTCTTCCAATGTGAGAGACTGTACCCCTCTCGCTACCCCCTTTCAGAGCTACACTGTGTGTATGTGTGTCTGTGTGTACGGGTGTATGGGTGTGTGAACGCCATTTTGTGTGCGGTTGAGCGTGTTTGTTAAAAGCTTTGAAAAGATTTGCCTTGTAATCGCATGCAGAAGAAGGACACAGGGCTGCCAGGACATGGAGCGCCAACATGTTAAATCTCTTTGATGACATTGTTAATTTGACATACTTGGGTTTCTTTTTGTTGCCATTGTTGTTGTTGCTGTTGTACCGCTTGACTTGATAGCATAGGCCTTGATTGCCGCATAAAAGGAATGTATAAAATGTGAATAAAAAGTTCCCTTACTTTCTTCCTCTTCTTTTATTTTTTGTAGTGCACAGCAGAATCATAATGATAAGTTTGACAGGCCCATAAATGGCATATCGAAAGCGCACAATCATCGCCATTTATGGAACCCAAAATACTCGTATTCTCAACCAAAAGAAAAAACATTAAACATGATTTGTCAAAGCAAAGAACTTAGTAAATGCCACTAAACCCGCGCAAGTACATAATAAATTAATATAATGTGCGTTGCTAGCTCAACTTTCGCAATCATTATATGTGAAAAGTTTTCGAGCACATATCGGCAAATTTTTCTCTTACAAGAGTATTACCTAATTCGCAGAACTAGTACAGTAGTCACTTAGTAAAGAATATGAGTCTGACTTTCACTAGAGAATAACCGATCTCTCTTTTAATAATAAAAAGCTTATATTAAATAACTTAAAGACTTTTTTGTGACTTTTACCATATTTAAAGTTTCTTTTTATGAATCTCCACTGTAGTACAGACACGCGCATTTAAGCAGCGATTCATTTTAATGCGTTAAGTAAGTGGAAAAAGTGTATGTAAAACGAGGCAAGTACGGACAAATGTAGAGACAGAATGATGGAAGATGCTTACAAGCCAGTTACTGACACACAGAGGAAAGCAGAGACTGAGTACGACAAAGAGAGAGAGAGAGGGAGAGCTGGAAGAGAGTGTTAAAGACGGCAGACAGAAGATGAAATGTAGACAAGATGTAGTCATGTTGCCGTTTGCCGCTTTCTGTCGCCTGCTGCAGGTGACAACTCCAAGAGCAACAACAACTGCAACTGCAACAACAACAACAACAACTACAGTGATAACAACACATCATACACTTGGCTGCTGTTTGAGTAACGCACACAGACAGACAGTAGAGACACCCAACGGCGTCCACAGGCTTACGCCTTATAGTCATGTCTCTCGCTGGCAATGTATGCTCATTATGGCCAGCCTCTTAGACCAACTGCATGTGCGTCTATGTGAGTGTGTGTGTGGGTGTGTGTGTAATAGCTGCTGTTTATTCGGCAACAAGTTCCACTTTTGCCGTTTCTTTTTTATCCCCCTCTTGAAGCTGCTCATCCCCATTACCCCTAACACCGAGGGTGGAATTTTGCTCGAGTGCAGCTCAGTATTTGGGCGTTTGGCGTATTCGGCCAGTGGGCGTGTCTGCAATGGCGTTCGTGCGCTGAATTCTTCTTAATGAGCGACATCAAGTGTTGTATTAAATGTCAGTCTGTGTTTATATGCAGCTATCTGGCAATGAGTGTGTGAGTGTTTGTAACTGTAACGGGGCTGTGTGTGAGTGTGCTTGTATATGGGTGTGAGTGTGTGTGTTTATCTGTAATAAAATTTGTAATGAGTTGCAGGCACGGAAAAGGATTTTTGAGTGCAATTTATTTTATTTCAGCACTTTTATATTTTTTACTTCCTCTTTAGCCGCGTATTCCTTTGGCATATTTTTATGGCACACAAACACACACACACACACATTCGCGTACAGAGGCACAGATACAAAACTATAAAGATTTTACAGGGTGGAGTGTCTAGGGTGAGGAGCGGAAGGATGATTCGTTGGTAGCTGCAATTCCATGCTCTCAGCTATGACATGTTTATTTCTGTTTGTGTTTCATTTCTTATGATTTTTAATTACGCTCGCGATTCGTATTTCACGCGCACCATAAAACGTAGCATACTTTACAGCGCAGAGTCCTGCCGCTGGCCATGTGGAGGAACCGGGCATGGCGCAACGGCAGGGATGTGGATTGCAGCATGTAGCGAAAGCTTAAGCAGCAAGCTGCAGCAACAGCAGCAATATCATAGAGTCGAAAATTTATCGAATTGCCAAAAAGACAATTCATTACGTGCTTAGCCATTGCCAACACCATGGGCCACGCCCCGTTTTAGACCATCCCTTCGTTTACCCTTTAAACCCTCAGTCTCCCTTCTACATAGTGGAGCATTTGCATTTGAGATAATTGCCGCAGCGTTTTGTATGCATAGCCGCTGGCAGCTCTGGGCAATGGCTGGACAAGTGCGTCACGAGCTCAGAGCTTCGAGGTGGCCCATAAATTTCACCATACTGAAGAGAATCAGAGGGAGAGAGGAGGGAACGAGTTCGCACATGTGACCCTGGTGCCGCTCAGACCCTTAAATGTACCTACAAACTGATCGGATGTACACCAGCCCCAAGCCTAGCCACAGTCCCGTTTCCAGTCGCAGACTCAACCCAGAAGCAAAAACCGAAGCCTGTCTGTTTACAGTCATTGCTACAAATTGACAAATTCGCTGTCGCCTGTCACAACGGGTGGGAAAAATAAAGAGGAAGGAACACAGCATATCCTTGCTGCTCTGCGTATGCATATGAAACAGACGTACTGGAAAAGGGGAAGGGCACTGTGAGCGGCATAAATGATAACAGTCGCAAAGCGCTGATTCATTTACTAAATATTTGCATAGGCCTTGTCAGTGCTGGTGTCAAAGGACAAAGCGACGCCGTCGGCTATTTTTTCCATTCAACTCACTGGACCGCCTTGATCCGTTCCCCCTCCCATTATATACACAAAGGCACACGCACACGCACACACACACACCACTCGACAGCCCACTCAGCTCTTGGGGGCATTGCGCAAACATTGGTCAGATATGTTGGTCAAGATTTACGATTGGCGCATGTCAAAGGCTTAATGCGCGGCCTGGAAACCGCCCAATCCAACACGTCCTGTTTCTCCCCACCGCTTCTTAACCACCCTTTGCTTCCCTTCATCCCGCCCTCAGGCACACACGCACACACAATCACACAGCTGTAGCCCGTCATCCTATTTGCTCAGCCTTATTAAAAGAATACTTGCCCCTCTCCGACAGCACTTACAGCCCGTCCAGCGGTTTCTTCATTAATTAAATGCATTGCCCATCGCTTCGTCTGCATCTGCTTTCCTTGGTCTACTCTTTCCACTCTCCCTACTCTGCTGCTTCGTATGCGAATCGCTGACAAAAAGCATAAATATTATAAAGCATAAAAATAAATAATAAAACTCCCTTTTAACCACTCGCCGTCCCTTTCACGATCCGAGCAAATGAATATGTTTGTTTCGTTTATGCATACAAATTTTAAGCACATGTCGTTCATTGAAAAGTGTTGGAAAGAGCCTGGAAAAGCGCGCGGATAGCGGTTGGGAGGAAAACCGAAGCAACTTTTGCGGTCTGATAGGAAATCTGAAGCGATATCTTTTGGTTCAGCAAAATGTCAGTTGTATGCAGCTGCTTAATCCGCTTTTTGCTCAAGAGATATAAAATGAATGAATTTAACTAGCTTTTCATAGTAATTGTAAATTTCTTAGTTGTTGGTTTCTATAATTTAAAATCATTTCATGTTACAGATTACTCCATTTTATAGAAATTGTCTTCAATCTTAAAGTCACTGCACCTAGTCACCTGGCCTGCACTGTATGCCTGTCCGGATATTTCAGCACATATTGCTCGAGTTTCTTTATGCTCAACAGATTTGCCGTGCAATTGCTGCTGGTGTTCAAGGACACACGCTTCAAATTGGAGCTCATTAAATGCCACAACCTTTTGGCCCAAAGACATGGCCAAACATGTCAAAGGGCAAAAAGCAAAAAAAAATTAGAACGTGAAGAAAATGAAGCAGAAGCAGAAGAAGAGGCAGCAACAGAAAAGAGCATAAAAGTGGCAAACATTTTGAGGCAATTTTATATTACCAGCCACAAAACTCCCCGCAGACACTGATCACAACAACAATTTGAACAGGAGACGGACGAGGAGAGCGAGAGAGCAAGAAAGGTGGGTGGGTAAGGGAACTACGGAGAGGAGAAAAGGGAAAGTTAACCACGTTGTCATGTTGCCATGCTTAAATTATAATGAAAAGGACTCTAGCTGCTCCTGGATGCGCCCTGCTGCTGATGCTGCCTTTAAGTTACACACACCGAAACACAGACACACACACACACACACACATACACAGAGTAACTGACAGGCAACGTTTTTTCCTTGTGCTGTAGCCTTATTTCATCCAGGAGGTGCCCAGGAGGCCGTGCAGAGAAAGGCAGAAAGAAGAAGGAGAGAGGAAGCGAGTGCACAAGTCGATTCAGTCTCATTGAAGGCTGCCAGTTTGCCTACACACTGGACATTTGTTGTCCTTGTTGTTTGTCTTGCTGCTGTGTTTGTTGTTGTTCGTGTTGCTGCTGTGACTGACTGACTTTTGGCATCACTTACCGCTCGGAAATGGGATCATCAGCCTGCCATTTCCTTGCGCGTTGCTTCACTACACTTTTGCCTCACTTACTCTGCGAAGTGGGTTCCAAATGATTGTTTATGTGCGAGTGTGTGTGCGAGTGTATGTGTGCGGCTATGCATTATTAATATTTCATATGTCTGCAATGATTTTCTAGGTCTCTTTTGGCTTGACTCTCAGTTCAGCCTCGTCGCTGCGTATTACATTAAATCCAAAATGAAGCTGCTGATGACGACGAATTGTCCTCGTTCTCGTTCTCGTTGTCGTCTGCTCATCATGATGAGTCTTGGGCTCACATATTTACCCTATCATATTCTTACCATCTCTTTCAGCCTGCCTGTCTCACTTTCTCTCAGTCTCTCTTTCACTTAAGGGACTAGCTGTTTATTTGTCACTGGCTGGCCTAATGCGTCGCCTTCTGCCTTCTGCTTGCTGCCACACTGCCACATATAAAAGAGCAGCTTTCAAAAGTAAAACATATGCCTCCCAAATGCTTAAACTAATAAGCGAAACTAAGAACTAAAAATTTACAAATATTGTATAACTAAAACTTCAATCAACAACGAAGTGGTATCTACTTTCCTACGAAATTTTTAATTCAAATCTCTACGTTATTTTTATCAGTGCAGTTTTGCTTCAGTGTCCTGTTCCCGCTCATGTGTATTTCATTTTGTCTTTGGCAGTTCCGCTCGAATTGCGCAGCATGTTGACTGCAATTTGTATGGAGGCCAGTCGACGTTTCGCTTGGTTACTTGGTACAGAACACACACACACACACACACACAAACAGACAGAGGCAGAAACAGTCTCTGGCGAAGGCCAAATGCGACTATCTGCTGCCATTTTTATTTCATTCTCCTTTTTGCTTGAAACAAAAGCTTCAGCTTTAATGTCATTTTAATTAGGCACAGTCCCGAGGCAACAAAATTGTTCAAATCTCAAGCAAATTGACCGTTGACTCGCTCTTTCTCTCTTCCTCCTTCTCTCGCTCTCTCTCTCTCTCTCTCTCTCTCTCTCTCTGTCTCTCGAAACTTTTACTCCCATTTGCCTTAAACGCACTTGTTCAACCAACGAGCTCCATGTTTTCAAAAATATGCACATACACGAGCCTCAACTTACCCCTTTTGGCCCGCTTGTAAACATGGCCAAGACCAAATGCTTGCAGCCCAGTTAAGAAAAATCTGCTGGCTTGTCTGTTCCGGCCAAAAACTTAAGGTAAAAGCCAAGTTACCAAAGTCAAAATGTCTTCTTGTATCATGCCACGCCCACACCCATATGAGCCAGCCCCAGTTTGCTTAACTTGGTCAGAAGGGGAAAAAGCACCTCCACTTATGAGTGTGCCAAGTGCACTTTGCACGTTGTCGTAAGCATTTTAGAAAATTTCATTGGTTGCGGCTACGCTTTGCAGTCTCTGAAATAAATTTTTGAACACACTTGCCACTTGCCTCGCTCCCGTTTAAGGGGATGGGGCTCGGAAAGGCATAAAGTTTTCACTGCACAAATAGTTGACCAGAAATTTGTCATAAGTAGGCGACGATGCTTGGCATGTAACTGTAAAAGATTCGTTTTCAAACTTATGGCTAATGAAAACTTGTGCAAATCGAGTCGACAAAAATCCAGTTGACCAAAATCTACGAAACTTTAAGCCAAACAAATGAATATTAAGCGCACAATTTTAATTAGTTGCAGCTCAAGTATCAACTGATAGTTTCGTAGTATTGAAAGGATTCAAAGGAAGTGCAATTGCAATTGTTTCTTTGGTGCTTACATTACAAAATTATAAAAATATAATGCTGAAAGCGGATTACTTTAAAACCGACTCGAAAATAAGTAGAACTTTCAGTAGCTTTGACATTGAACACGAAAAAAGACTTTACAGTTTATAATTTACCTTGTTTGGCACAGAGGAAGGTTCGTTTAACTGGAATAAAAAGTATACAATTCGCAGTTGAAGTGACAGCAAGATGAAGGAAGGAAAATTGTGACTAATGTTGATTACACTGTGAGAAATTTAACAGTGTTTTCACAACGATATCATAAGGGTAGAGTGAAGGATTAAATTGTGAGAAATGCACAAATTCAGCTGACATACTTATACTTCCTGTAGACTCAAACGCACACACACAAACACACTCACACTTACACATATCGACTGACTTCCGTTTTGCCCGAAATCCTCAAGATGGAAGTCCCGTGCTGCGGGTTGAGGGGCTGTGGGCTGCGGGTCGAGGAACGGAGGCCACTAAAAAATTCCATTTGTAAACGGCAACCGCATTAAACCAAACTCATCTCCGGTTGTTAATGACTCACTGAGTGCCAGGGAAAGACCCTTAAGCACCCAGAACGACGAAGCTGTCAGCTGGCTTTCTCTTCCTCCCTTTCTCTGTCTCCCCACCACTTCATGCTCTCCCTCTCGCTCTCCGTTAGACTTTAATCAACTGCTAACAATTGAAGCATTGGCCGACACTGAGACAAATGAAATCTGACGTTGCCGCTAACTGTTGGCCATGTGAGTGATGGAAAAGCTCATGTGGTGGCTGATTGGCATTTCCAGGTTGCAACTGCTGCAACCGTTGTTGGTGGCAACACAGCAAATACAGCACAGAACACAGCGGCCGCAAATTAGTGCTAAGTGCCCCCAAAGTGCGCGTGGTGATCTGTTGCGGATTTTCTTCGGCTTGAACACTTCCCGCTCCCAACGTGTGGCATTTGTTGTGGCAAGATTTGAAAGTTGATTAATGAATACAACAACAAGTGACTGAATGTTGAAGCTGACCAGACAGCACTTTAAATGCCGACAAACTGAGGGAAGGAGGTAGAGACAGAGAGAGAGAGAGAAAGAGAGAGAAAAGGCAGATCCCGGAAATGAATAAAGTGCGAATATTTGTGTTTTCATTGCCAACTCCACACACTTTCTCTGCTTCTCTCTCTTGGCAACACCAATCGCTTTTGCCTCTGTTTGAAGAATGCAATTTTCTGATGAAGAAAAATTGATTGTCGTCGAGCTGAGCTGGTGAGGAACAGAAAAAAATTGAGCAAAAGCAACACGGCCACAGTTGTAAAATAAAAAGAAAATCCGAGACATTGCCAAGCAGAATCATGAATAGGACGACTCCACGGACGGGAACATTGAGGGACGGAGGACGACGGACGACAAACGGCAGCAAGTATTGCAGAAACCAAAAAATACAAGGACAAGAAGAAGAACAAGAAATGTAGAGAAGGAAAAACGGCGGGGAAGAAAAAAATTAATATTTGTTCAAATTGCGGCAAAGAAAAATCGTTCAGTCTAAAGTTCAATAGTGCGTAAAATAAATTGTTTCCGTTTTTAATATGCGATAGAGTCTGTAGCGTCATCGTCATCGTGATCGAACGTGGCTTAAAGCAAGATTCGAGTTTAAATTTCATTCAATTTAAAGCTCATGCTTTATGCAGCAAATTGATAATCAATTTGTCACTTTGGCCCAGTGTTTTGCATACCAAAACTCAATTAAATAGCTCACATACACACGCACAGTTACAGTTACAGTTACAGTTACAGAGTTACAATTACATTTATAGCTTGCAACTTTGCCGCCCGAAGCTGCAACTGCAACTGCTGCAGCTGCAGCTGCGTCTGTCGCGGCAACAAAATTCACAGATTTATGCGTAGCGTATCCTATTGCCAATGTATGTGTATATATCTCTCTACTATCTGTACTATATATAGTATTCTACAATATTTTTGCATGAATTATGAATTGTGTAAATTGTGCACACACATACACACACACACACAGAGAGAGAGAAATTTACACATAGATTCATTGAGCCGCTGTGCGTGTATTTTGTGGACTTGCCGCCAGAGTTGCCAAGTGGCGTGTAGGCCAAAACCACCGCGGCAGCTGTGCGCGCATTTGCTAGGGTAACCCCCGAGCAGGGAACACACATAACTTTACTACAGCTATAGCCATGGCTATACTCAGAGTCAGAATCAGCATCAGAGTCAGAATGAGAGTCAGAGCCTACAGGGTACAAAAATTTAAATCACTGCGTGGCCTCGAGTGCTTTTTGTTACAATTTACGCTTTATGGGTGACATTTTACAATTTACTTTGTCGCAAAAGCACTTTCTGTGTGTGCGTGTGTGTGTGCTAGGGTGTGTGTGTGTGTGTGTGTGACTAAAAGTGAAATGGGCAATATAAATTATACAGTTATGTGCAGTTACTGCGACTCTGCAATGCCTTTGCCTACCCCCTTTCCGCACCCCATTTTTCTACTATTGCAGCTGCAACTCGTAATATTCCTCGTTTCCCGACATGCCAAAATATTACTGGGCCCGTAAATTTGCCAAAATTAAAATCAGAGTAGCAGATTCGCATAGTGATAGACAGAGGGCAAGGGAAGTGGTGTAATAGACTGAAGAAGTACGTAAGAGTGTGTAGCAGCAATTATAAACATCAACTTCTGGCCTTGATCAGCTAAATAATCAATTTTTTTTAATTTTTATTACTTTTTCTACACTACTACTCTTATTCTATGAAATTATTTTTATTATATTAGTTATTTTATCTCATAAACTTAGTCAATATAAATCTCAACTCAACTCTTTTGCCTTAGATTTGCTTTATAACTCTTTGCAAATTTTCACACTCTTTCATTTGGCTATGGAAGGCCATAATTTTGGTTCTGGCACGCACTGACAGTCAGCACGCGATATATGAGCCGCTGGCTAAAAAGAGACTTGAGTGCATTACTTTTATATATATATATATGAGTTTGAGTTATTCAAGTTATTTCGCGGTACATTAAATCGCAGTCTTATTTGACTGTGATAATTCATTGGAACATTTGTTCAACAAGCGAAGCCTTTCATTGGATGTCCATCATAAGCCAGAGAAATGTTCTGAAGTATTTGCATAAAGGACAATCTATAAAACTAAGTATATAATTTTTGTTTAATATTTGATGTAATTAAATATTTGCTTTGCTGGGTTTTTTGTTATATTTTCAGTTGCACTGCATATTAATATAGACTTGGGAGCTTGTACACAAAAAGGGTTCACAATCAGTTCATAATTTTAGTCCTAGTAGTTCTCTATCTCCAAATTTGATAATTTATAGTCCAGCCGACTTTTGACCATATTTCTGCCGTCACTTTGCCTGTTTGTTTATGTTTAATATTCTATTTGCCCAACAAGCAAATTAGTTAGTTAAATTTTTGTGTGGTAAGAGCATATTTTAATTAAAAAATATTAATAATTTGCATAGCTAAAAAAGTTAAATCCCAAAAATGGTCTAAACCTGGTCGTGACTTAGCCCACATCGCTTGGTATCTGTGTAAAATACATTAAAGGAGCATAAAAATTCATTACGAAGCCGTTGGCGATGCCTATGCTGGCAGTTGCCAAACAAATTATCGTTAGCCAAGTTAAAAGCCAAATGGTGGCGGCCTATAAGCAACTACGTGAAATGAAAATGTCGCACTGCAGCTTGGCAAAAAAGCAACCCACAAATAAACAGAGAGACTAAAGAGGGAAAATTAAGGGAAAGAGAGAGGGAGGGAGAGATTAAGACATTATCAATGGACACGTTTAGTTGTAACTTTAATATGTTCCTTACAACCTTTCACTTCATCTTCACTAACATAAAAAACTTCATTTCCAGCGCCAACTCCACTTTCATTTCCGTCCTGCTCCATTTGCATTTTGAGATCCTGCTTGGACTCTAGCTCATCAAGGAGATGTAGTCCCTGGCCGGGTACTTATTTCCATTATCTGGCACACCTATTTAAACATTTAAAGCGTCGAGTGTGACCCCCATTAGGCGGCACCTAACCAGGAGAAACTCGCCCCAAAATGTGCATAAATATTTCACTTATTTCGTTTTTACTGCGCCGCTGCTGTTGTTGTTGTTGTTGCTGTTGTGCTTTTTTTTGTTGCCCGGGTTGTCTTGAGCATGTGGACATCAATTTATTTAGTACGAGCCCGAAAATTTGCACATTCCGGATATAAACGAGGCAACCGAAAACACACCCCCTGGTCTCCCCATCCCCATCCACACACAACACTCACACACTGAAATAAGCAGACACCCGTTGTGGCTGAAATTGTCTCGGGTGGCGCCTAAAACTGTCGTCCAAAAGGTGCTTAGGTGTTTTTGGTTTAAAGCGTCGTCATTAGAACTCCATGTTGCCTCTAGGTTATATCATTTTTGGCTGCTTGTAGTCTTTGCCTCAATTGAGAGTCTGCAAAGGTATTTATTTTCGTATTGAGCTGCCGTAGATTTGAACAGAATCGGTCTGATAGCCCCTGCTTGCCCCTCTCCCCTTTAACGATCTGAAATACACACTCGAGTCATAGCAAAAGCACTTTTCATACATACTAGACCTTATCAGAATGATATCCATGCACTTCAGTGCTTAGTTCAGCTCGAGAGTCCACTGACTAACTATACACATTACGCATACGCACAGTGGCACTTACTAAATACTCTAATTGGCTTAGACAATGCCTTTATTTTGTGCTCATACGCGACGACAAATGCTTTGCCACAACAACAAGTAATACAAGAACAATCAACAATAAGCTATTGTTGTACTGTCGCACACCCACAATAACAGCTATATATATAATATATATGTATATGTATGCATTAAGACACACCCGTCGTGCTCTTCATTAAGGGGAATATTTTTAGCCTCATTTTAGTTAAAGACGCTTAAGCACGTTATAACTCTGTTCCACGACCAAGTTCTTGTTGTTGTTTTTACTACTATTGTTGTTGTTGTTGAGGTTGCTGTTTCTGTCGCTGCACACAGTCCAATTTGACGCTGATTTACCTAACAAGCGTTGTCCAAAGCACAAAAGACAAAAGGCAAAATGCGATGGGAGCGTCGACAAGGAATCCTGTTTTTGTTTTCATTTAAAGTGATTTTAAAAATTCAAAGGGCAATTGTCTTGACAAAGACACACACACAAACACACACACATACTTAGGCAGACTGACAAGAAGAAGCTGTCCAAAAGGAAAGCGCCTCTTGGCTCGGTCTTTTGCTAGCGAAGAGCTCGCATGAAGCTCCCATTGTTTACGTCACTCTTGTTGTTATACACACTTGTTGTTATTGTTGTTGTTGGTGCCATTGTTGTTGCTGTTGCTACCGCTGTTACATTTAAGCCCATGCAACACGCAGCAACATTGCAGTCCATTGCGAGACACAAAATGCGCTTACAGTAAGCTGTCTTCTGGACAACAGCTCCTCAGTCTGTAAATTTCTTTCACACATACATACATGTGCACCGCAACCCACTGCATGTGTATGTGTGGGGGGTTCATATGAGTACACATATACGTATAATGGCGCTGATTCTTATGCTAAATAGAACAATGATAATGTCGCATGCTAAATTGCATGCAATTATGTATTTTTCTTATTTTTGTTGACACTTTTTGCTTCTCGTACTCTTTATTCTTCTTCGCTCATTACCCCAGCCCCTACACGTCGCTCTCCGCTTTAACAACTGCAACAAACTGAGAATCTGAGAACTGTCATTGCGGTGTTCGTTTTGTTTTCTGTTCCCCCTTTTTCCATGCCACGTTCTAGCCGTGTTCTTCAGTAATTATGACTTCAAAATGCTGCAAATGAGTAGGGCTCTGTTTCCACTAGGTCCTTCTAGCCTTACATGTGCATGTGTGACTGTATGCGTATGTGTTTGTGAGACTAAGGTTGGAAGAGAGTGTATAATGGTAGGTGTGTAGATGAGGTGTGTGTGAGTGTGTGTGTTTGGTTGCCATTTTAAATGCCACTACGTTTGCACGGACTAACTCTGAAATTATTAGCGCACACACTCAAACACACACACATACACACACTTATGCAATTAAATGCACACCAATACAGCTGCATTCATGCTTATGGTTGACATTTCGTTGTCTTTTGATTGCAGCTTTTATTGCAATTTTATTTGATTATGATGCGAATATTTCATGTATAGAATTAAAATATAATTTATTGTGCACGGTTGAACTTTGCTCTGACATTTTATATCAAAATACCGGAATTCGAATCAGTTAGTAATCCAATCAATATCACCAACAAACGCTTTGGCATCAGATGTCAATATTCAACCGGCGTACTCGCAATTCTCCACTATTAGATAAATGGTAAATCAGCCACAAATGCTAATTAATTATTGGCAAGCTTCAATGAAATACGCAGAATTATTGGTAAAGTATATAATAGTTTTTAAGACAAACATATTAAATTTCAATTTAAATCAGTGGGGAGAAAACTTTCTAAATCAATTTATATTTGTATGAATGCGTTCTGTGGGAAAAATTACAGAATGAGCGATCAGAATAAGGTTCAATTGAAAGCTTAACATTTAAAATAATAATTAATTAAAATTACTCTTAATATGTTCAATAAACTAATTAAATAAACCACTTTTTTCGAGTCAAAATTTTAAAAACTTTTAAATATAAGCAACAATAAAACTATTTTTACATTGGGTCAGCCCATCTGAAGACAGTTTTCTGTTATTACCGTGCGTATAACAGTTTCAAGTCTGCAGGTATAAAAATACAGGGAATTTCCTTGAGTGCAACTGCCAATGAAAGTTTTTTCGAACTCGTTTCAAGCTGTCGCTGTTAAAATCAACCAAATCAACAGAAATATAAATTTACTTTTTTTTAGTTTCCATTACAATTTTATATAAATAATTAAAAAATTATTTAAAAACCGTATTTAATATAAAATTTGTATTATAAACAAAGTTAAATTCAAATTTTGCTGGGCATTTGAAGAGGTTTTGCGCCCAATTCGACAAGGATTCGGCGCAGTGGCTCAAATCGATGGAAACATATTGAGTCGTGAGAAAGAACGAACGACACAGAACACACAGACAGTTGCACACACACAGAGAATGTAACGAACTGTTTTCGACGAGGACGAGAACGACGAGGCTGACAATTGTTGTGGAGAAGGGGGAAGAGAAGAGCAGCACAGCTCGAGGTGGACACTGAGTGAGAATGAGAGCGAACAATTCGTGAATATTTTATAAACGAGCGCGTTACTCGAGAGGAAGGACTCGCTCGCTCGCATCGCTTAGGCGACACAAATAACGGGTCTCTGGTAATTGGCAGCGTCGTGCCATATTCTCGTCTTCGTCCTCGTCATCGGCGTCCTCTCCGACGTCCGTGCACACACACAGAGCTCGTAACGCCTCGTTGGAGAGAAATGTAGGGAAACGCATCCCGACGATGCCCGACGCTGTCGTCTTCCTCATCGGCGCCGTCGTTATACCCGCTGCCTACGCGGATCGCCAACCGTTTGCACTGCCTGCCTTTGACTGCCTCTGCCCGTTCGACTGCCCTCCTGCCTGCCTGGCTGCGATGTCCTGGCCAGAGGATAACGGCGCCGTCGTCGTCGTCGTCGTTGTCGTCGCAGCGGCAGCGCTTTTCACATTTTGGCCAATGCGTGTAGTGCTGTCGTTCAGTAAGAAAAGCGTCGCCTAACGGTCTAGTACGAACTCGTACCGCACGCTTTGAGTTCTTTCTGTTCTTTGGGGCATCCAGCGACGAATTAGTCGTAAAGTCGTTTAGTCGTAGAGCCGTATTCTCGTACAGCCGTAGTGTGTGTTTTGCGTTACGCTCGTTTCTTGATTCGTGCTCGTTACTCGAAACAGATCAGAACAGCATTTAAAAGTAATATTAACCAAATAACACTATCGCTCTTATCATTACTATTTATTTTTTTTATTTATGGGAAATGGAAAAAAAAACTTGAATAAGTTTTTGCCAACAGTTTTTGACTGCTCTATAAATAAATTTAATGCCGCAAACTTTGGCAAGATTCATTAAAGTTGAACTCATGTTGGATGTTGACGCTGTCGTTGTTACTCTTGTTGTTATTTTTGTTTTCTGTTAAAACTGTTGTTGTTATCACTGACATTCGGTGACTTCTAAAGTTCACTGCAAACTCATCAGAGTCAGCAGCCAGCAGCCAACAACCAGCAGCCTGCAAAATAATTTGCAAACTCTTTGCTTTTCTTCCCGTTCTGGCTCTGGTGGGAAAAACTTTGCAAGCGACATTGAGCCGACTGTATGATGACGTCTTTTATTTGTATAATTTCCAGCCTTAAATTATTTTTTTGTTATTTTTTAGACATTGAAATTGAAGAAGTCTTCGCACTTGCTTCACTGTTGTAATTCGTAGAGCGACAGTAACATATGACAGCAATATTTATAATTTCCGCTGCTGCTGCTGCTGCTGCAGACAAAGTAACAACAGCAATAGCAGCAGACACAGCAACAACAATAGTAATGATAAGCAGGGGAAAATAATTTGCGATTACTGACAGTCAGGCAGGCAGGCGTGCAGGCTGGCTGGAAGTCAGTCGAATACATAAACCCATATCCCCAAAATCCCATATCCATACAGTCGAATGTAACGTTGCGAAGGACAAGAAGACGGCTGTAAGGACAACGAAAAAAATTACAAGCCAAGTGCGCTCGTGTTCGTGAATTTCCGGTTGAACAAACATATAAGCAAAACGTAAAAGAAAAGCGAGCAAAAATTATAAAAATAATAAAAACAACACACAGAGCAAGAGGAAAAGAGAACGTGAAGCAAGTAATAGAAGCAGCAGCATCGAGTACATAGCACAAGGGGCCATTCAGCGTGGAAGACGGCGGAGTCACAGTAAGAAAAGTGAAAATACACCGAGAAAAGTTGCACAGAGCGGCAAGCATATTTCATAAGTTTACACAAACACACAGCAACATACACTAACACACATACACAGACACGCACACAGAGACACAGTCATATAACATAGCCCGAAGCCAGTCAAAGCAAAGTCGAGGCAAAGTCATATATGTGAAAAAGAGAGAGAAAGAGAGAAACAAAGACGAAGAAGGCGGTGGCGACAAAGGCTAACGGTCGACCTTTGGCACAGGGTTCAGCAACTGCAGCAGAGGACACGGACACGGACACGGACGCAAACACAGACACAGACACGTAAACGGACACGGCGAGGTCAACAAATCAATAGAAACAAAGCGAGCAGCAAGCAGAAAGCAATTGGACACTAACATTGCCAACAGCAGAGCAGCTACAACAGCAACAACAAGTACAACAAGCAAAAAACCACCAAAATTCACTCTCAAATTATGCTGGCCATGTCGACCTTAATGATGCCCGCGCCGACTATAACCATGGGGGCCCCGCAGATCACGATGGGCCCCCACAAGCCGCCGGAAACGAAACTGCTCGCCATACATCCAGCTGCAGCGGCAGCAGCTGCTGCCCAGCAGCAACAGCAGCAATCCGTGACAGCTGCTCATCTGCAGCACAATGGCCAACAGCAACATTCCCAACAGCAACAGCACCAACAACAACAGCAGCAGCATCTGCAGCAACAACAATCGAGTGTACAACAACAACAGCAGCAGATCGTTAGCAGCAATTCCAAACCAGGTCAGTTAAGTCCTAAATTTAATTTTTGATAAATACATAGGTATAAGAAAAGATTCAGGAAAACTCATAATATCATTTGTTTCAACTCTATTTCGACTTATAAATTTAAATTGAGTTTAATTACTTATATTATGCATTTAATATTTTAATTTTAAAAGGCATTTATTAATAAGGAAAATTATTATTTCAAGTAAATATTAAGAAGTGTATAAATATTACACAAAAATTGTATGTAATATAAATTTCTATGGTGTATACTTTTTTACACAATTAGAAAGACTTATTAGATTAAAAGTGATCCCTTAAAACCAATCTAAATATATTTTTTAACTTAAAAACAAATTGAACTTTAAAATTGCTGTCTGAAGTGAAGTCTATTGTAATTTAAAGTATAAGCTGGCGATTAGTCAATCAGTTTTTACATTGCGTTTAAACTTATTGTTTCGAGAAACAAATTTGGGCAATTTTTCCAATTATTGCAGTTTTACTTCTACGTCAGTTGTTGAAGTCGAGACAGTTGCAAATAGAATACAATTGGCGAAAATCACAAAGAGAAAAAATAAACGAGGAAATTGGTATGCAACTCGAGTAAGCCACGACGATGATGAAGAAAATGATGATGAAGACGAGGATGAGGAAGTTCCGACCAAGTCAGACATTCAATTAGAATTTTTCGTGAGGCTCGAAAACTGACTGAGTTGGTAACAATTTTAACAAGTCATAATTTTAACAGACATTTTCAGTTTTTGGTTCTTATTGTGTTCGATTGGAGTCATTTGATATGTAACTAGAATTGGGCAAATGCCATGGAAATAACAAAAATTGCACACGTATTTCTCAAAATGAATTATTGTGGACAGGCCACAAACCGGAAGACACACAACGCAGAGAGAGAGAAAGTCAGAGCTAAATGTCAAACGATGGCATTACAAGCATAAATATCAGTTACAATTTTCATATTCCCAACCACAAATATACAATTTGATACTCGACAGTTGGAAATTTAGAGCCTAGAGCCTACAGAAGTAGAATTTGGTGGCAATTTTGTGACTGGCAGAGGGGAAAGTTGCACAAACGAGGAGATTTACAACTTAAAAACAACTTAAGCCAAAACTTGGTAACAAAGACCAGGCGAGAGTAATAGAGAAAGAGGGAATGTGAGCGAGAGAGTGCGAAAAGCATGAAGAGAAAGAGAAAGATATCTACTTCAATTGCTAGCCCAATTCCTGAGCCTTCATCGCAGACGCATCCTGTCCTATCTTTCCTTGTCCTGTTTTAACGCAAACTATGTATGTCAGGTAGAGTGAGACGGACTGAGAGAATACGACCGAGAGATATAGAGAGAGTGGGAGATATACAAATAGACACAGCCAGGCAGAAAGCCGGAAATAACGGCTCAGGAAGCTGCATGAAAATGAAACGTTGGCAAAGC
The DNA here is from genome assembly GCA_020829145.1 of Drosophila nigrodunni. Lineage (NCBI taxonomy): Eukaryota > Metazoa > Arthropoda > Insecta > Diptera > Drosophilidae > Drosophila > Drosophila nigrodunni. The sequence continues at coordinate 16,222,951 of JACVCZ010000001.1, forward strand.
CAGCCAGAGCCATGTGCCGGAGGGGGAAAGAAAAGCGTGTTGCCGACTTAAAATTGTAATGAAAATGAAAAATGAAAATGAAAAATGTATAGTGAAAATATATAGTGCAAACTATAGTCTGTCTCGCTTTGACGCAAAAGAAACTTGAAAATGAATTTAATTATGGCAAAAAAGTGAAAATTTCCACACTTGAGTCTGGGAAGTTTGCCTTTGCTAAGGAAACTCAACGAAGGCTGCAACGGAACGAAGAAACAGGCAGACCGACACACAGACAGGCAAAAGCTTCAGAAAAACGGACAGAGAGACAGACAGAGGCGTTGATGAGCGCGTGAGAAAGTGTGAGAAAATTGTTAGACAACACAAGGCATAAATAAGAAAACCGACAACAAAAAGCTCAGCAGGAAAGTGAAGTGCCTGTCTCCGGCTGCTGGAATGTCCTACAGACTTGGCTAGCACATACACATACCACAGATGTGTGTGAGTGTGTGTGTGTTGGTGTGGAAAGTACGCCAAATAGTGGGAATGCTGATTACGTTCTATTCGCATTTGTTGTTTTGATTGCACGCAGCAACGACAATTGACTCTGAAATGAGGCACACTTAGACGCTAATTAGTTGAGCTAGAAAAGCAACTGCATAGCAACGGGATACATTGATTAGTATTGCACTTAATGCTGCAAAAGGGACTAGAGATGGCGATAAGTTCAAATGATTGCAAATTGAAAATTAAGCACGCTGCAAATTTCCAATTCAAATATGCATCATGCCACAAGCCAAAGGACAGAAGACAGAGGACGGTGGACAGAGGAGGCAGGAGGACAGACAGAGACACAGCAGCAGCTGCAGCGAAACTGAAACTGTGGCCACGATGTGCTTAATACAAACAACACGCACACCAACATCTATGAACACACATACACTCACATTCACTTGCATTTAAATTCATACACACACTTGTATACTAAAGATGCATACACATAGACAAATATGTATACTGAGCACCGTGTACGGTGCATGAACTTTTGAGCAGCACTTGCAAACATACCGCACATATACACATAGGTACACACACATACACCGACAGACAGCAGTTACACCTATGCTCTGTAGCAAAAACAAACGGCGAGATTTCAAGTGCCGCTGCAGAAGCCGTCGAGCCAAGCCAACAAGTGCTGCCTCGCAACCACCGCTGACTGAGGCAAGAGACACTAACCGACAACAATTACAACAACAAGAGCAACAAACAGAAACGACAATTACAGTAAAGATTGCTTAAAAAAAACTGAATTCTTTTCAAAGTCATTTACTCCGTACACACAATTATTATATCCAAATTGGGCATTTTCATTTCAATATAATTTACTAATTACTTAAATTAAATGATAAACATGGTTAGAGATTTTAAATAAATATCTAAATCAATTAATTTTTATATTAATTGGCGTTCGTACAAATACTGCTAAATCAGCCTAGACAGAATAGAATAGTTTCTATAAACTTTTATGGTTATTAAAGTGATTTACACACAAATAGCTCATTCTGGAAGCATTAAAATAAATGAAATCTGTTCTCTTCTTTTCCATAAAGGAACTAGTTTGCCTCAAATCTCATTACTTAATATATAATTGTTAAGCTTAGGAACAAAAAACCAACATAAATAATTAGCTATTAGGTTTAAAGATGTTTTAAACATAAACACTTTTATCTGCATTCTCTTTAAGCAATTTTTACTGTACTACGCGAGTGTTGTCGTATGCCGTTGTGAGGCTGCACTTGGTTGTGTTTCTTTGGCATCATGCGAAACGGCGTGAACAACTGAGGAGAAGCTAGAAATGGTGCTTCACTTTCGCTTCAGCGATGGTAATGGAGATGGAGATGGCGTCAGCGACAGCAAAACTTTTAAATTGGTTGGCAACACTTGCCACACACACACATACAGAAAATGACTGGCACACAATGACAGTTGTTGCAGGGATACCGAGAGAGGGAGAGTGTGAAAGTAGAAAAGATGCATGTAAAATGTTTGTTTTGGAAATGAATTTGAGAAATTTTGTGCTTTGGACTGCGCGAAAAGCAGGCGAGAAAACAGCAAGAAATCCAAAGCCAATGCCGACTGAGTGTTGGAGAAGAGGACGTGACAGCGGAGGACAGGGGAAAGGGGCGTTAGACAGCGTAGCAGCACCTCAATGTAATTTGCCAGCAAATCATTGGAAAAGCGAAAAGCGTGAGGTAAAGTGAATGGGTAACAGCGCCGAAAAGTATGCAATGGCAAATGTGATACATAAAAACATACACAGACGATATGTGAAAGTATATGTGAGTGTGTCTGTATGTGTGAGTGTGTGAGTGAGTGAGTGTGGGTGTAAAAACCACTAAAGTGAAATGCATTTATCGACCGCAAAGCGTTCGAAATGAAATCTGTTTAAGGGATTTTAATACTCTTGCGAACGTGCTGCCTCTGTCTGGCTGTGTGTGAGTGTGAATGTGTTTGTACGTGGGTGTATGTAGATAGGATGTGTGTATATGTGCATTGCAAGGACTGGCAGTCGAGCACAAAAAGTCAATGAATTCGTTTGGAGAATTGAAAAATTAATTCAGTTGCCGTTGCTGGCGTCGATAAGTAGAAAAAAGAAAACTTTACACACCGCTCTCAGTTCATGTGTCTTTATCTACACTCTTTGTTAATGTATATGCTTGTGTGTGTTTGAGCTTTTTACTTACTAATGATTTCTCATTTCGCTTACGGTATTTTCTCAGTGTTATTTGCGCTTTTTGTCTTACTCTGCGTTTTACAAAACCGAAACCTCCTTAAACCGTTCAACTCGCCCGCTCGACAGCTTTGTAAGCCTTGAAACTGAGGCCAAATTACTCACTGCCGTTGTTGTGGATTTTCCTCATTTCGCTTGCTTACTCAACAACGGCAGCAGAAGCAACAACAGCGGGAATAACGACTGTAACACAAGTAGCAAACGAAGGGAAGGAAATTAAGCAAAAAGCGCAAAGATTTATTTCGCTTTGATCAAAATTAAATGAATTGATTTTAATACGCCCCGTGGGCAAGATATTTTCTACGTTAGCCAAATGAAAACGCATAAAAAAGGTGGCTCTTTGGGTGGCAATATTTGCACTGAAATGCTAATGGGCGTGCCCACCGCCCATTACAATTGAGTGAATGTCTGTATGTGTGGGTGAGAGAGCAATGAAAGTGACTTTAGCTTCAGCTTTAGTTCGAGGCTGACTCTGGGCAGCTCTGGCATTAAAGATACACAATAAATTCTGGTTGAGTTAAGCACTTGATACAGTGTAGAGAGCGGCGATAAAATGTTAAATAAAATCCCGACTAGAACTAAATTTGTATTGTACTTTAAGAGCACAGCAGCAAAATAAGAATTTAATGAAAACACTTAAGTGTCTACCTCAATCACTTTAAATTAAGATACTTTAAAGCGTCTAGACTCGTAGAGCACTTGCAATTATTGTTAACGATCCCATTTTAACTGCTCGAATTGTTATTCACTTTGTTTTCAGGCCAAATGAAAAATAATTTGTCAGTTTATTTCTGTGTTTTTTGTACCCTTTTCATCTTGATTTTGTTACAATTTTCGCTCCCATCGAACGACAATTTAAACACAAAAAATATTTGTTCCTTCTAGCTATATTTTTTGTGCGCTTTCGTGTCAAATGAAAAGTTAACATTTCATTGCCCAATTCAGTTGACATTTGGCAGTCGCAGTCGCAGTCGCAGTCGCCGTCGCCGTCGAATTCGCATAGAAAATGAGGTTCACAATTCACATTGGGTCCGTACGCTTTTTGCTTGCCATCGCATTGCCAGAATTCTGTCTATTTTTTGTTACCAGCAAACAACAGCAACTCGATTTCCAAAAATTCAGACATTTGACAGCGGCGTCGCTGCATTTGTCGCCCTTTTGTCTGTCATTTTGGTCTCCGCTCCCTTCACTCAATAAAAGTGTCGATTTACAGATCGCCACACCAGAACACTAGCAACCCACATCAATGCGCTGTGTGCCTATGGGGTTCTCCCTTTCTCCCTCTCTCCATCCCTATTCCGTTCTTCCTTTGGTGCAATTTAAATTTCATGCATTTTTCATTAATGCCGGAAAATAAAGGATGACCAGTCGACTTGGTTCGAGTCGAAACCATTTGATAGCTCCACAACGACGTGCTTCGTATGGAGAACTGGATAACTGGCGACTGGGCCTTGGTCCATCTTAAATGCCCATCTATTTTACTGCCAAAACCATATAACAAAACACAAGCACAAAAACTTGAGCACAGTTACTAGCTTCAGTTACATTTGCTTCTCTTAGCTGGTTGTTTGTATCGATTTTGAGTGTCGCCTGCCATTCAAATGGCTTTTATTTCGCATTTACGTCCGGGGTACACACACTCTCTCTCGCCCTCCCTCTCCTCAGACTCAATTTGACTTGACTTAAATCCCGATTCAGCCGCAGAGTCCGCTCTTGCTACATTCCACTCTGCTTTCGTCGCTGACTTTGGCACGTTTTAATGCAACAGCAGCGACTCTTGTGACTACGTGTGCAGTTTTCCTTTAACCCCTTACTGCCGTAGAGGGCCGGGTATTGTTTGACTTGTTTTGTTGTGTTTTTCCTGATGGAATTTTAAAGCAGAGCCTGTACGAGATGGTCCCCAATTTTATGAGCTGTGCGTGTTCGCATTTATTTTCTCTTAATTGTTGGCCCCAACCAAATATATGGCAATACATGCTAGTATGTAAATAATAATTTATGAAAATCCAAATAGTTTTAAAAGGTACACCTCTGCCCCATCCCACTCATCCACACAGCTCCCTTTGGGCAAAGTAAACAACAGCCAAAAATACAAATATAATGCTAAATAAAAACAGTTTGTAGGTAAATAAAGCATAGACTAGTAGAGAATCTGGACTGTGGAACATCCAACCATGGACACAGGCCATAAAAAGTGCTAAGTAAACACATGTGTGACTACTTCCTCCCCTCCCCCAGCTAACAGCCCGCAAAATGAATGCCTGCACATAGTGTAAACACATAAATTTATGCATTTTCAATGGAGAACTGTTAGCATAAATTTACGGCCAAAATAAAAGAAAAAATATCCCAAAAAAAAAAGCGTTAACAGCAGTGGGACAGAGGGGACTGGGACTGGGGCTCGGCCTGAAACGGAGGTTGAGCAAAAGTGGGGTGAGTGGTAAAAGTTGAGGTTTGAGACTGACAAAGCCAGCAACAACATGAGAAAAGCCAAATGTACTCAACACAAAAAGAGAACAAAACAGAGAAAAGCGTAACAAAACAAAACAAAGCAGAAATAGCGTTAAAGCAACGCAAAGCAAACAGTCAAAAGCTCGACATAAAAAAGGCAAGAAAAAAAGAATATGCAAACAAACAAACAAAAAACAAACAGTGCAAAAAGGCAATTCTCCAAAAAAAAACACTAGCCATGGGTCAGATGGTCAAGGGAGGGAGAGGCGAAGTCAGGGGTCAGTTGGGGTATGCGAAAGCGGGACGAGAAGAAGTCACAGTAAAAAACTTGAAGCATTTGACTGCAAATTTTGAGAGCTTTAAAAGGGTTCACACAAATCCAATCATTGAATCAATAAACGGCGACAAGTGCCACAGTATGTTAGCATTGGTAAGTGTGTGTGTGTGGGTGTGTCTCTGTGTGCATGTGTATTTGTGCGGTAGCTAACTGCTGCCAATTGCAGCATACAAAATTGTAGACAGCGAAATGCGCAATGATTGCGTTTTCGTCACAGGCACAACTTGTGTGACTGTGTGTGTGTGTATGTGTGTGTTTGAATATATGCAAGTCTTGGTGTGTGCATGTCCTGGCATTCATTCCATCCGTTTGCATACGAAAACCGCTTGTTAGCAGCTGACACAATGCAGTGCCCGTTGCCATAAAACATTCGCAGTTTTCAACTGACCATGGACGAGTTTTCGTAGAGAAGAGTAACGATAGGCTGTGATAAATCAATGGAACTTGTTTAAACATTATGCTGTATATATGCAAAGATACAGTTACCGCACAACACTGCGTATGAGTGATTCTTCCATGTATAACTGAATATCTACATTTTTTACTTAAAGAATAATCTTTAATTTCATTTATCTAATATAAGGTTTTTACTCTTTTCAATTTAACAAACCAATAAACAACTTTTGCTTAGATTAACCACAGAAATGCACTGTCGAAACTGAGGCTTTAAGCAGCAATAGCCAGGAGCCAAAGGAACGTGTCAAATTTGTGCTGATGGACCAAAAGGTAGCACAAACATTTGGCTAACGAAGAGTCGAAGAAGTCAAAACGATGCAGGAAATGCCATTGAAAATAGTTTAAAATAGCAGCAGAAAAAAAAGTAGACAGAAAGGATATTGAGCTAAGCCAGTTGCGCTCAGCAGCTTACCAAGGGGAAGCTTTTCTTTGCCACAGCTACTCGATTTCTCGCTCTATCTCCGAGTTTCTCAGTGTATATTTGTGTACCGCATGCACTTCCGACTGGTTTTCTTTGCCTCTGCTCATCCTGGGCTTGGTTTCTATTTGTTCACTCGCTCGCTCGCCTGCTGAATGCTTATGGAAATCCGCATGATGATTGCATATCCTTGGCTGCTTGAAAACGGGGACACTGCCATATACCTAATTCCGTTGGTGTTGGGGGAAAACGGGGTGTGAGCCGAAACTTTGCGTTCATTTGGTTGGTTCTTCACGTTATTTTCTTTTAGCTTTCAAGCTGACAAAACTTTTACTTTGCTCGGGTTTTTCCTATTTTCCTTGGCGGCGGCTTCGACTAGAACTCCATCCACGACTGCGACTCCGGCAACTGCTGTTACTGCTGCTGCGTCCTGCCAAAGTGTTTCTCTTCTTGCATTTGAAGAGCTTTTTCTTAATGTCACTTATGCATAAGTTCCTATGAGTTTGCCCACACACACACACACACACATACACACAGTCACACACACATTTATCCTGATCCAGGCGGGAGTTCGCTTATGTTTGCTTGCGGATAAGTGCAACGAGCACGACACACGCGTCTCCGTTGTGTGTGTGGGTGTGTTTTGGTGCATGTATTTGTATATGAGACTAACTTGACGGCACATCCTCTGTGGGGATTTACAAGTGCTTAGTTCTATGTCGCAAAAAAACGCTTTAATATTATTATATTTTCTTTTCAATGCACTTGGCATTTTCACTGCTTGCTTTTGGCTTTTCTTTCTCAGCTGATTTTAGCCTTTCACCAACTGAAAATTAAATTAAATGAAATGAGTAACTGCTGCTGTCAAAATAAGATACAATATACGAAGAGCAGTCGAAATGCAAAAGGCGCAATACAAATTGACTACAATGAGAAATTAAAGATGCTGCCTACGACATGAGCATCATAAATAAGCGACACACAGAAACACACACACACACACACACGCACCCACACATACACAAGTGTACACCCTGATGTATTACAAGTGTTGGCATTATTTACTTAAGTCTCAGCTCTATTTTTGCCGCTCCAAAAAGTCAATGTCTACTTTTGTTGCTGCTGCCGCAGCTATTAGTGCAAGAGCAACAACAACAACAACAATAACAGTGACAACAACAAAGAAAATACTAAGAGAGACCATGAAGAAAACATTAAGACACAGCATGCGTTACTTACTGTTCCTACACACATCCACACACTCACTTAGAGCCATCTACATGGACATGGACATGGCCTCGTAGCAAAACTGTGTGCTGGGTGCAAGAAGAGGAAAAGAAAGAAATATAATGCCAACATAACATTTAATCCAAGAAATTCCATATCATAGTCAGTGGGGAAGCAACAACAAAACAGCAGTAACAACAAAAAGCACAGTCTAGAAAAAAGTAAACATTACACAGTGGTTCAAAGTTTTGCAAAGCCAAAGACAACAGATGGAAAGCAAAAAGGATAATTGATTAATATTAACAACAAGTTGTTAATGAATTTGCTTAAAGGATAATTTGTTTAAAATATTTTAATTAAATTAAAGCACTAGTGTTTTTATTAACTTACTTAAAAATACATAGATACATAAAAATCCTTTAGATTTTAAACATGGAGTGAAATTGTGATTATATATCATAAACAACTGATAAGCTTGAGTTTAGCTTTTCAGACCGACTGTAAGCACTGTTCCATCTTGTGCAATTGTGTTCGCTCTCATGTCTAATGCTTGGATGATCATTGCAATGGTCTCCTGCTCAGGCAACATAATGTTTATTTCCACTGTGCTTATCTGGCCTCAGCCAGAGCTGGGACATCAGCTCGACTTTCTCTGGCTGCGTCGCACTTAAATTGCGCCCGGGAAAATAGAAAAGCGCACCAGAAGCCAACCAGAAACCAGAAACGAGCAACGAGAAACGTTGCCGTGCTGCCAAATGCTCTCGTACTTTTAGGAGCCAAAGCATAAAAGCCGCCTGCGAACTACGAATGAGCCAGCGGAAGGAAGAAATAATCATAAAAATTATTTCATCACACATACACACACACACACACACACACACACACAAGCACATGGACACATAATGCACGTGTATGTGAGTGTGTGGTAAGATGGTGATCATAATGTTGCAAGCCAACGAATGTTAAGGCGTCCGCTGGGAATTTTCCTTTACTTTCGATGCCAGCGCAAAAATGTTCACTTTAATGACCTGACGCTGGCAGACTTTTTAATTTTCGTGCTTCATAATTTTCTATTTACCAAATGCCACTCCCCCCAATCAACCTCTTGGTGCACACCACCTTTCTCGCACTTGCTGTGTGAAAATATAAAAAAAAGGAAAGCATTTGATATCCCGTCGTCATTTTTAATACCTTCTGAATGCGGCTAATGAAGCCTTGTGTGTCTCGCTGTGCTCTGTTATTTCTAAATAACATTTAATACACACATTTCCAAGCTCACTCTATTTAAAGGTAAGCCATCCATCTCGCTATACCTTCGGATGAAATTTGTGTTTAAAAAAATTATGTTTTGTTGTTAATCTAAAGGTCTGATGGGTGGAAGGTTTGCAGGTGAAATGACGTGTACAACGACATGAGTTGTCACATTAAATTGTAGTAAATTTGAATCCGAATCCGATTATTTTGGCACGTGGCTTTGGCCTGGATTTGGCTTTGGCTTTGGCCTTGGTGACATTGAGGATCTCATTAACATTTAATTAAGCCATTTTCACTTTCGTTATTTCACATTCAGTTTCGTTTTGGTTGTCGTTTTGTTAATGAAATGAATTTTCTTAGCCTAAGGAGAAAGAATTGCTTCTTTTGTGCTTCTGTCTTGTCTCTTTGGTCAAGCGAATTGTCATTGATTTTGTTACTTAATCTGCTTAGCAAGGCCAATTGACAACTTGACCAGTTGTGCTTACCTTTGTGTAGGAGTTCAAGTTCGAGTTGGAGTTGGAGTGGGAGATCTCGAGTGTAGCATTAAATCGAATTAATTTGAGGTGCCATCTCACCGTTGAGTTGACCCAGAGAAAAGCTTCTTCTGCCAAACGGACCCTTGACGCGCCTTTTCTGTGTTGGCCAAAACGAATGGTCATTTGACATTTGTCGACAAAACGTTTACATTAAATGTTTTGCCATTTCTTTGCCTTGTTTTTGGTATCTTTCGCCTCCTTTCGTCTTTTGGCTTGTCCTCTTTCAATGTCTTCGTCTGTCTACGGCGACATTCTTGAAATTGTCCGCATTGCCCTCTCGCAAATAGAAAGCAGAGATATTGTGACAACAACGAGTCGAGAATGGAATGAATAGAAAGGGAATGGATAGATGCTAGAGAAACAGGGTATAGAGGAGGGTCATTCTCAAGTTAAGACATTGGCGTTGACAAGTGTTTTCAGTTTCAGTTTCAGTCGACTCCGAACATATAAGATTGGCTATATTTATGAGCTGTAAATGCATTAAAGGTATGCCATCTAAAAGCTTTTAAAGTTTAGAAGCAAATTGATGTGCATTTAAAATTAAAACAGACGTGTTAAAATGTCAAATGTCAAATGGCAGAAATAAACCACATTTTCATCAAATTTCGTGTACATTTGCACATTTGTCGAAATTGAAGCAAGAAATTCAATTAAACATATCAGACTTTTCGACTTGGTTTCTCCTTTTTTTAGGATACACATATCAAAAATCACTCAATTTAGCATTTTCTGCTGTTTTCTGCAAAAACCACACGCTCCATTAAACGGCAAACAAATGTGAAAGCCAGCAATGCCGCTTGCCACATGCCACACGCCACATCCCCCAAAATGCCATCAAGCTCAATGTTTGTAAGTAAATTTTTTAATTTATTGCATAAAATGTTGGAGGTTTCAATGCTGGCAAGCCACAAAAGCCAAAGAAATTGTTTCAATTTGTCATGACAATTTCTTTGAAAAGTGAGCCTGCTACCACACCCACCACCCAACCCCCCTATCCACCTAGTCAAACAAGTGACAAAAGGGCGTGGCAGTGCCAGCAATGAGAGCTCCGAATTCAATTTAGGTTTTAACCGTCATCCCTGCCTTTCTCGTCGTCGACGTCGTTGCTTCCTTCGCCAATTTCCAGGAATTCAAAATAGGGAATAGGTCTACGTCGCTGCCTGTTTATTTGCTTTGATGTAATTTGCAATTTTCACCTTGGCACAGTGAAAGAAGCGCCCTCGGAAGGAAGGAAATTGTCGAATGCGTGGCCATTATCAGAGCAACGACGGACTGAGAGTTGACAAATCTGAAGCGCCTTCCACTAAATTGCATTAAAGCCAATGTCGAAGCTGAAGGCTGGGGTTTTTGGGTCGTAATGCTTCGCTGGTGCCAAGTACTGTACTCGTAATGGGCAAATGGGGGCATGGAGCTGCAATTTGGCAAGAGTTTCGTACTCACTCGTAAATCTGATATTTCCCAAAGCCATGACATAAATAAGTAAATATTATATGGATGCCTCAGCAGCAGAAACAGCAGCCTTAACCGCATCTAGAAAGGATGTGTCCTCATTACGGCCCAAAAGCGATCGCTATCTGAAATTAGGCTGCCAAGTAATTGGTCCTATCCAGTTGTGGTTACATTTACACATCCTTGAGAAGCACAAGGCATTCCCATGCAAATAGGACAAATTAAAATTGCACAAGCTACTGATTGATACAAACAATTGCGGTTATCCGCTGCCAATTAAATCAAGTGCTTAGCTCGGTCTCAAAGGACATTCCTGCTGGTCTTGGGCCTGTTGCACTAAACGCTTCAGCAATTTCACGTCAATCTCAGACCAAACTTATTGCAGTACATATAGAGAAAGTGCACTGAGAAAAATTTGTAAAACAAAGTAAAGATTTAAGTTTTAATATATTTTTTCGTTATTATTGAAATCAAATTCAAAAACTAGTCTTATTTAGGTAAGCTGCTGATTTTTAACAGTGCACTGTGAAAGAGCAATAGTTGGAAAGTCCAAAAATGCAGAACTGACAAACAGCGCGGCTTAAAGGCGATCCCAGGACCTTTGCTAAGTACAACAAAGGAGCAAATTGAAAGCCTGTACATGCCTCAACTCAGTGGCCAAAACAAAAGCAAACGCCTGAACCGAACGAAGGACAATAATAAATCTTCTTCTTGCAGCCAGCAGTTTTGATGATGATGCGTCTTTAAGCCGCTTAAGTCTACGTCTGCTTTTGCGACCCTTTTCCCCCAGCTTTTGCCGCTTGCCTTGTGATGCAATTTCCGCTGCGCCGTCGAAACGCATATTAGCCGCATGTCCTTGAGTCCTTGGGTGTCGTTGAGGCGGAAGTGAAAGCTCGCACAGACAGCATCAGGCAATGTGAAGCACACAGGCGGTGGGGAAGGGGTGGAATAACGAAAAAGAGACTCCAGGAGCTGCAGCTGCAGCTGATGACTGGGCGCCACTCGCGGATGTAACGAAATGATTGGATTATTATTATTTTATTATTTATTGAGACGGTTCGGCAACTTCTCTGGCCAGCAGCAAAAGCAAAAATAAAGGAAATTCAATGATTTTGTTTTCGCTTTTTTCTAATGTTTTCCACCTTTTTCTTTTCACACTTTTTCGTTTGGTTTTTTCTTGTGTCGCGTAGTCCCTTCTTGGCCTTGCTCAAATGGCAGCCAGACATGCAAGTGGCTTTGAATCTTTGCCGGCGTTTTGTAATTGGCGCTTTTATCTCGTCTACCGTTGCCCAATTAAAGTTAGTTCGCAAAGTAATTAAGGCGATTATGTGGCGTTCAAGTATCAATAAGGGCCAATTAAACAAGTAGTCGTAACGATTGTCTTTCTGCTCCTTTACTGTATTTTTTATACTCTCTGCAAGAGTATATTGGGTTTGTGCAAAAGTATGTAACAGGCAGAAGGAGGCGTGGCAGACCCCATAAAGTATATATATTCTTGATCAGCATCACAAGCCGAGTCGATATAGCCATGTCCGTCTGTCCGTCTGTCCGTCTGTCTGTCTGTCTGTCTGTCTGTCTGTCTGTCCGTATGAACAAACAGATTTCAGAGATGGTAAGAGCTACAAGTTCGAGCTTGGTGTCAATCGATCAGATATTTAGTCAGTCAATACAAGAATCTTTTTTTTTTTCGATGCCACGCCCCATTCGCCCACAATAAGCAAAAAACTGGACACACCTCGGAAAAAATTGGTGTTTTCGGCAAATATCTCAGTAACTATGGCACCTAGGATCACCAATTCTGGCATAGTTGCATTGCCATTTAAAATTTTGGACTGCCACGCCCACTTTTCCCACATTTGATAAAAAAGTCTGGAACCTTCAATGCCGGGTTTGGCGAACTTGTTCGTATCGTACAGTATTGTAATTATATAATTCGTGTGGAGACCTAACTATATTAAACTATACTGAAAGGCATATTAAAATCGGACCATAAACAAGAAAACTAGAAGCGTTACAATATTGATAATTGAACGCAATACCAACCCATAGGTGCAAGCGAGATAGAAACACACAAGCACATGTTCGAACGTTTTCGCTGCCTGTGTGTCGGCAGCGCTGCCCGCTGGCTGCGCCGAATACACACATACATACATACATATTTGCATCATATACATATTGCCAAACGTATGTGTATTCGAATACAAACAAACAGATGTGTGTTTGATTATGCTTAGATTGTTTTTGTTTCAACGTGTTTTAATGCAAGTAATTCACATTGTAATATCTCGATACCGATTTTAATAATTTAATCGGGACAAATGCAGAGAGTATTATACGGTCGGGCGTGCTCGACTGTACTTTTCTTTCTTGTTTTTAAATTCGAATTTGGATTTTACTTAAGTGATTGCTTTCTGAGCAAGCGAATTGAATAGACATTAACATGTGTACAAATTATAGATTCCTACATGATGAGTTTTCAGAAAATGAATTTGAAAAGTCATTGGAACAGGAAGAAGAAGAATTAGCAAAAGTTGAAGTTGAAAATTTTGCAGTCGATGCGTAGTGCATCAATCAAGCAACTTTTGCCCCTTGCTAATGAACTTCAATGTGCATCTACTAATTTGAAAGTCACTCAGCTTAATCCGCCTTGCCACGCCCCCATCCACCATCCTCCAAAACCCTCTTCGACAGAAAGTGCATACACAACTGAGAGTCAGAGTTAAGTCTCTAGTCCCAGTGCCAAAAAGTCAAATTTTAATCTGTGATGTGGCAAAAGTTGATGAAGAAAGTTAAGTTTCATTTCGTTTCACTTTGGCTGTGGCACATGTTGAGAGATGAGTGCACACACACACATACAGACTGCAGTTTCTTTATGTACTTTGCTTGTAAATTCACTCGCGTCATTGGCAAAAGTAACGCGCGATTTGCTATTTTACAAATGAAAAGAACCGAAACGACGAGAAAGAGAAAGAAAGGAAAAACTGAAATCAAAAGTATAAAATAAATAAATCTTGTAGTTGTTGGAATTGAAAAGGATGAAAGGGGAACCTCGACGTTGGTGCTAAAAAGCATTTGTTATCGCAGCAGCAACATAAATTCACTTTTGTAATTATTTCTCGCATTAGTAGCTGAGGTGGAGCTCGAGCTGAGAGCGAAGTCAGAGTACAGTTCCCACTGAAAGATCCAGTGAAATGAATGGACGTTGCTGAGGATTATTTGTTAACGCACACAGTACATTCCACCCTCACACCCTCACACCCACTCAAACACCCTAAAACATACATGCACACACACACAACTTTAAAATTGAATCAATCATTCTCACTTTGATGCACATCAGCAACAGAAGCTGCCCTCAGCTGCTGCTGCAGTTTTAGCTAAAGAAAATGATTTTTCCCCACACTCTCTCTCTTCCTACCTCTGAGTGTGTAGGGGTCTTGGGGGTGGAGAATTGGTCTGGTAGCATAAGCTGTAACTATAAACAAGCAGCTTATGTGTTTTAGTCGTTCGCTCGTTCTCAACGTCATTCGGTTTGCTTCAGCTTCATCTTTTGCGCAGGGTGTTAATTTTTGTTGGTTTATGAAGTCTTCTATGTCACCCTTCGCCTCCCTTCACCGTTCCCTACCCCTACTGTTGTTGTTGTTACTGGACTCCTCTTCATTCCTTCTTCGGCTTGCTTAAACACTTCTGGCACGGCAGCTGTGCGCAGTTCTAACGAGCAAAAACTAATAAATCCCCACGAAAATGGCTGCGGAAACGGAAGCCGTGTGTTCTGCTGTTTTTCCCAAAAGCAACACAAAAACAACAACAGCAGCGAAGTCCGAGTACAAGTCGGAATCCCAAGTCCACGGCCAGGCCCAAATCCAAGACCAGGCCCAAAAACAAACCCAAACCAAACCCAAATCCAAAAGTGAAACCCAATTCATAGAGCGGCCTGTCTTACCCATGTCTGTGATGTGTTTTCTTGCTTAATTCTTATTATTATCCCAAGCATTATTATTATTATTGTTGTTGTCTTTCACAGATTTCTTTCAGCTACTCTATATACTGTCTCTGTATATATATATTTATTTTGGTTTTTTTGCTTCTTGCTGTTTTCTATCTGTAGCTTCTTCTTTTATTCATTTGCCTTGTTCTTTAGCACTTCTTGTCTTGTCTTGTCTTTCTTTCTTTGTTGAACGTGCACGTTCGTGTTGCTTATCGTTTGCTTGTATTATGATTGCCGTTGCCATTGTTCACCATTGTCGTTGTTACAGTTGCTGTTGTTGTTGTTGTTGTTGTTGTTGTCATTGTTGTTGTTGCCATGCAATAGTTCATTTTAATCTACAAACAGGATAATGCAAGAAGGATTTCGTAATGTGGCCTCAACGTTTTCTGTGCCTTAGCCTTAGTCATTGCTCCAATAGACTCCCCTCAATCTCACCCTTTCTCTATCTCTCTTTTCTGTCTTTGTTTTCTCTATCGCCTTGCTTTTTTATTAATACATAACTCAACAAATTTACGCCTTTTCCCTTCAAACATTTTTAGCTGCTTTGCCATCGTTTGTTGATTGTGCAAACTTTGCGCTGAACTTTGAAGTCGTATAATAAATTTCATCGCCGTTGATTGCTTCAAATTTTTTTGAAACTAGCCAAAAAGTTTTTCGCGTTCTTTAAATAATAGTTTTCTATTTCTGTTTCTTTGTTGTTATTCATTCTCTTCTTTGCATAATTGTTAGCAATAATCTGATTATTAGACTAAGGCTCATCCCACTCTCCATTTCCTCTGTCTCCCTCTCTTTTTGTTCATTGATGCGTTGCATCTCGCAGTGGAAATGTTTCGTTAACTTGGCTTTGCATAGAGGATTTATCTTTTTAAGCAGCTTGCCACACAAATTAATTGCTCTGTTGCAAGTTAAGAAATTAAGCTGTGGCAACTTTCAGTTGTACTTGCCACGTCTACGTGCCACAGAGTTGCCCTGAAATCATCGTAAATGTTTTTTCCAGCAAATATTTTCGAGTGCAAATTTAAACAAAACTTGCAACTTTTTTTAATATTTCGAAAACAGATTTATTTTAACTTATACTATTATAAATTATTCTATATATTTGTTTGCAACTAGAATTTACATGTATTTAAGTCCTTGAGCTATGCTTTAAATAGTCTCTTCGTTTAAAATGTTTCGATTTTTGATTCTGAAACAGAAAAGTTGCTGCTGAAAAGTGTGTGAAACTCATTGAATGGTTGCTCCCAAAAGGCATTCGGGAAATAAATAGAGGGAGAAACAGAGAAAGAGAGAGATGAGGGCAGATAGATAGAGAAAGAGTAGAGAACGACGAATGGTCATTGGCCAATGCAATTGGCAAAAGTTGGACAGCAGTTAAAAATAAAAAACAAAGTGCAAAACTTTAGTACAACTGTTTGAGTGTATGAGTGTGTAGTTGGGTTACTGTGTGTGTGTGTGTGTGTGCGTACTGCTGTGCGAGTGTGAAACAACAAAAATCTAATTGCGCACAAAGTGAATTGATGTCGTTGCCAAGCGAAAATGAATGGATGGAAATGGGAATGGGTTTTAAGAGTAGAACTAGGAGTGAGAATGAATTTGGGATTGCAGATTCGTGCTGCGGGGAATCAGACAGAACAACACTGTTAAGGACCTTCCGTAGCTGGGATGGAGGGAAGGCCTCTCGAGTGTTTTATTAAGCGCATGTATCCAATTTCGTAGCGGGACTCAAGTGGCTGGACAACACAAGGACGGAAGACAAGGGACAAAGGACGCTACTAATTTATGGCGCTCCATTAAAACTTGAGTTCAATTGCCAAAAATTTCATAAAATTTTTATTTAAAAAGCAACAACTAAAGCGCATAGCCAAATAGAAATAAAAGCAAATGAGACGCAGTGCGAGAGAGAGAGAGAAAGAGGCAGTGAGATAGGGACAGAGAAAGAAAAAAAAAACGAAATATAAATATAAAATATAAGAGAGATGCGCAATCAAGTTTATTACGTACTCGTAGTAGTCGCCCTGATGGCGCCTAGCTTGGACCCCCCTTCAAGCCTTTGCAAGGCTGCACTTTGGCCATGTCCTGTGCCCATCTCCCATCTCCCTGCTTTCCTTCATTCTTCTCGTTTCCGTTTCCAACGCTCACAACAAGCTCGCGCCCCCCTGCGCAGTTCATTTGAGGAAAATGAAATAAATTTAAATATATTTTTAGTGCATTTCGCATAAAACAAAAAGATGCCTCGCAGTGCTGCTGCTTGTCCTGCTAAAAGCGGACTAAGGACAGCTCCTGCTGGGCTGCCGGGCTGCTGGGGTGCTGGGATGCTGGGCTGCCTGGCTTGTCCTGCGTTTCTGTTGGCTGCTCGTTTGCTGGGCCTTGGCCCAGCCTCTTTTATTTTCCGGCCGTTTGGCATCTCAGCTTTTGCGCCGCCTTTTATTGTTGTAGTTTTTTTCTTTCCATCTCTTTGCCATTGTCTCTGTTTACTTATTTACTTTTTGCGCTTTATTATTCTCCATTAACTTGACAAAATGAGCAGAGAGCCAACTGGGCTTGCCACTTGCCTAATACAAAATTGAAGCAAAAAATAAACTGATTAAAATAATCATAAATATATAAATAAAAGCACAGTCCTAAGTCTCAGGCCGTTAGAGCCAGTTTCGAAATAAGTCATCCTGCTGTTGACCTAGTTGAAGAATTTCCATTTTGCTAATTAAAATTCGTAGATTAACAATCAGTAAAAACACCTTCAGAACGTCTTTTAGGTTGCTCAATTCCTCAGACAAATCAAAGTCTGAATCCACAGTCAACTAATCTGCCCATCAAATCTTGACAAAAAAGCAAAACGCTCATTAGACTCTGTGAGGCAGTTTCCAAAAAATCCTTTTATTTTTGTTGGTTAACAAAAGCGAAAAAAGGGATCTTTATGTATTATGTATTTGGCATGGCAAAAGGCTTAAAACGAAAGACAAAACATTGTTGTTTTTGTTGTGTTTGCTTTGTCGTCGCAATTGTTGCGAATTCTTAGCGCCTTAAATGAGTTTCTGCTCTGATTGTGTTTAATTTTGATAATGTCGCCTTCTCTCTTGTCTCGATTCTCTTGTTCCTTGCTCCCTGTGACTCTTGTCTTACTGCGGACATGTGGAAAACCAAAAGCTGCGCGGGAAACGAATACAAAACGACATTTCCATTGAGCATGTGTTAACTCATATGCCAACAACGAGTGTTGTCTTTGCATGAATGTATGTCTATCTGTCTGTCCGTCAGTCTATTTGTTTGTGTGTATTGCTGTGTGTGAGCGTGTATCCGGGAGGCAATTGCTCTTAGGGCAAGCCAATTAGACGCTTACGAGATGCACAAGAACTAAGACTAGGATAGTACTCAGCTGTGAGCTCTTGTCTTAGTCTAATTCCCAATGTAATGTAAATTTCATTCCATTCAGAGAACTGTCTTTGTGAGCGTGTACATCTGTGTGTGTGTGTGTGAGTGACCAACTTTTCAGGTTTAATTAGCTGCCGGCTAGTTAACTTGGTCTGCACTTCAGCTCACATCCATCCAAGTGCATTCCATTTGCTTCTTGGCCCACAATTTGTGCACGGACTCGCATGTTATTTTGCCTGCATGCACCCAATTAAGAGATTTACCCTCTGCCACGCCCCTTATCGCCATTTTATCTTCGTTTTATTTTTGTTTCTTCCCTCTTTCGCAGCGCAGGAAGAGTGGCAAGTTTTTAAGTGAAAAATACTCAGCGCAATTTTACTTATTTAGTACGAAACTGCAATTTACGCCATGCATCTGCATATAAAATGCATTTTTTTTTTGCTGCGGTACGCCCACTTTTTGCGCCAACTGTACACACACCCAGACACACAGATACAGAGACAGTCTTATTATTTATATGTCTATGTGCAAGTGTGTGTAAGTGTATGTGTGTACCGCTCTCAACTACTTTTTTATGCACTGGATAGTGAGGTTGCCAAAAAAAAAGGGAGAAAAGTGAAAAATGGGAGGAGAAAATGCAAATAGCATAAAATACAATGCCGAAGTGCCTTCTCAAGCTGCTCCCTACATCCCTATCGCCCCGCCTTCTGCTCGACTATTCCTGCACCCCTTTTGCAGCCCTTGGCACCCTTCATCTCCTCTGCATCTCCGTTCTTTCGACCGCTTTTTCACTTAGCTCCTCGCTGTGGATTTTTGTATATTTTAAATGCATTTTCAACAAGCACAAACATACACTCAAACTCACACACACACACACACACATTCACGCACACTGAACTTTCGCTGGCTCATACTATAAAACGTTGCATACTTTTGGGCCAATACACAAAAAAATCTTTGCCAAAAAGGGTTTCTCTTTATTTGCTTTTCTCTGCTGTGTTTTATTTTAATTTTTTTGGTGTCTGCGCTTCCTTAACATTTGATTAATGAGTGCACGACGCGTTGGCAGTTCATGTTTGGCGCACTCAAAGCGACCGGCTTAAGCAGACAGAGGGAGAGTAGCTAGCTGTAAATATTGCGCATACGCCCGAGTATTATGTCACCATCGATTGATCGTAGCTTAAGTATCGTCTTAAGTTATTAAATGAGGGCAACAAATAAACTTAAGAAAGTTATGACACAACAAGAAAATTAATTAAAAGCAAACAGTTTGCTCAAATATGAATGAACTCATTCAATCAGATACATCAATGCTTCAATTTGCAAAATGCTTTAAGGTTTAAAGGCATTCATGACTTTCTTGTAGAGATTTGACCGCCCTCGTTGGTTATTTCAATTCAATAGCAATGGTGCCGTCTGTGAATAGTCCTGGGCAAAGGCAGTCAGCGTTGTGGCCACATTGGAAGCCAGCTCAGAAATTGAATTGTAAGTAAGGCGGACAAAAAAATTTATATATATAAATATATATGTACAGAAAAAGAAGAAAAATGCCGTCGCATAAATACGATAGCAATAAAAAACATAAACTATGACCCGCTCAAATGGCAACCAGAGTCTGGGCCGGCAAACGAGGAAGCCCCAACATCAATTTTGGGATTAAGGACACTGATTTGATATACTTTTTATTACCGTTAAGTATAAGTTGACAAAATGCCGCCACTGTCGGCAATTTAATGTGGCAACGACTATCGAGCGGTTGAAATTTAAAGCTCCATTGTACTGTGTAGATTCGTACTTGTTTTTGGTACTCGTGTTTCATGAAAATAGAAACGGCTTCTCTCTCTGTCTCACTTTCTCTGGGCTTCTCTCCAATCATTAGCTGCGCACCATTAGCGCCGGCGACAGTCAACCAAGAAACTCCTCCCACCCATCTACCTCCCCTCACCTCTAACCACGAACTACCAACTCCAACCCTCGATTTGGAGCAACCTCCATTGCGCTATGGCCCAAAATCGTGGCTCGTTATTATGGCTGATAACATTTTTACGATGCCGACAATGACATGACATGATTTTCTTCTATTTTTTTTCTTTTTTCGTTTTTTTGATGTTTTCTCTCTTATTCTCGCTTTCTCTCTCTCCCTATCGCTGTTTCGCTTTTTTTTTCTGTGTATGAGAATGTCTTGGTTTCTTTTCAGCGCTTTCTCTGATGCTGATGTTCACTGTCAGGGGACAAAACGATTTTTTATGCCACCAAAATGACGCAGTTTTATTGCGCCTTGGACAGATTCCCTTCGACTTTCCCTCACAATTTTTTCTTCTTCCTTTTCTTGCACGCGCCGAGATTTTCATTTTTAAATCATTAAAAATGGCTCATAAATTTATTGTTAAAGTAGCCAAAGACTCCGGTTGAAAGCAAAACGAAAATATGCCTCCCTGAAGCTTATGCTTTCGTACGATTCAATAACATTCGGACCAGACAGACAAAATGGAAAATACTGTTTTCCTGCAATTGAAAAACATATTTTTTTCTGAAGCAAATAAACTTAAAAAGAACATAAATAAGTTGTACTTTAACTCAATATAAATATGAGAAGTAAACTCTCCTAATTGAGAGCCATTGAGACAGTTGCGGAAAGAGCTCAGCTTAGTAATAACTAAATAGCTTATGCATAAATTAGCAACAAATTATTACAGCAATAACTAGAACTGTAACAATAAAACCTACTGGAGGGAGAGCAGTAACATGTGTATTAAATATTATGTAATTAATTGGCATTAAAAGCAAAAACACTAACAATACAAGTGCAGAGTGAGGGATGGTGGTGGAATAGCAGATACTCTACTGCATTGTATTATGTTATTTTATAGGGTATTTCCGGAAGCTTTTGTGTTAATCAAAAACACTTTATTAGATCCCAATTACATTATTGCAAATTATTATAATTCAGAATATATTCGTACACAGTCATAGCCGAATAAGCAGCGAAAAAACTGGTGAGCTGAAATCCAAACAAACCACAATATTCAATATGCCACGAGTGGTGCTTACCTCAAACTTATCGACAAACCAACCGATCCACATTTTGCCTTTGAGTGGCTGCATGTTCGGGCTTATGTATTATTAATGAATGGGCGTGTGCATGAGTGTATGTGTGTGGGGGTGTGTGAGCGAGTATGAGTAAGTGTGTGGTTGTATGTAAGTGTGTGTGCCTGCATAATTAATATTAAAAGTAGGCATTATGGCTATTATTTTAATTACGCGCACATCAAGTGAATAACAACACTAAAATAAAAGCCGCTAAGTTAGGAACAAAACTGAGGAGAAACTTAATTTGAGAATTGAAGAAATGTAAATCGATGTAATGCGAATGTAATTACACACATACACAACGTCTTTACACCCATGTATGCAGTTTATCCTAAGAATGTGTTCCGTCTCCGAGTAAGACATCACAGTTTGTGGTTGGAATCCAAGTTGGTTGAATTAACTAGTTCCCAATCGATTGTTAAATGAATCCTCTGAGGTTGCCCATAAAATTTACTTACTACTCACTCGTTGGAATTAATGTTGCGGCTTTGCAATTGGTTTGCACGCGTCTTGAATTAATTTGAATTCTGTTTGGAAATTACTTAAATAGTTAGTTAATATAAATGTGAGTCTAGGTATCCAACAGCTAGTACGGTTTACTTGTTGGCCAAATTGTCACGTTTCCCATCGTCCTCTTCGACAAATGTCGACATCTTCAATCAAATGTCGGTGTCAGGTCACTGGACATCATGAAGTGCCTGGTAATTGCCAAACAAAACCACAAAAACTTGCACTACCCTTTCACATACAATAGCAAGAGGGGCGTGGGTTTAAAAAGTGAGGAAGGGAAATGGAGAGGGGGCGTTGGGTAGGGTCTGTTAAATGCGTCATCAAATCGCCTTTGCATGACTTTGAGCCACTTAATGTTATTTGCATCCCATTGCGGCTGGCGACAAGTGAAGGACATTGACGTCGCCAGTTACGTTCCGTTGCATATGTCGGTCAGAAGCAGTGGGCGGTGGAGTGATGATGGGGACGGCATGTCATTATTATAATTTCTGTATTTGCACAAATGTCAGTCGGCGTCTCCAGCCCGTAAATTGCAATTGCCAACGATTATTGAATTTAGTTAAACAACGTTTGTCGTGGTCGACAACCGGTTTGCCCTCTTTTCTCCCCCTGACTCCCCTTTTCTCTAAATCTCCCTTCGTTTCTCTCGTCCTTGCTTCGACCTCAACTGCTGCGAGAAGCACCTAATCACCAGCTGTTGTATGCTTGTCAGTCGCCGCCTGTCGCCAGCACATTCGAATCTCTCTCTTCTGCACTCCCTGCCCTATTCTCTCGCCCTTCCCCTTACAGTGCTGGGCAGGACATCGTCTCGTCGGCTCATTGCAGCAGAACTTCCGGTGCGCTTGCGTATCAAAGTCTGTCTGCTTGTCTGATTGACTTCCGTTGTCTACGTTTGTCAGTTTGTCAGTTTGGCCATTTTGGTTTTGACTCAAACTGGACGGACAATTAGAAAGAGATAGACATGGAGTAGGAGTGAATGAGAAAAAGAGACAGAGGGAAAATTGTAGATTGAATGAGGAATCTGCTTCAGTTGGTTGCTTTCTGCATTTATTTACACTTTAAGTGAATTGTTTGCTTGCGTTTTAACGCAATGCAATTATGCGCTGCCAACAACGCAGCTGTCCACATTGTAGTTGTTGTTGCTTTTGCCATGCAAAATGTAAAGCGTGTTCCTACTAATGTCAGACCATTAGTATTTGTTGTATTAGTTTCGCACTCGCTCTCATCTCCTTTGTTATTTGGTCGAGTAGAAATAGGAAAATGGGGGAAAATTCTACTGGTAATTGAAGTGTTTGGGTCAAGTGTTCCATTGGGTTGTACTATTGTGTATAACTTTTGTTTCTAATTCAATGATGAGCAATAAATTGTATAAGAAATACGAAAATTGTGTTCAACCTCAACACTTTAAGCGCTATCATTGTACGATGAGTTTCTATAAGAGCTAAATAATGAAATCGGACTTATAGGCAACCTCTAATTAAATTCAAGCGAACAGCAATTAGATAAGGGCAACAACCACAGCAGTGTACACAAGCAAACAGAGAGAAGTGGAGAGAAAGAAGGAGACAGAGTGGGAAACAGAGGGAGAAAGCGAAAGGAATACATACGTATGAATTGTAAATTTAATTTAATCAGACTTAAGTGCAGTCGCGACGTGTGTGTTTCTTTGTGTGTGTGTATGGAAGCATTACGCATACGCCACGATGGTCAGACAAATATTGAAACTCCGTAAGCGAGTGTGTGCGTGTGTGTGTTTGCAATTGGAGGCTTATATGCTTTGTGGCAAGCGGCAATAATTGTTAACAATTTATGAAAATGTCTAACTGGTGAACTGTGTATATAATTGTAGCAACAACGAGAAGGAACAGAGCCTCAACGGGTTCTTCTGCACAAATGGTCAACTGGGTCTGTCTAATTACACAGAGAGCGAAGTCCACTGACGTGCTTCGTTCTTCTTCTTCTTCTATGTCTCATGCAAAACAAATACAATTACAACAACAAAAGCACACAAAAACAAATACAAGCACAAATAGAAACCAAGCAACCAACGAGTCGTGCAAACTGAAGCTGTCGTTGTAACAGTGGTAATGAATGGCTGTTGGTGTGCTGGCAGGAGTGGCATACTCTCACATAAATACACGCACATACTCTCAAATAGAGACAATTAACAGCGATTAGGAGAGCCTATATAGGTAGAAGTCACATGCCTTATATGCATTTAATTAGTGAAATCCGAAAGCATAAAAGCCAGTTTCCAACGATAGACCAGACAAGATATTATAATATCCTGCAAAGATGATGATGTCCTTCGATTCGAAACTTTGGTGTCATCGATAGATATATGCACACTCAAAGTTCCTGGCCATAAACTTATGGCTTATCAATCAACAGCAAGCGGGTTTTGCGTGAGTGTGTGTGTGTGTGTGTGTCTTTAGTCATAAAAGTATCACAAGTTGGCAAGGGATGGAACACAGCTGATGCTCGGCAACAAAATATGAATGTTTGTGAATAAGAAATGAGTACCCTTTTATGCTGGCCCATTTTGTTTGTTTTGTGCCCTTTTGCCAATCTACCAATTTGCCAATTTGCCAATTTAAGCTAATGCCAAAGTTAAGCTCAACTGTCAGTTTTGTTAAGCAATCGCATCGATGGCTCAAAGGTTAACTTTCTAACATCAGTTTTCTACCCTTATCCTCTACCCAATTTAAAATGAAGTATTCACTTTAAGTTAAACATCTTTTTAGACACAATTAAATAGTCCTTCTCTGGTGTAATACGTATTAAATGGTTATCGAATAAGTTATCTAACTTCTGCTCGTATTATGGCATTTATCAAGTTCAGATATTTTCGTTTTCAGACACGTGTCGACAGCTTATAACACTGTAACAAGAGTGGTTCTCGTTGTTGTTGTGGCTGTGCAAAGTCCTCCTTCTAATATGTAAATTGAAAACTTTTGCAATAAAATTACATTAAAGTACAATTTGTCTAAGCAGAAACCAGAGTGAGGGAGAGCGAGAGAGAGGTAACTCAAAGACTCGGCCTGTTGCCTGGGATGTGCGCCCTGTCGAACCGAACTGAATCAATCAACTCCGGAAATTATGTTAACAGCACAAAAAAAAAAACTTTTTTATATATCAATTTTTTTGTTGTTGTGCCCTTATCTTTCTGCTTCTTCTTCATCTTGTTGCTGTTGTGGAGATAAATGCGAACAGCTTGAATTCAATTGTAATCGCAACTGCGTGTGTAATATATCATCGAGTGACCGCAAATGTATCGCAAGATGTTGCCACGACTACAGCTGAGATACATATAAATGTATATGAACGGAAGCAAAGATGCCACCTCAAAGTCAAGTCAGCACGTTTACCATGGCTCTGCCAGGGATACATCAATGTCAGAGCAGGGCTAATTATTTTACATTAAATTAAATAATGATACACTTACCAAGAGTATCCCTTCCACATACTTTCCCGAAAAAAAGGTAGTAGCCTAGTGCCAGGGAGCTTCATCATAACGAACGTCGCCATCATCATCATCGTCATGAGGGGCGAGGCAAGTTCGGTTCGTGCAACGACAAAGAAATCATTGAGGCACGTGACGCAATTTACATAAATTTGAAGCAGCCAACGATGCCGACACGGAAGCGAGCGCGTAATTTCAATTGCGGTTAAACAGCAGCCAAGTAGAAAAGAGGAAAACTGGAAAAGTGGGAAAATGGGAGAGTAGAAAAGCGGGAAAATAGTAGGACGAGTGGTAAAAGTGGCAAAGTGGCTGACACTCACACGGGGAAAAAACTAGTTAGGACTGCCATCTGCACGCTCGTCAAAAGGCAAATGTAATGCGCACATTATTGAATACGAAGCCCTGTTATCGACATAAATGTTTGAGAGCGTGTCGCTTAATGGCTCTTCAATTTATTGAAAAATTATAAAAATAAAACCTAAAAAAGAAAACTGACTCGCCACAGGTCAACTGCATGAGCAGCAAGAAAAGCAGATAACTGCGAGTGGTAACAGGAGTGAGCGTGGATGCTGGAGAAGTTTTCCTTTTTCTGCTTTTCGTTGGAATTCGGAAAGACTATCAGCAAGTTGTCCTAAGCAAACAATTTGTACGCAACGCCAAATGGGCGAAATATATTTTCCTATTTGCTGTTAGATTTCTAATGAATTTCAGTTCCCCCTAGTGCGCCACCCACTCGCATTTTCCGCCCCCTTTCTATTTCCATTTCCTTCTGCTGTGGCCTGAGGACTGCGTTTGCTGCTGTCAGTGTTTTGGTTGAGATAACGAAAGGCACTTGAAGTGTTTACTTGCGACAAATTGATGTGTTTGCATTAGTCCAAAATAATAAATTAAGTTTCCTTTCCCTCTTTGTTTCTCTAACTTTCGCTCTCTTTCGGTTTGCATGAGGAATTACGCTATTAATCGCATATTTTCATTGAATTTTCATCTGCTAAACTACTCATAATATATACAATATATTGATATCATATATGCGATATTCATACTAATTAATCATCCTTTATTTTAACGTTTCCTATCTCTCTCTTCTCGTAATTTCAGGTAAGCAACACACGCAACAATCAACATCAATGTTGGACCCATTAGCTCTGACCCAAGGTGAGAGAGAGTACATTTATGATAGCTTACCCATTTCATACGGCTGGCTGTTTAACCTCCACTTTAGTCTGGTGGCCCAGAAACCCGACGAGGCAAACTGGAAAAGTTCCCCGGCTAAAGTAGCGTATAATGCACAGTAAATCTCAAGCACAAGCTCGAGCAGCGGCTACATTCCAAAATGGGGTCTGCCTGAGTTCTGCCAATATTTTCTAAAAATAAAAACAGACGGCAATTGGGAGTCAGCAGTTCGGGCGGTGGGAGTTGGATGTCGGTTACCTGCAGTAGACCATGAGGCACGCTTCCAGCAATATGCGGCAGCTAAACGTTTCCGTGCACGCGAAAACTTGCAAGACTCTGTCCTTTCCTGCCCCGGCACCCAATCCAGCTGCTTTGCATGCTCTCCGGGATAAGGTGAATGGGTGGGAAAATATTGTGTAGAGCCTGCAAATGCAGTTGGGAAAGCATGCCAGGCCATTTCTTTACACTTTTCGTGTTCTTTCATATTTTTCTAACGTTAATGTGGCCACAAATTGAAAAAGAACAGTAAAAGCAGGCAACAAGAGTAAAAATAAAAAGGGGGCACAGGGAAACGGGTGGTGTGATTGGGTAAGACAAGAGCTTGGGGATTAAGGGGAAGACAGCCAGAAGGCAGCACACCTGAACTCAATAAAAGCTTCATTTTGGGTTGTTCAAGCAGCAGAAAAGAAGCTGAAAAGAAAACAAAAACCGAAAAAATAAATTATTTAAGAAAAATATGTTTTACATAAACTTTTTTCGTGCAAGTTGGATAATGGTGGTTGGGGAAAGAGTACGCAAGCGAAAGACAGCAGACAAATACAACAACATGAAAAAACACTGAGAAAAATAAACAAAGAGAAGCTAAAACAAATGGCATGCAGTTCGAGCGCTGAAAATTGCAAAAGTAAATAACCGTGGAGTGCTCAAAAAGGAGGCTATTACTGTGTATAGAATCAGGTAAAACAGACAGATGAGAACGTGAATGCGGAGATGAAGGGATAAAGGAAATGGAGATGTAGTCAGAGTTGAAGTCGGAGTTGGAAATGTGAAAGAATAAAATCCGCGTTAAGGCAACGCCTGACGGCGAAGCAGTTGCATAAAGTTGTAAAAGTATTATGAAATTTCAAATAATAACTGCATCTACATAGCGATAGACTAAAAAGTCGCAGCTGGATACTGGTAGCTCAGCTTGGAGATAATGTTGGGACTATAGTCGGAGGCCAAGTAAATATAGTATAACAATATCACGTAGTGTCTTCTTTTAGCCAGCTTGCCCGTTGGCTGTTTTTCTGCTGCGTTTGCTGGCTTAATAAAGTAAGTATCCATAAAAAGATATGACCACTATAAAAATGTGGCGGCTGTAAAAAAGCCCAAGCACAACAACAAAAACAACGAAAGTAGCAGCAAAAACATCATCCACAACAGCATAAACAACATCAAGAGAAGGCCATCAAAATGGGAGACTGAACCGGAAATTGCGCCCTGAAAGTATGCAACAGTGTTTGCAATTCAACTCATTTGAATGCAACAGCTGAGCAAACGGATCAACCGAATGTACTCAGACACCCACACACACACACACACATACCGAGCACACCCTTGAGCAATAGTTGCCACCATCCAAATTGTGTTCTCATCAGCTTTAAGAAAATTATCGAAATGGCAAAACAACGCTTTACAAAATGCCCATCAAAGCAGCAAATTGCATATGCATTTGTGAGTGTGTGTGTGTGTTTGTGCGTATTTGTGTGCTTAAAAGTCACGAATTGGGGTCGCTGGCAACAAAATTGCAATGAACTATAAATGTTGCAAATGTCAGAAATGTCAACCCGCCAACACAAAACGGTCAGCGGTCGAGCCGACAACAACAACAGCAACAATACTGACAACTGGCAACTGTAGACTGGACACTGTATGGCTCTTTTGTCATTGAGGCAGCATGTAAAAATAAATGTCACACATGCAAAGTAAATACAATTGAAATGAGCATAGTTGCAACACAGTCAGTCATGAGGAAACGGGATGCGTGATGTGCTATGTGGGATGCGGAAGGGATTGCAATTGTTGCTCAGACTGACAACTAAAATGCACTTGCAACTCGCAGCTGCAACTAGATTTAGTTGGCTATAAAATGCAGTCTACAAAATTTGATCCTATGAGGATAAAATAAATTATATTTCAAACAAGTATCTCTTAGAAAAGCAAAAATAATAAATAGAAATAGAATATGCCATTGTAACTTGTATACCACTAACTTAAATCATATTTTAAGCTAATTAATCTCATAAATACTTTAGCAAATAACAAAATTAACAAGGTTTTCTTTTCTGAAGTGCCTTTAGATCTTTTTCGGATGCTATTAGCTGCCAAAGCACATGAGAAATTTATAATGCCCGTTGGCGATAGCGATGGCAGTGAGATATATATGCACAGGCTCATTGTCTGCCAAGTGGGCGTGGCCATTGCCCACGCATAGTGAGCGCATTCACAGTGTCTGACATTCTCTGTGCTCATCTGTCCGCCTCCGACGCTTGTGTCCACTCCAGTTGAAATATCCTTTTCTGTGTGTTTATAATAGCACTGTAGTCGTCTTTGCGCTCATTTTGTTTTTGCCGCTGCATAAATTTAATATTTTGACATATGTAAGCGCAGCAGCAACTACAATAATAACAATTGTGACAACAGCAGTAGCTACAACAGCAAAAACAACATGTGAAGCGGCGACAAAGGCTACAAAAATGAGCACAAATAAATTTACATGCATGCATTTTGGTTAAACTGTCAGACCACAAATCAGAAATACACTAACACCATGACGTCTGTCCCCAAGTCCCGCTCTAGTATCTCACTTTCCCTCTCAGACTCGCTGTCTCTGTCAGACTCTCTCAGTCTTTGCCTATGTGAATAACTACTGTCAAGCGTGGCAACATGGCCGTGAGCATGCCCGGACCGCTCTCAACTTGCCACAAAGCGTCGTCATATTTGTTGTGGCATACACATACACCCACACATCTATACAAACACAGAGATACGCACACATTGTCAAACACCCACACACGCATTCAAGCAGTACATATATAAGAGATTTATGAACGGCAACGGTTTTTAGTTGACGCTCATCTCCCTCAGCGTTGGCGCTTATCTGCATTTCTGCCAAGCTGAACTGAGTGGAGCCGGATTGGGTTGAGATGGGCTGAATTTGGTTCTGTTTTGGGTTGGGTCTGCTTTTCTGCGTTCTATATTTAATGAATGCCATAATGACTGCAATGCAACGCATGAAATATTTATAGATGTGAATGGAAACGAGCCGGGTTCCAAACACGAAGCGTGCATCCACTTTAAAGGTGATTTTTGAATATACTCATACGAGTACTCATAACTCACACTCACAGCGCACTTTAAGTACTCATGTCAGTGTGGGTGTCTGTGTGTGTGTGAGTGCGTGTTTGTGCATTTAAGGCTTAATGATCAACGGTCTAGTGTTCATATTGTTCTTGTTATTAATGCAATATTTGTTGCTGTTGTTGTGGCTGTGGTAAAAATACGTAATTTCCTTTAATAAAGCCGCACAAATTTAATTAACCGGCATACAAATGCATTTACACCTTAATTATTAATTGAATTTAAATACATAAATACACCGCACAAATTGTGTGCTTGCCATACACGTATTTATAAGCATCGTAGAATGTAAATAAAGCGACAATTTTATACAGATTTATATACACAATATATGGCATACAATATGTACATATCTGTCGCTGTCTCTCAATATTCATATTTATATATATACATATTTATACATATTGTTGTCTGTCTTCCATAATTCCCTTTTGGTTTGTTGTTTCCCTTTGCACAAATTTCACAATATACGCAGCTTTTTTTCTGCATAAACTTTAAATATTTAAAATGCCATTGTTGTCCTTAAAAAATATTTAAAATTATGCCAGCACAATAATTTCTGTTTACTTTCCACGTTTTTATCAGCCTTTTTTGTTGCCTCGAATTATGTTTATTTAATTTAAATTATTGTTACTTTGACGGTATTTGTGGCTTGCGATTGTTGGTAAAAATCTCTCCATATGTTTGTCAAATTTCAAGCGGTTGCTTTATTAAACTTTATTAAATGTAGAATTTTTGTAAGCATTACATATTTTACAAGTATATATTACGTAAACAACAGTTTAAGCTTTTTGCTCAATATAAATAGATTAGAATTCTGTAATCTATTTAATTCTAATTGATAAAGCTCTGAAACACTCCGGAATTTTTTTTTTTTATTTATTGTTTATAACAAATTTAAGTTTCAGTTATACTTCTTTGATTGTAATTCTTATAGTGACAATTTCTAGCCTTAGAACGCATTTCGTACCGTCTTTTAATTAGCTTGTGCTCATCAGAACGTTACAGCTACCACGTGTGGCATGTGGCGACTGAGTCAATCATGCTGGCATGCCGTTGTCGAGTAGGCGTGGCACTGGGCAAATGTCATTATGCAACGGCGTATAATTAACCGAAAATCGTTTAAATGTCCGCTCCTGTCGCCCCAACGCTGACCGCAGCATGCAAATTAAAAACGTAGCTGTACAGTAAAGGCATGTAGGTAGGGGCGTGGCTGGACGTACAAATAGTACGGAACAGAGTCAGAGAAAGAGACAGGGAAACAGCTGCAGTGCAAGTTGTGCACTGCATGTTTACTTTGACATTAAATAAAGTTGTTTGGCTGGGGCTGTGTTTTTAATTTGCAACAGAGACAAGGGCCATCAGATGGGGTAAATGGATGCAAAGAGTGGCAAAATTGTGTGATGGTCTGCAAAACGGTGGGGGAGGTGGAAGGGGGAGTAGGGGAATGTGCTGTACGCATAAATAACAAATAAATCATTTATGGTCAGAGCGAAAACATTTATTGAGGTTCCCGGTCACAAACATTGGAGCGCGTGCAGCGAAGTTGAGCAAAATAAATTAATTAAAAGTTCGAGTGCGTGGCGCAATCAAACTTTGCCCCACTGTGGGCAAAGAGGGTTGTCGGGAGTAGCGGAAAATAAGACAAAACGATTCAAGTCGATTCAAGGCGGCACAACGTGGCGTATGCGCAACGTTGGTCGTTTAGCTGTGTCGCCAGGCCGTCGCCTTAAAACACAAATACAAGCACAAATACAAACACAAATGCAAACACACACATACACGCAATTGTCAGGGCCAGAGCAATGCTTCGATTGCTCTGCAATTCGCCTGCCTGGGCAAACATAAATGTCAAATTGAGGACACAAGTTGGCCAGGAATCGGGACGAGACGTGCGAGACGAGGCGAGAGGAGAATTGCAATCAGCAGCCAAGTGCAAAGCTTTTCACTTGCTGCGCATTTCGTTCTTCATTTGCAAGATGTCTGCCTTGTATGTTCATGAGGTGTGTGTGTGCGTGAGTGTGTGTTTGTGAGTGTGTAAGTGTTGCGAGTTTGCAGCTAGCATTTTTAATTTGTCTTAACATTTTAATTGCTACAGCGTTCGCAACGTGTCATACACATTTTCATTTCTTATCGCCGTGTCAATGCATCGTTTTGGCACCTGCTTAAAATGGCGCACTTATGTTAAAATAAAGCATATTAAAGCGCATTAATTAAAAATGAATAGCAAAAAGCGAA
The DNA here is from genome assembly GCA_020829145.1 of Drosophila nigrodunni. Lineage (NCBI taxonomy): Eukaryota > Metazoa > Arthropoda > Insecta > Diptera > Drosophilidae > Drosophila > Drosophila nigrodunni. The sequence continues at coordinate 16,255,079 of JACVCZ010000001.1, forward strand.
ATTGGAGCAATTTTTCAGCTGTTGTTGCTCTGGTTCTTTTAACTCTGGTAGATTTAGCAAATTTTATAATTTCAATGCATTTAAAATATTCAAAAGCCACTCAAGAACAATAGCAACTTTTACAACGCTCATTGCGGCGGCTGCAAGTTTACGCCCCCTACCCCTCAGTATCCCTCCCTTTATGCTACTCACTGCCTTCAATCCCCTCAACTGTTGCTAGAAAGTTTCTTGTTTCGTGCTTATTTTAGCATACAACTTTTGACGTTCTCTCTATGCCAGATGCTTATCAATAATTTATTTATAAGCTTCACCTCAAAACACATGTTGTCAGTATGGCATGTCACTTTTCCCTGTTCCCCGCCTTTCCATCTTCGGCTGCCATGCCACTCACCCCATCAAGTGTGTGTGTTGCTTTCTGCTTTATGAGTCGCTCACTGTAATAGTTGTGTTGGCAGTTTGGCTAACAAGCTGCCGTTGCCGCTTGGCATCTGACATGCCACACCCACAATGCGCTCACACCTTTCGCATCACTTCACGGACACACACAAACACACACATCTACGACTCTAGTTCTGGTTATGTTTCTAGTATCTCCTCCTAGTCTCTGCTCTACTCCTTGTGAACTCACTCGACGCGTTTGCATAATTTATGATTGCAAAATGTGTTCATTTAGTTTTGCAAATTGTTGACATGAACAATCATTAGGAAACCAGCACAGATTTCAGCACCATTTCATCCATGTACAAATTCATATGCCAGATAAGAGTTTTTTCTGTGCAAATTGAGTTTGACGCAATATGCTGACAAGTCGAGAGCAAAGCTAATGAATAGAAAAAGGAAGCAACAATACACCTCAACTATCTTTTATGTAATATATATTTAATTAATATTTTGTTCATTAACTTTGTGCGAGAATTCTAAGCATGTTACATGAGTCAACATTGCAGTCGTTTTTCGAGTCTTTCTTCGAGTTCTGTTTGGTTGCCAAACAACTTAAGAAGTTGACACTATTTTCATCAAGAACTCAACAAAAATTAGCAAGTGTCAAAGATAAATAAGACTAAACTGTAAATGTAAGAAGTAGTAGTAGTTCCATCTCTCTCCTCAATTGAGGGCTTACTTCCATTCGGGTCTCTGGTATTTAGTTTTCCTTTGGAAATAGTGTCAAAGTGAGTGGCTCTTCACATATCCCAAAAAGAAAACTGACTAACTATGCAAATAAGAGAGCACGCCATGTGTGCCTACTCACTCTTTGCCGTGTGCCACGCCCACTTTACCACTTTCCCCACTACACTTGGAACTGGCGACAGTTGGCACTGGGTAAGTGCAGTTGGCAGAAATTAACTAAGTTTGTAGCAGCAATTTTTGGCGAGAACTATGTCAAGTTTGGTTTTAGTTGCCAGCAAAGTTTTGCTTAAGAAAATTGTAGCTAGCGTTTGGTATAAGTAGCAAGTATCAAGGGGTCAGAGAGGTCACAGGACAGGGGACAGGGGGCAGATGGCAGATGGCAGACAAAGCAGACTTGGCAGAAAACCTAATGAATTTCATGCATGACATGAAAACGCGAGACGAGTCGCTTAATTAAAACCATTAGACGCGACCCAAACTTGCTGGCCGAATAAAATTTGATGGCAACAGCCTCCTTATATGAACCCCAAATACTCTATACTCCACCCTCTGGGCACGCCCCCTTAAGCCCATCTGATGCCAGCTACTTTGAACATTGTTCACTTTGCCTGCAGTAGCATCCCATTTACATACTTTCTTTAATGTTTTGCTGCATAATTTTCACATTTTTCAATGTCAAACTGTGCGGCGCACCATTGTATTCAGCTGACTGCAATGCAAGCGAGAAATCTTTTGCATGTTTTGGTCATATTCTAAAAATAATAGCACACTCTTATGTAAAATACACTATATATCTGTATATATATTATATATTTACTGTTGTATGTAAGACAGTCTGGTCAAGCGACCCACTTTGCTGACCCGGTACTGAGATTTTTATGACTTTTATGCCAGCGGCAGGCGCAGCTACCACAGGGCTGCAATAGGGGGTGTGCTATGCTAGTGTGTGTGTGAGTGGGAAATTATAACATTTGGCTAAATAATGTTACTTGGCTGCAACTGAAAGCGAAAGCGTAAGCTTAACAAATTTGCTGCATAGATTACAAAAAAATTTGACACAATTTATGTGCCGTTAGGGAATAAAGAAAGAGTGCGAAGAAGAAGAGAGACAGAGGCTGCTGCAACTAGCAAAATAATGATGCTTTTAAAAATGAACTTGTTTCGTTTTCATACACAGGCGCAGAGGGCAAACTTCTCGAGCTGTTAGACAAGATTGCAAAATTACAAACCAAAGCCAAAAGGCAACAAGCAACAAAAGTAACAACAACAACAACAACAATAGCAGAGAGGCAACGGTAAACAGTAAACGGTAAATGGTGAATGGCTAAAAAGCACAGCAGGATGCCAAACCAAGACACGCCCAGAAGAGTCGTGCCGAGCCGAGCTGAGCTATGGCCAAAGCAAAAAGTTTAATTCAAAAACTTGTACAAAAATGCACATTTAATGGAAATTTACTACCTGCAGTCGCGTCAAAGCCAGCAGCAGCCACAACAATACATAGAGAGAGAAAGATAGAACAACAGGGGGAACAAGAACATAACAAGTGCCACAAAGTTGCAGTTACAGTTGAGTGAATAACGGTGTGAGCAGGGAAGAAAACGGAACAAGAGCAAGGAATCTACAGCAAAGTGTTAACGGTTTGTTTGCGCGCCAAATAGCAGTCGCCATCGGGCTAGGAGAAAGGGAAGAGGAGGCGTGGCATTTAGATCTACGCTGTGCCATTTTTGGAGCGACTCTTGCAGTTGTCTGCGACAAGCAGCAACCGGAAACGGAAATTGCGTAGCGCGTAGAAAGTCGACCGACGACCGACGACCGTCGACCATAGAATGTTGCATGGCTGGCAGCCAACCAAAGGCGAACCTCGTGACCATAACCATAACACAAAGCACCAACACCGCAGCTCACCCTACCAACCACCGCACGCAGCCAGTGTTGGTCAGCACCAAGCAAAATGGCACTGACTGTCCGCCATTAACGCGGCTTCCTCGCACAAAAAACGGAGTAGCATTAAGGGGGTCTGTGGGGCCAGAGCGACAAGGGAAAAAAGGGAGGAATACGAGTGTTTTATAACCTGTGTGAAAATGTCAAGGTTAGCGTACTCGCAATCGGTCTCGGTTGGCGCTACGAGAGTTTAAGTACACATAATGGCAAAAATACGATGTGCTGCATTGTTATTAGCGTGGGAGGGTGCAGCGAAGAAAAACCCAAAGGAAAAGAAAAGCAATGCAATCGGGCACTTAAATGCCACACACTGCACACTACTACATGAGAGCTTATTTGATGGCATCGTCAAATATCAAGACTCGCAGCGAATGAATGAAATGGATGAATGAATAAATGGGATGTACGAATGAAAATGCCAAAACTTTTCATGTGCAACATGCTGGCCGCAATAAAAACCGCTTGCAGCGTAATGAAAATGGAAAACTCCATTTGCCAGCTAACTTCTGCTGCTGTTGCTGTTGTGTGTGTGTATGTGTGTGTGAGTTACTTGCAACCAAGGAGAGCCAAACAAATAAGAAATTAGTTGTTGAGAAATTGTTGCAGCTGCAGAACGTAAGCAGCAAGAGAAATAGCGAAAAACTAGCAACAGGAGAAGAGAGAAAAAAAAAACTTTGCGCTAATGTCTTAATGCAAAAGTTTGTTAACAATCCGTGGCACAAGACCAGAGGGGGCATAAAGGGAGTAAGGAGTATAGTTGACTGGTCTCTACCTGGCTTGAAACTTGTGGCAACTTTCGGTGAGCACGTTTGATTGAAATTTGTGGCGTATTGCCTTACAGCAATGCACTTTGCTGGGGCGTGGCATGGTCATAATGCCATGATAAAAGCCGAACAGCAACTATCCGAAATGAAGCATAAAATCAGTCAAGACCCCAACCAACAAGACAACCAGGCACCCAGTCACCCAATCACCCAATCACCCACTCAGGCACACAACTATCTCACGTTTATCAGTTCGCTTCAAATGGGTCGCAACAAATATAAGAAAAAACCATCTAAAATTGTTGCCAATGAGCATTCAAGTGTTGGTCCCGCAACACACACGTTTCTGCAGTTTGCAGCAATGCCAAAATGTGGCAGCATTGGTTGTGCCACTAGCAGTGGCAGTGGCAGCAATGGCTGTGGCAGTAGCCAAACAAATTGTCAGCCATTACCAGCTGAAGGGTAATTTTTTACTTTGCAGCTTTTGCCAGGCGCTTTATTTGCCAGCCAAATTTGTACGAATTGCAATAGCAGTTGAAAGAACCAACAAAGCCATCAAAGAGCACCAGTAACAGCAACAAAAACAACAACAACTACAACAAGAACAGTAGCATCACAAGCTGCAACAACAACAACAACGCAGAGCTCTCTGTCGATTACTAATAGGTGATTTGCCAAAGGAAATTGAGACATCAATAAATGTGGCTTGCCCTGCTTCGCTTCAGGGGTGTGTTTGTGTGTATATGCATGTGTGTGTTACCAACAGCAGACAAAACGAATAAAATCAAGACACGGTCCGAAGAAGAAACAGAACTATTTAAAGCAGAAAAGCAAAAGAAAAGAAATATGCAAAATATGAGAAAATTGCGTATGCGCCCTGTGGTTTCTCTGTCTGCATGTTTGTTATTGCCCATGCTGTTGTTGAGTGTACAGTCTTGGCCACTAATTGAGTCAAAAAACACAACTACAACTGCCAGCATGTCATTCGGTTTGCCAGTGTGCGTTTCATCTTTGTTTCGTGTCCATTTTTGCCGACTAAAAAGGATTTGCAGATATTCCATTGCCAGTTATGTTTTGACCAGAAAGCAAAACGCCCTCTTGCCCTTATTCGTCTGTTTCTATGCCTTTCTCTTATGTGCAATCGCAAATTGAACGTTATTGCCACGTTTTCTGTCATGTTTTGTCCCTGGGCATCGAGTGGACTAAGCAAATCAACGCGACTTGTTTGGCAGTAAAATTTGATATCACTATTCGACCACACACTGCCACAAGACTGACAATTACAACAACAATAGAGTCAACAGCAATGTGGCTGTTATTTCATACAGAAAAACCTCAAGCTCAATTTCATATGATGGTCACTTTTACACTGTCGGCAATCAAAGCGATAAACAGAAGGTAGAAAAGAAATTTGATACAGCAATACAGAGTTAACTACTGGTAAATAAATAATTGAACAACTTTAAGTGGAAATAAGGAAAAACAACAATTTTGATGCTATCTGAATGAATACAAGGGGCAACAATAGCCTAAAAGAGAGCACAGCTAAGACTGGCAGCATTAAATGAAAACAAACAATACAAAAATATGAATAATTGCAACAACAATAAAAATAAGTACAATTATAACTACAGCAGCAGCAGCAGCAGCAACAACAACAACGATGGCAACTGCAATCACCGCTAGCAATTACAATGATAACAGTAATAATTGAAATCGCAGCTGCTGTCAGAATGCACTCGTAATATTTGGTAAAGCTGCTTTGGGCACAATGCAAATATAGTCATGAATTTGCCACAACGCTTGCAGTAATTGAGCTAAACACACAAACAGCACACTGCACACACACACACTCACACACAGGCTGGCAATAAATGTCATAATCTGCGTACATTTTGCGCCTAAAAGTTGGCAACATTTTGTGAAAGGCGCACATGAAACTGCGACTAAAACATCACAAGCTGCCATTGTTTTTGTTTTTGCCGCAGTGTAAAGTGCATATATTCATACTACGTATATAAATGTCGTATGTACGTATATGTGTATATACAAATACTTTATAATTTAGCAAGCATAAATTTGTGTCGCCTGGCGGGCAAGCCAAAAATTTGGTTAACAATTTTCTGGGCCAACACAAAAGTGTGGCGTGTTTGAGTTTGCCAGTTTTCCAGTTTCCCAAAAGCTAACAATAGCACACATAAAGCAAATATACACACTTATACATATGAACACACAAACACCCATATAGAGCGAGTTTGCTTATATATTATTTGCAGTCAAATTAAATCTAACAGCTGTGAATATTTTACATATGTGCGTTCATGCTGGCACTTTATACATTTCTCTCCTATTTTCCCACCTCGGTCCTTCTCTAATGCCTCGCGCTCACTCTTAACACTTGTGAAAATAAAATTTAGGCAAATATGAATTTTTAATACAATTTCGAAAAAGTTTTGTGTTACTGGCTGTTCCTCAACTTTTTGCTCATTGAAACTTCAGTGCAATATTTCTGCTTAATTAGCTATGCTAAAAGTGGGCGTGTGAAGCGCCCATGCATACACATATGCAAACAGTTTGTCGTCTAATCAAATTAGATTATTTTTATTAAATTGTCCACTGCCAACGATAACAACAATAAAACACTCTCAACTATGTCATTTCCCTAAACCGATTGTGTTGCCGCTTTTGTGGTACAATTCAGTGGAAAGAGGTGGAAACAACTTGAACTAATAATTTACACAAATTGGCAATTTTGCTGCTGCCATTGAACGTCCGTCAGCAATCGGGAAGCAAGTTGTTCTCGTAAAATCCAAAAATTTTTGGTCAAAAAGTTTGTCAGGCATATCGCAAACTTGTTCTCACTTTATCGCATCTTTATCGCTTCAGCTTCAGCTCGACAAACACGTCGAGAAATTCAAATGATAACAGACAGGGCGATAAGAGGGGAATCCAACATTTGTTGGGGAGGGAGGAGGTATAGCTTCTGGGCATTGCGCGTTATGACAACATAAACGATATTTACTTTTTGGTTTTGCTTTTTCTTTTCTCTTTCTTCAACTTTTGCTTCGGTTTCCCACCCCTTCCCGCATCCTTTTCCCGCCGTCAGCCTTTTCTTGATTCCTTCTCGATGGTTTTTATGTACGTTTTGCCAGTTTTTTGCCATTTTAGTCGAACTGAAACTGGAACTCTTATTCGTACTCGCGTACAGTCAAGCGAACGCAAAACTTTTCGACTCACTGTGTGCCATTTTCTTTTCTTTTCACATTTCTATTTGTTTCCTTTTCTTTTTTTCACTTTTTGCTATTTGAAGTACTTCAAAGATTTTAGCATATTTTATTTGAATACTTTATTTCGCTGAAATGCGTTTGTCTGCGTCTTACTAACTGTGTGTGTGTCAGTGTGTGGGTGTGTGTGTGTGCGAAAGAGAGCGAAAAAAGTAGCCAAAGAACGACACGACTTTCAGCTTTGTTGACCTCGTCCCTCCTAACGGCCCGCACCATTTTATCCCCTCCTTACCCCGATTCACTTCTAACTAGTTTCTATGTCTTTGGCACAAAGTTTTTCTTTAGACTTTGTGAAATGAAATTTTTGAAAATTTTTCCGCGGGGAAATGAAAAAGTTTGTCTTGGTCGGACACAATGCGGCTGGCCGCGTTTCCCGGTCCCCGAGCATGGCAACAAAGAGTACCGGAGAGCACTGCATTCGATTCGACCCCGAGAGCTCGAGTTTGAGCTGCTCCAACAGTGTCATAGTTAATATTACGCATACGCCACGTTGCCCTTTTGACTTTTTCGCCTAGACAGAAGCAAAAACTGAACTGGTATCCTGCTACAACTTCAGCTCCTGCTTCTGCTGCCGTTCCCGCTCCCGCTTCAGCTTCTTCTTTGCTCTTGTCATTTGCGTGCCAATGTACAGAGCACAGCTGTCGACGAATTCAGAGCAACGAACAACGAGCAGAGAGCGTGGAGCGCAAAGCATGGGATAAGCAATAAAGGATAATGTCATTCAATGTTTTGTGTGTCGCGCACACAGAGCAACAACAACAATAACAGCAACAACATCAGCAGAAACAACAACAAAAGCGGAAGCTCTTGCCATCATCAACGTCTTCCTCATCGTTGTCATCGCTGTCGCCGTTGTTGTCCTTGTCTTTGTCGTTGTCGCTGTCGTTGTCGTTCTCGTTGTCATTGGCAATAGTTTCGCACAGACATTGTTGCTGTTTTGAGCTTTCTTTCTCATCGTATTGCCACGCGGCAGACAATAGTCAAAAATGTCTTCATGCTCAACGCGACGCGCATAACGGAAATTCGCATTTGAAAAATACTTTCTTCATTTAACAACAATGTCTTCGAGTGGATTGAGAGGGCTCTACGGGGAGTGGGAGTGCTGGAAAGTGGGGCTGTTCGATGGCAAAGCAAATGTTTGGGAGGAAAAGTGTTGGCATTACCGTAAATCGCTTTCGTTTTACGTTTCATAATGATGAAGACAGAATACAGTGGGCGAGAACAATAAAATTCCAAGTAAAAAAGAAAAGAGACTCTTGATTTAACTTGAAATTGAACAACGATCAGTTTTAAATTACTTTTGTCCAAATTTATATATATTTCAGTTGATATAATATTATTAAGTATACGCAAGGTTTGCTTGAATCGAACTTATTTGCCTACAGTATTTGATGACATTTTCTTGATTCCATGCCATTATTTAGAGCTCAGCTTTTTGGGTGAGTTGCCCTGAGTTTCATTGAAAAACTTTTCACATAAGCGTAAATATGAAATCAAATTGATTTTGGGTTTGATTGGAAGTAGAAGAAGATGTTGGTAGAAAACGGCAAGCGGAGGGAGTTTATCCAAATCCGCGCAGCGATTGATAGAGTTTTTGCAATTACATTACAGCAGCTAGAATCGAATAGTTTTCATGCCAGACTGCAACTTCTTTTTGTCTCTGCATTTTATTCACTGCATTAAAGTACGCTTAGCTCTAAAGCACATTTACAGCACTGACAGCTGCACTGACAATGTGTATGTGAGTTTGTGTATAAGAACATGCCTGTAATGCCAATTAAAACAGAAAAACCTTCACAAGCTTGACTTTGCAAAGGACAAGAGCCCATTTTCATCATCAGCAGCAGTAACAGCGACAGTGGCAGGACAAGCGCTGACATTTTGCCTCGCAGCGGAAGGCCTGCGGGTGCGCCATATTTAAATCTAATTTTGTCACCATGCAAATAACGACACGTTTACGCGCCAAAGACACATGACGTCCTGTTTCCCCCCAGTTAACCGCCCAGCCCTTTTTTCTGATCCTGCTGCTGCTGCTCCTCTTTCTTGTCCTCCAACTGTTGCAACTCGCAGCGTTTCCTGCAGCTCATGTGTGTGGTGTACTTCTGACTCGTTCTAATCGTGATTTCCTGTGCAGCAGACGCCGTCAGCATCAGACCAGGAATGGATCGAGCAAAAGGCTAGTAAAGGTTGCGGCGGGGAATGGGGAGTAGAGCGTAAAAAAAAGCGAGGGCAACAGCTGCTACCTTTGGTTAGATGGTTGACATTGTTGTTGCTTCAGCCTTTGTTGGCGGCGTTAAAAATGTCACAGCGCATTGCATACTTATTGGCCCGTGTGTTAATGCACACCACCCACACTTAGTCACACACACACACCACACATACTCACGCGCACAGAGGCACACCACATCAGCAGCAACCCCGGCAGGCATTCGAGCCACAGGCTAAATGTTATACGCCGTGTGCATTTGTGGCTGCAGAAAAACCTTTTGCTTTCACTGTTTGGCTCGTTGTTGTTATTGTTGTTACTGCATTGTGTTCTGCACCACACTCACATATAGTCTTACTCACATATTTACACACTCATTCAATTTCGTATCTGTGTGCGTCTCTCGTCAGTTTTTGCCACCTATTGTGCCATGTGTTTGAATTAGCTTTCTGCTGGTTGGCGGAAAAAAGCGAGAATGTTCGCAATTGCACAAAAGCTTATTAGGTTTTTTTTGTTTCTCTCAGCCACACACACGCACACGCAGATTGTATGCGAGTTTGTGGAACTAGAAAGTAATACTTTCGTACAATAACTAATGCGCTTTGAGGTCGCGCTTTTGCACGTGTTGAAATCCTTTCATTCGTCTTTCTACTCTACTGACTTAAGCATTCTATTAGACCGTTGATACCCTGCAATAAAGAACTTTATTTGTAATAATTTCTGAAATTAAATTTCTTAATTCATTTGTTTAATTCTTTACTCAAAATATTTTGGCTACATATTTAAATAATTCACCTAAAATAAAAGGGATTTTTCAGTTCAGCAAATACAAGCACTTAATAATTATTTTAAATGTACTGAACACTCAGTACTCTCTTATTTAAACTCAAACACACTTGTATAATAGCCGCTTACATAATACTTAAATCTAACCAAAAGATGAAGCCAGTTTTCAATGTGAAGAACTGCATTGAAGCCCTGTTTTTATGTTGTTTCGACAACAATGGAAAATCTGCCCAAAGATACCCCGATGAGGGGAGTGGGGAGCTGGGTAACACTGTACGTTGCCAATGGCAATATCTGGAGAAGCACACGTAATACTCAATGTTGAATGTTGAATATTATTTTGGAAGCTCCTTTCGGCTTACTGTTGTTGGTTGAGGGCCATGCGGGTTAGGGGACTGGGACGAGGGAATATTTTCAGCTTGAGTTGTTGTTGATTTAATTCAAGAGGCAATGCATTTTACAGTCGAGTGTTCTATATGAAAAATGTACAGCAATTCGAACCAGGACTTCTGCCCACTTATGCTGTTATCCTTTTTATCAATGCCATTGTTGTTATGAGCAGGAATGGTAACGGGAATAGCAATGGAAATGGAAAATGGGGCCAAGGGCTCAGGATGTCTGTGCTGCACTTGGGCCAACAATGGACTCTCTGATAGCCGCTGTTTTTATTATATTTGTGAATGTTGTTGTTAGTGGTGTTGTTCGTATTTGTTGTTGTAGGTAGAAGTGGCATTGTAACATAATTTCCGTTGAAAATACATCAAAATAAGGCCAACGTTGTAATCCAGCTTTGCATGTGTTTGCCTGGTCCCAGCCAGTTCAGGCCAGTTCTCACTGAGTGTGCACACACACACACACACACATACACCTATGAACACACTCGTAGAATAGCTGTGGTTAGTTAGCATCTGTGTTTATATTTGTATACGTGTTTGCATTTGTTGCCACACTCGCACTAACACACTCACACACACAAACACACATTGCCATTTAGAGAGGGTAAGAGAAAATGTCCATCACTTTTGTATTAGTATTTGCTTCCCATTCGTCTATGTCTCTTTCCGTGTGTGCCTGAGTGTGCCAGTGTGTGTGCTTATGTCCTTTTTTTACGATTTTTGCCTGCGATTCGTGTATTTGTGTTTGTTCAGCTACTTTTGCGGTTTGCCGCTTTTCGCGTACATTTCAACCACATTTGCAGTCAGTCTGGTTTCAGTTCGCACATTGGATATATGCCAAAATATGACTCCCCTTATATACCTCCATCCCCATTCGTTCTTCATCACACAATTTGAATACCGCATGCTTCACTTGAGTCCACTTTATATTTGACTGCGCCTAAATGAAGCTAAACACTAGCTAACAAATTTATGTCCAAAGTTTTTCATTAAGGTTTATAAATTTAAGTCTATATAATGCCACGTGATCTTTCGCTAATCAAACTAATAACCACTCAACTATATTTATTTTGAAGCAGAAATGCACTGAACCACATCAAATGAATGGCTAATTGCTGTGTGTGAGTATGCACGGCCAAAAAGCGATAATGTTGGCTAAATTAGAGCAAATTATAACAACAATTCGTTGGTATTCAGAAACTTTGACGTTACGAGGGGCGTATGCGCAATGCACAATTTGATGTGCTCGCAATTCAATTAAATGCGCCAAATTGCAATGGCAAATTAAAGCGAAACTGCAATCACTGAACTGAAATTTAATTGTATTCGATTGGGGGGATACTCGTTTTCACAGCAGGTCGTCGGCAGCCCTGGTCCCTGCACGTGCCACGCCCACTCTAAAAATATTCCCCATGGGCGGCGGTAGACTGCAGCACGTATTTATTAGCTGACTTGCATTGACAAAGGTCGTTCTCGTTCTACTTCTATCTTTCTCACATTTTCTACGAATCTTTTCGTCTCTCTCGCTCTCTCTCTCTCTTTCTCTTACTCTCTCCGCCTCTTTTTGACTATAGTAGGTCGTTGATTGACTCACGATTATGCAATAAAATAGCAGACGAGGACAACAGCAGTCAGAATGAACATGGTTTGGGACCAAAGACAATGCCCAAAAGTCTCTGTCTCTGTCTATTCCTTCGCCCCTCTCTCTGTCCCTCCCTCCTCTCTTACCCGACCTTCCTTTCTTGCTCAATGTATGTGTGTGTCAGTATTTCATTGGCTTCATTTCAACGCCAGCTTTTGAAAAGCTAAAACTTTTTTATGTCCAACTCATTAAAAATGTGCGGCAATGGACTTTCAGCCGACCCCACTGCTTCAGACCGGCCACGCCCCTCCATTGGTCGCTATTGCTTTTGGGAATTTTGTTAGGCGTTTTCCTGAGGATTTTCCTGAATGAAGCCAGAGCCCAGCAGCATCAGAAACAAACGCTGGCAAAAACAGTGGAAGAATCACACAAAATGCAATTTCCAAGTTTTTAATGTGAGAAATTTCTAATTTAAGATTTACGATATTTTTATGTTGAATTACATTTACCAAGCCCTCGAAATCCCCCCCTTGCCACGCCCCTCTATTGTGTTGCCTCCTCTGCTGTTAATTCCCGTTTTCATTCCTTACTTCCTTATTTCTTATGTTATGTTTTTACTGATGTTCGCTCATTTTCATTTCCTGGTGTTTGGCTGCGAATTTTCTTAAACTTTTTTTATGGCATTCAGTCGCTTTAATTGTGGCCTGAATGTGTTGAACAGAATGCTGAGTAGATTAACTCTAGGCCCAATAATATATAGCCTGGGTTAAAGGTCAGTTTAATGCAGTTTTATCTACTGGAACTTAATTGACCAACAGATCAGAAAAGAATTTTTCCCATTCTCTATTTACTTTGCTCTTGTGGTTGCAGTTATATACAATGCGCTGATTAAATTGTTTTCGGCTGACCAATTGACTAAATTCAGTAAAAACTTCAAATTGCTGTTGTTGTTGTTGTTGCTGTTGCTGTGAATACATTGCAGAGTTTATGGCTGGTTGTTTATGGTCAGAGATTGTTGTTTTGGGGTATGTTAACATAGCTACGAGTGAGTTTTCCAGTTGCAGTTTGTTTTGTTGCTGGCAATAAATTTTGTAGGTTGAAACAGATTTAGTTGCAGAAAGAGACATACGCAATAGGAGTGACAGAGAGGGAATGGTAGGGGGAGTATGTACGATTGCAAAGTTCAGCATAAAATGAATTGTGCAGCGATTGATTTGGGGATTTGCTACACAATTTATTGCTACAATTCAAATGAAAGAATTTTAAATTTTATAAATGCAATTTTAATACAATTGCCTTCATGCAAGTGCTCTTCACCGCTGCTCCCCCCCAAGAACTTGTCAGCTTAGCTAAAAGTTAAACCGTTAAGCATCAGGGATAGTCCAAAGCACGTGCGGAGAGTGTAGGGAGGAAGAGGAAGCAGCACTTTACTGACCATGGCGAAAAAGAAACCACAGCACAACCGTATCTCAATTGCAATCACTCAAAACAACGGAAATGACGCTTAGCACAACTTCCTGTCATTCAGCCGGGGACAAATGGACGAAACGCGGCAAAGCCGAGCACACAGGACAGCGGACACTGGACACCGGACAACGCGCAGCTAAAACGTGGCCAAAACCAGCTACAGACTTGGTCGAAAGCGTTGGGTAAAAACCAAGTCCAAATTCATGATGGGGTTTTTCTCTTTTTGGCATATTTGTCAACGCTGTTCCCACTGTCACATGACCGACTGGCACGCCCACTGTACGCCATACACTTGTCGCTTGCCACCAACTGACACATTCAAGTGCAATTTGCTTGTAATGCGAAACTATGTCATTTTGACACGGATGCGATCTCCAACTAGGCAGCCAGCAACAAACACTTGACAGAGAGAACCTGAGAGAGAGAACTGAAGAGGGAGATGGGTTAGGTAGAGATAGAAAGTTAGACCCAGCATCGTCTGCATACAAACATGACACGTTGCCTCACGTTGCTGCTCGACACTCGTGTGTCCACCTCTGCTACAGCCTCAACAGCTTCAACAGCTGCTGGCAACCGAAGCGTCAGTTCCTGCTGTGCATTCCACACTATCAGTAACTGCTGTAACTGTATCTACACTATTAAAAAAAGAGGGTTAAAAAGGGCAGATTTAAGGGAGAGAATCTATAAAAAATGGCAAATCATATTAAAGGCTTGCTCACTAAGCCATTAAGCTGAGCTGTTAAAAATTCAGAATTAATATAATTTAAATTCTCGATACTATCATTTATTTCGTTATAAATATTTTATTTTGAAAGTTTAAATCATATTAAAAGCAAATATTCGATAGAAAAAATACGCTTTTATCAGTGTAGTGGTTTGTGTTGCTGCTCTAAAGTAGCCAAAGTGGCAGCAAGAAATGCCGCTTTCCAAACGTGCAGACAACGAACAGACAGACGGACAGACAAGCATTTGATAATGTCAGAAGGAAAATCAGCAACAGCAACTGCAATGGACACTTCAGAATCCCAAACTCTGTCTACACAATTGCACGTTGCGATTACAGCTTGCAACCTAGAAGCAGCAACTGTTGCCGAGGCATCATTGCCACCGTCGCCATCACCGTCTCATGTGGGTTTCGAGTGTATGTCAAGGGTTTTGGCCCTAGGCTGATGATGTCGAAACTGTAAATGTGCCTGATGAGTTTCAGCTCTTTGCCCAGCGGTTTAATTAGTTTTAGTCACAGTTGTAAACGCTTTTGAGACTCTGCACTTAAAGAGCCAAAAGGTTTCCCCTGAAACACTTAGCTTGGTTTTTCTACATCAATAATAAATTTGTCAACAAAATAAAATAAAGATCAATCAACAAATTAATATTGTATTATTTTTAAGCCCATTAATTTACTGTACTTTTACTGGGTCCTTTTAAGTCAAGCTTTTCCTACTCCTGACTGTACCACTTCTTTCTAATTGCCTTCATATTTCCCTTCATTTCTTGTCATTACAGAACAGTTTCACATCTTTGTGGGCGATTTGAGCGCTGAAATTGAAACGCAACAACTTAAGGACGCTTTCACGCCATTCGGAGAAATATCGTAAGTAGCTTTTTATCACTCATTAACTCATTCAATATTCAAATATACATTAAGATCTGAACAGTCAGTTCAGTTCGTTTCAGTTTGGTTCAGTTTGGTTCAGTCCATTCAGGTCAGTTCTAAATTGTATCTTTGATTCATTATGCTATCAGTTAACGACGTTTAGTTGGCTTAATTGCTTTTTCATGGCAAACCGGCGACGGTTGTTAATAAATAAATAAAAATGGGCCAAGAGTCTAGTCTGGCTCTTTTAGCCCAGAACAGGCCTGGCCATCGATTCACAGCTTGAAATGGGGCCGCATTAACTTCAATCAAAGCACAGTTTGCGGCACTTGTGCAAATTATTAAATAAACAAACAAAATGGGCGAATGAAGTGCTCCAAGTCGATGCAATATACCCAACAGCATCAGCTTTATTTATGAATAATTAGCAAGCCAAGGGGATGCCATCGGCAGAACAGAGCAGAGCAGAGCAGGGAAAACTCCAGTGTTGAATGGCCAAGTTTATTTTTTTGTTTTTGAAAAAGGCACAGAAAGCGAACAGCGAACAGCGAGCTGTGAGCCGAGAGCTGTGAGCTGCGAGCAGCGGGGCAATAAATTAATAATTTAATTTTCGACTTTTTGTTTGAGCCGACAACAACAAAACTGCAATAGGAATAGGAACGAACAAACCGGACTCTGGCGAAATGAAACCGCAAGCGACGACGCGGCAGCAAACAAAATGTACCCCAAAAAATTACAGAGGAAAAAGGAAAATGAAAATGAAAAAGAGGAGAAAATAATATCAGAGAGTGAGGGGGAGAGGGAGAGGGAGTGAGAGAGAGTGAAGCAAGTGAAAGCAAATAAAACCTGATTTATTCGCCAACGTTTTTTTGCCACACCCACGGCCAGTCTACCGCCCTCCCGCCCTCTGTCCTCGTTCACGCCTCCTTCAGTCACCCTCTACAGGTCAGCTGCTGCTCGTTGTCGTCGCTTTGGGAAGCCCCTCTTAATTTGAAGCGTGTTTTGCTGGCTTTTCATTTGCCACTTTCTTAATTAATGAGCAGCAGTAGCTTGAGCAGCATCCTCTGGCCTCTGCCACGCCCACTTGCACCTGTTCGGCCTCGCCCGTCCCACAAGTTGTTTGCGCTAATTTCTTTGAGATTTTTGCTAACGGTAGCAGCTACAAAAGTTGAACTCATTTGGGCCAATTCTCTGTCAGCCACTATTTATTTATTTAACATTTTATGGGCCAGGCCTTTTTAAGTTTTTCTTCGCTTCCTTCGCAGATGCCACTTGCTCATTAGGCAACATTGCCACGCCCATTTTAGGGAAAAGCCCTCCAGGCCAGCAAATAGTACAATTTTCCGCGTGTTTATTTTTTGTGAACGCAAATCTACGAAATAATTACATTTTTCATTTGCACCTGAAGTGGTTGCCTGTGGGGATAAAATGGGCCAAAACCGAAAGCTGCACCGCTATTTGCTTTTTACCATCTTGAAGGACGGCAGTATCCTTGTCGTCGTTCTGTTCCTTGATGTCGTTGTCGAAGTCGATGTCGTTCTCCTTGTCGCTAGCTTTGTCCTCCTGCTCCTCATCTTTTTTCCACTTGCGTCATTTTGCTCCCTGTCATCGGTGTACTTAGTCGTAGTAGTCTTCTTCTGGCTTTAGCTTTTAATTTATTGCTCTTTATGTTTTGAGTGCCCGCGTGGGAAATAATCGCAAATGTGCTGGCTATGCCGACGTCACAGTCGCAGTCGCAGTTGACGCTGGCTGCTCTGCTCTATGTTTTACCTACTTTTCATCAGGTTAACAACACTCATGGGTAGATTTTTCATTTAGTTGCGCATAAAGAGCAAAATTTATACAACAATTTGGCTTAGCGTATGCATGTGCCACTCCCCTTTTACGCCGCACTTCTCCGCACCCCTCAACACTTCCCACATTTCTCACTTTCCTCTTTGGTCTTTCCGTTTCTTCTTTTTATTTTAATTAACTGAAAGTTTCTTTTGCATACACTTTGTATCCTTGCCAACTACAACAACAACAACAATAACAACAGCAGCAAGATGAAAAACTTAATAAATATAGATGTGTATGCAGACAGAAGTGTGTGTCTGTGTGTGTGAGCCTGTGCGCGTGTGTGTGTTGCGGTTCATAGTAACGACTGTCGAGACGTAACTCGTGTAAATTTATAATGCCTTAAACTTTTTGCGGCTTTTCCGTTGCCATGAAACTCATTAGAAAATTTCCTAAACATTCTAAATTTAATTTCACAAATGCAAAACAAATTGATTAATGTGCCAAGCGTTCAAAATTGATTCACGATTTCGATTGTTAGTCATAATTAAGGAAAATTAATTGACTTATTACCGAACTGAGTGTACTGCACAATACGCTCAGCTAATTATAGTTGGAGTATGAGCTGGAGTCTGGGCTAATTAAATGAGACAAAGATATGTGTGAGACGAGGATTAGATGGAATCTCTGGCATGGTCATAAAGCGCATGGTCTAAACGACTCTTGGCCCTTTTGACTGCCACTAAGACGTCTGAGCATTCGGTCTCTTTGATATCGTATTAATAAATAACTCAGGGGGTGTTCAATGAAATTTGAGCTACCAAATGAAACAAAAAGGCTCAGTCATTTTGGCTGACTTGTGTCAGCAATTAGGCAAACCAATCGATGGCCAGTCTTTGAGGGCGTTAAACTGAAATTCAATTATTCGCCTTCGGCGATCCTTTGCCAAATTACCGCTGATTGTGAGGGCCATGAACTCGATGGCCGTTATTGACAGGGTATACTTGAGGCTCTCTAGTACCACTGATTAATTACATGCAATGTATTTATGAGGCTCTGGGGTCAGCTCACAAGCTCACAAAAGCTACAAAAGAAACGTGTCATAAATACGTATGGAAATGTATGAGTGGGAAGACACAATAGCAGTTCTGATTAGTGCCAGATTCTCATTCACTCTTGGTTTATTGTGCATCGTATTTCTACTGCATTAGTTACGAGTACAAATAATTGAATTACATTTTCTGTAGCATACTTTGCTGCGCAACAGCCTCATAATTGGCAACCCCACTATTTGCGTCTTCTTATTGTTGTGTTGTTGGCAACAAAAGGCTTTAGATGGCTTTTGTGTAAAAGTTTGCAACATACTACAATGCATATCTCAAAAATTCCAAACGCCGGACAACAGGCAAAACACACACACACAACTTAGCCCCATTTTTTTGGCCAACAAGGTAGACAACAAGTTAGAACGTGCCAGCAAAGGTAAAGAGAGCAAATCGAGAAGATAATAGTTGAATGGGATTTTCTTCATCTTTTTCTTGTCTTCTACATATTTTTTTTAAGGTTAGTTTTAACGATACTTGAGAAAGTTTTGATTTTGGCTACGTTTTCAGCAACTGTCGTTGACATCATTACGTTGACTTTTCTTCGAATAAGAAACACACACTACATTCTCTCGTAGGTGCACAGTTCGACGTAGCTTAGGCAACAATTGGGGCGATGCTGAAAATGAGCAAAACTTTCAACTTAATCTATTCAGAAAGTTCGCTTTTGCCGCGGCTGTTTCATAAACTTGAAAACGCGCTTGTGCACGTCGAACAAGTTGCCAGATGCCATGATGTTGAAAGGGGCCAAAACCGGAAACCAATGATCGGCGACAAGTGGGCGCCAGAGTTGCATTCACTTTAAAATGGGGCGGAAGTGGGAAATGCAAGTGGAAAATGAAAGAAAAACTTATACCCGCAATCGCAACAGCAGTCGTCTGCTAAGTAGGCGTTCGGCTTTTGTCACGATTGTCGCGAATGACAAATCAAAATCGCATTCAAATGCGACGCGGCGTGCAGCGGAAGTTAATGCGAAAAACTTTCGCCCCAGAGAGAAGAAGAACGGCACAATCAGTCAGTCCTGGAATAAGTTTACTTCCTACTACAACTCCAATTTCTACTCTCTTCTTGACTTGTACTCCCACTTCAAAGACTTTGGGTGGTGTGAAAAATGAGTCTTGTGACTTTTGTTGCAGTAACCGCAAAAGCCAGACACTTTTTCACGCTGCCTGCAACAATTTATATTTGTTGGCAACTGTCAAAAGTTCTTCCATCCCAAGAAAATGCGAAAATCACATCTATACTTGTGTATATAAATGTGTGTATATGTATTCACTTCATTAAATGCAAATTAAACGCTTTCCGAGACCCAAACTGAAAATATATATGGAAAAAAAACCCCTGTCAAGCATTAAATCTTTGAAATAGGCCAAACAGGCTGCCGTGTAAACTTTTTAATATAATTTTAATGGTCGGTCGTTGAAAAGTTTTTGTGTGGGACCAAAACCAACGAGCGAAATCATTAAAAGCCAAAAACGATTTCCATTTTCAATTTGTTGACAATTTTGTATCAATCGTCCTAATGCTTAGATAATAGAGAACACAGATTCAGGTCGCATGTTTGCAACATAAATTTATTTAATTTACTTTCGAGTTGAGTTGAGTTTTTGTTCACTCAAAAGTTGGCTCTGTTGGACAAACAACTTTTCACATAAAATGCGCATTAATTCATTAAAATTGACAAAAAGGCTAAACACGAGTGCCAAACATGGTTGACTGCCTTTTGGTAAGCACTGTGCCAACTTCTGCACTCACTGACTGACTGAATGACAGACAAACTGACTGACTGACTGACTGACTTGGTGTTCTGTTGTGTTATGGAGGGCCAACTAAACGGCTCTCAGTTGGCAAGCCAAACAATTTGCAAGGCGCCTACCCCTGCCACGCCCCTTTCGACCCGCTTACCCCTACTGCTTGCCCTGCTGTGTGTTTCTAAAATATATATAGGGAAATAAAAGTGCTTCGCTGCACAATGAAGAGCTTGACGATGGGACGACGACACCAGTTTAAATTAAATCAACAGCATAAAGGGTGTTCAGAGCAGAGGAGATGGGGGTGGATTCAGAGGGCTGCGGGGTACAGATGCGGCTGGAGCAACTTTTTTATCGCGTCAACAAAGCAGCAGCAGCAGCAGCAGTAGAAATTATGCAGCAATGAAGACGACCATTTTTGGCTGCCATTTAAAATGGCACTTTTCGCTCTTATACCCTATCTCTTCTTACTCGCGCTCTCTCTCTCTCTCTCTCTCTCTATCTCGCACTGTGCCTGTCATTTGCAGCCAGCGCGTCACAAATTGAATTTAAGTGCAGTTTTGGCTTTGCCACAGCCTCCGACTGCGTTGCCATTTTCCTGCCTTCGCTTTCATCTCTGCCTGCTTCTTAGCCCGACTTCAGGCCACATGTTGAGCTGCTGCCAAAAGCGGCTCAGCTGGCGGAAAGAACTGACTTTCAGGCCCAACCCGAGCCGCACATATGTTGCAAGTTTATCACTGAAGCAAATAAAAATGTTTGAAATTTTTGCTCGACACTCGACTTGACTTGACTTTGCTGGCCTTGCTCTAAACTTTTTGGCTACAAATTTATTGGCAATAAATTGACTGCCATTAAAGTAAGCGTCGGATCGACAGAGGTGACGAAGGGGATGGGGAGGGAGCATAAAAAATGGCTGCCAACGCATAAATCCCCAAAATAATTTGACACAATGAGTCACACAGATTGAGTGGCCCATTTTATGACGGGGCCGAGGTCGAGACCAAGGCCTATGCGACCTGGCAACTGTAAACTGGGAACTGGGAGCTGTAAACTGCCGAAGCCTCGAGCTCCCAAACCTACTAAACAGGAGCTTGAGCCGCAGGTGCAATTTCGACACGGAAATGTAATTTTAAAGCACTCAGCTAAGGTTGACAACCAACAAAAAAAACGCTAAAGCCAACAAAAAAATAAGAAAAAAAGTGAGGAGAATGAAAAAAATTAGCAAGCGCACAAAAGAAGACTTACAATGTAATATAATCATGGACCAATAGAGACTGACAAGACAAGGTACAACCTGGAGACAGATTCTGATTCGGAGTCGTAGACGGAGATGGAGATGGAGACGGAGTAAGAGATGGAAACGGAGTCAGAGCCAGGTGTGTGCTCTCCATGAAGTGGACGCCATTGAATGACACTCTGTGGCGCACCTAGAGCCAAAGCCTCCGTCCCCTCCTACCACCACCCTACCAAAAAATAAAAGAGATGCCAGCATTCGTTGTCGTGGCTGCAAACAAGAATGAGAAAAAAATCTAATCAAAGCTAATCCAACAAAAGCGAATGACGGCCAATGTCAAGAGCCTTTTGTTTGCCCAAAGTGGCGTAAGCGCTGAAATTTGCACAGCTGCGGCGTGGTAACTACGCAGAGCAAACGACTAGGAGAGAGATGGGGGAAAGAGAGAACATTTATTTAAAATACAAGCTATAAAATGAGCTGCTCCGCCGTCCACTCCATCGCAGCAGTCCCATCCACCCCCAGCTGCTATTGCCTTTCGCTTTTATCTGCTGCCACCTGACGAATGAACGACTGTCGAGTGCTGTGTAATTGCAGCACAAAGGTAAGCAGAGAAGACTGTAAAAGCGAAGAGACAGGGAAAGATTTAAATGAATTTGATTTACGTTTTTAAAGCCAAATAAACGCCTTTCAATTAAGTCCAAAGCGTCAGCCACAGTCGCGACCCTGTGCGGCAGCCATCTGCGTTTCCAGCTTTGTCCAGCAAAGCATCGTTCTGCGTCCTGTTTCTCCTCTCTCTCTCTCTCGTCCTTGGTCCTATTGACTTAGCAGTGGCGTTGACAACGCTGATGTTGGTTTGCCATTGGCTGCCATCCGGCAAAATACTCGAAAAACCACCGCAAACACCTAGCAAGCATTCATTTAACGGACACGACGACCAGCTCGCCCTACTCCCCCTTTACTCCCTTCGACAGCCGCTCACGTTTTGCATACAGCACTCATACGCCCCGTTGGCTCGTTTCGTTTGTCGTTACGCTTTGCTCGTTGTCATTCTGTAAGATAGAAAGGTGAGAGAGATAGAAAAAAAGGGGAAACGGGTGGGGAGGAAAAGCCGTGTTCACTGATTTCACTTGCAAATTAATGAGAAATTAGAGACAACGTTTGGGCCAGAGAAACACACAGAGAAGGACAGAGAGAGTGAATGTTGTTGCCACTGCTAGCCGCTGTCAAAGTCGTAAAAAGAACATTTGTGCTAATTTAGGAAAAGGCAAATTTGGACAGGACTTCATTACGGGCACGTAACGGCATTGGCATTGCCTCCTTGTTTTGATTGATTGAATTTTGTGAGGACTAACAATAGGGTGCTCCTACTCGACAGGGTCACTCTCACACACACACACAGACACAGACACACGAGTATATTTTGAATTATTTTCTTGTATAGATTAATATCAATTTGATGTCTTTTTGGCAATGGCATTTGCATAATGGCTTTTTGATTTCAAATTGTTTAGAGTAGTTTACAAAACGTAGACAGAGAAACGAACAGAGAATGAGGGAGACAGACAATGAAAAAGAGAGAGAGACAGATAGGTGGAAATGGAATATAAGTCTTAAAGCGTGGGCTTTAAATAATTTCCAGTAATTGAATTTAATTGAAGCAATTGCAACGCCCTCGCCCTTCGAGCGCACTTCCCGAATGCCAAACCCAGCTTGCGTTGTAATTTTAGATTAATTTGCATATTGGAGGGCATGACATGTGGAACAACTGAAACAGTTACCGACTGACATGTTTGTACTTTGTCAAAACAGTGACGAACCGATTAATTGCGTTAGATTACACAGTCAGAGACATGAATATACGAGACCTGACGAGAGAGGCACGCATAGACACACACACACACACACAGAAACACCCAAATACACACACACATACACTTAATTTGTGCTCCGAGTTAATTCCATTTCTTCGTTTTGTTATTGCACGGACATGACATTCACATGGAATGAAATTATAATTGAGCAGTCGAAGCAAAATCCTCAAGCGCACGCGTTCTAATAAAATTAGGAAAGGGTGGATGAGGAGAAGGAGGAGGATGGGGAATGGGCATGGTTTGCAAATGAGGCTGTGTGTATTTGTACAGTTAAATAGCTATGCATGGCTAATGTCTGCATTAAACTGGGCATGAACCGTGTACCTTCAGCTCTGGGCATGACCGTAATTACAGACATGCGAGCAGAGAGGTCTAGAGATGCAGTAGGCAGAGGCCACTCCCACAAGTAACGCCCACTGAATATTAGCTGGTTAATAATCAACTTAGCGACAGCTATGCACATCTGGAAAACAGTTTCAATTTTCCCTATTAACTCGCTTTGTTTCTACAACCCACCCTTAAAAAATATATAAAACGGTGAGTCTAAATGTGGATTTGCTTCTCAGTTCGTTTAAATTAAAAAAATGGCACTAAATAATACAACAAATTTAATATAAGCCTTACCAATTAGAAGAGTGTTGCAACTTTCGACACAGCCCAAATAAGCCAAATCATTCTCCCATTCATTTTCATTACATTTTTTTCATTTTTAATTCATTAGAAGGGTGACATTTGTGTAATTGTAGCTTAAGCTCTTTCTTTGTAATGAGCCAAATTTAATTTGATTTCCAGCATTATATCTCTTTGGTGTAGATTTCCAGAAAAACTCATTCCCAAAACGTCTAGAGAAACCTTATACAATTAACATGAGTTCAAACGAGCAAATTACTTTCGAAAAACCGCGTTGAATTTTAAACAATTTCAAAGAACCGAAATGATATGCAACAAACATGTAATTGTTTTCCTAATTAAACTGAGAGTGTATTACGTTTTTCTCGAAAAGTTTCGTGTATTTTAATATCTCAAGTTTGGTTTTACGTTTATTACTCACTGAATTAAATAGAAAATCTGTTGCCTAAATACAGCAGAAATGGAGCTCATCCAGATAAGTCTAACACGACGTAAAAGTCGTTTTCAAAAATACTATATATAATGCTTCAAACTTCTCATCCAAATCAGAGCAAAAATTCGTCAAGATTCTCTGCAGCTGCGATAAAAAGCTGCTGTTCTTCACAGCTGTTGAAGTTGGCCAATACACACACACATATTGTCGAGCACACATTCAAATTTGCACTCAGGCTTGAAAGTTACCTTTCAGAATGAAATATAGCCAGCATATATACTATACTTGTACAATAGGGTATATCTTGAAATTGCTGCGTTGTCGCCAATGTCAAGACAGCTGCCAACTGCCTTTGGCCAGATGATGTTTGATTAATTGTTGATTTATCGCAGACAGACAAACAGAGAGACAGATATACAGTAAGATGGAGAGAGAGGTAGAGGGAAATGGGAAATGAGACGAGTGAAGAGCGTAGCTTAGGCATATCACGTATACGTACTCACATTTATAAACCCAAAAGTAAGGACTCGTATGAATAAAACAGTCAAGTCAAGTGAAGATTTTTTTCTCTGCCAAATGGCATTAAATTTATTTTCCAAGTTTAGCGCAGCTGTAGAAAACATTGAGCGTCGGCGTTAGTGTGGCAAGCATCGCAATGCGGTAGACTGTGGAGGGGACAGTGCAGAGTATGGCAATGTGGCAGTAACAGTTCATTGGCATCTTGCAACAGCTGTTAGGCATCCGCTTGAAAGAGGGTCAGAGTGTTCTTTGTTGGACCGTAAAGCGGATGAGCTGTGTTTGTCCAAGCTCTAAGCTGAGCAGCGGAAACAGAGCAAGACAGAGTCAGAAAGAAAGAGAGAGAGAGAGAAAAGTATAGTTGTCGCATGCTTTGCCTTTTGTTTGACTCAAACTGAAGCGAATTGCAATAAAGTCGTCTCGAGGAATTGAGGTTTTCCCAATGTCAAAACAGTTGCCACTGCTGAGTTCTGTTTCCTGTTAAGTCAATGTCAAGCAAAGTGAAGTAAAGTCAAGAGAGAACAAACACCTCTTGAGTAATTATGTGCGCCAATGCTCAGGTTGAAATCATGTTGTGTATTTCCGTAGCAATTTCGAAATTTTAAACTTGTTAACAGCAAATTGAAGTCATTTCCTGCGGCAACAGCAGCAACAGCACCAACAACAATGGCAATAGCAATAGCAATATGTTGAAGGTTTGTTGCCGTCGTTGCTGTTGCACCAAATAAATGAGAAAACCGCAAAGTGCAGCAACAAAACAGCAACAACAACTACAAAAATAGAAAAGAAGAAAAAAAAAAAAACAAAAAAAAAGGAAAACAAAATAGGAAAAGAGAATGCACAAAAAGGCAAGACCCAAAGAAAACAAAATGCCAAAAAGGTACAAAAGCGGAAATAAATGCAGCAGGCTGGCAGTCAAAGGTGGCAAAGAGAGACGACAGGTGGGGTGGAGACAGGTTTAGGGGCAGCCAAGGCGCAGCCAGGACTCACCGGCGGACACAGGATAACCTGTTGACCACGTGCATACTGCAATTCCAAACTTGCACACACAAAACGACAGAGAAGGAGCAGCAAGTTTTCGGCAAAAGTGCCAAGAAAATTGCATTTTCCTATGGCACCAAAATACAAAAAAAAAGAAACACAAGCACAACAAAGAGAAGAAGCAGAAATGAAAATAAGCAAAGGAAATACATGAAAAAGGTAGCAAAATGCTGCTGAGAAATAAACTGGAGCGTTTTGTGCTTGTCGAGCAAGTGAAATGCGCTCATCGCGTGCCGTGAATGCAATTTTCGGTGCACACCCAACAAAACAACAACACCCTCTGTGAACTGCAGGGTGTCTTGTAGACAGGGTGACAGAGTGGGGACAGAGAGCTGACGCTGCCGCTGCCACTGCGGCTGTGGCTGAGGCGACAAATGCAATCTACAAACAATGAAATGAATTGTCAAGTGCAAACATGTCGCTGACGTGCAATTGCAGCAACGTTCTCTCTCCATCCCCCTTCTCTCTATCTCTCTCCCCTCCCCTTCATTGGCTACAATTCTTCTTTTCATCAGACTTTCCCCCATCACAGCAGCTGCATTTACACGCCCATTTCCAAGCCAGAATTTATTTTGCATGCGTTTGTCAGTTAAAAATCAACGTGCCAAAGAGTTTTCCCTGTTGAATGTGCAACAAATTTAACACTAAACGGTGGGGCACACAAACTGCACTTGGTTTGCCACTCCACTCTCCACCCACAACACTCGCAAATAACAACAATACTCAACCGAACCAGTTACATCGAAGCAATCACAAAAAAAAAGAAAGAAGTGAAAAACCTCTAAGAGAAATCAAACGACTTGAAAGCCTTCTTCTGCTCTGTCCAAAAAGCCGTATAAAAAGGGCCAAAACTTTTATGACACTGCAATTTCTCTCGAGTTGTTTGTTGTTATAGCTGTAGTTACTCCATATTATTGTGGTGTGCAGACGTTTGAGAATGCCTGGTGTAGCTTTGAGTTGACGTCCTGTTGCTCGTTTTCCATTCTGACTTGTTTGGAGATTTATGGCTCTCACTGTAGCCGTTTACTGGCCAAATTAAGCGGATATCCGTTGTTGACACGCCAAAATAGATTGGCCTTGCCCAAGTCCGAGTAGGAAATAGTTTTTAACTCACAAGTTATTAAACAAAAATTGAAAGAGATATCAACTGAAATACAAAATTGGAAGATTCTGAAGAAGTACACAGAACAAACTAAACCTAACAGAATTACAAAGTGGCAATAAATGATACTTAAGTCAGTGTATTCCAATTCAACAATAGAAATTTCATAAAAATAATTCAATCTTTGGTGTAAACACCCAAAAAAAAGGTCAGGCAGCCTATCGTTTCCTTAACAAAAGTTTGTATACCAGTTTCCGTTTTCAAAATTTAAAAATTTTATTTAATTTAAGGACAAACCTTTTCCCAAAAAAATCATTTCATTAGTTTCAAGCAGTCTTGCTTCTTTCTATTCACAGTTGTTGCTTGACATTGACATTTTTAGCCTTTTGTTGATTTGAACTTTTGTTCAAATTCAATTCATTTCCCTCTTTTTTTGCTGTTATCCAGTTGACATATATAGAGCATTGACATGTCCATTTTTTACCGAGCTCCGGTAACAATAAGCATAAGAAAAGACTTCCACTTATGGCTACTATAACAACCAACTGAAGTGATTTATTATTATTATTTTTCTTTTATCCGATTTGTGTTTATTTTTGGGATGCGAATTTAACTCGTCCACAAATTGAATCAATTTGCAATGACGAGCTTATTACATTGAAATGCATTGCAATGGCAGACACATGTGTCCAAGTGTGTGTGAGTGTGTGTAAGTGCGCGTATGTGTGTGAGTCGGCCACTCACACAGCAATTAACACTTGGCCATTACTTCCATTTGCGGCATGTTAATTTGTTGCCACATCAATTGCTGTTACCAATATTCGAGGCACATAGTACACAAATACACACACCTCCCCGGCTCACACACACAGGCGCACCTACACTGCATTGGGGGCTCGTTGTGTGTGAGTTTGAACCTTTTACTGTCTGTGTTACAATCTCACCGACAGCTGACGTTGTTGCGGTTTGAAGCTACAACTATTACAACAAAAACGGCAGGAACAACAGCCTGCTGACAATTGCCTGACACTCGGCAGCTGGTTTATTTGCCCCTCACACACACGCACGCACACTCTCGCTTATACACACACACACGTGGAGAGCGTATACAACATACGTGTCTGCACTCAGCCGCCCACTACTGATTTAGCCAGACCAAGTCAGAGGCAGTGGTATGATGACCATGTTCCGGCAGTTGCCGCTTGGGGGCAGTGGCTTGGCAGTAGCGGAAAAGGGGGCGTGGCAAAGCAGGTGGGGCCAGCAGGCGCCGGCTGAGCAGTTGAACAATAACGCTTGAGTGATTATGCAATTGACAGCTAAATCAATCAATGATGTCAACTACATGCCGACAACGGCCAAACCAAAGTCACACACACAAGCACGCGAGCACACACACACAAATACACATGCAATAAGTCACACACACTGACACACATGAAGCTGTGGCAGCATAAGCAAACATACAACAAGCAGATTCGTTGTTTACTTCTACGTTTTGTGCGACAACACAACATCACAAACACACACACTAATACACACACAGACTCACACACACGTCGACATAGGCAATGCCCAACTTGTTTTTGACATTTTCAATTTTTTATGACAAAACTCGAAATTGGTACAAGTTTTTTTTATCTTTCTTCTCTCCTCATTTTATTGCATTTTATTTTGTTGCCATGCGCTTCAATCAGTTTTTCGATATACATTTATTGTATTCAACGCTATTCACATTAAATTCTGG
Source organism: Drosophila nigrodunni (assembly GCA_020829145.1). Taxonomy (NCBI): domain Eukaryota; kingdom Metazoa; phylum Arthropoda; class Insecta; order Diptera; family Drosophilidae; genus Drosophila; species Drosophila nigrodunni. The sequence continues at coordinate 16,283,427 of JACVCZ010000001.1, forward strand.
GCAAGCTCTAGCTGAGCGGAATTTTAACCAATTAGTTGGTCTTTAATGTGACCAAAAATGTATTCAATATCTAGGGAAAAATATTTGACAAATTTGTGACAGCAGTCAGAAAGAATTCGACTCAGACATGCGACTGAGAAGCTCGCATATTTGTCAATTTTTTGTTTTTTTTTTTTCTTTGGCGCTGATTGCCAGCAATCGTCAGCTTGACAAATGGCCAAAACACCAACGCACGTCGCATTCCCAATCGCATTGTTTGCCCTGCGAGATGGAAGTGGATGTGGAAATAGAAGAGGAGTTGGGGAAACCGTTAGATGATAGATACTTCCTCTTCTTTCGTTTCTTTTTTAATGGTCTGGAAAGCAAACACAAGCGACACGCGCAGCTTCTTCCTCTCATACAATATCATACTTCGCTCCCTTCCTTCGCTTTGTTCTTACCTCAGTGTTTTCGTATCGATGGCGATAAGTGTATGAATATAATGAAGTTTATGCCGTCGTTCAGAAGACACGACGGGAATACGACTTCAGAAACGAGCACACAATGAGTATAAATATGGAAAAGCATTCAGTCAATCAACTTCCGATATGTGCTATATTCATCTACTAGATAAATCTGATGAGCGGAAGTGTTTGCTTTGTGCTCCACGAGTATTGAGTGTAAAATATTTACAAGATGACTATGTAGCTACTTCCGGTACTAAAATAGAAGTGGAACATGATACAGGGCATTTTGTAATTTTTAGAATTTATTTCAAAACATTGCCGACTTATATGAAAATCAATTTAACATGGGTATGAAAATGGTTATTTATTTAAACTTTGTTCTCGGGAATATTAAAACGAGTAAATACAGATGTATTCCATCATCGTATCTGTTAAATGCATTCGAAAACAATGCAATACCAGCTTGTATTGTGTTTATCAATATATCAGCAAGAATATAATGAATAAACACTTATAATGTGTATGTGTGTGTATGAGTTTCTCTATAAATTATATATAGCATATCTATATCTCTTTGTTTCTACTGCTGTGGCTGCATCATCAATTATGGCCAACGGAAGTAACATTTCTGTATGTGTTGTGTCTTCATGTTGTTTTAAAGGAAGCAAACAAACAAAGAGTCGAAATTGAGACTTACTAAAGGAGCATAGGGAAGAGATAGAGTGAGGAGAGAGAAGAAAAGTTTACTGGTATTTTTGGTTGGATGAATTGAATAATTGATGCTTGGCAGCAAAACAACAAGCAAAAGAATAACATAAATTATTAAAATTTTATTAAAATAACAGGCGGAAATTCGCGCAATTTCTTTCCTATTCCAAATCCCCAAGAACGCGTTTTATGTAAATCAATGTACGCGTACTAGACTCGACGCGTCTTGTCTCATCCTCTTTCGTCTTGTCTCGTCGCACGTATGTGAATATTTTAGAAAATCTGCTTGCAAACGAGTGCGAACATCTGTTGGGAATCTAAAATATTTCTATTTGCAGGAAGTGCATGTAACAGATAAATGTAGGAAGGGTAAATGTAAATATATGGGGATGGCAATAAGGATGGCGATAGAGGAGGAGAGGAAGACAAATCATCGTTGTTGCATTTGGAATGTGATTCGAGAGTTTGTTTTGGATTCGTGCGAACACTCACTCCAGAATTTTATGAAATCCAAATGGATCCAAGGGCTGTTCTGCCTATGATTCAGCCAGCAGGGCTTCAGTCAGTCGACTGTCGGCATATTCATATATCGTGCTTCAATAAAAATTTTTCAATATTTCTAACCTGAGCACAAAGAGGGAATTGGAGCTTCGCAGTTGGCATTGTTGTTGCTGGATTAACAGGCTGTCCTCCATACAGGATGCCAGCAGCAGCAAGGATGTGAGTTCGCCTGTGCTTGTGTGTGTGTGCGTGTGTGTACGCTACGGCATATGCTCTGTGGCTAAAATTACAGTTATAGCTTTAGCTATAGCTATAGCTGATGCTGAAGCCCTAGTGGAAGCCCCAAGCACTGCAAATTCCTATAAATACAAAATACCAAAAATTGCTGCCAAACTCCTGCAACGAACTCTGAGTTAAGGATGCCTGGAAGCTAAGAATGCGATTGGAAGTATAACATAAATATTTTGCCAATACAAAATGTTTTACCACAAAATTATAGACCAAGGGAATGCGCCGCAAATACTCGACTCTTTTGCCTGAGTGTGTTGAAATCACACATAACATTCGCCAAGGCTCAGATTGAAGCTTCAACAAAGCCGAAATTGCTCTCTAATCTGCTCGTTAATGAATGAAGCCCAAGTCGAAGTCATAGCTGATACCATAACCACTGACAGCTGCACTCGTTCATTAGACAATAAACCCAGTTGGGCTAGCTGCAATGGCGATTTTCGATACTTAAACCAAAGCCAACAGCCACGTGCAGATAATCAGCGCCAAAAACAAAACGAAAATGAGAAAGGTGCACGGGAAACAATACGTGAAAAGCTGCAAAAGGAGGGCAAAAGAAACGGAGCAGCTGCGCCACACACAGAGCTTAAGCAACGATGAACAGACTGACCAGAAGCGTCGACAACCGAACAAAAAGCAAACAGACAGACGAACAGACGGTCAGACGGACCGCAAAACGAATGCAACTTGAAGCTCTCAGCTGCTGGCTTTTGGCCCCAGTCCCAGACTCCACTCGACTCTGGGCTTGTGGGTCCGGCCACGGCTACTGCCCTGGATGTGGCTCCTGGTCCATTCCGTTGCAAAAGTCAGAAGCATAAAATCCGATAGCTTCCGCTAAGCTAGCTTATTCAAGCGTAGGTAGGGCTAATAAAACATTTCTAAGGATTTCGCTAGGATTTCACATAGCGCATCCTTGCACATTCCAAATGCGCACACAAACTGAAACTGAAACCGAAACTAGAACTGAAACTGGAAATGAAAGCTTGAACACGAATTCGATGCAGTTGATGGTGGCAACTGCTTGTTGCACGTCTTTTGGTGCATGTAACTGTTAAGGGTTTTCCACTTGATGCCGTAAATGATTTCCTAATTAGTTGCTGTGACTTTTCGTTTAATGAATGCTGCAACAATTGATGTGAGCCGTTTTGGCGAGCGTGTAATGCTGCCATTTGAAACTAAAGTTGTTGGTTATCAGCATCTCAATTCGATTGCCACAAATTCAAGCATTATAATCGTAGCACTCGCAATGGGGATTTAAAGGACAAAGCCTTATTTTTTATTGCCTTTTGCGCCGGCGTCTTTTGTCCCTTGTCTTCTGCACTTATCTCTGCCAACTTTAGCACAATGCGCAGAATGGCAACAAACAAATTCAAAGCCAGTTTGATGCTTATCCTTAATGATGCAGTAAAATGTATTTTTTTCATTCTTTTTTTCTCTTTTCTTTCACTTCTTTTACTTCTCCTGCCTTTACTGTGTTCTCGGCTACCGCTGGACACGTTTTTGTAGTTTAAAGGACAAAATTTTGCCTTCCATTCTAGAAGCAATCAAACTTTTACCGACAAAATAAATGCCTATGTGGAAGAAATTAAAACGATTTGTCGCAGACACAGGTTTTGCTTTTTAATTGCTGGCAGTGCTCATCTATCAATAAAACTATAGAATCCTCAGTCTGTCATGTAAATCAAATTTCGTATACGACGTGCATTCAGCAGCTTTACTTCAGCTGTCGGGAATTGCGCCAAAAAAGGGATAACGAGCCAAGTTGTAACAAGTTTTTAATAGAGCATAGTCAGCTTAAGTCAAAGTAAAAACAATATAAGGCTAATCAATACCCTCTCTTTAAACTAACCTCAACTTAACAATGCACAAAGTTAAATTTAACATATGACCTTTTAATTCGTGTACTTTTTTCTGAATACACAAAGTTTTGCACACCTTCTCCACTAAATATAAAGGGTATAACAAAGAACTTTAGCTTTAACATCTGCACAAAAGACACAACGGCGAATAGACTGCAGAGTGCAGACTCCATAGGCAACAAACTGCCGCATAAACTGCTAAAAAGATGATGAATTTTCAGCACAGACCGGCGACTACATAAGCCCGGCTGTCTGGCATTCTGGCCTCTTCCGCCTACTCGTAGCTCTGCCGGATTGCCTCTTGGAGTCCCTGGCCTGGTGGATGCTACTCACTTCTTTGTCGGTTGTCGGCGCGTAATAAACAAACTTTTGAGTAAAGTTTATTTCACTATTTTTTTTAGCTCTCCAAGTTTTTTATATTTTGTTGGCTCTTGCCATCCATTACTGTGGTGCGCTGTCCATGTACGACACAAGTTTAACACCCAAAGTCGACGACTGCAACATGGCACGCTTAGTTAGTTATGTAGATGGCCAGGTCGACAACTGCCAAACGAAGCGGAGCAAAGTCCATTGACACACACAGCGATTTGGCTGCTTCTGCTGCTGCTCTGCTACTGCGGTCGCTCATCTCTGGCATCATTAAGCGCCATTTTGTTGTGGCTCGAGCGACGAACGTGGACGGTCGACAGGTGGCAAGTGGCAAGTGGCAACTTCAAACTGCTGCTCGAGATTTGGCCAAACAAAGTTGCACAAGTGAAGTCGAGCAGAAAGTGAGTCTTAACTGTGCTCTGCCCACATAAAGATACAAAACGAGTAATTCACTTTTATTATGTATATTATTTTGTATTGGTGTTCGTGTGTCTGGCTTTGTGTGTTTGCCAGTTACTGGTGTAGAATTTTTATGAGCACGCAACTCGAAGATTTTGTCGTTGTTGTTGTTTTTGCTTTGCTACCATCTAGGCAGAGATTTGAGGGCCATTTAGCTATTAAAGTAGCCACAAGAAACATTTTAGAGAGAAACGTCAAACCGCTGGGCGGCCACTGAACTGCAGCACCACCCAAAAGTACCTATAAAAGCACCCAAACCACCCACTGTGCTTGTTTCGCTTAAAAACTAATTAATCTAAATGGATGTTTTGTTGTTGCATTTTGCATATAAAAACACACATTCATATGTATTTGTGTGTGTGTGTGTGTGTTTGTGTCTATGTGTGCCGTACTGTGGTGCAAAATAAAAGTCGAGTAAACTGTAAGCGAGGCACTCATTGAAAGCGAAAAACCGAAGCGAACCGCAAGCAATTTGCATGTTTGAACCGCCATGCAACGCCATGGCCATTCTGCCGCCTCTCCTTCTTTCAACCTACCCGTCACTATTCCCAGCCAAGCCAGTATACCCACATTTAGTCATTGGCTAAAACACGAAAGGGGCCGATCCACCTGGTAGTTTGGTATCATGCACAAAACGGGGACAGCGTTAAAGTAGCCTTATCGCCGAGCCACACATCGCATCAGCTTCAGTTCAGTTCCAGCTGCAGCTCCCAGCTACCAACTCCCTACTCCCGTCTTTCAGTATTTGTAACCCCCCCATACTCTCTACTCTGAGTCCCTTTCTCTACTTCCTGCTGCATTGCTGAGTGTAGATTCCATGTGGACAGTTTGAAGCAGTTTTATTGACGTGTGTCCGGGCGTGGCCAGCAGTAGCCATGTACGCCCCTTGAAGGGTGGGGCAATGTGGTTGTTGCGTTATAAATAAAGCCCACTCAAACAACCTCAGCCCTACTCAATCACCCTCTTTAAACCATCCAATCCACTTAATCGACTTAAATGCACTTATTTCAACGTTTTTCGCCAACGGCAATTTATACATATTTTAAGCACTAAATTAACTGAAATTTCAATGCATTATCTATCAGTACTACATGATATAGTTGTATATATATCACTTTTATATCTACATCTTTAGCTATATATATTTAAATATGTCGTTTAGAGCATTGTTCTATAATTCATGCCAAATCAATGCCAAAGGCAAAAACTTAATTTATTGAGTAACTTTTGTATAACACATGCACACATACATACACTCACACTCAAATACACATACACATACACGCAATGCTCAAGCATTGATGGTGAGAGTGTGAGTCACTTTTGTCTGCAAAATGGCATCGGCGCCATTTTAATTTGATTTTTACTTCTATTTTTTATTATTATTTCCTTTTTTTTGCTAAAGTCGGCGTCATTTTGGCCATGTGTGACAGTTGGTTGACCTTTTTTGGCGATTTTAGCTGATGGCTTTTTGCAAAGAGTCCGAAAAGTTGACAGTTATAAATTGAATAAATACTGCAAATTCATTGGACCTCACCGAGCACAATCCTATAAAACATAATTGTACAAAAAAAAAAAAACAAAAATCAATTGAACGTTAGGAAAAAACTAATATTTCGAAAGCGAAATTCAAGTTAAGTAGATAATAAGTCTTATTAGCTATATTTTTAAATTGAACTTAACAAAAGCTATTCTTTAAATTTAATTCATTAATTATACCTCTGTCTTCTGTTCGATGGTAATATATTTCAATCTTTAATAAAGACTTTACATAATTGATTCACCAGCTAATTTTGCACTTAAATAAGCATCGTTTAACTGAAATTTAAACTCGCACTTTACCATAATTCTCAGGCTTTCGCAGTCAGTTAACCCTCGGATAGTCCCGATATATTTTTGCATATGCGCATGTGGTGCAGATGTAAATACCCTTCAAGGTGCAGAAAACAGGGGAGTTTATCGCTTAAAATCAAACATTTTTATGTTGCCACTGGTAAACACCAATACGTATACGTAATATTTACAACGAATTCACCAAAGTGCGTTTCATTTTAATTGTACAGGGTATTTTACAGTTAAGAATTCTCAATTCTTTGGTATTTTTTGCATTCTGTTTCGAGGTTTTGGTGGTTTTTTGGCACATCGTTTATTATGCCAAACGAAAAATGCAATATTTTCTTCTGCGCCGCTACGTGGCCGACAAAAATATTTACAATTTGGCAGTACCCCTTCCACAATTCGCTCCCTTCCCACCGTTTACACCGCTCAATCCTTAAAGCCAGCCAACAGCTGCTGCTGCTTCTGCATCTCCTGCTCCTCCCGCAGCTGCTGTAAAAAAAGCGGAAGCCATAAAAGGAAGCGCCATCGAGGCAAACCGAACACCAGCGTTCTGGCACCGCCAAAATGAATCAGCAGGGGATGGAGGTGCAAGTAGAACCACCGCTGACTGTCGGTGTACTCCATAAAAAAAAGGGGCCACACACCATTCGGCTAAGCTCAAAAGCGGCAACTTCAATCTTTGAATGTTTTATTTACTGCAAAATCGATATGGTTTTTTATAAGTGTGTGAGTGTCAGTTCGAGAAAGGCTTGGGTAAGAGCTGAAGGGCCAAACGGGATGAGTTGCTAGCACTCTGGGCTTAACACACACAAGTGCCAGCCGTAACGAGTTGCATGCAAATTCCATTGAATTTTTTTTTTGTGTTTGAGTTTTCTTTTTTGGATTCTGTTCCCTCGACTCTTTGTCTCTTTGGCGGTAAAATAGCGCCTTAGCTGCTGGTTGTGTCTTCAAATGCGTCTCCGAGCACAAAAGCAGCAGCAAATGTGTTGCAGCTAAAATACTAAGGAGGACATTGGAGGCTGAGAGGGGACAATTAGGTGGCAGTGGGACTGGGAGAATGGGAAACTGGGTGAAATGTCTGTGGCAAATCACACACCACATAATTTGCCGCTGCACTGCGCACAGTAACACAACACAGAGAGTGAGAGAGTGGAATTAGTAAAGCAGCTGCTTTTTCTGCCAAAACCCTCTTGCCCCTCAACCACCTGCTTCCCCTCCTTATTCCACTATCTCCTCTTCTGCGTCGCCGTCGTCCCCAACCGCATTACGTATGCATGACGTTGGTGTTAGCTCCATGCCGACCAGTGTCTATGGCGTAAATGCTTGAACGGAATGAAAAACGTGGCAGCAACTACCAAAGGGAGGCGGGAAAGAAAGCGAAGGGTATGGCAGACATTGCTGCTGCCCTTAGCTGCACTCCCCGCAGTCACCTATCAACTTCGCAGTCAACTCTCATCTCTATTTCCTTGCCCCATTGGCCGGTTCAATGCTGATTGCGATCGCTGGCTTTAGCCATTTTAGCCAGAATGGAAACGAGAACGAGAGTGAAAAGACAGAGAGAAAGGTAAAGAGAGAGAGAGAGAGAGAGAGAGAGCGGAGTCAGAGTTCTTCACGTTTCCGTGTCCCACGTTGATAATTCGAAATTTGTATTCCAATCTTCAAATTGTCTCCAAAATGGAATTGATTTTATGCAGATGAGCATGAAATTGTCTCAATGCGAGTTAACCATGTTAGTGTAAATAAATGTTGCATAGACAACGACCAAGCATGGAACGTGACACGCCCACAGTTTCCCTCAACTCCCATTCAGTGCGTATTTTTAAATAAACTTTAAATTTTTGGTCTTAAAATAAGTTAAAAGTTAAGAATCTATTACTTAATTCTTTTGGTCGGTAAATAAAATTTAACTCGATTGAGATAATCAAACGCACTCGTTGCTAAAGCTCAAACAACGCTAAGGGAATCCATTTTAAATATTTGGCTAAGCAGAAATCAAGCCCCTTTTTACCCACTCTCACTCTCGCTGCTGATGAAATCGGATCCAATCAAACAATGCGCCCACTTGCATTTCATTTAAATTTACAACTGTATTTGAGTGTTCGAAGTAACAGCAAACCACGCCCCCTGCTACCGCCCCTACAACCAACCAGCTAACGGAAATCATTGAGCAGGGCCAATAAAATGCTAGAAACTGATGAAAGGGGGGAACGGGCCGCGGGGAGAGCAAAAGGGAAAGAGTGATGAGTGCGATGAGAAAATCGCATAAAAATTCGCTGGTAAATTTGGTAAAAATTCATAGAAGAGCCGCAGTCAATGGCCCAATATGCAAACATGACCAGAAAATATTTCAAAATTGGGATGATGAGGATGATTGGTTTGATGATGATGATGATGTTGGTTGTGAAAGATAGATGATGAAGAGGGCAAACGGGAGGCGAGGTCATGTCTGTGGCATTGCAATAACAAAATTGGCCAAAGGAAATTGAAGTACAGCCACAATTCATTGACTTAGTGATGGATTTTGACTTTGCAGTACTTTCCGGCTGCCCTTTAGCTTCCCCTTTCATTCCTGCAGCTCTACTCCCACTTACTCCATTCATTTTTTTTCTCTGTGTCTGAGTACGCGATTTTATCGGTTAACATTTGTTTGCAATGCTGAGTAATTTGTGTTTACTACCGATATGTTTAGCATGAAGTCACTCCGCTTCTCTATACTCACTCCCAGCCAGCCTGGCATCTCAAATGCCAATATATGGCAAACGAGCTGAAAATTATATGTCTATACAAAATGGGAGAATACTGAGAACTGAAATCTGTTATGTGAGTGCGATGAAGTATCGATAAAATGCTTTAAGTGGCCAGGAAATTGCAAATTGCTAGTTTTTACACAGACAAGCCTGCAATGAATATTGGTATTCCGTCTTCAGTCCTGCGTCGCACGTCTTCTATGCTCCGTTCATTGTGTTGTGTTCTGTGTTATTTATAGAGCATTTCTAATGATAGTTTAGTTTCTCAAAATAAATATTGACTAAAGCGATAAGAGTTACGAACAGCACTCTTTGCCAATTTATTTGTTATATGCAAGCCGAAGGGTGAACGGGAATGAATTTTGCTGTGATAACTGCGTCACACACTCTTTTCCTCGCTACACAAATGGCAATTGGATTTGCCATTTCGGAGCAAAGAAAAAAATGGAGAAAAAGGAAAAAACTCATGCATAAGTTTTCATCTTATTTACTCGAGCCAAAGTCGAAGCCAAACTGCATCGGCAATGGCATCAGCACGATCTCGAATTTCTCTATAAATCATCTATGCAATTTTAATTCAAACACAAAAGAATTTCCACCGCACATGCCGCACAACACAGAGTGTGTAAAAGAGAAAGCGTATGTGTGCGTGTGTGAGAGAATGGGAGAGAAATATAGACATAGGGGCATTGTTAGCATAAACCAATTGTTAAAGCCAAAATAGCGACAACCCTCATGCCCCAATCCCCAAACCACCCACAACTAATGCGCTCAACGCGCCCAGAAGATACACAGAAGATACTCTCAGTGAGAGAGAGGAGGGGGAGATACTGAGAGTGGCATGAGAAGTTGCCCCCACGGGAGTCGAGGCCAAAAGCTACTCGAATCATGGGCCAAAGGCTTGGGAATAAAGCCAAAATATGTAGTCTAAATAACCGCATTTGTATGTATGTGTCTTTGGGAGTGTGTGAGTGTGTGTGAAATATTTTGTTTAACGTTTATAGTTTTATGCACTTAAGATACGAAAATATTTTTTGGAAATTTATTTCTAGCTGCAGCCAAAAGCAAAGCTAAAGCCAAAGCCAAAGTCGAAAGCTGAAGCCAAAGTAAAAGCAAACGCAAAAACTTTTGCCAATATTTGTGAAAAAGATATTGATTGGCCTGAGCTGCATATACAACTTGGCTCATACACACACACATATGTAGCTGCTGCTTATGCACATAAATTTATCCTTTCAATAAGACATGCAGGTTTCTGGTCTGCGTTTGCTTTTGCCACCATCCGACATCACTGCTCAATTCTTTGAGCAAACACAGTCTGCTTCTGTGTTTGCATGTGTGTGTATGCCCTCGACACGTACCACATGCCCCTGCCACACACACCCACTCACACACTGTACAGTTGACTGGTGCATAAGTAAACGTCAGCGGATAAATTGCCACAGTTGTTGCCGTTAGTCGTAGACGTAGTCAAATTTTTGAGTTTTTCGTGCATGATAACAACTATGGCAACAGTTTGAGAGCCATTGAAGCAAAGTGGCATACACTCACGCTCACTCGCACACGTATATACTCTGCGTAGTGTACACTGCTAAAAGCTAACTAGACTAACTAAGTATTCGCAACTTATTAAATTAATCGTACTCTAAATGGATATTCCTATTTACAATAAATAATATTTTGACTAAAAAAAGAGCTAACTAAAAGTTAGTTTTATTGTTATTATTATCATACTTTAGTGTTTGTGTTTTAAAACAAAAGTTTTCTCTATTTTAAAGCCGCTTACGCTACCAATAACTCTATTTTTACAGTGCACACAATGTGTATGCACATTTATGTATTTATAAGAGAAGGAAACTCGACATTTGGATTTATTTCTTGAGCATTGCCAAAGGTTATGTTTGTTTTATGTTAAATGTTCAAACATATTATTGCAACACGATGCTCAAGCGAATACTTACCAGCATTTTCGTATTTGTTTGCCATTCACACACACTCACTCACTCCCACACATATGTACATGGCTGGAAGTTGTTGTTGTTTTTGTGTCTGCTGCATGCTGAAATATTCAAACAAAAATGTTATGAAAATATGAACTGATGCTTATCGATTGTAAAATATGATCAAGTTGGGGGTTGATTTTATGAGGAGTCATGCATGCAATATATACAAAAATACACACAGGCACTCATACACACACACACGCACTGCATGGAGTTGCATACATTTGCATGGCGTTTAATTTGTTGGCACAATCAAAGCCCGGCCAAAAAGGGAGGCTGCAATATGCGATGTCCTCAGAGCATTGCTAACAGACATGTGTCCATGTATGTGTGAGTATTTAGCTCAGTGTGAGTGTGCGTGTGTGTATGTGTGTGTTTATGTGTTTTCATATCGTGTTCATTTGTTTGTTTGCGTGGCAACCAGACAAGACCAAAACTCAAACCTAAATCCGAACCCGAGCCCGAACCCAAACCCAATCTGCAATCTGCAAACTCGAACCCGAAAGGCAAAGCCAAAGCCAATTCCATTGCCAATCCCAGGCCCAATTTCATGGCCCGAAGCAATTGCAGCCAAATTCCTTTGGTAGCTAATAAATATTAAAGTTTAATTAAATATGCTTTTTTCCCCAATATTTATGTGCGTATCGATTACTGTCCCTTCCCTCTCTATCGCTTTTGAGCTGCAGCAATGCAATTTCACTGTTGGTCAACGCCATAAATTGTAACCTTGAAGCCTGAAAGCTTGAAAGCCAGCGCCAAAGACCATTAAAATACTTTCCAACTCTTATTTTTTTTAACACAAACAGTGGTGTGGGGTGTGTGGGCAGACGAAGAAGAGGCAAGGGTGTGGAGTAGGTGTGGGCTTAGCTTTGGCTAAACTAAAACTCTTATTAAAAATTGACTTTTATCGTGATTTAAAATCAAGTTGGCCTTTTTTTTTAAATGCCGCGGTCTACATGCGGGCTGCCTTGATGTTTGTTGGTGTTGGTGTTGTGGTTGAGCAAAGATTTACACACACAGACACACACATGAACACCACACACTCATCAGTGGCGAGCGCAAAATATTTCTTCGTGGCTTAAGCAAGACGGGCGCATATTTAAAGCCCTCTTTCCATTTCCTTCTCTCTTCCCTAACTCCCAATCTCACTCACAGAGTCCGACACGTGGTCTAACACTTTGTGTGGTATTTGCAGCTGAGAAATCCTTTTTAGTTGCCACGCCCAGCGCATAAGCTGCTTGCTGTCGTTCTTAAGGAGCAGCTTTTACAATTCAGCTGGATTTTCCATCTACTACACGTTTATATAGAAATCCCATTCCCACTCTTATTCCGTCTGACCTTATTTTATTCGCTTCATATTTCTGCACATGTTATTTTTCTATTCCTATTCTCCTCAATTCTATTTCTTCTTCTTTTTTGGCAAAGGACTTTCAGCTTTTTCACATTCGATTTTCGACATTTGCTTTACTCCTTCTTTTTATGCGATTTTTCAGGTCTTCTGTGTATTTTGGGTCAACTTGATTTTATCAACATTAAGAGATAAATTTGTAGCATATATAAATTAAATCGTTTGCAAACTTAATTATAATTTAACAATAGTAAATTGATTTCCCACTTTATCTGTCATTTGCAGAGACTGTCGAGTTGTGCGCGATCCGCAGACACTGAAATCAAAGGGCTATGGATTCGTCAGCTTTGTCAAGAAATCGGTAAGTTTTAAAAACAACTAAATGAGAGCTGAGAAAAAGTGTTTAACACGACAGACACAAAGTCAGTAATTAACATTTGCAACTGACACTAAATCAGTCAGCCACCGATAAACTCTGACGCATTTAAAACCAAGCTGAGACTTTAGATACATAAGAGGAATTTGATTTGTTTATCCCCAAGACACTGATATGGCACACCCTACAGACGAGAGTCACGCACGCACATTTAAAGGCAGATGCAACAAATCTCACAGTCGGAGCCAAGAAAGAGCTGAAAACATTTACACATCATATTCAATATGTTAAAACCGCAAGTGATAAGGGTACAAATAACTCACACTGAGTGGGAATGGCAGCTGTAATGGGAAGAGGTATATGAGAAGTATGTGGCTTTAAGGTTTGTGGGTTTTTGTCAGTTGTGATTGAATTTCATGTGCTTAATAGGTAGAAAATTTCAGAAAGCCGAAAGTTGATGCCAGCATAAGAGTGTGGGATCAAAGGCAATGCGTGACAGGCAGTCAAGTAGAAAAAATGCGTAAGCTTAGCTACAGACTAACAGACTGAGAGACAGACAGCGAGAGCAATGTTGGTTAAATCAAAGTTAATATCAAAGTAAAATCAAAAGCTCAAGCTCAGCCAGATAGATACACAGACAGTTGATATTAAAGCCAAGGGCCATATAAGTCAATTAAGCAGCAAACATTCAGAATTGTTAATTAAATTTTAATGCTAATATCAATATTTTCAAACACAAAGCAGAATGAAAGAGCAGCAAACAGAGCTATAGAGAATAAGAGAGCGAGTGGCAGAAAGAGAGAGGGCGAGATTTGTGTGACAGCTAACATCTGAGTGTGTAAATATAACATAATCCCTGACACTTAGACACAGCCTTGCCCCTTTTTGACGCCCTCGCAGTAAAGCAGATGCTGTCATTCAAATATTTAAGCTAAAGCTGTAAGTCTAAGCTCTTTGCAAATGATGATAATGTTGGTTTTCTTGTTCCTGTTGTTGTTGCTGCTGTAGTTGAATTACAGCGAATTTGAGTGCAATGCGGCGTATACGTAATTTGGTTTGCGGCTGACGTGTCAAAAGCATCACCAGCACTAACTAGTTAACTTTTTATGTTGCATCGATGCCCTGGGGCAGAAGAGAGGAGGTAGAGCGGAGAAAAGACTCCGGGGATTGGGATGGCAGGCGACAAATTTTCGAACTTTCTCGATTAGTTTCGATGCATTGCAAAGGCAAACGAAAGAAAAACAAACGCGCTCCAAATAGCAAACTCAAATATTTCAAATTAAGTTTCTCGACATGAGTTTTGCAAATACACACACAAACAGAAAAGAAAGAGTGAGAGAGGCAGAGGGACAAACACAGACACATACAGTCTCATATGCAGTGCACTAAGCCGTTGGCACGCCCCCTTTTCCGCCTGCCGTCGCTTGCAGCTGATTTAATGCAAATTTTATTTATGCGAAAAGTTTTATTAAATTTTTGTGCAAAGTTTATATATTTTCTGTGGTTTTGCGGAAATTGAAAAGTTATTTTTCGAATGGCTTACTCGCTCTCTCTCTCTCTTCGTCTCGCTTCCTCTGCGTACATATGTGTGTGTGTGTGTGTGTGTGTGTGTGTGCGTTTGTTTGGGTAAGTGGGAGTGTGTGCATTTCGATTGCAACTGCAAACGGAAAAGGAAGAAACATTTTCTTCATTCAGCACTTCCGCCAGCGCATGAATATTTTGCCAATCGCCCAGCTTTGCATAATACGAAGCGAATCTGAGGCAAGGCGAGCAGTCTTCAAATATTTAGCGTAAATTGTTTGGCAACATGCTTTAAATAAACACCAGCAAGTGCTTGCCAAAACGCTGACGATGTACACAAATTGCCATAATTTAATAACCATCAGAGCACGAGGCACGAGACACAAGGATACGCAAGACTCAGCCAGGACATTGCCACGGCTGTCTGCGTGTCATTAGCATCATAAATCACAACAACAACAAAAGCAGCAAGAGAAACAACAACAATGCAGAAAAAAGCGAAAAGAACGCAACAAATTCCCGCAAACATTAAGCGCAATAAACATGTCGATGCAGGAGACAGAAGCTGATGCTGTCTCTTTCTACGCCGTCCTGTTCTCCACAAAAATGCTAATGGCTGTCTCTGTTGGCGGCATCGGTTATTGTCGCACACATAACATTAACATATTATTGCACGCCAATGCGGCAAATGCGTCACACGCGGCGTATGAGCGACACTTGAACGCGTGTTTCCTGCATCTTAAGTGGACAAGCGTTTACACTGCCTCACAGCAATTTATTCACACACACACACAGTCACAGCCAGCAATTTCTCTATCAATTTTAATCTTTGAGTCTTTCAGTCGCATAGTTCGGTTGAATTTTATTTAAAAATTACAAGCGAATTTTTTACAATGTGTGCAGCGAACAATAAATGAATAAATGCCAGCTACGCCCATGTGGCAGCGTTTGTGGAATGCAGTTTGCGTTATATTCATCAAATGTTTCAACAGTTCATAGTTGCATTATTATCATTTGTTCCCTGTTGTTGTCATTTCCATTGTCACGACATACAATGACTGCGGTTAACTTAATGTTATAAAGCTGTTACCTCAAAGTTCAGTACAGCTGAAAAGCATTCCACTGCAAATTTACTCACGAGCTTTAAGACTTTAAATTCAACAAAATAACAATAAGTATATATAAGTCGACGGAATTTATAGTCTTTTCAAAGCTTTAATATCAATTTAGAAATTACAAGCATAACAAAAAAAGAAACAAAACAAATTGTAACCAAGTCAATTATTAAATTAAATTATTTCAAATTTCTCAACGATTTCAAAGAAAATTTGGGTCATTCTTAGAGTGTTTGGTCTTTAAAGTTTTGAGCTGAAAAGCGAACAAAAGCTAATTTCAAACAAAAAGCAAAATGTTCAAGTTGTGTGTAATAAATTTGGTGAAGCGAACACAACTTGTGTTATAAATATAAATGGCCAGGACATTCATTTTATGTTTTCCATAATAATTCAGAAACTAGTGATTTGAAGCCTGAAACTGCCTACACACGCATAAGCCGACCCATGGCCAACTGGACAAACTGGACACACTGGACACGATGGACACACATGACCGGCAGCTGAAGTTGAAGCTGGAACTGCCTCCGGGGCTGGGAACTATAAAAAACAATCGAGTGAGGGAGAGAAAGGCATTGGAAGGGGGAACGGGAATGGTAGATGGGAAACAAAAATCGAAATGAAAAATAAGTAGAAGAAGGGACAAAGGAGAAAAAAATGGCATACACAAATAAATCCCATGGAATTATGTCTTGACAAAAGTGCGCTCTTGCGTGAAATACTGATTTCTGGCAAACGTCGACGCCAACATCGAGACCCATTCCAGCATAATGTTTGAAAATGTTCTGATGTGTGACCAGGCAATGGTCAAAAATCGAAAAACGTTTTTGGTCTAAACAGAATGAAAACTGTTTTTACCAAAGTCAAACGATACCGAACGGTACACATACATATCGATATATATGTGGTATATATATACATATATACATATATCTGTTTGATGCTTTAGAATGCGACAAATGGGACAGCATTTCAAGTGTGTAAACGATTTGCCACTTGAGTTATTCTATAAATATCAAGAAATCATCAGAAATGCTTAGCCAAAAAGAGACGAAAAAATCATCATACAATTGCGAGCTGAATTGAAGGGGAGTGATTTGGGTTTGGGTTAAAAGGGGATTGGGGTGTGTTTTGGGATTTTGACTTTAATATTCGACTTTGTTAATGGTTTGCCTTTAAAGCCCCTTCAACGAGCTGCTAGCTGTGGGCTGTGAGCTCAGAGAGCTGACGAGCTGACGCTCTGACGCTTATCTAAATAGCCACGTTAATGAATCTGACCGAAGAACAACGCAAAACCGGCTTAGAAGCTTGGTTTGACTGGCCAAAGCTTTTAGCCTGATGATGTGCGGATACTGAAGGTTGGCCAGCACTAAATACTTGTGTGTGTGTTACCTTTTTCAAGACAAAACGGTTGCTAAGAAAGTGGGAGAAAATCGGGCAAATGGCAAAAAAAAAAGGCAACAAATTCTTATTTTCTGGAAGTGTATTTTTGTGGGGATTATCCCCTTTTTGTGTTTGACTTTGCCTTTTTTCACCTTTTGCCATTGGAGTTCTTCCATTTCCATTTCTTGTTTGGCCCTTTTTTTCAACCCACGTTTTTGTGTATTATTTTTTTTGTTTTTGGCACAAACCATTTCCTTATTGTTTTAATAAACATTTAAAATGTCTTGCTCCCAACTTATGTACGTTGTGTACACAAAATGTCAGCCGCAACCAGCACAAGCCCCGCCCATTTGTGGCAGACGGGCGGTATGGGATCGAAGCGGTTGATGGGGAGTAAGATCTAGATGAAAAGTATGACAAAACCCTTTTAAACCACTTAAAAATTCTTCAACTTACTTTGCTTTTCTTCATTCGCTTAATGAAGGTATTTCGCCTTTTTGGTTTTGTTTCTTGAGCTGCTCAGAAGCAAACTTTTTGTGAACTGGCCCCATCTTCTTGATTCTGAGGTCTCGTTCCACTTCCTACCCACTCCATGTCCTGCAGCTTCTTGGCAGTTTCATTTCCTTTTGCGATGGCTATGCGGGGGCATTAAAGGATTCACCGCTTATCAAGTAATCAATATTTACAAAAGGCACAGCAAAAGTTGCACCAGCAATGACTTACAACAAGTTGAACATCAAATTGAATTTACAGAAAATTCACTTTAAATCCTTTTCGGCCATGTTCAGCGAACCAGAAACTTTTGGCCATCATCTTCTTCGAAATTAATTAACTTATCCGAATGCGGAAGTTGTCGTCTATGAAAATGAACTAATGCGTTGTTAACTAAAATTTTTCATTTATAAAATTATTTATTTTGCTTCGCTGCTGACAACCAGCAGTTTTAACTTACTCACTTAAACAGAATTTAATTAATTAGCAAATGCTTCAAATACGACGCTCATAAGTAGGCAACACTTTTTGTCAGCATTCGAGTCGAATCGGTTCAGTTATTGTTGTTGTTGTTGTTGGAGTATTAGTTGTCACAACCGCAAACGGGCAAACGTTCGAAACTTTTCTAGCTATTAGCTGCAAATTTGCCATACACAATTAATTAATTTCGGCTTGCCGGAACAAGAGCAAGAACAACATCGACTGACATCTTAACCGTACCAAGAAAATTTGCTGTTGGCCAAATGGCCATGCCCAAAAACTGACTACACAAAGCCAAAGCCATTCTGTTGTTATTTCAGCTTCATGTTTATCCCAGAAACTTTGCAATTAGTTTTAGACATTTTTTGAAGACAACAAACACTGGTCTCAATGCTGGTATTGTTGCTGCTGTTGTTGTTGTTCTTATTGTTGTTGCTATGTGCTTGACTTGAAATGTTGGCGGACTTTCATAAATAGTTTTGCAAGTTGTTGCCATGAGATTGGGTGTCGTGTTGTGGTATTTAACAGACACTTGAGCTAGATGAATTGGCAAATTACTTGAAGGTTCTTGAACTCTCTGCAAAGTTATGACAGCCAATGAGGCATTTAAATGAGAAACTCTACCGCTCATAAATATTCCATGAGTATTTACTCTATACCCACTTTAAGCAGTTCACACTGTTTGCCTCTCTTTCTCTCTCTGTCCATTTTCATTTATTTCGTTTTGCAGCTTTACAGTTCATGTTCAGCAAATGTTTTCTAAGCAATTTACCACCAAAATGATTGATAAACTTTGGCCAGCAAAGAGACTAGGAAAAAATAGAGTTGTTCAGAATGTAAGGCAACTTTTTTCTCAAAGTTTACTGTCTGTGGCATTGCATTGGCTTTACTCCGACCTGTCACAGTTCCATTTCAACTGCACCTAAGCTGACCGTTTGTTTAGACAATTTTCGTTGACACATGGAATTGCAATTGCGAATTGAGAAAAGTGCATTTTGTTGCATTTGTCACAGCGACTGCACTTGAAAGGCAGCTACAACAACAAAAAATTCCACAACAGTACATTGCAGCTGAACAACAGTAAACTACAGTAAATTAAATATTGCATGTGGCTGCTTTAAGTTAAAAGCGACACACAACTCGGCTGATAAATAAATGTGAAATATTTAAATAGTTTTCAGATGCCCTCGAGGGCAAGTTGGGCCGACAGTTAGGTACTTGCTGTTCATGTTGTTGTTGCAGTGCAAGGATCTGATTGTTGTTGTTTGTGTTGTTGCAGTGTCGCAATCAACGATGCGTATCGGTTAAAAAATGTAAAATTTATAGTTTATGCAAATATGAAAAATGCAACTGGCAATGCATAAAAATGCGCACGCACGCAAACTGCGTGACTTAACCAAGGCAAGCACACTCTTACATACACACACATGCACAAACACACACACACTTACTCAGGCATACACACAATTTAAATTATGGACAAAGTTACGCGACAGTTGCTTGGTTTATCGCTGGAGGCAGCCACTCAATTGTTGACTTTTGTTCAAGCGTTTAAATTAAAGCGGATGGTAGGAAACCAAAAAAGCAGACAACACGACATTGAAATGCCCTACAGACAATAAATAAATACAGCTGTTCCTCTTGCCGCATATTCATCGAGTTCCCCAAAATGCAAATAGAGTATGCGTCCCGTTGGCAGTCCGATAGCATTGTCGCTGATTTCAAGCACTGCACGTGGTCGCAGTGTAAAAAGCATAGCAAAAACTAAGAAAAGAAAAAAATACCTGTGGCAGACTGCACCTAGTTACAGTACCTCCTGACTCCACACTCACTCCTTTTCTTTTGAGCGGTAAGGAACGTGCAACTTGAATGCCAACACACTGCATTATGGCTCTGTTACTTGACTTCAACTTGGTCTTCACTCTGCCGCAAGTAAATTGCAGTGCAACGCCCAAAACCACATGTACACACACACACACGCACACATAAACTGAAGAGCATGCAAGTTTTTCAGCAAGTTGCAATCATTTTCGTATGAATCACGTTTGATACGCACGAAATACCTTTTTAGCGAAATTGAAATTATAATTTGTGAATGCCCTTGTAAATGCAGTGGCACATTAGAGCAAGCAAAATTGGGGTAAGGGACTAGGAAAGCAGTAGAATTGTGGCAACGTGAATCAAACAGTAGTACAAGTACTTGCAACAATGTTTTTGGTAAGCCCAACGAAAGGAGCAACTTTTGCGACATCACCAATTGTTTTTTCTTCAACACTTTCTCAGCTTTCGCGTCGTTTTGTTGATGTTTTTCGCCAGAACTCGCCGGGGTCTGCGCTGCTGTAAGCCCTAAGCGGCTTATGAGGCTAGACAAACCGTAGCAAATGGCGTTAAGCTTTTAGCTAATTGCCCTAACATTTAATTTGACTTATTCGCAGGAAGCGGAAACCGCCATCACGGCCATGAATGGCCAGTGGCTTGGATCCCGTTCGATACGCACAAACTGGGCCACACGAAAACCGCCGGCTACCAAAGCAGACAGTAAGTAAACCCAACAATTATCTGAAATATACATATGATTTTAACCCATTTCTTTATTTACTATAGTGAATATCAAACCTTTGACCTTTGATGAGGTTTACAACCAAAGCAGTCCAACAAACTGCACCGTCTACTGTGGCGGCATTAATGGTGCTCTTTCTGGCTTCCTCAACGAGGAGATATTACAGAAGACATTCTCTCCATATGGCACAATACAGGAGATTCGTGTGTTCAAGGACAAGGGATATGCATTTGTGCGGTAAGTAAATTACTTACACGTTAAAGAAAAAAGAAAATATGTGTTCAGAATTGGATTCTGCCTAGCCTTTAAATTGAGAATGTCTACAGTACGAATGTAATTATTACTTCTACACCAGTTCCACTTTAATGCTTTTTTCTTTGAGCCTACATTGCGTTTACTTGTTATTGATCTGAAATTATGCGTAAACGGCACTTTGATCGCAGTTTGCATTGGCGAAGTGGCTAGCTGTCCCACATTAACCCATTGTTTCCGTGCCATTTTGATTTTGTTAGCAAACTGTATATTGCGGCCACCTTTTTAGTGGTTCGAGCCTCTTCAGACCCGCTTCCGTTTGCCGCTTGTCGCTGTTGTTAGTGCAGTTGTTGTTTCTGTTGTTGGTGCAGCTGATGTTGTTGCTGTTGTCGCTGCAATTGAGTGCACGCCATTTCAATGTGCCTCCATTCAGCTTGGGGTATGCCGCACCGTTAATAAATCAACTACACTTTTGCACTCAACAACAGCCGCAACAACAGCACCAACAACAACCAGAACAGGCAAATTTGAGGCAACAAAACAATGAAACGCAATAACAGGAACGACAACGTTGCCCAGGGCAGAAGCGTAACAGCGAGCGAGAAAGAGAGCAATGTAATGGAGAGAATATGGAGAAAACAAAAAAAAAACATGGCAAAAACTATGGAAAAATAGGGTGTAAAAGGGTACAGGGCTGGCAACGTGTGCTCTCAACGGCAGTCAACTGAGACTGAAACTGAGTCTAAGGCTGAGAAAGCAGATCGCAGATGATGCCACGAATGCTGATAGGATTTTAATGGCAGCGGTTTCCCTTCCAGAGAATTTCCATAGCATAAAAACAGCAGCGAAGAAAGGGGATGAGAGTGAAAGAGAAGGAAGAGGGGGTAAAGCTGGAAAGAAGGGCATGAGAGGGAAGCAACGCAATGCAGTTTGGTCGGCGTAGGTTCATGTACGCCTTTTGTCCACTAACCAAAACTCATTGCCGAAAGAGAAAAGAAGAGAAAGAAAGAGAGAATGAGTGCGGTATGGGGCGTAACAGCTTCGCATTGGCATTGTTTGGCATTTTGTAACATAATGAGCTTGGGGACTACAAGTAGTCTCTGCTGGCGCAGCCATTGCAGTAGCTGCTTCAAACCCAGCCGAAAACAACAACAGCAGTAACAGCAACAACACCAACAACAACTCTCAACAAGTACAATAAGAGCCAAAACAATTCCACAGACGCTTGTACTACTTTTACGCTTTGTTCGGCTAACACAACTGGTTGTTGTTGCTGCAGGTTAAATGGAAATTTAAGCAGGTCAATCTGCAATCTGCAATCTAGGCTCCCTTAGGGAATTAGTTTGCCTTAACTTAACACATTGCACTGTTCCCAAACATCTCTCCCTCTCTTCTCTGCTTACAGATTCTCCACCAAAGAGGCTGCCACACACGCCATCGTGGCCGTCAATAATACCGAAATTAACCAACAACCGGTGAAATGTGCGTGGGGCAAAGAGAGCGGCGATCCAAATCATATGTCTGCGATTGCTGGCCAAGCACTGGCACAGGGCTTCCCCTTTGGCTCGGCGGCGGCAGCGGCAGCCGCAGCAGCCGCCTATGGACAGCAAGTGGCTGGCTACTGGTATCCACCGGCACCAACATATCCTACAGCAGCTCCAGCGAATGCCCTGCAACCAGGCCAATTTCTACAGGGTATGCAAGGCTTTACCTACGGTCAATTTGCCGGCTATCAGCAGGCCAGCTACATGGGGTAGGTCTACTAGAGTCGTAGTTTCGGATGTAGCAGTTGCTTATTCCACCTTTCCAACAATTCTATTTATTCTGATTGCAGCATGGGTGTTCAGCTGCCTGGGACATGGCAGAGTGTGCCACCACAGCCGCAGTTGACCAGTGCTGCGGCTGCGGCAGCGCCACAGATCACACAAAGCGTGGGCGGGGCATTGCCTCAGGCAGCCGGTGTTGTGGCCTATCCGATGCAACAGTTTCAGGTTAGTCCGCAGGTGAGTTGAAACGGTGCGTATACTTGATGTCTGACTGATTGCTTGACGATTTTGGGCCTCTTACAGCTGGCGGAGGATGAGTGGCTGGCGCCCAGTTTGCTGGTGTAGCTGCCATGAGCGGTGGCCATGTACCCCACCCAACAGCAACAACAGCAGCAGCAACAACAGCAGCAACCACAGCAGCAACAAGAGCAGCCAACTGGCAGCGATTATGTGAAGGAGCCGCGTTATCAGCTACAACAACAAACACAGCACCACCATGTGCAACAGCAACAACTACAACACCACCACCAACAGCAGCAGCAGACATACGAGCTGCAGCAGCAACAACAACCACAACAACAAACACATTATGCCCCACAGTTGCATTATACGCAACCACACTGGATGCATCAGCAGGTAGCCAACAACGATCAGCCAATTCAGCTGCAAATTCAGGCACAGCCACAGCCAAGTCAAGTTTATGGTATGCAAGAATTTTACAAAGATTGAAACGGGTAAATCAATCATGGAGCAAATACATATTAAGCGAGACAGGCGATAGTGTTGAATTAGAATGATGGAATGTATGACAAAATGATATTAATCAAAAGCCTATTAACTTGATATCCAGCTTGTTGAAGGTTAACTTAGGTATAAGTACGTACGGCAGCAAACAACAACAACAAGAACAGCAGCAGCAGCAGCAGCAACAATAAAGCCAAATGTGCAATAGCTAATAGCCATAATTTATGTAAAACTAATTAATGCAAAAAATATATATAAAATGATAACGATTCCCATAATGAATAATATATAGTATATACAAATATGTATGTGTGTTTTTTATGTCTATTTGCGCAGTCGAAATGTACCCTCCAAGCTCCCGTTAGTCGAGGAGGGCGTAAGCAGTACACCGTAGAGTAGAAGGTATATCGAATAGATTGGGTTCTTTGAACTTTACTCCTAAAGTTTTCTATTATAAAAACAAAGAAAGAAATGATAGGAATGAGGGTTGAAGAAAGAGGGGATCAGAAACATAAAAGAGAGTAAATTTGTAAGCTATTGATATATCTACTTTATTGACTGAGACTTTTCAATGGTTTTAACTCGCCTATTCAATATATTTCAATGGCGATTTTCAAGACCTTTCTGTCACCTTCTGAACTTTAACCCACACCTAAGCTGCAGATATGAAATTCATATCAAGTGCAGCTACTTTAATAGATGTGCCTAATTTAAGGTGTAATTTAAGTGAATAACAGTTGCTTCGTTCAGTTTATCCCAGTCTAAAGATAATGAGTTGAGTTCGAAAACAAATAAATATATATATCGAGCAAAGGAACCAAAACAAATTCAAATCAGAGACAAAATTAAAAACAAAATCAAAAAATTAAAAAAAATATAAAGTGGAATAAGAAATACACAAGAAATACCTATAAATAATTAAATGTAAACACAAGTAGAAAATTTGCACATAGGTAAACATAGTGATAAAGCAACACAAACCAAAACAAAACATAATGATTAAATTAAATGCATGTACTTAGATGTACCCATGACTAGCTACAATTAAGCAGCACCTAACATATATATAAATGAGTATGAGGATATATATATATTCGAGGCGTAACAACACATATAGAAGAAACTTATTAATGTATCTGTGTAATGTAAATGTGAACAAATCTATAAGTAATTAAAATGCAAAACATGATAAAAATTAATAAGCTGAATGAGGCAAACAAAATAGTGAAATATTTAGAGAAAGTGAGCGAAAAACAGTAAAGAAAATTAAAATAGATGAGAGATGAGCTAATCTTATAGGCAGCGTCCATGACGTCATCTGCAACGTGTAGCAAAAGCAAATTACAAAATTTAGTCAATGTTTAGTTAAGATTGTAATTGTAACTATAAAACTATATACTAAATGTTAACGAGACACAATTATTTATGGTATTTACAAGGAGGCAAAACCTAAAAACAAAGTGAAAATCAACAAACAAAAAAATCATCAAAATTGTAAACTATTTTTTACAACCAAAAAAAAGAAACAAAAACCAAACGAAAATGATCGAAATGATGGAACTGTATCCAAAACAAGAAAAAATTAGCACACTTTATATTGGATGTGGTAACAAGAAAGAAAAACAAAAAATATAATATAAATAAATACGAAGCCAAGATGAGGTGCGTCTAATTTCTATAAGTTGTGATTTTATGCGATGAGAGTAAACACGATGCTATTGACAAAGTAAACTGATTTATTTTTTAAAACTTGGCAAAAGCGTTTTTTGAGAGCCAACGGCGATACTGTGTGCAGCATTGTATGCATAACTTTACATATATATACAAATCTATATATACTTATATACATACAAGTACATAAATAAATAAATTTAAAAAAAAAATATATATATGGTATATATATATATATATACTAAATGTTATTTGAGCAAACAACAACAAAACTGTCTGCTAACCAAACCAGAGCAAAAAAGCTATGCATATTTTTAAACAAATACATAACAAAAATATAATACAGAAAAATACAATTGATTGTAGCTGAACATATGTACTATGTCAATATTATGACAAACCGCTAGAGAAAGAGCGATAGAGCAGCAGCAAAAGAGGGGAATTAGAAAAAGAAAGAGTGAGTGGGAAAGTACTAATAATACAATTACCAATAATATAATACGAAATATAATATGAATTTAGCATAACTATGTTTAATTATGTATACATAGTTACAATTTAAGCTAAATGCGGATATACATAAAAAAACAATAAATGATTCAATGTTGTGTATGTAAATATAAATATATATATTAAAAAAAAACATAAACAGTAAAATGCAAATAATTAAAGAGCGTCTATGAGTGTAATCACACACACACAAACACAGTCACACACAAACACTTACACACTTATACAGTCAAACCAAAATTAAAAATATATTAAAATTAAATAAATAAAACAATATAAATTTTAATGTATAAAATGCCACAGATTAAACAAAGCTGTATTAAACATTGAAATATGTTTTAAACAAAAAAAAAGGGAAATAAAAAAGTGAAATGCAAATGAGCAAATTCAGCAAACACACACCCATTCACATATATACACACACTTACACGTAGACGTAATTGCATTTGAATTAGCAGCAGAAAAAAATGAAAAAAATAATAGAAAGAGTAAAATCACACCCACACACAGATAAACTGACGATTAGGAACAACCTGCAAGCAGAACTGCATAATTATGTTAAGACCCTATCAAAGCCTATCCAATCCAATCAAATCGATCGAACAAAAGCCCAGACACACAACACACTCACACACATACACACACATTATCATACTGACACCCACACAGCATTGCACACAGGTGTTGTGCAGCTTAGGTGCAGGTAAACACGTTAATACATACATAGAAAAGTGCGGAGAAGCAGGAGAGAAATAATCAAATAAAATGGAAAAATGTTAATCAAAAATAAAACAAAAGAAATCAATGTAGTTTTCATTTAGTTTACACTCTAAATCGATGGCACTTGGGGAATTATTGGAATTGCAAACGGTGAGTACTGCGCTTAAAAGTAGGCAATGTTTTTTTTCTGAGCTAAACTCGATTTGTTGAAACTTTGATTGATGCATTTGAAATTTGCGCTGTGTATTAATAATTAGGTAATCATCAAATTTCCACAGAAGAAATCTATTATAAATGCTTATAAATAGAGGTATATATAGGTAGGTGCTAGTGTCGCATTTCTATTTGACTCAATTTGCCGGCACTGCAGCGGCAACGATTGCAATAAGGAGTAAGCAAAGAGCAGCTGCAGCATTCTAGTCACGTATATCTCTCGCTCCCTTCACTTTTCACTCTTGCCCCCTCTGTCTGGATGTGAAGTGCACCTTTCAACTCGCTTGTAACAACAAAAACTTGACTGCCATTGCGCATCATTGCACAACGGCAAACTGTACAATTTCAATATTTTACTGCATTTTGCACTTTGGGGTCGCTGCTGTCACTTTTGCCATTTCCAGAGTTGCAAACCTACTTAATATGCGCGCCTCGAAACGCAACACAGTTAAAAACTCAAAGCCAAGCAAACGAAAGTAGGCAACAACAATAACAACACCAAGAATGCAGAAATATAAGTGGCATATGTTGCGTATACACCCAGCTGCATTTTATCTTCAAATCCCAATTAAATCCAAAGCAAAATTCAATTGCTTTGATATAATAACATTTTAAGTGGATACATTAAATATTTAATTAATTAGAATGAAAAACTTTGTTTATTCAGTTTGAATCTCTGCTTGGATCATGAACAATACCTGCTTAATATTGTTATTAAGCCAATTTCAACTTTTGCTTTATGAAGTACACCCAATCCAGCTTATATATGTTACCAAGTGCAAAGAATTTTTATTAGCTAATATTTTATACTATACACCATTAAAAAAGGAAAGAAAACTTATAAAATTTGACTGCTTTCATGTTTTGCTTTATTTTATTTTATTTTCATTTACTTTTTTTGTTGTCTTTGCACTTTTTTGTTGCGCATTAAAAAGCACGTCAAAAGGCCAACTACAAAAGTGCACCTAAGCTTCTTTATATATTTTAAAATGGGAAGCTACAAAAAAGCAATACTAAAAATTGAACAAACTAAAAGCTGCTCGACTGGAAAATACTCCTTAGCTGTGGGAACTCAATATGCCTCTGAAATGGAAAAAAAAACAGTTAGCTGAAGTAAAAGTCTTGGGAATTATAATGCTCGGTGCAGTTCTGTTTTAGAAGGTATTAAAGGCAGCCCACGATTGCGAGCTGCGACTGTGAACTGCATATAGATTGGTGCCGGCTTATTACTGAGCTGCTCCTACAGATGCGAGCATCGGCCCTTTACGACTGTTGTTGTTGTTGTTGCCTTTGGCGCTGCTGCAGTGGTAAGAAAGCACTTTTCGCCACGCCCACTTTGCACCACCTAGCGGATTCCACCTTTATGCTCTTTTAATAGCACTTGTTTAGCAAGCAAACAACGCTGGCAACTTAAAAAAAACTCGTTCCCATTCCTTAAACACACACACACAGATACACGCCCACAGTCTCAGATATTTTTATAGCAAAAGTTTGAGTGTTTGTCTGTTTTATTAACCGCGCTTACTCCAAAGTCCCTGCGATCCCCTTTCAGCCAGCATTTTAGCGATGATACTCTCACCAAAAGCACAGGCAAAACTTTTCTTGGCTTATTCATAACACACACATACACACTCCGAAAAAGGAAGACAGACACACTTATACACATGCATTCGACTTGCAAGCAACTTGCCACAACTTGATGACATTCTTTCTACTCTCTGAAGTTTGTATGTTTTTGTTTAGCACTTGACGGCGTGTTGTTGTCCCAGTCTCAGTCTCAGCCACAGTCTTGGCCTCATCTAGGCTTTGGCTTGCACTCCTATTGCATTAATTGATTGCTTGAAATCTGAACAGACAGAGTGACTGGGAAGAGGCAGAAAAGCGACAGCTGCTTGCCACTTTCTCAATGTTTGTTGCCATTAAGCTCAAAGCTGCTGCAATTTTCTTGCTGCCGCCGCAACGGCAAACAACAATCTCGTTTCTCTTACTACTCTGGGTTCTTTTGGCTCTCTGCTCTCTGTTCTCAGTGCTCAGTTGTCGTTTCTGTCGTTTCTAGAATGCAAACACTAATGACAAAATGCTAAAATTTAGCCGCCATCGTCGCCAGCCATCGCTAAAAGCAAACGATGTGGCGGGGCAATGTGTTGGCTGTGCCTGTGCCCCGCAGTGGCGTTGTGCCACTCAGTCTGGCTACGCGCAACCAAAAACCGCACAAAAGCGAGGCATCCATTAATTTTCGCGCAACCGCAAAATTCAAAATTGTTTATAAAGCTACGCAGGATGCGGCTTCAGAGACACGTGCGGCATCGTCTCTCACTCTTTCTCGCTCAGTATCTCTTCCGTTTGCCTCTCTCTAACTGTCGCTCTGCCACTCTGTCCTTCTGTCTGCCCTGACTGTCTTTATGACCAGCGGCATTGCCCTGGTAAACTAACTACGTCTACAACTACTACTACAACTTAAACTTCTCCTTCAACTCCAACTACAAATTAAAATGAATTTTAACGAGTCAAAGCGAAAAGTGTCAGCAAGGCAAAAAGGACTACTACCATCCCGAGTAGAATCTAAATTCAAAAACAGCGCCACTACTAAATTATACACAATGCCCTGTTTTAGCCAACATCAGAGGCGGGCCGCCAAGGCAGGCAGACAGGCAAGCTAGCCGGCCAAGTTTGCCAAACGCGTTTATCCATGGCGTTTCGCATCTCTGAAAATTGCGAACAAATTACGCAGAAAACTATTATCGTTAGGAGCATATGTGACGCTGTACCGTTGAAGCGCCAAAGGCCCAAACTCTTAACCGAACGCATCTACCCATGGCTACGACTTTTGAGTACCCAAATGCAAGCCACAGATCCTGACCAGCTTCCATCCATTCCATCCATGTGCCACATACATACACCGCTCTACTCATTCCATGCGACAGAACTTTGCTGCGTGCAACGCTTTGTCTATTTAACCCGCTGTCGCTAGCATGCGTGATGCGTGTGTCTCTGTGCGTTTCTCTGTCCCATCAGCGTCATCATGATCATCATCATTATCGTCGTAGTATAACCAACCATTTCCCATTGTCTATACCCACTTCCCACTATCAAAACTCTGTTCAGTCTGACGCTCCAAACTTAACGTACGCCAAAAATTCCGTTGCCCTGTTAATGTTGTTAGTTGATTTCAGTTTTGCCTTTCAAAACAGTTCTGTGTTGTCGTTCTCGTTGTCGTTGCCATTGTCAATGCCGTTGTTATTGTTGTTGTTGCTGTCGCCGACACACCCTACGTTTGTGGCTCAATGGGGTCAATAGGGTTGGATTTCATTTCAGGTAAAACCAGCAAAGAGCATTGCCAAAATTGTTAGACACACAGAAAGAGAGAGAAAGCGACAAAGGAGGGAATGTCAATGCAGTCAAAGCGCACAGCAAGAGACACAAATACACAAATACACACACACACACACAAACGCACATTTGCATACACAAAGTGTGTGTGTTTGTGCTTTATGTATTTGAGTTATGTGCGACATTATGTTGGTGCAAAGGGGAACTGCATCCGATTTGAATGGTAATAAAAACTAAAGCTGCTTTCGAGTACTCATGAATTCGCAGCTGGCTGCCATCCATATTCCCCAACTCTCCCCTACATCTCTCTTACCACAAAGTCTTCTCTCTTTATCCGTCCTCTCGTCTGTCCATTGGTCTGTTGTTCATCCGGTGGTGCGACAAAATGGCCGCCGTGTGCAACGGAAGTGCACTAAACTAAACTAAGCCAAATTAATTGCCAGCTGCCGTAGAGGTTGTTTTAATGTGCCAACAAAACTTTGATTGCACAAGAGTGCCAAAGAGATGCTCATATAATATATGTTTCGATGCAAAAGCTGTGAAAGCCAGCATAATAATTTGGCCAGAGCTTAATGCCATCTGTAAACTAGAGCTAAAAATATTCTAACAGCAGCACAAACAATAAACAAAGGCAAAAGCTCGATAGAGAAATGCTCAGCTGATTAATTTGAGAGGTAAGCCACAGGCAAATGTCTTAGCTGGTGTCTAAAACTGCCAGGGATTAACTGCAAACGCAGCGACAGCAGCAACTCTAAGGCAGATAATAGAAAGCACAAAAAGTGGAAAGAATGAGTGGATGAATGGAAGGAAAACCTAGTGCAGCAGCAGGAAAATTAATGGTCCTTGCAAGGAATTTTAATAAAAATGCTTTTGACTAGATAGCAGCTAGAGGTGAACAGAAAAACTGGCCAACTGCAGCAGCCAACTGGCAGCCAGTGCTTTTGCTGCTGCTTCAACTGCTGCTGTTGCTGTCATAATGCTGCAATTGTTCATTATCCACTAATGAACAAAAAGTGTGCGCTTGTATGTTTGTCTGTGTGAAAATCGCACACACAAAACCTAAATGAAGAAAACGCCGCACGGCGCACAAAGATGAAAAAGCGACGACGAATGACAGTAAGCATATGGGCTAAAGAGGAGTAGTGGCAATGGGGATACCAACAAATGCAGCGAGTGGCTGCGAAACACATTGCTCTGTCAGCAGCTGAGGAGTCAGTGCAGGACCAAGAACAAAATCCGGCTTCCTGCCCAGCCAGCAACTTTAATTTGCACCACAGCTCGCACGTTTTCTTATTTGCCGTCTGTTTTTTGGTAGTGGGGGGCAATTCTAGGGTATGGGGAAGCAGTATACGGGTACTCGACAGACGTTGCTTTGAGTGCATTACGTGGAATTTTTGAAGCACTTAAGCTGTGCCATAAAATGCTGCTGCTACTGCTTCTACTTCTTCTCGGTTCACATGTGACAGTTGCAGTTGTGCCTGGGCTCGACTTGTATAGTCCTTGGTGAGTTTCAGCCCGATCCAGAGCTGGAGATGGAACCAGAACCAGTAAACGAACAAGAGCCAGAGCCACGGACTGAGCCTTGGGCTTCTTTTGTCTGCAACGCTTTTTGTTCGTGCGGCATTTTCTAATGACAATTGTTTTGCAATATAAATTGCACAAGTGCGCAATATTTGCTTTTGTTTATGCGAAAACTTCAGCGCATAGAAAGAAAAAAGGGAATGGTAGAAAGAGAGAGGTGGAGAGAACGAAAAAGACCACCTCCTGTGCCTGACACCTGCCCACTGATGGAAAGGCGATTCAGCGATGTAGCAGCAACAGCAGCATGAACAGACGTTTTCAGCCATTTGTCTCGCTCTGCACGTTCCACACACTCTCGACACATGTGTGTGTGTGTGTGTGTGTTTGAGAGTGTGTGTCTGTGTTTTCTGCCTGATATTTCTTGTTTCATTACGAACTGTTATCCGAGCCGAGCTGTGCCCCCAAAAAGCTTCGAGCTCGCCCATTAACCAGAGCCTGCCACCAAATAGCAGAAACAAGAACAGCAGCAACAACAGCAACACCAACACCAACAACAGCAGCAACAGAAATAGCAGCAGTTGCATCCAATTGCTTTTGTTCAGGTCGTGATATTTGCTAAAATTAAATGACGTGAGTTATGAAATTAGATTTCTCTCCATCTCATCTGTGCAAACAGCAATAACAATAACATATACATGCACACAGACAGAACTATATACATGCAGAGAAAACTAATACTTAATGAAATATGCATGTCAAGGACTTGGCCAAAAAAACTCAATTTTAAATATTTTGATTTCAATCAGTAATTCACTGCTCACAAATTTACAAATGGCATTTTCGACGAGTTGTGTAATAATCTGTAATTACATAAATTTTATAGCAACAGAAATCGAAAAAAGTATGAATTTTCTTGAAATGAAGCGTTAAATTTACTTTATCAACATATTTCTTAAAATTATAATAAACAAAGTATTTAAGGATGCCACTTAAACGCTTTTCAAATTATCTACTTATTATTCTAGTATGAATTTACTTTGTTGAAAAATATGATATAATTGTACACTATTTCGTTTCTGCCCTGAATTTGCTTACTACAAAAAAACAACAAACGAAAACTGCATTTTTCTGTTTTTATATTTGGTAGTTCTAAAATAGCTGCAGACGATGATATTGCAAAAGCTTTGGAGAGTGAATGACACTGAGGTTGCTGGCGAGAACGGGTGACGGATTTATTCTTATTTGCATATCATTTTGCAAGCTAACGGTGTATGCGTACCACACACTCAGCTGCTTACATGTGTGTGCTTGAGTGTGTGTGTGTGTATATGTGTTTGGCGCATTAGTGGCACGTTGAAATGCTGTCGTGCTGTCGTGAACTGCCAGGGGCAGGCTGCTTTTCAAAAGCGTGGCAAACAGTGCAAATATGTAAGAGTCTAATGTAAATTTATTGTTAACCAAGGGAAGGCAGCAACAAAATAAAAAAAAGGAGAACCCTTAACGATGTCCTCGCAGGTCAGGCGGACAACCGCAGTGGCCAGCAGGATGGAGTGGGGCTTCACCTACGCCCACAGCTCCATCTACATCTGTAGCTTCACATCTCCGTCCACATTCGCATTCAGAGAGGAGCCAACTGGCAGGTGCAGTGGCGTACAATAAATCTAATTTGCGTCGCATTTAATGACTTTGTCATGGCAGCAGCAGAAAAACTCGGCCAGGGCAACTCACCTGGCAGCTGACTCGTGGAAATAGTGGCCGACTCCAAAGCGGCCTTCTCTTTCCCATTACATCCCCCCCCTTTCCACACTTCTACCTCTGCCAACGCTACTGTCGCTAATGGGGCACTTGGCAGTGTCCAGTGTTCGTTGGTGATATTTAAGCTGTTCCCCAGCGCAATTTTAGCCAGCAATAATTTTAGGTAACGGTGCAAAGTGCCCCATAAACAAATTAAAATCGCTAATTAGAATTATGTGACAAAGTTAATGCGCAAATTGTAAATTAAACAATGTGGAAGCAAGCCAGCAGGCAAAAACACTCTTTCTTACATTTGGGGTTAACGCTGCGGCTACTTAATGTTTATACAAATATGAACATAAATTACAGTCAGCATCAAGACCAATAACTTTTAACTCCTTCCCTCTTCACACTCATCAACTCCGATCAACTACAACTGCTAACTCAGCATTAAAGTGCGAAAAGTATATTCAATAAAATACTTGCTCATCTGTCAAATGACTCTCAGAATTTCTAGACAAACACAAAGAAGTTCAACAACTGATTGTCCCAAACAACTCTGCTTGTTTAGCTTTTTTTAGCAACTTTTTTTAGGAAGAAGGGTTTACTTTTATTCACATTCTTAAGGCAATTTTTTTTAATTATTTTTCTAGTAACAGCTTTAAAACAATCAGATTTCTGGTTTATAAGATTTTTTGAGCTCTGGAGAACCACAACTTTAGATTGGCATCAGAATGATAAGCGGATCTGGAAAAATGGCAATTTTCGGCTATTTCTTACAAATACCTTTTATTAATCTGGCTTGATTCCGTCGAGAAATGCTGACAACACAGGTCACCAATAAAACTAAGTACACGTCTCGAAACTCCACCTAAATTCCAATTCATGAGTCTGTGAAGCATTTGTTCCAACGTGATTTGGCTGATTTATGTGATGCCCTAATAAGTGCTGCTGATAATCAGAGTACAGACACGGCTGAAATCGAGAAATAACACATACTTTTCGACTAAAATCTGATGAGGGAAGGCAAAAATATTTATGACCAGGCACACACACAATGAGTACGGCAACAACAAAAGTAAATGCAAACAATTTACAATTTACAATTTACAATTTGCATATTTGATGCTGTCTTAAACGTCACCCCTGAATGGCCTGATCACACCCCTTCCCCAAAACCAAAACCCATCACCATCCCCGTCAAAAAACATGCCTTAATATTTTGCCCATGCGCTGGCATTTTTGATTTACAACGTTGCCAGTGAATTTCTTTTGCAGCATTTTAAAAATATTTTGTATTTTACTTTTTGAGGAATTGGGAATGGAAATGGGGAACGAGGCTGGCAAGGCAACCAACCGGCTAAGAGTCCCTAATTCCGGCTCAAAGGCGCTGCAATTGAGGCATATTTGAGTCACTCACTCAGTCGGGCAGACAGGCAGTCAGGCATTCATTCACTCATTCATTCATTCATTTGATTTGATAACATTTGAGTCGCCTCGTGCTACGCATTTCATCTGAAATGATTTATTAAAATTCCGAACGCCACAGAAACGACATTAATAATAAAGAAAAGAAGAATGAAAAATAAATAAAAAGTGCCTTTGACTTGTGGTTCAATGGCGGTTCTTGTGGCAACTGTGCAACAGTTTGAACAGACAAAGTATCCGTTAGATAAATGTGTGTACGATGTGTGCTTCGAGTGACCACAGACAAAACACCAAATTTATTTGCTTTCAAACCGAACAAACAAAAGCCGAGCAAACAAAACCAAACAGAAGCAGGAAATAGCAAGAAATCACAGATTTGCACATAAAATATGCATTAGATGGCAAATCTAATGGGCAACCACTTAACATTAGTATTTGTACTTGTATACACTCAAGTGGGCATGGCGGTGGACTGGGAGTGGCCGTCGCACATGTTAAAAGGTTAAATTTAAAACTGTATTTAAGCTGGTCACACCACCAGGCGACTATGTGTGTGCATAAATTCTAACGAAACAATGTTCATCTCTCAAGTTTTGCCATGTCAAGATTAAATTCTCCCATGAAATCAAACTGAATCTTTAATGATATGTCAAAAACAACAACAACTCTCTGCTGATTGTTGTGGTCTTGTTTTTGTTCAAGTTCTGGCTGCTCTCAGGTGTCAAGTTTCACCCCACTACCACGTTTTTGGTAGCACGAAACTCTTTTACGGGTTTTTGCGGCAATTACATTTAATTTCTTATGCATAGATTACCTTCAAGGTTTTTTAGTTGCTGCTCAAGCTTTCCACAGTTATTAAATGTTAACACATTTGCTGTCCTGAATATTACAATTGAATAAATACCGAATTTACCCAAAAAGTATTACGTAAAATTGTGTATTAATCTCATGTTATTTAAAATTCAATTTTATTAATATATTCTATAATTCACTTGCTACATTTACGTTCCACCAATCAGTTTAAAATCAATTTATTACACACAACGATTAAAATGTATCTAATGGGTCTTTATAGTTTATAATTGAATGAAAAATTTCGAAATTGAAGCATTTAAATTTACACGGAGCTTGCCCAAAGTATCTCATTATGAAAATTAAAGCTCGCACTCTTACACTCTTTGATAACCAGCTTTGGATCCAATCATTGATAAAAACATTTTCCTTTTTGATATTTTTATTAAATAGAAGAACAAACTTATTTCCAAACGTAACCACAAATAATACTACTATAACACCTTAAAACAATTCTCTAAAAAAGCAACAACAAATCGATATGCTTTACGCCATGATCGCATTTCAAACACCTGCAACACATAAAAGCCGGAGAACAAAAAAAAACAGCTACACTTTTGAGTGATGCCAGCTGTGGCATAGAAATGTCCTCGGCGTGTACTGTACTTTATTACAACAGAGGTAGCAACAACAGTAATACCAACAACTACAAGAACAAAAAAGAGGAGAGTATCCACTAATAACACCAATGCAGCAAACCAGACAAAAACAATAAATAAATAAAAAGATGGCTGATGCCTGCAAAGCCGCAACAAGCACACAACACACGTAGCAGTTATAAAGCACACACACTCACACACCAACACACACACGGAGACACACATAGAGCATGAAAGAGAGAGATGGCTGACAAAAGGAGTAATCTGCCTGGTTTTTATTTGTTTTCACAGTTCTCCAACCTTTTCTGCATGTGTATAAAATGGTTGTGTTTGTGTTTTCTGCTATTTTCGTTGGTATCCTTTTTTGGCGCACACATGCAGAAATGTTTCTTCACGCGCTTGTCAAACCGTTGCAACGCTGTCATCCATTCGCCGGACTGTGTCCTCTATCTGCACTGATAAAATAGGCAGAGCACTTTTAAGCTTAGATTCAAAAACTAATTTCATTAACTCTTATAAAAGTACAAAATGAATACTGAAAATTTCAATGCTTTTATGACTTCGTGAAACAAAGAATAATATTGATTAAAAGTTAGAGATAACGCATTTAAGTCATGTTCGTAGGACATTTTATATATGGACTACAACTTATTGAAACGAAACTCTCTTCTATAATCATCTAGCCCAGGCTTATATAGTGCTAAACTATAACACCCATCTAAATCCCGTTAACAATTTTTATTTAGAATTTAGCTGATTTTGTTTTTAGCAGTGTGAGCGCTGACTCTGTGTCCAGCTTCGGTTAGTTGTCATGCGCCGCCATAGACCAAAATTCGTGGCTTCGCTTGAAGGACTCGCGTACGTGAACTCAACAAAAATGTTGCCCTCTTTTCTGAATGTGAATGTGAATGCTGAACGCAGTTGTGAATTTTTACAAGGTTTGCACTTTTTCTCCACCCTGGTCTTGTTTTGTTGTGTTTTTAGTGAGGCGCTGACAACGTGGAGATGAGAAAATGTTGAGTTTGGGCTTATTTGTTTTACCCGTTGGGCAGTTTTGGCTGATGTTGCTGCTGTTGGCGGTGCTTTGTTTGCTGCTGCCGTTGCTGCGGCACGATTAAAATGTGCTCGACAAAGGAATTATTTAATACACGTTTCACCTTTTTGCAAAGATTTTTATTTGTACTGTGGACCATGTGTCTCCCTCTCCCACTCTCTCTACCTCTATCTCTTACTCTGTTTACCCCCTCTCTGTGTGTGTATGAGTGTAGATTGCCTCAAGCAAATAGTGTGTTGGTTACACATTTGTATGCCCGCTGTTCAAATATTTGGCTTGAGCAACTCGCTTAAATTACATCAGCATTTGCAGCAGCTGAAAATATATAAAGTATACGCAACATTAATATGCATATCTATGTGCGTGTATTTATGTTCGTGTGTGTATTTACAGGTGTGCGATCCTTTAACGCTTGACAGCATTCTTGATTTTGACATGGGCAAACTTTTCGACTATTACAATAAATGCAAATGACGTGTGCTAAGCAAACGCTTTAAATGTTGCCAAGAAATCTAGAAATCTAGCCAACATTTATTTATGACGTCAGCTGAATCACTTCAGATAATAATTTAATTTAAAGGCAACAAAGTAGACAATATTATTGGAATGCCAGACAGAATTACTCGTCCAAAACGAATCACGAAAGAAACTCCAACTCGCACTCACATTTATTCATACACATCAATTCAAGTACATAAAAAGTAATGCTAATGCTCGGCAATTGGCACTCGTGCACGTTACACATATCTTTATTTACCTAAGATTCACACACACTCTTACTTTCTGAGGCATTTATAGCCGCTGTGCCGCGCACTTTACGCTTCACTTACAATTAGCGATAAAATAGCGCTTATCGGCAAGCCACAATTGGCTCTACGAAAGTCGAGACGCTCTTGCTGCTCTTTACCCTCTGTGCTCTGAGCTCTGTGCTCAGACTATCATAAGCATTTATTAGCAAACGCAAATCAGAGCACATTTGTAACCATAAGAAAACGAAACGCTTATTGCCAGGGAAAAAAGGGGCAAGTAACCCGTTTGACCCTAGAAGCAAGAGAACTGAAATGATTCCTCCGGCCTTTTTTTCTGGCCCTATCGCATTACTGATCATTTGCTAAAAGGCGGCGCACAAGTGCAGAATCATTTCCGTTACATATAAATACACTTTTCTGCTTCAATTGAGACTGGGCCATGACTTGGCCAGCAACAGCATCACAGCATCAACATCAACATCAGCTTGGCATCTTCTTCCGCACGGCAGTCAACAGTCAACGAGCGCAATTTAAACTTGTTACGTGCTCCAAGTGCCCAAGCAACGTCATGTTCAACGTAATGAAATGTGCCACACACACACACACACACACACAAGCACACACTAGTACACAACCAGTTACACTATCGATAGGAATATAGCAATAGCTAGTCAGACACGGCAACGTTTTTCTGCCTGATTTGAAAGCGACGACGACGCTTGCTTCGTTGCCTATCGAAGCGTATCCTTTTATGATTATCAGCGTCATCCTCCATCCTTGAGACTCATGCTCATGCTCATCCCAAACCTCACCCTCAACGTCGTCGTTTCATCATGTGTTTATCTAATGCTCCAAATTATGAATGAGCTGACTGGGATTTTGCAGTCAAGTCATTGCCAATTTCAAATGTACAATCACTTCAATACAGCTAAAGTTACGTATACGCCGTGTTATCGTCCATGTTGATTAGAGCATGCATTTACGACTTTCTGTTTTATTTCAGCAAGTCTCTTGTGCACATAAGATAATTTGCGGCCATAAAACTCAATCATTTATGCGATTTTCTTGACTTGACTGCTACGAAATTCAATTAAAACTTCAGTAACAGTACAGTAAACGCTGACAACGCGCAGACTGTTTCCATTCCAAGCTCTCGAACTCACTACCTAGTGAT
Organism: Drosophila nigrodunni; assembly: GCA_020829145.1. Lineage (NCBI taxonomy): Eukaryota > Metazoa > Arthropoda > Insecta > Diptera > Drosophilidae > Drosophila > Drosophila nigrodunni. The sequence continues at coordinate 16,322,235 of JACVCZ010000001.1, forward strand.
AAGCACTGTACAATTTATAATTCAATTATTTGACTTGCATTTAAATATAAATAAAATGCAGTTAACTGTATGCCAATCACAGAATAATTGCCAATGAATAACTAATCAAAATCGAATAACCAACAAAACTAATAAACGAATAATGGAATTTTTAAAGGGCTTGTCAAACACACGAAACAAAGGTTAGAAGATGTAGTAAGCATTTGATCAATCAAATTGTAATTAAAACTTCAATTGACTAAGGAAAGGGAAAAAAACAACATAGCTTGAATCAGGGAAGCCACAAATCCACAGAAAACCCGTTCACCATACCATCCATAACTTAGGCCAATAAATTCCATGCCTTTCACTACGCTCGCACACTGATTGCAGCCGTTTGATGATAAATTAAGCCATGTGTCTACAGCTCGAATTTATTATGCGCCAAAACGCCAAATGGCTGTCAGACCTGTGGGGCCGAGGCAAGCCGCGAAACCTTTTAAACTTTAAATCCCGCTTCAATGCATCATCGCCAGCCAAAGTGCGGCCTTAGCCAAGTTAGTGCCAAAGTAGAAAAAAACGAAAAAAACGAGTGAAAAAAAAACAACAGCAATAGGAAAGCAAAGCAAAAAAGAGCAGAGAGAAATAGTGAGAGAACTTTGCTGTTGCCTCGTTTGCCATAAATTGCAAAAGTGGCTTTTGGCTGGCAACTACCACATAGAATCCCATCCCACAGTCCACCGTCCACGGCCCATAGCCCGTAACCTTTCACGGTTCTTGTTTATGTGCTTCACACGCTTGTCTTTTGAGTCACCACCTGGTGAGCACCGCCCACTTTTACCATATTGATGTTATTAATGTTTAGAATGAAGTCAAAGTCATTTCATAATTTAGTTGCATATTTCCCTGATAATATTTCAAGCAATCACTGAAACTTTCGCTCACTACAAATATATTTTAACGTGCAAGTTTTAATTTGGCGCCAAAGCCACATTTCCGTTTCAGACCGATTTGATTTTGTTATACCTATACGCGCACACTCTTTTACACATACGCTCAAATATAGATAAACACTCAGATACTCCTGCTAGCCATGCTTTATTGGTTTAATATTGGCTCATATTTTATGCACCCGAACGAACCAAGCGAACCAGATGGGGTAACAACTCTGTATGGAAAGGTGGGCAGAAGGAGGCGTGACTGGCATTCGGTTTGTCTAGATGTGCTGCCTGTTGGACAGGTTTGCGAGTTGTGACAAGTTGCCAATGGGGCTTTAAATTTCAATATGCTGCTGCGTTCAGCTTGATGTCATCGTGTTGCCATTTCCTCCCTCCCCATTTTTTCTGCAGTGTATCCATGCGAATGTCCGTCAGTCTGTCTGTCTATCCGCCTTTGTGTGTCGTGTCCGTGCGGGTGTAGTACCGAAAATTTATGACGTAATTGAAACCGGAAACTACAACGTTTTGTGGCGAATTTTAATAAAGTTCGGCTTTGTATAAGAGTTATTTATTGACAAATAGCAGATAATTTGATTTTGTGCCAATATTGAAAACAATGAAGCACACTCACTCACACATACAATAGCTAAACTATAAAATAACATAAACAACATGCAAAGGCAGCATATCCAATCATCTAGGTCTATGTTTTACAATTTTATTCAGATAAAGGGCGTGGTTTTAATTGGTTGCGATGGCCGTGTTCACAAAGGGCGCATAAAAACCAGATTTTGTGTGGCAAAAAACACTGAAATTTAACAGAGTGGCTTAAATAAAAATTGTCACACTATAAATGGTAGTTTACTTGAAAGAAAAAAGTCAAGTACAGAAAAAGTTTTAAAAAATATATCAAATACATATATTGGCAAACTGCCAACTTACTTACTAAGCACATTTGAAGAGGATAAAAGGTAGAAAACATATAATAGGAAAATTCTTTAAAATTCAAAGCAAAATACACATATGTTTTAAAACCTTTTATTTTATTTCACATTAAATTATGTAAGTATTCTTACATTAAATGTTTATTCAATATTGAAGACTACAAGGATTACCAAATTGGGTCAGAAAGCCTTCTTCAAGGATTTGGCTATTAAATAATGCTGATGAGACGATTTCAAAGAAAAAGATAAAGAAAAAAGATGCGACAAGTTTCTATCCATTTTTTTGAGGGCCAATAAAATTCCATTAAATGACAGACAACTTATCATGCCAAAAAGGCAAGAGGAACACGAGCTTCAAGTGCTCCCAGAGGAATGCAAAACGAGACAACGCTCACTGATGAGAATGATGACATTTTTATAACTGAAAGAGCCTGAAAACCACACAAAGACACACAAACAAACACACACAATCACAAACACACAAGAGTTCAAAACTAGTTCAATTTTGTAGAGACAACGAAATAGGGAAGCAAAGAGCGGATATCAAATCCAGGGTTGTGGACAAAGGCATAAGTATTAATGGGTCTACTGCTATCCCGATGGGCAAGATTAGCCATAGTTGCCATCGTCATGGCACATAAGTAGAAGCCCATTTAACAGTCGCTCTCTGTGCTGGCCAAAGTGTAACAAACTTCAGGGCAAATGCCAGAGCTCAAAGCCACAACCAAGTTGACCAAATGTCGACTTTAAGCATATATGAGCTATGAGCTCATGGCTTGATTTCCACATCCACTTTGAGTTATGACTTTAATTTCAATTTCATCCGGTATTGCAAACTCCTATTTGTATTTCTTCATCATACTTTCTTTCACTCGGTGACTATGAGTTCTCGATTTGGCATGACCGAAAGCCATTGGTCATAATTCTAAAGTCTGTGACGGATCATAAATTGAAAACTAGCAGCTCGGGCGACAAGAGATGAAGTCATCACTAGGGAAACCCAATGTCGAAAGCATCAAATGTGAAATCAAAGTGAAAATACCGAGTCTGGCTTGAACAAAAACAAATTGAAAATATGTTGAAAGTTATTTTATATTTTTTTAAGCCATCACCTTAATTCCGTTTAAAACCAAAGCTTAGAGTTGAAAAACCATGAAGAGTGCATGAAAAGGATCGTTTGTAGGACATAAAAGCAATAATAAGAACCGGTACACCAGCTGCAAATTACTATCCACAGTAACATGCTGCTCAAAAGACAACAAGAACAACAGCAACAACAACAATGAACGGAACAACAACAAGAATAATAAGAGCAATGACAAAAGGTAAAAGACAAGTATGCGATTGGAAAACGATTTTCATTTCTGCAGCTAATACAAGCGACAAATCTAAACGAAGCTGGATTGCAAGTAGCCAAAGACATGGTAACACACTCACAGACTCCCCCACACACACACTCGCTGGAACAGACAATTTCGAAATCAATATTTATGACTAGCGAAGCAGATTTATTGCAGTTTGCATGCACGGAGAGAGTAAGAGTATTGAGTGGAAACGATTTGGAAAGAGAAATGGTTTTTTGCAGTGAGGGAAAAGCTGCTGATGGAAACAGCAAGCAGAGGTCAAAGTACAAGAGGGTGTGAGGCAACAGTTCGTGTTGTTGCTGTCATTGATTTGCACATTGTCTCATTGGCATCTTTTTGCTGCTGTCGTCGCTTTTTGCTGTATTCACAAAATAATAATATCCTTTCTTTGATTTTCACATGTGCAACACACTAAAAGATATCTCTGTTAGAGTTAGGACGATAGGAAGTGGAAGAATCTCCTATGTGTTTGTACTTAGTTACGCTTATGGCACTGCAGCATTTCAATGATTTATGCATTTTAAACAAAATGTCTGCAAATAGATGACAAACTCAAAAAGCATTCGACGACGAACTCAGTCAACTTTTCTACCATTTTATTTTGCAAATGTCTGTTGCCAATGGGCAAAATGTACGTACAGAGCCAAAGAGAGACAAAAAGAGAGAGAATGAGGAAGAGGGAAAGAGGAGAAAGATCAAAGAAAGACAAATTGAAATTTTTGCTTGGCAAGCATTGCATACTTTTGGGCTCTTGCCGTTAAGTAAAACAAAAATTGCATTCAATTAACACACGCACACACACACACACACACACACACACGTGCACGCACAGACAGCCGCTAGCTGTATTTGCTATTATGCATACACATACACACTCACACAAACTCTTTGGCAAACCATTGCAAAACATAGCAAAATTTCGTTTGTTGTTTGATTTTGTGCTGCCAAGCACAAGTCCAATTGAATTATGAATTTCAATTTTACTTCAACAGCAACGGCCACAGCAACGGCAATGGCAATAAGAACAACAACAATATCCAGCAATGTTAGCAAATGCATAAACAAACAGTAATTGCTACCTAGCCAATGGAAATCTTAAAATGAGAATGAGGCCCTTCAAAGCGGCGACTCTTGTTTGTTTTCCAACCAGAATGTTGCAGGTAGAGTTACAGCACCAAAAGCGATTCCTACAATGATAATAATCATAAAGATTATCATCATCGTAATGATGATTGTGTGTGTTATGTGTTGTGTGTTGCCTTTGGATTGTTCATTAAAACCTTAAGCTGTTTGTCTGTCTTGCACACACATACACTCTCAAACACCCACAATCTAAGGAATTGTGTTGATGCAAACTTTCCAAAAGACCGAAGCATTGCATATTGAATGGATTTCTATTTGTTTGTCCATGTGTGTCACTGTTTGATTTAGTTTTTGCTGTCATCACAATTGAAACATAATATTTGACGTTATTGTAACTTACGAAATTAGTGATATGATACTGATACACACAAACTGCTCACATTAAAATCATTTGCACTTTACGGACATTATCAAATTAGGTTCAGGTTGATCGTTAAAAGCATTTTAGACATGGCCAAAAACAAGCAAGCGCAAGTTTCTGGATAATGAGACGTATTTAATGAACTACAAACAAGCAATACCTGAAATACGGCAACTGTAGCCGTAGCAGCAGTAGCAGCAACAAGTTAAACATGCCTCAAATTTTATGTACAGCATTGTCAGGGGTAAAGACAAGCTCTGCCCGAACCGAACAACGCCCACTCATCATAGCACACAACATCACCAGCAGTAAGCTCACGTGTACTCACAGTAGCTGTTTTGTCTGCCCAGCGGCAACTTGGCAACTTCAGCTTCAGTCTCGGTTAACAACACAGACACGATTTGATGCCAGAGTCAGCAGTCAAAAGCCGCCACTGAGGTCTTACTTATACTTACCACACATTGCGCGGCTTATTTCATTAAATATGACAGCCAAGCGGTAAGTAACATGGCCCAAAACGCCAAGAGCCAACGCTGTTACCACGCGTACGAGTTGTTCACGTTAACAATGTGCTTCCTTGTGGCCAAGTTTGCCACACATGTTTTTGTGGCCTTAGAGTAACCAATTTACGCTTTCCACCCAACTTAAACAAAAATATTCGATGAAAATGCATAAAGCATCAAATTAAACAAATATCACTTTTCCAAAAATATTTTTGATTAAATTAATTGACTAGCGAGAGAATTTTAGTTCGAAGCTTAACTGTTGTTGATTTTTCTAAAAACTTTTGAAAATTTAATATGCTAAACTTTACAACACTTTGACCACAACCCAAAAACCTTTTAAGAATTCCATTAAACTGCTGATTGACATGAATAAATGATTTGGACAATAAATGAGTAAAGATGTCAATTATGTCAGCAAATGCGTCAAAGTAGCTATAATAAATATATGAATCACTCACACATACATTTGTATATATTTTCTTATATTCGACTTAGTGTTTTAATTAAATTATGCAAATATTTTTGCCGGCACTGCACAGTGCGTAAAATGATTGCAAAACTACAATTTTTAAATAACAACATACTAAAATCTTGAATATATATTAATTGAGCAAGGAAAACCATCACTACAAAAAGCTAAAAATAAAAAAATTATTCATTTTCTTTCATACATTGAACCACTGTGCTTCGCTTGTAAAAAGTACAGTAAACGCAGGTGATGGGCACTGTTTCCTACTCAATGCTCTCAATTTCTCCTTCTCCATTTGTTGCTAATTGTCGCCATCAAAGCAGCACTTTAACTAATAGATAACACGCGCATTAAATTTCTTTCGTAGAAACCCTTCTCTGACCTCCGACGTTTGTTAGAGCTTTGCAGCTGAACATGAAATTATTAATTAAATTCTTTTGCCTGGCAACAGCATATTAAATCTTAACCAGTCTCTGGCTCAGGTCTATACTTCAAAGGAGACAGGGAAATTGAAACCGCTATGGCAGACAACGGCGAAATAATCGTAAATGAAAAGCTAATAAGAAACTGTTTGTTGCAAATGTGTTCGATTTGCAAACCGATTAGCTTAAAATCGTGTACCGAAGAGCTGACAGCATTGCAGGTGGTCATCAGAATTTCTCAAACATTGTTGGGGATAAAGAGGAGTTGGAGGATTGGCGGAGGAGGCAGCTGGCACCTGTATCTTGTTGTTATCCTGTTGCAAGCCGCAAACAACAGCAACGCATTAGACAGCAGCAGCAACAAAGCAAATGCAGCTGCTGTTTGGCAGCTTTCCTGAGCGACTTAGTGCAATAGCAACATGCAACAGCATCAGCAACATGCAACAACAGCTACTTTCTAACGCCGACAACAATTTAATTCCCAAGCAAAACTCTTTTGCCTTTCGGCGTCCTGCAGCACTTACGAGCTGCCTCCGTCTCCGCCTCCGCCTTCGTCGCTGCCTCAGCCTGCTATTATTTAGTGCGTAGGCAATTCGGCACTGCGAGTGCTTAATTACTTACATACCCATAGCGCCTAAGCTTGCAACTGGGCGTGGCAGTGGCAGTGGCAGGTACTGGAAGAGGGCAAGCCACTTGGCCAAGATTAAAATGCCAGCTTAGTGCAGACTTTTGCATGTGAAATTAGAAGCTTAAACAGAGTGCAATGTGTGTGCTTGTTGTACATACTAGCTGCAACTTGTTTGTGGCATGCCCCTCAACTCACAGCCTTCGAAATGAGTGTGTGTGTGCGTGTTTGTGTGTATATGCTTGTTGCTGCATGCGTATGATAAAATAATTCACTCGACTGCAACTCATAAATTCTCTAAGGTAGCGCATAAATTTTCAACAAATCTCCGCAAAATGCCGCAAAGCAGCCTCTAACCTCAGACGGTAGACAAAAGACGGGAAGACATGGACCGAGAGAGAGGAAAATATCATGAGATGAGCAGCAGATAACACATCGCAGCATCTCAGGCTGTTTAAGCTTAGTCAACGTTGACTCCTGGCCACGGTTAACTGCAAGTTGCCACAAGACTTTCACTGCAAAGACAGCAAACATTACAACAACATTTACTTAGCCAAATATATGAGTCTTCACATAAAACTCGACTGTTAGCTGTAGACTTAAAGGAGGTTTGCAACATGCCACATGCAGCATGAAGTGCATGTCTTGAATGTCCCCAACAATATGGCAAGAGTTTAACAACAAATTGACTTGTTGGCTTCGATATTTGTACATTAGGATTATCAAGTTATTTATTAATATTTCAAATGATTTTCCAAAAAACGACATGAATTTGGTTGGAGCTATAAATGCACTGCAATAAATAAACAGATAAGCTATTGAGATTTGTGTAAGTTTGGAATCCTTAAAAGGCAATACTTTGCTTTCAAATTAATCTATTGGTCAGCAGACAGATTGTAATGAAAGCCAGGAGAAGCCTTAATCCATATAAACCAATAAATTTTATAGTCATCGAAAATATATTTAGAAATTATAGCACTACCAACCAAAATATCTTACACAATAGTTCTGAAAAAATTGCATATATATTTCAAATCTTAATACACATGAAAATTTCAATTTTGAAATAATTTTCCATTTCCTCAAATTTTGTTGTGAACATGTTACATCAAGCTTCATTGCCTAATTAATTAAATGATGTTATCTATTTCCATAGATACAGACGAAAACACTAATCAAACGATTCAATTTGATATGAACCACTCAAACTCTGACTACGCTTCAGGCACAAAACATGTAACTTTATTCCCGGAAGCGGAAGTGTCAATAATTTTGATTTTTACACTTGTTAAAGTCAATGCAATTTCATATTTGGACAAGGACGCGCTCACACACATAAAAGCAATAAAAAATTGCTTGAAAAGCGAAATGAAAATGGAAAATAGAACAGAACAAAACAGAATAGAAGAGAACAAAGTTAGTAGAGTCTATGGTAGCTGCCATTGAGCATTATACAATGTAATGTGGGCTGTAAAATTACAACAATAACAACAACAAAAAATTACCATTTAAAAAAAATGTCTGAAAAAAAAGAATTCGTTGGCGTTGCATTTTGCACACATCATTGATGCTCAATGGAGTGTGCACACACTGATACAAAATGGCGGCTGGCTGGCCATATGAGTGTGAGAGCGTGTAAGAACATGTATGAGAGCGTGAGTCAGTGTACCGAAAAAGTTTTGCATGTTTGCATGTACACTACTTTCTTCATTGGCCAAACTAGTGGCAGTATTTTGTTTGCCACTTGTTTTGGCCACTTGCAAAGTAAATCAAAAGGTTGCTCTAATAAACGGAAACGTAAAATGCGCACATGCAACTTTTTTCCTTGTTTTGGCAGCGATGGCCATGAGCAGAAGAAAGAATGCTCAGCAACTTTTCTGCACCTTAAAAGTATAGCAAAATGGAAAATATTCGTATACAATAAAAAGAGGAAACAGAAGAAAAACCACATAAATTTCCAAGACTAGCGACATGTGCGCTTAAAGTCCAAGCAAGAGCCCTCTAAGCACTGTGGCCATTGGTAGCTCGGTTATTGACTAACTCGAGTGAACAGAATGTTGGCTAACATGGTGTGTGTGAGTGTGTGTGTGTGTGTGTGGTAGTAGAAACAGTCAGCAGCCAGCAGCAAACAGCAGCAACAGCCAGCATTGGCAATCCCTTAAGATTCTAATTTATATCAGTGGCAAACTTATTTCCTATTTCCGCGCCGCTGTGAAAATGTCGTACGTGATTCAATTATAAAATGCGGTCTCTCAAATCGTTGCAAAATTTATGTATTTCATTTTATTTGCAGCGTCCGCGTTCGCCACTGTCTTAGGGCTGCACACATGTGGCCCATGGGTGTCAGCCCTCACCCCCTTGTCCGTTTTCCCCCACCCTCCGCCCTACCCATTCCAGAAACAACTGTTCGGTTTCCCTGCTGTCCTTGCCAACCAAAATTTAATGGACTGCCTCGTAAAATGGCACAAAAAATGTCACGAAATTTATGCGCACCATAAAGAGCCGCAAAATTCTTAAACAAAGCTTTGCCAACGGTTGCCCAAGGAATGGAATGAAACGGGTGCCAAAAGGGGAAACGAAATGGAATGGCACACTTTAAGGGTTGCCACTTGAGGTGCGCCACTTGTAGTTTAGCGCTCACTTAGCCGCATTTCAAGCGCAGTTTAGATATCAAATTAATTATGCACTTGCCCTGCAGCTAAAGTGTCTTGTCCTCATTCTAATTTATCAAAGGGGACTCCAAATCGGAAGAGGAATCGGACTCGTCACCGGACACGGACTCTTACTCTTACTCTGTATACAAACTCCGAATTGGTTTTGGAGTTTCATTTGCTGGTGTTGATATTGGAGTTTGTTTAATGAAAGCCAGCTTGCGGTTTGTAATTCATTGTTAGAGCCAATGTCTCGACATCGTTCGCTAATTGAGCAGCTGCGGCAATTTCTCTTTGCGGCCGCGACCAGTTGGGCGTCTATCAATTTGGCCAGTTAATTGCTGATTGACCTCAGGAGAAGCTCTCTTAATGTTAGCGATAATGGGCTGTGGTTGTCAGGTGTAGTGGTTTAATGTCTAACGGTTTTATAGCCACCATTAAAGCCACTAAGAATAACCAGAAAGGAACAAGAAAGAAAAGTACAGTCGAGCTCGTCCGACTGTATAATACCTTCTGCATTTTATTACCGGTTATTTAAATGGGTATCCCGATAGATAGATAGTACTTGTTCTAGTACACGTTGATTAAAAAGTAAACCCAACATACTCTTGCAGAGATTATAATAAGTGGAGCAATAAATGTGTTAGCATTGGTGCTTAAGGTGCTTAATGTTAATTAAAGTTTACATTTACTTACCGATAAACTTTTTCAAAGAGACCAAGGTGAAGCTTCGCTGGCATCAAATATAACAATCGAAAACTGGAAAATATTAAAAAAAAAAAATGTCAGCAAATACAGTCAATCACACATTTTTAGAAGTATTAAAAAGAAATAAAATAAATTAAAATTGTTTAATGTATGGACTTTTTACACATTTGAGAAATTACTCACGTCTTAATAATTTCCAATAAAAAATTTGTATAAACTTTACATTCTGCTTTACTTTTACTTCACTTTCACATCATATTCACTTAATTTTCACTTTTTTTATGCTAAAGGATCACAAGCCTGACAAGAATCAACAGGGCAGCAACTCATTAAAAGATATTTTATTCCGATTATTTAGCACTGGACGCTACACTTCACTTTTATCATTGAACTTTTTAAGCCCCAATTTTCTTAATGCTCTTTCACACTGCACTTTAAACGCTGCATTCTATATTTTTGCTTTCGACTTGGACTCTGCTGATCATTATTGAAGAGCATTTAATAAAAAAAAAGAAAAAAATATGAGATCAGCTAAGCATAATACTTATTGCACTTCACTTTCACTACACTTTTCCACTGCACACTTTTCGCTGCACTTTTCCACTGCACTTTATTCACTTCATTTTGGGCTGCATTTTCAACTACACTACACTTTTGACGCTACATTCCACATTATTGATTGGGCTTTGAACTCTGCTGATCATTATTGGGGAGCAAATAAAAAAAAAACAAAACAAATTAGATCAGTGAGCATATTACTTTTTGCACGCCACTAAACTTTAATCTGCACTTTATACACTGCACTTTTCCACTGCACACTTTTCACTGCACTTTATACACCGCACACTTTTCACTGCACTTTTTCACTGCACTTTTTTCACTTCACTTTGGGCTGCATTTTCAACTACACTACACTTTTGACGCTGCATTCCACATTATTGATTGGGCTTTGAACTCTGCTGATCATTATTGGGGAGCAAATAAAAAAAAAACAAAAAAATTAGATCAGTGAGCATATTACTTTTTGCACGGCACTAAACTTTGATCTGCACTTTATACACTGCACTACACTGAACACTTTTCACTGCACTTTTTTCGCTTTACTTTGGGCTGAATTTTCAACTACACTGCACTTTTCACTCTGCATTCCGCATTATTGATTGGGCTTTGAACTCTGCTGATCATTATTGGCGAGCATATAAAAACAAAACAAAAAAAAATTGATCAGTGAGCATATTACTTTTTGCACGGCACTAAACTTTAATCTGCACTTTCCACTGCACTTATACACTGCACTTTTCCACTGCACACTTTCATTTCACTACACTTTTAAATACGACACTGCACTTCCTTTTTTCTTTAAATTGGCCGACGACATAAGTTGATTATTATGCAGAAAACACAATTGCACAGCATACTTTTAGGATGCGGGATTAATCAAAATAATTATGCACATTCACTTTACACTTTTTCGATTCACTTTCTGCATCACACAAAAAAATTGCACTCAGCTTAGCAGAGACACGCACTTAACATATTCTAAGCGCTGAAGAGCGAGCGAACGCAGCTTAGCAGAGACACGCACTTAACATATTCTTAGCGCTGAAGAGCGAGCGAGCGAACGCAACTTCTGATGCATACGTACGAGCGAGAGCGTAAGAATTTACAACAACAGCGTTCACCGACGGCGACGAAAAGAGCAAAGACGTTGGCGCAGAAAAGAGTAATGCATTGGAGTGGGCGTCTGAGAGAGTGAAAAATCATGGCGGAATGTGCGCAAAACGTGGATTTGCCCGCAAGCAGGTGCTCCGCTGAATAAAAAAATTTTCAACGCTAATTATAGTAGATAATCCTTAATAATTCAAACATTTTTTTATTCGTCTGGTGCACACGACACAGCTCTTTCGTTTGACACATAATTCAAGCCGATCGGGCCAAAATTAATTATTACTTCAAGCGCGTAACGCGGAGCTCGTAACGAAGCGTGCAGAAAAAATCGATGCGCAAAAGGAACTAAACGATTAGCGAGTATCGATGCTGACCTAATTCACGCTTAGAGCTTTCAGTATCGTGATTTGCTTGGTGGAGTTGAGCTTTTGGGCAGCTGCAGATCGAAAAGCTTAAAGCTATAAATAAACGGTGCATCTGTTCACGTGCAATAATAAATGCAATAATTACGCAGCAAATTAAAAGACGGCCGACCGTATAATACTATCTGCAGGCAGCGCTGCCGCCACACTTGCAGCAAAAATCTTTGATGTTACTGTCTCGCTTGCACTCATGCATTGATATTGCGTTCAATTATCAATATTGTTACGTTTCTAGTTTTCTACATAGTTTATGGATGGATACGATTTTTTCCGAGGAGTCTCTGGGTTTAGGCTTATTGTGGGCGAATGGGGCGTGCCTTAAAAAATAAAAGACTCTTGTATTGAGATTGAGACTATATTCGAACTTGTTGCTCTTACCATCACTGAAATCCGTTTGTTCAGACAGACAGACCGACATAGCTACAACGTCTCGGCTTGTGTTGCTGATCAAGAAATTATCTGTCACGCCTCCTTCGGCCTGTTACACACTTTTGCACAAACCCAATATACTCTTGCAGAGAGTATAAAAATAATGGAAAGAAAGGTAAGATGGTAAAAAATAGGAGAAACGACGCAAAGGATAGAAAAACTTGAATACACATGAAAAATGTATTTTCATAAAAATACGAATGGCAAAGAAATGACAGACAGACAGATAGACAGAGGGAGTGAGAGGGACATAGAGACATGTCATCTCGCTCTTTTTGTTGCATTTCGCAGTTCTTTTGCATTATTTCCTTAACATTTGCTTGTCCTGCCATCAGTCAGAGCTCTGTGCAAAAGTCATAAATCGCAATGCGTGGATTATGCAATTTTCATGTTTGCATTTGCGATGGCTTCACACACACGCACACACACACGCACACACACACACTCCCGTACACACATAAAAAGGCTGACAACAATGCGTTACATTTAGCATCAAGAACAGCAAGAACAGCATCAAAAGCGAACAAATGTTAAATGTATTCAGTAATATGAAGGCATGAGGCATGCAACGCCAACAGGAAGCAGCTGTATATGGCGAACCTAAGTAGCTAAGGATATGCGGCACTTGCAACAGCAACACCGGAAGCCATCAAACAATGACGCGTATGCGAGCGAACAGCAGCACGACAACTTCAAATGCCATACTACTCTGTGTGTGTGTGTTTGTGTTTGCGTATGGCATTGCAAAGAGCAAAAAAGGGAGTGGCAGAGAACTAAAGACATCACAGTCGTTTTCAAAAAAAATGAGTATAAAATGTTATATGATAGCAGATACTTGTTTACACATGCAATGAAAATAATATGAAGTTGCCTGCCTTGCAAAAAGTTTCCTAACAAACATAATAAATTCTTGGTATTATGGGAATATTTGCTGCAGGAATGTTCAAATTAGCATAACTCTCAGACTGTCAAAGAAGAAATTAATGTTCAAATTGTCTTTTGGCTACCTTAAAGTAGTCAATTGGTTAAAAAACCTCAATCAAATTAGACAGTTAAGAAAAACTCTTTCTAGTACCTCAATGGTTTATTAACTAAGAAACGTAAAAGTGCTTGAGTAAATTAAATGTTTTAAGTGTCAGATTTACACATAAAACGTTTAAACTATCCAGAAAGTCATAAATTATTAGCTCCATCTGAAAGTTCCTTACAGTTTTATTTTAATCTAAAGCTATTTAAATAAATAACTAGCTTATTAATCGTGATGAGCTAGAGAAGTTGGCAGACTCAACTTAATGTTTGTTCGCTGTTTTTGTTAAAAAAAAAAGACCGAGCAAAGTTCATGGATACCACTAAAAGTGCAACAAAATTTTAATAAAAAGCACAGTTTGAAGCTTGAGTAAACACGCCAAGCATTAAGTGTGAACGTTTGGGAGTATGAGGAATAAAGGATCACAGGGATACGCTAATCAAAATGAACGTAGTCAACGAAAAAACTTGCTACTTTGCCCCACCCGTCGCCCCTTTTCGCACTTTGACACTTTCAGTGCGTAAAACAGCAACGAAAACTCAACGCAAATCAACCGCTGAAAAATGCACAGTCAAAGGAAAGTTGTCGTCTATGGCCGTAAAGGGTTAAGCATAAAGTAAAGTGTGATGGGTAGATACGAGCAAGTGTGTACGTGTCCCTCAACTCGGGAGTTTTGATCCGGTTTAAGCAAAGGGAAAATCAAATTTCACTGCAGTAACAGCAGCAGCGATGTTTTGGGCGACTGACAACCAACCAACTGCCATGTGTGAAAATTTTTAATATATCAACTCAAAGGCGAACCACAATGCCACCCACTCAACCACCAAGCTTTGGGCGTGGGGGAGTTGGTCGTGGCACACAGCAAAGCGCAGCCCCCAAATGAAATGCATAAATAAACCTTGCACTGGGATCGTAGCATCAGCACACAGGACACACATCCTGTCTGACTGGCTTTACCTCCAGTTCCGCATCATCCCCAGCCCGCTACACTCCTGCCTCCACCCTCGTATTCCTTCCCTCTGCTGTCTGTCTCGATGGTTGCCGGGCACAGTCAAAGGCACAAAAAGTCGCTGCACCCGCAACATAATCATGTTCACGAATTGGTTGAAATTCAAGTGAGTATGCGATGAGTGTGACTGAATGCATGTGTGTGGGTGTGTGTGTGTGTGTTTGTGTGGCAAATGGACATGCAAAACTTAAAAGCGCCAACAATGCAGGCACACAAACAATTTAAATATAAATAATTTGTTTACTCATGTTCATGCTCATTGTTCATCCTCATTTGTTGCTGCTGTGGTTGTTGTTGCTGCTGTTGTTATCATTTCAGCTGTTGTCTGACGGGTGTTGCTGCTGCAACTGCATCTGCCTGCCTCATACATAATAAAGTGTCTGGACAATCATTTGATGCTCGTACTGGCCCTGCACTCGACGTGTTAGTGAGTCGCGTTTACAGCCCATCTCTTTCTCCACCACTTTCACCACATTGGCTCGACCGAGACTTCAAGCTGACCCGGGGGCATGACTTGTTTCTGCCGACTGGCCACAGAACCAACTAAATAATTTAGTTATACTCTGCCCACACAGTTATAGTCGACCGTGGCTGACCAGTCAGCAGCCAACAATTCACTCAGTTTTTATGTTAAGTGCAGCCAACACATGCAACTGGCAATATGTTGCATGCAGCATGCCGTGTTGTTAAAACTTACAGCAGACGGACACACAAAATATGCCGCTAAAAATATTAAAATGTTTTTACAGAGCATTAAAAGCAGATGGAAAAAGAAAGAATTTAGGCTATTATTTACTTAAAAAGAATTAACATTTTTAAACTTGATTACCATTTTAAATAATAATTTCTGATTTAATATTCTATCCCTAAATTGATAGAATTTGAATTTAATATTTCCATTTCTATAAAATAATATGCTTTTAGTGTCAAATTCTAATTCAATTTTCTATTCTAAATATTTATATTAAATAAAAAGCAAATTCAATTGAGATATAGATAAAGACAATGAATTTATTTTTGCAAAATCAAATATGATTATTAAAACACAATATTGTTTTACCACAAGAAAAATAATAAAATTGATTAATTGAATCAAATATTACGCATTAATTTGAAATGCAAATGATTTAAATTATTAATAAGAGTACTGTTATTCAATTATATTATTTTAGTTATATTATTAAACAGCATTTACCTAAAGACAGTGACTGAGTTGGCAGATAATGTCAAAGTCGCTCATCTTAAATGCAATTTAATCAATTTGAAGTTTGAGCAAATGTCAAACCATTTTTGTTTATTATTAATTTGCATTTTGATTGGATTCTGACAACGTCAACGGGACTGACATCTGCCACATGTCGAGTAGATGGCCAAATGAGAAAATTACATTGGCAATTACGAGTACGCAACGCCTCAAGTCAGTCAAAGTTGTCTTAACCTAAACAGTTCCAATTGAATTCCTTTTTCTTTTTATTTTAATAAATATTTAACTGACTGTCGAGTGCCAAAAACAAGGCAATAAATTGCTTAACAATAATTGATTAATGTGAGAAGGAAGGGGCACAAATTTCTTATCGCTAACCGTTGACAGGCATGCAAAGAAGGAAAACTGAAACTGGAGAATAGAAAACAGAAAGCAGAAAAGCAAGAAGCGAAAACTTTTGCCATTTTCATGGTTTGGCTGAGAAGGCGCATCTAATTAACATGGCCAACAAGAAAAGCGTTTTCGTTAGCAGCGGCTGTGTAGGTGGAGGAGGCAGTGGTTCCAATTGGCCTCGAGGTAAGCGCTTTGTGTGGCGTCGTCGCAGAACTAATTTAAATTGATTGAATATGCTTCAATAGCATTTCAATTAACTTTTAGCCGGCCTTGTGCCATAGTTTTAGATAGAATTTGACTCGCTCTCGCTCTCACTGTCTGTGTATGCATTTAAGGTGCAGGCTGCCGAAGAGACGCTACGCCAATCTACGCTAGAGGAGGCTAGCGGCATTATCCTGGCTACAGGCTTTATAGGCGAGTGTCCTGTGTATGTAAATTAGATTCGCTTTGTCATGGCGGACCACGATGTGTGGCATGTGCGGCATCATTTTGCATAGCAAGTGGCCAAGGGGTTTTTGGGGCCAGGCTAACTGGGGCTCGTCTCATTGCATTTTGTGAGAGGCCAACTAAATCACCAGAAATCAGTTATAAATCCAATGGATGCTGCGCAGCAGGACATTAAACATACAAATACGTATGCGTAATTCCCTTTGCCTGAGGACCAAGCAAGCTCTCTACGATGTGTGTGTGTGTGTGTGCGCCTTTCAATTATTCAAATAAAACAGCATTTTGGCAGCAATGTGCAGGCCAGAACGAGAACTCAGTGCTCAGAGCTCACCCTTAAATTCAGTGAGGTGGACAACGCTCATTTGGTTCGTCATGGAGCTTGCATGGCTGGCCATTAGTATACGCATTGGGGCTTACCATTCAGGAACTTTAATCTATTGCCTGGAAAATGCATATACAGACAGAGCGGAGAGAGAAGGAGGCAGAGTGAGAGGGAGATGGAGAGAGAACGAGCGACTTGCGCTTGTATGTGCAACATGAAAACATCAAACAACATTCGTCGGGTTTTAATTATTATTTGAAATCACGATGACGACGTCTAACTGTTGGATGGTTTCTCACTCTACATGATGCCTGCAATCTAATGAAACATTAGCTGCTAGCCAACAACAACGAGAACGTCAATAACAACAACAACAACAACTGCAGACATCAGTCATGTGCATGTGCACAGACAGAACGAGTATGAAGCGCGCTTTAGCATAAATTTTATTGTTTGCACGGCAACAGAGACCAACTGTACACAGAGGGAAACGAGCACGGCAACAACAACAATTACTAAAACAACTACAACAACATTTATTGCTGCCATCTTTGGTTGTCATCAGCGTAGAACAAGCCAAATACACAAGTGTTATAAATGCCCACTGTCAGGTAAATACAATATGCAAATACCTCAACTGAAGTACAGTTGAGCACGGCTGAAAGCTATGCACATATATGGTCAACTTAGGCAGACAGAAAACCGTAGCAAAATATTTCAATGAAACTCGTATAAAATTTGTTTTATAAACTCTTTTAATTTTAAAGAACACACCACAGAAAAGTTGATCTAATTTAATAACTATTCTCAATCCACTCTCAATACCTTATAATTTAAAAATCAAAGCCGATTTGCATTCCCATCGGCTTTGTAGAAGTGGCAGTTTGATTGCTTATCAAGTGAATATTCATGGACAAGGTCAACATTATTCAAAGAACTAATCCTGCATAATCTTACCCACATTCGAAGTAATCAAATTTGATTGATGACGCTCACGAGCAGGAGGAGCGCATCCTTGAACAGGAGCAGCCTGTTGGCCATACTGTCAAGTGCCAATTAAACTAAAACGCGGCAACAGGCATCAGGCAACAACCGATTTACGGCACCGAAGGTCAGACACGCGTTTGTCTGCCGATAAGAATGCCAGTTATTTTTTTGCTTGACAAGTTTTTTCTTTCTGTTGTATTTTTTTTTTTTATTTATTTTTTTTTTGTTTGGTTTGCTCTCACTAATGACACAGGACATTCAGCTCCCTGTTACCTCGACGCGTGAGTTTCGCGTTGACGTTGATAGGCCACAGCAATTTTCATTGGACAGCCATTTACAATAAACGTCAGCGATTGCCGTAGTCAGTGGGACAGACAGTCAGACAGGCAGACAACTTTGAGCTGAAATAAAACAGGAATAAAAAAAGTATAGATGAAAAGGACATCGTGTAGTTTAGGTTAAGCGCAAAATCAAAGTGCCATTGAGGACGTGGCTTGATAAGCGCTAATGAATGGTTTTCTTGTGCGCTTCAATGGGCCGTGTCTATGGCTGGCCGCAACCATGGCAGCAGTTGCCAGTTGCCAGTTTCCCGTTTGCCGATTGCCGCTCGCCAGTCGCAGCAGGACACTTGTCGCGGTTTGGGCAATTTAAGTGGCGGTTGATGTTGTCATTCATGTCGATGTCGCTGCCACTACCGCTGCCCTGTCGCTGCCTCAGCTAACGTTGGCGTTGGCGTCGACGTCAGTGCCTTGCGGTTGGGCTGACGCAAATGTTTGGTTTCGCTGGCAATTAACGTGGCCAAAAAACAATGCTGCTGCATTTTTTTGCCGTTGGCGATTTTTGGGCTTGTAATAAAATGGCCAACGTATGCCTGCAATCAATAACCGAAGCGAGCAGCCCCAAAAAGTATGCTACACTTTTCACTGTTTGCCTTTATGTTTTTTCCTCTCTCTCTCTCTCTCTCTTTCTTTTTTTTTTATTCTGTTGATTGTATGTGCACACCCAAAACCACAAACAGCAAGAGCAGCTTGTACAGTGACAGCAACAGTACGAAAATACAGTGAGTGTGTAGCAGGCATAAAAAATGGAGGGAGGAAGAAGGATTGTCGGTTGCCAACAAGCGACTTAATACAGGCCAAGTTGATGAAGACACAAGACAGATGGATAACGCCAGGTAAGCCAGGCATACAAATAAGAAAATTTTTGCAATACCAAAGCACATATCGAAGACGAAGAGATTGTGGAGAACGGGGTTGCGATGAAAAGTGAAGCGAGCGGTAAAAGTTTTGAACAACAACTTCATATACTCAGCACTCAGCTGGCTGTCGATTGTCGTTGCCGGGCAAAATGGCAGCCTCTTTTGTGCTGGCCATTGCAATACAAATCGTTACCAATTTTCAACCGGACACAATGCCAAGCAGCAACAGGAGGACGGAAGTGTGCAAGTGGACTGGGCACAAGAGTTAAAGTTGGGAGTTGAAGCAGGGATCGAAGCAATGGCAGCCAGACCATAAGCAACGGTCAACTATATGTCCAAACATGCGGCGCACACCTTTCATTTATTGTTCGATTCAAACTTCTCTCTTACTCGCTTTTCTTTTCTCCCATTCTCTTTCATTCCCTGCTCTTTCACTGCTTGTGTTGGCCTGCAACGGCATTATGTTGTGCATGTGTCTGGCCGAGGTCTTTACGTTGGCTTGATTGGATTTGCCGATGCAAATGAAGAATCCAATTTTTAAAGTTTGTTTTTCGTTATCGTTACGTTTCTTGTTAGCCCCTCCCCTCATCCATCTACGTCTCCCACTGCAGCTCTTTCTACAGCTTTTGCTGAATGATTCCCCTTTTTTTTCGCACATGCTGCGCGACAAAACCTCATTCAGGTTCAAAGTATAGTCCAAGTCTTCGACTACAGCTACTTCTCTATATTTCTATACCCCTTTTAAATCTTTTAAGCACCCGTTAGTTATAAATTATGGGTATATTGATAAGCATATAGACTAAACTTCTGAACCTTTGCACCAAGTAACGGGTATTTCATAGTCGAGCGCTGCACAGACTTTTGTTTTCCCTTTTGTTTTTTGTTTGCACGTTTGTTGTATATTTTTTGGTCACATCAACACAGACAGAGACAACTACAGTGAACACATGCACACATGCACACAATTGCATAAAAGTAACTGTTCTGCAATTGACACAAAGCATCAACATGGCCAACAACAATAACAGGCAATTCAAACTAAAAGCAAGCAAACATTTTTCCAGCACAAACAAGTGGAAAACGAGGAAAAAGGAATGAAAAGAAAATACATATAAAGGAATTTTTGTGCTTTTGATTTCGCACGCCATTTATCTAGTGTGTACTGTTATTGTTCTTGTGGGTTTTTTTGTTGTTTTTGTTGTTGTATGTATGTATGTGTCTTACCACAAAATCGAATTCTCACTATTAAGCAATTGATGTTGCCACACACATACCGTTGACTGCCACAGATTTTTCCTTCTATTTCATTTCGGTTTTCCATTTTCCGTTTTCAGTTGTCTCTTATTTTTTCTTCAATTCGTATTTCATGCCTTTCAATTTGTTATTAGCTTCTTTGTTTTTGACTCTGCTCAACAAATGAATCACACATTTTTCACACAAATTGATAGAGCCAGCAATTAAAGTTGCATGTGATGTGAACAAATTGAAGGTGCTTAATGTTATGTAATTTATAGTGTATCAACTGTTGTGTTCTAATATTAAACAATAAAATGAAATCACTTGAAATTCGATACGAAATTTTCACACAAATAAGCAAAAAAGCTATCACCAACGCGTTGGGCACTTCATTAAATAATTTAACACCAAATTCGTATAATTTATCATTAATGATTGCTACAACAGGAAAATAAAACAACTGCAAAGGCATGTTTGTTTAATAGATACTCTGGAAGTAAGCTAAATAAAGCACAATATTTAATTCAATAAGGTTGAATAGAAAATACTCACTTTTCGTAGAATTTTTCGGTCCTTCTTACTTCTCTTTTCATGTTGTTAACTACAGGGTATGGAAAGGTACCCCCCCTATTGCCTTGTCCATGTTCTTGTGTTTCCAACAACAACAACAAATTACTTATAAATTTGTGTGTCATGCGAGCCATTGACAAGCAGCTACAATTACCAGAAGCACCAGAATAAATTGACGTGGAAACCAGAGAAAGCAAAAGAAATTCACATAAATAAATCAGCTCGGGACATGTGTTAATTATCCAAAAGAAGCCCAGAGACAGGCAGTCAAACATTAACATATTTTAAGAAAGCAATAAAATTAGAGAGCAGAAAAAGCTGAACACTTGAAAGGCTACTTACAAGTTGAACGACAGTTAGTTACCCTATAAGTTGCAAGGTGTAGCTAAATTTATGTTCGATCAAACAATTAACTGTAGTCTTACTAAAGGTACGCTAATTATACACTTTATTTTCCTGCCTTGCTTAAGGTATCAACAATTTACTTGCCATGCTGCTAAAAATTTCCCAACACTTGACCATTTCCAACAGTAAATAGTGCATAGAAATGATAATGTTTTGAGTAGATACATTAATCTGTTTGCATGTTAAGCGGCGTTGAAAGTAATACCCACTCAAAACCATTTAAGCCATAAATCGTATCGCGATGTAAGACACCCACAGCATAGAAAGGACAAGCGATAGTGTGGGATGAGACAGAGATAGCGTTAAACGTTGCTCAAACCAGGAACACAAGTATCAAGTTTTATTGACCCACAAATAACGTGCAGATAATTACAAAAACAATGCCAATTGCTGGCGGCTAGTTAGTGGCCAAAACAAATGTGCAAGTAGAAGTCTTTGTCATGACGAGGCGGGGCGAAAGCTGATCTGCCAGCGCATAGGGGTAGAAGGGGGTAGTAGAAGAACTCTGCTGGAAAAATAACATGGCAAAGTGGAAAAACTACTTACAAGTATGTTAACATGCGCAATTGTTAGAGACCCATTCCCCCGTCCTCACCTCTCCTTACTCGGCTTTGCCGTTTGTTGTAGCCCTTGGGGGCGACTTGGCAAAAGCAGCAACCGTTGTTGGAGCCAAAAGACCAACAACAATGGCAATAGAAATTTCCTTTTTCTTGCGTGCTTTTTCCCACAAAACTCTGAATGAATTTTTCGCCCAAGATGCTCGGAGTTTATTTGTTGTGGTCATGGCAAAAAGTAATCCAAAGATAAAATACAATAAAATAAAAGGCCAAGCGGTGAGTAATGTCTTTTAGTAGTTGTTGTTGCTTTGGCTGTGGCTGTGGCTGTTGTTTTGGCCAGTCGCTGCATTTGTGGGCAGGTCGCTTAGACAATACCTTCAAGCAAACTCGCTGTTGTTTCTGTGCATAATTTATACAGCAAGCTTCACATGTTTTTTTGGCTAAATTATTTGCCTGGTCTCCGCACGTGCTACCAACAGACTCATACCAAACAGTTTCCTCAATGGCTATAACTATGGCTATGGCATCAAGGGCTCCAGGTCAACAATTTGGTCATAAATTTTGGCGCCTGGCCTGCGACACGCTCTATGACATTATTGAACCTGAAAGGGGATATGGCTAAAACAACAAAAATAGCAGCAAACAGCCAAACAGTCAAAAGCCAACTAGTTGACCTTGAAAATGGATGTGCTTTAAACGACCGAAAGAATGGACTGTAAAATGTGCAAGTGTGCGTGTGTGTGTGTGTGTGTGTGTGTGTGTGTGTGTGTGTATGTACATATCAAAGACAAACAAAAGACTTGAGCTAATAGAAATATGTATAAACAATGCTAAACTTTGTCTAGAAAAATATATGCAAAACATAAAGAAAAGCGAAGAAATGGTTTGTAAGCTGGGGTTTAAATTAGACAGAGATTTCAATGGGAAAGCCTAGGAATTAAGTTGATAATTAATATTTATAAACAGCTACTTAAATGTATCTTACACTTTTTCAATAGTTATCTAATGAAAGTACTTCTAGAACTCTTCCTAAGATCTTCTCTAATGAAACTACTGCTACAGGAAAATAATTAAGTTAATAATTGACATTAATAAACAGCTACTTAAATGTATCTTACACTTTTTCAATAGATATCTAATGAAAGTACTTCTAGAACTCTTCCTAAGATCTTCGCTAATGAAACTACTGCTACAGGACTACAGACTCCCTTCTACAACGCTTTCATAAAGTTCAAAACGTGCCGTTTACACAACACTACACAGCCCAAGCCAAGGCTAAGGTCTTCAAAAATATTGTGAGAGGTGTGCGAATAAAACAACATAAAGTAAGCAAAAATTAACTTTAAGCAAAGTCTAAAACGAACCAAAAAAAAAAAAAAAAAAGAAACGATGAAACTTATGGATGAGTTTGTTTGGCTCATTTTATTAGACAAGCGAGCGCATTTGGCTGAAAATGTTCATTGAGTTGTCTTCTTGGCCTTTGTGTTTAAAGCCAGGCCAAGTGATGGCTGGTCCCCATGTTGCTGTTGCTGTTCTAACTGATGTTGTTTTCCACTTGTTTCTGTTGCTGTTGCGGTTGCAATTGCTTTGGGACCATTTAGCATTTTTGAAGTAACCACATGGGGCTAAGCATGGGGCCAAAACGGCAGCAGTTCAACCGTAATATCTAAAAGCGCCAAAAACAAGCAACATGGGACTGCCTTTACTAGTAGTAGACGTTCCAGACTGTGAAGCGTTGAAGTATTACAAAACTCTAAACAGGCCAAAACTTTTCCAAACGCAATATACACAAAATGAAAAAAAAAAGGAGAGCAGAAAAGTAAAAGTAAAGGAAATTTTCTTAATTTGATTTCTCCAACGCCCCTGGAGTGCTGTGTGTTGCCTAAATGTGCGTGTATATTTTATAAATATGTATAAAACACAAGACAGCAAGGGCATGGTCCCAAATATAAAAGGCTTGGGCCAAAAGTTTTTAATAAAGTTTTTTCTTTATACCTTGTCGTGAGAAGTTCAAGTTCGTTTCGAGCCGGGCCCAAAGTAGGAAGGTGTAAGCGAAAAAAATTGAGCCAATTTGTTGTTCGGGGAATTGAGCTATGGACTTGCAGGCTGAACGTACTTAGAAACAAAGGCTATTGTCGCTAAACCAAGGCTAACTATTTAATTATTATTAATAATTAGTTCAATAAGTTCTTGGCTAACAGCGAGTTTAATAAAAAAACTTTTTATATTTTAAAGGTAACTTGCTTAAATTCAATTGTTTGAAATGTTTTCAATTTAAAATTTGACTAAAAGGCAACTGAAAACCACAAGACACCAGACAATACCCAAATGCCAGAGAATTCCATGAAGTAGCGCTTGAATTTCATTTGAAAACAATTTGTAAAAGTCTCACACACACGCGCTGCAATCGAAGTTTGTTTGGCAGCTAAGCAAATTTGCAGTCATCCGCTCCTGCTGAGCCAGCAGTGCCAAGTGCGTGCCAGGATCAGCCAGGCAGAGAGGGAGGGAGCACTCTGTTGGCCTTCACTTGCTCCTGTGACTCCTTTGACTTCTCTATATGCGTGCATGTCAATAGCTTCCTTCTATCCTATTTTTTATACCCAGCAAATAATAGACAAAGGGGTATAATATAAGAGTTAAAGCTCACAAAATTATTAATAACTTGAGACTTAAGACAACTTGAAATTTTGTTTTAAGAACGCCACTTGGTGAGCTCCGTTTTCAGCTTTAGCTGGATATCTTGTAGTTTAGCATAAACTCTTTTCCAATCTGCTTTTCAATTGTTATTCTCGATTTTTCTGCATTTTTTTGATGAATTGACAGGCAATGCTATTTGTCAGCAGTCAATGTGCTTGTTACATTAAATTGCCAGCCTCGCTGCCTGCCTCAAACTAGTTGTTGTTGCCCTTGATGCTCGTGTTGTTGTTGTTCTTGTTGTTGTTAGTATTGCTCTCTACCATTGTTAATATCAGACGCACAAGTAACGAGTATTGCTCTGCATTTTATATGCAATTGCTCTATGTGTATTTTATAGACGGTCTGACTGTCTGTCTGACTGTCTGACTAACAGACTAAGTGACTGACGGACAGACTGATTGACATATAGCAGCAGCTAGCGCGGTAACGCGCAATGCCAGCAAATTGTTTTGTATTGTGCTGCCAACAGGCGACAGCTCGATTTGCATTGGTCTTCGTTTGAGAATGGATAACGCACATGGCAAGCAGAGCGTGCCAATTGGTCTCTGCATCCGGTACTCTATGCTCTGCCTCTCTTTAGAATTTTGTTGATTCTTTTTTTTTTTTGCTACAATTTTATGAAAAATTGTCAACGAAATCGAGAGTTTTGTGTTGGGTTTCTAGTCGCAGTGTCCAATCAAAATAGTTATATCCTTTGATTGACTGGCATTGCATTTGGCTAGCGATACAATATTACACTCATAGATGGCAAAAATTGCATTTCCGGACAGGTGAGTTTTCATCGACGGAAATTGTGTCAGGAAAATAGCTGAATGATAAGCCTTACGCACCAAAACTCTCAAATCAAACTCTAACCACAAGTCAGTCTTCCTTGTACCTCTCTCTCTCTCTCGGTCTGTCTCTCTCTTTTCCTCACTGTCTAGCTGATGACTTTGCTTCTTCGTTATCTTTGGCTTTTCATTTCAGTTTGCACCTTTGCTCGATTTGCATGCGAATCCCTTTGTCCATTGGCAACGGAAATGAGATGCCATTTGGTACGTGCTTCACGGAGCCCAAGGAAAACAGACTTCCTCCAGCATGAAAACGAGTTGAAATCATTGTTTAGGGAAACAACTTGCAGCTGAAGTTGGAAAATAAATGGCAAAGTGGAAAAAATGTGCAGCAATTGGAGAAATAATAAAACGGGTAAAAAACAAAAGGGAGCGAAATCCGTACAGTTCGAAGGGTTAAAGTTTGCCGTTATTGCGTGACCTTTTTAGCCATTTTAGACCTCTGGCCTCAAACCCTTATGCCTCAAGTTTCCATCTGTGTTGCATTTGTAATGCGACTAATATGCAATTTACATTAAAAATTCAACACATTTCTCTGATGTCAAGACTCTTGTGGCAATGCCACGCCTCCTCCCATCCCTCCCTCCTTCATAAGTACAAAGTATTCGCCAAATCGCTGTTGTTAATGATGTTTCCATTGCCATTCTTTGAGTGTGCTGCGAAATTTATAAATAAGTGCATGTCAACGTAAATTATAAATACTCCCAGTTGATTAATAATACACAAGAAAAATGTCACAAAGAAACATGTGGGAATGTGCACCCAGCGTATTCCCCTCTGTCTGTTTCCCTCCTCCCTTCCTCTCAGCCCCTACATGCCCCTTTACCAGCCAGCACGCACTTCTTTCGATACGAGTATGATGGCAAACGCGCAAAAGGAACCAGATACACATGCATAAAAGGCAATTAAAGTGCTCAAGACGACTACTAAATGCCCTAGCGACGCTTAACTTTAATTTCCAATAGCTAATAACAATATCTGGCTTTGATAATCTAGGCTTAACGTATATATTTTTATTTTTATGTAGGTAATACCAATATTAACTTATATTTTTTTAAGTTACATTCAAATGCATTCCAATGAAAATTTGAAAAAATCATACAAGTGCTGGCAATTTTAATTTACAGCTCAGTTTACATGCTTCATTAAATGCATTTCGTGGGTAAAAAATCAAAATGTTTTTTGCAAATATTTATAACAGCTTTTATTTATGGGCTTAACAATAAAATAGAATTATGAAGAGAGGCAAACGTTATGACAAAGTATTAATAATCCGCAGCGAGTGTATAAATAATATTGTATGCCAGCACAAAAATAAAGTCATTAAAATTCTGTGTGTATGTAAAGTCGGAAGGTAAAAGGAGTATGGAGGGCGTGGCAAAGGGGCGAGGGAAAAGCGATGCGAGATGTGGCGTTGTGGTCGTTCTGCATGCGTGCAAGAAATGCAAATGCGGTTAATTTCCGTAAAGTATGCAATAATTTCTGGCGCTGAGCATAAGCAAGTGTGTGTGATTGTGCTCGAGAGTGTGTGTGTGTGCAGCAACAACAGGCAATGTGTAAAGTATGTGCCACGCCCCTCGAACTTGCATGCATCGAAAGAGTGAGGGACAGCGAGAAGGAGAGTAAATCTCTTTGGCTGTCTGTGAAGACGGAACTAACGAACAAACGGACATTCATCAATATAAATCAAGCAGCGACCACAAGGATCAGCCAGCAGGACCAACAGCAGGATTCAGGCCAGCGAGACGCCCCAACCAGTATAAATAAAAACATTTTTGTATGAAAATTGCTGGAAATTGGTTGGCAAACGGGTCGGGCCAGCGGTGGCAAGGAAAGAGAAAAGGGCCTGTTAAAATGTTGGCCAAAGAAATATTTGCATGTTTTTATTTATTTTTTCTTATTCGGCCAAAACGAGGCTGGCTTTTCGGTTGCTGATGCCGCACTGTGCATTTCAAGCCCAGTTCGAGTCCCAATCCCAAACCCAAACGCAAGCCCAGTGCCCGGCCTGGCTGCTGTCCTTGTTGTCCACGGCAGGATTGTAACTGTAGCTGCCACAGTAGCATTCTCGTTTCATTATGTTCCATACGCCTAAAGGATTGCAATATATATTTGCATTTATTTCCCTCATTTTTTTTTTTTTTTGCTGCCTTCTCTGCATTTGCATTTGCTTCGAAGGACGAAGAACGACATGGGCAATGGGTTACAGCTACATTGCATGCATTCACATTGGTATGCTTTGCACTCGCTGGCAACAGCAGCAGCAACAGCAACAACAACAATGCTTTAGAGCAACGCATTTTGACTTCGGTATTTGCGGCTTTTTATGTAATTCATGGTCATTCAATGGTTTTCTCTATGTGTGTAATTTGGACACAAAAAATGTATACATGTATTGCATTTTTTTCTCACGCGACTTTTATGCTAGGATTTGGTCAAAGAATTGTACGCGAAAATCACGTAATTTATGTGATTTCCATGCTGCCATGACTTTCAGTTGCAGTCAAAAAACACATGACGCAATTATAGCCAAACTTACACACAGAAATTTATGCGAACACGCTGCGACTTGAACAAGTACTGATCCTGTCAAATGTCACCAGAAGGATCAACTACCAGCGAAAAGGGTTTAAGGGCAAATTCAACAACACATCGATATAAAAAATATATCTGCTTATTTCAGCACATAGCCAACCAGCTCTAAATACTTTACCCATTCAATTAATCTACTTACATGCCAATCTTTGACTGAGGAGTATTTTTAAAAGTAGTTGAAATAGTTCAGCTCCATTTATAGAGAACTTCTTACTTCAACGCTTCTTTAATTTTATGTAAACTTATTCAAAAACGCGCTGCTTCTAAAAGCAACTCCTACTTCTACTCTTACAACTGCTACACGGCACTACAAAGAAATTTCCTCTAAACAGCAAATTCAATTTATATCACTCGTTGACAATTGTAGCGCATTTGATGGGTGATTTTCTCGCAGTGTATGTGAATGGCGCTGCATTTTATTTGCCATTTCCGGTTTATGCCGGAAGTTTAAATTATTGAATTCAAACGGAAATGCAAAAAAAAAATAGCAAGCAGCAAAAATGTGTTTAAAGCACGAGCGTCGATCCAAACTGCCAACCTATCTGCATCTCTGTCGTTTTGTGTGACTGCAGCGATGTATTTATATTGCGAACGGTCATAAATAAATATATAAATTTAAATAAATGCCAGGCACACAGAAAGAGAGAGGAAGGGGCACAGTGAGGGGGAAGAGTCACATATATACAGTTTGTTTGTCAATAAATCAGAATGCTTATCAACGTCAAACGACCACAAAGACTCCAAGCAAACAATATAAGCAGCCACGAGGCCAGCACAACAGGAGTGGCTGTCTGTGTGTTGGTGTGTGTGTGTGTGTGTGCGAGGGGATACTATAAGTGCCTTGTGTATGGAGCCTGCGACGGTTTATTACGCGCGATTAAATTCATTAAAGAAATATGTCTGGCAAGCGACATCAAGCGGAATAAAAGCGACGCGATGCGAAATCTGTCGTTGGGCCAGAAACAGGCGTAACCACAAAACGGCAACAGCCAAGAAGAAACAGCAAAAACAACAAAACAGCAACAATAACAACAACAACAATGACCAGTACAACAACTGACAGCTGACATTTGCCGCTCTATCTGAGCGCCTGCAGACATTTTCAGCTGCCAATTTATGGCCAGGCCCGCAAAATGTTGTCCCACTAAACCCGCTAATTGCGCCGCTTTAGACGAGTATTCTGGCACAGCCTCTCAGCCTTTACTTTTCATCCACACTTCTATTCCCTGCTCTCTGACAGTAATGTACAATTTGCTCCCCATTTTGGACATGGCATTGTTTGCATTATTAGCTGACAATTTTTGAAGAAGTCCTTGTCGGGGATTAGCAGACACTTTGTCTGGTTGCCATAACAAGTCGAATCATCTCTAAGCAGTGGCAACTGTTCAGCCAGAGTTTGGCCAGATAAGCCCTTTTTGGCTATAAGTAGTTGCTGTTTTTCTTTTGTTTAATCTCGGTGGCCACAAAGGTTAGGCCTGTTATTACAGGCCAAGTTTCGTTCCAAAAAAGCATAACTTTTAATTTTACATTTAATAAATTGAATTTAAGACTGAATACATTCAAAATTTCTTTATGCAATCAACTTGGTTTTTATGACTTTTTTATCGGCATTTTGACAAGTACAAAGCGTTGATGGCTGCCCCAATATGACCTAAACTCCGTACGCCCACCCTTCCTTGACTCTTGTGCTTTATTCTGCTGACAGTTTGGTTAAAATGGGTGTAAAAAAAATCCAAATATATAGCAGGTTAACCAGATAACATGCAGTTTTTCATAGCGAACATTTTTGTTAGTGGAAAAAATGAAATACTCATTTTTTTAGCATAAAAAGTTGAGCATATTAAAGGATTCAACACACTCAACAAACGGGCAATGTCATATTGTTAAATCAATGTACGTTCATATATTTTTATATAAACATTTGTTTATACATATATATGCTTAATAGTTATGTGCTTTGTTTATGCATCGTGACATGATAAAATTCAGTTTTGGCCGCGCATTTTATTGGTCATACAATAAAGCTTTATTAATAACAGTTTGCTTTTTAGTGCTCTTCCAACTACGCATTAAACAATATTTATGGTATGCATGCGAAATATAATTATTTTTAATAAATGGCCAGCGTGAATTCTGGTTTTTTGTTTGGTTTTTATTTCGGTGCTTTGCAGGTGACAGCATTCTATTTGATGGATACGTATTTCAAAGAGTGCTTGCAAACAAATTAATCAGCGCTTAAATATTATCTAATATATTGCCGGATATCCGGTTATCAATTTTTTAAAAGTATCTATTAATTATTGTCTGCTGAGTATTTGGTAATAAAATGGCAATAATTATAGCTCTTAGCAGTTATGAATCTTTGTCAATTTTTATTGCTTTCAAAGCCATTATTTGGAGTTGTCATTAAAATTATCTACTTACTTATTAGATGTGTAGGATATCGGGTAATTAAATGTTGATAAAACACATATAACAAAATATAAAGAATCATTAAGTATTGGCATTGTATTGTATTCCTTTTTTGTAGCACCAAAACGCTCTTCAATCAGCGCAAAGTTTTCTTAATACCCAGTAAATTGTTGTATTCCTGTGTAAACTTATTTTCTAGTTAAGGGAAGTAGCCTTTTCTACCAACACTTGCTCTGTTTTAGTTTTGCTCAAATAGCCATTAAGTTTGTTAAGCCATAAAAGTAAATTTGAAATGCAATCGATACAAGGCTTTACTGCTGCTGCACACCTCAGCTATTGGGAGAAGGTCGAGGCACAGCACGGCGTTGGCAGCAAACAAAGCGAGTCCACGGCCCGCACATCCTGTCAATCCTTGTATACTTAAGCGCATCCTGTATGCAAATTCAGTCCACCCTTCAGTCTCCCTACCACTTCGTGTCTATCTGTGTATCGTCGTTGGACCGGAAGAAATTATTGTTATTCGAATTGATCTGGCATCGTCCATGATGTCGCTGGGCATCGATAGGCAATGATGCTGCCACGACAGCGATAACGCTCGAATGCATTGCAGCCAACTGCTGGCAGCTTGCTGATAACGTCAGCGCACAAAAGTATGCAATGCAAACGTTGCTTTCCCGCTAGCACTGCTTCTCTCCCCCCCCTACCAACTGTGGTCCGTCCACAGGTTCGTGTTATTTATGTGCGCTCACATATGCATAAATAAAAATATAAATGCAGCACTCAGTTGCAATGGCCGACGAATGCACAATAAATTGTAAAAATATTATTTTATCAACAATAATTAATTAAATGCACTTAATTGCGTGCCGCAGTCACAGTTGCAATGCTCTCGCTCACGCAGCTTCCCTCTCTCTCTCTCCCTCTATTACTCCCTCTTTTGCTCTTTCGCTGCTGCTGGCGACAGGCATACAGAGAACTGGGTTGGACCAAAACATGGCCATCTGCATATGCTTGAGCAGCGTTGTAAGTAGCCATGTAAGTGGACAACTGACCAAGGGGCAACAACAGTTGCTACAACCCAAATTTCCCCCTCGGCCATCTCTCTCTCTCTCTCTCTTACTCTATCTTTCTCTGGCACTTTTACATGAGCTCTGCGATTTATGTATATTTTTAAGTGGCATTAAGTGCGCGTTAACATCTTATGCAAGCCGACGCAACAATAACTTATGAGTATTGCAACAACAGCGGCTGTATTGGCGCTGCTTCTGACAGCAGCAACAGCAGACCATTAAGTGTGCTTTTGAAACGCCCCACAGCAGCAACAACAGCAACAACAACAACTGGCTAATTGGCAATCGTTGTGCAGGGCCTTTAAAAATTTGTCAGTCGTAATTCTTATTGAGCCGTTCAGCTAATTGTGGCTCAACAATGTTACAGTTGTTGCTGCAGCTGCTGCTGTGACTGCTGCTGCTACTTGCCTGCTACATTTGCATTGAGCAACCTGGTTTGCTGCTTGTTTGTTGTTGAAGTTTTCAATGGACACATGCGCCAAAGGAATATTACACATACGCCATGTTGTACTTGTCCAAAAAACTTTGTACAGCTTTGTTGTTGTTGTTCTTAATGTTGTTGTCGCCATACACATTGCAGCTTGGCCACTGACGTCTCATTTTTGTGTTCTCAAAGTACGAGTATCTACAAATTCAATTCATTTGCCTGCAGCAACTATAAAATCAGCTTCTCCCTTTGCACAGCATATTTCCTGTGTTGTGCTGTCTCTGTGTCCGTGTGTGTGTGTGTGTGTTTGTGTGTGTGTAATTTACAATCCCAAATGCATGCATGCATGTGTATGAGTAAATTGTTAAATTTATATACAAAAGCAGCGCAGTTGCAACTGCCAAAGTAATTTGCGATAAGTGCGTCAGATTCTTTGGGGAAAATTCGACCACACACAACAGTAGCATCAACAGCACCACCAACAACAACAACAATAGAAACATGGACAACAACATAAACCCTAGAAATAAGCAAAGTAAAAAGTGAAAATTTATATTATGCAACTGCAGTTCCAACGAAACTGGAATGCGCTGCTTGCAAATGAAAGAATATCTTTACGTTCTCTCGGCATCTCCCTTATTTTTTTGTTGTACGTTTTTGTGTTCTCTTTATTTCGTTTGTAATTTAATATAACCTTAACTTACTGTACCGAAAGCTAAAAAGAAGCCAGGGGGTCATTTAATCATCATCAGCGTATGCAATGGCCTTTCTTTTTTTGAATATATGTATTTATTTTATATATTTTTTGATGTGCTAGTAAAAGAAGACAAAAAAGAGCACGATATATGAGCTAAGTATTAAATTAACACTTTTTTATGTAACGCTTTTGAAATGATGTTGTGCAAAAACATGAAAGTTGATGGTTTATAAAAAATATTTAATCTTGTTAAAACTCTCTGTTTCTCGCTTAATGCAATAAATAAAATAAGTTTATGAAAAATATATAAATTTCAATTTTTTTCAGCTCTTTGTTGTTGTTTAAAGCAATTATTTTGGTCAGATTTTAAAGCGCTGGGAAACTTTATGAAATAATTCAGAGTGCTGCCAAAAAATGCATAGTTATAACAAGTTGATTGAGCAAAGCGTGCTACCCTGTATGTGCAATAACCGATTGAATTGAACGACAGCGGAAGGCAAACAGTTGAAGCTGCGGCAACTATGCAAATAAGCAGCGGCAGCTGAGAGCAGCAAGGAATGAGCAACTGACTGAGCAGCACACGTTTCATTTGTGGCTTGTACTCTACACCACAATGCCAAGTGTGTCTCTGTGTGTGTGTGACAATAACTCACACAACTGAAACAACACAAAAAAAATGAAAGAAATTGGCAATTTGCACGAGTATTTCAACATTGAACATTCAACATTTTGTTGTGCTGCCTCAGTCGCATTGTAATAATAAATTGTATAAAAGTATGCAATGAAAATAAAAATGCCAGTGCGTAATTAATGAGTCAAGGTGGTGTCAGATGGCGCATACACACTTTCTGCCTCCCCCTCTATCTCTTAGTGAAAAGGAGGGAGAGGGAGAAAGCTGCTGAGACAAAGAGAGAGAGAGAGAGGGACAAAGAGAGAGACTGTGTTAAGTCGCGTATTTCATGGCGTTTATTTATTATGCACACTGTGCCACCGACCGTAGAATGTGGCAGACTCAAATTATTGACTCAATTTGTAGGCATGTGTGTGGCTCAGTGTGTGCTTGTGTGTGTGCGTGTGTGTGTGTGTGTGTGTGTATAAGCCCAGTAGGCGCGTTAATTGCTTATGGAGCGCACATTATTCAGCTGTCATTTTGGCTAGTAAAGCACCAAAGCGGCGAAGCGAAGTGAAGCCTTGCTAAGAAGCGCCCCGCCCTACACTCCCCCAGCACTCTTCTCTATACAAAGTTGCGTTGCGGCTTTGGCAAACAATTAGGCAGCTAATTTGCAGAGGCTCAGGCATGTGGCATGGGACAGAGGCAGCATAATGTCTGTGTACTATCTCTGTCTTCAGCTCGCTCTCCCTCCAACTCTTAACCCTGCATGTCGCTCTGTACCTAATCCTGTCGCACACACACACACACAGGGGAGAGGGAGAGAGTGCTCTTTTGACAGAGACACAAAAGGCGAATCCTTGTCAGAGCCTGTCCGTCAGAGGCGTGCTCATTGTGAGGCAAGACGAGGTGCACGGAGATGCGGTAGAGCAGCGCTGCTGGGCGTGAAATTTGGGGCAGTTGCTAAATCACTGCAAAATCCTTTTGACAAATATCCACAGAGGGACGCGCTTAGCTAAACTGTACTTAGCTCAACTAAAGTGAGTGGAAAGGATACGGATATGGCTACGGATATGGAAACGGTAACGGAAACGGAAACGCTAATATGCCAAGTTATTCAAAAGGCATTCGCTGCTATAGACAAGAAGAAGCTGACACTCATGGCCTGCTCCACAGAGATAAATGCACTTGCACCGAGCAGAGATGCTGCTGTCAAGTGTATGCGCTTGTCAACGCCGAAAACTAAAAGGTGACAAGGATAAACGTAGCCCATGACACGGTATGGCATTGCACACATGTCACACTGGAGCAACTGCATCTCTGCTGTGGTTAAAACACACACATGCACACTCACAGCTGCAGGCAACTACAGTTAACCCCTGCCACATGGCAGCTGTCATGCGTGCAGCGTTCGCCTCATTCTGATTTTTTGGGGAATCAGCTTGGCTTAGCTTGGGCTCCAACTGAAAATGGCAAAAGTTGCAGTCGCTGCACTGGCGAGGTACATCAATCAGGCATTGCCGTCATA
Source organism: Drosophila nigrodunni (assembly GCA_020829145.1). Lineage (NCBI taxonomy): Eukaryota > Metazoa > Arthropoda > Insecta > Diptera > Drosophilidae > Drosophila > Drosophila nigrodunni. The sequence continues at coordinate 16,357,082 of JACVCZ010000001.1, forward strand.
GACAACGCTTGTCAGCCGTAATTTACGCGCATTCACGACGCCTTTTGGGCCATGCCAGCAAACAAAAGATTTAGACAACGCACCTTCAGTTGACGCCTTTTGATTTAGCCCACACGTGACTGAGGTTAGCCTTCTTTATCCACACACTCACACACACACACTCACACACACACACAAAGTGTCTAGCTTGTCATCTTTAACAAGCGCTGATGCTGCATTTAGTCTTCTTGGAAGCACTGCAGAAAACTTGAGCTAAAAAGCTGACGTTTGGCGTGATTTGGCTGTAAACGATTTTCTTTGAATTGAAGACTTGCTCTATACCAAGAAAATTGATTAAACAGTTCTAGATAAGTTTTAGAATGAAGCACAACTTCCTCTTACTTTTGTAACACCATTTTGTTTAACGCTTTTTAGTTTTAAACCTTTAAACTCTGGTACACCAGTTTTGTGTGTTCAAACTTTGACGCTATAAAAATATATCTAATAATATTTGGAAACTTTGTTGCCATTTTGCAACAATATTTCCCTTGGCAGGCACACAAATTTCATTTCATTTCACTTTGGCTGCCATTTGTAATGAAAACAATTTAATTCAATAGACAATAGTTTTATGTGTTCTATGACGTGCTTGGATAACGAAATCAATTTCTTGGCATTCACGCAGACATATACCACACAAAAACCTCCCACAACACACAGACACACCCACACACCCACACAGACACACAGGTGATCATTACATTTGGCAGGTCGCAGCGATTTGGAACGAATTTACTATACTGAATCGACATTATTGGGGAATGGCTGTCTATTGAATTATTATAACAGTTTCTGCTGTCAACATTGCCAACATTGTTAGCGATGTAACTTCGTGTGTGTGTGCAAGTGTGTGCGGCTGTTGCTGGCAAGTACGTGACAGACGCGGTTTGGCGCGATTAAATTACGTTTATGATTATATTTTGTAACAAAAACACAATGCCAACGCACACAGACAACCATAAACAATCGCTTACAAACACACACACAGGCACAGCGGCACACACACTCACTCACACGTTTGAGTCTGTTCAGCTGCTGACAGCCACAATGTATTGAAGTGTAAATGGTTAACAATTGTGGCAAATACAACAAACACAAACACAGCATAGAAGGGAGCACACATCAAACCAGAATAATGAATATATTGTATGTGGCATTGTGTGTTTCTGACACTTCTCTCTTTGTTTTAGTTTAGTTCAAATACTTATTTTGAGCACTCGCTTTTTAATTGCATTTTCATAGCATAAACGACGGAAATTGAATTGCAGTTAGCGGTGATTAGATCAAGTGATTAAATCGATATTTTGCAAATGATTTTATCGCAGCTTCAAATAGTTATTTCAAGCAATACAAATATGCCTAGAGAAATGGTTGGAAATGTTGATGTATTTCAAACAAATATGAAATATAAACAAAAATTAATTAAGGCAGTTATTCAGCTAATCACTGCTGTCAAATGCAAGCGTATATAAACAGATTTGATTACAAGTTGGATATCAATTCGTATCAAATTCCAAATACCTGCCATATTCATTAAGTTAAGTACTCTTGACTGAGATCATTATGATTTCTTTTGCCGTCGTTGCTCAATGACAGTAAATATCATTTGAGCTGACACTTATTGCATATTGCAAAGAGTACAATAATAAGAATGCACAGCGCTGCTTTGCTGCTTATACATAATATGAAATTAATAACAATCATACGCCATGTTGCTCCGCTGCGCTTCGCTTCTGAGCCCTTTCAGATAGCCTCCAGTTGCCAGTTACCAGTTGGAACTGACAGACGCATTTACGGTCTGAGTTCATAACTTCTGTTCACCATGATTCTCTAAGCCTGTCAGAAATTGCAGTAAAATTGCGCAGAGCATTGAGGAAGGCGCCAAAGCGCAGCTGCAAGAATGCTTATTAAAATATAAATATGCAAAAGCAAAACAAAGCATAAAAAACATGAAAAAAAATACAAGAAAAAGCATGAGCGGATGCCAAGTGCGATAGAAGCGGGACAAGTTAAAAAACTAAAGTTTTTATACTATAAAATAATTTCAACTACTCGAAACGAGCACGCGCCACGAGCTGACGTGGGAAACAAGAGTGTATTTCGCAAGGGCCAGAGGCGGCAGTGAAAAGAGAGGAGTAGAGTAAAAAAAAATATATATATATACTACGGTACACAACTTAAGTAGAAATTTCATGCGCGCAGTCCAAACTTTAGCACTTTTCAGAGCACCAACTTCACGGTACCCTCCCGCCACTCAAGGACTGCCCAAAACCACCCAAGGGATGGCAAAAAGTAAAGTTGTTCTTTGCAAACAATGCACAGTTATTCTTTTGGCGCATTTCGGACCAAGGTTATTTCTATATGCATTATGCAGGGCTGCAACGCTGATGGATGCTCCTGGCAATCTGCATTCCAGACCAATGGGGGTGACACCGGCCAAAAGATAAACTTAACAAACCCTACAGGGTTTATGCATTTTTCATCAACTACGCAACAGTTTTCGCAAAGATGCGAAGGAAAGGGACCTGTCTCTCCTTCTCTCTCTGCCCCCTCTCTCTCTCTGCCTGTGTTTATTACACCTTAAGTGCAATTAGACAAACATTGCAGCAGTTTCAACAATCTATGAAAGTACCTTATGTATGTTTGTATGCATGTAGCCAACTGTCAGTCATCAATCAATTAGCCAATTAGCTCAACGTGCTCATCAATTTCCATGCAAAAGTAACAACTAATTGTGGAGCCAAAGCAAACGCAAAACACGTCTAATCAAATTTAATTAAGCCATCCAGCCAACAACTTGCAAGCCAAATGGAAATGCAATGCGGCTCTTGGCCATGGCCCAAACGGCTATGCCTATGCCCACGCCCAACCTTTTAGCTTGGCATGTATTTGATTTGCAATTGAAATATGTATGCGTTGCATGCAACATGGAGCTGCAACTGAGCTTTCTACATTTTGGGTTATCAATGCAAATTGCGTGGCGCCGCCTAAAAGTATGCAACGCAAAAAGCGCACTCTGCACAATGCGTGCCACGCCCTAGAAATCCGTTGTCGTTACCATATCCTTATGCCACCTGATAAGCAGCTATTACTGCGAAAAGTAGTAGAAGCACAAAAAGCAAAGGTACAGCCCAGTTGCGTGCCCAAAAACCGAACTAGAAGGAACTTTATTTTTATACTCTCTGCAAGAGTATATTGGGTTTGTGCAAAAGTATGTAACAGGCAGAAGGAGGCGTGGCAGACCCCATAAAGTATATATATTCTTGATCAGCATCACAAGCCGAGTCGATATAGCCATGTCCGTCTGTCCGTCTGTCTGTCTGTCTGTCTGTCTGTCTGTCTGTCTGTCTGTCTGTCTGTCTGTCCGTCCGTATGAACAAACAGATTTCAGAGATGGTAAGAGCTACAAGTTCGAGCTTGGTGTCAAACGATCACATATTTAGTCAGTCAATACAAGAATTTTTTTTTTTTTTTTCGATGCCACGCCCCATTCGCCCACAATAATAAAAAAACTGGACACACCTCGTGAAAAATTGGTGTTTTCGGCAAATATCTCAGTAACTATGGCACCTAGGACCACCAATTCTGGTACGGGTGTTCTAGCGAGAGCATAGTTACATTGCCATTTAAAATTTTTGACTGCCACGCCCACTTTTCCCACAATTTATAAAATAGTTTTCAAGCTTCAATGCCGTTTTTTCCGTATCGTACAGTATTGTAGTTTATAACTGGTGTGGAGACTAACTATATTAAACTATCCTGAAAGGCGCATTAAAATCGGACTATAAACAAGAAAACTAGAAGCGTTACAATATTGATAATTGAACGCAATATCAACCCATAGGTGCAAGCGAGATAGAAACACACAAGCACATGCCCGCGGTCGCTGGCTGCTCCGAATACACACATACATACATATTTGCATCATATACATATTGTCAAACGTATGTGTATTCGAATACAAACAATCGGATGTGTGTTTGATTATGCTTAGATTGTTTTTGTTTCAACGTGTTTTAATGCAAGTAATTCACATTGTAATATCTCGATACCGATTTTAATAATTTAATCGGGACAAATGCAGAGAGTATTATACGGTCGGGCGCGCTCGACTGTACTTTTCTTTCTTGTTTTGTAGAGTTTTTATGGCCAAGTTGTTGACTGTTTATTTGCGCATTATAGACACAACCGAACCGACTGTCTGACTGTCTGAGTGCCTAACTAACTGTCTATCTGCGTGTATGTCTGCCTGTTAGCCCAAAAAGCAAAACAAACTGTACGTTGTCTGATTGCATTCGACTTGCTACTGGGCTATTATGTGAATAGGCTTTTGCAATTCGAATTGGAATTGGTTAGCCAAATCGTTTCAACAGAAACGGTCTAACAACCCTACACACTACACCCCGCCCCTGGCTCTGCTCTTCACTATCTTACCCATTTTCCCGGCGTAGTGATGCCGGGTCTATGCGTTTAGATAATCAACTAAACACTTCATTATTTCGTCGGCGGCAACGCAAATTGTTTCACCAATGCGTTCGCTTTTCCTGTTAGCATTGGTGTTAGCGGTGGGAAATTGGAAGGGATTGTGGGGTGGCATTTTCCCATTTTAATTTCGCACATTTTGTATGCACGCGTTTCCTTGCCATTTTTTGTGTTTGTTTTTTTAATTGAATGATAAAGCTACGAGCGAGGCCATTGTGAATGAGGAGCATTAATTTAGATTAGCGAATGAAAAGTGCGGCAGGTCGTTGAGTTCTTGATAGGGCTTTAGTTCTAGGTGGTAATCACACAACCAAACGTATATATCGCTAACAGTTTAATGTGATTTTGGAACAAAGATATTGTGGAATTGCTGGGGTTTCACTTTAAGCGGATTTTTCATTCAGTTTTAATGAAAAATTTGATTAATATTGCTGGCATAACTTAAATTTCGTTATTAATCTTTGCCTTCACAGCACAATTCTCAATTAGTTTGCACATTTAATCAAATTCACACAAAATTCCCTTCACAATTTTATAGTCTAATCGAATTTTGTGTGAATAATTCAACACTGCGAGCATAAATCGTTGATGATGCCATAATATTTTTACAATAGATGTTTGATGCACCTAAAATGCTATTGAAAACTCATCATCTCCAACTCAAAGCGAAACACTAATATTATTCCATGTTAAATAAATAATAAAACTATGTATATTTATGAGAAAAAAAAATAGTGTATGCTTTCTTTGTTCTAAATTCAAAGAACCATATAAAATTAAATAAAATAATAAGTAAATGAAATATTTGAAACACATTTGCATGGTTGTATGAACTTACAAATAAATTGACGCTGCTCAAATAAAAGCTGGTTAAATAAACATAAAAAATAGTAAAGAAAACTGTTATAATATATTGAGTGGTATTTTAGCGAATACATTTGACTTATGGGGTTGCTAAAATATGTGGTTTTTGTAAAGTATATAAATTTCACATTTAAAAAATTTTAAAAGTTGTAGTTGCTTCACAAAAAATGTTAAATTTAACTTATAAAAAATATATTTGCCTTTATTGGTGTACTAATATACCTGAATTAACCAGAATTTCAGAGGGTAGCTCTAATTTGCGTTATGTTTCGTCCTCTAGCTCTGTCAGAGCTCATAAGAGTGAGCAAGCGAGTGGAATGCAAATGGGTGTAGGTCTGTGTGTGTGTGTGTGTGTTTAGGGTGTATCAAATGCACTTAATGCTGCAATGGGTACAAAAACAATAACGACAGCAACAATTATAATCGTTTTAGTGCACACACAACAACAAAATTAATACAGCGTAAAGTGTAAACAATATGCAACACACAAACACAAACTCATATTTCATATTACACACATCGTTTTGGCAAAAATTTAATACCAATTTGAGCATAATTAAAAATGAAGCGAATTTTATATTACCTATTTCAATTTAGCGCAAAACTTTGCTTTCTATAATAATAAAATGAAAGACGAAAGGCTACAAATATGTGGAAAATAAAGTAAGAGAAATTTAAACTCACTTTGAGTTGGGGAAGTATAATATAAATGGTTCAGTGGAAAATTGAAAAAACTATAAAAATTCTCTAAACTCTTTGCAATCAAATTACACCTTCTGTTATTATACTTTTAATTAATCACCCAGCTTAACTCTCAAATTAGCCAAACAGACAACAGACAGCAGCACAAAGGATTAGCAGAAGTCAAGTGTTAATGAAATGCATTTCATCAGCCACTGTGGAAACTTATTAAGTATGTCCTTGGTATGTTCTACTTTCTGGCCATTATGGTTCTCTTGTCTCATCTAGTTAAACAACAGTTATTTGCAGTGAGAAGAACTAAAATTCTGGGCTGGAAAATGCACTGGAGACGGCCCATTGTCATTTTATTGACAAATGAATGAGCCAATGAGCTTGACAACATTTCCAGCTCTTCCATTCGAGTCTGTCATTCTGAGAATTAACTTGTTGTTGCCTTAGAATCAGCATCAAGTTTTCCATTAAGCTCCATTTGAGCTTTTTACACTCATTAAGTTTAATTACATATTTTGCACTCTTTTGTCATTCAAGTCATTTTCATTTGCAGCTGTAAATAACAATTTCAAAAGCAGTTAAGGGGTCAAGTTAAAGAGCCGATATGAGCTCCAAGAAAACAACAAATTTGTATTTCTTGAAGGTAGAAAAGTTTCTAGCTTAAATTAAATAAAATTTGCTTAGTTTAATAATTTACGCCAAACTTTTCGCAGTCTTTTTTCTCACCTTTTAATTGCGCGCCAACTTTTACTTCCATTTATTTTCAATCAGTTGCCGTCGTCGTTTTGTCAAACAACTTTTTAGCCCTGGCACAAACGAGGCATAAAAACCATATAACAAATCATTAAGCGTTCGCTGCAAAACTCTGGGGAGTCTATGTTATAACAACAAACAGCTGTGGTTGCTTCTCATGGCCTCTTCTCGGAGAGAGCTGAAGCTAGGGAAGGGTTGGGTGAACGGGAAGATCGTAAAATCGGCGCTCGTTAGAGCCAAACTTTGACGCATTTTATTGCCTAGGCCAGGGCACGAAAGCACACGAGTCATGACCAAAACGACCCACAATCCACACACCCACTGATGTGGTGCCGATATGTGGTGCGACTCCATCCACTTTGCTTGTCTCCGGGTGCACGTAAAAGCAAATCAAGCAAATGGACAAAAATGTAGAATCGACCGCGACAGACGCGAGTTCCGTTGATATCCACTGGGGATGCCATAAGAGAGTAAGGGAGTGCGTAGAACGGAAAGAAAGACGGGAAGGTTGGTGGAGACGGGTGGAGATGGGTGGAGACGACCCAGCAGAGCTGCATGATTGCATTTTATGTTTGTGTTAATTTTTTATGTCTACTTTCCGAGTGCGAGCATCATAAATAAAGCAACAATCAATTTTCATACGCACCGTTGTACGACAAAGTACAAAGTTGCGCCGATTGTGGGACTAACGTGGGATCGTAAAAAAAAATACCAAACGGAAATCGTATAATTTAACATAATATTATTGCACATCTGGCTGTGGTGAACCCAGCTTCGATATGCCTCCAACTCTGCCCAGTTCGGCCACGCCCACTGCCTCACGCCTGCCACATAGCAAGAACAACAGCTGCGTAGAGTCTGCCATCAGCCCACTACTTAAACATCATAAAATATGAAAATTCATCTGCAATTCATCAATTATTTATTTATGGCAATGTTCTTGTGCGTTTTACGCATGTGTTAATGAATAATTTTTTGTCATTTTTCGTTGTGCAAGTGTGTGTGCGTGTGTGTGTCTTGTGTATGAATTAAGTGTGTATGCGAATGCGTGAGTGTAATCAATTGAAATTCGGTTTATGCGCATTGCCTGAAACATAAAATTAAAGACACATGCTTTTAAAATAGGATTGACTAGGGAATACCCTATAGAGCAGAAATAATTTGACAACTTTAGTACATTCGTGCAGCATCAATCTCTTGATTATGAATGTATTTCAACTTTTAATTCTAACTCTAACGCTTTTGTAATCAAATTCTATTCCATTTGACGCATTTTAACTACGGAGTATAATAAATCAATCCAACGAACCAAAAGTCACAATTTAATGAGTATAAAATTCTAATTTTTCGCTTTTCTTACCAGCAGACAAACCTTTTGTTAATAAACATCAGATCAAGTGAAGACAGCAGTTAATTAATTGGCAAGGATATAGGTCCCAGCTACAGATTCATTGTCCAGCGCGCAGTACAAACAATCAGGAATTTTTCTGTATACTCGAACAATTTGCAATTTAAATGGAGATTGCGTTAATGCGTCGAACAACTCAATCGGCATTTGGACAGATTGCTTAACTGAAACGAATAAAAAATATAACGAGTAACGAATAACGAGTGATTGAAACACGTTTTCGTAGCTAACTATCCCATTGCGAATGCAATCTATGATAAAGATGAATAAAATTCAATAAATTTCATACAAATTCCTATTAAGAATGCATTGTAAATCTGTTACATACATGTGTATTCATATCCTTATAGGCTGATAAGCTGCTTACGTGCTGGTCACAACAAACACATAAAGAATTTTACATACAGAGTTAAAGTTAATATTAATTAGTCTGTCATTAATAACGCTTATTTTAAGTGCTTTTGGGAAACATTTTAAAAATATTTGCGAAATGCATTGCATTTAAATAATCTATTAAAGCAGTTTCGTCGACTGGAATTATACCATCACTTAATTTTGTGGCTCATTTTCTACTTGTCAGTTATTCTGGTACCCGCTTCTTTACACTCTTTACTCTGCTGCTCTTGATCTTACAGTTTTTCTAAAATTTATAATATTAATTGTGAAGGTTTTATTGCTAACTTTTCTTATAATTTGTTGGGTATGGAATCTTTAACGGTTCAAATAATATCTTTGTTCTAGTCTTATTTTCTCAACCAGCTATTGTATGTCTACTTTGTGGGACTGTAATGCTCAAAGACACTGCTTTTTAATACTCTGCCTATCTACCCATCAATCCAGTTTTCTTTTAGCTCGCCACTCACTACAAACAATCTACTGAATCAGTATCTATCCATACTCTACATTAATCTACACTTTTCTAGCTCTCTTTATTATATGCTCATCAATGTCCGCTTCAACACCAACTTTGAGCTCGCTTGTTTTGCCATTAGTTAAACTGTATATAGTTCGACACTGTCTAGAGTTTTTAGCCCTGTCGCATACACATCACATTAGCATACTTCAATTGGAGTATACAAAAGTTTTCAGAGCAAAACCCATCGGCACATCAAATGCGATTACCAAGCAACGTTCGGTTGTGGCACATTTGACAGCTAGCAACTTGCCTTGCAACAAAATGCGGACAAAGTTAACGCTGGCAGCGTGGTAACAGGTAACTGGTAACAGAATGAAAGTAGAAAAAAAAAGTGCGAAATGTGGCGGCAAGTGACGAGAAGTGACGCAGGTGGCATGTCCACATAACCAGTTCCCGGTCCAGGTTTCAGGCCAAAATGAACCGTCAACCAACCGGCAAATAAGTAAAAGAAAATTCCATTTGAGACACAGCCGTTGCATGCCACGCCCCCGTCGCCACACCCCCTTCATCAGACTTCACTTTATGCCCAACTTTTTCCGCCGTCAGCAGCGTCGAGTGCAAATTAAAACGAGCAGCGCTCGAGGTTAATTTCACATGCATTTCAGTGGCAATCAGTGCGTGCGGCACTTGCCACACGGATCCATTGCTGCTAGCACTTAGTGCCAAACTACTTATACAGCACTATCCCTCTCCCCCTCTCACCCTCTTTCTTTGTCTCTTTCACACTGCCGTTTGGTCACCCGCAAGTCTCTCTTGGCATCTTGATGGTCTCTCTCTCTCCGTGTATCTTCTACTCCGCTCGCTTCTCTTTCGATTGGTGTCCTAATCCGAAACTCATTTCCTTCCCTTGCCAGCTTCACTCTGTGCACCGGAAATGAAGCGCTGTCAAGGATTGTGCTTCAAGTACAGTCCGCACCGAAAGTTTCTTTGCATGTGGCCGGATAATTGCGTGTAACAGGTGTGAAAGACGGAATTTACAATGCGCCACTCGCGTTCGTGCACTTAGCCAAGTTTGTAGCAAATTAAGTTCAAGTAGACGTCTTCTTCTCAGCCTGACTTCGTTCTCTGCTCCCCTAGTTCAGCTCACATCATTTGCTTGATGATAATTAAAGGCAACTGAATTTACATAGTATCTACAAGTCCATTACAACCGTTACCATCCTTGAAATACGGCTAAGAAGTTATAGCAGCACAAATTCACTGCATTTGTCCCTTTTGCAAACGCATTTTAATTAACCAAACACCGAGTTTTTAGCTTTCAGCTTTTTAGCTAAAAAGCTCAAATGTTTCGATGTTCTTTTTGCTTTTGGTCCCACATTGCCCCATCTACTGGCTCTAGATTCTCATTAAGCGAAATGAAGAAAAACTGTGTTAGTTTTTTTACTTGTTTTACTTGCCACACACACACTCACACACACACGCACTGCACATAGTCCAATTACATTATTAGTACGTCCCCTTGAAAGGCTGCCGGAGGCTCGCAAAGCATATGTTAATTATATTTAGTACGGTCGCCAATGCCGGCACTTGAAAGGGAATTTTCAAAGAGACCCGCGTCAACACGGCGTATGCGTAATTTGCTACAACAGAATCCCCCACGACTTTGCCGCTTGAAGGAATCGCAACAAGCAACAAGCAGCACGCTCTTATTTCAATGTTAATTGTATTAAAATTCTTACCAAACAGGAATCGCTGAATCCTTGAAGCTTCCAGCTGCAAACAATGGAAACAAACTTTTGACGCTGCAATGTAAATAGTTCGACAAGGTCAGAAGGCAACGCCAAACTGCAGAAATCATTCAGTAGCAAGTTGCCAAAAAAAAAGAAAAGAAGTTGAAGAAAAAAGCACAACAGCAACATAAACCGTTAACAGTTGCAACGAGGCAATCAAAAAGTTGCTCCACGCTGCACGAAAGGGAAGATCAGTGGTAGCAGCTCGTATATACTACTGCTGCCAACGACACGCCCACCCAACGCCTCACACGCTCGACGTTTGCTAAATGATGGCAAGCCGCTTGGGTGGGTAGTGGCATAAGGGGCGTGGCACATTTGCATGCAACGGCAGCGCGCATTGCACACGCATTTGATGCAAATGAAACATAATGAAATTGTAAAAGTTACTTTGCCAAAGATAAAATTTACATTTCTCACACAGACAATAGTCAACTGAAGTGGTAGACGTTGGGTTAGAGAGAGGGAGGAAGAGGGGGTACGTTATAAGGGAGACGGCAAGATAGCTGCGGCACAACTTTGACATTTTTATGTGCCGCATTTTGTGCGATTTGCTTAGGAATTGTGTTTAGCGGTGCGTATTTGACATTTAAACGTGTAACAAACATGCAAAAACTAACAAAAGGATGTCGGGACTAAGGGGTGTGCCAGTGGTGTCTTTCGCGCAACGGGTGTGCTTGTGTATGTGGGTTTGTAAATGCAAATGCGCAGCGACAGTTGGATTTGCACTCAAGCGAGTCGCTGGAAATACTATAAGAATTGTAAAGACCACAAAATATGCTTTAACTTAAGGAAAATACTGAGAAAATAGAAAGTAATCAATAAAAATATGTTATTTTATTGAAAACTAAAAAATATTTATATAAATACTACAAGAACTAAAGTAAATGACACTTTATTTTAGACACCACTGTACTGTCTTGCAAGTCTTCAAAATGTTAGAAGCGTGTAAGTAGATAAGAAAGTACTTGCACATATAGCTGTGCTGCTCATTCGTATCACTAGCGCCACCTGTGGCAAGCCAATGAGAAGCCGTTGATCACTTGAATAAAGTACAGTGGTGGCAGACAATAAAAGGTACAGCATCAGCCAAATACGCAGTTCTTAGACGATCACTGAATAAAAGCAGTGATTGTTTGAAAAAAAATAATAAATTAATTTAATATGAATTTTAATCCGACTTTTAAATAAATTTGTTCTACGTTCTTTAAATTAAATAAAACGCAATAAATCCACAAATGCTCAGTTGGAATATTTATTGAGTACGTAATTAAGGGAAATGACCAAATAACGATTGAATGCGTTTTTAAATAAATATATGTCGAGCAGAGCAGTGCGTGCCACAAACGAATCAAATATGATAGCAGGATATCAATCATAAATTTATTTATTTTTAAATTGTTAAAGTTGTGGAGGAAAGCGGCTAATGAACAGACTGAAATCGTGTGTGAAATAAAAGGATATTGCAGAATTTATGCCAATTTGTAAATATTTATGAAGGACTTTTAATTTTCAACGTTCTGAAACATTGCATAATATCCGTTTCGGCATTGCGTTGCACTTTATTCCAGATTACGGGACATAAATAAAGCTCAACTGAAATGAAGGCGCCGAAAAAGTAGTAGAAAAAGGCAAAGTCAAGAAGAACAGCACCAATATACAAATATATGTGTATATTTTCAGCATCATTTTAAGAGTTGCAGAAATTTATTGTCGTATGCAATTAGGCGAGCTCATAAATTCTGAGACGTTGGCCAGCAACAAAAGAAAAATAAATAAAATTAAGGCAAACAAGTAAGAAAGCCTGTCTTAGGCGTGACAGACTGCTGAATACCCTAGGAAGGCATGATAATTTCTTTATATGTTATGCACCCTCTAAATTGATTTTTTAAGAATAAGAAAAAGATCCAGGAAGTATCTTAGTGGGTTAATTAAGCATTCCATCTCTCTTCTGTGGTCTACACTTCCCTATGACACAGGGTAACAACAAACAAAGTGAAACGAATGGAAAAGAAACCAAATCGAAACTATAATTCATAATCTTATATAGCTGCTGTTGCGTGGCAATGATTCCAATGGCTAACTAGAACAAAGATCAGCTAGCAATAAACTTGGAATAAACAGCCCCACTAACTCCAAGCTCCTTAGCCCACCCTCCCCGCCTCTCTGCTCCTTTTCGACCATCTTCCAACATTTATGGCAGAGCCAGCGTCCATTTAAGGCGAAACATGTTTAAAAATCTTAAAATATATTATTTTATAGCCTTTTAAAGCAGCGAGTATGTGTGTGGGCGTGTGTGGAATTAGGTATGCGTGTGTGGGTGTGTATGTGTGTCTAGTATAACTAAAGAAATGGGGCGCGTATTCTGCAACACTTAAGAATTCAATTTAAGCGCTAAACTAACACACACAGACAAGGCTGCCACTGTGTAGGATTGGGTGTGTGTGTGTGTGTGTGTATTGTATGGCTAGTTTACCTTTTGAACAATCACAACAACAACAACAATAACAGCCAGAGTGGCATGCATTAACAGTACATGTTTGTGCCATAAAGAAAGCTCTTTCTAGCTTTGTGTAGGAGAGTGTGTGATTGTGTGTGGTGTGTGCGGGTATGTGTGAGTGTGTGTGTGTGTTCAGTCAAAGCGCCCCACGCGAACAACAAAACGCCCATTAGGTTGCACAATAAAAATGTTTAAAATACTATACACAGCAATATGTACAAAGAAATTGTAGCAACATTCGAATTCTACTCGGTTTGAGAGAATTTCAAATATCCTGTAACAAGTTTCAAATATTTTTTAAAAACTGAAAACAAATAAAATGTAAATTAAATAAAATTAAATGTAAATAAATATTTATAAGAAGATTTGATATTTTTTGTCATATTTGAATGTTTCATAGTTTTTTTATTTGAATTTATAGCATAGCAGCTGTTGCTTTGTATTCTATACATTCTTTTTTTCACTTAAAATCTTTTTTACTGAAATGATGTTAACCCTTAATACGCTGCTTTTATTTGAAACCCAATTTCTTGTTACTTTTATTTAAAAACTTTCGCTTTTAAATAGCAACGTTTAAAGAGCCAATAAAACCAACCTTCTAGCGTAGAGCAGGCAACTCTACAATTCCGAGCATTTGTTGTGCATAAATAGCCGTCTTATTTACAGTTAACCCAAAGAGAGAGAGTGTGTTCGTATGTGTACGTGTCTTATGGCAGCTTGAAGCAGCTTAAAGTTGGTCAAACTAGCGCTTTAAAACGCGCAAATAGCCACTAGCCAAATCTTAATTAACCTGGCCAACACTGCGTATACGCAATGAGAACATAAACTGCAACGGACAGCTTAACAGGGGGTAGAAAGTGGTGTTCTATCAATAAAGACGCAGCTGCAATCGTCGCTGCACATGGCTGTCAGACGCCTGCCTGTCGCTATAGATATAGAATATGAATATATATATTTTTTTATTTTCTGCCATTAACCAAATGCGCTGCTGATGAGCAGCAGCACAAAAAGGACACTGAGAAACGCACTTAGGCAAGGCAGACAGGCAGTGCAACTGGCAATAGGTAGGCAAAAAAGGGGCGGAAGGGGGGGAAGTGTGGAAAGTTAGCCTGGTTCACGGCCCAGACCAATGAATGTCCTCTCGCGTAATTGAAGTTGGCTTTGAAGTAGCATCGTCCTCGGCTATCAGCGCCATCATTGCCATCATCATCAACGCCAGGATGCTAACTCCTTGTTGTTGTTGTTGTTGCTGCTGCTGTTTTTTATTATTGTTATAGACCCATAACTGTCAGCGCAATAAATTTTCCATTTTCCTCGAGCACCACTTTCATTACAAATGCAACGGGGCCAAAGAAGCTAAATTTGCCACGACCCGGCAACTTTCTATCCCCACTACCCACCTCCTGCTGCTATTGCCCGCTCTGTTGTCAAGGGTCTGTCAAGAGCTGTGCAAATCAGTGTTTGGCTAAAAGCCTGATTTTGTTAGCCAAGGCCAAAAGCATAATTAAAATGCGTCAAAATGGTGAGACAAACCGATGACGTCATGCATGCAAATGAACAAATATTTGTGTGTATTAACACAGCCCCACCTGTCGTTGCTGTTGTTGTGCCATTCGCCAGCGGTCATTTTAATATAATTGCGGAAGTCAGCAGCGACAGCGACAGCGGCCACCTAAAGGTGCCACATGGGGCATTATGGCGAGGGTCAAGCCGGAAATGCTTGCAGCTTCGTTGCTTTTGTGTGCTTAATTGCGGCAACTGCTGCAGCATCTCTTGTTTGTCCAGTTGCTGTTGTTGTTGCTGTTGTTTCACCGTTACGCAGTCGAGCGTGCAAAAACATGACGCTTTTAGTTTTGTTGTGTGTACTTTTTGTTTAAACTGGCAATGGCGACGCCTGCAGGAACATGTTGTCCAGCCAGGTGCGAGTGTGTGTGCGTGTGTGTGTGTGAGTGTGTGTTTGTGTGTCTGGCAAAATGTTTTTCAGCTCAACTCGCATACATCTTAAATGGCATTGTTCATAAGACATGCACGCATTTTGAATGGTCGAATGCATTTCCGGCACGCCTGCAGACACGCCCCTAAACACACACGCACACTCGTACACACCTGCCCACAGAACCAGCTCTAAGCACACACACACACACACTTGCTCATGTTTAAAATGGCATCATTTGGCTGCAGGCGCATTAATTAATGTTTTGAGCCACAGCAGCAACAACAACAACAATGGCATACCTAATGCATGTGGTGTGCCCGTGGTGTGTATAACAAATTCATGGCACTCCCTGTATGTGTGTGTGCACACATACATGCATTAAGCATTATGTTGTATTAGAGAAAACATAACATTAACTTTGGGCACAACAATTTGTTAGTGAAAATTGTTGCAATTTAATCAAACTTGCAGCTCAGCTATTTTGCGGCAATCTCTATGCAAACGAGTGTGCATTGGCCAGTTCTAATCGAAAGCAGTGCCTACGCAGTGCTAATAGTCTAGCTATTTTATAGCTATTCCAGCTTTCATGTTGTTTTCTTATTTAATAATTTACTAAGACAAGTGTTTGCTTTACAAATTTTATCTTTCTTTAAGCTAAACTTTTTTTATAAAAATAAAATTGGTTAATAATGAAAATTTGTTTTATCTCTGGATCTTACAAAACTCAGCTTCCGCTTGAAATATTTAAGCACCCCCACGTCAGATATTCGATTGTTATACCGCTTTAAACTCGGGAGGCTCTGAACTACCAAATGCCATTAAAAATATTGTTATATATTGAAAATAAAATATTGGCCAATTTTAGGCAATAAGATAAAGGGGTAACATCATAAAAACTGCCAAAAAGTGAACTAAATTCAATACTGCGCATTTTAATTACATTGTATACTACCAACTATCTAGAGTACAAAAAGACACAACTTTTCAATACATCACATCATTTAGCCGAGCTATGATCACCCAAAGTTTGCAAAATTTCAAATTTTAGACAAAAATCGCAAACTTTGGAAAATTTGGGTCTATTTTAAAAAAAAATTGAATTTGTAAAGGACAGAAAATTTTATTTTTTTGGTATTTGATTGTCTCATTAAGCTCAGATTTTTTTTTTTTTAACTTGATGAGACGGTCAGAACACGTCTGTATCTCATCACGGAAGAAGAGAAGGAATCATAATTTGTCATATCCCAATGTCATCCTGTCAGCAGGTTCATAAAACTCGATAATTATCCTGGACAACACTACTTAACCGATATTTTACATTACTTGATTAACGATTGGCAATCACTTAACATTACATACATTATCGATATTCACATATTTAAAATATCTTACACATTTGTATTGTAATCAGTCTTTCAAATTGTGTAGAGTCCACATGCGTTTGGAGTTTCCTATTATCAACCTATATTAGTTTTGCTGATTAAAAGCTTAAAAAAAATTAAATTATTTCAATTGACAGTTCGTGTCACGACACATGCCCATCTCTAAAGAAAAGCCACAGGTAAAGCAAAGTTCATATAAACGAAAATCCCATAGGAAAACTTTCTATCAGGCAACGCTTGCCAATAAGAAAGCGCTGTCTCATGCTTGGTCTAAAAAGGGGGGACTAAAAGGGGGGATGCGACTGTAGTCGACAGACACACACACACAATATTTCTTCATCAACAGCTTAAGGCGGCGGGCAGGCAATAAATTTTGCGCTGTTAATTTGTCACATGATTTTAGTTGGCCAATTACAACTATCAGGCAACAACAAACGGCAGTGGCAGGACAACAATGGCAGCAACTTGACAGGACTTGGACACAGGCACACACATGTGTGGGTGTGAGTGTGTGTCTGTGTGTGTGTTTAGGAGGAGCAGGCCACAAACGATGTCAGCTAAGCTGACCAAAGTGTAGAAAAATGCGAACGAGGCAAAAGCAGAACCAGAAGCAGAAACCGACCACAGATAGAGCAGTAAGTATGCGTGTCTTGGTATTTGTCACACACAGATACACACACACACAGGCACACAGACACATTCAGCTGGCAGTTGGTAAATGTTTTAACGCAATTCTTGCATTTCTCGACTGCCAGATAAATGTGTACAGCACAAAAATGTGGAAATAATGCGGCGTTTGTATAAGTCTAATTGCAAGTGCGTGTGTGTGTGTGTGCGTATGTGTGTGTGTGAGCCATTGATCCTGGCCCAGTCAGACGTTTTAATAAATCCCAAGACTCCCACACACTGAAATAGTTTCCAAAGGCAGAGCGAGGCAGCCACTAAGGCAGCCATAAGCAAACTCTGACGCACTTCCGTTTCCTGTTTTGTTGTTGACCAATTTGTGTAGGCTCATCATTGTTGTTGCTGCTGTTTACCCAAGGTTATCAGCAGTACCTACGTTAATGTCCTTAACTTAGGAAATCATATCATTAATTTGAACTCAACTTTCCCCTCGCAGCTCTCACTGCTCCCCCCTCTGCAGCTCCAAACATTTGTCAATGCGAACAGTTAAGTATTAAGTGTGTGAGAATGTTTTTGAGTATTTATTATAACTGTCAAGTTCTAGTTTAGATCACTCTCTCCCTCTCTAATTACTTGGCCTTGGCACGTTTAACTAATTGTAATTGTTACTGCAGCATAAATTTATGTAGTTTCTTTTGCTAAAAATAGAAACAGAGATAGGAAAGGGGGTAAGTAAATGTTTTCAGTTATGCTCCTTAAAGAAGTAGTAGCAAAGTTTTTAGTAGGTCTGCTTCTTAAATAATTTACTTCCTTTTTTAATAAACAAATTTCTTTTTCTCTCAAACTAACAAGAAATTCTGTACTCAAATAATGAAATTCAAGTTGTTCGTATTAGTAACTAATTTAGCTTAAGTAAAATGCCACAATTGACGTCCAAGCAGATTTCAGTGCATTACACATTTGACAGGTAATTAATATTTGTCCAAAGGAAATCATTCGAATATCCGCTTATTATTTGATAGCCAAAATGGCTGACTGGAATGAACTAGCAATATTATTGGCTGCATTTTGTTATTTATTGAGGCAAATTCAATTCACAAAAGCCACACAAAATGAAAAGTTCTAAAATATAATTAGTTTTTAGACAAACACAGCAACGCGTAGACAGGCAAGCAAATACACACACACACACGCACACACACACACACACACACACACGTGAGTGACTTTTGGGGCAGCTGAACAATTTTATGAAATATTTAATTTAATTATTTGAAATATCGTGATAGAGCGTCCAAAAAATTCTTGCTCTGCTTCACTTTTCCCCCTGCCCTTTTTGTCTACCTTTAGAGTAACGTCAGAGTTTACACACACACACACACACAGACCTACGGCCACGACCAAACTAATTATGCAATGCGGCAAAGCGAAAATATTCGTATTAAAATGTGAAGAGCTCAGATTTATTTATGGCTTGTGTCAATAATTGCACTAAGCCAATGTGCAAAGTGTATACCCAGTAACAGTGGGTATAATGGGTATGCGACAGACTGAATAATTTGTTAGATACTTGGAGACTTGGAGACTTTACAAGTTTCCGTAAACTAATGTATGTGGAATGCAAGCACAAGATAACCAAAATCTTATAGACTTATAAAGGATCTAAAAGAATGGAATCTGTGGTACATGTTAATATTCTAAATCTTCTTTAGAATACGTATAAATGAATTTCATGAGCACTATGATAAAAGAGTTTGAATTCAAGTAAAGTAATACAATTAAAACGAAACTAAGTTTAAGATACAACTGACTTCTTTCTTTTATCTAGAGAAGACTTCTGATTAAAATGTTGTGTATGTTCAATTACAGAGTATCTGGCAGTAGAGCTCCCTGCATTATGCTTGATACTGGCTTCAATTGTGTTTGCTACTGAAAGAGAGCGTCAAAGGCATTGTGTACTTAGAAATTAGCCCACAAATCAACGCTAAATAAAACAAATAAATTATCAATTCTAATTTATTTATTAAGCTTTTAATCAAGCAATGATAAGACGGAAAATACATAAATGTTTCTTAAATATTTATAACCAATATTAAAGTTTCAAATCAACATAATTTATTATCTTAAACTAAATCGGTTTAAAGTTACTTACAGTTTTCTGTATCTGCTTAATAAATAAATGCACTTCGGCTGCCTGTTTACTAACGGGAAGCACAAGTGTATCTATTTGCATGCGCATGCATGTACTTAAGCTACACTGCACTCCAAATTGATCCCCAGCTGCATTTGGCAGCCAAACACATTCGTTGCCTGATTATGAAGCCAATGTGCCAATAAATTGCACCGTTGTGTCATATTCATATCCATCACTGGCAGGATATGGTGGAGTAGCTTCCTTCCTACCTGAGAGACCAGCTATACCCCGCACGCCCCCTCAATCAGCCCTGCTACTACAGGAAGCATGTGCGTGCACTAAGTGCGGCCAAAGTTCGATGGCAAGTCAAAGGTTAAACGCCCATTAAATTTTAGTTACACCTCCTAACCAGCTCGCATGTTCATGATGATGATGCAGTCGAGCACTTTTAATGCCGAGCCATGGGGCCAGGCGATTAGAGTTGGCCTCAATCCTGGCTGGTTGGCTCTGTGGTCACGCCAGCCCAAAAAGTCGCGCGTCGCCATCGTCGTCGTATCCCCTATCCCCTATCCCCATTCGAGCCATAAATATTGGTAACACAATCTAAACACTGAGCCCAAGTGCCATGGCCAAAGAAGTGTGAAAAGTCACACAATGAGCCGAAGCACACACATGTACATATGTGTGCGTGTGTGTGTGAGTGTGTGAGTGTTTGGGTGTGTGTTTAAGGCTCCACCCAATCGAGTGGCAACGTCGTTTTAAATCGCTACGAAATTGGTTTTCAATTTTTAAACGCCTCACGCCTGTTCTCTGTTCTCTGTGCTTCGTGCTCTGTTCTTTGTGTGTGCTGGCATTTGTGTGTAGGTGTTATGGCCTCTGAGCCCGCCCTCTGCCTGCTACTCCCCCTCCCTGGGCTGTGTAAAACCGCCGTCGATTGTGTGTGCGTGTTTGTCGCTCTTATGTTTTATACATGATTTTTCCACGCGTCGACTTTTTGTTTCTGTTCGGATTTGTCAGAGTAGTTTTTCGCTCAGCCCTCGTTTACAGCACTCCAACGCCTGCCACTCCACTTAGTCCTTTGGGTCCTTTGTCCTACGTCCAGGAGTCGCCAGACCATAATTCACATAAGGCGTTAATCTCTGACACCCAACACCCAGATGGCATATGCACATGCGAGGAGGCTGTACAAGGATGAGAAGCCAGGATCTCAAATGTACATAGATTGGACCAAAGTGTGTGTGTGTGTGTGTGTGTGTGTGTGTGTGTTGTTTGCTCCGTAGTGTGCAGCTTGACAAATGGCGCATAACTTCAAAGCGGCTTTAATTACTCAAAAGCTCAATTTATGTGCCGCGTTTATTAAGTTTTAGTTTAGTTTAGTTTTGAGTTTATGACTTGGCCAGTCAAACATTCGTTTTTGTGGTCCACAACGTCTTGGCAACATGTTGCAGCAACATTAGCTCTGTTGGCACAGCACACTGGCGCCCTCTGTGCGCAGCGTGGCGAACTTCAAACGCTGCTGACAAAAAGTGAAGAAAATAAGTTCCGAGTTTTTTGAGTTTTTTCAAGTTTTTTTTATTCATTTTTTTTTGTTTTAGTTTTTTCTACTCAATTATTTTTAACATTTTTTTTTAATTAAAAAAATTTTTTTTTTACTTTTTTTTGTTACGTTAGTTTATAAATTTTTGTTTGTTTTTGTTTTTGTTTTTTTGTCGTTTTTGTTTTGCATTACACTTTATAATTAATTATTCATATAATAATAGTAGTAAATATTAATCTTTATGGTTTAAACTATCACGTTTTTCACAAGAATCTTTATCGTGTTTTTTTTTTTTCCTCAAATTTCTTTAGCTTTTTTCTCGCATTTCCATTGTTTAAGTAGCTTACAAAATTATTTTTATAGATTTTTACTTTTCTCTTGCATTTTTAAGTTGTGTATTTAATATTTATATAAAAATGTAAAACTTAAAGGGAACAGACACACACACACACTAACAAATTGTGGTATTCGATTGTGTGTGTGCGTGTGTTTGTATGTGTGTGTTGTTTAGTTTATGATAAATTATCTCGATGAAAATTAAACAAAACTTAACAATTTTTGCATCATTGGAAAAAAATGAAAACAATTTGACCGCAAATAATGATTATGCAATTTAACAACCAAAATTATTTGATGCCATTAGAAAAGTGGTCAAAATTCAATCAACGGTAAGCTCTCGGGGGAAAGTGTGTAGTATACGTGTGGGTGTGTGTTCGTGTGTGTTGTGTATAATTGTAGGAAAGTTGGGCGACAATTTAAAAGCAGAAAAAATATATATATTTACAAATAACTAATTGTTAATAAAAAAATAATAATTATACAGTATTGTAACGACATTTTTTTGTTTGTTTGTTTGCACTTCTTTCTTTCTTTTTTTGGTTACTTAAATTTATATAGATGATGAGCGAAGCAATAACCAAGGAGCTAATGGATTTCGATTTCGTTTTTGGATATATTTTTGTGTGTGTGTATATATATTTATAGTTCAGTTAGTACGATATTATTTGGGTAGCTCAACAGTTTTCCAAAACTGATTTGAAAAAAACTTCATTATGGATTTGTCGCTTATATTTTTAGAACTTTAGAGTCATATGTATATATCGTATATAGGTAATTATCAGTAGTAAGCTTACGTTTGATTTCTCACATATCTTTAAAACTAATTCTAATAGCTATGCAAAACACATTTCGTTTCTTGTATATATATATATATATTCTTTTATATATATTTTTATTTATAAATTTATTTTCATGCGCGCTAAATTGCCGTTTATTTTTTGTGTTTTTCAAGTTTTAAACTTTTTTTGTTGGACTTGACATTATTTTCTTTTATCAAATGGTTTCCAGATTTTTTTCTTGTATTTCAAATTAATGTAACAAGTGCAATAACTTAGATAGTATAAAAAATAATTAGTGGATTCAATTTTGGGAACAAAACTGGTTAAATGCTGCTGAATTGATGAGCCAATTGAGTACTGGGCTTATAGGGGGTGGGCGGCTGGAAAGAGTGGCCAAAAGGAGGGAGGCAGTGCATTGCTAATAGAAAACTTCAGATTCCATTTCAAATAACTGCAATGGGTCTATATCTTATTTTTCAATTCATAGCAATTCTTTTCAGTTTTCGAGTGAACTTTTGTTTGTTTGTTAAATGCTAAAGAAAAATAACTAAAATTCTGTTGGCAGTTGGCGCTTCGCATGCCTCGGATAAAGATTTTAAAGGAGGTACAAGAGCCAGCCTTTGAAATATATTTAACATTATATTCTGGCGCCAATGCCACACACACGGGACATAAAGTCCCTATATATGTATAAGTTTATATATGTTTGTGAACAGATATATATGTGGTAGATTGAATGTACTTTTGCGCTTGCATTTAATGTACAAAAATTGATTTGCATTAAGATCATTTGGTTTCTGTATATTAATTTCGTTTACTTTGTCGTTTTGGTTGTCATTATAATAGGGTTATTTATCGTTATCGCTATTGTAATCGTTATCGTTATTGTTATTGTTATCTATATTTTTATATATAGTACAACAGTTCAAGGCATTGCGTTCAATTATTGACGCTGCTGCTTTAGTAGGAAATTGTTTTTGCTTGTTGTTCATTTTTAGAAAATATATAATGTATATATTCGGATAAATAAAAAATAATATTAATATAATATTTTTGAAGGAAACTGATAAGCTGAATTGGCACTGGGTACAGACCACAGTCTGCCTCTACAAATGTTTGTTTATGAAGTGTGTGTGTATGTGGTGTGTGTGTGTTAACAACATTGAGCATTTCGTAAGAAATTGTTTCAGAAAAAAGGGAAAAATGTTCGTGTGAATATATATATATAAAAAAAAATATATAAGTATATAAACAACGGAAACAATTAATCGTAACTACTAAACCAACGGCTAAAGGCGAATTGCAATAAACAGAATTTCAAAAAATTAACTTAATTAAGCTAAACGCTAACGGTTGTCCCCACATTTTTTTTTTTTTGCTTTCGTTTTTGTTGTGTTTTATCGCCTGACTCGAATACTACTAAAGTATCAATTAATATGAATAATAAACAAAAGAGAGAAGAGCTTCAATGGACACAAACTCCAAAGCTCAATGCTAAATCGTAATTCGTTAAGTCGTATAGAATATATAAGTAAACTAAAACCAATATTCTGGTTGCGTTAACAAATTACTTCTGCGACGATGACGAGGATGATGATGTTGCTGCTGCTGCTGCTGTCGATGTTGTTGCTGCTGCTGCTGCTGCTACTGCTGACGTTGAGGCAACAACTGTTGCTCCTGTTGAATTAGTGGCACGTGCTGCACTCAATTGTGCTCCAACTTGTGCTGGTGCCAGTGGTTTGCCCTTGTGCTGATGCTGCTGTTGATGCTGACGCTTGTGTGGCGCCAAGCCAGAGTTGCTGCCACCACGACGCAACTCATGCTGTGATCCCTGCTGATAATTGCGATTTGCCACCTGCGGCTTGTTGCCCAGCGAACCGCTGCGAATGCGCACTGTGCTGCTGCCAAAGGAGCCAGTGCGTCGACGATTCTGCTGGCCATAACCGCCATATTGCTGCTGTTGATGATGCTGTTGTTGCTGCTGCTGTTGTTGTTGCTGCTGTTGTTGCTGCTGCTGTAGCAGTCGTCCCACATAATCACTGCGATTGGTGATTGTGGTGTTGAGACGACGTCCGCCAGCGGTGATGACAGCGGTGCCATCGCTTTCCGACACACTGCGGTGTCGATTAAGCACACGGCCGGGATTTAAGCTGCCCACACCCTGTAGCATCTCATTGATCTCTGGCTCCACAACGCGGAAGTCTTCAATGGTCTTGAAATTCTTCAGATACTCTGCCAACTTTGGCTGCACTTCCAATTTCTCACCATTTTTGTAGTACTTGAGGAAGGCCCAGAACTTTTCCAAGCCATACAATTGACCTAAACAAATAGAAATTTGATAAAGTTAATAAACTAAAGTAAATTTATATATTTTGTTTGATTTACCTGTTTCATAGTCGGCAATTGTCTCGTCCTGGAAGTCCTGATACACATTGGGTCTATACTTTTTCTCCAGGCCGTACGAGAAGAAACGGAAGAGGCACTCCAGACCATAGCGGAAGCCATTGCCCGCATCATCTAGGGCCAATGTACGGAACTCATTGTACATGCTCTTGTTGAAGTTCTCGCGCAGGAAGAAGGACCAGAAGCGATACAGTGTGTTCATCTCCTGTGATTGCCCGTAGCCGAGACGGCGACGCTCCTTGAGGCAACGTGAATGATACTTGTGATAGGCCTGCTGGGTGAAATTGTTCTCCTTGAGCAGCGCATGCGATGGATGTTGGAAAACGGGCAATGATTGCGGCACCGATGAACCAAACGAACCATACGATGATGTTGTGGGCGACGTGCCAGCCGATGAGCCCATCGATGTGGTCCTTGGACGATGCTCCACCGTATCCAACAGCCAGCCAACATGTGCCTCCACTGGAGGATTGGCTGTATGACGCAATTTACGCTTCCTAGGTGTGCGTGGATCAATTGAATGGGAATTGGGCGCTGCATAGAAACGAGCACGTCGTGACTTCAGTGTTGAGTTCAGTGTAGAGTTCAAAGTGGTATCGCCCACCAGTGTATCATCGGCATCCTGTTCGGGATCATCGACATAACTGGGCGGCGGTGGTGGCGGTTGTTTCTGTTGCTGCTGTTGTCCAACACGTTTGCCAGCCAGTTTCTCGAAATCAGCCTGTGAGATGACATTGACAGTACGATAATCGGGCATCACATTCGTTGTGGTCCACAAATCCTCCTCATAGTTGGCCAAACCATCATTGATGATATTCTCCAGATCCTGTGTGATTTTGGTGCGTGAAGTGTAATCAGCGGTACGATCGTAGCCATCATGTTTGGGTGCACGTCCCACCTGGGCGACAATCAGCAGCTTGTTAATGTCACGATCGGCAAACTCATAATCGGATTCATCATCGTCGGAGAAGTTTTCGGTAAAGTTATTGATGCGTCCGGTGGCGGGTATGGGGTCCATTAGCTCCTCATCAAATTGAAAGTCTAGTTCTTCCTTTTCGGCATGGCACTGAGCGGATGACGAAGCAGCAGCTGTTTTGGACGAGGATTGGGAGTTGGTCGTGTAAGCAGCGTTGCCAGATGCATTTTTATTCTTAATATTGTTGTTGTTGTTTGTAACATTTGTTGTTGTGGCTTTTGTGGTTTTTGCTGTTGTTGTGCTTGATGTGCTTGTGATTACATTGGCTGCTTGTGTAGCCGTGTTAACAGAGGCAATGTTCTGATCATTTGATGAGGCGTTGGATGCGGATGCGGACGTGGACGAGGACGAGGACGTTGTGGTGTTGGTGGTGGTGGTGGTGTTGTTGGACATGGACTTGGACGTGGTGGCGTTTGCGGTGACACTGTGATGATTGTTGTTGTTCGTTTTCTGATTGGACTTGATGTTCTTTACATTGTTGTTGTTGTTGTTGTTATTATTATTGTTGTTGTTGTTATTTTTATTGAGCGTTTGTGAAAGCGTTTGCTGTTGTTGTTGTGTTGACATGGACGTGTTGTTGTTGTTGTTGATGGATTTAGTAGCAGTTTCTTTTAAAGCATTTGTTTTGGAGCGTCTCTTTACCTCTTTCCAGATGCCATCTGGCTCTGCCACCAAAGCAGCTGCTACCCCATCACCAGCACCATCACCAGTTCCTGCTCCTCCTGCCCTTACCGCACCTCGTTTCTCCGGCGTTGAGCTGTTCTTTGGCTTAACACTCTCGGCCAGTCCGCTCAGATGATCAGCCAGCTCGGCTGCCCCAGAGCCTCCCTTCTGTCCCTCCACGCGCTGCGTAAGTGCACTCATGGCATTCACAGGATTAATGCCCATTAGCATTTTGGGCACTATATTCTGTGAATTCCTTGGCACTGGCGGTGGTGGTATGCTGTTCAATGGCTTTGCTGCCATTGTATCGGTGAGTATGGCTGGTAGTGGTGCTGTCTGCTGCACATCCTCCACTTGATTCTCCAGTGTCTCATTCCTCTGCTGTTCGACAGCTGAAGGCACCACCACAGCCTCAGTTTTCAATTCAGTCTGCTTTTGTGGCTTGGACATTCCCTTGGGCTTTGCCTTTGCCTGTTGCTGTTCCAGTTTTTGCTGCTCAAGCAGCGCCTCGGGAGTTAGCGGTTGACCCTTGGCATCCAGCACATCACTGATGGGCCAGATGGTGGGTGTTGTCTTGGTGCGCACCTTATAACCCTCGAACAGTTCCAGCTTGTCCGAGTCCTTAATGGCGGTGACAATCAAAGCGACGTCCGTGGTAAGCGCCAGCACGCGATGGAACGAGGCAATCAATGTAACCGGTATATAACCCTCCGAGTCCATTTTGCGGCGCAAAAAGAAATCGCCGGTAAGATTATCGGCGCTAAAATAGTATTCACTGTACGTAGCGGGAAGTAGGAAAGGATCAAGAGTTAATCATAAAAAAGTATTGATACAAAAATGACACACAAATAGGACAGAAACACACTTTGGTCAATAACAAAGAGTTCACAAAATAGATATAAAATTCAATAGTTTCTTAGTTTAATCCACAGTAAATTAGGTCACCGTATTATCCTAAAAAGTGTTTAAACTGAGTGAATGAAGAATCATACGGTGTAGGCTTAATTTTGAATAAAAACAAAAATACACGGTACACCATAAATTCCACATATTCAAAAAATTACCACCAATCACCAGAAAGTAGTTTCTTACCCGTAAAATCAAGATACCCAGACTAATAACTTTTTAACCCTCCAAAATCACAAGAACTAAATTAAATAATCTAAAAGAGTTCTGGAATTTGTTGAAGTCTTCTAGAAACCTACTGCGAATTATTTACTTTTATTGTGATCGCGCCTAGTTTATAAAACTTCCTAGCATTTATTTATTTATATTTATTTCAAATCCATTTTAACAAATTGCATGAATTATACAAAATAAAAAAAAAACATTTTCAAAACACTTCTTGAACTCTAGAAACTCTAGAAACATTCAGAGACCACAGCGTATAGAAATCAAAGCGGTACTTACACTTGCTTCTTGATGGCTTCCTTGACGCTAGCGGCGTCCATTTCAATGTACGCGGCAGGAACGTTGCCAAAGTAGTGTGTGCCCATAAGGACATAGGATTGCGATGAATCTGCGCCGGCTGCATCCGCCGGTAAATAGTTGACATACTCGCCGGAAGCTAACAGATGGCGTGGTATGCGATTAGTTGGACGACCTGGTCCCTGTCTTGCGAATCCACCGCGCCCTTGCCGACCACCCCTGTACGGCGTACGGAATCGGCGTGGACCACGCACCCCCCCGCCAGCCGCTGCTGACGCTGTTGTCCCGGCACTCGTTGCTCCTTCTGCTGCTCCTGATCCTCCGGCCCCCGACCGTTGCTCATCGTAGACCGCATTGGTACTGGGGCCGCTGCTACGCCAGGAATCCACGCGCTCGGACGTAGCAGACGTGCGTGAGTTGTACGCATAACGTCCGCCATGTGACCGCGTTTCTGTGGCACCTCCAGTGGAGCCCGCTCCTGTTGCTCCAGAAGCGGCAACTGAACCGATTTGATTGTCAGCTCCGCGGCCGGTGGACGACAGTCCAGGTCCGCTGCGCTCATGGTAAGCACGTGGCGGACGACGCTGGTCGTAGGCATCGTCGTTGTAGCGACGATTGGAGCGGCCACCAATGGGCTTGGGGCGACTAGACTTGGCCAAATCGATTTGCAGTGGACGCCACTTGTGCTTGGGTATTTTCTTGTTAATGGCTGCAGCTCCGGCAATGGAGCCAGCAGTTGGGAGAGTAGCTGTGCTGCCAGCTGATTGCTCGGCTTCTCGCTGGCTTTTGGCATCATGACTCGTGCTGGCTGTGACGGCGTTGCTAAGTTGGTTATTGCTGTTGCTGCTGCTGTTGGAGGCAACTGTGGCAACGTTTGATTCAACGCTAACTTCGTTAGCTGAGGCTGCAACGTTTCCAGCTGCTGCTGTTCCTCCAGTTGTGGCTGCTGCTGCTGCTGTGGTGGCAACTGCTGCTGATGCTGTGGCAGGTGTAGATCCTGCTGCTGATGCACCTTTAGTTGCTGCCTGTTTCTTTGTTGAGCTACGCTTGGTGTCGTTAACTGTGGCTTTGCCACTGCCCGAAACACCGCCAATAAGCGTTGGCCACTCACCAACGTTACTAAAGTCGCTGGCCTGTAAAATTAACACATGAAAATATCGAAAAATTCTCGTTATAGCAGCTGACTAATTCAGTGTTAATTAGATGAAATTGATTTACCTTTTGATTGACCTTCTTTCTGTCCTTTACCACTGAACTGGCAAGCGCATCCGCAATAGTGGCATCAACTGTGGGTATAGAAAGAAGCAATGGAAAATTAGTTAGAATCAGGCCAATCACAACGCAGTTGCGCCGACAAAGAGAGCGGAGCAAGAGACAAAGAGACAGAGCGAGAGCAAAGAACCACAGAGAGTTCTTGTAGAGAGCGAGAGAGGAGATTTATTTACTCACCGTTTGCGTCGCTTGTTGTTGCTGTTGCTGCTGCTGCTGCTGTGGTAGCCGCTGCTGCTGTTGCTGTGGTTTTTATTGCTGTCTGTGTTGCTGCCTGCTGCTGCTGCTGTTGTGTCTTTTTGTTGCTAGAATTGTTGCTATTGCTATTCTGTGCGCTTTGATTGTTGTTGTTGTTGTTGCTGACAGTCTGTTTGGGTTGTTGTTGTTGTTGCTGTTGTGCCTTGGGCTGCAAGACACGTTTGTCCAATGGAGATGTGCCAGCTTTTGGGCTGCCCACTTGTTTTGTTGATATCTGCATAGAAAAATAAAACCAAATTTATAAATATTTTGTATTGTTTACATATTAACTAGCACAAATTTTCAAAATATATAGAATATAAGCATTTACTATATATACACATAGCTAAAGTATGAGTCACTGGCTTCGACTGAAAAATCAATTCAACTTCGCTTCTTTATTTTTTTAGAGTTTGCTCGCTTCCACATAACCTAGAAAAAGTGGACTGCATCCCAACAGCAGCAAGCAATAAAGGGTGACCCAGCCTTACGGAGGGGTAGTCAAGGAGGGAGTGTCCCTAACCCAGTTTCATTCCATTCAAATATGTGTAGATATTTTTTTTATAAAAAGTGAAATTACCTCAAGTATTTAAAATTGTTGCCAATTTAATTATAATTCGCTTTTATTTTAAATAACTCGGCAAGTTCTTTTTATTATCTTATCGCACACTGTTTGTTTTGCTGTTTACAGTTGCTGTTTCTGCTGCTGTTGTTGTTGTTGTTTGAGCTAATACACTGAGCATACACACGCTCACTCTTTCGCTCACACACACACACAAATTATTTAAACAAATGGCCTGTTTATTTATAACTTTCTGGAGCACTTTAATAAAACACGTCTGTTCTCTTTAACTGCTCGTTGAATTCTGTGCGCGACTAACGAAAGCGAAGCAACGAAAACAACTCAACCCCTCTGCTGGCGTCTCTGCCAACGTTCGCTGTGCACGCGTTGACTACGTGAGCAAAAACGAGCACAGCAAAAGATGAAAGAAAACAACGAGGTAGGCAGTGAGGCGACCGCGGACAAAGAGGGACACGAAAGCAACAACAACAACTGGTTTAACAAAGCAACAACAATGGACGAACACATACATAAAAAGTATATATGTATTCAAAATAAAAACAAAAAACAGCCGATGCGCCGGTTGCGCATAAGACACACACAAAGAGACAGAGAGATGGAGAACGTGAGTTGGAGCATACAACGAGAGAGCACGCCAGCCAATTTGCCGGGCCAAGGCAACGACTGAGAGACACAGCGCAGCTGAAAACAGCACCCTGTATATGTAGTTCATGCGTTTATTATGATGGATACAGGTTTTTATGTGTTTGTATGTGTAATGCGTATATGGATACTGCACGTACTCGTATTTCTATAATTTGAAACGCATTTTACATATCGAATAACTACTGTATTTAGCATGTAAGGTGTTGCCTCAAAAGCATCACATTAATGCGAAAAACAAACAAACAAAACATTTAATAAACATAAACAGTTTGCTTTTCTCCTGCCAACAACAACAACAACATGTTGTAACTGTTACTGTAATGAGAAAAACAGCAAAACAAACAACATGTGATTTTCGGCACGTAGTCCAGTCCAAGCAGCAGCCACAGCCCGCGGGTGGTGGAAAACTCGCTCAGTTCCAAGAGAGCAAGAGAGTCGATGTAAAAGACAAATACAGAAAGTGAGTGGAAGAGAGCGAGAGAGAGAGCGAAAGAGACAACAAAACGAGTTGCGCGTTTGTTTTTTTTTTATTTATTTTTTTTTTTTTTAGAAAATGAAAGAACTTTTAAATTGTTAAAATCTGTTTTGTTTTCTGCAAGAATCTGTTACTCATGCGACAAACAACACGTAATCATCAAATGACCAAGAAACTTAATCAATTTCCAAGCGACCGAGGTTCAGTTGGCAGAGAAAGTGCAGCGTCCCTCTGCAGTACAGGACTCCCTCGTGTGCATGAATCATTCTACCCCTACTATCATACAAAGTAATTTTCTACTCGAACAAAGGAAAGCACATTTTCCTAATGCACACGTGATAACAGCGTGTTGTAAGTTATTTATGTAATTCGATTTTCAAGAAACAAATTTTATATATTCCCCTTATCTGTTGAAAAACGATTTGATCCCGAAGTTCGAGTCTCTGACGTAAATAATTGTACATAATAAAAGTTTAAAAATAAAATACAATTTTACTTTTAGATTAGGGGCATAGTAATTTTGATAATTCAAGGTCATTGATTAGATCAGGTGCAATAAAAGTCTAGTGTGAGTGAGGGGAGAAAGTGCATACAATAAAGACATGACGAATCTTTTAATTATAGTATCTTTTTACAAAGAAAGTTCTTGGTTGTTAAAGACTGACTTGGTTCAAGGGCATTAAACAGGTGAATCATTAACATAAGGTATTTTACCTAGATAACAAAAGATTCTTTGTTAAGTTCATGTTAAGTGTAAAAAATTATAATATTATTGATTTGAAATTAATCGCACTTTTAAGCAAATGTTGTCAGTTTATTAAAGTTCTTTTCACTTTATTTGCATAGCAAAAACTTAATGATTCGCTAAATCCATTAATCTTATATGAGAACCATTAAAAAATGTATTCAAGTTGATTTACATTTCTAAAAAAAAAAACCTCATCACAAGTCCCGAAGAACCTTGAGAATATTTGCAAACCAAAACTTGAACTTGCCTCTCGAGAGTTTTATGTATTCAAATCAAGTCGCGATTTGTAATACGCAATAGAGTTTCAGTTAGAATTGTAACCACTTTAAAGATACTTCTAGTATATTGTATCTGTGTGCTCTGTAGAGTTTTAGATTGAACCGATTTTTATTTAACATTTGTTTAGTTCTACAACGAACGATCGCTGAAAGATAACTGAGGCGATTCAACTGCAAAATAACAATTTTAAATGTTCGCGTCAACTTTAGAGGCGTTGTCAGTTAGCGTCGCAGCGCTGCCGGCGTCGCAGTCAACGTCAAGTGCCCTGCTGGCAATAGAATCAAATCGGTTCGAATCAAGAACCTCGCCAACAACTAAAGTCGTGTTATAGTCGGGGCTCTTTGCGCATAGAATCGTATAAAAAGTGCAAACAAAACAAAAAAAACAAAAAAAATAAATAAATAAAGAGCTCGAATTCTGTTTTTTTTTTTTTCGTCTTTGCAATTCGTAATCGCTCACAATGTTGAATTTTTCTACGCTTTAGAAAATTGAATTACTCGACTGCGAAGCGAGCCAAAGACGCAGGCCGCAAAAGTCGTTATGTAAATAAAAACAAGTAAGCAAAAATGTTGTTGGGGTAGCTCGACCAATGGTTACCCTGCGGTGCCCCTCAACCTTTCTTTTTTCAGCATTTAATGACTCTTTTTTATAGGATCGTGATAAAATGTTTGGACGTGCCAATAGTTTGATAAACATAGCAGTGTTGCCATCTAAGGAAAAAATAGCTAGATTTGGCAGTTTTCTTTTAACAACAAAATGGTACTGTATTATTTAAGCTATAAACTAGAAACATAGATATTTTTTAATACACTTAATATTCCTAAAAATATTTTATTGCATTTTAAAATAATTGTCTTCAAAATCGTAATTTTAAATTCAATGTTTAGAAAAACGTTAAAGAAAAATAACACATTTTTGTATTAGTTTTTAATTATTTCTTAAAATTTTCTATTCGTTATTTTAATTTTCCAATAAAAACTAAATTCTAAAATTACTATTAATCAACTATCTCAAATTATTTCACCTTATGTCAAGCCTTTTTACGACTTTTTCACCAATCAAATATTCCCCCGACATCTCTAACTAAGTAAAAATTGAATAACTAAGAATTATTTGAACAACAATCATCAAACAACGTGCTCTTTATCAAATAAACGACTAGCTATACCCCTTACCCGCCTACTAATGCAAGAGGGGTGTGGCCTTCAACCAGTTAAGCAGGTTTTTAAAGCCGATTGAACACTAGGCCGGCCAATAACTTCTATGAGAGCAAACAGAACAGGTCTTATCTTGTATAAATGAAAAAGAATGTAAAAAACTAATGGACCATATAAAAACTAGAGAGAAAGAATAGATTATACCCTCTCTTTGATTAAGCAAAAAGAAATTATAACTTTCGTTGTTTATCTAATCAAAATAGTATTCTAGATAAATGAAAGATAAAACGGTTTAAAAATAAATACAGAAAATTAAATTTTTTTTTATAGAAAACAATATTATTCATGCGCATAACTTTTATGACTAAATGGTATCAGAAAGATTGATTGTTTTGTTTACTGACATGTCATTATACTCGTTTGAAGTCGCAATAATTACAGGGTATAAAGAGGTCAATACAAAAGCGTAAACAAATTTATGACTATTTTTCAGTCTATTTTTAGTCATATAATTTTTAGTCGTATTTTATTGGATTAATCGCAATTGCAATGACAACTGGTTGACTAAACGAAGGCAGCGACTTCAATTGATTGTGTGTGAGTTGGGGGGGTGTCTATTGAGGAGGTGTGTTCTGAGTGGGTGTGTGTTGTGGGGTATATGGAAGTTGTTGTTGTTATGAACTCAACTCGGTAACTTTCCTATTTCAAGGCAAGACCCGAAAACGAATATTTTTTTTTATCGTAAATTAATTCTCAATTAACACCTTATTTTATATAAGCTTCAATTATTTACGGAGAGGTGTAAAATATTTAAGTAATTAAAAGCCTTACTAATTGAAATTTGAATGATAATTACAACAGGTAATTGAAAACATCAAATGATTCATTAAAGCAGAGTGTTTACTATTAAAATGGTAGATTTTAGACAATGAAATCGATTACACAAACAATTAAAGTTTATTAAGAGCAACAAATCACTAAACAATAATGTAATATTCGATTCATGTAACAAACCTTATCAAAAGTGGGACCGCAAAAAGTGCATTATTCTACAATTATAGAGGTTCTAGAACATCTTATAATTAAACAATAGGTAACATTATAAAGTGAATAATGCCCCACAGTAGGCCCTGCTAATTAATATACAAAATCTTTATCATTTCATCTTCTTTTTGATTCAGGAAAAAGAAAACAATCAACGGAAATAAAAGAAACATTGTAAATTCCATATTTAAACAATGAAAACAAAGAAAGAAACGAAAACGAAAGATCATAAATGTCAGCAGAGCATTAACAGTAATTTTAAATACATTTAAAGAATTTTAAAATATTTATTTTAATACTGATTCATGTATTTAAAATTTAGATACAGAGTAAATTGCAGCAATTACACTATGCAACTCCATTAGGTAATAAAAACATTTTATAAACGATTTAGAAAAATTAAAACAGTTGTTAGTGGACCATCATGGACATAAGACCCTGTATATTAATGATAGCTTTGGCAATATTTAACCAATCGGGCTATGTGAGTACAATTTTTTATATAAAATTTAACTTTGTGATTAAAGTTTTACAAATTGCATTGCAGAATGCTTCCTCCATAAAGTTCACCAATGTGATTTGTGAATCACTAAATAAAACACGGATTTTGATACCGGAGTGTCGTCTACGGGTACCTAAGCGAAATACGATCGTATTAAACATTAATGTCACAATTTTGCAGCCTATTAAAGTATTTTATATCAATGCCCAAGCACTAAAAAAGGCTAATGGGTATAAGCCATGGTTATTAAATGTAACCTTTGATTTGTGCGAGTTTCAAAGGAAACGTCACGTGCCTTACATAAATTTTATTTTTGATCTATTTAAAAATTATTCCAATTTGGATCACAGGTGTCCCTATAATGTGAGAAAACACTTTCTAGTATTTGTTAGCGTATTCAATTATTAATTTTTTTGCTTTTTTTTTTATAGGGTACGCTTTTTGTTAAAAACGTGCATATTAAAGCTGAAGATATTCGATTGCCACTGCCATCGGGGATTATCTATTACTAACTCATTGGATGCCCGAAAAAAAGTCACAATTGATAACAAAGGTTTACTTTTCGTTCATAGAAGATTGATTAAGTAATTTTTACTAAAAACTACTGAAAACTGAAGTAAACTAATTTTACGCTTCATAAATTCCGGTAAACTGTAATTAAAAATTTTTATTTGGAATGACAAATCAGAAATGTATTATTTTCATTTTGTAAATCATGTGTGGACCTTTAATTATGTCCATCATAGTAAGTACCGTTTCTCAACAACGTAGTCAACTGTACAAAACAGAAATAACTGTTGTTGCCTACAGTAACTTTTTACGCTGCAACCAACTTTTCGATACACATCAATTTCAACCAAAAATACAACAAAAAAAATATTATTAAATATTAGTCGTATCAACATCAAAACGATTAAATAAACCAGA
Organism: Drosophila nigrodunni; assembly: GCA_020829145.1. NCBI lineage: Eukaryota > Metazoa > Arthropoda > Insecta > Diptera > Drosophilidae > Drosophila > Drosophila nigrodunni. The sequence goes on from JACVCZ010000001.1 coordinate 16,392,534, forward strand.
GTGTTTACCATTAAAAAATAGTAGATTTTAAGCAATGAAATCTATTATACAAATAATTTGTTAGAATATTTAAATAAATATATTATTAAAGTTTATTAAGAGCAACAAATCACTAAACAATAATGTCAAACTGGATTCATGTAACAAACCTTATCAGAAGAGGGATTAATGACCGCAAAAGTGCATTATTCTACAATTATAGAAGTTCTAGAACATCTTATAATTAAACAATAGGTAACATTATAAAGTGAATAATGCCCCACAGTAGGCCCTGCTAATTAAAATACAAAATCTTTATCATTTCATCTTCTTTTTGATTCAGGAAAAAGAAAACAATCAACGGAAATAAAAGAAACATTGTAAATTCCATATTTAAACAATGAAAACAAAGAAAGAAACGAAAACGAAAGATCATAAATGTCAGCAGAGCATTAACAGTGTTTTTAAATAAATTCAAAGAATTCAAAAATATTTATTTTAATACTGATTGATGTATTTAAAATTTAGATACATAGTAAATTGTAGCAATTACACTATGCAACTCCATTAGGTAATAAAAACATTTTATAAACGATTTAGAAAAATTAAAACAGTTGTTAGTGAACCATAATGGACATAAGACCCTGTAGATTGATGATAGCTTTGGCAATATTTAACCTATCGGGCTATGTGAGTACAATTTTCTATAAAAAAATTTAACTTTTTTATGATTAAAGTCCTATAAATTCCATTGCAGAATGCTTCCTCCTTAAAATTCACCAATGTGATTTGTGAATCACTAAATAAAACACGGATTTTGATACCGGAGTGTCGTCTACGGGTACCTAAGCGAAATACGATCGTATTAAACATTAATGTCACAGTTTTGCAGCCTATAAAAGTATTTTATATCAATACCCAAGCACTAAAAAAGGCTAATGGGTATAAGCCATGGTTATTTAATGTAACCTTTGATTTGTGCGAGTTTCAAAGGAAACGTCACGTGCCTTACATTAATTTTATTTTTGATCTATTTAAAAATTATTCCAATTTGGATCACAGGTGTCCCTATAATGTGAGAAAACACTTTCTAGTATTTGTTAGCGTATTCAATGATTAATTTGTTTGCTTTTTTATTTTTATAGGGTACGCTTTTTGTTAAAAACCTGCATATTAAAGCTGAAGCTATTCGATTGCCACTGCCATCGGGGGATTATCTATTACTAACTTATTGGATGCCCGAAAGAAAGTCACAATTCATAACAAAGGTTTACTTTTCATTCATAGAAGATTGATTAAGTAATTTTTACTAAAAACAATTGAAAACTGAAGTCAACTAAGGGTAATCAATTTTATGCTTCATAAATTCCAGTAAACTGTAATTAAATATTTTTATTTGGAATGACAAATCAGAAATGTATTATTATACCCGTTACTCGTAGAGTAAAAGGGTATACTGTAATGGTTGGAATGTATGTAACAGGGAAAGAGACGTTGCAGACCCCATAAAGTATATATATTCTTGATCAGCATCAATCGCCGAGTCGATATAGCCATGTCCGTCTGTTCGTCCATTTGTATGAACAAAAGCATCTCAGAGACTATCAGAGCTAGAAAAGTGAGAGGGCAAATGAAAGTTACAATACCCAAGAATATAAATTTGTTTTTGTTTTTTACTCGCCCACTTTAGGTCGTTATATCTTCATATAAAATTAAATGTGCAGGTACAACTAGAATGTTGTAGTGTGAAAAACTTTTCTATTAGCTATGATATCTGACCAAAATTTACACGGATAGTACATGTACCGACCAAGTTTGATCCAAATCAGAAAACTATATCGTATAGCTTCAATAGGTCCGATCGGTCAAAAATACGCTCCAAATATGAATTAGTATGAAAAAGTTTTCAGTTGAAGAAGCAATGTTAATTAAACTTACAGAGAATACATTCTGCATTAATACGAACATTCTGACCGAGTTTCATCCAAACCGAAACACTATATCGTATAGCTCCCTTAGGAACAATCGGTCAAAAAAAAAATGCTCTAAACATGAATTTGTATGAAAATGTTCTGTGTTTGTCAAGCTATCTTATTTATAAACTAATCTATTGCACTAATATTAATACCCCATTGTTAATAACATATTGAAACTGAGTAACCGGTATACTAAAGTCGCGAGGCGACTATAGTCTCTCAGTTTTCTCTGCACGCAGTTCATATGTTAAAATCGGCCAGATCGGACCACTATATGATATAGCTCCCATAGGAACAATCAGTTGAAAATGCTTAGTATGAACATTTTCGGTGTCTATTCACCGATTTCAACGAAATTCACGGAGAATGATTTTTTTGATTGTGTCCCATCTATTGACCAAATTTCATCCAAATCGGACTTCTAAATCATATAACTACCATAGAAATAATTGGTTGTTGAAACCAAATTAATGCAATATTCATGACTGCAAGGTTATTTAATCTTCGGCTCGCCGAAGATAACCGTATTTTCTTGTTTCCTTTTCTTTTTGATTCAGGAAAAAGGAAACAATCGACGGAAATAAAAGGATTATTGTAAATTCGATATTTAAACAATGAAAGCAAAGCAAAAACAATATTTTATATACATTTAAAGTATTCAATAATATTTATTTTAATACTGATCAATGTATTTAAAAAATATAGATATAGAGTAATTGTAGCAATTACACTATACAACTCCATAAGATGATAACAACTTTGTATAAACAATTTAGAAATATTTAAACAGTTGTTACTGGACCATCATGGACATAAAACCCTGTTTATTGATGATTACTTTGGCAATATTTTACCAATCAGGCGATGTGAGTACAATTTTCTATATAAAATTTAACTTGTTTATGGTTAAAGGTCTACAAATTGCTTTGCAGAATGCTTCCTCCTTAAAATTCACCAATGTGATTTGTGAATCACTAAATAAAACACGGATTTTGATACCGGAGTGTCGTCTACGGGTACCTAAGCGAAATACGGTCGTAGTAAACATTAATGTCACAGTTTTGCAGCCTATAAAAGTATTTTATATCAATACCCAAGCACTAAAAAAGGCTAATGGGTATAAGCCATGGTTAGTTAATGTAACCTTTGACATGTGCGCGTTTCAAAGAAAACATCATGTACCCGCCTTTTATTTTATTTATAATCTATTTAAAGATTATTCCAATTTGGATCACAAGTGTCCCTATAATGTGAGGAAATAGTTTCCAGTATTTGTTAGAGTACTCAATGATTAATTTTTTTGCTTCTTTTATTTTTATAGGGTACGCTCTTTGTTAAAAACCTGCATATTAAAGCTGAAGATATAATAAACCGATTGCCACTGCCAACGGGGGATTATCTATTTATAACTCATTGGATGCCCGAAAGAAAGGCACAATTCGTAACAAAGGTTTACTTTTCGTTCATAGAAGATTGATTAAGTAATTTTTACTTAAAACAATTGAAAACTGAAGTCAACTAATGGTAATCAATTTTATGCTTCATAAATTCCAGTAAACTGTAATTAAATATTTTTATTTGGAATGACAAATCAGAAATGTATTATTTTCATTTTGTAAATCATGTGTAGACCTTTAATTATGTCCATCATAGTAAGTACCGTTTGTCAACAACGCATTCAACTGTACAAAACAGAAATAACTGTTGTTGCCTGCAGTAACTTTTTAAGCTGCAATCAACTTTTCGATACACATCAATTTAATCCAAAAATACAAAAAAAAAAAACAATTAAAAATAAATCGTATCAACATCAAAACGAATCCTTAAACTAGAGTTTTTACTATTAAAATAGTAGATTTAAGGCTATGAAATCTTTTATACAAATAAGAGCAAAAATCACTAAACAATAATGTAAAATTGGATTCATGTAACAAACCTTATCAGAAGTGGGATTAATGAAAGCAAAAAGTGCATTACGCTGCAACTATAGAGGTTCTAGAACATTATATAATTAAACAACATTATACAGTAAGTAATGCCCTACAATAGGTGCAGCACTTAGAATTGATTATACGCTTGTCATTACAAGTTCAAATACAAAATCTTTATCTTTATAACCGTTACTCGATGAGTCATAGGGTATAATACTGTAATCGTTGGAATGTATGTAACAGGGAAAGAGACGTTGCAGACCCCATAAAGTATATATATTCTTGATCAGCATCAATCGCCGAGTCGATATAGCCATGTCCGTCTGTTCGACCATTTGTATGAACAAAAGCATCTCAGAGACTATCAGAGCTAGAAAAGTGAGAGGGCAAATGAAAGTTACAATACCCAAGAAGTATAAATTTGTTTTTGTTTTTTACACGCCCACTTTAGGTCGTTATATTTTCATATAAAATTAAATGTGCAGGTACAACTAGAATGTTGTAGTGTGAAAAACTTTTCTATTAGCTATGATATCTGACCAAAATTTACACGGATAGTACATGTACCGACCAAGTTTGATCCAAATCAGAAAACTATATCGTATAGCTTCAATAGGTCCGATCGGTCAAAAATACGCTCCAAATATGAATTAGTATGAAAAAGTTTTCAGTTGAAGAAGCAATGTTAATTAAACTTACAGAGAATACATTCTGCATTAAGACGAACATTCTGACCGAGTTTCATCCAAACCGAAACACTATATCGCATAGGTCCCTTAGGAACAATCGGTCAAAAATATGCTCTAAACATGAATTTGTATGAAAATGTTCTGTGTTTGCCAAGCTATCTTATTTATAAACTAATCTATTGCACTAATATTAATACCCCATTGTTAATAACATATTGAAACTGAGTAACCGATATCTTAAAGTCGCGAGGCGACTATAGCATTCCTTCTTGTTTAATTTTCTTTTTGATTCAGAAAAAAAGGAAACAATCAACGGAAATAAAAGAAACATTGTAAATTCGATATTTAAACAATGAAAGCAAAGCAAAAACAATATTTCATATACATTTAAAGTATACAATAATATTTATTTCAATACTGATCAATGTATTTAAAATATCGATATAGAGTAATTGTAGCAATTACACTATACAACTCCATAAGATGATAACAACTTTGTATAAACAATTTAGAAATATTTAAACAGTTGTTACTGGACCATCATGGACATAAAACCCTGTTTATTGATGATTACTTTGGCAATATTTTACCAATCAGGCGATGTGAGTACAATTTTCTATAAAAAAATTTAACTTTTTTATGATTAAAGTCCTATAAATTCCATTGCAGAATGCTTCCTTCTTAAAATTCACCAATGTGATTTGTGAATCACTAAATAAAACACGGATTTTGATACCGGAGTGTCGTCTACGGGTACCTAAGCGAAATACGGTCGTAGTAAACATTAATGTCACAGTTTTGCAGCCTATAAAAGTATTTTATGTTAATGCCCAATTACAAAATAAGGCTAATGGGTATAAGCCATGGTTAGTTAATATAACCTTTGACATGTGCGCGTTTCAAAGAAACAAACATCATGTACCCTCCTTTAATTTTATTTATAATCTATTTAAAGATTATTCCAATTTGGATCACAAGTGTCCCTATAATGTGAGAAAATAGTTTCTAGTATTTGTTAGAGTACTTAATGATTAATTTATTTGCTTCTTTTATTTTTATAGGGTACGCTCTTTGTTAAAAACCTGCATATTAAAGCTGAAGATATAATAAACCGATTGCCAGTTCCAACGGGGGATTATCTACTACTAACTTATTGGATGCCCGAAAAAAATTCACAATTGATAACAAAGGTTTACTATTCGTTCAAAGAAGATTGATTAAGTAATTTTTACTAAAAACAATTGAAAACTGAAGTCAACTAATGGTAATCAATTTTATGCTTCATAAATTCCAGTAAACTGTAATTAAATATTTTTATTTGGAATGACAAATCAGAAATGTATTATTTTCATTTTGTAAATCATATGTGGACCTTTAATTATGCCCATCATAGTAAGTACCGTTTGTCAACAACGCAGTCAACTGTACAAAACAGAAATAACTGTTGTTGTCTGCAGTAACCTCTTACGCTGCAATCAACTTTTCGATACACAGCAATTTAATAAAAAATACAAAAAAAAAAACAATTAAAAATAATCGAATATTTACTTTCGTTTTCATGTTTTGTTGTTATTGTTTGTTGCCGTATTCGAACTCGTTGACGCTGTAATAGTTTTAATTTATATCCGCAAAATCACTAACACACACATTCAGTTCGTTCTACAGTGTCAGAATACGTGATAACACAATACCGGCAACAACAGGCGTGCAAGCGAGAGAGGCATAAACACGTTGTCGATATCAACAAGTACTTGTACAGTACGTATGTATAAGTACAAGTGTGTTTGAGTTCGTGTATGTGTAGTTAAATATCGGATTTAAAATTCCACGTCCATATGTTCCGCTGCTTGCATAGAGGATTCTATTCTCTGTTTGTAATTCGTAGCACAACTCACCACAATACAAGTGTGGTGAGTTCACGATAAACACGACACGAAAACACGAAAACACACGTGCTGCCAACGGTTGTGTATGCGGCGAATTCGTTGTTATTTTGAAAGTTTTAATATGTAGATTAATTATGAAGTGTATTTTAGAAATCTTTTTCGTTAAAAATAAATTAAATAAATAAATTTAAATATATGCGGATACGGGAACAAATTGTAGAAAACTGTGTATCGCACACGTTGCGAACGTATGAAACGCCACACGTCAACTGGTTCATTTCGCTTTTGCTTTTGGATTTGAATTCGCAGCACTTCTCATTGTGCTGCGTTGCGGTGCAGCGGCGACGCTGACGTTGACGCGACGCCACGCGACGGTAGTTAAAAACAAGAACAGACGACAATAAAGACAAGTCAAAACTTGTGCGACAACAGACCGCAAAAAAAAAAAAAAAAAAAAAAAACAAATAACAATAACAAACGGAAGCAAAAGCGAGAGTTACTTTATATATTTACTGCAGCTGTTTTTGTTGTTATTGTCAAAAAGGTGTTCACCTCAGCAACAGCACAGATTCAGAGCTGTTATTTTTTCATCTTCTGGCTTCTTAATTAGTCTAATTTGCATGTTATTATTTGCATAATGTAGGCCAGAGAGGGTGGTTCAGAAAGTCTTGGCCCTAAGCTTTGAGCAAATGTGCACACTGTACAAGAAAAAGCGAAAGGGATGCCACGATAGTTGCTGTCTTATTCGCATTATACCGTTACAGTTGCAAAAGTTTGCCGCACCTTTTTTTCTGCTGCATCGCTTTTCTTTTGCACCTTCTTTCATTGCTCGCTCGTTCGCTGATGTCAAATAATACATTTCGCTGTTTACTTTTTCTCTTATTTTCGCTTTTGATAAACAACAACAATAGACAGCTAACGACGAACTGCTGACGTTGACGTCGACGTCTACCGTGACTGCGACGACTGTGAGCGCAGCAGCTGACCTTGACATTTATTTTTAACTGTACAATTTTACTTTTCTTTCGCTCGCCTGTCGCTTGACAAACGCACAGAGTGAGAGAGAGAGAGCAAACAAGTGTATAAATAACAACAATAACATAAATTTGCGTCTACTAAGCAGAAATGAAAAAGCGAAAAATCAAATTAATTAGATCAAAAATGGAAAGAGACGAGAATTGAAAATGTAACAAAATAAGCAAAAGAAAATAAACAAATGTCGAATATAAAAAAAGAAAACAAACGATTGATGTCGTGGTTGTTGTTACTGTAATTCAACATTTTTTTTTTTTTGCTCGCCGGCGATGATTTTATTTATTCTCGTATTGCATAATACCAAAAATAACAAAAATAGAAACCAAAATAATTGTTTGTTTTCTTGGCTTCTGTTTGTCTGTCTTTCGCTTTGTTTTGACCAAATTGTTGCTGCTCAGATATTATGCAATTTGATTGCAAACAACAGAATAAATTTATTCACCTCTTCATGAATTCAAAAATGTTAGATACAAAATCAGAGTACATGTTTGAAATGATGTCTATCGAAAAAAACAAACAACGACACACACACATGCATACATAAAAGCACACAAAAACAATAACGTGTTTTCCCCTCCCCCTTATTTGTACTGCGTTGTCGTTTATGTCTTTTTGTTGTCTTCTTCAGCACTTGTATTTATCAGCTGTTATGCTTTGTGGCATTGTTGCGTTTACGCCATTCTACGCATATTTGTTTACCAACAACAGATCAACAAACAAAACAAAAACAATGTCGTTTATGGGCATTACCCCATCCAAAACATGCACACACACACACACACTTAGGTACACTCAAGTATTTCGTCATACTTTGTAGTATGTTAAGCGTAAATTGAATTAATTTTTAATCAGTAGTTCGATTATTCGACTTTTGATTTATCGCCTATATGAATTTTAAAAATTCCCAAGCACTGGAACAAAGAATGTTCTATCGAACAATGATTCGATACTTATCGATAAAATAGTGATGGCAGACTTACCTTCCAAGCGTTGACTTTTGGTGGCGGCGCTGCTATGAAACGCTTTGGCTGCGCTGCTCCGGCGGCTCCCCCTGCGGCTGCTGCTACAGCCGACTGAGAATCAGCGTCATTGGGCTTGGCTTCATTGGGACTGGCGTTGGCATTACTACTGTTGCTGTTGTTGTTGGCCTCCAGACTGGCGCTGGGCGAGGTATCAGACTTGCGTTCTTTGTGAGTCTTTCCAGCGTTGTTGCTGCTGCCAGCACCAGGAGCAGTAGCAGCTCCACCAGCGGCAGCAACATTTTTGCGTGGACTGTTGCCACGTGCGGCACGAGAGCGTGTCGATTTACGTCCCTCGCCATCAGTACCGCTAGCTATGCGTCGACCTGATGCAGACTTTTGACCTTGACCCTGTCCTGGACCACTGCCACTGGCTCCAGTCGATTGCTGCTGCTTATCACGATACTCACGTGCAGTGGGCTTGTCCTTTCGCGCTTTTTTGCGATCACGTCGATGATGCGAGAGCACTGGCAAAAAGTCATTATTGTCGTCCATTTCAGATGAGTTCTCAGCGGTATTGTCACCACCGGCGGCAGCACGTTTCTCTCCCACATTTGGTAGATCCTCGACGGCGGCCTCTGCGGCAGCGGTTTCCTCACTCCATGATTTAAGCGTTTTCAAATTCGGTTGATTCTCCTTATTGTCGACGGCGGCAGCGACTGAGGTGGCTGCCTTCTTGGTGTCCAAATTCTGCACTACATTGGCATATGAGGCAGAGGCGGCTGCAGCGACTGAGGCAGCGACAGACACTGAGGCAGTGGCAGTGACAGAGGCAGCGGCGCCGACATTTGACGCAGCGACATCTTCCTTGCTGCTTGACATGTTGTTGTCGTTGTTTTTGATGTTGTTATTGCTGCTGCTGCTGTTCTTCTCGAGAGTTGGCAGCTCTCGGTTGCGCTACTCCAGATTGTAGCTCTGCTTTCGTTGTTGTTCTTTGTTGTTATTGTTTTTGTTATTGTTGTTGTGATTGGATGGGGAAACTCTTTGGTGCTTCCTTGCCAGACAAAATTCAAATTCAACGAGATCGAACAAACGAGTTGCTGCTGTAACTGTAAAGTTTCAAAAACGTAATCACATTAGCTTTTCTTGTTGTTGTTTTTTACACACACACAAGCACACTCACACTAAACACACACACACACGCAAATACTCTCATATAATGTCAGACAACTATGCACCTCGACCTTTTGAAATAGAAGAAGCTCAAAGAGAAGGTAACTGCATTCAGCTTACGTTTATTTTACTAGCATTGGGCCATTTTCCCCACTCCCCCTGCCAAGCTTAATGCTTCACCAATTTAGGTACTTCATCGTAGAACACTTGAAATTTTATATATCCCCTACTTTAATTTGCACGCTCTTTTGCGAATTGTATTTGGTTTCTTTGAGTTGTCACTATGCACTGGATTTCGCCTCAGAAATGGTGCATTATACGCCTCTAATGAAGCACGATAAATTGATACGAAAAGGCAAACTGAAGTATAATATTATGCAGCCACACAGAGTCACAAGTGAGGTTAAGGCGCGGCGAAGCAGCAGCAGCGAATGCCCCCCACTAGTACGAAGCAGAAGAGCAAAAAGCAACAAGCGCTAAGTCGCGGTGCTGCCAACTTGGCCCTAAAAATGGCCACACTATGCGTTCTGTGTACGCTTTAGTATTTGAATGCGACGCAATAGCAAAATATTAAGTTAATATAATGCAAAACAATTCATTAATTACTAGCATCTAAATCCTATAATTGTAGATTGGGATTGCATACAGACTAAACCAGATATGCGGCTAGTGTGGTTATGCAACAACAACGCTTGCATCGTGTGCATCCCTGGACTGCGAACAGCTGTTTATGCAGCACGTCTGTGCTTGCTGCACTATTCTCTCCAAGCTCAAATTTCAAATGTGCACCATTGCTCACACACACACAGACTCAGAATCACACAATCACGCACACATAAACATCTTCTATTTCATAAACAAAAATTACGCACCAAGAATTAAAAATCACAATATGTGTGTAAGTGTTTCAATCGGCAACAAGAAGGAAAACAACAACTCGCGAGAGCAAAAAGAACACAAAATTGATACACAATTCGAGGTTTTGCTTTGCTAACGTTTCACGTATTCGTTGGTTGGATGTTTGTTGTTGTTGTTTTTATTTCTCCTATGCTTTGCTTTTGCGGTTTCGCACTCTTCGCACTCACACTCAATCGCTCTCGCTCGCTCGCTCACTCACGCGCTGGTGGGTTGGTAGTTAGAACGTTTTTTTTTTGGTTACGAATTAGCTTGAATGCAATGAATTAGCACAGATTGTCACAAATTGCAATAGTATTCAGTTACTAGTTAACACGTTAAGCACTTGTTTATGTTTTAACAGCACTTTGCAGCATTATTTCATAAAAATCTCGGATACCGAGCAAGACATGTGGTTTTTTACCCGTCGCGGTCGAAAAGGAAAAGAGAGCTGCAAAACTATCGATAAATGGTTTCACAAATGTACTGCGGTTATCGACCGTTGGTATTTTTCTTTGCATAAAAACGGCCACTTGTAACATTGGTACCACTATTATCGCGCGAATTGGGTATAAAGGGAATTGCTATGTGTGGCAACGCTGCTGCGCACAGCTTGTGCTCAACGTTGTTTCATTTTGAAAACGTTTTCTCTTATCTTTCCCTCAACCAGCATTTTATTGGAATACCACATGTGCAGCACACAAATATGTGGCCGCATAAATCTACCTGCTTGAGAGATTACTGTAGCCAAAAGGCGATCAAACACGCAAAACAAATGCATACATTTTTTGTTTACATTGCGCACGTCAGCTGATTACAGCTGAATGGGCGTGTGTGTGTGCATTCTTCTATGTGTGCGCGTGTGTGTGTGGGGAACTTGGGCCCAATTTATCATTTCGCGGAAAGAACGAAAAAAATATCATCCACATAATTTGCTGCAGCCGCAGTTTACACAAAGAAGCAGAGCAGCGACGACGTGGCCCAACAAACAACAAAAAGCTTAAAAGCTATAAACCTAATCTCTATCGAATAAGATGTGCGGAATCTTTGCTTACCTCAATTATCTGACGCCCAAGTCGCGTCAGCAGGTGCTGGAGCTGCTAGTGCAGGGCCTGAAGCGTCTCGAGTACCGTGGCTACGACTCCACCGGTCTGGCCATAGACGCACCCACCGATAGCCACGACATTCTGCTAGTGAAGCGCACCGGCAAAGTCAAGGTGCTGGAGGATGCCATCGCGGAAGTGTGTCTCGGTGCAGGGGGCGAGGGATACACGGAGCCTGTGGACATACATATTGGGATTGCACACACCCGTTGGGCCACACACGGTGTGCCCTCGGAGGTGAACTCGCATCCGCAGCGCTCCGACGTGGACAACAGCTTTGTGGTCGTCCACAATGGCATCATCACGAACTACAAGGATGTGAAGACGCTGCTGGAGAAGCGTGGCTATGTCTTTGAGTCGGACACGGACACGGAGGTAATTGCCAAGTTGGTACATCACCTATGGCAATCTCATCCGGGTTACACCTTTGGTGAGCTGGTGGAGCAGGCCATCCAGCAGATCGAAGGTGCCTTCGCCATTGCCTTGAAGTCCAAGCATTTTCCCGGTGAGTGCGTAGCCTCGCGTCGTGGTTCTCCGCTGCTGGTGGGCATAAAGGCCAAGACCAAGCTGGCCACGGACCATGTGCCCATACTGTACACCAAGGCGCATCGTCCACATGGTCAGGCCCAGTTTCAGCTGCTGCCTGGTGGAGGAGCCCGTGGTGTGGATGTCAGTGCCGAGTTCCAGCCGCTGGAGCACAAGGAGGTGGAGTACTTCTTTGCCTCGGATGCCTCGGCGGTGATTGAGCACACGAATCGTGTCATTTACTTGGAGGACGACGACGTGGCCGCCGTTAAGCAAGACGGCACCTTGAGCATCCATCGTCTAAACAAATCCTCGGATGATCCGCATGCCCGTGAGATTATCACACTGAAAATGGAGATACAGCAGATCATGAAGGGTAACTATGACTACTTCATGCTCAAGGAGATCTTCGAGCAGCCCGAATCTGTGGTCAACACGATGCGTGGCCGTGTACGCTTCGATACGCAGACGGTGGTGCTGGGCGGGATTAAGGAGTACATACCGGAGATCAAGCGTTGTCGACGCCTCATGCTCATCGCCTGTGGCACATCCTATCACAGTGCGGTGGCCACCCGTCAGCTGCTGGAGGAGCTCACCGAGCTGCCCGTAATGGTAGAACTGGCCTCCGACTTTCTCGACCGCAACACGCCCATCTACCGCGACGACGTCTGCTTCTTCATCTCGCAGTCGGGCGAGACTGCAGACACTCTGATGGCCCTGCGGTACTGCAAGCAGCGAGGTGCCCTAATCGTAGGCATCACCAATACCGTGGGTAGCAGCATCTGCCGTGAATCCCACTGCGGTGTGCACATCAATGCTGGCCCCGAGATAGGCGTAGCCTCCACCAAGGCCTACACCTCGCAGTTCATCTCGCTGGTGATGTTTGCCCTGGTCATGTCCGAGGATCGACTGTCGCTGCAGCAGCGCAGACTGGAGATTATCAACGGATTATCGCAGCTGGACAGGCACATTCGCACGGTGTTGCAGCTGAACTCGCAGGTGCAGGAGTTGGCCAAGGAGCTGTACCAGCACAAGTCACTGCTGATCATGGGGCGTGGCTTCAATTTCGCCACCTGCCTAGAAGGAGCACTGAAGGTCAAGGAGTTGACCTACATGCACAGCGAGGGCATACTGGCCGGAGAGCTGAAACACGGCCCATTGGCGCTGGTCGATGATGAGATGCCCGTGCTGATGATTGTGCTACGTGATCCGGTGTACACCAAGTGCATGAATGCACTGCAGCAGGTGACATCGCGTAAGGGTCGTCCCATACTCATCTGCGAGGAGGGGGATGCAGAGACAATGGCCTTCTCCACGCGTTCACTGCAAATACCCCGCACAGTCGATTGTCTACAGGGTATTTTAACGGTCATCCCGCTGCAGTTGCTCTCGTACCACATTGCCGTGCTTCGTGGCTGTGACGTCGATTGTCCCCGTAATCTGGCCAAGTCTGTGACTGTGGAGTAGTCGCTTTCCCGCTGTCTCGCACTGCAAAACAAAAAAGAATTCCATTTTACAGACCGCATTGGATTTGTTTTTATGTATTTACATGTACGTTTAGCTTTAAGTTGAACAATTGTTTGATTAATTCACTTTATTGCATTTCTTTGACTGTCGTGCTGTCATTACTTAATGTCGTGTGTTGTGCAATTGAACTTATTAATATATACACATATTTGTATTCCCAAGAACTTAATAAACTTCAAATGAAAAACAATTAAATTTGAGTTTTTGTCAAGCAAAAACGTTGGCAGATTTAAACGTTACCAGCGTTGCCAGACAGCTGAGTGACAGTCGGTCTTGCTACACCATTAGTCAACACGGATTTTCTTTACTTGCGCTGCTGCCCTGGCATAAGATTGGCATGTCTGTAGACTTTGCCAGCCCTGAGCGAGCGCAAATGCAGAACTAATCCTAAAAAAAAAAAAAAAAAAAAAAAAAGTTGTGCAACGTGAAAACTTATTAATAAATATAAAAATATTCAAGTGCATTTAAGTGAAAATATGACGGTAAATAAGCGGGACGCGACTGCAACGCGTCCGCGTTGTTTTTTCGACATTACGCTCGGCGGATTGAGCGTCGGTCGCATCGTGTTCGAGTTGTTTAGCGATGTTGCTCCCAAGACGGTTGAGAATTTTCGGGCACTCTGTACGGGTGAAAAGGGTACCGGTCTTGTTACCGGCAAGCGATTACATTACAAAAATGTAATATTCCATCGTGTGGTCAAGGACTTTATGGTGCAGGCGGGTGATTTTAGTGCAGGCAACGGAACCGGCGGCGAATCAATTTATGGCGGTACATTCGAGGGTAAGTTTGTGTCTCCGATTTGTATACATGTATGTGTGCGTGTCGCAGTGTGTGTGTATACGTGCACACATGCACATATATGGGAGAGAAATTGATGTGCTTGTTGTCAAAATTGTATCGACTAAATGACATGAAAAGTTGACAATTGCGAGCAATTGAATAATTCGACATGTCAAAATGGGCCATTAATATCTGGCAGAGATTTTATAACTGTTTGTGTTAGCCAAACACTTAACGAAATTAAAGCTTTTATGCCGCTCACTCAAGCTGATCCTCTCTTAAAGCTTTTCCCCTCAGGGACTGGGCTGCCAGAAAAGCTTTTTACTTAAACCAAATGAAATAATTCTCTCTTCCTTTTTTCTCTTAAATGCTAGCCAACTATCGCTTGAAAAAGTCCTTCTCTTGCAACAAATAATCAATAACTTTTAATCCAACTAATTGCAGACGAATGTTTTGACAAGAAGCATGATCGCCCCTTCCTGCTCTCGATGGCAAATCGTGGTAAAAACACAAATGGCTCGCAGTTCTTTATGTAAGTGGGTTGCTCCAGAAGTTGCACTAAAGTGACAAAACAATTCGTAAATGATTAATTAATATATTCGAAAAATATTGTAAAATTTTGTTCAAGTTTCTTTTGCAGCGAATTCAACATGCAAATAATACATAAATTATTTTCTTTTAATCTTTGAACTTTTGCATTTATATTAAAAAACATACAAATCTGTTGTTGTTCATTGATCTATTGCCGTATAGCTAAAAAGAGAGAGAGAGAGAGAGAAAGAGGGAGAGGGAGAAAGAGAGTTTGCGTGTTATCTCCCTCTGACCAGTGGACTGAGCATCCAACGATAGCGATAACTGATAACCGATACCCGATAACCGACACCGACTCACTTCATGCCATTCAGCCCGGCTTCTGTACATACACGCGTGAGAGAGTGTGTGTGTGAGTGGGTGTCTGTGTGGGTATGGGGGTGTCTGTGTCTGTGTCTACCCCGTTCACTCAGCTCCAAAGTGTCCTTGGCAACAACAACAACAACCACTGTGAGCTGCAAACAACAACAAACGAGTGCACAAAATGGTCTCAGCTTTAAATTTTGTGCTGCGTTGAGAACTGATGAGGATGACGATGATGACGTAGCCTCCTTTGGCTTGCTCGTTAGCTCATTTAGTGTTCACTGCAGCAACAACAACAACAACAACCAGGCACTACAACAACAATAGAAAACAACAACAGCAACAACAAAACGCTACTACAACAACAACAACAACTACAAACCGTTCAAAGTTTGCAATGTGTGTAAAGAATATTTTTCCTTCTCTTCTGTTTTTCATTGTAGTACAACACAGCCAGCGCCACACTTGGACAAGTAAGTAGCAATTCAGATACAAAAGTATCTCAAAGATACAAAAGTATCTCAAAGATACAAAAGTATCTCAAAGATACAAAAGTATCTCAAAGATACAAATGTATCTCAAAGATACAAATGTATCTCAAAGATACAAAAAGTCTTTTACAAATGCAACTAAATTTCCTACTCTTTTGCTTACAGTATCCATGTTGTATTCGGTCACGTTTTATCCGGTCAGGATTTGGTGCGTCAATTAGAGTTTCTGCCCATTGATCGCAACTCCCGCCCTCTGCAGGACGCAGCCATAGCCAACTGTGGCGAACTAGTTAAGCAAGTCAAGGGTAAGATACTTTCACCTCCAAATTCTACTTAGCTAAGATACAATTCGTCTGTCACATTTAGCAGCCAAAAAGGACAAGAAGCGTCGCAAGCAATCGACGCCATCGGATGAATCCGAGAGCGAGACGGACGAAGTGGAAATGAAACAGAAACAAAAACTGCGCAAGCAACAGGACAAGGGCAAGAAGAAACGCTCACGCCACGCCTCCAAGTCCAGCGACAGTGAAAAGTATAAAATTTAATTAAACAAAAACAAATTTAAATTAAAATTTGTAATTTAATTGTTTTTTTAGCAGCGATTCTGGACGCGAACGCAAGCAGCAGAATGCTAGTAATGATGATGATAATGACGATGCTGATAATGATGAGGAAGGCGAGGTTCATCCTCTGGTTACACTAACTAAAATTGACCCTAGCGAAATTCCCGAGGTGGGCTACAAAATACCCTGTAAACCAGAGGAAATTTCAATTATTCACTTTTGCCAAACTTTTTTTAGGTTTCCAACAAATTTCTGATGCGCGCGGAGAAGTCACGTTCACGGGAACGTGATAATCGCGGTGGTGGTCACGAGAATTCACGTGAGGCACGACAGCGTGAACGTGACCGCGATCGGGAACGTGAACGCGACGATCGAGACAGAGGAAGGGAGCGGAATCGCAATGCCTTCGGCTGGTCAAAGAAGCAGGTGCCCACCTCACGCAGCGGACGCATTGTCAAGGGGCGTGGCGTCTTCGTAAGTCACTTTAAAAAGCTCTTTCTGACCCTTAAAGTTCAATCCAATCCTGCTTCTTTCAGCGCTTCCGCACACCTTCGCGCAGTCGCTCGAAGAGCATCACTCCACCACACTGGAAGCACGCGCAGAAGCGAACGATTAAACTCTCGGATCTGGAGCGCATGGAGGAGGAGAATAAACTGCGCGACGAGGAGGTGCGTCGACGGGAGCAGGAACGTCGCAAGCGACACGAGGAAGTGTCCAAGGATCCAAAGAAATCATTCTTTGAGCTATCACACGCCAGCACCTACGGCAAAGTGACGCCGGATAAGTCTCCGGCCAAACAGAAGCAACCGGTTGGCAAGCGCCAGGAGAGTCATGGCCCGAAGGATGTGGAACGTGGCAAGGACAAGCAGACTCACGACAAGGAGCGCGAGCGGGAGAAGGAAAGGGAAAAGGAAAAGGAAAGAGAGCGGGAGCGTGAAAAGGAGAAGCCCAAGGAGGAAGCGCCTCCAAAGCGTCGCAAGTCTGTGGACATGAATGCGCTGGACTATGAACAGCAGACGGACAGCGAATCTGAGCAGGAGGCTAGCGTTAAACCCACACCGAAATCGGTGCCAGTCAAGGAACCAGAACGCGTCAAGGCAGCGGAACCAGTTCCGGACAATCGCAACCGACGTGACCGGGAGAAACGTGAGAGTTCCGGTTCTCGTAATCGCCATCGAAGCCGCTCACGTTCCCCGCAACGTCGTCGCTCACCGCCGCGACGGCAGCAACGCTCTCCAGCACGACGTCCTGGCAACCAGAGCAACAACCACAACCAGAACAGCAACAACAATAACTCTGGCATGGGTCAGATGAATCGCAATCGTCGCAATCCTTTTGCGGATCGCGATCGGCGCCAGCGTTCACCGGATAACGAGTACCGCAATCGCTTCCCGCTCTCGCCCATACGGACGCGCAGCTCGCCAGTGGATCGTCGTCGTTCACGGGATCGCCAGCGACGCTCACACAGCCGCGGTCGGCGCCAGGGCTCCCCCGTAAGGAAGCGTCAAGACACTCCAGAACGTAAGCGCCAGGAGTCTCCGGAACGCAGACGTCAGGAGTCGCCGGAACGCAAGCGCCAGGAATCTCCGCCTCGAAAGCGTCCAGATTCTGTGGAGCGCAAGCGTCAGGACTCGCCGCAGGAGCGAAAGCGCCGTGAGTCACCCAACCGGAAGCGCCGCGACTCACCGGAACGCAAGCGCCGGGAGTCGCCCAACCGGAAGCAGGAGCGTCGTCGTAGTCGCAGTCATGGACGACGCCAGAGCAGATCACGTAGTGGCAGTCGACAGCGTCGGCAGGAGCAGCGTAGTCCACAGCAGGGTAGGATCACGTCAGCCATGTGTGCTGGCGAGTCCTCCGAAGAGAAGGACAAGGCGGCGGCGCGTGAAAAGATGCAGAAACGGGCGGAGGCGGCGCTGCTGCTGAAGGAGCACATGCGTAAGGAGATTGCCAAGGAGGAGGAGCGACGGGCAGAGAAGCAGCGCCAAGACGAGCTAGAGAAGGAGCGCACCACGCGGGAGCTCAACGAACTGGAGCGCCTCAAGGCGGAGACTTTGAAGAAGCTGCAGGAGGAGGAGCGAGATCATGGCTCTGATCCTGTCGGTAGTCGACCCAGGCGCGACAGTCGCGGAAGCAGCCATGAGGCCAGAAAGCGTAAGCATAAAAAGTCCAAGAAGCAATCGACTCGCTCCCCACGCTCGGGCTCTGATTAGAATAATTCATTTGATTTGATTTGAGACAGTAAAGCAATCTAAATATATACATGTAATTCAATTGTAAAAAATCTGTTCACCAATTCTAGGCAATGAGCGGCCCAATAAAACCAAACTTTACTACACTAAATTGTTTATTTAATTTGTACACACCCATACAGCATTTGTACATTTGAATTGCCGCCAAAGTCACGTCTTAAAAGCTGGCTGCTATGCATAAAAGTTTAGTTGCAGTGTTGTAAAAGTCTACTTCGATAAGTAAGCTATCGAATAACAAAACTTAACTCAAAAATAAAATTTCAATGCGTATCAATGTTTAATTATGTTTATAACAATATTAATCACACCAAATTTTATATTTTCATATAATATTTTATTTTCTATTTTAAATATTTCAATTATTTTTTATAAACGAGTGTTATCGATATTGCCTTCCATTATTTAAAGTATTCAGCATTTTCAAATATTTTTAAATTAAATTGTTCTATACTTTGCCGCGAATCGAGCAACTATAACAATAATTTTTATTTTTCAAATTACCCGCGACGTCTGGCAACACTGTGTAGCTAAAATTTCTGCCTCGTTTGTTTTGCACATCGTTTTTCTTTCGTTTCGCTTATGCCAAACTTTCATTCATGGTGGCGAGCTTTTGACGCTGCCATTGAAATTTGTTTCTTCTTTTTGCGGCGCAAACAAAAACAAAAGTTGCCGTCGACGTCGCCGGCAAATGCAAGCTTACGAGTATATGAATGTTTGATATTTCTCTCTCCCTCTGTCTCACTGTTTCTCTCTCTCGGTGTGCGTGTGCTTGCAATTGTATGCGAGAATGTTAATGCCAGCGCCAGTTCGGTGCAAAGCTCCCAGTACACGAATGGCGTACAAACTGTTTGGACGTGTTTGCTGCTCGCTGGCGACGTCGCGAGTTCGGGTTCGCATATTAATTCTGAGCGCTGCTGTGTTATAAAAATATCGAAGCGGCGCTTTGTCTGCACTAGTGAATACAATCGTATCTTTATTTTATGTGCACGCGCAAAGCAACAAACAAACAAACAAAAAGCAAAAATGTTTAATAAATAACAACAATAATTGCAGAATAATGTGGAAAGCAACAGTGAAATACTCGTAATTTGTTGATTTAAGCGGCGACAGCAGTCGAAGTTGATGTCGCCGTCGTCGTCGCCGTCGCCTGTGCGAGCGAGTGTGTGTGCGTGAGAGTGTGTTGTGTGCAAAAAATACAAATTAAAAAAATTGATAGGCTGAGCCAGCGAAATACAAACATAAAGCGGAAATGCAAAAAATACAACAAAGGTAGTAACAGAGCAAACGAATGGCGTCAGCAGAGAGCGGGGGCGCGCAGGCAGCGACGTCGCTGATGGCGGCAACAAAAGCCGGTGCAGTGCGTACACTACACACACACACACAGCCACATGCACATATCCATAAACAGAAATGTAAAGAATAAATAAATGAGACAGAAAAAGAAGGAGAACGCGAGAAAATCATAGATATGGCACATGGGCCATGTTTTATACCGCAAATCAAATGAAATCGGACTCTTTATTGGCTGCTGTTGCTGCAAATTCCGGCATTGTTGATTTTTGTGTCCTGTTGCAAATAAATTATGACATAATAAGGCGTAACAACAAAGAAATCAAGTGCGTGCCGACATCGCAGCCGCAGTCGCCATTGCTTTTAGCTGCTCTCAATATATGTGTAAATGTGTATGTGTATGTGTAGCATGTGTGCGTGATTTAGAGGGGTAGGCCAATAATAGGCATAAATATGAAATGAATATTTTAAAATGAGAAATTCCATGCAAACAAAAACAACGACCATGACAGCGGCAACGAACGGACGGGACGGACGCACACGGCCAAAGATGCCAAACAAAAAAGGATATAAAACGCAATAAAGTAAACTGATGTGAACTGTGGAGCTGCTGCGGCAGCGACAGCGGCTGCCGCTGTGGCTGCGGCTGCGAAAGCCGCCAAGTACAGTAGTAGTTCTTTGGCCAGGCCACAAAGGCAGCAGAGCAGTCGAACAAAAAAGCACACGCACACACACAGTGACAAACATGGGCAATAACAAAAACAACAACAATCACAAGGCCATGAAAGCAACAGCGGCGGTTGTAGCAAGGCAGACAGGCAGGCCAGCAGAGGCAGCGACAGTGACAGAGGCAGTGGCAGAGGCAGCAAAGCCAAAGCTCGGCGTACAAAACACAAAGCGAAAGCGTAGCAAAAACAAGGAGCAAAACATCTGCGACAGCGCACAGTGTAACAAATTGCAGCATACAATGTGGTCGCTAGGAAATTAGAACGCTTCAGTTCCACAACCAGTGCAAATTCTATTATAGAATTTTTTAATTGGCGTTAATTTCGCTTATTAAATAGCCAATTGATAGACAATAATTTTGAATTAGTGAGAAAGACTATTTAAATTTTAATTGATGGATTATTTAGTGCTTGAAGTACTGCAAAGGAACGCACTTGATTAATTCTATTAATTAATTCTATTGATTAATTACAAGTACTCAAGTTAAGTTCGAAGTAGCGAAAAACAAATTTGCGTTCTTTTAACGCCTGTCAAACACTGTGCAATGTCGGCGTTGGCGTTAGCATCAGCAGAGGACCACAACCAAAGTGAGAGTGGGCTGCTGTTGCTGCCGCCGCCGTCTTCGTTGTTGTTGTTGCTGATGCGAATGTGAATGCTCAGAAAAAGCTTAGTGAGCTGCGCTGCCACTACCGCTGCTGCTGCTCTGCTGCTGTCGTCGTTTTGCAAACAAAAGTACAAAATGTATATGACGCTTAACGTAGCTGATGATGAAGAATGTGAATGGAGATGATGAAGAAATAAGAACACGAAGAATATGCATAATAGAAGGCACAACAAGGTAGAATTTCGAGGAAATCGAAATTTGCGTCGTCGTTCAATTTCGACCGGCATCCGTAGTCGAAGTCGCCGTCGCAGTCGCAGCACAAAACAAACTTTTCACATACACATCTACATATGTATGCGTGCGTCTGTGTGTGTGTGTTTCACATAGTCAAATTTGTTTTATATAATTTCGCAACTACCCCGATATGATTTCCGTTTTGCGATTCTTCCTTATCTCTCAATTGAGTGTGGCGATTTTTTGTTTCTGCTTTCGCTGTGCGTGAAAAGCGATGTTTTTGTGCTTTTTGTGTTTACAAACTTTTCGAAACAAGAAAATTCGTGGTAATGCAATAAATACAAGTTTAAAACAATGAGTAAACTTTGCGCAGTAAAAACCAAAAATAAAAAACTGTGATTAAAATTTTAACACGAAATAACCGCAAACAACTAAAAATTGCATGCATTCTTCTTGTTTATAAAATATTTGACAAAAAACACAAAACAATAGAACACAATACAAAAATGCCACTGCAGTAGCAAAACTCACACACACAAGCATCTGTACGCGTATGTGTTTGTGTGAAACTCTGCTACGTCAGCGCTGCCGCTGCTGCAGTCGTCGTCGACGTTGCTGCCGCCGTCGCCATCTGCTTTACTTGTACTTTTTTTTCTCTCTCTTTGCCCAAAGCCTTTGATAGTAGTTAAAGCAACAATAACAACAACAACGATGGCGACACCAGAGCGCTGCCGAAATATATATTTGAGCATTCATTTATGCGATTCATTTTTTTTGTTGCCCGCGCGATTTTCGTGCACTCTAGCCAGAAATGTATCTTATAGATACAGTTCGCGCACTTCGGATACTTGTTGTCCCTAGCATTGGTTGTGGAATTGAAATGTGCCCTGCCTATTATGGGATCATCAGACGACGCCGCAGCGTCATCATGACACCGATATGATCATAATGATAATAATGTTGAGCCAAATGTGGGTGGCCCTAAAGCAAAAGCCTTAGCTATTGTAGCTACGAGTATAAACTACTTTGGGCACAAAACACGAGAAATATCAAGTAATAAAAATGAAATAAAAACCCAAAAAAACTACAAAGAAAATAGGAGAAAACTGTGAACTAAAGGGAGTAAGTGGCAGAAAAATGATGTGGTCATAACTCTAACGATTTTATGTCTATAAACAGAATACAATTTTAACCAAGAGATAAAAAATAGTTATTTCACTTCATAATAAGCTCTTTTATGTATCACTGTGATACAGTTCGTGAAAAGAAGGGCAAAATTTAATTGGCTGGTAAGCAGAGGAAAAAGGAAAAACGGCAATAAGCTAACGTAAAGATTTTCTTACCAAATTTAAGTTTACAATTCCTAGTTTAATACACAAACTGTGTTTTAACTAGAAAGTATTGAGCCCTTACTTAAATTAAATACTTCATTTTACCCTACATAAAATACTTGAATCCGTAAACCATTTCAGATAGATTTGAGCCCATAATCCTTGATTTTTCTGTGCACGTCTGCCTAAAAAAAACCCTAGAAATATCCAATAAGACATAGATTAAGAGAAATCGATGAAAAGGATTTCCCAAATATAGCCAAACCGAACATGGATTAGCAGAAAGTAGCCCCTGGGAACGCACCTACAGTACGCACCTGTGTACACCCAAACCACTGAAAAGAGCACACATTTGTACAGCAAATTGCTCATGCTTTTCACTCCGCATGTGGTCGCATTATCCCTTTTTGGATAATAATACTTTTTAGCCAGAACATTGTTTTCTTTTGCTCTGTTGTACATATACCTTAATGTTCGAATAGAGTGCCTCGTATAACAAGTTATTAAATTTGGCCTTTATTATTATGCGTTTATACGGATTTTGACGCCTTTGACTGCTGCTGTTGCTCTTGTTGCTGCTGCTGGCCAACAAAACCTGTCTGGTGATACTTGTACATAGGTTAAAGGCCATTTCCATAAATTTTCGCACAGTACCCGCAGCACACTGTGATGGCTGTAAATGGCGCCAGTGTTTTGTGGGCTATTAAGCAAATTACGTATACGCACCGATGAACGCGTAAAATATTTATGCATGTTTCATAAGCGTAGCTAAAAATATATTAGCATACTTTTGTGTGCGTGTCGCCATTTTGTTAAGTAAATCAAATTTTGTTACTTTTAGATACAAGTCAAAGTGCACACATACAAGCAACTAAACAATGAGCGTACGCGTGGGTGTGCGTGTATGTGTGTGCGCGAGGAAGCTGTAAACTGTAGAAGATGCACACGCAAGGAAAACTAATGAAAAGGAACAAATAAAACGAATCATAAAGCAAAACAAAAGCAAATCAAGAAATTCGAATTAAATTATTAGAATCGCTTAAGGAAAATCTGTGCGTTTTGGGCGTTTTTGGCCGGAAACTGGAAATATCAACGGAAATAAACGCGAGATTGCAATGTTTTTGTTTTACAATCGACGCGCTTTTGTCATTATTATAATTGAAATTCTGCTGCTGCTGCTGACCAACGACAATGGACAACCAACGCTCACCAAATTGACGACAACAGGTGAGTGCATAATTCTCTAACTGTAACTTCACTTGCCCTGGGGATAAACTTTCGTATCTCTTGCCAAAAACTCCAATAATCATAAACTAATGGCCAAATGTGCGGGCGTGTCTCAAGCCAAAAACAAAAAAAATTAAACCCAAACTTGTTGAGTTTTCTACGCTAAGAGTGTTTCACAGCGGATGGGCCATAAAGAAAATCGGCAATATAAAATATTAAAGTTGGTAAAACACGCGAGAAAAGTTTTTGGCCAAGAGCTACAAGCTTTGTAGCCACCCCTTTTTAGCTGCTTTGAGTTTCTTTTTCTCGACTTTTCCTTATTTTTTCATTGCGGGGTTGAACCGTTTTGGGTTCTGGGTACACAGCTCTCGCTGCTCTCCCTGTCTGGGGAAATAGCCCTTTCGCATGTATGTGTGCCATTGCGGGAGCTTATTGCGTCGTTGATTTGGCTAAGCGAAATTATAATTCTAATTTATGTACATTACACGAAACTTGTACATGTTGTAGCGGCAATCCAATGCTCTTCTCTCAGTTTCCCCTTTTTCCTGTTCATTGTTTTTCCTTTCGTTCTTCTGTCAGCTTGTCACATTCTCACGACCCTACTTAGCGGTACGGTCTGGTATATTATTTACTTTGTACTGTCAAATTGTGTGGGAGAGCAGTGTGTAATTTGCTAAAAGTATTCAACAATCAATCAATGCAAACAATTTCACATGATTTTCCTTTTATTGTACCTTTTGGCATCGACAATCATTAACTATTTAGCCGAAAACCCAAAGTGTGCAGGGCATGGGCAAGTTCATAAAACCCCAAATGCGAAAACTTTTCCACACATGATAGAGCAGCAATGGCTTTCAGAGTTGGAAGTTTTTGGGTGCCGAGGAGCAGGGAGTAAGGTACCGGGCGCACTGAGGACGGAGGACTATGTGGCAAAAGTCCAAGTCCAAGTCAAACGACTAAGCGGCATGTCGTCAATAAATTTTCCATTAAATTCAAAGCAAACCCAAAATAAGTAAAAAAAAAAAAAGAAAATAGAAAACAAGAAAATAGCAAAAGGAAAGAAAAAACAAGCGTCCATAAAGGAAGGTAGCGTCGAGTACACTACATAACTTTTGATCGTAGCACACACACACACACAGGCACACTTGCCAGAGAGAGAGTAGGGTGCATGTGTGTGTTTGTGTTTGTGTGGGTGTAGCATGTTGTTGTATAGCTTCCTGTCTGTCCTGAGAGGCCGCTTATTCAATTTAGCACTGGCGTGTGGCGCCATCTAGCGCCCACCAGCAAAAATATGGCTACAGTTTTTCATACCCTGTTAAAACACAGGACACAAGCATAGAAAATACTTTATAATTCAAGCCATGATAAGAAACAACTTCTTGTTACTGCCATTTTATACAGGGTATCTGCTCTCGGCACTGGCTTAATGTTTTCTATTTTTGTTGTTATGTTATTTTTTGTTACCGTCGGCAAATAACTACAACATAAGCTATTGGAAAAGCAACTCTCACATCATCATTTCTCGGTTGTCGTCGTTGTTGTTGGCATTTTATTCATACAGCAAACAGCATATCATTTTGCTGTTGTTGTTGTTGCATGCCGCGTGCCTCGTAGCAATCCACAAGCTGCCACAGAGCCCTCCATATTCATATGCAAATTGCGTTGGAGGCGAACCTTTTGGGCTCAGTTCTGGATGTTGCTGATTTTTGTTTTTGTTTTTGGCTGAGCTTGCTGGTTGTTGTTGTTGTTGTTGCTGTTGTTGTTACTGTTGCTTGTTGTTGGTGGCGCCCAACGTTTGATTTCAATTTTCAAGTGCTTCCTGTTTTTGCAGTTGTTGCTGTAAGTAAGTATTTGCTGCCCCAACGTTTTGCTATTTGACATCTCAAGCAGCGTTACTTGGCTGCCACAACACAGCTAGAGCAACAGCAACAACAACAAACAGTTGAAATAACAAGTTGAGTGCTTGCTTCTCCTTCTCCTCCACTTCGCTTACCCTTCTGCTCCTGCTGGCCCTGCAGCAATAGCAAATCGGCTCTATTCTGGTCACAAATGCGCCTTTGGAGCATTTGAAGCTGCTCTTAACTTGGTTGAAAGTGCCTAACACGACTTTTGACGACCTTATGAGCCAGCGTTTTGGAACTGGAACTGAAACGTGAACTGGTACGGGCACTGGAACTGAAACTGAAACTGTTGCAGCCACAGGCAACCAAGTGCTTTTTCTTTACTTTTTGGGTCTTAATTTTTTTCGTTGTGGGGAATTGTGGCGCCTTTGCGGTTTTTAAGCCTCGCCTGAGGTTGAACGAGAGAGAGCAAAAATAAAGATGAGGAATAACAGAATAAATGAAGCAAAACACAGTCGTGTTTATAAGTATTTGCTTTGCTTAAAGTCGCCAGCAAAGTGTAAGCATTATTTTATACATTTCTCCCAGTGCTTTTTATAGCTCGGCCATTGGGAATGCCCGACAGCTTTAAACTGCTGGCAACGACTGCTGAGTTGCCAGGGCTACCAAATGTCCTGTGCCACATTTTTCTTTAGCGCTGTGTGTATGTGTGTGTGGGGCTATTCCCGGAAACCAGTTAAGTACAGCATGGAACTGAGCTTGCGGCCATTTGGCACCCAGCTAAAAAAGCAGCAATGATTATATTTGGCAGCTTTTCGCCACGCCAAGAAAAATCATAATTTTTAATGCGAATCGTGGCAAGGGAGCCCAAAATTAAAAAAAAAAAGACAAAAAACTGAGCATTTATAACACGAATTTATTTTTGTTATTTGTTGGCACGTCCGGATCTTTGCACCACCCTCCCTCCTCCTTGTCATTAAAGTCCCTTTTGGGCCCAAGTTGAATTCCGTCAGGGCGTGAAGTAAAAAACACATTCTATTGGTTCAATTAGACAGCTGGGTTTTTGTTCTTCTGGGGGACCTTAGTGCAGACCGTTATTTAATTTGAATTTAGTGAAAGGTCCTTATAAGGACCCCAGACATTCGTGTATTTCCATCTTATTGAACTTATTTTAAGATTATACAAGTGACAGTTTCCCAGGCAACTTTGATGTCCCATCTGAGTCTTGTGTGCGTGTTGTTCCTCCAAGAAATCGTTGAACCTGCTAAATAAAAAATATAAATAAAAAAAAAAAAAGAAGAGAATTTGTGCTATTGGCCTTGTCATAATTTCTTTAGAAGCGCTGCTTGCTCATCATTAAAGAGATTTTTCAATTATTTAGAAAGCGCGTCGCGTTTTAATGCTTTTTTGAACTTCAAAAGATTCCGATTCTTTGCTCCATTTCTTGACATTTGCAACTGTTCACTGATGGAGTATAGAACGTTTCGAAATTTTTAGAAAAAGCGCCAAGTTTTGTCTAACAAAATATATTTCCAAATCAATTTTAAAACAAACCAATTGATACTCTTAGTTTACTTTAGTTTTACAGGATATTCTTTAGTCTATCACATCTCTGCTTTTGGCTTGTTTACTTTGCAATTTGTGTACTGTCATCAAATGGGACAAGTAGGCTGCTTATAATTCTGTTTTTGGCGGTCATACTTTCGCACTTGGTTGTGGGCTTCTAAGCCCATTAGACGCTCAATGATTCTGGGCCGTCATCTGCAAAACAAAACCGTCGCCGACTCAATGGAAACTTTTAACTTGGCCAGTAGGCAAAGTGGTCATAAAAAATAACTAAAAACACACAAAATAGAAGGAATAAAAACCAGTGAAACACAAGAAGAAAACAAGAAGAAAAGTACAGTCGAGCGCGCCCGACCGTATAATACTCTCTGCATTTTCCCGATTAAATTATTAAAATCGGTATCCAGATATTACAATGAATAGTACTTGCATTAAAACACGTTGAAACAAAAAACAATCTAAAGCATAATCAAACACACATCTGTTTGTTTGTTGCGAATACACATACGTTTGACAATATATGATGCATGCATGTATGTATGTGTGTATTCGGCGCAGCCAGCGACCACCGGGCAGCGCTGCCGCCACACAGGCAGCAAAAACGTTCGAGCATGTGCTTGTGTGTTTCTGTCTCGCTTGCACCAATGGGTTGATATTGCGTTCAATTAACAATATTGTAACGCTTCTAGTTTTCTTGTTTATAGTCCGATTTTAATGCGCCTTTCAGGATAGTTTAATATAGCTTAACATTTGTATATATTATTTTTTATTAAATGCTTGGTCGCCGACATGTGCGCCAAGTTCTTGAGAGTATAAACTCGTACTTATTTATGAAAAACGAGCTCTGAACTCCATCATTGAGTTTTGCAAAAGTGCCGTCATTTAGCAATTAAAATTATTATTATTATGATTATTATTATAAGTTAGTTGGCAGAATTTCAAAATGAACGGAGCGCCACATTAGAAAAGTTTTCAAACTTTTTGAGTTATTAGAGCGGCACTTCTAATTAAGTTTCTTTTATGAGGTGCTGCCTTAAAATCGTCTTAAATGTTTTAAACAACTTCAAATTGCATCGATTTTATAATTATTATTTATTCAATTGTAGAATTTATAAGTATTGTAGCAAAAGTTTGCTTGTTTTCTACACAAAAGTACCTCAAGGTGTCTGTAAAAATAATAAATCAATAGATTTAAACTTGCTAGCTATTGATTGATCTATATTTAACTCAAATAATATATGTTGTCAGACGGACAATTGTTGTTTTGCTGCCTCCTTCTGCGTATCAAGAGTAATCTCATAAGTAACAGCATTTTGATACAAAGTATCTTTGGTTTCTTATACGCATAATCAACACGAGACGTGTAGCAAAATGTTGACAAATCACCACGGCACCAAAAAATCTCCACACAAGCCACGCACCCGCCCACTTTCCACTGCCCACCGCCCACCGTCCAACGTCCCCTTTGGTATTACCAACAGTGGCAAGTACAAATAAAATCCATTAAAAGTAGAACCTCATGTAAGCCGACTTCGAGTAGTTTCGTATTGTTTCGTTTTTGGTTTTTGGTTTTTCTCTTTTCTGTTTTCTGTTTTCTTCATTTATATTTTTATTTCGTCCGGTTTCTTGTTATTGTTCATATTAGAATGACGCACCTTATTGACACATAGAGAGCGGGAGTATAAGACACAGAGAGCGAGAGCGGGAGTAAGGAGTGAGTTAGAGAGGGGCTGAGAGTGGTGTGTAGAGTGTTGGCCACAGCAGCAGGCACTTAACTCGCTGTGCTGCCAATGGCCAATAATAATGAACTGTTTTCTACGATCTAGTCGAAATATGTTGTTTAGTGATACACTAACTTGGGGTACTTTGGTGATGCCATGGCATAAAATGACTTAAACTTAAAAAATTTGGCAAATAGTTTTTCTTTAACTATGGAAACTTGGCTTGATTTCTAATTCATTACATATCCATTAGTATATATCCATTAGTTCTTCGGATTTAACAGCAAACTGAATGAATCTTTTTTTAAAGTTTCAGTAGCTTGAACATGTTTCAGTCTCTTTAATCTTCCTTTAACCAAGCTGACATTTCTGTTGCTGAAATAAACAATCCGGAAGGGTGTTAGCAGTCCATTCACAAGTCTTTCTTTACACTCCACGTGTTCCACAGCTTTTATGTGTTGTCATTGTGCCTTGAGGTCAACAAAACAATTTCGTTGACTGTCTGTGCGAGGGCTTAACTACAAATAGGCGCGATTTTGAAGTATTTTGTTATTGCCATTAGTGCGATAGATGTCTAAGATTAAGATAACTAAAATTGGCATATACACATACCCACATACATGTATATAAATGTCAGCTATGCAGGAATTGTTGAGCATTTAGTTTTGAGTGACAACGTTAATCTGGTTCAAGTTCCTTTGGGGTGTGGTGTGTGTTGGTGTTTCTGTTGTCATTTGAAAACAACATTATTACTACTATTATTATTATTTTTATTGCAAGTGTTATCAGCAGGTTTCGAGTTCATTGAATTCAACTGCGTCCCGCCCGTGACAGAGAAACCTTGGCTGGCAAAGTGGGTCAGCGTAATCAACACAATCAGTGCCTAGGCATGCTCCTACTAAATTTACACCCCCTCACTCTCTACACGGTACTGGCACCTCCCATTCAGTCACACAACCTCTTCAGCTTCCTGGCTCCTGCCATCCATTTGCGGCGCCACCCACACTTGGAACTTTTTGCTCGTCTCGCTGGTTCGTTGGCTCGTTCTAACTTTTGTCATGGTGTTTACTCTACTCTCCATGGTTGCCATGTAGCTGCGACAATGGTGATTGCAATAAATGAAATTAATGCGTATTTGAAAGAGCCAGACAGGCGAATCAATTGACAGAAATGGAGTGCCACATTTTCTACGACACCAAGCAAATCACAAACCGTGAAAAATTCACAAAAAAATACAAAAAAAAACCAAAACAATTCAACTGAATTCTTTCTACATTATCTGTGTCTCTTTTTCTATTTGCTGTGAAACTTTCGGTACCAGTCTTAAAATCATTTGGACTTATGATCTAAAGTAACCGAAACAGTTGACATAAATCGGGTTACAAGATTGAGTTAGTTTTGAGTGAAGTAACAAAGAGTAAATTAATTTGATATTAAATTTTGAAGTAGCAGAATAAGTAGAATATGGTTTCGTTATTGATTTTCGTTTGAGTAAATTTCATTTGGAAAAAATGCTTCATCATTTCATATGTAATTATAAAAATTGAGTTGATTTGCCAAGAATTTGATTTTGGGCGGAAATTGAAAACGTCAAATATAATTAAAAAACGAAATATAAAAAGGCATTTTTTTCAAGGTTACATGGGCTACTAAATGGAGTTTTTACAGGCATATACGCTCTCTATTCATTTCCTTTAGATGCTTATCAAATTGAGACTTTTTGAAGAATGATTGCAGATTTTTGTTCCACTTCACATTGTCACTAGATAAAGCGTTAAATACTAGTTTTTAATGATACGTCTTACAAATTGTTGCCTTTAAAAATTATGAGACTTTAGCTTCCTCAATTATTCTTAAAAAAAAATATTAAGTGCAAGTTTGTAACACGATTTAAGCGGCATAATTTATCAATTTGTATGCCACGCTGAGTGTAGACTTTTTGGGGTAACTATAGGCGGCGATGAATTACTAAATACATAATCAAATGCATTTGGGATCATTAAGTTAATTTCATAAATTTATAATTACATATCCATAATAATATATATACGTTTTTAAGTGCTCTGTCTCAGAACATTGCATGTGCTTTGGTTATTTTTTAGAAACCTAACCAACCGTAAAAGTCAGCCAAAAACGTATAAAGACCAAAGACAACTCCGACCGCCTCCCTACTCCCCCCACTCACTGCTGAGGTGTGTGCAAAGGGTGTGGCCGCCTGCAATTATACAAAAAAAAAAACCACAAAAAAAACAAAGAAATTTTCATAAAAACAAAAAAAGTGCATTAAAAAAAGCATTAAATATATGTTGAGCGAAAAGGAGAAAAATTAAAAACAAAAGTCTGCATAAAAAACGTCAGCTTGCAAATTGACACGAGATATGAGCACGGACATGGATATGGACATGGCAAAAAGTGTAGTAACTTGGCTTGGTTTTAACACTTCTTGGCTTGAATTGCCGTTCTTGTTGTTCTCTTTTTTTTTTGGCAGACACTGTGAGAGCACACCCTTGACGCTGTCGGGGGAGGAGCGGGGATCAAATGTTGGCGCAAGCTCGTTAAAAAGAATTTGGTTCACTTGTTGTTGCTGGCAAAAAATCGTATAATAAAAAATAAACGAAAAACGAAAAACTCAGCTCGTTGTTGTGCTTGAGACACTCCACTGTCCATGTCCACAGGCTGTACGCCAGAACTGGTTTTCGGACTGCATTCTTTGGGGCCACGTTTATAGCCAAACTAAAGGCTACCAGGCAACTCGGCAAACTCGGCTCAAAGCAGGCTCTTCTCGCCAAGTTGTTGGGCTGAAAACAAAATTGAATCATATGCGGCAAAAGGCAGCCTCTAAAAATCCAAAAAAAAAAACATAAAAAGAAAACAAACTTAACCAAAAGTAACAAAAAGGAGTAAAGAAACTACGTTGTTTCTATTAGTTCCAAAGCATGGCAGTGTATCGATATATCGCGGCTTAACTGCTACAGTTTCTGGCTCTTTGTTTCTGGCCAGGTTTTTGGTATTTTTTCTCTCCTCGTGTCTAAATTTAGTTTTGAGAATTTCGTGCACGTTTCGCGCTTTGCATGATTAATTGTTTATGCAAATTGATGGTTGCTTTATTAGGCACACACAAGGTGTGAGCGAGAGAACAGAGAAGATGGTTAAGGGTGTGGGTGAGAAAGAGGGAGAAATGGCAACTTAATATTGGCATTTAATCACTTTGGTTGAACATTTATTGCCTGAATTCCAATCGAAATTAGTATTAGATTGTTATTGTTATTGGATTGCCGTACAAGTCATATCATAATCCCCCATTATAACACATGCACTGTTTATGCTTATTTAATTAATCCACAATTAGCTCTCAGTTGATGCGCATTTGCATAAATTGCGATATGAATTTAAGTGCAATTCAATTCGTTATTATTCCAATTGGATGTCGTTTGAATAACGTGATTAACTTTGTTGCAAATTAGTTGGTAACCTTAAAACACAAAACACCAAAAGCAACAACAATTAGCATAACATTGTCTCACACCATATAAGATAATCGACTTAAGATAGAGCCAATCACAGACATAGAGTCAGAGACAAAGTTTTAATTAACATTACAGTTTAGTTTTATTTTCTTTTCAAGTTTGGTTGTTTTAGTGTTTTGTTGCCAGTGACACACTGATTCTAATGCTATAACAAATTGAACGTTGAACTGTAAAAAACGAGCTTAAATTTTGTATGCAAACTTTAGCGTTTAATGATCTAAAAGACCCTTCAATTATGTAGTTTAATGAAAGAGTTTAACTATAAAGTCGTGTGTTTTAAGCACCTGAACGCACTAAATTCACGCTGAGAGTTTAACTATTTTGTTATAACTTTGACAATATTTGCGTAATTAAGTTAATGAAAAATAACTTTAGTTAACAGCTTTAAAATAATTCCAGCTTAAAGCTGACATAACTTTTTTTTTTAATGAAAACAATTAAATATTGAACAACTGTGTTTATTGCTTTACCATTTAATTATCTTATTAAACAATAAACATAAAATACATCAACGCTTCAACTTTTATTTTTAAAAGTTTTCAAGCTAAAAACTTTCTAAGCCGATTTAAGCCTTCGCGTAGCTTCGACTAAACACAATAGCACCACAATTAAGTTATTCGTGTGTTTTACATGCTTTTCCTTGACGTTGTACCACTGTGACAACCCACTGACATTTAAACTTGATGCGAACGCACGAATTAGCATAATTAAACGATAGTTAGAAGTCGAGGCAAGTGCACGACTTGTCTGAGTGGAGCATAGAGCACAGATTGCGTGCACTTCATGACTCTCGAACTGGAAATGCCTGACAGGTAATTGTAATAAATAAAGCGACTAATTAGTTTTGAAGTTTTCAATATTTATGCGCATTAGGCAAATTTTAAGCTTCAGCAAACGTCCAATCATTAGTGTCGAACATGTTGCGGCAATTTCATATTTTTGCTCCCCCACGTTTATTGCTTTTGAAAAACAAATTGGAAATGGAGAATGAAAAATGGAAAGCGAAAAATCGGAAAATACAAGCTGAAGGCTGCTATGTAGTCATAATCGAATCGGGTTGTTTTGGCAGTTCGTAAAAACAGTGCAAAATGTAAAAGTAAAATTGATGAATTGGCTGACAGGAATCGTGCTGCTGCAGAGGCCCTAGCACGTACCAAGCGGCGTATACGTATTTTCTAATTAAACGCTAGCTAACGCTGCCTACTACACCATAACCCTCTGTCTCCCCTCTCTTGGGCCAGCTTGCTGAAAAATCAACTGCACGTGCCATTGTAATATGGGGTTGACAAGCACCTCCTGCCTTTGCTGCTACTCCAGCCTCCATCTCCTGATGCTTGTCGGTTCGTCAATGGCCACAGCCGCCACCTGGCATCACAACATGCTGTCGCCTGTTTAGACCTGATATCAAAATGGCTGCCATGCGGCCATGTTGTGCGGTGTGTGCGCCTCTCGAGAGCCCACACTCGCCTACATCCCCCTCCTGCCTTTTGTCGCCTTCGCTCTCAATGCTCTGCCATGGAATCTCTCCAGTGTATTTGCTGTCATTTGTAGGTATTTCTGTTGTTGCTTTGGTAACTAATTGTCATATTGCCCCCGGAGAGTGCTGAAAGCGACACAAACCTACACACAAAGCACAACACATACAGATACTCATGCCAGAGTTGAACTTTGTCTCCTTCCAGTTTGGTAGGACCTCCAGTTTCAGTGGCAGTCGCACTTTGTGTGTACATAATTCAATTTTACTTTGTTTGCACATTGAACTGTTGTCTGCTCTTCGTTTCCCACATTTGCTTCGTTTATTTTTGTTTTATTGTTAAACGGAAATACCACCAATAATTGAAAATGGCGAGCAATGAAAAAAGCCGCAGTATTTGCCACATATTCGTTACAATTCGATTCGTTCTTTGCAATAATTAATGGCCTTTTGGAGCTGGCGATGCCAGTGATTTATGCAAGCAGTTTAATACGTAAGTGAACTGTACCACCCTCGTACCCCCTCTCCATCGTATACGTAACGTGACTGAATGTGTCTGTGTCTGCAAATCTGTGTGCATGTAGAAACAAATTGTTAGCCATTATGCAAGATTCGTTGCTTTTTGAGGTTACATTTATGTCCATTGAATTTGTATTTAATTAATTTCTGTCTATCCGGACTTGTTGATCCCTTAAACTAGAAGTGATGACATTAAGGTAATTTCTCTTCAAAAACTACATTTCCACCTGCCAGCAGCAACACCACAATCTTGTTTGAGGATAGTAGTGCGCCTTGTCTAACAAGATTTTTATATAACATTTACCAGATCATTTTCAGCACACTTAATTTAATTGTCATAGTAACTAGATAGATTGAGGCTGCCTTCACGCATTTAATATGTGTCCTGGCAACGGAAATATATAAATCGCACGGCCATTTGTCTCAAGTAGTCCATGCGACTCCAATGGACATGGTGAGTGGGTGGGCTGCAGATATGTACATAAACATATATATCTTTGGAGCCATTTGAAGGTCATCAACGTAAAATATTTGCACCACTTGTCATCAAATATTGTACGCGAATCTGAAGAAAACAAATAGACATTGTTTCGATTATGGATGATGTGCTTTAAGATACTCTGTAGCAAGCAAAAGTAGAGTAACATCTTGATTTACAATCATTAGAGTTTTTTTTTAAACTTCTCATCTCATTTATCATAATTATCAGCACATTTAAAGGGTATTAAGTATCAAAGATATTCACTATTCAGCAAACTCCACGTTTAAAACTTTGCATACATTCAAATATCTTTTCAAAAGTTGTCTGCAAGCTATTAATTATGGCATTTATTTTCTGGAAATTTTGATAAACGTCAACAGCTTAAAAGTTCTTTTGTGCCTGCCTCGAAATGGACTTTTAATTATCGGCTATTATGTAGACACACAAGCACACGAAAACCACCTAAGGCAATATTATGTTTACATTTTCGAGAAAATACATGTAAAAAAGACTTTAGCCGAAAAAATGATCAATAACTTCAAAATGATTGTGCTGAAAAATTGTATACAAAAAAATGTGCGACAGCGTGGTGAAGAGAGAAGAAATCTCAGGGTAGAGTATATGTAATTAATCAATCTAAAGATACGCAACGACAGGTTCTTAAATATGTTTATCATAAATCAGGTATGAAACCATTTTGGGCCGATAGACACAATGTTATGCAAGTACCCACATAGGTATAGGCACAATTCTAATTGATGCCGGTTTAATGAAGCGTTTGATTTGGCATTTGTTAATTAAATTTATGCCACGCAGCAAATTGAAGCACACGGAACGAGAGTAAGCCACCGAACTGTTACATATGTGTAACAAATGTGCTCAACTCTCAAAGTCAATGATTTATTGTTGTTTGTCGAATGCTGAACTTTTCTAAAGTAATTTGCGACAAATCATAAAGGTATTTTTTTTGGCTTTTTTTTTTTTTTTCTAAGATGTGTGTGGTGTGTGTGTGTGTGTGTGTGTGAAATGCCGCATGTGGCGTTAAATTTATGCGCACACATGCGACTCAGGTGATGGCGTTCTCCACTCCTGTCACAATTTACTTAGCTTTGCGTATTTTTTATAATACACTCCCTGGAGTACTCTAGTTATGTCATGCAGTTCGTTAGAGTTAAGATAGATCGTTTGGGTATAAATATGTTTAGAATAAGTAAGACAATAAAGTCTAGATCGTCTCTTTCTGAAGCTCTGTTGTAAGTAACTTACACTGAAAAGTGCGCTAAGTCCCAGCTTTTAGCAGAGAGTACAACTTTTGTTGACATCAGTTAATTGTGTTAAAACAATTGGCAATAAGTCCCGATCAAGTAAATGCTCAATCATTACTCACTACTTATTTAATCCTTTACTAAATACAGTGTTTAGCTAGTGTATTAAATCTTCGATGTGTCTCTATTAACTCAACTTTTTTCCAACTGACAGCTGCGGCATTAACTCAAAAAGTTGCTCTTGGCCAATCGCTAAAACTGAAGCAGCGAAATGGTTTTTTTTTCGTTTCCTTCGACACTCTCTATAAACATAATTAACACTTTGATATAATTTAACAGTAGTTGTTGCAAAAGTTTTGAGCTCTGCAGCATCCCTGGCATTAAAATAATTATGTTAAAAAAAAAGAAGAAAAAACATAAATTATCATGTCGTATCCTGTGCATTTTAGCATTGAGCATTCGTAGGGTCTCTTCCTGGTTGATTTTAATTTGTTATGAACTGAACGTAAGAGCAAAAAGCAACACGTCCTGTGCCAGTATATCATCGTCATCATTAGCGCTTCCTACCAAC
Source organism: Drosophila nigrodunni (assembly GCA_020829145.1). Taxonomy (NCBI): domain Eukaryota; kingdom Metazoa; phylum Arthropoda; class Insecta; order Diptera; family Drosophilidae; genus Drosophila; species Drosophila nigrodunni. Next base: position 16,429,565 of record JACVCZ010000001.1, read on the forward strand.
AACAACAACAACCGCAACAACAACTACAATTGCTGCAACTACAGCTACAGCTGGGCTGTTGTAGCTGCCACTTTGCATAAGCTTGAGCTGGAAATGTGGGACATGAAATGGTTTGGTCTGGTTGGGTTGGGTTTGGGTTTGGGTTCGGGTTCAGTTCGGTTCGGTCGGTTGCCGCTGCTTATGCTTCCTTATGGCAGTACTCAACGCCACTTCCCTTGGCTCATTCATCTCACAGACGGAGCAGACAGCCGGAGGGACAGAGAGGAGACACTGAGTGGCACAGACAGGACGCACATAATTCAAGTTGTGCTCATGGCACGGGTCTCAGCTCAGCTCTGCTCAGCTCAGTTAAGATCCGCTTCGCTCTGCTCCGCTCCTGCGCTACACTGCTGAGCTCTCAATATAGCCAGTCGCAAGTCGAAGGGGAAAACGGCGGGCTCAGCTGTCGTTCCTCTCGTCGCTACAAAATTGTTAAGGGTCTATCTTCCCTTCCTCCCTCTCTCTCTCTACCTTCTCACTTTCTCCCTCAAAGACCCTTTGAAATGCTCGTGAACTGCGTTAAGTGTTTACCAAAATTCGTAATTATACTTTTGCGTTTCCAGTTATTTGTCGTAGTTATGCACGTCGTTATACTCCTTTTCACTTGGCGCAAATTGAAATTGATATGATAAAGTGCGAGCAAGCAGCCAAATGTCAGGCATTTTTGCATTTCGGCAATTGCATTTTAAGCAGCCGAAACTTAAAAAAAATAATAAAAGGGTGTGTGTTTTCCATTTTATTGTCATTTGTGGTATGCTTCACGAAAGGGTTGGTGTGATGTGCACGTACAATGCGTCGTATGCGTAATGTCTTTTTCAAAAACAACCAGTTTGTCGTTTGTCTCACTGCCTGCCTGCCTGCCTGCCTGTCTGTTGGTCTTGCTGTCTTGAAGTTTGTCTGTCTGCGTGTGTTTGGTTTGCTGCTCTAAGTGTCTATCTGTTTGTGGCAAAGTGTTCATTTCGTAAGCTAAAAAAGTTTATAAATCATTTCAATTACATTTCGCTGAGCTGTGACAGGAAACAGAACTTGGGCCACAACTTTTAGCCAACGCCATGGACGAGTTTTGAAAAGTTTGTGGAACAAAAAAAAAAAAAGAGAATCAAGAAAAACAAAAAAGTTTGGGCTCTTTTCCTTAGATGAGATATAAGCGTTGACAGCTGCTTTTGAGTTGATGCTAAAAGATTGTTGAATTAACTCTGCATTTCTTTCAAAAATTCTCACTTACTCGTAGGTGTTGGGATTTTGCGTCTTTTCTTTCTTATTAGCTGATGGGATCAGTGCTTTCAATGCCATTTGATTGCTTCTAACGGAAGTTTGGTCTTTATCTAAGCGTTTGACCCGACTTTGACCCGATTCAGCACAGAGTAGAATGACGAGAGAGAGAGAGAAAGAGAGAGGGAGGGATATTGATGACACTGGCGAGCATCATGAAGGCAAACTTCACAATTCATTGTGTTATCTGTGAAGGGAAACTGCACCGACCATTATTTTATCTATCTACTTCAATGATGTCTTCGCTAATATGCCAGGCAACTCCTCTGGCAGTATCAGACATTACTTCCAGTTTGTTCTGTCCAGTTTGCCCCTCCCACGATCCCCTCTGGTTCCACCCACTGCACCCACATTTCCTGACCCGGCCACGTTACGTTCGTTCGCTCGTTTTATGTGCTCTATATAATCAGATATGGCATTTTATTTTCTCAGAAAAGCAGAGGCAGAAATGAAATGCAGATAAATATCAAATAGAACGTTCATATTGTTTGGCAGCCCTCTCTATACACTCGCACATAGATATATATATGCGTATGTGTATTATATTATCTTATGATATATTTCGCAACATTTATCACAAGTTAATTTGATTTTAATGAAATGAATTCCGCACACACACAAAAACTGGAAATGCCGAAAACAACTTCTAAGATTACAAAGGGTAGATAATGTTAATGAATGAAAAAAAAAAGTAAGAGAAACCAAATGAAAGGGGAAACAGACGTGAATTTTTAGGGTACGGCTTGAGGGGTTTTTGTCGTTTTTTCTGTTATTTTTTCTGTCGTTCTACAACGTAAATTCGACAATATTAGGCCACAATTCCATTGGTCGCATCGTCCCCTGGCTGCAAACTGCAATTAACAGCGCAATAACGAGCCAACAAAAATTAAAAATAAAATACAAAATTTGTTTAGCTTTTTAAGCGTATTTTTTTTTATATTTTGGGTAATTTTTGTTTTGCGCTTGCAGCTGCTGCTGTTGGGAAAACGTGACGAGCATTTTGGCGTTTTTATAGAATTTTTTTGTGCAGCTCCTTTTTGTTTTTTGACGTACTTTTTTTTTTTTTTTAGCTAAAAATTAACATAAGCGTCAGCGCCGCATATTTTAACTCGGTCAAATTGCCGGCGTCCGGTACGCCGTTTGTTACCCCGTCCATCCACCCGTTGGTTCCGCCCTCTGTGCCGCTCCTTGGCGCGATCTGCTCGTTTTTATTGGCCCGTATTATGTTGGCTGGCATAAACAAATTTGCAGCAACATTTGCCGGCCGGTTTCGGTTTTAGCTTTTTTGCTGCAGTTTTGTTAATGAAAGTTCCCACCATTAGAAACAGGTTCATAATGTAAAAAACTCGCAAACTGATTACGCAAGAAATGCTCTAAATTGTGTTTATGCAAATTTAATTGCCAACCACCACGCTTCACACAAATAAATTGAAATTTGTCTGAATTGATAAGGCATAAAAAAGTTGTTAAATATAATAATAATAGCAAACAATAGAAGTAAAGAAATTAATGCACATAATCTGTATAAATACGACGAGTTCATTGCACTTTCTGCACTGAAATTTCAGTTTCGTTTTCCTTTTCCAAACGTTTTCCAGCCAAACGAAACGTGCCAAATTTTAAGGGTTGCTTCATTAAGCGTGGCCGAAGCAGAGCGCACTCCTTTGTCCTTCTCCAGCTCCAGGTCCAGGTCCATCGTCCCCGTGCTGCTCTGGGCCCCGGCCAGTTGGCCTTAACAAAAGGCAAATGCCGTTAAGCGACAAAAGGAAACGAAGACCGACAAACAAAATGATGTTATTGCGTTGCCAAAATGTCGAGCGACAAACTCCCCGAATGTTGGCAATGGAGCATTATTTTTTCCTTGTTTTCATTCCAGTTATGTTGTTGTTGTTGTTGTTGCTGTTGTCCCTGCATGCAAATGGCATTTGTTTTGGTGTTGGTCCTGCTGCAGATCCTTATCCTCATACTCATCGTTGCCCTCCTCCGTTGGCATGTGCGAGCTGCCACTCTTTGTTCAGTTTGAATTACGCACCAGAATATTCTCGGGCTAAAAGTGTTTTTTAAAAATACATAATTAATTTACTGAATTTTCTACTCTTCGCATTTGTGTGCCAGAATTTGCAGCATTTTGTACTCGTTTCCATTTGTTTGACATTTTCTTTGTGACAGCTAGAATTGTTTATTAGCTTAAGCTTGTGCTGAACTCAATAGGCAAGTCTTTAAGGACAAGCTTAAGCCTCTTTATTTCACTATTTTGATACTTTAGTTTGCTGATTTCTACGAAATAGTTTCCCTTGAGCAAATTAATTTATAAGTGCTTTGAAGTGAATTTTTCCAAAATATAAGTTAATTTTCCATTTCAAGTTCAGTTCGTTGGAGCAGGAGAGTTTTAAAGAGCTCTTTGCTTTTGCCATTGTCTTGGAACTTTAAGTAGCTTGAAAAGTAAGTGATTGCTTTGTCAATTTCAATGGAAACTACATTAGAAGCTTCGATAAAGCCATAAAATTCGATAAAGCAATAAAAACCCTTGCCTCTTCAACCCACTTCATGGAGTTTTGGACAGAGCGGGGAATGCGAGAGGGGAAAACTTAATAAAGAGCTGCCAAAAAGCAGCGCATTCACAAGACGCCTTGTTAACGTTGTGTCTGTGTGTGTGTTGGAAGCAAAAGCGAAGCTTCTGGAACTCCCACACACACACACATACACTAACACACAATCTGTTTCTCTTTCTTTCTGACAGTCTTTGCCTCTTTTACTCCTTAGCTTGCTTATTTGTTAAGCATTTTTGCTGCATGTGTCGGCTACAATTTGACGTCATGCTTCAAAGCAACGTAAATCACCAGGAGTGAAGCATAGCAAAAGGCAGAGCAAAAAAGAAATTAAGTATAAAAGAGGTAGACAAAGCAAGAGAGAGAATAACAGGGTGAGAGAGAAAGGGAGAGAAGCAGCCAAGTTTTATACGGCTGCTTAGAGTTAATGGAGTTGCAACAAAGACGGCAGCAAAGTTGCAGCCGCAGTTGCCTCATTGTTGTTGATGACGTCGCCGCAGCAGATATTCAATTGACAGACGACCACACATACCAGCACACACTCACACAAAGGCTTACACACGCTGTCTCAAATGAAACTTACTGAAAATCACGTTGTCGTAGGCCATGGTCGAATGTCATCCTCGTCACATCCACAGCGTGTCATTCATTTTGCTTTTGTTTAAAGCTTTGCAATTTGTGGCCCATTGTTGTTGTTCTTTTTGTTACAGTGTATTGCTGGTGTTGTTGTTGTTGTTGCTGAAGCCACTTGCAGCCGTTTCTCATCAAGCAAGCGAACTTACATCACAAATTCGATTTGCAACGTAACGCAATATTTTCTTTAACTTTTTACCCAGAGAGAATAGAACCAGACAACCCATCTCTGTCTCTTCAACTCTGTCTTTCTCTTTCCATCTATTGTTGTCGTCTGTAGTTTGTGCATTGTATACGGTTCAGTTGACGGCATTATAATAATGAAGTTTGATTGGATTACATTGCAGCGGACACAGAATGCAAAATGTTAACACTGTTGAACAACATCTTGGCAATGGCCAAATGCATTGAGGGAAAAACTTTCATAATTTCAAGCAGTTAGTAAAACTTCTCAGCCAGACAGACCCAAAGGGAGTGAGAGAGAGAGAGAGAGAGAGAGAGTGAGCATGACAGAGTGTGTGAGGGAGAGGCAGTTGATGTATCCCAGAGCTTGACGCCGGAACCAGTGGAAGTTGTCATGACCAAAAGTTTTTGCTTCTATGAAACGCTTAAAATTTTATACATTGACTTCCTCTTTGGTTCTTGAGAAATGTTTCCCCTTCGACTTTGTGCAACTTGGCGGACAGATGGACGACCATTGCAACGCAGTGAAAGTCAATTTTATAAAAAATCAGATGCCAGCAGAAGTAGTTGTAGTTTGCCAGTGTCAAGAGTTGAGCAAGATAAATGACCCTTGGAAACATTTACAACATCAACAACATGCCGAACGATTTTCCTCAACTCCTCCGTCCTGCTGCATCATCCTCTGCTTCCTGTCATCCTGTGCTTTGATACCACAATCAAAAATATTTATTTCCTTTTCGGTCAAATGTCGTTCTCAAAACATGACAATCTGTTTATGATTTTTTATAATTACAATCATTGCCATACATTGAAGAATTTAAACTTAAATTTCAATAATATAGTAATCTTTTTTCAATTATATTTGTTGCTTTTAAGAAGCATTTACTGAAAGTACAACGATTATTTCCATGTTAACAAAACGTTTGTTGTGTCATGTCTTTTTGAAAGTTAAACTACGTTGCTGTTCGTGACAACCTAAAGAGTTTTCTGTTCTGTTCTGTTCTGTTCTTTTCATAGTTTTTTGTATCATTTAACCATCATGTCACGCTGACTTGACTGATTCATGTTGATGTTGACTGTTGCCTTTGTTTGTTTGTTGTCTTGTTATTTTTGCATATTTATTTAACATCAGCAACATCCATAACCGCATAACAGTCAGAATCAGAACAAAAGTCGTTGCTTCTATTCCTTTCCTTTTAGCTTTTCGACTTTAGCTTTTCATGTTATCAAACGATTTTTTGTTGTTTTGGTTTTTAGCAAGCTATTTTAGCTGTGCGGTTGAGTTTTGCGACTGCTTTTTAGCTGCTGTTGCACTTGTCGAACTTGAAGTGCAATTTTAATGCAAACAATTGAAGTTGAAGCGTGCAGAGCGCATACAAGTGGCAGCAATAGAGTAGAGCAGGGAAGTAGTAGAAGAATGCCAGGGAGGTGGAAGAGTAAAGAAGAAGAAGTGCTCTTAAACCCGATCTTAATACCCAGTCAAACATTCAAGTTGAAGTTTTGCTACACGCAGTTTTGTTCTCTCGAGTTCGAGTTCGAGTTCTCGATTTGAGCCCAGTTTTAAGTGCGAATGTACTTTGAACCTGCTTGGCTTACGTTTTCTACCTTTATTGCTCTCTTTCTCTCTCTCACTCCCTCACACTCCTTCTCTTAGCTAACTTGCTCTCTATGTCTGATAGTCACTTTGTGGTTGTTGTGTTGATTGTTGCCGTTGTTGTTGATGCGGTTCGTGGTTGTCGGTTGCTGGTTGCTGGCGTCAGCGGCTGTCGTTGGCTTATTGAAATGCATTTGTTCAATATGTTGTTCAACATGTTTGTTGGCTACATGTGTATGTGTGTATATGTGTGTGTGTAGTTGTTGCTATTGTTGTTTTACTGTTGTTAGCTTAAGTTGCCACTGAGTGACGTCGTCGGTGGCAGCGTCATCGTTGACTGTTGCAAATATTGACAATGCCAATGTGTTCTCGCTTGCGTGCATGTGTGTGGGAGTAAGTTTTAGCACTATTAGCCATTGTTTGCATTGAAATGGAGCTGCCAGGCTGGCGTTACTCTGGCCTGCATTCCCATTCTGCACATATCAAGTATACGCCGTATTGTCCACCGTCCTCGGGGCCTAAGTGCTTATGCTTGTGCGTCCCTGTACGAGTGTGTGTGTGTGTGTTTGTGTGCAACTAAAGTGACATTAATGCGTTAAAAGTGGTTTGGTTTGGTTTGGTTTTGGCTTTAGCTCATCCACATTTCTATTTGCATTTTGTATTATTTACGAGTTGAACGTAAATATTCTCAGGTAAAGGCATGTTAATTGAACGTCGGACAATTGCAATCACACAAACGAAAATCAATAAAGGAAAAAGTGGATATATGTATGTATATGTTGTTGTATACCTACGCATATTGTAGTAGACAAAAATAAAAAACAAGAATGACAGTATCTATGACAGATGGGCAAGGGATTTGGATTGTTTTATCGTTCCCGTTGGTTCATTCGTTTGTTGTGTCTGCGTTTCTTGTTTATTAAGTTAGGCAACAAACGCACAGCGGGCGCAGCGCAAAAAAAATTGTTGGCAGTGCGAGAAAAGGATTCATAAGGATTCCGTATCGTACGCAGCAATACACAGGCATGTGCGTATGTGTGTGTGTGTGTACGCACATGCAGCACACACACATGCATACTTATATATATATACAGATTGTTATGTATTACATAAGCAGCATTGTGTTATTTTCGCCCGCTGTTGCTGCGGGCTTCAAGCCAAATGCAATGCAAGCAGCTTTGCAACCCTACGCTTGCGAGTAACATAACCTAAAAGGGGGCAGCAACGGTAACAGGAAGACAGGCTGGCGGCATAGGGGCGTAGAGGCAGGGGGAGCGGAACGGGGAAGTTGAGTTTAGCAGCAACCGCAGCAGGAATAGCAACAGCAGCCGCAACGTAACAGACTTCAGTCGACGTGTTGAAGCTCAAATGTCGCATTGCAATAAACTTTAGATGGGTTTACGTGTGTGTGTGCGTGTGTGTGCGTGTGTGTGTGTGGCATTTCACAAGGGTAGCACAGTAAGACAGAGAGGGCAACAGAAAGAGACGGAACGTGTCTCGGCCGAGGCAGGTAACATCATGAAAGCGCATCAAGCACAAATTTATTAGGATAGGTTTCGTTGAATGCTTGCATTTTGATGTGCTCATAAGTGTCGTTCCCTTGCCCACAGAGACCAACTGAGAGTGAGTTAGAAAGAGTGAGGGACAGAGAGCTTGTAAGAGTTAGACTGAGATAGCGCTAATGCACTCAATTTTGAATGTATGTGTGTAGGCCAATGAACCCTTAGCATTAACACTCACAAAATCGAAACGACCCCAATGAACCATTTCATTTCATTCCAAAAAAAATGGAAGAAAACGTACAAGAAGATGAAGAAGAAAAACAACACCACATTCAAGCTTTATTGCATTTCCATTTGCAGTTCACAGTTCGCAGTTCAATTTGATTGTGCATAACCCTTTTCAAACCCAAAAACGAATTAAAAAAAAGTAACAGGAGCACAAACTGTGCTTTCCATTACGGTAAATTCATCGTTCGTCGGCCTTTTCTGCAGTGTAAAGGTGTAAACATACACTGTTAGAAATGTTGTGCCAAAGTTGAAAATTTAAAACTAAAAACTTAAAGTAAAAATATTTATACAATATAATTAAAAGCTTTCCATCTTTTCTATATAAATATTAAATTTCTATTGTTTGAGTTCTCTGAGAAATGCATAGAGTCTGTATTAGTTTATTTTTTCTAGTTATTAAATGGAATAAAAGCACAAGAAAGTTGTAGAGTTTAGAATTTATGAATAGAAAATGTTGTTGGCAAATGACACTTTAAAAGCTAAACTAAAAATTTCTCAGTGCACAATTTGTCCGTTGTTTGTATTAGAGTAAGAGCCGTATTCATTTGAGATTGCGAGATAGATGATATTTGACATGTTCTTAATTAAGATGCTGTCGAGATTTATTACCAATAGACATGGCAGAGAGTTATGGACACATATGTATGTAGACACTGAATTAGTCACAATTGAGAGTGTTGTTATCATTGTAATTGCTTCTGCAAACTGAGTGTGTGAGTGTGTGTGTTTAATTATCTCTTTTGCATAAGTTAAAACAGTCTTAAGCGGACTTAAGGCACTTTAGCAAAGGGATAAGCTCTGATAAAAATAGAAGAAAGAATAAAATGAAGAAGCTTCTTATCAAGACCAAAATGTAAATGAAGTGGGCCCTAAGAAGTTAAGCAAATCTTCTCAACTCTGTTTCATGTTTTTGCTTTTTTTTTTATTATTATGTTTGCCGCAAATCTGAAGTTTAACAGCATTTTTCTTAACTCGCTTGACTTTCTAAGCAGCTTTGGATTTATGCAGATGACTCGAAATTGACTTAGAGACAGAAAAAAATATGAACGCATAAATATGATAAGAGCAAAATGAGCTTGATTTAACTGTTAACTGTGTTTATGCTGAAGTTAATAATGTTGATGATGATGATGATCCTGCAATATGACTTTACTGCTTATCACAACTCTGCACTCGACATACTCCATGATGTTTTAATAATGAAATGTCCCCCTTTTCCCTCCCTTTCTACCTTGCACTCCGACTTTTTAGCTCTTGCAGAACTTCCAAAAAAAAAGACACAAAATTCTTGCAAAATGTGTTCTGCAGCATTCTCATCCTTTGCCTTGCTCGACCCCTGCTTGCGTTGTCCTGCTGCATAAGCAAAAAAAGGACGAGTCGCATATTTTAACATAATGCCTCAAATGATGTGCTTTCTCTACTTTCCTCTACTTGCCACTTGCCACTTACCACTTGCTCCACTCCTTCGTGCTATGCAAAATTTAATGCCAACAAAATGAGCATAGCTCTAGAAATTGCTATGAAACCCTTTTTTTTATTTGTTGTTGCCCTTCGCACTGCCACGCCCCGTTCTGCCTCTAGTGTCAACCGTTGTTGTACCTATATCCTTGTCAGCGCTGCAGTGCTTAGAACGAAGCTTTGGAAATTATTTTAAGTTTTTTTGGTATTTTTGCTGGTATTTTTTGTGCTCTTTCTTCTTATTTTTTTTTTTTTTGCTGTTTAGCTCACATAGTCCATTTGCTTGCTCAATTTATGCAAATTAAATTGCAATGCTTTATTTTCTTTTGTTGCTGCTGCCGTTGCTGATGCTGCCTCTTTTTTGCTTTAGCTTGTCACCAACAACAACAACATAACAGGAGTTGTAGCAACCTACATACTCGTTGTTTATAAAATTATTAACGTAACTTTGATAAATTATGCTCATAAAAAATGCTTAAACGGCAATTTAAGTACGCCCAAAAGTTGCACGTAGTTTTATGTGTTTTTATTGTTGTGCTTGTTGTTGTTGTTGGTACTTTTGTCGATTTATTGGCCATAGACTCATTTGGCCAAAAACTCATTTGGCCAACGACACGAAACATGAAACATGAGCAGCGGCTACCAAAATACGCGCCACACAGCCAGCTTAAAGCAGCAACTGCCACCTGGAACTGTAGGCGTGGGCGTGTGTGTGGGCGTGGGCAGTGCCAACTGTGTTTACGTGTGTGTGTATGAGTGTGCGTGTATATGTGTGTGCAGTGCGTTAAATTAATAACTGCAACAGCGGATGATGTTGCTACTGGGAACTGGCTGCTGTCTCCGGTCCATGCCTCCCAAAATGATGCCGCCGAACGGTGAACGACTCCAGCTGCGTTTCGCACACACACACACAAAATCAGAGCGACGTGTGTGGGTGTTGCTGCTTGGCACCTTGGCAGCTGAAAGACTGCAGATTCCGACTGCAATGCTGACGAAGAGTATTGCGGCTGTCTGGCGCTCGTGAGCAGTGCTGCCAATTCAGCTGTTTTGCTGCCAAAACATTTAGTGGGTTAGTGAAATGACTGACATTTTTTTTAAGCAGCAGCAGTAGCTCAAACAATTTCCTAACATTTACACCAATTTAAATATGAAATTTCTATGAAAATCCTATGAAAATTGAAAAAAAATTATTAAACTGCTGTTTTTGCAAGCTTAATTCAAATGTTGCTTTAGCTTTTTAGAGCTGTCAAAGCTGCTGCTGGCTATGACTTCATCTCCGTCTCTAGATCTGGCGCTGGCTGTATCTTTTGCCTCCGACACTGTCTCAGTCTCTTTGCTGATGACGAATGTGAATGACTTGCCTCGAGACATGCAGTCAACTTGACGCGCATTTGTCTGGCAATGCGTCTGCCCAAACCTACACACACACACACACACACACTCGGAGTTAAAACAAATACACATACAGTATGTATGTGTGTATGTATGTTATACATATCAAAACCCAGGTAGACAACTTGTATTTTATGTTGTTGTTGGTGTTGCTCTTGATACTGTGGTTGTTGTCGCTGTCAAGATGGCGTCATTTGCAATGCAGAAACAACGAATGCGGCAAACGCTGCCTCTGGTTGCAGTAAATCCTCATCCAAAAGGAGAAACCAGTGAAACAGTATGAAGGGAACTTACTAACAAGCTGTTGAGATTGCAATGACGTGGGCATAATTTGTTTTACTTTATCAACTTCTTTTGATTTTTATTTTGTAAATCAAACAACTTTTGACATGTGGTTTTGTAGCTCACCACAAATTTCATCTGGCAAAATTTATTATTATTTTACTTTAGTTTTTATGCAATATTTGTAGAATTTTAATACTTCTACTCGTGCTCTCCATTAGCGTATAGTTTGCGGAGCTGGCATCAACTTTTGAGTCTTGTAAAACTTTCACATCCTTTTTTCCAGTCTTTTCATTATCCAAGCACAGATTTTGTACAAACGAACATTTTCACTCTGCTGCACAATATTACAAAAGTTTCAGTTTTTTTTATTTTGCATTTTTCTACATTTTTATTTTATTTATCTTTTGTTCTTTGTGTGGGTGTGTATGTGTGTGTGTGTTTTTTTTGGCGCTAGCTCATCCAGTGCGACGAGTCGCTTAATTCAATTAATTTTTATTTAGTTTTCGTTTAATATTTGCCCGCTTTGCACATTTTTAAGCAAATATCCCAGCCAACTAAATGAAATGTTATTTGCATAAAAATTTCAGACTTTTTTCTTTACATTTCTGCAATTTTTTTTAGTTCCTTTTCTCCTCATATTTTGTGGGCCTTTTGTTATTGCAGCCCACCCGCAATTCAGTTGATTCCCAAGCGTTTCTATTTTTTTCAACTCTGATTTATTTTTTGTTTGTCGGGTATTTTAATTATATTAGTAAATGTGTAACATTTGAATTACAATAATTTGTAAGTGATCAAATCAGATTACAGTTGATTTAATTTTACTGGTAGGCAGTGTTTTTATTTTTAATACGAGTTTTAAATGCAAATTGCGTCATTTTAGTTTATTTTTATTTAATTGGAGTAAATATAAATATTATTTTCGTGTGAAAGCTATACTTTAATATTTTTTTAAGCTACTGTTGGCAGAGTATTAATTGTTCGTCATTATGGCTAGAAAAGCACCTTCTTGTAACTTTTTTCGGTGTGCACATTAACACGCAGTTGCCGTTGGTTTTCTTTCATTTTTTTATTTGCACATTTTTTCACTTTTCGTGGGAAAAGACTAAGCGCATTTTACACACATTTCCATCTCGTAGTCGCAGGCTGTCGCAGCGCCTCTTAGAATTTAGTTTTATTTTTTTTGGGACGATGCGCGAGGCGAAAACAAAAGGAGGCAGAGTTCTTAGTTTCCAGTTGCCTGCTTCGCTTTTCCATGTAAGTGCAGGGCGAAAGAGATGCAGAGAAGCAGTAAGAGAAGCGAGTGAGTGTAGAGCGTCAGAAATTACTTTATTTTAATAGGACTTCATTTAATCCGGCGCGCGCACATTATGAAACATTCAGTTGGGGAAGGCAATTTGGTTGTGGTACACGCTGCGTATACGCAATCTGTGCTTGTATGCGTTCTCGTTGTTGTTGTTTTTAAAATGTGAAAAGAACGACAGATGAAAGACCATCAGGAGTGGTAAAGGAAGCGGGGAACAGGCAAACAAACAACAAATACGCTTGTATATACATATACCAACAACAAGGGGGCGGGGTAAGGGTAGCCAGGGGACTAGAGGGACAGAGGGACGAAGGACCCACCACAGCGTCTGCTTGTTTAATACAAAAGTTTCATTTCCGCTTTTCATTAGCTCAGCGGCGACACAAACAGGGCGAAAATGCGTAAATATCACATTTACACACACACACAGTTACGCACACACACACGTAGAGATACGTATACATTTAAGCCCATAATGAGATATATACAAAAGCCGAGGCAGCTCAGTGGCAAATCGGGCGAGTGTCAACCTCAAACCACGTGTTAATTTAACTCCTTTTTTTAACCCGTGCTGCCAACTTTTAGCTGCTGCTTCTGCTGCTGTTGTTGTTGTTGTTGTTGTTGCTACTGCTACTTATTGCCCATGGAGCTGCTGTTGTTGTTGCTGAACTAAAAAGCCTGAAAGGCGCTTACGTTGACTTTTATTTTGTAGGGCTGCGAGAGTTTGTGTTTTTCCTGCGCCCTTTTTCGTTTGCCACCAAAATGGGGCAGCCAACTAGCTGGTATATTAACTGACTTACTGCCACGCCCTCGCATGCCTTTATTGCCTAATGGGCGTTGCAGTGTGTATGCGTTTGTGTGTATGTGTGTGTGTGTGTGTGTGTGTATGTTAACCCAACACGCACCGTAATGAAGTAGCCTCAACCAGACCAGCGTAATGGCAATGCCTGACTGAGTCTCATACTTAATAATCTGCGTACGAGTGTGTGTGTTTGCCTGCATATGTGAGTATGTGTGTATGTGTGCATATGTGTGTTTGTCGGGGGCGTCTGTGTGATGGGGTGATCCTAGCGAGGAAGCCCAGCCAGAGATACTACAAGCAACGCAGTCATCGAGTCAACCGGAGGTTATTCAACTGCAGCCAGTTTCGTGGGCAGAAAGGAGCTGTGTGTGGGCGTGTACAAGAGGGGCATAGGGTGTAGAAATGTAGGGTTTATGGTATGTGGGGGTTAGGGGATGTTCTGGCTGGCGTTTTCTAGTGCGTTTTTGCTCCCATTTGGCCCAAACGCTCGCATCCGTTTCACTTTGCACGCCATTTCCGCCTCGGAACAAGTTGCCAGCTCCGCTCCGTTCTATCGGTATCTATTGCCGCTCCTCCACCTCAACTCCCCCTACCCATCTTACGAATTCTAGCATATGTACATTCACTGGGTATCTGGCCCCATCGTTAGTCAGTTTTATTGATTTTTGGCATTTTTTTTGTTATTTTAACATGCGCATTTAATAATACCGAGAATTGTGTTCATTCTACAACTCTATGTGCATTCTTTAGTCGCCATTCTCCCACTACAAATTCTGTATAATTCATATTCCATATTTTCGTTTCTGCATTCTCGCATTTCACAATTTCCATTTCCATTTCCCCATCACAAACTTTTCCCGCGCGTTCAATTATGTGTGTGCGCATTAAGCCTTTTGTGTCCGCTGTTGTGGCTCTTCTTCTACGCCTCCTCCTTGTTGCGGAGGCTTTTGGCCTTTCATTATGCTGATGATATTATTATTGAATTATTTGTATTATTGCATTATTTACTTGTGGGTCCACGGCATGGAACTATAATAACATTATAACTGGCATCAACTCATACAAACACACACATACTTGCATAACCGTAATTTTGCAGCTTCTGTTGTTTCATATTATTTAACATTAATTTGTTTATACAACGCTTGGACTTGCTGTATGGTTATTCCAATTACGAACGGTTAATAACCATCGTTAAATGGCAAAAATACTAAAAGGTGTTTTCTGTCAACTCAACTCAACTGAACTCTCTCTCATATATCGATAATCGCATTACTACTACTAAAAACAACAATAATAAAAACGACAAAAGCACAAACTGCACAATATGTTGTCTGTCTGCCCGTCTCTCAGTCTGTCTGACTGTTCGTTGTGAGTGTATGTTTGTTTGAGCTGCAATTTGCCAGCAGCTGTAGAACAAATTGCATATTACGCATACGCCGTATAGTACATTCCGTTGAACAAATTTCACATATGTTTGACGTTAGTTGTAGCACCCACACAACAAAGAACCAACACAGACAAACAAACATTTATTTGTCAGACAGTCTGGGTTTGTTTGTCTAAATTTAAAGCACTCAGAAATTGGTATATACTATACTCATGCACAGTAAAGTACGTAGTATGTTATCGTCATTCCAATTCCCAATCCCATTGTCATCGTCATCGTCATCGTCATCGTCATCGTCATTGTCTATAAATCCACGCACACGCGTTGCGTTCATTGAACTTTACTTAATATTATATTACATTGTTTGTGTATGAAAATCTGTTTGAATATAATAACATTAGTATTGTGTTGTAAACAATGGAATACCTGGAATTGTTTTAAAAATATATTATTAAATTGTTAGTTTTCTTCGTCTCTTAGTAATTAATATCGAAAAAGGCTTGCTAAATTCAAATTGAAACTAATATGCGTTTTAAATATCAGTTATTATTGCAGTTATAATTTTTCTTATTAAATTAACTTTATTAAAGAAATTTGAGTAAATTTGTTAACTGCACTCAAACTCTTTTAACTCAAATAACCACAATTATTTTTCTTTAATTTGCTGTCTTAGCGCAAAGCGGAGAAAATCCTTCGAGTGAAGAAACTAATTAGCAGCAAATGAATTAATAATAAACTATGTGCTTAGATGATAATTAAGTGTGATGGTGTTAATGTTATTTTATGCGCTAAGGCAATCACACGGAGTGGTGTTTATTTGATTAATAAACATTTATATTTACTAAAATAACAGAGAAATGAAATGATGTGCTTAATTTGAAAGCTTAATTGATTTTAATGCCTAAATGAATTACGATTGACATGATGTATTTACTGTCAGATTGCCCATGTCTGTGCTGATGGACTATGCAGAATATTCTCAATAGGCATTTTAAGCTGCCTTGGGAACTTGGCTATAATATTACCTTGCCATTTGCAAAGCAAATCGTTGCTAAGCTTCTAAATGCTGGCCATTAGAATTCTCTGGTTTCTCAGCATTTCTCATAAGACTGGCCACAGAAACCAACAGACGCAACTCACACACACTCACTCAGTCGTATTACATAATAAAATTAAAATTTGATAAATGAATGCGTTTAACAGCATTTAAACTTTGACCAAAAGCGTTGACTGCTTGCCTTTAAGGCAGAAAGAGAGAAAAAGAGAGATAAAGAGAGTGGGAGAGGAGGGCAGCGAGATGATTGTTGTTTTATTGGTTTGTATACACTCATATTTTTTACCCTGTAAACAATTAATATTTAAGAAGGAAGGGTATGGTAACTTGGGCTAAAAGTGTGTATAAATTCGAATATCAATGAAAGGAGTCAAGCGAACCATTATTTCAGTTAATTGACCAATTGGAAGATGAATTTTGTTTAAGGTAAAATTAAAGGATTGATTTTGCAGGATATCTACAAGCACAGCATCAAACGGCAGCGACATTCCAACTTAATTTTTCCTGATTTTTATTTTATTTTTAAGTACTTATGTTCTCTTATACACACAAACACATTTGTTGTGATTGTTGGTGCTGTTGTTGCTGCCAAAGCGTGTGGCAAGTGGTTTTCAACGGCTCACAAAATTTCATTTCGTGGAAAATAAAATTTTATTGCCATTTTGCAATTGTAATGGATGAAGAAGAAAAGGAGGAAGGAGGTGGAAAAGGGAAGGGAGAAGGGTATGGCTGAGAACCAGTCAGTGGCTGTTGACTGGTTTCATTAGCCAACAGTCTACGTGGTGTAATTTTAAGTGTTACTTTTAATTTGTTTGCTTGCATAGAAGCTCAGTTTCAATTCCTCACTCCTTTGATTTTTTGCTCCTTCTACATGTATATAAATATGTAAGTGTGTGTGTGTGTGTGTGTGTGTAAGCTTTTATTGCTTATTAAGCGTTTTTAGTTCAATTAAATCGTATAATCGATTAAATCCCATCGATAGAGACGACAACGACAGCAGCTCACGTGCCACGACTAAGTCCTCCAGTCTCAGTTTCAGTTCAGTTCAGTCAGACGTGCGACGCAATGTCTGGGTCGACTAATAGCCACCAGCTAACAACCAAGTGCAAATCGTCTGTTCTCCACTGATCTGACCATCTTCCCTTCCCACAGCCAGTTGATATACTGCCACTTCCCCTTTTGTCGCACGCCCTCGCACGTTGATTACTGCTGATTGCCCCGACAGCAAACAACGCGCCAAATAGCAGGAATCAGACCACCCGCCGACGCGTCCACAACAGCTTTGCTCTATGTCCTATGGCCTCTGCCTGCCACCCTCTTTATCTTTGGCCCCTCTTTTAACCTCATTGCACTGTAAGCCATTAATTGATTTGTTACAATGAAATTTCCACACACAACTCTGATGGAAATTTTGTTAATGCCAGCTTGAAGTCGATTGTGTGTGTTTGACCACGATTCTTGATTTCAAAATAAACAATCTATAAATCTTTTAGCTCTGACTTAAATGGAATTCATTTTTAGGCCACATTGGTCACATGCCAAGTGCAAAAGAGATAGCTGCTTGGGAACATGAACTGCTATAAAATAATCATAAATTTGTTTGGCGTTTTTTATGCTTTCTTCGTTTTTATTATTTTGCCACAATTAAATTGTACAAATTTGGCAAATGCACAAAAAATATTTGCACATTTCATGTGACAGTTTTATGAGTCGGTCGTTTTGGCTTTAGCTTTGGTCATACCCATTTTATAAAAGCCAAATTTAGAGTTATTCCTAAGGCATTTAAGTACACTGACAAAAGTGCAGTATAATATTTAGTTCGCCTATTGTAAACTTGAAATCTTTGGAAATGAACCGAAACATTTTTGGCTAGTAAAATTTTTTCAGTGTAAATACTAACTTTGCCATACTTGGAATTGCAAACATGATTTATTAACTTGAACGTTCAAGTAAGTATCCAACTGTGGCTCCAAAATGTAGCGGTGAACCTAACAAAACGATGTCAATGACTGATGATGATTTCTTGCAGTGTATTTGCGTGTGCACGCTTTATCGTTTATTTCACATTACTCAAGTCATAATTAAGATCTTGGCGTTCAGCAGTATAGCTCATAAATTGTGGAAGTGGCTCATTGACAACTTCATTTCCGTGCATGGTGTGCAGCAGCAGCAGCAGCAACAACAACAACCACAGCATAAGAAACAACAACAGCAACCTGATTCTGCGTCTGTGGCATGTGATCCACTTAAGATCGTGAAACTCAAAAGTTGGCGTCATCATCATCTGCTCAGCTGCAACGAGAAGTGCACGCAACGTGCCACTAAATGACATAATGAACTGCATTATTTATGCGGCGCATACACAACCCTATGCCGAAAACCAACAACAACAAGAACAACAACTACAACTACAGCTGGTTGCCATTTCTGGCGACAACAAAGGCGACAATTTTGTGCGTGTGCCTGATAATGAAACTGCTGACATTTTGCCATATGATGTCATGACAGAACAACAACACCACAACACGACATGCCCCCTTATTTTTTTTTGGTTTTTATTTTCTCAGTGTATTGTGCACAATTCAATGCTGGTCCGTGGCTTGTCCGTGGTCAGTTCCCTTCTCTGCAACATCCTGCAGCTTTGTTCAAGAAGCCAAAAAGTGTACAATAAGTTTAACTCTTATGATCCAAGTGAATTCATCATATTGTAGTGTTTACTGTATATGCAGGCACTGAATTGGGTTGCCAGTAATATCGGTGACAGTCCGTCGAGTTGAATGAACTTGAAATGCATCAATCAGGCTAAGGTTTCAATGCGGAAAATGTGTTTAACTTGGGGATAAATATTTGTACAGCTAGCAAAGATTGAAATTTAAGATGGTAAACAAATTAAGATTGTGTAAATAAAGTGAAACATATCAAATAGCTTAAGGGGTAGTTTCTAGCATAGAGCTAGACTCTGCGTCTTTATATTTGTAGTGTACACTGTAGGGGACTCCTTTGTTTTATAACAAACAGGGCTGAAATTTGTGTCTTTTTGTCAACCCTTTTGGCAAACTGTTGAAAACATAATTTAAAAATAAAACAAGTTAGTTAATAATTATTAATTTGGGTTTCACACAAAACTTCTCTAATTCTTTCATTCAATTTATTCAGCTACACTCAGCTTGCTCTATCTTTCAAACTATATTTCTCATATGACAGACATTCTCATTTATCCTTAATGACTTTATTACCAATCTGTCAATCATTGCATTCTCTCTCTCCGTACCTCTAACTAATGTATCTTGCAGATACATTTGTTTCTACTAGCTCTGTATTTAAGCAACGTTCATTTCATAGTTGATTTATTTTGATTTCAAGCTAGCAAACACTGTCAACTAATTAGCAACTTTAAACATTCAACAAATACAGTCGAGTTGGCTTTTGCTGTGGCTTACGCGTGTGTTTGTGTGTGTGTGTGGTTTTAACTTGTTTATTGGCAATTTGCAGACTTTATACATTTTGGTATTTAGCAATTTGGCTATAGGATATTTACCGTATCCAGCTATTTACCGCTTTTTGATTACACCGCATTTGTTTGTTTCCTGTGGCCTTAATTTGCACATTGCACTCGCAAACGTTTAAAATGATAGGCGCTGTGAAAAAAATGTACACACACGCACAGTTGCAGATGCAGATACAGATACATAAATGTATCTTTTTTTATTTTTTTTCATATATACATATATGTATGTACGCAGGTGGCGTTTCACGTTTCACGCGCATTTAATTGAGTGCTTCCGCTGCAATTAACAAGTACAACGCGTCCAATGACGCCACTTGACTGGGCCCTGACTGACTGGCCAAGTAGCTGGCTCGTTGGCTTACTCTCTGACTGCCTGTATGGCTAAATGGCTAAATGGTTGGTTAGCTGGTTTGCTGCTTGGTCAACTGCTTCGTATGATTCTCCCCTTCTGTTCTAGATTACAGCATACTTACGCACTAATGCCTCTTTAAGTTAATGCAAAACCATTAAACGTGTTGACTGCCACACTTTGTGGCCTCAATAGGGGGTAGACTGCCTGTCTCTGCCACTCTTCCCCTTCCTAGATATCTTCCACACTTTTTCTGCACAAATTAATTATCAATTTCCCATCTGATTGCTGTCCTTGGTGTGCGAGAAAGGATAATAACGAAATTTTGCAATTCCTGTTGCCATCTAAAATTTGGCACATCGATCGAATGTACGAACGACTCGAACGAACAAACGCACTTTGCCAGCTCATTTCCTGCCGTTTCCCTCACATTTTCTCAACAAATTTTCCCCCGAGTCTAGCAGACAGCCAGTCAGGCAGTCAGCTAGTCTGCCAGCTTGCAGTTTAGTTTGCAATTTTCCAGCTCAACGATAAATGCAAATAGATTTCACCTGCAGACGTTGTTTGTCCAACATTTTCGAGAATCTTTTAATAAATTATGCGCATGGCATTTTCGTAGCAAACGTTTTCCACGTTCCATCGTTGTTCTTGTTGTTTTTGTTGTTGTTGTTGCAATTGCTGTAACTGTTTGGCTTTGGCATGTTGAGTATCGAGAATCATGCATGAGTTTGACATGGATAACATGGCAGTAACTTCGACAGGATTCGCTTACAGCAGCCAGAAATCGTTGTGCACCGTGTGATTACAAGCATGCCATAAAGGCTTCTTGGGTGGAGTAGATGAAGGTGATGGGGGAGCTGGAACTAGGGACGTCAAACTGGTTGAAATTGTTGTACATTTTATGTTTATTTACCTTTGAACAGTTAAGCGATAGAGCAGCAAAAGTTTTACACTGCCAAAAAAGAGGTTTAAATTTAAAGTTCTTCCATTTTAAAGTTGTAAAAATATTGACGCCACTTTAAATGACATTATTGTTATTGATAAAGTAGCTGTTGCACAGCGAGAAATAAACTTGACAACGGTTCAGCAATTGATTTGTTGTCAGCTTAACGATGCTGACCTATATCAAAGGGTTCCACAATGTCAGTAGGTTAATCCCAAATTATAGCAGACATCAATCAACTGAAATTGGGCACTAGTATTTGTTGCAGTGTACAAATAACAGTGGCTACTCATCAGCACGGCAATCTAAACAGGGATGGAGCAGCTACATTGGGTGTGTGAGAAGTAAATGTAGGAGGAGTAGCAACATTTCGTTCTCTCTCTCTCCCTCATCTCTCTCTTGTTCTCTCTGTTATGTCCACATCAACTCCATTCAATTAGCAACTCATAATAACAATAATTTTTCTAGCAATTCGCATTCAGCAAAACATTTTGCGGCACGTTCGTTGACGTTGACGACGTTGTCGATGTTCGTGACGTTGCCTCGTCTGCCACTGCCACAAACTATAGTCACAGTCACAGTCCCGGTCTCAGCTCCACTCACTGCCGCAGGCACACCAGTTTCAGCAGTTGAGTGAAGGTGGTGTGGAGGGAGTAAACAGGCGTATCCAAAAAAAAAAGAAAACATAAGAGAAAAAAAAAATGCCTCCCCCACCTCCTCATGCCATTCTAGCCATTGACTGCAACAATGTTGCCTGTTAAATGATGCATAATAATCGGGAGCGAGAGCGCGCTTGCTGAGCTTTGGCTGTGGCAGAAGTAGAAGCAGAAGCAATGGTTGTGACAGAGGCAGAGTCAGCGGCGTGGCAGAGGCTGTGGTAACGTGTGTGTGGATGTGGGGATGTGGGACAACATTCCTATGGGGCCAACGGCAATGCCAGGCGATGGTTAAGAAATCATAGCTATAGTCCCCAATGTGCAAAAATAAAAAGAACAAACGTCAGCGCACAGTGGATTGGAAATGATTTGTTATAAGTTTTTAAGACCGTAAAACGCTGCAAACTTTTACAATTTTGAGCGCTTTTTAAGACCATACTGTAACTTTTAGTTTGCGAATCTGGCTAAGACTTAAGTTCTGTTTTTGCTCAACTAAAAAGCTGTAAGAAGATAAAATATTAGTTCATTGCACAAGAAATGTTATGAATTATTAACAGAGACTGTTAATATTTCGGACATTCTAAATTAAACTAGCTACAGAAACATATTGAATAGTACTTATAGTTAATGTTAAAATAACTACTTGTCCTACTGTGCAGGATGGCGGTTCATGTGATTGTGCTGATGCCATTTGCTGTCGTACGCTGACCAAGCTGAGTCCCTACTCAGCACTCGGTACATTTTGACCCTCATCTACGACCACGCACACACCTTAGACCAGCTCACACACACACACTCACACAAATGACCAGGGTTACGCCCACAATTTGCAGAAAATTGTGCTGACTGCAGCTGGACAACTCTTTGCCTGATCGTTGGTCACTTTTGCTGCGTAGCTGATGAAAATTCGCTTGGCTTCCGTTGTTGGCCAAGAGTTGCTGCCCGAATTGCCAAAGTTGGTCATCGTGGCCATAAGCCACCGTCAACCTTTGGTCCTCTGCATGTGTGACTATGTGTGTTTGAGTGCTCACGTGTGTGTGTGTGTGTCTTTCAATATTTACTCAGCTTGAAATGAAACATTTTTATAATTTCTTTTCGCTTCTGATGTTTTCTTTTTTTTTGTGCTGCTCCTGTTGTGTTTTTTTACCAAGGGGTTGGCTGGGTCAATTGTTTTTGTTGCTGTTGTTGTTTGGTTCGTTGGCTATTGGCAACATTGTTATTTTCTGCTATTTGGCCATTGACTATTGACCAACGTGCATCGTGCTGGCCAAAAACCCGTGGACAGTACTCAGCACGTTTATTTTTTGTATTTTTTCTGTGTCCAGCGGTTTATTTATTTATTTCGGTTTAATGCATGTTGCCTTTGCTCCCTATTTTCGCTCTCCTTGCCTCCACTTTCTTTTCTACTCAGTCGTTTTTCGGGAAACTTGTATTGAGTCATTGGTAAATGGTTTACGTTTAACCCATTTTAAAATGCAAACGACACGAAGCAGTTCGGTAAACGCATTTTCCACATTTCACAGTCCGCAATTCACCAATGCCCATTTAGCATACAATGTGGCCCAAAACAGAAACCAAAAACAGTGCAAACAGGAATTCAGCAAAAGTCTTGCCTGAATTATATACTCTACTGTTTCTGTTTGTGGTTCTGCTCTCTCCATCTCTCTCTTCATCCTCTCTCAAACACTCGCCTTCTCTTTTTATTCACTGTGTTTCAATTTGTTATTATTGTTTGTTTACGTCGCCAGCGAAAAATATTGAACGGAAATTTTGTGCAATATGATTTATTGTGACACAGAACTATAGAAAGAGAGAGCAGGAGATAAAGAGGAAGAAAGGGAGAGAGAAAAGGGTAAATGTATTTGCAGTGCAAGTTTGCTGCCAAAAATTCAACGGAAATGAATTCGTTTATAGCAGAGCATATTGTATTCTGGTTATCCGGACTCCGTTATGACAATTTGGAGTGAGAGACTTTGATTTGTCAGCGGAAGGTATTTGTACGGCACTTGTGAAATGGCCAATTACCAGTTTTACCCATTGTTTACAGCCAATAATACTAACTGCTATGTGTATATGCATATCAAATAAACATATATACATATATATAATCAAAAATAGATTTCTACAAACAATTGCAATTACCATGAATATTAAGTTTACTTTTAGTCTCGTAGAACTAAAATAGTAGAATTAAGTTTAAAAACAAAGTGCTCGAGGGTGGAAAGCAGAAAGCAGACTTCAATTGTTCTTTAACTTTATGGCAAACTCTATAAAGTTTTATATAGCTTATATAGTAGTAGTAATGTTATGCCTTTTGGGCTTTTTGCATATTTAGATAACACTTCTGCCATTTGGCTGGAAAGCTTGGGCTTTGGCATGGCCAAATGCAAATTGGCAAAAGACAATTTATTCCAAATTGCGCCAAAAAGTTAAGCAAATATGTCAATTGAATGCCTTGCAAGAGAGTGTAAGAGTGTGGGGGTGTGAGTGTGAGTGTGTGGCAAACAAACAAAGCTCAGGACTTTTGCCAAAGCAACTAAACAATCGGAGCTTGTAGTTTAAAAGGCAATTTATCTTTGACTTTTGCAAAGTAAATTCCCGCCATTGTTTAAAGTGTGGTTCAATCGCCAATTGTGCTTTGGAGCCACCCAACCACAGCCCAGTGGGGGATACTCTGCATATGTGGGCGTGAAACTAAAAGGGGCGTTTTGTTAAGTTATGTCTGTATATAGAGATGTGAGTCTATGTGTCTATGTGTGTGTGTGTTTATTTTGTGGCAAGCGCTTTTAACTAGTTCGCAGCGCTGCCAGCAAATTTCGAGCATTCTCAACCACTCAATTACACGCAAACCACAAACAGACATACACTACACATATATCTATATATAGATAGAGATATAGATGCGCATATAGCGCATGTACACTGATAAAAAATATAAGCTGTTAAAGTCAAGACAAACGACTTTAATTTAAGAGTTTAAAGCAGGTCTAAAAACTCTGATTTGATTAAAATTTGAATGGAGTTTCTAACTGTGTCTATTAAAATACAAATAAGTCTTAGCTCATAAACATTTTGTAACAGTGTAAATGATCGTAATCAATTGAGCTGGCTGGCTGGCAAAAGGCAAACAATGTGCTATTATACTCAATACGCTGAGCAGAGAAAGAGAAATAATATGTGTGTGTGTGTATTAGAGAGGGAGGAGGGAAGTGTGCGGGACTTTGCTGTAGGGACCTTTCTCATAAATTGTTCGCGGTATTTGGGAATTGCATTTGGTAAAACGCACGTATAACTATTTGAGCTGCTAACCCAAATAAGCTGCGGCATCGAACCGAAAGATGCTTCCAGCAACAATAAAACACTGTAAACAGCCGCAAAATGACTGCAATTGCTGTAGGTTATTTCTCCCTCTCCCCCGCTCTCACTCTCCCGCATTCGCCCGCACTCTCCATCTCCATGCTTTCTCCACTTGGAACTTCTGTTAGGACTGCCAACAACTGTAAAATGTGAACGCACCAATGAACTGTGGCAAGGCAATCAATAGATGCGGTTGCATACAACTTGAGATACAAGATACTTTCATGCTTGCAACCGTAGAACTTCCCACATGGAATGCAATGGAATGTGCACACGCATCTCTGTCTCCACTCTTTCCACTCTCTTTTTCCATACGCTAAGCTGGCCACAGCATTGTGGTGGGTGTGCAGACACTACGGCAAGAAGCTGCAGAAAATTCAGTCAAGGGGGTGGGCAACGGGAGGCAGTAGCTTACATTTATGCGCGAAATTGTCGTATACATTTGCACATTCATAAATTCTCGTTGAGCGCCCCCAAAGCGACAGTCGCAGCGCCAAAGAATGCTGCATTCTCTCTAGCTCAAGCCAGAGCGAGAGAGACAGAGAGAGAGGGATAGAAAGCGGGGAGAAAGGGATCAGGAGTCGGCAAGGAAAATGTGGAGCAGAGAGTAAAATAGTTGCCGTACTTTTAGTTGTTACACAGAAAACAAAAACAAAATTCCTGTGCTAAAATATTCAAGAAAACCTTTGACAATATAGCGCCGTGTTATTTAGGGAATGTCATTAACTACGTATTGATTCCATTGGATTTATAACCATTAAGTATACTATTTTTAGATATAAAAAGCTTTTTTTGTACTGTAATTAAAGCACAGATGTGTTTAAAAATAATCTGTAATTTTTACTAATGCAGATTCTACTCTCTATACCACAATTTTAATATAATTCAAGATTAGATTTGCAGCAGACTTGGTGCTAATAATAAGCACACAATCTAAAACATTTTCCTAATTTAAAATCACACATTTTTGAAGCTGAACCGCCCTGGTTATTTTCCATATTTCTCTGAGTGTAACTGCCATTGTTAGATGCTGCTGCTGCTGTGCTCCTATGCTACTTAAATTTCAGTTAAATTTTATTTTTATATTCCATTATTTTGTTTTTTTGTTGCTTTTGTATTTTCAACATTTTATTACGGCATTTTATAACAAACGCGAGCAACCTTAGAACAGCACGTCATTAGGCGATAAATTATATCTCTCATGCGCGCTGCAGTTTGCATAAAATGTTGCCGCCTGCCGCAAAACTGTGCCAACAGCTGTGGCCCCGGCCATGGAATTGAGACCAAGCTCTGGATGCGGCACAGGAGGCTCAACGGGATTGGCTGCAGCTGGAGCAGAGACTGGGTCTGAGGTCTTGGTAGAGGTAGAGGTAGAAACTAAAGGCTGGACCTGAATCAGCAACTGAATCTGGTGCGCGCGGGCAGCGTTAAGAAAAAAAAAAAAAAAGGATGCCAGGCAATTTGAATTTGTGAAATTCCATTAAAGGTGCAGACTGGAGAGTCGATGGTGAAGTGGAAAAGTGGAAAAGTGCAGCAAATGTTGCCCCATTGAAAGCTGGCTTATCTATGCACAAGATGTTGCCGTTTGATAAGCGCAACGCTGCGCAGCAAGTTGGCAATTTATGTGCCGCTGCTGCTGCTCCCGCTGCCTCTGCCGCTGTTTGCAGCAATTGCAGTTGCAATTGCATTCATCATCGACTGCAGCAGCAGCGGCAGCGGCAGCAGCAACAGTTGCTGCATGTGGAATGCGCTTGCTGCCGTCAACGTGCATTCAACTATGCAAATTTGTGCAAGTTCCCCAACCCCAAATCATTGACTTGCAACTTGCTACAACTTAGTATCTGCCTATATATATATACAAGTGTGTGTGTGTGTGTGTGTGTTTGTGTGTGTGTGCTTGTTGTCAAACAGCATTCAAGCACGATTCTGGGAAACATTCTTCTCCAGTGAGTAGCCAGTTGACTTGCGCAAGAGTTTTGCATTGCTTTGGCTTTGCTTTGCTTCCAGCACTGGGCTCTTGGCTTTGACTTTGCCCCCGATGCAGAGCAGAGATTATAAAATAAATGAGCAAAAATTATATTCAAGTGGTGCCACATAACGGTAGGGTCATCGATTGTGCATTTTAGCTGAAGAAAAGAGAAAGAGAATAGATTTAATCATTGTCGAACCTGTTGAGAAGCCAGAGCAATTTAATCACGAGCTTTCTGTCAATAAGATGATAAGCAGCTTACATAAAACTACTTTTCATAGCAGTTGCTTCTATAAAATGTTGATGGATTTTGATTGATTTGATTTAAGAGCTTAGCTTGACAAATGTTTTTATGGTCTGCTTTCTTTACAATCCTTAGAGCAGTGTGAAATAGTAATTGCCTGAAATTAAAGAGTAATCAGAACTGAAAGCAATAAATTCAACACAAAATGGTTAATTAAAAAACTTACCACAGGCTTTACGGCCAAGTATCAATCCACACATCTTGGCCATAACTCATCAGTTAAACAGTAGTAATTATAATTCAATATGCGATAGTCCTTTTGAAGCTTGAACTCCACTGCGACGCGGCTAATGGATTTCGGGCAGTGCAGTTGACACCCGCCCTCTTTATGTACATGATAAATGGCCCAAAGGTGTGCCGACAAATGGGAAATAGTCAAAAACAGAAACGGAAAACGACACAGGCCCAAAAAAAAAAGCCAGTAAAGAAAAACAAACGAAAAATCGCTGAACTTTGACTATTGGCTGGACTAGTTGGACTGCAATTTTACTTGTTGTAGTTTCTAAAGCGCAATTAAACGCCCCACCATTGAAACAATTATGCCATAACAATTACGCTTTTGGTTGCACACGAAGGCACCTTGCCACAGTGCCCCCTCCCCGTGTGTGTGTGTGTGTGTGTGTGTGTCACTGGTAGTAAATTTGCCGCATTTAGCGCTGTTGTTGCAACTTGCAACTGCTGACATGACATTTGGTTATTTAGCTGCTGACTTGAACTGAAGCGAACGGCAAGTCAAAGGAATTTTCATGCGTCAAATTGTGGCATGTGCATGTGCGTGTAATTACAGCAATAAAAATTGCAACACATTGCGTACTAACATGCAACAACAAGACACTGCCTGCGTTTTTTTTTTTTTTTTTTTTTGAATCCAACTTAAACTTGCAACTTGCTCTTCAAAACCCATTTCAACTCCATTTCAGTTGTGTTCAGCAATTATCTTATTTATTTCAGTTCATTTATCAAAAACTGAACAAATTCGCAGTTTCCTTGAAACTCGTCGCATGCGAGACAGAGATAGAGCGAGTGTGTGCGAAGGAGAGGGCATTGAAGATGGGAAGAGGTAGATAGTTGCCTTTGCAATTGGCTAACGAGCCAACAGACATTGCCACAAATGAGTGCACTCAACGTGGCTGCCACTTGGGTGGCCATAGCTGGAGCGTAACGTTAGTTGATTGCATTTTTAGCATAAATTTCAACGCATTTGACTAATGTTTGGCTATTTGTTATTTGCTGCTTTGCTTGCTGCAATTTTTCACATTTTCCACCACTAGAAGTCTGCTCTTTATATTTTATTCCGAGAATTCCTGCGAAAGGCCCCAATCCATAGAACTCTGTTGCATCTAATGGATATTTCAGCGATTTCAATACAAGTATTCGCATGCAAATTGCATCTAGAATTATATACATATATATATTGAAATACTTGGAACGTTCGAACGTTGTTTTCATTTGATATTGAGTATACGCACTGTTCTTCGCACTTGACTTGAATTAATGGGCCGCAAATGAGTCGCATCAGACACAAGTCTGTTGGCATCTAAGCAATTAATAATGCCTTATGGGCGTCACGTACCACAAAAACACAGCCAAAGCCGCTGACACCACTATACACATTGACATAACAATTAATTTAATCCACGGCGGCGTGTTTTTACCACAACAAAAGTTGCACATAAGAAAAAGAAAGATATCAGATGGAAAAAAAGGAAAATAACTCGAAATTTTCAACAGTCAATCGATTATGTTGAATTATTGTATGCGTGCTTTGTTTATACTTTTCTAGTTTATGAATATGAAATCACACTGCTGCAGCTCTAAACAAGTAGAGCGCAACGTCTGCACTATTTCTATGAACAAGTGGGACTGGAAAACGACGCAAGTTATTGATATAAAATCAATTCCCAGAAACAGTTTTCTATCCACTTTTAAAGGCAATAAATGCTGGAATAAGTTCTACTCTTTAATTGTACACTTATTATAATCAAAGATACTTTACTTTCCACTATTCTAATTTATTTGTATTTTTTTTCGATTGCAGTTGCTGCCGCCACACAACCGAAAAACTCAACACAACAGAAGCCATATCTACAGATTAGAAAGCACGCTGTTACAAGACTGACCATAACCAATCCACATTCAATCAATTATCTGCACTGCATACCCGACATTAACTCCTATGATTACTATCAAGGTATGTACACAACACAACAACAAAAAACCAAACTAAATTCAATATTAACTATCATTCCTTTTATTGCAGAAGAAGTTCCCATCTATTGTAGTTGGTATCGTAACAATGAGGCCATTGAGCACTTGTCAATACGTAAGAATGAGTTCTTCATTTACAAGAATGGAACACTTCGATTGCCGCCCACAGAGCGTGCCAGCGGTGTTTATCATTGCCAAATTGAGGCTGATTACACAAAAGTCATATCCGATAGCATAACCGTTGAGTATCCAAGTAAGTTTCTCTGTCACCTTTTTGTCCTTGAACAGCCACTTAATGTTCATTTTGTTTGCAGTACTGAAACGTGTTATAACTGGACAACAATTGAATAGCAACATTAGTGCTACTGAGCATCTGCCTCTGGTGATCAATTGTCCGTTTGTGAGTGTTCCCACGGCCCGTTTCAATTGGTATTTTGGCAACGAGTCCCTGGCCAATGACAGCAGGCGAGTAAAGATCTGTGTTGTTTCCATCAAGTTGTGAGCTGCGATCTCTATATTTTTGTAGTAATAAGCCCCATTAACTTGTTGGTTTCAATAACTCTTCGACAATTCAATAATCCCCTTTGTTCATCACTATAATTAATTTATAACTGAAACATTTCCTTTGCTTATAGTGCACTTATTTTGTCCAACGGAACACTTGTATTGCGGAAGCTGCGCGCAGAACAGGCTGGCAAATACAAGTAAGTTGAAATGGCAACGGGAATACCTCTAACGAACAGACAAGACAAAACTTTTTTGCTTTGTTTATTAAAATTTCAATTGAAAGAAAAGTTTTTCCCAATTGAAAACTTAAAATTCTTTTTCTACGTTTTCAGTTGCTCAAACTGTTTACATTTTTTTGGCATCTCAATTTAATTTTAATTTTATATAATGGCATTAATATTCTCGTTATTCTTTGACTCAATGAAAGTAAAAACTATTTTGGGAACGATAACTAAGTTGGTAACTTTTAGCAACTCAATTAGGCCAAAGCTTGAATGTTTATTTTAAAACTATTAAAGTCTAATTAAATTTAAAGCTAAGCAAACATTTTCTACGTATCAAATTTGTATCCATTAACATATATTACCAATTTAGTTGCATTTAATTAAAGTTACTACCATTTGTTATATAACTTAATTTATAAAATCCAATTTTTATGCTGTTTTACGCCATTTCCATGTTTCTTTCAATCTCTTTTAATTGTTGTACAACAGTTTGCTGTAGACATTATGCAGCGTTCCCTGTAGCTTCCACCTGTTAGGTACTTTAGAGTTGCCCTCAGGCATGTACTTCATTTTGGCCAGTGATGTTGCATATCAACACCTTTGGTTGTAATTCATCAACCCTCAGTCCGCACATTGAATCGTGTCTTGTAGTCCAAGATATGTGCGCATTAATTAACACCAAGCATCGGCCGAGTGGTCGGCATAATTGTGGCAACTGTTTCGATGCCAATTAATGTGCGAAATGTTTATGCGTTTATATGTGTGTATATATTAATCGTGTTTTCCCGTTTCAGATGTGTGGCCCAGAACCCGTACGCCGTCAGGAGTCATCGGCAGTTCGTGTGGACGGTGCGCGTCGAACCTAATGCGGATAACAATGGGTTAATGCTGGCCGAAAGCGAGACGCAGCTGTTGCCAGCATTCCAGAATGCCACGCTCTTTGTGCCCACGGGTGGCAGGCTTATGTTGCAGTGCCGAGCTGTGGCCGATTACGTGCCCATCGATTGGTGCTTGCAGCATCCCAACAACAGTGTCACACAGTTGAGAAACAACAGTGTTGCATTGGAAATCACGAATGCGAGCAGAGTCCTGCACGAGGGCTCTTATATCTGCACAACGCCTACAGATAAACAGACATTTCATGTGATTGTCACCAGTCCGCCAAGAATAATTAGCTCACTGCCAGTGGAAGTGGGGTATATTAGTCTCTCCACAACGCTGATCTGCAATGCTGAGGGCAATCCGTCGCCGAGTCTGAGTTGGTATCACAATGGAGCACTGCTCAACAGTTCCTATACACGCTACATTAGCGGCAATGAGCTGCAAATTCATTCCTTTGATCCCGAGGAGGAGGGCATATATCAGTGCTTTGCCCGCAATGTTGCTGGCGAGGATTCGATAACGGGTGAGGTGCGTTTCAAGCGTCAGCCGGAGCAACCGAATCCACTGCAGAATATACGCTGTTATCCGCACAGTTTTCATACCATCAATGTGACATTCGATAGTCGCACAATGGAGGTAATTTATCAATCATACGCAGCGTGTTATCAACGCCTTTGATTTAATTACGAATATCTGTGCATTTTTGCAGTCCATGTTCGTGGTGCACATTGTAAGCAGCAATCCACATCAATGGAGCTCGTTTGGACCAATGAAACTCAATCATACCTCGTTCGTGGTCATCTCAACTGGACTGCCCGTGTATCGTCCCTTTGCGTTAATCACACGCTTCCTCACGCCCACCTCGGAGGTGAGATCCGGTAGCATTGTGCCCCAGCAGATGATACAGAGTTCACTTCGTAGTCCAGCCGTGGTCTGCTGCACTCAAGGCTGTAAGTTAATCATTTATTTTATGAAACTATTTTATTTTTATAATTTATTTATAAAATGTTACTCTTCAATTAATCTAATCTCATGTACTACTTCTAGTGCTGCTGCGTCTCGTGCATCTGGGCAACGACACGTTTGTGAAATGGTCTCAGGCGGAGTTGGATAACAAAAAGTATTTCATACTGCAGTTTTCCATCAATCATACGCACCCACATCCCGCTCAGCTACTGGATGGTCCACTGCATGGCACTGTCACCCCCGTGGAAGAAAAGGCCGATGAAGTACGTCGCCATTTGAGCATTATCAGGCCACTCAATCAGTCAGCCGCTGCCACAGTGATGAAGAATGCCGAGTACGAGGTGCTGGACAATGAGGTGGACGACATCACGCTTGAGATGGAGGAGGATATCTTCAGTTTGGTGGTAGATGCAAGTGTTACGGGACTGCTGTTGCAGCATTTCAGTAGAATCAAAATGCGTGTACTGATCATAACGAGTGAGAACGAGTTTCTTGCCCAGGACTTTCGCTATGTACAGTGGAAGATTGTGAGTAGACTGTACTGTAGTGGCAAAATTGTCAATTTACCTATACAGGTGCATTTTCGAGCTCACCTACTAAAGTCTCTAAACACGTTATCTCCCCTACAGATCGAGAATGGCACTTCGGATCAATCGAATATGTCGTTTCGTCTGATTACTGTTGAGTCGCGTATGTTGGCCTTTCAATTCCTGGACAGTCTCAACGATACCTGCGTCTACGAGTGTCATCTACATATGCAGTTGCCGCTGCGTAAACAGGAGCCCAAATGCAAGGAACGTACCATTGTCAACTCGGTGTTGTTGGTCAGCGGACTCAGTGCCAATGAGAGCTACAATTTTCATTTTTACAACTGTAAACCTCAAATTTTCTATGGTGAAATGGATGTGAAAACGCTGCCTGATCGTAAGCATGGCCTTAAAGTTGCTTAAGCCTTTAGTAATATATAAATTTTCTTTCAATTAGCACCTGGAACTATTAGCAACTCTCGTATGGTAAAGGACAATGGCATCAAGCTGTTGTGGGATCCGCCTGTTCATCCTAACGGACGTGTGCATCATTACAACATCGAGTGGACACTGGGCAATGCGACACACGAGGCTGTGGTTTACGAGTGTCGCACTTGCTCATATAAGGTACAGGGTCTAAAACTGCCTTTGAAGAACCTTTTTATAACTCTGTTTTCTCTTGCAGTTTCCTAACGTTACGGAGACGGACAAAATGCACGTGACGGTGCGAGTGGTGGGTGAAACAGGTGTGGGAGCACCACTCTTTTTTGATCTGATGAACCACCGCATTCCGCCGACCAACAATAACCCGAATCACGAGGTATACAGTGGCATTGCCATTGGCTCGCTGTTGTCCACCGTCTGCGTGTTTGGCTTCGCGTTGTTCATTGTCTTTCAGCGACGAAGGTTTAAAGCACGCGCCCAGGGGCCAACACACTTGACCACGCCCACGGATATTAATTTCGGCAACCTCAGCAATGCCTCAGGCATGCCCGGAGACAGTGCAGGTGGGCTTAGTGGCAGCACCTTGCAGCAGGACTGCCATGAGATGCAGACGTTAATACCACGCTCACGTTATCACATTGAACTGCTGCCGGAGCACGCGTTGGAGTATCAAACGAGATCGGCGGCCGCTGCTCCACTTCCCAATGGTCATTGCAATGGTCCGATTGCACGGCGAGCGGATCAGGAGCTAAGCATTGCGGGTGTGCACAATTTGTCGCAATTGCCGCTCTGCGCTGGCTCGCCGGAGAGCAAGTGTGTCCAGGACACAATGCTGCAGGAGGCGAAAGCATTCTACATACCCTACCGCCATACGCCGCCGAATGCAGTTGCCTTGCAGGCAGCAGGAGGCGGTAGCAATGCCAGTTCGCATACTCATGGCCATACGCAGGTGAATGCTAATGCCAATCACAAGCAAAGTTCATCAATGAATGGTGTTGGCGATGGTAGTATGGAAATGGCAATGCCACCCAATTCTTTGCCACTGGTAACCACTGTGCCGGGATTGGGCAATGTGAGTGCCAGGCGAAGCGGCAGTTTGAGCAGCAGCAGCGCCAGCAGCAGCAGTAATGGCAGTAAAAAACAATTTCATACAAATTTCGCACGACACTCGAATTCCAATGATGGCATTTGTCTGCTAGCCGAGGAGGAATCAGCGGCTACATTGACGCCCACATCGGAGCACGAATACGCGTGTGTAAGTTTAACCAACGGTTTCAAGTTGCCCGCCGATATGTCAAGACAAATGCCGTTAAATAATCATTACAACAACAGCAATAACAGCAAGAGCAACAGCAACTGCAGTAGCAGCAGCAATAACAACAACAGCAATCAAAAGAAACCTGTTAAGGATCGACAGCAACATCAACAGCATCAGCAGCATCCACATGCATCAATAGTTCCTGCCAACGGATCACAGCCAATACATGCTGTGACCGTTAACAATGTTAAAGCGACCAAGTCAATGGCCAAACAAAGTTGGCCAACAGCGCCGACAGCTCTGCAACGTCGTGCTCAAGTCGATCCCAATGGTTGAGTTCAAGTCAAAGTTTTGGCCATTGCGTTTGTCGCCTCGCCAAGAAAAAGTATTCTATGAGAAGCTACTAATACACATATACACACATATAGACTCCAGTACAACTACACACACACACACACACACACACACACACACATACATTCGCAGCTTGAAACATTCCAAACATTATTTATGATTGATTGATCATTATGCAAATGCATTTTATAAATGCATTTCACTTCAATCAATGAAGTTGAACTATAAAAATAAGCAGCATATTTATATTATTATACAAATATCAACATACTATATGTAGTTATACTAAGTTAAGTATTTTTACATTTTTATACACTATACTTATATTTAATTTAATATATATTTTTTTTTTTTTCTTTCGTTTATGGAGGCTAATCACACTTTATGATTTCTTTAAATGTAATTATAAATAATTTTCCGCATTTCCACAGACATTAAATCAAACTGCCGTAAATAGTCTTAAACTTATAGCCAAAAAAACAACAGAACAACAATTGCAATAGCCCAACTCACACACACACACAATACACTCACTCACACACCCACACATACATACAATAGTCACAAGTGTTCATACATAAATACATAATTATACATAAATATTTAAGAGACATATTTAATTTCAATTAATTTTATTTGCTGCATTTTGTTTGTTTGTTTTTTATGTATTTGTTTAAACCGATATATCAAATGTACCTGATTATATTCATTTTGCATATTTCGTTGGCTTATTTTGAAGCACACACACAACACACACACACACGAACAACAATACACATACTTATTACATTCCCTTGTAAACAAATGCTATTTGTTTATGCCTAAAATGTACCACTGCCGTCTTGAACGTTTCTCTCCCTTTTACCCACTGTAGCTACATGCAACTTACACCCACACACACACACACACACACACACACACACACACACCTGCTCGGTGACAAATAGTCAAACGCAGATATTATTTTTCTAAAGCTACGAAATGTGTTTTAAAAATTGATAAAAACTGCGATAATTTTTATGGGACTCATTCATACAGACACACCCATACCAACACACACACGCTCACACACATTCCAATTCCATAGAGTAACAAAATAGAGTTTAGACACGATAATGAAAATTGAATCCGTTTAAGAACTTTAAATCTATACGTATTTAGACCTAAGTGCAATAACAGAACATATAAGCAAATACCCTGAAAATCAACCAAAATAAAGCTTATAAAAAGTATAACAACAGATAAACAACAACAATTACAAACAATAGTACCTTTCCACATAAAGAACAAAGAGAAATATAATACAAACACACAGAATTAAAAATATTAAATAGATATATCAAACCAACTGAACTGAAACAACTGTGTGTGTCCCACAAAAGTGTGTACTCTCGCAAAAGGGTATGACTTTGTTACCCAAAATTTGGTAGAAATGTATAACAAATTCCCTTACTTTCTACAGATCCTTCGACCTATATTGGATACCTGCTAAAATAAATCTTTTATCTTTAAGGTAAAACCTTTCTCGTGGACACACACAGCATACAGTCAGTCATCATTTTAGCTGCCAATCTAATTTGTGTTCATATCGAAATAAGTCTCAATTATCCACTTCAACTGCATTTAAAGTAACAACTGGTAAAACTACAATTTTAGGTCTTACAAAACTTTCATGGTGTTCCAGAGCAAAAAATAAGTTAAAAAGTTAAATAAAAACATTAAAAAAATAAGCTCAAACTTAATGTTTACAGTGTATAGAAATCAAATAAACTTTTAATGAGCGCAGAAACTTTGCATTTAATCCAGAAAAAAAATATTCCGCAAATGAACTCAAAATTCCTAAATGAACGATGAAAAGAAAAACAAAAAACAGAACAAATTTAAGCGTTAAAAAGTTAAGAAAACAAAGGGAAAGAGGAAGAAAATATGCAGCAAAAAGGCAGAGAATTACGTATTACAAAAATTTATATTAAAAAAAAAAAATAATTAGCAATAAGAAATTAATGTTTGAAAATGGGAAAAAAAAGAGAAGAAAATAAAACTGCGATTGTGATCGCTGTGTAAGTGGATGTGATAAATGTTTAAATTATTTAAGCGCAAAAACAATAAAAAAAATATAAAATAAAATTAATTATTTGATAGCATGGATAATGCGTAATGCGATTTTTGCATAGGATTTTGGCTAAGACAACAAGAAAGAAGATGAAAGAAACCAATTAACAATTGACAACTAAGAGTCCACTAAAATTTTAAGCAAATTATGTTCTTAACTGACTTTTTTGGGTATAAAACTAAAAATATTTCGATCCTAAACATATAATTTGTTTAAACTTATGTAATTTTAGTTTGAGTTATTAAGTCCTCATTCTGTATACCTCATTAGTAGAGTGGCAACTATGTATGTAACTAAAATTAAAAATTAAAAAAATATATATATTTTAGTTGACTTATCCCTAAAAAACGAAATTTGCTTTAAAGCTGAACAGAAAAACGTAATGAGAAAATACCAGAAAGATAAAAGGCGAATGTATTTTTTATGTAATTTATATGCAAATGTGAAATTCGAAATATTATTATTATGTACTATTATTATTGTATGTAGTGACTAGGCTGGCATATACATACGTACATAGGAACAGACATACAGATATATGTATATGTATATTTGTAGGTACGTGTTAAAGTTTTCGGTGCAAATAATTTGGCATAAAAACCAGCAATTAGCGCGGCTACAGAGTCTAATAAAATGTAATCTATTGATGAAAATGGGTGAAAAGCAACCTTAACTATTGGAAAAATCTATGATAATTGGAAAAAAACAGAAAGAAAAACATATTAAAACTAAGTTATGACAACAAAACATATATTAACTGCATTTTTATTTATAAAATCGACGAAACCTTTAAACGCTATATATACAAATAATTGTAAGTAATTTAATACAATAATACAAATTATATATATATATATATGTATGTATGTATATATTTTGTAGCTTATTGTTTATTGTGTAATCTTTAGTTATTTTCAGTACTTAACAAGTTGGTATCAAATATCAGATGGGTAAGTGTTAATATCTTGTAAATTTGCCATTGGTGGTCACTGAAATAGTTAAACTTTGTAGACTTAATATACTTATATGCTGTGTGTATTACATATGATCACATTACAATTAACTGAACAAATGATCACAATTGAAAATCGCAAAAGAATTCATTATTAATATCAATATCTAAATATTATTGTTAAATTACATACTAAATGGCATGCTTAAACGCATCTTCTTTAGTGTGTTTGTGAGTGTGAGTGTGTTTTAAAATGAACAACTTTGAATTATTCTGTAACATTTTTATAAACATTTATCAACATAGTTATGCTATGCACCTGAACAACAAATTATGATGAAAAAACAAAACTGTTTAAACCGATGAACAAATTGAAATTATTTCAAATATTTAGGTACGCATAATTATCGTTGCAACTTGCAGTTGCAGGCTTATTCACATATCGATTCCATTTAATGAGGTCCCGTAATTGACGTCGCATATATTGTACTCCATTCAGCACACCTTCTTAATCATTTTCACCAGCTCCTTGTACAGAATGCAGTCTCGACTGCGAGGCTTGCAAATCTCTCGATGATCCAAACGAATGCCGCACACATCGCCAAAACCTGGATCTGTAAGGGGATTGGCATTAGTTTTAAGTAATTTATACCTTAATAACTTGTGCTCACTCACCTGCCGAGTCCACGCCCACAATGCGCAAATAAAGCACAGACATTAAAGTCAGCGCCGTCTCCACAAAGCTGAAGACTTCAATCTTCAGATGCCCCAAATGGTAAAGTGCCGCAAAACGTCGATGCAAGTCCAGCAAATATTTGTTGTCTATAAAAAATAAAAGTTAATACTTGAGACTATATAATTTCCTTTAAAATTCTTACTCTTCTCAATTTCCAGCAGCTCCACGGAACGCGTCAGCAGCGGCGCTTTTATGGAAGCCAAGTGGGAGCCACGATGCGGCACCGAGTAGAAGAAACAGCCGCGTGCAGATCGCCATAGTGGTCTCATGGTTGGACGACCGCATTCCCAGGCATCGACCATTATCTGCTTAATGAAGAGTCCGCCCTTGGAATGGCCCACATAGATGATGGGATGACCATGGCCAACCTTTTGCTGTATCAGCAGTTCGGCCATTTCGCGTGAACGCTGTATAAGACTGGAACGGGATTCCTTACTCTTCCACAGTGGACGCCAGAGATACTGATCTGTAGTGTAGTTTACGGCAATCACACGCACACCGGGACAGTCGAGAGGCAACCAGTCACCAGGCCAGCACTTTGAATAGTTGGGATCATTTGGCGATGGTTTTCTCTGTTTGCCAGGCTTCTTTCTTGGCGTCTCCGGATTTTCCTCTGCCTCCAACATGGACTCCAAATCAACCTGCAATTGACGATTGCTGTCGTGCATACGTAGCCGGAATGTGGGAAAACTGTACTCGACTCCCTCGCATATCTGAATGTCCTCGGGCTCACCACACACGTAGGCAAAACTGTAGAAGAAAACAGAGAGTTAGAGAATGTTGCTAATGCAATGAATCCCAAGTCTACTCACTCTTCGGCAGCATCATCATCGGAAGCACTGGGGCAATATGGCTGTGGATCAATCATGGCTGGCAGCTGGGCCTCCTGCCAAGCAGCTGCCGTGTCCTCCGCCTTAACCTCTTTAGCCCGCTTGGAGCTGGTGAACTTGGCACGCTTCTCTCTCGGCGCTGGATGAATTGCGGCGCTGCGTGAATGACGCGGACGTTTGGGTGGACGCACAGGCGGACGCGGTGGACGATCGAATTCGACGGGATGTCGCTCGTTCTGCCAGAGGCCCTGCTTCCATGTGTTCACAAGCGAGCCGTGGAGACCATGGATAAGCACAATATCAGCACGGATGGGTGTTCCCGGTGGTGGTTCGGCA
Organism: Drosophila nigrodunni; assembly: GCA_020829145.1. Lineage (NCBI taxonomy): Eukaryota > Metazoa > Arthropoda > Insecta > Diptera > Drosophilidae > Drosophila > Drosophila nigrodunni. The sequence goes on from JACVCZ010000001.1 coordinate 16,468,732, forward strand.
AGGATGTTGAGTGTGCAGCAGCTCGAGGTGGTTTGGTTGCAGATAGTGGTGTAGACGGGTGGACCCTGTAACAGTGGTGCTGTGCCAGGTGTTGTGGGCGTAATGGGTGTGGTCGGTGGAGTGGTCAGCGTATCGGGCAGACTTTCCAAGCCATCTTGGGATTTGCGCAATTTGAGCAAATTGAGCAAAGGCCCCAGACGATTGGAAACTGTCAATAGAAATATTTGAGATGTATTTGTTGAGTATTTCACATAAAACGCTGTGGGGATTTGAACATGAGCATGACGTTGACCATGACGTAGATGTTCACAATGATGATAATGACCAATTTGATTTGTTCACCAATTTGGGCAAATGTTGTACACACTCATTAAGTTCAAAGACTTACCCTGCACAGAGGATAAATTCAGCGATATGGTATTAGCTGCAAATGCCACCAAATTGGTCAACGCCTGACGGCTCGAGGCCAGATTCTGTAGTACACGCAGCACACGCACATCGCGTATACCCTTGATGCCACGTGCCACGCCATTGGCCAAGGGAAGCACCAGACGCACCAGAATCCCGAACACAACACGCATGCTGCCGCTGTTGTTGCTGCCCCTGGGGAAAGTCGAGAGAGAAGTGTTGTTAATTGCCCACAATCAGTGGTTAAATAAGTTCAGGACCCTGTACTTAAAAGCAGGTTTTATTGCTCCTGATTAAGTACAGCGTTCCTCTCTGGACTGCAGCTATTTAACGCTCTACTTACGGCTCAATCAGTGCATTTGCGCTGGAGGAGCGCACCAGTTCCCTGATGGCCTGCTCCTCCTCCTGCCGATCCAATTCCAGCTCATTTTCATTCTGATTCACCAGCGAATCATCAATCGAATTCTGATCCGTATTCGGTAGCGTATTGTTCGCCATATGATTAACTTCCTCTGCGATTCTCATCATCGCAATATCGCAGACGTAATGCTCATCGATTGTTTGCAGCAGTAAGCCCTCTTTGTCTTCCTTCTTGTCTGCTTTTTTGTCTTCTTTCTTGGCTTCTTTGTGCTTAAGCCCAGTCGCGTTACTGTCGCCGAGCTCACTGCAGTTATCGACTGGTGTCAGCATTGCAAACTGACAATATTTCCGATATTTTCCCTCTGCTTGTAGATTACAAAATGATTCTTCCTTTTGTTGTTCTTCCCACTGGCTGATTGCCAATTAGCACAGATTCAACATGTTGCCGGCCGAAGAAACTGCAATACAAACAAAATCTGAATTTATTCTTATAGTCTTTCTTACTCTCTTAAATGCTGCAGGGAAGAACAGCAGAGAACTGGCTTGCAATGCACTTGAAACGTGTCAATGTCAGTGTCGTTTCTTTTGCGTCTAAATTGTTTGTTTAATGCAGATATTTTGTTAAATTTAACGTTTGTGCGGCCTAAATATAATCACGCATGCGACTTGTGGACGAAAGCAAACCAGTTGTTTACGTTGAGCTACAAATGAAATACCATGACTATTTATTTTAATACTTTAAATAATTCTAAGCATACTGCGTTTGTAATTTCAGCTAACAACAGATGGAGAACTGGTTAATTGATATATTAGAAATTATTAGCTAAGACCGTATTACAGACAGACAGGCATCCGATTACAACAGACATTCGCATATTACTCATACGACCCGTAAGCCGCAAGTCACTCATACTTTTCGCCTGGCACAAATCCTCTTAAAGACGTCACAAGCTGCTGCATAATAACAGCAGTTACGTTCATTGTTATGCTATGTGGTTGCAGCTAACCACTAACCGCTAAAGGTTCAAGTTGAGGGTCGCAGCTCGAACGAAAAGGCCACAGCTTGTTGCATGCCACACTTGCCACTGTGGCATTGGTAGCTTTGTTTATGCACTCATTGTAGCCAGGCTATTTATAGCTTTAAGCATCGTTTCGCAACAATGTGCACTAACTGAGCAGTATGCACCACCAAGCTAACCCAGAGAACCACCCAACCACCCAATCACATTACATGTCTGACAATCGCATGCAAAGTGTAATTACCAGACAAATCATTGGTCAGTTGAAATGCCAAGTATGTGATGTGTGTGAATGATTGCTTTGAGTTCTGCGTAGTGCAGTGACAGTTAGTGGTGGCACTCCCAACCACATTTATTTTAGCAAACAGCAAACACTGACCAAAGCAGCTCGTTTTACACACAATGCAAATCTAATCAATGTTGAGTTAAATGTTAAGTAAAACTATGCCTGGCACGAGGCCCAGTTGTGGCTACAATAACGAGTATGCCTTACAGCACACGTATGCACACACAAGTGTGGTTCAATGGTTGAGTGGCTCAGTTGTGCAGTTGTTCAGTTGTTCAGCTTGCTCGATTGGTTGTATCGACAAACAAACTTATGCAAAGCACTTATTCGTGCTATTCAATGGCTGTCGCAGTACTCAGTCAATTGCAGCGAGTGTACTTCAAGTGTTTGTGGCAGTGCGTCAAACGCAGTTAACTGTAAGCAGAGGGTATGATAGGTTTGTGGAAAGAATGTAAGAAGCCAATGAAGCTACAATTCGAATTAGAATCAAAGCTGAGCGATGAAAAGCCAGCATTAAAACAAATGCAAGCTGGTTGTAATAAGCAAACGATTTTGTTTTCACACCCATCTTTTAATAAGCCAGCATTCAAATAAGCTCTTTAATTTTAGCACATGTCTAGACTCTAGAGCCCTGTATCACGGTACGATATAAAGATAACCCTATAAACAACAAATTTGCCAGCTAGACTAGGCAATAAAAGTAAACGGCTAGACGCTGCTCACACCTGTGTTGAGTGCACATAAATATGCACCAATTTACCACAGGAGAGCAATAAATTCGCACTGGGTACTCTACAGTCGATTCAGCTCGTAGCTGCCTTTCTTTCTTATTTGTCTTTATTTTGTGCCCTGGCAATTGATAACACACATAAAAAGTTTCATCGCCTCTTATCGAAAGCTTTCAATCGAAATCTTTGCGTCTTTCTAATTGGATAACTCCCCTAAAGCCAACTTTTGCATTAACTGCTTTTTATCTTAACTCAAGTCAATTAAATTAAATATTTTAAATACTGAGTCAGTTGCAAATTGTTCGACAGTTTGCTTAATTAACTTCGTAGGCAGCTGCAAATTTGATAAGTAAAGCAGATAATTTATTTTCTCAATTTTCAATTATTTGTTTATCTTCTCGTCAACAAATGAAATGTTTATCGAAGAATACATAATTATTAATGCCGATTTGTTTATTTACATGCATTCGATTTGAGGCATACACTCATTCATTGCCTTGCCTTAATTTGCTTTGTTTTTTATTATAAATTGATGAAATGGTTGAAATGAATAAAGTATTAAATATGTCTACAGCGTGTTTTATAATCAACATTATTTCTTTATAATCCTATCTAATGTCAGCGTCTGATAAGCCTTCAAGAGACTTGACCAATTGACGACAGTCAGTTCAGGCAGATTCCATTGGAAGTGAAATGGATATGGCGGTGATTCAAAAACAATAGAAAGCAGTTTTTGTTGTGATTATATTGGGGAAAGATTACGTAGCTCGCGTTTATACAAATACCTTCTTATCAGTGCTGGGAAAGCTCTGAACTTTGCCGATTAAAACTACTTTAAACTGTTTGTCAAGTGCAACTATTTCCTGGCTGAGAACTGACAAGAAAAGTTATTGATAATGCGTCTTGAAAATTGCTCGAATTAGTTTATTTAGCATATATGCATATCCAAGAGGGATCAATGGGAATTGACAATTTAATTGCACTTCTAATACATTATTTATTCACTGAATCTCTAAATGCCTAAGGTCAATGATCCCAATTGCCCAACAATTTGTTGATTTAATTATTTCGGCATACAGGGTATAGACTGGCATAGTAATTTACCAATTGTGGGTGGCAGGTGAGCTGGACAGTCGGTTTTTATTGCACAAGCGACAGGTTCATTCATTTGGTGTTGCCAACGGGGCGTATACGTGCATTGCCACTTTACATCTGTGTTCATTACTCATGCGCCATGTGGACTTTGTACTCTGCGACTTTGCCTCTTTATCGTCGCAGTTGCATTCGCTGCACTCGCTTACGTTAAAATTTTCTTGTTTTTGTTTTACTTTTTTTATTGTTGCTGTCTTTTATCAGAAAATACTGCGTAATAAGGCCACTGGGCAACTGCACTAGCAGACTGTTAAACAATCGAATTTAATACAAGTTGTATATTTTATGATATTCACTGATTGTATTCAATGTAAAGTATTTTAATTTTTGCATAATTGTTGGCCAACGCGTCGTATGTTTTTTTTAACTGGGAATTGACAGAGACACGAAAGGCAATGCCGTCTAACAACACGATAATTGAAATGTCGCATGTGGCAGCCACGTGAGCGCCAAATAATGAATGCATGTAAATTTATAAATACATATAGTATGTAAATGGGCTTGTTTATGATAGATTGCATGCTACAATGGCCAACAAATTCACCTGTTTGCCTCGCATTTTAACGCCCACCGCAAAGAGGCGTGAATTGTGCAATAAACTGGAACACTCATCACATAACAACACATCACAACGCAAATCTAGGCGCCGTGACAAATTGATGTATGTATTTGTGCTTGAATTTATGGAAGAGCGACAAATTATTTGGTACACAATAAATTGCTACTATTTAAATTTGTATACACAAATCAGCTTGTGGCAAAATATATTATATTCCATGCTCTTTAAATCAATTGAAATCTATGCAGCCGTCACAGGAAAATATTAATAACAATTGGCATTCAATTGGTTTCATTCAAGCTCTGTCCTGATAACTAAACTCACAGTCAATGGGCTAAAGTCCGCTAAACAAATGAAACAAGTAAATGTTTCATTTAACAGATGTTTTCAGTGCTCTTTTCGCGCTCTTTCAAGAGGTCGTACTCAAGGCTTGACTATATAGGCCAAGTAAGGGCAATTGGCCGTGTGCACAAAAGGGAAAACAAAAACTTTTTTTGCGATTGAATTTAAGTTCTTGAATGCAAATATTTTAGTATATTAAAATAAGGTTGGGAGATGTCAAATAAATTCCCTTCAAGTACTTTGTATACACATCCAACTAAATTTATTGCTGCACAAAACACAGAGGTGAACAGTGTGACCATGGAAATACGGTGGCGAATACCAAATACTATAATCATATAAATAGCATGGAGATGTGATCTGACATGCGATCAAACTGACCATGGAGGGCATTTTGTAGTTTTTTATTTGTTTAAATTTATTTAACACTAAAAAGTAAGGAAAGTCGCAAATGCCGGCAAAAAATCAACTAGCAATTTCTTTAATTAGTCTACATTTTAACAAACGTTTTTATACTCTCTGCAAGAGTATATTGGGTTTGTGCAAAAGTATGTAACAGGCAGAAGGAGGCGTGGCAGACCCCATAAAGTATATATATTATTGATCAGCATCACAAGCCGAGTCGATATAGCCATGTCCGTCTGTCCGTCTGTCCGTCTGTCTGTCTGTCTGTCTGTCTGTCTGTCTGTCTGTCTGTCTGTCTGTCTGTCCGTCTGTCCGTATGAACAAACAGATTTCAGAGATGGTAAGAGCTACAAGTTCGAGCTTGGTGTCAAACGATCAGATATTTAGTCAGTCAATACAAGAATCTTTTTTTTTTTCGATGCCACGCCCCATTCGCCCACAAAAAGCAAAAAACTGGACACACCTCGTGAAAAATTGGTGTTTTCGGCAAATATCTCAGTAACTATGGCACCTAGGATCACCAATTCTTGTACGGGAGTTCCTAGCGACAGCATAGTTGCATTGCCATCTGTACTTTTCTTTCTTGTTTATTTTAAAAAGAAATTTCCAACTGGCAATAAATTTACTATTTATTGTTTAGAAGAAATTGGCATCCATTATAAACATTGTCAATTTTATTTAATGTAGAAGTTGCCTAGCAACAAATCTCAAACGAGTTGTACAAAAACCAGACACCAATCAAATAAAACTGCTACAAAATACAGAACACACACACATACACCCATGCTTATATCTACACAAATACATATATTTATATATCTATGGGCCTATTTCTACATGATAATGTATATAACATATGCGCAACATCCGATCTTAAGCATTATTTATTTATTTTTTTTTATTTCTCTTATTCTTTTTTCATGTGCTGCCATGAGGAACAGAATCAGAACTTGCTGGCCCATGGTCAGCACAGAAAAAAACATTTGAATTTTAATGAAGTTTGTTAGTCACCTGATGTTCAAATTAGTTTAATGCCAAGTTTAATTGGTTTTCGGACATTAAGTCACACTGATTATTTCCCTAAACGCTCTGTCCCACAACTGTTTTACTGTGTGTACAGCTGTGGCGTCTAACTAACCACCCCCAAAAAACACCGGCAAGTGTGCAGAGTGTTTGTAAGAGTCACAGTATGTGTTGTAAAATTCCATAATAAGCTAAGGCCAAGGCAGCAAGTGGTTGCGGCTTCTCAACTTGGGAATTGTTTTGAGCTTGCGGTAGGTAGGGGGTAGCAAAAGTTTTATGTCATTAAGGGTGGAGTTTTAGTGGAAGTTGTTTTGCAGACCACGCATTTAACCTTCAGAGCGCGTGATGAGCGTTAACAAAGAACCATAGCAGTGACAATGGCATTAGCTAGAGCATAGCCGTCAGTGAAATGAAATAATCATCGGCCTGGGACTCTGGCATTATGTAGTTTTCGTTTTCTGTTTGGCAAAAACGTGTTTTGTGTACACGATATTTGTTTGAACCCCCCTTCAACCCCCTCTAACAGCTGGACGCTAACTTCACAGAGCGACTGTTTGCGGTCACAATGCAGGCTAGTTAAATAGAAGCAGCAGCTTCACACAATAAAACCAGATAACAACTACAATTGTTGTTCTATTAAATTGTACACAGTCGTTGTGAGGTACTCTTCTTATAATCACACACACTTACAAACGCTTACACGCACTCTCACACACGCACACTAGCACATATATCTATATATATAACACACAATATAAATTGCTTTTTCTTTTCTTTTTACGATTGCGGCTTTTGAGCTCATCGCAAATTCTCAAATTTTACACAAAACTGTCGTATTTAAATTGACATTGCTTATATTTTTTGTTTCCTTCACTTTAAAAGGGTTGAATTGGATCTTTAAACACCTGTTTGATTATTATTTTAATTTTATCAGTGCTTGAGTTGACAATTGTCATAACAAGAAATGGTATTATTTGCTTGGCCGTGCTTTTGTTTTTGTGTTTTTGCTTTTACTCGATAGCAACAACTTGGAAATAGACCAAATATAAGCTGTGCTGCTTTTGTTGTGGGGGAGGAAACGAAAACGAGAGTTTCCTTATAAGATTTTAATAAGATTTAAAAGTCAGTGGACTTTATAAACTTACAAACATTAGCGCGTATTCTTGTGTTTATTTATATGTATACTATGCAGTGGGAACAACAATAGCGCACACTCACATTTACACTCTCGCTAAACACAAACTTGACGAACAACAAGAAGAAAAAAGCTTTTCGCGCAACAGCGTAACCGACCACAGCGCGTCCAAAGCGCTCGAACGCTCAGCAGCAACTATTTATTATTACAAAAAGCGCACACATATCTCTAGCTCGCACACACACACACACACTCAAACACTAAAAGAATCACACACCCATGAATGCCATTATCTGTGAGTGTCAACAAAAGTTTTACGCTGTAGTAACTAGCAGCTAGAAGCTGACGCCGTTGCTAGGCTCAATCAAGTTTATGTAAAAAGCTCAGAGCGCAAACGAAGAGAGCGAGAGAGCGAAAAGCAAGAGAGCGTGACGGCGTTGCCAGTTCGTTTAAAAATCAAGGCGCCAATTTATTCAATTTAAATTTCGTATAATTAGCATACACACGCAAACATATGAAAATATATGTTTACGTTTACAAATTTTTGAACCGCTCAATGGGTCACACACAAACAAGAAAAAAAAGTACAGTCGAGCGCGCCCGACCGTATAATACTCTCTGCATTTTCCCGATTAAATTATTAAAATCGGTATCCAGATATTACAATGAATAGTACTTGCATTAAAACACGTTGAAACAAAAACAATCTAAGCATAATCAAACACACATCTGTTTGTTTGTTGCGAATACACATACGTTTGACAATATATGATGCATGCATGTATGTATGTGTGTATTCGGCGCAGCCAGCGACCGCGGGCAGCGCTGCCGCCACACAGGCAGCAAAAACGTTCGAGCATGTGCTTGTGTGTTTCTGTCTCGCTTGCACCAATGGGTTGATATTGCGTTCAATTAACAATATTGTAACGCTTCTAGTTTTCTTGTTTATAGTCCGATTTTAATGCGCCTTTCAGGATAGTTTAATATAGTTAGTCTCCACACCAGTTATAAACTACAATACTGTACGATACGGAAAAACGGCATTGAAGCTTGAAAACTATTTTATAAATTGTGGGAAAAGTGGGCGTGGCAGTCAAATTTATAGATGGCAATGCAACTATGCTGTCGCTAGGAACTCCCGTACAAGAATTGGTGATCCTAGGTGCCATAGTTACTGAGATATTTGCCGAAAACACCAATTTTTCACGAGGTGTGTCCAGTTTTTGCTTTTTGTGGGCGAATGGGGCGTGGCATCGAAAAAAAAAAAAAGATTCTTTGTATTGACTGACTAAATATCTGATCGTTTGACACCAAGCTCGAACTTGTAGCTCTTACCATCTCTGAAATCTGTTTGTTCATACGGACAGACGGACAGACAGACAGACAGACAGACAGACAGACAGACAGACAGACAGACAGACAGACGGACAGACGGACAGACGGACATGGCTATATCGACTCGGCTTGTGATGCTGATCAATAATATATATACTTTATGGGGTCTGCCACGCCTCCTTCTGCCTGTTACATACTTTTGCACAAACCCAATATACTCTTGCAGAGAGTATAAAAACGACAACTGTCCAATTAGCAAGGAGTTTAAACCCTTGACCAGCGTCTCAGCCAAAATGTGCTTGACTGTCACAAAAATGTTTGCTAACCTAACGTTGCATTTAGCGGAGTCCGCCACAAAATGTTGTTGGTTCCAATTAAAATAAGGCAATTCTTCGCTCAAGAGGATGACGATGAGGAGTCCGAGCTGCTGTCACTGGAACTGGAGCTGCTGCTGCGACCGCGTTTGCGACGACGCGACTTCTTCTCTTCGATTACCTCGTAACTGGGCAGCGTCGAGTTGCTTGAGTCGGAGCTGCTGCTGCCCGTGGTGGTTGACTCTTCAATTACAGCATCAAATTTTCGTGATTTCCTATGGAAATTGTGCGTACAATTAGCATATTGAAAGTGAACTATCAAAAATGTTAACTACTACTTTCGGTCAGACTTTTCGGCATTTTTGTTGCGCTTATGTTTCTTGGTATTCGTTTGCTCACAATCACTGGGAGAACTGTTACAATTTCGCTTTGATTTCTTGCCCTTTTTGTCCTTGCCACCTGACTTGGTCGAGTGCAGATTCTGTGAGCTGGCAGTGGAGTATCCCGTGTCCTTGCCTTTTCGCTTTCTTCTACAAAGGGAAGTGCCGAATTGCTGGCATAATAACATGCAATTTTTATATACATTACTTACTTGTCTTTTTTGTCTTTCTTCTTCTTGCTGTAGGTGGCTTCCAGTTCAATTAAATCTCTGTCTCTGTCCCTGTCCTTGGCTCTAAGTAGAAAACTCTTGGGTTAAAAATGGAAATTTGTTATAAATTTTCTTGTCATTTACTTTTTGATCTTCTTTTTGACATCACCGCCACGTTCGTTTGATATCATATAAATGCTGTTTTGGTCTGCATCGTGTACACGGCGACGCGACTGATATTGTCGAGCCTTGGCCAAGCGACTCTCTTTACGATTCTTCCAGAATTCTGCAATTACCACATACAAACGATACAGCTGCAATACGATGACTAAGGAGTTCTTGCCTGGGTAGTAACGAATCTTTAACTAAATGCTTTTTGACAATTCTTTGCTACACTTACAGGTAAAAAAGACATTCATATAGTTGATGATTCTGTACTGGAATATAATCAGCAAGCGGAAGGTGAGAAATGGTGCATCCTGCAGTATTACATTAAGCACAATACCTGTCAGCAAAGTAGTTTAGTTAAATAAATTAATTATAAAATGCCTTTACAACTCACCCCAGACATCAATGCCGCGGCAGCAGTCTGTGTGTCTAAAAAAAAAGGAAAAGAAATGTTTAAAGCTGTTTTACTTTGGTTTAAATCCTTGAATTACTCCTCATTGTGATGCGAACCACTGCCCCTTGGTCGCCTGCCCCTGGTGGCAGACAGCACAATGGTAAATTGCATGAGGCTCCAGGACCAAATGCCAAGGGTAAGATACACCAAAAAACCAATGCTTGCGATGGAATCATCTTTGTAGGAGTCGAAGAATTCAATGATATCTGCAGCGGTGCCAATATAAACCAATAACAACTGACTTAGCTGATCTCTGGTCAGGTCTCCTTTGGGTAGCAGCCAACGACCCACGATTAGTATAAGCATCAGGAACTGTTCAATTAGTGTGGTCCACGTATCAGGACTAATCACCGGCAGAGTAATGCCAGCATCATCGAGCAGATCAGCCACAGGAAGCATAGCACTGTTGTTAGTATGACTAAGTGTGGTGCTGCCGACGAATGGACCGATTGTGCTGCTTGTAACGGCATTTCTGCTGTCGTTGAGGGCATAGCTGGCATTGCTGACATTACTGACATTGCTGGTAGCCATGGAAGAGTGCAAACGTCGGTCAATCTTTTCCAGCTCGAGCAACCAAATTGCCGGCACAATGCTGCTCAGGTAGAGAAAGACCGAGGGGCAGAACCTGCAAGAAGCCAAGAAGCAGGAGAAAGAGATAGAGATAGAGACAGCGAATAGTGTGTAGATGGGGCATAAAAGCGAATGACCAAAACAAACAACAAGTCACAGTGATGCGCCCCGCGACAAAAGGTAAACAACTAGTGAAAGACACAGACTAGCAAAGCGAAATTCCATTAAAGTTTTTTACAACTACAGAGGTGTGTGTGTGGGTGTTTCTGCCAGTGTGTGAGTGTGTGTTTGTGTGTGTGTGTGGAGGAGTGGTCTTTAAGTTGGTATTTGGGGTGGTTAAGGACTGAACACACACACATTAAGCACATGATTTCACTTTTAATTGAAAATCAAAACTCGAACATGACGTCAGCATCAGCCGACTTTTGTTTACATTGGCTTAAACAATTGGGCCAGGATATGCTGATTGCAGCCTGCCAACTTCAGACTTACCAGCGCCACTCCTGCGTCTTCTTGATCATAATGGTGAAGATGCCCTCGAGCAGCAACATCAAAAGTGGTCCACATAGTGACCAGTAGATGATGTCCTTCTTGAAAGTGGTCACCTGCCAAATGGCCAGCAAACTGTGAGCACTGAATATGAGGCGCGTTAGAATGGCCTTAATCGTTGATATTATCTTAGCCATGATCAGCACATCCTCATTTTGTTGTCTCCAAGCAGTACACCTTCTAAACCAGCTACTCCAATAAAATGTCTTTAGAAGTTTTCGCTGCAACCGCTCTAGTTTCAATCGAACCGCACGCAGCCAAGTGTCAAACGCAACTAAGTTGTCTGACAGCAAAAATCGTGGGCCAAATGCTTTCATTAAACGTTTTAAATGCTTTCTAAGACGCAGGGCAGCGAACGGCGCTATACATAAAAGCGGGTAATTGCTGAATGAACATTTGGCGCTGACCCTTGTCATGCTGAAATCAAAGCCAGACAACTATGCGTATACATTATATAGTTCATGTTTTGAAAACCGAAATTTGTTTGATATGATACTGACTTTTTAAAAATTAAAACAATTTTTGACCGATTTTTCCGATGAATAGTTATAGTTTTATTCGAAATTTGGTTGATATAGCTCTTAAGTCTCTTAAGTCATTACGATCTGCCATCCTAGGACGATCGGCATTTTATTAAAAATTTAAAAGTTGTCGTAAGCGTGTTGCCAAGGTCGGTTCTCTTAGGTCCATTGAGAGTCAAAGTTTATTGGGGTTAAGTGACCTATGGGGGTTATGGGGGCTGTGGTGTTGTATGACCCATGAGTGTAAGGTTGATAAGTTATAGTTTTCATTAGCTACCACCCGCCTGGAATGAAAGTAATGTTTTAGTTCACATGTCGATAGTTAATGTCAATGTTTTCCTTCACTTGAAGTTATTGATGCGGCTAATGAGCAGCGAGCATGCGACCAACTGTTGAATGTAACATTTTTCTTTTCATATTTTTTAACAACTTTAGAGTTCTTTAATCATCTCGCACAAAATCAAATTGCGCGGCAATAATTGTAAAATCAAACGAATAGTGCTGCCAGACTGTCAAATTTAAATAGAAACTACTCAAAATGGCGCTGCCAGCTGATGGTAGTGTCATCATCGATAGTTGCGATGTTATAACCTATCGATTAGCAATAGCAAGCTAAATCAAAACAAACACGTGAAAAATTAACAAAACTGCAATTTATTAGAATTACTGTGTTTATAATGTCTTCGTCAAGTGAATCCTCAGCAGCCTCGGATCATGACGCAAGCAGTGATGACGAGACAAAGGTAACATACATCAAATATCACTTAAAGCGCAATAAATTTCTATGTTTTTACCTCAGAACGCCATTCGCAATGATCTGAAGGGAATGTCCTTTGAAGAGATAATGCAGCTGAAGGAACAGTTGGGCGCAAAGGTCTACAAAGAGGCTGTGCTAGGCAGTAAAAGTGTCAAGATAAAGCAGCCAAAAAGGAAAGAGGATCTCAAACGACTGAACAAGAATCGTCCGCGCGAAGTTAGTGCAAAGAGGCAAGTGCCTTTCCTGGGCGTGGAATTGCGTACGGAGCGTAAAAAAGACAATGAGCTGCGAGATCCACGATTCGATGAAAGGGCAGGCAACTACAACATTGACACGTTCAAGTCTAACTACAAATTTATCACACAAATACGGGAAAAGGAGGTGAGGCAGTTAAAGAAGCAATTGGACACTGTTGAAGGTGAGGAAAAGCAGAAAGTGAAGCACACGATGCAGAGACTTATCAACAAAAATGTGGAGGACAAAAAGTGGAGCCTTAAGCAAAAAATATTAAAAAATGAACGCAAAGCGATTCAAAAGGCACACAATGAGGGACGCCAGCCTCACTACGTTACTAAGAGTAAGTTTGAAATCGAATTCATTATTTTCCACTGCTAACTAATAATTAATTTGCAGAGGAACGTCGTGCCAAGGAACTGGTGGCCCAATTCGAGCAGCTGAAAAGCACAGGGAAGTTGAATAAGCATCTTGAAAAACGTCGCAAGAAGAATGCTGCCAAGGATCGCAAACGAATTAGCATAGAATAAACATTGAAAGTTGTAGTTATAAATGTATATTAACAATTAAAATAGAGCACATAGACTTCTTAGCCAGTTCGCAACATCTTTGCCTCGCGCTTCTCCAACAGCTCGCGTCGCTGATCCTCCACAATAACTTTGCGCTCTTCTAAGAACTGCGCATACTCCGTGGGGTCCAAGTCACGCACTATTTTTATGCCGCACGTCCGTGCAATGCCAACGAGCATTTCACACATTTGCTAAACAAAATCAATATTTTATTGGTTAAATAAGTTTATAAATGTTGAAAGGACAAACTTACCTGCATGGTGAGCAGTGCGTTTGGCGGATCCTGGATTTTTATTGCTGCTATTTCGTACAAATGCTTCAGTGTTATCTTGCCAGCAACCTCATGACCTGGTGTCATTGTTCCTCGCTGAATGCCCGCTGCCTGCTTTAGGAAGAATGTGGCCGGTGGATGATGTATGGACAGATCGTAGCTGCGATCGCTATTCATTGAAATGCGGCATGGCAGTGGCACACCCTCCTTCATTTCTGCGGTTTTGGTGTTGAAGTCCTTGCAGAATGCAGCAATATTAATTGCGCGCTGAAATAAAAACAGTGGATTTAGAGGGCTTAACACGTTGTAAGTGCTGGTACACACCTGACCCAGCATAGGACCCAATGGGGGACCTGCAGCCGCCATTCCGGCAGGTATATTCGTCTTTAGTTTGGTTGTGTGGGTTATTCGCTCTACATTCTTTTTCAATGATTTTAATTTACCGGCGGCTTTCGACATTTTTATTGATATAAATCGCAAACAATCTGAACGCTCTGATGTTATGCAAAGAGTTTAAAGAAGTTGAGGAAGAAGAAACAAACAGCTGTTAGTGAACACAGAGCACGATAGTATATCGATACCGTAAATGTATCGAAATGGTGTTGGCGTTCAAATGAACTTGTTTACTAAAAGAAATTAGATGACTTATATCGGAATCCAATTAAATTCATTTAAAGCAGCGATATTTTCACGTTCGACAATATTGATTTTAAATACAATGATGTATCATGAACCACACCAAAGAAACAAGTCGTCAAATATAGATTATTTTAGATTACATCCAAATTTGGTTCATTTCAACCTTTTCGATTTTAAACGATGTATCGATGTATTAATAATTATCGAAGAATCTATTAAGGAATCGTTTTTAGTATCAGCTCTAAAAAAGACTCATTTTGATAAAAATAAGAATAATTTATTAAAATAAACAATAACCGAGTCAAAAATAGCGCGTAGATATTCGCCATGTCTATTGAAATCGAATCAGCAGAGTAAGTTACTTTACGGAGCAGTCTTTACAATATTATTAGATTTTTAATATCATGTTTTTATGCCCGGCTGGCGAATGCAATTAATATTCTATTTTTATTTTTACAGCGTTATTCGTCTAATTCAACAATATCTTAAGGAGTCCAACCTGCTAAAGACACTACAAACTTTGCAAGTACGATTTTAAATATTAGCAAAGGCCTTAATAACAAGTTCTTCGTTTGCAGGAAGAAACCGGAGTCTCACTCAATACCGTGGACAGCGTTGATGGGTTCGTGCAGGATATATCCAACGGACATTGGGACACGGTGCTCAAGGTAACGCAGTCCCTGAAGCTGCCTGATAAGAAACTACTCAACCTCTATGAACAAATCGTTTTGGAATTAATAGAGTTACGAGAATTGGGAGCTGCGCGTTCGTTACTACGTCAAACAGATCCCATGAGCATGTTAAAGCAACACGAACCAGAGCGGTATATTCATTTAGGTGAGTATTGAAAAACGCTTACCAGAACTCTTAATAAAATTTGTATGTTTAACAGAAAATATGCTGCAGCGCGCATACTTTGATCCCCGAGAAGCGTACGCGGAAGGCAGCAGCAAAGAAAAGCGTCGTACAGCAATTGCCCAGGAGTTGAGTGGGGAGGTGCATGTGGTGCCGTCTTCTAGGCTTTTGGCGCTGCTTGGTCAGGCTCTTAAATGGCAACAGCATCAAGGTCTTCTTCCACCCGGCACTACCATCGATTTGTTCAGAGGCAAGGCAGCAATGAAAGATCAAGAGGAAGAAATGTATCCAACACAACTGTTCCGGCAGATTAAATTCGGTGAAAAGTCTCACGTGGAGTGTGCACAGTTCTCGCCCGATGGACAATACCTGATAACAGGCAGTGTTGATGGATTTCTTGAAGTTTGGAACTTTACCACTGGCAAAGTGCGTAAGGATTTGAAATACCAGGCTCAGGATCAGTTTATGATGATGGAACAAGCGGTTTTGGCATTAAATTTCTCTCGTGACTCTGAGATGGTTGCATCTGGCGCTCAAGATGGTCAGATTAAGGTTTGGCGCATCATCACCGGTCAATGTCTGCGCAAGTTCGAGAAGGCACATACCAAAGGCATCACCTGCTTGCAGTTCTCTCGTGACAACAGTCAAGTTCTCAGCGCATCTTTTGATTACACTGTGAGATTGCATGGCCTTAAGTCGGGTAAAATGCTCAAGGAGTTCAAGGGGCACACATCATTTGTGAACGAGACAACATTCACACCAGATGGCCATAGTGTTCTCAGTGCATCCTCCGATGGTACAGTTAAAGTTTGGTCGCTTAAAACTACAGAATGTATCGCTACCTACAAGCCTTTGGGCAATGAACTGGCCGTTAATACAGTATTGATATTGCCAAAGAATCCAGAGCACTTCATTGTCTGTAACAGATCCAACACGGTGGTTATCATGAACATGCAGGGACAAATTGTTAGATCTTTCTCGTCTGGTAAGCGAGAGGGAGGAGCATTTATCTCAGCAACACTTTCGCCGCGCGGAGAATTCATTTACTGTGCTGGTGAGGATCAGGTGCTCTATTGCTTCTCCGTCTCTTCTGGCAAGCTAGAGCGTACTCTAAACGTGAGTATCTGATTGACTTCTTCTTTCAACCTTTTTACAGTGTTAAAAATATTTAATTCGTATTTTAGGTGCATGAAAAGGACGTCATTGGGCTAACCCATCATCCCCATCAGAATCTTCTGGCCAGTTACAGTGAAGATGGCTTGCTTAAGCTTTGGAAGCCTTAGATTATGTTAACGATTATCAACTATATGCATACTAAGTTATATTTAGTAGCTTTAGACTTTTACCTATCAAATTATATTTAAAAGAACTCGGCGTTGACCGAATTTTTATAGTCATTAATTTCGAGCAGATTTAATAAATCCCAAAAACCATAAAAATATTAAACTTTTTTTTTTTAAATATCATAGTGTGTGTTGATCAACTGCAAAGGTTGCTATAGCTTTTCTCATGCCCTGCATCAATATGGTCAATCATGTACCTATCAAAACGAATTGACTTTAATTAAGAATTATGTAAAGCCAAGTTGAGAGTGCCTGCTCTAATCCGCAGTCGACGATTCAATTTGCTTTCCACATCTAAATTAGTCAAGTAAATAAACTCGAGTGCAGCAGTCGTGTCTCAGCATGAAAAGCGACGAAATAATTGAGAAAATACGCAATAAGCTAAAGGAATCGGATCCCGGCAAGCGAACCATAGTAAATACCTTTCAGTTCAATTTTACGGACTCCGAAGGACATCTCATTAAGAGCATGGGTGAGTTTATGCCATTGGAAGTGATAACGTGTTTCCCGCTGACCTTTTGACGATAGTCTTCGATTTCAAAGCTCTGGACATTTACGAGGGGAATGCAACTGATGCGGACGGTAAGATTACTATAGCCGATGAGGACTTTTATTTGGTCGGTACCAAGCAGACAACGTTTGAGCAAGTGTTGCAGCAGGACAAGGCCAAATTGGAGGGTGATGCCGAAGCCATCAACAAGATGTTGGAAAAGTTTCGTATGAATTCGTAAAATTTATCTTTTAAGTGTATAAATTTCTTGAAATATATGTGCTTTATAAGTAAATTAAAAAGGAATTGAAAGTGTCGTAACTGTTGCATTTTGGTTTAGTATTCATTTATTTAATTACCTTTATTTATATTTAATGTTAACATGGAATTGTTTTTGTAGGTGTTTTTCATCAATTTTAAAATTTTTGCCTTTTAGTCAACTATCTTTTTGCTAAAGCGCCGCGCTCTATGCCAATGCGCATGCGCCCATGATTTGTTTTTTGGTATCATTTTTTAATTGGATTTAGGCTTTACATATTGTTGTTTAGCATAACTTTAGTTTGTTTTGTTTGCTTTGCTTATTTGTTTTGTTTAGATTTAATTGTAAATTTAACACTTGCTTGTTTAATTTAACTTTGTGTTTTTGTTTAGTAAACGCTTAGAACATTTTATGGGGATTTTTCCGTGTGTTTCTTTCTTGAACATTATTTTTTATTTGATTTAATTTTTGTTTGTTTAGTAAATAGTATTTGTTTTTTGTTTTCGTTTTTGGTTTTTAGTTTACTTTTCATTTTTATTGCTAGAACACAAATTCAATTTTCATTTTAATTAACTAATTTAATTGGGTTCACTTTAATGTCATACAACAACAAAATTTTTACACTTAAACTAAATATGCATTTTATTTGTATTTTTGCAAATATTTAAAAAATAATGTTTTTGTTTTTTATTTCTTATGAATTTCTTATGATTTTTATGCATCTTGCAACAATTTAACAACGTTTTACTTGTTCAATGTATTTGATTTCATTTATAATATATATATTATATTTTATTAAACACCTACATACTTTTCTTTTTATTATTAATGATTTTATTTACGTTAAAGTTTTTTTTTAATTTTCCTCATTTATTTAAGCATTTTTTTATTAATATTTTTATGCAAAACGTACGAGTGCTATGAAACCAATAATTATTTATTTTTTGTCAAATTTCTTTGCATGTATTATTGTTATAAAAAATAACTTTGGATTTATACAAAAGAAAATGATTTAAAATATACATTGATTGGATTTTGATTCTAAAAATAAAATGTAAACTTAATTGTTATAAAAAGTAAAAAGAATACAACTTATAATTCCTTAAAACTTGGCACAAATGTAGTATTTGTTTTTATTACTTTTTGGATTTTAATTTACTGTAAATTTTTATTATCGTTCTCGTTAGCGTGTACATTTTTATAAATAGTTTTTAGTTTTTGTTTCTTAATGTTGCTGCAACATTTGCCCATTAAATGTCTATAAAAATGTGCTTAAATAGACAAAAATCTTTTGAATTTATCAATTTTGGAAATTAGCAGCATCCGATGAATGACGCTGCTAAATTTAGTTATTTGTATTAATTAATTAATTTATTTATTAGTTTTATTTTTATGCAAATCTCTCAATTTAAGAATTTTGCGTTTAACTTTTGCTGGAAGATACAG
This sequence comes from Drosophila nigrodunni, assembly GCA_020829145.1. NCBI lineage: Eukaryota > Metazoa > Arthropoda > Insecta > Diptera > Drosophilidae > Drosophila > Drosophila nigrodunni. Next base: position 16,487,512 of record JACVCZ010000001.1, read on the forward strand.
GTTTGATAGTCACTAATTCTTCATTTTATTTATGCATTATTTTCTTGTAATGTATTTGTTGATTTTTCCTCATTTCGTGTTTTGTTTTTGTGATTTTTTTTTTGTTTTTTTTATTTAAAATCTTTAATTTATAAACTTGCTTAAAATTCAGTTATTGCTGTGTGTGTGTATCGGAGTGTGTTTGTATGTGTGTTGTGTGTGTTTTACTTATTGTAAAAATGTGTAAATAAAATTTTATTTGCGTCTGTTTAGGTGTTAAGTTTAGGTATTAGTTATAGGTATTTATTTATGTTATTGTTTTATGCCCATTATTAGCAAAATTGTTCATCTTTTTTTTTTTATTTTAATTTGTGGAATTGTTTGGTATTGTTGTATAATTAATTCAATTTATGCTTCACCTAAATATTACTCGTATCAAATATAAAAATCAACAACTTTTTGCGGTCACCTGTGGCTAAGAAAATGCTGACACATAATCGCCGCTTGGTTTATCTTCCACATCCATATACTTCTCATCATTCGTCTATTCCTCTATGCTTGTGGTTTATCATGCTTCCATTTCACTTCACATCATTTTCATATCGTTTTATTTTTTACTTTTATCTGTCATACGTAGTCGCTATGTGTATAATATAGTTATGTATGCAATGTATGTATATTTAAATGTAATTATTATTTGTTGCCTGTCGTCTTTGTTCATCGTCTCAAAGTTTTATCGTTTAATCGTTAATCGATTCATTGTTTTGATCGTTAATCGCTACTACATGTTTATCGCCCTACTGTACTTGGTTTTTACGTTTACGTTTATGTTACGTTTTTGCGCCTTGTCTATTAGCTTATTAAATTTATATCTTAATCAATTCGCACTTTTGCATAATTTTTTTCGTCTTTTAGGTATTGTTAACTTTTGAATTTATCTTCTTGTTCTTCTCCTCTCTTGCACTGCTTATGCTTCATCTCTAGCTGTGTTGTTGTAGTTTGTAAACATTAAACTACTTCAACCATTTCGCATTTATGCATTTAAGTGTCCTTTGGCAAGGACACGGCTTAAACCTAAAGCGCTCTACAACAGAAACTAACGTTAGAAATGCTTAAAAAACCAAAATAAAAATAAAATTACGTTACATAGCTTAAACATTTGCCATTTGGTTTACATGATCGATATTATCTTCGTCGAAATGCACATCGTTTATAAATATGTCCGCAGCCAGTTGATCCTCGTCCAGTTCTAGATCGTCATCATCATCATCATCGTCCTCATCGTTGGACATCAGACCATGAACCATATCCACGCCGGCTATGCATATATGTGGTGGCGGTGGCACACTTGTGGGTGGCAGAGGTGCGGGCGGTATAATCAAGGTGCCACTGTTAATGCCATGCAGACTACCCGCAATACTCGCCCCGCCACTCTGCAAATGCCGACGACTTGAGCTTAGACCAGCTGTAATCAAATATAAATTGTATTATTGAGCGCTCTTTTTCGCATCGTACTTGATCAAAATATTACCTTTAAATTAAAAAGAGACAACTAAAAAATAATCAAAGAAATCCTAGAAAGTAAATTAAGCAGAAAACTAAAAAATGCACAACATTTCTTTCTCCCCTCTCTCTGCTTACCCGTCGCACTCGTCTGCGAGTCGTAATGCGCATTCCGATGTAAACCCAATTGACGTACATGATTCCTACGTTTTCTTCTGGAGTGACAGAGTGTGCATAGGAGACAGATTAGGGACAAGGCGACGACTAGTGTTATTATAATTAGGACGTCGTGATCCTCCTCTGCCGCTTCCGTGATACCTGTCATTATGGAAAATCAGATATAAGTACTATATAAATATATACATTATAAAAGGTTAATGCATAGTTCTATAAATAATGCGAATAACGATGTAATATCACTAAGATTTCTAAACATATGCGCTGCTCTGACGAATGTTATTGCGTGTTAATGAATTACTAATTAACTGTGAGATTAGTATATGCGATATATTTTAAAATCCACTTTAGTATCAATTATACAACTAGTTGGAGGTTTTAATGTACCAAATTGTTAAGGAAATTTATAATAATGAATTATTTATGTTACTATTTGTGCTTAAAAATGTAGCGATGATATTTGCTGTTAATCTCTGGATTCTTTCTTAGGAATCTAGTTACCGTTGGTCTCAGTTGAATATGCTAGAATTGTAGCACTAAATTTATATTATGCTTAAAAATAGGCAATGTTTTTTTACTTCTTTTCCATGTCTCGATTTAAAAAGTGAATTTTAAAATAATCTCACGATATGCGTGTTAATCTTGTTATGTTGTTTTGTTGTAGCTGCGGAAAGTATTGAAATTTTAAATATATACTTTCTTAATAACTTTACGTTTATTACGATGTTATCGAGTTCAATATGCAGCTCAGTTTAGCGGGAAAATAGTTGGGTGCAAAACAGAAAAAAGCCAGAATAAGTACATACAAATAAAAAATTGTTCCATCAACATGCTTTCAAATCATTTTCGAATGCTACAAAATAATTCAACTCAAATCTCGCAACAAAAGTTAAAATAACTAAAATTCTATTTAATAGCATTGGCAATTTAGATTCTTTGGTTTGTTTAAAAACGATGCTTAGTTTAAACTGGTCGAGTTTGTGGTGGTGGTGGGGTTGGTTCTATAAGTGGAGTGCTGTATTGTGCATGTCATGATTGTGGTTCTGTGGTAGTGGCTGTGGGCGTGTGCAGCGATTTGAGACAAGTTTAATGCAGGACTCACGTGTTATATGTGACCAAAAAGTATTTATCATGTATTTCTTATTCTTAATAGTTTAGCATTAACTTGGCGTGTAATTTTATGTTTAGAAAAATTATTAAAAATCTTTGCTATGTGCATGTTTTCATCTTTCTTATTCATTTGTTTTCTTAACATTTTATTGTAATTGTTTTCATCACTTTTGATTCTCGTGGCAATTCCTTATGATTTAGCAATCCAAATTTTATTCTTCAAAATTTTGTGTATTCGCTTTCCATTAATTTATTTATTAGTTTTACTCTTTTGTTTCTTTTAGTTGTACGTATTCAAGACTAATGACATAATTGCTAAAACAAATATTTGCAGAAAAGTGGGCAAATGCGTTGAGTTTGCGTCACCTGAGTGTTTTTTTTTTCGGTATTTAGGAATTTAATTTATGATTTTAATGGAGTTTTGTTTTCAGTTTATAGATTGTTTTTTTTAGAGTGGAAAATCACATCGAGAATGTAGTAAAGAAACATAAATAACACAGAACACATAGAGAGAGAGAGAGAGAAAGAGAGCATATAGAAATAGAGAGAGAGAGAGAGAGAGAGGAATAGAAGAAGACAAGTGAGAAAGAGAGATATTGTTGTATTTAGTGTGGGCTGTGGCTGTAGAAAAGTACGGGTATTTGCTGAGATCGCTTTGGTTTTAAGTCTGGAATTGTACGATATGCCATTCTGATACTGCGACTAGGAACAACAAGTTGTGTAGATAATTTTCATACTTAGAATTGTAATAATAATAATAGTAATAATAACAGTAATTATGCATAGCTTCGGTTGGGTTTTCTGAGTGTGGGTGAGAGCAAAGTTAAAGAGATCTTATCTAAAAGTATTAACAAAATTCTGGCTATTAAAATAAAACAAAAATAAAAACTTTCAAAAATATAAAGACAAAAGAGAGCTGTTTAAATTTTGGTGCTTGGTTTGAGTTTTAAATTAATTTAATTGGTATTTAGAGATTAATATTAGTATTAGTATTAGTTATAATGGTTAATTAGCACATTTAATTTATACATAGTTTTTAGCAAGTGTTTCGTCGGGTTCAAGTTATCGTGACTTTTTATATATAACAAAATGAAAAGTGTAATAAATGAAAATGTATTAAAGATTGCATAGACACAGTAGTAGTAGTAGAAAATCGATATGCAATCAGCTTGAAGTCGAAAACAAAATAAATAAATATGAAATATTTATAAAATCAAAAATTCATGGTCACTCAGTGGTGGCACTGAAAAAACCCAAAAATTATCAATGATCAAAATCATAATATTTGCATAGTAAACATAATAATATTAAAAATAAGTAAATTAGATAAAGAAATCGAAATAAAAAATTGAACTGAACCGTTCGACTCACTCACGACTCACAATGCAATTCGTCACTATCATCGCCGGGTCCACAATTTTTGACACCATCGCATCGCAATTTGTCCGATATGCAATAACCTGCCGCACACTGAAAGTGATACGTGGACTCGCAGAGCAGTCCAATGGATGGTGGACCCGGCCCCGAATCCTGTATCTCAGTCCAAACAATGCGGAAGCCCTGTAAATTTTTATATGGTTTCATTATTTGAATTATTTGTGTATTTGTTGGTTACTCACCTGTGCACCAACAGTCTTGTCGCTGGTGGTGAAACTGATGCGTGCCGTTTGCCCTGTGGATATATAATGCCATTGCTCGATCGCTGGCTTCTCACCGCACAGCTCCACGGGCGGCTGATCGGAGTCAACATTCACCCACAGGCGTAGCACAGCAGCAGGACAACCTCGACCTAGCAATAAACCATAAAGTTACATGTAAATTATCATCGTGAGAGACATTTAACTCCAAACTCACCTGCCGGATCACCCTCTAGTCCGAACTGCTCAAAGTTAATGGACAACTTGTAGCCAGCACGTGCTGTCATTACCCAGTTGCAGGCATTGGAGGCCATGCCACGTCCTGGCGCCTTATAGCCAGCTGGATAGTTGGGAGAGGTGATAATGCCAGAATCCTCATTGCTGAAATTGCCACCGCAGTCGCCTGCATCGGATTTGGCCGATTCAAAGAAATAGCGGGCCTTGAAACCACTGGCCACGCTCTCCTGATCCGTATGCAACGTGATGCGCAGACCAACCGCACCCCGGGGGCTCTCAACGGGTCCGGGTGCTGTCAAACCACAGTAGCGGCCGAGCAGGCGATCATTATTATCCCGATACACGACATACATTTCCAGCCAATCCTCAAAACAAGCGCCGGAACTGGAGTATATTTGGAATGTATTTACTATTTAGTAAATAAAAGTTTATTGTAAGCTTACCCATAAGCACCGGCCGTGGCATTTGCATTGTTGTCCGCCTTGATCTTAAAATGATCAAACACAATGGTCACCTGTTCGTTGTTCTCGGCCAGAAACAGGTAGGAACAGTTCGTGTCCGACGGATAGTTGGAGGGATAACGTGGACTGTTGAGTTCGCCGCGTTTCTTTGAGCTGCTCACATAGGTGAAACTGCAGGTGCCATCGGGTGCCGCTGTGCCGGGTATTTTATACTCCGTTTCGAATGTATACTTGCCCTTGAAGCCACGCCCCTGTAGCTCACCCGAACTGAATACCATTGCCAGACGTGGACCATCGCTGATTACACGTTGCGTTTCATTGCCGCAGAGCTCATAGTCGAACTTGTCATAAGCATCAGCGGTTTCTTGTCCCTTCAGATAGATTTTTAGGTAGCCATCAGTGCAGTTGGATCTACAAAATGGAAAAACTATAGGTACTATATCTTGTAAATATTAAAAGCTGATAACGCACTCGCTCTTGTCTGTTTTGTGCTCCATTTTGGGTATATTGAAAGAATTAAACTCGAGCCGTACACGCTCCAGATGCTGTGCATCCTGCATGCCATAGATGAAATATCTAGTAAAAATATATACAATGAGTTCTAGGAACTTTCCATATAAGTTAGAGTTTTAGAGTTAGTTCGACTTACCTACACACAGTTTTGGGTATATATGGATAGGGATAGTTGGGTGAGAGCACAAAGCCAGTTGATTCCTTCTTCGATAAAATCTTTTGATCACATTCTGAGCCACGTATGTGAATGCCATCATTTTCACCTGATGGATTTGATATTTATTGTTGCATTTTGTTTTTTTTGAGGAGAAATTTAGTACAGTTTCCAGTAGATAGAATTTTGCGTTGAAATTTAAGACAGTTTCAGAGAGAGAGTGAGCGAGTGAGAGATAAAGAGATAGACAGAGTTTGAAAGAAGGAGAAAAAGTTTAGTTGCAGATTGATTCAATTAGTCAGGTTGTCAATCAGTTCCAATTAAATGGAAAATGCGACAAAAATTAACCAAAAAGCCACAAAATTCGGGCAACGGAAATGCAACAAGCACATACACTGGAACTCTTAAATGTGTGTGTTTAGGTTGGAGTGTGTATGTGTGTGTGTGTGTCTGAGTATTTGTGTGTACGTACGAGTGACAGCCATTCTGTGGCACGCTTTGAATTTTAATATGGGCGCCACAAAATGGCTGACAAACGATAAAACGACAAACGACAAACTGAAAGTAAACGGTAGATAATTGAGAAATTGATTAAATGTCAATACTTACGTATAAAATCTAATTTAACAAAACTTTCGCTAAATTCATAAATTCCTTTAAAGCCACGATTTTGCGTATTTGCGGTGCGCGGTAAGGTATAAAAATGAACAAAAAGACTCGATTCGCTCGAATACAATACTAAGTTTCTTTGCTGTCCGCAATATGTACCGATTAATGCTGACGAATTGTCTGGACCATCGTACACTTTCACATAGTCAAATGGGCAGCTGATTGTTGTAGTTGTTGTAATAGTAGTAGTAGTAGTAGTGGTGGTAATTATTGTTGTTGTTGTTATGGTTGTAGTTGTTGATAGATTGTAATTTAGTTATAGTCGAATAGTTTGGCAGAATAGATAGACGATTGGAATAAAGCACAGAGAATAGAATTTACATAGAATTTAAATGAGCATAGTCAGAAGTTATGATTGTGTGTGGATGTAGGTGTGTGTGTGTGTGGGTGTGTGGGTGTGTCAGCTGCGTGTTCAAAGCAAATTGCTCACAAATGCTCACAATTTGCTTTGTTATTGACTTGACTTGTGTGTGCTGTGTGTTTGTGGTTTAAGCATGTGTGTGTGTCTTTGTGTCTGTTGTGTAATTGTACAGCATTAGAGGTACTCACTGTGGTCCACCAAAAAACAGATCAAAATCACGAAACTCTAATCTAACTCTTTGATTCGATTCACCAAGAAATTGATATGTGCATGACATATCCTTCGGATAGGCACCTGGATAGGTTGGCGATATGAGTGCGCCAGTTTTATTGATACTCATGCTAGGCGTTATCGTGTAGGAACATGGTGACCCAGCAATGGGTATACCAATTTCATATTCCGCTGCAAATTATCAGTCACAAACATTTAATGACGATTTCACATTTTGTATATGTTTTAAGCTTCAGTCAAGCTTCGGTTTTCGCAAAACCCAAAGAACTAAAAAAAAAAAATAACTAAAATAATCTACTTTATAATGAATGAATAAAAGGCGGTTGTTAAAAAAATAATATAAAAAGTAATAAAAGTAACTAGGAAAACCGTAGCTTGATTGAGCCAAATTCGTATCGCTTGCCGTTCTTACATGCATTTATAAACCTAAACGTGCCCTCGAATAGATCGGATGACACATTTTTGTTGCTAAAAAATGAAATTGCAACGGCGCGGTACATGGAAATGCGACGACGCGGCGGAATGGCGCCACAATAGCGACCGCCGAATGGGGAATTGATCAGCTCCGCTGGTTCGGACGATTGCACCTCCGAGTAGATATCCATGTACTCATGAACACAGCTAAGCCAATGCAAAAACAGAAAAACCGATTTTATTTCAATAAATACTTTAATTAATTTTATAATAATTTACCTTGGTAATTCACCGACGGCCGAACCGCTAAACCGAAAAAAAAGGGGGAAAAATAGAAAGGCGTTTAATTGAAAATTGAAAGCAATTAATTAATTGACCAGTGGCAATTGAATTGATTACTCACTCTGGCGGACTTCCTCTTAAATTAAAAGATTTAAAAACTACTTCCACACGCTGTCCAGGTCCTGCTAGGAATGTGTAGAGGCATTGGCGTGAATGATTGCGATGGTTGTGCAACAAAGGCGCCGTGAAGCTGCCGTTTTGTGGCCCGCCAATGCGCGACACAAACGTCTGATCACATTCTGTATGGTAGCAGCAGAAAAGAGAAAGAAAGGAAGAGAAAGAGAGAGAGAGAGAAAGAGAGGGAGAATTGCCGCACACACACAATGGGTTAAGGCATCGATAAGTCGAGTTTTGTTACAAGTCATTTGCAATTGGTTAAATATAATAGACACACACAACAATACAAACACATACACAGAACGTAGCAGTAAAACAAGAGTTTAACTGTTTGCATGGCAGCCATTGCTGTTGCTAGTGGGTGTGCGTGTGCGTATGCGTATGCGTAAGTGTATGTGTGTGTGTGTGAGTGTGTTTATGTGTGTTCTTTGTGTACAACTAGAAAGCGTATTTCATTTTCAACTAAGTCAACTTTCAACTACGTTTAGACACTTAAATTTATATTTTTAACGTTTTAAACTACGGGCTGCGGGACACAAAAAAAAAAAGAAACAACAGACACGCACATCGAGAATTCACGAGAGATTTAGTGAGTGAGAGAAATTGAGAGAAAGAGTTATGGTGGCGCCACCTACTTGGCGATTTAGTGGGCCGCACTGGTGCCTCCAAATATGCCAAAACCGGCTGCATCCAAGGCTCGCCGTCGCCCTCAATTCCCTCAACGCCAGGCGACTTCAAATGCCCCGAGGACGAGACTGGAGATCAGGTTCAGAGAATGGTTTTGAGGTGGGAGTGGGCGGGGGTTTTTTTTAAATTTTTTTTTTTTTTTTGGGTATAGACGAAAGACAAATACATGATGTTAATAATATAGAATTTGATTTGCATGAATTTCTCAACATTGTCATTGTGTGTACATATAAATCAAGCTGACGTTAAACATGGAAAAACGCTTCGTGGTTTATGACAGATGCCTTTCTCTCTATGTATCTGTCGCTCTGTATTTTTCCTCATCTCCATCTACATTAACTGTTAAGTAGTTAAGTGTGTGTGTGTGTGTGTGTATGTGAGTGAAAACATGACTTTTCCATAATGAAATTTTGAGCAACTCAAGAGGAAATCGTTGTAACTAAGCTGCACCCAAAAGCAAACACAAACAAATTCACACACACCCAAACACACACACGTGCTCGTTTAAATTCATAGCAATTGCATTGATTATGCGGTGCTACGCTGGCGTATGCGTAACGTTTTGTGTGTATTTCCAGCGCGAGAACTGTAAGCAGCTTTCCGTTCAGTTGCGTCTCGGTTAACTTAAATAAAACACACACACACACACAGATACGCATATTGTACACTCTTTTGAGGTGCCTGTAGTTAAAACTTGCTTAACTTTTGAATATACTATCTAATCGGCTTTTCCATTTCAGTATGCTCAATGCCTTAGCCAGCAAATCTTTTGATGCCTTCTGATGAAAATTAAACTTTATGTTGCCAGTGCAACTTTAATACAGCATTTGTATGCAGGATTTTAGTGGCATTTTGCAGCATTTAGGATCAAAGCAAACCACCGGTAGTCTGTGGTTGTGGCTTCTAATTAAATTCTTATTTTAAACGCATATTTAGCTCATTAAAATTGCGACACAAACAGGTATTTTATCCCCAGACTCATGTGTGTACTTAACATAAAACTTCTTCAGTAACATGAGTTGAGCTGAGTTAGTCAGGCCAAGTCATATGCAGATCAAATTTGGATCATAAAGCATTATTCTTAAAGCAAACCTTCAGCTATAGACTATGGATCTAACTTCAAAGTTGCAACACAATCGGATTACAGGCACAAGTATTATTCAAACACAATTTTTACAAAGCCTCAGGCTCAGGCGGAAGAAGAATATAAAATTCTAATTGTTCTTGTGTGTTCCATTGGGTATTTCGAAGTCATGCTCTCTCATTGCTGACATTCTTGAGGTTTCTGTTTGTGTTTGTGTTGGGGATTTATGCCCTGCGGGTAGCAGCTGCTGTTGCGGCTCAATTTGGCAACAACAAAAGTTGTGTGAAGTCTAAATGTGGCCCAAATATCTGATATCCAACCAAACATTTTGCTGTTTGAATTATCATTCAAAAATAGCAACTTCTATACAAACAACATTTTCGTGGAAAAACAATTTTTACTACTTTAATACTTGCATAAAACAACACTCGGTAGATTAATTTATCATTTTCGAATGTTTTTATATTCGTGTTTGTGTTTAATTTGCAATTTGTATACAATACTTAAAGCTTTCATACATAAAGTTGGGTTGATCGTTGGTGCTCTATTTTTTTTATAGACTCGGGACAGAATTATAATTCAAATTTTTGAAGTCAAGCTCAAAAATGTATAACATTCCAAAATGAGAGGACTGATTCTATAGTTAAATTGGGTCAGTTGGAGCACCGCTTTTTTCTCCCTGTGTAGCTCCCATTCATTTAATTATGTTTTATGCTAAACATTAGTTTCGCTTTAATTTAATTATGCTCGTAGTTTGAGCAATTAATTTAAAGTTAGCACATTTTATCTGAATTTGTTGCTGATTTGCTAAACTGCAAATAAATGGCGTGCACACAGACCAAAAACTTTGCTCATTAAAATGAAAATGACATAGAGGGGGAGAAAGAGAGACAGGGAGAGCGAGAGAACGAGAAAAAGGATGTGAGAGGATCCTGGGCAGGACACGCATGTAAGGCTACACCTTCTGTGATAAATACAGCTTGCACTCTGTTCGACTGGGCGTGGCCATGGGCGTCACAATGTCAACCGCAACGAAATCTGACTAAACGGAAGAGGGCGTACACGGCCCCCTTAACCCCTTATCCTGCCATCCAAAACCAGCCACCTCTCTCACGAGACTTACATACATTTTCAGTGCCATTTCCATTTCCATTTCCATTCTCCACTTTTGCTGCTAAAGAGCCCACTAGACACCTAACCATGACAATGACAATGACAATGCACAGCGATTCGCAAAAGTGTCAATAAATTTTATGCAGACGCCATTTGCATTGGCATAAATATTTTTGTGTTGAGGACCGCTATTGTTGTTATTTTTAATGTTGTTGTTGTTTTCTTTATATGTATGTATATATTCCCTTTCGTTTGTCTGCGACGCTTGGCATTATGTTAATTTACAGCTCTTTTGTATGAGTTTTTTTTAAACTGTTTTGAGAGCGTATGTGCGTGTGTGTGTGTGTGTGTCTTACTGTGTGTGCTGACAATAATGCGCATAAATTGCAGCATTTAATTACATCGTATTGTGCAACTAAAACAATCAACAAAACCGCAAAATGGCAGCAATAATCCGCGCAACTGCCATGTAAACAAGCTGTCTGTGGCAATATATTCAAAGTTAACAGCTTCAAAACAACACGAACAGGTGTAATCGACCACTTAGTAAAGCCAGCTGGCAAAGACAGACAGAGCAGCAGATTGGGAGTGCGAGTGAGACGGTAGCAAAGGGAAAACGGGCCAAATGGCAACCACAACTTTGGTGTTTTCCAAATTATACTCGAAGGATGCGTGCGTCTAAATGCGACAAGATCAAGAAGTTTGACGAACACGATGATGATGATGTTGTCGAAAGTCCTTCAGTTCAGGACGAGCCACAGCAGCAGACAGGCTTCCCAAGGCGACACGTAACATTACGCTAATAACCATAAGTACACACGCACACTCAGGCAGACACAACCAACACACGCACACCCCACACAGCTGGGGAATCTTTCTCTCAATACTTTTGCCAAATAATTATTTTACTTTGGCAATAAAAATTGGCCATTAGAGCATAAAATATTATGTTTTCGCTTGTAAATTGTGGAAATATGCGAATTAATCGCTGTTGAACTGTTCTTACTGAACATATATGCAAAAAGTGCCGTATATTGACGATACTTTAAATTTATCGATATCAATTATGTGACTGAAAGTATGACACTAACAAAAACCTACAAATGTTTAGCAAAAGTTTTGTTTGATATGAGCTTTCTTTGACTGCGATTTGTCAATATGCATTTGACAGTTTTGTCGGCAGTTATAATCTCCAGCTGTGTTCGCTTTCCCTAACTTACAAAGAAAGCAAGAGAGAGAGACGAAGAAAGTATGAGTAAAAGCGAGAGTTCTTGAAAATTAAATGGCTGCCACTGCTGTTGGCACTTACAAAGCCACCCGTGGAGTTCCTCCTTTCCCCTAATCCACATTCTTCCATGACGGTCGTGGCACCTCAACTCGAACTGAGCTCATGTTACAGACAATTTGCGTTAAATTCACAAGTAACGCCAGAAATACCAGATGCAAAGCAAACCCAATTCAGACCGCAAACACGATGCTGCTATCAGCTGCCTTCTGCTGTTTTATTGCCTCTTGTTGTTGTTGGTGTGGGTGCTGCCATGTTTGGCAAGAGCAATTAAAGTGGATTTTCATGAAAATGAGTTTTCCTAATAGTTTATTTAGCCCAAAAATAAAATTTGTGACGATAAAATGCGTTGATTAAGCGCGACGAGACGAAACGACGGTAACGCTCTTGAGATAGATAAGACCTGGCTGAGTCCTGGCCAAGGACCAATAATAAGCCAGAAGTGTTTCTCTAGCTAGTTGGCTATATCTAGCTTGTTTGCGTACATTATATTGCATATTTTCAGGTGACTTTGATTTATTGCCAAATTAGTTAGATAATCACATTGAAGTGTCTCTACATTATGACCCGCTATTAATTGGCACTTAAGCTGCCAATTGTAATTAGCCTAAACAGCTTAATCAGCTGAAGCTTAGTGCTTATGAGGATGAGTATTTCAACGTAATAATCGTATTCAATACTGATTTAATGCAGTTTTGATGTAATCTGTGTTGTAAATATTACGCATACGACATGTATTCAATATGAAATGCCAGACAAATCATGGAATTGCTTTAATGTGGCTTAAATGCTGACATGCTAATTAAGTTTCCACTCACGCAGTGCTTGCTCGACTTCAGAAAAGGTAAAAGGTTTAGGGAAAAACGGGGAAAGTGGAAGGAGGCGGAGTAGAAATGTTTGCCAAAGCAGAAGACGCCAACTTTGACCAGTCGTCGCTCTAGTGACTTGCGCAAAAGGTATTTTCCATTTCCATTTATATTTACATTTTCATTTTGATGCTGATTTTGGTTTTACTTTATATATAAATGTATCTCAAAGGCACTCAACAACTTTTTTCGTTGGGCCAAAAATTTGAATTTGTTTTTTTTTGCAGCAATTTTGCTTACTTTACTTTCTTTTTGCAACAGCTAAAAACTTTTGAGTATATTCAAAAGTATATTTGATCAATAAGTGGGTAATAATAGTAAAAGCGTTTCGATTGAAAATTACTTACGCTTTTGGCTGGCTGGTTGAAACGTACCTGCAACGAGAAAGCAAAAATAATATATGTATATAAATTTATTGGGAATTGTTAATTAATCATCGATAAAGTAGTTCAATTGAGTTGGTTTTAAGTACGGCAATGACAAGGGCACAAGGGCATTTAAGTATGCAACAGTATATAAAGTGTACTGAAGAGCGATTTCAAAGATATTATTATGTGTGTGAGTGTAATTTATCATTGTCGGCAAACGCGAAACAAAAGGGGACTCAATCAGCCATCTTGGAGAAGGCACAAGGCAGCAACCAGCCACGGACTATGGACCACGACACATGAGACACGAGCCAAGCGCCACAAGCCTGTTGTTGGCCATGACATCAAAAAGAATATAACTGCAATAATAACAACAACTCAATAGGCGACCATTATGCATTCTGGCGGTGTACATGTGGGAGTGTGTGTGTGTAAGTGTGCCTTGGTGTGTACTGAAGCACCTCATGTTGCATGCTACACATGCCGCATGCTGCTGCTAATCAATCATGGCTTAGCTGCAGTTTAGAGCGACTGCTCTTCCAGCTGCTGCACTCAATGGGCAATTATTGATTGATGCCAAGTGCACACAGCGTTCTTTAGAAGCAACATGGAATGAGGGTGTTACTCAAGTGGCAAAATGCCACCCGCCATGTAACCCTGATCTAGTGGCCCGGCTTTCTTCTCTTTTTTATTTTCTATAGCATCTTGTTGCCTGTTGTCGCTGCAGTCAATTGCAGCTGACAGGCAACCAACAACCAGTCAGCCAGTCAGCCAGTCATCTTGTCAGTCTGTCAATGTTAAGATTTTAGACATTGAAATTGCTCGCCTTTTGCACTTTCGTTCTTTATGGCATGATGAGTTAAAGGTTTTAATGTGCTTTGATGACTAGAATTATAAAATTATGTAATTTATGCATTTTAATTGGTAAACAGTATGAGTAAAGTTGGCTTTACTACTTATAGCAGCAAGAAGCGAGTGAGAAACTACTGTCTACAATGATTTTCTGTTTTGTTACTTAGAATCTTCAGCGGTTAATTAATACATAACGTATACGGCATGTATACAAATGGAAACCAAAAATCCACATATTTCATTACACAACCCTGTCATCTCATGTTCTAGCAGCCCTCTTACTGGCTTAAAGCTTCGTTTACTTGACATTAAATATTTATTTGTTCAACTCAAAATTAACTTAAGGCTTTGCCGTTAAGCTTCCCATAGTTTGTCTTCAGACTTTATTGTTATTTGTTTTGTACTTTTGCGGAACAAATAAAATGAAATAAAATCAAATCAAATAAAATAAATATTCCAAGAACTTGAGCATTCCATTGTGCGTGTTCCTAGCATTTTATTTGTATTGTCAACCTGTGCAGATTGACTGCATATATTTTTTGGTTTTGGCTTCTACGAATAACTTTGACTTTTGTTTATTTGTCAACAAAAACCCACACACACACACACACACACAAAGAATGAAAATAATTTCATGGCAAGTGAGAACAAATTTATGTTAAGGTCGCTCGGTACGTTGATTGTCGGCTTGTATTAGCATATTATTTAATTTAAATTGTAAGTGAATTTGCAAATGAATTTTAGGTGCTTAGGTAAAGCTGAATACAAAGAATTTATTCAAATGAGTCATGAAAATTAAGTGAAAGTGCTTGAAGATAGACGGAATGTCAGTCTGCTTTTGTGTCTCTCCAGCTACGAATCTGTTTTGAGTCACGTCTTTAGGTGTAGTTTTTAGCTGCTGTAATCCACGAGATGTAGATAACACAAATAAAACTATAAATAAAGGCGTGTCCTTTGGCCCCCCGCTCAATAGGGGAAAGAACCTATTTACATAAGTGTTGGCGCACGTGTTTGATATATCTTTTAGTTTTATGCCAGACGCTGTCGTGCTCACAAATACACACACAATCACACAAACACACACACACACAAAAACTCTCATAAACACAGATACGCGGTTAACAGGCATTTCATATGCCTTCGTTGATAATTCAATAAACTAAACAAGACTCTGCAGAAGATTTATGGGTTTGCAGTCCCAAAACATCACTGTGGGGTTTATAAATCTTCATTTCAACACACACACACACTCACACACCCACACACACTCAAGCGCTTTGTAAGGACTTCAGTGACATCAGCAGTGGCTTTAGGATAACATGACAATGGGCGTTCTTATTAAAATGCCATCGCCAAAGATTTAAAATTGTCTTCTCATAATGAAGAACACACGCAGATGGCACATGAATTTTCACAGCGCACGAGGCACTTATGCTCAATAAATGGCCATAAAATCGTGCCACACGGTCGTGGCATTAAAATGCAGAACGCACCACTCACACCGAATGTAGGCAAAACAGACAAATGCCAAAAATGAATTATGTTCTTCTCAGTGTTGCCAAAGCTACTTTGTAGCTAGATTTAGCTTGATTTTTAGAGGCGGAAGTTAGTCAAGTGTTTGTAAAACTTAAATTCAAAATGCGAATTTCTACAGTCAGTTCTATTAAAAGTGAAACCTGATGCTTAGTGTTTTTTTTTGCCAAACAATTTTCTTTCAATGTTTTTGGAATAAAAAGAAATTCGGAAATTTTTAAACAGTTTTTCAATGTTTTTTGGAATAAAATTTTTAAACAGTTTTTAAGTTTGTAAAGTATTTTTGTACTTAAAGTAAATTAAGTCAAAATAAACCTTTCGTTTAAATTTCAAATATGTGGTCAGCTTTATTTATGTATTATCTGTCTCTTCATATTGTTAAACTTTTGCAAAAATTTTTTCTTACTTGATCAACTTAGTTCTCTTTAAGACTTGAACTTTTGGCAACACTGATTCCTGCGCTTTTGTATGTGTCAGCTTTTGTGTTTGTGTTTGTATTTGTGCCACAAATCTGTGTATTATTTTCGCGGCATAACGCAGTTTCAGTTTTAAAAGCCCAACCATTTGTTACAACAGTCCTCCAGGTTACCCAGCTCATCGCCCGTCCCCCTCTACCACCAACTTCTCTCACACCACTGTCGCTTTAACGTTCGCACATTAAATTGATGGCCTAGACAACAACAACAATCTGAGCATTTTGGCAACAACAGTAGCAGCAGCAGCCATAGAATTGATTAATTGACAGTTGACTCAGCGGCAATTTTGAGAGGGCGCGTAGCAAACACACAGTAAACTCTGCTTCTAATGTCCAGCATTTTTATGTGTCAATAATGCCAAAATGCCAAAATGCCTGAAAGAATGTTTATTTTGATTCATAAAACTGCATTAAATTTCGCTCCATTAGACAGCAAAAAAAATAGGAACATTCACTTCCGCTTTAAACGCGAAACCGCATTATTGGCAACATTTTCTTGGACATTTTCTATCTGCAGTTTCCACATCGTTTGACTGCAGTTTCTGGCGCTATCTTTAGCATGCAAATGAGCGAAAAATTCTGCATAAATTACTGTTGAATTTTCGCAGTTGAAAGTGACTAAAGCGATAGTTGTAACTTGAACTCTGCATCCACTATCTCACACTGTTTCCATCTTCCTCTAACCCTCCCACTTCCAC
Organism: Drosophila nigrodunni; assembly: GCA_020829145.1. NCBI lineage: Eukaryota > Metazoa > Arthropoda > Insecta > Diptera > Drosophilidae > Drosophila > Drosophila nigrodunni. The sequence continues at coordinate 16,504,378 of JACVCZ010000001.1, forward strand.
TCACACTCGCCCTGTCTCGTTTTTGGTTTTGTGTATTTTTTGCGATTTGCTGGCATTCTAATTGAGTAATTTCCTTGAATTAATTGCTTTTCGGCCATCTGCAACAACATTTACAAATTTACATCATGAAACTATACGAAGTTTAGCGCACATTTCGCTTCTAATTGACTCACTGTGACTGTACGATTTTTTTTTTGACTTGTTTTCTTTGGTTGCTAATTACAGTCAGATTTGCAAAATGATTTTAGTGCTTTGGCTGTCATTTGCAGATCGTTGCAAATTGAAAATTGGTAAAATCACAATATTTGCATAATGCCAGAGGATATTACGAGAGGAGTTGCTGGAGGATTGGGTAAGAATATTGAGTACGCTGCACAAATTGTTGATATGCCAATGCGCAGTCATAAAACGTGACATTTGGCGTGAGGTCGAAATTCGAGTCAAGGCATCTCATCGACTGCCCATAAATACGTGTGTGTGTGTGTGTGTGGGTGTGGCAGTGTGTAAATGTGTGCGCTGGTGTGTTAATGCACACACAAGCGCTTAAACTACTGAAAAAGGTAGCAAAAATTCAAAATGAAACACAATTTACATATATCTTACATGTCAGCATACTTATGAAAGCCACTCAAAGATTAAGAGTGTGTGTGTGTGTGTGGATTTTTATGGACCAGTTAGATGTAAAGGTAAATCCAACGACTTGGCCTAATCTGCATAATAATAAACCACACTCCACAGACACACTCACACAGACATAAAGCCATACAAAGTATGCCAAATTGCCAGCCTCAACAAGAATCCATCTCAACTTTCATTCTGCATTACTTTCCTCTCCTTTTTTGTTCCTTTTTCTCCCCCTTTTAGCTCTCTTTCTGCCACCTGCCATATTTAATATTGTGTAAATTGAATTTCCATCACTTTATGATTACTTGACGCTCTCAGACGGAAATACTACTTGCATAACGGACAAACTGGCTAACATCGGGTCTAAGTCCCAGACCCAGTCCCAGTCGACCTCAAAATATGACACGGCACAAAACAGAAATCAAATCATTTGCAGTTGGGCAAAAAACAAGTTTCTGTCCACTGTTGGGTAACAATATATATTCCCTTAAATTGTTCATTCGACTGAAACAAATTTTAATATGAAAACGAATTTTTAGCAGTCAAAATTTGATATCAGAATTCATTTCAAGCGCTAAATTTGTGGCTTAAAAATGTAAAAAAAGTTGAACTCTATTTCTATTTAAATAAAAGAAGCTCTGTAGTATTTTATTTGTTTAGTTTTCAGCTTAATTCAACTTAAAAAAATTTGGTCAGAATTTAGGTTCACTTGATATCTAAACAAAATGCCTATTTATGATAAATTTAGTGTGTTTCAGCCTTCCCTTTTGGGCCAGCTGTTGATAGTAAATTAATAGCGGTAAGTCTGAGTCAAGGCCAACAGCCGGCAAGGCTATCATAAGGCGTCAGAACTGAGCCAGCTGCTTAGCTGTTTCAACTAAGAGTCGAGCACATTTCCAGCCTTATCCCTGCTAGGCCAGCTGCACTTTAATGTGGCCAGAAGTGTGAGACAGGCTGTCTGGTAGTCTGGCTGGCAATGTTTCCATTTTAATCAACTCGCTACCAGAGAGAATCATTGACAGAAGCTGAACTAATAAAACTTTATTGGCAAACACCTCCCGCTGCTGCTACAGATTTTTATGGTGTTGAAAATTTATAGTGTGCATCTAAACTGGGTAGAGGAAAGTCGAGCAACCGTGTTGAGCTCCTTTCTCCTCCTCTTTATTCCTGTGTATCCCTGTGTATGATTTCTACCCTTGCAACTAGAGTTAAGCTACTGTTCTGACCGCAGCATGCAAATGAAAGTGAAGCATTTTTCTTCTACCATTTTTGCAACGTTTTGTCGTAAAACTCCCCAAACACCTGTGCTGGCAAAGCCGCTTGAGTAAGGAAATTCAATTTGATTTTCATTTCGATTTTCATTCTCAACTTGTCGGTAAGAAATTGCCAACTGGCAACACCACAAAGCGGTACTTGTGGCAACTTATTCTACACACTTTAGTTTATTTATGCAAATTTCACTTTCTATTGCAGTTTAAGCAGTTTTCTTTTTTGGCTTACCTTTTGGCTAATTTTCCACATTCTTAGCATTTGTTGCCCACAAAAAGTTGTCGGATTTTTATAGTTGTTATTATTATGTGTATTTTTATTGAAACAATAAATGATGATTCTTTGATATTATAGCACGCGCACGTTTTGCATTTGTTTTTGATTAAATTCATTTCGATTATAAGGATTTTTTCAAAATTGTTGGTCTAATAGAAGTGTTTGTATTTTAGTTGACATCAAATATGTAGTTGACTAATTACGTACAGGTAACCACATACACACATAAAACTTATCCAAAAAGTTTATTTTGATATATAAAATGCATATCATTTTTCCTAGTACTAGCCATCGATCTGTTCCATTCTGTGTCTTTAACAAGTGCAGTTTGCTTTCTCCTCCATTCTATATTTAAGTACGTTAACTAAATTTGTTGAGCTCTCTGTTTACGTTTTTTATTTGCTATTGTCCTCTTTCCGTTTTTAAACTATTACAATACATTTTGGTTTATTTGTTAGTTAATTTTGGCTTAGTTGTTGTTGTTGTTTTCTTTAGTTATAAGTTGCATGCAACATCAATAAAACATCAATAAAAATTGATTAACAAACACTTGTATAAAAACGCGACTTTACGACGGTTGGGTTACACATTAGTATACACATACTATACAGTATACTATCAAGTATATATACACAAATATATTTATTTATTATTATATTAACACTTTACAGACACACACATATATATATTAACTATATAGGGTTTGCTACATTGAGATGTTTTCCGTGTGCGAAATGATTATAATTTGTAATATTTTTTCTTTTTTTTTCTTTTATGTTATGCTAATAATTTCACATCACAGCCAATGGGTACTGACGATGGGATGCCTTCTCTTTCCTTCGCTTGATATATGCTGACGCTGCTCCATTTCTTCTCTGTCTCTCTCTGTCTCTCTCTTGCTCTCTCTTCTTAGCGTCTTGCTGTCTTGGCATTTGGGTTACAAGTTAAGTTTTGTTTAGTATTTGGTTTGTCTACAGTTGTTACTATGTTGATATCTAAAGGATTTTTGTCTTGGTTGTTTGCTTTGGCATTCTTGTTAGTCGCAACTAACAATTTGGAGGCCTCTGTTATCCATCTGGGAAGTTGCCAGGTCCCAGCTGGAGCATATCTCACTTGGGCTCCTCAAACTGCTGGCCAACAACTATGATGATCACAATGAATACCGCCAGCAGCACCAAAATGCAGCAAATTGCCACAGCAACCATTGCGCTATTACTCATCCTGACAAGTGGCTTTGGTTGATCTGATCGCCTTTAGCTGCTGCTGAGTTGTTAATAAGCTGTATGAATATACAATATATATTTTTGCATATATTCTTTCCACTTTTTTTTCTTCTCCTGTGCACAGTTGAGATGATCTATGGGGATTAACCGGCAGACAGAAACCACCCACAACAAAATAAAATAAAGAAATGACCCAGCAATCAGTTGTCATAACTGGTTTAACCGCCCAACTCTGTCCTTGATTTATTTGTGTGTGTGTGTGTGTGTGTGTACATATATGTATGTCCCAGTCTGTGCTGCGGGCATCTCAAAACAAATTACCAGTCATAAATTCCAAGAACTGCCTATCAGTCGCTTGACTGTGCGTAAAATGCTACCCCTACGGCTTCCGGTTTTGGTTCAGGTTCGGTTTGGATTTGGTATGGTTATCAACCTACATTGGAGCCCTCTCTTACTCTGGCGATGTGACAGCTTGTGGACAGCCCAAAACTTGTCATATGTCGACGTTCGCATTGTTCAGAAACAAATTGCACAGTCTCTCTGGGTGTGCAAGTATGTGTGTGTGTGTCAGCACACTTCATCGGAAGGCGCACAAGTGGAAATTTACCAAAAATCACAACCAATAATGTGGGAGTGGATTTGGTGGCCATTTGTGAGTCTGTGTGTGTGTGTGCGCTTGAGACTGACAAATGATTAATGTAGTTTGACTGAGACAACATTTGCTCAATGCATCAACAGAATGCAATTTAAAGTGTCCATTATCCTGTCTAATCGCAGCTGAGTCGACAATAATGCTAAGTGCATCATACTAACTTGGCAATAATTGAGCTTAAGGTCATAAATGCCAAGAAAATTCAATTAAATGTAACACAGCTCGACAGGCACAATTAAAAAAAAGAGTATAAAAAATAAATAGAAATGCTGATCAACGAGCAGGCATTTATTATAGGGCTAACATAAAATTGGTAGGCTAAAAGCCAGACTACTCAGTAATTTATACTGCTGATGTCACACAAATCTCCTCAAAGAAGACTTCTTCAAGCTCACAGCTTTCTTTTACAGACCTGAGAGTACTACATACCCTTTACTCGGCCTTTGCTACAGGGTATAATTTATAAAATGTATCGAGCAAATGAAAACAGTGCTGACATTTTGCCAATGGGCCACAGGTAACACAGAAAAAAAAACTGCCAACAACAATAACAGCTAAGACAACAAAAAGAGCGCAAAAAGTAAAGCACTTTTGATAAGTTTTTTTTTCTTTTTTGCAAGCACATTCTGTCAAATGGAAGGTGAGCGGAATTGAACATAAAAACTAATATTGCCCAAACCAGAAATGACACCAGCTGCTGGCAGTCAGCAGCACAAACACAACAACAACAGAAACTATAAGAAAAGTAAAAAATTTCAATTGAAATGTTGTCAGGGAGCATACACTCGAATGATTGTGTGAAGCGGATGGTTGGAGGGTCCGAGGGTCAGAGGGCTGAACCTTTTGAGTGGCAGCTCGGTTAACATTTGAATTCAGCTTGCTTTCAATTTTCAGCAACATTTAACAAAGGATTTGCGAATCTTTGAGCAATACAGTTGAAGTTGCTCAACTATCTGTAGATATGTAGCCATAGCTACTTAAGGAAGTTAAGTAGAGCTCAGACATGGATTAATTAGGGATTTTGGCTCGTCGATTGCAGCCGTGACATTGCACAGGCTCGGCTATTTACATATTTAGTACATACACATACATATGTACATATAGAGCCGTTGTTTTATTTAATTTTGGGTCGTGGCGTTTGCTTTAATGCCTGTCGTTATTTATGTTGCTTGTTTTTGGCAACGCCTCGTATTTCCAGCCTTGTTTTTTTGTCACCCTCACTCTCTGAACTGTTATAAATAAACCTGCACTGACTAGTTTGAACTTGCTAGCTTTTGTTTTCCTTTGCTTCCGTGTACCTTTTTTGGCTGTCCTTTTGAATTGGTCAATTAATATTAATGAAATGGCGGCCACCTTTCCCAGTCTCTCATCTACACTTTTTGTTTACCCTGATAAATGATGGAAGTGCATAATTTATGCGTTTTTGTCTGGCCTCAAGTTAAAAATTTAAACCAAAGCATTTAAAGCGAGTTGTTGTCATAACGTTTGTCAGATTGTTGATTCAAATCGATTATGCTGTTGTAAAGTTAATTTATCAGTTGTATTTTTAGCTTACACATCAAAAGCTGCAGGTAAAATGAAATTGAAAGCAATAACATTGCGTATACGCAATGTAATACTCCTACGGCTGTTTATGGCATATGCATTGTTTGTGCTTGATGGCAGAAACAGTAATAAGCCTCAAAAGTCTTTATACTTATGCCACATGCGACAGAGAAGAGTAGATAAAGAGAGAGAAAGAGAGAGGGAGAGAGAGGGGGAGCGACTTCAAAAGACTTACAGCACATATTTTAGTGACACATATCGGCTGTCGGTTTGTCTATGCCTCTTAATTAAATTAGCGCAACCCACATACAACAACAAGGACAGAATAGCAGAGGAATAACATCAGCTGTAGCCACAAAATACAAGGGGAATGTGGCGAGGTAGGGAGAGAGGGGAAGCAGACAGTTGGGGGTTAGCTAGGATGACAGCATGTCACACTGCTTGGTGTTCCTAAAATACAAGAAATACTGCCATATTCCGTCGTGTTGCTCGCAATTCTGTGTGAAATAAAATACAATTTGCAATTTCGTAAGTTTTATGCGCACATTCGCAAAAATTTGTTTATGCTGACTGAATGTACAAACATATATAAACATATATATATATGTATATTCACATAAATACATATAAATATATATAGGCCATGATGGAGCTGAAAGTAAAAGTTGAACTGCGAACTGTGAACGGCGAATATGCTTAGGCATCTTAGACATCATCGACGGCGCGTGACGTTGCCAAAAAAGAATGTTTTACTTTTGAGACCCTGCACTGGAAATGTATGTAAAGCAGTTTTGTTTGGCTTTTAAGAATGCGCACTAAAAAGAATATAAGACTATGTAGACGCAAATCTTTTCTTTTATTCAAACTCTTTTTATTTCACCAGCGCTTTTTCTTAATCTTACTTTTTCCGCGTCTCTTCTTCTTCTTCTTGCTTTTCTCTGAAGCTCGATCTGTTCTCTTAATGTTAACTCATTATGGTTTGCTAATTCTAGTGATGGCACTGTTAGTGGTTAACATAGTATTGGTATGCCATCAGCCTACTACAACTATGTATATTTTAGTTTTTCAAATGCTCTAGATCAGCATAACAATGTTTTCATTGTTCTTAGATACTTAAGGCAGTCAGTCAGACTAAAGTAGCTAGTTTCGATAGAATTCTTAGCTATTTAAGGATATCAAGTGGAACAGAAGCGCGTCTTATTTAGCTACAGGGTCTCTGTCGAACAGCCAACTCTATTGTAGACATTTCCACTGTTTGTGAATTTAATTTGTCGCTTTGAGCCGTTTAAATTGCGCTAAAGGTCTACCAACAAATTATAGTAAATAGAGCAGGATATGAGCCGTAATGGCAGCACCATTTAAAAGCGTCCCAGCCTTTCGGTTCCAAGTTCAACTGCTTGCAAGGGTGTGCGTGGGTATGTGTGTGCTTGTGTGTGTGTGCGACCTTGAGCCGGTGTTGCCTCCAAGTGTCGCCACGGGTCGGCTTAGCTCTGTGTAGACAAAAAACAATGCCAAGCATAAATGCTTTACAAGTGCTTTAAGATTGCAGTTGCAGTTGTTGTTGTCTTGGCATGTCAAAAGTCAAAAGTGCATTAAAATAATTGCACTTGTTTAGTCTGCACTTGGAATATTTTCTAAAAACAAAAAAATATTTTGCTGTCAGGTGTGTGTATCTGTGTGTGTGTGTGCGTGGTTTTGTCAGTGTGTGCAACATTTCCGCCTGTGACTACACTTAAACTTGATTTCTGTAGTTCTTTTGTCTTTGGCTTTAGACAAGACGTCTGCCGTTTTTTGTTGCACACACTAAAGACAGAGATTTATATGCGCTATCACTGACACTGTGTGTGGCTGTGTGTGAGTAACTTAACCTCGACTTGGTGGAAATGCTCGCCCTTCATAAGGTATTGTCTTGTGCCCGCTACCGCTTCTCCACTGTCCCATCCCGTCCTGTTGCTTGACTCGCTTTCACTTTTCGCTTTATGCGGATGCTTTAAAGATTACGCAAAATGCGACACAAAGGCATATTTCTTTCATTTTACATACCCAGTACAGAGGGTGGACTAGGTTTGTTTAAACTACGCCTTAAAACAAATGTTAAAGCGAAGTGCAAGACAAGATCTCAGTTATGTTTTAGTTTAAGGAGCACTCACTTTGGTTAGTAAAAATCAAATTTATTTAAAATTCTCATCATTTTAGTATAATCGCTCTATGAATACACACACAATCCATTGAAAGAAGATGAGCAAACGCATTGTAGCCCACTGTATCTCTCTAATAGCACAGGGTATTTTACGGTCGGTTGAGCTAGCTCATATTTTGCATTGTTGTTTGTTTTTTTATTATATTTATATATACTACAAAATGATAACGTAATATGCCAGGAAGACGTACAGTCAAAAGGACAACAAGTCCTGCTTGTTTTTTTGTAGCATTTTGTTGGGCCTGCGACCTCAACGAAGATTGATGAAATTCTTGAGTAAATCACATTGCCATTTATGCACAATATAATAACTGACTGAATGCCTCACTTAAAGCCACACTGAAAGCATTTCGCCTCCTTCTAACTCACTATAAAATAAATGTAAAAAGAAACCAGCCAACAATCGATGTATTTATGCATAAAGTAAGATTTCAATTCGTCAATACAAATTCGAATTCGAATTGGAATTCAAATCTTTTATTTATGTATGGAACAAATTAAATGTGGGAAATAATATTGAAATTCAAATGAGCAATAAGTTAGATGTTTATTATATTTGCTGGCTGTAATACCCTAGATTCATTACAAATTGATGCCAGTTGGTTGTACTTGAATTGTGTAAGCTAAAACTTAGCATAAATGTATATTGAATAAGTGTTTATTTTGGGGAAATCAAGGGCAAGCTAAGAAACTCAGAAAAACTAGAGTATATTTGAGTCGAGCACTTTTAATTGGGAGTTTTACTTGAAACTCTTTGCGCTCTTGTATTTGTTTTATCCTTAAGGCTAAATGAGTTCGTTTAAACGTTAAATTTAAGCAGTTTCTTTTTGTAATACTGATTATGAATAAATATTCACATAATTTGATTACATTCTCAGTAATTCATGCCCTGCCAGCCAGTCCATTATCAGCCCATCCGGCTGATAATTATGTGCAATTAATATTTTATTTAGCTCAAAGTCTCGAGCAACACACATTAGTGATTTTTATTGAAATGGCCATTGTAGTTTTTGCGTAATCATATAACTATTTACTTATTTTTATGCTTATCGACTTTGGCAGTTATGTTTTTGTTTCTCCTCTTTAGTTGTCTTCGTTGTTGCCCATAAATTCATAATGCAAACGAATAAAACTTTTTGCGTTACATACTTGGACAAGTTTTCGCACTGTAATGCTGTCAAGTTTGTCCATTTGCTGAGATTGATTGAATCCAGGCAGTTGAGTGAAAATGCCTTTGGTACAACAGCCGAGCTAATTGATTAGATTGCCCGAATAATAGACCAGCAACTGACAGTCTAATGTCAGGTTGGAAATATGAAAGACGTTTGCGAAAAGTCTGCTGTTTAAAATTGTCTGGAGTGGAGTGGAAATGTAATTAAATATTTCTATTAAAAGTTGCTTTGCAGTGCTTGTCTGTGCGCTTATTATTACACTTTTTATTGCCAAATAAGTATACTGATTATGTACACGTTTAAGGTCTTTAAACAACATGAATCTGTTTGCTTAATGTTTTCCAAATTAACAGAGATAAACCCGAGCAAGTTTCTTGTTAATCATAAATAAATTAAGTGCATTGAAATAGAAATTAATTGCCTTAATGCCAATTCTCACTAAGAAACACAGTGTGTATGCTTGACAGTGTGTCTCATCAGTTTTCAATTACTTGAAGCTGATGCCAAAGCTGCTAAAAGTTAATAGAGTGCCAAGACATCAATTAAGAGGCTATGCCAAAGATCTGGGCACATCAAAAGCCGTCGCAAGTCATTTGAATCAACTAACTCATTAGCGACAGCGTTGACAGGCAGACGGACAAACGGACAGACGAACATTCCGACTGGGAGAGCGACAGTTAGTCAGAAATATAATTTAAAGAAGTGGACGCCTTAACCCACTTGCCACGCCTCCGTTTGGTCAACTGCCACTGACACGCTCTCACTCTCGGCCAGTTGAAGTTGTTTGCCAACAACAAGAAGAAAAGTTTTTTTTTTTTGCCGCTTGTCAGGCATCAAGTTAATATACTCCTATGCTGCTATAAACTATACTGTATACAGACTGAGAAAGTTGTAACAATTTTCTGTTATTTTGTTCTGTTTTTTGTTGTTTTTCTGCATACATAGCTATATTTATTTTTCATCTTACATGACAGCGGCAGGAAAACTGTTGCAGCACAAGGAAACTGGCCGGAAAGCACAGCGGAAAACTGAACGGGGTGAAGAATAACAACAAAAACAATGTGAACGAATTCACTCATGTGCATGAGCCGCTAATTAATTTCGAAATTTTTCTTTTTTGTGTTTTAAAAGTTACGCATACGCAACGTGCAACGAATTCGAATGCCCAGAAATTATAATAATTTTCTTTCCTTTTTGCAGTCAAATTAGAAATGAAAAAGCGCAGCATTCCGGAAATAATCAAAAAACAAAACGGAAACTTTGCCCTCCGTTTTGCCCCCTTTGAACCGTGCACCTTTAACCGTTTAGGATTTTTCTTTGCGGTAGGAAAAAAGTTACTACTATATATAAATTGGCGACCATAAGAGCAAAGTGGAAACGAGGGGGAACGCTTTGTGTGCATGGGATTGTAGGGCGTGGCATTGGAATTTTCATGAGAACGCATTAAAAGTTGAGCAAGTGCAGCTCATTATGAAATACTTAGTTCGTCAAACGTAGTTGGGATTAGATTTTTATCCCGAAAGGGACCAATAGACATTTTTATGTTAAGCCACAAAAATGAAAAAAGAGCAGAGAATAAAGTAGAAAACCTAAAACTCAGCGACAGCAAATGAATAAATAATTTATGCGTTAAACGTTAAACCCTCCGACTGAGTCGAGGCCATAACATTTATAGTCGTCACTCAACCTTTTTTTTTTTTGTGTGTGCTGCTGCTACTCCTTGTTTTTTAACATTTGCCACACGTAGCAACTTTTATCTCTTCATTAGCTGCAAAGCACAGGGAAAAGGGTACGACGGTGGTACAGGTGAGGCAGGTGAGTCAGGTGAAACAGGCTCTTAAGTGGGGCATGCAAAAGGGGTTTTCTTTCTTTTTGCTTATCACTTTCATCTGCTGTTTGCTTATCACCTGAGCACAAGAGAGCCGATTGCCTATTGATTGACTATTTGCACAGTTGGCACGTTCACAATCTTGCTTGCAATGCTGGCCAAATTGTTTTAAGCCCAATGCAGACTCGTTAGTAAAGAGCTCCACTAAAATGCGACATCTGAGAGAAATCTGTAACAAAGCCAAATCAACGATGAGTTCTTCAGCAACCAATGCGATGATTGAACGGGATTTAACGCGTACAGTAACCGTTATCAAAGTATCAGCTTCACTCGCTGTCAGCATCAAGCAAAAACACGTCTAATTGGATGAGAGTCGATGGCAAGTTTTTTGCATTAAGCTGTTAGTCGAACTCCAATCCATTTCCAATCACAGTCCTAAATCCCAAGTACTTTTATTGTCCGCATCTCATGCGAGCTTTGTGCCTTTGTTAACTAGAAACTAATAGGAATCTGAGACACAACAATGCAACAATTGTTGCCCATACTAAGAGCAGTAATAATATAAGTACTTATCTCAAACAATCACTAACTATCAAGTCAAGTATTGAGCACAAAAGCTACTAAGGATTAGCGTTCTCAATTGTCTGCAGCAGCTGACTGACAGTAAAGGAAGTGAAATAAAATTCTAAGCCGATTACAAGTCCTTATTTTTAATTTAAAATTAAACTGCCGTTATTTATAGTTATTCCCATTTCAATGCTCAACTGTGCACAGCTAATTTAGACAAATTCAAATTATTTCTTTACATTTTTAGATATTTACTCGGTGAAACCGTTTGATTGAATCCTCCGTTGTTTCAACGATTTAAGCTCTTCTCGTTTATAGTCGTTTGACAAAACTCGCGTTTTTGATTTTAGTTGTAAGTGCGGAATTATAAGTTAATTAAACAAATGTGTAAATGTTGCAAAAGAAAAACGCGAAGCGGCACTGAAAATTATTTAAAACAAATTTTAAACGGAAGTTTTGTAAAATTCGGTTGCGGTGACAAGTCAAAAGTAACGGTGAAGCTAAAGCTTGTCACACAATACGTTAGACGTTATAACTGTAAATTATTGTGGCTGCTGCTGCTGAAGCGTTCTTTAAAAGCGTTTGCTGAAGCGACTGGCGTGCTTGGCCGACTGTTATCGACTGAGTGAGCTCGTGTCTCGAAGCCATCATATAAAGCCAAAGAGAGCCAGTTGCCTACTGAGAGAGAGAGAGAGAGTGTGTGCGTGTGTGTGTGTGGGATAAGGACTGCGAGAGCTTTTTCGCAGTAACTGTGACTACCATGGACGCGGCTCACATTCAATAAATCTTAAATCAAATTGAATTTATGATTCTTTTATTTTGTTTTTTTGTGTTTCATATATTTTTTCTTTTTTTGCATCTCGCTCTCACTTAGCGTGCTTGGAATTGGACTTCAGCTTTAGCTTTAGCTTTCGTTTCAGCCTCGTTGTCAGCTTTGGCTTCTTACTCATAATATTGTTTATTCTGTGATTTCATTCCAATTGCAGTCGGTTTCAGCTCAATGAGTCGCACACTTGTGTTTCCACTTGTTCTCTTATTTTCCTTTCGAGTACCAAAGCCGCAATTTTCATTGACGTCTTAATCGTTCGTCAAGTTGCCACTTGAGGCAACACCTGGTAGCAGCACGGCAGTTGGAAGCTAGCAACTGGCAGCTGGCATTCATCCAAAACTCAGTCAGCCAAAAATCATTATACCTCATTTATTGCTCAAGATTGACTTTAATACGCTACTTTAATTTAAATGATATATAAAATGGTTTTACGATAAATGAATGTAATATACGATATTGTTTTTGATACTCAAATTTAGGGCGCCAAACAAAGAATGACAACAATGACAACCCAATAAACAATTTCAATGGCCAACTGATAAGATAACTGACCCGGCACAATGCGCAGAAGTGAGCTTTCTGAGAGAGAGCAGACACAGCATCATCGGTTCAAGCTGTTGTCTCAACTGATAAGAAAGTTTCGGCACTAGACTAGGAAGCCAGTACCAAGGGACTATGGGGTTGGGGGAAAGGCGCTTGAATTTACTTTAATCGCTGCTCAGATATGGCTAACGATAATAATGAGGGACATTTAACGAATTGTCATTGATTTCGTTTTCCTTTTGAACTGTTGTCTCCTTTGTTTGCTTCTGCTTTTGATACATTAAACACACCCTCAACGATGACGCTGCTGTATTGGTTTGTGGATTCCTGTTTCAACCATATACACACACATACTGGTAGAGCTATCAGGCGAGGATCGTAAATTGAATTTGCTTAAGCAGCTGCACAAATTTTCTTAAATAATTATATTCAAAATTTAATTAATAAGTTTTTGGGCGGCAGCAAGAACAGCGAACAACCAACAACCGAAAAGGTCGTGGCCCTATTGTCTCCGTGAGGTCGCAGTGCCCAATATTTGACCCAAACTTTCTAATGATGCCGCTTTTTTTGTTTCTTGTATTTTCCTTTTTGCCATTTTTTTTTTTTTGTTTGAACAAATTGAGTAAGAAAGTCGCTCTAAAATGATGTTATAAAGTTGGTGCAAGGGATTTTACTTTCTTCCTGCGGCCAAATATGTCCAGTTGTTGTGGGTCATTAAAAATTTTTGCCTCTTTTCTTTTTGTGGGCCATGTCAATATAAATAATGAGCTGCTGCTATTGTTGCTGCGGTTGCTGGTGTTAGTGCGGTTCAATTTGCCAAATGTTGTGAAAGTTATTTAAGCAGCCGCAAAAAGTATGCTACAAATTGATTGAATTTTAAATACTTAATCGAGTAATCAGCCATTAAGGAATGCCAAATACTGCTATATCGTAAAATATTTACACAGTTAAAGAAGATGTTCGTTTTGTTTGAATAAAAACGGTTTAAAAAAGTTGTGAAATTTTTATCTGCACTCTAAAATGGTTTTAAAAATAACTGTAGTTTAGTTTCATGTTTTTATCTACTTTCATGCATTATTTAATATCAAAAAAGTTTTCAGACCTTGACATTCTGAGAATTTTAACAAATGGTTTTGTTCGTGTACTTAATTTTTTACAGCAGCTAAAAGTATGCTACACTTTTTTTCAGTTTGCGACTGCAGCTGAAAGTTATAATTTTCTAAAGAAAAGATTAGCTAAAAGTAGCAGAGCCACACACAAAATTACTCACTCAAGCGGCAACTGTTAATTGTTAACCACTTTTGCATTTTATTACGCCACAACAAATGGATTACTCAAGCGGCAAAACAACATACAACAAGGACAATGGGCCAAGAGCCGAGTATGCAGCAATATGAACAAATCAAGTACTTAAAAGCCTTGGCCATAATAACTTAATCTAGTGTGCTGCCTGTTGATAAATTAGTGGTAGCACTTACCTGCATAGAACAAAGGTAGCAGATTGAAGACAATGACAAGCGGAAATACAGTGCGTGCAAATTTTTGCATATCCATAAAGATTTTAACAGTTCGTGGTCCGAGGACATTGGCAGCGACATCGTTTGTGCAGTGTTGATAGACTTTTCGTTGTTTGGTTGTTGTTGCAGTTGTTGCTGTTTTAGTTGTACGTGTTGCTGTTGCAGTGTCCTGACCTTGATCGTGTTTGGTTTTGGAAGATAAGCGTGATTGTATTGCTGGTTTACATGTTCTGATTGCTGTTTTAGTTGATGTTGTTGTTGGGCTCCCTTGGGCAACTTGCTTAGAATGCCCAATAGCAACAGTGGCAGCCACAGTAACAACAGCAGTGTGTTGCCATCCCGCAAGGCAAGCGCCAATAATGTTGTTGCTGTCATTGCAATTAGCACCATGTGAGCTGTCGACAGGATATTGCTGTTGCTGTTGCTGTTCTTGTTGTTGTTTCTCGCCAACATTGGAGAGCATTCTGGCGCTGCTACTGCTGCTGTTGTCGCTGTTGTTATTGTTGTTGTTGCTGGCAGCGATCTCATGTATTGTCCATTGCCAATTTGACGCACCTTTTTCACAACGACTCGTTTGAACATCAGCTGTTGATGCTGCCGCTGTTGCTGTTGTTGGCTTGAGTGTTGCTGGCGTAAGTGGATGCCATGTTGTTGCTGCTGTCGCTGCGTTACTGGCTGTTGCTTCCAATTTACTTTGTGTTGCTGCTGTTGTTGTGTGGCACAGAAACGTTTTACTTTCAAATTGCTTCCGTTTGGCCGTGTGTTGTTGCTGTAGCTGTTGCTGCTGTTGTTGTAAGAGTTGGCGTGTTGTGAAAGAAGTAGACTTGTTTGTTGTTGTTGTTGTTGGTGTGTTATAGAAATGTCGCATCTGTGCTGAGGCCATGTTGTGCCCTGAAAATGAAACGAAACACAATATGTTAAAAAGATGTCAAGCTAAAGAAAAGAGAAAAGGGAAAATACAAATAAAATGTGTAAAAAGGAATCCCATCAGCTACGAAACACATCCCATGGAAGCAAACAATGTACACACACGACTTGACCAATGCCCAAATTCATTGAATATATACGACTTTGATGGACTCCGGTAAATTCTCTTTAGATAATCGATTCGTCTGATTTGTTCCTCTTTTGCTATTTAGTGCGAAATTCCTGCCTTTGTGCAACGCATTTTCTCGGCGGCGAGAAAAACAGGATTACGCGCCACAAACAAGGCAAAGAAAAAAAAATAAATATAAAAAAAGGAGACGAAAAAACATTTTGATTTTTTGGATTTTGTGTATTTAGGTTATCTACTTCTGCTATCTGCGATACTTTTTAATCAATTTCCACTGGCGATTGCCAACGGGGACAATCCTTTGACATTTTCTCGTTTCGTTAGACCACTTCTTGCCTCAAATGAGGGTTCATTTTACTCGCCGTTTTTTCTTTTTTATTTGCAAATGCCAACGGCTTATTTCCTTTTATGCATTTTTGAAAAAAAAAAGCAAATGTTTATACACTCATTTGAAGTTCAACTTGTTAAAACAATCACATATGTACATGTTTTTTCAGTTGACTTCAACGCTGAGTTGTCATTTAAAACTGAGGAAACTCAAAACAGTTTGTGCTTCGTATTAAAGGTATAAACTCAAGTGAATGTTAACTGAAAGTTCTGAACATATCGGCAAGTTGTTGGTATTTTTAAATTTAGTAACTCATGTGATTGTTCATAAATATAAAATATTTATATCAATTCAACTTAACTAAAATTATATTTTATTTATTTTAAATACAGGCCACCTGTTAACTACATATTTCCAGCTTTGCATAGCTGCTCAGAGTTTACAGTAAGCCACTGTTTATTAACAGCTATTCCTAACTGTCCGTTCTGTTATACCTCACAGTTAACAGTGCAGCTCTGTTACTAGTCAACACTGCGCTGCTCTTAAACTATGCACAGTTAACATTTGCAGGATGCCTAAGCTTTTGCTTACTGTCAGAAGTTAACAAGCACAGGCAAAGCTTTTATTATTCAAAAGTTCAGTTAGCAAAGTTTTACACGCGTTGTAATCTTACAAAAGCTACGACATGTGTAACTGCAAACAAATTCAGTTAGAGAGAGAGACAGAGAGAGCACTGGTAGTAAGCTTTAGGGACTGCTTTAAAAATTTGAGTTATTAGCCTGAAGAGCTTTTAGCACATGTTGAGGCTGTAACTAATATCGGTGGCCGTATCATAACGCTTCAGCTGTGAATAATAATAAATTATCTTCAAGTGCAATGGATTAGCCTAGCCACGCCCACAATCTCAGGCGCTGAACATTTATCATGAAAATTTGTTACGCATACAAATCGAGAAGGAGTCAGGCAGTTGAGAGTGAGAGTGGAATAGTGAGAGAGAGAGAGAGAGAGTTGGAGAGCGAGAAAGAGACTTTGTCTGCTGGGTTATCTAACAAAATGAAGTGTGCGCTGGTTTTGCTGCTGCTGATTACAGGACACACACTGATAATAAAACAAAAATTGCAGGAATAAACGCATAGTTGTCATTGTCATGTTCAGCTGATGACAAGCAGACGCAGCGACAAAGATACACAGACACATAGATACAAAGATACAAATAGTAGAGAGACAGCAGTGGCAGCAGCAAAACGCCCACACGTAACACGGAAGCATAAAGTGCTCGTAATCAACGTAAAATTCCAAAGCACACACACAACAAACACACACGCACGCTCACACTCACACATGTCACTAGCTGTAAACGCACTCGAATGTCCTTTGGCCCAAAATTGGCCACACCCCCCGCCACCTGCTCCACCACAGCCCTTTTTTCCTGCCCTTTCCAACACTCAATCATTCGAGCCAGAAATTCTGGCCATTTTTTTTTTTTGCTTCGTAGAAAATGTCTGCAATGCTGCACTAATGTCATCAGGACATATGCGTAACTAGGTGAATGTGTATGAGAGAGATGGTGAGAGAGAGAGAGGGGGATGGAGAAAGAGTGGTAGAGTAGGGAAGGGGTTAAAAGGGGGTGAAAGGCAGGCAAGTTGCGACTGAGTTGCCATTTCTGTTGCTGGCTTTTGCGGTTGCTTGCCATAGCGTATCCACATTTCTACACTGTCCATTAATGTCAGTACATGGGTGTATGTGTGTCTGTGTGTGTGGGTTACCTGTAAAAAATGTGTGTGTGTGTGTGTGTGTGTGTGTGTGTGTGCTGTTAAATAATTGAGGCAACAGCAAAAGTCGCAAGTTCTCGGCTTTTGATGAGAATGTGCTGCAAATACATTTGCAGTTACCACATAATTGTTTATTTTTTGTATGCAGCTAACACACACACACACCCACACAACAGACACACACACACACACACACCCACACAACAGACACACAAATAGGCGCGTATAAATATAAAGTTGTTGATTTTAATTGCAACGCGAGCAAAAAGTGTGTGAAAAACAACAATTTGTTTTGTCATTTCTGCAATGTGTATCGTCATACAAAGGTGTTGCTACTGTTGTTGTTGTTGGACACACACACACACCTTTACACCGTTATATATTTATGTGTGTTGCTGTTGTTGTTTGTTGTTTAACGACCGTCGCAATGTTTATATTTGATGTGCTGACTGTAACTGCCACTCGCACGTTTTTTTTTCCTTTTCGGAATTACATTTCAGGCAATGCAATGCATAGAGACAGAAGAAGACAGCGACAGAGATAGAGATAGCGCTATCTGGAGTGGAAACGAGATGAAGAAAGATACACATTTCGAGTGTAATTATAACCCTGACCAAGTTGGTGCCATTTATCTGTGTGGCTTTCGTTTAAATTTAAAGCCACAAAACAGAAAACTGCAGCTGCAAAATGCAGCACAAGAATTACAAAAAAAAAGCGAAATAAACAACAATGCGTGGGAGTGGAAAAAGGGGGAGGAAAGCTGAGAAAAATTAAAAAAGCAGCCACAGCCAATTAGAGGGAACTAAAGCGCAGAAACCACTTCAAAGTAAGCGCAGAAAACAGAGTGCAAAAAATGAAAAAGAGACTGCAAAGTAAGCATCACAAATGGCCAGCATGAAAACGAGTAAAAAGCTTTAAACAAACGCAGACCGAAGCACCAAACACTCTAACCAAAGACTCTTGCCAAAACAATGGCAAAACACGAATATCTTTCAATGGTACGCATACAAATTCATGGCTAACTGGGCGTATGAATATTCAAACAGCTTTGGAAGCTCACGAAATTGGCTAAATTGAATTGGTTTCGCTAACAGTTGAAAATATTGAATTGGAAATGCAGTTGATTGGTCAATATTTTGCAAGGAATTTATGACAGCTCTGAACTGTTTTATATAATAGCTGGTGAGTAAATTTTAATGAAAATATTTGATTAATTTTAAGCTCTAAACTCAGTCGGAAGTAGCAGATAGCAAATTTATTGATTTTATTCTCTTCAATTTTTAAATAATTTAATTTTAACAACTCCCCATGCTATACTCCATTTAACATACCCCATTTGAAATACCCTTCGCAAATGAAGACGCAGATGGGACCACCAAATGGTAAATAGATGCCTGCAACAAATTGCAGTGCAAAAACTTCACAAAACAACAACAACTTTAATCTTGCTGCACACATTGTTGTGCACACACACACACACACATTCAACACCCCCAAAGGCAAACAAAAAGTAAACAGAAAGCGACAGAAAACGGAAGCAGCAACTCTAACTCTCTGTGTGACTAGTTGATGGACGACGTACTGGACGAGTGATTGTGGGTATGATTGACTGACTGAAGGGTTTACTAAAGTTCTACAAAATGAGTGACTGAAAAGTTTACTAAAACTTTACAGGCAGACTAAGCCAATTGATTAAAACAATCAGTAACGATTTCAATTATGAATTGACTATCTTCAAACGGTGCATTGATTGACTTAATAGACTGCCGGAAAGTTTACTAACTGAGCTAGTAATTATGAACTAGTTGAGACAATTACTTAACACTTTTACTTAGCACTAGATTAAATCGACTTAGACTTGCAAATTTACAGGTGAATAAAATTAGCTAGTGGAAAACTTTTACTAGCTGAAAGCCTGATTGATTAATCTTATTCTAATTGCTAACTGAAAAACTGGCTGACTGTTAGATGTCTTAACTAGCTAACTGAAGGCATCACCAACCGATTGAAGGACTGATTGACTGCCACACGCCAGACCCAAAAGATTAAACATGTTGTTTGCGTTTGCTGCTGCGACAATACAAATAAAGCCTCTACTTAATGTTGCACAATACCGTATGCATGTTAGCTGCAGGCATCAATGGGGGCGTGGCATGTTGTTAAACTTGCAACAACAAATAAACAGCAACAAGAGACTGTATAAATATATAAATTCTGTTGGTTGTCACACCGACTACATTTTGTGCCTTTTTATGTTTTTCACTTTTTTTTTCCATTTTTTTTTGTTTTGTGGGGACTAAGAGGAAGAGTTATTGCAGCGTGGCAAATACACAAACATATACAAGTAGCAAGGGGGAAGCAGGATGTAAAATGGCTAAGTGGGCGTGGCAGAGCAGTCATGCATGCGAGACTGACTGCAATATGCATGGCAAGGCAGCAAAGGAGGACACCAAAAAGCCAAGGCACAACTTCAACGCAATCATCATTCCCAGCAGTATCATCATCATTATCATTATTATCATCTGCTGTTGCAACTGCAGCTGGCACTGAATATTAGCAAGTGTGTGTGTGTGTGTGTCTATGTGTAGTTGTTGCAGTTGCTTTATGACAAATGGTAATTTAAATTTGGCTTTTGTTGTCGCACAGAGCTTAAATTGCCAACTGTCTGCATTGTGAGTGTGTGTGTGCTGTGTGTGCGTGTGTGCGTGTGTGCGTGTGTGTGCTGTGTGTATGCATGCACAAAGCAACACTGTGCACTCATAATCCTTAAAAATAATTTGTACTTTTTAATTAGAAAACGTAACTCAGCTTTTTATCAGCTGGAAAACTATATTGCAATGGGCGTGTGTGTAGATTGCGTGTAGTGTGCGATGTGTGTGTGGTGTGTGTGTGTGAGCTGGTTGTGCAATTCACATGTCAAAAATTCCAAATGCTTTACTGCATAAATATGCAATGCTTTTGCTAATAGTTCGGGGCATATGCGGCGTATGCGAAATGTATGAGCGATGTGTGGCAACTTAGCTACTTTACAGCTAGAAGTTGTTAAACAAACTGTTGTAAAATATTTAAAAGCTTCGAGTTAACTATTTTTAGCATTTTTTGCCGAATTTCTAGCTATTTTAGCGTTAAAACTTTCAGGCCAGCACTGCAGAGCTGTTGTGTGTATTTTCTCATACTCCCTCTGGTCCTGGGGCAACAAATGGATTTTGAGCTGCATATCAACAAGAGTCTAGTTTATATGCAGCACTCACATACACAGGCTCACACTTACAGCTTTACCCACAAGCCCACTAAGCTCTCATTCGCTGTCCGCTCTCGCTCTCTCGAGAGAGCGCTCCACAAATGACCCCAAGAAGTAGGCAATAGTTTCTCACACCGTCTAGAGACTTTACATCAAATTGCGCAACATTTGCAACGTCAAAGTTTTACAGTATTACCTCGCATATTAGCACCGTCGAAATTAACATGCGAAAAGTTTTCATGCTCTTGAATTAAAACTACCTTAAAATCGGAAAGTTGCTTTCCTGTCTCTTCTACATAACAAAATATGCAAAAACTATGAAATTTAAATGTAAATTACTTGAGATTTTTTAAAATGTTTGTTTAAAAATATCAAAATGAAGCCTTAATCCCTTCATTTTGATATTTTTAAACAAACATTAGAAATAGAGATTTAATTTATTAAATGAATGGTATAAATATATTTAAATGCTTTTTTTCTTTATAAACAATCAAATAGTTCTCCTAAAAGCGTTACTACTGTACTCATCTCTGTACTTGCTAATGGTAAACTTGCTTGATGGTTTGAGCTGACAAACTGTTTGCGGAATGGGGAATTCAATTTCATGGATTGAGTTGATTTTCCAATTATACGTGTGTGTCTACTCACCATATCGTCTGCATTTAGAGCGCTTGGGTACACCACGTCCTAATCACGGAATATGCCAAGTTTCTGCAATGAAGAGATGAAAGCTATGTAGATGTTAAAAGTACAAAGTTAAACATGAGTAAGCTGCATATTATTCGGGCAAAGAAAAGCAGGGAAAACTTGTGAAAAAGCAAGAAGAAAGTTTTCAGTTTGCATATGAACTAATAGATGACAGGACTTGAGCAAGCACGAACATGTGCAACTTTAATAAAACACTTTTATTTTTGGCACAGCAAGTTAGAGTTTAAGTTAAGTTAAGTTAAGAGGGAGAGGCAGAGAGAGAAAGGAGAGAGAGTAGAGGAAAAAGTAGCAACATCAAATCAATTTCAATGCGAGCAGAGAATTAAGCAACGACAGCAAAGTATGCGTTCAAATAGATAAAAATACACAGAATTGGGTGTGTATGGGTGTGTGTGTGTGTGTATGTGTGTGTATGTGTGGGGCATGAAGGCTGAGACAAGTGAAGCCGCAAACAAATTGTAAAAATGTTGAGCCGGACGCCACAGAGAGCTAGAAAGACAGCAAAGTGAGTGAGCTAGAGAGACAGAGAGGGAGGTTAAGCGAGAGAGAGAGAGAGGGGAAGAGACGCCTGCAGCATTGGCAGCACTTTTAGCCAACTCCCAGAGCAATTTATCATCTCTATGTTTAAAATTTATTACATTTATTTTATGTTGTTTTTCCTCTTTTTCTTTTTCTTAGCCATGTCTCTCTCTCTCTCTCTCTGTCTACCCACTGCTCTCTCAGCTCTCCTCTCGCTGCTTGTTTGCTTTTTAACTGTTTTTCCTGTGCCATTTCATTGTGCGTGTCTGCGGCTCTCTAACAATTCCCAGACAACACTTTAAAAAACCCAAAGTCAAGTAAAGTGTGGAAGGTAAAGAGTGAAATTCTCTCGACTCTCAACGCTAGCTACCCTTTCGCCTCCACCTCCATTCGCTTACGTTCTCTTTTGCCTCCTTCTGCTCCTTTATCATGTGTCAAGCTGGAAGCTTGAGTTATAGCCGTGCCATGGCTGGGTTGCTTGTAATTGAATTTATCTTTCAGCTTTCTAACTGTATTCATCAACGTCGAGCTCGAATGACTTACAAATGTTGTCCGATCAAATTGAAGTGTCATAGATTATGCAATTGCGCATACGCAGCGTATGACAGTGTAGTCGCTGCCTATCTACCACTGCCTTCCCTTCCACTTCCTCATCCCCTCTCTTCAATTTGTTGGTAGCCAAATTCCTTTTGATATCAATTTGCTGGCAAGCGCTTTTGTTTCGCTGCCAGCTTTGGCCACAGCTGCAACAAAATCCGATTAGAATACCATTCTAACCCGCATCGTTTGAACCACTGCCACACCCCTAACCGCCAATTTTTCACTCTCCACTCTCCCCTCTCCTTGTTGTCCTTTTTGCCGTGTGCGCCAAATGAAATTGTTTCAAATTTGTTGCTCTGCTTGTTTTACGTTTCACAGGCGAGTCAAAACCAAATCCAATACAGTGCCTGCCAAAATTGTGTCGACCACAAATGCAATGCCAATTGAATGACCCGCTAGTACGAATATCTCCATTTGATACTATATAATTATAATTATAATGCATGCTAAACCTGCGATTTGTTGGCTCGTTGTTTTTGACCAGCATTTGGTAGCTCATTTGCCAGCATATAGCCATTTTTAGCCTCGGCCACATCATCATCATGGCTCGATAATGAAATCAACGCCAAGTCAGCAAATTTAATGCAATTTCAGCGTCAAAATTAAATCAATTTTTCAGCAGAAGAACATTGTGTGGTGGCATGTGGTCGGGGCTGGAACTGCTAATGGGCGTGGCAGTGGGCGTTATGTCACTTTGCATTTGCCAGCATTTAGTCACATTATACAAATCGCATTTAATCCAAAAACCGTTGGCATTTCACAAAATTCTCACATTGTTAAATTGCTCGATTTGAAAGTTAAATTTAAACAATGATTTTTGTGTAATACTTTATGTCTGTCTTTCATTTATTATTTAACAACATGTGTAATTGACTTTAGTTGCAAACAGAATGATTTAATAGAAGCTGGTAGAGTTACACATAAGTGTATCAACGACTTCTGGTTGCTCTAATAAAATTCAATCATAAACATACAATTATGATTTATTTCATATAAAAATTAAATTTATATGGCGACTGCAAAGAAAATACTTAAAGTTAATGAGTTGAAATATTTTATGCAAAAGAAAATAAAAACATACTTTAATAAATACATTTTCATAGATAAAATACCAACCAATCAGAAATAGTTTAAAGCACTCATTCAAAGCGTTTTCATATGAATATATTTATGTGCGAATAAACTTGTACATTTATTCCAATTAGAATTCACAGTTTCAATACCGAATTTATTTTTTTTTTCGTTTGCCACCACATGAAAAACGGGTCGAAGAGGCGCAAGTGAAGGCAATTTGTGAATTGTGTAATTGACAATCAGAAATGCGAGAAAATCAATTGTTGTTGATGTTGCAAATTGCAAGTTGCATGTTGCAAGCTGTCAGTGAGCAGTTTGGCAATGACAGCAATTCGATGAATGCGGCTTTAATGAGAGTCATTAGCCAACTTAAGTGCCGTCAAATTTAACTGTGTACATGAAATTTGATTGGTTAAACATGCACAGCAAGCAGTGTTGTGCGAATTTAAAGCTGCATGAGTTGAAAAAGTATTCAAATAGCTGAAAAATGTATAATAAAGAGTGTTGATGACTGTAAATAACAGTTTAAAAATATGAAAAACATAAACAAAATATGTTTTAAGCTTCTGAAGTCTAATTTAATTGAATTTAATTATGAAATATGGCTATAAATGAGCTAGAAGTGCAACACTGTTGTCAACTGCTGATAACTAAAGTAGGCGTTAGCCTTGACAGGCGGCATGCAACATAATCCATTATCATGGAGTGCCACACGCGGATATAAATTGAAAAACTCATGTGACAATGCACCGCACACACACAAAAAGACAGTCGAACACACACATACACACACAGAGACATACATGTGTGGTATGATATATGATATGGCGCCTCGATGTATGCTACATAAATTATCAAAGTGCAAGTTGCAAATTGCTTGGCCTTCGGCAAACGACAACAACAACAACTACAAAGAGATGAAGCAGAGAAGTAACAACAAGTGAAGCATAGGCAAAGGCACGTTATGTGCACATAATTCCAAATTTATTACGAATTTACGTGCCGTGTCGCATGATGCATGGGTTACAACACGGCTACAGGACAGAGAGTCAAGTGAATACCTGGAAATACTAAAAACTGAATACTCAAACTGAAAACCAACGAATGCAGCACGCGAACCGACGGCAAATCGAGGCTGCTTCTTGTTCAGGTATCCATGGCACGTTGTGGGCGTGTGGCACATGCAAATAAGGTCAGACACACACACACACACACGCAGCATGCTATAAGCTGCTTGTTAGCCGAGTTTAAGACACAAGCCAACGCCTTTAGCTGTAAAGATGCCTTTGTGTCAGCTTCCGCCTACTGCGAAGCCCGCAATGTCCATTCTCTCAAACTATTGCATAGAGTGACCTCCTTCCACCAACTGCTAACAGTGTCGCGCTCACCCTAACACTCTCAGTCTTTCTCTCTTCCACTCGCCTTGTGCTTAGCTCGTTTCGATTTAATGCACTAATGTCCACACACAGTGCTCTAACGCGAAGGTATTGTAGTTACTATCAATTGCGAGTTAAGCAGAGAAAGCTCATTTTTTACAGTTAGCTGAACAGATCGTGCGCAAGAAGCTCCCTTCTCAACGAACGCAGTAGAGCGACTGATCGTTCTTGTCTCGAACTCGCTGCACTTAAGCAACAGCCGAACGCAAACGCTTGCTTTGTGAAATACACGAAGTGCATGTGTAGCGACAGAGACGTCAGCAGAGACAGCAGCAAAGACGTCGACAGTGACGTCGGCAGAATTAGTGCTCAGCTTATCTAAAGCATACACTTTGCTGCCATTCTCAGTCAGCTGCAACACGCAAAACAACAACTAACAGCAGCACCCACAGCTGCACTCGAAGCGCCGCCAAGAGCTACAGCAGCGGGCATCTTCATAAGAATGTTATGCATTTCAGGTTTGCCTTTTGTGCGCTGCTTCTGCTTCTGCTCCTGGTCCTGCTGTGTTAACAATCTTGTACTTGGCATCCAGTTTAACTATTAACGTTGTTCTTGCTCTTGTCGCCATCATTTTCCATTACCCATTTGCCATTTTCCACTCCTTTTCCATTTGGCTTGTTGTCCTTGTTGCGGCTCTTTAGCTGGTTGCAGCAAACCAGGTAAAGGATGCGCATTAAAGTTTCCAAATTGATTGGGACAGGACAAAAGCTTCAATGTGCAACAGCACGTAATAAAAATAACAAAAACTCATTCAATTTAAATATAATGCAATAAAGTAGCAGAAAGCTAAGACTAAACTATTTCTGGCTACAATTTGGCTACTTTAAGCTACAAACGGTTTTGAGAGACAGATTGTTTACGAGAAATAAAGTAATTTATTTTTGAAAGTATACTTTAAACTACATTTTTTCTTTAACTTTAACTAATCTCCTAAGCTTTAAATATATAATATATTCTTAGCTCTTTATTACTACTTTTAGTCTTTTGGAATGCCAAGTGAATAAAATCTCAGTGGGTATTCAATAAGCATGCAGCCTGAAGGCATGTCCTTTTTATATAAGATATCCTAGAGGCTGACAGGCGTGAACTGCATGCACATTCAGTTGATTAGTGCAGAGCACAAAAGCATCACACATAAGTATAAGAATTCCGAATTGGCTTTGAGTATGGGGAATTGGGAATGAGTATAGGAATGAGAATAGCAAATGCCCGCAGCGCTAGGCAAAGCAGAGTGAAAGTAAACACCCACACAGAGACAGAGCACGAATAGAGGAAGATTTTTAATAACGTAAGACAGACAGACAGACAGACAGACGGCAAGACAGAATGATGAAGCGAGGTAGTCTAAAGAAGACGCGAAATTAGCGCGAACTAGCAGAAAATTGAAAGCAAATGAAACTGAATTGCATTTTGCAACAGTTTTCATTGTCTGTCTGTATGAGTGTTAGTGTGTGTGTCTACTTTCGCTCGCTTGATGTGTTTCTATTGACTCTTGTTGCTGCGCATAACCAATGCAATTAGCCAAGAGACACGCCCACCAACCCATTCATCCACTCGTACGCCCATTGCTCATAGTTATAGTCATACTTACAGTTATGCTCGTTTCATGGCATCGCATTTGCTGTTCCACTTTGGCCATGTCCTTTAGCCAACGCTACATTTTCAGTTAATTGCTTCAGTCGTTCCAAAACACAAAAAAAAAAATCGAAAAAAAAAACAAAAGTGGAGAAAAAACAACGGAAAATCCAACAAAAAAAATGTTACAATGAAAAGTCTTTTTGTTCCGATGTTCAAATTGGCTGGCTGCAACGAAAGCAAAGAAAGGGAGCATGATAAATAGAAATCGTAAAAAGAAATGGAACAAACTAAAGTGCCTGCAAAAATTGCGAATTCGCCTCACATAAAAAGTAATTTCTGCGAATGATCCTTGCTGTCTGCATGACGATGAGCACATTTACACCCATGGACAGCATAGTAATTACACCAACAGCAAGTGATTATCGCAGGCAATTACAATTCAACCTAGTTAAGTTGGCTATAATTTAAACCTGGATTAATTAAAATCGAACAATTGTACCGAGAGCATTAAGGCTTAAGTGTTGTAAGCTAAATGCGCTTTTAATTTTAGCTGAAACTGTAAAATATTATCTACTATTTTGCATAGTTAGATTTTAAACCAATTTATTTTCAACTTTTTATTACTTATTTGAAAAGTGTACACATTATTTTAGACATGACTGTAAAAAAGATCATGCGCTGTGGACTTCCGCTCTTAACTAACGCTTCACAGCGACTGATCTTATTCGCCCCACACTCTTCGTTCTTAAGCCACAGCCGAATGCACACGAAGTGTTCTGCTCTGCCTGCGTCTGTATCGGCCGAGACTTCAGCAGAGACGTTCCCTGATTGTATTTGTTCATCAATTTATTGCATTTGTAAATATGTTAGACATGAGTCAAGATTCAGTCAATATTTGGGCTGGGCTAACAGCTATCAGCTAACTAGCTGGCCAATTATGCGGCTCACGTAACAAAGCTCCATAATTGCCAAAAAGGATATGCAAATTGCGGCCAGCCGCAAAGTATGCAATACAAATACAATAGGAAAAATAACGAAACGAAGTTGAAGTCAAACGTAAATGAAGATGAAAATGAAAACGAAAGAAGAAAACACGCATATCAATGGAATTAATTGGTAAGCCATAGACAGGCAGAGACAACAACAATAACAATGACAACAACGAAGCGCAGCGCGTATCAATCTCGACGATAACAACAAAATCCAAGCACACACACAGACACAGGCAAACTCATACGCACACATATGCGCACGTTTAGAGTGTGAGACTGAAGTCGACTAAATTACAACCAATTTTTATTGCTGCGAAAACAAAGGCGCAGCATATTATCACAGCGGCAACAACAACTAAAGTTACAACTACAGCAATCACAGGCATGGCAACAAAATGGCGACACGGGGCGTGGCTGGGCTGACGTCTGCACGTTCCACTAACAATAAATGATAAAACATAAATTCGCGCGCAACGCACACACCCAGACACCCACACACACTTAGCGAGAGAGAGAGAGAGAGTAAGAGCAAGAGAGAGAGGGACACACATGTGTATCATATCGTTAAAAGTCAATTGTAAACTTATGCGCCTGAAGGCACATCTACAACTACTCACACGCACACACCCACACACACGCACACATAAACATTTACACACATTCCTGTACATACACACACACACACACACAGGGACAAAAGCTGAACGTGTTATGCGACGACTGTAGCTGATCTGTTCGAATCATAATGCCGCCTTATCAGCAGCATTTAAATCAGCGCCTAAAACGGCTGAGACACACACTTGGGCAGAGACGGCAGCTGAGGCAGCAGCTGAAGCTGAAGCTGTAACTGATTCTGCTGCTGTTTCTGCTGCTGCTGCTGCAGTAAAAGAAACCACTGAAGCGGCAGTTGGATAAAAGTTACATTGACATTGCCAAATAACTAGCAACCGCACACAGACACACACAGACCAAATAACAAACGAGGCAGAAGAGTCAAAGTAAAGCTCACAGAGAGCGCACAAAACCAAAGAGCGACAACGCGTCTGCGCCGCTCAGCGTACACCAACAAATGAAGAGCGCGTGAGCTTAAGAGCAAGTGGGCGAATTGATTAAGCAGCGAATTTGCTTTCGGTGTCGCTGCTGTTTCGTTTGATGCTGACGCTGCCGCGGATGCTGCTGCTGCGGCCGTGGCTGCGGCTGCTACTGCTGACAGCGTCGCCCTTTTTATATTCATTTTGAAGCTAAAAACGCATACCACAAAACTGTTTGTTGTTGGTTTTGTTTTTACTTTTACCTTTTGCCGTTCGCCGTTTTGCCGTTTTGTCGTTTGCCATTCGCCATTTCGCTTGGCTTGTTTACGCTTTGCCGCATATGTCGCTGCAAATTTGTATTTAATTATAAAGCACACAAAAGTAGGCAACACATATTGTTTGCCTTCGTTCGGTTCCTTTTTATATAGTGTCTAATCTTCATTCGACGCGTTATTTAATTATTTGTTTTGTACAATTCTATGCTGCATTTTTTACTCTTCAGTTTTCCCTGGACTCGGTAACGAATGGTTTTTATGTGTTGTTTGTCTTGTGATTTCTTGTGCTTTTAATTTTTCTGTGTTTCTGTTTGTTTTGTTATTTTGTTTTTCAGCTTTCTT
Organism: Drosophila nigrodunni; assembly: GCA_020829145.1. Taxonomy (NCBI): domain Eukaryota; kingdom Metazoa; phylum Arthropoda; class Insecta; order Diptera; family Drosophilidae; genus Drosophila; species Drosophila nigrodunni. The sequence continues at coordinate 16,533,573 of JACVCZ010000001.1, forward strand.
CTTATTTTTTGCAGACGCCGCGCCGTTTAATGACGTAACAATTATCTAGGCTCATCGGAGTACGCCCTTTATGGCACTCTCGGGTGCGCTTCTGTGGCTCACACTCACACACACACACACAACTCACACACACACACACGTGCACAACACACATAGAAAGACAAATAAAGATGCTCGTTTATTGCGTTTGTCGTCATTTTTTGACATTTAATTAAAAAAAAACCAAAGACAAAAGTATCTTAGCCTTAAACTACTCGCTACACGTGTGTGTGGGAGTGTGTGTGGGTGTGTGTGAAATTGTAATATCGCCGCTGGTCTTTAGTGTTTTTGTTGCCGTTGCTGTTGCTGTTGAGCTCCTGCTGCTGCTAAACGTTTTGCAAATAACTATTTTTTATTCATAAACAAGCGACAACACACAACGAGGCACACACTAAGCGACCACTTAAGTGTTGTTCTTGCTTCAACAACAACAACTACAAGAACAGGCACTGCAAACCCTTCGCATCTTCTTCTCCCCCATCTACCCCTCAACCTCATCCCCCTCCTTTTCTTCTTCCTATTCTTCTTCTCGCTCCGTTCACGTCCAGTGCTGCACAAGTGGAGCGCATGAATGAATGGATGAATGAATGACAGACTCGCCGCAGGCATCTGGAGTGGGCGTGGCCAACTGCTTAGCCAGTGCCCCCATTGTTAAATGCGGCTGCGGCTGCTGCTGCTGTCATTACTTGGCAAACAGTGCTGGCATTTCAGCCAATTTATAGCTAGCAATTTCATTTTGTTAGATTACATGGATTTTAAAATCAATTTCAAATGAAATAATTTCAATTTAGTTTAAAATAAAGGAGTTTTCACGAATCTATAACAGAGTTTATGTAAAAGCTAATATTGTTTTTCATTCATTTTTCAGTGGCTTTTTTATAGTCTGGCTTTGTTTGCATTATTTTTTATAGCAACTGAAGATTTTAGTTCATATAGTACAATCTGCAGCTAAAGTATTTAAGTGCTTGAAAGGAAAACGGTTTAAACACATTTAATTAGCTATTAGAAACTATATTTTATGGTATTTTTTTATATATTTCTTAATGCGAATTATTTCCAATGTAATATAATCTGTGTAATTTTGTTTTTGGTCATAAATTTATATTGATTTAAAGCTTAAAAACTCTTCAAAATAATCTCTTGTATCTTTTAGCTGCTTATAGCACCTACTTCTCATAATCTAGCTATTTAAGACACAGCAACTCTGCCAACACTGCTCAGCATGCCTGTTGTTACTGTTACTGTTGCTGTTGTTGCTGTTGTTACTGTTGTTGCTGTCATTTTCATGTAAGTGCACACCAAGTGCGCTCCAAAAGCAACCAGGTTGGGTATGTGTGTGTATGTCTGTGTGTGTGTGTGTGACGTATTTGTTTGAGTGCAATGCTTGTTGCTTTTGTTAGAGCGCGCCATGTGCTTATTGTTGTTGTCATTCTATTGTTTTTTCTCTGTTGGTTTGTTTCTTTTGTCTTCAGTGTGGTGATTATTTTTGCATGGCACTGTTGTCCGCGTGGAACAAAACTGCAAAGCCACCAAGCCGTTTTGAAGCCGTTGGCCAATGAGGCCAAAATCAACATGGCTAAAACTGCGGACAGTCATCTTGCTGTCATTTGCATTGTTTAGCTGTGACTTATAAATGTTTTGCTGTCTCTTTTGCTAGGCAATTGTTATGTAATATTTTAGAGCATGATTTTAGGCGGGCAGAACAAATGCGATTTGCATGATGATTCAGAAAGTTCGTAGCATACTTTTGTGCGCAACGTAAATCATATTAACGTATCTATAGAATGACAACTCCTTTAAAACAACAACACCAATACATTTGTAATTAAGAAAGTTTTGTTGGGAAAAGCACTTGAATGAAATTTTAATTTATTTCTAAACTGTGCTGCCATTGTCATTATTGCCACAACAACAACAACAACAAGAACAACAATAGTCACAAAAGTTTTCTAAAGCGTTGACAGAAACGAACGAAACAAACAGACAAACGGAGAGACATTGAATGACTGAATGAGAGAGAGACAGAGCGAGCTCAAGTAAAAGGGAGACAAGAAATGCTATTAAATATTTAACCTTATCACGAGTCATTTTAAGACATTGGAGGTGGTTTAGAGCTGGCAGGAGGTGGCAGGTGGCATGAAGCACATTTTAAAAAGCGCCTAAAGAACACGTTGCGAAGCTCATGAAACGCTTAAAAGCTATCAACACAATATTCGGTAATTAACCCAGCTAAATACGATACTATAGCCAAATTATGCTGCCAAGCAGACGACAAAACCATTTCCACTTGCCACTCTTGGCCAATGAGACTACGTGAGCCATTTTAATGGCCTGTTTCGCATAGACAACAACAAGATAGAGACTAAATTTATACACACACACACACACACGCTCATCAACTTATATGTAGCTGGGTGTCTGTGTGCCAGTGTGTGTTGCCTTTTTTTATTTGTTTCGCGCATTATCGTGATTAAAATTTTTGCAATTTTTAGACCAGTTTTAAGCGTTACCACCACGCTGCCATTAAACAACTGTGCAGCACATTCTTATCAGTGTCAACCCCAAAAACCTCAAACCCCACGCAACTTTAACGCTATCAACAAAGAGCACAATACGGGAAGCCAGAAAAAAGAGCGAGCAAGCGAACGAACGAGAGCTAAATACACAAGTAAAGAGAGTTACAAAGCATGGCTGCTGATGCTGCCGCAGCCGCTGCCGCTGCTGCTGGCGATGCTTTGGCCCGACGCTGGCAGAATAAAGAGCGCACGTTGTGTTTACTCTGCGACGCGATTTCGTGTTCTCGTCTTCACCAACACAAGTTTGACTCGCAGTCGCAGCTGTCGTCGCCGCAGAGCCGCAGCCGAAAATCGCCCATTATCCATTTTTATTTTATCATCAATTTTATTACGCACAAAGTAAAGAGGCGCAACCGAAGCCGACAACGACAGCAGCGACGACGTCGAAGCTAGCAGCAGCAGCAAGTTGATGATAAAGCAGCGAGCTCATCACTGAAAATAACAACAACAGAGCGCACTCACGCACACACACACACATACACATACATAGAGTTTACGCTGCTCTCAGCAGCTGAAGACACAACACGCCCTTTTCGCATTTTCTTTTATATATTTTGTATTTTGTCACTTTTGAGTACTTTTCTCAACGCTCTTCGCTTAAGTATTGTAATGTTTGTTTTTTCCCCAATTTATTTTATACACTTTTCTAGTTGATAATTAATCATGGTTATTGTTATTAATCAAATTACCTGCAGTCAGTGCCAGTCTGTGGAAATATCCTTTTGTTTAGAGGCTTAGCTTGAGGTTGAGACTGTTGTTGTTGTTGTTGTTATTGTTGATTTGTTGTTGAACACTTTTATTGTTGTTGTTGTTGCACTTTGTTTGCCTGCACTTGATGCAAATATTTGCAAAAATCCTTATTTAGTTAGAAGGGAATAAAGCCGTTATAAAAAGGATTAACACAGCACTACACACACACACACACTCTTGTATTTATTTAGTGCACAATTTGTCGTATTTGTATGTAGTTAAAGTATTATTATTGTTATTGTTGCTGTTGTTGCTTTGTTATTGTGTCGTGACAAGTTTATCATCTTCACGGCAACCGCGAGAATTTGCAACTGATTCCGTGTGGAATTCGCTGCGAGTCGTAGATAAGAAATCGCATAAAGAAACGAAGATATTTTTCTTCTTGCTCAATTGGTCGCACAATAAAACCCAATTTATAATAATATCTATAATTCTATATGTGAGTTGATTGAATCAAGTACCCGCTAATAAACCGATTTAAATTTAGTTTCTTGAACACCTTAACTAGACCTAATGGCCGACAACTAACAAACAAACTTGCATAGATACGAGCGTAATCAGCCAAACTAGTAATACAGTAAACTCACAATATAGTGAAGCTATTTCTGTGCCTTTGATTTAAAAAAGTTGAATGTTTACTTTCAAAGTGCTAAGCAAAAAATTTACTCACATTTGTAAAATTTTAAAATATATAATACAAGAAAAAATACTTGGAAAATTCATAAACATAAACTAATCAAATATAGGCCTATAGAAAAATAAATAGATTTCCTGCTAACTAATTTTAAAAATCCCTTTTGGCTAATGAAAATATATAAATATTTTTTTAACTGAGCTATAAATTTGGTAAGCTTAACTAAAGTCAGTTTATGTTAATTTTAGAAAATGTGTGATATTTTAGCATTAAAATGGATTAACTACTTTAAGTGGTGCACTCCAACGAGTGCCTACTGTAAGCACTAATCGAGTCGACAACTATTTGTCGCACCACAAATTGCCCATTTAAGAAATCAAGTTGATTTCTTCTTTAGATTTTCGAAGTGTCCTCGTTTTCTATCATTTTTTCTCGTTGTGATGATGATTTGCGTTTATTCAATTTAGTTGAAAACAGTTTTGTGATCATTCGAGTTAATTTGCATAGCTAATTAAATGTAGTGCAAAGTCAAAACAAAAAGACCTTCAGTCTAAAGTTTAAGTAGGTCGCGCCCAGTGTATTTACAGTGGGACGTGGGACTTGCTACGTGTGTGGGATGTGGGAGGTGGGATGTGGTAGGTGGGATGTGGGCTGTAGGATGCGAGATGTGGGCAGTGGGGCGTGCGTTGTTGTTCTTGTTGGACAATCAAACTACAATTTGTGCAAATATGCAAAATTTTGATTGAAATTCACACAGTATTCTTCTATTTTATTTTATTTTATTTTCTTCTCTTCTCTCATTTATTTGTTCTCTCGGGCTGCTTGTTGTTGATAAAAATTTGGCATCTTTTTTCGCTTTTTTTTTGGGAGCGGCCTCAGGAAAAGTCAAAAGCAAAAAGCGAAGCAAAGCAGAGAAAGCCAAAAAGCTTTTCTCTTTTCTTTTTTGTTTTTTTTTTTTTTTTTTTTTTGCACTGTGTGTGCGTCTTTTGTGGTAAATCTTGAGCCAATTATTTACTTCAGTTTACGTTTTTCTTTTTGTCGTTTTCTTTCTTTCGTATTTTCATGTTGTGTTTTGTACACTTCTCTTTTGTCGATTTCAAAGAAATTCCATAAAACGAAAATTGACTGCCACTTATATGTGTGTAAGGGAGAGAGAGAGAGAGAGAGCGCGCGGGGGAAGCGGGTAGTTGGGGGGATTGATTTTTTTCTCCATTCGCCTTGTTTTCTTTTATTTTATTTTACGTTATGTTTTTGTTGCTTTTATTGTATTTTTCTTTTTTGGCTATGCTGTGCTCTGTGGCACAGCATACTTTTGGGGGTTGCGGTGCGGAACCCGAATCAAGAGCGACAACAACAACAACACGACGACGACGACGACAACAATAACGGTTAAGGCAACGGGAACGGCAACTCGCGCATATGTAACCAGCAGTAAATTTTTCAATTACAAAAATGTTGTCTTTGTTGTCTGATTCACTTCATTTTTTTTTTTCTTTTGGTAGATCACAAAATGGCACACTGACCCACACACACACACATACACTCGCGAACACGTATGTACACACTCACACACAGATAAACAAAGTCAGGCACGAGGCAAAGATTGTGAATAGCAGCAGAAACAGAAACAGAAACCGAAACAGAAACAGCGGCAAGCATCAAAATTTTCTGCTTTTGACCATCCCCCACATACACGCACACACGCACACACAAGCACACACACGCACACTTCCAATTTCCACTTCGCTATGCCTATTCACTTGTTTTTCTTGCTACAGTTGTTGTTGCTTATGTATTTATTTGCCTGGACCATTTTACCGAGCCTTTTTTAGCCGCAATCGTTCCGTCGCTCTCGAGTTACAAATTCACACTGAGTTCGTGTCTGAAGCGAAAAAATGTCGCCCAAATAGCTTCGCTCTCCAATCACATCGGGATGCTGGCGCTGGCATTGCCGCCACCGCTGCCGCTGTCGTTGGCGCTGTAAAGCCAAGGACTCACCGGCGCCCACTCTCTTAAGCGCCGTAAAGCGAACATAAGCACATAATGTGTCAGTCAGAAGAGCGGATGGAAGGTGTGATTATGCTCTCGAAAGCTGCAATGTTAATAAAGTGCATAACAAATGCAAATTACAACTAATGTTAATTGGCATGCATTATAACACGTGCAAATTGCATTTCATTAACACTATTCCATTGACATGACAATTAAAAGCGAATACTTTAAAATTAAAATTGTTTTGATATGAATGATAGGAATATTTAAAATACTCTTAACTGGTTTGTACTTATTATGAAGTACTACTTAACTTAACTACTTATAAAAAATATATAAAAGCTTAATAACAAAAAGTTTATTCAAGCAACAGCAGTAAATAATAATTTCAAATGAAAACCGTTGCGTCGGCATCAAACTGATAACAGTCACCTAACAGCAATCTGTTACTCTACACACAAATCACTGTTAATGTTATTTACAGTGCTCTGTTAGCAAATAAACATACTTCTGGATTTGCAGTGAACTCAAACGCACAACATTTCAGTCGTTACTGAAACTGGTCACACTGCAGCCGAGAGACAATAAAACTAAAATATATTGGTAAAAAATTAAACATTTCTGCTGTGCAATTTTCAAGTGTTAGTCCACAAACCAAAAGTGTAAGACTATATAAAGAAACACAAAGTGTAGTTGTTGTTGCAGGTGACAAACAAATGAATCACCGCAAAACAGAACAGCAACAGAAGCGGAAATACAACGCAGCACTTTCTTTTTTATCATCGCCTGCCACAGCGATGAAAAATCAATAAATCGGTGTAGAGATTAAAAATTATTTTGCATAGCATATATAAATAATTATTTAGTCACAAAGAGGAAAAGGCGTCTGTGAAAAAGGGGCGGTATGTGCGCAATTTATGTTCGCCGCGATCGTAAATGTTAATCATTGTGGTTGTAATAGACCCTGTAGTTACCACGAAGTGCGAGGTGTAATTAGTTTGTAATTTAAAAGCCATAAGACTTCAAATGGTAGTTAATGTAGTGCCAGCAGCGACACTTTAAGTGCATAACAAACACTAATCATAAAAATAAAAGAATACCATATTCACAAATTATATAAATAAATTAGTTTTTTCATATATACATATATATTTCTTTGTGGTTGGAATCGTAGAAATATGCCATATAGCAACTTTTGGTTACAATTGAGACCAACTTGTTAGGCTTAAGAGCTTTCTGAATTTACAAGGTCTTTAACAGTGTGCACGCTTGACTTTAGCTCCCCCCACCAGCATAACGAATATTAAATTTAATTTTATATATTTTTTTCATAAAATTCCAGTTAACCGATAAGTGAAGCTACCAATATGGGTTCACTTTTCCGCAGCGAGGAGATGGCGCTCTGCCAGCTCTTCCTCCAGAGCGAAGCAGCTTACGCCTGTGTCTCCGAACTGGGAGAACTCGGATTAGTGCAGTTTCGTGATGTGAGTGGAATATTAACAAAAAATTATAATTAAATATTAACTAACCTTCAAATCTTAGCTCAATCCGGATGTAAACGCCTTCCAACGTAAATTTGTGAATGAAGTGCGGCGTTGCGATGAAATGGAGCGAAAGCTGCGTTACCTGGAGAAGGAGATCAAGAAGGACGGGATTCCCATGCTGGACACCGGGGAGAGTCCCGAGGCACCGCAACCGCGAGAAATGATTGACTTGGAGGTAAGTAAAATGAACTCTTAACCAACTTGTATGGCTTCTTTATCGTTTTCTGTGTCTGCTTCTGCGTTTAGGCCACGTTCGAGAAACTTGAGAACGAGTTGAGGGAAGTCAACCAGAATGCAGAGGCTTTGAAACGCAATTTCCTGGAGCTGACGGAGTTGAAGCATATTCTGCGAAAGACTCAAGTTTTCTTCGATGAGGTATGCGAAGTTGGCTAAAACCCATACAAATAAACCAATTTTCTAGGGATTTCTCATACCAAACTAACCAAGAAAAGTTCTACAAGTTTCACAAAGAATTTGCCATGTAGAGCTGCTAAAATATCGATATTATCGACCGTTTTAAGCAAGAAGCAGCGATCAATTCATTGATTTTTCGATTATTTGACCGATAAATCGATTCTACTGTTGATAGATGCTTTTGCCTTTAAACTTTGATATTTTTGCCAACTCTACTCTGTGCTCACAGTCACAAATTATAAACTATATTATAATTATAATAATATTTCTGATTAACATATGGCACAAACTTGCTAACCAAATACCCGAGTACGAAAGCAAACTAACACGATATATAAAAAACACCTGCTCAGTTTTGGTTTTTTATTACACAAAGTTTCTTAAAGCACTTGTACTATATTAATTTACAGTAACAACAGTTTTTAAATCCTATCGCTAACTTTAGTTGTACAAATTAGCTTATACTTTGCTCGCTCTTTTCTCTTCTCTCTCTTTCGGAGACTTTTTCTTCTTTCTTTTACTGTTTGTTTGGCTATTTACTATTATTTGTATGTATTGTAGCTTAAGTACGTATATTTAATTCCTTTGGTTATATTACTATTATTTTTTTTGTTTTTACGTTTTATTTTCCTACAAATCGAAAAACTCCCGTAAAAAAAACAAATAAAATTCGAAACTGAAATCGAATGCACACTGAACACACCGCCCCGCCCCCAACCACACCACCAACTCCACCGCCCATTTAAACGCACACACGACACAACACAATTATTGCCCCCCACTCCGCCCTTGTGTTCCAAACGCCCCCGTGCGCGCTGTGGGTTGTGTTTGCCAGTCGGTGCCAATGGTTTACAAATCGTCCACGTCTCATTCAACAAACAAATATCGACGCTATCTGCAGATGGCCGACAACCAGAACGAGGACGAGCAAGCGCAGCTTCTTGGCGAGGAGGGCGTACGCGCCAGTCAACCGGGCCAAAATTTGAAGCTTGGGTAAATATTGTAAAACCTCATGAACAAAAAATTCAAACAAACTGAATCAAGCAAATGGAAAACTAAACTCAAACTCAGCGCAAACAATCAAAACAAAAAAGAAAAGAAAAGTAACAAAAAAGCAAACAAAACGTTCTACAAAATGATCAAGTCCAAAACGTAAACCAAAAGAAAAAAAAAAACAAAACAAAACCCAACTCGCTCGCTCGCTCTCTTCACACTTTCCTACTTGCTCTCTGTGTCTTATGCTCTCTCATCCTTCATAGCTCAATCTGTGTACAGTTATGTCTCTCTATTTACCTATTGCATCAAAGTGTGTGTATTATAAAGATGCAAATAAATGCACACAAAGAGAATAATCTGGTGTTTGAAGTGTGCTCTCTTATCTGTGCTCTCCAACAGCATAAGAGTGCCGCAAAACTTAAGCTCGAATTGTTCTCTTTGTTTGTAAGAGCAGCAGCTTTACAATTAAACTGTCTTTGATTATCTGCTACGTCTAATTCTCTGTCACTTGCTGCGTCTGCTGTGTTTGTGTGCGTGTGTTTTTAGCTTAAGCCTAAGGTCAAAGATTTAGCTCTGGTTTATGGTTTAGGTGTTGGTTAAGTCACTTCTCTATTGTACAGCCATATAGTACTATAAATCATACAAAACGTGGCGGTCTCAAGCTTTACTAACTTACTAAGCCTAATCATAAAATAAATAGTTGTTATGATGAGCAAGAAAACAAAGTCAAAAACGAAAAAAAAAAAAAACAATTTTACCAACAAATTTTAGCAGGAAGGCGGATTGAACCACACGACCGAGTCGATGACGCGGGCCCTCATCACGGATGAGGCGCGCACTGCGGGCGCTTCAATGGGTCCCGTACAGCTGGGGTATGTATCGAACAGTGTACATACAAGCAAATCTAACTACTACCACTACTTTAACTACGTACATTACGTTATCTTTTAAATGCAACATTAAATTATTGCTTAACGCCGCCAAAAGAAAAAAAAAACACTAACCAAAAAATATGAAGCTATGCTGAGCGCCTGGGAGATCAAGGCAAATTCCATTGCAACTACTAAATATATATAGTATATATATATACTATCGCTTACGTCACTCAAGAGGATGTCATCAAATTGTGTCGTTCATTTTTTTAAACCCCTTTTGAAAGCAATAATTTTCTGTGCAAAAAAACCACTTCAAAAAAAGTAATTCTCCTAAAAAAAACATATTTCTTCTGCTCCTCTCTTCCCCAAAAAAAAACAAAATTAAAAAAAAATTGTTTAGTTTTATGGAAAAATCGAATGAACGTGAGGATTATCTGCCATGGTTGGTATCCCACAACAAAATTCCAATTCAAAAATTCTATAAAATTTAGTTTAGGAACAAAAAATAATAATAATAACTCATGCAACACGATGTGCGCCCTCATTAAATTGTACTATACTATATATATTGTGTGTAGTGACGTCATCAGCCATCAGCTTCGCTCTCGCCGCATATATAATATAATAATAACAACGCCCTCCGTTCCCCATTACCCCCCGCCCCCACAGTACCACCGCCCCACCCGTTACACTCAAAAAAAGAATTTTAATGCCTAATTGTCGTCGTTGTCACAATCCATTCTCACCATTGGTATTTTGTGCTTGAGAGTTTAGTTTTCCTTTTTGCCGTAAATTAACAATGATTTACCGTTACCGTTAATCTTAAGCACTGCCACGCCCACTAATCTCGCTTCTCCTTAGCTTTGTCGCTGGCGTCATTTCGCGGGAGAAACTGCCGGCTTTTGAGCGTATGCTCTGGCGTGCCTGTCGTGGCAATGTCTTCCTGCGCCAGGCCATGATCGAGTCGCCGCTGGAGGATCCTACCAATGTAAGTGCACTACACTAGCCCTACACAGTCGAGCAGCTCTAAACTCTACTTCTTTTGCAGAGCGATCAGGTGTACAAATCGGTGTTCATCATCTTCTTCCAAGGCGATCAGCTGAAGACGCGCGTCAAGAAGATCTGCGAGGGATTCCGTGCCACGCTCTATCCTTGCCCCGAAGCACCAGCTGATCGTCGCGAGATGGCCATGGGTGTCATGACTCGCATAGAGGATTTGAACACGGTGCTGGGTCAGACGCAGGATCATCGTCATCGTGTGCTTGTGGCTGCTGCCAAGAATCTGAAGAACTGGTTCGTCAAGGTGCGCAAAATCAAGGCGATCTATCATACGCTGAATCTGTTCAATCTGGATGTGACCCAGAAGTGTCTGATTGCGGAGTGTTGGGTGCCTCTGTTGGATTTCGAGACCATACAATTGGCATTGCGACGGGGTACGGAGAGATCGGGCTCATCGGTGCCACCGATTCTCAATCGGATGCAAACATTTGAGAATCCACCGACCTATAATCGAACGAACAAGTTTACCAAGGCCTTTCAGGCTCTAATCGATGCCTATGGCGTTGCTAGCTATCGGGAAATGAATCCGGCTCCATATACAATCATCACATTCCCATTTCTGTTTGCCGTCATGTTTGGAGACATTGGTCATGGTGCCATAATGGCACTCTTTGGCCTCTGGATGATACGCAAGGAGAAGGGTTTGGCGGCCCAGAAGACGGACAATGAGATTTGGAACATTTTCTTTGGCGGACGTTACATTATCTTCCTCATGGGCGTGTTTTCCATGTACACCGGCCTGATCTACAATGATATATTCTCCAAGTCACTGAACATCTTTGGATCCCATTGGCATTTGTCGTACAACAGGTCAACGGTGCTGAACAACAAGGCCCTACAGTTGAGCCCCGCTACGAGTGACTACGAGGGCACACCGTATCCCTTTGGCATGGATCCCATTTGGCAGGTGGCCACCTCCAATAAGATTGTCTTTCAGAATGCCTACAAGATGAAGATCTCCATTATTTTCGGTGTTCTGCACATGATCTTTGGCGTCGTAATGAGCTGGCATAATCACACCTATTTCCGCAATCGTTTGTCCCTGATCTACGAGTTCATTCCCCAGTTGGCCTTTCTGCTGCTGCTCTTCTTCTACATGGTGCTGTTGATGTTCATCAAGTGGAATCGCTATGCCGCTACTAATGCCAGTAAGTAGGCGTTTTACGTTAGACCCTGTACCAGTTAACTATATATTTATTCCTCTCTGATCCTTCAGTGCCCCTTACTGAGTCCTGTGCCCCATCTATTCTGATTACCTTCATCGACATGGTACTGTTCAATAAGCCCAAGACACCGCCAGAGGGATGTGAGGTTTACATGTTTCCGGGACAGCACTTCATACAGGTCGTCTTCGTTTTAGCCGCATTCTGCTGCATTCCCGTTATGCTGCTCGGCAAACCCATCAAGATCATGCAGGCACGCAAATTGGCAAACGTAAGTAATGAAGATTGGATTCATCCGTTGTTTCCTCACGCCTCATGCATTTTGTCACCAATTATCATCTTCAACAAGAAATCACATTCACAGTGAACATTAACATTAACAGATAACGAACTTATGTTTGCACTTTTGTTTGTTTGTACCTTTGCCCTTCGACCCTTTGAACCACAATTAACCAACCACAAAACCAAATTAACCAATAAAAAACTCAAAAACACCAATCCAAATGCTAAAGGAAGAGGTTAGTCGTGTCATTTGTGTTGTCACCTAGTTGCAGCCCCTTAAAACTTGGCCAACTCACTAATCTTTGCTCTAATCCTTCACCAGGTGCAGCCCATTACTGGCGCCGATGCTGAGGTCGGAGGCATGTCGAATGGCGGCGCTGGCGGAGCTGGTGGCGGTGGACACCACGATGAGGAGGAGATGTCGGAGATATTCATACACCAGGGCATTCACACCATTGAGTATGTGCTCGGCTCCGTCTCCCACACCGCATCCTACTTGCGTCTCTGGGCGCTGTCTCTGGCCCATGCGCGTAAGTCATTCCGTTTGGACTTTCTTATGAATACTAAACCTCTAAATACTTGCAGAACTTGCCGAAGTCTTGTGGACCATGGTCTTGTCAATTGGCCTAAAGCAAGGAGGTTGGCAGGGCGGCGTCTTCTTGACCATCGTCTTTGCCTTTTGGGCTGTTTTGACCGTTGGAATTTTGGTGTTAATGGAGGGTCTTTCGGCCTTCCTGCATACGCTACGTTTGCACTGGTTAGCCAAGTTAATTAGCAACTATTTGCAGACTTTAATAACAAGTTGCATCTCTTTCCAGGGTGGAGTTCCAGAGCAAGTTCTACTTGGGCCAGGGCTACGCCTTCCAGCCCTTCAGTTTTGATAGCATCATTGAGAATGGAAGCGCCTCCTCCGGCGATGCTGAGTAAGACAACAGCGAAGAGAGGAGTTAAGAGAAGCAACCAAAGCATGTCAAGAGTCTCATCGCTTATATGCAAATTATATAAATATATATACCAATTGAAATGGAATTTAAATAATGCTTAGTAATCGTTCTATTTAATGTTTAATAATCGTGAATTTATTGTATATGTAATCGTCTAGCCCAATTCATATTCTTGTCTTAAATTAATCGCTTAACGTGTTTACTCAGAAATATTAATAAAAACTATATATATCTATATGTATTTAGCTTAGGCACCTGCTCCAGGTGTCTTAGCCCAAAAAAAAGCTCAAACTTTGGAATGGTTAGTGGGTCATCAGTTCATTTAGCGCCGTCACAAACTTCTGCATGTTTTCTGTGGCCTTGCCGTAGGGTTTGAGTGCTCCAAAGTCCAGTTTGGCAAGACTCTGGGCCACCTCGTGCACCTTGCAGTAGTACAGGTACTCCTCCTTGGCCAGTTGATGTGCCAGTTCCAACTGATGATTGTCCATCAGCTCATCGTTGATCACGATCAGTCCCGGTTTGCCGTTATTCAGTATATCCATGCAAGTGCCTGCTCCTGCATGTCCAATTATCACGTCCGCTGCTAGAATGTCCTCCACATTGGGACGGAATTTGTATTGCTCCACCTCAATGCGGTACTCTTCGTAGATTAGTTGCAGTTTACTCTCTTCTACCGGCGTCGAGTTGCCGTGCTGCAGAACAAGTCTACGACAATTACGCTCTTTTAATGCACTTAGCACGGCAGGTGACGTCATCACTTTGATCAGTGCATCGAATTTTGTGGTGCCCACAGTCACATAAACCACTTTAAAATGCATTCTAATGGCAAGAACAGTTGATTTGCAAAACAATAACAAAGCTGATTAGCGCTGACACCACTTTAATCGATAGCAACTATCGCATATTGTACATAGTGTACATAAATTATCGATATGCAACCGATAACAAAGACAAATCCGTTACGTTTTAAAATATTCAGCTTGAAAATAAATAACTAAAGTTCATGTAATATGTTTATAAGCTTTAATTAATATCATGCGTGACAAGAAAATTGATGCTTTATCATTCAATTAAGCATTACCATATTTAATTTATAAAAACACGTTGTTTACATTAGCCGAATGTGTAAAATTAAATATTTGATTGCTTCGCTTAAATTTGCACTCTTGCTGTTTTCGCCGCTAGCACACTCACACGTACACACACATGCACACAAGCAAGCATACGTTGAACTCTCACGCTGACTTTGCTCTCTTTGTTTTAGATTTCGATCTATACGTTGACAGCGATTATGTTGGCGCTCTTGCTGTCACACTTTAGTCTGTTCTCGACCGTTAGTCGCAGCGGTTGTGATTTGTGATTCGCTTAGTTGCTGCCGGCGCTGACCAGTCACACTTTAAATTGCATTTACTGCAGTATTTTAATATGAGCTCATAGAGTGCAAGTGCAAGTGCAAGTGGATAAAGAAAATTAATTTTCCATTTCGCGTCATTTGTTTACTTTGATTTAATTATCGACGCGCGACAGTGACAGTGAAAGTGTTGCCTTGACCGTCAGACATTCGCAAACAAACTTACATATAAATTTATTTATGCAAATAATCGTGTGTAGTTGTATTGGTGACCACTGAGTGCCGTTTGTTGGGGGCTGCCTGTGAGTGTGTTTATCTGCTTGTTTGCGTGAGTGTGTGTGTGTGTTTGATTCTATATGCGAATGCAAATGCGATTGCGACATTAAAGCATAACACAAACATAACGGTGAAGGTGCAGCAAAGGAGAGCAGAGAAGAGAAGAGTTTGAAGAGCTAACGCCACAGGTTAAAGAGGTAAGCCAAAGAGTAAATTCACTTATTTTCCCTTTAATTCAATTTTAAGTGGATTTGATTCCCATGCTTTAGCGCAAATCCAGATGTGCTCCAGATTTCTGTTTGCGTTGCTCGAGAACACACACACATACTAATACAAATATATAACTTTGTATTAGTGTATGCTAATATGTACATATACTAGAGGGTATTTCAAGCCGTGAACTTATCAACACTCAATTTAATTTCGTTTTTATTTTTGCACAATTAAAATGTTGTTTATTTTGTATACAATTTTCTACCCCCCTCCCCACCATTTTGGTGTTGTGTGTGTTATTGACGCTTTGCGCACATTTTCAACATGTTTTCTTTTTCTTCTTTATGTTTATTTGCATCTGTTAAAGATAAACACAAATTATTTTCTGTATACCCGGCTTGTCAATTATTCCAGACACTTGATATGACCCCAGTTTACCCTTTGCTAGAAACGGGCATCTAGGGAATGTACGTACAGTGAAAGCTCGTTAAGCCAAACTGTCTGTCGATTTGATCGTTTCAAGTAAACAACTGTCAAAATTGCAATGATCCAAAATTTCCAATCAATAAATATTGCAATTTATTTTACAGCAATTTCCGACTGATTTGTAGATAAATATGATTAATTTATTAGCTTGAACAAAGGAAAATGTTTTCATAAATGTTTTTCTTTTTTTTTTGGTATATACACTGCTCACATTAATAAATCGTTTTTTTTTTACAAAATGTTTCCTCAATTAAACGTAGACTTTTTATTATTATAGCCATTCATAGACTCTGCTCATAAATTATGTACACAAAAAAGTCGAGAAAAAATAGCGTAAATAATGAAAGAAAGAAAAGTGTATTTAACTTTTGCCTGAAATTAAATTAGAGTATATGTGCAAATTAGTAAGATCAAACCGAGATCACTTCTTCATTACGGGCCTGGAAATCAGCAGGGAGTGGATGGGGTTGCTCGGAAGGCAGGGAAGCAAAGGTGTGAGGTGTGAGATGGAAGTGAGTGGAAGCACATGGCACATAAACACCAACATCATTATTATCATAATCTGTCATCGTGTAATAAATTTAATTTTTATGGCCAAAGATTCAAAGCAAAAGCCGCGGGATAGAAAAGCGCTTAAAGTTTTTTCATTATTTTCAAATGGACTAACAAACAAATACATATAAACACAGATATAGTTGCGTGTACACTGAAAAAAAAAAAGAATAGGTGTGTTCTGAAGTAAAATATTAAAATTTTGGTTTAAAATTATAGAACGAAACTTGGAATTTAGAATTGGGATTCACTTTTAGTCTTCTAGTTTTTATTGAAAAAATATTTATTCGTTCATTATTTGTTCTTAAAATAATTATATATTAAATATTTATTTATTTTTTATACATTTTATACTTCACTCTATCGAAAAATTATAAATTCTAAAGTTGTCTTTGGTTTAGTCAAATGGACTAACACCTCAGAAATAAATATTGAAAATCTTTTTTACTTTTCTAGAATTTTTGTCTAGTTTTTTTTTTTAAGAATTTTAAAGTTTTTATTTATTTATTTTAATTTTTTCATTATTGATTATTTGTTTTATTGGTTATTTTTAATTTATTGTTTATTTGTTTTATTGATCAATTTTAATTTATTACTTATTTTAATGTATTTATTGGTCAACTTATAAAAAGTAATTTTACAAACAAAATCCAACTTGCATACCATTTATTTTCTTTAGTGTATGTACTCATTTCTAATCCGTACAACTCATGTCCTTGTATTAATTATTCTGCCCAGAAAGCCAAAGACGCGTCATCTCATCGTAATCATCTTAATCATCATCGTGTTGTGTTCTTGTCTACGCATGTGATCAATAAAATAAAATTATTCTACAAATTGGTCCCTCGCAATGGGACCACTGCCCGCTGACCCCACCTCACTTCATCGCCACTTGCCACCCCTAACACCCCCCTTTTGGCCAAGTTGGGCGTCGTCTCATATCACTCGAGTGTTTTTCTTTTTCTTTTTTATGTGTTTTTTTTTTAATGAAGGTCATGGGGTCAAGTTAGCTGCCTGCCACAGTCGCCGGCATTTAATTGTTGCAATTTGCAACAGCCAGCAGATCAAATTAATGTCATAACTCAACTCAATTAGCCGGCACATTTGGGAGCAGTCACATAGATGCGATATATACACATGATTAAGTCAATTTTACATATTTTTACATATCAGAAAAAAGCACAAAGAGAATTTGCTAGGTGTCAGCGACTTCCACTTGCCCTGTGTTCAAAAATTGCAAAAACACTTCAAGTGTTTAAATATTGTTATACTATGTAATTGAAGGCTCTTCAATCTATCAAAATTAGAATTTCCAGTGGAAATTGATTGTTAATTGATTTGAACGCTTATGTTATGGAGATTTCACTGTATTCAGTTCAATTGTGATCGCTTTTGTGGCTAATTATATAATCAAATTAATAATTAAAAATTCTATGATTGAATTAGGCACTTAAAACACAAAAGTTTATCTTGGATTAATAAATTTATGATTCATTTTATGCCTAAGATGAATTGTTCTTAATAATTGAAGCTAGCTGATCATAGCCCAAGCTAAGCAGCACGAGGTATAAAGTTGAACATCTTTAGATAGGAACAAAGTGATATTTTGGGTCATAATGTCTCCTTGGCTACAGATTAAATAGAAACAAAAAACACCGCTTGGAAAAAACACCATTGATAACAATATTTACAGATCTGCTTATTAAAATAAATATTCAATAATTTATAAGAGGTTTAACAACCTTAAGACGGCAAAACCAATAGCTAATTACTCACTTTTCTACTGCGAATTATTATAATTAACAATAATGTTGTTTTCGTGGGGCAAAACCCTCTGGCAGAAAATTTCCATCTGCTCATAAAGCGTACTTAAGATTAATTCTAGTCTTAGCTTATAGAAAATACTCCCCAGAATACCTGTTTCTATGTCGGAGCTTTAAGTTTGCAGGAAACAGAGATCGTAGCTAAAAACGTATATTTTAGTGAGCAATTTTCATTAGACGTCACACATAACTCAGTCAAAGCTGTAATAAAATATTTAAAAAAAAAAAACTTTACATTAGCTAGCTAATAATGTAATATATTTATTAATACACTGAGCGAAACAAGTAGGGGACTTTGGCATCAAACAATAAACTGAGACGAGAGTTGATAAAAAGATACAAGTTTTGCTTTAGAACTTTTTATTCTTTAACTAACTAATGTGATAATTTATATACAAAATTTATAAACTTAACAGACAAAATATTAGACATCCTTCCTTTCAATTTTATTTAAAAATAATCGCAAGCACTTTAAATTTTGTAACCACAGCGGAAACTTAAACTCACAACAAGTTCAAGTGTTCAAGTTCTTAAAAGGGGAAGTTGTCTATTGATTAAAGGAAACTTAAGGAATCCTTTGTGCTGCTTTTCGTCAAGGGGTTAATCACATAAATGTGCATACAAAATGTCTGATAAAGTGTGTGGCATGCAACCCTTTTGCTTGCAACAATGTGGGCAGTTTTTGAGGTTGAGGCAAAGAAACCACGTAAGTGGCAAAAACTGAGATTGCAACCTGCATTCGTGTATCGCATTACAAGTAATGCATCACCAAGAAATGACACACATTGTACAGGAAGTGGAAGTGGAAATAGAAGTGGATAGGGAAGTGGGTAGGGAAGTGTATGAGGATGAGGATGTGTAAGCGGATGTGGTGCTCCTGGTGCTGCTTGTTTAATTAATAGCTTGTTTTCTTTTAATCGCTAGCAGAGCGCCATGATACGTGCAGAAATTTATTGAAAAATAATTTCTTATATAATTTTTAACATACAAAAAATACGTATACGTATTTAGCGCTCAAAGGTACGTTTGGCATTTCTAAAGAATAATAAATAAATTATAAACATTTAAAAATTTTCTTAGCATCAGACTCCGCATTTTTCAGTAAGGGACCTAACTAATGTTGTAGATAATTCTGTTTAGTATTGAAAACTTTGTTAATTTTCTATGAAATCTTAACAAATTCACAAAATGTATAAATGGTTTTATTTAATAAAGGCTAATTAACTTTTTTGTATAGAACCAGTCAGCTATATTATATAACTGTCATAGTAATTATAGGAGAAAAACTATACTTAAAAAAAAACACTTAAAACGTTTACTATAAAAAACATGTAAGAAAGGCTACAGTGGAGCGGGTCGACTGTGAAAGACCGCGTACTCTTTCTATTGCATATTTTACTTCATATTCGATCGATTGGTACTATGGAAGCCATAGGCTATAGTTGTACGATCCTAATCAAACTTGGTGGCAAAAATTGTAAATAAACTTAACCTGCCTGACATATAGACGAACTTTCATTCCAAATTTGGTGGCTCTAGACAGACAGACGCACAAACGGACATCGCTATGTCGACTCGACTGTTGATGCTGATCAAGAATATATATACTTTATAGTGTCGGAAAAGCTTCCTTCTGCCTGTTGCCGCTTTGGACAAACTTAACAGAACCGTCTACTCTTTAATGGTCAGCTACTGACTGTACCTTAACCCACTAGTTTCTGCTACTAACTTAATGACTACTATTTATATAAAAAAGATCAACTTTTATTTCTTGTAAAACATTTTCAGACTTATAGTAAGCCCAACCCTTTCTGGCTGCCACACTGAGAATGGTGGTCAAGGAAATGCCCGTGCACGAGAGTCTGAATATGGAGAATCGTAACAGTAACGCCGCCTCGCATCCCGCCAGCAGCAACGCATCCAATCTGCCCACAACCACATTCTCCAGAATGGGCAAACGTTTCTCCATCTCACTGACGACAGCAGTGCTCCTGGGATCCTTTTTCATATGCACACTACTCGCTGTGGGTTTCATAGTTTATAATTTTGCCACTTGTGCTCAGTTGGAGCCCGAATCGGGTGAGGAAATCGTTTGCACCAGTGTGAGACTACACAATTCTAAGGCCTACCATGGCCACGATGATGGACCCAAATATGATCAGGATGTGCGTCTGCCTCGGTCTATACAACCCTTGAAATACAACATCTCTTTGGTGCCACAAATGGAGGGTAACTTTAGTTTCGCAGGCACTGTACAGATAAGAATACGCATCCTAGAGGATTGCTATAATATTACCATGCACGCCGAGGAGCTGAACATAACGCGCAACGATGTCGCCGTCTATCAGGTGACATCCAAGGACGACAAGGAGGAGTGGGAGGCAAACAGTTTGAGGATACACAAACAGTATCTCGTGTCTGCCAAACAGTTCTTTGTCATCCAATTGTATGATAAACTACAGCGGGGATCGGAGTATGTTGTGCACATCCATTTCACCGGCATCATCAAGGACTATCTGCAGGGCTTTTATCGCAGCTCCTACGAGGTGCTCAATGAAACTAGGTACAGTCTGCTCCAAGCTTCATAGTTCTCTTTAAGTTGAACTCTTCTTCCCCTTTTAGGTGGGTGGCTTCTACACAGTTCCAGGCCACGGACGCCAGACGCGCCTTTCCCTGCTTCGATGAGCCGGCTCTCAAGGCAAACTTTACACTGCACATAGCGCGACCTCGTCATCTGACCACCATCTCCAATATGCCCATCGTCTCCAGCTACAAACAGTAAGTAGACTCAGTGTAAGGCATGAAGATGTTGTGTTTATCTGCTTCCTTCTTGCAGCGAATCCATACCCAACTACGTGTGGGATCACTTTGCCGAGTCGCTGCCCATGTCCACGTACCTGGTAGCCTACGCCATCTCGGACTTTACGCACATCTCCTCTGGAAACTTCTCGGTTTGGGCTCGTGCCGATGCCATACGCTCGGCGGAGTATGCACTGAATGTGGGGCCCAAGATACTAGACTTTTTACAAAACTTTTTTGGCATTGCCTTTCCACTGCCCAAGATTGATATGATAGCGTTGCCAGAGTTCCAGGCGGGCGCCATGGAGAACTGGGGACTCATCACCTTCAGGGAGACGGCAATGCTCTACGAAAAGGGCGTGGCCACGGCCAGTAATAAGCAGCGTGTGGCCTCTGTAGTGGGTCACGAGTTGGCCCATCAGTGGTTTGGGAATCTAGTCACACCCAGTTGGTGGTCAGACATCTGGTTAAACGAGGGATTCGCCAGTTATATGGAATACCTCACAGCGAATGCGGTGGCACCCGAGTGGAAGCTACTCGATGAGTTTGTAGTCAATGAGCTGCAAACTGTGTTCCAACTGGACGCACTGACCACATCCCACAAGATCTCCCAGGAGGTGGGCAATCCGCAGGAAATATTCGAACTCTTCGATCGCATCTCGTATGCCAAGGGATCGACTGTAATCCGCATGATGAGCCACTTTCTGACCGACACCGTCTTTCGTGGAGGGCTTAGCAACTATTTGCGTGAAATGTAAGTACAGGGTCTTTTACAGTTGATACCGCACTCAGTTTTAACCCAGCTTCTACTCTTCAGGGCTTACAAATCCGCCACACAGGATGATCTCTGGCGTTTCCTCACCGACCAGGCCAAGGCTTCGGGTTTGCTGGACAGCAGCACCAGTGTGAAGGCCATCATGGACACCTGGACACTACAGACTGGCTATCCGGTGGTCAAGATCTCACGTCATCCCAATTCCGATGCAGTGCGTCTGGAGCAGGTGCGTTTCGTGTATGGCAACAGCAGCAAGACCGATGACGGTCTGCTCTGGTGGATACCCATTACCTACACCACAGCGAGTGAGCTGAACTTTGAGAATACTCGACCCACTACTTGGATACCACGTACCAAGACCTACGAACTAGAGAATCGTAATCTTTCGTTGGCCAAATGGTTCATCTTTAACATTCAGGAGACGGGCTACTACCGTGTCAACTATGATCTGGATAACTGGCGTGCAATTACCGCACACTTGATGGATGCCACACAGTTTGCACAAATTGTGCCCGCGAATCGTGCTCAGTTGATTGATGACGTCATGAATTTGGCACGTGGCTCGTACCTGTCCTACGACACGGGCATGAATCTAACACGTTATCTGGCCCACGAGACGAACCATGTGCCCTGGAAGGCGGCCATCACAAACTTTAACTTTATCGACTCCATGTTTGTCAAATCGGGTGACTACGATCTGCTCAAGGTATAGATAGAAAGACTAACTAACGAATTGTACTCCTCTTAATTGACGTTCCTTTCTTGTAGAACTATTTGCTGAAGCTGCTGCGTCGTGTCTACGATGAGGTGGTTGCCAAGGAGGCACCCGGTGATAATGAAAACATTCCGTTGCTATTGAAACGCTCTGAAATACTGGGCATGGCCTGTCATCTGGGACATCAGCAGTGCATCTCGGAGAGCACCAAGCAGTTCCAGAACTGGGTGCAAACCCCCAATCCCGATGCCTACAATCCGTAAGACAAAGAGTTTCAAAAGATACCTTGAGCTATAATACTAAACTGTCTAATCCTGTCCAGCATCAATCCAAATATGCGTGGCATCGTCTACTGCTCGGCTATACAGTACGGCACAGAGTACGAGTGGGACTTTGCCTTCGAGCGTTACCTGAAAACCAATGTGCCCGCCGAGAAGGAGCTGCTGCTAACTGCCCTGGGCTGCTCCAAGGAACCCTGGCTGCTCTATCGCTATCTGCGTCGCGCTGTTGCCGGTCAGCACATCAGAAAACAGGATGTGTTCCGTGTGTTTGCCGCAGTCTCCAACACCGTGGTGGGACAAGAGATTAGCTTTGACTATCTGCGCAGCAATTGGAAGGACATTAATGTCTAGTAAGTGTATATAAGTAGCTGTTGTGTATATAAACTAAAAAAACCTTCTTGTATTTTGTAGCATGGGCTCGCATTTATCCAACATTCATACCATGTTGAAGTTCGCCACGAAACGCATGAATTCCAAGTACCAATTGGCGGAGCTGGAGGAGTTTGTGCGGGATGCGCATTGGGTGTACGATAGGCCCATACTACAGATAATGGAGCAGGTGGAGATACGAGTGGATTGGATGAACCGCAACTACAAATCGATTGTCAAGTGGCTGCAACGGGAGGCGGGAATCAACACGTAGAGGGTATGAAGGAAGAAATGAGTTTTTGGAAGCTGGAAGGATTCATTCGCCATGTGGTCTGAACCGGCTTCAGGCGGTAGCAGTATTACATTTTGGGCATTGATTAATGTGTATTTAAGTGTATGTTTTTTATTAGTTTAGATGTGTGTATGCAACACGCTAAGTCAAATTGCCAAAGAGAACAAAACAGAAGCAGAAACAGAAACAGAAGAAAAATCAGTTAGTAGCAGAAAAAACCTTTTCAAATTTATACATTTAACAATTTGTACTTTTTATTTCGATATGTATAAATGTCTGTGTATGTATTGTACTTTGTACTTAAATGTAAATGGAATAATCATTCTTTGTTCATAATCTAACCGACTAAGTGCTTAATACTACCACAACCATTGGAATGTTTAATCGGCTTTAACCGATTTTCTTGGCCAGCGAAAGACGTTGGCAAACATCAGAGTGCCCACAAAGACAAGCACAGTGCCCAGCCAGTGATAGACCGTAAAGGGATTACGAAAGTACACAATGGAGAATACCAGGGACACAAATTTGCGCAGTGTTAGTATCAGGGTGACTGTCAGGGAACTGCACTCGGTGGTCAGATAGTAGACGGAACTTATGCACAAGTGTTGCATCAACACATTGCCCACCAAGTAGACTAGTAGTATGGGCACTGCCACGCCTACTACCACATAGGGCGTGCTCTGCACAGCCATGGACCAGTGCGTTCTAATGTTCTCCTGCAGTAAGAGAAAGGCGGGAAGGGGCAGGAGGTGTGTATAGAAGAGAGCCTCACGGGCACACTTGCCGTGTCGCCGATAGAGCAGCTCTTGCGTAATGCCCATGTAGGAGGAAATGAAGAGGGCCAGCACCAGCAGCAGAACGCCCACTAGCCACCAGAACCAAGCGTTTTCAGCTGTGGCTGTGTTCTGCTCCACACTCGCACTGGAGAAGTAGGTGCAGATGAATATGCCCAGGGTGATCATAATAACGGCTATGTACTGACGTGTCCCATACTGACGTTTCAGTATAATTGTGCCCAGGCACATGTTGGAGATCAGACTGCCTCCCCTGATGATCATGTGCAGTGTCATGGGCACATTGAAGTAGAACACGTAGTTGTTGATCAAACTGGTCAGAAAGAACATGGCCACAAGTAGCCCATAATCCCTTAGACCAATAATCCGCTTGGCAAATCCAAATTTGGCCGTAAAAATCAATCCCTCCAGTGCAATAAAAGCGAACTGTGCAGCAGTGATGAGATTACCTGCACCCGGATCCAGTTTCACTAGCGACTCCAGAAAAACAACGCCGCTGCAGCAGCCCACGAAGACGCTGGCGATGGCCAAAGATGCTCTGGCTTTCATGGTTTTGGCCAGGCATTGAACTGCATATACAGGTATGTCATTAAGGTCGCTTTTAGGCCAGAATATAAACTCACCTTTGGCCTGTTAACTTGGCTTTTCGGCATTTGGCCAAAACTTTCTATTTGCCCATGTCAACAAAATCAACAGTTGGTTATCGATAACGATAGAAATGCAGGCGAGTATGCTGATCAGCAAAACTTAAATAAAATTGTATTGATAATTAAGCAAATAACCAAAATTAATGAATACAACTTTCTAAATTAGAATTAATTTGAGACTTTAATAAATCACGAATAAAATAATATCGCTTGACTGTGCAAATATCGATTCGCAATGTCCTATCGATAAGCGTGTTAGTGCTCGCAACGACAGCTGCTCATAGTCTGTGTTTTACAACACTGAAAGGCGCGCGATTTGAATTCACAATTAAAACGCAATATAAATAAAGAATAAATGAATTTTAATATTAAATTATCCAAATTAATAACAAAAATATCAGAAAATTAAGTCAAATGGGAGTTTTCTACATTGTTAATCAAAATAAAGCCAGCGCTTTATTTTAATGAAACTTACTTCAGAAACCAACACAATAAGGCCAATAAACACGCCCGCTGCGTAGGCGAAAAGTACAAACCGCACATCCCACATTGTCAACGAACGAACCTTAATGCGCTCACTAAGTTTTGGTATTTCCAAAATTCCCGCTTCATTCATGTAGTCAAAACTCTTCGAAGTCCAATGGTTAAAGAGACCTGATTGTGTCAGTTGTAACATGAAGTAATCAAGTGCATCTCGATGTGGTGAGTTCTCTGGAATAACCAGAGCGAAGGGCATGAACTGATAGTAGCACAGATCCAACGAGAAGTAAAATAACGGTCTAGCCAAACGAGACTGCATCTCCTTGTAGAGCAACCACTTAGTATACGTGACAGTGTACCCATACGAGGTATTCAGCGAATTCCGCTGCATTATAAACTCATTCATATTACTAGTCAGTTTAAATAAAGTGGAATACTTTAATCGTATGTCGAAATCATAGCCGGCGTATTCTGCGGTTGATCCAAAAATGCGTAATTTGGTCCTGGACATGGCAGCAAAGCTGTCGATATGAGCCATCGAAGGAGGCGCTATAAACATGGACAACAGGCGTCCACGGAAATTGGCTGCCAGTAGAACTGTTAGTATTAACCAACCGATGCTCGAAAGACGTCGATGAAGTTGAAAACGTCCTCTAAGAAGATCGTGCATTGTCCAGAGCAGTACAAGGAATCCAATGGTCAAAGCTGGCATTAACCAGATGTAGAAATCCCCGAGTTCTACCAGATTTTCTTTGGGCAACATGGTACACCAGCTGGCTATCTGAACAGGGTATGTATACTGATGATATCTATCGAGAAATCTCATTGTCATGGGCTGAACACTCGCTGCGATGTCCACATGACCATCTCGTGCCATATCCAAAACTGCGATGTGAGGAAATCGTTGTCTGACACTGGGCACAAAAGAGAATTTCAATTGGGCGTTATGTTTGCGTGCAAACTCCACGACCATGTTCCAAACGTAGCCCAAAACTTGAGGATTGTTCTGCTCATCGAGATACATCATCGTGTTGGGGTCGGAGAGATCGGGTTGTGTGCGTAGTGTACAGTTCTTAAGATCCATAAGTTGATCCGGATATAACTCCACAAAGTCATAGCCAAATTCCTGAGTCTTCAATTCATAGACGGGATAAGCATCGAAGCTGTACAAAGTGTGAGTGCTTCCAAAGTCTCCGAGTATTAAAATGACATTCAGCATATGATTTTGGTGGAAAAACTGGAGTATATGATTGACCAGTTCATAATCCTCATTACTTGGCAACTCAATTACCAATTTGGAGAGCCGCATGTATTGCAACAAACCCGCGAGGGCTCTAAGCAAATCCAGGCGATAAACTCCGGGCAAACAGGCGAGTAGAATCAGTTCGGCATCCACAAAGCGATGCAGTCTCCTTGCAGTTACAGAACTCCACACCAGCAGGGGTATCGTACTCTCCGTCCATGTTAGCCAATTTTCTAGTTGGCAATTGCCTTTGAGCTCATCTGGGCTAAAATACACAATTGTGCTAAAGTTGTTAACACCAAAAACAGCCGAAAAGAGCTCAGAGTAAATGCTATCGCTTTCGTTCATAACTGAGGACTAAAGGCACTTCTAGAAAACCTCTGTCTTAATGATGAGCACTTTAGATACACCCTGTAATATTTGTGCCAGCAAATATCGAAGGCATATCGGACGTGTCATGGCTTAAGTTGTTTGGCTTTAGATTTTATTTAGTAGCTTATAGATGTCTGTCTGTTAACACGAGGTATGGACAAGTCAATCACTACGTTTTAGACTACTTATTTTCTTGTGTTAATGACAAAACTTTCTCAAAGTAATCCAAGTCAATATTGACATAATCACAAATACTCAAATCTATCTATAACATAATGTTTACTCAAGAGTTCTTAAACTAGCCACAAGCATGGGAAACAAATTATTTTTTGTTACACAGAATTCCAATATTTGAATGATCACAACTCACGCATTATTTTGGTGTCATTCGACAGTCATAATCTTGTAAACTCAAAATTTCATAATTTTTAAACATTTTTCTTAAATCTGCTACTTTA
The DNA here is from genome assembly GCA_020829145.1 of Drosophila nigrodunni. Taxonomy (NCBI): domain Eukaryota; kingdom Metazoa; phylum Arthropoda; class Insecta; order Diptera; family Drosophilidae; genus Drosophila; species Drosophila nigrodunni. The sequence goes on from JACVCZ010000001.1 coordinate 16,560,767, forward strand.
TTAAGTTCTCAATCTGTTTATAAATACATCCAACGTCTAAATAGAACGTTTATTAATTCACAAACCAAAATGATACAGCTTGTGACCATGCCCACTGCGTAGGCGTAGAGTAGGCTCTTCAGATCCGCCAGCACCAATGAATGAAATTTAACGGGATCACTGACTTTGGGTATTTCCAAGATCCCGGCCTGATTTTCGTAGTCAAAACTCTTGGATGTCCAGTGGATATAGAGACCTGATTCTGTCAGCTGCAAAATATAGTTATGAAGGGTCTTACGATGTGGAGAATTCTCGGGAATAACCAGAGAAAAGGGCATATATGGATATAAGCACAGATCGCGTGAAAAGTAAAATAACGGTCTAGTCATACGATACTGCATCTCCTTGTAGAGCAGCCATTTTGTATAGGTAACCGTGTAGCCATAAGTGGTATTCAGGGAGTTACGTAGAGTCAATAACTCTTTAAAGTCATTGGTCAGTTTGAATGAACTGGAATACTTTAATCTCATGTTCAATTCGTATCCATCATACTCACTTCTAATTCCAAAAATTCGTAATTTCGTCTTGGAGAGGGCAGCAAAGCTGTCGATATGGGCCACCGATGGAGGCGCTATAAACATAGACAACAGGCGTCCACGGAAATTGGCTGCCAGTAGAACTGTTAGTATTAACCAACCGATGCTTGAAAGACGTCGATGTCGTTGCCAACGGCCTCTTAGAATATTGTAGATTATCCAGAGCAGTACTAAGAATCCAATGGTTAAACTTGGAACTAACCAGATATAGGAATCCGCTATTTCGATGAGACTTTCCTTGGGCAACATTGTGCACCAGCTGGCCATGGTGACGGGATAGGCTAACTCATTGATTCTTAGCACAGGTTGTATGGTGGCTGCAATGTCCAAATGACCACGCCTGAGTAAATCCAGCGTTTCATATCTTGTCAAAGGTCTTAACATAGGCACAGAGTACACTTCCAATCGAGCATTATGTTTACGGGCGAATTCTGCGACCATATTCCAAACGTGGCCCAAAAACTGACGATTTCCCTTCTGATCATAGTAGAGTATTGTGTTGGGTGCGGAGAGATCGGGTTGTGTGTGCAGTACTCCGCTCTTTAAATCAACGAGTTGATCAGGATATAGTTCCAAGACTTTTTCGAACTGCTGAGTGTTGAGTTTGTAGACCGGATAAGCATCGAAGCTGTACAAAGTGTGAGTGCTTCCAAAGTCTCCGAGTATTAAAATGACATTCAGCATATGATTTTGATAGCAAAACTGAAGTATTCGATTGATCAGTTCAGTATCTTGATTTCCAGGTAATTCAATTACCAATTTTGACAGTCGAATGTTTTGGAGTAAACCCAAAACAGTTTTCAGCAAATCCAGGCGAAAAACTCCGGGCAAACAGGCAAGGAAAATCAGTTCGGTATCCACAAAGCGATGCAATCTTGTTGAAGCAGCTGAGTTCCATAGGAGCAGGGGTACAGTACTCCCAATCCATCTTAGCCAATTCTTTATTTGGCAATCCCCCTTAAGTTCTTCTGGACTGAAATACACAATTGTGCTAAAGTTGTTAACACCAAAAACAGCCGAAAAGAGCTCAGCGTAGATGTCACTGCTTTTGTTCATAACTGAAGACTAACTTGTTGGAAAGTCCACTACAGGGTGTCTTCTAATTAGAAGTATTTTTATGTTTGGTAAGCTTTGTTTATAGTTGTCAGTTAGTAAATATTTTAAGTGAAATAACTCATTAGAGTTGCCTGCTATTTTCTAAGTAAGCGAACCCAGACGAGTGTTAATATTTATGGGTTTGTGAGAAAGTTCTCACGTCACACTTTATCAACCGATCCAATTCAATATTGACATAATCACACATATTCTTACCAATTAATTAATGTTCAGTTACGGCATGCACCACATAACTATGAGCCATTAAACAGTTTTAACCTTTCCAATAATAATAAATCACTTTAAATTTTAAAAAATGTATAGCTATCAAGTATATATCTTATAATATCTTAAAACAGATATCTTAATACAGAAACCAGAATATATGGAAAATAAGCCAATAAATAGCTATTTTTATGAAACAGTTAATTTAGCTAATTAAAAGCTTTTTTAAAGCAAAAATTAGAAAATACTGTGTGAACGCTGTTTGGTATTTTTGAAATACATTTTTTAAACTTAATTTAAATTAATTTTTAGCTACATTTTTGTACCAAACTGTGATTTTGGCCTATGTATGTATTGCTGGCAACACTGTTTCAAGACATTTCTCGTTTTTCTTTGAACAATTCTAACTAGAACTAATATGCATACATTCTAATTAGCAAGATGTAAATAAGAATCCTCTTAAGTACGTCATCTACAAATACAATTTTAATTACATTTAGAAGTTTTTTAATTCCATACCAATAAAAGACCAGTTCTAAAACAAAGTGGCAAAAAGTGCACTTGCATGTGGATGGCAACAGAGAAAGTCACAGCCAATAAAATCGATAAAATAAAAATGATTTGGAGCCATCGACTCGTTCAACTTATATCAGGCGCACATAAACCGTTAGCAATGCTTCAAATCAATAGCAAATATACCGATTGCTGCCAATCGCCCCACAATTTCCAATTGGAGCCAAAGCGACAGCAGCGACGCAACGCTTACAGCGTTACACACTCACATAAAACACTGTATGTACACCAAAGTATGTGCGTGTGTGTGTGCGTATGCCAAGGTACGCAATGGTTCGACCCCTCAAATACAAACAACGAGCATAGAATGAACTGTAAATGGGGAAAGCACTCACACTTGTGCACAAAACATGCACATATACGGTATACCACTGCGCAAACTTAGGCTGACAATGTTAATGTTAACAGAGAAATGTTAAGCGACAGTTATCTATTTACCCATAACAATTTAGAGATATTAGTTTGGACAAGTCATTATGTTTAGAAAAGTATTAACATTAGAGGTGCCACATTATAAATACCCTTTGAATAGTGTCTTAGCATTAGGTACAAAGTTGTATAAAAATAAACTAAGTTTACGTTTATATTCCTCAAACAAATTGAATTTTATTTTTTCCACAGGGTATACCTTAGCTGACCATTGCTAATAAATGCACTCTGCTCGTGATGCTGATAACATTAGAGGCAGGGTATTCAAGTATTTCATGCTCGCGTTTGCGCTTGCTGACTTCTGGCTCTCCCTCTTCTTCACACTCTCTCTTTCTACGTCTGTTTCGCTCTCTCTAACACGTACGTCGCTTCACCTTCCAAGCACACATTTCTATGTACCTTTGTGTCTGTATGGCTGCGTATGTGTGTTTGTGTATGCTTGAAACATGCGCGTGTGTGTATGTGTGATTGTTACTCTCTCGCCGCTCATCTAACCTTCTTGTGTTCTAGAAGAGCTTTTGCTTGCTATTCTGTCTGTGTGCCTGGTAGCATATTCACATGTTTTCTAATCGCGCTTAGTTGACGTTAGATTCCGTTTGAGGACGCAACGCGCTACGAGAGCAGAACAATTGCTTAGAACAACAACAACAACAAACAAGAAAAGTGTTTGTACACGTGATGCCCTTTAAATGCTTATGTGGGGTATGATAAATTCGACGAACATATGAAGTAGTATGACGAATGAAGTAGTCACATGCTTAGAACGCAGTTTACTTCCTAAGCAGCTTTAATCTTCTGCAAATTTAGAAAAGCTTCTACGCAAATTAGACTCAACTAATTGTTGGTATCTACGTGCAGGCCATTTTCTAATCAGCGAGTTACCTCAAAATCAAACAATTGTTTAAGTTTTTAGTATAAACATTTATATTTTTGTATATTGTTTTGAAACGGAATAAATAATGTTGTAGAGATTCTGAAGAACATTTTATAAAATTTGCATGTAACTTACACAAAACATTTATACAAAATTATCTTATATTATTACAGAATACTTAAAATGCAGTAGTTTTCAATTCGTTTATAGTAAATAGTTTTGGAATTACAGTTATGGTAATCAACTCTGGAGATTCGATTATGGATAGACAAATGACACTAACAAGCTATTTCGATGAAGGCTTCATTGGAGTGATTTTTAAGTGCTGACAAGAAAATCGAGTTATTTAAAATTAGTGACTTTTTATATACTAAGTGACTAGGTTTCGCATACCAGTTTTTATTTATTCCTTAGGGTGTTTTTCAAGTTGTCAATGGAGCTCTTGATGCCATCCTGAAGATCCTTGCTGATCTCATTGTCAGCTTTATGGTAGTAGCTAAAGTAAACCACCAAACCAATAATCACAAAGATTATAAAGAAGGCGCTGATAATGGAGATGAGCATGCTAAGTGCGCAGTTGAAGCAGCTGAAAAAAGAATTGAGAAAAGTATTTTTATTTATTATTGTATGATGTTTTTCCATTCAAAATTTGATGCAAATTACTTAAACAATTAAGTCATGCATATTAGCTGATTAAGTGCCAAACCCTGCATAATCGTGTCACTATGTAAATGGTTTAGTTTCGCTTTCAACCCTTGTTTAGTTACTGCATTTACAGCTTATGACAATAAAGAAATGACAAAACTGACGATTGGCGCCCAACTGGCGGTTAACTGAAAGTTGCTACTACTCCACTCTTTCCCCGGCCATGTAATAAGGGTGGCATGAACAAGGTTGTGTCGTCTCGCCCGAGTGGAGCCGGGACTTGCTGGAGACATTGATATACGCACTTGAATTCAAATACAAAGGAATACTTGAAGTGCTGTATTACAACATACCCTGTAAGATTTTTGAATTACGAAACTAAAGCGATAAAAAGTTTTTGGGGAATTAGTTGCAAAGTTTTGTTTCATTTTGAGGTCATCAAAGTTGTGATAAATTTTTTGTTTGTTATATGAGCTTTAACTTATAGTTAGGTAATTATCTAGAGCCTTATATACCCTGCTTACTGATTGTACTATATAAGAATATACAAAACTAAAGTTGAATACACTATGCTGAGTGCAAGCACTTTAGTAGCTATATATAATTTGTCTATGAGCAAATAGGGGTTGTCTGCTTGACGCTTTTGGGTGTTCCGTTAAAATAGGTTATTATTTGCATGGTTTAATATGGTTTTGTCATGCACAGGAATATAAAAGTATATACTTTTGAAATTTCCATGCCGATTAGAATATATAGTAGTAGTGAATAACCGCAGAAACTGCAGATATGGTAAAATAGTATTTAAATGACTGATCTTAATAAGATTAACCACAACTGCCTTATCTTACACACAACCCTTATAAAATTGTTTTATTTCTTAGCTAACACGCGGCTTCCGGTTAAAACAATGAACAATACGAGCTCCATTACCTGACGCGTTCTTTGTGTACATAAAAATATAAATTCTACATATACATATCCACATTCTATACCTAACAAAATAATAACTAAGTTAATTAAGTTAGACTTACCAGCACGCTACGTTACCGGCCAGACATTTGCACATTTTGGGTTTGTTTGTGATTAGAACGCTTTTGGAAATTTAATTAAATAAGCTGTCGCCTCTGGTATTGTGTTCAACTGTTGAGTAGTAAAAATATTTAAATAATTATTATTATTCTTGACTTTGGTTCACTCGTTTTGCATTCAAATGAGCTGTAGTAAAATAGGCACAACATACAGTACTTGATCACATGTGCAATATATGTGTAATGTTATTTTCTATTTACATTTGCTTTTATACTTTACATATACATATATTTTTACAAATCTTTAAATAATAAAAAAAAATTGTAGCAACATGAAGATGCGAACTAACACACGAAAATACAACCTACCACGCCTGAAGATGTGGAGAAACTGAAATCGAAACGAAAATGAAAACTCAGTGGCAGCTGCTGTTGCTGTTTGGCGGCAAAGTTGCGCTCTGTGAGACAACAGAGCAGCAACAACGGTCAGTAAACAAAATTGAACAGAGCATGTACAGTGGTGCAAAGAGCCATGCTCAGTTCAGAAATTTTCGTAATTATTAACGTATAAAGTTCTTCAATAAAGCCATTACTTCTGAGCAATTAATTATGTTATAAGTTTGTTAAAACATGCTCTACATTTATTTATAAAATAATATTATTTAGCAATTTATTAATTAAAATAAAAGGCAAACTTGTTTATATGCGACTTGAGTCACTGTAAATGAGATTGTCGGGTGTGAGAATATGTGAAATGAACTACGCGAATGATACCAAACAAGTAATTGAGAGAGGAAGTGAGAGAGAATGAATTAAATATGGCGTTGAAAGAGAGAACAAGTGGGTGAGAGAAAAGTGTAGAGCAGAGAGCAGAGAAGCAAGACAGATAAACTCACCTCAATGCTCAAGGTGAAAAACACAAATGGTAGCTGGATCACCTGCATCTTCGTTGCAAATTCTATTGCTAATAGTCTTATCAATCTGTAGCAGATAACAACAAAAAGAGTAACACAAAACAATTAAACAAGTGTTTTATTAATTCGTATCGAATTGATGATCTCAGCTGTGAAGAATTTTAATTTTAAAACATTATTGCAATGTTGTGCATATGGAGCACACATTAATACATACATATGTACATACATATTGTTTATGTTTGCGTGTTCAAATTAAAATAGTAATAGAAAACTTAAAGAGCACTAGAGATGAGAGCGTTCAACACATTATGCGTCCACCCGCTTTGTTTTACATACTATGTATGCATGTACATACACACGCACGTGCTTTCATCACTTGAATGAGTCAATGCCCTTTATCACAGAGGACAGAGCTCCCTCTAGTGACGAAATCAGACGCTAATGTCACGCATGTAGTGCAGTGTATATATAACAATATACATATAGTACTTTAATCGGTTGATCATGACCTGTTTATTAATACGCACTTTCTTAATTATTTTTAATAAGTTTTTATTTGTATACTCAATAATCAGATATAAAAACGTTACACAGGATATTTGCATTAACTCTTACATACAATTGGTTTTCTTTAGATACTGTCTAAAATTTATAAGTATTTTAACTGATTCACCCAAAACATATAATTTGCTTTCATAAATCAGGTGCTTCCGTTATCTAATAATTAAGTATTTACATTAATATTAGGGGCAAGAATATTGTTCAAATAACTAATACTTAGTATCTATTGTTTATATACAATTACATCAACTGTTTGTTCATATTGTGTAGATGATTTTATGGCAGTTATTGTTAAACTTGTATTTATACATATTTGAGAGACGAGAAGAGTATTATAGACTTGTAAAAATAAACATAAGAATTGTAATAGGAATAGCACATATGAATGACTTTTATTTATTTAATTTTAATCATAACTGGTGACTTAACTACGGAATATAATCCTATAACTCCCTTTGAAACTTAAGTTGCTTGCACCAGTTATCTTGTGTATATTCATATAGACATATGTATATTTCAAACTATAAAAAAAACTTAAGTAGAATTTAAACTAACATAGAATTTTGGCTAGGTTAAGTCCTGGACTTAGATCATAACTATAAGTACATATATAGGAATCAGGAAAAAGACCTCGGAATCAAAGAAATATTTAGTTATGTAATATTTTTGGTTGGCTGATGAAAAGCAAAGAAAATCAAGTTAGATTAAAAGTTATAAATATCGAATGAAATATTTACAGTGAAAATAATACTCAGCATACACCAAATCGGATTAAAACTATAGATTAATAAAAATCATTATTGATCTTAAGACCCTTGACATATGATAACGTATCTGATATGTTTGAAGACATCACGCGATGTGTTCGGTGCATGAAAACTAATTGCAAAGATCTCAACAGGATCGGTGTTGGGATCTGAATGTCATACTTTCTCTATATATTTATTTAATTGGCAAATCAAATCGTATGACGATTCATTTGCTTCAAGATTAACGAGCCTTAGAGGCTATCACATATATATTGTTTAATTCAAAAATGCTCGAGAATCCAAAATAATTAGCAAACTATGAATACTGGGGGGACTCTCCGCCCGAAGTGATTTTCTTCACACGGCTCACATCGTCGTAGGCAATCGAGAAGACACTTTTCTTCTCAGCAATTGGATTCCGACGTCCCATGCTGTTCATTAATGAATTCATCGCAATTCCCGAGTCGTGATCATCCTCCAGGGTGGATGCATTCAACTGTTTTTGCTTATGTGCTCCATTATAATCCTCACTATTCAAATTGATTTTCGATTTTGTAATTTTCACTTCATTCTCCTTGATTGGTGAGGGCTTTGCCTTCGGCTTTTGTCGCTGCGATGAATGATCCTTATCTTTATCTTTATCCTTATCCGCATAGGTTGGTGTCTCCGGATACATGTAGTGTGGCAGTTTGGTCGGTGGTGCTGGCACTTCCGGTGCGTTTTCCCGCTCGAATCGATGCTCCGAGTGCTGCACGAGCGGATGATTGGTGTCAGTCTCGATTTTAGGCTTATGCTGTTTATTCAGCGCTCGATCCTCTTTGAGCAGACGACTTCCCTTGGGTGGGGATCTTCGCGGCGCTGGTTCCGGTTTAAATTTACCTCCCTCCTCGTACGCCAAGTGATCATCGGACTTTGCATGCATTCGCGGCTTGGACACACGCTTCTCTGCAGGAGCCGCCTTCTTCTTGCTCGACAGCTGCGACTTGGAAGACTCGGTTGAGGTGCGACCGCTTACCGAAGGCTTCTTTTTGCCATAGTACCATTCCATATACTTGGGTACCTTGCCAGCGGAGGGTTCTTCGGCTGCGAGATCAGCTCCATGTCCGGGAAGTTCCGTTTCGCTTTGATAGTAGCGCTCGTGGGATGAACGCTTTGAGCCGGACAGCTCGGCGGCATGGGCACTGTTTCGGACACTACCCTCCATGTTGCTCTCGTATTTTGATATGGACATGCGACTGTGCGGTGGCTCCGAAGATGTTTGTTTGCGGGACTCTTGGCTGCGCCGGGAACTATCTCTGCGTGAAAGTCTTGGATTCATTTCCTGTTCGATTTCCCTGCGCGTCTCCGATGGAGATCGTCGGCTTGGACCTTTGCTATGCTGAGGAATACTATATTCCAGATCTCTTGACTTTTTGGCGTATGGATCAGATCTCTCATGGGCATAAACCGTCGAGTTTCCATTTGTTCTAATCACAATCTCATCGTCATCCGAGTCCAGTGAGTATTCCGTTTCATTCTCATCGACTTCTCCATCGGAATTGTTGTAGTACTGCCGAGAGTGTGCATGACGGGATCTCTGTCTACGAGGGCTGCCAGCATCGTCCAAGGAATCCGATATTTCCATGAGCACCTCACGACTCAGAGCTTCGGATTTGTGTCGGTGACTTCCATTGGAATCTTTATGGGAGGTACCCTCGTTCTTGCGACTTTCGTCACTCAACTGCTTGCGCAGGATGCTAGTTTTGGTTTCCCTCAAGGGCTTTTTGGGTGCCACACGCTTCTTCTCGTACACTTCTTCCTCCTCCTTGATGGGCGTTCGAATCTTCCGCTTGACATCCTCAACCATAACGATTCTCTTGCCGCCGCGCGAGCCATCACGTAGTCTGGAGCGTTTCTTGGGACGACGTCGCTTAATCCAGTAGACACCCTCGGGACTATTGGGTGGACTAAAGCGCACATATCTGTATTCATCCTCGGACATGGAATCATCGTTCTCACTGCGTGCCCGGCGTCGGCTCGTGCCGACCTGAGCCTGTGAGCTTACCGAAGTGCGTTCCGCGTAGCTCTCGGCTGGCTCCGTTTGGGTGCCCGCATCGCAATCCGTTTGCGTTCCGATGGCCATCGATTGACCTGGAAGACTTTGGGTTTCTAAAACTAGCTCATGCTGCGTGTATCTCGTCTCCAGCAACTCCTTTTCCATCAGTATCTGACGTAGCAGAGCATTCTGCTGCTTCAGTGAATTCTCTAGTTCCTGGGTAAGTGATTGATTTGATATCGCTGGTTGGATTTGCGCTGACTCCTCTGCGCCCTGCACTGACTGTGTGTGTATGACTTTCACCTCCGGCTCCGTTTGTGAGTAGACAATGCTATTTGGTCCCGATTTACCAAAGGGAAACGTATCACCCTTGAGTGTGGAGCCCTGTTGGATTTCATTTGGCATCGATTGAATATATGTGGCCCCTGGCACAATATGATAATGTTCTCGTATGATCTGCTTTCCATCTGGTTGTTCCTCAATAAATCTACGCATTAGTATCTCCTTGCCCGTATTGTCGACCATCAAGAGCTGTGGATGTGTTAGATCCGTTGTGGATTTCATTGGCACATTCACATAGATATTATCCTCATCCATTCCAGCACCGCCGTCGCGTGTCTTATCCCTGGTCATCAGCTGTAGTATCTCGACATTTCCATCCTTGATGAAGAGTTCCCGTTTGTTCTTGAGACTGTTTTGTGCAGTGTTTAAATCGATGTCACTTCCTCGTTCGATCTCATGTCGTCGCATCGAGTCCGTGTCGTAGTTTTTCAGTCGAGCATGATCCAAATTTCTGTTGCCTTTGCCGCGTGTAAAGTTCTCCTTGATCTCAACCAGATGCTGATCATCCAATACGTCTTCAATGTATACGTCACGATCGTTAATTAAATTAGTTCTAGAGTTATGGAAACTATGATGAGGCTCTTCTTTGGCTGTGCGGTGATTTCTAGAAAATGTGATTTATTTACTCAATAAGCTTTCGTAGTGATTAATGATCAAAAAATCGACTTACTTGATGCGAACGCGTCTTTGTTGATATTCGGCTGATTGGGTACGTGCGTTATCGTTATCGTTATCGATACCAGCATGCTGCATCTCTAGGTTTTCGTCAGACTGTTCACGACCATCCCGGAACTCCCAGCGTGTGGGCTTCGTTCGTGTATCTGATGGCTTCTCCGCTGACCACGCCTCTCGTCTTCCCATCCACTCTGCGACCTGAAATTATTTTGAAAAAAATTAATTAAAATATGCATAACTAAATTTAGGTTAAAGAAAATTCAATTTTCAGATTTTTGAGACTCGGAAGTAGAAGATTATGCCAGAACCAGTGTAAGTTGTGGATAAAAAGTGAAAGTTATTAAAGGAAAAACATTAAATAAGTTAACTAACGAAATTGCCATTTAGTGAGTAAGTGAGTGAATTAGAGAGTGTTGTGGGGGGGTGTGTGTATGTGTGTGAAGCTCTCAAATAAAAATTTGCAAATAAGCTAAGTTTGTAGTGTAGATCGAAATTGTTCAAAATCTACCTGAACAGATTTTGTATGTTTTCCATTTGCCATTTCCCTATGCACTAGATGTACATCGTCTTCAGTTTTACTGATATTAACTATTCTTTTGCTACAAGAGAAGAATAAACAATTAAAGATGATATAAAAATGGATGGTTTTATTTTTTTTTAAATTTGATTTAAAATGATGTTTATTAATATTGATCCTCACTCCGTTGAGCTCTGTACTTAGTCTTTGACATCATACATCATCATACATCAATGATAAGAGTTAAAACAGTTAGAAGCGTTAGAAATATAGTTATTTAATTTGTCTAGACTCTCTTTTGTATCGTGTCTAATTAATTGGTTTTTGGTTTATTATATTTTTTTGGCATTTCTGGTATGGATTTATATCCCAAGACTAAGTTACCGAGTCAATAAGCAAAGGGTTGAAAGTATAGGATAGTTTAGTAGCACATATATAACTATTACAACTTTAGTCACTTACGTGGTGGCACCATACAGCGGACACCAGGAGCAAATGCAGCAGAGCAGCAGAATCAAAATAGTCAAAGCCACCAAAGTGGCCAAGAGAATGAGTAGCCAGAAGAGCACCTTGTTCTCGGCCTTGTACTGCGTCTGCAAGGGAGTGAGACTCTGTTAAAGCAAATACTCTCATTAGTCTCTGATTGGTGTTAGTTTTGTTAGTATTTTCGAGTGACTACTTACATCGGTTTCCGATGTGTCCTGTGGCATAATTGCATACGAGTTGTTGTGCTGTGAGAGCCTCTGTTGAATCTGTGAGATGTCCACCACTGAGGAGCTGTCGTAGAGCACTGTTGCGGTGACGACACTACGCTCCTTGACATTCGGGTTGCCGTTGGGTATGTCCTTGGCGCCGGGTTCCTCCGGTTTCAGTGGACGTATCTCATGAATATAAACCTTCCCACCCGTAATGGCAGACAAAGTTTCCTCCGTCTTGCGCTTGTCTGGATTGAGACCGGGTACCACAAAGGTAACGGTACGTTTACGGCTCTCTGGTGGGTAAATGCGTATTACTGTTGTGGAGAAGCGTACGGGAACTCCCAGATCATAGGCTCGAGCAGTCAGTATGAAGAGATCTCCCTCATCATCGCTTGGCACGGCTGCTCGTCGTCTGCGTTCGTTGACTTGTTTCTTGGAACGCAGTTTGACCTTGTCGCGCACCGTCAGCTCACCGCTGATCTTGTCCAAGATGAAATTGTTCTCATAGTTGCCATTGATGATCTCGTAGCGTACCACATTGTTGGGCGCTGTGGCATCCTTGTCGGTGGCATGTATAATGGCATTGGTGGTGAAGCTCTGCAGATCGCTGGCCAGTATGAATTCGTAGAGATCCTTATCGAACATGGGCACCTCATCGTTCACATCGATTAGCTTGATAATGAGCGGCACCTGTGCCCGATTACCATTACCATCCATATCCCTGGCCTCCACATACAGATGGTATTCGGGCATCAGTTCCCGATCAAAGCCATGGGCATTGGTCGACACCGTGATCATGCCGTCTTCGGCATTCAGATTTAACGATGTGTTCAGGTAACCCAAAATGGCGGTATAACGAACTTTGCCACCCAGACCCGAGTCCAAGTCACTGGCATGCACCTGCACTACCTTTGTGCCCACTGTCATGTTTTCCGGTAGTTCCACTGTATATTCTGGCTGATCGAAGACCGGAGTATTGTCATTGACATCATTGATGTACACAGTGACATTAACGGTCGCCGAGAGATTTGTAGCTGGTCCCAATTCTTGGGCAAGTACAGTGAACTCCACCGAATGACGTTGTTCATAATCGAGCCAAGAGTTATCCCTCACTCGGATGAGAAATGATGCACTACGCTCGGCCACATTCGGTGTTATCTCAAAGGTACCATTATTGTTGAGCAGTGTAAGCGAGAAGACGCCATTCTTGCCAGTATCATCGTCATACACACGCGGCACATATGGATCGACGAACGTCAGAGCCGTTCCCTGAGGCGCATTCTCATCCACCCTCGAGACGTAGCTACAATACCAAAAAAGAAAAGAACCCAAAAAAAAAAAGCAGAAATGAAATGAGGGGAACAAATCGTGAGCGAGTTATTAGCATCCAGCTAAGAAAGAACTATGTAAATGCTGCAGTACACGACGAACAGATTCGGTCTGGACTAAAGGCTGGAGACTGAAGACTGGAGTCTCGAGTTTGAGCTGAAACTGAGCTATTCAACTGTAAAGATATTTTCAAGTTTAGGTGGAATTTTTGCCTAGACGAACTTGGCATAAATTGATATGGTCTTGAGTCTACACTGTGAGAAAAGCTCAAGTTCGCTCAAGTTTCGCTTGCATACCAAACTTGATTTATTACCAGACTTTAAATTGATTCAAGTTTATTTTCATCAATAAATTTATTTGCGTTTCTTCAGCCTAAACTTTTTGAGTTACGTTTTTTCGCTCTGTGTAGCTCGGATGTTGTGTAATGTAATCTTATCATCCGCATTGTGGAACGGCTTCAAGTTTATGTTAATGGATGTGGTTGCAAATGAGGTTTATTTTTGTTGTGTTTTGTGCTTTTTTTGTGAGCCAACCAAATTGCAATTGAGATGCAAAGTTAAAGAAGTTTAAGTGGAAATTGTCAAAGCTATAAAGTGTTTATAGACATGCCCAAATGCATATATCATAAACCGTCTAGACGCTAGACGATCTTGACATGCCTTTAACTCTTTCTCTGGCTATTTATTTATTATTTTACGAGTCTTGTTTTTTATGGGCTTATTAAAGTGGGAGCAGCGTATCTGCTAGTCGTATAGTCGTATGATTATTCGTTGATCAGTTGTTGGGCGTACTTACTGATCGTTCTCAAAGTATGGCGGCGAATTGGTGCGATCGGGCAGAAAGAACGCCAATTGCACTGTGGATGCCATGGCTGGAGGTTCGTCACGACCGACTTTAACTTCTTCCGCAATTACCGTGAGCAGCACGGGATCGCCCACATGGGTTATGGCAGCAATATCTTCCAGAGGTCGCATCAAAAAGATTTCGCCTGGTGAAGTTTTGTGAAAGTAATTAGAAAATAAATACAAAAATTATTAGCATATTTCAAACACACCTCAAAACACACAACAAATTAAAGTAATCTTTTTTATATATAAAGTATTTTTTGTATTTTGTTATACTCTCTGCAAGAGTATATTGGGTTTGTGCAAAAGTATGTAACAGGCAGAAGGAGGCGTGGCAGACCCCATAAAGTATATATATTATTGATCAGCATCACAAGCCGAGTCGATATAGCCATGTCCGTCTGTCCGTCTGTCCGTCTGTCTGTCTGTCTGTCTGTCTGTCTGTCTGTCTGTCTGTCTGTCTGTCTGTCCGTCTGTCCGTATGAACAAACAGATTTCAGAGATGGTAAGAGCTACAAGTTCGAGCTTGGTGTCAAACGATCAGATATTTAGTCAGTCAATACAAGAATCTTTTTTTTTTTTTCGATGCCACGCCCCATTCGCCCACAAAAAGCAAAAAACTGGACACACCTCGTGAAAAATTGGTGTTTTCGGCAAATATCTCAGTAACTATGGCACCTAGGATCACCAATTCTTGTACGGGAGTTCCTAGCGACAGCATAGTTGCATTGCCATCTATAAATTTGGACTGCCACGCCCACTTTTCCCACAATTTATAAAATAGTTTTCAAGCTTCAATGCCGTTTTTTTCCGTATCGTACAGTATTGTAGTTTATAACTGGTGTGGAGACTAACTATATTAAACTATCCTGAAAGGCGCATTAAAATCGGACTATAAACAAGAAAACTAGAAGCGTTACAATATTGTTAATTGAACGCAATATCAACCCATTGGTGCAAGCGAGACAGAAACACACAAGCACATGCTCGAACGTTTTTGCTGCCTGTGTGGCGGCAGCGCTGCCCGCGGTCGCTGGCTGCGCCGAATACACACATACATACATGCATGCATCATATATTGTCAAACGTATGTGTATTCGCAACAAACAAACAGATGTGTGTTTGATTATGCTTAGATTGTTTTTGTTTCAACGTGTTTTAATGCAAGTACTATTCATTGTAATATCTGGATACCGATTTTAATAATTTAATCGGGAAAATGCAGAGAGTATTATACGGTCGGGCGCGCTCGACTGTACTTTTCTTTCTTGTTTTTTTTTGGTTTCATTCTTTCAGGACAGTCCCTCGATAATAACCATTATTAAAGGCGATGGTGGAAAAAAAGAAAAGGCGCAAAAAAACTCATGGGAACAGTGGAAAACCAGCAGCAAAAAGAGATTGCTCTCATGGCAATAGACCAGGTCGTTTGCTGCTTTGCGGGCTTTGCCAGCTAGCTGGCTTGCTGCTTTTAGCCAAGTTATGTACGAGATAATGCTACCATTTCACTTTTTTTTGTTTGCACTGCTCTGCAGTCGGATCACTTGGCCCACAACAGCACTGAGAAACAAAGGAAACAGAAAGTAATCAGACAATGTCTTGAGAACTTTTTAGTGCAGCGCTTTTTTATCTTTTATTTTTCTGCAACTTTATGCAGAATTGTTGTAATTTGCATTGAAATATTTGTGATATGTGTAATTAGCTAAGAGACTGTGTCGATCGGCAGTAATTCCAAACATACGTTAACACACACACACACTGAGGTACAAGAGATTCTTGTGTTTTGGCTGAAGAGCAAGAAGTAGGAGAGGAAGGAGCAGCAGCCGAAGACGGCCTCAAAAGTTGTCTCAAACACACAGCACGAAATTCTGCGGTTATTGTTGTTGCTGTTGTTGCTGGCTCGTCTTCAACGAGCTAAACAAAAGGCAGACAGACATGCTATACAGCCTCCAGACAGACAGACACTCCAACTCTGAGTACGACTTGGACTCTGAGAGTCATTGCCATCAAACTGGCAGTGAACCAGACGAGCACGAAAACAAGGAAGCTGAAAGCGCAATCATTGAAGAGTTAGACGGCAGTAAGAAGGAAGGAAGCGGGACAGGGACAGGAGTAGAACAGGAATCGAGGGTTGGAGGGATCGAGCCTAGAGCCAAATTGCACTACCAGAACTTGGTCACAGTCAACGTTCGTAGTACGTACTACACTGAAGAAAAAGCTAAAAGCAAACTGTAACTTGTTGACTTTAAAATAAATCTTACAGATTTCATATTTCGAACTTTGTTTAAGAAACTTCATACTCCACTAAATCATTAATTCTTGCCTAAAACTCGTCACTCATTTCGCTCAGTGTATGTACGTATCGTTGAGGAAGATGAGCTTTTGCTATCTAACGAGTCTAACGACAGACCGGATTGCAGTTAAAGTTGGAGCGGGTCCCAGAAGTCTGTCCGCTCGACAGCCGTTAAGGTTGTTCTTTTTGCAGCTAGTATATCTTGCTCTCGGTAGTGTGCACACGCTACCCTGTAGTCATAAAAAGAACCACGACTGGGGTATACTAAAGTTAAAGTTAAAAAAAATCAAAGGCTTCGTTTTATTTTCACCGCCAATTCAAAAGATTTTAATTGCAAACTGAAATCTAAAGTCGTAATATATTCCAGGATATAAAGTGATCAAACCACTTACCGCTCGTATCGTTGATGTCGAAGAAGGATGTGAAGGGATTGTTTTCCGATACCAAGCCATAGCGCACTTCCCGCGGATTGCCCTTGTCGCCATCCTCCGCATGAACTTGAAGTATCTTTGAGATACATTTAAGGAAAAAAAGTATTAATGAGTTTTGTAATTACAGAATCTTATCATCGTTTGCACCTTATCGCCTGGCAGTATGCCTGGTGGCAGTTTAGTCACCGGCGGTGCGAGTGTGAACACTGGCGGCTGATCTTGCACATCTTGAACAATGACAACAATCTCCATGCCAGCAATATTCCGACTATCCTGTCCTGGTTCGGCATATGCATCCTATATGGAGTTGGAGTTGGAGTTGCAGTTGATGTTGGGAGTACAAGAAATTAAACATAACACATCACGATTTATTCAAATTAAGCAAACTAAACTGTACGTACATTAGCCAGAATTGTCAAGTGGTACATGGCTTGTTTCTCGAAATCCAAAGGACCCAGCAGGAAAACTGTACCCTCCGTTGTCTCCGCTGATATGATCTTTTGTCTTATGGCAAACAACGGAGAACCCTGCGAAATTCCACAGAATTATTATTTAAATATATCTTAAAATATATATATATGAGGAGTGTTTAAAATATAACTTACCCATAACTCGAGGTAGACTGGTTTCTGGTAAAGCGGATTCTTGCGTGCGATGACGTAATCAAGTTCTGTGCCTCGTTTGGCGTCCTTGAATAAAATTAGTAAGATGTTATTGAGGGTTGCATTCATATATATTAAGAACTGAGGGCAGCAGCAACTGATAGTACTGAGATGTTGCATTTTTTTATACATTAAATCACACCCATCTTAAGCTTACACTCCAAAGTTCTAACTTATTAAAATAATTTTCAATTCGATTGGATTCGATCTTAAATCAATGCCGCTCTTGACCAGGCCAGTTCCCTTGATCAATTCGCTTGAATGTGCAACCTAAGACCGATCAAGATAATGCCTCATAGCATAATGTTTCAAATGTTAACTAGCATTGGCCGGGTCAGCTCATTATTTAACAAATTCTATCTTATTATGATTACGTTCGGTTCGATTAGATCTTAAGTTGAGAATGCATCAAGTACACTTTGGCATTTGATCGGGGTCAAATCTTTATCTACATGAGTCTATCATATTAGAAGTAGCATGATTATATTGATTTCGATCGGTATTTAAGTATTTAAGTGCATACCAAACGATGACGTGAGCGTGCCTAAATAATTCTTTTTATCCCGTTTGAAGTCAACTGCACATATGATGGGATTGCGACTGAGACTGGGACTGAGACTGGGATTGGAATCGGTACTCACCTCGGGTATCATAATGATGCCCGGCTTGTGTGGAAAGATGAGGTCGTGGGGTGTACTGAAATTGGTTGCCGTAATTGAGCACAATTGCATGGCGATGCCACCATTTGTGTCCTTCACCGATACCTGAAAGTCATAGTAACGTCCGGGCTCCAAGCGACGCTGTAGTATTACATTCGCCTGACATACCGAATTGTACTTGGTGCATGGAAGCGTTTCCACCTTGACGGTGGACGAGGATGCATCGCCCATAAACTCAAAGGTCAGTGGATAGTCGAACTCCTCGTCAGTTGCACGCAATCTATAGATTACCGAACCGACCTGTGCGTCTGATGGCACAAGTACCAGTCTCATCCGCGTGGATGGATCGAATTTGGGATCCACACCGTGAACGTGATGTAGACACAGAATTCCAATTAGGAGGCTGATTGTCAGCAATCGATAGGCGGTCATTGCGCTTAGCCAGCGGCCAAATTGCAAACTTGGCCAACACTGTTGCCGCTTTTGTTGCTGCTGCTGTTGCTTGTGCTGCTGTTCTGGCTGTTGTTCTTGCTGTCGTTGTCTTTGTTGTTGTCGTTGTCGTTGCTTCTCTACTGACTGCAGTTGGAGTTTCTGTTG
Source organism: Drosophila nigrodunni (assembly GCA_020829145.1). Taxonomy (NCBI): domain Eukaryota; kingdom Metazoa; phylum Arthropoda; class Insecta; order Diptera; family Drosophilidae; genus Drosophila; species Drosophila nigrodunni. The sequence goes on from JACVCZ010000001.1 coordinate 16,579,518, forward strand.
GGAGGTAGGTGGTTGATAATAGTAGCATTCCTTCTGGCTTCGCTTGCAACTTCCATCTGAAGTCGTCGTCTCCGTCGTCTCCGTCTCCGTTTCCATCTCCATCTCCGTCGTCGCTTCTTTCAGGCGGCATTGCGGCACATGTGTTAGGTTGTGACTTTTGCTGCTGTGGCTGCGGAAATTGTTGCTACTGCTGGAAGCCATTGCTGTAATTAAAGACCGAGATCAAGTGGTTAGAGAAGAGCAAGTTATTTATTATGTTAAAAACGTCACGTAACTCAGTTTCAACTCATGATGATGACTCAAATTGTACTTATTATTGACCTTGCCAACTAAACTTAAACATAATTTAACAAACACTCAAACTAATTGGTATACATATAATAGGTGTTGATAACCGCATATCATCTAATTTGACTCAAAATTAGTTTCGATCCAAGTGTGAGAGTCTTTATGACCGTGCCTTAAAATTAAACTTAATTAAATTGTGTTGAGCAATTGCTTAGCTGCCATGTAGGCAAAAGTCTTTAAGCTTTGGCTAAAAACCGAAACATAATTGTGTTACCTAAGACAAATAGTAGTATATGAAAAAAAAAAGAAAAAAACTTGTTGTTGGTCGACTCTAGATTGTTGCAGCTGACGGCTAAAGTTGCTGCAGTTAAAGTTAGACTTTAAAGTTGGGTTGGTCAACACTCTTTTAACCACAAAACCCACAATGAACAGCCGCGTCTCGGTTTTCTCAGCTGCCGCTTCCCTCTGGCTGCAAAAAACACACACAGCATTTTCCATTTTTCATTTTTCATTTTCTATTTCATTTTCATTTTCTACGTTATTTCATGCTGTGCTCTGCTCTGTTCCGCTTTTGGAAATCGAGTCTGCTGTCCCCATATTTAATAATCGCACTCCTCACATTGCACTTTCATTTTCACACAAAATATGAAAAAAAACTTAAGCTCAAACTCAATTTGAAACGTATCAAAAGATGCAACGAAACCGCATTTAGACGGCCGTCTAAATTAAGTATAACATTTTAATACCTACTTAAGTCCGCTTGTCGAACTACTTAAGTTTAGTCTAAGCATTAGTAGCTACATGCATATATTGGCAATTAAGAGATCTCGGATATTTTCAATTTGTTCCCACCGAAAAGCGCTTGGACTGTGACGTCAGCTGTGCACAGTGGTTAAGATGAGAAAAAACATGGTGGCAAACAAAAAAACTATATAAAAATGTAAGCTAGATGAATGAAAAACCATTTTTAATAACTACCTAGGTAGTACACAGGTTTCTACTCAAAAATTAATTCGTTTAATAAAACAATTGAGATTTTGATTTTATGATTAATTAAATCTAATATTACTTAATTTAGTTGTCTTCTACCACTTAACAGGTTTAAAATAAAAACATATCTTTGGCTCCACTGTGCCAAGTTGTCGGCGAAACCATGAACAAATCGACATGGTCACTAAGACAAATCGATTTGAACAAAGTTCAACATAAATTTGTTGAATTTCGTAAGCTGGATCTACCACAAAAATACTACAAAAATACATATGTAGTTATGCATGAATGTGCTCTACTAAAAAACAGAAACATATATACAAAGATATCTGCTCACATGTGAACACTTTTTGAATGCCTTTAATGTTAATGGGATACCACAAGACTATTTCAATGTGCAACTCATTTGGTGTAGCTCAATACAATTATTTAATGAAGTTCATTTGCAACTCACACGTTGAGAGCATTACTTTCTTTTCTTTCTTTTCCATTTTAACTAGGCTGAAAAAAAAACTTAATTGGGCTTATAAAATATAATTGAATACTTTTATTTGTGCCCTAGAAAAAGTGATTTATTTTTAATGATTGCACTAGGTGTGAAGTTGGATTTGAATTTGCTTTTATTTTATAAGGATTACAACTGAACTTTATTGAAAATGTATTTTAAGTACGAAGAGCATTCGAAAATCGATATTCGTATAATCGATTGACCTTGTTACTACGTGAGAAATCTTGCGATCAGATCGTTTGATAAGTAATGTAATGGCTGAATGGTCGAGTTGATTGGAGAGGCATTAATTCTGAAAGAGTACGCATCACACACACTCACACACACACACACTTTTGTTGTGAGACATTTACGCAACTGGTACAGAACATTAAGTGGTCACGTACATACTTATTTGTTGTCTGCCTAAACGCGAAATAATTTTTCTTTATTCAGTTCGGTTCTTTTTTTTTTTTTATTTAACGTTGAATCATGTGCGACAATTACGAGCGGTACTTTAGACGCATTTCAGAGAGAAAATTGTCTTCTTTTAGTACGTATTCGTATTCTGAGTTGTGTTTGTATGTGTTGTATACTTATTGTGGCTACTGTTGATCTAGTTTTTGCAGCTGTGAATTCTTCAGGGGGAAAGCGGCCTAAAAGGGACTTGGAGTGAGAGATGGCCGTGAAGTTGGTAAGCGTGTAGCAAGTGGAATTAAGTTTAAAAAAGCTTAAAACATTTAAACGTTTCCGAGATTAAGAAGTGGAAATGAGAATATTATTTCAGATTTATTTTAGCTTTTTTTTTTAAGTTTATATTATAATCTTACATAAATTTCTATATTTTTACTAATTAAATGTTTGCGAGATGGAAACCTGAATTTTATATTTTATTTTATTTTTTTATTTAAATTTATATATTTTATTTTTTCAAGTTAATTATTCATTTATTAAATATTCTATTTATTAATGTAAATTTATTTATACTTTTAATATCATTTTTTTATTAAAACATTGATTTTTTTATTTTTATTTTAATTTGATTATATGTTTATGTCTTTTACTATCAAATCAGTTAATACGAGCTCTAAATTTTAATTGTTTTACATTAATTTTTAATTTATGATTTGACTTTGAATCGAATTAATTAATTACCCAAACATTCGCCAGCGTTTAAATCAGCGTAAATAAAAAAATTAATAAATTAAAATGTTTTTATATTTTTATAGGATATCTACTAGTCCGACGACTAGTTGACGTAACATAGCGTATCTAAGTTCATAGTTAGTACCCCGTTCGCGGTGACATACTTGTTCACATGACAAATGACATGAAACGGTATTAGCAATGGTAATGAAATGCCTTTTGGCCCGTTAGAGGGAAGGCCTACAGTTGGCCATCTAACCATTTGGCCATAAAGAACAACGGTCAGGGACAACCGCAATATATTCTACGGTAATACACTTTTTATGTTAATTGTTGTGCAAATTGTTCTCTTCGATCGTTGCGTAACTGGAATTAGTTCAGGGCCTAAAGGCAAGAAGATATAAAAATAGTCGAATGAGTTACATTCATTATTTATATCTGTTATCAATATACGATATCTACGGTAGTCGAAGTCAAAGTCACTGCGATTCAATTTTTGTGTGTGTTTGACTAGATTTTTTAGGCTTAGTCAATTGGCCCTCAAAGCGAACAACGCGTTACCAATTGAAAATATGGCCAAGCCAAACGGCTGCGTCTGCATTTGTGTATACACTGCATGTGTGTGTGTGTGTGTTTGTGTGTGTGTGCAACGAACTCGAACTTATTGCCAATCCGGTTTGGACCGTCTGTCTGGCTCATAGAGTATGCTAGTTGCATTTACGAATATTTCCAGTTTGCGCAGCTGCATCGTGTCCTTAGCTGCGACTCCGTCTCAGCTTCAGCTCCACAGCGAATGACCAGTTATGTCAGTAGATTCGAGCTGCGCTTAGAGGCTAGGCAAGGCGAGGCGGGTTGACTCCAACTTTGGCCACCCTCACACCCTCGCATTTGGCGCAGCGTAGCGTCGTTTGAATTTACGGCCAAGTATGTTGCAATATTATGTTTTGCCCGCATTTGGCTTAGACAGGCTCCACTATTAGATACATGCCTATTGACTGTGTACGTTTGTAAAGCGCCAGCCCCAGCCTCAGTCTCAGTCTCAGCCTCTGCTCCAGGTCTCAGCCTGAGTCTCAGTCTCAGTCTCAGACTCAGTCTCAATCCCAGTTGCAGTCTCATTCCCAGTTTCATAGTCCCTGTCTATTTGGCGTTCGTTTTTCAGTTTTCGCGTTCACTGGTCTTACGACCGCACCATTATTGCGCAACAATTGTAGCACACAATATTTGTGCCATTTGGTTAAATTTCTCTTAACACACATACGAGCAGACTGCTGACTGCGGTCTGCCTGCCTTACAGCTGCCTCTGCTTTGAGCTCTAAGCCAACTTGGTCTTGGCCAACAAGCAAGCATTGGCCATCTGATGCGGTCTATTTTGTGGTCTACTTGCCGTTGCTGATATTGATGCGATGCCTTAAACCAAAGCTCGATTTTGGCGACTTGAGATTGCCTTTTGCTTTGAGATTTCGTTTCAGTCCTTAAATTGTTATTTTTCCCAAAGTCTTGATTGACATCATGAATTCATTAGCATTTGCTGCAAGAAACCCAAATGATGTTTACATGACTGGTTTTTGTGTTTTCTAGCTTAGATCATAATTAATCCCAGAGTACGCTTAAGTAATTTACACAGTTACAGAGTTGAATATGAGTGACTGATTGAGTGCTGATCTTCAGTTTTAAAGTTAAATTAGTTTGACTAAATTTTGTGATTTTATGGTAGTAGATTTTAAAATATTGAAAGCTAAAAGGGACAGTTAAGTATAGAACAAAATTCGTATTCTTTTTATATATTTATAAATATTTAGTAAAGTGTTTGTTCAAGTGTTTACAAGAAGATTCAGTACTATTATTTCTTTGGACTACAGATGATTGATTAATTTCTTTTATAAATCTTGAATTGAAACTCTTGCATTTTATTGCTCATTCACTTTACTTTTAATTAAGCAGGTATTAAAAAAATATAGAGTTACTTTCTTTAATCACTAAAAGAGTGTTAAATGACTGTACATTTGAAAACAGCTGAAAGTTAATAGCTCAATACCAAACATTACTCATTAACAAACTTATAGTCTGGCACAAATCAATTAAATTTAAGCTTTAGCAACTTAAACATCCTTTAAAGCTAGTAGGTATAATAACAACGCTGTTAATGCAAATGCAGATCTTAAATTGATATGAAAATCTGGCATGTATCTAGTGTATAGTAATTTCTAGAGCAGATTTGATCGCATGTGAAGTGAAGGGTATTACTAGGTCGACCCAATTGCATTTGCCCCTTTTGCACAGATACGATTAATGTCCTTCCTTGTTGCTCATAGTTACAGTCTGGTCTGGTCGGGTCTGGCCAGAGTTGCGACCGCGCCAAAATACAAAAATACAAAAAATAAAAAAAAAAAACAGAAATGAAAAGAAGCAAAGTCGTGAGTTCAGAGCGAAGCAAAACAAGATTTTGGGCGTTGTTCAATTTTTGGGCTGACTTCGCGGTCGCAGCCGTTGCATGCGGAAAATGCAGCAGCAGCAGCTGAGGCAGCGACAGCGACAGCGACTGCATTCGTGAGACGTGCAACTTTTGTCTCTTTTTGGATTGTGTATATATATATATTTTTGTTTTCCTAGCTGGCAACTGGCAACTGGCAAACAGGCAACTAGTTGACTATTGCCTGCATTTCAACTAGAATGAAAATTTGTGTTGCAAATAAAGTTGAACCCGATGGCAAACTAATCTGCTTCACGACAATGGACCAGCCCGATTCGACTAGACCAGACCAGACTCAAGCAGACCCGAACTGGCCAGCCAAATACCCAGCATTGCCTTGCAGGCAAACCAGAGCCACAGTTTTAGCCAGAGAGTCAAGAGTTAGAGCCATGGCATAAGCCAAGCCGTCAGCCAGTCAGCCAGTCAGCTAGTCAGCTTTGCAGACTCGTAATCAACTTTTATTTGGAGCCGCACTCGTAGTTGCCCCTTCTGGCCTGCCCTGCCCTGCCCTGCCTACCACCCCCTGAATCTGCGCCTGAATCCCTGCCTGAATTCCCGCCTTCGCTGACCCGTGATATGACCGTCCTTCAGCACACTAGATGCCTGTATCTGTATCTCAGTCTCAGTCTCTGTCTGTGTCTGTGCTTTCCTGCCTTCACTATTACTACAGGGGATTGTTGGGCGCTGTCCGTCTTTAGATACATATATAAAGTTATTTTTTTCTGTGACTATCCGACTTTCAGTGCGTCTGGGCAACTCTCCTGTATCGGTCGGTATCTGTATCTGTCTACTACGTATGCATATTTTATGTGCATATATACTATATATATACATGTATAGGTATAAACATTTTATTGCTGCAGCTGCGGGTGTGTTTTGGGTGCGCCTTTTGCGCTCTAAATGGGCGCATAAACAAGTTAGAATGCTCTGGCCAAGAGTTACCCTGTACCCAGTACACAGTACCCTGTAGCGTTCGATTTGTGTAGTTACCCCAATTCCATTATAAATATAAAATGTGTTTATGCATTTGATCACAGTGTGCTGCCCATATAAATGACATTATTTATACAATTTGTTTAGTGATTCTTTTTTTTTTTTGCTTTTATGCTAGCCAATCTCGGTGGGTTATCTTATCGGCCATATAAACGGTATGTACACTTTTATATGGCATCATTTGGGTTTGAAGCAAAACTATGTTTCATTTATGGCATAACATTTACATAGTTTACAGGGTATGTGTGGAACATTTATGTAAATTGACAACACTCTCGTACATAAATTTAATTCTAGTTTCGAGTGGAGTTTATTTATATTTTAGGCATAGTAATTTGAACATGCCTATGAAATGCGTTAGGGTATCTGCTGGTCGAACAGTCCTATACGTTATCTCCTTCCTACGCATTAAAGTTTTTTTCAGTAGCTCTGATTTAATAAAAATGAAATATAGTCGTATAAAAAGCGTAAAATGATTAAGAAACTTACGTAAAACACGTGCCACCGTCTCAAATGAAAGAGATTTAGGCCCTTTTGCTATGAACTTGATACCAATAAAAAGAGCCACATTAAAAACTGGCTTATAGCCCTCTTTTTATTGTTGTTATTGGCTGGGAAGTGGCTGGTACGTTGGCAGCTCCCACAGATTGCTAACTTCAATCGAAGATGATCAAAAATAATTTTCATTTCTTTTTCTTTTTTTCGTGTTAAAAAAAAAAAGGTTGAGGTCCGGCTCGGTATTTATAATTAACAATGTACAAAGCATAAGACAAGCTGCAAGTTGGCCTGCAATTTACAGTCGATTGTAAATGAAGAGCACAAACAATACTACACCAGAGCGAGAGCTATAGCTGGACTTCCAAAACCAAAACCAAAACCTAATCCCAAACTCAAAACCGAATCCGAACCCAAAGTCTGGCCCAAAAGCTAAGCCACGGGGGCTGGACCAGGGCCAGAAAGTCACTCGATTAGTTGCGGTGCCAAGCATCGAAGTCGGCTTCATCATCATCGTCATGATAAGCATTAACAGACTTCAACATCTACGCCGTCATCGCCTGTAGACTGCACCCTACCCCCTTCCACTACGCCACTGTTTCTCTATCCCTCGAACTTCTCTTGGCCTTCCTGTCGCATGTTGTTGCCAGCTTTTGAGTTGTCTGTCTTTTTAGTCTATCATGCTGTTGCTGTTGTTGTTACAGAGGTTCTTTCATATTGAAGCCCTGTACTTTGAAGGTGCGCAGGGTGTTTTAGGTTGGTCAAAAGACATAAGTAGGAAAAAACTATGTTTTTGTTGATTTGTTAAAACGAATGCAAAACGTTATGCTAGACACACGCCAAGAATTTGGTTCAATAAATTTCAATGTTTTGAAACATTTTCTACTTATTAAAATGATGTGCAGCACAGCAAACTTTAAGGTTTTCAACTATTTAAACTCTAACTTTAATGTACAGGGTCATTTGCAATCGACGCACTTGAGTATAAATTCAGCTACTAGTTGTTTTGTTAAGTTCTACCATTCGTTTCTTGGCATCGGAGGTGGCATACGTAATGGGCTGCAGACCGCCGAGTTTTAATGAAATGCAGCAAAAATAAAAATGTAAATAAAAGACTCACAAATGAACGCAATAACAACAACTACAACAACTACAACAACAGCGACGAGGAGCGTTGAAAAAATGTGCGTGGGACTGACTATGACGATGACGATGACGATGCGTCCCGGCCAGCTGGATACTGGTCTTATAGCCGCAGCAAGAGCCACAGGCATTGGCCATGTTAACAGACACGAGACAAGAGACGGTAGTGGCCCAAAGAGTGGACGAGTACTCAAATTGAATCTCGACTTTATTGGTATCAGGTCTTGGCATGGTTATTGCAAGCATGAAAATAATTGGCTTAATTTATGTGTGCTTTTATCTTTAAGGAAACGCACTAAAACGCATAGACTAAGACAAAGCCTAAGCCTTGGACTAAGCCATAGACTAAGCTTAACTCCAGGACTTAGACTCAGGCGATGGGTTAAGGCGTCTAATTTATGTGTTTAATTAAAAAATGACATCTGCCAACATGTTGAAGTTAAGGCCAAATTACATTATGAATCGCATTCTATCGCTCAAGCTCAAGACTCTGAACATCAACCGAGAGTTGGTTATGTGATGTCTTATAGATAAACAAGGAATTCAATTTGGTTATGCCAAAGTGATTCTCCAAGTGATTGACAGTCAACCCAAAAGCTTAAACAGTAAAAACTTAACGTAATTTAATCCTTTGCCGCTTATTAAGTGTAAAATTTTACACTTAACTGAGCTTTTGCACGTAACAAAATGATGGCCTTTGGGCATCATAATGTCCAAGTTTCTGCTATTGCAAAAGTTTGTTTTATAAATCATCCTTTTCCAATTAATTTTAAATGCTTCACAGTTTATTTGATAGTTTTTGATGCACACGAAAATAATTGCTCTGCTAGTGCTTAAAAAATCCGCCTACAGGAAAATTTCTAAATAAAAAAAAACAACAATAATATGCAATACTATGGCATGTGGGCGGAAGTTCATTTGTATGCATATAAGAAGAAGAAAAAACATGGATAATGCCGTATGTATAGCTACGTAGTGCTATATAGAAAGGAAGGTCTATAACAATAACATGAAAAGCGCGTTTTCTGTTTCGCAAATTGCCAATTGCGGGGGAAGCAGGGAATCCAAAGTGTTGGTCGGAAGGACGGAGCGACAGACAGGCAGACGGGTAGGGAGACGATGAACAAAGAGTGTGACTGATGAATGCATAGGCGGCAAAGTCGACCCGGACGAGAGTTGGACGTGAGTCCCGGGACGACTGTTTTGCAAATCTATTTACAGCCATGGTTAAGGGTTCGCCGCTGCGTTCGTTGTCTGTCGCAATTACTCTCCTCAATAACGTAATAATTTATTTCCACTTCAGCCAAAGTCGCCGTCGTCGTCGCCGTCGCCGTCGCCGTCGTCGCTGTCGCCTTCGTCGATGCTGAAGTTAATGTTAAATTTGTAGCCACAACAAATGCGACGAATGCTGTGAAGTTTTGTTTTGGTTTTTTTTTTCTTTTACCATGTCTAAAATGCTGCCTGGACTGCCTTTTAGCCATACTATTGCCAAAGTGGCGACGATGATGACGATCTCGACCACGACAACTACGACGACAGCAACGACGTCAACAGCATTGTGGGCGTCTGGGCATTAATGATTGTCTTTATGCGCGTTTCGCGCTGTTATTGTTCTTCATTTAGCGTCTTGCTTTTGCTGTACTCGAAATTTTAATTTTCAACTTCAGTTGAACGACACTTTTACGACCCAAAATAACGAAAAACGAAAACAAAAAGCTCAACTGTTGGCCAATGCGTTTCATTTGTTGTTGGCTATCCAAAAACTAAAATAAAATAAAATGGAAAGAAGCAAAAAACAAAAGACTTAGGCAACGAACGTGCCCGTTGCTTCTTTATGCTTTTTTTTCTAATTAAGTTCAAGTTTTTGTTAATCTTAACGTGTCGATCGTAATATATACTTCATTCTAGACGAGTGCAGTAGCATAATTAGCTCTATTAGAGCCAAAACCATTTGGCTAGGCTCAGAACAAGAGCTAAAGCCGTAGCCGTAGCCGTAGCCGAAGCCAATACCCATTAGTTTGGCCAACTGCTCGTCATACAGTAGTTTACATCGATTAATAAATAAGTTATCGCTTCTGCGGCTACCTTGTGTCTGTGTCTGAAAGGGTGTGTGTGTGTGTAAGTGTGCGTGCGTGTGTGCTGGCCAGATAAATGAGTAAACACCTTTGGGGCTTATCTCTTTACTGCTTATGACAACAAATTTGTTTCTTAGATCGATTTTGATTTGAGTGTTGCATAAATCATTATAGAGTCGAGTCGACTCCAGTCTAGAGAGTCCAGTGAGTGGATGCGATGGACTGACTGCACCCCTCTGCGGCGTTTCAAATTTTATAAATGAGGCGCTCTCAACAAGAAAGACAGCCGCACTAGTGGCATGCTTGTTACTATACCCTGTACGCGGAGTATGATAAACTTGTTATACTTATGAGATTTAAAGGCAACTTTTATAGCAGACTTGCTGTGAATGGATTGGTTTTCTTGGTTAATGGCTCTCTACTCTCTACTGTTAGATTAATTTTGTTTATTTAAAGACGAAATTTGCTCAGATCTTTTAGAACTCTCAGCTTTAAAGGATTAATATGCACTGAGTATTTAACGGTCGTGCAGGTTCGAGTGTACATTCTTGTTATTATTTTATTTAAGTTTGTTTTTTTTTTGTTTTTTGCCGGTGCGTTGCCAACAGTTGCCAACGGTTGTTGACTATGCTGACGACTTGGACATCGGGCTGCCAGAGCTGGTCTTGGACTTGGACTTACTTGGCGCTGTGATTCGCTGTTGGCGTTGCCAAAGCAAACCAAAGAAAAAGTAAAAAAACCTCTGGCAAAAATAACAAAATATTTTTGCAATACTCGCAACACGCATGCGGTGTGAGTGCAAAAACAAGCAACGAGCATAAAAAAAATAGAGAAATACTCAACAATTGGATAAATACTACTTGCAACGTCGTTAGTTTCGCATAGATATAGTATATATATAAATATAATGTGTACATAAATTGTAAAATGCCGCACAGCTGTCAGTTTTGGCACTGCGCCGTCTAAAGTGGGTCAGACAAGGTCGATTTCGAGTTGTTTTTGTTTACTCTAACGCTGCACACACACTGTTACACACACACGCAGACAACTCTATGCAGTAGTTAGCTTAGTTATTTTTACAATTTTTTTTTTTTGTCCAGCCGCCTATCAGGTTTTAGTCAATCTATCTAACGTCTAAGCGCCGTTGCATAACCTACATACTAACTAAGCACATTCATCTATGTTAGATCAACTCGGTAATTTTAACTTTCAACTGCCATATGGCGTTATCGTTGGGACACTTGTGTGGGTTGCAGATTCAATAAATATAAATAAAACTACATAAACATTAACTCTCAAGCATCCACTTATGTCAATGCTTTCTTCAATAAATAGCTTATTTAAATAAACAATTAATGAACAACTTGATTTCTTATATAAGACATTCGTTGTAATTAAAATAAATATTTGAAAGCTTAAAGTATTTTAAAAATTATTAAACTCCTATAATTTAAAATTGCACAAATTAAACATAATTACAGTCCTCAAAATGGACTACTTAAAAATTATTTCAACTGCAGAAAAATCTTACTCAAAACTCGATCACTTTAAATACCATACTTGAACTGATTTTATCAGTTTTCTTTCTCATTAATCAAAATTTGTATGAAAGCATAACGATATCCTTTACACCCTTAGGTAGCAGCCCTAATGAACGGGTCATTAAGGAAATTGAACAATCTGTTCTCGGATTTGAATCACAGGCGGTCCAGGCCAGAGGCCTAATGGTTAGTAAGAACATAATATGTAGGGTAACATAAAAAGGGAAAAAATGAACAACCTAAACATGGTATCAAGTAGAGCATATAATGGAAAATATTTATGGCATTTTACCTTTGAAGCGTATAAAATGTGCTAAATATGTAGAAATCCAAAAGCAGATCAGGTGTGCTCTTGCCTTGGCATTTTGTAACATCCTTCGTCGTTTATCGGGTATCAAGTTTCCGGCATTCTCAGACAAAAGCAGAACCATTAAATTTTTACAGTCAACTGCATAAAACCACCAATGAAGTGATTTAGCTTGGCTTAATTTGATTTAAACTATTTTTTCCTTTATATGCATATGAAGATTATTTATGATTTGATCGTTTGGGTTATGCAATCGCAAAAGGGTTTTGGTTTAAACTGATTTATATTGACTGTTATAGCACAAGGCACACTTGGCTATGGCTATGGCTATGGCGTTTTTACCAAGCTTCTCAGGTAGCCTGTTTACCGGTTCAGCGAACTTCAATCGACCTTGTTCGCAGATCAAACAAATCGGATTAGAGTCGGTCACATCACTTGGGACTCCACACTCTCGGTTCACTTCGGATCGTTCAAAGGTTCAGAAGATATCAGTAACAGTAACAGTAACAGTAACAGGAAATATCATTTGACTAACAGTCTTTTAAGTTTATTTTATGTTGAATATTTATGCACATATTTGTGCAAATCTGCACTTTCGTTCACGACACAACACTCGAAATAATTATATATTCATAAATTCAAATATCAATCGCCTTTTTTACATAAATATCTATATAAAATGCTTAAGTAATCTCGCACTGTGCACACCTCCGGATTAAATTACTTCTCAGGTACCGAGCCTGTTTTTTTTTCTGTTGTTGTTATGCATTAAATCTATACACACAAGCATACATAGGCTGTATGTGTATTTGTGCGTGTGTTCGTGATTTTTTTGTGCCCGACTTTGATCTGATTGTTGTGCTGCGCGTCGTTGTTGAAATGATACTGGAAGTAAATCGAGCATAAAGACGAAGCCAAAGCTGCAGCTGAGCAATCGTGGAGCGTCGATCGTCGAGCGCCACTTAAGCCGAAGTCTCCATCGGCTGAGAACGTTCACACAGACTAACACATACTGGCGCGCACTGGAAGCCGGTTTCTGTGCTCTCTTTAAATGCCGTTGGCCGGCGCTCTCTTTAACAGTGGCAACAACAACTGCATGCTGTTGTAAACATTCTGTTCTCTTCACTGTTGAGCATTCAACCCAAAGCTAATTTCTCAAACGGAAGATCAACTGCGCTAATTGAAAAATGGATTATGTGCATATAAATAAAAGGATGCTCGACTTTACATGCTCTCCGCTATTTAAAACCTAATTATGTATATTTTTTATTATGTTAGTTTATTTACGTGTAGCACCAAAATCAGTTAAATTATTTTAGGAGTTTGCTTGAACTAAATCTATGAAACATTTGACTTAAACGTTTATCTATAAAGAAGTTCTTACATAAAAAGAAGCTCAGAAGCTTTAGCTGTAATAAAAATTCTAACTTTTAAGCTGCAGTCTGCTTACCATACATAACATACCAAATTTTAGTTTATAAATTTCAACACACTTTTGCTTGGCTTTATTTCAAGTTACAGGGCAATCTTATGTCTAGCCTACTTGACTTAAATGTAGCTCACAAAAAGCTTCGATTAAAAAAAGAAATTACATAAAAAAAAGTGATCATAGGGATGGCTCAGTTATAGTTTGATTTTAGGTTACTGTTACCCTGGCAGCTTGAACATGTTTCACCATGTCCGTACATGATCGTAGTGTTATTTTTTTCATTTCGTTGCCAGCGTTTTTATCTTGTGGCCTGCATCTAATGCAGTGTCTCGATATTTGCAGAAATATATTTACGTTGTCGCTGTTAACAGACTGCAAGATTATTTCTGCATAGGAAAAACACAAGACAACACAGCACAACACAACAGAGCACGGCACAATGAGGGCGGCAACCTAAACGGGTTTATAAAAGGCCCAAACCCAAAAACCAGTACAACGCGCAGATGTTGAACTCATTTCTCATATTAACCTCCATACGAAAAAAACTAAGCAGAACACAAAAAAAATTTGTAACTAAAAAAACAGTTTTCAATTGATGTTGTACAGATATTGGTAACCAGAAAATTCACTTTAGGCCAGACCTAAAATCCAGTCAACTGAGTCTGAAGGAAAAACTCAAGCTTGAGCTAAGGAGGTCCACTTAGTGACATACTTTTCCGCTTTTCTTCATAAGTCACGTCTTGCAAGTTCTTGTAGTAACTATCAGTTAAAGTTGACTTTAAGCTAATGTTAAGTCAATAGCGGACTATAATTTACAGGTATCACCTTAGGCTGTCCCTTTGGAGGTGCTCCTGTTTTTTATTTTTTTGGTTTTGTTGTTTTGTTGGCTCAACAGTTAGTGCTGTATGTATAGTACCAGCCATTAAACTAATGACTGTCATTTTTTGGCTGGAGAGTTAAGCACAGTTTCAATCGAAATTCCATTTTATGGACATCGAAATATTAACGACCTGACCTTGATAAACCACCCAAAAACGCATAACCCACAAATAAATACGTTGCATGTTGACCTTTGTGACTCATTGTAAATAAATTGATGACAGCATATCAATAAGGTTATTTCAATGATGATTGGCCCAAAAGGGATAGAAGGCTAAGAATGCAGATATTTCAATATACAAATAAGGACTGTCTAAATTGGTCTGAAAAATCTAGTTTAGGACAGCGAGAGATTCATCATTGGCCAAAATCCAAATTTGGTATGCAAAGTCTTTTATGGCATACGGAAATCAAATGGCATTTCAAGTAGATTGAAAGCCGTTGTGGTACAGCGTATCTGCTAGTCGTATACTTTACTTAAAAGTAGCACTGCTTAAACTAGATTTTGTGATAACACAGCAAACAATCAAAAGAAACTATGCATATCCGGCATTTCCCAACTATCTTTCCTTTTAGTGGTTAAAGTTTTACTACATAACTTAGTGAGTGTGTGTGTGTGTGAGTGTGTGTGAGTATTGACTCTGCCTGCGGTTTTCCTTGGTAGACACAGTGTTGAACAATGTCGTGTTAATATGCTTGGCATGCCATGCTCACACCTTTCCCCCTCCCTATTCCCTCCACTTAAAAGTCACAACTCACGCGATTTACTCAAACGGCGGTTTCAAATTTTTCATTTTTTTGAATTTTTTTGACACCCTTTTTGTAAGATATAAATATCTGCATTGCCGTAGGTTTCTAACTTCCTTCGACTAAATTTAAGTGCACGGCTTAGTTAAATTTAGCTTGGTTTGCTCTGTGGCTAAAAGTAAATCGTTTACTTTGCTTCAAGTTGCAACTAAAAAAACTCGGATGCCACATTTGTTATCTATCTACCCAAATTACATGCAACCAAAAGGTATATTTAGATTTAGGTTAATTGCACGTATTGTTTGGACTGAAACACTTACAAGCACACACTCACACACACACACATGGAAGTGTGTGCAGACGCTACTGCCTATGGAGAAGATACGTTCAAGTATTTTTGGGCCGGTTTGGCAGTTGATAGATTTCCATATAAGGTTTATCTGCGTTTAACAGAACAATTAAAAGACGGTAAGCGGAGCGAAATCTGGAGTACACACTATACCCTGTAATTAAGTGTGCTCTGTGGGGATATATGTCAAAGGGGTAAGCAACTGCCATCTAATAAAACAAAAATTAAATTAAGTATTGAGGACTATTAACTGAGCATACTTAGAAAAATGAAGGTTTCAATGAAATACCCTGTAATTAGACAATGTACAGGGGTATAATAAAGATAAGCATCATGTTTTCACAAGGAGTTTAGTTTTTACTTAACTATGGAATGAATAACAGAAAAGTACCTGCGATTCTTTATAAGTTTAAAACATTCCATAGCATATAAACAGTGTTTAACTATAGCGCAGTTTATGTTATTCTTGTCTCACTTGCACGCTAACCACAATGAGGACCAAATTCCAAGGACAATGACTCTGAAATCTTGACCCAACAAAGTTCTTATAATAATTTAATATTTCATTTAAAAGTGGCTTGGTTTAGGCTAACCTTCTGGTGACACACAGAAATTAACTTAAACCCCTGCTTGTCACACTTGTCGCATAAGTTAAAAAGTCTCACAACTTATTGATTAAATTTCACATGTTTCTTATTCAAGATTCTTGAGAGTTCAGGTTGTAATACCTTTGAAATAGTTTTAGACAGCCGAAGAAAACTTTAAGTACGTCACTGCATTTTATGTTATGGCGATTTAAAACTGAGCACATATTTTGCAGACATAAATTTAGTATTTAATTAAAATGAGTTTCATATCCTTGAGATTTGAATTTGTATAATAATTTGATTTAATAATTTTTTTCTTTTTGTTACGGAAGAGCAAACGTTACTTTATTATTGGGCAGCGAATGCCAGACTGAGAAACGCCCGCACAAAAAGCATAGAAGCAAGTTAATACAGAGTCTTGACCAGGTCCAAAGGACCGTGGATTTGATTTGCATATAGCTTTAACAAAAGTGAGAAAGGGAGAGACTGAACTATAGAGTAAGAGAGAGAGAGAGGGCTAGGCGTATTTCTAGTCTCTGGAATATAAACACGTAGTCTGCACTGGAACTTGGAATAGAGTAACCCTGGACACTGCTACTAGCAGTAAATTCAAATTAATTGGTCACCCAAGAATAACTTGAAGGCTAACAAAAGAGTTGGCCCAAAAGGCGAAACCAAAGATTCCCAAGAAAACAAACTTAAGTAAAATACACTTAATTTTTCCATGAATGAAATCAAAACAATTCTTAGTGATTTGTTTTAGAAAATATTAATTAATTTGCATATCTGCACAAGGCCAAGTGTTTTTGGGATGTTATTTTTACGGAAATCGAAACACCCTAATGCTTGTCCCTGTAGTGACCTGTCTCTCTCTCTCTCTCTTTAGAGCCATGGCAACCAGTTGTGGTCACAACAACGCGACTGGACTTTCCATTAACTGGTAGAAATATGTATGAATTTCCGACCACGTTATAAAGTTCCGAGTATAAATATTGCGGTGACGAATTCGAATTGTGGCTTTGTGCTCCACATACACACACACACACACACACTCACATACCAACAGTTGTGTCCAGGGCTACCAGCTGAAATAGTGTAGCACTTTTTCGTATGTTTTTCCATTGGTTTGAGTTGCTAGCAAAACTTGGCTAAAGTGTTTGAGTTTCCGGGATTTTGCCAAGGGTTGACTTGTTGAGGTTTCATTTGCATAGGCCAAAGGCCCAAGCCCAAAGGAATAGCTTTGTTAGTGCGAGGGGTGCTCCGGGGAAGGGCTAAAGGGGGAAATGTTTAATTATTACTTATTTGACTTCACTTTATTCGTCTGTCCACGCAATCCTATTTGACCGCTGTACCGGCCAGTTGAAAAATCCGCTTCAACTTTAATGACATTTAGTTATGAAGTACTTTCACTCTGATTTGCGTGATTCTCTGCTGCACACGGTAATAATAAATGCCACTAGGCCATATTTTCATAAAGTATTACCTGATAAATTTGGGTCATGAATATTTATTTACTATTTCTGCCGAAAACACGCAGAATTCTGTACATTCTTTTTTCAAGTGTATCGCCATAATGAGTTATGAAATCAGAGTTTAGCGCGTGTTTGTTGTCATGTTGTACTTAAAACGTTTTAATTATTTATAACATACTCATGACTATTTGGCATAAGAATTGTGGGAAAGTTTTTGTGTTTAACAAATTATTGAATTATTAGTTATTTTTTTACATTTATCCCAGCACGCTCAGTCAGCATTAAGTAGTTTTAAAACATATTTTGTAAGCTACTTGTATGATAAACATTTGTTATCAAAATAAAATAATTTGTTTCAGCTAGAAGAAAATAATAAATGTATTTCTTTATAAGAATCACAGTTGACTTAAATTAATGCTAGTGACGAAAGTGGATTGCACAAAAGCAAATATAATTGGTTTATAAAAAGACTTAAATTCAGGCTAAAATTAATACTAATTACTTCAGCATAAATATACTTTTTCAGCCTCTTTTAGCTGCAAGTTTACCTCTCCTCGACTGCTTCAAGTGTCTGCCTGCAGTAATTAGCCCAAATGTGCCAAGTAATGCTATTAAAAATCTTGCCAAAGTTGTTAACGCACTTAGTTTATGAAACAGAGGCGATAATTTGGCTAGGTCACAAAACAGCTGAACACGAACCTGACACAGGTGACAAGCACAGGTGCCAAAAATTGTCATGGATATGTGCTATGAGATATGTATGTAAACACTATTGACTAATATATGTGTGTGCATGCTAACGGTATCTATGTAAATATATGTAAATAAACTATTACCAGGCAGCTGCCTCTGCTGTCCCACTGAATGGTTAACTATGATGATGATGAGCACATGGATTTGCGAGGCTGGACACGATAATCCAAACATATTCTGGCTCCACCCGGTGAAAAGTTGTAATTGTAGTTTGTGAATGGCTTCATTGCGTTCAAATTCCCGATTTAATGTTTTATTCGTAGAGTTAGACGATTGAGTTGGGCACGAATACTCGTATTTAAAACGATTGCACATGAATCGAGTGCACCAAACATCCGTTTGCTGACCGAATCCGACGCCGACTCCGAATCTGAATCCGAGAACTCACTGACTCAACTGGCAACGCAATAAAAAATGAAATGCCCAACAAAAGTTTTGGGGCTTTTAGTGTAAAATTTTAGAAAGGCACATACTAATACTAATATAGGTATACACATGTGTCTGTGTGTGTGTGTGTGTGTGAGTGTGTACACTCGGTGCGATGGCGGCGCCGCAGCGTTTGCTTTGCGTTTCACGTGCTGACTGTCAAAGTAAATAAAAATAACAAAATCGCTTCACCTGGCACCTGTATCCTGGCAACATTCATTTAAACACCTTGGACGGGCCTCCCAATAAAACTATATATGCATAAATATATATATAAATATATATGTATGAGAGAGGATATAGTCATGCTGCCAAGTTCCTGCCGAATTTACCTGGACTGCTTATTAAAATCCATTTGCATTCGCTGGCTCTCTTACTTTGGCCCCCTTTTCCGTTCCCTTTCTCTCTCTTGGGTTCTTAGACAAATGCTTAACCGACCGAGCGTCTTAACGTGCAGTGCACTGCAAAAAAACGAGCAAAAATATTTAATGATCCCGTTTGTTTATTGAATTGCAGTCAAAAGTTTTGGCACTAACGGAAACCCTGCCTGACTTCTTCAACTACACATTCCGCTCTCTCTCTCTCTCTCTTCATCTCTCTTTCTTCCGCTGTGGTGCTACGCATGTGTTGTGCATCAAGCAGTGGCGAAAGGGAAGAGAGGGAGAGCGGGTAAGTCAGCAGCGGCAACACGTCTGTCAGAGCGGGAGTTCCGCGAGGCCCCCAAAAAACAAAAGTGAAATAGCTTCTGTCAATATTCTGTCAATGGGCCCATGTTTGCCATTTGGAGGGGTTGTGGTGGGTTAGAGCAGGGGGTAGTGGGTAGCACGGGAGAGGTTGGGAAGTGCCACAAACTGTGCTGCTTGTGGGTGTAAGTGACTCTGTTGCACGAGACTTTCTCTTTCGGCCAATATTTAATCGATCTGAGGCTTAGGGATATCGATCTATTTGAATTTGCCATTGATTTAAGGAACAATTTTCGCTTGTATGAAAGTTTGTTAGCTTTACTAATAAATATTTAACGGGGTATCAATGCATACCTAGTGGAAAGTTGTACTTCACAGAACCATTTCATAAAGTTATGTTAAAAACTATAAATGTGCAATTAAAGTATCCCAAGTAATGGTGACAACAAACTTTAGACTTCCCTTCTCCACCTTAAAGACAAATATGGTAACTGCTCTCTTCCAGGGTATCTAAGCTCCGACCATCTACGCTTTATGATTATTGTTGACAAACAATTGGCTTTAGTACTATCCACATGTCAAATATTTTAACAGTTAGATGCACTGTCTGCTGCTCAGACATGCCGACAGGCAGATCAGTTAACACGAACACGATAAACATGAAATCAAGCTAGTACGACAGGTTATAGTACTAACTTGTACTTCTGACAGCAACATGACAATACCAACTCAAAAGGATTCAATTCAATGCAACTCAAAACAATGACTTGTCAACCACTGTGCGTTTGTGAAACAAACTCAAACGTGTGACGTCACGCAAAGTTATAGGTTTTCAAAAATATATTTGGGGCTACAGCATAGATGATATCTACAATATGATAGGGGATCACAACAAGTCGTTGGAAGTGCTTCTCGAAAATATATATCTGGCTTGATTTCTGGCTAAAATGTTCACACTAAAACAATTGGCCAAATTAGCTGAAATAAATGTATACAAAAAGACAGAAGTCTGACAAAAAAAAAAACTAAAAACGATTTTTGTTGCCGCCGTTGACATTGATGTTGCTGCCGTGTTTCTTCGTGCTGCTGTTGTTGTTGTGGTTGTCGCGACTTTGGGATGGAATGGCAATGGTCAAGCAGCGTATGCTTTTTGCAAGCCGATATCAGGTAAGATACGTCAACGTCAACATCAATGTAGCAATGAATACACATGGGCAGCATTAGGCTCCAAAGACCAAACAACGAAGAAAGAAGCGGGAGGAGGAACAGAAGAGCCAAGAGGACGCCTCAGTTCGGCTGAGTTTGGTTTGGTACCCAACCCATAATCGGAGCTACACGAGGAAATGTCAGTCTTGATAAAATATTGTCTAGAATACATTCTTATTCAGCTGAAGTCGCAATGTCGAATGCCCAACTCAAATGCTCAAACGCTCAAAAGCTGGCTAAATGTTAAATGGGAATACTTGAATCCAAAAGACAGACAGACCATGTGACAGACCTTAGTCTTAGACTCCCCGTTTAGTTGGCTAAGTTAAGGAGAGAATGACGCTTTGTCGGCAATTATTTGTGGCGGTGTGAACCGATGGATTTATTGCCCTAACAGCTAATCAAGAAGCTGAATTTATCGCTAACTTCGTTCGACATTTAGAGGCTGTATTCGCTGGCTCTCTCTCTCTCTCTCTCTCTGTCCCTCTAGTTCTGTCTTCTCTTGCTATCACACGCGGCTGTCCAAAATGGTCCAGTGCCATGGGAAAGCAAACAGTGCTGAGTGCTCGTTGCAATCAGTCGATCAGACAAGTTTAATACAACAAAAAAGACAAACAAATTCTTAATTTAAATACACTTTAATGAAGTGCTGTTGCTGTTCAGTAGCTACTTTCTTCACAAATGCCATACAATCACTTCCCCACAGGGCTGCAAATTTCAGCATTTTAGACTTCTTGCAGGCGTGTCCTAAGAAGACTCGATAAAGTCAACACACCAAAAACACACTGTCTATACTAGTTTAGTGTACTTTAAATTAAATTTAAAAATAAAAACTTTTATGCCGTTTTATTGGTAACTGCGCACAAATTAAGTTCCACTGCTACTTTTTTTTATTACGTAAGCCACATTTAAAGTTTCCGTTTAACAGTTAGTCGAAGCGCCACAAATTCTGATGAAAAAACAACAACAACAACAGCAACGAGAAAAAAATAAAGTCGTAGGAAACAACTTTTCCTTTGAGTCGGCTTTAAGCCATGAGCCGTGAGCCATGAGCTACGAGTGCGACTTCGGGTTTGGCTCCAAGTTTAGATACAACTTTAATTTGAGTTTAGCTGGAGTCCCATCATTTTAGTAATTAATAGCGGCTCATGTGCTGCAATTTAAATAGCCGCTAATTGTAAGCACAGCCAGAAAGCAGAAGGCAGTGAGCAGAAAACTGAAAACTGAAAACCAGTTAAAAACATGGCAGGAAATGGCTAGCACAGTGGTTCACTCTCTGCACTCCTTTATCATATTGCAATTTCGCTCTTAATGTTTGCGCATATTTCATTTGCATTTTGTTCACAATCTTGTTTAAACCCAAGCCAAATCTGCGATGGGAACCATAAGAATAATCAGTTATCTACAGATGTGTGTATATCGTATTTACATAGCCACTTTATGAGCATACATTTATTTAGAATAGCAGAAAAAAAATGTAAAAATTACGGTAATTATACCCTGTAAGCATAGGTGTAATTGTCAACGTCAGGCTATCAATATATGATCGACATTAAGCACAAGCTTAAGTTTTATTTAGTCTGTCTATTTATAACTCTGGAGTACAGGTTATTCTCTAGTCGTGCACACTCTCTGTGGTGCAGACAAAGTCTTGCAAGTGTTTTTTATGCATCATTTGCCTTAATGACTCTTAGCCTTAAGCAAAATCTAAGAGTGTAAAATATTTGCACCTGTTTTACTTACGCACTTCCTTATGTACTAACTACCTAATTTAAATACTTACTAGTTTAGGTATACAGGGTGCCGCTGAGAAGTTGAGCAGCTGTTAACTGCTCAATTGACATGCCTGATTTGGCAGTGAGAATTTGCTTTCAGTTTCACAAGTTCACCTTCATTAATTGGCTCATTCACCTCTTGTAACCTGAGATCTCCTAATTTTATCGGCTACCGGAATGCGGAACTCAAGTTGTTCATAAGCCACCAGACTATTGGCATTATAATATCGTAGTTTTAAATTGCTTGCCAGTTCTTAAGATGCATTAGCTATTAAAGGGTATTTAATGTGCGCCATCCGCAGACAACTGTTCTTTCCTGTTAGCAAAATAAAAATGGTTTATGAGCCCAGAGCAAAACAGTAGCCGCTTTTGTGACGTTAATATATATCAATTTTTTTCAAAGTCACAGCGCCTTGTCTTACATACACTGAGAGAAAAAACTGTGTATTGCAAAAAGTTACCTAAGACTTCTGAGTGGGATTAAATTATACTTTGTTTAAACTGCAAATCGAAAGTGTTTACTTATTTATATAAATATTAAGCCCTACTTTTATTTGCAGTGTATCTGCAGTTTTCCACTTTTATGTGAACTCTAAATGCATACAAATAAGCCAACTAGTTTCCTTTGGCTTATTAGCTCTGTACTCCAGAGTTTGTAACTTCAGTTGGCCTATTTCGAGCAGCTGAATCACCAAATTTCTAACTCGTATGGTCAGTTCAGTTGAGTTGAGTTCAGTTCAGTTATTACTTGGTCCCTCGTATGGATGCTATACACTCGTAATGGTTGCAGTTGTTGCCTATCGCAAGCTGTGATTTTTATGGTCTGGATCAATTTCAATGCCTTGCTTCCGTTAGTTGACCCCGAGAACTTTAAGAATTTGAATTGCTATTGAAAATTATGGTACATGGAGACGAAATAGCTGGCGGCCAAAGAAAAGTGTTAGTCAACAAGCGTCAACAGGCAACAAAAGCAGCAGAAACAACAACAGCAACAACAACAGCAACAGCAACAACTTACAGGCAACACAGCCGTGCAACAAGTTTTTCCCATTCGCAATTTCCAGATCTTTGTCTACAAAAGCATTTAACCTTACGTGGTCCATGGGCAGCGATCTAAGAAGGCTAACACACACAGGCATGTACACATGTGTGTGTGTGTATTGCATTCGTCGCTTTATCTTGCAGCAGTAATTAACGGTTAGATCGAGTTATGTTAAACGTATTACGAATTAAATATGGATTTGAATATATTTTCAGCTGTTGTATGAAGGGCGTCGTCTATAAATAGAATCAATAAAATCTGACCTTCACTTTATATAAGCAAAGAAGTTAAAGGAACTGAGTTACAACTAATTTAATTTCAATTGAAAGCACTTGAATATTTAAATATACCAAAATATTTGAATTTCATAAAAGTTTTTATTGTCTAACCCTTTAACCAATAAAGTTATTTTAAAAATAAGTTATTAGCATTTGCTTAAATAGTTTAATTTGTTAGATTGGCTTTTGTATAATTTAAAAATTTGTGTAGAAATATGTTAACAATGTCTTTAAGTACGATTCGTCACTGAGTATGTTATTTGAATTACATTCTTGTAGATACAAAAGTATCTACAATATTTAAGGATATAAATAAAGTTTTCTAATGTCTTTTGTAACATGATATGCTCTGCTGTACTTTTAGCTCAGCTATTCGAGTTAGAGAACTTGAAGTTCTTATGCTGATAATAAAAATTTGTTCTAGTATATATAAATAACATTTACGGTCGAATTTCAGATAAATCTAGATGGATCAAATGGCCTCAACACAGCTTCTAGTCAAGCTTAAGTCAATAATCTTAGAGAGCTTTATAATACATACAGAATAGCGTATCTTAGCGGCGGTCTGTTCAAACTTTAATACTGTCATGTGCACCACGTGCGATCATATTCGCATTTATTGTGAAACCAACGAGTTATCCACGCATTTCTCTTCGACATGTTTTTAGTCTCGTGCTCAACGTTGAACTGCTTAATGTCCAGCTGAAATGCCAATAAAATTGTTAAAGAATGTTAGAGGAATTTGGGTTAATATAATTACTATAGGCTGCGGAAAGATACGCTTCATGTCCACGCGATGCAGATGCTCCTCGTGTGCTCTCCTTAACCATTCGTATTCACTACCACTCAAGCAAGGCAAACACAGTTCGCATTCGTCTCTATTACACGACTTATCACAGTTATAGCTACCGCATTTGTTTAGGCCAGTTACCAAATTCTTGTCTGCAGTTACCATTTCAGCCGGTCTAGAAGAATAGAAGTTCTATAGTCAGAATAGAAGTCAGAGATAGATTATCTGTACATACATGTGACGGCTAGCTCCTGATACGCTCACCGGCAGCATGCCCAACAGGTGGAAGACACTGTACAGCACTTGCTCGTAGAGCAGAGAATTCGGCTTGAAGTGAGCCGAAGACAGATTGGGTGACATGTTGGCTTCCATTAAATAGACCTTTAGGTTCTCATCGATAAACAGATCAAAGCGTAAAAGATCGAAGAAATTGTGTGTCTTATAGGAGCGTAGTGAGCCCATTATATCTTGTTCCTTGGCTAAGATAGTTGAGCGTATTATGCTCTCAACTTGTGGCCAAATTATCGATGGATCCATGGATTGATCCCGCACATAAGCCTCAAAGGCCGAACGCATGCTTCCTCCATAGCTGTTGTAATACTTTCGCAGCGAAGGAACCTCCCAGGTGGGCAAATAATTGTCACCCACCACATATTTGTCCTCGTTCTCGGCATCGAAAGGATAATACTTGACGGGACAGTAACGGAAGAGCACATCTCCAGTGTAGATATAGACTCTTAATGGATTCACCGATGTGATTACTACATAAACTCCAATATCAAACTTATGGCCATCGACCAAGAATGGCTTCTGTATGAATTCCTGCACAAATGAATCGTTGGAGTTGAGAACAATCTCACTTGTTGCCCGAACTTTGATATGTCGATGCTCGTTGTGCTTCTGTACGAAGAGTGCGTTGGGATTCTCCGATGCGTACTCCAGGAACTCATCCTGCTGGCTAGGTAGGCGAAAGGCACGTGGTAAGAATGGTAGTCTCGTCGTACACAAGTCCACTTTGTTGGTTAAATAGCCACAGCCAGGAAAATGGTTAACCAACTGATTTGTCCCCAGATTCTTTAGACTCTGCACAAGGCGAAATGGATAGTCGTGTGCCCAGAGCAGATCCCAGGAATTATCCTCCAGCTGAACGCGCTTATAGCCGAATTTATGCAGTACATTTACCACATGCACCAAGTGATCCTCCACCGGACTATGGCTATAAATCGCATACGTTGGCTGCCGAGAATCCGAGATCTCTGTGGCATTGGGCGTATTTGCATCATTGGAGATTCTTGTGTAGTGCGGCAGAAGTTCCACAAAGATGGCTGTGAGAACTGTAGCCGCTAAAAATAGCATTACCGAACGCAGTGGGATCGTTGCCAATGCTGATGGCCTTGGTGGCTTAACCGGGTTTTTTTCCAACTGAAAAGGTGAAAGTTTTCATTTGCAACGACCTTTAGTGTAAAGGTAATTTAATTTTTTATAGTCTTCTTACCGCGTAATCATCAGCTTCGTTTTCAGGCGCCTCATTTTTTAAATTTGTCGACATTTTTCAGTCACAAACAGTAATTAATTAATTGTAACTAAATAATTCAAACACAACATTTAAATTGCAATCGTTGGAAAGGGCAATAAATTTCTTAAAATAATAAAAGAAATAAAGCATTCACCTGTCAACGTCAACAGCTGTTTTATTTCTTATTCATATGGCGCGGATTCAATGGCCATTTAGCAACACTGTCGTTACACAATTGTCGATAACGATAACAAAATTATAAGGCAATGGCGGGATTATTCAAAGCTTATCTGCACAGTGTGTATGAATATTTTTTCATAGATTAACCCTTATGAAAATTAAAAAAGCAGATTCAGTTCAAAACTTTTTATACGATTGCTTACAGATTTTTTTTTTTTATACATTCTCTTCTTATAAATATTAACGTTTTCTGGTTATTTCAAAGTAGTTGCATAAATGTCGAAACGTTTGCGTGAAGCAGAAGTACAGAAAAAGAAAAAGCATCTAAAACTATTGTTTAGAAAAGTAGTTCGCCAACTTATAATTAGCACACATTGGCTAGAAGACGATACTGATCAAGACAAAAAGAAAATTCAGTTTTCATCCCATGCCGGTAGAAATATTGCATTATTGGTGCGAACGAAGCGAAAAGGCGGAATGTTAACGGCAAGTGTAAGTTTTTGAATTCCTATAACTGTCAGAATATTGAAATCTGATTTTAAAAACCAGGATAAGTCGTTGCTACGCACTCCGCCCCAAATGCGCTCCATTCCCGAACGAAAAAGATTGTGTGTGTTATTTTCTGAATTAAAATGCTTTCACATTATCCCACCGGTATGTTTTAAATTACATTACATTAAAAATAAAACCCTCTACCTTTGGTTTCTTAAAGATTTTACGTGCTCGTTTGGTACCGTATATAAAATTGATGTCAATTAGTGCAGGGCGTACGCTTATTAGAGAAAAAGATGTTCCACATACAATTTTTTTTATTGTAACGGGAGAAATTGAGATGTCAAGAGCTAAATTGCATAACGTAAACTCTTCTTATTTGCTTAATTTAAAATATTCAATTAAAATATGTTTTTAGTTGTTTAATACTATGGAGTCTGAACCGAAGATAATGTTTGGACCAGGAGATTGCATTGGCGAACTAGAAATGACAGAGGGATGCTTACGTATGGACACTTTCACAGCTAGATGTATGTACATACAATTCTTTGCCATTAATCTCAATTTTCTGCCTTAGTTAATTTTATTTTGAAACTTAAAGTTTAAAGTTGTATGACTTGCAGCAGTAAGCTTTCTGTCGGTCGCATATAGCTCACCACAGAACGTTAAGTTTGGTGAGTTTGCCTAGCTACATTTTTATCTGTAGCTGTAAGCTTTCTGTCAGCTACCCAGAACTCACCACAAATTATTAAACTATGGTAGGTTGGCTAGGCTAGCTGCTTTCTTTTGGTAACAGTAAGCTTTCCGTCAGTTACTCCAAGCTCACCACTGATTGTAAGACTTTGGTGAGTTTCTTATGGCTGTTCTAGTTGAGGTGTATTTGAGTGATCCGCGTTTAAGTGGTGAAATCAGAAATTCAAATGTAAAGGAAGGGACAGTTAAGCAGAGTGCATTTAGTTTAGTAGTGTATTGTGTTTATTAACAAAGTTAACCAATTCTGAAATTCGCTGCACATTCTTATGCTATTTTGTAGTTGTTAAAAAACAAGTAGAAAAATTAAGTATACTATTATTGGCATTGGATAAGCACGCGATCTGCTTGAACAATCAGTTTGTAAGCCAGTGTAGATGGAGGCAACATTTCAGTTGTTTCGTGACCCAAAGCAAAGGCCTGCACCAGCCAATTTAATCAGCAATAAAAAAAAGTTAAGTCCTAATTCGATTCAATCAAAATGAATAGCAAAACACAGCGCCCTCGCCAATTCGTACAGCTCCGTCCCCCAGTTCCCTATTTGCCAATCGCTTCTCCTATGCGGCAGTTGTAGCACCCACTACGTAATGCAAATATAGGTTGGCACAAAAAACATACCCAGTACCCTATAGGCACCACCCGACCCTTGAGGTCCTTCAGAGGTTCTCCAAAACGATTCTCAATTTTTTTTTTGCTTTCACTTCGCAACGATGGTGCTTATTATTTGTATTCCTTTGTTGCTTTTGGCATGTTTTACTTTTCTCCTTTTTTTTGTATTTTGGGGGGTAATCGGTTGGGAATCTTCAAACGAATTGATGTACTCCATTCCCATTTCGCAATTGCCATTGGTTCCCATTAAACGTACAATTTTTGTGCACACGGCTCTTGCACAGCCCAATGTGAGCTCCTGGCATTATTCGGGGATGACTTTGATGCGACTATAAAGGACTACATGAAGAAGGTTTGGGCTGAGAAGAAAAAAGCCATAAAGGCTTTGGACTATTTTAATTTTCTAACTGAAGAACAAGTAAGTAGTGTATCTAAAAATATTTTAAATTTTACTTAAATTTTAATTGTGATTTCTTTTAGATTTTAAGTGCATGCAAAATGGGCTCATTGAAGCAGTTTAAGCCATTGGATCGAATCTACTCCCGAGACAGGGGAACTGTTACAAATGTTCACTTCGTTCTGAGCGGAGAGTGTGTTATTCTGCAGTGTCTCAATATGAAGGTGCGTACTAAATCAACTATTTAATTTAGTTACATTCAAGTTAGGTTCATTTTTCGTTTAAAGGTGGAACATAAAAATGGTAAAAGGGTTTACAAACTGACAGAATCCGCAGCTGAATCCACTTTAAGTGAAGATAGTGATGCAGAAGTCAAAGAAACCGACAGACAATCTATACTCAGTTTAATTTCCAGTGAAGAAGAACTGAAAGGAAAGTCTACGAAAAAGGTGAGTTCAAAATCATGTAGAAATCCGTTGGTCTGAAGTGAAAATCAGTAATAATTGCTGTACTAACACTTGAGTTTAGTTTAGGAAATTGAATCTGAAGGAAATAGAATTGTTATGTGAAGCAGCAAAACAATCTGAGATCAAGAATAATCAAAGGCTTTCGAAAAGACAAAAAAGTTCCCTTAAATATTCAAGTAGTACAAAATATGCTGATGACGAAGAAATGTCATATTTTAGGTATTTCGAGGATGAATACGAAGAAACTCTATCAAATTCAGAAGGTTCTATCAATTCGATGATTTCATTAAAATCAAAAATTTCCTCAAAAAGTTCAATAAGTTCCGGAACTTCGACAAGTTCGACAATTTCAAAAAATCCACTGTACATAACGCCCAGTAAATTTCTAATTCACGACCCCGATTTGGATGATGTAGTAGAATCAGATAATAGCGAAGAAGAGTCCAATGACTCGGAAAAATATTCAAAACAATTAATCTGTCGATTCGCAACTCAAGTTGAAGTAAGTCAAAGGTGTCTCCAATAGCATACAATACTTTTATAATTTCTACTTATCTCACAATTTCAGAATGACGAAACTGAGAGTCATTTCATTGACGTTGGATCCCTGACTTTTGGTGGTATCTTTGGTTTGGGTGAAACGATTCAAGATCGCGTGATTATGGCCCGAAATACAGTGCAATGTCTGCTACTACCTCGATTCTTTTTAATGGACAAGGAGTTCAATCCGGGAAACATATGGCAGCGACGACTATTCTATATGAACTGCATGATACCCACCAGGGAAATGCTCTTCAATGATTTTCTAAGAAATCTCCAGTGGAAGAAATTTAAAACTGACTACATTGATTCAGTTGTAAAGCCCATCGCTGGTGATGTGACCACTATCGATGATATACCCATACTGTGCCGCATTGAGGAAGGCATTGAATTTGATTAAATAGCAAATAAAATAACAAAAGACTTTCTATTTCGTTAGAACTTAATTTCTAGGTAAAGAAACCTTGGTCAATTTCTGAGCAGGGTCCAAGCAGTTCTACAAAACAAATAGAACTCGCAAACTTCCGTGAATTAAGTCCCGTACTACGAATTTACCTTTGCCGGACTGAGTCAACATTGTTGTGGCTACCGTACCGGTAAACATGGAAACGCTAAACAATGCCAACATTTTTGGGTTTCCAGGCGCACAGCGTTGGCTTCCATTCACAGTATTGATTCAACGTTTGCACTGAAAGTTTGTTAAGCTTAAAATTTTACAAAATGGCTGCAACTAATTTACCAAGAGTACCGGATGGTCTGCGGGATCTAATGAAAGCCTATACAAAGGAAGTTCTGCGTGAAAAACCAACGAATCTTTATGAGTTCTCAGCTGACTATTTCGAGAGACTTTCGGGCAAAAAAGTGCCACAAAAAGTACTGAAGTACGAGCCCCCACAGAGTTATGAAATCATTATGAAAAATCGCATACGACAACAAATACCGATTTCGCTAGTCTTTAGCATAATACCCGATAATCTCACCGAATTGATTAAGAAGTTTATTAAAGCTGTGCTACGAGAGAAGCCCGAGAATTTACTGCTATTCGCTGTCGAGTATTTTCAAAGACTGAAGGAAAGCACTCACTCTCCACGTCTAGAGTACACAAAGTATTCCGCATACGAGAAGTATGTAAATGAAAAGGAAAACTCCATTTCCACACAGGAAAAATGCACTTGTGGTCGCATACTCAGCGGAAAGGCTACAAAATTGGAAGCCACCACAGAAAAGGAAACCGAGGGACAAAGAGTTTCTCTAGAGGCGACGCATAGCGTTCAGTATCTGAGAGCAGTTTGTGTAATTCAAAAACATATGAGAATTTATTTGAAAGAAAAGCGTGAAAAGTCGGGTAAACTCAAATCGGAATCAAAGGAGCCTCATAAAAGTGAGGACTATATGAACGCCATATTTCTCATACAAAGACAATTCCGTCGTTATTTGGCCAAGAAGAGAGCTGAAGGTATAATTGAGTTGAAAAAGAAGAATCAATATGATTCAGTTGAGTATATGAATGCTATACGCATAATACAGCGATATTGTCGCCATTACTTGCGTAAGAGAAGCACAAAACGACCCTTAAATAGTCATAAAACCCCTTTGACGGAAAGAAAGTTCTCTCTTACGACAGCAGCATTTATTATTCAAAGAGCATTTCGAAATATGGTCAAGTCACGTAGGGCCAAGAAGCACATAAATGCCGAACTCGACCAATGCGATGAGGTCAATGACAATGCCTCCGAGGCAGCCTCATACACCTCCGCATCCACTGCTCTACTTTCCACAGAATCGGTCTGTGAACACACCGAATTCGGTGGCAATGTCTACGAGGAGGGTGTCCATCAGCAAACCATTCGCGAAGATGAGGAAGTTGAGAACGACAACACCTTCCACCTACAAAGTGACTACATAAACGAGGCAATTAAATCTAAAGGGAAATCAATAAATTCTAATGGTAGTGGTAATTAATTTATTTTTACTGTGTATTAAATGCCAATTATAGCACTTTTACTACTTTATTTTCAGATTCGGATATGGATAACAGAAAGAAAAGAGGATTGTACGGCCAGAGGAGTCGTAGGGATATAAAAAGTGAGCCCAGCATAGAGAAATCTATTGCGAGTATTGGAAACTCTGAAAACTCTGGCGATCTTGAAAGTAAAGTGGTGAATAAAAGTTTCAATTCTATGGAAAAAGCCACCAATAAATCAGCTGACTCACTGTCCACTTTGGACGCCGAAAATGAGGATGGAAAATCAGTTGTAATAGAGGAAGCGATAAAGAAAAGCATTTCCCATTCAGAGAGCTCGGAAAAAGGTCCTGTTTCACGTGAACAGTCCTTGGAAAAGCAAATCTACGATAATCCATCTGAAGCAAATCAAATGGGAACTAAAGTAGACGTTATTAAAACTTTAGGTACACAGAAGGATGGCAATGAGAATGACACTGAAACTACAATTAAGGAAAGTTTTTCGCAAGAAGGAAACTTGACATTAGCTGAACAGCCTAATGTACTGGCTGAATTAGCTTCTTATAGTATAAAAAATACAGCTGATAAATCGAAGCCTTCAGAAGAATCTCTTGAGAAAAGTACATCAAAATCTGCTGACTTGGAAGCTATTTCTCAGTCAAGCGAACTCGTCAAAGCAACATCGGAGCAAGAACCTATTAAAGAAAGTATTTCCCAATCGGATGACTTGGAAAGTGCTCCTCAGTCGAGTAGCCTTGTCACATCATCAACAGAAGAAAACCCGAATCTCTTGAAAGATGAATCTCTTGAGAAAAGTACTTCAAAATCTACTGACTTGGAAGCTACTTCTCAGTCAAGCGAACTCCTCAAAGCAACATCGGAGGATGAACCTGTTAAAGAAAGTATTTCCCAATCGGATGACTTGGAAAGTGCTCCTCAGCCCGGTAGCCTTGTCACATCATCAACAGAAGGCAACACGAATGCAGCTAAACAACTAAAGGACTCTGAAGATTCTATAAAGAAAAGTACTAACCATTCGCAGGACTTGGAAGCTGCTGCTTTAACTCAATCAAAAAACAGCTCTGAGGAAATTAAAAATGATGAGGATATGTCAAAGGCATCCGAAAAGCTAGACATTGATGCTCAAATTATTTCTGTTGCTGAAAAACAGCCCAGTTTAGATACCTCTAACAGTAATAATGAAAACTTGCCAGCTTCTAATGACACGGCTATAACAGAGGCCGTAGCCAAACCAGTTTCAGAGGAAGTTAATAAGGATGTAGTCAGCCCGAAACAGCAATCAATTTCAGCAGTAAGTGTTGAAGATACAACTGTAGAAACAGCTAAAGAAAACCCAGTAAACTCAACAGAGAAAGGTAAATATATAAACCAATGTTTTTAGTAATTTATTAATTTTTGAATGCTTTAATAGATGAAAAGGATTTATTGGGCACTGATGCAGATGAACCAGATAAACCCATTTTAGACAAAGATTATTCAACTGAGGTTAACAGCCTTCAAACAGTTTTGAATACCATGAAAGAAAATTATAATAAAGATGAAGCAAAACTGGATAAGAAAGGTGTGTATACGTAATTTATAAAAACTATTAGTTGCTTTACTTATGTATATATTTCCATAGAAACATCAACTGAAAATGAAGAAAGTCTGGAGTTAAGCCAAGGTGCTTTGGCTACTGATAACGCAGAGAAAATAATAGATGCTGAGAAAGCAGAAACTGTAAATTCTGATCAACAATCGGCAGTCCTAGCTAAAATCAACTCAACCGATAGTTTAGTAGAAAGTAAGGAATCTGAAACTGCTGAAGACAGTAAATTAGTTTCAGTTGATGCCTCACCAACAAGTGAAGAACCGGAAGCCTATAAACTTAATGAAACTCATTCAATTACAACAACTGATACCGAGGAATCACCCAACGCTGATATAGGAACTTCAATAATAATTCAAAGTGTACTTCCAGGTGAACAAGATTATGTATTGCCACTTTCATCGGATGTACCAGTAAGTTCTGAAAGCAACGGCAAGGAAATCGATGCTGTGAATCAGAATTTAGATAAAAATAATACTCTTGAGGAACAAAAACTATTGAATACAAATGACAAACCTATCACAAACGAAACAGATGAGAATCAAACTGAAGTTTTGGAAAGTGCTGCTTCACAACTGGTGACACCCACCAAAGACATCGAAGCTGTGGAAAAAGGGAATGAAAGTAGTGAGATAATAAAAGAGGACTCGAGTTTGGAAACTAAAGATAAAGTACTAGGAGATAGTGATATAGCAATCAGCCATACAGAGATTATAAAAGATTACGCTGCAGATAAACTTGAGAAACTTAAAGAACAACTGGAAAGCAACATTTCAAAATCAAGTGGTGAGCCTTCACTGGAAGACATTAACTTAGAGAAAGCACAAAGTCCATCAGAAGAGAAGAAAGAAACTAAATCAGCTTTACAGAGCAGATCAACTTCTGGCAGTTCTGGAAAGAATGGAAGTGCTGAAATTATGGCTGAAACTACAACAGAAACTGGAAACATAAAAACAAGCTTAGACGAAAATCTAGATGATGCTGAAAATAAAAATTTATCAAGCTCTGAGCATATTTTAGAAAACAAGTCAGAAAGTTTAGATGAAATTAAATCCGCCGAAGACTTAAAGGCACTAAAACATTCAGAGTCACAACCCAAAATAAAAATTGAGCACTCGGAAGATGAAGAACAAATAGATAAGAATGAAAATATTGATGAAAACTCTGCGGAAAGTGTTCCTAAAATATTAGAAGATACAAAAGTATCTCCGGCTGTAGAACAACAGCAGGAAATAAAAAACGATGAAATGGAAATGGCTGCTGCAACTGCTACTGATGCTAAGGAAACCCTTTTAATTTCAACAAAAGAAGATCCAGTTCAAGATGAAACTTTAACAAACATATCAACAGAAGCTGAAGCAACGGCTGCAAATAAAATTAAAACTGAAATTGAAGAAAATATGGAAGAAAAGAAAAACGTTTTGAATAATGCAAGTCAAGCTAAATCTAATGAAGTCAGTGAGCCTCAATTTTCTAATGAAAGTCAGGAAAAACCATTAAAGTTATCAGATGACAAAGTCACACCAAAAAATTATTGAAACATTATTAGAAGAAACGGCGACAGTACCAAAAATTGTGTCAGAAGATAAGGAAATTCAGGATAAAGATAAAACAGTGCAAGATTTGGAGGAAACAAAGGATGAAGAAGCCACAAAAAATGTAGCTGAAGAAAGCGAGCAAGAAACAGAAGCTGGTGAAGTTACTAACTTATCTCAAGATGATAAAAATCAAGATGACAGTAATGCAAAATCATCAAAAGTAGCTGAGAAACAGTCAACAATTTCGACGGAATCAAAACTATCTAATGAGTCAGTGGAAGAAAAGAAAGATATCAGTGAAATACCATCAACAAAGGAATCAGAGGGAAAATCAGAAGCTAACAGCGATGCCACAGAGGAGGAACATTTAATTGTCAATAAAACCACAAGCTCCGAGTTCGATGAAAGTAAAACCGTAGAAAAAGAAGATACAATCCCTAAAATATCCATAGATGAATCCCAAACAGATGCAGAAGTTGAAGCAGCGCTGTCCAAAGATGCTGTGGATTCAAAAGGTAGGAAAATGTTAGAAAACTT
The DNA here is from genome assembly GCA_020829145.1 of Drosophila nigrodunni. NCBI lineage: Eukaryota > Metazoa > Arthropoda > Insecta > Diptera > Drosophilidae > Drosophila > Drosophila nigrodunni. Next base: position 16,614,467 of record JACVCZ010000001.1, read on the forward strand.
TATGTAAATATGAAGCAAATTAAACTAATTTTGCAGATGAAAACCAACAGAAAGTTGTAGAGAAAGAACAAATCACGGAAGCTGTCAAAGGTAACAATAAATTAATTACTTTAAACTCCTAACTAATTTTATTTCAATTCAAGCCGAAGCTGAAAATGTTGACAGTGTTGAAGTGAAGCCGGATTCGCAAACAGCAACAGCTGAAGTAAATACTGGTAAGAGTTGAAAATAATTGCATGTTCTAAAATTTGTATTTCACATTAGCAGAGCAAATCTTCACTGCTTTTGAGTAATCAATTAACTGACACACAAATTAAGAAAATGCCAAACGCTAAAGACAAACCAGTGACAAGTTTCACATCGGGTCGATTAACGAATGTTCCAGTTGCGGAACTACAGTTGAAATCCTTTAAAACCGACTCCGACGGTGGAAATTGGTACGATGTTTACAATGAGCCTGCAGAAGAGGAAATTCAAATAATAAAATCAAATAAAGACACGAAACTAGAAACTGTAAACTGGCAAAGAAGTGAATCAATTGAAATGCCAGAAAGGAGACCAAATTACGTATACGGCGAGGAATCCGCAGCTCAAGAAACTGTCAAACCAAAGCAATCAGTGGCATTCTTTATTTCATTCGATGGAGACGATGGCAAAGCAAGTTTTAAAATACCAAAAAGATTTTTAAGAGAAACTTCTGAGACTAGTAAGACATCAAAAAGAAAAGCTGATCAAGTTTTGAGCATGGATCCAGTAATACCAGCTGAAGACGATCCCAGTGAATCTGATATCGAAATGGGATATCAGCAGTTTGGGGTGCAAAAGCTGCAAACAATTCACGAGCTCAATGAAAATGAGTCCAGCAATGAACTGAGGAGTTTATTGGATAAATCGAATGAAAAAGTTAATGAACTAGACGATCAGGAAGAAGTAGAAGTAGTTGAAGATAAAGTGGCTAAAATAGAGATTAAACAAGTTGAAGCTAATAAAAATAGTAAAGTGAATACGGAAGTCGAAGAAGACAATGAAATTGATCCACATCAAGAGTTCAAGCGCAAAAGAAGCGCACAAATTATACAAAGAGCCTTTAAAAATTACAAAACTCGCCAAGAGGAGAAACAGAATACTTTAGTGGAAGAAGACAAACAAAAGTTAATCAATCAGAACTTGGCAGCTGTGAAAATTCAGAAATAGTTAGAGGATTTCTGGCAAGAGCTGCACATAAGTCAAAGGAAACTCAAGTTAAAAAATATTCCAATATTGAAATATTGGCCGCAATTCGCATACAGAATATGTTTAGAAATTATATACGACGTAAGCAAATGACAAAATCAGAAGATATATCTAAGGCGACATCTGCCACATCTCTTGTAACAATTATACCAAATCCCAACGATTCGGAAGCAACAGAAGTATCACTGAACGATGGAGAACTTTCAGAAGAGACGAGTATGACGAATTCAGAGGTGAATTCTACAAAACCCGAATGGTTTGTGGGCACACAGCGCATTTCACTGGACAGAGCGGAGAGTGTAGTTGCTTCTACAGAGACTGGCACAATTGGCTTAACTGAATTCACAGATAAAACGCAAATAGAATCAGACACAAAATTAGCAACTGATATTGGCAATATTACTAACGAATTAAACGCAAGCAAAGTATTTGCACAAGATAATGGAGCTTCTAATAATTCAGCAGGTTCCACAAACGAAACTCTGGAGGACTTAGTAGTTGCAGCTTTTGGCGAACTGGATGCGTCCTATAAAGGTGAAGCTATTAACTATACATAAAGTAGAAAAAAGTTCTTAACTTTTACACTATTTTCCAGAAACAACATCCACTCGACATATTTTAAATGAGTTTTTGATTAAAGAAATTGAATTCTCCTCCATCCAACTATATTCAAACTCTACACTTCAGGCAGTTGTAGAGGAAACATGTATAAAGAAATCGGTATCACAAAGCGATCTATCTGAGGAGGAAACAAAGGAAGCAGAAGTTCAGGATGCAATGGATGAAGCCACTTCCAAATTAACAAAACCAGATGAGGTTATTGAGAAAATGTCTAAGCGCAGATCCTCGGAATCCCTAGAGAAACTTAAGGAGGATGTACAAATATCAGAGCCTTTGTTTGAGGAGCCAATTATACGTTCCATGAGCTTGTTGCAGGAGCAAAGTTCTCTCGATTTGGAGGATGGTGATATAATTGTCTACAAGCGTTTGCAGAGCGCCGAAACCCGAGAGAGTTCTGCACAAAGTGAATCGGTTGTATTCGGCAATGATGATGATGATGAAAAACTCTTGGCCAACGAAGCGGAAACTGCCAGAACGCAGTTAGCACGACATTACACGATTGCTGGGGATGATCCTCGTGCTATGTTCAGATCTGTGACAATTGATGAAACGGTTCGTTATATTGAGAGTGATAACTATGATGATAATGACAATGGTATGAACAGGATGAGTTTCTGTTTGGATGATGAAACCTCTGAGAACATACGCAAAAAGATGATGGCCTATTCCTTGTCTGAAGGAGACTCGGATTATTATGATCCTAGTAAGATAACCCCGGATGATTTTCATATAGACACTGCCATGACAGACAACCTGGATACATCTACTGAAACTGAGTCGACCATTGTCTCGGCGGCCACAAAGATACAGGCGGGAGCACGTGGCTTTTTGGCTAGACGCAGACTAAGACGAGCCAGTGCCACAAAGTCTTCGACAATGGATACGAAAGCATCTTTTGGTAACGATGCCATAAGTGAGTCCTTGGAACGGTTCATCGAGGAGGAAGCTGCCAGAAAAATACAGGGAGCATATCGTCTGCACAGTAAAAAGCAGAAAAAGCAAACGAACAATTTGAAGAGCGCCAGTTTGGAAAGCAGTTTGGCTGCCAAACGACAAATGCTACAACGAGGAGATGCCCTCAGAAATGATTCGAATTCAACGCCAGAGGATGAAAGCAGTAGTAGCACCAGTGTTGGACAAATTTCAAAGGACGTGGACACAAAGTCAAGCAAGGATAATGGTGAGTTAAGCTACATACTAACGGCAAGTAAATAATTTCTAGCTAAACTTTGTGCACTCGCAGAGGACGACAGCAGCAGTAGCACCAGTGCTGGACAACTCTCTAAGGACATGGATACAAAATCAAGCAATGACAATGGTTTGTCGAACACTTCATCAAATAGTAAAATAGTTTAATGTTACTTATTTTTAAATAGCTGAAGACGAAAGAAGTAGCAGCACCAGTGTTGGCAAACTGTCTAAAGATGTGGAGACAAAATCCAGCAATGAAAACGGTTAGTTAAGCTCAGTCTTATTTCTTGTTTGGTCATTAATTACTTAAGTTTGTTTAACAGAAGCCGATGAAAGTAACAGCAACACCAGTGTTGGTAAACTATCGATTGATGTGGACACAAAGTCAAGCAAAGACAAAGGTTCGTTAATCACTACTACATTTAAAACTTTTTATATTTCTACGTTTTCTACATTTGCAGAGGACAAAGATAGCAACACCGCCAGTGTTGGACAACTGTCAAAGGACGTGAAATCAAAGTCAAGCAAAGATAATGGTAAGTTGTATGTAATGTTTTGTGAATCTATCAGTAATTGAATCACAAAATTCGAAAGCTGAGGATGAAATAAGCATTAGCAACAGTGTTGGACAACTGTCAAAGGATGTGGAAACAAAGTCCAGCAAAGATTTTGGTTAGTAATAGACAACACTAGCTATACCTACATTTATTTATTTTAAAACTGTTCTATATTTGCAGAGGATGATAGTAACAGCCACACCAGTGTTGGACAACTACCAAATGAGTCATCGATGAAGTCCAGCAAAGATAAGGGTAAATCAAATAAAATATTATTGTATACTATGTGTAATATTCCAAAATTTCTTACAGCAACGCGTTCAAAGCGAAGTACCGATTTGAGTTTGAAATGGCCGGCAGTGAGACAAAATTCGATGCCAGTTCAAATTGATTGTGAAGTTCTGCGACTCATACCAAAGCATATGCGAAGGCGCATAAAAAGCGCTGAAAATGGCAAAAAGAAGAATCGAAAATGAGTTTTACTTAAATTTGTCAACTCTTACATGGCATCTTATAAACACGAAAGTGATGAATACTTTTTTCTAAGCAATAATTCAGAAATAACTAAAGTATAGAATATAAAAGTATAAGGTTTAAAATCACTCGGATATTAAGCTCTAAAGTACACGCTATGTACTATGTTAAGTATTTAAAGATATATTTAAAAGTGTATTACTTTACAAGCTGCATTTGCAATATCCTTTTCAAGAAATTCAATAAATTAACATAAAATATATTATAGAACCACACTTTTTACAATGCGAGCATATTTTATGGAGCAGCCTAAGAACACCTTTACTTTATATGCTTTATTTACATTTTAAACTCCTCCTAAAAGTATGCCTCAAATGTTGCAACTAAAATGATTGAAAGTTGCATGAGAACCTTTGCAAGGGAAGTCAACTTTAACACAAGATGAGGTAAGTTTATCACTCAAAATTATTTATTTAAGCCCAACAATTTTACCAGCTACATCTTAATGCCTTTAATAAATAACTTATTGCCAATAAAAAACAGCTATTGCTATAAACAAATCCATAGCCTATTTAGAGGATTTTCTGAAGATCAATCAAAGCTTTTAGCTGGCCAGAAAGTGCCTCAAACCCTCAATTCAGCTAATAAAGTGCAGTTTATGTGATTGTAAGTACTAGCTGGAAGTAAATTCGTTTCCAGGAAACGCACATCGCCTCATTCATTAGCCATTTAAGACTTTTCTCAGGCAGCTACTTTTTTTCGGTGCTTTTTTTGGTGGGTAGCCAAAAGTGGGTCGCACACCTGTAAGCAAGAGAAAGAGACGCAATTCACATATTGGAGTGCAAATATTATGAAATTCCCTTCGTAAGAGAACGAAATCAACGAACAATGTGGTTTGCCGTGGGGCGTACAGATAAATAATGGAGAACTGAGAACAACAACAACAACCATTTCACCAGCTTTAAGACAAGTTCGAGGTACAAGCAGATTCACTCTTGATGATTATAAAGTTTTGTTGTTTTGGGGGCAATCGTTGAATCGACTGTTTTGCTTTCCTTTCATTATCGAGCGGCAAAAATATTGGTTAAGCAAGCAAAAACAATGAAAACGAAAGAAGAAATGATGATAAAAAGTAAATTTTTATAAAAGAAAATAAAACAGAAAGACGGTGAGTAAGAAAGATGATAATGATGAAGAAGAAGAAGAAGCTGAAAACCGCAGCGTGACCAACAAATGATGACGACGTTGCTGCTCAGCTCCGGGCAGCATCTGCATCTTCTTTTTATTTTTGGGAAAAATCACGCTTATGACGATGATTAGGCGGGCAGAACGCTAACATTCGAGTTAAAGCTCATTACGATTGCTATCAAGTGGAATCATCGTCAGTGAAAGAAGAAGCAGAAGAAGAAGAAGCAGAAGAAGAGGAACCAGTAGAAAGAGAGGAAATACGCCAGAAGCGTGGGTACGAAATAATGAAACAGAATCGACTGCATGACAATGATTACACCAACGACACGGCAACGACAACTGAAACCGAAACGAGAAGTATCATTTCCATCGCACTCGCACAACACAAATGGGAATGAGACTGAGAATTCGACTGGGAATGGAACTGCACTCTCTCTCTCCCACTCTTTCTCTCTGTGCTACTCACGCTCTGTCTCTCGCAGAGCTTGTGTTGGTGTCTGTCAGCTTTTAAGAATTTGGGCCAAAGCAGCAAACATAAACAAAACTTGGATGATGATGGTTACTTAACAATGTTAAACAATAAATGAGTAAATACATACACTTATATACATATAAATGTGTTTGTGTGGGTGTGGTACCCATAATGAGTGTGATTGTAAGCCAGAGTAGCGAAGTTGGCTGCAGGTGCGTAGCAACCGCTTGATTCATCAAGTGCAATCGGCGAGCTTTTGTTGCTTGCCTTTAAAGTGCAATGGAACGCATTAACAGTATGATTAAAAATGCATTAAGTATATAATAAATGTGCACAGAATTACTTAACAATTTGTGAGGGTTATTGAATATTCATAAAGGTATTTTTTAATACACATATTTGGAACACATATTTATTTTAATTAACTTTAATTATTCTTTTAATCATCTTGTCTCATATTTTCATAAATTAAAATTTATTGTAAAGTCGTATGTAATCATTTCTTTGTTTAGCATTCTTACCCAAAAATTCTCACATTCCCAGGTAACTAAGTAACCCACTGACTAAATTGTTGAAATGATGTCATTGTATTTATTTATTTTTCTTTCTTTTTGGCCAACTTATTGGGCTTTCCTAAGTATAATTTATATGGGTGTTACCTCTTTTGCTGCTCCATGCCCTTTCACCAATGCCCTCTCTGTCGCTCCTGCACTGTCTCCCACTCGCTCGTCTGTGTTTGTCTCTGTCTCAGTCGCACACTCAGACACAATTTGCAAATGAGTTGGTTGATTCTTTTGGATGACTTTTCGTTGAGTTAATTAGTGAGTATCTTTCCTCTGCACGCACACAGCAGCAACAACAACAACAACAATAACGCGTTTTTGGTGCTTGTATGTGTGTGTGAGAGTATTTGTATTCGTAATGGCGGCATTGCTGTTCTTATTAGCGTTGTATGGCTCTCTGCAGTCAGCTTTTAAGCTGCCTCTGCTCCAAAAGTGGGTCAGCAGCGTCGTTAAAGCTTCAACTGTGTGTGTGCGAGTGTGTGTTTGTTCTGCTGTGTGTATGTGTGTGTGTGTGTGTGTGTGCAAATTAAATATTCACAGCGCTGGTTAAGCAAATAAAATCTCATTCTCAGCTTTGTTGTTATTGTTGTTGCATTTCATTCCCTCTGCGTGTGTGTGTGTGTGTGTGTGTGTGTGTGTGTGTGTGTGTGTGTCTCTGCGTGCGTGTGTCTGTTGGTTTGTGGCTTTTATTTGTTTATACGTCTTTTGGCTTTGGCCGACGCTTAGCTCACAATCACAATCAAAATCGACGATCGCGCTGCGCATGAAAGTGAATCAGAATGTTAGCAATTGTTGTTGTTTGTTTTGTTGCTTGTTCTTTGTCTTGTTATTGTTGTTATTGTTGCTGCTGCTGCTGCTGCTGCTGCTGCTCTTTGCAAAGCAAATGAGATCAAAAGTGGGCTTAAGTCGCATCTCTTTAACCTGAATCTGTCAATGCTGTTAGCCAAAAAGCGCGCGCGAGTTGCCTTAATGCGATCTACAGTTGCGTTTTAGTGTTCAGCATTTTAAAGGGAATCGTTAAAATGGCATCAAACCAAAAAGATGCGTCTGAAAGTTAACAGAGCTACAAATATAACGAAGAAGAAAGTAAATTGCATATTTATGGACATGTCTGGCTTATTAAGACTTAAGACTTGGACACGATTGAGATTTTTTTCATCAGTATTGAGGTATCAAAAGTTGATATAAATTTAAACACAAAATATGATAAGTAATTGAAGCTTTGTTAGTTGTCCAAAAAGTTCCCCTTTCTCACGAATGAGTATGCAAAATTGTGGCAAATTCTTTTGCCTGTCCGATATCAAATTATTTGTCTTGTTGTTATTTGTATAACATTTCTTTCTCTTATAACTTTTAATGTAAAGTCGTGAAAAAGCCGTGAAGCGCGTCAGTTACTTTATTTTGTGTATATGGGATTTGTGGGCGTTGCTTATTATGAGTTATGTGAGATGTGATCTGAGATGTGGTATGAATGTGGATGTAGACGAGGCAGTAAACTCAATCTGTCAATGAGCCGGGAGCAATATAAAGAGGTGTGCCCTGACCCAATTCGACAACGATTCTGTTATTTACTTAGCCATGAGCTCAGCGCCTGACGATGATGCTGACGAAGCATTGAGTATATTGCGCCTATATACAGATATCTTTTAGGTAATAAAAGTATTTGAATATGGTTCATAACAAAAAATCCACACACATAGAACGCCTACAAAACCCTTTCGACCTCAGGCGAAGGGCAAATCGAATAGGTCATTAAGTAAAATACGATTTTGCATCATTCGCACGACCATGGCTAACGAAAGGTTTTGGCATTTAGCATTCGGCTTCTTGGGTAGACGGTAGACGGTCAGGTAGGCAGTTTTCGGTTCATTTGGTAGTAGTTTTGGTTGTTAGCCAAGCATGTCAAAGGACAGCAAACAGTGAAATGCGCGATTTTATGACAACTACAAACTACGAACAGCAAACAAAACAGCAAACTTAAGTGGAAACAGTCAGCGAGCACGCCTTTGGGCTGGACACGCTAAAAATGCCATTTTATGGCCATGACAAAAGTTGACAGCGTCGCATATTTTCGTCTCCTCAGTCTCAGTCTGAGCCTCGCCCTCATCCGCATCTTCTCTTTGCATCCGGAATCGCATCATGTGGCAGTTACTGTTGCAGTTGCACTCACTGTCACCGTTTGTCTATTTCTTGGCAGTCGTAAATCATGCCGCAATCTTTTAGCATGTGACATAAAATTGACCCAGTTTCCTCTGTTTACCCGTGTTACCCGCAGCGCCGTCTCGAACTTATGCAAAACCCCTAAACTCTAACCCTTTGGAATGTCTGCCGAAATATAGTCCCTAATGCCTGGCATTTAACCTTGAGCCCTGTAACCTTGAGTTGAATCGTTTCCGGCTAATATTAAAAGTATTGCGTCATATAAAAATGACACGCGTCTTGCATCAGGCATTGCTTAACCATTTATCCTTTAAAAAAGGACACACGCACATGTAATAAAAGTGACGTAACCTTCGGAACGCGCAAAGTCACTTAAAAAATTATTTATTGCATGTGTTAAATATGTCGCATAATGAATTTGGATCTGGTAAATCCCACAACTACTATATTTTAAGAATAATCAACATATTTACTTTTTTTTAAAGAAAATAAAATATTTATAGCTCTATAGTTTTCCACAAACTACAAAGTGTCTTAGAAAAAGAAACTGCAAATATTTAAGTCGCCAAGCACAAAGCACAATGATTACAAAGTTAATTGAAGTCAGAGATAAAATTTCACTGCAAGTTTGTTGCCTAAGTCATTTGATATTGGGGCCAATTTTAAATACCTGCAGACACATTTCCAGCTAATTGATCAAGCAAACTCTAATGACATTTTCTAAATTAATTTAGCAAAGAATTTCGGCTAAATATTTGTTTAAACCAGAATAATGCTCTCACAATAAAAATAGCAATAACAGAAAATAATAATAATAATAAGAAAAGTCATCATAATGGCTAAAAGTGAGTTGTATGCGGCAATTGACAACGAAAACAAAAAACTGTTACTTTCACATTGTCAAGATTAGCAACAACAGTAACAACAGCAGCCAGAACAACAAAGGAAATGTAATAGATGCTCATTTGGCAGCATTGCTGCTCCACAACAGCAACAACAACAAGAACAACAACAACAGCAACAACTACAAATAGGGCTAATTATGCGCACACTTTCAGGCAGTAGTTTTTTTTGTACCTCTCTTTCTATCTTTCTGGTCTGTTTTTTTTTGTGTCTGCATCTTTGCTTATGGCAAAAAATGAAGGAAAAAAAAATTATAAAATAAATTGAGAGACCAGACAATGCAAAGAATCACGTCGTTATAATATTTTTTTCCCTTTTTGACTGGCTGCTGTTGAGCATTGTAATGGGATTTGCTGTAGTTGTTGTTAGTGCTGCGGTAGCAATAACTACAATAACAACAACAAGAGGGTGCACTTAAATGAAAGTTGTTTAAGCCCGTTGGAGTTGCTCTTAACGCGTTCCGACAGTCCCATATCAGCCTACAAAAGGGTCAGAGCTATGTTTGCTAACAGAACCAAGAATGTTATTTCAGACTTATTATGCCAGATTTCTGAAAGGTAAAGCTTATATTAATATAGAGTTGGAAGATTTACGGTAAGCTGATCATATGTCTCAGTCTAGTCAAATGTTGATTAAAAGTCTAGCTGTTTGGCTGATTAAAAGCTTAAAAGTATATATAAATATCAGCTATAAACTACAAAATCCATAAGTTTATATATTTTATAGAATTTTAAACTGTTTTAAGTTTTTCTTCAGAAGTTCCGCAACCGGAACAAACTGCAGTATTTTTTTATGCACTTCTTATTTTTTGAATATCCGGCTAGTCAGATAATATCTACGTACAAAATATTATATATACATATATTTTGGCCTACTCAAATTTGGTTTTTAACATTTTTCGTTGGCGCGTGACTCGCTTGGAATGGCTGAGAAGTGGGAGTAGAAGGAGGAACAGTAGAAGATTGGAGGAGGAGGGAAGTGAGCGGTAGAGGGTTGAATCTTGGTAGTACTTAGGGTCTGGCTGTCATGCTTGTTAAACTTTTGGTTCTGTTCCAAATACTATTTTGGGCGGGTGTACAGACTTTATGATTGGTAATTAAAAAAATATGTTGGCTTTGTCTTGATTTTTTTGGCCTGGCTAAGTAGTTACGCTGTATAGTTCGCTAGGCTCAGTTACTTGAAGACTCCCAAATGATTCCCAAGTGTAACTAGTGTGCATGTTTATCTGTGTGTTTGTGTTTGATACGCATGTATTTGTGCTCATTTTGTGACACCCAAAAATGACATGACAAACATGGCAACAAATGTTGCACTACATTTGTTACTGTTGTAGTTTTAGCCGCTGCTGTTGTGGTTGTTGGTTTTGCACCCGGATTCAAAGCGAGCAGAAACCGGAGTCAGGGTTTTGGTGTTGCATTTGTTGCAAAACTTGTTGCACATGTTGCCTGGCAACTTTAATAACATTTGTAGTCACTGCCAAAGCAGTTCCTAGTTTCTGTTTTGTTTTATTTCTTCGCTTGTTTTCCTATATTTTTTTTCACTTATTTTTTTTTTATTTTGTTTTTAATCAAAACACTTAACAACTTGTAAAATTCTCTGGCTGCAGTTGACACACATCTGTCAGGCGGGCCAAGTGGGGCGCAAGTGGGTCAGGAGACAGCAGCAGCAGCGGCAGGTGGTGCGATCGGCGAGGGGAGTTCAAGTGGTTGCAGTTGCGATCTTGTTAATCGTTTTTGATTGCCGCGTTGATGTGCGCACCACCAGCTAAATCAGCATCATAATGATGATGATAATGACAATGACGACGACCACGACGACAATGTCGACAATGATAATGATGATGATCATAATTGTCGGTTAGCAACAACTTTACTAAATTGTTATTGTTGTTGTTATTCTTGTTGCTGTAGCCTAATAATTATTCTAGCTGCTCTGGCGCATTTAGTACACTTCGATTATTGTATGCATTATAACTACAAGTTGATTGTATTGGATCGATGCGATTTGCACACGGAAAGTTGACAGTTCCTCTCTCAACTCGAGTTATCGCCTATTGGCTTAATAGAAGAGTTCCAATTTTGCAGGTACTTTAAGTAGAAATCAATGTAAGTCGATTTTATTTACAACAACAAATGGTCTTACCACTTACTGATCATGGTGGAACCTAAACATAAAGAGGGATAATTGATATTATTTTACTCCTATATTCAGCACACATTTCCCCAAACTTTGCTTTTATTCCCATCCATTCTGTAGGCTCGCAAATCCCAATTTGGGATATTACCAAAATTAGCATACACTCGCATTAACCGTTCTTTTTTTGTGCCTATTTTTCAATCGGCACACAGATAACTGATTCTTAATGTTTGCCCTAAAAACCAAAAAACACGTTCTGCTTATTTTATTGTGCTTCAAGTCGTTATGCTTTTGAGTGGCTTTCCTCAATCCTTGTGTAAACACGTGCTACAGCAATTAGCCTCACGTATTCGCTTTTCGCATAAAAGTTTGTTCGTTATGGGCTAAGGATTGTTTGTGTTTGGTTGAGGGATTTGTTTCGAGTGTCATGCCCACATTTTATATTCAATAAAAATTTAACGAGACTTGTTAACAGATCCGTAGAATGCATAAATAATTATAGAATTAAGCAACAATTTCGGCAACAAGTCGTTAAAGAGGCAACAAAACAAAATGAAGCCAGTAACAAGGCAATTAATTTCAATTTGTGGCCACTGCAGAGAAATGGCCATAAACCCGCCATGATCCAAGATCGAGGGTAATGGAGAATGACCGACTGGGGAGGAGCAGGAGACATGGGGGTCAGGGGGATGGTAACTGTAAACAGTTATGAAAAGTACTCATATACAAAATGCATACAGATAATTTTCCTTTTGTTATTTAATTGCTGGTCTGGTCATTGTGTTTGTGTTTGTTTTATTTCAATCATTCGTGGCGGTAAATCACGTAGTACCCTCCGATCATAAAGGGGAACTCAGGGGCCAGAATAAAATAATATAATATTGAGGAGAATATCGGTTGATCCAAGCGCATAATTGGCGTCTTGATATGTTTATTTTGTCTTAACAACTGAAGCATAAACAAAAGCAAAACGATCACGAACGAATGTCAGAGGCAAAAGCAATAGAAAGAGAACCCTTCACACACTGCCTCACATAAGTACTGGGCCAGACCATTAGCAAAGAACACAAAAGCAAAGGCAATAGCAACAGCAACAGCAACAACGGTAACTGTCACTTTCAAAATGGAACAAATCAAAAATGAAGCAGCCAAAAAACGTTTTTGCCATTTGCATTTCCATTTCCATTTTATTGAAAGAGTTTTGAGTTTCCAATTAATAAATTTAAAAGTTTAAATAAATATATTAATAAATATTTATTGTATGTTAAAAGTTGATGCATAGAAAGCATTTCTTTGGCCATTGGCATTGAATGGGATTCGCCTGTGCGACCAGCTAAACAATCATAAATAACTGCACACAATGAAAGACAGAGAGAATGAGCAGAAGAGGGTTAGAGGGGTAGAAGCAACAGAAGAGACAGTGTGTGTATGAAAAAAAGCTAAAAAGTCGGTCATGAAATCGCAAGTGACCCACTTGGAGGCAACACCATAACGACAACAACCACAACAACAACGACAGTCGAAGCAACTAAACGAAAGACTCAAGCAACGAACGCAAAGACGCGACAGACAAATATGACAAGCTAAAGATAGAGCCACTGCCACGGCAACAGCAAAGAGTACAACAACAACGGCAGCTAGCCAGTTGGATAGACAACAACGCAAAATAAGGAGGACACCATAATTGGCAAAACTAACACACACTCACAGCTGAAGCAACAAAGCGAAAGAGAAAGAGAGGGCGCGATAGGAAGATAGAGGGAGACAGCGCAAAGATAGTGGCTTGGCATGAATGGATACACAGATAGCATAGGCCTAAGACTAGGCAGGGGCCTGACTAACTAGTTGCTGCTTGGCATACTTGAGGCCGACTCCGACTGCGAGTCCAACTCCGAGTCGAAGCCGGACTTGAGACTCACTTGGAACTTGTATGCGTCACTAAACTTGACCAAATTACACAAGGAAGTTGTGGCAAACTGAGCTAAAAGATATGCCAATTTAGCCAGTTTTTAGCTACATTTGGCTACAAAGTTTACTTGCTCCAAACATAACAAAATTGTGCTAAGAATTAAATTATATCACCAAGACTACTTTTGTTTTTCAAAATCCTACTTAAGAGCAATAAGAATTACTTAAATTGAACATTAAACTATTAAACTTGGTGGGAAAGACAATAAATTTTATTTAAGATCTAAAATTGAGATAAAATGTTAATTAAATTTCAATGTAGATCAGCCATAAATTGAACTTTCAATAGATTAAAATAGTTTAAAAACTCTATGTCTTAGGCCTCTTGTAAAAGTAGCTTTTATAGTCACTAAAATTCCGACAACACTGTCAAGATCGTTGCCCACCAAATACACCAAGCCCACCATAGCAATTTGTTTGGTCTGTCGACAGCAACGGATTCCTCTTACATCCCGATGCTGATGCCGACACCGATGCCAGAGCCAAAGCCAAAGCCAAAGTCGAAGCCAAAGCTAAAGCTATAGTCAGAGCTAAGGCCAAAGTCGATGGCGATGCAAGTGTCCATTAGACTTGGAACACGTTGTGCATTGTGCAATGATGACATTTGTGGGTCTCTGTGTCGGTGTCTGGCTCGATGCCTTCGGCTCTAAAATAGCAGGTTAAGCGCCAGCCGTCACTCAAATGCCCGATTGCCCGGCACGGTACTCAAAAAGTTTAACTCTACACTGTACCAAATAAAGGGCCTACTTTGTTAAGCAACTCCTGAAGGAATTTGTACAAAATTCCATTTAAATATAAAGACTCGATTTTTTCTCCCCGTGTATTTGCCTTCAATTTGAAGTCAACGTGCGGGCGATGCTCAGTTATTTTCCGTTTTGGTTTTTGTTTCTGGTTTTCTGATTTTTTGGGTCTCGCATTTTGTGGGAAAATAGATGAGGCGGATAAGGGCAAAGTTTCAGGTGCTGTTAATGGTTTTTTTACTCCTACTTTCGAAGATTGAAAGTGGGAAAGCAAAGGACGTTCACAACCAATATGAAAATGTAGTTTTGGAAGTTTAAGATTTAAATACACGATAGTACAAACAACTTTAAGAGCTGCTCTTCATAAAACAACTAACATAACTCAACTTAAGTGCCATAATTTCTGATTTAAACAAATCGAAATATGCTTAAAGGCAACTCAAAGTAATATTTACTAGCTATGAGTGAAAGTTGTACATAATTTTATGCAATTTGTTTAAGTTTGGCATAAAAATGTTATAAACCAGAAGAACATTTTATTTCGCAGCTCAGTGTAACTAAACAATTAGTTTACTAAACTTGCAGATAGTATTTTTTTAAGGCTAGCAAACACCATAAAAATGTGTGTAAGTATACTTTACTTTAAGCTTACGGCTGTAGACATTGGAAACGACCGAAGACTTACACTTACCCATAGAGCAGCATAATAGTCTTGGCCTACATTCGTGGACTTGCACAGTATTCTAAACACACTCATATACAGATACAAATCCACTTACAATGCGAACACTTTTACTCTCGGCATACTCTCATGCCTTCATAAACATAAACATAAGTACACTTACACACACACACTCATACGTATATAAGCATAATCATGCTTACTCATGATAATCAGACTCTGGCTGGTTTGCCTGACTGCTCATTACCATGCCAACTACCAGCAAACAATAACAATTATTATACCAACTTACTTTAACTAGTTTCCACACTTGGCCTGGTCTAGTCTCCGTCTCACTGTCTCCCAGTCTCTCAGTCTCTGTCTGACTTTAAGTCTAACTCCGTCCGTCTGTCTATTTGTCTTGACTGCCTCTGGCATTAGCTTTTAAGTCGATGTTTCTGAGTTTCAGGCTTTCAACTTACCCGCACAATTTTCCCATTTTTCTTTTTCTTTCCATTTTCTTTGCGAATGCGGCCGCCAGCTGCTTTTGTAATTAAGCAAAACTAAGAAAATTTTTGTATTAAAATCAGCAACTCAAAGACAACTGGAAAATTAGATTATTTTTCATAGTGTATTCTTTTCTTTTAACTAGAATATATTTAAAAATAGTACATGTCATATTATATGTCAGCAAGTAAGGACTTTTCTTACATTAAATCTCTATAAATAAATTTAAAAAATAATAAACATTCTGTTGAATTTGTTTTTAATACATTTTTATACAATATTTAAATCTGCGACACTTTGAAATTCAGTCACTGGTTGCGGCATTGGCGTCGGCGTCTGTGCAACTTAAAAGCAGCACGCACACACCTGTACACACGCACACCCATACTGACACACACATATACACACACACCCATACACAGCAGATAAAACGTTTTTCGAATATTTTGAATAACGGTGCATGGAATACCAAAATCAAATCAAGTGGAATCGCTGAACGGTTCCCCATCGAACTGTAGACTCAGCCCCAAAAAACACTTGAAGCTCACGAAATCAACGACGACGACGGCAACAACGACAACAACGCATATGAAATTTTGTGTATGTTGTCGTCTTTTTTTTCATTTCATTTTTTTTAGTTTTTTGGGCGTCTTTGCGATGGGCAACAAGTGCGCCGGAAAACCTGTTGGCCCATATCACGTACTACGCGTACTCCTTCCCTTTTTGGAGACGCCGTAACTGGAACAGGGGTCGGGAGTGTGGAGTCCGGGTTCGGAGCCTACATAAAATACTGGGCGGCCTGGCGGAATTAATTATGTAGCCCAAAGCTGAATTATATGCGAAAGCAGCGAATTCTCTAAAGTTTCTGTCGCTCTTTCTATCTCACTCTTCTTTTTCTCTCTCCCGCTCACGGTCTGCTGCTGTCTCCATCTTCATTTTCAACAGCGAATCCGTCTTATAGTAGTCACCCGTTGCCCCCTTTTCACTTAATCCTACAATGCAATGCGAAACTCGTTTGTGCATTTAATTTATGGGCACGACGCCAGCAAACAACAACAACAACAACGGCCATAAAAATGCATTGCACTTGTCGAGCGGTGCGAATCTTTTAGGCAAACTTAACTTACCTTTTGACTACGCACAGTGAAGACTCCACAACAACGAACACTGCGAGTGAGACTGCGACTTTAATTCTGATTCCTCTGGCAAGTTGTGAGCTGAGCACGTGACCCAATTTGCTTTTGGGCTCAACTCAAGATAGGGTGGTGTGATTTGTTGTGCTGCATTGGTAGTGGTGTCTTTTGACTGTAAGTGTTTCAACATCAGCTCCTAACTTGCCGCAGATTTTTTTATTCGGCGACATGTCCACTTTAATTATGTTGCGCCTTTCATAATTGGGTTAATTTTGTGTGGCAAGCGCAAAGCGGCCGCAGTCTCAGTCGCAATTCAAGTCTCCTGCCACTTACACTTCCCTTCAATCCCTTCTCCACTTTGGTAGCGGCTCCAGCTTCAAGTCACTGCCAAAGGCGTGCAACGAGGCGATTTTACAAATTTCGTTGCTTGTCTTTGAATCTGTATTTTTTTTTTGTATTTTGCTTTTGACAGGCGCATTAAGATCGACGGCAAAGGAAAGGCAGCAAAATGGAGAGTCCAGTTACAGGTACAAGTTTTGGACAAGCGTGACCTATGTGATAAATCACAAATCTAAATGAAATAAATTGAAATAAATTAAACGAAAATTGGTATCGTGCGAACTGAAATTAACTGTAATTTAACGAGAATCTTATAGTTTATTGCCAGCGTTTACTTTGCTATTAATACAATAAAATTATGCTATTAAATTGGCGTCAGAAAGCACTTAACTTAAAACTACTTCACTTTAAACAAACTGTTTTCGTTCATGTTTAAATAAAATCTTTGAAGCTAAGGATAGAATCAAAAGACTTGGGCAGCAAACTTGGTAAGAAGAGCACTGTAGTAAGCTAATCCATAACGATAACGGCAGAATTCAATTAAACAAAGTGATTTCTTGAAAAGGTAAGCCCTTTTAGAGAGGAATTCATATTAAATAGCTGGCTTCACTTAGAGAAACAGTTAAAAAATTCACTTAACACTTATAATTTCTTTACAATTAAAAAGTTCTTGGGTTATTTTACAAAAGTTGTAATCATATTATCGCTAAAATGGCAATTCTCGAACACAAACACTTTCAACATTAAAAGACTTAGGCAACAAACTTGTCGCATAACACTCCAAACGCGCTATCAGCACAGCAGTTAAATAACTAGCGAGTTCTAGGAGCTACCTTAACCATTTGTGCCGCCAACACAGAAAGAAGCATCTGATAAATTTGAAGACAGTGAAAACTTTTGCTCTGCATTTAATTGCCAACTGATTGCAAAGTGACATAGAAACAACTTACAGCAGCAGATAAAGCAGTGCAGCCTGTGACAACTCAGGGATTGCCTGCAGTTGAATATGGTGGCTACTTTAACCGGTCGGTATGTAAATCGGTTGCTGGGTCACGTTGCTACTACGGCTTTGCGGTTGCTGCTGCAACATTGGTAATCGAGCTCATGTGAATCGTTGTGACTTCGACTTTGACGTGACTGCGATTTCGACTTTGACTACGGCAAAATCGATTAATTTGCTGCAGTGGATTGTCACAACGGTAACCCCAAAGTCCCCCCAAACCGTTCAATGGCAATGGCAATGGCAATTAAACAATTAAGGCGCTTAAACGGTAACCCAACCAAGCAAGCAACGGTGACCCTTACCCCAACTTCTGGCACTACCTCTGTCCCATCCCCTTCCACTTCCCCTTCCACTGGCCCCACTTCCATTCAGACTGCAACGGCCCATTACGTTTAACTGATTATCAGCGTCCAAAGTTGCCGGCAACGTTGACGTTTTCAAAGATCTCACCCAACTCCAAAATGTTTAATTAAAAAACAGTCAACAGATATAAAAACAACAACAACTAGCCGGTGTTGGTGGCAAGAGGAGTGCTCGGGGGCTACCACACAAAGCGCACAGTCATCGAGCTGCATCTTCCACACAGCGTTTAAGTCAACGTCGAGCTGCAGGTGGCAAAGATTTCAGTTGTGTGTTTGGTTTTTTTTGAGTATCTGTATCTCATAGATGCAGCAAAAGTGAAAAAAGTGCCGTTGTGGCCGTGTTGGCTCTGCTAAGCTCCCCCCACTCTACTCTCCTCTCCTCTCCACTACCCCCTCTCCTACATTACACGATAACCGTTATACAAAACGCTGCGTTGCGTTATAATTTCGAAGCGTCGCGTCTTTTAGTTTTTTTGGGATTCTGTTTTCAGACTGATTTTCGGCCGTTATGCTGGCTCTGTTCAGTTTGGTTGTTGTTGTTGTTGATTGTTGTACTTGTTGCTGTGCTTGGCTGCACAAAAAAGCGTTCTCTGCACCCAATCCCAGACGTATCATAAAGTCTACAATGCGCAATTGTTGGTTTGCTCGTATCTTGGTTTGTTACTTTAACGGCAAGTTCGTTGCTTGAGTCTTTCGTTTTGTCCGCAATAAATTCTTCTGCTATCAATAAAAATCGCATAAATATCTCGCACCAAGCGCAATATCTCTGACAATAACACGAAAAAGGTACAGAATTCAGATGAAGTTGGCATACAAAAACAAGAACTTCGAACTACAAAAAACAATAACTTACAGTTCCTTACAGCTAGCATATCAAACTATAACATTAAGTTCTTTATTATCGATTTTAATTCTAATGACTTATTTTAACACCCTCTAACTGTAACTGGCAAACGAAAACTTACTTAAAGCTAAATTGTCGACACTGTCAGGCAATTGTTTGAGCCCGCTTTTATTTGCTTCGACTTCGACTTCGAGTCCAACATCAACTTCGACTGCATCTTCATTAGAGCCAACAGAGAACTGCAAACAGGCAAAACGACAACAAAATGTTGTCGCTTATTGCCATCCACAGAGTTTAGTCAAGCGTTGCGATGCATTGTCTGCTCTGCCACTTGGTCATGCTGCACCATCAACTGCCCCCTCTGCCCCTCTCCCGCTCAATTCTTTGCTCACACTTAGCAGCCCTTGTCCCACTCCATGGCCAATAGCCATGACACTCAGTGCTGTCGAAATAGCTAGAAATAGCTAGGCTACTGTTTAAGCTTATTTTATTTCAAGAAAGAAAATATTTTGAAACATTCTTTGCACTAATTTTGACTGCCAAAGTCTATCTAAAAATAGCTAGCTTTCCAACTTACTTTTTAGCTTTAAAAGTACTCAAGTGGCTGCACTGATGACACCTCGAAACGGCACTTCTTTGCCAGCATGTCTGCCTATCTGTCTGTAATTCACTATTCTTTTACTACCTCTCCTCTCACACTCTCTCCCTCTCTCCCTCTCTCCTGCTTCTCTCATCAGAGTCATTGCTTTTTGGGGGCCATTGGCAATGTTAATGGCGTGCATTATTTTGATGTTTATTTATGTTGCTGGCAATACACACACACACACAACACACACTCACAGCAAACCCAGCAACATGTGGCCAATGCAATTTGCATTTGCATCTCAATTGCATTTAGCATTGTTTGTTTTCGCAGTTGTTGTTGGTTTAGTTGCTGTTATTGTTGCTGCTGCTGCTGCTGCTGCTGCTGATGTTGTTTATCTCTCTCCACACACAGCTGCGTTTGCCAGTTTTCAGCGGATCCGGTTTTCGTTGACCCACTTCCGGTTGCCAGTTTTGCCCGCTTGCCAGTTGCGTTTCTGGCTTGACCTTTGTCTCGCCCTCGCCTTGGCATACACACGCCCACCCACAAGTGCCCCGCTCCACTCATTCCCCCTCTTCATACCTTACAGTATTTGCAACTTCAGTGTCAGATAAAACGCCTACGATTTGCACTACATTCATATTTTGTCGTCGTTGTCTTCTGTCTTATGTCTACACACATTTCTGCTGCTGTTGCCGTAGATTGTTCTCTTTGTTTATTGTTTCTCTTTCCACTATCCCTTTTCCTCTCACCTCCTCCTACTCCTTTCTCTGGTTTATTCCTATCACTCAGCTCACCTACTACTTCTACACGGCAATTTATTTAGCATTTTTATTGTGCTGCGTTTTGTTGTTCTGCTTTTTTATGCTCTCCATCTATTTTTATCGTCGCTTTTCTGTTCTTCTTGTTGTTGTTGTTGCTTTTTGTCTTGCCTGTTATTAGCTGCTCTCCTCCCCCTTATTGCCTAGTCTTTACATTTCCACCCGCACCTTTGATAGAGCGAGATGGAGAGCAATGGAATACAATCAAACAAAAAATTATGCATGCAAAATTCAACTCATCGTTGTTATTGTTGTTGTTATTGTTATTGCTGCTATTATTATGCTAGTTTGTGTTGTTGTTGCTTTCGTTCTTGGCAAATTATTCAAAATTTATGCAATATTTGACATATATTCTGTGTGGCTTTTTCGGCAAAAGCCATTTCTGTAATGCTCTGAATATGATTGTTTTATACACTTGAAACTGATCCCTGTGGAATTTTTAAATTTATATCTGTAGATAGCAAATCAGACATTAAAAGAAAGCTTAACTTTATTTCATAGTGAAGATTATATTTCTACTAGCAAAACTTTATCTAAGCTTCGTTAAAATAGAATTTTGTTTAAGTTCTTCGCATATGCTTCAGTCCACGTCCTTCTGTAATATTCGGCTCCACGATGATCAGCTTTTAAGACAGCAAGTAAGTCAGTCAATTTTTTTCCTTTTTCTGTAACATTTCTTCACCCAAACAAACTTGTGTAACGAATTAGCAACTGCAACTCAAGTGATTTGTTGCAGTTGCAGCATGACATCATTTACAGTTCTATATAAGTTATATATTCCAATTTGTACATAGATCTCTTTTAACTGTGGGTGGCATTAGTAGTCAAACTTCCCGCTGTGACAATTGCCACTGTCGTCGCTGCATTTGTGACAATTGTTTTGCCAATTTTTGGGCAAAACAATTCAATTGATGTCCGAATTCGGGCAGGTAAACAAATAAAAAGGTAAACTAAACATGCAGCCACCCAAGGAGGCCTGCAACTAGCACCCGTTGAGTGCAACAAGTACTTGCCACAAATGAGCCAGAGATTTGTCACATTTGCCTGTTGGTCAGCGGCAAACAGAAAGAAAGCAAGAAAGAGCCTGCAAAAGTCATGGTGTGTGTACGTGTGTGTGTGGTGTGTTTGTGTATCTTCAGCTCATTGTTTGCACCTTAATTTACAATCTTTTGCGGTCAGCAAGTACCGCCTGTGGTGCCAAAAGTGAGTCCCTTACCCTCGACTCCCTCTCTCTCTCTCTATCACTGAGAACTGCCTCATTTCCTGGGCGTCTCAATAGATCTTTAAACGGGTACTACGAGTACTATGAAGCTTTACTTAACCTATATATGGTTTATATATACAGAAGGAAGGCTGGGTATGTTTTTAACCCATTTTGGTTTGGTTTTTTGGCCCTGTCAAATGCACATTTGTTGTCTGTTTTTTTGTTGGGTGCCATGTGGGGTTTGACTTTGACCCTCATGTCAATATTGGTTATGGTATTCGGTTAATGGTAATGGCATTGCACTCCATTACAACAACAGCAGCCAGAAGAAGAAGTTTACCGTTTCTTTAGGGATCTATCCAGGTGCTACTCCCGTGGCGTTTGCCTTAATTTGATAACTTGTTTTTATTTGTGTGAAGCAAATAGCTTGAGTGATGGCCAGGCATCAACTCGACCTGGCCTAAACCTCAACTGTCAAGCTTATTCGCTCTCCCTCCATCTTCTACTTCTTCTTCTGCTTCTCCGTGTATATTGTTCAGTTTTTTTTTTTTTGGGTGCCTCTTTGATGAAGTGTCACGCTGTCCAAGTTCAATTAGTTTTGTATGCCGCTCTTCAAAAAGCTTTGCCGATATTCTCTTCCCTGCCTCCCAGTCATGTTTAATACTAAGATTGATTTTCATTATCATTTTTATTTTTATTTGTTGTATCTCTACACATTTTGCCTACTGCCCGTAGTTGTAGCTGTACTGTTTGCCGAGATTGACATTTGACGTGCATAGAATTTGTCTAACTGTATTTTGCCTTTCGTGTGCGACTCTTGATGCCGTGCCCCTAAGTTTGTGTGTGTCTCTCTCTCGCACTCTCCTCAGACGTTTGTCTTCTTGTCTGCTCAATTTATTTGGTCTTTCTTTAGTTTCTGCTTGGTATAGTTGATATGAAAGTTTGGCAAAAGAAATGAAACAAAACTTAAATTTGTTCCAAATGAAAATGTTATGGTAAAACTTTGGATATACATTATATAGCTAATAAAAAACATAATTCCCAATTTAAAGAATTATTTTTGGCTAAAATCAAATGACTTAGGCAACAAACTTGCCATTGAAAGCAAAACTTTTGTATAAAAAAGTTGGAGCCACCAAAACTGAATAATCAAGAGCATACCAGTCCACATACTAAAAGTTGTAATTTCCATGACTCACGCGACACAAAAAATTTAACAACAATATAAATATTTTACGCAAAAAATGCAAGTAAATTCCAGCAAAAAAAAATATAAGAAAAAATTAATAAAAATGCAAAACAAATCATGAGCCATGAAAATGAGCCACAACTTAAGTGACGCGTAGTTGGACACGGACACGGACACGGCGACTGTTGTGGTGGGATTGAAATTCGTGCGAACTAACCAAAAAGATATGTGTGTTAGCCAAATGACGTAGTTGCATTTGGCCGAAAGTCCAAGCCAATGATAAAGTTGATGATGACTACGACGATAGTGGTTGCTGTTGTTGTCGTGGTTTCTGCTTATGCTAATGTCACAACAACAACAACAACAGCAAATTTACACAACCTGCGATCTTGTGATCTCTGCTCTTCATATCTTCATCGGCATCAGCGTGTGTATTTGTATTTGTTTTTTTCAGTTTTGTGTTTTGTTTGGTGCCTGTGTGTGTGTGAGCTTTCATTTTCGAAGCGATACCGTTAACTGCAAAATGCTGGAAATAAACAGAAAGATCTAAAAAGCAAAAGAAAACAACGCGAAATGAAGGAACGAAGCAAACAACAACAGCAACAATCGACACGGCCAGCAAAGCAACAACAAGTGCGAAATGAGCAGTCAAAGAGGAAATGCAACAACAAAATTGCAAATGCAGTGACGCGTCGCAGCAGCGACGGCGGCAGCAAAAGCCGCGACGTCGGCAACAGCAGCGCAGCGCAGCAGCAGCAGCAACGCCGGCAACTGTAATTGTTGCTCGCATGTTTACAAGGCGAAATAACAGGAAAAAATGTTAAATTTTTGTTAAGTAGGTCAAGTTGCGAACGCGCGAGAGAGAGAAAGAGCGAGAGATGAAACCAGCGTGTGACAGAGACAGAGCAGCAGAGAGCGAACTGGAGAGCGCAAGCCAGCGAGAGAAAGAGCGGCAAAGACTGAGCATCAAACAAGTATGTAAGAAAAGTTAGAACCTAATAAAGAAAAACGTTTTAAAAACAATTAAAATTGTACATACAATATATTTAAAAACATACAAATGTATAAAAAATGAACTTAAAATGGAAACTAAAGTTTTCTTTAGTTCAAGCCCTTTTGGCAGCTTTAACTGCAACATAAACAAACTTAGCCCTGACTTTGACCGCCGCCAGGTCGACCTCGACAACACCTGCGACCGAACATGTTGCGCCTCAAACCACAGCGCGCGTTACAACTCGTTCGCTAGCGCTCTCAGAGAGCGGTAGCAAAAGAAAGAGTATACGCTCTGTAACCGGGTGAGTAACTTCTTCGTTTGCTGCCGCTGTGCGCTGGCAGCGACGTCGACGCTAGCCGCGACTTCTTGAACCGCTGCGGCTCGAAAATTTCTTTTCGTGTTGCGCCTGCGCACAGTTGGCTTTCTACCGTTGACGTCTTCGGATTTGTGCGATTCTTGTTGCGCAGCAAATTTTATTCAAGCGTTTTGGTTTCGCGTGATTCCGATACGTGGACTCTCTCAGATAGACAAACTCACACACACACACACATACAAACACAGCTGTATATACATATACGCAGAGTGGCATAACAAAAAGAGCAAGCAAAAGAAATTGGAACAACCAATAAAAGAAGTGATCGGAGTGTGCAAAAACAACAACAACAAAAACAACAAACACAACTACAAATAATAGTAGCAAAAAAATTACAAATAAATAATAACAGTGATAAATATGTCTAAAATGCGTTACAAAAATTGTGAAAATGGTTGACAAAATGTTGAGAGCAAAACTAACGATTGCTCCAGATTGTATTTAACAATCGAATCATATATACAAAGATATATACAAATATATAGAGTCTAAATACAACCAGAAATCAGTGCAAGTGCAATTTGATAAATACATAAAGTGTGCAATATTGAAAACAAGCAAAAATATAAAAAAGGAAATACACAAAAAAGTTAAAATTCAAATTCAACAAATAAAAATAATAACAAAGTTATACAGTTATTCTCTATCCGTCCACAACAATCGAAATACCTAAGAATACAAAAACAAATAATAATAACAATTCCGCTGTTGTAAATATACTTTTCACAACAAAAGAAAAATACATACTATTTTTTACCCATCTCGAAATCCCCGAAGTCGTCCATTGTATATACAAACAAGGATTATAAACTAAAGATCAATAATATATATACACTATATACCCACTCGTACTACTTCCCGTTCATTATTTTATGCATATATTTATGTCTTCCTCCCATTGTTTTTGTGAGTATACAAAAATATTTATGCTTTTCATTTAAAAAATTTTACTTCACTTTTAACTTCAATCATCAACTGTTTTTGATTATTATTTTTGGCATGCCTAACAATTTGCTAACTAAGACTTAAATATTTATTTTCTCCACTATCATTTGTTGCTTCTATAATTTATTGTTTGGCTAAAGGCGCTTGGCTATAAAAGAAAATATACTAACGCTAATTAAACAAGTTTAAGCTCAAGTTAAAGTCTTATTCTATGGCATAAAAAACATTTTGGATACACAACACATTTAATCACAAATCAAACTGTCTTAAAGGATTCGAATAACGCGCGTTCAAGGATTACAAAAGAAAAACTTAACGAGGATTATACAAATTGAAAAATCAAATACGAAAATAAAAACAACAAATCTTGAATATAGTTCTATATATGATCGAGATGAACCACTAAAGCTGAAGGCTGCAATTTCATAAAAGTAAGTAATAACTGAACTTTTCTAGGAGCCCAAAAAAGTTAAATAACTTAAGTCAATGGCCTCCACAATAAGAACATTCTCAAAGTCTGATTTATAAACAAATCAGGCAAAAGTCATTGACCGAAATCGCTTCCGATATTACTCACCTGTTATGAAATACAACGCAAATTGTGGCTAAGGGGGATGGCTTGGAATGGGGGCGGAGCGTAGCGGGCGCAGCGCTAGGGGTGTGACAAATGGAACTGGTAACTGGCTGCTGAGAGCCGAGAACTCAGATCGTAGAACATTAACATATTTACATTTTGAGTGTTGCCAAATTCACAATTCCAAACTGCTAAGCTGTTAATTGGTAATATAACAAATTGCTTACAAAAAGTTACCAAAAATAGTAAAATCTTTTTGGGTTCTTTATATAAGTAGAATTATGT
Organism: Drosophila nigrodunni; assembly: GCA_020829145.1. Taxonomy (NCBI): domain Eukaryota; kingdom Metazoa; phylum Arthropoda; class Insecta; order Diptera; family Drosophilidae; genus Drosophila; species Drosophila nigrodunni. Next base: position 16,640,490 of record JACVCZ010000001.1, read on the forward strand.
TCTTGTCTCTGCTGGTCTTTAAGTCAAATTCAGGTGACCTCGGGACCCAAAAAGCCAAAAACTCTTAACTGCACTCGGAAGTAAAGGTTTTGTTGTGTTCTTATATTTACAGCTAAGATTTGTTGCCAAGCGCTTTTGCCAAGCTAAAAATAAATCATAAAAACCGTTTGTTTGTCTACCAAAATGGTCTAAAATACAACAACAACGGAATATAACAGCCAAAAAAAAAATACAACTACAACAACAGTAGCGGCTGTTTGTACCGTTATATGACGCAAAATTACGCTTACTCATTCTATGAGGCGGCGACTGCGACGGAGACGGCGACGACGGCGGCTCCAGAAACAGAGCTTCCCTCGCTTGCTCTCTCGCTCACGCGCTCACTGGCTCACTAGCTCACCAGCTCGCTCTCTGTCAAAGTCGCCGTCGCCGTCGCCGTCGTCTCTCAACAGAGGGCGCAACAAAATAGGCACAGCAACAACAACAACAACAAAGGCAGCGTCAATGAGCGTAGCAAATTCAACTGAGCATTAAGTTGCATTTCAGTCTTTGAGATTCTTATTGTTATTATTCCATATTTAGTTATTTTTGATCATTAATTGAATTTCGTGTATAACTTTTTGGTATTTCTTTGTGTATTTTCTTATGCACTTAAATACTTTTAAGCTGCTGTGACTTTCAACTGCAACTGATAAGCTTTGGAAACTGTAACATATCAATTACAACAAATTAAAGTGCGCTTTTCTATAGCTACCTTTTCGTCTCTCACTGCAACTCTTCCTCAAACTTCTTTCAAAGCTTAGGCAGCGCTTAGTTGAAATGTTTTAATCAAGGTATTTTTAAATTTTCAATGCTTGCACTCTAAGAAGCCCTGGGGTGCAACATGCTGAGCGGAGACTGATGATGCTCTTAATCCTAATCAAATGCTTCAACTGGAAGGGGAAAATGTCAAATAAAGTTCTGCTAGATCAGGCAGTTCATATGCAACTCTAAGATTCCATTGACTGACTTAATCTTTGATCAACGCCTAGCCTAAGAGCTAACTAAAAACTAAACTTGTAAACAAACTTGGCCATATTATTTTAAATTAAAACTCAATACAAATAATCCCTTAATACAAGCCCAATAAAATGCCATGACTGTTTGCATAACCAAAAATTAATTTAAATCGTTAACTAAATTTGCAATACTTGTAAATTAGCTTCGAAATATTTATACTAATAATCCCGTTTGAAAATGTGGAATATCTGCTTTTAATTTGTACATTTATTTTTGGCAGTCAAATCAAAACACTAGGCAAATAATATTCAAACGACAACACCAACAACAGCCACTACAACAACAACAATCATAACAATAAACAACAATTTTAGACGTGCGCTTTTTGAAAAAAGTTCGCTGACCTGAGCAATGTTTTGGGTTTTCGGGGATTCAACTTGCCAGACACGCTGATGACCACATTAGGCAGGCAGGCTAGACAAGCTGATGAGTTGTCGGATACCCTGTAAATGTATAGAACGCTCAAGAGTTGTTTAAAATGTTTCGAAGAGTGTTTTAAAATTACACTATAAAAGTATAGGGTATTTCGTAGCTTACTATTAAACTTATATTATTAACTAATTTCCATTTGATTTCAATATTATTTGCACAATTGCATATACCCTTTGGGCACACCACTGTACAGGGTGTTAACTGCTTTGGCACACACACAAACACACACAAGAGGCACGAGGGCGTCATTTAAATAACAACAAAATAAGAAAAACCAACTAAAAATAGTTAAACATCATAAAAATTTGCATAGTTGTTGTTAGTTGTCGCTTCGCTGCTCAGTTCGTTGCTGTTTGGGTTGTTTTGGTTGTTTTGGGGGCTGAGTTCGCTAAACAGACACACAGGGTGTGGTATTGGTCTAAGTTACGCCAGCCTCAATCTCCAGTCACCAGTCTCCAGTCCCCAGTCTACACTCTACAGTCTTCAGCCTCTTGTACAGCCTTTGTCATAAAAATAGCGCCAAGCCTCTGAGCTCAGAGCTCAACAACAACAATAACAATAACAACAACTAGTAGTGACCACACGGCATCATTTCAAGTTTATCGCCAGTTTGTCATCTCGTCGTTGCTGTTATTGTTGCTGTTGGCCACCTTTTGCTAGGGACGGTTAACGGATCATCATTGTCGGTTGTCGGTTGTCGGTTGTCGGCTGTTGCTGTTTGGAGTCGGTGCAGCTTCTCAGACACGTACTTGCCCCACTCATAAAGCGCCAAGAGACACAACTGAAACTCAGTTCCCTCCACAAATTTGTGGCTTGCCTCGTTCTATAACTTTACTCGATTTCAGATCTTCAATGATAGCTCACTATGCCAAGCGGCTTGATCCAGTTAATATTTACACCTGGCACCCATAATTCATGCGCAAGCAGTGTTGACAGTCTAGCTCATTTATAGCTGAATTTATGTTTTAATACTGGCCTATTAACAATAAGGCTAACTTAATGCTTCAAAATAAGTGTGCTAAGGCTTAAAACATTTAGCTTAAAAGTAAAGTAAATAAAGTCTTGGTTTAAAATAAAAGCTATAGGAAAGTAGCTACTTTTTGTTAGTAGTTTCTTTCTTTATTGAGCCGTTTCCCGCAGTTCTAGCTACCCATTTAGCAACACTGTGTGCAACACCTCCAAAGCTGGTTGCAACTTAACTGCAACACCCACAACGACATCGTTGTTGACCAGTTCCAGTTGCAACCCACATAAAAAAGTCGAGGGGGGAGTGGCTGGGCAGCTGTTGCGGCCGCGTCTGTGGCTGCCACACCAACAACATCACACGTGCCACATGTGCTGTCAAGTGCGCAGCTACAAAGAAAAAGAAGATGAAGATGGAGTAGTAGGAGGAGGGGGAGGTAGAGGAGAAGAAGAAATAGAAGAAGAAGACACATGCGGTGAGCACGTCTCCCATTGTTGCCAGTCGCTTGTTTCTCACTAATTTTTGCTGCTGCTGCTGCTCGCTTGCAACAATTTGCAGCATCCACAGCATTGCAGCAACCTTCATTGAGTGATGGGGCGACCTCAATGCCAGCCACACGTTTCAGAGGCTGTGGCTGGCTACAGTGATGTTGTTGTTGTTGTTGTTTTGGGCTTCTCGGTCTTGGTCAAAGTTTGTTGGTTGGAAAAACAGCTTTTCAGCTTTTCAGCCTTGCAGAGTTTGCTGTTGTTAATGTACGTGCGGTTTTTCCAAGTGGAAATCGTTGCGGTTGTAAATTTTGCAATCAAATAATGTTTTCATTCGCTTTTTCCGACGCCACAACTCGACGACCTGATTTTTCTTTTCATTTTGTCCGCAGCACAGGAGAAAAAAGTGTTTGCTCTGCGAGCGAGCGGGACTCGCTCCCCCTCTCTCTCTGTCTCTGTTTTCCTCCCCTTCTCCCGCTCTCACAGTCCAACCGTTTTAGCCATTTGGTTTGAGTGGGTTAAAAACGTTTTGACCTTTGCCTTTGCTTCGTGTTCGAACATTTAAACGGAAGTTGATTGCCGCCAAAGGTTAAGCTCAATTTCCGTTAAAAACCCAGCTGAACCATCAGTTTTATACTCGAATACGGCGACTCTTATTGTTGTTGTTTTGAGAGTTAAGAACTCAATTTCTGGACTGCCTTTTTTTTTGTTAACAGTTTTTTAGGTAACAGCTGTTGCCATTCTCGTTGACGTCTTGTTGCTGTTTAGTTGGCCATAAGTAGTTGTTGTAGTTGAAAAGTTCAACTTGATGGGTCAACGAGAAGTTGGCCGAGGGAATAGAATAATTTTGTGGTAGAAACAAGAGGTACACTAAGAGAAAAATGTGTCTGAAAGTAAGTTCTTAATGTGTAAAATTGTTTGTGGTACGTAAGTGGGTATAAAAAATCATTAAGTTAATGCAATATTTTTGCATTGTGGTTAAAATTCGACATGGTATATTTTTTTTCACAGTGTAGTTACTTAATTTGATTAAAACATGATCTTTCAAGCATTTTAACGTTGTTTTATTCTATACAATAAAATTTTGTTAATAAATTCTGTTATATAAAACTGGTAGCCCTCACTACTTAACTCACTGATCATCGCGCAACCCAAACATTAACAGTTACGTTACCAAAAATACTTGATTTTAGCCAACAAGTGGAAAACTGTCACAATTCACCTACTTAACACTCAGCTGATTCACCTGACCATTACTTAACGGCATTTTGAGAGCACCCACAAACTAAATAATTCGATAGGTAAAAAAAAAGCGACACTCAACTCAGCTCAGGGTCATAAAATCAGTCGGCTGTCAAAAATTTGCACTAATTCGTTCAAAATAACCGTTAAAATCAGCCGACAGACAACAAGCAACAAAAATATACATACAAATGGAGTTATTGTAATTATAAAGCCCACAGCGATGTCCATCCGAAGTCAAATGTCTAACGCTCTCTGGCCATAATCTACAAAAATCCCATTTACAAGCTCAAATTACAATAGAGGCGCATTGTTTGTATTCCATGCTGTTGTTGTTGTTGTTGTTGTGGCGCACCCACGCATTGTAAGTGTGTTTATGTTGGTGTTGGTGTTGGTATTGGTGTTGGCGTTGTTGGCCACCATTCAAATGCAAAAAGACCAACGGACAACCGTTACAATGTGGCTCATTAAAAGCAGCAACAACATTAACGGCTAAATGTTGAGTAGCCACAGCAACAACAATAAAACTTAAACAATAAAACTTTGAAACAACCACAACAGCACACAAACTATACATCTACATAAAAATGTGTTAAAACTGACGCGCAGTCAAAGAATAATAGAAATAGAATCGTCTACAAAAGATTTAGAAATATTTCACGCCAATTTTGTAGGCGCATCCAAAACGTCACTCAATCTGAACAGCAACAGCAACAACAACAATAAAAGTCTCAGTTACTCAGCGAAACTATGCCAGCAACAAGATCAAAGTAATGAGCAATGGAATGAGTCAAAAAAAAAGTTAAGAGAAAAAGATACATTAAAAAACAAAGTTAACCGAAAGCCATCAAACAACAATTACGTACAGTAAACTGAAAGAAAGATGAGAGATACTAAATCAAAGGAACCTACGAGATGAAAGACAGACGACAACTTACGAGTACACTGAGAAAAATAGTATTATTTGGCTTATTTTAGTAAAGAGAACTAGAAAAATTAAATAACTGCATGCTTATTTGATATCTTATGAAAATATTACATAGATAGCTAGATAGATGAATAGACTGATGCATAAATAAATAGATTGGTACATAGATCTTCGAATAGATACTTTTAATGGTTTTTATAAGAAAAATTTTATTAATAGTATTTAATCAAAATTATGTGTCCTTTTTTTCCTTTTTAGTGTTCCGAAAAAATAGACTTAATATAGATTTCTTAATATAATTTCTCAAATAATTTAAAACAAATTTACTGCTTACATTTCTAATAATTTAATTTATTTTTTAATTTATTTGCCACAATTGTCAATTTGGGCCTTAACACAACGGACGCCATGTTGCCATTTGTTCGTGTGTGTGTCTCTGTGTGCCTGTGTGCACGCAAAGCTCTGCGCTTGAGCTTGAGCTTCAAATGCGAAGCAGCGCAGCAACCACGCGACTCGTGACGCTTCGTCTCAACTTCGCATCGGCAATTGCTCCGGCTTCGGCTCTGGCTTCGGCTCTGGCTTGGCACTGCCGAACACGGAAGTATGTCAGCAGGTCTCTCGTGTAACGGTAGTTTAGCTGCTGCCGTTGCTGTTGCTGCTGCCAGCGCAGTCACCACGCTTAGCTGCGCATGCTTAGCTGACGCTAACGTCGCCGCTAACTTCGCTGCTGCTGCTGTCGCAGCGTTTGTTGTTGTAGTTGTGCTAGCAGTTGTGACTGTGTCTATGCCGCAGGCTGAGCTAGCAACATGTTGCTACAACAACCTGTTGAAAGCGAAACTTTTGTGTGTGCTCGCGCTCTCACACTCTCTTTCGCTCTCTGCGCTCGTGACGCTGTCTAGAGTAGAGTCTAGCTGCAAGTTGTAGTATTGAGCATTGCTAATGCTTTCTTCTTTCTCACACACACAGCTGAAGAATTAAAACTGGCCAAGCCTAAAAAAATCAAGTTAACTGTTTATGCACAAAATGAGGGAAAAATACTTTATATTGTTGACTTGATTTGCTTTACCGTTTGGTTCTCCCCAAAATATAGTCAAAACTTCTATGAGCGCACTCACCATTACTTCTCTCTTTCTCCTACTCTCTGAGATTTTCTATTTCATTGCCTTTGCGTCTTGAGTACTTTGCACTAACTAAGAGTGAGGAAGAGCGCAGGGGGAGGCAAGGGCAGTCATCAACTCTGCACCTGTCTCCACTTGCTGTTGTTGTTGTTGCTATCTCTACTTTCGTTGTCGGTGTCTCTCATTTATCTGTCTATCGACATCCAAATACGTTATCGAAAACTGCGCTGTTCTGCCCGTTTCTCTGCTTGCGTCGCAGTCGCATTATTTCTACCAATTTATATGCTAATTTAACTGATTATTAATGTTTTGACCCAAATACCAGTTGGAAATTATTATTGGCCATTCTGTGTATCGATTTATATTTGTTTTTGTATTTTTTTTTCCCCCCATTTCTTCTTCTGGGTTTTCGGGTTTTTCGTTTATATTCCGTTCGTCTATTTTGTTATCGTGTATCGAATGTTTTTTTGAGCTGTTGATGATGGCGTCTCCTCCTGAGTTAATCGCTGTGTGAAATACGTAAAGCTCCGTGGAAATGGCCCTCCCCTAAGCCATCGATTCTAATGATTTTCAATTTGTTCAAGTCTTTGGAATCTGCTCGAATTCGAATTCGAATCCGAATTTGGGATTTGTGTTAAACTCGCATTAGGGCCAAACAACCCGTTTCCACTGCCAGCAAGTGCAGCTGCCATTTAAGTAGTTGGGGCAGGGGGCCACCTGTAGATCTGTTAGATAGTATAAGATGGATTATATGGCTAACGGAAGTTGCATGTAAGCTGCGCTTTAAAAAAGCCATTGAATTGTGTTCTTGGCTTATTGAATTGATAAGTTTGGATTTTTGGGACAGTAATTAATCGGTTAAAGTTAAAGTTGTGCTTAAAATACCGCTTTTAGCTACTAGAACCTTTCTTTTTGTTGGATTTAGTTAAGTTTTAAAAAATTGTTACCAACTTCTTAAAGTTTTCAAGTCTTAAAGCAAATACAAAACGACTTTTTCAGATAGATAAACTAAATTTAAATTTCCAAAAATTTTATATATTTTTTTAGACTTTAAATTTTTTTGCTTTTATTTCTTAGATATTTTAACTTATTTTTATGATTATATGTTATTGATTACAAGTACTTATAATCTTTTTTTTCTATAATTCATTAATATTTCTAGTATTTTTGAAGCTTTATTAATAATATTTTATTCACTTACTGTTTCCTTTGCATAAACCTCTTTAGAAATAACAAATTAAATTGATTTTCCTTTAGCACACTGCCTATTTCTCCCCACTTAACCATTTCTACTCTTCATCTTCTCATTGCAGCTTCAACTGTCACAATCAATCAACTGCCACAGTCAAAATTCAGACAGAAGTAGAAGCAACAACAGAAATTCAACTGCATCGCTTGGGTCAACTGACAATGAAGTTGTGCAGCATGAACGGGCCAAGTGAATCCGAGGTCGAAAGTCTACTGATGAGTCCCTGCTGGGGACCAACGCAGACCAGCAGCCAGGATCAGTATCTGCTGGACGGACACAAGTTGCTGCTGGAACACGATCTGGACTCACTGCCCAGTGACACAGATCAAAAGAACTCATTAGATGTGCTCGACAATCTGCTGCTGAATAGCTCCTCATTGAATGCCTTATCCGATCTGAAACCTTTGCCGCCATTCACTGGCTACACAGGACATTTGTCGATCAATGGCATATCGGGGCATCATTATCACGCGATTGCACAGCGGCTGCCAGACGAGAGCAACAACAACTACATGCAGAGTGCGTACCAGCAGCAACAGCATCAACACCATCACCATCATCAGCAGCAGCAGCAACAACAGCAACACCAGCAGACAAACAACAGCAATCCCACGTCCACAACAGCAGCCACGACTTGCAGTGGGACGGGTGGTGGAGGAGGTGGTGGCAACAGTGGTGGAGGAGGAGGCGGAGGAAGCAATGGAGGTTCCTCGCAGGAGCACAACATAGTATCATCATCCACCTGCCTGCCAGAGAGCGTGCTCAGCTCAGATGCCGACGGATGTTTGAGTGATGTGAAGCTCTTTGCCGATAGTCAGTTAGATTCTAAGCTTTACTCCGTAGCGGATAGCTGTGTTATGAACGCACCTGTCACAGGTGCCAATTCCCTGGCCAGCAGTGGCTCCACCCTAACGCCCATCGATCAGGTCGCCGATTCGCTGCATGGCAGCGGCGTGCGCATCTACAAAGATCTAACGGAATACGTGGACATGAATAGCATCGATGACATTGCGGCAATCATTGGCTCCGCGATAGCGGATACCACCGTCTCCAATCAGCTGGACAAGGATGAGGGCAACGATACTCGGGATAGCTGGATGGATCTGGATGCCTGGATCGATGGCAACTGCATACAACCAGAAGGGAAGGTGCTGGTCTCCCAGCAGGACACGCTAAGCGATTTCATGCTGCCACACTCACCGCTGCCGGTGCACACGAGCAGCTCCACGCTGCAGAGCCTGCTCAGCCATGGCTATATGCCGCTACTGCAGAATCGCCTGCAGCATGGTCCACCTGGAGCGAACAACAACAACGCAGCGACGACAGCAACGTCGGCGTCGGCAGCGGGGGCGCTGAAGAGCGAGACGCCCAGTTCTACCTCATATTGCAACGAGTTGTCGGCGGCCAGCAGCAGTTGCAGTCCGCCCGGGTCCGTGGTCAGCACAACGGACAACAACCTGATGATCAATCCGCGTTATATAACCAACAACAACAATCTCAACCAGCAGCAGCAGCAGCAACAACAGCAACAGCAGCAGCAACAACAACAGCAGCAGCAACAGGCAGCGTATCAGCTGAGCGGCAACGGCGGACTGAGCGGACAAGGACTCAAGGATAATGGTCTGTGTAGTCCAGACATGCTAAGCAGTTATCCGCACACGACGAGCACAACAACAGCGTCGAGTGGCACACCCAAAGCGAAGCGCTCCCGATCCCAGAAGAAGGCCAATCAGTCGGGACAACCGGGGCAGACGGGACAAGCGGGACAGGGGCAACTGCAAGGCGATGTGGGCGGCACACAGCTGAGCGCCATGTCACCCACGGGCGTGGCCAGTTTCAGTGCCAGCGATTTGAGTGGGCTGCTCGGCAAGGAGAAGCCGGTGCATCGGTGTAGTATCTGCAATCGGGGATTCCTGAACAAGTCAAATATTAAGGTGCATCTGCGCACACACACCGGCGAGAAGCCGTTCAGGTGTGAGGTGTGTGCGAAGGCGTTTCGCCAGAAGGCGCATTTGCTCAAACATCAACAGATACATAAGAGAATTGGGCGTGATTGACCGCAGACAATTTGCTCGGCCATAGCCACAGTAACAGCAATAGCAACAGCAAACTAAATTTCAACTTAGTAACACTAAGTCACTAAGTCACTTAAACCTGCAGAATACAAGAAACAAAAGAAAAGTCACGGAAAACGCTCGAACACACAGAATCTGTGTGAGATGAGAAACTGTTTTCTTGCCTGACTTGCCGCTTGGAGAAAGTGTCCGTCAATGTCACCCGGAGACCACAAATCACGTCCGTGTTTTGGTGCTTTGTGCATGTCCGGGTCTTTGGCTTGTGACAGCTTCTCGTGTATGGCATTGCTTGATCCAACTAGCAGTTGACATGTGTGTGACTTGTCACCTCCATGCTCACATTCTGCTCAAGCATTATATTCAAAAGGATCACGCAATGTCATACACTAAGCATTTTTTTGATATTCGTTGTTGTTGGTTGCTTTTGATCTCTTTGATTAGTCAAATAAGGAAAGGGAATATTTTAGTAGCTTATTAGTTAACACTTGGGTTTAAATCCATAACAATTCCAGCTAAATTTTGTTGTCTGCTTAAGATTTTTATTTGCCGTATGAAATATCAACCTACTACCTCCAAAGTTCAAACAAGTTTCATACTAGAAAGAAGCAGCTACAAAGGGCTTTTTAATGTGAAGAATAGAAAAAAAATTTATCAAATTGGGAATGCTTTTTAAATGAAAATACAGTGCTTAATATATAACGCTTAAATATTTAAGCAAAACAATTTATATTCAGTGAAAAAGTTTGACTAAAAGTGTACTCAAACTTAATTTAGAATTTCATATGCTAATTTTTATATTTTGAAATTAAAGTTGACAGAAATTTGATGTAAAAACCTTTCAAAAAATATGGGGCAAATATTAAAAAAATATTCAATTAAAAAAAGTTTCAAGTCTTAAATGATGAAGGAATAAATACAAAGCAATATTTAAGGGCAATTACAATTAGGGGAAAAGGTATCTAAAAATTATCTTAATATTTAAAAGTTTGAAAAGGGATACAGCTCTGTAAAATTGGGGAAACACAGCTTAAAAATTTTAAAAAATTAATTTTTTAGTACGCTCAATAACAAATCAAGTTTTTTTTTGACTTGAAAATCAAAGAGACCACAAGAATGTAAGAACAACGAAGCGTCCAATTGTCTTTTTGCAACTGTTGTTCTGTTTTGATGCAAACCTGCGCGCTTCGTGCACCTTAGCAACTGGCACAGGTAAAACACACACACTCCCACACACACACGTGCACACACACATGCCTAGATGATATACACATTAAGTACATATCAAGTATGTAGCTAGAATATAGTTAATCTCTAGCTAAATCTTAGTTAAGTAAGGTTTTTTGTATAAATTATGTACCTCATTGTGTTGAAAACTTTAAGCATTAAAAACATAAAAAAATATATAAAATAAATGAAACAGTTATAGCAGCAATACAATTCTAAATTAATACAATTAATTTAATGTACAAATAACAAAACATAAACGAAACTAAAATATCATTTAAAAATGCATTAAATTATTTTATAAATATTTCAATTAAGTTGTAGCGGGCTTGGCAAAATAATAATAATTGTTAAACTTAAACATAAAAAGCAAATTTATTACAAAGGATAACGATAATATTTTTTAAAAAGGAAATAGCAAAGTACTCAAGTAATTAATTTTATTACATCTTACATTTAAATGTTGTTAATTTTTTTTAAAAAAAAAAAAATTGTTGCTAAAGTTTATGTTATTTTTACAATGGAAATTAAACAAATACAAGAGGAAAATAATTGAAAATCATTTAAAAACCTTCCAATGGCACATTTATTTATAAATTTAAATTAAAAGCGAAATTTGTTGAAGCTATTTAAATAATTGAAATAACTTTTAATAAATCGAGAAGAAAAAAAAAAAAAACACATGTCTAAATTTAAGCAATTAATTTTAATAAATTTATATCGAATATTTTTATGTTATTTTAGTTTTGTGCAATTCTATTTATTCAAGTTTGAACAAAGTGCAAAAGAAAAATACAAAAGAGTAAGAACAAAAATTCACTTTGTACACAATACGATTGTAAATATTTATTTTTGTTAATTTAAAACTAAATTCTAATGTTTATGCTTAATAAAGAAATTACAAAATTTTGTCATTTTAAATGTACAAAAATAATAATAATATTTAAAGCCAGAAACACGAAGAGACTTCAATTCCTTATTCAAAATATCACACATACGCAAGGGAGTACCGATTGGTAAGACAACAATTTGTAGTTAGTGTAATCCACTTAATGAGGTGACAACTCTGATGTCCGCATTGCTTATGCCGCACGCATGCGCCACAAGCCATTAACTAGTAGGAGGAACCTGACATAAAAGCAGCACGTTTGCCACAGAAAACAAGACACACAAAAAAACACACACAGAAAATAGAGTAGGTGCAAGAAGTTTTATAAAAAAGCAGTACAATAATGTGGTGAAGCAGTAGAAGAGAAAGAATCAAACCAAACCAAGTCAAAGCGAGCCAAAGTCGAGTCAAGTCTTGAGTCTTGAGTTTTGAGTTTTGAGCTAAAGAAACAAGTCAGAAGAATCATATTATGTTGACCACAAATGCCGCCGCAAAGAAAGCACCGCAAAGAAGAAAGAGCTAAAGGCAAGCTCAAAAAAGAAAAGAGAAAAAAACCCACACAAACACATAGATACACAGATACAAATGCCATGCATACTGTGCCACTGACCCAATTTCCAGACTCGTTTTCTTCCAACGCTGAAAAACCGCACAAAGCAGAAGAAAGAGCAGCAGAGAAGTGGAAAGAGCAGAACAAGCAGAAGCAGAAGAAATTGTAGAAGTAGCAGCAACGGATTTGAAATGTTGAATGCTTTTGGTCTGGCGGGCAGAGAGACTGTAGCGACAATGAGATACAAAGATACTTTGCTCTTTCACCGCAGCAGCGAAAGATACAGCGACGGCGACGGCGACGGCGACTTGGAGACAAGAGTCTCGCAGACCCCAAGCCGAAGCCGGAGCTGCAGACAACGATAGCTATATAGCTGTAGCAATACCAGAGTCTGGAGTATGTAGTTTAGTTTGCATCGCATCGCATCGCATCCGCATTTCTATGTTGCTTTTGTATCTTTTGCTTGGCTTCGTTCAAGTTTTTTTTCTTTCAGTTTTTTTTCATTTTTGTTTTGTTGCATGTATCTGTAACTCGTTTCTGTATCTTGCGCCTCGTATCTGTGGCACTTAAATTTATGCAACATCATGGCAATGCCTCTGTCTCTACCTCTGTCTCTTGTCTCTCCTCGTCTCTCCTCTACTCCCCCCTTGGGTTCTTATAGTGCCCACGTTTTGGTTCTAATCAAAATGTACTGCGTGTTGTTTTGTTCCACAGCCAAAGGTCAAACACTATTTTGTAGCATTAACAATTGGCTTAAACGAAACAGCAGCGTATTAGCCATAATACTTTGCCTTAATTCTTTTCGCTGTGAATTTATTTTCATTCCTTTTTTTTTATTTTTGGCATTTTTAATTGAGTTTTTTGCTTGTATGCCAATTAAACGCAATTTCCCGCTCGTTCTCCAACTGCGTAGCGTTTGTTTCTTGCTGTCGTAGGCAGACATCATTGTATTTTATTTTTATTAATTTATTTCTTTTTTGGCTAAGCGTGACACACTTTTTGGCCAAGATTTTTTGACACAGGCTAACCGGCAAGTCAGCTCAGACTTAAAGTGAGCCCCAAACTCAGTGTTGAGAGCTTGGAATCAGCTCATTTGAGACATAGTTAGACACAGTTAGTAATGGGCGTGTGGCACGGATGCGGGATGCGAATGCGTGGGTGCTTCACATCATCTAATCACCCACAACATGGAGATATATATATATAAATATGTTTATGCTGATGTCGCCTTTGGATTCTGGCCTAAATGTGCTAAATTTATGACCACAACTCGGTTTAGGGAACGGAGAACAGCGTTAATTTTGAAATACATAATGCTTATGGAATTTATATTTTAAAAAGAGGTATTTGTTAGTCATACTAGGCGTATGTGGAATAAAGCACTAAGAGAACATTTTTAAACAGAATTTTTTAAATTCCAAGTTAAACATTTCCAATTTGATTTAATAGGTAGTCTGATAATTACTCAGCTGTAGATTTTCAGAAGTTTTAAACTGATCAAAGCCTGTGTTTAATAATATTTTAAACAAGATTCAATTTAGTACCGAGCTGAATCCTAAGGTTATAAATTAGTTTATAAATAAAAGCAGTTTTTAAATAGCTTGCAGATTATCTTTAGTATCTTTTAGTAAGCTAAAGTAGAGATAGATTTTGAGGTGATAGAAACATGCTAACAATTTCTTATACTTCTTATGCTTTAATATACTTCTAAATAAAATTGCTAACATTTATTGCAACAGCTGTTGCTTACAGCGTATCTTGAAGTCTAGTTTACTCGAAATTTTAAGCTTGCCCGGATTCATTCTGCTTCAAATTGTTTCATTCATGAGTAGCCAGATTTAAAGGCTTAGATTGTTGCCACACACTAAACACGTTGTGGCAAGAGCAGCAACTAAGAAACATTAAGCAGAGACTAAGTGGAGCAACTTGCAACAAAGGACGTTGCAACAACAATGAGACAAATCTAAGCGGGCGGACAACGCCTTTCACAACTCTGTCCCTCTGTCTCTCCCCCTTTCTCTCTTTATGCCGCAAAGAGTCAGAGAGAGAGAGAGAGAGAGAGACAGCTACAGTGGGACAATTGGACACTGCAACATTGTTAGCAAAATGGCAAAAGCGACGTTGGCGTCGCAGTCACCGTCGCAGTCTCTGCTAACTTTGTCGCATATTGTCCACCAGTTAATGTTGTTTTTGTCACTGTTGTTGCTGTTGCTGCTGCTGCTGCTGCTGCTGTGGCGCAGTTAAAGACACAATGACCTTGGGTGAAAGTTGCTCTCCATTTCTATTTTGTGTTTTTTGCTGCTCAAATTGTTGCTGCCATGCCATTTTTATAAATACGTACACACACACACTCATATGTTAGTATATTTATTGTTATTTTTGTTTTTAACGATTTTCTTGTCACTGTCTGCCTCTCCCTCTCTCTCCCTCTCGCTCTCTGTCTCTGTCTAGCTTTGAGTATCTACTACTTATTACTATGCGTATTTGCTGCTCCCCTTTTTGACTTTGTTGCTTTTTTGTAGCTTTTGTCTTTTTGATTTGTTTGTTTGCTTAGTCGTATTTTTCCATTTGATTTGTTGCTGTTGTTGTTAGTATTGTTTTATCTTTTGTTGTTGTTATTTTGATTACTTTTGCTCTTGATTGAGTCTGCCGCTGATGGATGCACACAAGCAGAGCCCAGCTCAGCTCCGCTCAGCTGTTTGCCTCACTCTGATTTCAACTTGGACGTTTCGCTAAAAACAGAACGGAAGTTGTTCGCGTGCAGGAAGTACCACTGTAGCCAGCGGCCTCAGCGTTGGCGGGGTAAGTGTTGACGGTGCCACAAATTGCACTAAAGGTGAGAAAAGGCCAAAAACACACACACAAAAATTAGCTAATTTTTTACAATAAATTTTAATTTATGCGCTCGATTTTACGCCTAATTGTTGAACTAAAAAACTAATAATAACAATAAGCAAATCGACAAAGTACTGATGGTTTTTGCAATGCGGCGTCTTCACGCCTCGATGGCGGCAGCTGACCAAGATTCTTGACAGAATAAATCATGGCTATAATTACATTTTTATTAAATTAATAATTTTAACACAGTTTTTTTAGTGTTTTATTTAACTTTACTTTGAGTTTAAACTTAATTAACTGCAAAAGCAAACAGTGCACAACGAGAATCTTATGAAATACGCAATTAGACTTGATTTAATCTATGATTAACTTCTTGCATTTCTAGAACGAGTGCAACAAAACAACACACTAAACAGATTATGCATTTATAATAGTTTCCTCTTTAAAGAATTATAAAAAAATTACTCGACTTAAGTTTGTAACGATTTGACTGCATAATTTTGAATTCAAAGTAATCGAAAGTAGTTTTTGTATAGATCATAGAGTACATGTGTTTTCTTTAAATAAAATAAATTTTATTAAATAAACTTTTCTTTAAAATAAACTTTAAAATAAAATACTATTTAAATTCCGCACATTTTATTTTACCATTCTACAAAACTCACTTCGTTGTCAAGTTCGTGTTGCATTTTAATGGCGCAAACAGCGCTGGCCTAAAACTGGCCAACAGAACAGTTAAAGCCAGAAGACGCGACTGCAATTAATTTACTTATAATGCAACATTCTGAAGGCAGACAAGCAACAACAACAACCACGACTGGCTGCCAAACTCTGGCGCGCAATCTATTTAAATATGGGGAGAAAGGGGGGCAGGCGGGGAAGTGGTTGTATAGGAGGAGGGGGCGTTGTAGCCAAATGCTGGCGCTGCTGTTGGCCAGCGACAAGTGACCTCATTTTTATTGGAACCTCTAGCGGCAAGTTGCGTGGCATGGTCACTTGTACGTGTTGCGGTTGTTTTTGTTGTTGTTGTTGCTTGTTCTACTTTGAAATTTCACTTTTTAAGACCGAGCATGTGTTGGTGTGTGTGTGTATGGGTATAGAAAAAAAAAATAATTAATAAACTAAATAAATGTGAGCATTTTTATGCGTGCAGCGCACAAAATTTGTGCCACGCGGCGCACTGTCAATGCAAGTTTGTTGTTTAAGTCTTTTGAATTTACATGCAGCGACAGCGGCAACAACCAAAAATGCTCGGCACGAAATATGTCGAAAATATTAAAGCGCAGAGCGCAGAGCAGCCCAAAAAGCCAAACAGCTACCACAGCAAGCAAGCAACCAAAAATCCAGCAACAACCAACAACATTGACAATTTAACCTCAAACTTCAAAGTGTCACTGTCATGGCCCTTTTTACTACTCCTAGCGACTGCGACGTCGACAGCGACGACGACAGCATTGCAGCCGCAACCTCAGCATCGGTTGAATATAACCTGTTGGCAATTCAGTTTATGACTTTTTGCGCCGCACACTGTGACCAGCGCACACAAAATGCCCAGCAGTAGCAAACTAAAGCTTTCACCATGACTACGTACCACTGTGCAGATCACGGCGACTGCCGACGCAGCCGCTGCCGCGACGTCGACATCGCACGTATTGGCACGAAAAGTGGGTCAACATGAAACGAGCCACAAATGTAGAAAAAAAGCAGCAGCAGCCGCAACAACAACAACAACTAAAAAGCAAATCACGCTGACGAACTTGCTTACGAACTGTTGTTATTATTGTTGTTGCGGCTGCCAAAGAAAGCATGAAAACACGCGAGAGTGACCGAGATGGCAACAGTGTGCGGCGCGACTTGTGCTTCTGTAGTGCACACTTTGTAAATTTATTTTTTGGGGATTGGCCTTATGGAATTTATGTGTCGGTCGTTAAAATTAACTTGTGATGCTATATTTAATACATATTTAAAAAAAATATGTATATTAACGCTAAAGTAAATTAAATTGGCTTTGCTTCCCATATCATAAAATTGACGCACATTCAAATATTTATGTTGGCGCCAAAACTGTAAAGCGCCATCTATGTGTTATAGTTGAAACATTTGACAGTGCTGGCTAACAGTGCCATTTTGAGTTGAACAGTGCTACTTTGATTTCAACTATCGACCGTCCTCCACAATCGGTCACCGATAGTCTAGCTGCTCTAAAATTATTTTTTTTGTTTATACTTGAAAAGCAGTAGTGGCTTTATAAATTTAAAACATGTTGAATGGACAGATTACACACAGTTATGTGGGCAACACGTGCAGCGTGGTAATACCACATCCACATGCCAAGGAAAAACCAAAGCCCACGCCATCTCCAACACCATCGCCATCGCCTGACACAGCGAATGGTTGTTCTGAGGGAGTGGTCGAGGAGGCGACGGCGGCGGGTGCTGCGATACATGTGAATTTGGATCGCATAAGGAACGTCGATATATTTATTGGCGACAACGATTTGTATTTTTACGCAAATGTCAAGCTTTACAGGTGAGTCATAGAGATCGAGAAGTTTCGATTTTGGCATTTTATCGCAATCTTCCACCTATATTCAGATTTCACAGCCGACGGACTTTCGACCTGAGGGGGCTGAAAACAGTTCTCATCAAATTTGACACGACCGATAATTGCTACCAGTTGTATTTGCGCTGCCTGCCGCCCGTTGCCATTGTGGGCAGCGGCAATGCAGCTGGCAACAGCGGCGGCGTGGTGCCCAAACCAAAGACGGCGCGCAAGGAATATATTGCCGCATTCCTTAACCCACCCAAACTGGCGGACAAGGATCCGCTGATCCATGAGTGGAAGCTTAAGCGTATCACCGAACAGTGCCAACTACAGCTTGATGGCGAGGAGACAACCTTCAAGCTGACCAGCCATTTTGGCTATGGTTTTGCCAGTCAATATAACGGTTCATTGCAGACCAGCGAGGTGAGTAATACACTCTAATGATACGGAGTAATTGATAAAAAAGAGAACATACAATTTACAAATGATTGATTTGTCGTTCCAGCTGGACAAGTCCACATGTCGTGTGTCAGAGCCGCACAAGATAAGCCCCTTGCAGCGACGTCAGGAACGCATTGTCGATGAGATGAAGCGCTTTTCGCGCGAACAGTACAAAATGAACTTTGTGGAACTGCAGGTGCCAGCAGGTCATCAGAATCCGCTGCGGTACAAGCCCAAAATCTACGAGACTTCCATGACACAAGAGCAGGCACATTTGCTCCACAATCTATGCAGTCGCATACCAATTGCTGACGAGTCATCGGCAGCAACCACGACTACTTCAGTCCAGTCCAGCCAGCCAGACCGCCTCGTGCAGAATGAGATTGATTGCGGTCTGATAAGCATTGTGTTGGCCATCTGCTATGATGTGCGCACAACCAACAATGAGCCAACCTGTGAGTCCGGCTGGACACGGAGTATTTTGTGTCCGCTCTTTTGTTACTTTGAGCAGTTCGACAACTATCGGGATGTGCTTGTGGCCTTCTTGCGACGCGTTATCACTTATCCGTTGTATCGCAACTTTGAACTGGGACGCCAGTGTGTTCGAGATGCCATCGAAGTGCTTAAAGGCGGTCGCAATTGGCTGATTAATCAGTTGCTGTTGACCCACCAACAGTTTGCTAGTGGCGATCCGTGTCGTGATAGCTTCAATAGCTATTATCTAGAGGATTATATACGCTACTTGAGTAACGCAAAGCAGTGCAGCGATGAGCATCTGCGTCTATTGGCGCGCAATGTTAAGAATGTGCTTATGGATGTGAGTAAACGACATTTGGATTTGGGTGTCATCGAAATTGAGACTGAACTGATCAAGGAGCTAATGCAGGAGATGCGCATAGATGCGGGCAGCGGCAGTGAATCACCATCACAACAACAGAGTCATCAGGGGGATGATGAGGCTGATTTGGACAACGATACGTCCGGCCAAGAGGATGAGACAACGACCGACGATGATAGTGTTATAACTGACTCATTCGATAGCATGGATTTACGCTTCATTGAGAACGATGTCTATGCTGTCGATGAGGAGGACGAAGGCGATGTGGACGATGGCGACGAAGAGCAATCGGAGGTGGATGATGATGACGAGGACGATGATGATAGCAACTCATCGACAACCACCACCAGTGATGCTGAAGGCAACAGTGTCATCGAACAGTGCACCAGCAACAGTGAGGCCGCTGCCTCTGGTAGCATCAGTGCCAGCGCCAGCACGAGCACTAAGTAAACGTCAACAAACACCCACTCACACAACCTTACACCTCCACACACACACACACATTGCCAAATAGTTCCGTGTTGTCTGTCCTGCCTAAGCCCAATCAACCAATCGAAACCAAGCAACAAACTTAATGTCAAAGAACGGAGGCTAAACAGTGATTACTTTTTATGCAAAAACAAAACTTAAAAGTAAAATACAAATACAGAAACAATAACAAAATAAAAATAATAAAATAATCAAAAAAACAAAACACAAAAAAAAAACAAAACGAAAATTGTAAATTTTTAAATAAGCAAAAAGCAAAGCAAAGCAAAAAAAAAAAAAAAACGAAACTAAATTCGATTTAATTATGTACATGAATTTTAAAGCAAAAAACAAAAGATAAACAAAACCACACAAAGAAATTGTTCATGCCAAATGCGAAAGAATATTTGCATATTTTTTCCCCCTAATTCTTTTTTGCTATACATAATTGCAACTTATTTTGTTCTTTAACATTAACAATTAAGAATCTTAGCATTTAGAGTGGCATTAGTGTATGAAATTTGAATTTTGAATTCTTTAACCCAAAAACAAAAAATCTAGTTGTGCATTTTTCCCCTTTTTTGTATATACAAGCATATATATCTATATACATATAAATAATATACTAGTATATAATATATATATTTATATACGATATATGTGTATATTGTTGGTGCTGCAAGCAAAAAACTGAAATATAATAAAGTACTATGTAAAACGATAAACGAAGTCGAAGGCAAAGTCATCTACAATTTACCCAGTTACGAGTTGTATAAAAAATGTCATAGAAATCAAGGCCAAACTATAAATATATATATACATAAACTATATTTTTTTCATAATATTTTTTAATAAGCATTTTTATTTTGATCACAAAACATTATGATAACATTAAATACGAATTTACATGTTTTGAGATTCGAAACCAACACCCTTTAAAATTAAAACAAAATTAAAATATTGTGATTTTTTACACATCAAAAATGTACAAAATTTGAACTGAATTATTTTGGTTAAAAAAGCATATTTATCGTAAATTTATAGATTGCTTTAAACTTAATGTAATTCGCATTCAAAACAAACTGGATCCACTTCACTCAGCTTCAACTCTGGCTCCGCTGGAGTCTTTATGCTGTGAATCTCACTTGTTGGCTGCGTTTTGACGTCGCGTAGCACAAGCTTTGCCCTGATTTTGTACAGTGTATTGGGCTTCAAGAAGGACATATCGAATTCTAATTTGGACGTGGCCAACAGATCATCGGGTGGTGCATACGCCTGAGTGTCCCAGGTGTCCACATCGTCGCTGTTGCCACTCGTATAGCTGAACACCAAACGGCCAAGGAGCTTCACATAAAGCTGGGGCACAGATACCGAAACTCGAATCGTGTATGGATCGAGAGCCACCAGTTTAGTCACATTAAGCGTTTTAAGCATTTTGAGCAGTTCTTTAAGATTGGAGTACAGAGAGATAAAAATAGGAAGAGTACGTTTAATAGAGTTTCTAGGGATCTGAGCAAATGGAAAAACTTCGTTGAAATCGATGGTGGTAAGGCAACGAAGTATAAATTGCCTTATAAATGGTTTAGCTGCTGTATTTATATATGGCATAAAGTACATTTATGTATGTATATGTTTGGGTATATATATATTATATAAACATGTGTATGTGTGCATGGACTTTAGTGGACTATTCCACATTTGGCTGTGTTAATTTCAGCATGCTAAAATATAGAAAAGGAAATTAAAGTAAACAATTTATATAAAATTTAATTTATTCATTAAGAATTTAATTTCATTTAGTAAGAATTTGTTGTTCGTTCATAAATTGTGTCTTTTAATGTGTATTTCATAAAAAAGTATGTCGTAAAAGTCGGATCTATAAACCTTTATCTCTGTCATTGCTATTATAGTTCACTCCGCTGGCGTCTTTACATTGAATATCTCCGTGGCAAACTGCATATTAAAGTCACGCAGTTTAAGAATTATCTGGAGTCTGTACATTGAATTGGGCTTTAGATTCGGCAAATCGAGTTCCAATTGCTGGGTGGCAAGAATATCTTTAGGTGGCGCAAATATTTGATATTTCCAGGTGGAAGTGTCGTTGTTGGCCTCATTTGTATAGCGCACCTCAATGCGTCCATGCTGATTCACAGTTGCCAGTGGTATAGTGAAGACCATGCGAATGGTTCGTGGATCGACTGCCTCCAAGGTGTGTACATCGATAACAGATTTCAAAGGACTTAAGTCTGGAAAGCGTTTAGATGAAATTAGGTAAGAGAAAGCTAGTAAGTTGGTAAGAAAAATTAAAGTCAAGTAAAATGGTTTACAAATAGATAAAGCTCTGCTGATTTTAAAAACGATAGAAAAGCAAATTCAGTTACTTATTTCACAAGAAATTGGAGACAGATAAAAATGTAGCGAAGCCTAAGGAAATCTTTACAGAAATTACTTAAATGAACAATTTTCTCTGATAAATATGGTTAAAGATAACGACGTAAGTTGCCTTTTTAATGAATTTATATGGCATAGAGTACATTTGAGTTTGTTTATGTATGTGTCTGTATATATACAAGTGTGTGTATGTGTGTGCTTCTCTTCTGTAGACTTATCCACATTTGGCTGCATTATCCTCTGTCTGCTAAAAAATGAGAGGTAAGACAAGTAAACAATTTATTTAATATTTTATTTATTCATACGATTGCATATCTCTGTACGTTTACAAGCTAATTTAAATATTTATGGACTGTTAATTAAAGAACTTGTTGTTGTTCGTTCTTAAATTATGATTTATACTCGTATGTCTGTATGTGTAAAGCTAAAATTTACAAGTTAAACTAACTATGCATTTTTTGTTTTCCTCTCTGTTGCGCAAACATTTCACACGCCCCCTTCCAGCGAGAAGAATTCAATTTACTCAAAGTGTTTTCATTGTTCAAAAAAAAACTCTGCTATTTCTCTATATACACAAGTTGCAATTGTTTATGGGGCGCAAGGGGAGCGGTGGGAAAAAACAAATGTATAGTTGGTTATTTAAGAATTCCTTAATCATTACATACAACATGGCGACCTCTATGTTTGTTTTATTTAATTTTCTTTTTTTTTTTAAGTTTGGATCATGTCTCAATCCTGCGCCGACAAATGAAAAATAATTTAAATTTAATTTCTATTTTTCATTCTGCATAACTTTTACTGACACTGAGTTTGAGTTTTTTTTGTTCTTTTAAATATTTACACGAACGTTGTTCTAAGCTAGTTTTGGGAGTTTTCAGAGTGCTACCCAAACACTTTGGGCAGTTACAGATCTGCAAGTAAATAAATAAAGTTGTTAATAAATAATATTTAATAAATAGTTGATTGTGACTAACTCATTGTCTCCTGTTGTATCTCTACTTTATATGAGGGATTGTCGTAGGCCGCATCGCTCTTCCGCGGTGGAGTTATGGACGCCGTCTGATGCACTCTCCGCCGGGTTATGATCAGCAGCAGCGCCAGCGTGGACATTATAGCCAAGGCGGCGATCACAGAAACAACCACAAGTGGTCCATAATAATCTCCAGCTGGTTGCTCAGTGACGCCAGCCGTAAGGAGTTTGCCTGAGCGGAAGGTCAGAAAGAAAAATTGGTTAAAGAAAGGACAAAAGTTGCTTTAAAAGGGATTACAAAGCTAATATGAAATTAGTTTAAAGAGTTTACCCAGATTCTTAAAACTCAAATAGATCCTTTCAAAAACACGCCAGACTTGAAATGGCAAACAGTTAAGCTTAAACACTTGTGGAACCATCACAAGACTACTAGGAAAACTAACCTGTCTTGCCAGGCGGTGATGGGCCACCTGGTTTGGTAATAAAGTTGACCACATTGCTCTTCTTGGTGTTGCCATTGGTCAGATACATCTCCAGCCAGAGACGATACTTGGTGCCCGGTTTGAGGTCCATGATGAGAGTACCCGTAGTGCTGTCCCGCTTGGCCACCTTGAAGACACTGGAGTCTTCTTTGCCCAGATCGCTTTGATAGATGGCACGATAGATGTGCACAAACTTATCCTCCGGATAGGGTACACCATTCCAGGAGATTTCCACGCTCTGTGTCTTCACCTTGGTAACATTCACGTTGACATCGAAGCCATAGACATCCACCTTGGGCGCTGTGCGCACCTTGATCATGTGTCCGGCACGCAGCTCAGCTCCATGTCCGGCAAATGGAATATAGTAGAGTCCAATCTCGTATCCCGTATCGGGCTGCAGATTCTGTATGGTGTAGCTGGTGAGAGTGCGGTGTATCAGTGGTGACGAGGAGTAGATCATGCCAGTGAGTTCCTTGTAACGCAGTTGAACGCCATCCACATACTCCATCTGATCATCGCTCAGTTTCTTCCAGGTCAACTGCAACCAAGTGGCATTCGTCTCAATAACATTCAGCTCTGGATCCTCCACCGTTTTGAATATATCCTGGAAGTCGGGCCTGTAATCCGATATTGGTGGTGGTGGCGTTATAGTTCTCTCCGCGGGCATCTTTACGGTGAATATTTCACTGGTCGACTGTGAATTGATGTCACGTAGTAGGAGTGTGATTTTGACCTTGTACAGTGAATTGGGTTCCAAATTTGGTAAATCAAATTCCATTTGTGAGGTGGCAATCAGATCTTCGGGTGGCGCAAATGTTTGCAGTTCCCAGGTGGAGGTGTCGTTGCTGGCGCCATTTGTGTAGCGCAGCTCAACGCGACCGTGGAGATTTACATAGACCTGTGGTACAGTAAAGACCATGCGAATGGTTCGTGGATCGACTGCCTCCAAGGTGTGCACTTCGATATCTGATTGCAGAGGAGCTAAGCCTGGGAAAAGTTTGGAGGGGGAAATGCACAAGAAAAGTTAGTAAAAGTCCAAATCATCATATCATTATAATCGAGTAAGGGTATTTGCTTTTCAAGTACAGTCGATTACTTTTTAAATTCTTTAAAGAACTATGGACAAATAACCAATCAAAATAATTTATATTATTCTTTAATTCATCGATTATTTCTTTAACTAAAAATCTGTTTAGTTTCTAAATTGATTTAGTTCCTCACAGAACGATCGATACTGTTTCTAATCAGAAAAGCAAATCCCATTACTCATTTTCCCATTGGGTTAGTTGGAATTCAAAAACATTCTAATAAGCGCAACAATGAAATGATGAATGATGACTGGCAAATGTGCATATGTGTCTGTGCGTGTGTCTGTGCGTGTGTTTGTGTGTGTGTAGTTGTAGTGGTCACAGTTAGTACAGTAAAACCCTGTCGATTTGTGTATAACAGTGTCCAAACGGCATGAGAGAGTTTCAAAGAGATACAGAGAATTTAAGAGACAGAAAGAGATAAAGAGAAACTAGGCTAAGAGATTTTTGACTAGAATAGTGAGAATGTCCACCTGCTTGCTGCTTCGGTCGCTTATCCAGCCCTGGACCCTGATTGGAGCCCTGAATCGGTCCTTGACTGTGGTGCAAACTGTGCTCGCTGGCCTGAGTGGACAGACCCGACGTGGTACTAGAGCTGGGCACAATGGTTGCCTGTTGCTGCAGGGATTCATGTGGTTGTGGCTGTAGTTGCTGTTGTTGAAGTTGCTGCTGCTGTAGTTGCTGATGCAGTGGCTGTGATGGCACACCCAGTCCGGGTATGAGTGGATAACTCTCATAGGCCACCGGCTGACCGTCGACTATGGCAATGCCATGTGGTGGTGGCGGTGGTGGCACACCACTGTGCACAATGGGCACATAATGTGGTGGACCTGGACGCTGTTGCTGTTGGTGTTGGTGTTGGTTTGGTGTTCCAGGGCCTGCTGGTCCACCGGGCACGCTCTGCTGCAAGTGCTGCAGAATCTGCTCGATTCGCACGTGCGGAGGCAGATTGTGATTGTCCTTTTGAGGTGATTGTACTTGTGAAGGATGGCCAGGGTGTCCGGGATGTCCAGGGTGTCCAGGATGTCCAGGGTGTTCAGCACCCAGTATATTAAACAGATCCGATTGACTAGTAGGTGCTGGTGGTGGTTTGCCCTGTGGTATACCATTGGGATTGATGTCGTAGGGTTCGTATGGATTATAGGCATCGTAGGCGGGTTTGGCAGGATTGTAGAAGCCATAGGGACCGAGATGTTGTTGGTGTTGCTGCTGCTGCTGATAGTCATTGTAATGTCCGCCCAATTGTAGTGGCACAAAGGCGCCACCTGGCGGCAGTGGAGCACCGTTATTCACCACATCCTCCTGCTGATCCTCATGTACATCGTACTTGATGTCATTCTGTTGCTGTTGTTGTTGGTGCTGTTGTTGTTGGTGCACCTTTTTGTGAGGCTTTTCGTGTTTCTCAAAGAGACCTGAGCTGGATTTTGGCGGCTTGCCGTCAAGTGTGGGGTAAAAGGCGCCCAACGTAGGCTTCTTTTCATAATCAAGCTCGAAAGGTCTTTTAGTACTGGTTGTTGTCGACGTTGATGTTGCTGTGGTTGTTGTTGTTGTTGTTGTCGCTGTCGATGTTGCTGTTGTTTCTTTAATCGGTTGCATGTCGAATGGTATTTTAATTATTTACAATGCATAGCGTGAATTATTGTTGTGTATGAGCGTTTTGAAAATAAATAAATCATAATAAATAAAGCAAAACAAAATCAGGGTCATAAAAAAATAAATAAATACGTGTTTAAATAGAGACAGAGATAAAGAGTAAAAGAGAAAGATAAAAAGAGGGAAAGAGTGAGAGTAGGCAAATTAAATAGAAAAGCGTAAAAAAAATTTACATAGTTTGATGGAATTGAGTATGAAATCATATAATGGAAAAGCCATAAATGCTTTCAAAACATGCGAGAATTATGAACGATCGAATGTACTCATCAAATTGAGTAAGTTTTTGAATTATTATACTCTCTGCAAGAGTATATTGGGTTTGTGCAAAAGTATGTAACAGGCAGAAGGAGGCGTGGCAGACCCCATAAAGTATATATATTATTGATCAGCATCACAAGCCGAGTCGATATAGCCATGTCCGTCTGTCCGTCTGTCCGTCTGTCTGTCTGTCTGTCTGTCTGTCTGTCTGTCTGTCTGTCTGTCTGTCTGTCCGTCTGTCCGTATGAACAAACAGATTTCAGAGATGGTAAGAGCTACAAGTTCGAGCTTGGTGTCAAACGATCAGATATTTAGTCAGTCAATACAAGAATCTTTTTTTTTTTTCGATGCCACGCCCCATTCGCCCACAAAAAGCAAAAAACTGGACACACCTCGTGAAAAATTGGTGTTTTCGGCAAATATCTCAGTAACTATGGCACCTAGGATCACCAATTCTTGTACGGGAGTTCCTAGCGACAGCATAGTTGCATTGCCATCTATAAATTTGGACTGCCACGCCCACTTTTCCCACAATTTATAAAATAGTTTTCAAGCTTCAATGCCGTTTTTTCCGTATCGTACAGTATTGTAGTTTATAACTGGTGTGGAGACTAACTATATTAAACTATCCTGAAAGGCGCATTAAAATCGGACTATAAACAAGAAAACTAGAAGCGTTACAATATTGTTAATTGAACGCAATATCAACCCATTGGTGCAAGCGAGACAGAAACACACAAGCACATGCTCGAACGTTTTTGCTGCCTGTGTGGCGGCAGCGCTGCCCGCGGTCGCTGGCTGCGCCGAATACACACATACATACATGCATGCATCATATATTGTCAAACGTATGTGTATTCGCAACAAACAAACAGATGTGTGTTTGATTATGCTTAGATTGTTTTTGTTTCAACGTGTTTTAATGCAAGTACTATTCATTGTAATATCTGGATACCGATTTTAATAATTTAATCGGGAAAATGCAGAGAGTATTATACGGTCGGGCGCGCTCGACTGTACTTTTCTTTCTTGTTTTCCAATGGTTTCGCATACAAATCAACACACAGTTTGCACCACAACAATCAATTCAATCAATCGAAAGCCTGCTGTGGTGCAAACAGATCTTAAATCCAGTTAAATTTTGAAGCATGCAATAAAAGTTTGATTTAAAATCCAATTCAGACTTACCATTTGGCTGGGCAGGCAGGGAGTAGGGCCGACGAGAATCGTCGTCCAGCTGAGGACTGCAGATCCAATGCTTACAGCACTCATCATCAGGTATGGGCATGAGACGCGCCTCCGACGGATGACAGGGCAAATCGGATGGAGGTAGAGCCAGTACTGGAGGACAAGCCGGACGGCATTCCACTTTGCCGTTCTCGCAGTAGCAGTGCTTATCGCAGCCTGTAAATTAGTTGAAATATTAGAGTTTGGCCACAAAATAAAAACTTTAGCAGATTCCTTTACTTTACAATCATTTTTTATTTCTTTCTTTCACTCACCCGTCAGATTGGTAGGAATAGGAGCCCAATTTTCGAATTCCATGCCCTGATAGCTGCAGGTGCCGTTGTCCACACAACGCATGCTCTCCGGACAGCAGTGTGGTGCCACTGGCTTGAAATCCGCCGGAACTGGTTCCCAGCGAATGCAGTGGGGATTGAGCACATCCAGACCGAAGGTGGAGGGGCACTCCACCTTAGCACAGTGGACGCCCTGTTCGTTGCAGATGCACAACTGATCGCAGCCATCACGGAACTGTTGTCCCAACTCATAATCGATGCCCTTATGGTTGCAAGTGGGCGTGGCACCGCCTGCATCGCGTGCCTGTTGTTCCAAGCCATAGCTGCGCTCCTGTTCGATCTCATCGCCAATGCTATTTGGGCCAGCTCCATGAATTGCTGGCTGCTGTTGCTCATGATCATCGAGAGTGACGTCACACAGTTCCAACTGACAACAAACGTCCTTGGGATCCTTCACATAGACACATTTGTCGGCTCGCGTGTGATTCCTTTCCGGGCATCGTGGACGGCAATTCATGACGCCTTCCTCTTCGCAGTGACAGATTTGATCACAGCCGATTTCCTTGCGTTCACGGAACTTGTAGACTCCTCCTTGGTAGTGGCAATCGTTGCGTGGTTTCGGTATGCTCTCTGGCCGTATGCATGTGTGTGTATGTGTGCGCATATGTGTATGTTTGTATGTATATGTTTGTGTGTGCGTGTATATTTGTGGTATGCACATGACGTATTTTTATGGAATGCACAAAAAACATAGCGTTAAAGCATGGAACCAATCGGCTTTAAAGCATCAACTAACTAACTGACTAAGCCAAATGAAAAGACGCTTTCTCTGCACTGCGATCGGTGATCTGTGATCCATGATCTGTGATCTGTGATCTGAGTTGGGCTTAAGTCATAACTTGAACTCACCTTCGTTCTGCTCACTGGTGACCACACCTGTCTTGTTCATTTCAACCGTTGGCACACTGGGTTCGAGCAATGCTTCATCACATTCCATGATCCTGCAGCAATCATCCTCCTCCACAACACGTTCGTGGCAATGGGGATTAGCCATGGTGCGTTGACTGCCCCTTGGATAGGAGGCACCCTTGCAGCGTGGCTCACAGATCCATTCACCGCGGTTGCAAGTGCAACGCTCGTCGCACATTCGCTCCATGCTTTCGCCATGCTGCGTAAATTGATTACAAAAAAAAAAAAATAAAAATTAATTAAAAAAGCTGCTAATTTAAGATGTCAACAGTGAAAGCTGGTATTTGTTGAGCTTTATAATTGTTTATTTATTACGTAATTTATGTAAACAATACAGCGTAGAGAAAACTTCAAAATGAACCCTGTCCTTCCCCGAAAAACCCATTGACCCTTTTATTTAAAGCAGTAAAGTTCTAGCACTGTGTACTCTGGGATTTTTTTAACCAGAGTTTTTAACCCAAAAACTTCTTAAACTCCTTCTACAATAGACTGTCTTCACCTAGATTTAACTCATTAGTACTAGAATTGCACTACTACACTCTCCTTCATAAATTTGTAGCATCAATTGGGCAGAAACGACTGCCAGTTAAACTCAAGTCAACAGCTTTCCCTTCTGAGCTACACAAAAATAATCGCTTGCCTTTTAAGAATTGTGACCCAAATGACAAGTAAAGTAATCACAATAGAGTCAGTTGCTTTTGTTGTTGGCAAATGGTATTTGCTTCCAAATAGCAAAAATAACTAAGTATTTATGATGTGAAAGGTGTGCCAAGTGCTCGACTCTGCACGAATTGCGTCAATTTGCGCAGACAAAACTCATCAATCATTTGATCATTTGATCGTTTGACGACTACTAAAGAAAATTGGCAAACATTTCCTGCTCGGTGTGTTGGAGTCTGAATTTCAGACGCTGATTGCACCAATAACCAAATATGTCAATAGTGTTGGCTTATGTACGACCCACACTCAGACGGCAGACACCAGACAGCTCTGAGATCAAGTTCGTTGCCTGAGTCTTTTGTTTTCCATTTCGAGTCTTTTGTTCTTTTAATTACAATGCCGCGTAGGTTGTGTGCTGAGAACCAAGAAAACTTAATATGCATGCTAAATGAGTACGCTTAATATGAGATTTTTTCACGCCCTTTTTCCAGACTTTTTAATGAAGTTGTAAAGAAAAAAAATTTCATGGCCGCTTCTTGAGAAGTTTTTCAGAAAAAAATAAAACTCATAAAATCCATAAAGCTAACACCAGGCAGCACTCAATGTGGCACACTGAACTATAAACACTCGCAGATGGTGTGTTAAATATTTGCAGGCACTGTAATATGAATTTGTGGCATGCCGCCTGGTGGCATGTTGCACGTGTCCGCTGCGCCGATCGATCGAGCAATTTATAAGAAATCAACACAGCACCAACCACAGCAACGACAACAACAACAAACCGCAACAGCCACGATTCATTAAAAGTGAAAGCAAAAATTATTTCATATCGAAGCGTGCTGTAAACCCGATTATGAAAAGTACCACAAAACAATTTAAAACATTTAATAAAAAAAATATGAAAAAAAATCTAATAATAATAATAAAAGAAAAAATGTTTATAATTAAATTGAATTATGCGCGCATTGCAGTGAAAATACTCTGAAAACTTGATCAGCTATGAAGACATTAAGTACAAGTTAAAAATATTAATTTCGATTAAAATAAAGAAAGGTGTACAAGAGGTATAAGAAATATACTTATTTAAAGCACTGTGGGCACTTAGAGCTGCACTGTATCACTGTTTAAAAGCCTTAAAACGTTTTTATCCCTCTACACATTAGCTTAATGGGCGCGGTTAATTATTGTAGCATTACAAAAATAATTAGCTTAAAAGTTATCTTTTAGCATTTATCTGACTTATGTTTCTGGCATAACAAATGGCATTACATATGCATTAGACCCGAAAAAAAGTATAAATTGGTTAGTGTAGACAGACAACAGAAAACTCAAGTGGCCGTTTAATTAAAACAAAATCAACACTGAAGGCAGCCAGCAGCAGCAGCCACTCAAAGCAGTCGCTGGCAGCAGCAACTGCAACTGCAGAAACAACAGCAACACCAACAACAACAATTGAATGGGTTGGTCAGTTGTTGCTGCCCAGAGGCGTTGCTGTTGTGCATACTGTTCGCTGTTGCTCTGACTGCAGTCCATTTGCAAGTAATGTACGTGACTCGCCGCAATGCCTCGTGGCACGGGAGCAATGTCTGATGAACACGTCACACTCGGACTGCCAGACAGACAGTAGGGCGTGGAAATTAGACGCTGGCATTAATGAGTTGATAGATAATCAGTTAAGACATCTAGTTGATGATTCTAATAGGCAAAACTCAAAGAGATTGTTGCCTTTATGTAGTTTGAGGCTGTACTCTTAGCAACAACAACAACAACAACAACTGACGACATCAATCAACAGCCCAGCAAATTGCTGGCATTTTTCTGTTTCTGTTGTTTGTAAAAGGCGCGCGCAAAAATATTTGCATAATTGCTGCTTGCCCAAGCAGCAAATCAGAAGCCAAAATGACAAACCAGGGAAATGTGCACCAAAAAATGCAATTTTTGGAGTGCAAAACGACAACAGCAACAGCAACAACAACAACAGAAGCAGCAGCTGCTTGTAGCACAGCCTGTTGACCGGTTTTCGTTTTTATGAGTGGCCTGAAAACTTGTTACCCATTATGCAATCAAGTGACGACAAGCCAAATTGCAATTGCGTGCCAGGAAGTGCAAACTGGGAGTCTGCCTCCTGAAAACAACATTTAAAGGGGGAGTGTGTTGTGATCTGGAAGTAGATTCGACACCTGAAAGTGGGTGCAACCATTTGGAGTTGATTTCTAGATCAAGTCAAGATTAAAGACATGTTTATACCATTGGGTATGGGTATGCTCGGTTTGTTAAAAGTATATACAATTTTTTTAACGGATGAAGTATGTACACTGTTGAGCAGGATACTTCCTTGTTCCTTTTGAACTAAAAGATCTTTGGCATGGTTTGAAAACAGAAACAGCCAGCTACCCGCCAAATTCCATGAGTATTTAACAGTCGCGTCAACTCTACAACACTTTCCTTTCCTACTACGAGTTTTAAATGCATTTCACTTATATTAAGTATACGCACCTTGTAGCTCTTGTCGTCGGCTTGACATTCGCGCTGCATTGTATCACCGCTGGCGGTGATTTCCACAATTTTTGGCACTTCCGTTTCGGGTTGTGTAGTGGTTGTTGTACTGGAAGTTGTGCTACTGGTAGTTGTTGTTGCTGCTGTAGCTGCTGGTGTTGTTGTTGTAATTAACTCAGTGCGTTCATCGTCCATGCTCACATCACTGAGATCCATTAGCGCCTGGTGCTGCATGGTGGCATTGCTGCGGAAGAGATACTCCGCTTCGCCACTGTTGTCCGACGCGGAGCGTCCCTCGCCAGCAAAAGCAACCAATGGAGTATCAGTTGCTGTTGTCTCAGTTGTTGTTGTTGTTGTGGTCGAAGTTGTCGGTGCGTGTGTTGTTGAGCTTGCTGCGTCCTCCATTGTGTGCTGTCCTTCAACAATGTTAATCACTTCGCTGTGCTGCGGCAACACTGTAGTTGCCTCCATCTCAGCCTTCATCCCGTTCTCGGTGCCCGACTCAGACATTGATTCAGTTTGGGGCTCATTCATATGCATGGCGCGTGCTCGGGATGTTGTTGTTGTTGCTGCTGTTGGTGCCTCAGTCACTGAATGTGCTGTCGCCTTGTTCTCCAGACTGACTATAATGCCGGCACTCGATTCAGTTGTTGTTGTCGTCGTTGTTGTTGCTGCAGCTGGTTCACTCTCCTCGGTGCTGCTCGAGAGCATTTGATAATCTTCGTGCTCGGCCAGGCGATCATGATTCTCGGACAGTATATGCACATGATAGGGATCTTCTGACTCACTTGTTGCTGTGTCTGGTGCTGCAGTTGTCGATGTTGTAGTCGTACTTGTTGTTGTGGACGTCGTCGTTGACTTGTCGCCGTCACTTTCACTCTCATTGGTATTTGAGTCATTCTCCTCACTGTTGCTGGCCGTTATTAGTGTTGCCGGATGTCGAAAATTATTCAAATCTTTGGCATCATCATCATTCTCATTTGAAATTTGATTGAGCTGGAATAGTTCATTGTGTTGCTCCTGCTCTTGCAGCTTCTGTTGCTCCCGTTGCTGCTCTGTTGTGGCATCACTACCCACATTCTCCGCATGCTCATCCTTTAGTGGAATGTGCTGTATGTGCGTGTGATCTGCCTCCGTCTGATGGTTGATCTTTGGCTCCTCGAAACGTGGTGTTGTGGTCGGTTCTGTGGAGGTTATGGGCTCAATACTTGTCGAACGCACTGTGGTTTCTGCTTCTTTCTTGTGGTCACTGTTCGCTGGCATTGTGGTGGCGTCTGTAAGCAAACAAATAAAAGTAATTATTGTTTAAGTATAAGAAACGTAAAAGTAAAAACTAATTTAAATTATGAATTATAGAAATCAATAGTTTCTTTAGTCAACTAGAAATTATTTGGTAAAACAAGCTAACTGTTTTGCTACATTTCCTTTCTCAAAGCTTATCATACCAATGAACACAACCTACAGTTATAAACTCCCAAATCTTTCCACCTTGTCTAGCATTACTTCTGAAACTGCTGATTGGCATTGAATCATTCGCAAAGGGGGTAAATAAACTTTAAGCCTATTCGCATACTTGTGTCCATTCTAAGCTGTCCCACATTTACGGTACAAGAATCTTTGCGCAACTCTAGCGGAAACCGTAGCCAAAAAAAAAAGACAACCGAAAAGCCAAAGGAAATATGTAAGTATTGGAAATATCTCACGCGTTCCATCACTGCCAGCATCGCATTTGCAGTGTACGCGTAATTTTCAGTTTTATGTTTTTTTGTGAATTTTGGTATTTTGTTTTTGGCAGAGCTGTGTTGTGTACACCGCAAACACCTCTTCGAAAAGGCAGACGCAGACGCAGCATCAGTTCTTGAGAATCAGCTAAGGTATTCATTAAGCTGCGATGTCTTCGCGAAGCTGAATCATCGAGTTCTTTTTTTCGTGTGTGTTCGCCATTCTTGGAAGACTCACGTACGGATAGACGGACAGAGCGGGAAGTGGGGGACAAGCCCTAGCGATGCCAAAATATCAGACGACCGCATCTTTTCTGATATTGTTTTCTTCTCGTGATTCGTCTTCAAGTCTTCGCTGTGCCTTAACGCGCTTAGAGAGCGAAGAGCTAGAAGCTGTTATTCTTCTTGGCTGTGATTCTTTTTCTTCGTTCCTTCGCTCTTATATAATTACATTTGTTTTCGGGCATAGTTTCGGGGCGCAAAGCTCATGTCATAAATAAATGATGACTTTAGTGAGGGTCACAAAAAAAAAAAAGACTACAACAAAGGGGAACAAAAACTATAAAAAGCTCCACACACACTTGACTTATTGTGGTTACAGTGGGTCTCAAAAGTTATACACTTCAATTAAATGTTAATTCATTAATTCACAAAAAGATGGCAAAAGTTTCCCAAAATAGTTAAGTCACTAATTGCAGCAATTAGTTGAAGTAATTAGGATTAGTAAACAAATCAATTTACGGCTTTACCTCGAGAAGTGAGATATAATTGGTTAAGAAAACAGATTCACATGATAAACTATTAAACATAAATTCTAAATACGTAAAATATATTAATCATTGATACTTAAAATATTTTTTATAAGCACTTCAAACCGAAGGTTGCAATATTGTTTATAGAAAATAACAATTGTATTTATAGTCATCGACTATAGAATTAATAGTTAGACGGAGTTAAAGTTAAGTAAAATCCATTTAAACTAGTCTTAAAACAGGTTTAGATACGAATTAACTATTTCTGAGACTACTTAAATAGGATAATTACGTGTTATTAACTTTTTACACACTTCTCTGGGTCAGTTGCAGTAAATAAAGTGATGCTGCTGAAATTTGTACTCAACTATGGCTAAAGGATATTATTTCCTTGCCTTGCAAAAACAATTTGCTTTTAATTTTTTGCAGACTTAACTAAAACTACTTCACATACGTTGGCAGATACATGAAGCTTCAACTGATTCATGATGGAGCAGCAAATAAAGCATAAGAAAACAAAAAAGAAAGAAAAAAGAAAAGGGAAACGAAAGAAAAACACCCGCAAGAAAACTCTTGACGAGCGCTGCAAATGTGGCCCCATGGGGGCGACTCGAGTGCCAGACGAAGATGAAGTTGGTCTTGGAGATGGAGAGCTATGGATATGAGTGCGCCTAGGCATAAGGTCTGACATGCATGCGTGGTAATAAGCATAAAGGCGGCACCGATCTGCGTTGCCGCCGGGTCGAGTCACAGTTGTCGCTCCAATAAGAGAGGGAGAGATTGCGACCAGCTAAAGTCGACAGAGTTTGACTTTTAAGGTCCCTGTCCTTATTTTGAAGCACACATTTAAACTGGGAAAGCTTTGAAAAATTCTATATGTGAATATAGTACATATTTTTCCAACTTTCTTATGTCAAAATTGTTTTCTCTAAACCTTTAAGTCTTCTAGAACTAACTGATTAGACAGACACAGTTTATAAAGCTAATTCTCTATGGTTTCTCCCGAATTTCCAGCCCTACTTTCGCAGGTTACGCACAGAAACAAATTTAATAGACTCTTAGCAATTTTAAGTGCAGGGTCTAAAAGGTAAGAGTTGCCCAATGGCAACGACAGCAACGAGGATGGCGACGTTGAAGTTCGCATGCAATGAACGCCAATTTAGCGCTAAAAAATACTTGCATAGTAAAAAGAGAGAAGAGGGAAAGAGAAGAGTAGAGCAGAGAAGAGCAGAACTCCTGCTCAGTTCGTTAGCTCAGCAGAACTCAGACGACAAAGAGTCTTTCAGCTGTAACTATGAGTCTGTGTGTAAGTGTATGTATGTATATATATGTTTGTGTGAGTGTGTGTCTTATGTTTAAGTCGCAGACATTGCTTTTATTGTGGCTCTTACTGAGAGTACTCAGTGTTGGGGGCCAGAACTTGTGCTAGGGTTACTGACTTGAACCTTGAATTTCAGTTCGTTATGCTGCCTGCAGCACTTACTGCAGTTTGCAGTTCTTGCTGCTCTTGCTGTTGTTGTTATTGTCACGGTTAGCCGTTTATAATACAAGCTGTTGTAGCCTTTTCTTTGCCTTTGTTTTGTCCATTTTAACTTGCTGCACAATTTGTCTTTTACTGTCATTGATTTTCATTTTTCACTCGTCGCTCGTTAAGCGCTGCCAACCAACCACAGTATTTTTTTGTTCATACATAGTATTTTCTTTATCTAGTATATAGTATATACCAATATGCATATGGGGTTCGCTGCGCTTTTGGTGGTCTCCTCACCCCTTCTCTCTTTCCTTTATGCAAGTTCATTTTTATTTCAATTGTGTGCATACAAAAGACTTAGGCAACGAACTTGACTCGTTTTGTCGGCCATGTCAAATGGAATTCTTTTCTTAGCCTTGTTTATGATGTGCACTACTAAAGCCGGTTGGTCAGCAGCTTGATTATGATATATGACAATGACTTCTATCCGCATACCTATTATGCCATGTATTACGCCCACAACAAACGACAACGGCATACTTCAACGGCAAGTTATGCAGAAATGCTAAAGAGTTTGTCGGCAGTTGAAACTCATTTGCGGTTTTTTCAATTCGCCGCACGTTTTTTGCGGCTCAAAGCAAACAAACAGACGCGCTATCGAAATGCAATGGAGTTGGTCATAAGAGGTCTTATAAGAGGTCTCACAAGAGGTCTGCAGGTCTACAGGTCTACAAATGATGTGCTTAGAATCGACAAGACATCAGCCCCTAACCGGATACTCAGAACAACAACGATGACTACATTACAGTAGCTAACCGCTAAACGGAACTCTGCCTATTTGAATATGTTCGAGAAATCAAATTTCCTATTTCACTGCAAGAGCTAGAAAAAACCATTTAAGAAGTAATTAATGAAGTCGAATAGAGCTACATCTTAGTTAACTTGGAAACAATTTAAATAGAGATTAGATTATAAGGAAGATGGGTAGAAAACTGCTTTTGGAAAGTGTAGTTTTGAGTACAATATAATAGAGTCTTTTTTAAATAATCTATGTTTACTTGTGCGCCACACTTATATTTCAAAGACGACTTTATCCATAGGTTTTAAAGACTTTTGCCATTCATTTATCAAACTGTAATCAATAACTTATTTTCAAAATTTCCTGAAACAAAGAAAAACTCTTACGTTGTGTTTGTAAAGTGTAAACAACGTACAAGCAGTCAACCGGAAGCACGTCAAAGACTTCCCACTCGCACAGTCATAATGAGCACTGCATAATGATCATTACCGCTGTGAAGTGGAACTGCAAAAAGTGTCAACAAATGGAATTGTGGGGAGACAAAATAAATAATATTTACATTTGCCTGAATTTTTGGTTAATGTAACGGTCATGCTTCTGGATAAATGTGTGTGTGTGTCACGTAGCCACAAAGCCGCAACCACAAACACAACAAAATCAGTTGATTTGCCTACTCAAAACTGTCGTCGTTTCTGTTGTTGTTATTGTCGATCCGGTTTTTGGATTTGATTTGTACAAAACTTTTCAAAAATTATAAACAAATCGAAATGGACACAAAATTACGCAATTGGTGACGCGTCGCTTGCATTTGGAAAGCTGAACAGAGTTGAGTTTTTTTTTAATCATACCTACACATAAATATACTATAGTATATAGTTTTTTTTCGCCGAGTGTTAATGGAGTTTTATAATTAATGCTGGAGTTTGGATTTTCTGTTCATTATCTATATACAAGTTTTTTGTTATTTGTTTTACAAATTTATTGTTGATTTTTAGTGCTGTTCATTGAAATTGTAAGGTCTTTGTCAGGGATGAGCTTGGTTTATAGAAAAGAGGGGGAAAATGGAGTAGAAAGGGAAATGCGTATGTGGATGACAATGCATGTTGTTTTATTTGTTTTTCATTTCTATTTGTAGTATGTTAATTTGTGAAACCGAGTGTTAAAACAGCTTTTCAAATTGGAGTGAAGGTTGTTTGTTTGCTGAGCGCAAGAGATTTGCAGATAATCTTTCGACGACAACACGATTGTGTTTAAAAATAATATTTTGAAAGTATATGAAAATAAACTGAATTTTATGAATGTTATTGAAATAGATTTGTAGTTTTAACTTTTGTGAGGTATCTGCGAAAGTTTTGGAAAAAAGGGTAAGGCAGCATTTCCCATTCTAAATGCAAAAATGCTTAAAACTTAGAGACTAAATACTAAACGCTTTGTAGCATTTTATCTGCCTTTCTATCTCCAGCGGCTAATGACAAGAAATGTGGCCAAAAGCAATGTCTAAAAGACATTAGAAAAGACCCCCAACCCAACAACAACAAGTTAGGATAGTAAAACAACAACAACAGATAAACAATTCGACAAGCTGGTTAGCTATAAAACAAAATAATTTTCCACTATAAAAGGCATTTGACCTTTTCAACTGTTCAACTCGGAAAGTTCATGTGCCCAGGCAGCTAATGAAAAATGCAACTTCACTTGGAATGCGAACAGTGTAGAGGGGAAGTAGGTTGAAAGGGGCACTAGAGGGGGTGAGGGAAAGCCCATCTAATGCTAAGACAAGAAAATAACACAACAAAACAAGTTTCAGCGCGTGTCATCGTCCAAGTGGTGGGGCCAAGACAAAGACCCCAGTAGGAAAAACTTAAAAAAAAAAGATTATACTTATGTATATGACTAAACAGAAAAGCCACTTAACTCTATAAAATTGATAGCTGTACTTGTTTGTTAGCCGTTGCTATAACTATATAGCTGTATCTGTATCTGTATCTGCGTATCTATAGCTCAATGCAATGACACCACGCTTTTCATATTGTGGCCAAGTGAATGCTACACAAGTTGCCTATTGCTGGCCATGAAATCGACTTGCAATTGCTTTTCAAATTGGAGCTGCAAGTGTTTCATATATGAGTTCAGATACAAACGAGTATCTATGTGACTGGCACAGCTGTGTGTCGAGTGCGTTTGTCTGTCTTAATGTCTGGCTGTCTGTCTGTCCGTTTGAAGGTCAATTGAATGGCACAAGCCAACTACTAAATGGGATTACATTAACTGTGACACAAGCACAAGACATAGACTTGCTTCTAAGTTAAGACAACAATTGTGTCTGAAATTATTGCATTTGTTAAGACTTTACCACATTGGAAAAATAACTAGTAATTAAAAAGCATAAAATCATTTAATTACATCGACATATTTGTAGCTAGCTTAAAACTTGTTAATCACTTTAATTATGTAACAATAAAACAACACAATAGCTGAGTCTTACAACATTTTCAATTTAGTTAGAAATCTATATGGAAAACTTCTGACTATTCGCTCTGTGTATAATATTAACATATTTTTTTATTGTTTATGTTTCCTTCTACTTTATGCTTCACATTTATAACTCTTTGTTCGAATTATGCATGCATATCTGTTTATTTATGTTTCTTCCTTTTTTCTTTCTCCCTACTCGTTCTCCCTGTCTTTCTCTATTTCTTTCCCTCTTTCTTTCCTAAGTATCAACTTCCTGTCAACATTCTGTACACCGTTCAATGACACACTTAATTACATAAACACCCCAGTTATAAATACCAGTACACACACACATAGATTTATTACACACTTGGACTACACATTCACACACACACAAACACAGCACACACGCAGCTCGTTCGTAATTAAATTGCATTAATTAGTGTCGACTTTTTGCACTATTTTTTCTCAAGACACATAAAAAAAGAAAATTACCAAATGGAATATCAGTAGAAAAGCAAATAAACAAAGCAGAGCTATCGACTATAATATACCCAGCAATTTTCAAGAGTCACAGGGTAGACAACACGCACAGGATACTTATGTAAATATACGTTTTGATGTGAAAACCAGTCATAATTAGATTGACTATTTTATTGAATTGCACTCGCGTGTTTGTTGGCATTTTGCGTCCCTGACACAAATACCAGAGGCACGTTGTTAACCAGGTTTTCACTTGGCATTTGGCCGCCAATTGATGTCATATGGATCCGAAGCAGTAACCAGTTAACTAAAGCTGTTCTATCGCTTGATGCTGCCAATAAATGTCTGTCTTGAATGCGTTGCGGAGAAAGCCAAAAGATGCATTTTCAAACCAGAGAGGGGAAAAGGTGGAAAATCCCACACATAAGTTCAAAGACCAGAGTTTCATGGTTAGACCCAATGTGTCCAAAATTTTGACACTAAAGTTCGAAAATCCATGTTGTCGTACGTTATTTATGGCTAAAATGTTAATTGTTAACTGCAAGCGCTGTCTACACTTTCACGCGTTCAAAATGTTCAAAATGCCCAACTCAGCCTGAGGCTCAAAGCGTTCGCAGCACAGGTGAGTGTGTAGCTTTGGAGTGAGGAGTGTAAGGTGTCAATGTACATTCATTGCGGCTTTTTAGCAACAACAAACAAGCTGCAATTAACAGCATTTTGTTGTTGCTCCACTCACACACCAAAAAAAAAAAAAAAAAAAAAACAGACTTCAAAAAATAATATAAAAATAAATTGTAAAATTTTTTTTGTTAAATCTATTTAATTTTGTTGTATTTTTGTTTTGTTTGCTGTTGAAAAGCTATAAGCTACTTTTACTTATCGGTTCAATATAACGGACGCTCAATTTTGCCAGCTAATCGTGCATGAACTCCAAGCGAAAGGTGAGTATCACAAACACACACAAATACAATCAAACATACGATATGTGTGTGTATTTGCACGCATTGCCACACCCAACAGAAGAAATACTTTTCATTTTTTTTTTGCCGTATTTCTCACATAACAACTCTGCGTATTTATCCTTGAAAATACACGCCGAAATAAGAAAAACAAAAGACTCAGGGCACAAACTTGTTTGCTTGCCTTTTTTCAGCAGAATTTTTAAAATACACTGCAGAGAAAACATAAAAACAAATAACGAAACAAACGAATGACTTAAGCAACGAACTTGTGGACACTTTGACTCTTTGTGGTGTGTGAAAAAATTAAATTTATTTTTGAAAGATTTCTTGTTTTTATCGTTGAACTTACAGAGTTGAAAATTTCGATTTCCGTTCAAAGCGCACGACATCGTGCAACAAATATGCAAATTTTCAAGTGCGTTGATTTGAGTCAAAACAATCAAAAATCAGCAATCAACATAATAACAACTCCACAAATTTAATTCATTTACATTTACAGTTTTTTCCTTGAAGAAAGTGACCAGAAACTGCCAAAAATAACCGAAAATTGATGAGCTTCGTCGGTAATTGAGGTCGTTACTGGCCACAAAAATGTTACCTTTATTATTAAATTTTTGTTTGCTGCTGCTATTATTATATTATATATATTTCGTGATGTGTATTATTATGCAAGCGCAGCTACATTGACTAATACATAAAAATTATACTTGTATAGATAAAATATAATATAAAAGTGTATTTAATTTATTTTTTTTGGCAAGCCATGACGAGTGCAGGCCCTGAATTGCATTGGAGCTGCTTAA
Source organism: Drosophila nigrodunni (assembly GCA_020829145.1). Taxonomy (NCBI): domain Eukaryota; kingdom Metazoa; phylum Arthropoda; class Insecta; order Diptera; family Drosophilidae; genus Drosophila; species Drosophila nigrodunni. Next base: position 16,681,766 of record JACVCZ010000001.1, read on the forward strand.
TAGGATTTCTCAGTGTCTCGATGTTAGCCAAGCATGACAAGGCCATTAATTAGCGACCCATTTGCAGTTGTTATTTGGCCAAAAAATTGAGCTAACATTGCACCAATTACCATACATGATTTATGCACTCAACTCGCCAATTTTCCAGCTCATTAGCATGCTGCAATTTATGTGCACTTGGCTTTCGACTAATACACCAATTAACAATTTACAGTTTACACTCTGTGCATTTAGTTTAGATTTTCACTTGCTGTAGAGACTAAAAGGTATTGGTTTACCAACTTAATCTAATTGTAACCTTATATCGGGCATAACAGCGCCATTATAAAACAAAGTGGTACATAACTTATATATAAACTCAGTTTAGTAGTCGTAAATATGAATTAAGGCAACCTTTGTTTGTATTAAAGCAGTTTTAATTCAGCTTTTTCATAGCATGCACACAAATGCAGTTTATTTAGTTTAGTGACAGTTTTATTTAAGACAAGCAACTAAATCAATCGTTTTAAAACTAGTTTTGCAACTGTGAATAATTAAAGTATTTATGATTGCATTCAAGGTAGCTTTTTAGCCCACTTTAAGTTGAGTTTAATTAATTGACCTAAGGTAGCTCCTCAAAACTGTATAGCTATTCAAATATTGTCTTTTGTTTGATTCAATTCATTAATTAATGAAAATACATGGGGGTTGAGTCTTTATTTTTTTTTTTTTTTGCTTGAAAGGCATTTAGGAGTTGTGTGTCAATGTTGTGCGTGTGTGTGCAGATGTGCGTGTGTGTGTTTGTTGTGGGGGAGTTTTGGCATCCAAAATGATTTATGGAAATTGGTTTTGTTGCCGTCGAAGTTCAAGTTAATTTACTGCATGTCTATTTAATTGGCAGTGCCCAAATAACATTAAGCAAATAAACAAATTACTATAAAAAACACTTATGACATGATTATAAAAGGTGTAACGTTTGTCTAGACTCGTCACGTAGGTGAAGGATATGACTCATCGACTGCTTTCAACCTTTACGCAATCACAAAAATATCATAAAAGGTATTCTCCAAAACTATTTTCAAGGGTTTGTTAATCGTTTTAAATCGATTTGAATATCGAACCCAGTTCGTTGCCTGAGTCTTTTGTTTAGTGTATGTGGCCACAAAAACCTCACACAGTTTATGGCAAAAGAGCACAAACTATAATGATGTTTCAAGAGCTTAAAACACTATAAACACAGTTGTTAATCGACAGGTAATGCGACACGTTTGATGTGCAACTGACATTAAACCGAAACATTACAACCAAAGCTAATTACAATAATAAAAGCAATGAAGCAATGAAAAAAAGAACAGAGCTAGATAATTAAACAGTTAACCCAATTAAAAGCAGTTGATCAAGTTGAATTTTTCAGATTCGAAGCCTTTCACTTACAACTCATGGAATTTAGATCGCTGCTTACAAAAGTTCTGCGACTATTTCTGACTTTTTGCTCTAGTTCGAGTTAAGATTTATATTTAAATAAAATCGAAAGGCAACTTTCAAGCCATTTACTGTATGGTATTATATAAATAAATGTTATATGAATGATTCAGTGAGCGTTTAGGGTACAGTTTGTATACTAAAATGCTTCACTTGTTACAGAAGTGAAACTTTCATTTTACTTTGAAGCGCCGCATAATTAACAAAATAATTCAACAGGAAACTAAAGACCAATAAGAAAAGCAAAATACAGAAATTCTGTCTATGATTAATCTAAAGAAAATGACGACAACATCAAATTTCTTTAACGAAAATGGTGCGCTCCATTTAAGCGATAAAAAAAAGCAACAGAAATAATAATTATGGAAAAATGTTTTACGGATCGAACCGTAAAAAAGGGCGGTGGCACACGACTGAGTGTGAGAGGAAACGAGAGAGGGAAAGGGGGAGGAAACATAGGTGGAGATGAAGCTTGTGTGGCGTTAATTGGTAACTCAAAGAACGATATTTGATTATGGGGCCAAGCAACAAGTTGAAGAACGCAGAGAACGACCAGAGAGTGAGAAAAGAGATTAAAGTGTCTGGAAAGCTTTCGAGAGCAGCGCCTAGGCGACGTCTAACGTAACTTAAAATTTCTATGCTTTTGAATCATGTTCGTAACTCACCAGCTTCGCTAACGTTCAATTTGTTGGGCTCCAAAGTCGTTGAACTATCCGACATCGCAGACGATTCGCTGCTTTGTTCTACGCCAATTGCTGTTGTTGGTGCTGCTGTCGTCGTTGTTGTTGTTGTTGTTGTAGTTGTTGAGGGATCAGCAGCAGCAGCAGCAGTTTCTGTTGTTGTATCCATTGCTGGCATCATGGTGGTTGAAACGGCTGCAGCATCATCCTCGCCTAGAGGCGCAGACGCCGCGCGCTCAATTTGAATGCCAAGCAGCAATAATCCACAGAGACTTGCCACAAAGAGTCTCCTTCGCAGCATCGATGCCGCATCGCTTGGAGCTCTTTTTTTTCTACACGCTTGCATTGTGATTTCGTTACTTATTTTGCTTCTTTTTTATACTCTCTGCAAGAGTATATTGGGTTTGTGCAAAAGTATGTAACAGGCAGAAGGAGGCGTGGCAGACCCCATAAAGTATATATATTATTGATCAGCATCACAAGCCGAGTCGATATAGCCATGTCCGTCTGTCCGTCTGTCCGTCTGTCTGTCTGTCTGTCTGTCTGTCTGTCTGTCTGTCTGTCTGTCTGTCTGTCCGTCTGTCCGTATGAACAAACAGATTTCAGAGATGGTAAGAGCTACAAGTTCGAGCTTGGTGTCAAACGATCAGATATTTAGTCAGTCAATACAAGAATCTTTTTTTTTTTCGATGCCACGCCCCATTCGCCCACAAAAAGCAAAAAACTGGACACACCTCGTGAAAAATTGGTGTTTTCGGCAAATATCTCAGTAACTATGGCACCTAGGATCACCAATTCTTGTACGGGAGTTCCTAGCGACAGCATAGTTGCATTGCCATCTATAAATTTGGACTGCCACGCCCACTTTTCCCACAATTTATAAAATAGTTTTCAAGCTTCAATGCCGTTTTTTCCGTATCGTACAGTATTGTAGTTTATAACTGGTGTGGAGACTAACTATATTAAACTATCCTGAAAGGCGCATTAAAATCGGACTATAAACAAGAAAACTAGAAGCGTTACAATATTGTTAATTGAACGCAATATCAACCCATTGGTGCAAGCGAGACAGAAACACACAAGCACATGCTCGAACGTTTTTGCTGCCTGTGTGGCGGCAGCGCTGCCCGCGGTCGCTGGCTGCGCCGAATACACACATACATACATGCATGCATCATATATTGTCAAACGTATGTGTATTCGCAACAAACAAACAGATGTGTGTTTGATTATGCTTAGATTGTTTTTGTTTCAACGTGTTTTAATGCAAGTACTATTCATTGTAATATCTGGATACCGATTTTAATAATTTAATCGGGAAAATGCAGAGAGTATTATACGGTCGGGCGCGCTCGACTGTACTTTTCTTTCTTGTTTTATATAATTTTCGTTAAGTTTTTTTCACACACAAATTTTTGCACTTGTTGTTGATTTTCAAATAATCGAACTGCTATATAAAAAAATATATGTTATTTACGTTAAAAATTATGAAAGATTTCGCAGACACATCATTATCAAAGCTAAACACTTTAATGTCATAAACATTTTTTTTTGCGGTGTTTTTCGTTTTTCGCTCGTTTTGTTAATATTTCATTAAAGCGCGCTTTTGTTAAATGCCGTTTGAATCTCTGATTTTTTGCACGATTTTGTTGTGTTTGACATTTGCTCGCTTTTTGGTGTCGGAGTGTGTGTGCTGTGTGTACTTTCGAGGTGATTATTTGTCGTCTACTATTTGGTAATCTGCACTCATGAATGCCGTCATTTCCGTTTGAAAGTTTTGAGTTAAATAATCGTGTGAGTATTAAACAAATGAATAAATGAATGTTTGCTTAAATCGGCACCCAAAATGTGTCTCAATAAATGAAATTTATGCTGTCACTTGACTAATGTGCGGCCAAGTTTGTTTCCTAAGTCTTTTGTTTTGTTTGATTTCGAACAAAAGCGAACTAGAAACGGTGATTGTGTGTCAAGGCTTTCATTTTATAACGCTATTTAACATAAATATTAACACCTGAGTTGAAATTTTGGCAAACTTAAGTTGCATTTTTTGTCATTCGAGTTCGTTTCCTAAGTCTTTTGTGCGCTTTACACCCAAAACTTTAACCCAATGGCCTTCATTTCAAAAGCAAAGTAACTAGTTTTTTATTTGCCCAGCTTAGCTTACAAGATTTGCCAATATTTTTGTAGCTCAGCTGCAGCTTTGTGGCATTCTTCAGTTAGCCCTAAAAAAACAAACGCCAAGTTAACTGGGAAAAAATGTGCAAGAAACTCCAATGCGCATGCAATTCGCAATAATGCAATAGTGCAACAACAGCAACAACAGCAGCAACAACAGACACCTTAGATCCAAATTACAGCCGCATAAATATATATATATGTATTTGAACCGGTTTCGAGAGTGGCAACAACAACTACAAGTTGCAGCGACTCTGCGGCATTATTTGCGGCAACTTTGGCCGACTGCGACTAACTAGAAAACCACAAATGCTATCGATGCTATGGTTGCTGTTGTTGGCCAAGTTTTTGACGTGCATATTAGCCTGATTATAATTAGTTAGCCGGTTAGACAGACTGTCACAACAATGCCGCACAAAAGTGTCACAGTTCGCACAGAGTAATTTGGGCTTGGGCTCCGTTACTAATAAGATTAAATAATAAATATGTTTTAGTTACAGTTTGTAATGGTTTGTTTGGAAATGATGTCATTGTAAAAGTTATTTGCTATTTGCTTTGACATTTCACTCTCACTCCTTTTATGGCAGCAAAAGCAAACAAAACACACACCACACACACTCACGCACACAAATGAAAACATTTCACGGGTAGAGCAAAAGGCAAAAACTGAAGAGAGTTGGAGAGAAAGATCAACAGCGCGGCGGGAGGAGAAAAAAAACTTGTTTGTTTTTTTTTTTTTTTCTTTTTTTTTTTTTGGTATTTTAAATGGAATTTTTCCTCATTTTATTTCACTTGATTGCGATGGTTAACTCAATGTTTGTTAAGAAGCAAATCAAACTAAACTCGAACTTTTTTGCATGTATGCAATACACACACACACTCATACACATACACTGATTTGCACTTTACCGAAGCGCAAAGGTTTCCAAAGTTGGCCAAAAGCGCACGGGCCACGTTTCTAGTGAATTTGTAGTTTGAATCGCGTATGCGTTGCGATTTTAATTTACCAAACCGCTCCGGTTGAAGCACATCCAACAACTGAGCACACAATGAGACCACAGCCAGACTTGGAGCCAGTCAAAGATCTTTCGTGATGTATAAAACTCACCACGAACTTGCCGGCCACGTCGTCGTCTTCAATCACGAGACACAGAGACCGAGCAACTGGTTTCGGTACGCTTTTGTTGTTGTTGCGAGTGTGTTGAGTTTCTGTCTGGACGCAACAGCTGAGCAACAGGTGAGAGAGCAGAAAAGAAGGAGAGAGCGACTGAGCGAGCGCATGAGAGTGACTGCTTGACATAATAGTGAGAGCGCGTCTAGCCTGTCTCTGTGTGTGTGGGTGTGTAACTGCTGCCAAAAGTCGTTGGGTTTTTGAAATCCATCAAAAAGTAAGGCTGCAGCTTTGGGAATTTGGCAAGGCAACGACTTGTCAACGAACTTCTTTCAACTGGCCACTGAAAGAGTCAATCTCAATCTCAATTACAGTCACATTATCAATCACAATTCCGATCAACTTCATTGAATAATACCATTACGCCCACAGCCAAACGTTCTTCATTCGTGAACTCTACGAATGACTTTGGGAAATTTCATGCAATTCTTTTTTTTTTCTTTTCTTGTTTATTACGTTTGAAATTAGTCAAAGCTGCGCCCCAAAAAAAACAAATTCTTTTTGCTGCAATTTTTGAAATGCCATCAAGGCAGAAACGAAGACGCACCCACAAACCGTCAGCATGCATCAATGGCAAGAAATACATTAATATCTTGAGCTAAATCTGACTGATCCGTCAAAGAAATGTGACTCAATGTATTTCAAAGATGTCAAAAATCATAAAACTCGAAGGCGCAACTTGCCCACAAGTTTCATTTAAATGTGCACCACTGTCTGTTATTTTTATTGTTCTTTCTTGTATTCGCCTTTTTGTAGTCGTTGTGGTTGCAAATTCCAAAATGCGCTTTTTGGATTATTGCACAAAGCTTTTTAGCCAAGTGTGCACCACAATGGCATGGCGGTAAACATTTCCATTTCCATGTCCATTGTTCAAGCTGTGGTTTCTTGACTGTTGCTTTCGAAGCTTATCTGTTAGCCAGTTGGCAGTAGAACAATAAAGGTAAAAAGCCACTTATTTTCGGAGTGGAGCAACAAGCTGCTGGAAAATATAAGTTATTATACCCCCGGAAGGTCCCTGGAAAAGTCTCAGAAAAGCTATGAGTCACGCTAAAAAACAGAAATTTTCAATTACTATATAAAAAATTGAAAAAATTCGTCACTTTCCAAGAAATATATTTTTAATAAAGTAGCTAGTTAACTTTCTAGTCAAATATGTTATATAACTAACTGTTAAAAAACGTTTAATTAGAATTAAGTTAGTTAACAGTTAAATCATATAAATTTGAACATTAATGAAGTATTCAATTCTTAAAGAAATATTTAAATATTTATACGTTGACTGCGAACACGTTATATGCTATGCTAAACAAAAGACTTAAGGCACAAACTAATTTAGAGTGGCCACTAGAGTCTTCGAGATTCATTGAATTATAAATATTAAATTTAATTTGAAAAAACATGCCAAAATAAAGAATGAAATAACAGTTTAATAAAACTTAGAATTGTGCAAAAACAATAGCGCAATAAAGTTAGTAACAGTAAAGAAATCTATAATTAAAACTTGCCTGATTACTTTCTAATCAATTGTCTTACGCAAGAAGCTCTTTCAAAAACAAGTAAACAGATAATTTTAGATTCTAACGATTAAATCAAATTAATTGAATTATTTCAAAGCTTTTAATTGTTAGAGATGTTTAAATATTAATTCCTAAAAAATAACTTAAACAAAACGTTTTTTTTACTGCCCATTTAAGTCGCAATACATGCATAATAAGAAATAAATTCACACACACTGAAAGGTCAAACATTCACACCTTAAAAAAAACATGCAAGGCCAAGAAAACAAAACATATAAAAATGAAAAGAGATGCTCGTTTCGGCCAAGAATTCAAATGCAAACCTTTTGAGTCATTTGAATATTTCAAGCGAGCATTCTGAAGAAATTGCCGTTTCAACTTCAACTTTATGCAGAACGTTATGTTGCCATGATGTCATACAGAGCTTTGAAAATCATTTTTGGCCTTTGTGTTTTTTTATTTTACTGTCAAAATTTTATCAGCGTCGGCGTCGGGAAAAAAGTGCCGCGGCTTTTATTTTTTCTTAACGCATTTTATTAGTGACTAAATGCTCACATACATATGCAAGTCTATATACAGCTGTAAGAGCAAACACACACCGAGGCGTATATGTACATAAGTTGTCTGCCGCAGTTGCACTGTGGTGAATTAAGCATAACATTTAAAAACGTCAACTGAAGTGTTGTTAACTAAACAGCTAACAGACCCAAAAGAGCTTATAGGGTATACTAATATTAATTAAAAATTTAGGTGAAGAAGTCTGTCACTTAACCCAGATTCAATTAGATTTTTCTTGGCTGTCCCAATCCCTAATTTTTATTTTAACATTTTTCAACTGTCTTTTTTTCAAAAACACTAAAAATGCCCACAGTGCGGTGTGTTTGTCTGCTTCAGTTTCGGTTTCAACGTCGTCTTTTGTTTGTTTTATATGGGAGCAAATACTTATACATGCGATACGGCTGCATTTAAATGCAAGCTGTGTGAGCTGAACTGTGTATGCGTGTGTATTGGTGTGTATACCTTTTACCGTGTGTATATGTGTGAGTGTTTATATTACATACATGTGTCTGAGGCTTACATTTGTTTTCGACTGCGTTGTTTTACTTTTACTTTCATATGCAACTGGTTGCTGGCGTTGTATGAATGGGGAAGCAGCAACAACGGCAACAACCAACAACAAACGATGTTTTACTTGGGTGTCTCGCTTTAAGTTGCAGTCTCCAAGTCACGGGCTAAAAACGAAATTGTTTATAAAGTGATTGTCAATCATTTTTGGTGGCATGTCGCTTAACCGCTTTGACAACACCAGCAACATTAACAACGGCGGCTGCTACACAAATGCAACTTTGGCCACGTTTTGTTTGACCATTTCGCTCAATTAAGTCAGCTAATAAGTGGAATCAATTAATTTTTTGTTAAGTTTTACAAAAAACAAATTTAACAAATTATATGAAATGGATTTTTAATGTCAATAAAAATTATAAACCAAGTTTTAGCTCACATAAAGTTATAAACTTAACGCAACACCAACGTAATGCAGTCACAAATGAAATAAAATTTAGCTTGATTTCCAAATCAATTAGCTAAATGGTTTTAATGAGCATATAAGGAAAACTAAAGCGAATTTAACACACACCAAAAGTTGTTTGTTTTTGTAATTGTTGTAATCGGATTTTAAGCTTTTTTGGGCCACTGCAAAATGATTTCTTTTGGGTTTTACGCTTCAGTATTTGGTGTATTGCTTTAGTCGTAAATAAAAAAGCAGAAGTGGTAACTGAAAAAACTGCCAAAAAGCCATCATGTGCAAACAGAAAATGAAGACATCTCAAATGAAAACTTTATAACATACGCTCATCATCAAAAATTCATTCGCGCCTTTATGTAACATGAAAAAATCATTTTTTGGCTTTTCGTCATTTTCCATTTCTATGTAGATATCTGCATTAAATTCATGCAATTTTATAATCAACTTTCGCCTCTAGTAGTATCCGATTTCTAGTGATTAACCGCTGACAACTCACACGAATCTCGTGTTTCTTAAATAAAACTTTTAATCAATTTGTTTTGAAATAGGCGAAACAGAATTTAATGTGATTGTTCAGCCAAAAAAAACTTTTTTTTTTGGAGGCTGTCGACCCACTAGTACATCCAATAAAGTCGCTGACATATTGGCCAGTCTTTTAGCCACTCAGCCAGCTTAGCCTTTAGGCCATGACCCTGACATTAGCCGCTCATTCGTCTTGTTAATAAATTTATGCGTGTTTTTTGTAGCAACACATAAACAAATTATAATTTTATAATAAATTATTGCAAATTGCAGTTGACTTTCTGGCAAAAGGTGTTGTGAAAGCTTTCACACAGGAAGCGGGGCAAGATTTATGTAATCATTTTATGGTAAATATTTATATATGCCAGTTTATAGCTCACTCTCACTGCTCCCCATCAAATGCAAATGGTACCTCAAGGCTGTTGTGTGGACTGCATATTAAATACGATATACAAAAGCCAAAAAAATTAACTGCAATCGAGTACACCCAAACAAAATACATCCAGTAGTAAATGCGTCAAAACTGTGTTTAAATATAACCGAATTCTAAGTCAATTTGTCAAAAGTCTAAACTCTTACAACCCAACGATTTTGTATACTTTATGTCTCCGTAAGCCCAACACCTTTAAACAAGCTTATCACACCCCCTGTGCTAGGTCTAAAAACAGCAGTGTGATTCAGATTTGTCACATTGTATATTGGACATTACGAGGCTGGGTAAAAAAGTTGTCAATCGACCTTCACAGACCGCGAAAGTTGGTTTTGAAAACGTCACGCTACAAATTTCGAGTAATTCCAGAAAAAACTCAACGGCAATTGAATTTTACGATGGTGTGTACAAAACTGTTTAGCATTTGCCGAGTATTGAGAATTATATGAGGTATTTTTTTGGTAAAGCAAATGACTCACTTTTTGGGTATTTTAAAGCTCGTTAATTTTGGCCAAGCTAGTTGATTTATATGCAGAACGCAAGCGTTTAACTAAATGTTGAATTGCAAACAAGATAGAAAACGGCATAAGTAGTTTATGAAATAATAAATGATAACAATAATAATAAAGGTACACTCATAAGTATAACATTTATACACTTAGTGCTGTTGGCCCACTTTAGAGCCAAGTTGTTGATGAGCAACTCGTTCAAAGCACCACAAAAGCAGTTAGAATAGTGCGATCGTGATCATCAATCTCAAGAGCAATAAAAACAAGTACAAAAAAAAATAAAACATTGAAGGCAACGCGAGAAAAAAATAGCAGCGAAGGAAGTATATAAAAATAAAAATATTTATAAATCAAAAAAAATGATATAGCTTTGCAGATGACCTTCAGGAAATATGACTGCAAATATTGTGGTCAAAGAAAGAAGTTGAATACTGTTTAATCAAAGCCAAATATAAACTTTAACTGAAAATAAAACTAAAGATTTTCATGCTGGTCAAATTAATCAGCATTAAATGCGAACTGTTTTATTAAGCAATGCACTTGGAAATACTCAAAATACTTTAGATCCGCTTAGCGCTAAATTGTTTACTCCAATGCGAACATATTATTGCCGTTGATAGTGGGGATTCCCCCTTCTGTGACTGCGTCGACGGTGCGTATACGTGATTTGACATGCACGAGTAAACTTTGGATGCTCACATTATCCACAGACAGCTAAATTCATTTGTCTTGCGTTAATTACTCTGACTATTGTTGTAATAACGCGATTGCCTCATCGCATTGCAAAATGTTCGCTGATAAGCTCACATAATTAAGTTATCAGTTTTAAGAAAACCTAATCTGTTAACGTGGAGGTGGGGGGTGTTTATGGGTATTTAGGCCAACAGAACCGATTGACGGCTTTTTAGCAATGCAAATCAGTTCGTTTGTTGCCAATGAATAATGTAAATGCGTGTGTATAAATAGTTTACAGAATGAAGAAAATCGTTGTTAATTGTTGAAACTCATGCCGATATTTAGCAAATACCATAACTGGTCTTTCAGCAACAGCGCTCTTATGTTAGCTTTTTTGTAGCTAAGTCCACTTATGAATTACCAAAAGCTCAAGCCATTTCCAGGGTGAAAACTGGTCTTTATATTATACATTTTTGCCACAACATATCTAAACGAATTTAAGCATCGAACTGTTGTAATTCTCTGAAAATCTAGCTCTTTTATGCCATTTAATGCTGTCAACACTACTGTACTGAGACCGTAATAAACCGATTTGAACAAAATGCCGGCTTCAAAGTTGTTGTTGCCACGAGATCAGCTCGACACCAGTTCCATAAGAATGCCAAAGAGCCTAAGCTGAAGGTAGACCACTTTCAAGCACAGCACGCAACCAGATCGGCCCCAGAATAGCCGACTAATCGAACTAAATATTGTTCTAACAAAAACTAATTATGACTAGTAGAAAAACTCATATTTCAAAGCAATTAAAGTCAGTTTCTGCAAAACAAACTATACTTAATATAGTTTTAAACCTTAATGAGCTCAAAATAATTGTATTAAATCAGTATTACTTTAGTAAAATACTGTTAGAGCATTTTAGACACGACTTTTTGTTATTTCTATACATTTACTAACAATCTATAAATAGTATTTCGGTTAATAAACAAAAAACCTGTTGACTTTTTCATGTTTTGCAATTTATCATTAAAATTCTAAATGATTTTACGATTTGTCATTTGTAAAATTTGTTTAAAGCAAGTTCGTGGCCACAGTCTTTTGTCCAAGACCTTGACTTTCCTTTTCCAAAATTTTCTTCATCAACTACAACAATTAGTTGGACAGTCATAAACGACAAACCAAAAAATAAAAAACAAAAAAATACAAGAAAAAAGAGAAGAAAATAAATGGCAAAGTTGACATTACAGTGCGCAATTTTGAAAGCAGAAATGTTTATCTACTGTGTTATACGTACGTACTACGTACTCCGTACTATGTGTAGAAAGCCAAAGTCAAAGCGTTGACTATGTGTAGAAAGCCAAAGTCAAAGCGTTGACAATGAGTCTTGTTATTTGTTTACTCATGCATGCAACTAACAAAGTTTCTATTAAGCTTTGCCGCATTTCACTTTACAATGATCACGATAATTATGACTTCTCTTAATATGAGAATTCTTCAACATCAAATCTTTTCATATGCAAATAGCATGTTTTCGACACTACGAAGTTCTTAACGCCAACAGTGAACAAAAGGCAAGCATAAATTACATATTCAATAAAAGTTGCCTTTGTATGGTTTTTTTGGTAATCCTACAATGGCAAATCAATTAAATATTGCCGCCTGGGCAAACAGTCTTCCGTCTGTCAGTTTGGCAAAGAGCAGTAGGAATTACAGGCTGAGGCTCAGACTGAGATTTGCAGCAGGTATTCAACTAGTTTTCACTAAAACACACATTTCAAGGCAATAAACTGTGTACTGTGTGCTAGAGATGAGTGCGTGCTGGTTCGTGTTGGATAGTGTCGAGTTAATTGCACCTCGTTTATTTCGTGCCTAACGATCTTGTCATTGTGTATTTAAACTCATGCCGCGGCGTGTCTACTAAACTAAGGCACGCTCCCATCACTACCATTTACACATGTAATCATGTTTTAAGCCAAAGACGGGCGACGAGTCGTTTTATGCATCGTCTGCAAGGCGCGTGTCTGCGCAAAATGCATTTCAGTTTCATCGCAATGACCATTTGTTGGTCTTAAGTCTGAAAAGCCTGGTGAATGTTTTGGTTATGAAAGTTGTTTGCTTCCTGCTGCCGTATTGTCCAGTCCTACTCATATTTTTGTCATCTTAATTAAAAAACACTTAACACAATCTGTGCGGGCAAAACGGCAATCAGTCTAATTTTTAATGAAATTTATAATTAGCGCACTCTTCAAAACCGACAGCAAGAACACGTCTCAATTGACTGAAAGTGAAACCTACTGAACTAATGCATGCCATTAGATGAGCATTACGCCTTAAATCAATAAAAATCATTATGATGCCAGTTTTGAGCTTGCACTTGAATCGAGTGCTTTGACACACTTGAATCATTTCAACTAGCTAATTGAGTGCAAAAGTGCACAGAAGCACATTTCTACACTTTCGAAGCAGTCATGGTCAATGTAGCCTTTATATAGTTTAGAAATCACTTACCTTTTTTTAGATTTCGAACTTATTTACATTTATGAGTATTGCAGAAATTTAAATACAACCAATCACAGTCGATAATCGTCAAATAAGTCTAGTAATCGGGAATCAAAAACATTGCTGTTATCGATTACTCATTGGCAACTTTCAACACTGAAACTTAACAGCTGGCAAAAAGTGTTGACATTAAACAGTTAACTTAGCTTCATTTTGAAGGGCTGGCAACTCTACACCAGTTTATACGCAGCTCTGCATTTCCCGCTCAACGAATCCAGTTATTTGAGCAATAATTCATTTGAAATGGCTAGCACATCACGAACCGCCGCACGGCGAGCAAATGCATCGCAATCCCAGGCAGAAGCTCCATTTACCCATATTGATGATCAGGTGCGAGCCATTCTAAACTTCATACTTTGTTATTCCGCGAGCAGAATTCCAATTAAAGTCACCGACTTGACGCCACTGGCAAGCAACAAAAACGAATTGCTTAAAAGACTTCCCCTGGTCACCAAACTCCTAGATGACCGCTACGGCCTTAAGCTCATACTGCTGGACGGCACACCCAAGCGATACATTTGCCTGGCTGAATCTCCGCCGGTCTCTATACACGAGTTGACGGCGTCACAGCGTCCACCGCACACAATGCTCTTCATATTACTCACCTACATCTTTCTGCGCAACAATCGCATTGAAGAAGATAAACTCTATGCCATGTTGAATTCGATGGATGTCGATGTGCATGAAGAGCATGGCTACTTTGGCGATGATATGTGCACGCTAATCCAGGAAACGTACTGCAAGCAACAGTACCTGAAACGAGAACGCTCCCAGCTGAGTCCCTACGACGATCCAAAGTTCTACTACAGCTGGGGACCGCGGGCCAAAAGCGAAGTAGGCTACCAAAAGATTGTGGAATTTGCAGCCAAGCTATTTGACCAGGACGTCTCTTTCTTTCAACAGCAGCTGCTTATGGCACAGGGATTGGACAATCCGGAGGTGTTGCAACGCATGGCTGCAAGCGTCAATGAAACGGACACAAGCTACATTGATATAAACAATGAATCTCAAGACATGGAGACGGAAAATTAAAAAAACAAGAGCTATACTTAGTCTACAGTAATTTAACAAATTTTGTTTATTTAAAAATAATTAAATACATTGCATTTCCTTATGTTAAATTTAAAACTTATCTCAAAAAGCAGACAATGGCTAATACTTGGCATAGTCCGTGTCCATGATTAACGTGCCATCCTTGTCTTTAAGACGCACACGGCCATTGGAGTAGCGTGTCTCCTGGCTGCCATCAGGATACACCAGTTTGACGGTGCCATCGGGATACTCCCGGCGTTTGTTCAACTTGGTATGGATCTCCTTCTGGCCATTGGGCAGATTCAATATTTTGTCACCACTTCGTAACTGAACCAAATGTGTGCCATCCACATAACGCCATTCCTCCAGCTTCTCGGCATCATTGGGATCCACAATCTTTATGGTATTGTTAGGGAAGTGTATCTCCACGATGCCATCTTTATGGCGATGTTCTGTCTGCCCATTGGGAAATTCAAGTATTTCTAGGCCGTCCAGATAGGTAGTATGCCAGGTGTTTGTCTCTGCATAGTAATATTTGACTGTACCGGCTCGTATGTCCGTCTCCTTAATGTCCTTGTTAAAGTAGAGCATGCGTACGGTCATGCCATCGGAGCTCATCTTCTTGAGATTCCCATTTGGATACCAAATGTCTTTGCTGCCATCGGCATTCACAATCTCACGCTTGAATTCACTGCTTCCACTGTTGTTCTTGTTGTCCGGAGTTGTCTTGGTTGGTTCAGCTGCAGCTGCTGCTTTGGGTGTAGTGGGCTTGGCAGCGACAACCTGGTCTAAGTCATCAGAGCTGCTGGAAGCATAATCTTCGTTCACTGGCTCGGGTTTCTTCCGACTTTGACCGCTGCTGTAACGACGACTGGACACACACTGTTTTGAAGCTCCTTTCTGCCGAATGTCACCCAAGGATTTGCTTGGACGTCTGCCGTTCTCATCCGCATGCTTTGCTGGCGGCAGCGTTGATTCCTGTGAAGTACTGGCTTACAGTGCTCAGGTCTTAGAGTAAAATAGACAAATACATACCAATTTGGGTGCTAGTTTGGCTATGTTGCGATTAATCTCCTGCAACATTTTGCTATTGTTCTCCCGCGTTAGCTTGACCAGCTCCTGCTCTAGTCGCTTGTTCTCCCGATGGAGTAGCTCAATCTCATCGTGTAAGCCGCGCTCCTCTCTCTCCTTGGCACGCAGCTGAGCTCGCAGGCGAGCTTGAGCCGCGACATGTCCCTGTTCCTTATTTTTGAGCTGTATCTGAAGTGCCTCCACTTCTTGCTTCAGTGCAGCCAGTTCCCGTTTTTCCTTGCTATTGACATTGCTCTTTTGCATACGCATTTGCTGCTCGAACTTGCGACGCTCCTCCTCGATCTTCATGCGCTCATCATGCAAATAGATTTCCGCTTGGATCTTCTCATCATGCACCTTTTCCATGGCTTCCAGATGCTCTTGTGCGCACTGTGCCTGTGTCAGCTCGTGTTGCTGCTTCAGCTTAAGTAGCTGCAAGTTTTGCTCCTTGAATGTTGCTATTTCTATTTCCAGTTCCTGAAGACGTGTACGAATCAGGTTCGCCTTAGCCTGCAGCTCCAGTGTCAAGGGTTCATCAGCCGGAGTCGCCTTTGCCTCCTGAGTCTTTTTCTGCTCTAGTGCTTGAAACAAAGCTGCTTTAAATTCCTCAAAGAGCTGCATATTGCTGCCATCCTGCAGAGTTGTCTCATCCGAGTATTCATGGGTATCATTGGAGTCGGAGAAGCGCACACGCACCTGCGTCTTGCCGCCTCCCAGATTTTGGTTCGTCAATGTGCTGTTCTCCTCTTCGACATCATCCCGTTCGTCTAGTACCTCGCAAACTTCTGGTTGGAGTCGCATTTGACGCATCTGCTGGGTAACCACTATTTGATCACTATCATCAGCGGCATCCCTTTGACGACGCTGCTCCTTTCGTGCCATAAATGTGCGTATGCAGCTGGAGTTCATGTCGAGGCTACCCTCGGATGCTTTCTGTTCCAGCAATTCGAATATGCTAATATTGTCATCATTCTCAACGCATATTTGGGTCGAGCGACGTTCTAGCACAGGTGGCTTTATTTGCTGGCTGTCCAAGACTTTCGCCCAGCAGAGATTCCTCAAAGCACTCGGACTCATCTCGCAAGAGGATTGCTCATCATCGGCCGTCTGTCCTTTAGCGTGATCCCCATCGTTTTGATCCACAAAACGCACCTTGGGTGATATAGTGGACACAGTGTGGCTGGACGAAGCGCTCGATGACTTCAGGTCAGGCGTGGAACTACACACGGTCTTGGCATTCATCAGCAACTGCTGGAAACGTTGCTCCTTAAAGGACAAAGGAGTTGGCGGCTTGCAAGCAGCTGACTCAGGCACAGGTGGCGTCACCACCTTCTTTGTCTTCAATATGCTACGCTTTTGAGGCTTGACGAGTCTACCAGGTGCAGGTGCACGATACTGTGGATGAGCATTGGCAAACTTGTACCGCGGCAAATTGTCCAAGCGAAGTTTGTCTGGATCAACTTTAAACCGCTGCTTAAGACCCTCGCCGCGACGCAGATAGGGACGCTTGGGTTTCGGTGCAACCGAACTGGACTCGTTAGCCGGCAACTCTGTCAATACCAAGCCGCCCTGTACCTCTTGATCCTCTGGCTCATCCTCTTCGTACATCGCATGGCGCGGCATTTCTATACTCATCATTTCAGGCTCCTCCTCCCGATCAGAGACATCTGTATCATCTAATGGATCGAGTTGTTTGTGCAGCAAGCCAAGCATTTGATACATATTTCTTTGCTCTAATCCCAACATCAAACGCTGGTTGTTTTGACGCTCCTCCAGTTGACGCTTCTGCTCCTCCTGCCAGCGATTTAGGGCCGCCAAACGCGATGTTATGTCCTGTTGCGTTGCAGCGGAGGCAGCAATGGCATTTTCTCCAGATTCCTGCATATTTCACTGTTAATTTCTTAAAACTACGTATTATTGTTTATACTACGGTATTTCACGCTACGCATTCAAAAAGGAAGCCCAAATAAGAGTGTTGTAAAACGTCGAATTTCATAATTTGATAACCAGGGCTGCGCAGCAGCACACAAACATTAAATACTAGTCAATAAAAGTTTAATAAACACAATTTAAAAATATTTGTATTATCATCTATTTTAAATTATTTACACATTTACAATTGAACCGATTTACATATCTCCATCATTTTCTTCGTTTTCCTCCAGTTCATCAAAGTCCCGCACTTGGACATCAGCATCTTCGCCAAACTGCAAAATACTATCAATCTGCAGCAAAAGATCACCAACGCTCTCCTCGTCCTCCATGTCAAGTGGAAAGAAACGCACCAAGCTGCAAAAACAAAAACATTTAAATTATTCAACTAATAATAAATTAAGTACAGACTGCGCGCGCAGTGGCAACGCCAGCAAAGGCAAACTATGTTTGCCAGCCCTGGTGTTGAGCAATAAATTTTCGGGGCGTTGTTAAAAATGTGTGCATTAACTCAACCCTAAAATCATTTATTTAATTATATTTTATGTAATATTGACAAGCTAGAATCAAGTGTAACCATTACGTGAAAACTGTGAAATATCTTTGACAGGATAAATAAGTGTGTCGAAAATACCACCAAAAAATCCCAAGCAAACAAGCAACAACAAAACCAAAAAAATTGACTCATTTTCGATCCAACATTTTTTTGGCCACACACACCAAAAACGGCAAAGTAACTAAAAAACGCTGAATTTTGCGACCGTACCGTACCGCACATAATTCAAAACAATGGATGAACATGAGCACGACATGGACCTGTCCAAGGTGTATGTTGTACGCTCCGCCAAAGGTGTGGACATGCTATGCGTCGACGATTATCTATATCATTTCGATCGCATTGGCAAAAACAACTCATACCGTTGGCTCTGCAACCGTCGCAAGGACAAAGTGACGCCGTGCCGTTCACGCATCTCCACTATTGTGCCAAATGCTATGGATAAATCGACTCACATTGTAATTGATGTAATACAGGGACATGTCCATCCGCGCTGCAGCGATCACGAGATAACAAAAGTCTCACAACGCAAGCGTTTGTCCAACATGAAAATGAACGATGCGTACAGTACGACACAGCCGAAGCGAGCGCGTTTATATGAACGTGCCACGGCCGGGCTTAATCCACCAGAGTGGATATCAACCGGCAGGGATGGTGATTCGTTGTCATACTCCTTTCACTTGGACTTTGAGGTGTGATCATTGTGCCCCACTCATATTTTGTATGCTTCCCAAAATAACACCTATGCCCATTTAAACACAATACGATTCTTTCATGCAAATAATGCTGGGTTCACACCGAGTAACAGAGAAAAGTTTAATTTTATTTAGAGTTGTTAATGCTTCATGCTAAGAGACAGTGGTCTGTGAGGCAATGTGAACACAGCATAACTTTTAGCTACAGATTAAATATTTTATCTTTTGTTACACACTTTTGTATCGCTGTGACTCAGTGTGTACCCCCCACAAAGCATGATGTTTGCAATTAAATCAAATTTATTCTATATCAAAACACCATCTAAACTACCCTCTTTTGCAGGACAAAGATCGGGTATATATGCTCCGGCGTCGGGATGGACGCGTCATGGTTTGCATCGATGGACACCTGTATTACCTGGCTGGGAAGTCCTACAAGGGTGACCTGTATCGCTGGACTTGTGTGCGTAAACGGGACATTGAATGCACCGCCAAGATCTGCACAGAGGCCACATTAGCGGGTGCACATCGTATGCATGTAATGGAATCGGATGCACACATACATCCACACTATTCAGCTGATAAGCTAATGCAGATGTTTGCCAGGCATCAGATCTTATTGGTGGACGATGAGCAGACGGTGGAGGTGCTACAGGAATGCCCCAATCTGGAATACTTTGATCCCGAGCTCAGTCTAGAGTCACAAATAAAGGGCGACGATGTCGAGTCCATAATCATTGAAGATTGTGAGGATACCTACGAACAGTACCACAATAGCGTGATTGGTGAAGTGGTATCCGAATCAATGCAGGCGGATCAGCAACACGAACTGTTAAATTCTAATGCAGTCGATGAAATCAAGTGGCCAAATGGTGCAGAGATTATTGATAATCATGTATCACCAGCGGACTATGATCCACTTACGGAAACGGATCTGACCAAGTTCACGTTCCTCCCGTCAGCGAAGGGACGCAAGGTGCTCTGCTTGGATCGACATCTGTTCCATTTCGACTCACAGAGTCGTGCCAATGGACATATGTTCTTCACGTGCATTATGCGACGTGATAAACAGCAAAGCTGTCATGTGCGTGTCACCCTCGATCCTACAGAGAATGGACCGGTTGTGCTGCGAATCAACGGAGAGCATACACATAAACCTGATCTCCAGGAGATACAGCGACGCATCAATCAGCAGAAGGGTTTAAAGCGCAACTTCAATCTTGATGTCAAACTGGAACAGGAACACGATAATTCATTGGAGAATAGAGCCGAGTTTGAGAGCAACGATGAGGAACAGGAGGACGAAGAAGTATCTGAACTAGACAGCAGCTATGATCAGTCAAAGGATCAGGCGGTCAATGTAATCATGAAAAAGGTGATTGGCATTGATGGAATCAAAATGGAGCCCGAACGAGAGGAATCCGCCTCAATGATCGTTCAGTACATGGACGATGGAGCCGATAACATAAGCGCTAAAATTGAGATACTTCCCAATGCATTGGAAAGCATGGAGGCGACCACATCGACGCCCAAGCCACAGCTAACCAATCTGCGTAAGCGGCGAGCTAATGCGCAGACTCCTTCCAATGAAATGACAGCGTATCCCTCGGACATGGATCTGACCAAAATATGTACACTGCGCTCAGCGAAGGGCAGTGAGATGCTCTGCGTCGACGGTTATATTTATCATGCCAAGAATCGTGGGTTAATCTCCCGGAATTATTGGGTTTGCATCAAGTGTCGAGATCCAGAAATCAACTGCAAGAGTCGCATCTCAACGGCAACGCAAAAAGATGGTTCAATACGTGTCTTACGGGTTTACAATAGCCACAATCATCCGTACAGTGAGGACGACATTAAGCGACGCCTCTTCAATGAGATTAACAAAAAGAACAACAAGAAACTCAAGTTTCGTCCACTGCATTTCATTGGCAAATCCCTAGAGCAAATTAAACAAGAATTTGGTGATCTGGCGGTGGAACGTCTAAATGTATCCAATTTATCCGAAGGTATTGTGGTGCATAAAAAGCCAAGGAGCAGTGGTAATACATCAGGCACCACCCAATTAACACCAACAAGAACACAAGCCACGGAAGTCAATAAACGAGCAGATTTGATGAATAAGTTAGCACCGAGTATGCACGAAGAACAGCATGAATACGAGGAGGATGTGGTCATCGAGGAGGAGGAAGAGGAAGACGAAGAGCTGGAGGAAGGTGAGGAGGGTACTCTGGCCGAGGATGGACAATTTATGACGGTGGAAGAGGACAATGCCGATGCCATTATCGAGGTGGTCGAAGAAGTTACCGACATGGAGAACTATGGCGCCATTGAGTAAGTAAAGGAGAAGGGTGTTGGAAAAGAAAAGAGTGAAACTTTAGCAAGATCCAGAACACTTTCGTCTAAAAAAAAAGGCAATTAAAGCTGTATTGACTATTGAAAAAAACTTAGTTATTTTGATATTAAAGGGCATTCACTAGTCGCACATGACCCAAACGCTGTAAACTAAAATGTTAGAGACCAATTCAAAAGCAGCCAGCAAATCTTGTTAAATATTCAAGTTAGTTGAGTTTTAGCGTTGCGCGTGCGCACTTCATTTTCTAAACGAAGTAACAGGTAAATATTAAAAATATTGTTAATAAAAACGGGTAATTACTTCGATTGGGATATTAACTTATTGGAAGCCAATTATGCTTATCTTGAACAAGATGGTTCTTGGACTTTTTATGCTGATAAGATAAGATGTAGTTAAGGTACTTTTTGGTCTTAATTTTAAACAGTTGCCATCTGACAATCAAGAGAACTAAACTGTAGATCAAGCATAATTCTTAATACATTATGTCATTTATACACCTTTGCATGTATCAGTAAGTTGTATATAAGCAAAGCAAAAAGCTAAAAGTGTTCCCAAAATAGCCACATACAATATTTTTTAGTACTTTCACTTTTGGCTAAGGCAAAAACCAGACTGCAAAACCGGTTCGACTTCATTCCCCAGCGAATCTAACAATAATATTGTATATTAATACTATTACATTTGTTTATTATTATTATAATTTTTTGTAGACCCATTTATACGATGAAACTGTACGCCGTATCCGATGGACCGCCATCTCTGGCCGTGCGTATGACGCTAAAGGCACTGGACATACAGTATCAACTCATAAATGTGGACTTTTGTGCCTTGGAGCATCGCAGCGAGGAATACGCCAAGGTAGAAGTTTAAACAACGATGTTAACAGAGTATATAACTAATTTAAACCTTCTTTTAAATCCCTAGATGAATCCACAAAAAGAGATACCCGTCTTGGATGACGATGGCTTCCATTTGTCGGAGAGCATTGCTATTATGCAATATCTGTGCGACAAGTATTCACCGCTCTCGACACTATACCCCGAAGATCCCAATGAACGCGCTTTGGTTAATCAGCGCCTGTGCTTTAACATGGGTTTCTACTATGCACCCATTTCGGCCCACAGCATGGCCCCCATATTCTTTGACTATGAACGCACTCCCATGTCCCTCAAGAAGGTGGAGAACGCTCTCGAGGTCTTTGAGACCTATTTACAGCGCTTGGGTACAAAGTATGCCGCTTCAGACAACGTAACCATTGCGGACTTTGCTTTGGTCTCGTCCACTCTATGCCTAGAGGCCATAGATTTCAATCTGTCGCCTTATCCACTCGTTCAGAAATGGTACTCCACCTTCAAGGCAGAGTATCCAGATCTGTGGCAGATCGCCAACAGTGGCATGCAGGAGATTCATGCGTTCGAACAAAATCCACCGGATCTGTCCCAAATGGAGCATCCGTTTCATCCAACACGCAAATCAAAGGCATAAAAAACCAAGTGTCGAATTATAGTTTTAAGCGCATTTTTTCTAAATATTAAATATAAATATATATATTATGTATAAAATATATAAACCAAGCATTGTAAACAATACCTTATATAAAAAAGTCAATAAATAGAAAGTCCCTTAATGAATTTTTCAATAGAAAGTGGAAATGAAACAAAGAACCTGGAAACTGATCGATAACAACAAGCGATTTAATGTAGCTCTATGCAGCTCAGAAACTATAAGAGCTATAAGAATCATTTCGTAGGATATTTGAGCCGGAAGCTCTTTGGAATGGTTTTTTATAATCCCCAGCCTCACACACTCACCTGAAGTCCTCTATAAGCGAGCCAATAGCCTCGGTTAGTTTGCGATATTTCTCTCCGAACGCCGTGCCTATGGTCAGTTCACCCATGAGATTGTGAGTGTCTGGTTCCAAATAGAGCTCCAATTGTTTTCTCGCTTCGCTGCTCAACAGATCCACTTTGGTCAGCACATTCACATGAGGTTGTTCCATATTGGCCATAACACTCAGAGCAGCCATGGTGCCCGATATGAACTTGGCGCCATCCACCATAAACTGTGAATCAAGACAAAAGACAACGCAAGTGCGAAAGTTCCATGATTCCAGCAGCTGCACCAACTGTTTGCCCATCTTTAAGTGTGTAAAGAGCTCTATTTGACCAGGCATATCGAAAAGAATGTAATCATCGTCGGGTTCACCCAGCATCAACTCATCCTCGCCGCCACAAAGTTGGGCCTTAAGCCAGTCCTGATTCTCGATGAGAAACTCGAGGCAGAAGATCAAGCCACCATTGGGACCGTAGTGCAGCTCCTCGTCCTCCATGGCATCGTCTAGATGTATCAGTTCTCTTATGTCCGCCAGCGGTGTGTAATTAAAATGCTCCGCTGCCGGATCCAAATTTACAACTTGAATATTTCGTTTGCTGTCCATCGCATGCTGTTGCATGAAGCTGCAATATGTGGACTGCAAATGGCATTTCATCAATTATTAAAAAATTTGCTATATACGTATTATGCTTACCTTTCCACTGCCCGCAGGTCCTACAATTATTTGTGCAAAGCGCATTATTATTAATTCTTATTTAAAGGCAAACAATTTCAGTTCGCGTGCTGCCGCCGTCGTAGTGTTGAAAGTCGTCAAATAAAAAGCTGCTGTTTGTTTTGGCATTTGCGCAGTAGTGGCAACGCCTTAAAGCGCTCTTAATCAGATTTAAATTCTAGAGTGACCATCTACATGCACAGCTGACAGCTGTGCAAGTTAATTAAATCTTGTACTTAACTGCCACACATAATAAACAGCTAAAACAACAAAAGGCACAAATATGACGCGTAAATTTACATATGATCAAATTGATTTATCAAAAGTCTCAATCACTCCACAACGTTACCGACCACACTGCGTTGCGGCTAAGCCTAATTGCTGATAAACATCTAAATTGTGCTGCCAAATGTACGCACGCGTCACAAGGACAGCGAATGAAACGACAGCTGTCCATCTAACGGCTCTGTCCACCCCTCTTGTCCTATGGATATGACAAATCTAATGATTTTTTAAATGCTACGCTTGTAGCAGCAAAACTATAGCGCTTAAAAATAATAAATTCTCATTCTATTTTTTATATACCCCGTAGTGAGACTGGTATAAGGTATTCTGTTCGTGGCTGGACTTCGATCACCTTTGCATTGCCAGCGGTAAGCAACTGACGCTCGCGTTGCAGTCGTGTTCTATTTATAGCACCTGCCTCTCTTTAATTTACTCATCACATAATCATAAAAATTAGCTACCTGGAAGGTTGAGAGCAATTTGACTCAATTGTAGTGAGCACTACCTCCTTGCTTTATTGGCGCTCAATAAATTGCATATGTATTAGTGTACGGCCGACTGAACTCTGCAGTGAGTGCAAAATTTCCTTCTTTGTACTCTCGTTTAATGAGTGCAAAGAGTGTAATATAGATAAATCTACATATTTATGTTAGCATCGCTCACACACACACAACTATTACAGTCTTGCAGGGTATTACCATGTCGAGTTTTTTTTAACTTATTATACCATTTTTTAATGCCCTTCTTTAGCGTGTGCATGTCGGAAGACCGGAAATAATTTTCTAGTTGCACCGTCGAACCCACAACCCAGAAATTCTGTATTCCCACCCCCAAACAATAACTGCACTTGTGCAATACAAAATATGATTGTCTGCTGTCGGTTTTTTTTTTGTACTTTCGATATTTATTTTTAATGATATCAGCGACAGGGGCCGCGACCAGGTGTTCAATATGTGTGTGTTGTCTGTTAGCCCGATAAGTATGTAATTTAGCTGTAAATAGCGCCTTTTGGCCTTGGGTCAAAGTGTTTTCAACAGAAGAGTAAAAAATTGTAGTTACTTTTAAATACTTGTATTTATTCGATTTTTAAACTAAACCACTAAGTATAACATTTAGATATTAGCAAACTTAGAGCAATTAAATACCACAGAACATGTTTTTAAATATATTTTAAAATTGGAATATATATGTTAGTATATATCATTAAGTTGATGTATGCCATTGACTAGCAAGCTTGACTAGTTAAGAGTTACTTTTAGGAATATTCTTCATGCTGTTTCTTTTAGAGTGCACCACCGTTGCCAAAGATGGTTCCACCTGGAGCATTACCTCCCAATTCTACAGCTACAACATTGAAGTCGTCACTGCTTTGATTACTATTTTGATTTTGATTGGAATTTGAGCCGTGATTGCTCTTCGTATTGTTGTTATTGTAGAGCGGTTGAATTTGTTGTTGTTGTTGCTGCTGTTGTTGTTGTTGTTGGTTGTTGACAGGGCCATTTGGATCGTCTGGTGTCCATGTGCGTGCATAGAGTTTGCTGCCCGGATAGCGGTCCCCTTTGCGGTACCATGACAAGGAATGCGCCATGCCTCCAGCTACAAAGTAAAGAGAGGCAAAGGGAGTTGAAGAGAGTTTTATTTAAGAGCATGAAGAGTCAATTAAGAATTGTTGCCAAAAACTTGTGCAAACGCCATTAGTGGACACATTACAAGACATCAACAGGAATTGTGTAAACAAGCAAAGGGTTCAGCACACAAGCGAGGGCTGTTCGAGTTGTTGTTGCAGCTGCACGCCTGCGGTGCGTACCCACCATTTGCGATGAACAAACAAAACCCAAACACAAATCCACCTCCCCCAACTCCTTCGGCCTTGCACCCAATCAGCTTGCAGGCAGAATGATTCCCATTCCCATTTCGTTTTCCAAAATCTCTCAAACAAGTTGGGTAATTTGTAGTGCTCACAGTTTTCGAGTGCTTCATGCGGGTGTTGTTCAAATATGCGACACCCACAGAACCACCCCACCACACAGCTTCTAGCACTCCCCCGCCCACTCAGTCATCTTGCAAGTTGGTGTGAACATATGCCAGGCGCGTGCTCTCCCCGCCATCATTCCCATTCCCCGCTCTCATTCCATTCCTATTCCCATTCCACTGGCCATTCCACTTGCAGCCATTTAAATGCCCATTGGTTTGCCCCACTCCACTTTCCGCATCTCTGTCTCTTTTGCGTTTTGCGATTTTTATCTATTTCTTTTCTCTTTTTGTTTTTCTGCTTTTCGGTTTTTGCTCAACATTTTTAATGCCCGTTAAGCATGAAAACGCTTTTGCCATACACAACATACATTGCATTCCCTCTCTCTTTTTCACTCTCTCTCTCTCTCTCTCTCTCTCTCTCTCTCTCTCTCTCTCTCTCTCTCTCCCTCTTCTGCACTCCACTCTCTTTGCTCCCCATTCCTCACTTATCTATCTGTTTGGCCTCAGTTGCCCTTTAACAGGACCCAACAACGATGGCAACAGCAGACATCTGCTGGAGTGTAACGAATTTCTCACGATATGATTATGTCGATTCTCTTTTGTTGTTGTTATTTGTTGTTACTTCATTGTTGTTGTACCCCATTTTGATAGTTGTGTATGTGTGTGTGTGTGTGTGTAGAGTCACAATGTGTATGGAAAGCAAGGTGTACAAGGTTTGTCATGTTGGATTTTATCATAACAAATTATATCGCCGTCTGTCGCATGTGCTTTTTGACAATATTTCATCAGAGATTTGTTATTGGACAAATTGGGCTTAGTAGAGCTGTATACTATTCGAATTTAATGGTAAACTATATGAAGTTGGATTGTTTATGCTGGAGACAAAATCTATACAAAGTTTCTATACGTTTTTATGATTTATTTCTTGGATTTGAAGGTGTATTTTAAGATTTTTTTTCTAACATATAAAGAGTCTACTATATTTTACATATTTACAATTCGATTTTATCTGTTCTAAATATTTTAATATAATTTCTTTGACTCTAAATTGATTAAAATCTTAATTCTTCAATTTCTACCAATTTCTCTATTTTTTTGTGACACAAATTCTAGTTCTTTTTCGTTTGTAACAATTTATATGTTTTAGCCACCTTATAAATATTTTCAAAACTATTCCCAAAATCCCTGCGCTATAAATTTCAACATAAATACAAATCAGTTACCAGGTACCAAACAAGTTTATAGCCCAATTGAGTGCAGTATAAATTTCTGTTTTGACACAAAACTAAAAAAAACTGTAAAAAACTTGAAAAAATTGCGTAGATCATTCAAAAATTACCCAGACAGAGTACTGTGAGTACTGTGGAGCTTACCCTTTTGGCCAACTGAGTGGTTTGGCTATTAGTTATGCAGATGCTTTCTGGTATGATCGGGGATAGAATGAGGAACACGAAAGGAAACCGAGTGTCATACATTTTGAATAGAAAAATGATTAACCAAAAAACCGTAACTAAAGGCACTTTTATGAGCTAGAACACGAAAGGAAGGAAACCCTTAATCCAACATCCCCTCATCGACGAATCCAATGAAGCAGCCTTTCGTGTATGAATCCTTATTTCGTACCTTCTACCGTTCAGTGATCGATGCGACTGCTAAAACAATTTGCTTGACTGGCAGTCACGCAAAGCCCGCAAAAGTGTGAAAATTCTAATTAGTTACACTTGGGAAGAATACAGCAGCCCTAGCATAGATCACAACCCCCAGTGCAACCCTCGTACAACTGTGAATGCCCTTTAAATAACAGTCCAGCTGAATTATGTTATTGAATATAGAACTGGTCGCCTCTTCTGGTCCACAAGTAAACGAAAACTAAACGAAAATAACTGAACTGACCGCCTCCACGCACAATTTTGATTGATTGAATGATTGACAACTTACTGCGATCCTTTAATATTATTTTCTTGGGTGGTTCCTTTTGATAGTTGCGCTGCAAACTTAAACCAGCCTCATTGCCGTTCTTGTCCTTCTTGACCATTTCGCTCAGAAAGGTTATATAGCTGATGGCCAGCTTGAGCGTATCCACCTGAAAGACAATCAAATTGATGGATTATGAGTATTAGGAATGGTAAATGGGTAGCAAATGGGAAAAATCCCCTATTTATAGCAGTCGCTTTCCTTTTAAATAAACTAATTATTTTCTGTGGTAAATTTGCTGAGCTCATGATGATAATGATGATAACACAGACTATACATATCATGAGGCATATTGGAAAAGCATAAAAAAGGTTCTTAAAATAATGCTTAATACTAATTTGTAGAATGTTTTCTATTATAAAGACTTCTTTTCACAAAGTTGTTATAAGAAAAATTTGAGATCATCATAAAGATCATAAAGTGTTTGAAAATAATATTTTAGTTAAATGATATCAAGTTAAAATTCCTGATATTACCACAAAAAAGAGGAATCAAAGTGTTATTTCTGATTATCTTGAATATGCATTTAATTCAAGGAGGAATTATGGAAAATTTCTATATTTATTTCCAGATTCTAGTTGCTAATTCTTAACTTATGCAAAATTGAACTAAAAAGAAATCAAGTAGTAAATGTTTTGAGTATAAAATGTGAATTTTTCTCGCAGTGTACTCTATCTACTATATCTATTTTCGATATCAATCAAATTTCTACCTTGCTGAGCCGCTTCTCGTAGGGCAACGTGGGTATATGGGTGCGCAGTCCCTCGAAAGCCTCATTGATGCTTTGCATGCGGCGACGCTCCCGGAGATTCGCCGCTTGGCGCTGCTGGGCCATCTGGGAAGCGCACTTCAAGCGACGGGGCTTGTGGCTGCGCCGTCTAAACAGGGAATAGCTGGAAAGGGTTAATATCGAAGTGGAAGCTTTGCTAGGGGGTAAATGGGGGGCTTACGTCTTTTCAGTGTTCTCCTGATCACTGTTGAAACCACTGCTATACGCATCATCGTCGTCATCGCTCTCCGAACTGTGCTCGTCTCCGAAAAAGTACTCCGAACTCGAGTTCGACGCATTTGTCGCCTGGGAGCCTTCGAAGAAGTGACGCGCCATTGTGGCCTCCAGATCGAAATTGTCCATGGAAAACATTTCTATGCCGTTGATATTCTGATTCCTTGTATTATTTCCGTTAATTGTCTATTAATTGCATAACGCCACCGATTAAACAATCTCAATTGGCGACGCGTGTGTGGCATGTGTCGCGCTAACGGAACTTCTGTGTGGCAGGTGTGGCAAGAGCGGCACGTGTTTGTCCCGCTTGACTTTCGACTTTCTAAAGAGTGCAAAAAAAGGATATAGAAAATTGATTTACCCTAAATAGTTGTGTTTGCTTCAATGACTCTAATCGGTGTTATGTAATCTATTTGTTGTTAAATTGATAATAAACATGTTTAACATGTCTACTGATGATAAGATAAGCAAGCGACATGGATTTGGCTTATCAAATACATGTAAAAATATGTTCTTAGCTTTGTTATCTAAACAACATAGCCCATAGCGCATTTTATTTGCCTATACGATGATCAGTAAATCGACGAGGCAAATAATTTTTGATTTAACGCCCATTGGATCAGGAATGTTTTGTCAATTTTAAATGTCACGTAATGTTTATACTGCATTGTTATATAATTTTAAGTTAATTAATTAGTTCCGTCAGCATATTTTTCCAAGTGATTTGATTTTATCAATTCACGGTTCACATTTTAAATGCTTCGAGCAAACCTTGTAGAAAAATAATTTTAAAATTTCAAGTTTTTGCCAGTAAATACTGATGTTGTTTTAATATAGAAATTATATGCCATATTCGTACATAATGAATGAAAATGAAATGAGTACTTTTTACACATTAAACAGTTTTGATATGTTTTTCAGATCACAAGAAAAGTTTCTTATCTAAAACATGCACAATTATTTTGTTCATATATTAAATTATCTATATAATGCATATGCCAATCTCATTTTAAAGAGTTTGTAATTCATCAAGAGATAAATCCATAAGTAATTTGGTTGACTTTGATCACTTTACTCAATAAAATCATTTAAAGAAATCGTCTGTGCCCTTCTTAAACCGTCGGCTGCTGTTTGTTATAATACCAGCACCTGCGCTCTTCTCCCTTACCTTACCCCCTCTTACCCACTTTCTCCTTACCTTGATTGCAACTGCTGCTGATTTTATCCAATATTCCCAAGGCTTAAAAACTACACAAATTTTCGTATACACTTCAAAGTTCACAAAAACTAACTATGTATATATTTGAGATTATAGCACTATATTACACACAAGTAACTAACATTTAAGCATATTTTCTGAATATCCGCACGAACAGTCTTAAATGCAAAATTCAAGAAATTTGCCACTGTTTGAAGCCGAAGCGCGTTTTTGTAGCGAACGCGCGGAGAGCAACAATGCGAATGAAGCAAACGCAGGACTCAGGACTGATAAGGAACCAAAGCACGGCGGGTTGCAGCACATATTTCCGCCCGGATAAAGTACCGTACGTTTGTCATATCAATGGCGGTGCCACATCAAAAGGCATTGCCAACAGTGGGCGGAGTCAGAGCTGGCAGCCAATCAGCGTGAAGCAAATAAAAGTTGTTCAGCAAACAGGGTTGCATTTTCAGGGGTGGTGTTATAAGCTTATTAAGTGTGAGCTTGATGGCACACATAAAGCTGTGTGGCGAGAAGGAATAGTGCAAGAGTGGGAGGGGGAGTGGAGCTAGGGGAAGGGGAAGCAACTAGAGCTGATTGTTTTTTGGATTTTGTCTCGCGTTTATCTGTTTAAGCGGAATTATTGGCCGAGTGTCGCTCAAGTGGCAAAAAAAAAAATGATTATATAAAAATGTTGTTAACAACACAAGTGTTGAGCTGAAATTCGTTTTTGAATAGATTTTTAAGTCGCCTTAAAACAATATGAGGGGCAAAGACAGCTGCGCTGAATTAGTTCATCTATTTTGTAGACAAAGTCTAATTAATGAATTGCTGCAACACAGTGACAACAGTGATGCCGAAAAAATTTGTCAACCAGCATAATTTTTAAGCATTAGGCAATGAACACACAACAAACAGCGAACAAACTGAAATGACAGCAAATATTTGCTTTCTCTACGATTTCCCAGCGAACACAACTCCATTAAAATATTTGCTGCATATTTCAGGGCGTCGTGTGTATAAGGAGGTGTGGGGCGAAGGGTGTCAAAATATGCGATTTCCGTTTGGCCGCAAAAGCATATACGTTTTACCCTTCCCTTCCCTTCCCCGCCTCTCCCTTTCCTACCCCCCTTCACATCATTTCATTCTGTTTCGTTTGTTTGTTGTCCTTTTTACCCGGTGTTCCTCTTCGCTTTCCTCTCTTCTCCTCCCTCCCTGCTGCGACTCATCATCAGCGACCTCTCACTAAGGCTACCCATGATAAACAAATTGTTTTGCCTCTCCCATCCCTTCAGCTACTCCTGCTTCTGTACCTCCTCCTGCTACCGCGCTGTTGTTTTCCTTTCGAACGCTGCTCGTTTTATGCAGCTGTATAAACAAATTAGTTTTCAATTTTTATCAAGTTGTTGCCTCCTGTGGCAACCAGTTAATATCCACGTAACTTTTGGCCGCAATATCGAAAGGATTCGCTGGCATTCTGTAATTTATTGAGCGAATCTTTTGTTTTGTTCGGATTTAAGATTAGATCTTCAAAGTGTACAAAGGCCGAGAAAAAACGTTTTAACGTTATTTAGAATTTAAGTTTTTTTATGCTTGGAAATTTTTTTAACATTTATTATAAGCAAAAACAAGTTCAATATTTAAATGTTGGAAACACAGATGAGAAAAAAATTAAAAAGTTTTAAAACACTAACTTTTTTCTCAGTGTAGAATTAATTAGAGAATAACGACTTCGATTTCGAACTACTGTATTTTTTTTTCAAAGGGATTAAGACACGCAGAAAGCACTTGCAGATACTTTTGTATCTTTTTTAAAAACTAAGTTTAATTTTAGCATTTCTAAAAGTCACACACAATTTTAAATAAAAGCACAACACCTGTCTATAGTTTACCATTCTCCAGGTGTTTTAGCAGCTAAATAGCTTTCACTATATAATTAAGGCCCCAAAAAATTAAAAAGTACTTGGAAATTACGGCACCCTTGGGTGGAAGTAGAATATCATGCTGCGAATTATGCACACGTCATATAACACAATCAAGCGTAACCGCCTCTATGAGGACTTACCCTCGTCCCTCTCCTCTTTAGCCCGCTTTGGTCCCTATATCATGACACGCAATTGCCCTGCGAAGGGGGTTGCCTCATGCCTCATATTTCTGCCTCTCCTGCCTCAGAGCATTGTCATTTCGCACTGCGATTTTCAATTCAATTCTTTTTTTTTATTATTCGAATTCTAATTAAAAACCAAAATGTATTGTTGAGGTAGACTTGAAAACTAGAGTTGTAGCTCTGTCAAATGCTTATCACACTGCCTTTTTTCCTGATCCGCCCGTTTCCCGCCCTTTCCCACTTTCATCCCATAGTGTTGACACTGAGCATTAAGGAGGCTAAAATCCTCTTGAGTGCATGCCTGGACGAGCACTCCGTGCGTGTGTGTGCCTGTGTGTGTATGAGTTGTGTGTAAATTTTAATCTCATTTAAAAAGTTTGATATTTTTTTTCAAACTGCTTATGTAAAGTGCAAAAATTGAAATCAACAATAGACTGAATGCAGGGTAAAAGGGAAGGGTTGAGTCATTTAAAAGTTGCATAAAGCACTCAAGGGTAGAGAAGCAGCTTGTTATTTTCATTTTAAATTCATGCTGTTAACAGAAAATTTTAGTTAACATAACAGAGCTCAGCCCACAAAATACAACAGCGATGCTTAAGTGGGCGTAAGAGAGCGATGGAAGAGACGGCGTCGGTGGTGTAATGGTTAGCATAGTTGCCTTCCAAGCAGTTGACCCGGGTTCGATTCCCGGCCGACGCATGTGTAAATTTTTTGCATATTTTTTATATTTTATTTCATTTAAAATGTAACAATCATCCATTTTTATAAAATGTATACAACTTGTTCTGAGAAGGCATGCAGCGGATCAATGCGCTCAACAAAGTTTTTGCCATTGAACTCAAACTCTGAGAACGGCACACTGTTGACCACCTTGAAGCCAACAGCCTTGCCAATTTTTTGCGTAAACACAGATGTCCATAGAGCTGTAACAGCAGTAGGCCGTTTATCCCTCAA
Source organism: Drosophila nigrodunni (assembly GCA_020829145.1). Taxonomy (NCBI): domain Eukaryota; kingdom Metazoa; phylum Arthropoda; class Insecta; order Diptera; family Drosophilidae; genus Drosophila; species Drosophila nigrodunni. Next base: position 16,714,669 of record JACVCZ010000001.1, read on the forward strand.
CTCCTCAGCTACATCCTCCAAACCTTGGCCCTGGCTCAGTTCACGGGTCAATTGAACGGTGACTTCGGTTAGAGCCCGTCCAAGTCCGAGTCGTCCAAAACTCGGCAAAGTACCCAAGAACATTAGTTCACAGCTGCAATCAATATTATACAGAGCACCAACGTCCACCTTCGACTCAATTGTTATCATATAATTCATTAGACACTTGGCCTGGGCACTGTGCACTTGTTCATTGTTGAATTTCACAAAGAAGTGTTCCTCGCCAGGTGGTGGGGCGAACTGGAATTTCAGAAGAAGAAATTACACTATATGATTTGTCGTGTCTGGTATGTTATACTCACCATTAACTTATTAAAAGACACGGCCACAATACGTCCACTCTCCACGTGTCTAACAAGCAGGGAAACTCCGTCCAAAGCTGAAACTCTGCAAAGTTCACGCAACTCCTTTCGCGCCTGAACATTTTCAGGCAAGTTTATTTCGCAGCCCGTGCACACAGATTCATTGATGAAGAATGAATTGTCCAAGACCTAAAAAAATAAAAATATCAATAATGTAAAAGTTTAAAAAAAAAATTAAAACTAAAAAAAGCAAAAAGTGAACTCTGCGTCGGCCGGGAATCGAACCCGGGTCAACTGCTTGGAAGGCAACTATGCTAACCATTACACCACCGACGCCACGCTGTGCTCGGCGCTTAAAATTGTTTTTATGCAATTTCCACGCGGAAGCTGAATACAATTTTTGCGCATGGAAAAAAAATAAACAAACACGTTGATGATTTTAAATTACAATAAACAAGCTTATACTATAAAAGTGCTTGTGTAAATTAAATGAATAAAAAAAACTTACATCTAGAGCTTCCTCCAGGTCCGATTTTGTTACACTGCGCACTTCATATTTTCCTAGAAAAGTAAAAGTATTCAAATCGCTTTCAATTAATTGATAGTCTGTAAATTATTAATGATAACAAGTAATAGACTAAACAAACATCTGTTTTAAACTTTGATGTTATCATGTAAAGTACAGACAATCTAGGCGTTTAAGTTTATGGCTGAATTATAATAATTATTGGAGATTATTAACATGCAATCCAATCTGAAATCCATGAAAACTGTACAATTTGAATTTATGATTGCACCTTAAACGTGCGTGCAGCAATAAAATTTTTAAATTACACACAGTAACTAAATTAGCGAACTTTGCACTGAATTAATCAATATGTATTCCATAAGATTGTCTCTTCTATTTTTTGTTTAAACTTTCATTTTACACACCATCGTGCAAAGTTAACCAAATTCTGCCGTTTTCTGCACGCATTTTTAACGCTTATCTCGATTTTTTTATTTTTTTGAAAATAGAAACAACTGTTGTCGTCGAATGTTTGATTATAACTGAGCTATAAAGATTTCAGTTCGCTCAGGCTGAAACCGGGGTATAACAAGATTATATAACACCTGTCAAGGGGGGCCTGGCTTATCAACTGATAGTAGTGTAAAGTATAAGACTTAGTGTTGTATAAGATAAGATAGTTGTCTTATAAGACGATAGCTCTACATGTGCAGGCAATGTCAATGTTTAGACAGATACAAAGCACATTGCGCAGGTCATTAAACATTATTAAATTGAACTATCGTAGCAGGTTTTATATCTGTAAAATTTTTGGTCGGTTGGGCTATAAAGATAAAGAATTTTAAGATTCACCAGATTTATGAATAGCTGTGAAACATTATATAACTACTGAAGTAAATAATGGGGTTTGTTAGTTAATAAAATATTAGCAATTTTAAAATATGGCTAAGTGATACATAATAAATAATATCTCCAGTTATAACGACGAATTTCTTTAACTTAATATTTGACTGTTTTTAATGTCTCTTATAATAGTGGTAATTTAAACACCAGTTGTGATAATAATGGGATATTTCAGAAATCAGTGAACAGTGCTGTACAGCAACAAACTTTTGCAGAACAGCTGATTTAAGCAAACCACGCTTTCCAGCACTGAACAACAAAATGAAAAACATAGAAAATAATAATTTTAACTATAGCTAAAAGTTATTGCAAAATTACAAAATCGTAATCTCTTGCTCATCGCAATTAATCACTAATTTCAAACGCAATTTGTGCCCACTGAAAATGTTCAACACGTTGTCATGACGACGCAGTGCTAAACAAATAAAAGTTTATTAGTCAATTTTTTCAGAAACGTTAAAGTTAGTCGCAAAAATATGTTTATACTGGACAAATTACTGCCATTCGTATTTAGCTATATAAGGCCGTTTATTAAATGGTTCCTGCACGTCTTTACCCGCCTCTCGGAGCTGCAGCGCATTTGCTATGGCGCCAGAGCAGGTTCCTCCAGATGCCGCCAAATCGAGAGATCACTGTACTTATCCAAGCAGCCAGAAATAAAAACTTTGCTCAGAGAACTAGACGAAGCCGCTCCGTTTGTGGCGGACAAGGAGCTGCTGTACTTTGGTGAGTCCAATTTAATACCTAGTATACTTCTTTGCTGACCTTTGCATTCGCAGCTCCCCGCGCCGTTCAGGTGGTCTCACGTGTGAAGCGCATCAAGAACAATGTGCATCCGGATTTCGGCAGACTCTTTGGTAATTGCATCACCACCATCTGGGGATATAAACGTCTGATGCATCAGGTGGAAGAGCTGCGCGCAGAATCCTACGATGCAGACAACTTGGAGCACGAACAGAAGCTACTGGAGTTGTGGCAATTGTTGATGCCAGAGTCACCGCTCACCGGACGCATCTCAAAGCAGTGGCAGGAGATTGGCTTCCAAGGTGACGATCCCAAGACGGATTTTCGCGGCATGGGCATGTTGGGTCTAGAGAATCTACTGTACTTTGCTCGAGCCTACAATGATGCGGCCAAACATGTGCTGCTCCACTCAATGCATCCCACGCTGGGCTACACGTATGCCATTGTGGGCATTAATCTCACCGCTCTGGCCTTCAATTTGCTCAGCACGGGAGCGGCAAAGACTCACTTCTACAATCAGGTGGCACTGCACAAGCAAAACTTCAGCACAATTGAGGATTTCCATCGATTGTATTGCTATTTATTCTTTGAATTCGATCGCTTCTGGATGGACAGCTCGCCCAGGAACATAATGGACTTCCGGGAAGTGTACCAGGCATTCGAGATAACCAAACTGGAGGCACTGCATCACGAGAATACAATTTTTAAGACGAATCTCGTGGTCGAATCTGTTTAGCAACACTTCGAATTCAGCACAAATCTCACATTTTGTATAAATGCAGCGTTTATTTGAGAGCTATATTATATTTATTTATATAATATATATATATGTATTGTATGTATATTTAATATGTATATATATATAGTTTAATTTAATGCAAGTATATAAATCTTTAAGTAGCCGGAATGACATGCATATAATAAAATATGTAATACTATAAAATCAAGATCGAGATTGCACATGGAACACAAAAAGAGACATAATAATATAATAAATATCACGTTAAAGCATAAATAATTGAAATCATTATGAGAAATACATAAATAGTTTTGCGATTGAACAATTTCTTGGAGTATCCTATCAAATTGGGCTTAGTTTTTTGGATGTTCTTATGAATATATAAAATGCACAAGTCGAGAACGATTTTGGAGCAGAGGCATGGGCGTGGTCGTGATCGTGGTTTGTGTTTTTTTTGGTTTCGCAAGCGCTAGTTGAATATCCATATAATTGTTTGCCACGACGCCACAATTGTTGTGCGATCTTAGCGATAAAATTTGACTTCGGCCTCCACGCAATCCTTGAGCAGTTCGTCCAACTCATCGCTTGCATGATCCTGTAGCGAAAAGTAATTGTTTAATTCATCCACACACGAGCGTTCCAAGCTCTTCAAATGCTCCAACGCCGCCGGCTTGCGATTGGCATGCAGACTATGCAGCAGTGTCTGCTCCGCATCTGTCTGCACCTGGGTCAGTGGTGATATACGCGGCTTGGGCGCAAAGACAAACGGTTTGAACACCGATTCGGCGGCATTGGGCGTGCCAGTAAACCAATGGCATGAGATAGAGCTGCCCTTGGCACTCAGCACTGATACGGCTGCCGAACGAGACTCATCACCGCTTGCCGAACGTAGTGTCTCGAACATATCCTGTTGCGTGTACGTGGCATCATCACTGGGCTTTGGACCACACCATTCAGCTGCTGGCGCCTGCGCCTCAGCATCGTGGGCAGCTGCAAAGCTGGCTGCCGTATCCAAGCCCTCACTAGACTTGTCAATCGTTTTGGTTACAGTCAGCCCACCACTGGGTATGCGCTGCCAGCTGGCCTGCAGCTTCTCAGCGGCCCAGACTTTGCCCGCACTGCTTAGGATCCAGGCAGCCGTCGGATCACAGACCACAAAGTTAAGTTTGCTGCTGTCATTGTTGTGCTTTGCAACTAAGCTACCAATAAAATCGACGGCAGCCTCCACGTCAGTGGATTCGGCCAGAGCAATGCTGGAAAGACACAAAGATTTAAGAATGTGAATCGCGGTAGGGTATTTGACTTACCGCACAATGTCTGTGCCCATCAGGCTGTCCGTGTCCTTAGCATCTTGTTGGCCATCGCTCCAGGTGAGGCCAATGGCCACACCCCGTTCATTAGCTCCAAAGTCTCCGCCCCAGAGACCTGGTTTGGGTTTTTGCAAAATGACACGTTGGGCATTGCCAGCCGGCTCCAAAGCGGCGCCGCCATCAGTCTGAGACACAAGTGTGTATTTCACGATGAGTCATTTACTTTCGTCAAGCTCGTCTTCACTTTACTACTCTACTCTCTTACCTTCCCCTCCATCACGTCGTTGACATCATAAAAACAAATTTCGGATGCCACGCCTACCCCGCCCACTGCTGTGGCGTCCTCCGCATTGCGGCCAAAGATTAGCGAGCCAGACGCACAGTTAGCGGGCAGCACGATAAAACAGTCGGCGTTTGAGGACATTTTCTTTTGCTTTTTAAATCAGATATTCACAGACACTGACGGATTCGCAAAATTGATTTTTCCCAACAGCTGTTACCGACAACAGTCTGTCACTAAATCCCGAAATACTGGTGCTCTTAAAATACTAGTCGTCGTGTCAATAGTGGGACTTAAAATACCATTACTCGTAATAATAGTGGGATTTTTTCTATGTAGCGTAACTCGTGAAGTTGGCTGCGAACGCAAAATTGAGATACGTGAACTTAGCTCTGCTAGGGCTGTCGAATAAATTTCATTTATCTTGTTCTTATTACCATTGCGAGTCACGGTCGCAGTGGTCTTAAAGCGTTGTAAAAGTAGTTAAGCTAGTAAGAACCTCGTAATTGTTGTTGCTCTCGGTGACTGCAGAACGTTATAAATTGGTTAATCTGGTAAATGTGTCGCGCAAGTTAAAAAAACGTCTTCGAGAAACTGCATTTGTATACAGCAGTCGTCAGTGTGTGTGTGCAGGTGTTGTTGTCTCATTCAGACGTGCCTTTCAGTTGGATTGCTGTGCGAGCGAAACAACAACAAACAAGTTACAAGGTAAATACTCGTGCATATTACTGGCGTTGTTGTTGTTGTCGTTGTTGTTGCTGGTGGATGTTCAGCGCCTTTTTTTCGAGTGTTGATAATTTTACTTGCGTGCGTTGTAACTCGTGGGCGGCTTCAAACGTCACTGTCCGGCTCTCGCGCTGCCAAATAAAAAGTAAAATAGAAAACAATGGACGCAAATTGTTAATGGTGCACAAAAATAATAATAAAAAAATCAAATTCGCATTGGCAATCGTGTTTGGCAAATTGGAAATAAAAAAAATTGTGACAAGTGCCTCTTGGTAAAGAAAATCAATATTTGCGCTATAAGAGCAACTTCCAATAAGAAAGTAAATTGTGTACATAAATATAAGAAACGAAAATTGTACAAATTTCAATTTATAGATGCCCAAATCGTTGTTCGGTGGGCTGCCGCTCCCTAAACATATATTTCTTTCATTCCTTCTTGGTTTTCTCCGTGTGTGCGTGTGTGTGTAGTGTATTTGTATATGTGTGTGCGTGCGTGTGCCGCTTTGCGTTGCTTGACCACTTTGACCGCGCGCATTTTTATGTTGTTTTTGCTCTCAAACTAGTTTTTGTTGTTTAATTTTTTTGTCGTCAGTGTTGTTGTTGCTGTCTTGGGTTAAATTTTCACCCTGCCAGTGAATATGATGACGTTTTAAAGTGACTTTTAAGCTAGTTAATTTAAATGTAATCAAAAGAAAATCAATAATTTCAAGCTTTCGGGTATACACACACGGATTTGAAGGAAAACTGGTTGAAATTAAATTTTGTGTATGCGTGTGTGTGTGTGCGTGCTTGTTGGGCATGCTTTAAGTGTGAAAGCGGAACACAAACCACCCTCGCTCTTTCGCCTGACTGCTCCAACTCCAGACCAGCCCATCCCATCCCATGCCATCGAATCCAATCCCATTTGCAGCCCCTTTAAAAGCATCTTGCAAGTGATGAAAATATAGAAAGCATACATACAAATATAAAGTGCCGCTACATTCCTCCCCCAATGCGCCCCATTATGCGGCATTTTGCTTTATATATGTACATGCATACATACGAACGACATACACACATACATTTGTGTGTGCATGTGTACATCTAATCTTTGTATGTATCTGTCTGCTTGTAGGCGTTCGTATCGAGAGTGCATTGCTCTGCCGCCTACCCCTGCCCCCACCATCGTATTGTAAACATTACAAAAGCTGCGTGCGGGACGGCCTCGTTTTATCGTTCTATGTGTTCACTCGATGCTATATATATACGCGTGTGTGTGTGTATGTGTTTAGTTCTTTTATTTACACTTACACTATTAACGTTTTCTCTCGCAAGCAGTTGGCAACACGCGCATCACTAACGCTGCGTTTTCGGCAGTTGGCAACACGTTGACCCAATAACGGTATAAACGAGACACCCGCATACACTGACACACACACACACACACGCGCAGAGAGTCATGCATACATACACAAAGCATGAATGGAAGCCCGCATATCACTCAGTTGTCGGTATTATGATTATGTTTTTGTGTGCGTGTGTGTATGTGTCTGTTATTGTTGTTGCAATCATGAAATCTGTGCAGATGCGACCCACATATTCATGTTGTGCATAATTATTTGTGCTAATTATGTGTCTAAAAACCAAATGCAACTTACTCCGCACTGGGGATACGAAATTAGTCTATGTGTTAAATTTTACCTATGTTTTATTTTTGACTTTGGCTTTGTTTACATCGATGCAAAGAAGAAGAGGAAGAAAACAAGAGAAAAAACCAACATTTTGTTTTGTGGCCACCGACAAGTTCAATGAACCAACCAAAACAGTGGAATGCCCATCCGCTCTGTTCAAATTGTAAATGTGTGCGTGAGTCTGCGTGTGTGTGTGAATGTTTTTGTATGATCGGTACGCGCACGTAACCGAAATTTGTTGGTATTTTTATGTGCGATCGATTTGTGATTGTGCTCATTGAAGTAGCAATGCCGATAAACATATCGCCATAAATTGTGTGTCCTCATTAAAAAAAAAAACAAACAAAATAAAAAAATATATAAAACAATCGCTGTGCAAAGTGCGTTGGCGGCAGCAACAAAATATACCTTGACATTGAGAGCTTATATACACACACACACATGCATATTCATGTGTTGTTCAGTGCTATGTGTGTGTGTGTGTGTGTTTCGTGTTTTGCAAACAGAACTCAACACACACACACATACACATACATTTTGTTTGTATATAAAACTGTGTAAATTGTATGCATATGCTATCTCATTCCCACACACATTGAATTGACGTTAAGTATTATTTAATAAATAAGCCGGCCCCTTGTTATTATTTTTTGTGTGTGCGTGCGTGTGTGTGCGTGTGTGTGTGTGTGTGTGTTTCTGCTGTTTATGCATGCGCTAATGACCTTGCATATGGCACCTGCATTGGTCAATCTCAATAGGCCACTGCAATTATCGATAACCCAAGCAATCGATACACATTTTAAGCACAAGTACAATGTACTTGCAAAGATAATTAAAATTGCAATTCAAACACCGTGAATAAAAGGTTTTCTTATTGTTGTTTTTGTTTCTTTTTTCAGTCGAATACGCTGCTTCAGGTTAATTGACTGTTCGCACGTGTCAATTAGCCCAATATATAATTACTTACTGGTAAGATTCAAAAGCCATGCAAATTAATACATATACTAGATAGATAATTAATATAGACAGGCAGAAAAAAGACTGGATATTCCACAGTGTTGTCAAAAATAACTTGAATAAATTAATGCTATTTTATCGACTTTTAATGGATAATCTATGAATTCTCTATCTGGAACTCAGTTTCGCTTAACTAAGTCTCTTCAAAATTATTAATTTTTAATATATTTGGCGTTTTTGTTCTTATTGCATGTCGTAGCCTTTTTATTTTTGTTTAGTTCTAGCAGTTCGCAACACTGGTTCTAAACAAATCGATATCAACAAGTTATCGATCTCGCTTAGTTAAAACCTTGTAAATAAAGTGTTTAATTAACTATTTATTGTATTTTTACAGACGTTGTGTGGAAAGCGACGCGATTCCTTCATCACTAAATGCAAAACTGGAGTTGTTAGACTCCAGCAGCAACGACGACACCATTCACTCCACCAACTTGAATCGAAAATTGATCAAAATTAAAAAGTTCAAGCTGGACGACATGAAGGAAATGGTGGGCGGCTGTTGTGTTTGTTCGGACGAGCGGGGGTGGCCGGAGAACCCGCTCGTCTACTGTGACGGCCAAAACTGCACCGTTGCCGTGCATCAGGCATGCTATGGCATCGTAACGGTACCCACTGGACCCTGGTATTGTCGGAAATGTGAATCCCAAGAACGTACCTCCCGTGTACGCTGCGAGATCTGTCCATCCCGTGATGGTGCCCTCAAAAAGACGGACACCAGCGGTTGGGCACATGTCGTCTGTGCATTGTATATACCCGAAATTCGATTTGGTAATGTGACCACCATGGAGCCCATTATACTGACACTAATACCGCAGGAACGCTACTCGAAGAGTGAGTCACAATTTTAAAGTAGTTACAATTCAATTGTTTGAATCCATTATTAATCAATATCTGCATATAGCTTGTTATATTTGCCTGGAGATTGGAAAACCAAATCGTGCCAATGTCGGTGCCTGTATGCAGTGCAATAAGGCCAATTGCAAGCAGCAATTCCATGTGACCTGTGCCCAAAGCTTGGGATTACTTTGCGAGGAAGCTGGCAATTATCTGGATAATGTCAAGTATTGCGGATATTGTCAGCATCATTATAGTAAATTGGTTCGTATATGTATGAATTATTTTGAATACTATATCCACTAATGCCTTCTCATAAATTTGTGCAGAAAAAGGGCGGTAACGTCAAAACCATACCACCCTACAAACCCATACAACATGACACCTCCTCCGATTCGTGCTCGTCACCCGAGAAGGAAATTGATTCGACCATGAACTCAGCATCGACCTCAGCGACAAGCATTAAGATCACAAGCAGCACACTGGCTGCTAGCTCCTCCACTAATCTATCAAGTGGCAGTGGCAGCAACGTTTCATCCTCATCCAAACAACGCAAGTCAAATACATCCGGCAAGTCTTCGATGTCATCGAGCAGCAGTTCAGCCTCATCGACGGCTTTGATAAATCCTTTGAGCTCTTCCAGTGCGTCTGGAGCTGTTGCTGGCAATACAACAACTGCAGGCAGTTTTCTACCCGGCAACAACAGCAGCGGTGGCAGTGGCTCCAGCAGCAGCAATAACAACAGCAATGCTGTGAGCAATAGCTTAACTAGCACCATTAGCAGCAATGTGGCTAGCAGTGCTGGCAACAACACTGGCAGTGGCAGTGGCAATACCATCAATAGCAGCAGCTTAACCGGTTCCGGTAGCAGTGCTTTGGGACCTAGTAATACAAGCACCAAGTCGTCAGCCAGCAGCTCTAGTGGCAGCTATAAGGATAAGCATAGTAAAAACATTGGAAAGCAGTCCAGTTCGAGTTCTAGTAAGGATAAGGATAAGGATGCTGGCAGCAATTCATCAAACAATAGTTTTTCTCATTCGTCAGCCTCATCGTCATCATCTTCCTCCTCGTCGTCGCGTGAGAAATCCTCCAAGTCATCCAAAAACAAGGAAAGCTCAAAGGAAGCAGCTGCTTCAAGTAGCAGCAGCAACAATAACAACAGCAGCAGTCACATTGCTACAAGCAGCAGCAACATGCCCAGCACCACCAGCATGCCAGCCAATAGTAGCTCCAGTTCTCATCCCAGCGCAGTGCCACATGTCTCAAGCAGTGGTAGCAGCAGCATCTCTGCCTCTCTGTTGGGTGATCACAGTAATCATGCACAGAATCTGAGCACATCGGCGCCAACAAGTTCAGCAGGCGGTGTAGCAGGTAAACTGCAGTTGGCCAGCAATTTAGGCGGTGGCTTTGGCACTGATCTGCATGCCACCAGCAGCAGTGGTAGTGGCAGCAGCAACCTATTGAAGGATTCCACTGCTGCCTTTTCGGGCAATGCCAGTGCAAGCAATTTAGACGGTTTGTCGGGCGCTGGTTCGTCCTCAAGCAGCAGCGGCAATGTGCTGGCTCCAAGTGCCATCAGCAGCAATACTTCAAACAATTTAAGTGGCAGCAGCAGTAGCAGTAGTAGCAGCGGCAATAAGGCATCTCTGTCTGTGGCATCTGCCACATCGACAACCACATCCAGTCAGTCCTTGACATCAAGCAGCTCATCGGCATCCAAGAAACGCAAGGCCGATTCAGCCAAGTCCAGCAGCAGCAGCATTCTTTTGGATGAACACAACAGGTATTATTTATAAGTGAATTATGGTATATGCTTTGTGACGCATTTTGGCAAGAAATATGTAGAAAATTGCTAGCTAATTTCAAAAGTTGAGACAGATTAAAAAGACATTTATGGGAAGCATTTTCCGTGTTGCTAATAGAAGCAGATTCGGAATAGTCATAAATTAAAGTGTCATCAACAGGATTAATTATGCAAAAATCTGTCTTATTATCAAGTTCAGCAAAATGCTTTAAGATCTACACTAAGTTCGGCGTTGCCACCTAATTTTGTTACACAGTTAAGTTGGTTGTGCTTAAACTGCTGTGTAAACTTGGAATTTTAAGCAGCCTTTTATAAAACTTTGCCCAAAACTGTCGTCATTTAAAAAGCGTATATTTTAAAACACTTAAGTTATTAAAGATTATCAATCTTAATGCATTTTTTTACTCCAGCTCATATCGGGATATTATTAAGGACGTGCACGTGACTTTGACGCCGCTCACAGACTTTGAGAAGGAAATTGAAAAGAGCTCGAAACGGGTGAGTGAAAAACATTTGAAACTTTTGTTTATCTTAAGCGAATTACGATTGTGTATATAAATAGAGCAAATCTCTTGAGTTATTTTAATGTTTGCTCTTTTGCTGATCTCCCACAAATACTCGTGTTCTCTTTTGCGATTCTCTCAACCGGCTACATTGAGTGATGATCTTCTAATCTTGTACACTTGTCTACAACTTGTCAAGTGCTGTTAGTTTACCGCCTCTTCTCTCCTGTTATTATTCCACTCGCCCTGTTGATTGAAAAGGATAAACCAAATAGTTGCCATTGCCCTCATAGAGTCATCTCATTTGCACCCATTCGAAAGCTATTGGCGCAGTCGCTTTGCCAACTTTCGTATCATATTTATAAGTAGAAATGCAATTATTAATGCATACACCTTTCGAAAAAGAAACATCTTTAAAATATTCAAACACACAAGGTGTGCGTCAGTATATATGTAAAAACTATAATATATATACAAGTCTACACGAGGTGTGCATACCAAAATCGAATTGCTCAAGTATTTCGTGTTTTTCTCAACAATACTCTCTAAGAAACGAAACAAGTGCGGGTATATGAGTCACCTGCCTGTATTATTATGAATTTATTTGTTATTTTAGTAAACACTACAAAATAAATTATTGCTTAAGCTGTAAAGTGAGCGATAAAAATGTTGCAAAAATAAATAATAACTGATTTGGGAAAGAAAGAAATTAAAAGCGATATGAAAATTAAATGTCACAAATTAAATGAACTTGTTGAAAGAATTCGTATTTAACGATAGTTTAAGTACTTCATTTCTATTAAAGAGTAATATTTTATTAGTACAATTTGTTAATTAGTCATTGTAATTATGTTTTCTATTTAAAGTTTTGGTTTATAGCGACTGGAATAACTATTTTAGAGTCTATATAGTTTTAAAGCCGCTAATAATCCTCTCTCTATTCTGAACTTATTTTTAAGAATACCCTAATTTTATGCCTTATTTATGTACCAGTTAATATTACATTTACTTGATACGAAAAATATATATAGTTTATACAAATTATAAGCTTTTTACCAGAGTATCTCTTATTCCCTACTCTTACTTATTCGACTTGATTTTTCCCACAAAAATCGATCTATATGCATTCAGTTTGTTTTGCGTGTATTTCCTATTTCTGTTAGCTGATTTGATTGATGTGGATTGACGTGCCCATGCACCATTAATAACTTTTTAATGCAAAAAATATGTAAACGAAAATGTAGCATTTAGAAATTTAATTGAATGCAAATGTTAAGGCTAATTAATTGCTGACAACAGAAGCAAACAAATAAATAATGATAACATCTCTCAGAGGTTTTTTTCTAGGACAAACAAAACATGCTGCTATTATACTTCTATTATTTTTTGATATCTTTAACACAGCTTTGTAAGTTCAGCGTTGCCACCTCATTGCAGTACCTAGTTAAGTTGGTTGTGCCTCATTAAATGAATTTTAAAACAACATTTCTTATAAATTATGATCATGATCATGAATCGTACTTTACTCCGAGGTTTTCTTCTTGGACAATTCTCTACGTAAACAAAATGTGTGGAAAGTCTAGAAAAATATATATGAATATAGGTATACATGAATTTGATTTGTTGTTCATGTATTATTCATATTGTTATTATTGTTGTTGATTATAATATAGTCATCTCGATCGTTTAGCTTCGTTTTGGCTATCGGCGACAAGAAGAACTCGTTGTCATTGTCGCATTCGGTCGTCGTGCCGTGTGCAGACGAACAATTCTCAATTTTCTCCCAACATTTGGGCACATTGAAAAAGTTGACAATTTTCTAGCGCGCTCAGTCGAAAATCGTTGCTAATCGAAGCCAAAAGGCTCAAGTAAAATTAAGAAAAAATCAACTAAATAAAAAAATTTATTGCGAAATTTTTTTATTATTACGAACGAAAAGTAAATATACACACATAACTTACACACGCACACACACACACACGCACTAAATAGTACATATATATATTTATAAAATAGTGCAGTGCTCTGATAATATCGGTTAAAGCTGCCGCAAAAAAATGCATATGATGAAGTTTAATTTTAGAAGCGACATAAAAATTTGGCACACATTTTGACACAACAGCAAAGACGACGAAAAATAAAATGCAAAAAATAAAAGGAAGAAAAGAAAATGTAGTTGGCTCCATTGGGAAAGAACACACACATTTCCCACGAAATCCTCGTATTTATAGAACGGTTTTTTAGTGAACAAGAAAAGCTCTTTTCATCGCCTAGGAGTGTGAAAAACTAGCAAACATATAAGTAAATTTAAATGTACAGTGAAAACTTTCAAAACGATAAAGTTGCCAACTTGTTGTGCTTAATGTTTGGAAAAACATTTAGAAAATGTGCTGCAATTTTCCTCAAATATTATTGTAAACAATATCTCTCGTTGAAAGACTTAATTATAGCTAATCAATTAGCTAATCATAGCTAATGATAGTGCAATTCGCAGCCGAAAGAAGCGTAGAATCAAGAGACGAAACGTAGAAAAGCGGAAAAGCTGTGAAAAAATAAGAAGAAGATAACGAGAATTCGAATTCATTTCGCACAACATTTTCGCCCTATTACCGCACAAAAAAAAAAAATAAAGCAACAACTGAGGAACTGAGAAACGAGACGAAATCAATGGGGGAAAAGATTGAAAAACTTTTTCATGCGTTTGACTATGTGTGTAGAACAAGTTGAAAAACCACAGACGCCGTTAGCTGCCTTGAGATACACACATTCGAGTCTAACGCACACACACACACACACACACACACACTCTCATATTTCCATCCCACTCTCTTGGCGAGATATTAGCTGAAAACACACAGAAAAAATTGTTCCGCATCTAAAGTTTCTCAAAATCAACTCAAAACAAAAAACACAAAAAAAAAAAAAAGAAATGATAGAAATACTGAAAATTTTTGGTAGGAAAAACTCAGGACCGTGTGCCGTGTGCACTCACAATTCTATAGATTAGTTTGCGTTGAGCAATCTTCCAGTTCAGTACTCGGTTTCTGTCGTGTGCGGTGTTTTGTGTATGGCATAGGTATATCTATATATACTACACATATATATATATAGAAATTTAGATATACATATATATATGTGCATATATATGGCGACTATTAACCGATATTGCAGTTGCACCAACTAATCCACAGTTATCATAATGTCAACACACACGCAGCTTCTCCATTTGCATAATCTAATCCCATGGAAACGCCTCAGAAAAGATACCGTCAAGTGACTCAGACGAATCGGAAGAGAGAGAATTTTGTGTTTGTCATAATAGAGCTATATAGTAGCTAGATCATATTTGCGGTCTGCTATGTCATATGTCTACATATCTTTCACCTGTGTTATTTTTATAAAAACCATTTCTCTCGACTCTCGATTCCCGACAGATACACAATTATTGCTCACGTTTTGAATCAAATTCATTTTTCATTTCTTTTTTCACAAATATTTTCGAACAAAGTGTTCATAAAAATGAGCGTATACGTAATATTTCTAGCTATAGTTGGATAATTTTTCATTTGACAACTACAGAACATTTTTAGAGAAATTTTGTTAATTATGCCATACAGATATTTGGCAACTTGCTTAAAATTAAATTAATAGATTTTAGTACATGTACTAAAACTCATAATGAAGGAGGGTTCATGACTTATTGGAGCTTAGAACACAGTATTCAGATCAGATTTATGTACGACAATCAGCTGGAGTACATGTTTTATTATGAAATATCTGTAGCCATGTAATTTGGGGATTCCAATTTCGTAAATCTATCAGAAACCATTGGATTAAAGCAGCCATTGTTTGGGTTCAGCGGATCTAAACGTTTTAGTATGGGAACACAGTAAACATTTGATCAAAAACACTTTTAGTACACTTAAAAATACCGGAACAGACTTTACATCAGTACTACTTCTAAGAAACATTTCTAAAGTGACTTTAGATCAGCTAGTTCTTAGTGCTAAAGACAGGTAAACAAATGTTTCAAAGTAAGAACGAATTCGATGCATTTTTAGCACACCGATAAATACAGCAAAAGATTTTAGAAACAAAAAAATAACAAAAAGTGAAAAGATGGTGATCTAAAATATGTTTAGCACATAAAAACATTATCAAACATAATTTAGATCAGCTATTTATGAGTCATTGCAATAGGTTAACGAATGTTTGAAAGTTAGAACAGATTCGATGCATTTTTCGTACACCGATAAGTACTAAAAACAGATTTTAGACCTGGTTTTTAACAAAAAGTTAACAGATGATGATCTAAAATATGTTTAGCACACAAAAACATTGGCAAACCTAATTTAGATCAGCTATTTCTTAGTCATTATAAGAAGTAAGCGAATGTTTGAAAGTTAGAACAGGTTCGATGCACTTTTAGAACACCCACAAATACAAGAACTGACTTTAGAGCAGTGCTTTAAGCAAAAGTTTAAAGAAGTGTATCTAAACACGATCTAAAAAACACTCTTAGAACACAGACACGCTCCACATTCTTACTAATTGTGTACAAACTTTAGATCAGTTACTTTTCCTCATCTCATTTAGCGTTTGACTCATCATCGATATCGTTCCGTTCACCGATCACAATCACGATCATCCCCAGATCACCAAACTAAACTCAGCTTTGCTTCAACAACAGCCACAGCTTTGCCAGTTCATCCCACCTGCCACGCCCAACGACGATGTTCAATTCTGCTCTCTGTTTGCACTTTCAGATAATAAGCATAATATACTACATAGATACAGATACAAAATAGTTGTGCCCCTCCAAAGAAAACGTGGTTAGAGCTCAAAAAGGATTAACAATTTATAGCCAAAAGTTATAGAAAGAAATAAAACAGAATGCCACTACAAGTGATTGAATCCCCAAAATGCCCGCGTTGCAGCAAGAGTGTGTATGCCGCCGAGGAGCGTCTGGCTGGCGGTTATTCATTCCACAAGAATTGCTTCAAGTGCTCGATGTGCAACAAATCGTTGGATTCCACCAACTGCACAGAGCACGAACGTGAGCTGTACTGCAAGGTCTGCCATGGACGCAAATATGGACCCAAAGGCTATGGCTTTGGCACCGGTGCCGGCACTCTGTCCATGGACAATGGTGCACAGTTCCAGAATGGCCATGATACCGTAAGGAATGGTGCTCGCATGGAGCCACGTGCCATTGCCCGTGCCCCCGAGGGTGAGGGTTGCCCACGTTGCGGTGGCTATGTCTATGCCGCCGAACAGATGTTGGCCCGTGGTCGCAGCTGGCACAAGGAGTGCTTCAAGTGCGGTACCTGCAAGAAGGGTCTCGACTCGATTCTGTGCTGCGAGGCACCCGACAAGAACATCTACTGCAAGGGCTGCTATGCCAAGCAGTTTGGTCCCAAGGGCTATGGCTATGGTCAGGGCGGTGGTGCCCTACAATCGGATTGTTATGCCAGTGATGAGGGTGCTCCCCAGATGCGTGCCGCCATCGAGGTCGACAAGATTAAGGCACGTCCCGGTGAGGGTTGCCCACGTTGCGGTGGTGCTGTGTTTGCCGCCGAGCAGAAGCTATCCAAGGGTCGCGAGTGGCACAAGAAGTGCTTCAATTGCAAGGATTGCAAAAAGACTTTGGATTCGATCAATGCCAGCGATGGACCCGATGGTGATGTCTACTGCAATACTTGTTACGGCAAGAAGTGGGGACCACATGGCTATGGCTTTGCCTGCGGCTCTGGTTTCCTGCAAACCGATGGCCTGACCGAGGATCAAATCAGCGCCAGTCGCCCATTCATCAATCCCGACACGACCTCGATCAAGGCACCAGAGGGTGAGGGTTGCCCACGCTGCGGTGGCGCTGTCTTTGCCGCCGAACAGCAGCTGTCCAAGGGTAAGATGTGGCACAGGAAGTGCTACAACTGCACCGACTGCCATCGTCCCCTGGACTCTGTGCTGGCCTGCGATGGCCCCGATGGCGACATCTACTGCAAGGCCTGCTACGGCAAGCGCTATGGCCCCAAGGGCTTTGGTTATGGTCATGCCCCCACATTGGTATCCACCAGCGGTGAGTCGACCATCCAGTTCCCCGACGGTCGTCCACTGAACGGTCAACGCACCTCGGGCGGTTGCCCGCGTTGCGGTTTTGCGGTCTTTGCTGCCGAACAGATGATCAGCAAGAGTCGGATTTGGCACAAGCGTTGCTTCTACTGCTCCGATTGCCGCAAATCCCTCGACTCGACGAACCTCAACGATGGTCCCGATGGCGATATCTATTGCCGATCCTGCTACAGTCGCAACTTTGGACCCAAGGGTGTTGGCTATGGTCTGGGAGCGGGCGCATTGACCACCTTCTAGAAACTCTCTACTCTCTACATATAAATTATTATTGAAGAAGAAAAGTTTAACCACGCCCAACTACGCCCCCACTCCAGCCGGAAACTAATCTATCTTATTCAGAACACACTTAGCTAACTTAGTCTTTGGTTTCGGTTTTTCCAACGATTTTTTGATGAACGATATGTCTTAGGTTATGTGAGATAATAAGCTTTATGAACCAAAAAAAAACCAAATTTTTAAAAATACCCAAAAAAAAAAAAAATAAAACAAAATTTACCAAACAAAAACAAACAAAAAAATTAATGAAGTTCAAAACTTACGAAAGCAAAACAACAAATAATACGAAAATTAACTTAACGAACGCTAAACTTTAACTAACGAATCAAAAATATACCGACAATGGCACAGGCAAAAAAATACCAAAAAAAAGTAAAGAAGAATCTGGGAATTGAGGTACAGTTGTGCAGCAAAGCTAAGATGACAACTGTACCGGTTTAGACCCGAAACGGAAGCGAAGAGAGAGCGAGAGAGCTGCAGTTTGTTAATATATTGTTTTGTTCTTTTTCGACTTCGAATTCGAGTTTCGACTTTCGATACCAATGTAATATGCTCCAATATGAATATAACGGTAGAGCTATTGCTCACTATATTTATTATGATTATATGATAAATGATAAATGATATACTATATGATTGATATGTATGTATATTTAGCTTATTTAGTTTTTTTGTATTTTATAAGTAATTTTGCGAATTCTTTGAAACAAACAAAAAATTATTCGTTTAATTTCTTTTCTAATTTATGAGCAACAAAATGTTCAAAAATTCATTCACACACATACAAGCACACTACACACACACACACATATAACATCCAATAATATATATGCCCCAGTGGGTTCCATGAAAAACAAAATCAAAACTATTTTAATTTAATATTTTTTCTGTTGATTTTTTTTTTGGAATTCTTTTTCAGGTGTACACTTATTTTTTATTATTGATATACCTGTAGAATAAATTAATTGCAGGGTGTGGGTGGTGTTGTTGGATGCGTCGTTCGATTTTCTAGTTGTTTTGCTTCGCTTTTCTCTTGGCTGAGATTGAGCCACCGCATATGGTCTATAATTAGCAGCACGACCGATCGACCGACTTCGTGAACAATATAATTGCTCAACATACGCGTAAAAGTTTCTAGTTTTTTTTTTTTATTTCGAAAAAGTTTCGAAACGAAGCATACGAAATGTTCCATAACCGATTTGAAACGATATAGTCTAAATATAAATATGATGCTAATATGCCGCTCTGCTCTGCTCTCTCACTCACTCTCTGCTGAGAGAGAGAAAAGCTTGTCTCTCTTCCTCTTTCACTCAAGAGCATTTCTTAGTTTTGTTTATAGTGTTTTTGCCACGTGCTTGACTGTTCTTGCTACTTGGCTCTCTTAGCTGTCAGCCACTTACGTCTCTTGAGCCCAATTCCTTTGTAACTTGCTCAATTTGTTTATAGTTTTGGAACATGAAATGGAATTCATGTCATGTTATGTTTGTGTCTTGTTTTGCACAAATTTAAAAGCACTTAGATCTAAACGACAATTGACGTTTCGTCAGCGTCATCAGCACAAAAATACGCTCAAAACTATTTACATTGATATAAATTATTTGCTCATTGCAATGCCACATTGTCCTTATACGCTGTAGACTTGAAGTGGAGTATATTAGTTAACTATTCTATAAATTTCATTATGATTACTAAAAAGTCCAAAAAAGTTTCAGCTGCGCGCTGATCAGTGTAAACAAACTGCTTTTGGTATATTTTTATAGGTTATAAATGGTATTTTATGTTATCGATAAATCAAAATACTAAATACTGTAGTTGCCAAGCCGTTTGAAGGAAATTCAAGCAGTTGGCAAAGCGGTTTGAGTTAATTCCTCTCCTGATTTTAGTACTCACAAATGGCTTACAGGGTATCTGCTGAGTGCCACACCCATCTTACCAAAAAGCTTAGTCATTTATTTATTGTGTTTTCCTCTGCTAATGACGTTGACCAAGAACAAAATTAGTTGACGTTGCCATGCGAAGCATTTTCGATGTCATTTATTATTTTTCTAAAAATTTTCTCAATCCGACAACAACAAAGAAAACATGTTCGTAAAAATCTAAAGAACAAAATAAATAAATATAAATTGTCTGAGGTCGCCGCAACCAGGTGTGTTAGTTTTTATAAGTTTTGAGTGGCTTATTCATTCGATTTTCGATCTGTGTATATATTTTTAGACCTTCCTAGTCATCGTCTATTTTTGAGTGATTCGTTTTTGAAATTTTTGCACATATGACACATGCACAGAAAGAGATTTGAAACAGTACGAGAAATAGTAGAATGAAAAAAAGAATTTCTTAACATTTTTCCAATTGATAAACACTGAAATTGCCAACTTTAATGATGAGAGCTAAAAATAGTTTGAAAGACATGAGTATATATAGGTTTTTGGCTTTAATTAATCTTTAATATCTTGTGATCAGTGGTGCGAATGGATTTATGCGTTGATGAAATATGTAAATATTTGAGTATATATATAGACTATATCTATGATTGGCAGTTCAATAAGTGGGTATATAGGCTAGAAGGAAAATGTCTTATGATTAAAGACTAACAACTTAAAAGTGCATAAATTTAATAGCTAAATTGCCTCATAAATAAATCATAGAAATCAATTTTCTTCAGCTGTTCTTATGCACGACTTCTTTGATGACATTTACGTGAGGACACTGCATTTAATGGCCAAATTATTGATTTTCGATTACCTCTCGGGGGCAAGTAATGCGTTTTGGGCCCACTTTCAAGTTGGCGATTTCATTTTTTGTGGCTACAAATTGAAAACTTGAAATTGCAATTTATTTTTCATTTCATTCTAGCCACATTTATTGTGGCGTGGTAAATACTGTGAGCAATGATGGTAGAGTAGAGTACACCAAACTGAAATATACTGTGTAGTAATTACTAGTTAAATATAGTTGCCTGCTTCATCTTACAAACCACTTACACCCTTAGCTCAGGGTAGTCACAGTATATGTGCAATAATAATCAACGGAAGGATCTCACGCTGTGCTGTTTAGTGCACTTTTGGTGGTTGTGTCTCAACTTTTGGGTGGTGGGTGATAATTTACAAATTTGTCACCCGTGACTGTTGCGAACGCCTGTCAAAATTGATATTAAACTACACACAAACTGCTACTACATGCAATCTACTTCTTCAAGTGTGTGTGTGTGTGCTCAGGAAATGCGCTGAAAACATTTGGTTTGCTTCACTTTATGACAGTGCATCATAAAAAGAATTTGCCTGTTCGTTGATTCCCTCTAAAAAGTCATAAAAATAAAACTTTTCGACTTAAAGTCTTCCTGAAGCAATTAATTTTTGAACGTCTGCTGGTCTCGTAAGGGACTAGTCTGGTCACCCGGCAACAAAATCAACACCTTTATATTTTGGCGTTTGCCGTATCGCGTGTATTCGTAATTCTGCCTACGACACGTGTCCTGTTTGCATTTTATTACCGTAACCTTTTAATTTACACAAAATTTCTTTGAAATTGTCTTACCTTTTAGTTGTTTTACGGTAGCAACATTGTTAGATTATCACTTAGGTAGTAAATAATGTAAACACGCTATCCGCACTCTGTTAACTGTTAACAGAATTTATTTAAATGGTATAGCTTTATTTACAGCAGCTAATTTACTGCGCTGTTAACACTTCTGCCCCTTCCTTAAACGGTTAACAGTGTTTCCTGATGTAAAGTTAACAGCTACTTTTATTGCTTGTATTTCACTCTGTTGCTCCTTCCAACCACTTTTCACCACCCTCGTTTGCTGTAAATATTTATTTGGCTGTTGACATTTTTAATATAATTTGATCTTTGAAATGTATTTGCTTAAACAGAACCCCTTTATTTAAAATTTTGCAGTTTATTGATGAGTTTACACAGTGTCATGTGCAGAGTTGATATTTTGGTCCCTTAGCAAATATTTACGTGCTCTGTTTGCTTCTTGATGGTGGCAGCTTGAGCCTGAGAACCTGTTGCCCCTTTTGAGGTTGAATGACCCAATCAGCAGTGTCTGTCTTTTGGCTCGACTGGGACATATTAATTCATATTAGATGGCTTAAAATCTAGTGTCTGTTAATTAAGCTTGACAAACTTTCTGAAAATGTCTTTGTTGTCAAAGCTACGGCCACCGCAACACGCCAACAATGTCAGGTTGTATATTAATATTAAGTTTTGAGCTTGCGACGCTTCTTTGATTTCATTAACAGAAGCGACATACGGTGGGAAAGGAGTCAGGGGAGGAGGCGCCCAAGCAACCAACCGTTGGCTATGCAACGGTAATGTTTGTGCTGTTCCCATTTCCATCGCCTTTTCTGCTTTTTTGTTTGTTTTGTAAAACAGGCACGTTTCACTGAAGCTTTGCTACTCCCTCCGCACCTACACCACTATCTCTCAGGTAAATGCCACTTAACGTTATTTTTCGGTCTTTGTATTTCCATTTATTTGCATCACAAATTATGCTCTGTCTCTCTTCGCCATTTAACTTCAGCTCCACTACAGCTGCAAATATTCTTCTTCTTTTTATTTATTGCCAATTGCAAACGTCTGGTGGTCACAGGTTTGTGTGTTTCCTCTTCTACCTCATCCACCAGTGAACATCGTCTTACAATTCAATTATTTTTCATTTTCCTGTTTTGTCTTCTTCAATCGTCGACGACTCTGTCTGGCTAAAGCAACAGCAAACAGCAGTAACAACAAACACAGGAAAATTAACCTGCATGCAGCACCCGCCCCCGTTGACAGCATTGCATAAAGCACACCAACATACACACTCACATAAAATAAATAGAGAGACAGCGAGAGAGAGAGAGAGAGAACGCAATCGCAGCAATCATTGCTGTTGTTGTAGTATGTTGCAATGAGTTCTCTCCCTTTTTCAGCTCTTGCTCTCGCTCTCTTTGCCTCTAGCCTACTGCGCTCACGCAGATAAAACTGTTCCTAGATGAAGTGAATGACTGTGAACAGTTTGCACACCTAAAATACTTTTTTAAAAGCATTAAGCACAATTAAACGACCAAATAATTTCCTGTGATTTTTATTTTCTATTATTCTCTGTCTCTTTTCTCATTTTGTTTTGCTAAGCTTTTTTATTTATTTTGCTTCCTGGTCATTTCATGTTGTCTGTCTGCATTGATAACATTGTCATCACCGTTGTTGTTGTTGCTGTTGCCGTATTTATTACAACATCAACAGCATTACGACATGCGCTGCATATTAGAGCTTTCATTTGTGTGTGTGAGTTTGGCTGAGTGCATTTGTATCAGTGTGTTCGAGCGCCTGTGAAAGATTCACTTTTATGCGTTCTGCTTTGTAGTGCGATGCCCAGTAAACATTTGTTTCAATGACAAAACGAACTGTTTACGTTAACCCGATATTACTTGATATCTGAAGGTGAAATAAAAAATTCATAGAACTGTAAGCTATACAAAATGGTTTAAGAACATTCCTCAAATAGTTAAATATTTATAAGTTTCCGATTAAATTATAATTATTAAAACGAATAAATATAAATATTCAAGGATTTCCCCAAATAACAAATAAGCTAATCAACAATTAGTTCTCTGCGTCACTAAACCTTATCACTGTACTCTCCACTTTTGCTCACTGGGTGACGTTTTTCCAGTTAACTTTTGCTTGGGTCTGCCTCTGTGCCTATGTGTCTGTGTGTTTATTTTTATGCTGTCGCCGAGTTCGAGTTCTTATGCGCTTCATTTTGTTTTTGTACACGTCGTCGTTTGTATTGGTGTTGGTGCGTGTCTGGTCTACGTGCAGACAACATGCAATACATACAAACGTACATACGTCAATAATCCCCCCTGAAAACCGGCTGCAGATAACAACAACAACTGCGCTCAGCGCTTTCCTCTCTCACATAATGCTCGCTGACCCAGTGGGAACAGTTAAACACCTCAATGCACTGAAATATTTTACTTAACTGCAAATAATATACAACTAAAAGTTATATTTCTACAAAAACTGTCAATTCCTAATGCAACATCAGGCCAATAGAAATAGCAATAAAACCCACCCCTCCATCCAAATTCTCAAAACAACCACATTGTATAAAATGCACGTGTGCGAGCAGCGACGAATTCATCAGTTGTTTTCCCGCTGGGTCGTGTTTGTGTGTGAGCTACTGCAGCAACAAAAACCGTCGTCGGAGAGCAGAGTTTAGTACAACTCCGCACGGCCAGCAACCCACAACACTGTCGCGGCCGCCGTCTTGTTCTGGTTTCGTTTTTTAAGTTGTCGTTTTTTGTGTATGCATAAAAGGTGCATGTGTATTCGTATTCGTTTTAATGCATTGTTGCAAAGCCAGGCCTTTTTTTAATTGTTTGTCTTTGTTGCAAATTTGTTAATTTCATTTATTGCAAACATCGCAAATGCAAAGGCGCGTAACGTGTTCACTATATCCATGACCGCGAGTGTCAGCAATCAAAAAGTTGTTTTTCTTGTATGAAAACTGCTCAAAATATTACTCGTTCACGTGGCCAGCTAAGCACATGTTTTAAATGCTGCCAGAAAAAAGCTAATTTCCAACTAAAAGAAATTCAATTTTGTGTTTTTTGTGTGGAGCAAAAAGTAGAAAATTAAAACGATTCAACGAGTCGAGTTGAGTTCTCTGTGAGTGTGTGTGTGAGAAAGAGTGCGCGTCTTTTACGCTACCAAAGAGAGAAGGCAAGAGGGAGAGCCAAGCAGCCCAGTCGCCGCCACGCAAGTTATTCACCCCAACAACAACAACAGCTCTACGCACGCACACATTGACAGTTGGTTCTCACACATGCTGCCTGTGATTTTTATATTACGTGCGTGTGTTGTGTTTGTGTGTGTGAATGTGATTTGAAGTAAAACAACAAGAATAACAGCCCAAAGAGCATACAAAATAATAATATTGAATACGAATCAAAAACAATTGAAAGAGAGCCCCAAAAGAGACAAGCCGAGAGACCGAGAGACTGAGCTGAGCTTGAGACACCGAGACTATGCAACGATTTGGCTAATCACAGTGAACAAAACAAAATTGATGCTAAAAGAACAGTCAAAGCGCAATAAACGTAAACTTGGCTTGAAGCCAACAAAAAACCGAAGTAAAATCAAAAAGCGAGGAAGCCAAAAACTGTGATCACCTCCAAAGAGGCGAACAAGACGAGAGAAAAGAGCATATAGAGAGAACAAAGAGTGTGGAGTAGTCACGTAGAAACCTAACAAAATGATGATGATGGACACACTGGATGCGCAGCCAATGGATGTGGTGCCTGCTGTGGCTGTTGCGGCCACAACAACAGTTAGCAGTAGTCTAGACTTTACCGCTACAATGGTTAGCATGGCAGCAACAGCGGCCGAAAGCAATAACAATAATCACATCGAAATGGCCGATTATAAGGAGCATCGAAAGAACAAGAAGAAGAAGCGCGAAAAGCGTGAAAAGGATAAAGAACATCGTCATAAACATCGCGAACATCGTGAGCATCGCCGGCATCGTGAACGTGACAGAGAACGCGACTCATCGAGTCATCATCATCATCATCAGCAACAGCAATCATCATCGAGTCACCATCATCACAACAGCAGTCAGCACTCAACATCAGCCTCGTCATCCCCTTCATCAGCGTCCACAACACCCTCGGCGACCATTGAATATGTTGGTGGATCCGCATCCGCATCGCCTTCATATTTGGGCGCCACTGGAGGCGCCACAGGAGCGCTTGCAGCAGGTGGAGGAGGCGGTGCCGCTGCCACCACATACCCGCACAATTTAAAAATACGTTTCCTGCTTTCCGGGGTAAGGCAACAAAAACAACAAAAAACTCTCATCTCTATTCCCCTGTCGCTGTCCCTGTCTAGCTTATGCTACGGATCGACGCTCTTGTCACTTGCAGCTGACACCTCGACGCCAGTGTTGCATCTGCATTTATGCATCAGTGTTGCCAGATTTACACAAAAGCAAACTGCTAGAAATGGCTAAACAACCATAAAGATTTGAAAACTAAAG
This sequence comes from Drosophila nigrodunni, assembly GCA_020829145.1. Classification (NCBI taxonomy): domain Eukaryota; kingdom Metazoa; phylum Arthropoda; class Insecta; order Diptera; family Drosophilidae; genus Drosophila; species Drosophila nigrodunni. The sequence continues at coordinate 16,740,485 of JACVCZ010000001.1, forward strand.
CAGGCAGTAAACATTTTGCAGAAAAATTTATTTAATTTTTGCTTCCTTTATCAAGCTAAAGTATAGTATAGACTATATCTAGCTACAAAGAGGCCTAAAAGGCACATTTCCATATTCCTGCACGAGACTCTGTTAAAGTGCTGATCTATTTTTGGCTACTTTATGGATTCTTTGTCAAGATGTGTCATCCAGAAGCAGACACTATAAACGACAGCTGGGAATTTAGGAGTAGAGAAGAAACTGCCATTCCTCAGTTTAAAACTAAAGTGGTCTTGTGAAAGTTTGTCAAAAATTGATATTTTTACCTAAAATTAGTCATAAACTTTGGTGCAAACACTACAAACATCTACACTGTAGAAGAATGCAATTTAAGTAATAAATCGAATCATTTTATTACACTTTAGTCACCCTTTATTTGTTCAAATGATTTACTTGGTTTTCTTTGAAACAATTTGCATAAAAGATACTTTTGGGGAAACTTATGAGCATGCCACATGCCACAACTTATACGAATTGCATGCCAAGTCTTTGACACTCCATCAATAATTGAAGTACATTTAAATGTGCAAGCGAATTCGTGTTGCATGTTCAGCTGTGCAACAGCTCATTGCAGCGTGCACCCTGTACAAATGCATGATGTCCTGTAAACATGCCACCTGCCACAAGAAAAGAAGCAGAGAACTTAGGGGAGTAGTGTGGCAATTATAATAACATCGCCTCCTGCTCCAGCTCCAGAATGATCCAATTGACCAAGTATATAGGGAGTTTCTATCAAATGCCGATTATTGATTAGTGTAAGTGCCATTTAAGGCGCTTCAGCTGCTGTTATGCTTCGTCTTAATACCTGTAGAACAGCTAAAAAAGGGTCCTGCCATCAACAAGACAGCTGTTTGCCTTTTTTATTCCTGTGAGCGTACGCTCAAGGATGAAAAATATGCGCTGTCTTACGTACTGCACGTTTGTCCTTAAGGTATGGCCTGTTTCAGTCCCGCTCTTGTTTGTGCCTAGTTTACGACAGCTGCCACAACTCTTGAGCTACCCTGAGTTTCTTTGTGTCCTGTTGCTGCTGCTTCCTGGCGGCTGATTGATCCTGCTTTCGATCTTATTACAGCTGCCAGTTCTTCTTAGTTTTCAGGTATGCGGGACTCACGTCCTTAGCTCTGTTTATTCTTCTTTCGTCCTCTATCCTTTTTTATATCAGTCTCTAATTGATAATGGAATTCGCAGCAGCTTCAAACATTCGCTCTGAGTGTTTCTCACAAGGATTTAGATCGTATCAAACTTAAGAATGTCAATCAAAAATAAAAAAATTAAATTAACAAGTCATCACTGAATTTTTAAAATACAAAATACAACTTCAAATTGAATCAGCCAATTCCATTAAATATTAGTTTTAACAGATCATTAGTGGAAATGGATTCTGTTATTGTTATTCTGTTAATGTTAATTCAATCTGCAAACAGCCGCAAATTTTAAATCTAATTTTTTCGATACCTTCCTCAACAAAAACCTTTCTCTGGTAGAGTTTGCGGAGCAGAGGGCAATTTCTTCATGTCTCCATTGGTTTTGGATGTCGTTTATTTCAATTTGAGTTGTTCTGCATTTAATGTCCTTGGCATGTTGTTGGTTTTGCCCTTTTTGGAGTGTGGTGTGCTACGTTTGCAAAATTCCTGCCACAATGTGAACACGGAGGACAACCCTTTTGTGCTTTTTTTTTTTTTTTTGTTTTGTCGACAATTACCCGACATCGGATCGTTCTTTCCCGCTGTGGCAGTTGTCCTGAGTAAGAGTAAAAGACAGAGAGAGTGTGAGTGAGGGAGAGAGAGAGCAAAAGAGGGTTAAAATCAACAACCACGCGCAGACACACGCTAATATAATATTTATAGTTGGTATTTTGTTTCCGGCTGTCGCTCTTATTGAATTTGTCGCTGAAAACGGAAATTTACAAAAATTGAAATTTTCGTCCACTATGGAAGGAAGGGGGAAGCGAGAGTACAGTGAGAAACGATTCCGAATGCAAATCACACAATTTCTAAACTTTAGACTCTACAAAAAAAGGGGTTGCTTCTGTTGTTATTGGCCCATTAGCCGCTCCAGCAACAGGATAATCAACGATATTCAATGGCGAACATTCTGGTAAATCTGCAGCTGCCCTGCATGCGAAATTTAAGCACACATTTGACCCTGAAAACGAAAACGAGTAGTTGCTGGAAACCTTTGACAAACTAAAGATTTCTTTGATTTACTGTCTTGTGTTATGTGTCTCTTTATGACCCAAATCTAATGAGCCGTAAAGGTGTTTACCAGAAATTCAACACTAATTGTTGTTTTTTTTTTTTTTATTATGGGCAGCAACAGGCTGCTGGCACTCCCGCAGTCGCTGCTACTAGTGCCCTTCGCAGGTAGTTGTTAGTTTTGCGTAAACAGAATGTTGTTAATTCTGATTGGAATCATAACATGGTTATTTCAACAGGGTGGCAACGCTATCTGTAGTTTTGGTCTACGTGACATGAGTACAACAACAATGACAGCTATTGCACCCCCAACCACCCAAATAAACAACAATCCTCTCACGCATGCAGAGAGCGCAACCAAATAGGGAACAGTCAGAAAACCAGAGAGAGGCCAGTCAGAGAGAGCAAGAGAGAGCGTGAGTACGGGCGTTTGCTGCTGTTCTCAGTGTCTGTTGCTCTTGCTCTTTATTGTTTTGTGCATTAGCTGCAAGTAACATTTACACTCACATATACATGTAAACATTAATGCGGCTGCATCTGGCAGCATATGGGAAAACCACAAAATAAAATATATATGTGTATATACATACATTTAAAAAAAAACTTGCCCATTGTTGCAGCATTTGTTGCCCTCGCCGAGTTTTGACAGCGATGGTTGTGGCTGCTGCTGCAACGCCTGTGGCAGCGGCTGCTGCATTCTTGTGCCTGTGACTCATTTTATTACATGCAGCGCTGCTTTTACCATTGACAGCAACGTCGACGCAGCCGATAAGCTTTGAGTTGCATTATGGAAGCACACACACACGCAAATACATAGACTCCATCCATGTGTATATGTGTGTGCGCGTGTGGCTGACAGGCAGCTTTTTAATCTATATGGAACACATGGACTCATGCCGCGCCCCCTTTGCCCAAAACCAAAAGCAAACAAAAACAAAATACGAATAGTTGTTTTGTTGTTGGGTGTTTGGTTGTTGTTGTTGTTACTGTTCTTGGTCATTGTTAACAGTGCGCTGTTATTGTTCAATGTTAAAGCGCTTCGCTCTCCGTGTTTTAGTGTGTGCGTGTGTGTTTTTTTGTTATATGCTTTATGCCTGTAAACATGTGTGTTTACATGCCGCAATTTGCGGCCGGAAGTCTCAACAACATTTTTAATGTTTTAATGACCACAAAAGACAACAACTAAAGAAGTAACATAAGCAACAAAGGTTATCAAAGAATGAGAGAAGAAAGGAGAAGAGAAGAGAAGACTAAACTCAGAGATACATAGAAATGAAATGAAAATTACTGAAAAGCTCAATCATTGACTAGTTCGAGTTAGACGATTAAAAGTTTTTCCCTGGAAATGTTTACTGTTCAATGACAGTTTCCGCTTGCTTATCAAAGGTTATTACTTGAAATCCATGATAAGTGTTTATCAACTGCTAATAGATAGAAGAATTGCTACTTACAGTAAGGCTATTCTAACGAATTCATGAATTACATGGCATAAACTTAATTTTACTTTTTGACGCTTTAATTAAACACGATTTATCTTTTTATCTCTTGCAGCAACGCACAGAGTTGAGTCCCCCCACCCACCAAACATCTGCCACCGCTGAGGTGAATGCTACACTGCCCAGTGCAACAATAGCCACAAGCGGCACAGCGATAGCAACCACAGCAGCAGCGGCAAGCACAGCAGCAACTACCTCAACCAGCAGCAGCAGTGGGAGCAGCTCAGCAGCAGGCGGAGGAGGAGGAAGTGGGAGCGGCTATGTGAAGACAGAATCAAGTAAAGCGAGTAGCAGCAGCAGCAAACATGGCAACAGCAGTAGCAAGGACAATGCAACAAGTGGAGCAGGAGGCAACAGCAGTAGCAGCAATAGTGGTGCTCCCAGTTTATATGTCTCTGTGCCGTTGTCCACGGCCAATGTACCTGGTATCAACTTACCTAACAGCAGCAGCGGGAGTGGTGAGTTTAATTAATCAATCTGCTAGCCAACTGTATTAACTTCTGCTCCTTAATCCCACACAGAAGCACAACAACAGTCGCAGTCGGTGGCACAATCAGCGCACACAGCAGCAGCTGCCGGTGGAGTGGGATCCTATGCAGCGACTAGCGGTAGTGGCAACACTGTTGCTGGTGGCAGCTCTGCTTCGGTTATACAGCATCAGAGTGGCAAATCTTCACCAGCATTGGGTTCACTGGTTAGCAGTAGTGTTGCGAGTGGCAACACTGGCAATCTGACGGCAACCACAACGGAAAGTGGCAACCTTAAAATCAGTTTTGAGAAGCAGACGACACGTGTGCAGCAGTTGCAGGAGCAGGAAGCATCGCCAGCACGTCGCAGCAGGTAATAATACACCACAGCGATATTCACCACACTGCAGTGGCACAGCACAGTGTGCCCAGCTGCTTATATTTAGTTTTATAAATCTTGGTTTCTGTTGTTACCTTTTCGTTGTTGTTTTGTTGCGTTGTGTTGCCGCCGTACTCACCACGTGGTGAATTTCATTTTACAGCTGCGTTTATTTCAGGCAAATTAATTTTAATTTAACTTATTCTTTGATAGTTGTTGCATTACAAATCACTCACCACACGTCTTGCTTAATTCACCACACTGCAAGCAATTTTGTTTTTCTTACTTTTCACCATTCACCACACCAAAGTAAATTCAACTCGCACACAATGCGACCACTAAAAATTACTCTTGTTCTCTTTCTCTTTCTCGTTTTGCTTAATATCTTCCCACCACGAATACACTAACTCACCACCCCTTTAACTGCTGCCTCTCTAAACTCTTTCTCTAAAACAATTGATAACGATAATACTGAACACGTAGATCGCGCTCTGGTGAAAGTGGTGGCAATCATCATCATCACCATCATGCGAATCACCAAACCCACCACAGCAATCATCACAGCAATCCCTCCACAACACAAACGTCGTCCCAGCAACAGCAGCAGCAGCAACAACAGCAGCAACATCATCAGCTGCAGCAGCAATCGTTGCACTCATCCGCTTCTGCATCCGCTTCCTCTTCCACCTCGACTGTTTCTTCGTTGACCACGCCCACAAAATCCCAATCGCGATCGGGCAAAAAACGTGCAGCTGCCATGAGCAAAAGCGAGGCAACAACCACAGCAGCAGCAGCCGCAACAGTTGCAACAACCACAGCAGCGGTGGCAACATCCAATACTGTTGAGAAATTGAGTCGCAACAGCAGCAGCAACAACAGTCGCCATAATTCACCACACTATCGCGCCACGCCCACACCGCCACCGCAATCATTGCTGGCAACTGTCTCCTCACCAGTGGTTATGTTGCAGGCATTGTCCTCCTCCTCCATCGACTCGCCTCCAACAGTGGCAAATACACGCAATACGCGCAACCACAACAACAGCAACAATACCAGCAGCAACACTAACAACAGCAGCAACAACAACAACAATGTGGCAGCTGCCACAGATCATGCATCCTCCTCATGCTCCTCCACATCCTCCATGTCCTCAGCCAGCAGCAATGCGGTAGTCAGTCTCTTAGATTCCCCCGTCAATATGTCCACACAATCCCAGCAACAACAACAGCAGCAGCAACATCCTCATGTTGCATGCTACAGAAGTGGCAGCAGTGGCAACAACAGTGCCACAGCAAAGCCTTTAAATAAGAAAATGTTGCGGGCACAGCAAACACAGTTGTACCAACAACAGCAGCAACAGCAACAGCAGCAACAACATTTAACCAATGCACCATCCAATAGCGCTTCCTCACCCACCAACCTTAGCTCAGCCAATAGTCAATTTGTGCACCTGCAACAGCAGCAACAACAACAAAAGCAACAGCAACAACAACAACACCAAGATTTAGAAATATTGCAATTCACTAATACAATTACAAATGCTTCTTCCCTAACAACGCCAACAACACCAACAACAACGTCCAACACAAAAACGCCAACAACCTCAACGAAATCCAACAGAACTCCTGATCTCAATCTGGCCAACACTGCCAGCAGCAACACGGCAACAACAGCAACACCTGCCTCCAACAGCAGCAGCAGCAGCGGTCTCTTAAATCTCAATCTAGGTGGCAGCAACACCAACAACACCAGTAGCAGCAGCAGTGCAGGTGGCGGTGGTCTCAAGTTCACCTATGAATCACAGCTGGATGTGCCGATGTTGCCGGTTAGCGCCATTAAGGACTCACCGCCTAGTTCACCTGGTTCCGAAATCAGTGGTGGCAATCTGCATACAAATCTGTCGGCAGCAATGAATGCTGCTCCTGTCGCTGCCAGCGGCAGCAATGTGCGCAAGCGTGGTCGCAAGGCTAAGGATGCCACCTTGGCGGCAGCAGCCGCAGCGGCAGCAGCAGTTGCCACCGTTGATCTCAAGGATGTGCGTATACTGCAGAATGGTGTTGCCGGCAATGCAGCACCACCGGTGGTTAGTGCACCCACACCACCGGCTACACCCGCAGCCAGCATATCGAATAGTACCACCAACAGCAGCTGCAGTGGTTCCAGTTCTGGTTCCAGCTCAATTATTGCTCATACTGCCACCCACATGCTCGGCAATCATGTGAATCCGAGCAGCAGTGTTGCACAAAAGTTATCGGAGCAACTGCACATGGAGGTACAGGATCATGCTATCTACACACCCGACTCCATGACGTCACAGTTTGCGGGTGTGCCCTTTCCCGGCAAGCAGGTAATTATTTTCCATTTCTTACAGCCAACAAAATTCTAATTGCTTTTGTTCCACTGTTCTGTAGCGCAACGCTAGTTCAGCAGCAGCGAGCAACGCAGCGACGCCAGCGCCAAATCCGCTCCAATCAATGTTTGGCGGCGGTGGCATTAACGGTAATATGCCCATACCGCAAAGTCTGGAGCAGCTGTTGGAGCGACAGTGGGAACAAGGATCACAATTTCTCATGGAACAGGCTCAGCACTTTGACAGTGAGTATGGCGAATCAAACACACACAAACACGCATATCGATGCTTACAGTTACTTACACTCCATCTCTCTATTTCCACTCTCTTTCGCAGTTGCGTCGCTGCTGAACTGCTTGCATCAGCTGCAGAGCGAGAACTTGCGCTTGGAAGAGCATGTGACTAGTTTAATAGCACGTCGCGATCATCTGTTGGCTGTCAATGCCCGCCTACAAATTCCGCTCAATAATGCGATGAGCAATGCCAAAGCCGAGGCGCATGGTAAGTAGTGGCATCTCCCTCTCTCTACTTGGTGTCGGCACTTGCATTTTGCTCTCCACAAAATTACACACACTGACACACATACTCGGGGAGCTTTGCGTTCACCTACACACACACACAAACATTATGTACATACATAAATCGGGCGTTGCCAGACCTTACACTTATGCTAAAAATCTAAGTAATATAAGTTAAAATAAGTTAACTAACTTGGGTACACGTGATCATGTACATACACAATACAAGTCTAAAATATAATTATTCATAAAAATGCAACAATTATTGAAAGCTTATTTTATAGACTGTACAAATAATTCTACTTACATTTTCTCGTCTCTAATTGTTGCTTAAAAAATAATACAAATACATAAATAATATACAAAATTTTAAGCAATTAAACATTTTTATATTAATTCTTTCTCTATTCATGTAACAATAAGAAAAAAACTAAGCTAAAAAAATTAAAATATTCGTTTTTACTCGATTTACTATTACAATTAAGTTTTTTCTTATTTTATTTATTTTAAAAATGAATAAAACTGTATATTTTAAAAGTAATCAATTCTAAATTCATTTATTTTGTGTTTTAATTAAATTTTCTGCTCATTTGCCATTTGCTATGTGGAAGGCACTAACAGCTGCTGTTAATGTTAAGTTTATCAATGTTATGCTAACAGTTGTTGTCACTGTTATCCTAAATGGTGGTGAGAGTTGATAATTGTGCCTTCGTTGCATGCACACGCACACACATACACAAACACACACACAAATTTAATATAAACTAACAATTTAGAGATGTGTGTAAAAAGAAATCGTCTTCAATTCGTGTTGTTTACCCAAATTAGCTACCAGCAACAGCAGCAGCAGCAACAACAACAACATCAGCAGCATAAATGCTCTCAACGCAGCGACAACGATTGCTGCAGCCGTTTCGTTGGCAACAACCGCTATTAACACCACAACACCAACAATGGCCAATAGTCGGTCCAGCAGTGCCAACAGCGTCATGGATTATCGTGCCACTAACAGCAGTAACAACAATTCCGGAGCTTTAAACTCGAATACAAGCACAGCGACAACAACACCAATGTCTTCCACTGTTAACAGCAGCTTGGGCTTAAGGTGAGTGGCAAATGATTTAAACACAGTTGGTTGCAGTGTTTATCAATCAATTAATCTTTCAACAGACATGTTGGCGCTTCACATGCGTATAACAGCGCAGCTAACAGCAACAGCAGCAACAGTAACAGCATTAGCAATGTTAACGCTAACAGTGGCAACAGCAGCAGCAACAACAATATGCATGCATCTTACATGCCAAGTCAACAACAGCAGCAGCAGCAACAACAGCAGCAGCAACAACAACAACAGCAGCAGCATTTACATCAGTCACATCATGCGAGCGCCGCAGTCGCTGCGCATATGTTGGGCGTTAGCATGGGTCTTGGCGCTGGCAGCGCAGCTGCAATTGGACGAGGTGGGTCTGCAGCTACAGTGGCTACAACAATAACAACAACAACAGCAGCTACAGCAACAGCATTGACAACAACATCAGGCAGTTTGCAACATGGTGGTGGTGGTGCACACGGTGGCGGTGGCGGTGGTACACATCCGCTAACGCATCCCCAACCGCAGCAGCAGGTGCAACAGCACAACCATCCACACCACCACAACCACCCACATCATTCGAGCATTCAAGTTCATTTGGGTGCTGGAGGTGCTGGCAGTGCTGGCGGTGCAGTCGGTGGCGCAGGTAGTGCCGGAGGTGGTGGCGGAGGGGGTGGCGTCGTTCACATTGATGATTTGAGTAGTTCCTCCACCTCTTCTTCCTACGCAGCGCATCATGCGCTATTCAACACGCATCACCAGGTAGTGTGTGCGTGTATGCGTCTGTGCGTGTGGGTGCATGTGTATTTCGATGTGTATGTGTATGTGTGTGTGTGCAAATTTACAATAAGAGTTGTTCACATACAAACAAACATACATATATATTTTATTTTATGCCGTCTTCTTACTCTCCCCCCGCCTCCTTCAACCCATTATCAGTCAAGTCATTACATACACACATTCATTCGATCAACATTCCATGTGCTTTGTTTTTGTGCTCCGAAATATGCAACCGCCAAATCATCCAAAATAATAGCCAAAACCGTTATACATATTATATACGTTATACATATACATATGCCAAATTGTTTGTTGTTTTTGTTTGTGCGCCAGCGCTGAAATATAACTGTAATACTCTTGAAGCTATCGTTTAAGCTGCTGTTAAGCACTCATAACACTGTTAATTTACATTCTGTTATTGCATCTATTTACAGTCTCAACTAAGGCGCGACGATAACCTAACCAAAACTAGCTGAAAGTCATACCGTGAGCAGCAGAGTCAACAGCAGCAGCAGCAGATCAAGAAGAAGACAATCCTGGGCAGACGTGGCCCACGAAATAACAGCAACAACATCAACAGTAACAGCAACAAAACACAGACGCACACATACAAAAAACTGAAGCAAACAGCTGTTAGCTTTCAGCAGCGCGCCAACGATGACGACGATGTAAGTGAGCTTTGAGAGTTGAAACTTGAAAGCTTAAATTAATTTCGAACTTTAGCTTAGTAGCAGCAGCAGTAGCAGTTCATCCACCTTCTCTTCGTCATCCCAACAACACTCGTCGGTGGATTACGAAGCCGAGGATGAAAACGAGGATAAACTGCGACAGCGGCGTCACAAGGATGAGAATGATAGTTTAATACATGTGCAAAACTTTCTCAAATGCTTTGGCGCCAATGCATTTGCCAGCTGTGCAGTGAGGACAACAGCCGCGGTAGCAGCAGTAACAACGACAGCAACATCCAGAATTACAGCAACAACAGCAGCTCTAGCAACAAAAAGTGCAGTAACAACCAGTACAGATCTGCGTAACTGGCGCCAAAGTTATCGCACAAATGCTGTCACAACAACAGCAACACCAGTAGCTACCGCTGTTGCAACAACAACGAGCTGCTTGCCTGCAACAGCAGCAGCAGCAACAGCAACAACCACAGCAGCAATAACAATAGCAACACCGCAAACACAGTTAACGTACAGCAAGCCACAGAAATTTCAAATAAATACAAAATTTTTACGCAAACCACGCAACAAACTGATGAAAATGCTGCCTGCAACAAACACGACGCAACAGCAACAACAACCACAGCAGCATCAACAGCGACAAGAGCAACAACAGCTAACGCAGCTATATAATGATGATTCCAACGCCAAATTCAAAGACTTTTCAATTGACTCGCTATTGAATAAGTAAATACAAGAAAATGAAAATAACACAATTATAAATTAGAACTATTTTATTTGTAGGCTAATTCTTGAAACACTCACATACTCAGCCACTCCCATAAACCGCGTTCCTATAAATCCCTTGATTATTGTATTTGTATATTTTTTCTTCATTTAGCCAATCGTACAGAATAGATTATAAAACTAGTACACACATACATAAATAACATAATATTAAAATAGTAATCGAATATTGTAAATTATGACTAAGTTGTTTATTTATTACATACATACATACAAACATTTGTACAACTAATGGCGCAATTCATAATTAGCATTAGTAGCAGGCGTTAAGCATGTGTACATAAATATATCTACTTAATTACAAGTTAATAAACCACAATCAATTGTGCTAGAATTAAAGTTGCGACTAATTTTATTTCATTGGTTTCAAGTAGCAATCACTTGTCGCTTGGTGGGGCGAGAGGGGCTTCAAGAGCTTCACGTACGCGCTCCAACATTTCCTTACGGATGCTATCTGGAACCAAAGCTCGAGCCTAAAAACAAAAAACAACATGTGATCAACAAGAAAATATAACGGGAAACTGAACTTTGAGCTCTAAGTTTTTCGCTGTCAGCAAAGGCTCAGCTTTCGGATCGCCATTTTAATATGATCTAGTTACCTCTGGATAGATCTCAGCTGATAGTTGCTCACGTGTAACGTTTTCCAAGCCACGTTCTTGCAGTGTGTCACGAATCTTCTGCTGAATATCTCGCCGCCAACCGCATTCCTCAAGTCGCTTTTCCAGCAAATCCTTTATGGCAATTTTGTCGTCTGTGTCCAGCTGAACTTTGTTGCCATTGTCGGGATCGGTACCAATACCGGTTTCCTTGCTGGTCGACATCTTTTCACTTATGCTTTCTAGGTTCTTTTTAATAGTTAAGGCTAACAAATATGTTTTGAATTTATTGTATTAAATTGTGTGCCAGTTATTTGAAGCAAAATTTGGAGACAATCGATCTTTACTGTGCGATCTGAATACTTATCGATACTATTTTTGGTTAATCGGGTAGTCATCCGACCACCACAATTACAAAGCTACAGAAAGTTAGGCCTTTATATGTTTACATAAACTTAAATAAGTCGAAATTAAAATATTCAAAGCCAACTGTAAATGTTAAAATTATTATGAAGTGGTAGCCAAATTACTTTTTTTACCATTTAATAAAAGTAAATGAGGTTTAAGCAATATAAAATAAAATGTTCTTTGTTTGGTCTGCATTTGTTATTTGCGATGTTTTAATCGCAACTTTCCTGAAATTTAAATGGCTTTAATAGAAGTATTTAAAACGAGTTAAAATTATGGTAAAAGTTGAACGCAAGAAAATTTGGCGCAAAATGCAAGTGTTGCCACCTCGTTATAAATAATAGCGACTTAAATATTGAATGGAATGCAAACGTTTAATCGATAGTGGCGATTACAATTCCGATTTTTGTGCAGAAAAGTACTCAAAGTTTGCCTGTGTGGGTATTTGTATACGTATACAAAAATATATACGTATCCATGTGTGCATTGTACATATGTATATACATGATTTCTGCAGATACCAAACAATTGTATTGTATGTACATATGTATATACTCAAGTATGTACTTTGATACAATTGTTACTTCTAGTTACTATGCTTCATTGATCAAACAATTCCATCAAAACTTGAGCTAGCAATTTCAAATCTCAGCACAACATGTGTCGTCGGATATAAAATCAATTTCGAATAGCAGCCCACTCCACCGCCTACAGCAATTTTGTAGAGCCGGCTTGCATGGGTTGGGGCTGTCGTCATTGCTGATTGAGGTGAACTTGATTCACAAGCTGTATATACACTATGTACAAATGAAAAAATCTTTGTAGCTGTCGCTTTTGCTGCCACACCAACAAATTAAAGTTGTATGTGGGCTTTCTTTCACTTCATTGTATGAGTATAGAGAAATAAATAACTTGGCCTGCCAGCTGCAAGAAAAGTAATGAAAAGAAGCCTCAAACGATGATCTACATTTGTTATTTCTAAGAGAATGCTTAGCTAATTAATAAACTAACTAATTTATCAGGTTTAAAAAGATATAGATGTTGTACATATATAAGTAAAAGCAAACATAACCTAAAAAGACCCGTTTTGCTACACATAAGCGTATGCATATGCAAGTGTTTGTGTGTGTGTGTATATATGTAAATACACACATGCCAGTACATTTAAGTGAAGCCATCTGTGCGGCTTTTCTGCATTTCCTGTCATTTCTACTGAATTTTCTTGAAATTTAATAGCAGCAGCTGCTTGTCTGTTTCTCGAATTTTACGAAAATATATGTATGTGCATACTGTTCTTTCTGCCGCATCATGTCACTGGCAACAACAAGCCGGTTTACCTAGGCTTAATTTCAGAGTGCGAATCACAAACAACCCCTTAAATGGCCGTCTGAGCTGCCATACATACAAAGTATTTACACGCACACACACATAAAAGGCAATTACGGCCCACAGCTATGAAGTCATCGCCTGATTTTTAGGTTGCCGCAACTCCCGACCCCCACACTCCACAAAACCAAATCGTGTTCAGTTGTGTTATGCTGCAGCATGACTCATCATTTAATCGATAAAACTTGGCACTATGCACTCTGGGAGACCATAATAGCTTCTCTAAATTTAGTTGCATGCAACGTACAGTCCCTCGCAGCGAAAAATGGAATAGAGTGGAAAAGAAAGCGGCTCCTCACTACAGCTATTAATAGAGCGTGAGGGGCACTCACTCTACTTTCCCCATAGCCATTAGAGGCATCTTGCGTTCATTGAACTTCCGCAGCTGGAAAAGAAAAAGAGTAAAGAAAATGCGATTGGATTTTTTTCTGCTGACAACACTGACTATTCGCTGATTTTATTTTATTTTTTCGAACACATTCATAGAGCTGTTTTTGTTGTTTTTCATACTATATGTTCCGTGTCGCTTGTCTTTAGCAATAAAATACTTCAGGTGTACGCCATATTTTACTCCAGTGTTTCTGTAACATTTTTTTTTTCATGAATTTTTGCTTGTTATATTTGTTGACAATGCGTAGACATTGGTTTCGACGTATGCCACGCCCACCAATGACGCTTGTCCCATGCGGTATGTTTTTTTTTGCTTGGGGGTGTGGTTTGTGGAGGGAGTGTGTTTAGTACTCCTCAGCACCCTCGCCCTCACCATCACCGGAGTCCATGCCGACCTCCTCGTAATCCTTCTCCAAAGCAGCCAAATCCTCACGGGCCTCGGAGAACTCGCCTTCCTCCATACCCTCACCGACGTACCAGTGGACGAAGGCACGCTTGGCATACATCAAGTCGAACTTGTGATCCAGACGAGCCCAGGCCTCGGCAATGGCGGTGGTGTTGGACAACATGCAGACGGCACGCTGTACCTTGGCCAAATCGCCACCGGGCACAACAGTGGGTGGCTGGTAGTTGATGCCGACCTTGAAGCCAGTTGGACACCAGTCCACGAACTGAATGGTACGCTTGGTCTTGATGGTGGCAATAGCGGCATTCACATCCTTGGGCACAACATCACCACGATACAACATGCAGCAGGCCATGTACTTGCCGTGACGGGGATCGCACTTGACCATCTGGTTGGCTGGCTCGAAGCAGGCGTTGGTGATCTCAGCCACCGACAGTTGCTCGTGGTAAGCCTTCTCGGCAGAGATGACTGGGGCATAGGTGACCAGGGGGAAATGGATACGTGGGTAGGGCACCAAATTGGTCTGGAATTCAGTCAGATCCACATTCAGGGCACCATCGAAACGCAGAGAGGCTGTGATCGAGGACACAATCTGGCCAATCAAACGATTGAGATTGGTGTATGTGGGGCGCTCAATATCCAAGTTACGACGGCAGATATCGTAGATAGCCTCATTGTCGACCATGAAAGCGCAATCCGAATGCTCCAAGGTTGTGTGCGTGGTCAGGATCGAGTTGTATGGCTCGACGACAGCGGTGGAGACCTGGGGAGCTGGGTAGATGGCGAATTCCAGCTTGGACTTCTTGCCATAATCAACAGACAGGCGCTCCATCAGCAGGGAGGTGAAACCGGAACCGGTACCACCACCGAAGGAGTGGAAGATGAGGAAACCCTGGAGACCAGTGCACTGATCGGCCAACTTGCGGATACGATCAAGCACCAGATCAACAATTTCCTTGCCAATGGTGTAGTGACCACGAGCATAATTGTTGGCAGCATCTTCCTTGCCAGTGATCAACTGCTCGGGATGGAACAGCTGACGGTATGTGCCAGTGCGGACCTCATCGACCACAGTTGGCTCCAAGTCGACGAACACGGCACGGGGCACATGCTTGCCAGCTCCAGTCTCGCTGAAGAAGGTGTTGAATGAGTCATCACCACCACCGACGGTCTTGTCAGATGGCATCTGACCATCGGGCTGGATACCGTGCTCAAGGCAGTACAACTCCCAGCAGGCATTACCGATCTGGACACCAGCCTGGCCAACATGGATAGAGATACATTCACGCTGTAATTGAACACAAAAAAAATGTGATTAATTGTCAAGTTGCACAGAAGAAAAATCGATATGCGGTTTGAGCCACGCCCAACGTGACGATGCCGCACTAAATGTGTATGCGTGTATTCCACCGAAAACGAAAAATAGTCCGTTGTTTAAATGTACATAAACATTTGCTTATCTAGTTAATATTTTTAACCAATTTAGGTATAATACGTATTTATTTTCACAAAAATTTATCATGACGTCATCACATAGAAAAATGTGACGCCGCCATTTTGTGTATTCGAATTTCCTTAAATTTTTTTTCCACAAAAAGTATTTCACAAAAAGAAACGTTGTTTAATAAAATATGAATAATCAACTCACCATATTGAGTTTTTAAGACTTGTTATTCACACACAAAAAATTCACAGAAAATCTGTAGAGCAAACTTTTAGGTCTTTCTCGGAGAGAATCTACGTTCGAATTGCCGGCTATGAGGCTTTACAAACGTATGCTGAAAATTTTCACAGCGGCTGCTATTTATAGTCTCGGAAACGGAAATCTGTTGATGTGTAAGTGAGTACAAATCGACAATCTGCTTTCAACAAAGTATCGATAGTTTTATGTTAATATCGATATATTTTAAAACGTTTCCTGATATGGCGATGCCACATTTTCACTATTGGCGCTATATTTGAAATCTGTGATTAAATATTCTGCGTATTTTATACAAAATTGTTTAATTATACTCTGCAAATCAATAATAATCAATAAATCGGAGAAAAAGTTTTACTATATGTTTAAGAATGGTTGCTACTCAACACAACTCTCCTCATAACTTGTTTGGATCCCTGAAACGGTTACCATTGTAACTGTGCATTCGTGTCGCCATTTGCTTTTGTTTTATCCACAGTATTGAAGATTGGTCTCGTGTGCTTGTGAAAATTAAAAATTAATTGTCCAGTCTGTTCAATAAATATGAGACTGTTAAATGTAAATATTAATCATAATTTCGCGGATGAGCCCTCGGAGGGTAGCGACGAGGAAATGTCTGAGAGCGAGGAAGTCTCAGAGGAATCTGCTGATGAAGAGGAGGAAAAACCTTTGGCCTCTGCTGCTCACCCTTATCCGACACCGCCACCAGATGATGATGCTAACATGTCCTTGGGAAATGGTGTTCAAAAGATTACCCTTGAAAATCCAAAGTTGAAAGGTCCCAAGAAGCAGCCTATCATAACCCAAGCTAAAAGGGCCATCGAATCTCTGTCTAATCGCAAAGGCTCTTCTGTTCAAGCAATAGTCAAATACATTAAGTCAACTGGTGTCGAAGTCCCTGATGATCGTCGCTTTTCAAGTCTGGTACTGAAGGCCCTCAAGCGTGCTGTGATAAACGGTGAGCTGACGCAGGTCAAGAATTCGTTTAAACTCTCAGAGGAATCAAAGAAAAAGTCCAAAGCATTAGAAAAAATGATAGAAAAACAGAACAGAAAGAAAGAGAAAATGGCGATGAAGGAGTCACAGAAAATGGAAAACGAAAAGGAAAAGGAAAAAAATAAAAAAAAGAAAGAAAAGAAAGAATCCACAAAGAAAGCAACGGAGCGCAAGACACAAGAGGTTCGTTAATAATAATTCCTTAATTCGTCTCGTACCATAGTTAATCATAACGTTTTCAGCCCTCTAAAAAATCAACCAAAACCAAGAAAAAAACTGATAATATTGCAGGAAATGCCAAGGCATTGGCAGCAGTCAAAGCTCAAGAAGCCCTCGAGAACGAACCACTAGGAACAAAGTCGAAAAAATCAGAAACTAACCAGAGCGCACACAGCACATCTGCAAAGTCAAAGCCCCCACGTAAATCCATTGGCACTCTGGCACAGCCCAAGGGAAAGATAAAGGTGGCGACCAAAGCTGCCAAAAAGCTGGTCGCGGGTAAAATCGGAGTTCCAAGTGTAGATGATGTCGACGCTGCTGAGTATTCGGAGTTGCCCACGGGTGCATCAACGCCAATAAACGCTGCTCAAAAGAAACGCAAGGGCCGAGCAGCCAAAGAGAATTAATTTATTACCAATCAATTATTTATTTTCCATTCTTTTATGTTTATAATTTTAGCAAAGTTTTATTCATGTTTAATGTAGTGTACAATATTAATGTTTTTATTAATGGCATGCCTAATTGTGTTAGCAATGTATTAAATAAAAATTAACGTTTACATTAATAATTGGATTTCTAGCGGGCAGAGTTGGTAGATCTAACTCAGTTCGACTTCATGGAAATCAAAATGAGCTGTCGTGTAAACTTGGTAAGAGTTTCATTTTATATTACAAAAGATGGCAACTCTAACTACAAAAAAAAGACTTGTATATTTTGTCTGACCAAATTCACTCGCGTTTTAAAACATTGCAGCTTGTATTCAATTTGCTTAATAAACACTTGCCAAAAATATGAGAATCGAAGACGTTGACACATTTTGGACTGATAAGGCGGCCTATAATGTTGCGGAGAAGCAATATTACGAAGGAATTAGTTGGAGCATACCAGGATCGAATGTAAGTTGATTTCACCACAAGCACAAAGCGGGAAAACATGAAGAGTGTAGGGGGAAAGTGGTTGTACAATGTACATACAAGTGCTATGTACCAATGTTGAGTTAAACTATGCTGGTCGCTTAAACTGTGATTTATAATTTCCATGTGCATTTTAAATCAAACAAAAAAGTATATAAAAACATGTGTATGTGTACATATGTAAATATAATATACATGTATGTACTCATGGCACACAGACACACTCAAAAGTTTCGCATCGTCTCCCAACCGGCAAACTGTTGTAGGCGGCAACCCTGAGCAAATCAGCTGATTTCTTAAAGCGTCCCCCTTTGTTAAACCCGAACCAATTCACATTAGATTCTGTTTATTAACCATTTAACTTGTTTAGAAGGACGTTCCACCCGTCACACTTGCCGCCAAAACCAGCAAAAAGAGTAAAAAACGTAAGGCAATGGCAGAAACTCAATCACAGGAGCATCAGGCAACGAAAAGCTTATTATACGTAAGTTACATGCATATATTTGTAAAATGCTTCAGTGCATATCAAATTTAAATATACTTTGCTTTAGCTCAATCCATTGACCTTGGAAGCAAGCTATTTTTTGGAAACATTGGAGAGTGTAAGCCGCCTAGGCCAACTTCAATTGGATCCACATTTGGCCCATTTACTGGAGCGCATTGTTTTGGGCATTGAAAACTATTTGGACAAGAATCCCACGTATATAGTGCCTAAAAATACGCAGCAGACTGCAAATGAACAGCCAACTTCAACGGGTGGAACAACAAAAGTTGCTAACGGTTTTAACTTTGTGTCTCCCAAGGAGTTTTTGAAAATCAAGCGGACATTCAATTGCACAGCGTGCACACATCGTATTGTGGGCACAACTATTGCCAAGGCGGTAGCCCATTTGGCCGAACAGCATCCAAATCCCAATCCTAACCCAAATCCCAATGCCAATTCTAACACGCACACAGTCCCAAATGGCCAGAGACCAGTGCAGACAAGGCAGGAGAAGAAACTCGCAGAGGTGGAAGCACGATCCAAAAATATCCCGCAGTTGCCTAAGAGTAAGGAACATCAAGCAGTCCCATTATAGTCCCAATTGTAACAATTCATATTCTTGTAGAGGCTAAATCCTTGGTATCCTCGGACATTACTTGCATGTTTAGGGACAAGTACCAAGTGGCGGATAAGTTGAAAGTAATGCCCGAATACGATGACATCGAGAAGGATTTATGCACGTTGATAGCACCCGTCTTTGTCGATCATCCGGTGCGAATCTATAAATTTGGATCACGAATAACTGGCATTGGGAGCTGCTCCTCGGATTTGGATGTATTTGTAGACATTGGTATGCATTGTAATACATTATATATTTATTTATTTGCTTACAAACAAAATTATGTAACTACAGGCAACACGTTTCATAGGTTCGAGCATCGGGCTTCCAAGGACACGATTGCCAAGCTGCGTGTGCTACGAGCACTTTTCAGTGCCAGCAAAGAGTGGCGCATCATCAACGTAAGCCAAGCGCATCCAATTCTTTTTTTTTTTTACAGATTTTAATTGTCCTTATTTAGGTTATTGAGCAAGCGAGAGTGCCGATTATTAAGACCTGTCACTTGTCGTCTGGAATCGAGTGTGATATATGCCTGAATAGCTTAGGATTCTGCAACACAAACTTGCTCAAATACTTGTTTGAAGCGCAACCTTTAGGTGAACCTCCCACGCATTTAAAACTTTTCAAAACTTATCTAATTATCTTGAACATTTCATTTATATAGTGCAATACATGTGCATCTATGTCAAGACTTGGCTGGAGCGTTGCAAATTGTCGGAACAAATATCCACGTACAGCATGGCATTGATGGTCATTTACTTTTTGCAACTCAAGCAACTTTTGCCTGCGATTGCGCTGCTTCAAGTTGATGATGCAACCACAAACAAACAGCGCGTGGGACGTAAGTGGAGCTTTAAATAGATGTGTATAAATAGTTCTTTGTAATTCCCCTCTTTCTTTGTACTTATCAGCGTGGATTGCAAATTTCACACAAAAATCGTTGAACGATCTGGAAATCAAGCAAATTGATATCACTGTTTCGCTGATTAAGGAAAACGTGCGTGAACTTTTTAAGTTTTATGCCAACTTCAACTATGATCGTTACCTAGTTTGTCCTTATTTTGGCCAAAGTAATGTACAAATATCTAACTTTGAAAGGAAGATGCCCAAAAGGTAAAAGAAAATATATTTTGGTTTTTCCCGTCTTATGTACATTTGCTCAATCTGCTTTGTTTGTTTAGATACTTGGAATATGCTTCCCAGAATCCTGATACGATTTTACAGCTGCGTAAACCGATGGTCGTCCAGGATCCCATACAGTTGAATCATAATGTGACCAAGGCGGTGACCAAGAACGGTGTACAAACATTTAAGGATTATTGCGCACAAACGGCGAATCTACTAGGAGAGTCTTCAACAAACTCTGTTCAGGCCAACAACAACAAAACTGCTTAATACTATTAAGTATTTAGTAAGATAAGAAGTCGATATATGAATTATAACCGTCGCTCCCATTTCACTTTTAAGTTTAATAATGGAGGTTCGTTCTCTATACTCCTACTATATAGTAAAGTATGTACATACGTATGCAATTAGTGATTAAAGTTCTCAATCGAATTCTGAAAACAATTAAAATGATTTAATAGAAAGCCAGTAAAAACAACAAATTGTTTCCCTTTTTCTTTTTTATTGACTATACTCTGCTTGTGTGCGTCTGGAAATATTTGGTATGCATTTTTAAATATTATTAAATAAATAGAAAACAATTAAACAGCACACATAGACGGCAGCCAGCTGGGCAGCGACTAAACACTGCTAGATTTTGGCCAAAATTCAAAAATTCTATTCAGGAAGTATAAACCGAAGCATAACACTAGTATTGCACCCAGAATTGTTAGACGGTTATGCCAATGGCGATTGGACTCTTGCATCATGTTGAAAATGCGCAATGCAGCAGCTTCGGTTTCCTCGATGCTGCCATTATTGTCAATAACGAAATGCGATTTCTCACATTTGCGCTCCAATGGCATTTGCGAGTCAATGCGATTACGTGCCTCAGGCTCCGATAGCTCATTTCGGGCTAATAGACGTTCCATTTGGGTATCTGGTTCACTAGAATTGTGTACGTTTATTAATGGAGTAATTAATATTTACTTAATGTGTTTTAAACTTACCAAGAAACAGTCACAATTTTGTAAATAAAATCCATTAGAAGGCCCGTTTCGAATAACAACGGCAAGTCAAGCACGATATAGGCATGTCCAGACATGAAATACTTAAAGACTCTCCAAAAGATGGTTCGGTGTATTGTGGGGTGAGTTATTTGATTTAGTTTTCCACGAAGCTCCTTGTTTTCAAAAATCAATCGACCCAGAACAGCTCGATTCAGTTCCATGCTGGGCATCAAGACTTCGTCGCCAAAGGCATCACGAATCTTTTGCCAACATGGTTTACCTGGTTCCACAACTGTGTAATCGTTAAATATTGTTAATTTCAACTTGTTCACGCTAATTAACTTTAATTACAACATCCTGCCAATTGCTCATTGACTTACTTTCTCGGGCAATTTTGTCCGCATCGATAATTGGAATGCCATGGCGCTCAAAGACCTTGGTCACCGTACTTTTTCCCGTAGCAATGCCACCAGTTATTGCTACTATGAACATCTTTTGGTATAGTTGTGTGGAATGCCTTAAGATTATTTTTTATTTATTGTCGAAACAGTAAAATTATCGTTGTCGATTCTATACTATCGATAATTCTTTCATCGTTCTTTACGTCTCGATTGCATTTTACAACACTGTCGATAAATGTTAGGCGTTGAACAACACATTTTTTCATTGAGTCAGCCATCTTAGATTTTGTTTCTACGTTTTCATTCTCGTGCGTCGTTTTCAGAAATTGGCGAAATTTGCACGCGTTCGTTTAAAGAAACATTAACTACTCAAGTTTAATAAAACTAGTAGAAAGCAGATTAACGGTATTTTTAGCATCTGCAAGTCGCTGATTAAAACAAAATAAAGATGGTGGACAAAATTGAAATGAGCCTGGATGATATCATTAAGTCGACGAGAACACAAAAGAAACCGCAGGGTGCTGGTCGTGGAGGGCCAGGCGGAGCTCGGCGGTCTGGTGGTCAACAGCGAGGAGCTCGTCGTGGAGGACTGCCAAGCGGTGGCTCCCCGCGTAAGCCAGCACCAGCCAGTGGCGCTGGTGGTGTGCTTAAAGGTCGTCGCGGTGGTGGCGGCGGTGTTATACAGAAGCCTCGGCTCGCACGGGTAATTGAAACGTAACGTTGTGTCATGTAGATGCGAATAGCAGCCAAAAATATCCATGCATATGCATTAAAAGGACAGCCCATGTTGGAAACTTACAATTCTTTGCGAATTTCACATAAAGTGAAAAGCCATAAATGTGAAACTATCAATTATCGTAACAGCTGCACCCACACGGAATCAAAATGGCCACCGTATGCAGAAAAAACGGTACCTGTACCGGTACATGTACATGTGAACAGACTTAGCTGCAAAATGGCGGCAAAACAGTGGGCAGATAAATAAATAACTTAATCAAGAGCAATCTATTTACGAATGTTTGGTTGGTTTAAGGATGGCGCGGCAGCAGAGCAGAGCGATACAACAATCCGTCAAACTCATTTATGTATATTTACAAGTTTAACTGCATTTCGTAGAGGATTTCGCGATTTTGTTGCGAACTCTTTTCTTTTGTATTCCCCGTTCATAACACGTTTAATATTTTTTTTGTGCGTTTTGCCCAAAAACTAAACCATGAGTGGCAATCAATCAATATACAGACATACATACGTACATATATAGATAAATATATAAAATCTTTAGTGTTTCTGCACTTCTTCGATGGCGTCCTGTTGATATGGCTAGGATACAACAACTGCTGCTACTACATCTCCCAAATGTTTTGATCGAAAACTTTGTCCCTACCGCGTTCCGATCAACCGAATCAACAAAAAACAAACACAAACCTTCTACCTAATACTACCCCCTCTAGGGCGATGTGAACAGCGCATGGAAGCATGATATGTACGATGGTCCAAAGCGTAACGGCGGCGGCGGAGGTTCTGGAGGAGGATCGGGTCCAACACGATTGATTGTTGGCAATTTGGATTATGGCGTATCAAACACGGACATCAAGGAGCTATTCAATGACTTTGGGCCGATGAAGAAGGCGGCCGTGCATTACGATCGTTCAGGACGCTCTTTGGGTATGATTTTATTAATTAACTAACTATATGAATACAAATTATTCATATACTTGCTTCCCACAGGCACCGCTGATGTAATATTCGAACGACGATCCGATGCACTTAAAGCTATCAAACAGTACCATGGGGTACCATTGGATGGTCGTCCTATGACCATACAACTAGCAGTTTCCGATGTAGCTGCACTGACGCGACCAATGCCTGCCGAAGATGTAAAACGTCGTGTCGGTGCGGGAGCGCCGTTTAAGCGTGGTGGTATGTGTAGACAAAACAAATGTAAAAACAATCAATAAATTGGGGATTATTTGATTTAAGGTGGACAAGCGGGTGGAGGACCACGGCGAGGTGGCTTCCGACGTGCACCTGGTGGTAAGCCCGCTGCTGGTGGAGCAGGTGGCCAACGTCGCGAAAGGAAAGCACCACCAACTGCCGAAGAATTGGATGCCGAGTTGGATTCGTACATTAATGACATGAAAATCTAATTAGCTAATAGTCTCAATTTAGAAATATATGATCACAAATACGGACTTATTGCGGGTTCAGCTGCCAGAACCAGAATGATTCGACGAAACGAACTTGTGCAGAGGATACAGCTTTTAGTCATAATTACTACATCAATTAAATTTGTCAGCAATCAATTGTACAATGCTGTTTTGGGCTTGCGCATTAAATAATTTGTTGTTAAATGTACTGATGTGGCGCCCCATTAGTGAATAAGATTGTCTAAAAATACAGATGGATGTATTTATTCGTAAATATAATAATACTTTATACATATAAATGACATGACCGTCACGATAATTATTAAATCAGGTGTAATAAACAATAGACTTAATATCGTAACTAAGCTCTGTATTTCTTAATTGAAATTTAAGTCGCACAAATTGGCCAAGACTTTGTGTGCTGATTGATCTAAAACATTAAAGTTAATACCGTTTTGGTGAAATAAAACTTCAAAGGTTTTTCATTATTAAATGTTAAATTTATTTTTATGTAGTGCACTTGCGTAATTAGAATATAGTTTTGAACGAATTTTACAGGCCATTACAAATTTGGATTGGACATACACAAAATGTATTTAGAGTAAATTTGTTACATTGTTTTGGTTTTGTATATTTTTAATTAGGGCGGAATCGCACATAAAGTTTAATCAATTGCGTTAGACGTTTTATAATATGTTAAGCTTAGTAAAACACAAATTAAAATTTAAATGCAAAATGAATAAGAGAGCGGATGAAAGGAGCGCATAAATTTTAGCTTTAAACTTGGGCCTCCAACGGTTTTTTAACATTATTCTTTATTTTTGTCATTTTGGAATATGAATATATATAGGCTAAATATGGTATAGGTAGGTATATTTTAAGCGATTTATATTTATAAATGTATAATGGTGTTGAGGATGTCGTGGCGTGTGTGTGTGTGAGTGTCATTAAATGCGTGGCAGCCCCACTGGCTAACCCCCCAGCCAATTCTCTTTTGTTGGCTCTACCAGAAGCCACCCGATGAGTAACCGCCGGGTGGAACACGTCCACGCGCCTGATCATTTGCCGCCTTGTTGCCATTGGTGGCACTGGTTTCCTTGGGTTGGCTGGCAGGCTTTTGTTCCTCTTTTTGGGCGGTGGTGGCTACCTCATCGCGAAGCTTTTCCACCACCTTATTGGCATCGGTGGAGCCCATGCAGGCGTTCAGATTGGAAGAGTTCTGTTGATTGTATTTGGGACGCGGGGCATTCACTGCTACTTCTGGTTCGGAAAAGATGTTTGTGTGGCCGCCGCCAGGTGGTTTCAGTACGCGGCTGGAGGGGCGTGCAGAGGTGCCCAGGCCAATTTTCAGTTCGGTGGATGTCATATTTGCTTATTAACTGCAGCACATGAAATACATTTGAAAAAAATGTGGTAAAATTTTTGTAAAGTTTTTAACGAAATTTTCAATATATATCTTAAAATAAATAATCACTTTAAAAGCCTGTAACAGTCTGTATGTAGGCTTTTTATATACAAAAATAATGGTCACGCCACTTACAAAAACTGGCCAACAATGAAGCGCCGATAGCGACAAGCGTCAGCAAACTGAGCCACGGTGAAAAATGGCAGAACAGTGGAACCGTTCAACAGAGACAGACAACAACAAAAGAATGGAAAATATTTGCACCAACAATTTCCTCCTCCTCCACCAATCATACCTCTCTCTCACTCTCTCTTCCATACACATACATATTGGCGATTCGACTGTTTCACACACACATTTTATTCAGCATACATATATTTACACATACATACATACACAACATTATCTCTATTTTTGAGCACTGCGTTCTTTTACACTTTCCCGTTAACTATAATTGCGAGTCTGCCAGCCGTACACTTTCCCATTGTTGTTGCTGTTTTTTTTGTGAGCACTGTGTTGTGCTTAGCCGCTGCATACATATTATTGTTCACAAACTGTTGGCTTAATAATAGTTTTCGCCATTAACAATAAAGTCTTTCTATTTACCCCTAAAAGTAGCTTTCAACTTTTTTTCTCAGTGTTCTCAAGTGCTTTGTTGGAGGAGTAAGTCTTATGATATGTTTTGCCAGTGGAGCAAAGAGGTCAAAAAAAGTGGGGGCAACAGGCGATGACATCTGTAAGAGTGTTGTAAAACGCAAGTAACGATGCGTCATGCTTTGTGGGAGGCGAATATCCCACGGGATGCCGACACACACACACGCACACAATTATGTTGAGGTATGTATGTACATACTCGTAGGTTTTGTGTTTGGGTTAAACAAAGTAAAGTGAATGACCGATAACTCAAGTCAAAGATCTTTAAATGACCGGTCATAATAGTAGGTGTTTACTCTATATTTAATAGTAAACATATTTACAACTTAATGATAAATGGAGCAGTTAGCATACGCGAATGTATGTAAGAAACACATATGACTACACACTCACACATGTATTCGTCAAACAATTACTCACTAATGTCTATAAATTTTTGTGTGTTGGTCACGTCTACCAGCCCTACTTTGTTTACAGGTATCCACACAAACACACACTAAGACAATTATTTTTAATATTAGTGTGCGTCAGTGTCTTTTTTTATTTAGAAATTATGAGTAATGAGCAATCTGAATAAAACTTGAATTGTATACTGCTTTGATTTTAAACTCGCGCTCTCTTTTCACACATTTCTCATTGTTTTCGAGACGGCCGCCTCCTAATGAGAGCAAGACACCAAAATGCCGAATAGACGGTAAAATAAATATGGTAAAACATAAATTAAAGCGCAAACGGCGATGGCCATGGATAATGTGAACATAAATAAAAGCAAATCAAGTTTAACCAGGTTGGCAGACAACCTATATTTATTTACCATTCATTATGAGAAAAAACGGATGAGCATTAGCGATTGCGGTGCCGTAAAAATGACCCGAAACGGCGGCGTCACTTCCACAGCTAGAAAAAAATTACTACACATACGTACACAGTATGTATGTGTATACATGTGTATGCACAATGTATGAACATATGCCTTTTGCGGCTGCCTGTGCTAAAAGTTCAGTTCAAACTGCCTCTAGCTAGTTTTTAGCCAGCGCAGGCGATTATTAAGTTCGAAACATGCAGTCACTCGACTAAAAAAAAAATGAGGCACAAATAAGCGAAAATGCAAACATGGCCACTAAAACTAGCCGACGAGAGCCCAGGGTGCGGCGGTTTCACGTACCGGAAAGAGGGAAAAATGGGATGTTGTATGATATTTATATGCTTCACTATACGGCAGCTGTGCTGTATAAAATTTTGAGCAGCTGCACTTCCCCAATACACAGACACGCGTTTACCACTACCAAACCCTTTCTCATTATTATCATCTCCATTGCACTAATGTCATCAGCAAACAGATACACAGTTTAGTTAGCCTCTCAAAATTCCATGACACAAATACAAGCGAAAAGATCATTATTAAGTTTGCTACCGCAATTTTATCGATTTGCTGCTGTTTGCATTCAACAAGTTATCCAAAGTGATCTATGAACACTTATCAAGTAGTCCTTTATTTACATACCTTATATATTTAGTTTGCCGCAATAAAATAAAATTTAATGGAAATTTTTCACAGCAAAAATGACGCTACCTTCGACAATGAACGGTTTATTTAAAATGGAATACTGAAATGTAACCGTATGCTGCAAGCGCCAAAATACCAAATAAAATACTGACAAGGCTATGTATAATTTTCCCGCATGTTTGTGACTTTATTCTGTTATTTCAAGTGTAGCCATACGTTGTTTAGTCTGCTGTTAACAGACTGGTCTAACGGAAAAATTTGAATAAATAATTATTTTGGATGTTTCCGGCAATGTATTCCTTAAAACCGTCTAATTTCTGATAAGATGGATTCCTCTGTCTAAATAATTATCCACTTTCTTTACAATTCGGTCAGTTGAAATTAATTTTACTGCGCTGTTTCCTCAATTGGAATAAAATGTGTGCTAAGAGCATTGAGAAAAGCAGAAAATCGGCTAATTCTCAACATCGCATGCAAACAAAGCACTTAAATCTTCAGCTTTTCCTGTATTTCCAACGTGCATATTAAATGTGACGATTCTACCAACTCGATTTGATTTTTGACGATATGTATATCGAGACCAGTGCTGCCAGACGAATAAAATAGCATTAATAATTAAAATAACGTATACTCCTTGTTATTATTCATTATAGCAATTGTAAAATTATAAAAATTGTAATTTATAATTTCTTTACAATGTCTTTAGCACGACACACTCGACAAAGTTCGAGTCGCAGAGAATCGTACCAAATAAATAATTTTTCATTTAATAAAAAGCAATATAAATGAACTTTCGTAAAGATCTGTAATGCTTATTTTGTGTTGGTGTACCCAATTTAAACGAAATCGTGCAGATAAAATGATCAACTGTGGGAAAATTGACAATATGGCAGCACTTGCACAAACGACGCAGAACGTAAACAATAAGAACAGCATGTGTCTTATGTGATTTGTTGCTAAGACCAAAAGTTTATCTTTTGAACAGAATCTCCATTTATCTTTGGCAATTATTAATTCTTGCATTGCATCACTATAAATAATTGTTAAAAACGCCAAACATACTAGTAATTAAATTTAAATTGTTTCATTTATTCTGTAAACGGATTCTTTGCAGGTCATTTAAAGTTAATGAATAACTTAGATCCTTGAAGGGTACAGCATCTATAACAATATGGAAAACAAAAAATAAATATACACGTACAAAGACACAACTATTTTATTTTTTTCAACTTACGATGCGAATGCGGTGTCCCATAGCATGACCGGGCAAATTCCTGTTGAAGCGGGCACGCACGGAGCCAGTGTTGCCGTGGATGCGGGTAACCTTGCCCCACACAGCACGAACACGGGTCTTGCGCTCAGGATGCTGAGGCACGCACTTCTTGGTCTGTGCCTTGTAGACATACACGCAACGCTTGCCAACGTAGAACTCACCATGCTCCTTGCGACGAGCACCCTCAATCTGCAAGTGTTAGATCATTCTTTTATTCATTTTTCAATAAAAAAATGTTATATATTGACATACCTTAAGGATGGCGTGGTTTTCGTGCTGGTTCCTCAGACCGCGCTTGTAGCCAGTGAAGACAGCCTTGGCAAACAGACGTCCGTGACGTTTGTATTTCTTGGCAGAAACTTTCGTCACGGCATCGGCAGCCTTCTCAGCCTTTGGTGCCTTGGCGGCCTTTGCCGCTTTGGGTGCCTTTGCAGCCTTAGGCGCAGCAGCAGCGGGCTTAGCTTGTGTGTCAGCCATAGTTCACTGTAAAAATTAATTATAATGAAACAAAAATTAATAGCATGCCGGATAATAGGTTGCACTTCAAAATCGTATTGGATCTTGTCATTTGTTTTGATTGTCAGACTGGCACTGGGTGCACTGGATATTTAGCCACGAACATCGGACCATATTCACTTATGTACAACACAAAATTTCATTTTTTATGTAACACACATATTAATCTATGCACTTCCGCATTCATTTTTGGATGTTTTTGAACTTTTCATGTATATTTTTATAATTTTTCAGCGCATAGCATAAAATCCGCGTACGTACCGGAAATCTGTCAAATGGCGAAAGAGCGAGACGATGGCAGGTCTGCCTAACAGAGGTGCATTGCAGCTGATTTCATAATATATCGATAGTTCAATTTTGCGCAGGGTTGCTGAGCAAATAAAAATAATCGTAATGAGTTGAGAACGAACTCAAAATAAATAACAATATAAAATTTTACAATAACAATGTTCTTTTGAATACCAAGTTTAATAAATTTACAAAATTTACTAGCACATGTACCGACTTCAAAGTGTTCGTACATCGAGAACCTAAGAACATTAAAAGTGGTGCACGTACAAACGTCTCCCTCCCCCACAATTTAGTTGCATAAAAGCTGTTCCCCAGATTTCATTTAGGCCAATCTTCTACGGGGTGCTGCATTCTACGTACGTAGTTTTGTGCTTGTCAACTAATGGGTTTATTACTGCAAGTTTTCAAATGGGACAAGCGTTGGCAACTGCTGCATAAATGTGATATAATTGTAAAACGATCAATTAAGAAGCAAGCTGTTAATCCTATCAAGTAAGATGTTTGGGGACGGGGATGGCAGGGATTGTGGCACGAAGCAGACACTGCGACGCCATCAAAACAAAAACAAATGTTGCATAATGTAAATGCATTTGTTTTGTATTTACAGACTTGCTGAGGTCGGCCGTCTATTGGAAGCTAAGGAAGGTAAATATGACACCGGCCAGCTGTTCCTGCATCGCATCTTTGGCTATCGCGGAGTCATACTCTTTCCATGGACGGCACGGGTTTATGACCGGGATCTGCAAAATCCCAGCAGGCAGACAACAGCGACGTCAACGCCAACTAAATTCTCCACAGAGGCTTCTTCACTTAGGGTTAAGGCTGGTAACAGCAACAACAGTACGACAACAACCGCACAGCACGAGGAAGCATCCGCTGCAGCGGCTTGGCAAGAAAGCGCCGACTCCCAGAGTACCCAAAATATGGGTACAGTTAAACCAATAACAAGTACAAGAGCGAGCAGCGCGGTAGATACCAAAGAGGTTAAAGGTAAAACCCAGACGTTCTATCAGGTTCTCATTGACACTAGGGATTGTCCACATATTGTAAGTCATGCTTTTGCCTGTCTTCAAAAATATTGACTAAATTAATACGTTTTTTTAAGCGTGCTCAAACTGAGGCTGTCACTTTTCTTGGCAATCAGGATTCAAATCGCAGCTTGTACGCTATTCCTGGTCTGGATTATGTTGCCCACGATGATATCATGCCATATTCATCCAACGATAAGCAGCCACTGCAGCATGAACTGTTTGATAAGTTTTTAACGCATTCACCTGATGCTGATCCGCCGTTTATAAGTCAAGATACTCTGAAGGCATGGCAGGAAAAGAATCATCCCTGGTTGGACATGAGTGACGTGCACAAGGAAACAACGGAGAATGTGCGCATCACAGTTATACCCTTCTATATGGGATGCCGCGAAACGCCCGCATCTTCGGTTTACTGGGTGAGTACATCGAGTTTGACAGAATTCTTTTCACTCCTAACAAAACTTTGTTTTAGTGGCGTTATTGCATACGGCTGGAAAATCTTGGTGAACTTAGCGTTCAACTACGTGAGCGGCATTGGCGCATCTTTTCGCTATCGGGCACTTTGGAAACGGTGCGTGGACGTGGTGTTGTTGGTCAGGAGCCAATACTCAGTCCACGACTGCCGGCGTTCCAATACAGCAGCCATGTGAGTCTTCAAGCGCCAAGTGGTCATATGTGGGGCACGTTTCGATTGGAGCGTGAGGACGGTTACTCCTTTGATTGCAAAATACCACCCTTTTCGCTTGAATCGAAACCAGACGACGTTGGCACACCTCCCGTTGGAGCATCCACTAGCAATGAACGCGATTAAGCATAAAACTAATATAGAGAGTTGTGATGTTGTTGTCTGTTAAATGATATTACAACTCAAGGTATATATATTTACCATTCAGGAAGTACATGTGTTTAGGACAAATTAAATATATCTAAAAAAAAATGTAACTAACAAACATCTTTTCCACTTAACCGAGTCTCACGTTCTTGGTCTCCAGCTGCACACGAAAGTCAAACGGACGACGGTTGTCGTGCATCTCGAAAAGTGTCTGCAATGCATCAATTGCAGCAGTTTCCGTGGCCGTATTCACATCCTCGCCGAAACCCTTTCCTAGTAGCTTACGGTTGGCATAGACACCTACATGGTATGCGGATAGCACAGAGTTCTTGCCACAATCGCCCAATAAACGTGGCTCTAGATCACCCAATTTGCGCTGCGAGCAGACTTCGCCAAGAAGCTGCATTGGCTGTTCGGGAGTCCAGATTTCCAGCAGATCTTTTTGATTCAATTGAGTGCAAATAAAATCTCGTACAAACAGAAAAGCGCGTTCTACTCCACTTGAATCCGCCAGTGCTCCAATAATCGCTTGCAGCGTATTGGCCAATGTTTCATTGCTGGGCGGATATTCTGTGGCAAAGATAAGCTCCTTGGTTCCCAGATGGCTGGACACATGAGCCAAAGTTTCGTCACTCAATAGGTAAGAGGTAATTGCTTCACGTCCAATTGCTGGCACTTTGGGCAGAGCATGCTGCACATAAGCATCTACATAGGCTTTGGCAATATGTGCTCCCTTGGCAGCCAGGTCACTGTTGTCAGCTGTCTGTAGATCTGCTTCCTCAATGCCTAGTTTTCGCTGGCGCTCCTGCTCCCGATGTGCATATGTGCGCTGTGTGAATGCTGTCTGAAGCAGGGGCAGTTGAAATTCCTCATTCAAGCGTTTGCCAAAGGCAAACAACTCTGATCGATAATTCCATTCCACAAAGCCGGAACGTGGCTCCGGCTTTTGTGGTCCTTGTTTTTTAACGCGGTGCGCAAGTTCACGTAACGTCGGTGATACCCAGCGTTTTATATGACGGCATGTTTGAACTGCAAGAGTTGGTGTTTAATGTATGAACTAATCTAATCATTCATTATATACCTGTGCCAGCACTGTTAATAGGCCGTGCCGCAGCAATCACTACAGCAACACCGCGTAGAAAAGACATATTTAATTAATTAAATAATATTTAATCGCAATCAATGCAGCATACGACTAGCAGTGTTGCCACCCACTCTCAATTACACTCTGATGAAAACAATAAAATGTAACTTAACAATAATAAAAGAAGCTGTTAACTTAATTTTAAGTTGTTCATTTTTAAATAATTGCTATTTGAAAAATAAGTTTTTAACTTAAATCTGCAAGTCTGTATGATTCAAATTGCACATAATTTATTATTTATCGATAGATACATGCGATTTGATTATTTATGCAGCCCTGAATTGATTTAACTTTCCGCAGAGCTGGTCACCCTAACGACGCCATGTCTTCGTTTGCATGAAAAAATATTTGTGTGTAAAAGTGGCTGATAAAATTATTAAATAAAAGCAAAGTAACAATCACATTGAATAAAGTGTAAAGCTTAAGCGTAGGCAAGCTTTAAAGATGGCGCTGCAGACGTATGGTGATAAACCTGTGGCATTCCAACTGGAAGAGGGCGGCGAATACTACTATGTGGGCTCTGAGGTTGGAAATTATATGCGGCACTTCCGTGGCATTCTCTACAAGAAGTATCCAGGAATGACACGAATCGTTCTCTCAAATGAGGAGCGGAAACGTTTGGCTGATTCTGGTCTTAGTTCACACATATTGGCAAGCTCAGTGTCCCTGCTGCGCGCCGTTGAAGTTGATGATATTATGGCCGGCAATGATGAAAAGTAATTTTGTTTCAACATTTCTTTTAAATATATTAACAATTTTATGCACTTGTAGATACCGTGCCGTTTCTGTCAACACCTCGGACACACCTGTGCCTCGTGAGAGCAAGTCTAAGAAGCAGCCACAGTATGTACCAACCATGCCCAACTCAAGTCATCTGGATGCAGTGCCACAAGCCACCCCCATCAATCGTAATCGTGTGCACACCAAAAAAGTGCGCACATTTCCCATGTGTTTTGACGACACAGATCCTACTGCAAGTCTGGAGAATGCTGCACAAAAGGAATGTCTTGTGCCCATACGTCTGGACATGGAATTGGAGGGACAAAAGTTGCGCGATACCTTCACGTGGAACAAAAACGAGAGCATGATAACACCCGAGCAATTTGCCGAAGTTCTGTGCGATGATCTCGACCTGAATCCCCTGCCATTTGTTCCAGCTATTGCACAGGCCATACGCCAGCAAATCGAAGCGTTTCCCAATGATCCACCCATTTTGGAGGAAAGCTGCGATCAACGCGTCATAGTCAAGCTAAACATACACGTGGGTAACACGTCCCTCGTCGATCAGGTGGAATGGGACATGTCCGAGAAGAACAATAATCCCGAAGAGTTTGCCATCAAGCTTTGCGCAGAACTCGGACTAGGTGGCGAATTTGTTACGGCGATTGCGTACAGCATACGGGGACAGTTGTCCTGGCATTGTCGCACCTATGCATTCAGTGAGGCACCGTTGTCCACAATCGATGTACCATTCCGCAACCCAAGCGATGCGGATGCTTGGGCACCATTCCTAGAGACGCTAACCGATGCCGAGATGGAAAAGAAAATACGCGACCAGGATAGAAATACGCGACGCATGCGACGTTTGGCCAATACAACAACCGGCTGGTAAACACTGTGGAGAGGTTACTACTTATATCGTTGAGTTGGGGAGTGATAATCGTTACTTTGCAGACGAGGAAAACTTTAATCACACAATGGAAACATTTTCTCGCTCAATTCAAAGTGAATACAAATTCTTTATACTAAATTTGTAAACTCTTTTGAGACATCCGTGTATAAATGTTGCATTCATCTCAGTGTCCAGTTTAGCTTGGCAATATCTATATAAACTATACCTATAAATAATATTGATAATAAATACATGTGTGTGTGTCTATTTTAAAGCCAAGTGTGGCAATCTATTTTCTTACTTTTACTTAGTATTATAATCTTAAACCTTCTTAACTTTCTACAGAGTCTGGCTTGTCCTGATCTTGATCACCGTCGTAAAACTCGTTTTTCGCGTCGACTAGCTTGTCCTCGTCCGCCTGAGACATGCGCACATCTGGATCTGTTTCCTCCCTCATCCGCAGCTCCTCGAGATCCAAATCTGGTGGTGTTTGTACCATCTGAACACTGGGCGAGTGCTGACACATTTTAAGATTCTCATATACATGTTTAACTATTAACTCCAAATACTGCTTTGAATTCGCATTGTCTTGACGCGAGTTCACATCCGGATGTAACGTAAAGTCTGGAGCAAAGAAATCGTAGTATTCCGTAGGGGGCAAATCGTTAGAAATCTCCTGATCCACCAGCAGGGAAGTTTCGTGTGTCCAGCAGCGTGCCACGTTGCGTAATGTGTAACCGCCACCGCCCACAACTAAAGTCGGGACATTTAGCTCCTTGACAAACTTGACGCATTCACCATGTCCCCGTGTGCTTAAAGAGAAGCAACCAAGACGATCTCCAGCCAACGAATCGGCGCCACATTGCAAAACAATTGCTGTGGGTCGATAGAAATCCATGATGGCAGAAATAATGGGTTTAAACACTTGGAAATAGCTCTGATCATCGATGCCCTCCTTGAGCGGCACATTAACGCTATAATATCGTCCAGATTCTGCACCAATCTCGTACATATCACCCGTGCCTGGGAAGAAATAGTTGCCGTATTTGTGGAACGAAGCTGTCATCACGCGATCCGTTAAATAGAATGCCTCCTGCACGCCATCCCCATGATGCACATCAATGTCAATGTAGAGAACTCGCGGATGATATTTAAGTAATTCCAGAATGCCAATGACAATGTCGTTTACATAACAAAAGCCAGAGGCCTCAAACTTCTTGGCATGATGCAGTCCACCTGACCAATTGATGCATATATCGCTATGATTATAATTAAGTTTCTGTGCGCCTTCCAGCGAGGCTCCCGTGTACTTGGCACAGAAATCAAATAAACCATCAAACACGGGGCAATCCTCTCCAACGCTAAAGTGTGCCAAATACTTGGTATAGGCAACGGCTGTTAGACGGTGTACAAATTAGTTTGGTGTGATTTTAGCCGACTATTGTTTAAACTTACAGTTGCATTGTATGTTCTGTGGCGTCACCTGCTGCAGGTAAGCGATATATTCATCACTGTGGAACCGCAGCATATCCTGAGCACTTGCTCTGTGGATTAAATAAACTTTAGTTACTATTGTTAGACTCTAAATCAGTTACATACTTGTACGGTCGATAGATTTTCATCTTTTTGTGCAAACCATAGTTCATAACCAGACTGTGAGTGGCCGCCAAACGTTGTGGTTTCATTGGATGCCCTGCGCCATAGTGATAATTGCCCACATCAGCGTTATAAAAGTATGAGACACGTCGCTCCGTCATTTTTATATTGGCTATAAGCTAATCGCTGTCCAGTACCACTCTAAAGCCGGTAGTATATGGATTTTTGCACAAAGCACAATCAGCAAAACAGCCACAATAAACAAAAGTCGTCGTGTTGTGGTCAGTTCGTTCAAGCCCAATAACATGCCGTCGTCCTCAGCGTATATATTATATTTTAGTTGTTTGTACTGTGTTTGACTTCTGTTCGCTTTATGCAGACTGTTTAGTTTGCAGTTATGGCCTTATATATCCATTTTTGTACACAAAACATTTAATAACTCAATAATTTCGCGACCGGTGTGCCATCTTGTACAAAATTGTGTTGTTTCTTATGTGGTGAGTTTGGTGAGCGTGATAATATTGGGTTTTTCAATCAGAGTTGCATTCATTCACGTTTAGGGTTCATTGGAACTATTCCAGTTTGAGTTAGTTTTAGAACTTTGAACTAGCAAAAACAGCTGTTCGTTACGTTTTAATGTGAATGACTTGCATTGTTATCAAGCTTCCTTTCGACTATTGATAAGCTTTTGACGGCAGGCGTAGCGTCGCATCGCGCCGAATATGCGTGTGAAAGTAATCAACAATAAATGTCATGGCATAGAGAAATGCTAAAACTGTGTCAAACAGTTGGCAAGGAAGCGCAGACAAAACATAACATCGCTCCAGCACTGATAAATGCAAATTAAATTTGCAACAAAATTACGAAACGGCAAATTGATTTTATAAAACCAGTGGCCTTTTTGTTTGCATGAGAATCTGTTTGTAATGAACATAATTGCAAATTCAAAATAGTGTATCAGCAGCCGTTGTTAACCCTCCGTTAGTTTAATTATCCAAGATGTTAACACTTTATTACGTGAGCGCCACTTTTGTGCAATCCTGGCGAATACAAAGGGCATGCAACAAAATTGCCGAACAATTGGCGCAATCATCGAGCATTGCATTCTACACGCTACAAACTGGCAACGATGATGGTTTCGGTTAGTAAATACAAATACAAATACAAACAATCTTCAATTAATGTTTTCGCAGATCCCACATTTGCCAGCTCGGAGCTGTGCGGTAATCGAAATGCGGCCAAGGTCACGGACATATTGTGGTTGCATGGCAACCAACGCGGTTGCTGTCTACGTCCACGGCAAATTCTGCAAATTACGCCCTGGATAAGCTTTCCACCTGCACCCAGTCTATTGCCCTTTGCTTATGCTGCCGAAACGCTTACGCCA
Source organism: Drosophila nigrodunni (assembly GCA_020829145.1). Taxonomy (NCBI): domain Eukaryota; kingdom Metazoa; phylum Arthropoda; class Insecta; order Diptera; family Drosophilidae; genus Drosophila; species Drosophila nigrodunni. The sequence goes on from JACVCZ010000001.1 coordinate 16,777,295, forward strand.
ACAAGCACGCCTACGGAGTCAACACCGCCGCCCAGGATTACTTTGTCCGCCGATAAGATGCAACACTTGCAGCTGCTTGTGGAGTCGCAAGTGGAACCACAGCGGGAAGCCGGTTCAGCAGGCACTTCCATGGTGCGGGTAAGTTGGTAGCCAAAATTATTAGGGGTCAAAAAAGGTTTCACTCTCTATAAAGTCTTGGCTTGCGTGTGAAAACCTAATTGAAATGTTCCCCTACTATAAATGTTGTCATCATATTTATTCGATGTTTGTTGCTAAATTTCTAAAGTATTTTGTTTTTTCTTCTTCTTCATTGCATGTGGTATGACAATAACTATCGGAATCTTATTAGCTGGAAGATTACGGTAAGCTTATAGCATGGAAAATTGATTCCCACCTGGCGGTGCTCCTCGAAACGGATATTGAGCATTTCACAAAACTATTGATAATGACATTTTTACAAAACAATCTTTGCATTAATGATAACTTGCCACTACTAAGGATCGAGTGTAAGCTCCAGTAGCTGATTAGTATTTCCCATTAATTCTGAATTTAAATTAATAGAAAATCGTATTTTTATAGCCGTTCAACGTGAGGGAGAACCGCAACCTTTTGAGCTCCTAGCCAATCATCTGAAGCGTCAATCGCGTAATGTGGCCGAAATAAATGCAGAGAATTGGCAAAAACATCTCAAGGATTTGCGTGCACTCAGCGTTTTGGCTCATCAGGCAACCGAATTTGAGACTCAAAAGAATCGCACGGAAGGCAAGACGGGATTACCCAAACAGGAGCTAACACCACAGCGACAGGTGGAAGCAGTGTCAATTCCCGTGCCCGTTAAGGCCGTGGCCGTTGTGGAGCCCACTACAAAGGTTCCTTCCCCCGCAAAGTCTGCTGGAAGTTCAAGCAAAGTGTTTAGTGAGCTCGAGAAGATTGCGGCCATGAAGGCCGCTCCGCAGGAAGTTAAAGAGAAGCCAACAACGCCAATTATGGAATTACCACCGACCAAAACCTCTACGCCCAGTAAAAGCTTTGTGTCCGTCAAGCCCAGCTTTTCTCCAGCTTCGACGCCAACTCATACGTCAACTCCCACTCCAGTGGCTGCCGCTGCTCCACGACAACGTCCCATTTTGCGGCGTAACAAGGGAAGTCTGGGCGAGAGTAAGCCCCTCAATGTGCTCGTCTATTCGGATAGCGCCAGTGCACGCGAGTCCACAATTGCAACACTTCGTCAGATTTTGGAGCGTGACATGTACACCATTTACCCACTGAGTCCACAGCAGGCGTCGCAAAAGTATTGGATGGAACAGACAGCTTTGCTGGTCGTCTGCGGCTCTGTGGCACCAACAATTGGACAAATTCTCGTCGATTATTTTCTGCATGGCGGCAAGGTCTTGAGTCTCTGCTCCGACATACTCCACTTTATCTTGCCCAATTATCGCACTGCCGAGGTAATAAAAAATCACAGCCATTCCCATAAAAAAATACCTATTAAAACAACTTTTTCCTTAATTTTATAGGTGCGCGAGCACGAACTGGTTCAGTTTTCCTACGACAAATGGCAGCGTGTGAAAATGATGCATCACATTTTCTGTTACCAACCATCGCCGGTTAAGAAAAACTTTTCCACCGATAGCGAGGAATCTACCGTTGGTCAAGGTCATTCGCGTAAACCGTAAGTTGACTTGTGCCCCTTTTCACACATGTTTACACTGATATATACATACGCCCACCTTTTGAGTCTTTAGTTATTCAAAGGATTCTCTAATATCATTAAATTGGAATCGCTTTGATATAGTGTCTAGTTTATGCCAGTGTTGCTAGCTTTTTAAGCGCTAAAATTGCATAAAATTATTTAAATTAGCTGCCTTTAATAGCTAAGAACAGTTAAAAAATCGCTAAGCTTAAACAGAATGGGCTATAGCCAAGTAAACTTATTAAACCAATATCTAAAAAACAAGCCAAATGGAAAAATAATAATTTGCTTATAATACATATAAAAAGCTATTAACTCTAGCTGCAAAAAAGCTTAAACGGCAACACTGGTACCTGTCCATACCTTTAAATCAAAGGCCAATGCTCTCTCTTCCCTGTCTGGCTAAAAGTAATTAATCCATTATAATTCCAACCATATATATATTGATCACAGCTTGATCTTTCATTCCACTGCATGTTATATTGTATATACCGTTATATCGCCTGGGCGAGAACAATTTTATTTTTGCTGCATACTTGCAGGCGCACTTATAGACTTCTTTTGAGGAAAAACTTAAGTATCAAGTAATCAACACGTTCCTTTGTGACAAACCAGCTGTAAATACTCTTTCTGATCTGAATATTGTGTTTTTTTTAACATATGTGACCTACATAAATATATTTTTTCCAACAATTTCTTACTAATTCCAATCTCTTTTGTGTTTCTCGAACGGTTCATGCTCAAATTGGCGCTATTTATGTATTTTAATTTCCATTCGAACGTACTCCTAATCTGATTTCCCTTACTTATGTGTGGTTTTTTTCTTACTTTACACATAACTATCGGTATATTGCACTGAATTGAAACTATATACTTCCTTTAAACAAAACAATTTTAATATAAATTTGATTCCTTTAACAATTTGTTCCGCTTCTTTTTATAAACTTTATTTTCTCCTTTATAATCTGTGTGTGCGTTTGTGCTTGTATGTGTGTGTGTGCTCCACCTACTATTATTATCCTACTTGCTATTAACTAAAACTAACAACAACAAAAAACAAAACAAACAAAAATACAAAAACCAAAAACAAACAAATACGAAACGAACGACGCTTAGAGCTCTAGTATGTCCAAGGTCCATGGAACTAAAGGATCTCATCGGTCAGACCCACAACTTGGATGTCCAGGTGCTGGGCACTGAGGAGACCTGGAACACGCCCAGTCTAATGTTGGCCAACAGTTTGCAAAGCGGCGGCAAGGCAGTCTTCTCGCAGGTAAGCTTTACATACAGGGTATTTAACCGTCGATGATTAAATCGTTTAAATCTTTAACGCTTTGCAGGTTCATCTGGAAACGAATCCCAGCGAGTTTGAGTTTGATGAGGTCAAGTTTGCAATACTGAAACACAATGAACGCACACGTCTGGAAATCTTTTCGGATCTGCTGCGCAAGTATCTGGGTGCCCAGGTGCGAGGTCAGGTAGCTACAGATCCCAGTGCCGCTGGCGTAGTCTATCAACAGGCCTATTTTCTGGGTCGTCATGAGGTAGCAATTCCAACTCATTTCATGTCAGAATTTCTAAAAGAAATACCCAATTTTATTGCAGTCGAAATTCGAACTTCTTGAGAAATTGCGTCCACGTTGCAGCGGCACTGATAACATGATTAACACCTCCAAGTTGGCCATGAAATTTTGTGGCAAGGATGATAAGTTGCCGGTGGCAAACGCCAATGTATTACCCATTCTAATACATTCCTGTCCCGATGATTTCTCCACTGTCGATTACTTTGATGTAAGAACTCACTAACTAACTCATTAACTAGTGCTCTAAAGTTACTTATTTACATGCAGAACCTTAAAACGGATCATATTGGACGACTGGTCATCTATGCACCCATCATCAGCAGCTCCATGCATGTGATCAATGATCTGGAACTGGTTCATGGCATTGCTGTACTTCCTCTGCAGCAGACGGCAGCTGTGGGACGTAGCTCTAATCAGGTAAATACTCCACTGTACTCATATGAAGCATAACTGACATAGAAACAATTAAGCTAGAAGGTTTACTTATCTCAGCTTTGGTTATCAGAGTTCACTTATTATAAACATCCAGCAATCCTCTTCATTAAAACCTTTTCTCTTTTTGAATCTCAAACTGATTTTTTATTTATTCTTTCTTTTACTAGTGGCTGAGTCCTTTGGGCTGCGCAATGTTCTCCACTCAGCTGCATATAGCTACTGATTCGCCGCTGGGAAGTCGTCTGCCATTAATACAGCACATTATTGGAGCTGCTATTGTGAATACCTTGCGAGGCCATGAACAGTATAGGGTAAGTCAATTTCCAATTTGTATCCCAATGACAACAAATTCAAGTGGCATTGTTCACTACACATTTATCATAAGATCTTTTAAAGTCTTTGAAATAGTTTGTTTCCAACAGATTAAACCTTATAAATACCCTACACACTCATTTGTGTGTGCACATATGTGTGTGTGTGTAATGCTCATACACTTTAGAATATACTTAAAAATATGTGTGGGAGTGTGCGTGTATGTGTGTTATGTCCATACGTATAGTGTCTGTGTGGTGTAGTCGAAAACAGCTGTCGACCACTTGTTGAGGATCTCTACGCCATGTTTCGTTAAGTTTTACATGTAGTAGTGCATAGAGTGATATGCAGTGAAAGTTTTAGCTGTAGCAGTGCCGATTTAGTAGTTTGTGTTAGTTAAATGTGTCCTGGAATGTTTGAAAATCAAATTTGGAAAATGCAGTTGAAACAGTTTTTGTTTATAGCCAATTAAAACGTTCCATAGCTTTTGTTTTTAGTTTTAGTGATAGTTTTTATTTTGACAATTGTTCGTATGTATGTATGTATATATTTTTGTTTGCATCAACTCGTTTGCTAATAATAAATGTACTTACATTTAACAATACACAATTTTTGTTTATAGGTATATATAGATATAGAGCTTTGCTTACACATAATTAACAATTTTAAAATTGCTCACCTGATTTACGTTTACAGTTAGATTTGCCACAGTGCTTGCTTTTCATTCACATACACACCTACATATGCTTGTTTGTATGTATGCCTACATACTATTATACTACGCATTCTTTCTCAATTTGTTTGTTGCTCTTGTTTTGTTTTCTTCTTTTTTTTTAACAGTTAAACGTTGTCTTTTGTCTGTTTTCTTGTGGTTGTGTTTAATTTAACATTTGTTTCAATACATTTGTATGTAATTAAAATTTAAATTAAAATATATATGTATTTTACAATGCATCTGTAAATTGCTAGAATTTGGATATAGTAGTATAATTGTTTTGTTGTTTTACATGTACTTTATTTACAGTTATCGTTTTCTTTTACTTTTACTTTTATTTAATTCTTATTACTTTCTTTTTGTTATATTTTTAACACATGCACATTTGAACTTTGCTTTGAGAGTCGTTGAGAGTTGCATACACATACATTTGTACACAATAGTACATAACGGGGTTTTTGAGGAAGCAAGGCGAGTTTCGCTCTCCGTCTGTTTCCCTCTCGTTTACTTTGTTGAGAGAGCAAAGTTTTAACATTTGACATTTTGCACACTCACACCGATTACATACAGCTACATGTATGTATTTACATATATATATATATATATGTGTGTGTGTGTGCAACTTAGATTTACATACAATAACAGTGGAATTGTGCTAAATAGAAATTGTGCCTGCTGTTTGCATACATACGTACGTATGTATGTGTGTGTGAGGTGCTCAGAACACAGATTCCGCGGAGCGCGAGAGATTAACGGGATGCGATGGACTGCGCGCCAAACGCTTCTTTGGCAAATGCTCGAGAAGTGATAGTAGCCGAGCAAAATCCGGACGATGCTCCTTCTCATAGGTCCAACACAGCATTAGTAGATCTTTAACGTCACGTCCCGACTGAAGATTGGCCAGCGATTGTTTCATGCCACGCCCCACTTGCCAAATGATGGACTCGGCCGGTTGATCCTTAAACGTGAACTCACCGCAAATGAGCTCATACCAAACGGTGCCAAAGGAGTAGACATCCGAGCACGACGTGAATTCCAGGCACTCACCACGCGGCTTGGACGGCAGCAGGGCACGTATTAGCTCCGGTGCCAAATAGCAGAGCCAATTTTGTGGTACACCCAATCCCATATCACAGTACAGCAGCTTTGTGGAGCTAAAGAGTCCGAAATCCGTAATGATCACCTTGCCGTTCTCAATGAATATGTTCTTCGTGCGCAGATCCTTGTGTATAATGTCCCGGGCATGCAAGTAGCCCATACCCTGGGCAATCTGTTGGGCAATCAATAGTGTGCGATTCATGGCAAACTTCTCCCTTCGCTGGTGGATGTACGTATACAGGGTGTTACCCTTGCACAGTGACGTTACAATGGCCAAATACGGCGGATTCATGCAGGCGCCCATAAAGAGCACCAGGTTCTCATGTCTGGTCTTCTTGAAATTGGCCACCTCATTGCGAAACGAGTCCAGCATATGCTCATCCTGTAGATAATCCTCGTTGAGCAGCTTTACGGCCACATCGCCGTGCCACAGAGCCCGATGCACGGTGCCAAAACGTCCCTGTCCAATGCGTTCCAGCAAATGCAAATCGCCATAGGGTATATCCCATTCCTTGAGCGATATGGAGTTCTGTCGCCACTGTCCCGAATCCCCATCCTCCGTGGAGTCCAAGCGTACGGGCGTGCGATCCGAATCTGTGCTGGCACTGCCCGATAACGAGACGGTCTTATCACTGTCATTGGACTTGTGCGTGTCCGTGTAGTCGCTGGTGAAGGGTATACGCTTGTCCACTCCCGCGTTGCTCAGTTTGCGGGGAAAGAAACTGCCGCTGTTGACCAGACTAGCCGTGTAGGTGGCGCTGCTGCTGCTGCTCACATTCGAGGCATTCGAGTGGGTGGAATTCTGGCTGCCCGTGAGTGAGTGGATGTGTCCATTGGAGTTGCTGCTGTTGTTGTTGCTGCTGCCTGTGCCGTTACCACTGGCGAGGTTGTTGCTGCCACCACCACTGTTGCTCGTATTGTTGTTGCCATTGCTCAGGGATTCAGTTGTGCCCTCATTGGATATGAGAGTTTGTGCTGAGCTCGAATTGCTGTTGCAGGTGTTAATGGTGACATTGGGGAAATTGAATTGACTCTGTTGGGCAGCTGTCTTGGTGGGACAGGCATTGGGTGTGGAAAGCTGCAACTGTTGCTGATGCTGTTGTTGTTGCTGCTGTTGTTGAAACAACGCTGGACTGCTGGGCGTGGAGCTGGTGCAGCTGGAGCTGGGCGAACTGCTGTCACCATGTTGTAATTGCTGTTGCTGCAGCTGGCTCTTACCACCCAATGTGCTCTTCCTCGGCACGGGCGACGCTTTACTATTGTTGGCACCACCAGCAGCTCCGCCGCCACCAGCAGCAGCACTTCCGGCAGCAGCTCCGTGCTGGGTAGGATCCCATCTACCCCCCACCTGGGTTTGCCGGAACTCATGCACATATTCGGGTGGCAAGCCGCAGGATGGGGGCACGTGCTGGGCACACGCTTTGTGGCAGATATACTTGCAGTCTATGCACTTTAGTCCATGACTCAACATCTTTTGGCACAACTTACAGGTGGCCATGAAGCCAAACCATTTGCTAAACCGATGCTTTATGGTGTGTCCCATGCCCACATGGGCAACACCGGGCGAGGGTGGCACCAGCAGCACATTGGAGCTATTGCTACCACCGTCCACAAAGATATCCGTGCTGCTTGCTGAGCTATGGCTATCCGGACTGGGGTCTGTGGGCAGTCGGCTGCGTGGCGGCCTCGGCGGTTGCTCCGTGCCTGGTATATCCGAGGCGCTGCTGTTGTGCATCAGCAGCGTTTGATGCTTCTTGGCGGGCGGCGGCGTTCCAGCCGCTGCACCGGCCGATGTGCTGCTCCGACTGCGCTGCGGCGTGCCGCTGGCTGAGGCCGGACCCGAGGCGGGCGTAAAGGGTGAATTGGGTGGCGAGGGTGTCAGCGTCAGGGTTAACTGTGATCCCGTCAGCTGCTGTGTACTGCTGCCTGCCTTGGGCTTGCTACTGCTGCCATGCTGATGGGGATGCTGACGATGATGGGCTCGTGGCGATGCGGTGGTTACTCCAAGTCCAATGTTCCCCACACTGCCGCGATGCAGATGATGCGGTCGATCCCAGGAGTCCCAGTGCCATTGCTCCGGATCCACATTGGACCCAGCACAGGGACTGGGACTAGCGCTCTCCAGCGTTTCCATGCATTTACGCAGATTGTGCAGGGCTTTTGTCAGGCGACGCAACTCCTCGTCCAGCTGATTACTGGGATTATGTTCGAGCAGTTGTTTCAGTTCTTCGTCGCTTAGCTGCAGCGTCTGCTCCAGGGTCGATAGTCGTGTCAAGCACAGGTTCAGCGACTCCGGACTGAGGCCAACTACACGCAGCCATTGCCGCAGCTCACTCGCAGTGGCTTGGTGATGGGGCAGCAATCCGTTTGCAGGAATGCGCTCATTAAGTCTCGTTTTGGTCAACAGTAGCTCCGAAAAGTAACGCACCAGTTTTGATTCTAAACAACGAATCTCGTGTTGCGTCAACAACGAGCTTGTGGCGCATTGTGTACGCAATCCCTCCAGATGGTTGGCCGAGAGTTCAATCATATCCTGTATGATGATAAGATTGCTTTCACTCGGATTCGTTGTTGTTGTTGTTGTCGTAGCATTGTTGTTGCTGACTGGCGGCGGCGCAGCAGTCAGCTGGGCGGCGGCAGAGGCAGCGGCGGCGCTGCTGCTCATTTTGTTGTGGCCCGCCCGCGCCCCCTTTTACAGCAGCATATATACACTGATTGATTTTTTCAGACGCACTTATATATTGCCTTTTCTATTTCCACAACTTTCACACACATTCTCTCCACTTACAACACAAAGCACACACACAAAAATAGTCCCACTAAGTTCGCAAACTCAAGAATGCTTCCGCTTTGCAAATAACGCGATAATTTTTATAGTTTCTTTTTTTTTTGGGGAGCAGACAGAATGAACGGTGCTAGTGCAAAATACTGGTGGGACCAAAAATACTAGGTGGTAATACTGGGGAATCATCGTATTCACTATCGATATTAAGATACATAAATTTTGCAACAAGTTGGCAGCTTACTTAAAGTGTGGCCTTACTCAGCAATAAATAAAATACTAAATTACTTTTAAACCGTGTTTTCAGGTGCTGGATATAGCTTTGAAATGGCCAAATGATATAATTGCGAATGGAAACAATAAAATTGGTGGACTAGTCGTTAATACTACATTATTGGGCTCTCAGGCAATTGTGAATATTGGCTGTGGCATTAATCTTGACAATTCGAAGCCAACAGTTTGCATAAATGATATGATAAAGGATTACAATAAGCGAATGCCGGATGCTAAATTGCCCTTGCTCAAATACGAGCAATTTATTGCATTAATTTTTAATGAAATTGAAAGGATTTTGGCTAAAGTACAGAATGGAAGTTTTGAGACTTTCTACGAGTTGTATTACGATCTCTGGCTGCATAGGTAAGAGTGTTACGGACTAAAAGCTAAAATGGATAATTCAAATAATAATGTTTCGTTACAGCGAACAAAACGTTAAAGTTTGTCTTCAAAATGATCAAGAAAAGGATGCTGTAATTGTTGGTATTGATCAATTTGGTTTCTTACAAGTGAAACTAGAAAATGGAATCATCGAGACGGTTCAACCCGATGGCAACAGTTTCGATATGCTTAAAGGATTAATAGTACCTAAATATAACTAGATAATTTTTGAAAGGAATTCATGGAAACAAACTTATTTATTCTTCTCTATTTTTATGTATTCATACATAATCGAGTTAATAACAGTTTTGTATTTTTAGGAGCATTTAGATACACTTATTATCAATTATCTAAATATACATGTAAAACTTAAACTATTTACAAATTGATTCACTCGAAGTGAATATCGTGCGAAAGCTTAGAACTTAAACCTTAATCCATTGTTTACTATTTATTGTTTTAGATCATTAGCACACTGCCAATATAAAGTGTTTTTGCCATATGTATTTATGTATTCCGGAGTAACATAATCCCTCAATTTGATATTAACCAGAATTTAAATGTTTTCCAAAAATTATATAACTTATAATCAATCCCTATTATATACCAAACTAAAAATTACAGCTTCCTTAATATATGTGTTTAATAAAATCATACATGCGAAAACCAAGAGACTGCGATTGTATTTTTTGTTGGCAGTTTTTGCAGTTAGAATTTTTTGGTATTTTTGTGGATACGGTCACATAGTTCTTTTTTTGTTAGAGTGGCCATTCTTACATTTATATATGAAAAAGTTTTTTTTACTTGCTGTGAACAAATTTTAGTTGACAGCAGTTTTATATAAGCGCTTTGAACAAAATATATAGAAAAAACTTGTAAAAAATGGCACAACGTAATCATCGCGTAGATCGCTTTGCGCAAATGAGCAAGCAGGAGGAAATAATTGCCAAAAAGCGACAGGAGATACTCGAGAAACAGAGAACAGCGCAGCTTGCAAAAGCAGTGGCCGCTGCCCAAACATTGGCAGCTCAAATGAAAACCATGGAGACTCCACTGACAACGCCCGCTGCCGAACTAAATGAGGAGCCCGAATTGGATCAGGAACAGGAAGAATTTCAGTCACAAACGCCGCAGTCGCAATCGTTGGCTGCTGTCGCTCTGACTGCAGATGACGAAAACGCCTTGGAAATGGAAAATGGTGAACCGACCGTTGGATCGGCTGGCAAGGGCAAATGCGACGATTTAACGCCGAAAACGCTAAATAGTTTCACCGGAAAAACGGGTAAAATAACATTCAGCCTCAAACGACAGCAGTTACCACAGCCAAGTGTGGAGCAGCCACCTCCAAAAGTAAAAAATACATTTTGTAATGATGGTTCCTTTTTGGAGAACTTTAAGAAAATCCTTGAAAAGCATGAACAGCCCAAGCCGCCGATTATGCTGCCAGTCGCACCAAGGTAAGCAAATACCTTAACCATAATGAAACAAATTTTCTAAAAATAATCATCTACACAGCGTGGAGGAAAACAACACAACTGGTGACTCCAACAGTAATGAGAATGATTTGGATTTGGCTGTTAGCACAATACAAACGAGTGCAGCGTCTGCAATTGCAACTTCCATGGCCGGCAGCATGTCGGTAGCCAATGCGGGAGCCAATCATTTGGCGTTTAGTACAACGTTGCCACAGGCTGTGCAACCACCACCACCACCGCCATTTCACGCCTTTAATCCAACGCTCTTGGCACAGGGACCACCGCAAATGTCGTTGCCGGCGTTCTTTCATGGCCATCATCATCATTTACTGCATCCAGCTGCAGTGGCACCACCACCGCCGCCACCACCACCTCAGATACCCCTTGGATTGGCCAACTTAACACCAATTTATATGCAATTGGGACCAACACAACAAATGCCAACGGAGGCGACTATGCATCAATTGAATGCAATTCCGGCACCCAAAGAATTTGATTTGAATGCCATTCCAAAGCCACAGATTAATCTAGAGGCCATACAAATGCCCAATATAGTGACACATGGCGATCAGCTCGGATTGTTGCCGGAGCATGTAACAGTAAATCCACCTCCGCCACCACCGCCACCCATGCAACCAGATGACCAGCCAGCACCACAAACAAGGCAACAACAGTCGCAGGAACAACAACCACAACCGCTTCTTACACCACCGCCCCAAGGTGTGTATCAATCACATTATGTTGATTCTGTTCTGTTCTTGCCTAAAATCCCAACTAAACCCAACCAACTAACCAACCAACCATCCTACTCCTAACCAAACCATACCACAAATCCAAACCATTCCCAATAACTTTTCATTTTGTATTATATATTTATATTTATATATGTATATACATGCAATTTATGTATGTATATAAGAATCGTTGTGCACGATTTTAAAGCAATTTATGTAGTTTTTTCAGAAACGTGCATACAATTGCCAACGTGCATAGAAAACCTAATCGCACTGGTCGCCGAAAATGGTGAAGATTACGAAGATAAAATACGTTTGCATAGAAGCGAATTGCATCCGGCCTTGTGGTAAATCAGCTGCACATTAATCATGCATAGGGACTAAATTAGTCTATAGTTTAGTTTTATAAAGTTTTATGTTTTTTTTTTTAATGGGGGGCAAGTTGGGAAAAAGATTAGACAATCATTAGCCTGCTTTAAAACCATTTTAATTGCATACAACTTTTATTCCCACGACAATTTATTTAGATAGTTGGCTTAAGTTTACACATTTCCTAATTGTCTAAGTTATATCAGTTCATTATTCAATTTTAACACAAAATAGATAACTACTGGTAGAGTTGGCCTTAAAAAAGCAATATTCATTTGATCCACTTTTCCGATATTTTTCAACTATCATGACCTCTTTTCTTTACTGCTTTTGGTATTGGACATATTTTATAATTATTTAAATATATTTAAACATATAGTAATCACTAAAATGCAGCATCAATTTTCCTAACCTGTTTTTAAAACATCGATTAATCGATTTCTCACCTTTACCGACTGACGACTAAGTTTAAGACTAATGCTGCAGACATGTATTAAAATTGTTACACTGTAGAGTAATTTTGGCACAGTTAGTTAGCTACTTTTGAGACCTAGTTACCACACATATCATCGTTTTGGCCGTAAAGTTTGCCGTCACCCTTGCCCCGCCAGCTGGAGAGGATTACGAGCCGATGGATTCTCGAATGGCAAAACACACGCACAACCAAAAGGGCCGCCAAATCGAACAAAACAGAACAAAAACAAACAAAAAAATCCAAAAACCAGTTATTGCATATAATGTATTTGTATATTTTTGGTTGCATTTGGGCACTATTCATTGTATATATTTTACTTTTATCTTTAAAACTTTTTAAAATAGGTTTCTTTATGATAAGAGCTGCGAGCAATATCGAAACTATCGCCAGCAACTGCTCGACTATGGACGCCAGCGGGCCGAACGGCAACGGGAGCAGCAGCTAAACAAGGCACAGCAGCTGCATCAGCAGCAGCAGCAGCAGCAACAACAGCAGCAACATCAACAACAACACCATCAGCAGCAACAGCAGCAGGAGGAGGACAATAATAGCAACTCGGCAGCTGATAAATACGATCCCGAATCGGCTATGAGCGCCGATTTTGATTCAGATGATGAGTATATGCGTGGTATGATGGATCGCAATCGTGACAATATCAAGCGACGCATCGAGTGTCGCAATGAGCTGAGCGATGAGGAGCGGCGTGAACGGGAAGAGGAGGCTGCGATGGCAGCAGCCTCTGGCGATGTAGATGGCAACGATTTGGATCTTGATCAAGACCAGGATCTGAGAGAGACACAGCGTCAGCGACGCAAACGTGAGCGTAAAAGTCGTTGGGGCGAGAAGGAGCAGCTTCCAAGTAGCTCAAGTGAGTAAACTTCGGCTCCGATTGACAATTGAAAAAAGTGGCAAAATAAAGATTGGAAAATGCAAAAAAAAAGAAATTTCAATTCTTGTAAACACACAATTTGTTTAATTTTCGACAATCACCACTTTAAGCAAATGTCATCGTTGCTGTTGATATAAAAACTTGGAAAGAAATTTGAGCTCAACAAAAAATTGGTTTCGTTCTTCTGCAGATACTCAGACTAGTTTTGGCAACCAGAACAAGCCGATCTTGAGCATGATAACACGCAGTGATCCGGCGCTGCTGCAATACGCGCGTCTCAACTATGGATCCACTCAGCTCTCGGAGGATCAGTGGAAACAGTGCGAGGAGCATTACAAAGTTAATCTGTTGTATCAGGACATGATGCGTAAGCGTCAGGAGATTGATCGCTTGGCACGCGGTGGAAAATTCAAATATGAATACGATTCCGATGAGGATGTTGACGGTGGTACCTGGGAGCACAAGCTGCGTACTGCTGAAATGGAGGCCACTCACTTGTGGGCCAATGCGTTAACCAAACAAAGCGAGGGCAAACATCATATCGGTGACTTTTTGCCGCCTGAGGAACTGAAGAAATTCATGGAGCAGTACGAGGCCAAGAAGAGCAATCGTCAGCCCGATCTGAGTGACTACAAAGAGTACAAACTGAAGGAGGATAACATTGGCTTTCAAATGCTGCAAAAACTGGGCTGGAAAGAGGGACAGGGTCTAGGTCAAGACGGTGCTGGTATTGTGGATCCTGTTAACAAGTGAGTAACCTGACCTATGCCAAATAAGCAGCAATACTAATAATAAACTTTTGATTTGCAGAGCTCCGCAACGGGATGGCAATCAGGGATTAGGCGTAAGCAGCGCTGCGACACCGGAGGACTGCGATAATGAGTATGATGCGTATCGCAAGCGCATGATGTTGGCCTATCGCTTTCGTCCAAATCCTCTGGTGAGTTGCAACAATTTATTCAGCAAACTTCTTTTTAAAATTCCTATTTCTTTTTTAGAACAATCCACGTCGCGCCTATTACTAGCTGAAAGACAACTATCTATCTATTTATCTAACTATCGAATTGATGCTTTATATCACTATGCAATTTAATTATTTATGGCACCCACTATCCAAACGCATCGCCAACTTACTATAATCATTATTATAACTATCCACTTGGAGATTCGTAGCATGTGTTGACTGCTTGACCACAAATGAAAAATTTGCTGAAGTTCTTGAAACTGGATCAGATGTTTATTTATTACAATTACTTTAAATATGTTTGGACAATATTTAAAACCAGTTTTTGCTTGTTTTGTTTTTTTTTTTTCGAAATCGTTATGAACTTATAAGCTAGGCGGCTATAAATGTACGTTCTAGGGACTATCAAGTGTTGTGCGCCAGGCTGACTTCATTCACTGACCAGCGTACAGCCCAAACGGCAAGTTGTATGTGAATCAAAGTGAAACTTTGTTGTATAGTATAAAAAAAACGTACACAAAGTAGCAGTATAATAGTATAAAGTTTATATATAGTATAAGTATGTATTTAGTAGTTGGCTACGGGGAACTTGAACGCCTAAACGCTAATAATACTAAATTGTACTCGAACTGGAAACGTTTGGCTTTAAAGTTAATAACTTAAGAGTAAAGTGTTAGCACTGGAGTTTGATTGCCACGTGCCAAGGCCACCGGACACTTCATGTCGGACGTCAGCATTTCCAGCCAGGACATGTACAAAGGCGCCGATATTGCCTCCTGTTTGGGAAGGAGTACGCAATTGAGTATTGATTTGGATGGAGTCAAAGACTATCACTCACCTTGCGTGGCATGGGCAGCGACATGACCACCAGCGAAGCGTCCGATGAGTGCTTCACTACCAGTTCATGTATGCGCAACTGTCGTTGTGTCTTCTCGGCCATGCTGTGCAGCTCCTCGTCGGTGATGCCAAACTCATTGCGGGGACTGCGACGGAAGGGCTCAATAAGACGTTTATGCCTCAACATGGTGTCGTGACGCGGCTGATCCGAGACGCCCTTGAGCATGATGAGCTCTGAGTATTTGATGCGGAATTTAGTTAGCAGACTGGCCATGCTGTAAGGAAGGAGTTAAGAGGGAAACTTAGTGAATACTGTTACTAGGAAAACTTTATAGACTTCGTACCTCTTCTCCTCCTGCTCCTCGTCCTTGCCGTGGCACATGGTAAACACACGCAGCCTGCAGTTCTGCCAATGCGATCTCATCGAGATGATGTAAGGCAGCAGAATCGTAAGACCTTTAAAAATAGACAAATATAAAAATCGTTTAATTAAAATTGTTTACAGTGGGTTAGTTAAGCTTACCGCCGTCGTCGTACAGCCAGAAGACATCGATGGTGCCCTTAGGCTGTTTCCGTGTAAATATGGTTACGGCATCCAGTATATTCTGTGGCACCTCGGAGCCACCTTTGGTGTGATAGGTAATGGAGGGTGCTTCATTCTGGTTCACCTTGTAGCTGCGAGAATTACGCTGCATGTTGGGCATTGGTGCCGGCTGTGGCATCGTATACGACGAGTTCGGACTGGGGCTATCCATGCTGGCCAAGTTCAGATTGGAATCGATGTGCAGCAACTCGGAAGCAGCATTTGCTGCTGGTATCAGTTCGTTGGCGAATCCCTGTGCATTCGCTGTGTTCAGGTGACTCAAACTGCTTGGCGGTATAGTCACCTCAGGAGTGAGTTCCGAGAAATCCAAGCCATGTGGCAGACGCAGCAGTGCCACACCCATACGCTGTGAGAAGGCATTGCTGGAAAATAAATAAAGGATTGGAATTGGAATAAGTTTGAGCATTTAAGGCGTAATCCTTGGTGACTTACTGCAGTATAGAAAAGTAGCTTTCCACCTCCTCTTTGCGACAGCGATTCCAGTCGGGCTTATAGCCCACCAGCACAATGTTGGGTGACATTTTGCCAAATCCTGTGGACTTGACCATGGCATTGATGCCATCCTCGATGCTGAAACCATCGATGACATTGTAGAAACCTTTGATCTTGCGTGCATCCAAGTACTTTTGTCCATCCTTGATCAGATTCTGGCGGTTCTTGTAGCCCACACGCACCTAGTTAGCAGAGTGTTATCAGTTGTTAAGGCAGTTAACGGTGCACTCTCAACTTACGGGTATTATGTTGCCCACGAACATGAGGGAGTTGCTCTTGGTGAGCAGATAGCCAAAGTCAACGAGTGGAGGACGTGTCTTGGGGTCTCCGGCAAGCACAAGCACCTGCGGATGATAGTTCTTCACGTGATCTGAGACATTCTGCAGCCGGTGCACAGCCATGAGAGCCGCTTTGTACTGTTGGGCCTGGGTAGTGGAACCCCAATTGGCATCCGGTTTGCGGTACATTACAACCAAATAGAGAGCAAAGATGATGCCAAAGGTGATAATGGCAGCCACATAGTTGATCAGGAACATGATGACCACACACATGGCAAAGCCAAACAAACTCAGCCAGGCATTGTAGTACTTGAAGGTGGGTCTCCAGCCAAGTGGCTTGACGAACGCTGCATGGAAGGTGCAGAAGTTGATCAGCGCATAGGAGGCCAGATAGAACGTGGAGATCAGTGGAGCAATCAAATTAAGTTCTCCAATCAGCAGGAAACCCGTGGAGATGAAGAAGGTCAACACATAACCACGATAGGGTTCGCCATGTTTGCCGTAAGGCTTGGAGAAGAAGATCAAACCCGGATAGATCTGATCGATGCCCAGGGCCTGGACCAATCGTGGCACACTCAGCAGATTCGTCAGTGCCGTGCTCAGTGTGGCTGCAAAGCAACCGGCATAGATGAGTGGTCCCCAGAGTGACATCTCCTGCATCATTTCGTAGGAGTTGAAGAGACCCCAGGTACAGTTGCCGGACAGCTTGCAGGGCAGCTCCGAGGGCACAATGGTGCCATTAATCAAATCCTCGGGAAACCCAGAAGCATCGCGCACAGCAGCACCGCCAGCAAAGAGCACAAACAGCGCATACGAAGACATGGAGATAAGCAGGGCCCAAAAGGTGCCCTTTGGTATGGCAGCACCCGCATCCTTAAGATCACCACAGATATTTGCACCCGCTTGAATGCCAGTGACGCTGGGGAAGAAGATGGCAAACACGCTGAAGAAATTGTGCTGTACGCCCTCGGCAAAACGGTAATCCGACACAAAGTTATCCTTAAAAGTGTTCCCTGTGTGGAGTAGAAAGGATTAGTGGCTGCATCTGAAGTGGAGTTCCACAGTAACTTACAGGAGAAACCCACAAAACCCTTGGATATCAGTGACGGATTATCGCGTGGTCCAATTGCAGCACCAATAACGAAATTGAAGATAGCTAGTACAATGGTGACAATGAGGAAGTTCTGTGCCTTCGTCTCCCATTCCATGCCCACGCAGCAGATGAGGATTAGCACTACTAGAGTGACGGTGCCCACAATGCGTATGTCGTTGACAGCGTTATCAATGATCTTCAAACCGTTACTCTCTGGAAAAATTGGAAATTTAGATTAGTAAGCAGTGTCTAAGGCATCGCTGTTACTACTTACTTAGCAGCCCATTGAGGGACTCACAGAAACCAATGGTATTCATGGAGGCAGACACGGCATTCGCGAACGCAAACACAACTCCAACGGAGGCACCAAATTCGGGGCCAAGTGAGCGGGAAATGATGAAATAGACACCACCGCCCTTCACCTCTCCGTTTGTACTAATGGCCGAGAGCGATAGGGTCGTTATGACACAGACCACCGCCGAGATGGCGATTATAATTAAGGTCCACAGGATGCCGGACTCGGCGACGACCCAGCTGAGACGCAGGAACAGCATGACGCCCCAAATGTTGAGCAGACATGGTATGAGCACGCCGACAATCCAGCCAAGCTTAATGTGACCACCAGTTATTTCCGGTTCCGCTGCATCTGGTATGGTGATGCTCTACAAATGGGGGTGAGTCGAAGTTGTTTAAATTAATTAAAATTCAAGTTTAAAAAATTAGGTTACTCCGCTCAAAGCTAAGAGTTATCAGAAAATGAGCTGTTAGATAAGAGTTAAGACTTTCATTTGGTTCTTAAACTGTTTTGTTTAACAGTTACTTAAATATTAAGGGTAGTTATTAAAGTGCTTTATATATAAACTTTTTGCTAAATTTCCAATTAACAAAAAGTTTATGTTTCAAGTCGTAATAACTGTCAAAATAATCGGTTCGGCCTTCAAGTTTAGATACTAGTAGTTCTAAACTGATGACTTATTACATGTTTTTGTTATTAAATTGTATTGTTTATTAAATATAATCTACTACGCCCGACTAGACTATATAACTGTCGTTCCGTACGACACATTAACTAATTAGTGTAGCGCAGAAATATGACTTATAATGTTTTTCTTGAAGAGTGTCGTAAATTTCGTTAACTTCTATTAACTTATCTAAACTTTAACGAGTTCACAACAATTTAGTAAAGGCATGACTGAATACTGTTTTATAATCATACTTAAAGTAGCACATCATCTAATAACGTCAACTAAATGACAGTTTATAATAGATCAATAGATCTGTTTAAATATTCATAATTCATTGGCATTGATTAATTTTAGATTGCATTGCTGTGCTAATAAGTAGGTAAAAAGTATTTTATATTCACTTTTATTTTTGATTGAATGATAATAGATTAGAAATCCGCAAATTTATGTACTACATTTGAAAGTAGTAGTTGATATACTTCTCAGAATTGGCTGTTGATCACTAAACTCACACCATTCTTAGATTATTCGTTTAATTAACACCTTGTGCTACCTTATTTAGTGCGAAAAAATAATTTACTATTAAGCAGAAATGGATTTTTAACTGAATGACAAATTATTTGAGATTGATAGCTCAATTTATAAGGCCATAATCCATCAAATTAAATTGTTATTAAGTCTAGACTAAATTTGTTCTTTTAAATCTTCTTGTTTTGCTGTTTTTGTTGATTGGCTTTTGATTATCAATTTACCACAAAATTGTGTACACCGAATGAAATCGAATTGAAATCAAATTGCAAAATAAAAACATAATAATAATTTCACAATGATCCAATTCCAATTGACAGACAAATTAATAACTTTCGGTCACAAATATTATTTTTTTTTGTGTCACATTCTCTTACTCAATTCGAGTTAATATTTTGTTATTGTTTGGACATTTATTTGTCATCCAATTTTTCGGAGCTGTTCATCTATTTTTCATTGTTTGCTCACATAATTGAATGTTTTTTTAAAATATTGCGATGTCAGAGGTGGGCCGAGGTCAAAAGTGGGTGGGCAGGGGACCGAAAGGGAGTCCTCACTCAATAGGAATATTGTGTGACATTGTAGCTGTTTGGTACACACCCCTTCATTCAGTTCCTGCCCTTTTTGGTTGGAACTGGAACTGGAATTCTTCCCGACTATGACTCGGTCTTGTACTTGGACTCGGCTTCCTCGTGGGTGGTCAATGTTGATTGTTTACACATTTTTGGCGGTGCTCAGCGACATCCCAACAGGCAGACAGATAGACAGACACATATACGCACTCGAAACACACCCACGGGCAAAGAGTCTCGAGTCTCGACAGACACCCTAGACAGACCAATGAACGGACAGCTGGACAGACGGACGCTGCTTGTGTATTGCGTTCTCTGGCGCAATTCAATTTAGTTCAGTTAAAGGCGCTTCGTTTCCCAATGTGTGTGCCTGTGTGTGTGTGTGGAAAATTCCCTTTGCCACAGAACCCACACGCGCAACAAAGTGGGAAAACCGCACTCGGAATTGAAATTGCGACTCGAGTAATATGAGGCTACAAATGTCGAATGGGGATAACTTGGGGAAGGAACTAAAATTATAAATATCTTCAATAAAAACAGCATTATAACTGCTAATATCTTTTGTATCTGCTCTTCAAATTAGTATTGGAATTATTATTAGAACTGTCATTAATATTTAGTTAAAGAGGAAATGATATAGGAATCGTGATAGGTTTCTAAGCAGCATAACCAACGCCATTATTGCAATTATTAGTATGATGAAAATGTAAATATTTCCATTAGTATTAGCATTAGCATTAGTATTAGCATTAGCATTAGCATTAGCATTAGCATTACCATTAGCATTAGCATTAGCATTAGCAATAGCATTAGCATTAGCATTAGCATTAGCAATAGCATTAGCATTAGCATTAGCACTAGCATTAGCATTATCATTAGTATAAGCATGAGTATTAGTATTAGTATTGGTATAAGCATTAGCATTAGCATTAGCATAAGCATTAGCATTAGCATTAGCATTAGCATTAGCATTAGCATTAGCATTAGCATTAGCATTAGCATTAGCATTAGCATTAGCATTAGCATGAGCATGTGCATTAGCATTAGCATTAGCATTAGAATTATCATTATAATTAGCATTAGCATTAGCATTAGTATTGGCATTAACATTAGCATCATCTTCTACAAAAAGTTGGAATTTTTCTTCTTGAAACGCTTCGTGTCATGTCAGCAATTTTAATTAATAAAATTCCTAATTTGTTCATTCTTGGCGTGTAATAATTATGTGTTTTTGCACGTGTATTTAGCCTGAGTTTTCGGAAAGTAATGAACCTATAATTCAGGCATATTAAAGGCACTCATTTAATGCTATGAAAATTGCAATGTTAAATGATTTAAGAAAAATGTGCTAAATAAACAGCAGTAAAATCGTATAAAGGAATCGATAAATGTTAAATGTAAATATAGCAACGACTCTTTTGATATGAATTGCTAATTTGAATTGTAATTACTACAATGCCACCGACAAGTGCAGCGCCAAGTACAAAGCGCAATTCGAATGGTAAAATAGGAAAATGGAAAATAATAATAGAAAATGGGAAATGCCGGTCGGTCGCTGCAGCTGCTGCTGCGGCACGAGCGTTGAAAATACGCCACAGGCGCTGTTCGCTGATGATGTAAACACGCAAATGCAAAATAATGCTCATACGCCGCGTGGAACAAGCCAAAACTATTTTTGCCCGTCGACCTAAGCCTTTAAGCAGCAAAGAAAACATGCATAAAACTACAAATTTAATAGATTTTGTTGGGTACTTAAAAAGAACGAGGGTTTTCGCTAAAAGTAGCCTAAAAAACAAAGCAAAGCTCGAGGAAAATTTATGTTAAATTTGATACTTTATATGTGCATTTGCTCTGCTCATTACTGATCCTAATCAAGTGTCGTTGAGTGATGTGAAAATAATCAGACGCTGTCAAATTATGTGTAATCAAAGTGCTATTAAAATGCTGTCAAAAAAAGGCTGAAAAACTGCTTGAAACTGGTATGATTAAATGTTTTGATTTTATTTTGACACTTCTGCTAGTGCCATAGACGCATTTTAATTTATTACCAATTGAAAAAAAAACGAGTTTTTCAAGTGAATGCTTATCGCATTGACAAACTGTCACCACTTTTGACAGGCTCTCGAAACACAAACACATGTGTCCTTATACGTGACGGTTGCTCGACAGTGTTGACAGACTAGTAAGCGCTAAAATGGCTAGAAAAAGATTAAAAAAAACTGTTGTTTATTTTTTCACTACTTTTGAAATATAGATTAAATTTTTGTTTATTAAATAATAATACCTATAAACCTTTATTTGCCAACAATAATAAAGCTAATGACGTCTTTTGTCAATCTTAATATTTTTCAAGCGCTCAAATTAAATTGAACATTTTATGTTTTAATTTCATTACTAAGAACAATTAATTTAGAGCTTGAAAACTTTAATTGCAAAGAAGGCTAGCTTTAAATTAGCTAAATTATCAACACTGTTGGCTTTTCCATAGAAATCCATCGCTGAATCGCATGGAACAGTGACATCGATCGATGGCTACGACAGCGCCATCTGTCGGCTGCTGCTGTCAATTTTAATGACACGCGTTGTGCATTTTTCACACACTTGCAATGTTGTTGACTGACTAACTGTTTTCCTCTCTTGTGGGCGTGGCTGGGTGGCCAGTTAAAACAATGTGCATTGCATGCCTGCAGCCATCTTGTTGACAATTAATTTGGCTTCAAGGCTGTCATTGGTATCATCTTTCAAGACACATGTCGAACTCACTTTTCTCTGTCCTCTTGCCCTTCCATCACTTTATGACAAGTGCAAATCTACTTAAGTCTTTGTATGCAAGCTCACACATTCGTTAATAAACTTATCACATTTTTCACTTTGTGACGCGGAATATGGATTAGTTTTTCATATTTGAATTTATTATAAAATAATTTACATACATAATTTGTTGCTAACTTTTTTGCTTATTTAACGGGTTTCAAATTTTCCACTGATGAATTGACAAAACTTTCACTAAAAGTCTCTACATTCATGCCATAATACTTCAAATTCTTATCACTGATACATCTGTTGTTTGTGCATATGCGCCATATAATGTTTAAGTTGACTTTTTATGATTTTATAGAGTGTTATAGTTACACAGAAGGTTTAATTTGTTATCTGCTGTAATAAATGCTTTGCACCCAGCAAAAAAATTCCGTGATTTCGGCCTAAAAACACTTCAAAACGTTATCGGAAAGATGATTTCATAGAATTTCTTAGGCCGAGCATCAAATAATTGATTAATGTTGGATGATGTCTAAACAAAGAGCTTTAGATAACCGACCATTCAATGGTGATAACAATTAAACTGTCTGTTAAGTTTCAATAAAATTTCTTATGCTATAAAATCTATTCTAACTATGCTTATCAGTTATATCTAACGAATCAAGAACTCTCTGCTTAAATTTAAGTGCAAAAACTTGTCTGGGATGAACACTTAAAGCCGTCGAGTCAATTATGGTTTATTGTATGTCGCTTTCATTGGTATTCCCTTAATGAGCGACTGGCGTTGTAATGCAATTTTTACGATATCTATCATACGCCGTGTTGTGTGGCACACAGTAGCTGGATGGGGAATAAAAGAGCCCCAGCGAATTAATTAAACAATAGGAGAGCAGAGGAGCACAATGTGTGCGACCACAAGTCGCAAATAGACGCATTAAATTTACTACTTTAGTGATAAGCATAAAAACTGCGAACTGCAGTTCGGACTAAGTGCGAGGTATCTGTTGGTTCTTCTAAACTAGACATTCCCTAATTGAATGTTAAGGCGCCGGCAGTCTAAGGCCCACAAAATTTGGAATTTACAATGTCAGGGCTTCCCCTAAAAATTCTTTGCTCTGTAAAACTAAAAACTATGTAGATTATGTAGTAGTTGTTTCCTTCTCGCATGTCTCGCAAACGTCATCAATTATTTGTATTCTTTTGTTTACACGCACAAATCGTGTAGATGAAAAGAGGCAATAATATTTAACGTATGAATACGTCATGGAAAATCACATTGGAAATGTGAAAATACTTTAGGTAAATAAATATAAGAAATCGTATTAATAAATTATACACATAAACTCATAAGATATACAAATCTTAGTATGTACTCTACATTTTTTTACGCTCAACAAACAAATTTGGCTTCCAGTGGTTTAGCATTATTTGATTCTTTTGATTTCAAGGCATCCCACAATTTTTTTGCCACTGTTTATTCATTGAGCACTTGAAATGTTTTCAAAATATTTAACATAGTACATAAACAGATGCAGATCAGAGTCTGAATTCGTTGGGTTAAATAGTATTCGCTAGAATCTGAAAACGTCACTAATCATTGTGGAATATTGCAAATATTTATAGCAAATGACAAGTTGAAGGAAAGTGGAATACATTTTACACTAGTTTTTGAATTTTCGATTTCAAATTAAGTTAAAATTTTGCAAGTGAAGGCAACTTAGCTTAAAGTGTTTATTTACAATGTAATGAAATATATTTAACAATATTTTTTGTTACAGTTTTTTTGCCTTTACAGTGCTTTAATTTTTAAAACAACATATTTTTTCAATGCTCAAGTTCTTATGCTGCTGTTTGTGGCATGTGGTCAGTGTTGACCCTACATAATGAGCCTTATAAAGTGGCTAAAAGAATTTGATAAATTGGCACGAGGCTGCTATAAAGTTTTTAAGAAATGTACGAGTATGTGCAGTAAATTTCTCTGAATTTTTTATTATTATGCCGAATTTTGTATGGTGTTGAAATTGAATTTTTAAATATTTTCTAGCCATACCTCTCTTTATAGCTCTCTCCTACAATTGCGCTACCTGTGTGTCATTCTATTATAATTTTTACACCTTAACGACACCGCAACGAACCAATTTTGTTATGAAATGCAACAACACTGCACTTTTGTCATGTTAATTCCCAAACCACACACTTCAATTGCGACTTGTATTTTTCAATGCACTTTTAAAATTTATCACTGTCGAAATTATCGTCGTATTCGAGCCTTACCTGATCAGCTGCCTCGCCCTGTAGTTCACCGATCGAGGGTCGCTTCAGATTGCGCATAGATATGCGATAGTTGTCCAGGCGCGGTAGCGTTTCTCTGCAATCAATAAAGTGTATTGTTTAGTAGAAGTTTGTAGTGTTTTTTGTTGAAAATTTTTAGAATTTGTGCCTACTGATGAAACGGAAGCAGTACTATCATCGCCTCGGACAGCATGACTGTAGTCTGCAGCAGGCAAAGTACAAATATCCACTAGACAAGCCGAAAAACAACAGAAACACACTCGATACAGATTCCAAAAAGAAGAAAATGAAAAAAACAAATAAATAATATAATAAAACACGCAGAAATGTGAGTAAAAAGAGCGAGAGGTCAAGGTGGGCCAGGGGCAACGAAAAGGTTTCTGTGTTGGAAGAAATGCTCACGAGATGGATACAAAAAAATAAAGAAAATGATGAAAAATCAGACTGGCCTTTTGCACTTTAATATTTCTGTGTTTGCTTTAAAAGATACTCATTAAAAAAAGGCAGAAAAGTAGCTAAACTGAAGGCAGTTTGCTATATTTATAGGGTATTTTTAAGTCGCCTTGCCTCAGTTGTTAAACGTCTGATCTGTTGCTGTCTGGGCTGAAAAATAAGTAAAATGATTTAAGCCCACTGAAACGTGAAGACTCTTTTAATTTGTGTTATGTATATTTTTGTACCGATTCCAAAACAGAAACAATAATTCCAATTTCCAGTGCCAGAGATAATTTAAAAGCTTAAACGAAATAATGTAAGCAGACAAACTGCATTATTTATGGCGCCAGTTGGGCAAATATTGAACCGGAAGTTGATCATAATCAGCAGTAATACCTGTAAAAGGTCTAGCAGCGGAAGTGAGTACTAATAGGTCTTAAATCAAAATAAATAAAGTAATTTTTATTTGTGTGGGAGGAAATAATTTTTTGTTGCATACTTTTCGGGCAAGTTTTGAAATTTAGAGAAAAGTAACGCGATTTTTGGCATAAGCTTTAAATACTAGAAAGAAGACAAAGATACAACTAATTGTTAAACATTTTCTTGTTAAAAAATTGAAATTATTTATTAGCATAATTATTTTATTATAAATTCTTCTAAAAGTCTAGTAAAATTCTTTGAAAGTCTAGTAAAAGTTTTCGGTGCCTAAAAGACAAAAATAGTTGAAAAATGCTAATTGAACAACTTACAAAGCATTTGTAAATATAAATCAAAATCATTTTATTGTTATTACTTTTGATTTTGTTTAATTTTCGTTGCACAATTCTTCAGACAGTTTTTCCACAGAGAAAAGCAAGAAAACGAATCTTATAAACAATTCTTATTGCATGTTGTAAGAGTGTGTGAATGTGTGTGTGAGTGTGTATGATTTGGTCTATTGGTTGTGCGGCGGTTTCGATGAGATTTAGCTAGTATGATTTAGTTGTACAATTGAAGCCGCGTGAGTGAGAGAGTAGCAGAATGTGTGAGGGAGAGCGCAAGTCGAGTCACACTTGATCAATTGAACTCGTTTACGATCGTCTGCTACTGCTGGGTTCCTTCATGCCGATTTCGAATGATATCACACACATACATATATACACACATGTCTTGGAAACAGACAGAAAATGACTAATTTGTTGTTGGCACAAAGAACTCATCAGCGGTTCGTGAACTCATCAAAGTTTGCCAAACCGATTTTAATTCGAATCTCAATTCCAATTCCGATTCCATATCCAAATCAAAACAGAACGCATCCAGCTGTGCTACAAATTGATTTGTTCTCTAGGGTCAATTCAAGGTGCAAGTGTTAAATCAAAACTGTAGCAAACAAATTGAATGAATGGAAAAACTGCTAATCAGTTTAAGAAAAATAAAAAAATTCTAGTAAAAATTTCAATTTTTAGCAAGTGAGCCACAGGGTATCTTTCGTTCGGTCAGCCCCATTTGTTACAGTTACTTTTGTGTTTATTGATTTGCACCGAACGCTGATGTAACTCGTGTTTTTGTTTGCCTGCCGTGCGCAAAGTTTTAGAAAACACAAAATTGACGTCTAGTTTTCAATATTCGATTTAAATGCTTGCAATAATTTTTGGATGACTTCTTGGCATGTTTTTAATTGAATTTAATTTGCAACAGTTTAATTATAAAACAAATATATGTTAAGGGGTGTTATGCAAATTATAAATAAGCAACTGTAATTTGGGCACTCTTCTCACAAGCTTTTTCTGCGCTTCTTTGATTAAACTGATCTTGACCCATGGGTCGAGCATGTGACTTCAAGTGCGGTTTGTGTTTTATGACTTAATGAGCAACTAATTTTAATATTCACATTTTAAGAACACATGGTTTAACTAAACTGCTTAAATTTTCAATTTAAGTGGAACGCTATGAACTACTTTAGTTACTGGGAAGCTTTATAGCTTTAGTTTATGGAAAACTCATCCATAACAAGTTGGATAAAGGTTTTCAAGCTGTTCGCGTAAGGCAATCTCCACTGTACAGCTTGTGTGTGTCACGTGTTAATGACTGTTGATTTTATTGCACTGTCACAGGGTTACTTCAAGTCGAGCATGCTCGCTAACTGTTTAACTGGAGTATTTGTGTTGTTGTATTTCCTTTTGATAAACGTGATTACAATGAATAAAAGGTGTAATAACCTTCAGTTTCTGTTTCTGTTTCAGTTTCAGTTTTACAAATAAACAAATATAAACATTCATTCATTTTTTTCAATCTCCACTTTTTTTTTGCTTTTATTTTGGCAACGTTTTACGGCTGTTTTAAGGCCATTTGACAGTTTACTGGATTGCAAAAAAAAGTAAATCAACTCACAAGTAAAACAATAACAAACAAATTTCGTTGTTTTATTGTGTGATTTTTTGTTGTTTTTTGTTCGTTTAGCTTTGTTTAAATGTTTTCTGCTCTCTTTCCTGCTTTTTGGCAACAATATTATACAAATTTCAGGTTTTAAACGCACGACGATTCAAAGAAAATCCTATCATACCTTAAAACCATGCAAATATTATGTTAAAATGTTTGATTATGCAAATTAGAAATTGCTAACAATCACATTAGTCAGATGTGCGAATCAATTGAGTTCTCCACTTATAAGTTATCATTGGGAACTATCATTAAGTGCTCCACGTAAAGCGCAATTAATTAATTACGTGCACTTTAATTAAAAATACACAAACTTTGTGTGTGCACAATCATTTTTGCAATCGCTTCAATTATTACAAAATAATTGAAATTAAATTAGAATTTAAAATGATTAAAATGTCACAAAGTTTGTGATTAAGATTCATCTAATTACGCTGAAAATGTTATGGACTCTATCAAAGATTTAATGTTAGTAATTTAGTTAATTTGGTTTGATAACATTGTGCTTAGAAAACGCATTTTTTCTACAAAGTTTTTCATTGAGTTTTGACTTTGATAAACGAAAAATTGCACTCGACTACTTGTATTATCTGTTTGGTATTGGGTTTTAATGGATTTCGGCGGCATACAAGACTTAAGTTCAAGTATTTATAATGATTAGATACTTGTGGTAATCTTGTTTATGCGCAAGATAAGAAACGCTTTGATTTCGTTAATAGTTTTGTTGACTTTGTCACTGAAATTGCATTGAACTACTCAGGTATTATCAGCTGAATAGGATTTTAATGGATTTCCATTACACACAACACGCAAATATAATAAAATCAGGGATTTTGGCAACGGATCGTAAAACTGCGCGGCATGTGATGCAAAAACACTTAACGACACTTAAGTTGCAAAAATCTAATTACACTACACTAAATGATCATGAGTTTTGGATGATTATAACTAAGTAGAACCCACTTTGTTAGCTGCGCCAGACTAAACTTGCGCTCTGCATCCGATTTGCGCAGGAATTGTCCAAATCCGCGAAAGGATAAACGCGACGTGCGTCGATTGTCGCCGCTTTCGGCCGCCTTTGGCTGCAGGTGATTATCGTGGGCTGGGCATGTGTCGGGTCCATTTGTGGCATGTTCCCCGTTGCCCATACTGCAATTGCTGTTGGCCGAAACGGTTTCGCCATCAAATGCTGGGTTGGCGCTGCCATTAACCTTTGAGACTTGAAAACGATCTGCCATTGTTGTCGGTTAACCAACTATGATTTAATTTGATTCTTTGTTTAATTAATTAATTATGTGTTTTTTATCTGTACTATAAGTATTTTTTTAAACACTCGTTTCGCGAGGACTTTAGATGTAAACTGAATTGAGATGATTCAGCGCGCACATTGGTATGAAACACTTAATGGTCCCAGCAGGACCTTTGGGTGAAAAGTGTGACCAGCCAAACGGCGGGCAACAGGCAACGACTAGGCGGATACGGATAACGTAGAACGGATAAGCGATGTGCTCTCGACAAAGTTTCAGCAACGTTTAACGGCTAACATAAAATGTTGGCATATATTTAACGCGTGGCATTCCAACACAAAAAGCGTTGTATATTAAAAACGTATGAAGCAGTCGACGTTTTTTAACACATTTTTAGTTCGAGCGTATAAAACAACTCTTAACTCGTAGTCGCAGTCGGCTAATACGCGCCGGTTACAACTTACAACTTAACGCGCTGACTGTCGCACGACGTTTGAATGTTCTCGCCGTTTTGCCGCTTCATTATTATGGTGTTTTTATTTGTATTTTTCTGTTCTCTGGGTTTTTGATTATGGACACCATTCTGACTGTTTGCTGCTGCTTTGGCTTTCGCTTGATTACCAATCAAATATACGTATATGCTCGCCGCGCGTAAGAATAAGCGCAGTGCGCCTTTGTGTGTGCGTGTGTGTGTGAATGAGTGAGAGTGAGTGTGGTGAGTTTTCAACAAGTGTTTGTTGCCGCTCGCTCAATTTCAACACACGTACGACCACAGCTGGTAGCTGTGCTTGCGCCGCTCTCTCTCACACACTCTCTCAGGAAGTGTGCAGGAGGCGTGAGAACCAAACTAAAAATTATATAGAAAAAAAATACTTTTCTAGTGTTAACAGCGCTTAGAAACAGCACGTATTTTCTGTGAGGACACTTTTGGTATTTTCCTGCCATTTTAGGCGCTTTATTAAAAGCACTAATAAATGGCGCCATTCTTATAATTTTTTGGTTTGTTTAACACTTTACTAAATTTTGCACGCATTTTTGTTTAAAATTTATTACTGATTTCCTCTTTGTGTTGCTTAGGGCTGCTAATAGCTTGTTTCCTTTGTTTACTTAATTCATAACAATGAGACTGTGACACTTGTAGAACACACACATATAAATGCTGGAGGTAAGAGGTTAGATCATGGCAAACAAGACTACATGAGACCCAGTAACGTTGTCTAAATAAAACCATATAAGTTTAAAAAAGTAAAATATAAGTAAAGTATCTTAAGTAAAGTTAATATTAATAATTGTTGGCGTTATAAACATTTTCCACTAATTTATAACTGATTTAGTTTGGTTCTATGCAAATCAAATACAGTTCTTTTGATACTCACCTTTAGCATTATAAACTACTGGGTCTAACAACACAAAAACACAACTCTCACAAACACTAAGAAAACGTAACATCTTACTGCTCAGACACGGCAGCAACAACAACAACGACAACAACTACAATCTGGCCAAAGAGCGTAGCAAAAACCCCATTAATCGAATTAAAATCGGTTTTATCTGGTTTGATTGGCTGGCTGTTCGCTCGTGCTGTTTTTGTTGTTGTTGCTGCCGGTTGCCGTCAGCTGGGACAAAATGAGAGTAACAATTCAAATACAAGCGCAAAAATATAAAACTAAATAGACTTGTATGATTAAAACTAGTAGAAATTGGCTCTTGTCTTGTCGACCAGGCTAACAGCAAGTCTAACAAGCAAACACTGAATAGGAGACTCTAAGTCTAATGTCTTGGCCAAACAGCTTTTGACTGATTTCAGCCACTAGGTGTTTCCCAAAGTATTTTCTGTTACAATTACAAATTTCTGTTATTTATGATTTCCATAATGATTTCCTAATGCTCAAAGATAAAACAAGTTTTAGCCCTTAATATTTTGAGTTGTGTCTGGTTTGATTTCCAGACAGTTTCCCTCTTTGGGTGACTGAACCCAAATGACCTTGACTTTTACTCTTGCTTACAGATGTAATCGTAAAAGCTCTTATCTATATGAATGCACACTACCCTATATATTCTTTAGTTTCTAAGCAGATTTATATCTTATCTTTGGTTTATTTCGCGCTGAATGAGCCGGAAAATTTACGCAAAAGTTTATGGTGCATTTTAAAGATTTTTGAAATACTAAAAGTCTTTGATTTCTTCCGGTATAGCGTAGACTTACTACCACATCGTTTTTAGAACTCACCCCATAGAGCATGTGAGTAATAGCTGATGTTCTGCTGATTTCTGGCTAACACACACACTCATACCTACACACAGATAATACTTGATTCGTTTAGATTTGTGTGAATCGAAATGATTTGCTAATTATCTAAACAATTGTATCAGCAATAAGTTTAAATATTTGCCTTGCCGCGTTTGTGTTCAGTTAAGGGTTTATTATTATTATTATTACTATTATTATTATAGTTGTTAATCAGTTAATTAGTTGTAGTCATCATGTTGTTGTATAATGATTGCAATTTCTATGTGTTTACCTAACAAACTAAACGCCCACACAAAATCTAATTTTTTTATTAT
This sequence comes from Drosophila nigrodunni, assembly GCA_020829145.1. NCBI lineage: Eukaryota > Metazoa > Arthropoda > Insecta > Diptera > Drosophilidae > Drosophila > Drosophila nigrodunni. The sequence goes on from JACVCZ010000001.1 coordinate 16,808,562, forward strand.
ATTATTAATGTATTTATTTGTCGTGTATGATGATGGGCACTTAAATATATTAACTTTTATGGCTACGTAACTGAAATTTGTATACTTTTACGGCGTATTTTTTCACACCCATTTCAGCCAATTTCTCTGGCCAAAAATTTGTACTTTGCACATTGTTTATAATTTTGAAATTTTGATACGTTTTAAAATTTTCTACTCATGCCCACAAGAAATCACTACTCAAAAAATTTATTGAATGTTTTTAAAACACATTATATATTGTAGGATTCTGATTCTATATATAAAATTACATGTCTGATTGTGTACTTTATGGTTTATTTTAGCTGTCATAATTCAATTGTTGTTTCCAACTGTTTGTTTTCTCCATTAGTCTGTGTACTGCAGCGATTTGTGGCTTTCGATATTTCGATTTTCACACACTACAATGCATATAATAATAGATTCTACATTATATATAGTACATATGTATTTCCCTAAGTTATTCCCATACACTTGAATTCTTACGATTTTATTTTTTTTGGCTTCAAAAGATAGATAGCGGCTGTTTTTTTTCGATTATTTTTGTTTATTGAAATGAACTTAATTTGTTTATTCGCGAGAGCTCATAAAACTTGAAATGTTGGCCAATTAAATGCTGCTTTGATTTTTCCATTCATTTTTTATATACCCTGTACTGGAAAGTGCCTAAAGTCTGCTGATGTCTGCTGCGGTCCTTGAAAATATTTTCAGAATTTAGTATACAAAAATTGGTGCTTACTAGACTTATTGTTAAGAGTTAAATAGAACTTTTACATCTTAAAAATAATTTTAAATACAAAATAAGTTTGGGATTTCCGCTAATCAAACTTTTTTGCAGTTGACGAGAGGATTAGTCTGAGTTTGTCGGGTTATGTTTTAACTATTTCTATATCATATTATACCTACATGTTGGTAGATGTTGTTAATTTTGTATTTTCTTGTATTACTCCATATATTCCAATGATCGATCAATACAAACAAAAACAATAAAGATATATACATTAGTTTGTTGCTGTAAAAATTTTTGAAAAGCTTTTTAAGACCAACTAACAATTGTGTTTACAGGGTATCATTTGGTACAAACACACCCCACACTTACTCCCAATTGTTTGTTTTTATGAGAATATACACACTAGTGTGTCTACAAGTCCATTATTATTATTATTATTGTACAATACGCATAGGTGCAATTAAGATTAGTGGTAATTTGACGCACATGTAAGGAACTTAGTCACTTTTGTTTGTAAACCAACTAAAGTAAGGTGAATTGTTTTTCCAACTGTTATCTGAAGAATTCTTGGGATAGGTTACGTTTTATTGGACTGTACGGCGATCAAAATATTGCTGTGGATTTCGAGTCACTGCCAACCGAATCGAACCCGTTTCAGGCGCTTCAATTGGGATTCAAGGTGACTATTGCACTGATTAACACCTTTTTGACAGTTTCCCCAGTGTCGCCACGTGGCCTGGTCACAAAATTGTCTAATTAAAAGAGACGACAGACTGAAATAGAAAAATTTATTGTTTTACAGGCAGAAATGTACTGCTTCCAAGTTGACAAAGTCGTTTACATTGTGTAGCAGTTTGTAACTGCTAATTAATCGGGTTATGTTTTGACTATATCTATATCATATTATAGCTACATGTTGGTAGATCTTACATCAGCGATGGGTAACTTGTTTCGACTTTGGGGCTGCTGTTGGCACTTTGGGTTTCTTTGGTATTCGTATGAATTGACACATGATTATTAATTGAATTAACTGCTTTATACCACTTTAAAAGGGTTTTAATTTAATACAAACATTGCGACAATTCCTCAGTGATCAGAAAGTATCTAGATACAATCGCTTTGTCTGCTTTTCTTACTAGAGACTGGAGACTAAAATGCCTGACGTCAATAGGTTTGTCTGACTCTGTGACTCTTTTGGACTCCTCACCGATACCCACTTAAATACCTATCAATGGCAGCGTGTTAAGTGATTAGATAAAGCACAGAACAGTTGAGTCTGTCAGCATTGCTAAGATTTCAATCAACTCAACCTCTAGCTGCCCTTCCCTTTGCCTTTTGCCATTTTGGACCATCGAAATGAAAAGTGAGGCATTCCAGTGTCAGTTTTCAAACAGAGCATTTCATTTTATGCCAAAAGCTGCGAAATTCTTTTCATACCGGTTCGAATCGGTTATATTCGAATTCATAACAATTTGACCTACTGTTCGCAGCACCTTTGTTAAGCTAACTTCAAATTTGCTGACCAATTTTTATACCTTAACTCTTTTTGTCAACCTCAACCCGTTCAACTTAAGCGATTTGAGTTCATCATGTGTCAGTTTTCATTTAATTGACTGACATTTCTATATTTTTTATTGACTTCCGTTTAAGTGAGCAAACTGTTCCGGTTTGCTCAAACTACAAAAAAAAATCGTTGGCAGAGTTTGAATTAATTTTCTTTTTTGTGGTCACTTTAAGACGTCATGCGATGACTGGACACTTTCAATGCTGCATCAAATGCAAGTACAACTGTCTGTTGTTCAGTCTGTTATTTTCCTAAACTATTAAACTTTTTATCTATTATAAGGAACTGAATAGTTTACCATTCCACCAGTTGTAGTAGAGAGTGGAACTCGAACTTCAACTTGGCGCCTGTCACGGGGATTTTTCTTCGCTGGCTTCAGTAGTCAGTCAGTTAATTTAAGGGCCTGTGTTTTGGTTTTTAATGTGAATACCCAGTGCTTGAATTTTCAAAGGGGTGCTATAGGTTTGTTGGTGTCGATGTGTCGGTATGAATTAAAATAAAGTTGTTAAGAAGACTCCAAGTGGAAAGGGTTAAAGCACAAAGTTATCTAAATAAAATGGGTTTGGGATGTATTTTTCTCATTAAGACTAGTTTTATAACTTTAATTTAATACATAAATATGATAAAAAGATAACCCTAAATTACTTGATTGAAGTACAAAAATTAATATGCCGAGAGAACAAATATTTTTAAAAGACATGCTTAAAGAAGCAGTCTTAAGCTAGTTTCAAGCAAGTCAAAATATTTTTAAGTAGTTTAAAAATCAAATAGATAGTAATACTAGGTAACTCGCTGTCTAGTTAACTCCACAACTGTATTGGCTACTGGTCAAATGGTCAGAAACAGCATCGCGACTCGCAAGTCATCAATCGAACCGATTCGAACCGCTTTGTTGCAGTCACAACTTGATCAGCGTCGGTTCGTCTGGTTGGTTAGACGGTTGGACGGTTGGTTGCTTGCTTTTAGAGGCTCTGAATGGTTACTCAGTTATATAGTTGCCCGGTGTCTGAGTTGCTTGGCGGGTTGTCTGCCTCGCTGATTGTTTACATTTAACTATTTAGTATCAAATATTTAATTAACCTAATTATAATTAGTTGTATTAATATATATTTATATTTTTAGTCACTGCATGTCCGTGTCAATCAGCAGTGTAACACGTGTTTTTATTACATTTATTTTAAAGCGTATAATTTATATAAAGTCCATTAACAAATGAACTTTTTGACTGTTTATGCAACAAGTCTTTTCTTTACATTTTGAACTGCGAATAAATTGGGCACTTGCCAGTCGATCAGCTTCAATAGGCGCTCACTTCTTTTATTGTTTGTTGGTAGTTAATTAAATTACGATTTTTAAGAGATTTATAAATTTTTTAGCTGAATTTTCCTTGTGCGCTGCGATTACTTTCTCGTGAACCAGAATTGGCAGTGAGTTTGCAGGGATTTCTCTCGTTTGTGGAGCACCTCCATAAAAGGTCAACTTTTATGACTTAACGGTGTCGACTTTTGGTTATCAGACAATCAAGAGTTAAGACCATTAAGTGTCAGTCTACAGAGGAAGTCACAAGAGGCCACTTGGGAGTATGTATGCAATTTGCACTGCATAAATCTGATAAGCACTGGGTCACGGGCAAGGCCAAAGATAGTGCTCCACTTAATGTTATGCTAACCCACTGATAACTGTTTATTGTTACTGATTTGATGTAGTAGATGCAGCTACAGTTGGAGAAATGGATTGCATCAAAACGAGCGTCTTAATCGATCCATCAATCATCATTATTCGCATATTCATTTAGCTTGTCAATCAGTGAACTAAAAATACAATTTTACATACAACAGAAGGCAATTTTTCAACAAGGAAAACTCGTAATTGATTTGCATAAATATTTATTTGTTCTTCGTTGATGATTTGGCACAGGAAATGATAAGTAATTTGGCACTGATGATCTTGAACTGATCGATCAGTTTCCCATTTCCAATAAATAAACAAGAAAGAATGCTATAGTCGCCTTGCGACTTTAGGATACCCGTTACTCAGTTTCATTATGTTATGGATAAGATAGCTAACCCAGAACATTTTCATACAAATTCATGTTTAGAGCATATTTTTGACCGATCGTTCCTATGGGAGCTATACGATATAGTAGTCCGATTTGGATCAAACTTGGTCAGTATGTATATATTGCTGGCATATAAATTCTGTATGAGTTTGATTAATTTAGCTTAGTAAACCCAAAAGTTTTTCATACTTATTCATATTTGGAGCGTATTTTTGACCGATCGGCCCTATGGGAGCTATACGATATAGTAGTCCGAATTGGATCAAACTTGGTCAGTTTATATATATTATTGGCAGATGTATTCTGTGTGAGTTTGATTAATTTAGCTTAGTAAACCAAAAAGTTTTTCATAATTATTTATATTTGTAGCGTATTTTCGACCGATCGGCCCTATGGGAGCTATACGATGTAGTAGTCAGATGTCTATCAAACTTGGTCAGTACATGTACTTCATAGATATGTACTTTCCGTGTAAATTTGGTTCAGAAAGCATAGCTAACAAAGAAGTTTTCTATACTAAAACATTCTAGTTTTACCTGTAAATTTACCTTTATATGAAGATAGAACGCCCTTATATGGGCATATCAAAAAAAAAACAAAATTGTACTGCTGGGGTATTTTACCTTTCATTTGCGACCCCTTTCATCTTTCTAGCTCTTATAGTCTCTGAGATCCTTTTGTTCATACAGACGGACGGACAGATGGACATGGCTATATCGACTCGGCTATTGATGCTGATCAAGAATATACATATATACTTTATGGGGTCTGCCACGCCTCCTTCTGCCTGTTACATACATTCCAACTATTACAACATACCCTTTTGCTCTACGAGTAACGGGTATAAAAACAAAATTGTACTGCTGGGGTATTGTACCTTTCATTTGCGACCCCTTTCATCTTCTCCCTGTTACATACATTCCAACGATTACAATATACCCTTTTGCTCTACGAGTAACGGGTATAAAAACAAAATTGTACTGCTGGGGTATTTTACCTTTCATTTGCGACCCCTTTCATCTTTCTAGCTCTTATAGTCTCTGAGATCCTTTTGTTCATACAGACGGACGGACAGATGGACATGGCTATATCGACTCGGCTATTGATGCTGATCAAGAATATATATACTTTATGGGGTCTGCCACGCCTCCTTCTGCCTGTTACATACATTCCAACGATTACAATATACCCTTTTACTCTACGAGTAACGGGTATAATAAATGAATGAATGTAATTTGTTCTAATAAATATTTATTTGGCTTTTTATTTGGCATAAATAGTTTACACATTCAAAACACTTAAAATTCTTATACATTTCTTGTTAATTTTTGTTGTTTTGCTGTTTTTTGTTGTTGTTTTTGTTTGTTAATGAATGTTCCGTTGATTCACATTTATGCTGTTAACTTTTCACACTTAATACTTAAGTTGTAGACATTTCATGTAGTATTACTTAACTTTTTTTATTTTTCTGAACGACTTTCAAAGTTTTTCTTGTTTTTATTTAAGCTTTAGTTAGTTTTTAGTTTACTTTTTATTTTAAATAATTTTTTTTTTAATTTCTCTTGTTTATTTTGTTGTTTAGTTTATTTTTGATTAATTTAAAGTCGAGTCAGTTAATGAAAAATTGGTGTATTAACAATTAAAACAATTATATAAATTCTAGAGTATTTGCAGAATAAATCGGAGCTTTTAGTTTAGTGGGCATCAATAATGCCCGAAAATCGGTTTTCAAATTCTGATTTAGATTATATACCTTAAATACGTGTAACAATGGGCTTTCTGGGTGGGTTTTATTTAAGTTTTTTTTAGATGATGGGTGAGTGATTAATAACAACAACGATTTTTAACATTATTGGGGATTAGATTTGATGCTAAAGCGAATATACTATATATAGCATATAGTTTATATAGCAGTAAGCGTTTAGATTGAAAGCATTCCGTTAGAGTTCAACAAATCTATTGGGGGAGAAAAATCTACACAAACTTAACCACAATTAAATAAATTGTTGCTTAATTTTAACAATATAATCGCACATTTATATATATGTATATAGGTAAATATGTAAATATCTGTAGCATCTGTTTTTTTGTTTAAAAACATTAACTGGGACTTGCGACTGCTTTTGATTAAGTTGAAGTTGAATTCAAAAAAAGTAACTAAATAAACTTGACTTCGGCTGACCGAATACTGAATACCCTTGCCGCCTTTATTGCTGATTTTGGGACTGCAAGCGTATTAAATTTAGTCTGATTTGACTAGAAACTTATTGCTGATGTGTCTACCAAGTCCCAGCCTTAAATTAACTGAATTTCACACACAATTTGAAGGTAAAACTTCCTCTTTGGCATTCAGATCCTCAGGTATTGAGCATGGCTACACCGATGTATAATGTTATGTGTTAATAATATTAATAATACATACTATGACTATCTTTTGGCATTCAAAATGTTAACTTAAACGACCAAATGCGACACATCGCTGGTATAACCAGGCGAATAACGCGGTGGCAACTGAGTCTGCTGTGGTCGTGTCTTTCCCAGTCCCAGCGCCGGTGCACCCAAGCCCACTTTGCCCAGCTCAATGGGCCGTCGTATGCGCAGCACATCGGCCGCATCGCCGGGCCAGGCACGCTCCGGTCCCAGTCGCTGGCCCAGACGTGGATAGCGACGTTTGTCCACCGCCAGACTGATGGTGCCGGGTGCATGGGTTGCCATCAGACCCACATTGTACTGCCGCTGCATGGCCAGCGAGGCACGTATAGTTTTGCGTTTCTAAGAACATGACTCACAGATTAGTCTGAGCTAGAAAAGATTGGGCTTTTGGTAGTTACCTCAATGGTGCCACGCCATTTGTCGGCTGCATGACGTGCTATGTCCAAACGCTTCTGTTTCTTCACCTGATGCTTCTTGTAGATCACCTCGATGATTATGAGACCCACACCGCCTGCTATGCCCACGCCCACTAGTATAAACACGCCAGCCATGTTCTTCAGTCCCAGCGTATTGGGCGTCTTCTCAAAGAGCTCACAATTCTGGGTGACGTGCCCGTGAAAGATCCACTGTTTGTCCAGTTTCTCCATGAAGCCACCTGGGTTTAGATAGAAACGATTCATTTTACTACAAACTTTTCTTAAAAACTGTCAAACTTTTCACTTTCAAAAGTAAACTATAAACTTTTCCACTTTCTAAACTAGCTGACAAGGCAGTCTGGAGTGATTAGTTAAGGTCTTGGATCACAGATACACTTAAGAACTATTCTGGGTTACTTTAATCAAATATTTTCCTCATGTCTACCTTTGTCCCTAGCAAGGATCTGTCAAGGAACACTTTTTCTGGTAGCTTCAAGAGGAAAAACTTTATAAAGCACTCTGAGTAAAGAGACCTTAAAGACTCTACTTTAGTCACTAGCAAAGAAGTTTGACTGAAACTAGATAGTAGGGTTTTTAGAATGCCAATGCCCCCAGGTAATCCCTAACTTACTCTCATGAAACTCTAGTATTGCCAGCGTTACGGCATCTGTCCAGGGCGAGCCCTTTTGCAGACCAATGCCATAGCCACTGCGTCCAAACAGCTCGCCAGCTGTGACCAGCTCACAGTCCTTGGAAGCCTCGTACTCCAGACGCGAAGAGTCCCAGATGAAAGCCATTAATTTGCTGTAAAAGTGAAATATAAAACATTAAAAATCGCAAATAAAATAGGCAATAAAAAAGGTCTAACAAACATGGAGGAAAACATTTAGAGCTTAAAGAGGAGGGGGCAATACGATAACCATTACGATAACGACTACTACGGCTACTAAACAGAGAAAAAGAGAGCGAGAGAGAGAGAGAGAAGGAGAGAGAGAGAGAAAGATACAGATACAGGTGGAAAGTGAGAGTTGTAGTTGTTGTTGTAGTAGAGTTGGAGTTGTTGAGGTTCTTGTTGTGGTGCCAAACTCATGCGACTAAAGTTTTTTGATTTGATTTTAGAGTGCGATCTTCGCTTGGCAGTTACCCCTTCTTCACATCCTGTATGGCCTGCTCGGCCGTCTGATAGTTATTAGCCTCCATGGTGCGATACATGTTGGACAATTCCACCTGTCGCCGGAAATACATGTCCACCGACGAACCCTTGACTGTCGCACAGGTTAAATTCTCCATTGTGTTACGCAGACGTGCATCATTGATGCCACTGAGCTTTGTCTTGGGTCGCTCCAGCACGAGAAAGGCAGCCAAGTTGGCAGTGTATGAGGCCACAATGATCATGGCAAAGCCGGCCCAAACCATGCCCAATACTCTCGCCGAGAAGCTACGCGGTGTACCCTCCCCAATGCCGCTATTGAGGAGCACACCCCAGGCGAACCACACGGCCGAGCTGAGATTCAGTGCCTTCTCCTCGTTGCTGTCCGAATGCGATAGCTTGAAGCGTCCAAATGGTGAGAATCTAAGTATTAAAGAATTCTGCAGTTAGTTGAGAGTGTACATTAAGGCCAACAAACTGTAACCATGGCTTAAAGTGAGTGAATGATCGAGGGGATGTTTGCACTGCTCGCTGCCTTTCAACCGCCGAATGCAACGAGCATCAACTTTAAAGCATCCCCCCATTTGTGTAGTAGAGTGTTTGGAGTAGTGTTTTGTTAGGGGGAGGGGGTAGAGGAGTGTGGAGGGGAGTACTACGCACCTGTCCAGCAGATAAAGCACGAGCGCCACAACATGGACCGACACCATTACCAAGATCCATAGCGTGTTACTAAATGGCTGCAAGAAAGACACAAGAGTACTCGATCGTGACGGTTTCTTCTCGAGTATTGTAATGCCTTGATATTTAAATGGTTTCGAGAATTCAATGTACTCGGCACGCTCCGGATTAATGGTTAGTGGTGCGACGATCATGCTAGAAAAAGAGTAGAAACATAAACATTTATCATTTCATTTAAGTAATTATATGGTTTAATAGTAAGCAGTTCCTTAAGTGCACAATTCTTACTCGGCACGTTCATTGACCAGTTCGCCTATCAATCCCGTCCACTCCTTTCTCATGGCCATCGCTCCCGAGCTGTTCTTTAGTATATAATGCCCGAATTGGCCATCGGGTGACAGTGCCAAATCGTAGGTGAAATTAATACGCTTCGATAGCTCAATCAGCAAATCAATGCAGTAACCACGACAGCAGAACTCATTAGCTGCAATCAGAGTAGAGTTGACCAATTTCTTTAATATTAGTATTTTATTACGCTAATTTACTTGATGCACCGGTGGCATTGAACAGCGGACAGGGTCTTTCATCGGGTTCACAGCGAAACTCGTCTTCTGCCATGCGTCTAACGTAGACAAAAGGTTTCTCCTCAATGGTCAGCACTTTGAGGTGTGTGGGTATCATGATGCCCTCGGGCTTGCGCTTCTGTTTGCCACCCCAAATGATCTCGCTGTCATTGATCTTCATGCGCATTTTGGCTTTTAGCTGAAATGGGCAGAAAAGGCAGAGAGAATTTTAAATGATTATGGAATGCGGAGTTTTCATAGGAGTAAAAGCAATAAATAAATTATATACATTTATGAATTACTTACACTATCGTAGCTGAACTTTCCTACCACATGTTGCTGCTGACTCTCCCTTATATTAATCACATCGTATCCCGCGTAGATGCGATCTCCGTTGTCATCGAAGGCCACTTGTCCCGTTTCTCCCGTAATATTTCTGGTCTTTAGGTACTGAAACAGCCGTTTACCTAAACCACAAATACACAACTTAATTCAACTAACAAATGAAAGTGTAAATTGTGAGCTCACCTGATTCCCAGTTGACAGCCGAATCACCGCAATCCTTGGGCGCCTCCGCAATGGTTTCATTGGAAATCATCTCTTTAATGGCCGATGCCAGCACATAAACACTGTCCTGCAGAGAACAAATGTGCGGCAAAACATCATTCATAATTAAAGTGTTGTCTGTTCGCACTTTGGTCCAACTTACCCTAATGTGTCCCTTGTCACCATGAGCGTGCTCCAGCTGCAATCCGAGCACGCCGTCCGGCGTATTGTTCGCATGTAGCGCCTGCTCTGTTACAATCCACACATGCCCCTCCCCCGTCATGTTGTACTCGCCGGCATCGCGGAATATCACTTGGGCGTCCTCAGTGCTGTGAATTTAGTGAAGTGTCTGCTGTTAATATATCATTCATATCGTGGGACTGCTCGACTAACTGGTGTTGTCAACTAATGAGCCTTAAGCGCTCGTTTACATATTAGTCACTAACGAAATAAATAACTTGGTATTAACTTGAAAATATCTGCTTAAAGTTAAAGTTTGTTTCATGCAGGAATAATCAGAAATTCTAACCAATACAGGGAAATAAAATGTATTTCCCAAGTTAAATTTTTATAGCATACTTATAGGAGACTACTTTTTTCCCTTTCAATTTTCAGGCACATTTGGCACTTACCTGGCATACATGAGATATACTCTGGACTGTGCCGTCTTCATGTCTATTAAATGCTCCGTGAAACTCTCCAATTTTGGCTCGAATTCAACAATCAATTCAACCGTTGCACGGACATCAACATCATCGTAATATGTCTGTGATGTGGTCTGGAAACGACCCAAAATCGCTCGTCCATCCGTATCGGAACTGTGAATGATGATTACCTGTCGCACACAATATGCACAAATATTTCCAAAAAATTTTCATTAAGTCAACAAAGTCAAGTCATGGCATTTGCATATCGCATTCACCTTGGTGTACAGAAAATGACTGAGCATTTCAAGCCAAACATCAGCCTGATGATAGTAGGGGGGCACCGTGCGCAGGAATGAGACGTGTATATTCTTGTCGGAAAAGGCCGCATCTCGGGAGGATATGCCAATAACGGGAATGGAATAGAAACCGCTTGTATAGCTCACAGCTGCTGGCGACAAATCGCCTGAGGTTTGTTCATGTGAAACGACAACGGCGTAGACCTGCGGGAAAAACCAGAAACAACAAACAAACAAAGAAAAAATTGAAGGAAAATGCGACACGAAAATCAATGGAAATGAGCAAGGTAATGGGCTGCAAGGGTAGGTAAGTGGGAGGAGTAGAGTTGGGACCAAATCGGCAGACAAGCGGAAGTGTAAATCGAATTGGGCGTCAACGGGATCTGTAATTGAGTGCCAAAATATATGTACATCATTTGTTGTTGTTGTTTTGGCAGAATGCTGCAAAAATTTCAGACCGAATTGACACTGATTCGTTCTCCAGGGTGTGTAATGAAAGGTTAAAAATGGCCACGTCTTTGCCTGGCAAAATGATAAATGACAATTGCGTTTGCTTTGAAATTGATTCGAATGGTGTGCAGTGGTACACTGTGCGTATGAGTTATGTACTTCAACGCGTTCTTCAATAAATAAGCTTTATAGGGTTTACTATTAGGCAGCTCTATGTAATCATAATTTATTAACTCAACCTAGTGATGAAGAAACTTGTTCCTCTCTCTAAACTTTTCTGCTTAGTCCTCACCCTCTAATCAATTATTATTTATTCATAATAAATCTCACACAGTTTGCTTTGCCCACCGTCGGACTGAGTGTGATATGCACTTTGGCATTACCGCTTGTCATCGACTCATTTCCGAATCATTTCCTTTTGAATTATTTAAATGAAGACCGAGCACGACAAAAACCACAAATGGAACAGGCTGGCAACGCTGGCGCCTACAGCGCCTGGAAATGAGAACATAATTGCATTTGCTTGCATTTGTCAGCTGTGCGTCGTGAGAGGGAGGGAGACAGGCAGACATGATTGTTTTCTCTGTTGTACTTACACGTTTCTCAATGAGTTTGTCGCAGACATTGAATACGGTTTTAATTGGGTTCTTATCCATGCGTATCGTCTTGTCATAATAGGTTACCTTGCGTGGCACATATTTCTGATCGAAATTGAGGTGCTGAAAAGGTAAATTAGCAAAGCCAGTTAAGAGAATTGTAAGTTGAGAACTTATAATACGCTTACCGCTATTGTTGTGCGAAAATGCTCCTCGCTGTCGGAATTGCTCAATACGCCGCCTATATTGTATGTCGAGGGATTATCAGAAGCTGTATGCCTTTGTGCCCCAATCGGCAGCACATTAACAATAGCTGCCGCAGACAAAAGCCAACAGCGATAAACAAATGCTGCAGCCATATTGCTGCAGAGGGATTTTTGTTTACAAACTTTTGGAGGGGGGAGGTGGCAATAGGAAATGTAAACAGTGCGCGTTGATTTTAGAAGCTGTCTGGAGTATTATGCGCTGCGCATTGTCTGCAATTAAAGATAATGTTTAGTTAGAAAAGCTCTGAATGTATTTGAATCGAGCGCCAAGAAAAGGGTTGCCAGCTTTGATCGTGACTGACAATGGTGTTGCCCAACCCGTCGCTACAAGTGATCATATGGCGCTCAGCGCTGCCAGACTTTAGTAAACTTGACGATCAGATGTTTTTGACACTTGTTGCTCGCTCGCCCTATGCTCAGTCTTCGATGTTGTCGCGTGTCGCTTTGCCGCGGATTTCCTTATCGCGCAACGCTACGCAAGCAAAATTATAACAAAAAAAAAATTAATCGCATTTACAGAAAACACATTAAAATACCAATAAAGCTGATCGTTTTGTGATTTCAAATATTAAAAAAAGTGCATGGCATGGTTAAAGGTTCAAGTGGCGATATCGGCTGGCTCAATAAAGTGCATGAAAATGTGTGAAAATTGTAATTGAAAATTGACCATTGTTTGCGCGTTTTGTTTGCTTGCGTCGACGTTGACGTCGCGTCGACGCTTCGCCGTCATTGTCTTGTCTCTGCTGCCGCGGTTAACTCAGTGTCTCAAAAGTTGTCTTTTGGCGTACTCGTTGTTGTTGTTCCTGCTACTGCTGCCACAGAGTGCTTTAGGGAGGGGTGTGTGCGGGGGCGTAATTGTTAACGCTACTTTTGCAGGTACATTTTGTATCAGCTTTTCGCGTGTGTCTTTATAACAATTTTTTTTTGCCTTTGCGTTTGCGTTTTCGTTTACTTATTGGCAGCCACAGAAAGCGTCGCTGCTCGCTGTTGGCAGCGCTGCTCAAACATTGTTATTGTTATTATTATATACGGTCGCCGTTTTTTTTTTTTTTTGTTTCTGTTTCTGTTACTTCCCCTTCTGCGACTTTTTTTTGTGGTTAAGTGCGCGTACTCAAGGTGAAAAATATATTGAGTTCTTTCAAGTGCCTTTTCGAGTGTATCTACGAGTGTGCGGCAATAAAAAATTAATTTGCAATAAAATTATTCGATTTACGATCAGTGTGCTACCTTATACATATTGATATATTATCAACGATTGGATCAGAATCAGAGTTACACAAATATGAAAATTTGTCAACATACAATCTCTGATTTAGATGATAAAGCTGCGAATAAACGCTAAATTTGTAAGTACAAAACGACAATTTCTCAATTTGCCTTATTTACTCGTACACTTGTATGATTGTACATAAGTAAATCGCTATAAAAAAAAAACTCGTTCCACCTGTTGGTCGTCTCAGCCGGGCCTAATTACACGCCCAGACAGTGTTGCATGTTTTATGGGTATTCAAAGGGCTTGCCTGGCTGGTTGCTTGCATTCTTAACCAGGTCAACGGGAAAGTCTTTGATAACGGCACACAAAGGCAGTGGGGCTAATTGCTAAAAACAAGTTTGCTTTCACGTTGAATAATTGATAAATCACAAAAAAAAAACACACGTAGAGAGAAAAGATTCCAGCCTATTCAGAATCAATTACAAACACTTTAGCAATAATAACACCAACAACAACAAAATGCCCTTTCTCACTCTTGCTTTGCCGCAGACAGACGCGTGCTTAATTAAGCGCCGCAACGCTGAGCTGCAGCCAGACAGAGACAGCTGGAAAGAGAGTAAGAGATGAGAGAGAAGAGCAAGGGTAAAAGAGCTTTTGTATTCATGTGAGTGTAGGCCCCACTGACGTTGAGTGAGAGGCTTGCAGTAGTTCATGCAGTTGTCGAGTGGGGTGGGCAGATGGCGCCACATGCATTATGCGACAGCACACGTTGCATTCAATTTTTGTTGTATTTCTTTTTATTTTTGCGCGGCGCAAACATTTTCACGCGCATCGCAGATTTTTTAACGGCACCCACTGCACACACAGACAGCGACACACACACACAGACACAGCCGCAACCACACAACGCTACAAACTGCCGATGACGACTTAATTAAACTTTCAGTGAAAATCAATGGCTGAGCCAACGAGAGCACTTAAGCGTTATGTGTGTATAAAACTCTCACACACACACACATGTCATACGCACTCTCAGGCCATGTAACATGTGATTTGTATGTGTGCGTGTAGTATTTACATAGTTATGTGCATAATTTGCAGATCAATTGAGCGGCAAAAAAAAAATGCCTTTTCCGAGATTGCGGCACAATTAACATAAATAGTTAAACGATAATTTATCTTATAAATAAAAGATACGTTTGTGCAATAAAATACTTAACTCAAAGTGAATACAAACTGAACAGTTAAGTAGGCTTTCGGCTCAAAGTGGATTTGAATTGGAACGGGAATTGAAACTCTAATTGGAACTCATATTGGAACTGGCACAATTGGATGCCCTTCACAGCAGCTGACTCGAGCCACGTGAAGCTGGCGTATGAAATATTCATTTGTTTCTATTAAGAATAAATGAGTAAGGCAGAGAGAGGGAGACAGAGAAAGAGAGAGAGCGGGTGTCAAAGTAAGTCTGTTGGTGTGTCTATGAGTATTATGTTCATACACAAATTTCTCAGCATTAATTAAAAAATATATATTTTTAAAAAATTGCATGTGATTCTAGTGACTAAAGCTAAAGGAAAGCTGGGAAACTGTCTTAATTTTAAAGTAGAAAATTTAAAAATTAAATCTAGAAGAAAAATCTAAGTAACTTTCGATACCTTTGTGCCTAATTTTAGCTCGAAATTGTGTAGTTTCTCGCATTGTTTTTGATTGTTTGGCTGATTAAAGCGCTATAAATAGTTGATTAGCTATAAACAATTGCAATAACGGGTTCTACACGCCATCAGCCTCACTGACTCAGAGCAGCAAGTAATCCCCATTTTATCAGACATTGGTTTCCCAATTGGAACGCGCTCTCACTCTCTTTCTCCCACTCTCTCTCCTTCTCTCTATTTGATATAACTGTTGTTTATGTTTAGTTTGTGTTGTTGTGATGGCTTCAGAGGGACAGAACGTGCCGTGGCTTACATTTTGTTTAATTGGTATTTTGTTGTTACGTATGTTTTTGTTGCTGTTGTTGTTAGTGTCGTGTGTGTGTGGGTTGCCTTTTTTTGAACCTGATTGAAACTGGCAGCATCAACGGACAGCGCACAACGGCGGCTTTTTATGTAATTCAAACTGACATGAAGATACAAACATATTTTGTTGAATATACAGATACAAATACAGATACAGATACATGCACTTTTACAGGGTGACACTGAAAAAGATGTAACACATTTTGGGGCGCTGTTCTGGGAACAATGAACTGAAAATGCATTTTGCAGTTGTTTTTAGATTTTATTAACATAAAGAAATAAATTAAAAATAATTTTTTAATATGCTTTTAAAAGTAGAGAAAAAATGAGCTTGACTTTCAGGTCCTCATAGTCCCTTCCACTTGAATTATGACATCTCATATAACATCAAAGGGAAAATTCGATTGAACATGAATTCTAACAATGGAAAACTTTTTATTTATTGAACACTTCTAACCAACTTAATTTTTCATGCTTTCTAATATAAATCGAATCGTAACTATTAGCAGATTTCTTGTGTATGAGTTCACTTCACTAAGTAGATCACCCTGTAATATCCACTGATTTGTTGATGAATCGTTATCAATTAATAAAAAAACTTTTGTTGTGATTCAATGGACTTGATTAATTGTTGACTTTGTCAATTTGATAGCTGGATTCAATTGAAATTGAGAACTAAGTTATATCCGCATACACAGGTGCACAGTTCAAAACATTTGAGTTAACTTGAATACATGTTTTGTGGGTTAAATTAGATAACTGTCATCCCTCCATCTCTCCCTGCCACTCCCTGTCTAAACTCATCTCTTGTGCGATATCGGATGCAGTCCAAATTGGCAGGATATCCTTGAGCTCATGTTTTACAACAAGAACAACAACACAAACAGGAAGTGCTGCACAAATTTTCGTCGTTTTCGTTTCATATAAAATGTTGAATTGAATTTACCCGAAAGAACAAAAAAAATAAATATAAACGACAATTGTTTTATGTTGCACAAGGGAGCAAGAGGAGAGAAAGGAGGGCTAGAGAGAGTGGAAAGTGTCGTAGGGACAAAAGCTTTCATCAATGCCTTGAGAAACTTTGTAATTCAGCTCTTTTGCTCCTGTTGCTTTAACCTTTTATCCTTTCGAAAGCTGCCTAAGCCAATAAAGGAGCCAAAGGAGCCAAAGGGGCCAAAGGACAACGAGAACGACAACGACAACGACAAGTAGCATTTTGGCTAAAGCGTTTTGCGTTTGCAGCTGACTTTGTGCTACTAACTTGGCTTGCAAGTCTTTTATTTTCCTGATCCTTTGGAATGACCAGCTTGTCCCGATTGCTTCAAGGACACAACAAAAGGAAAGTTTCTTTCAAACACTCATCTATATATTTGTTTAAAGGTTTTCAGTGATGGCAATCAACAATAGGCAATTTCCCAGAGCATTTTCCTTTCGCATTTTTCACACACGAATTGCTAAACATATGTTGGGCTTTTCCGCTTTCCATTTGCCGCTGCGCTCCATTGAATTGAGTGAATCCTTAAGCTGTTTATTGGCAGCTCAGACGGCCGATTGAAGCTTTCTTTATATGCCACATGAGGCATGTTGAATGTTTAGTTTATGGCCAAAACTTTGAGAAACTACGCTAGTGACAGAACCCACAAAATATATAGTGCAATCTAAATTAAAGTGTAAGCAGAGAAGACACATGAGGATTTATGGAAGCTAGCACTATAAAATAAGTTAGTTAATAGCGAAGTTTAGGAAAGAAAAAAGGCCACGCCTTTAAAAATTTCTTTGCTGGAAAACTGTCGGCAAACATTGTTATTCTCCATTTATTTTTCACACAAATCGGCGACAAATAATCATAATACTATATCCCAAATAAGTTTCTCAAGCGCTTCTTTTGTGACTTGACTTTAATCAAATCACATTGGCTCAATATACAGTTAAATACATACATACATACCTTTCTATGTATGTACGTGCATGTGTATGTATTTGTAGGCACACAGGGTCGGACGCGACTTAAGTTATGCAAACACTTTTGTAAGCTTGTACTCGTGTGTGTGTGTGTGTGTGTATGTGTGCCACTCCTACGGGATGCTTTGCTTTCTCTATTCCTTTTGCTGTCGCAAGCACACACACACAGACACACACAAACGCACTTGCACTCACACACACACACGCACAGGCACACAGTCACACTCACAGACAGGCACATAGAACTTTTTATCGCTGAAGAAATTTGTTGTTGGGCAACTTTATTAACTTTCACTGTTTAATTTTATCTTGTCGCAAATAAAATGTTCTGTAATTTTTGCTTGTTCTATTTTCATTCACAGTTTTTCTTGCATTTTCTTGGTTTTATTTTAAAGAGAAACTTCGCGATTCTATCAACAATCGTTTCACATACACAACAACGGGCCAATGATACTGACAGCCTCCGCCCACCGCAGTCCGCGAGCTGCTCAGTCAATATTACTAGCTTTATACGCACCGTCGCCAAGCAGTGAACAACACACTCTCTGCTCCTCTGTCACTGTCACTGCCTCTGCCGCTGCCGCTGCCACTGCCAACGTCGCTGCCTTCTAAGACTTCGGCCCCGTTCAGTTGGACTGCTGCTGGTCACAACTTTGCGCCTTGCGCGACGCTTTACTACTGAATATCCCTTTTTGGCTGAAGTAAACTTTTTTTTCTGGCGTCGCCTGTGCTTTGAAGCTTTCGCGTTGCCAAACAGCTTTTGTGCTAGAGCTTTTGAAGCTTAACGAAAGCTGTGCTACGCCTGCGCCTTGTGTATGTAAACAAATAGTTAGTCTTTTTTGTTTTTCACACCTTACGCTTTGTTGTTTTCATTCGTCGCTCAGCTGATTTTTGCTCACTCACGTGCGTTCATCAACATCGATGCCGCAGTCGCTGCTGCTGTCGCTGTCGCTGCCTCGGTCAACGTCTGCGTCGATTGGCCACTTGTAGCGCTTTGTTGATGTTTTTTTTTTTCGTTCTTTTGTTCGCATTGTGATTTTGCCGCCAGCGTCGACGACGCCGCACGCAATTGTTATTATCAGAAAGTTTACACATAGTTGATTAGTTTGGCATGGTGTGGTGTGGTTTGGTGTGGGGTGACTAACTTGTTAAGTGCTTTTAATCACTGTTTTTAATATTGATTGTTTTTTAATTTTGCATATTTTGTACAATTTGTCTAATAAGATTAGTGCTGCGACAGGCCGATAAGCAATGTGCCTAGGTCAATCAATGTCATATGCTAGAAATAAGACATTTATTTTATAATGCTTAACGATTTGTCTTTGAGACAATTGTCACTGCAGTTTTTCAAGTGTTAAGGACACAAAGTTCAAGCCCTTGAACTAGAACATTTAGTATTTAGTTGCTCTCATCACTTTCTAGTGTTTAACTAATCTTTGTAGTCTGTGAGCCACTTAAAGACTAAGCGGAAGCCTCTCTTAAACCAAATGACTTTGTATGGGCTTTAAGTTAATCGTGACCTTGACACGGTAAATGTAATTGCATTTTCAATGAGCGTACAAGGTCACTTATCGGCTTAGTCAAAACTTTTTGCACCAATTCAAATCAAATCAAATCAGAATTTTTGCACACACGCGTCAACGTCAGAGTCAAATTCACATTCGCTCAAGCGAGAGCGCAAAGCGTAAAGCGAGAAGCGAGAGGCAAAACTAATGCACAACTAAGAAAGCTAATTTGCATCGCTTGATGCGTAAAGCAGGATTAGGGCAAAGAGAGCGCCGAAAGAGAGCGGTGGGCGAAAGAGTGCGAGTGATTGGTGTGCAAACACACATGAATGAAAGCAAAAGTTATGTGTGCACACACACACACACAACGCCAGCAAAAAAAAACTATTTCCCAAAAAGCACTCAGATAAAGCTACACCCACTGCCTTACATTTACAAAAGCTCTGCGATGCCTGAGCTTTTTCAGCCAGCCAACTGAACACTTGAGCTTTTCCAGCATTCTCATTTGAGCGCTGGCCTTTTGTGGGTCGCCGTCGCTGTCGCAGTCGCAGTCGTCGCCGTTGCCGTTGCTCAAACGTCTCCGCGTTGAAACGTTCCACGCTTTTTTTTTGCGGTCGCGCCGTGAAGCATCCGTCAAGTAAAAAGCGAAAAAAATAAAATTAAAATAGCTAGCTAAAAAAATCATCCATTATTTATGAGCGTTCGCTTGTATTCTCTCCATTGCACGTAAAGTTCATTGCGAAAAAATAACAAACAGCAGCAAGGAATAAAAACAACAACAAAACAAAGCCAACAAAAATACAAGAAAACAAGGAAAAAAAATAGCTCATTAATTTTTTCGGTGCCGCGATTTGTTTACATCTGAACAAATTTGTGAAGATATTTGTAAGTGTTTGTGGTTTTTAGCTTTTTTTTTTTTTTGGTATTTTCTTCCTCTTCTGCCCGAGCATGAAAATGTACACCTGGCAAGCGAGTGTGTCTGTGTGTGTGTGTGTGCAGCATCCGTTAGCTAAAAAAAAAAGTAGGCAAATATGTGCTGCTTGCTATGTGTATACACTGCTCCTTCACACACACACATTCACAGACACAAGCAGAAGTGTAAGCACTGTAAAGTTTATGTGTGTGTCTGTGTGTGTGTGGGAGTGGAATACATTTGCGCTTGTATTTGAGTGATTGAATTGCTTGTTAATTAAATTTAATGCAAAATTAAATAAATTTCTATCTAATTGTCCAACAGCTGTGCACGATAATATTGTTAAACAATAGCAAAGCGGGGGGTAGGGGTAAAGAGATAGCGCTAAGGGAAACGTATAATTTATTGTGATAAGGAAATTAATGCACATTTCATGGCTGTGAACCGATTTAATCGTATGCGGCGCCCATGGAAACGCCTGTGAAAAATTTGTATGACTGACGGCATGATGGAGTGCTGGATGAGGGTGCTTTAAACAGCTGACACCCATTGACACGATTTAAATGGCAGGTTTTTTATGCTCAAACACTACAATACAAATTCCCGTTAGCCAGCAGGCACAACGAGTTCAGATCCTGCCCCATGTGGCAGCATCACGTCTGCCCCAACCACAGGCACACACACATTTTACGTGTGACTGACATGAAAACTTTTGTGCCGGAATTTAATAAATTCCTTGAACAACCCTGTACACCCACCCCTCCCCCCTCCCCCTCTGGGGGCAGTGGGTACATGTGTGTGCAGAGTATTATGAATTTTGAATTTCCTCTTTGAAGAGGCGCCATTCTAAATTGATGAAAAGCTTTATTTTCTTTTTGGCCTCGAGAGATTTATGCTAATTAGCTTGTTTGGAATTCCTAGCGGAAATTCCTAGAATTATTTTGGCCTATGCCATAACTTGGTCCACTGCTAATTACCCTGGCAAGCTGTCAAGTAAATCTCTTACAAATGATGCCTACAATCAATCGCTTCTTTTATATAGTTAAGCTCTGCCACTAACTCATTATTATGCGAGACTTGTAGACGTTTCGATATAATAAAACATATCATAATAACTGAGGTCTATGCCGGGTGCTTCCCCTAAATTATCTGGGGTCGGAGGTAAATCAATGGGGTGAGTGAACCAGACAGAAATAATCACCTATTAAATAGTTAATACATCAGTGAATCGAATACGGAAATTTTCTTGTATTTTATTGATTTGTTTACGCTTAAGTGGTGCTTATAGGGTATATTAGTTTCTAAATAAATCAAGTATACGATTCAAGTGTCTATCAACCACATACAGGGCACTTTTATGTCCATTACGCTTATTTCGCGCCTGCAAAAATGTTTTTTTTTGTGACTCTGGAAATGTTTACCATTAACTTTGATCTTGTAATTAGCGAGATTTGTTCAAAATACCTCGCTTTTATTTACGTAAAAAAAGTATAATGAATTTATTTTATATTGCTTCTGTTAGATGGGCAAGTATACAAAAATCCCCGTTTTAAACACACCCAAATGATTAAAGAAATTTACCACTTGCTATAAAACATTTTTACTGAAATCAATGTGCCAGTTGAGCATTAAATCTGTCTGTAAAACAATGAAAAACATTTCACTTGTTTCATGTCTTCCATTTCAACCATTTCACTTTATATCCATTATCTGTAGTGCAGGCATTATCGGTGAACAATAGCGACAAATCAAAGGAATGAGTAGGGGGAATGGATACAGTTTAGGGAAAGAACTGTGGGAGACCCTGTACTTAGGCCTTCGAATTAAGCTTTAAACAATAATATTTAGATAGTTACTAAAACTATAATATTTATTCTTCAGATTCTAAGATAAGTTTATCAAGACTTGAAAAGTAGTATTCAACTTGGATTTTTATACAAAATTTTTTAGGATATGCATTAATACAAATCGACTTATGGCCAAAAAAAAGTCAAGTATTTTATGATTTATGATTCTATAGAACAGTTTGTTGATGTTGTTACAGATTATGTCTATAAATTACATCGTAACTAAAGTGTCACCTGCTGTTAGTTGTGCACAAAAGTCTTTAAAATTGAATATACCCTTTTATCCTTTAGGTAGCGGGTCTTAGCAGCCTGTCCCAGAGATACAACTGAAAATCGTTACACAAATAATAGTAGACAAGTTTCATATGTGTAACTGTACTTTCCCAACATTTCAACCCCCAAAACACAGGAGTCCTTTAAGTTTTAGGGACAATAACTTTGTATCTACATAGAGTACTAAAATTTAAGTAGTTCAAGCAGAAACTTTAATACTCTCTCTTAGTTTAAATAGATTCAATTTAATATTTGGACACTTGAATAACCCATTTCTAAACTTTAAATTGTAATTTGACAACTCAATTACCTAAGTAACTTAATAAAAAACTTTCAAAGTTTAGCAATACCATGTGAAGGGTATAAACAACCAAATAACTACACCAAACCTGGTCGAGTTATGGTCGCAACATTGTGTTCTCTGAATAATTTATCTATGGACACGCCCACAACAACAGTGAAATAGTAAAACTGTGGGTCAATGGCAGCTAAATCAAATAATAAAAAAAAGCTTCTGATAATTTCTGTGATAAGTCGGAAAAACTAATTATAGTGGGAGTAGCTTTAGTAATGGAATTACTAGAACTGAACACATGTGATTTCTAATTTGTAGCACAAACATAATGTACTTAATATGATTATTACATACTATTATTTACTTTTTTTTCTGCTTACAGGACACAAGGGAAGAGCAAAAAGCGAAGCATCAACTAGGACAACGACAAATCTGTGCAATTAACTCGTAAAACCGGCTGCAAGCACAACAATAGCAGTCTCCAAGGGGGGGAACAGACACCCCACTTCCTAACCCATACACGCACATACACACGCACACACTAGAGACTAGCATACGTTAGTAGAAAGCATTGCCACCACAATCCCCCTTTGACACCGCCCCCCCTAGGCAAACATGGGCGACAATATAATTGGCTCGGCAAGTTTCCTTCACTTGGGCGACATTGTTTCGCTTTATGCGGAGGGCAGTGTCTGCGGATTCTTGAGCACACTCGGGTGAGTACCATTCATCACACACTTGTTCCCACTTGCTCACTACCAAGCAGTGCAGTGAGAGAAACCATTTAGACTAAGCTTTAAACTAAAATATATATTTAATAAGTTACTCTGAAATGAAACACACAACTGGAATATATGCTAAAATTTTGGATAAGAAATTTTACATTTTCCTGATGATAAATCGTAGACTAATTCACTCCATAGTAAGACTAAGCTTCTTTTTATAAAATAGCCAAAGGGTTTGACTTGTTTTGCTAAAGATTTATCAACAAAATTATATCTGTAACTTTTACTTTCTTTAAATAAAAAAAAATTAATTTTGCAGATTTTAAATCAGAGATATATTGGCTCTTAAATAACACTACGATTCTTTGAATCATACACCTTAAAGTTTCACATGTATTGGCCTAAAATTGATCAACTAAATTAAATGTTTAATTAATGCGTAATAAAAGAAACTTAGCATTAACTACATAATTTTTCTATAATTAACTTACTTTATAACAAGAGAAAACTTGTCTTATACACAGCCCAACAAAATGCATTTCTATTAGGCCCAAATTCAACAGTAAAGTTAAGTTTTTAAAATATTTTACACAGTGTAATGCCCACATTAACAATTAGCCGCTTTTAATAGGGGCACTTTTATTAAAAAGATTTCTTTGCACTTATTTATAGACCAATCATTCCTAAAACATAGCAAACAATAATTATTTTTGTTATAATTGAAATGTTAATTGCCTTTTAGGCCGCTTACTCCTAAAAAAGTAGAGGGGTCTATTAGATTTGTCAGTTGCCAAATGTGCGTAACAGGCAGTAATAGGGGTAGCCGACAACATTAAGTATATATATTCCTGATCAGCATTAACAGTCGACTGAAGGTAGCAATGCCCGTATGAATGCCAAGTTTGGAATAAAAGTCTTTCTTTGTGTTTAAGCAGATCAAGCTGTTGACACTCTTCCGCAAGTTGTAAAAAACTATGCTCTCCTCACAAAAAACTATTAAAATCATCATAACTTCGTTTAATTATGCCTAATCTAACCAAGTTTTAACCGAATCGGACAATAGCTCCCATGGGACTTGCATACTTGTGTGATAAATGCCGCACTAAAAGGAGTACGCGGTCTATTACAGTCGACTCGCTCAAAATGAATAACACAAGTGTAGCCACATGTGTTAGACCTAAGTACACGTTATTTTGTCGAGTGTAGCACTCACACCTACAAAATGCACTTACATTTCATGAGTTAGCAATTGACAGACTCTGAGTGCTCTGACAACTGTTGCAGGATGCCTTGGAGGCAAAAGGACTCGCCTTTCAAGGCATGGCAACAAATAGAGCTGTTGAAGGACTTGTCACGTGTGAAATTAACAAAAAACTTTTACTTGGCAGTCAAAGTAACAAACTTATTTTAATTTGGATTTCACAACTCAATGAAAGAAACTCATTTTATTTATCAAAAACATATTTTCCTCATAGAAATATTGAGTATTACTCAGTCGATCGATTTTCTTCATGTTTATAATTATAATGCAGATTCCAGGAATTATATCGAACATGTACAAAGTCAAATATAGTGACAAATTCTGAGAATTGAAACAAAAATATTTTTAATCTTTGAATGCCAATTGCAAGTTTGTCAAAACTAATTGTGCATAACAAAGTTTCTTTTCATGTTTTCTGAAATCTACTTAATAATTTTTTGGAAATAATTAAGAGCAGAAAGAGTGTGTTAAATTGAATTTTAATTGGAAAGAAACAGAAATAACAAGTAAGAAAGGCTACAGTCGATGTGCCGACTGTATAAGACCCCGTACTCCTTGCAGTGCGCATACAAAAATACTTACAAACTTAAAAGAAGAAGCAGTAGACTGCTTTACCACTTTTCTTCAAACACGTACATAAATTACAATTTTTAACATTTTTGACCAATTTGTTTCACATGTTGTATTTGTCCGATTTGGACCAAATTTGGTGAAGTTACTTTTAATAATTATTTACACATTCTGTGTGAGTTTGGTTGCGATCACTTAGCAATACTACATGTCTTCATACAAATTTTTTGTTTTTGACCGATTTGTTCTATGGGAGCTATAAGCTATAGTTGAAACTCGGTGAGGATAGTTATATTTCTACCATACACCTACTTTGTAAATTTGGTTACGATAGCTTTAATAGTTTCAAATTTGTACTGCAATGAAAACTGTTTTTTACAATTTGCGGGGGCGGTACGGGGCGTGGCAAAAATTTGAAATAAACTTAACCTGCCTGCAATATAGACGAACTTTCATTCCAAATTTGGTGGCTCTAGCTCTTGTAGTTTAAAAGATCCAGGTGTTCATACGGACGGACGGACGGACAGACGGACATTGCTATATCGACTCGGCTGTTGATGCTGATCTAGAATATATATACTTTATGGGGTCGGCCACGCCTCCTTCTGCCTGTTACGCACATTAGGCAACTGACAAACCTAATAGACCCCTATACTCTTTTTTAGAGTACGGGGTCTAACAAGACAAAACTTATTTGTTTACTAAACTTAATTCTCTTTTGAAGAGCTGAAAAATAAAATCCATTTTTACTTATTTTTTATCTTAACTCCCAACAGTCTGGTAGATGACCGTACTGTAGTGTGTCCAGAGGCTGGAGATTTGAGCTGTCCGCCCAAGAAGTTTAGAGGTAAGCGACATACCCTGTAAAACTTGACTAGACTGTAATTAACTTGGCTTAAACTCTGCAGATTGCCTGATCAAAATATGTCCCATGAATCGATACTCTGCACAAAAGCAATTCTGGAAGGCAGCCAAACAATCAGCGGGTTCCAACACAGATCCAAATCTGCTCAAGCGCTTGCACGTGAGTAACTAGAGGAGAGCAGAGTGAGGAGAGAGCAGGGCAAGCAGACTAATTAAATCCCTTTTTTAGCACGCGGCAGAGATCGAGAAGAAACAGAATGAAACAGAGAACAAGAAACTGCTGGGCACCTTCATACAATACGGCAGAGCTGTGGTGCAGTTGCTCCATCTCAAGTCCAACAAGTATCTGACGGTTAACAAGCGACTGCCATCGCTGCTGGAGAAGAATGCGATGCGTGTGTATCTGGATGCGAATGGTAATGAGGGTTCTTGGTTCTACATCAAACCCTTCTACAAGTTGCGCTCCATTGGCGACTATGTGGTGGTGGGTGATAAGGTGATACTCAGTCCGGTGAATGCGGATCAACAGAATCTGCATGTGGCTGCCAACTATGAGCTACCCGATAATCCGGGCTGCAAGGAGGTCAACGTACTCAACTCATCCACATCGTGGAAAATCTCATTGTTCATGGAGCACAAGGAGAATCAGGAGCACATACTCAAGGGCGGCGATGTTGTGCGTCTCTTTCATGCCGAGCAGGAAAAGTTTCTCACCATGGACGAGTACAAGAAGCAATACCATGTCTTTCTAAGGACCACAGGACGCACCAGTGCCACAGCTGCTACGAGCAGCAAAGCTCTCTGGGAGATTGAGGTAGTGCAGCATGATTCATGCCGTGGCGGTGCCGGTGACTGGAACTCCCTGTATCGCTTCAAGCATCTGGCCACGGGTCACTATCTGGCCGCAGAGGCCGAATCCGATGTGGCTGCTGCTGCAGCTTCGCACAATGTGCATGAGTCCCTGCTGGTGGATTGCAGCAAGGACTCCGGTCTTAACTGCACCATGAACTCCACTATGAATGGTAGGTCGTATGGAATTTGAATCGTTTGTTGCTACTTTTAAATTCTTTGCTTTTCCCTCCTTGACAGACAAATCGAAGGGCAAGCAATACCGGCTCGTGTCCGTGCCCTACTCGGCGGACATTGCCTCGGTGTTTGTGCTGGATGCGACGACGATGGCAAGACCGGATAGTTTGGTACCGCAATCGAGCTACGTGCGACTGCAGCACATCTGCTCCAACACGTGGGTGCATGCCACGTCTATACCCATCGATGCGGATGATGACAAGCCGGTAATGTCCAAGGTCTGCTGTTCACCCATCAAGGAGGACAAGGAAGCCTTTGCCTTGATACCCGTGTCACCAGTTGAGGTGCGTGATTTGGATTTTGCCAACGATGCGTGCAAAGTGTTGGCAACGGTGACCAGTAAACTGGACAATGGCAGCATTTCGATCAATGAGCGCAGAGCGCTGATATCTCTGCTCCAGGACATTGTCTACTTCATAGCGGGCATGGAGAACGAGCAGAACAAGACAAAGGCACTGGAGTTTACCATTAAGAATCCGATAAGAGATCGCCAGAAACTGTTGCGGGAACAGTATATACTGAAGCAGCTGTTCAAGATACTCCAAGGACCCTTTCAGGAGCACACGGCGGGCGATGGACCCTTCCTCAAACTGGACGAGCTCTGTGATCCCAAGAATGCGCCATATAAGAACATCTTCCGACTGTGCTATCGTATTCTACGCCTCTCACAGCAGGACTATCGCAAGAATCAGGAATATATAGCCAAACACTTTGGCCTGATGCAGAAACAGATCGGTTACGATATCCTAGCCGAGGATACAATCACCGCTTTGCTGCACAACAATCGCAAGCTGCTGGAGAAGCACATCACGGCAGCAGAGATAGAAACATTCGTGGGACTCGTGCGCAAGAATATGCACAATTGGGACTCCCGTTTCCTTGACTATCTGTCCGATTTGTGCGTCTCGAATCGCAAGGCCATTGCTGTTACCCAGGAGCTCATCTGCAAGAGTGTGCTGAGCGACAAGAACATGGACATACTGATCGACACACAGGTCAAGGCCTTGCGAGGCGGAGCCGCCGTGCGCTGCTACAAAGGAGCCACGGAGGACGTGTGCCTGGCCACGCTCACCGAGGTGGCGGGGGATGACGAGGATCGCTCCGATGTGCAGAGTACATCAACGACTACGACTTGGGACAGTGCCAGTTTAAATGAGGACCAGGAGGGAGCCATGTCTCCAGGGGAGAAGTACGAGATTCATTTGCAGTGGAAGGGACAGCCGGTAAGTCCCTCTCTTCCCGCCTATTCTATCCTCTGCCCCTCATGCCGCTAACCGCTCTGCTTTTCTTACCTCTCTCCTCTCCTCTCCACTCCTGCTGATCTTCATCCCATTTGCTTTCTTTTTGTAGTCCTCCCGCTCCATGGCGGATCTGGCCAACTGCGTGGCCGATGGCTCGGAACCAGAGGCGGCTATCTTAAACTACTATCGTCATCAGCTCAACTTGTTCTCAAACATGTGCCTGAACCGTCAGTATCTGGCGCTGAACCGGCTCTCGCCCCAACTGGACATTGATTTGATATTGAAGTGAGTGTGTCTTTGAATCAACCAACTAGATAATAACCTAACCCTTCTTCTACTTAGATGCATGTCGGATGAAACTATGCCCTATGAGCTGCGTGCATCCTTTTGTCGCCTGATGCTTCACATGCACGTCGATCGTGATCCACAGGAGCCCGTCACACCGGTCAAATATGCACGACTCTGGAGCGAAATACCCTCCAAGATGTCCATAATGGAGTAAGCACAGTTGATTTGTTTTATGGTTAACAAGATGAGCTCACTCTTTAACTCTTCCTAGCTACGATGGCAAGAATCATCAACCGGATCAGAATAAACAGGCGTGTCGCGCCAAGTTTAACACTACCATCGCCTTTGTGGAGAACTATCTGTGCAATGTGGCCACCAAGGTGTGGCTCTTCACGGATCAGGAGCAGAACAAACTAACCTTTGAGGTGAGTCAACAACTCCACAAAAATTAAAGAAACTTTAACAAGTCTGTTTCAATCTTTTAGGTGGTGAAACTGGCCAGGGATTTGATTTACTTTGGTTTCTACAGCTTCAGTGATCTGCTGCGTTTGACAAAGACGCTGCTCTCAATCCTGGACTGCGTGTCGGAGACGACCACTGGTGGTGGCTACGTAAACACGGACATTGACTGTGAGTATGGGATTGGGAGCTGAAAGGGGTTTGAAATAGGGGCTGGGATTGGGGATGTTTTAACCCCAAGTTTAAGCAAACTAAGTTAGTTTTTGAAATCTCTTCTTATGACAAGCTGTCGATGAGGAGACCAACAGCGATGGTAAGCTGCGGTTTGAGTTAGAACTGCAAGTATTCCATATTAAAATCGCTTTTTCCTGCCAATCTCTTACAGCTGAGGGTGGCGTACTGCGTTCCATTGGCGACATGAGCACAGTGATGACTTCGCTGGCCCTGGGTTCTGTGGGTCAAGCGATTGCTGCTCCCTCAATGGCCATGCAGCAGCGCAAATCCGTGTCGCAGCTGATGAAGGAATATCCGCTGGTCATGGACACCAAACTAAAGATTATTGAAATACTACAGTTTATTCTGGACGTGCGTTTGGATTACAGAATCAGTTGTCTGCTTTCTATATTCAAGCGTGAGTTTGATGAATCCGATGTTCAAGGTCAAACCACTCCATCTGGCGGTGAGGATTCATCCCAGCAGCAGCCACAACAGACCACACCAGGCAGTGCTGGTCCCACGGACTCGGAACAGATTGCTGCTGCTGAGGCCGCAATGGCTGCGGCTGCTGCAGCTGCTGCCGCTGCGGCGGCAAGACAGAAGAACATTGATCTGGAGTCTATTGGTGTACAGGCGGAGGGCATTTTTGACTGCGAACGCAGCGATGCGGCCAATTTGGATTTGGATGGCCAGGGAGGACGCACATTTCTGCGTGTTTTACTCCATCTGATTATGCATGATTATGCGCCTTTGGTCTCGGGTGCACTGCATCTGCTCTTCCGACACTTTAGCCAGCGGCAGGAGGTGCTTCAGGCATTTCGACAGGTGAGTAGATCTCTTTGAAGCTTTAGATTTGTAGTTTGGGAATATCAGACGAATTTCAATGGCTGTTTAAGAACTACGTATGTAGCTATGTCTCACTGATCAGCGTGGCTACTAAACGATCAATTTAAAC
The DNA here is from genome assembly GCA_020829145.1 of Drosophila nigrodunni. Lineage (NCBI taxonomy): Eukaryota > Metazoa > Arthropoda > Insecta > Diptera > Drosophilidae > Drosophila > Drosophila nigrodunni. The sequence continues at coordinate 16,838,662 of JACVCZ010000001.1, forward strand.
GCTTTACAAATTGCGTTCTGTGGAGTATCCTAAGATACGATTAATATGAGGACTATTTAAAACATCTGAGAGGGTTTATTTAGTCCACATATATATACGATCAATTTCTACTATTCATAGTAGATTTTCTATGTATAATTCTCTTCAAAGTTATAAATCTGTGATGCAGATTAGAAGCGCTTAAATCCAACTAAATATTATTGAAACAAATGTCTTAAAAATAACATCAAGTTTATCAGTAACTCATATAATTCTGAGCCCCGATTTTGATTTCTTGGAGTATTATAGTTGAGTCTTGGCGTTGATCAGTGAGTCAGTGAATTGCTGAAACTAGTTTTATGTATTTTAAGTTAGAGATTACAGAATTCAAGTTAAACTTTAGCTTAGACTGCTATTTTCTGTAGTTTTAGATAGTGTAATCATGTAGCAGTATTACTGTAGTTATGTTTATTTATTTAATTAACTAATTAACGCACCTGATTCTTGTTGCACGCTAATTTATCTAACTATCTCTTTCTCTCTCTCTCAATATATAAACTATATAATCTTCATCTCTCTTGTGTTTGCATGCAACGCTCTCGATCTTTAAATGATCGCAACAAATATTCAAACATTTCTCATGATGCAACTACTAACAAACAACTAAAACACACACTAACACTCCCACACACACACACTAACACACACACACCTACACTCACTTATAATTTACACTAAAGTGGACCTTTAACGCATATCGCACTGAAAGAAATTATGATTTTGTATGTATATCCAAAAGTAATTCCAATTTGATAATTTGCACCTTTGCTGCTTTGCAGGTGCAACTGCTCGTCTCGGACAGCGACGTGGAGTCGTATAAGCAAATCAAATCCGACTTGGACATACTGCGCCAGAGCGTGGAGAAGTCCGAGCTGTGGGTCTACAAGGCAAAGGCCACAGATGAGCTCGTAGCTGCTGGAGCCGATGGCATTGGTGGCACCGATAACTTGGAATACGATGCTACTTTGTCGCCCGAGCAGCGCAGCGAGTATCAGAAGGTCAAGGAGATACTCATACGAATGAACAAGTTCTGTGTAACAGCGGGTGAGTGTTCGAATCCTTAACCATACTCCTGTCCAGACTTTGCTAAACACTCCATGCCAAGCAGGTCCCATTGTGAAGCCACGCAAACATGAGCAGCGACTGCTGCGCAATGTAGGAGTGCACACTGTGGTACTGGATCTGCTACAGAATCCCTATGACGAGAAGGACGATGTGCTGATGAAGGAGCTCATGTGTCTGGCCCATGAATTTCTGCAGAATTTTTGTCTCGGCAATCAGCAGAACCAAGTGCTGCTACACAATCATCTCGATTTGTTCCTTAATCCCGGCGTAAGTCAAAAAGTGCCCTCAGCTTACCTGATTCTAATGCGTATACTTGATATTTGTAGATACTCGAAGCGAAGACCGTTTGTGCCATCTTCAAGGACAACCTGGCGTTGTGCAATGAAGTAACCGACAAGGTGGTGCAACACTTTGTCCACTGCATCGAAATCCATGGTCGTCATGTGGCCTATTTGCAGTTCCTACAGACGATTGTAAAGGCAGAGAATCAGTTTATACGCAAGTGCCAGGACATGGTGATGCAGGAGCTCATTAATTCTGGCGAGGATGTGCTCGTTTTCTACAACGACAAGACATCCTTCAATCACTTTGTGCAGATGATGCAGCAGCAGCTTCAAAGTCGCCAGCAGCTCTCCGACGACAGTCCACTCAAGTATCATGTGGAGCTGGTGAAGCTGCTGGCCTGCTGCACCATGGGCAAGAATGTCTACACGGAGATCAAGTGCAATAATCTGTTGTCCCTCGATGACATCGTGACCATCATTTGCCATCCACTGTGCATGCCCGAGGTGAAGGAGGCCTATGTGGACTTTCTCAATCACTGCTACATTGACACCGAGGTGGAGATGAAGGAGATCTATGCCTCGGGTCACATGTGGAGTCTCTTCGAGAAGAGTTTCCTGGTCGATCTGAACCAGTTGATTGCCAACACATCAGCCACCAGCAATAAGACACTGTTGGCCTATGTACTGAACGGCATTACCAATCTGCTAAGCAGTTTCTTCTCCAGTCCCTTCTCGGATCAGAGCACCATCGTGCAGTCACGTCAGGTGATCTTTGTCCAGCTGCTGCAGGCTGCCTATCGTCTCACACAATGCAAGTGGCTTTCTCTAGCGGATCGCTTCAATGTGGAGAACTGCATACGCACGCTGACCGATTCGGCCAAGATGAGGAGCATTGTGCTGCCATTGGATTTGGAGCAGCAGGTGGCCAACATGTCTAGTAAGACGGCCATGCTTACCAGGCAGACAACCAAGTGGTTGCTGGCCTCCAAGCAGCCCAAGTACGAGACACAACAGTCAGCGCATCTCATGCGCTGGGATCGTTCCATCATTGAGGGATTGCAGGACATTGTCTCGCTGCTGGAGGATCAGCTGAAGCCGGTGGTTGAAGCAGAACTCTCGCTGCTCGTGGACATACTCTATCGCTCCGAGCTGCTGTTCCCCGCTGGCACCGAGGCGAGAAAGCGCTGCGAGAGCGGCGGTTTCATTCGCAAGCTGATCAAGCATACGGAGAAGCTGCTCGAGGAGAAGGAGGAGCGCATGTGTGTGAAGGTGTTGCGTACACTGCGCGAAATGATGGCCATCGATGTCAACTACGGCGAGAAGGGGGATGCACTGCGTCAGACATTGCTGCTGCGCTACTTCCAGACGAAGAGTGCACCCAAACTGGAGGAGGAGCAACAGCATCCACAGTTACCCGCCGTAGCTGCTGCTGTGGCTGCCGCCGCTGCTGCAGCGGCTGCTGCTGCCTCCGATCCGGCCAAGCAGCTGCATCTAGTCACCCATGGACCGGGTGCCAAGTACTTGGCACGTGCAGGCAAAACACTACACGAGATGCAGAATCATTTGGATCGCGAAGGTGCCTCCGATTTGGTAGTGGAACTGGTCATCAAGTCCGTGCACTCGCCCAACATCTTTGTGGAGGCAGTGGAGCTGGGCATAGCACTGCTGGAGGGAGGTAATCCGATTATACAGAAGGGCATGTTCCAGAAGTTCCTCAGCGATGACCTCAACCAGGCATTCTTCAAGGTCTTCTTCGAGAAGATGAAAGATGCCCAGCAGGAGATCAAGTCCACGGTGTCCGTCAACACCACCGACATTGCAGCCAAGGCCCATGAGCACAAACAGGATGTTAATCTGGAGCTGGACAAGATCTCGCGCAAGCATGGCCTCAAGAGCAATGGCGTTGTCATCACAGACGAACTGAAGCGGGAGCTACACAATGCGGGATTGGCCACAGCCCGAGCGTATGGCAATGCCAGGAATATACACTCGGGCGAGGAGAGTTCGGCGGTCAGTGTGAACAGTCCGTTGGAGGATATACTTGCCGAGAAGCTGGAGAAGCACAGGGACAGCAAGGAACAGCGCAATCAGTTGTCCAACAAGGTGCTGGTGATGCAACCAATTCTACGCTTCCTACAGCTCCTCTGCGAGAATCACAATCCCGATCTGCAGAATCTGCTACGCAATCAGAACAACAAAACCAACAACAATTTGGTGTCGGAGACATTGATGTTCCTCGATTGTATCTGTGGCTCCACCACCGGTGGACTGGGTCTGCTGGGACTCTATATCAATGAGCACAACGTGGCCCTGATCAATCAGACCCTGGAGACCCTCACCGAGTACTGTCAGGGTCCCTGTCACGAGAACCAGAACTGCATTGCCACCCATGAATCCAATGGATTGGACATCATCACAGCCCTCATATTGAACAACATTAATCCGCTGGGCGAGAACCGCATGGATCTGGTGCTAGAGCTCAAGAATAATGCCTCAAAGCTACTGCTGGCCATCATGGAGAGCCGTGGCGACAGCGAAAATGCCGAGCGCATTCTCTACAACATGAATCCCAAGCAGCTCGTGGAGGTTGCCTGCAAGGCCTATCACCAGGAGGAGCTCATCGACGAGCAGGACGACGCCGATGAGCCGAGTGCGGCTACAGATGATGATGATGCCACTGTCAGTCCTCGTGAAGTCGGTCACAACATCTATATACTCTGCCATCAGCTGGCGCAGCACAACAAGGAATTGGCGGCTCTTCTAAAAGCCTCCGAGGATCCACAATCGGCCAGCTTTGATGCCAAGACCAGTCAGGCTCTCATGTACTACGCAACGCACACGGCTCAAATTGAGGTGGGTTGTAGCATCGCAGCTACTAAGTTGCTGTTAAGTTACTGATAGGCTTAACACTGTGTTAGTTAGTCGCTAACAGATTTAACACTCTGTTAGTTAACATTCTGCTAACATTTGTAGCTTTGCTGCTACTAAGTCGCTGTTAAGTTACTGTTAGGCTTATCTCTCTGTTAGTTAACATTCTGCTAACATTTCTAGCATCGCTGCTAAGTCGCTAACAGACTTAGCACTCTGTTAGTTAAGATTCTGCTAAGATTTGTAGCATTGCTGCTACTAAGTCGCTATTAAGTTACTAGTAGACATAACACTCTGTTAGTTAACATTCTGCTAAGATTTGTAGCTTTGCTGCTACTAAGTCGTTGTTAAGTTACTGTTAGGCTTATCTCTCTGTTAGGTAACATTCTGCTAACATTTCTACCATCGCTGCTAAGTCGCTTACAGACTTAACGCCCAGTTAGTTAACATTTTGATAAGATTTATAGCATTGCTGCTACTAAGTCGCTGTTAAGTTACTAGTAGACTTAATACTCTGTTAGTTAACATTCTGCTAACATTCCCCTTTTCTTGTCACGCAGATTGTTCGCAACGATCGCACACTGGAACAAATTGTATTCCCCATACCCGAAATCTGCGAATATCTCACCACAGACACCAAAACTAAAATACTTAACACTGCGGAACGCGATGATCAGGGTTCTAAAGTGGCGGATTTCTTTGACAAAGCCGAGGAAATGTTCAACGAGATGAAATGGCAAAAGAAACTGCGAAGTGAGTGCATTAAAAGTTAATAACTTTTGAATAGTAAACTAATTTTCAAATCCCTTTTCGCAGGTCAACAGTTGCTCTTCTGGATCAGCAGCTACATGTCCCTGTGGAGCAATATACTCTTCAATTGTGTGGTGGTCATTAATATGATTGTGGCATTCTTCTATCCCTTTGACAACACTGTGCCAGGTGGGATTATATATTAACTTTATTTCCGAAGTAGATCCAACTCAATCCTATTGCAATTTTCAGAACTAAGCTCACACATTTCGCTACTATTTTGGGCCATTTTGATATTCTCGCTGGTAATTGTGATAACGCTACCCCGAGAATCTGGTATACGCACATTTATTGGCTCCGTAATACTCCGTTTTATATTCCTGCTGGGTCCCGAATCGACACTCTGCTTACTTGGCGTTGTTACGGTGTGTAAACGAGTGCAATCTTTCAATGTTTAAGACAAACCTAAAAGAGTTTTCATCTCCTTAAACAGGTGACTTTGAAGAGCGTTCATATTGTGAGCATTATGGGTAACAAGGGCACGTTGGAGAAGCACTTCCTCAAGATAATCACCGACGTTCAGCTGCTCTATCACTGCATTTATATAGCATTTTGCTTCTGTGGACTGATCTTTCATCCCTTCTTCTACTCACTGCTGGTAAGTTCTTTCCACTTATTCTTCTAAACTATAGTCTAATTAATGCAAATGCCTTTGCAGCTCTTTGATGTGGTCTATCGAGAGGAGACTTTGGTGAATGTCATACGTTCGGTGACTCGTAATGGACGTTCTATAGTGTTAACTGCTGTCTTGGCCTTGATCTTGGTTTATCTGTTCTCCATCATTGGCTATATGTTCTTCAAGGATGATTTTCTGGTCTCTGTAGACTTTGAGGAACAGGAAACAACTACTCCTTTAACGCTCTCAGTACCGTTGCCCGAATCCTGTGCCAAGCCAGATGAACTTGGTGGCTGCTCTGCGAACTCCGCACAAGTGGCTGCCGCCGGGGATGCCAAGGAGCGTTCCTGTGACTCGCTGGTCATGTGCATTGTGACGACACTGAATCAGGGCTTGCGTAACGGAGGTGGCATTGGCGACATCCTCAGAGCACCGTCAAGCAAGGTAGCTTAATTTGATTCCCATGTTAAAAATGGTTTCTAATCTTTGTTTAACAATTTGCAGGAGGGGCTTTTTGTGGCTCGTGTGATCTACGATCTGCTCTTCTTCTTCATTGTCATCATTATTGTGTTGAACTTGATTTTCGGTGTCATCATCGACACCTTTGCGGATCTGAGATCGGAGAAGCAGCAAAAGGAGGCGATTTTAAAGACAACCTGTTTCATTTGTTCCCTGAATCGTTCGGCATTCGACAACAAGACCGTTAGCTTCGAGGAGCACATTAAGAGCGAGCATAACATGTGGCATTACTTGTACTTCATTGTGTTGGTCAAGGTGAAGGATCCCACCGAGTTTACCGGACCTGAGAGCTATGTCTATGCCATGGTTAAAGCCGGCATTCTGGAATGGTTTCCACGTCTGCGTGCCATGTCCTTGGCCGCTGTTGATGCCGATGGCGAACAGATCGAGCTGAGAAGCATGCAGGCCCAGCTGCTGGAGACGCAGTTGCTCATCAAGAATCTATCGACGCAACTGCATGAGCTCAAGGATCATATGACGGAGCAACGCAAACAGAAGCAGAGATTGGGATTGCTCAACACAACGGCAAACAATCTAATGCCATTCCAATGAGACGGACTCGGAGTCAAAGACAGAGATAGAGAAAGAGATTTCGCATAGCAATCAAAACAAATTAAGAAAATTTAAGAAAAGAAAAACATTCCTCAAAACATGTAGAGCAAGCACTACATAAATGTTAACTTAAAAGTATTTGGCACCATTTCCAATTGTAACGCATTAAAATCTCAATCTCAGTAGTCGATCCCTCGAGGAAAGCCCGTTTGGCCCATTTGACCATTATACCATTTTAATTCCGTTTGTTTCTCTTTAAACTTAGTGGTTACTCTACTCGAAAGCCTCGGAGAACTTTTTACTACTCCAAAAACACACCTATTTGTATTCTATTTTTGATTCTTTTGACTCGACCATTTCCAAAAAAAAACTTATCTATGGAAAAGTACCTTTCATGCATTAAATAGTAAAACTCACTCAGAGAACTTAGGGCTGTTAAAATGTTATTTAGCGGATTTCTTGATCCGCCCTTCCACAAGTTGTTCCTCCCTCTCTACCCCCTCTTCCCCTACACTCTAAACTATTTGTACATCCACTTTTTATATAAATCTTTACTATTTCCCTTATGTCAATGGCAATGCGTCGCGTAGCGACTAGCAATATTTACTTAATTGTTAATTTGCGCTGTTTTTTTAAGTTACTTACCAATTATATTGTTAATTAAATTAAATATGAATTAAAAGAACTATTAACAGACCATCAGTTGCAATCAATTAAAAAGATTAAGTAAAACTAACCAATTATTGTGATTATACGTTCCCTTTTTTTTTTATATATGTATTCACCTTTTCGAATTGTTTATTACCTTTTACTCGATGCGAGTTTTGTTGGTTAATTTTATCATAAGCTAACAATTAATTCATATTCCTAAGAATCTGTTCTACACTTAAGCTACTTTAATAAAAAAAATGAATTACGTAATAAATGTATACAAACAAAAACACTCAACTGTTTTTCTTTTCCATATTTCAAGCGATATTAAAAATGCTTCGAGTCCGTGATCTTTTTCTATCAAATGCAATTTTTATTTTTTTTATAAGAAATTGATTTTGCCACGCTTTTCGGTGGCTGACGCCTTCTGAAATACCAGGCGAACATAAACGACAGCAGTCGACGATTCTATTTACGCGCGCAAAGCACACACACAGGCACATGCATTAGAGCGCCCGCTATGCACGCACACATGTGTACGCATCTGTAAGTGTGCAATCAAAGCAGCCAATCAGCGCAGCGCGCTCTCTCTCTCTCTCTCAGGATCCACATAGGATCCACTACGCTGCATCGTTCTGCTTGCTTATTTTTCTGTTCGCCTGGTGTCTGTGCCAGCGCTACAGCTAAAAGTCGATATATCGCGCACAGTGGGCGCTTTGATTGAAAACTGAAATAAAATCATTTATTTGTTTTTTTGTGTCCTCTCTGCCGATCCCAAATAAATAAAACATGTATTTTATTTTTTATCCAACATTTGTTTTATTACATATTAATTAAACTACGTTTCATTTTCATAAAATTGTTCAATGCGCTCTTGAGATTATCGTTCTGGTTTTAATCTGTATGTTTTCTTTAATTTGTATAACTACATAATTATGTTTGTTTGTATATTTGTATGCATATATATATATATATGTATGTATATATGTAAAAAATTTCATTCGATTTGTTCGTGTTGCTGGCTTAAAATCATAATTAGGGCTAGATATTGCTTAATTGCTCAATTAAAAATCAAAAAAGTGATTTTTTGCGGAGTTTCCGTCATTAAATTTTTACTGAACAATTAAGTGCATAAAATTTGTAAAAAATTAAACACTGGAAGCTGCCGAAGTTATAGCCGAGGTTAGCGTTAGCAGTGCGAAATAATGTAAAATAGTACAAATATTATTAAAATAATACTACAAGTTGTGTGGCAGTTAAAATGTAACAATCAAAACGAATAAATTGAAAGTGAATACTTGGAGGGCATACGTATGTTTAGGTAAAAGGGGGGATGGAGTGGTAATACAGGTAATACAGCTAATTAATTGGAAAGCGGCAGATATTTTAAAAAGTTTTCAACAATCACAATTTAAATATTTTCATTATTTCTTGCTACATTTATAAATGTGAAAAGTTACATTTGGAAAAAGTTTACAAATTTTTACTGCCTTTTGTTTAATGCTGTTTTGTTGTTGTACAATACAATAATCTATTTAATTACGTTATTACTATTCATTTATTTATGTTCGCATATTTTTTGTTTTGTTTGGAAGAGAAAGAGAAGGAATTGTAAGTATGTAGTAGTAAAAACATAGTACTTAATACATGTACTGTTACTGTGTATATGTGTGTGTAAGTATATAAATTAGTTGTTATACCATATTTAATATTAATTAACAATATTTCAACTTCATTAACTTCAACTTCTCATAGTACAATTCGTGGCATTTATAATTATAAAATGTATTTTTTAAAATTAGGTTCTCGTATTTGTTAGGTACAAAGAAAATCTCATGGCCATTGCACAGTGGTACCAGAATTATATTCCCATCGGTCAAACTAATTTGATTTGATTATGGAATTTGCTTTGTAATTGTTAAATTGTTTAGCATTCTAATAGTTTCATTGATTCAACATTAATCAGGCGATTCATTTTATCTGTCTGAATTTGGTGTTTCATAAGATCAATAACGATCCAAAGTATTAATACTAACTTTTTCCGTTTCCTAATCGAAAAAAAAAAACTTCATAATGTATTTTAGGAACACAATACTTTTGAACAACTTGATTTATGTAACTATAATGAAATCGATCTGTAATTAATCGCTCAATTTGCATGACTTGTTGGAATATCTATCTATACTATAAAAGAGTTTTGAAATTCACATTAATATTCTTATTAAAACTGTATTGCTTAACTCAATCATTCTATTTCTGAAACCATTAATTTATCTCTTGAAAAGGCTCAAATTTGAAATAATTTTTCAGACAGACAGAAAAGTTTTGTGATTGAAATGCCGATGGAATTTTGTTTGATTGATGATGATGGACCACAGCGCGTTATTAGTTGTTATTTTATACAAATCGGAACAGAAATTTCTAAAACTATAACTGCTGTTAGATATTCCGAGCGTTAAGCTATAGCGTTTAATTAAAGTGTTGCATAAGAAGAATTCGAGTTAAAATTGCTGCATGAAATTTGCTTGCGACTAGAATTAAGTTGCGTTTGCTTTTGTTTCTTAGATTTGTGTGTATGTGTGTGTGTGTTTGTGTAAATGTATATATGTTAAAGTTTGTATACTAACAACTCATTAATGTATTGTATATATCATATTCGCATATGCATGTAAATATATATATATATGTATGTATGTATATAATTAGATATATGTATATGAATAAATTTGTTCCACACTAGCATGCCTGCTTAGCTTAAGCCTTTTAGAGGGTATCTTCTGCGTCTACTCTCCACACAGACTGGAGATTGGCTGCTTGCTTCATTCAGTATTTGCCAAATCGTTCAAATTGAATCAAATAAAGCTATAAAATCGCGATCATGTCACATTGCTATGCGTGTCATATACAAAAGCTTAACTGGTTAATGCGAATAATTTGAATGTTCTTTTTCAAAAAATGCAGAAATGCAGGCGAGCGTATATCTCTTTTTATATGTTGTATATATATATGTGAATATATATTGATGTGTGCCCAAACCAGCGTGATTCTGTTAGACTGTGGTGCCGTAGGCGTTGTTGAATACAGCACGCGAGCTATCCGTATCCAGCGATATATCCTCTGGACTGGCCAAATCGACGCGCACATTGGAATTTGTGCGTCGACGCGCCGTCTGTGCTGCACCCCAATTGCTGAGCGTCCAGTGGAAACCGGAGGCACTGGGCGCAGGCTCTGCATCCACCTTAACCTGTGTGCAAACCTGTCGAGGAATATATTTAGCAATCATATATTTTAATACTATAATAACACTCACCTCGCGATTACCACAGGGTAAAGTTTCGGTGCCGTTGCCTATAGCTGAGCCAGATACCGAACCAGATCCAGAGTCTCGTGTGCTGCCAATGCTGCTGCTGCTGGCTAATGAATCGTTGCTCGATTCCATCACAGCGCCATGGTAGCGTGCCACTGAGTGCACAGCCTGTAAAATGACCTAATTTAATGAAAAGCTCACAAATATTGTTGAAAAAAATAGCATTTACCATTGCATCGCCACCCTGACAGTCCTCAATGGACTTGAGTATCTCCCAGACGAGCTCAGAGTCCAGTGGTATGGGTTGCTCCGTATCGCGATTGTAAATGGCAATGGCAATGTGCACAGGATGTGGCACTGGCAGCGGTATCAGCAGCTTCTCCGTAACGCTGCGCTCGCCGCACTGCTGCTTCCAAGGACGCCAAGGCTTCGCGGCATCCTGGGCCATCTTCGGCACATGCTGGGCACGATGGGCGCGTACTCGTGGCGTCGTTAGACCCACAGACATATCACTAAACCAATTGTAAAGTTGGTTGAATGAAAAAATTCAATTAGGTGACATGATTTACTTACCGCTTTTCTGGTTTGCGAAATGTTAACGTGATGCGTGAACGTGGATTGAATGCAGTCACTTCCAGAAATGGTAAGTGCACCTGGACATTGCCACGCGGTGCATAGACGTTGCCCAATAAGTCAAGACCTTTGGAACCGATCACATCGTTGGCATTCTTCACCATCTCCGTGTAGCGCATAAGATCAAGCGAGGCATGTGGTTCTAGTTTAAAATGCGTATCGTTTTCAGTCAATGGCGTTAGAAAATCTAAACTAAATATATCCGTATAGATGAGACCGGCCAGACCCGGCCAATCATTAACCGAGAGACCCTGTAAAGCAACAAAATAGTTAAGTAATGCTCGAAGGTTTAACCAGTTATAATAATCACCTTATTATCCCAAAACTCTTCTTCGCTAATGGACAGTCTACCGATGACATGAGACGGATAGTATTTCTCCAGTAAATGGGCGGCCAGTTGTATAGCAATCTACAAAATGCAATCGTATTTGAAAAACAAATCATTTTTAATACATTTCACCTAAACTCACCTTTAATTCTTTGGTATTCAGCTTAATTCGGGTTTTCACCTGCGTGCTGAGTGTCGTTTGGAGCTCTCTGCGTCTCTTCTCCAGCTTTTCATGCAGCGTGCTCATCAAATCCTGCGCCTCACGATCCAACGCCAAATAGGGACCCGTTTTGGATAGTTGTGCCGAGAAGGGACCGAAACAGGCTTCGACAAACTGCAGGAAATCTTGTTGGGGCTGTAGAACAACACGTTCGGTGGCATGTTGATAGGCTTGCAGCTCATCTAGTTCCATTTTAGCCTCAAGTGCTGCCAACGCCTGCTCCGGACGTATAATGAAATAGTAATCGAGGGCTAAACCAGGACCGGCAATCCGTTTAACTGCAATGCTATCCGAAGCTGGTACACGTCCACATTTCTTGATGAACAAGTGAAATGCCAGAGAATCCCAGAGCAAACGGAATGTATACCGCACAACGCCAACTGCAAATAAAGGCTCTGTTAATCTGTCTTAAAAATAAAGATAATATCAGGTACCTATTAGTACAACGCCTGCTGCAAGCGGACAAAGCAGCGTGGCGACTAAAATCGCTGCCAACGGCTGCAGCAGGCCCTGTATTAGGAAATTCCAGACGAGTGCCTCCAGCAGAATACAGTAGCGATTTCGTGTGTTGTCCGGCGCATCCAGATCATAGATGAGTATCATATAGATGTGCAGCAGCAGTACGAATACGGGTATCCACAGTGGTGCACTCAGTGCGAGTCCAATGCTGAGGCAACTGGTCGCCAGGCAGATCAATGGGAAAGCAAAAAGTATGACAATTGTGCCAAGAAATCCTTTGAAGAAATAGTTCCATGTACGATTCAAGTTGCGTGTCAAGCCTTTGCCAATGAATCCTAAAAATGAATTGGATATAAGTTTGGATACTTAAAAAAATCAATTGGTGCATCATTACCTGTATCCGGTTCCGTTTCAAAGTGTGTGCGGGATTTTGATATGTGACGCCAAAGTTCGATCAGACGGGAGGCCAAGGTCTGTGTGATGCTAGTCTTTCGGGGAAAGAGTGTGCCATTGATTTGTGATAGTTCAAGGTCGGGCATAAAGGGTTTAACGCAGAAAAGTGCACGCAGTCCAAGCGGACTGCACCAGGGCACCAGAATACCGAGCAAAAACATCATGTTCCATGTCCAACACCAGGTGCGTTGCAAAAGATTCAGCAGACGCCAAAAAGGCCAACGTGTGCTCGTCGTGCGTATCATTTCCTTCTCTACAAGAAATACCGGCTGACTGGGATCCGATCGGGGTGTAACTATGGATGTCGCCTGTTGACTTATCACTGTGGGAATCACATCGGATTGTCCTTGGAAATGACGTCGTATAATCCATGACTGGGGTGACCAAATGCGACACGCCCATTGGAAGCTCCGTGTGGGCGTTTTGGCATTCTTAAGCTCCTTCAACAATACAGGTTCACGCTCCTTCATGAAGGCCAGATCACGGGAGAGAAAGTAGGCGGTCTGATGTAGATTATGCTGACTACAAAGCTTAAGTGCTTCCTCGTGAGCTGACCAGGCACACTTGTAGAGCTTATGCTGCTCGGCATGGCGAAGTTTTGAACGCAACCAAGGAGCCACTCTGGACAAGACGGAGTGATCGTTGGCCAAACACTTTTGATGATCCTCACGAGTTCGCTTAATGTCCTGCTGTACCTTGTCGACCGCCTTGTACATGATGACCACCGACTGGGCCTGATCCACCAGCAGTTGAGGTATTCCATTACCCAATTCAGCCAGCTTCGCATTGGACATGATGGAGCTGTAGACACGCTGTAAGTATTCTTTCATGACCGCCTCGTTGACTTCCTCCTCGATTTCCTTATCGTTCAACTTCTTAGCTCGCAGCTCGGCTATTAAACGTTCCCGAAAATGCAGAAACCAGCCACGAGTTTCACGTTCCAATATGCCCACAAGCACGGGAAGTGCTTTCCTCATAATATCACGGCAGAATAGACGCAAATCAATCTCCTGACCTTTGGGAGTGAGGAACAGATATGGCACTGGCTGTGACACTTCGCAACTATTGAAATCAAACTTCTCCATGGTGGCACGACGAAGCATTTTCCTCACATAGGAGCAGAGTCCGTCCAAACAGTCCTCAAACTCCGGCTGCAATTAAATGATCAATTAATTCAGCACTGGGAATGTGTATAAAATTAATGAGTAACTTACTCGACACACAAGTTCGGCAATTAGAAAGCGACAACGCTCCTCTTTAATCTTGTAATCTAGATTGTGGGCCAACAGTGCCGGTACACCGATAAACATGTCCGTTAGGCGAATGAGTGCATCTAGTAGCGCATGCGACGCATTCACCACCGAAAAAAAGTGGGAGAAGATGCGTGCTCTTGCGGTGACGACCACAAAGCGTGCTGCTAAGGCCAGATCACTAAGGAAGGAATCATGGGCACGCAGAGTTCCCTTCTGCAGCAGCTGCGACAATCGCCATTTGTGCACCTGGCCAGTAAAGTGCAAGCTCGGCACATCGAATTCACTGCGAACAGAAACAAACGCACATAGATTTAAAATACATGTAAATTCAAAATGGATTGGGACAACATAAAACACATATAGTAGTATATAGTGATAAAGACACAACTTTATGACAAACTGATTGGCATGCTCAAGCGTTGTCCAGATTCTGAATAATGGTTTATTTCGTGTGTTTCCATATGATTCTCAGTGTTGGAAAAGTTCGAAATTTGCTTAATTTGAAATGTGTATGATAATGAAAATATGCACAATGAGCAAATGTCTTGCCGAATCGTTAAGCAATGATTTTTAATAAATACCAAGACTGCTAGTGATTTGCGATACATTTGTACAATTTATGATCGACAGAAGGGCAGCCCACAATGCTTAATAGACCAACAATTTATATTTAAACGTCGATGACAAAACAAGTGCGGTTCACTGCACATCGTTACCAGCATCTTTAAAATGGCGGACATTCATTTTGTTCAGAGTTGCCAACACATTTCAAATTTAGTTCGTTCATTTTCGACATGCAATTCATTTGTTTTTAGATTTTTGCATGCATAAATTTAACGGTAGCTGCTATAATTTATGGTAACATACACAATGTAATAAATATATACTGAAAATAATGTAGCACACATTATACATATGCTTATAGGTTTGAAAATGAAAATACATAACACTATAGTATGTATATTAAGTATAAATAACAGAAAAGTATAAAAAATACACTAAGTAATTGAAATTTCAATGGCAAACACGTAAAACATTTATTTCGACTTTTGTTGTTTTAGTTCGTTGCTTATTTTTGTTTATTTACCCATTTTTACGTATTGTTTCCAATTGTCCCAAAGTTAATTTCTTCGGCTTTCCATATTTATCCTTTTGCAAGCTTTTCAGAAATATTTCACATACAAATATTTTGTTTACGTTAATTGTAACGGTTATCTCCAGCAACGTAACATTTGCGCATTTTATCTTAATTTCTATATTAATGTTAGCTTTATATTTAGTGGTGATTTGAAGAGAGTGGAAAAAAGTGTGTGTCATGCAAATTATAAAGTTGAGGTATTAACTAAAAATAACTTTTCCCCAAGACTTTTTTGAAACATGCTTTTAATTTTCATTTTGTTGCGTTTGCTTATGTTTTTAGCAGCTGAGTTAAGTGTACGTGCGGAATGTGACAAATGATTTGGTTTCCTGTGATTGCATTTGAAACGCATTCCACACAAAGCGGAATGCGTAGTGTAGCTAAGCTAATGCAGCGGTACAGTTTACGTTACGTATGCACATACGTAGGCACAGCTGGCGCTTCAATCGATTTATGATTCAAATGTAAGTAACGCATTCCGTAAGGAATGCGACTGTGCATGCTGTTCCCTTAAAATTGTTTATTTCTTCTTTTTTGTTAAACTTTCATCAATCAATTTTTGCATTCATGCGGCACCAAACTCACCCAGTTTCCCGCAAACTTTTCAATTGTGCATTTGTTAGGCGACGCGGCTCGCCGCTGCCATCAGATGCAACGGCGTCCAGTTCATCAAAGGGCGGCGCGATAAATAGGTCACTCTGATTAATCGGACGCTTTTTGCGGCCACTAACGCTGTTGGTTGCATTGTGTACCGTTACATTAAGACTACCGCTGGCCAATGGTTGAGGCAGAACTACAACACAGAATACACAAGTTTATTTTCACTGGTTTAAATGTTTTTTCTGCTGCAAATACTCACCGATGGGAAAACTCTTCCAATGATATAGAAATTGTTCAGCTACGCATTTAATCTGCTCCACCAGCTGCTCCACTTCGGGTGGTGCGCCAACCAGATTGATGTTGAACTCGACGGGTTCACGATCTGGAGCGGCAAGAGTTTGGGGTCGCAGCAACTGATGATTGACGTTGCCCCCCGAACCGCTGTTGTTGCTGTTACCGCCAACAGCCGTTGGAGGCGGGGGTGGCGGTGGCAGCAATGACATAGCGTTGATGACTTCCCTAGCAGCTGTTTACTTCATTATCATCATTGCGATTCAATCGGTTTCAAAATCAAAAAACTGAAAATATGTATGGAATCTGTTAATCCAGCCGCCAATTGAAATCGTTGAAATGCGCGGCATATTAATATTAATGATCCAATTGAAAACATACACAAACACAATCTTATGTATGTGTGTGTGTGTGTGTTTGTGGGGATCGCACACAAAATAATTTAAGAAAAATTCCAGCAAACGAAAGAGCACAAAACGCGCGCTGATGTAAACAATTAGTTAAAGTGTGTGTGTGTGTGTGTGTGCGTTTTTGAGGGGGTGGAGGCAGACAGTTTTTTGCGCAGGCACTTTTAAAGTGCTAAGATTACATTTTAATCGTTAAGTTAGTCTGGCCAAAACAAACTAGTGAATGCAAACAACCTTTCACAACCAACAACACATCATCCACATTAACTTAATTTCGTGCTTCGTTAACTCTGACGAGACGGATTCGGATTCGTACAGTGTTTGTCTCTGCTGGACCCTAAAAAAAAGTTTTGCCTGCCAATTGTGCGTTCCACGCCCAAACACACAGACAAACAAAAACTCCTCAACACCCTCACTCTCCTCTTCCACAACACCATCCATCATACAACACAAACACAAACAGTACTTGTGATTCTTATTGTTTAATTGCGGCACACACACACGTATACGCAAACACATATGCTTCCACTCGAAGTTGTCTCCGGTTTTAAATTACTGACGCTTTTATTTTACCTCGTCTTATATATCAAGTTTCCATTAAGTTTAGTTTTAGCTAATACAAGTCCACCACCTGCTACAAAAAAAAACACATTTTAACATTTTTCTGTTATGCTATTTAACAGAACACTGAAAAAAACTTCCGCTTAATTTAATAAAATTACTTTTTCAACTTTAAAAGAACAAAAAAACCAAAATCGTTGGTTTATGAAAGATAATTAGGAAAACAGTTTCATTTTTTTAATTTCATTTACTAGTGCACAATTTATCGATGGTTAATCGTTTTAACAGGTACTATGCGGCGGCGACAGACAACCCGAAATACACACACACTTGCACACAAACCTAGTTTTTTAAAAGGCCCCACAGCACACACTTTATAACTGATGGTATTGAAATCATAAACTTTGTATAGTCCGTAACTTTTTGGTTGCACTTACACTCGTTTTATTTCATTGAAAACAATCTGATTCTGATTAGAAAAAAATTTACCTTTTTTCTAAAAGTTTTTTAATGCCATCTCGAGATGGACGCAAAAGTGTACGTAAATCTATCGATAAGTCTTGAGTGTGACCAGACTAGATCATGGTATAGAATACTAATAGCCAGGGCTACTCACGGCGCAGTTGTCAGCTGGACTGCAGCTGTTTACTGAGAATAATTTTTCAAAGTTTTACAGCACTCTTAGTATTAGTTAGCGTCTTAAAACATAAACAAGTGCCGCGAAGCGCTTGTGCAGTACCAAATTGTGATACTCCATGCACTGAATACTTTAATGAATTTCCAAATGATAAAGAATTACGACAAAAATGGTTGGAAAATATTGGCCGCAAAGACGAAATCTTTCGCGCAAAATACAAGCCCTTGGTTTGCCATCGACATTTTGAAAAAATATGCATTGGAGTAAAAAGGGTGACTCCCTGGGCTGTGCCAACACTTAATTTGGGTAACAACTAAATACAACGCCATAATTAGCTTTTGTAGCATAACTTATATCTCATGAGTTTCAGGTAAAACCGAGGGCATACATCGATTTAAAAAACCCATCCGGAATCCGCGCAAATGTTGCGTTAAAAATTGCAATGCAAAGTCACCGCAATTAATACATTCATTTCCGCTGGATCTCGAAACCCGAAAGAAATGGCTAGAAATATGTGGACTGGAAGACAATAGAATACACTTTCATATATGCAGCAAGCATTTCCGACCCTGCTTTTTACGTAATCACAGAATTTTAAAGAACGCAGTTCCCGAGCTGCATTTGGGAATAGAGAACGATTTACCGAAAGCAACAATAGACAAGGATTCTCTGTCAGAGAAGGATGGAAGCGCTGAACATGCTAAAGAGTCTGAACACGACGATAGTTTTATGAAGTGCAAAAAATGCCAGGATCGGGAATCGGAGACTAAGGAATTGCAGCAATTAATTGCTGAAGTGCGTCTTAAATTAAATGATCTGGAGCAGAAGCTTGAATTGAGAACTGAACATAAGCATAATCATCAGTTTGAGTACAATCATGAAGAGATGGAGGACGATGAAGACGAATATATTTATCTGGTACTCAAATAAGTTTACAAAGAATTTCATAGAATTAAGATTAGTGCATCAGCAGCTCCAGCTGCAACAGACGCTGATTCGTTGGACAATAGGGCATCGTGGCGGCCATGTTCGCAATGGCTTTGGCACGTTCTCGAAGCTGTTCAAGACGGTGGGCGTGCAGTAAACTTCCTTGATCATTCTCCGTCTTTAGTTGCTTGTACTTCGTGAGTGTACTGTCCATGGCAGCAACCATAACATCGGGAATCACCTTAATGACCTCACCACTTAATCGTTTAACGCTAGCAAGACAGATGTCCACATCCAGCAAGCTCTTGGGTATGAGACCAGTTTGGTCAAGCAGCTCCAATGCCACCAAATGTTTGCCATCATTGTAGTTATCAAAGAACTTGAGCAAATCCTGCAACAAAGTGAAGCTCAGCAAGATCTTGGGTTCTATTTCCGTTTGCTGGTTCGTCAGACGATGGCTGAAGCCTTCTGCCTCCAAGCTGAGCCGGGATCGCAATGTGCCCTCCACTGCCGGCAGCTGCACCACCTGAGCCAGCAATATGGACATGTGCTTCAGTGCCAGATTCAGTTTGCCAGCTATGTCATATAGACGCACCGCCATCTCAAAATTACCACGCGTGATCAACTCATCGGCCACAAGGGCTGCCATGGTGCGTGTATCAAACTCCGGACAGCTAAACTGACGAAAGATGCCCCTGAAGAAATATTTTAAATTATTTGTTAGTTTTGTATTAATTTATGATTATATATGTACGTATCGTTACCCAGAATAAATATGCTCGGACGCTGTTTCCGTTTGTCGTTTTCCAAAGATCAGATCGAATATGCTGGTGTCCAACACACCGCTGTCCACAATCAATTCACAAACGCATGTGAGGAACATATTGTGTCCCTTGGGATCGTGCAGGTTACGCAGCGTGTAGTAATAGTGTAGAGCCTCGGCAGTATCTGTGCCCTCAAAGCGTTGCACATAGAGACGTATAAGCCGCGCCAGATTCAGACGACGCAATGGCGTCGGATCCGATATGTCAATCGAGAGCAGTGGCTGGGAGACACTACGTACTCCTCCGAGTATACCCAACTCATGCAGAGCTATGGCCATATGGACAGCATGTACACGATTGGCATCCGTGCGCGACAAAAACTCAATGGCAGCCTCGAACTGGCCAGTAAGCGCTAGTGCTTGGAAATAGAGATGGGGATTTTGAGCAGCATTAAAGTACTTCTCTCCGTAGGTTTCGATAATTGAGCTTTGCAGTTGGCCATAGCCCGTGGTATCACCGGGACGCAGCATGGCCAACTTGATCCAAAGAAAATCATCAATGGTCTTGGCCACTTCTCCATGGACTTCGTTCGTATCGCAGCCGAGCAGAATGCAGTAGACAGCCTTCTTGTAGGCATCTGTGGAGTTGCGTATTTTATTGGCATACTGTAGCTTCAGTTTGCTCTCGATTTTGGAGTTGATTACGCCCGCACTGCGATCGGAGATGAGTTGTCCGAATCCTTCATAGCTGGAGCCGGCTTCTCGTAGGAATTCCAATGCTGCTTCAATGGCTCCGCAACGCAGACTGTAATAGATAAGTGGCCAGAGCGGTTTACCGCCTGCTGTGTCGACCAGGCCAATTGTCTGCTGTCCGCTAAAGTGCCGGCTCACATAGGCACGTATCAGTTGGTAGCTATCGGTGGCACAAGCTTGGGCTACCAAGGAGCTTATGTAGACCTTGTAGCGATGCTCGAGATACGTTCGCGCGTGCTCAACAAACTCTGGTCGTTGCTGGCGACTCTTGATGGGATCCGTCTGATAGGGGATCTCGCTAACGTCTGCCACACACGATAGCAGCAGCCACATTTCTGTAAGACGTGAGTCTCCAAAGCTGCTTACCATTTGGGCAAACTGTTGTA
Source organism: Drosophila nigrodunni (assembly GCA_020829145.1). Lineage (NCBI taxonomy): Eukaryota > Metazoa > Arthropoda > Insecta > Diptera > Drosophilidae > Drosophila > Drosophila nigrodunni. Next base: position 16,859,182 of record JACVCZ010000001.1, read on the forward strand.
CCAGATTTGGACGAGAGCGATCTTTTAAAATCAGCGAATTGTATTGACACAACTCCTCGGCATACAACAGACCCATTTGATCCAGACTCGAGAGCGGCAAACAGTCTGGATTTAGTACAATTTGTTCGGGTAAACGCTGCAAGTCAATAAAATTCTGCGAGGGACCAATAAGTGCATCCAGCAAGCGAGTCTTCTCCTCGTTCCAGCTGCTTACTAAGTTGCCCCATCTCTGCTTACTGACGGTGTCGCTAATCTGAGAAGCACTAAATTAATACAGGATTTTAAATAAACATGAAGGTACTTACATTTTTGTTCGTGTCCTCTATGACAGATAGAATCGCATTTTCTCGTTCATTTCGCAAAAATGTGCAAACGTCTGTGTCCGTTCCAGCCACATCCACTGGCTCGAAGGTCTTGCCCGTGCTGAGCGCCTGCAACTTCTGGTTTAATTTGGGCAGATCAATGCCTTTTGAGCCAAGTAATATTTGGCTATAAATGGTACAATTTTAATTTACAAATTAAAGTGAAATGTATTGCCGGCAAAAAGCTTACGCTTGTATTTCTTTAGCGCCCGTTCGGGTCACTCGACTGTGCAGCTGCTCCGTTGCTTGCAGCACTTGTTGCAGCGTGCGTTCCACTCCGGGCAGCTCAGAGTCGGCATTTCCTTTTGTTAAGTTTTGCGCACGTTGCAGCAACGTATTTAAGTCCATTTTTTATTAAAATATATCTGCCGCCCAATAAAAACGCGGACAAACGTAAACAATGACTAGTGTTGAGCAACGAAAGATTTAGCTCAGTACACTTTATAGCACTGCTGTAATTGCCGCCAAGTACAGAATTTAAATACAAACACGTGTGAGCAGCGCACTGTTTGTTCTTTATTATTTATTTTTTAATAAACCTCTGTCAATGAATAAAAACAAAGTAAATGTTTTTAATAAAACTCAGTGTTCTAATTTAGTCCCATTTACGGAATCCCCATGTTGATTCTCTCAGTGCTGGCAATTCTAAAAACAGTACTGCATAACGTGTTGAAATATTTTAGAGCGCCCACGTTTTAAATGAAAACAAACTGATATTTATTTAAATGATATAATTTTTATTAACACTAAATGGAAAGTAAAATACAAAAATAAATCCTTTTTTTTGTTACAATTGCTTTTCCATACTTTTATGGGTCTGTTTCCCCAACCAAATTCTAATGGTAAGTAGGGGCAATTCAAAAACAAACACAGAAATTTGTGGATTAATTGTACAAATTATATTTAAATTGAAACTAAAGACAGTATTAGTTGCATAGATTTGCTTAAAAATTTTGTAACTGTATTGTTATTGTGAAAAAGTGTTCTAACTTAAACCTGCTTTGTTGCTAAAGTGTTGACCACATAACGCTGCTAAGCAACATTTTATTGGGGACCCTAAATATTTGTTAGTTGTTTGTTTTTGTTTGCTGCTTTAACTTAATAACTACTAGTATGTAGATTTTTCTTTTTTTTTTCATGCTTTTCAGACCAAACAGTTTACATAAGAATAGATAATGAACCGAATTTCGTATTGCCATTGTCTAAGCCAGAACTTGGATACAGTTAATTTGTATACTCTTATGATATAACACAACTGCTTTTCTCGGGTGGATTGCCATTTTCATTCTCAATTATCAACAGTAATTGATGAAATATATCTCCGACAGACTGAAACATAGAAGCGTTATTAATGCTTAGTATTAAACAGTGAAGTCTTTAACGAACTTACTTCGTTTTGTTTGGCAGAGGTTTCGAGAAATGCCGCCCGCCAGGAATCAGCCAGTTTCTTGCCCTCCTCCGTCGAAACTGTGCGCTCTTGATGCAAATCGGTCTTATTGCCAACTAAGACTACAGGTACACTGCACAAAATCAAAGAGAAAGTTTAAGTAAAAGTCAAAAACCAAGTAAAGAGTTAACGTACTATTTCTTTCCCATCACATCCAACAACTTTTCGTAAATAATTTTGATAACTTCGAATGACTTTTGACTGGTTATGGAATAGACCAAGACGTATCCGTGAAAGTCCATGCTGTATTGTACGGGAAATATGCTGTATTCATCCTGACCAGCCGTATCGACCAGTTTAACGCCATAATCCTGAGAGTTGACACGCGTAACCTTGGTAAATGCTGTAATTATGTAAAATATTTAACCCCCGAAGTTGCGTATTAACTATTAATCATAATCAAACATTTTCAATTGCGTTCTGTGTGCATGAAGTAATCACATGAACGTCAAAGCATCGTAAAACGACATTCGCTGCTGGCATCCTTCACAAATGTTGCTTTTGTTTATGACTAATTTTGTTTGAAATCAATGTGTGTGTGTCTGTGTGTATGTGGTGTGCTGTTTACGTTTACAACAAAACAGCTGCTGCTCGTACGTATCGATAGATGTACATCTGTGCATAAATATGTATGTATGTATGTAGAGTTACTAAAACTTACTGTTTTCAATTGTCGGATCGTATGAGTCCACGAATTGGCCTTCAACAAACTGTATACTGAGCGATGATTTACCTATTTAGTACAAAAAAAGTGAAACGCAATGATTAATTTCTATGTAAAAAATTGTTTGCTGCGTTGTTGTATCTGTTGTCAAAATACTACGCAATTACAGCAAAGCAACAACAACATCGCTCACGCACCCACAGACTACACATACATACAGTGTACATTAGTCAGACGGGGCTTGAGCCAAAGTGAATCCCAAAATACACTTACCGACTGAACGGTAGCCCATCATGGCTATACTGCGTTCTTTTGGTGGCATTTTATGTACACCAAATTTAACTTATTTCTACTTTGATAAATTGTTCTTGCCCTTTCGAGAATTTCTCTGTGCGTTTTGTTGTGTGCTCCTTTGCGCTTTTCGTGCGCGAGAGATATTATTTTTGGGCTTTGCGACTTGCTCCAGATACTTGTTGCTATCACAGTTGTATAGTTGTTGCGACGCAATGTACAATTCTATATTGTTTAATTTAATTATGTATTATTTCTTGCACTAATGATGCGAATCGAACAACTCAATTGTACGTATATCGATAGTATGCTCATCGATGTATTTCCCAGTGGGAAATTCCCACTGGTCGTTCAAATTTTCCCACTAAAATGATTTCTTCCCAGTAATATTTCATCGACTTTTTGTAGTTCGTGAGTTAGTAGTTCTGCATATCAAAAGAACTGGTCGCTACAACATCTGTTGTCTGAAGCGTTTTAAGTGAAAATTTTACCATTAATTTTAATTTATAAATTACTCGGAACTGCGCCTTTAAAATGGGCTCAAAACGTCGCAATATCGAAGATGAGCTCTCTCGCTTCGAAGCGGAAATCTCAAAGCCGCCAGCGCGTAATCTCTTTGTGCCCAATCAAGTGCGTCCGATTATCGCGGCAAATACGTATACCAATGTGCAGCAAAAACTGCAGCAGCATCAACCTCGCTTAACGGTTCCTCCGCCGCCAATACCACCACCACCCACTTTCATGTCCACCTTTGTGCCAACGGGCAGCAACACGTCTACTTCCCCAGTCAAATCCATGGCCGCCACTCCGGTTGTGCTGAGCAGTGCTCCAAAGCTCTATCAATGCCGCCAGTCGGTGCACGTGCCGACAGTGGCCACAGCACCAGCAATCGATATTAATATAAATTCCATTCAATTTGATGTAACACAAAAACTCAAGAAACTCAAAGCTGAGAAATCTGGACCCAATCCAATTGCCGAAGAAGCTATCAAAGCAGCACGCGCCTCATCCGCATTGCAGTCGTTTCAGACCACCGAGCGCAAGAAAAAGGATCGCAAGACAGTACGAATTGCTGGTGGTTCCGTTTGGGAGGACTCTTCGTTGGCCGACTGGCCCGATGATGATTTTCGTATATTTTGTGGTGATCTTGGCAACGATGTCAACGATGAGGTGCTCACACGCACGTTCAACAAATTCCCATCCTTCCAGCGAGCTCGCGTGGTGCGCGACAAACGAACCGGAAAAAGTAAGGGATTTGGATTTGTCAGCTTCCGCGAACCGGCTGATTTCATACGTGCCATGAAGGAAATGGACGGACGGTACGTGGGCAGTCGGCCGATAAAGCTGCGCAAGAGCACCTGGAGGCAGCGCAGCTTGGACGTCGTCAAGAAAAAGGAACGGGAGAAACAGGTGCTGCTGCAGGCCTTTAACTCCATGAGTTAAACACGCTGTTTGCAATGTATCAATTATAATATAAAAACAAACAATTTAGGCTAGTTTCGGTCATATTTTGATGTAGCAAATTTGTATTTACAATGTTTGGATGTTGCTGCTAAAATAAATACGTTAAAATTAACATTTTAGCTAAACCAAAAAAACTAATTAACTGATTTACTTGGAATGAACTATGACATTTATGGTCTGTTGGAAATATTAAGGGGGTTCCATAAACAGTTTAAGATTGCTTAAAGATGCTTGAAACAAAATAAGCATTGGCTCCTTTAGGAAATCACTTTATTGTAATTTTAAGCAAATATGGCTAGGAAAACTTGAATTTTCTCAGTGCTTTACTAGTTGTTTTAACTTTGTAGTCTTAAATATTTATTATATTTAATGATAGCTTCTTTACTTGCTCCCAACATAATGTTAGTCTAATTGAAGACGACTTTTTAGCCTTTTATCGCATAATTGTACCACAACATTAACTAAAGCGAAGAAAGCTCTACGCAATTAAACCCACTTTTGTTGCCTTGTGTGTTCAATACACTATGCTTCCACTAGATTCAAATCTATATATGTACATGCTAAAAACCTGAACAATAAACACGACACAGCTGTGCATTAAAGCCGACATTAATTGGTACGATTTACCTTTAGGAATATAGAATTACTTCGATTTTGCAACTCACTAGAAGTCACAATGATTTGTTACAGAAAAATACTAGAGTAAAGCTATTCATCTATGACCATTTACTTTGCTGTTTAACCAACAGCGGTCTTCTCAGCACATCTCCGCCAGCGTCCTCCTGGGCATCCAGTTGAGAGCGTTTCCTTCGTGGCCAGCGAATGTAGGGTTTGCCCGCCTCCTCCGAAAAGATTGAGGGATAATATTGGCGATAGCTGTAATAGCCAGTGATAAGTCCAATTATGGCGCCCACTGTTATGTCCTGCCAATGATGGTGATAGTCACAGGTGCGACTCACCGCCACCAAGGCGGCCACGAACAATGGAGTGAGTGCAATGACAAGACGCCACGTCTGTCCGCGTCCACGTGCATCAAACGCATGCAGCTTGGCGCCTATATAATAGGCCACAAATCCAAAGCTGGCAAAGGCAACTGAATAAGTTTATAAAATTAATTAGCATTCTTAAGATATGGATAAATATTAGTCCACTTACATGACGAGTGACCACTAGGAAAGCTCTTGCGTCCTTCGTTTATTATACTGGGACGACCCGTGCAGTTGAAGTCAAGTATGGAGCTGCCTAGAGCAGTGACGGTCTCGTTCAACACCATTATGCCATCGGGAAAGCAACGATAGAAGTAATCAGGACGTGGGCGACCCACTGTAATCTTCAACAAACTCGTCGGTATGCCGTTCATGCATACGGCCAACGTCCATGCCCAGCTGGCAGCCACGAAATCCCGCCGATTCCTGGTGAAAGCGTACACCACCAAGGTAAGCACCAAAGGTACAGTTATGACCAGGAACAAAAGGACACTGCCCTTCACAATGTCCGGTCGTGGGGGATTCCTATAAAGCCACAACTCCTCAGCGTGAATTTCCCGCTTAAATGCGGTCATCGTCTCCAGTTTGCTATATATACAGAAATGAGTCACAATCTTATTATTTTTGTGTGATTAAAAAACAAATATAGTGGCACTCACAAGAAAACCAATACAATCACCGTACGTAGCGCGATATCGATGAAATTAAAAAATCTCTTCTTGCTGGCTGGTACTGACACTTCCTGCTCCTCCAAAAGTTCCATATCCGGCGATGGCGGGACGTCATCGGCTTGAGGTAACTCATTGCGCCACATATTGGTCTCGTTGACGTTGTCGTCGCTGTCCGTGCCTTTGTCCAAATCCTCGGCCGAACTTTTGAAAAGACTACTGCGATGTGAAGTTGTCGATTTGTGGCTTGTTGACATTTTGGTCACTTGGGTGTAATTGTCAGTTGTCACGCCGCGTTCTATGTTCGATTTCCCAGGTGTCTGAATGTTTAATAAGAGTTCACAAATTAGCAACCTCATTAAAGATTGAATAACCTTAAATTGCCGCAGATAAGATAAACTCAATCGTATCTCTTAGATTGCTGTAGAGATTAGTAGATTGACAGTGGGCATGAAAAGTATACAGATGGTGTCATTTTCTGTAAATTGCAGACTTTTGTCACCCACTGATGAATAAATAAAGCATTGATTTTGTGGCATTAAGTATAAACGATCTCATTCACAATTCAATAAAGCGACATGTGTACACATACATTTACAAATAACTGTTATTCGTGACATTCACTACATAATGAATCAAATGATTTCAGAATGTAATTAGCGTTGGATAAAAACAAAACATTTTTATAAAATTAATTAATCATACCGGGGAGAAACAAACATTTTAGTCACTCACTGTTTTTGTGTATATGTTAGTTAACATGTAACTGTTATTTGTGACATTCAATTAAGGCGCAGTTCACACCGCTAATTAGGTAGGAGTGTATTGGCAGATATCACTAAACAAACAAACCGAAAGAGAAACCATCTCTAATAAAAGAAACGATGTTAATGTATGTGAATGTTAAGTGCAAATGTGTTAGTTGTTGTATTTCAAGATGTAAACAGAGGGCACACCAATATTGAACATAAATAGATTTGCAGCACCTGCGCTTTATCCAACCATGGTAAAGAGTCGTTAACGTCACCATTGATGTGTTTGTTGTTGTTTCCGCATTTTCGACTACGTAAATCCGAATCTGCACTCTGTCCTCTTTGCATTATTATCAAAAGCTCTTCAAATAGAACTTCAACTTTGGAACTATTTGCACGATTGTGGGGCGACTATAGATAGTTTTCGTAATTTGAATTAACGTCCGATTACGCACCAAGTCCAACCAACACTTCTAGTAGTATTTTGGAAACTAACTGATACTGGCTAATTGCTCAGCGTTTTTATAACTTTCTCTAATCCGCACTACTATTGGATGTTTAACAGAGATGTGAGCATCCCGCTCCGACGTTTACATACCCTCTCAAAGAAGTTAAGTCAATTGATATGCACATATTTGTTAAAAATAGCAATGCATATTATTTAAACGATTTAATTAATTGATTTTATTTATATACGCTTTTTAGGATTAATGAAAGTTGTAAGCTTGTGGTAGTCCGCAGTTATCTCTTGTTGGTAGTGTAAAACATCTGTAAGTAACAGTCCAACTTATATCGCGGCACTTAAATACCATCGATAGTTTAATAGTGATCGAATATTCATTACCCACTAAGTTGCTTTTATCGATACACTTAACGACTGTGTTCATATTTTGATAAGTCAAATATAACTAATTATTTATTTTAAGCGATACCGGCAAAGCACAAGACTCAATGTTCCATTAATTAATTTAAACTGCTTGGCTGTTCGACACAACTTTTAAATTTTGTAATTTTCGTATTAGCAAGTTTGCAGCACCTTCAGCTGTTTTCAGCTAAGTGGGCAGCTTGGTTGCCCCTATTGGTAATCATATGATCAACCAATTTCTGTTATCATAAAGAAAAGAGTATTTTTTTCAATTAACAATAAATAACGCTTAAAATGCCGGCTGCAAGTGAGCAAAACTCCGCTGGAGAACTCCTGGATTCCCTGTACTTGGACATGTTTCATTTGATCGAAGCACACACGCAAACTCGCATAGACATCGAACGAACAAACTCCAGCGGCGCTATACTCTTAGCACGGACAAAATTCCAGCAAGGAGGACAATCCTTATCCACAGCCCAAATTCCCACGGAAAACAGTGCAGAGTTTAACGCGCTTTGTCGAGTGATTAAGGCCTCGGACGAGAAACAAGTTGCTGATATCGCTATTGAGAGACATGCGGTGGACAAGGATAATGGCTATGTTGAACCTTTGCATTGGTTTAGTGTTTTGCCTCCAATGAGTTTAAGGAACGCCGTGGACAAGTTCAAAAAATCAATTGATTTAATAGTCGAAAGCACAAACTTGCAAAGGGAACTAAGTACAGTATTAACTGGCATCGAAAGGCTACGTCGAGCTCTAGCACAATATCAACAATAATAAAGAAAATACCTGTATTGGTATCTATCCAAATAAGAATAAAGTTCAGAAATGTTAAGTCACGTATTAAAATCAACGTTTTGTATGTTTATTCGGTGGGCGGGCGCTTAATCGATTTCTATAAAAAAATCGATAACATAAATTTGCTTAGAATTTTGCAGTTAACAAGTTTGCATTACCGTCAGCTGTTCTCAGTAAGTGGACAGTCTGGTTGCTCATCATTTTCGTATCTGGCAAAAGAATCGATATAATATATACATATATATAACCTTTAGAGCAAGTAAATCAATAATTGCCTACAAAGCAAATGCGCAGAATAAGCAACAAAATAGGATAGAACCAAATTGAAGATTAAATTATAGAACATGCAAATTATGAACAACAAAGGCGTAGTGCCCAGTAGATAACAGTGTTCACGTTCGCTCGAAAAGTCACAGCCAACGACAAAGGCAACAACGCGGGCTCTTTGTTGTTGCACTCTGCGATTTGTGAGCTTCGGGCGACATACCCGTTCAGAAGCGTTCTGTCGCGCGTGTCTACCCCACCCCAAAATTACATACGCACGCACTCGTACGTGTTCCCCTTTGAAGCCCCCGCCATGAATAACGCTCAGCCAAAAGGGACGACGAGTAGTGTCGAGGCGCCATTGCTGCAGCTGGAGGATGAGGTGGATCTCATTGGTGACTTTCTTAAGCAGCAGTCAATCACGACGACAACAACAACAACAGGAGCAGCTAACAACCAGCTGGCGCCTCTGCTCAATGGCTTTGAAGCAAACGGCGTCAATCAGTTGACCACACAAGTTGAGGTGAATATTCTAAAGTCTTGGTAACAATGAGCATCACTATTCAACATTCATGTTTCCCCAGATAAATACGATTGGTGTGCACGGCAAGCAGAACGGTAAGCGAAGGACAAAGCGTAAGCCAAAAAGAGACAGAGATCAAATGCTGTTATCAGTTGACGACGATGATGATGATGCTGATAACAAAGTGGGCGTCGCTCTTCATGACGGTAATGATGATGATGATGATGTGGCTCACATTGATGGTGCAGGCGGTGGTGATAATGATACGCGCAAAAGGCAGCAACAACAACTATTAATGCTACACGATGGTGATGACAACGACGCGGATATCGATGACGAAGAAGAAGTCTTGCTGCACAAAAATCCCCCCGCGCTACGCAATGGCAATGGCAAACACTCGCAGGAGAGCAGTGAGAGCACAACTAAACCGCTGTCGTCTCTAGCGATTAGTCACATTGCAACACCGACCCGACGCGCAACGACAACGGCAGCAGTAGCAGCAGCAGCTGCAGGAACAACAACACAATCCACATCAGCATCACCGCTAAAATCATCGATACGATTGCCAAACCACGAAGAGATCGACGATATTTGTTTAGTGCCAGAAATCGATTTCGAGGGCATGTCCACGGACGCAGGCAGTGATAATCGCGAGTCACAGCCTCTGCTAGGCGGTGGTGGAGGTGGCGGCGGTGGTGGCAGTCGCATCACAGATCTATTTGGCGCTCTCGGACGCGGACATGAGCATCTTGACCTCATGTCAAACACCTTTGGCGGTGAGTCTCGAGTAGAAGAAACCAACAAAAGAAGTCTTACAACTCTTGTGGGGCTTCTTACAGTAAACCCAAGTGGGTGTGCGTGTGTGTGTATCAGAGATGTGATTTTTAGTAGACTGCTTGTAAAACTTTGCTTATCAGCGTTTAAGTTCTGCAAATAATCACAGTTTTATCATCAGCAGTGAGAAGAAATTCATGTCTCCTAATATTTAGATAAATAACAGAAATCCTGCTTTTATTTGTATCTTATCTTGGTGGATAAACGTGTATCATGACATTTTTAGTGTAGTTAAATGGAATATAAAGTTGTATAAAGCTAATCCAACGCGTAAAAGTTTCCTAAAGGTAACTTGTTTGCACTAAAGGGTATAAGCAAGTCGACTAGGTTCTACCCATTTTTGCACTCATTAATGATTACTCGGTGCTGCCAAAATTACATCAGATAAACAAAATTAAAAGCACTTAAAGAAATAGTAGATAATTTAAAACACTTAAAGCTAAACAATTTGTAAAATATTTTCAAATTATATTTTTATGAGTTTCTAAGGAAAACATGAGTATTTTTAAGCACTTTATCTCAATACCCTAGAAGTCTACAAACATTTTGTTAAATTTATATGGCTATCTATAGAGATAACTTAGCTAATTTCACTCTGTTTAAATTTCCACCTGCATTTAACTGAACTGCTTTGACTTGCATATCTTTGCTAGCCATAAACTAGCTAAAACAGCAGCACTATTTGCGCATAGTCACTCTACGATGTTCATTGTTGAATTTCATTTGAATACGATTTTTAAGCTAATCACATTTAATTCAATTCGCTTACAAAAGCTGACTCACAGCTGCAGCAAACTGTGAAATACATTTGTAGTTCAATACACCATATGTGGAGAAGTATGTGTGTGTGTATATATGTACATACGACCAACCATTGTCAGCTGATAAAAAAAAGCAACAACTATTGTTTGTTTCAAGCAATTTGACATTCCCTTCAATATTTTTTGTGTTATTCGATTAGAAACAAAATTCAAAAAGTTCCTCCAAGTTTTTCTTCTTTCCTCTTTGTTTATGTTGACCAACTGCTTAAGAGTACCTTAGTGCATATTTATTTTTTTGTCGTTTTGGACCACATTGAATTCGGTGATCAAAATCAAGTGTATTGTGAATGTTAAAATGGGAAATGCTCTGCAAGCATTTGTTGACGAATGGACATAAACCAACAAAAACTTTGTATACTGTTTAACTGGATGCATATGATGTGCATTAGTAATGAATTCTAGCGGATCGAATGCAAAGGAGGAATATACTCAAACAGAGCGCAAAGCGAAATCAGAGAAACCGGATAACGCACCACCAGAAGAGGTGCATTCTATAACACCAGTTGCTTCGGTAGAGAAACCAGATTTCTACTCAATTGGCACCTCAAACACTGATTCAGTCGAGCGGCTATCCAAAAATACTATAGATCTTGAGAAGCGACCCTCAAGACACGATGAATCCGATGATTCGGTAACTGTTCCATATGCCTGCCACTGTTGTAAGCAAAAGTGTCACGACGATGAAAAGGACTACTTGCCGTCGCAATCCGATGCGGAGGATCAGCCCGTTGTATTCACTCCAGAGCCCATACATCCAGACCTGGTAGAGAATGATGTTAAAATACTTCAACCGAAATGCCAGTGTGCTAATTGCCCACTGAAAAACATGTGTAAGTCCCCATGACTTTCGCATGTGGGTCGAGCCACCTTATCGAAATGCTTTAGATATGCAAATATTTAGTACTTATTTAGTACTTTCCACTGTGTGCGATCCACTTTATATATACTATGTGACTTATCAGAGGAACGCTTCTTTTTCTTTTATTTTTTAAATTTATTAAAATGTTGCATTCGTTGAGCACAAGTCGCGAGAATTTCATACAACATGTGTTCACAATTTGTCAGGATCTCGGTGAATTTAATGAAAATTTCGATTTCGTAGGTAGAGTAGAAATTATTGATTAATTTGCCACATACCCACATACCATTCCCTAGGGCATTACCTACATTCGTACGTGATATGTCAGCTATTTTTTACCAACAGCTGTCCCAAACAAACAGTTACCTTAAGCCACTGTTTAAATAATTTATCATTTAAGTATATAATTACTTTTCCAATTGGTATTACAATTTGCACAGTTTGCTTTCAGTTGTTGTCTATTTGAAATGCGTGTTTTTATACTGCGCACGAATTTCATTAGTATTTTGATAAACCACTTTATAAAGTATTAAATATGTTTAAATAATTTATATATTTTATTTTGCAGACGATCCTTTGTTTTCGGAGATTGTCGCTCAGGCCGAGTATGCCATTGAGAAAGGTATACTACCGGAGAGAATCTATCAGGGCAGCAGCGGTTCCTATTTTGTCAAAGATGCCTTAAATGTAAGTTTATCCAGATGTTTACTAAAATGTTGATACTGCGCCACGCATAGATTTCGGGTGTCAAGTCTGAACCTGTTTAATCTAAAACTTGAAAAGCGCACAGATCAAAGTTTCCAGCAAACGGGGAAGTTTTGTAATCAAGTTTGTATTTGCAAAACTTTTGGTTTAGCTTGGATACAAAACTATTTTTAAGGACACAATATTTGCCCCATAATTATAAACTAATTAATTTTATGCTTTTCAATCCAATTAGCAACGCTGTCTGGCCGTGTTTAAGCCCAAAGATGAGGAGCCCTACGGCAGACTGAACCCCAAGTGGACCAAATGGATGCACAAACTCTGTTGTCCTTGTTGCTTTGGACGCGCCTGCCTCATACCAAATCAGGGGTAAATAAATAAAAGCAAAAGACCTAAAGTGTCCAGTATTAATATCTTCCCCTTTACAGATATCTGTCTGAGGCTGGTGCGAGTCTTGTGGATCGCAAGTTGAATTTGAATTTGGTACCAAAGACACGTGTGGTTCGTCTGGTCGCGGAGAGCTTTAACTATGCGCGCATAGATCGACAGAAGGCCAAGTTAAAGAAACGCATCAAAGAGCACTATCCATCGGCGCATTTCAATCGCATGAGCCTGCCCTTGAAAACGGGATCGTTTCAATTGTTTGTGGAGGGCTACAAGGATGCGGATTATTGGCTACGTCGCTTCGAGAACGAACAGTTGTCCCCAGCACTGGCAAAGTCCTTTCAACTGCAATTTGAACGTTTGGTCGTCTTGGATTACATCATCCGGAACACGGATAGGGGCAATGACAACTGGTTGATCAAGTATGTGGCCCCGAAACTGGTGGGCGAGGTGGGCAACACCGGTGGCAAGAGCATGGCGCGTGGGCAGCAACTGCTGGGTCAGCCCATTATCGATTTGAATGAGCAGCCCACGACACTGGACCCAAGACCATTACGTGCCTCTGCTGGCTTCGCACCATCACCCACTTCGATGGGCATCAGCGAAACAGCTGGCGCCGGACATAGTTATGTGAGCAGCGATGAAGAGGATGCACCAACAACGAGCCCTAAACGAGCAGTTCAAACGCCATCGGAGCCCGTTTGGAATCTGGTTGAGGCGCCACAAATCAAAATAGCTGCCATCGACAATGGCCTGGCGTTTCCCTTCAAACATCCAGATTCTTGGCGAGCATATCCTTATCATTGGGCCTGGCTGCCACAGGCCAAGGTGCCGTTTAGCAATGACATCAAGGATCAGGTGTTGCCACAGCTATCGGATATGAATTTCGTGGAGGAGATCTGCACGGAACTGTTGTATCTGTTTCAGCAGGATCGGGGATTCGATAAGCGTCTCTTCGAACGCCAAATGTCCGTGATGCGTGGTCAAATACTGAATCTAACCCAAGCGCTGCGAGACGGAAAATCACCTGTGCAGTTGGTTCAAATGCCCGCGGTGGTGGTTGAGCGGTAAGTCAGGCCGAGCTGCCACTTTTGTTAAAGTACAGGGTCTGAAAACTAACTGTTACTAATGTCAATCCTTTCTTGTCCTTTTAGCTCCAGTGGCAGCCGTTTCTTTTCCTTTACGCAGCGCTTCCAGAACAAGAGTCCCTTCTTCTCTTGGTGGTAAGTGACACGTGGATATTCTTTGATTTTCTATCAACTAATTGATACTCTTTTCTCTATTTCAGTTAATTAAACTCTCTTGTATTACCCGACAAGCGTTGAGTGTGTGGTCAACGGGACCCAAGACAATTGTCGCCTCTTCTACCTGTTGTGCTTTGTTGTTATCTACTAAAAATACTATATCGCCAAAACAAAAAAACAAACCGAAAGATTTTTAGTTGTAATTCCCAGCGAAATGGATTTTTGTTAAATTTGTTTTGTTTATCATATATTTTTTTTCGTTTTTTTGGCACAAAACATACAGTCGTTAAAAACCTCATATTGCTATTTATTTAATTCACATCATGTTCAACCGTTAACTGGTTGAGCTTTTAACCAGGTTTAAATAGTCAAAAACATGAATGAGCCAAAAATCTCGAAAGATTTTCTCCATTCCAAAATTCGAAGCTCTAATTACACTTATTATGATTATTATTATTATTTATACTTAAACATATCAGTGAGAGAATTGTTTAAAGTTTCATATTTATTACTTGAGCTGCTGCTGGGATACAAGTTATTCTATTTAATTCCCAGAAAGGCACTTGTATTCATTGTGTATATCATTAAGTAAAACTATTATTATTATAAACAAAAGAAAAGAAAACTATTACCAGTTAACGCTCTTCAGAATTCCGGACTTTATATGTTTCGGGATAATAACAAGCTTTATAAGCGAGTGTAACTATGTCAACTAGAGGAAACAAAATAATTATACATATATAAATGAATTAGCATTGAAATTAGATATATAAACAAAGAAATAAATGTATGTGTATTAAATGAAATGTGCATACATTCAAAACAAACAATAAAAATCAAATATTATGCCTTGTAAATATTTTTTGATATCAGTATTTATATATTTTATCAAACTTTAGTCTTAATTCCAATTGCTTAAACAAACACTTAACAATTTAAAACAGAAATATAAGAAATGTACTCAAGTAAAGCTAAACGAGCGACAGCAAGTCATCGGAAGCGTCGGATAAGAAGCGATTGATAGCATCACCAGCACCAACTTCTTCCAACTTTGTTTCGTGCTCTTTGTCATCTTGATTCACTGATGGACTTACGAGCATGTCCATAGATTCCATTGCCACTGGCCGCACCGGGTGACGTGGAGTTTCAAAAAAGTTAGATATGGTGGGCTGATAACCATTGCTCAGGATGCCACCATAGCCTTTGTACTGATACCACTTTTCTGGCACTTTGGCGGTCACACAGAGATCTCGTCCAACAGGAACTGTGCTTATCACCTGCTTTGGCTTGAGGAAACGCACAAAGCGCTCCAGTTCCTTGTAGCTGGAATGTTCCGAGTACTCCACACCAATTACACTGATGCGCTTGCCAAACGATGGCTTCGAATTCTTCTCCCAGCCACTGGGTCTAATGGCTAAAAGCATATCGAATTGTCCCTCAAACGGCTTAAAGTATTGGTCCAATTGCTGTAAACATTAATTTTAGAAATAACTCTGAATGAATCTGGTATAGTTAGCACATACCGGATAGCTAATCTTTCCCATGCTGATGACATGTAAGTTAGCCTCCAGCTGATTATCACAGAGTCTCAAATGCAGTTCTGGCCAATTGAGACAGTCGATTGCCTTGCGGCGATGCGGTTCCGTCCAAATGCGTAGGTCGAACTCCTCGGCCAGCGTTTTCCACACCTTCTCTTTGCCAATTAGATAGGAGCCGCAGACATGTAAGATACGTTTGTTCGCGTGCTTCTCATGAAATTCACGGACCAGATAACAAAGGCGATCAATGCTCTCCGTTTGATGGCAAAAGTCATAGTTCTTGGACAGATATGTGGTGTCCAAATAAAGTAGATCAATATAGGGATTGTTCCAAAATATAGGATCAGATTCCATATCAAAGTTGGCACGGAAATCTCCCGTATGCAGTATGCACTTTCCAGTGCTGAACTTAAAGAGCAGCATAATAGCACCCGGACAGCTGTAAGTTAATGCATATTTAATCACATCGATTAATCGATTAGTCATACTTACTGATGGGCATCTATTGCGGTAATCTCAATGTCATTTAGCTGTATCGGTTTGTTTACTTCAATTTCGTGCAGATACTGCTCGGCGATGGGTATGAAGGCTCGCACCAGGCGAGCTGTTATGGGGCTCATGTACAAGGGATGCGCAAATTTACGGGTTAAGCCGATGTAGTGATCGGCATGATAGTGGCTCAGGAAATAATGCGTAGCATTGGGTATATCACCAAACTGAAAGCCATCTACTACGAACGTCGTGCCCTCCACAATCTTATAAGGCGGACAACGTTTACGTTTACGCCCCTTGGGCATGTTCTCCTTGGAGGAGGACGCTTCTTCCGGTAGATTTTGACATGGTATGCTCACCATAGGCGAGATTGGTGTTGTTTGACATGGCTCCAATTCAGCAAGCACCTCTGGCAATGGCTCCAACTTAACTTCCGTTTCATCCTCAGAGCAGAGATCAATGACGTCACTTGACGGTGTTTTGCATTTCGCCTTGACTTGACGCTGCGGTTGTGAACGTTTTCTACTTATCTTGGGTTTATACTCAACATCGGAGCATGTGGTTGTGGTGTTAGTATTGCTGGTGCTATCGGAGTCTTCGTCAAACAAACGCTTGCGTCCTTTACGTGGCGTCCGCTGTTGCTTTACCTTTCCGAGCGAGGTTTTTGTCAGCGTCTCGACTTTGTAGCTTTTTGTGCTACTCTTGAAGAAGGCATCAATGCGCAGTTGACCCGGTAGCGGTTCCTTTCTCAACGAGCGCTTAACTGTTGTATTACTTACAATAATTTGCGCATTGCGTGTAAATTTTTCATCGTTGTTGTTCCTCTCCTTCTTTGTTGTCGTCGCTGCGCGCGATTTTCCCGCCTTTTTGGGTTTTTCCGGTGTCTTTTCATCGCTATAATTTATTGCTGTTTCAACATCACTTTTGTTTGCAATTCAGTTAAACATCTAATTCGTATTTTTCCCACATTCGTTGCAGACATTTCTTCTGTTTACGATTTATCCTGCAACCTACGATCATTCCATTTCCACATTTGGAGAAACATCGATAACACTTTTCGATAGTGGCTTCAAACTTAGTGCTGATACAACGAGTGTATCGATTGCTTAATCGATAGCGCTTGGCGCCAACACAGACTATTTAAATAAAATACAATGCTAATTGCTTTATTTATTGCATTTACAAGTAAAGTCTTCATTATCGTTGATCTGTTGCTTTGCATTCCAAGCAATTCGCTCGATGATCACGGCGTTGCATAAAGCGCCACCCAAAAAATGATAAGTTTGCACGTATTCGTCCAATTCATCGGGTGAATCGTGTATAACCCTTAGAATTGGTGTGCACATTTTCAATATTCTATAGCGTATAAGTACAGCTGCCTTCTGCTGCAGCTCGTTTGGGCCTGCTTTTAAATACGGTTCAATGCGATCGGATATAGCGGCAATTTGTGGCACCACGCACTCGTATATAGGAAACTTTCCCAGTTTTTGTAGTCCAACCAGAGATCCGTATAGCGTAGTCAGGGAGGAGGAACTGAGACCCATTTTATATAGGCTGTAAAGAGGGCAATTGAGTAATTGGCGTAGTCAGTATTGCAACTCTAGCTAAAATTAGATAGTATTTACTTGATTACTCTTGAGAATATTTTGTTATGGCGATTATCGTAATTTTTGACAATATCAGCGGCAATATTGCAGGCGAATTCACGTACACCCCAATGGTTTTGGAGGGTTGGGGACTTACAAATCTGCTGCGAGACCACGCACGAGATAACCGAAGGTATCAGAAGATGCAACTGCGAGGAAAGCGGAAGCAAAGGAAACTTAATCAAGGAAACCACAGCATGAGAAACCACTCACATAATTATTCAGGCTAATATTGGGATTCCCAAGCAGACTGCGGACCAGGCGCATCTGATAGAACAGGAGGGAAACATTGCACTGCAACACATTGACCTTGACTCCCTCGGCTATGAAGAGACACAATTTGGACAACATGGGCTGCAGAGATGAATCAGTGCTCACACTACGTAGAGCCTCGCGTCTCATTGCCTCCGAGGTGCCCATAACGCTTTCGGTGATGAGCACATAGAAATTTTGTTGCTCTTTCGACAGCGGATACTTCTGGTTTGGCATGAGTAAAACTTGCTCTCGTTTCACCCAAGAATTTATGCTGCCTCTTGGAAGCAGCTTTGGCTCCATGGGTGCTGGCGACTCCAAAGTTTCAGCTAGCCCAGTGGACTCATTTTTCTCCGGTTCATTTGTTGGACTTGACCCTGAGGAGTCATTTCCGGGCTCCTCTTCATTCTCGACCACGGGCCACTTGTAGTTCATGTGCCAGAGATTCAAGCTGATGCCTTGGACCTGCATTCCATGCTGCACATGCTCGATCTGAACCAATGGAGAACGAGATTGCCTAGCATACTTGACTGCTTCCTCCAGAATCATAAAGAGCTGCTCACGAACTTCTTGGCCAACAGCAACGAGCATTTCATCGGACAATTGCTCACCGATGCTAAAGTTGCTTATGCTCTGCAAGGATTGATTCGAGAGTGACTCCGTGTAAATGGAGGTCCAATAATTCGAGCTTTTTCTTAAAGCCAAAGCGACTTTTTCCTCGAATTCAAGCAGAAAATTGTACGTCTTGTTCGACTCCATTTTACTCCTGTCAAGCGAAACTGCAAACTGAAAGTTTTCCTTTAACTTTTGACATAAATGTCATCTTTGATGCTGTTAACTTTAAAATAAAAATGTTAAATTTAAAATGTAATCATGCCTAACATTTTAAAGATAGTCTCAAGTTGTTTAAATAATTATTGCGTTTGTTTTTAATCCATATTTAAATAAATTGTAACTTAATTTTAATACAAATATGTATGATAGGTAGAGAAGCACTTTAAGTTCTTGACTTTTTTAGGGATTTCAGCTAGTTTCAACGCTAATGATAATATATCCATAATCGGTAAATAATCACACCAACTAGTAGCACTACAATCAGCACTTTCCATAGGTAATGCAGTCAAGATTTCAGATCCGTGAGAGGAACATACATGACTCCCATGAGACGAGTCATGTGCACTTTGCCATTGGCATCCTTATCGTACTGTGGGTAAAATACGCTTATAAATCTGGGGAACTAAACCATTCTAGATTTTTCCTTTACCTGCTGCATGTACTGCGTGCCTCGCTCTGGTCCAACGGGCACAATTAAACGACCTCCATTGGCGAGTTGATTGATAAGTTCGGTGGGCGTGTCGGGAGCAGCAGCACCCACATGTATAGCATCATATGGTGCATTCGATGGATATCCTTTGCGTCCATCGCCCTCAACGATGAGCATATTGCCCGAGTCCAACATACTGCGATCATCCGAGTTTAGATTCTCCTTGCTCAATGCCACCAAACTACTTTGATGTTCAATCCCCACGATTCGAGTATTGGCGTTTTGGCCCTTCTGCTGGATGTAACGGTAGAAACATGCTGTTAGATAACCCGAGCCTGAGCCAACGTCCAGCACATGAGCTCCTGGTTTGAGTTGATCCCGCAAATACTCCAGCGCAAAGGCGTGCTAAATAAGGAAATCATAAACATGAGTTAAAAAATTAAGTTTAATCTTCATTTACTTGCAGTGCGATCTGTTTAGACACACGTTTCATAGATCTACACAAATCGCAACTACTCTCTGCAAAGGGTATCAAAAATTACCATATGAGGTGCACTGATAGTCACGTTACCGCCAATTGGCTGCGGTGCATCCATGTACGGATTACGTGGACAGTAGAACTTGCGATCGGTGGCAATCATTGCATTTGCCACTGCATCTGTTGCAATTACGCCGTAATCTATTTAAAAAAATATATAATATGCATACAAATTTTACTGCACGTTTGCTGTGCGCTTACCCCGTAGCTGACGAATTAAATCCGCATTGTTTGCACCAACTGAACGCCAGGCCATGCTGAATGAACGCAAGAAAAGGCCCAGCTTAATTATATTAACGATATATAAATTTTTCAGCTTCGTGTTCGTGTTTGTTTGGATTTTGTGGCCTTTGTTATTTTTGTTGTTGTTGTCTGCAGCAGCCAACGAACAGCTGGCGGCCAGAGTTGCCAAACCTAATATATTTAAAAATGGATTTTTTATAGCAAAGATCGAAGTTTTTGACATGCCTTATTAAGATATATAAGTCCAGAAAACTTAGATAAAATAGAAACACATTTTAATTTGAAAAATTACAAAACGTATAGTTATCGAACGTTGCTGGATTTGCAACAATTATTGTTATCGATAAATATTATAGTGGCACATCTCTGTCCAACTGACACAACTCTGGCAGCTGTCGAGCGGAAAACGCAGCAAAAGTCGCGGCGCAGTAAAAAAAAAGAAATCGTATTTTTTGTGTTAAGACACAACACAAGTAAAAAAGTATTTAATAAATTGCCCACAATAAAGAAATTGCAAGTGTTATTGCTGAGTGGTGTAAAGTGAAGAATATATAAATTCAAGCCATCAGCATCTGCTGCAGCTGCAAGCAAATAGCGCTGCATATTGCAGCTGCCTTTTTTCGTGTTTTATTGTTGTGTTTTGCGCGTCTGTGTGTGTGACTCACGCACACCAAGATCTTCTGGCTAGTTTGGAGAGCGCGCGCGACAAAAAGATTTCGCTATAGTGTTTATGAGTGTTTGAGTGTGTGTGTGTGTGAGTATTAGTCATTTTGGCCTGGTCGTTGGTCTTGGGTCTGGTCTTGGCTTTTGTTTGTTAACCCGCAACATTTGGACCGCATCAACAACAAAACCGTCAGCAACAGTAACAACAACCAATACAACATCTACGAAAAGTCGTTGCGGCAAAATCAGTAAAAGGTTAGTTACCTATGTTATCATCAATTTTAATTGCCAATTCATTGAAGTTCTAGTGCTAATAAAAACCTTAAAATGCTGCTGACTACGCAATTAGTGGCCGTTAACTTGGCTAAAGCTTATAGATTTTTTTTTTACCATTGATTGCGCCTTTTTACTTGATTAAAAGTACCAAGCAAGGTCGCGGATATTGAAAACGTAAAAGTATTTGTTTCTGTTTTTACATATATTTATTTAATATTTATTTTACGCTTTGTAAGCACAGCAATAATGCTAACATAAGTATTGTACAATAATAAAATGTGCATTGCATAATTCTGTGTGCTACATTGTTAGTGCCATCTATTTGTTTTGTGGCTTAGTGGAAATATATGTTTAAATGCACACAAACATACGCGATAAAAACGTATTGATATACGACCATGTATGTGTGTGTGTTTGTGTGTCGCCATCTGTTGTCCACTTTGACAGGACAGAACTTGACTTGGACAACTGTTATACTTGCTCCTGCTCACTTCTTTTCCACTCTGTCAAGCATTTCGTTTTCATTCTGGATGCAGGTGTTGCATGTTTTTATTTCTTTTTTTTTATGTTTTAAGCCTGCTTCCGTCTGTTGCATTCACTTTCCAATTCACTGAGTTTGCCACATATGTATTTAGTACAAGTTGCATGCTACCGCTGCCTTGAGGCAACTTTGAGTCCAAGCCAAAGTCTCTTTTCACTTTGCTTTGCCGGCATTATTGATAAGCATTCTTGAGTTTTCCAAAGCCTTTTGTGTGTAATTATTAAGCAACGCTTCTTGTCGTAGCCTCCTGATAGCGTTGTGCAAAACAGGAAACGTCAGAACAGTGTATCAAGTAATTGTTTTGACAACCAAACAAATTCACATTTCGTTAAAAAAAAAATTATTTATTTCCGTTTTCTATTTTTGCTCTATGTTCTTAGAACAACAAGTAGCAAACACTTGCACTTTTTGCCATTAAAACAATTACTTGACTAACTGTGGATGGATATTGACAAATTTATCAAAAAACGAGCACGTTCTTAAAGCTTTCTCTTTTTTATATTTTTTACAAAATATAATTTTTATGGCGTTTTATCGTTTTTAACGGATAAACTCAAATTTATTGATAAGCGAAAAATTCGCTGAAAGCTATTTATTTTTATCGAAAACTTTTATCAATTTAATCGAACATAAGTGAACATACATACATACAGTCTTCACATGTATGTGTGCCCGTTTGCATGTATTTAGTTTTTTTGTTCAACTTTGACCTAAATTTAAACAATATACGCGTTGCAACGCATGAATGCGAACAGAGATTTCATCAAGAGACTAGTTTGATGAATTTCCAACTATTTGCTCCACTGTCTGTCTGTCTGTGCATGTGTGAACATTTGCGTGTATGTATGTGTGTGTGTGCACTTGCGTTGATTTATCGTAACTGAACGTGCAGTTTAAGCAAATATCGCTTAGCTTTTATTTCACTCTCTCTATCCCCCCGCTCATGCTCTTTTCATTCTGAACTACCTGATGATATTTAACA
The DNA here is from genome assembly GCA_020829145.1 of Drosophila nigrodunni. Taxonomy (NCBI): domain Eukaryota; kingdom Metazoa; phylum Arthropoda; class Insecta; order Diptera; family Drosophilidae; genus Drosophila; species Drosophila nigrodunni. Next base: position 16,881,548 of record JACVCZ010000001.1, read on the forward strand.
AAGAGCAGAAGACTAAATGGCACACTAAAGAAAAGAAGAGCGTAGACTGTTATACGCATGCTGTTGTACCCAAGCGCACTACATACGAACATTCACATGTAATTCTACCACTTTATAACTACATATGTATATGCTACAGCTGATTTTCGCTTGTTCAATCAATCAACGTTTTGTTCGTCATTTCTATAAATTCACTGTATTTATGAATATTTCTTAAATTTGTTAATAACCCGTTCTTAGTTCATCTTCTGCTTTTACTTTGTTTTTTTCGCCGTGAGAGTAAGTCACACTGATTATACCTATTTGCTTCACACACCTTCGCATAACGATCGCATACTAATTTTATGGATTTTCGTTATCCATTTGCTTTTGCATTCGCATTCGTATTTTTATTTGTATTTGTCTTTTAAGTCATGTTTTTCGAACACATCTAAATAGACTGTGAGTGTGTGTGTGCGTTTGTGTGAGTGTGTGTGTGTGTGGAACTGAAAGACAACAAAAGAGTGTGACGCGTTTGTTGTGCACGTTTTAAACCTTTTCAATTTTCGTTTAGTTTTATTTTTACGTGTTGTGCAAATATGTCAAACATTTTGCGCAAACTACACAAATTTGCGTAAATTGTTATTTATCACATAGCCAACTGTGTCTACACAGACAATTTTGATATTCCCCCCATGCATTCCTTGACCCTAGAAGGTGCCACTATGCTAAGGTGTTACTAATTCCCCCTAACAACTTATGCTTACCGATAATTGGAAAATATATCGTTAACTTTCAGTTATAATTTCCAACTAAAAACAGATTTGAAATTCTTTCATATTAGTTCACAGTCAATTAGTCATTAGTTCTCTCGCTTTGTTTCATTCTTCCCAGACATTATTATAATGAACTTTTGTATCTTCTTGGATCTTTTAAGTGACCATAACCTCAAAAGTCAGACAAAGCACGCCACTGTCCAAGCCAAAGCTGAACTGAGTCAACGTTTTATGTAAATTGAATGAACTTTTTGTTGCTTCTTTTTAATAACTTAAATAGCGTTAAGTAATATGCGTGTTCTCTTTGGCACGTTCCAACAGAGTCCGCTTCCTACTTATAATATTCATAATTTGGCAAGTTCAACGTCAGTCGAAAATCGGGCGTTTCTTTATGTTTTGGAAGGTACATACATCTCTACATACATACATATGTATATGTATATATTCACACATGGGTCACAGTGTATGTAAGTTCATTAAATTCTTTATTTGTGGCAATAAATTCAATTAGGTTAGCGACTTTTTTGATGGCGCTTCGAATGGCGATTCAATTATATAGAATATTTTTAAATTAAAATACAATTTAACAAACCGGTTTGTAAATTTTAGAACATATTTTGCAGTTTAACAGGTTAAGTAAATAAAATATAAACAAAATATGCCGGATAGTATATATTTTAATTGGAATTCTAGTTCCCCATTGAAAAACGAAAGTTATCCTATAAAAGCATTATCATTGATTGCTATTTCACTTAAATCTGAGCTATCAGGCTTGTAATATAAATCCAGCTATCAATAGATCATAAAGCTATTAAGTGCTATTCTCTGTAGAGAAATGAAAGCTTATATGATCAGAGATTAGATTATTCCGACTGTCTATAGGGAGTATGTTTATATATACATTTGCTAACTCATGTGGTTATTTATACGATTATTTACTGAAATTGTTTATATAGCTTATGTGGTACATAGGCGAATGAAAATAAAAGCGTCAAGGTCATTTTATATGGTTGTTGTCTGAGTTTTGGGTTTGCCAATTGACAAAATGTCAAACAATCAACAAAAGCAATCGAACAACAAATGCAATAAATAAATAAATGTAAAACTGAGCATAGAAAAATTGCTATCTTCGAAGAAATAAAAACATTTTCTATAGTTAAACAATTATTTACTTGAGAGTTTCATTTGCGATAATGTTCATGAACTCTATTATAAGTGTATGTCAACTTGTGTGTGTGTGTTTGTGTGGTTGAGTGTGAATACATTTGCATGGCAGTGTAATTGTGCGTTAGAGATGGGATTATATCATTGTTTATAAACATCGGTGTATCTGATTTAAATAAACATCGATATTTTCGATATACTTAAAAGACTTTTCATAAACAAATTCTTTAAAAAATGATTTCCTTAAATGCAATATTATAATTTTAAAACAAACAAATATCCATTTGTATTTATTGACTAGTTTAACTGCTTTTTGCTGAGACCCAGCCTTCGATTTATCGATTTAATTAACGATGTTTGTGTCATCTCTAGCTTGTGCACAAAGCCTCTTGTCAACAGAGCTGAAGAAGTGAGCGACCTACACGTATTTGCTCTCACTTTGCTATCATTTTACTGATGCTTTGTACAATTTACACACACACACACTCTCACACACAACAAGTCTTAAAGCTAGAAAAATACAATAAAAGAAGCACTTTCTTTTGTTTGAAATGTGTTCTGTCTATTTCTTTCTTTCTATTACTTTGAAGAGCTTTTTGAAAGCGCGTGGTCAAGTTTAACGAGCAGTTAGGTAAAAGTTGTCGCCAGTTTTTGATTAACCTACGCAAATTTCAATAGAGAAAAGTAAACATAACCTAACTATAAACATATTACATATATTCAATAGCAGAAAGAAAATATCATAAGTTTTTCCTTGTTGAATAATTTTACTTTTGAGTTCCGCTTTAACCGGTTGCTGCCGGTGTCAATTTAACTAAAAATATTCCCAAGTGACGAGCTGTATGTGTAGTAGTATCTAGTAGTAGTCGGTAGTATTACAAGCCCAATGGTGACCTTAGTAGTGCATTAAGTTTAGCATACAGTTGGACAAGGGCGATTATTCTAAGGTCGTTGGTTCAGGTATTACGAGGTCTATATCATGTCATTCGTGTTGTTACTAATTTCTTAATTACATTACTCACTAAGCAAAAGATATTAAAGTTTTGTAATAAAATATACAATGTAGACTTTTTACTTAATTAGATAACACTGCTTTAATTAATTAAATTTTGATTCTGTCATTGGGCTTTCAAGGTGACGTCATTTTTAGCCATATTTAAATTGAAACTAGCTTTTAACCACAAACCAACCGGAAGTTATATATTAAATTTGACGTCTACTTTTATATACTTAATTAAAAAGTTGTTAGCTATTTGGGCGTTAAACTACGCTATGAACTGGGCGTAGTTAGTAGGGAGTGTGCAGCTTCTTTTGGGAGTAGAAAATTAAGTGGGAGATTTTATGAAAATTATTAGAAATTTAGTATGAATAGAAAAAGCCAAAAAGCAGAACTGTAAAATTGATGGCATGTCAAAAACCAATTTAGTGAAAAGTAGTAGATAAAGTAGTATAATACTTTGTACACCCACTGTGCACGAATACAATTTGAGTGCCAAAATTAGCAAATTTTTAGTTTAGTTTTTAACTGTAAAACGCCAACAACCTGTAAATGACTCGATGTTATTGACTATAGATACCATGTACCATTTATCTATATGTTTACAGCTGAAACCGAAACGTGGGTACTAAAAATAGTTCTTGAACTGCTTTTTCAGCTTCTACATTCTACTTGCTGCACGCTCTACACTTTCCCCTCTCATTTCTAATCACATAATGTCTATAATTGATTGGAGGCAACAATTTGAGCTGCTCTGCAATTGACGTAAAAGCTTTCATCGTTGTTGTTGTTGTTGTTGTTGTTGTAGCTGTTTTTGGATACGAAAACAAATACGTTAATTGCAACTGATGTGAGTCGATACGTATGTGCAGTCAGTTAGTGGGTATATGGGGTATTCGGGTATGCAGGGCTAGGGTATCTGCTAAGTGCAGCAGGAAGCGGTTAATGAATTTGTGACAAGTTCAGTTTCACTTTGGTCACTAACGTGGACTGCCTGCCATTTTGACACAGTCACATACATGCGCAAATACCTGTGTGTTCCCATACCCTTGAAAGGTGATTTTAATTAGATTGATACCGTTAGTTTTGTAGGCGTTCAATAAAGGGAAACGTGCTGTAAACAAACTATTAAATTGAGTGCTCTTTTACACCCTGTAATGATGTGTATTAACTACTTGTTCAAGTGATGTGCAGTTTACACTGCTTGGTATCTATTGGTCTATAATTTAGTTCTATTTCCATGTGTTTTGCAAAAAATTTACATGAATTTCACATGCAATATTTGAATGGCCAAGAAATTTACAGTTCACTTTTGTTTACTCCATGAAATGAAAGTTTTGGAAATGTTTTTTGGAATATAAATAGCATAAAATACCCCATAGAATTGGGTAAACTATAGTATTATACAGTTCATGCTGTTGATTAGGCATTACAAATTAGTGGGGAAAGTTATTGTTCTTTTGATAATCATTTAATAATGAAATTTGTATACAATTGTTTAGGGATTTGCTTATGAATAGAATATTTAAGTTTTTGCAACTTTAAGCATAATTTTTATGACTTCCATTTGGGAGTGTTTCTTATGCTACTTGACTTTACCTGATATCTGATCCAATTATTAGTAATCAAAACAGTTTTTTGTACTCTTCGCTGTTATTTTGCTGGATTTTAGCCATTCCCTGCAGCGCCATATGTCCAGTGTTGATTTCTGTACAGACTATTTGCTCCTGTGGCATGTGTAGCATATGCCACCAGTCAACAAGAGCCCAAAAGGGGCACAAACTTATGCCCAACACTGTTGTCGTTTAACGAACTGTTTGCTCAACTCATACTTATGTGCTGCATACACAAATAAGCGCTGATATCAGTTGGAGACTCGTGTCTAGTGTCTATATATAATTTATATATATAGTTTGGCGACAGCGCGTATTATTGTTTTGACCAATATTCGGGGAATTCGGTGTCTGAGATGACGTGTTTGCTCCCACTTGGAGGTCAATAAACATGATGAACATCATAATCGACGCTAATTTCATCATCATCATGCTCATTTGGCAGGCTTAATACGTATTTTAAATGAATTAACAGAAATAGCAACATTTATTTGCTGCGTAAAACAAATTCATTTTATTTTGTGGGTTTTTTGTTGTTTTTTGATAAGAATTTGCGACTTCTGTGTGGCGTTTCCCATAGAGGCAGGCGCCTTTTCTACTTGATTAAAGTGGAGTATTATTGTTGGAAGACCCTGTACTGACAGGGGAGTAGAAAGTAAGAAAAGAATAGCGTAGTTGGCGTTGAAATGCAGACCTCTCAAGAACTAGATTTAGATTTATGACTAAGTTTTGAAACTTTTGTTCTATTGCTGCTAAACTTTATACAAAATAATACTACAGGGTCTTTCATAGCTCGTCTCGCTCTTCTCGTAGCTTTGCTGCCAGTTATTATTGTGGGTTGTTGCTGTTGTTGTATTTTTTGCAATCAGTCGTTCCGGGATGTGCCGTACACCAAATTGTTTTGCTTAATCGCCAGCTGTTTGGACTTTTACACACGAATTGCATTCCACCCACTTTTCTGTCTCGCTGTCTCTTTCTTGCTATCTATTTTCCTTCTCTTTCTTTATGTTTTTTTTTGTGGGCGTCCTCTGCTCTTCAAAATTGATGACGTAAATTTCTGTTTAATTTTTCTACTTCGTTTTTAATAATTTATTTACTCTTTTTGCAAAATTCTCTCTCACTCTCTGGTGAATTAATGAATTTGTTTTCTACTTTTTACGCCATTTCTCATTTGTTTTTTGCGCTTTTTATTTCATTGATGATGGATTGATTGTTCTGGCAATTGAAACTGTTTATTCTACATTAATCAGTTGTTGAATTTAGTCGTCGGTTTTCAATTAAAGTCTCACGTTCTCCATTTAAATCAAAAGTTTAAGTTTTCATAGGGATTTTTAAGTGTTTTTATAGAGTTCTTGATCCAGTTACAATCTGTTTTATAAACAAAAGTGTGTATATTTTCAATTGTTTTATTTTAAATACCTTTTGTATTAATTTGTGTTTATAGCCGAAATATTTTCAATGTGCTATTTTTAAGAAAAAGTTTATGAATTCAGAATGAAAACAAGATTTAATTGCGTTTTTATTTTATATTTGTTTAAACATGTTATAATGGCATAAATATTTTAAAAGCGTTACAAACTCTAAAGAAAGGGGTTCTTAAACTACTGTTGATAATTAGTTCATCTTAAGCAGACTCCACTGTATTTTTGTATTGAATAAAATATGCAAATTTCTTAACTGCTTTTGGAGTGAATTAGCCCAGAAATGTCGACCAAAAAGTCATGCAAAAAGTGTTCTATAAACCAACTGCTTTTAATAAATTTAAAGCTTAAACACACACATAAGCTACACCCACACAAATTCACTAAGCATGCCAGTCAAAATTTTAAGTTGAAATCAATTTTTTATTTCGTTTTCTTGCAACGAATTTGATTAAGTCTGTGTGCCGCTTTGCTTGCCACGCCCTGTTTTAAGAGTAACGCCCACCGAGTTGATGTTAAGTTCTTATCATTTGGAACGTTTCTTATCAAACGTCTCGACTCATCTCAAATGATAAGCTTTGTTTGCTTAGTTCCCAAAATGATAAATTAAATCTTCTCGAAGGTTTCTCAGAATTCTGTTAACTGATTTCCGCACTTTTTACCGCTTTGCAGGCAGGATGACCATACCCTCGAGACCCGCGCCCGCACCACCCGGATCACGTGGCCAGAGTGCAGCGGCTGGAGCGAATGCCAGTTTGGAGCAACTGCGTCTGCAGCTGCAGCAACAGCATCTGCAACAGCAGCAGGCAGCAAATGGCGGACTACAGAAGCTAACCATCAAGCTGCCACCACCGCCAAAGGGACCAATGCAGCGTAACCACAGCAGCAACAACAACAACAACAATAACAACAACTTTTATGATAAGGAGAATAATTCCACCGGAGGATCGAGCATAACACGAAAGTTTCCACAGGCACGCTACACGCCGGCAACGAATTGGAATGATTCACCCTTCGATGGTGGTGTACACGCCCAAGGTAACGGCAAGAAGATGCCACCGCCGCGACCGCCACCGCCAAAAGTGCAGCTCAATGGACGCAAGCTGAGTAGTCTGTCCAGCGGCACAGGAGTAGGAGGAGGAGGAGGTGGGGTCTCTAGTGGAGCCAGTGGCATCATTAGCAACATATTCCATCGCAAGAAGACCACAACAACAACAACAACTGGAGTATCCACCGCAGCTGCGTCCAAGGCAGCGGCACAGAGTCGCGCCTACAACGCAGCAACCGCAGCGGCAGCTACGACGGCGACCACTACAAACTCAACCTCCAACAACAGTGTGTACGACTGGAATGCAGCTTGGAATACGGCAACTACAACCACCACGAACAGCAGCAGCAACTCCTTTACGAGGTTTCCAACGAGCAGCTATCAAAAGGAAGCGGATGCCCAACTCATTAGCTTTGATTCGCCGCCTTCGTCGCCCACTTTTACACAGAAATCGAATAGCGATTGCGTGAGCGTCGATAGCTTCAGCTCCGACAGCAATTTCAGCTCACCCAACAATGGCAGCGTGTCGCAGCCGGAGAGTGGATTTGAGGATGATTATACACGCTCGAGGCCAGCGACACAGAGTCCACTGGTGGATCCCTGGGAGGCGGTGGACAGTGGCATCTATGCTGGTGTAGATAGCTTTGGTGCGGCGCCAGTGCGTCAAATGCAGCCGCTGCAAACGTCACGTAACTCGGATAATCCCTTGTGCAACGGCCGCAGCTTGTTGCCACCCACACAATCCCTGACCATGCCCACCATTATCAAGCCGAAGATTTCACAGAAACCCAAGGCACCAAAGCCACCGCCATTCATTGGCCAGCCACCGCAAATGTTTGGCTACGGCGGTGCAGCTGGCGGCGCACTAGGAGGAGCAAGCACACCACCCTCACCGCCCATGCCCAAGGGGGCACCACCGCCACTATCGGCTGCAGTGTCGAGCAACAATCAGCAGCAGCGTTTGGGCGCCGCTGCCAACAACATTTCGGTGTTGGACGTCATCTCGGGCAAAGTGGATGCACTGGCTCTGAGCAATGGTTGCTCTGGATACGTCGAGGAGACACAAATTCCATTTGCCATTGCACTCTACGATTTCGATGGCGTCGAGGAGGGCGATCTGAGCTTCAGGGTGAGTTTATTATAGTTTATTCTCTTGAGTAGCTCAAAAACCAAACAATTCTTTTAATTGCAGGAGGGAGAGAAAATCTATCTGCTGGAACAGCCCACAGAGGAATGGTTCCGCGGGCGCACGCGTTCCGGCTGTGAAGGATTGTTCCCCGTTAACTACGTGGAGGTGCGAGTGCCATTGGATGGAGGCAGTGCAGCAAGTGCAACACAGTCACAACCACAACAGCAACCACAACACCAGCAGCAACAATATCAAATGTCGCGTTGTTTGTACAACTTTCCCGGCGAGGTCGAAGGCGATTTGGCCTTGAGAGTAAGTAAAGCAATGGAATTCCAAGAGTTTCATGAATTTTCCTACTAAACACACCCATTTAAACCCTTTACAGGAAAACGAGCTGGTGAATGTGCTCTATCGCATCAACGAGGATTGGCTTTATGGCGAAGTGGATGGACGACAGGGTCAGTTCCCGGCCAATTTCCTAGAGTATCAACCCGAAAATCTGCCCACGCTGTGAGAGTAGCATGGAAATAAAGGAATACAGCTATACATATACATATATATATATACGATATCAAGGAGGAGCAGAGATCAGCTAACTATATTTAATTATACAATATTATATATATACAAGGAATTCTATGTCGATAAGTGCGAAAAGCAGCAAATGTTGTTGGAACTGAACCATATTGTATTTCCTGCTCTATAAATATTTTTGTTTTGTTTAACAACAACACCAACAACACACAAGATTTACCAATTATACTATATACATATACATTAATATTTGTTGTTAAGTTAATTAGTGCGTTTAGGAATTAGTATTTTAAACAAAAATCAAAATCAATTTTTAAATTCCCAACGCCCCAAAACAAAACTCGTTTCTTTCCAATCAATTGTTTATGTAAATTAATTCAAATTGTTTAAAGTATTCGATTATCAAACTGCTTTCGTTTCTGTTAGTTTGTGGTTTAGTTTTGCATTAGTTTAGTTAGTTAGTTAGCTAGTTAGTTAGGCATACTATTAACCATTTCCAACCAATTGTATGTGTGTGTCTGTTTTCTACATAAAAGTGAAAGAATTTAGTGGTTAAGTGAATTAAATATCAGGCAAATCCAAGCATATGTATGTCACTACAACGATGAACTGAAATAAATGTAAACTGTGAAAAGATAAATCCCCTAAAGCATCCAATTTAATGGTAGCCAAGTGCAGCTGCTGCTGATTAAGCCACTTAATGGCAGCAGGCACAGAGGCACAGTTGTGCCTAAGACCGACCATACGTGACCCATTGTTGGTCACATCCTGCCCGAGGTGCTACTGCTTGCGACTGAATATGGCGGATCTAGAGAGGACAACTCGATAAAACCCGCTAGGTCCTGGTGTCAAGCGTACCGTGCCAATGGACCGCATGGCAGCTGCGTGAATGCTGTCATCGAACGGTGTCCTCCGGATAACTGGCGTCCTCCGGTTGTAACTCAGCCTTGCCGTGATACTGGTGGGCTATGTCACGGTGGACCTCAACAGACCCCCGTACTCGTGGGAATCAAAATGAATTCAAACAAACAAAACTCAAGACAACAAACTACAACAAAAGCCAGTAACAGCCATGCAGCTCCTCGAAGTTTCTGCGGCGCTGCACGGAAACGTTATCAACATCTGCTGCGGATGGGCCTGCCCGCGGAGGAGGCCAAAGTGCGAGCCATGAATCCAATTAATCCGGTTACCAGCAGTCGACAGGGAAGGGAGATTTCACAAGGTGAACGCCTGTCAGTGCAGGCACGACTGGGCGCACCCGTCAAGCGAGTTGCTGTCCCAACTCCCGAGCGTGTGCCTGCGACGGTGCACCAGGCAGAGAACACCCAATGCCTTCATTTGGCCATACTGCCGGCTGACTACCCCAGTGAACTGTGGAGTGAACCCCAGATGGAGGCAGTGCAGCAAAGTATTATCGATCTTATACGGCGACAGGAATTGGATACTATGAAACCAAAGTTCGCCGGCTGTGCCTTCCGTCAGGGCTGGCTGTCGGTCAACTGCAATGATAGCTACACTGTCGACTGGCTGAGAGCTATAGGCACACGATTGCGACCCTGGGAGGGTGCCTCACTCCAAGTCATACCCGAATCCGAGGTGCCCTTGAAGCGTGTCTTTATGGGCATCTTTCCTGCCCTGCAGACTAGCTCGGTGAAGTACGCTCTTCAGCTGATCGAGGAGCAGAACGATGGACTCGCTGTGCCCGACTGGCGCATGATCTATCGTGGCCAGACGGGTCCTCACATGAAACTTATCATATCCATCGATCCACATTCCGCTGAAGTGATTCGCAAACGTGGCTACCTGCTTAATTACGGCTTCAGCAGTGTTCGCTTTAAGCCAATGGAGTTGGCTAAATAAAGTGCTAAAAAAATGGAAAAAATTTAAGTGTTTTTATATTAAACTATGGTTAAATTAGAGCTAATTTAATTTTGATTACTTATATATATCTCGAGATTGGACGATGGAAAATTATGAACGTTTCATAATATCTTTGTAGTCAAACAACTTTTGCCTGATTGGTATGATAGATGAGAATACAACTCTGTGGTTAGAATGGATAACTTTGTTATGCTGTGAGCGATATCGGACAACATATGTGCATGTATATATCTTGTCTAATAACTACCATAAAATCAATGATTAGTTTGGATGTTTATATGGGATCTTAAGAAATCTCTACAGTCCTTGAGATCTTGAGCAATCTCTACAGTCCTGTTGAGACCCAGTTCAATAAATTTTCGGTCTCGATCGGTTTTCACGTTTAACCGGAAACTATCACTAGCAGTAGGAACTCTATGGTCTAGATCTAGTTAGAGTTAAACTCCATATTTCAGAACTGTAGTATTTGACTGTCATAACTTTTTGGACTCGAGAGGAACAAAGCTATCGATTGACATAAAAATATTAAGTTTCGAAACTTTGTTGACTTTTTAAAAAAAATTTCAAAGTTTTGTCAAAAATCAGTAAATTTATGATCTCAATTACCAATTGTAGTTGTTCTGAGTTCCTTAAAGTGTTACTATTCCAAGTAAGGTCATGATTTGGCTGAGGTGTGATCATTCTAAGCTACAGTCTTCCATAATGACCTAATTTTCCGCATAGGTTCAAAGTTATGAGTAGCCTATTTCGATTTGGGGAACTTTAAAAAGCACATCCTCAGGTTGGCTACGTCGTAGACTTCAGTGAAGCTTTGCATGTTCAAGTACCCCAGTTGGGAAGTATTGGAATCAGTCTCATCTGTAAATACTTCATTGTTGTATGTAAAAGCAAAATTTTTTATATTTTTCTTTCGCCATTTATTTTCGGATGTGTTAACTATACAGCAATTAATATACAATACTTGGAGCAAGCAAATTTATTTCCCTTGACAATTGCCCAGCTGAAACGCAGCAACGAAAGCTTGGGCAGATTACGAGTCAACTTTCAGGTGAGTTGTGGTTGGAGTCTTGAAATGATTTCGACTAACAGTGGGGGAAATCTCAGACTAGTTGATTATGTCAGGCGACTGCAATGTCTGTCCCACATCGACTGATCCCTGCCAAGCGCCAGTGGACTATCCACCATGTCCACCTGGCGCCACTTGTCCGCCCTGCGACTGCGGGGACTACTCCGGCTGCTGCTACCAGCAGCCACCTCGTACACTGCCCATCATACCGCAGTCGCATCTGATGCGCTCGAATGCACCACTGGACACAAACACGATCTACTCCCGTTCCTATTATGGCAACTGTGGGGGTGAAAGTCTACGCGCCGTGCCCGTGCGTCCCTGTAATCACATCAGCGCCAATACGGCGCCCATGGAGAAATGTACAGTGCAGAAGCTATCGTATATGCCGCCGTGTCCGTCCCAGCGGACCATGCCCATACTGCCAGCAGAGAGTGGGCTGCGTTTTGAGGGTCCCATTTACGCGATGACGTCACAGAAGCACGACTACGTGCCCAAGGGGAATGTGAAGCGTGCTCCCTTCCTGCCTCAGGTGGCTATCTGCACCTCGACTGCGCCCATGGAGCGCTGTACTATCCAGAAGCTGAGCTATATGCCCGTGGATGTCTGCCAGAATCCACCGCCCAAGCTGATGCAACAGAATTCGCATTACTGTAAGCCCGTTGGGCCCATGGAACGCTGCTCGGTACAGAAGTTGTCCTACATGCCGGTGTGTTTGCCGCCCAAGGAGCCGATGCCGTGGGCGGACAAGGTGCGCTGTGTGCCACCGAACTATCAGAACATCTGCACCACTTACAATCTCAGCTACATGCCCAACTGCAATGCCGGACGCACTGCACCCATGCTGCCAATGAACAGCTTGCGTTTTCTGGGCAACGATGCCGGTGGAGCTAGCACCGTCTACAAGCTGAGCTACATGCCCGTGGATGCTTCGCGTACCAAGCCAATGCCCATCAAGCCACGGGACACATTCCGCCGTCCCACGGGGCCACTGGAAAGATGCTCCGTTCAGAAGGTAGGCAAAGTAGTTCAACAAATGCTGCATCTACTTAGTGGCTAACTTCCCTTGTCAGCTCTCGTATCAACCCAATTGCACGGAGCGCACGGCGCCCATACGCCCCATGGAGAACGGTCTGCGCTTCGATGGACCCATGTACGCCATGACCACCCAGAAGCACGACTTTGTGCCCAAGCCACACGTGCGTCGGGCTCCCATCATGCCACTGACTGCCTTCTGCCGTCCCAACTGCTCCATGGAGCGTTGCACAGTAAACAAACTTTCGTATATGCCCGTAGATGTCACCTGCTTCCCGCGTCCGGTGTCGGTGAAGCCTCGTGAGGGTTTCTGCCGCAACAGCGGTCCCATGGAGAACTGCACCACGTACAAACTGAGCTACTTGCCCAACTGTGTGCCGCCCAAGGAGCCCCTGCCCTGGGCACGCTCCACCGCCTACTGTCGCCCCAGTGCACCCATCGAGAAGTGCACCATACAGAAGCTCAGCTACGGGCCACCGGGTGCCTTTCAGCGCTGTGGAGGTGAGTGCATCTTACTTTCCCATATTTTTTAGCTACTTTCAAATGCTGTGCCTGCTCCTTTACAGGTCCTTGCGGTGCTGGTCCCGCTGATGCCGGAGTCTACCCTAAAGCTGGCATTTGTTGAACTGGAAATATGCTTTGATTGCTCTCCACACTTGTCTCTCTGTCGCATCGTCCAATCCTCGTTGTTCTACCGTGTTGTTCAATGTTTCCAAATTCTCAAGTTCAGCGTGGACTTTACTTCAAGACTTCACTTCGATCGCTTACAGCTTCCCAGTTCACACACATATTTTGTAACTCACACACCCTGACACACATACACATACTTATGCACCCACACGTACGCATTTTATGTGCCTGACTTTCTGGCTTAAATTCCAATAACGTGTCTTATAATTGAAGATAATCTTGGTAAAATTAAAGTCCTACATTTAAATACATTTCAATCTGTGCCATTGTCTACGCCATTTGGATTTGAATCCTTCTCTTGGCAGCCTGTCTCCGCTTCTTCTCGTGCTTCTTTCTCGCCTGCGTCGCTTCCCGGAACAGTTGAACTCCCTCGCGCTGCTCTACCTCTGTTTGGAGCAAGGATAACGCATGCAGATTGTATCCCATTGTATCGCGCAGTTGCTGCACATCCTGTTTGAGCAGATTCAGCAGCTTGAGCAGCAGCGGCTTCATAGACTTGGACGCTGCAATGGGCTTCATGTGCACCTTGAATAGAAACACGGTGACTCGGCACAGCAGCTCCAGTTCATCGGGACGCTGAGTGATTAGTGCAGGCAAGCGCTCCAGCAGCTCGCAGACAATGGAGAAGGGCAGCAGTAGCAGGGCTTCCTCCATGTCTGAGGATCGAATGCGCACCAGCGTCGTGACCATAAAGTCAATGGGGTTCTTTGCCTGCAGTGCCAGCATCAAGGGATGCAATTCTTGCTTCTCCGCTGCCTCCAGTTCGAATTGCTTTGATATTTCCAGGCATTCCATGATGGATTCCGCTGCCTGCTCGGAGCCAACTGTTTTGCGTGAGGGCAGCTTTAAGCCCGGTAGCAGAGGCACTGTGTTGTCCTCGCCGGTGGCCAGCTGCTCGTTCTCGAGCTGCTCCCGCTCCTCTTCCTGCACGTCCTTTAGCACAATAGTCTCTTCTGTGCGCTCGTACATTCTCAGTGTGCGATCCGATCCACAGCTGACTAGGTAGCGACCATTGGGAGACACGGACAGACAGTGGGCCTCGCCAATGTGACCAGGAAGTGTCAAGATCTTCTCGAAAGAGTCGCCGTCCCATTGCTTGACCTTGCCATCCTTGCCGCAGCTGAAGAGCATGTGCGTCCTGGGTATGAACTGCAGGGACATGACCGAATCGTCGTGTGCAAAGATCGAACGATGGCAATCACCAAAGTTGAGACCCCAAATCTTAATGTTACGATCGGCAGAGCCAGTGGCAATCAACGTGGAGTCATAAGAGATGTCCATACAGAGCACGGGCAGTTTGTGCCCGTAGAGCGACAGATAAAACTTGAAGGTGTCCAGGAAGAAGACCTTCACGGTGGCATCAAGCAGACCCACGGCCAGATACTTCATGTCCGGACTGATGGACACGCAGAGCACTGTCTCCTCCAGCTTGAGTGTGTTTTTGTGCAGCAGGGAGAGTACTCTAGGAGCTGCGTCATCTTTGCCTCCATCGATGAGCTCAAAGCTCCAGATCTTGACGGTTGTATCACCGCTGCCGGTCACACAGCCCTTTTGATCGGGCAGTATAGCAATGCTCCACAGTTCACCCTCATGGGCCGGTATCGTTTCCACAATATCCGCTGCGCCAACGTCTACAATGAGCAAACTACCACTCTTCATGCCCAGCAGCACATAACGATCTCCGGGCACAAAGCGGGAGCAAAGAATGTAATCCGTAGGAACTGTTCGCAGACATTGCATGGCATCCCGATCCCAGAACTTGAAGGAATCACCGGCACCAGAGCCAATAGCCAGCGAATCATTACTGAAACACACGGAACGCACCTCCGACTGGTGTCCGAGACGGGTTAAGGAGCGCAACACTTTGACACTGCTATCAGCTGGAGAGTTGGACTTGCGTGACTTCAGGGATGCCTCCAGAGCATACAGTGACATGCTGTTATTGGCCAGACTGACGAGCACACGGAGCTCCTTGTTCTCGCCCAGCAGCACGTCGATGGATTTGATTTTCTGCTTCGTTTTGATGCTCTCCAGCCGCTTGATTTCATCGCTCAGCGACAACTCTTTGGACAACTGCTCATCGTTCTGCTCCTCTGGGGCAGCGGACTCTGCCTTCTTGCGGGCTTTCTTCAAGCGTTTGGCCAAGCGAGTCTTGGCTTCCTCGGCGGTGCAAATGTAAAAGTTTTCGATGAGATCGTTGGTGCCGTGACAGCTGAGCACCCGCTCATTGGGATCGGCTACCAGGTTGACAGTTCGTCCTTTGCCAGCACGCTGTATGGTTCCACAATTGCTGACGCTTACGGGACTAATTGTGTCCTCGTCATCGATGGCCAGTCCTTCCACAGCCGTCTCCAGGGATTGTGCATTTGCGTCACGTGCACGCAGGCGATAGACATTCATGCCACTCTCGCCAGCGCCAGCAATCATCAGATCATTTATGAAGGCCAAGGCCCAGATTTCCGTGCGATTGTCAACAATGGTTTTAAAGCAGAATTGTGTCTCCAGATTCCAAAACTTGATTTGTGTGTCCTTCGAGCAGCTCACCACAACCTGTTGCTCCACTAAACGCTGCAGGAAGTGTGCGTCCGTAACGGCAGCGTTGTGTCCACTGAGACGCTGCCGACCCGCCTGCTCCACGACGTCAACAACGACCAGTTCGGTGTCCAGACCTCCGCTCACCAAACGCATACCCTGTGCATCATAGCGTAGTATGCTCACGGCATTCTTGTGCAGCGCCAACGAACAGATGGCATCATAATACGTCTTCGAGCTTAGATCAAAGATTTGGACCACGCCATCTGCATAACCTACGGCAATATGCAGATGATCTGGCGAAACACGCAACGCGGTGACTTCATGCTTTTCCCGTCGCAGCGTAAGCTTGCGATCTCCCATTCTGCAAGTAAATTAGCTTTATATGTTGCTTTTATTTAAAACCACAGTTATTCACCTCAAATCCCAAATGATCACATTCTCAGCTGCCGGAGCCGCAACGTAACGACCCTCGCTGTTATCGACAACGGCGAAATTAACATTGCTGCGACCAGAGGCGATTATGTTGAAGCTGTCTATAACACGGTAGGCCAAATATTGTTTAGTTAAACCCATTTTAAAGCATTTAAAAATTAACTTAACAAAAACAAACGAATGAAGCCGCGCGCACGTTGCACGTGTTTACAAATGTTATTGAAAACTGTGCCTAAAAAAGCACGAAAATACCAACGCTTATCGATAAATTCTCACGCGCGCTGTGCTGCACTTAAACTGGCGCTTTCCAACACTACGGGGGCAAAATGCGAATCAATAATTGTCCGTTATGCACATGCGCCTGTTTCACACCCTTCCCAACGCCACACCATTTGAATACCTTTATAAAAACATTTCAAAACTAATCAAGCTACAAACTTAGACTGAAAACACGAAATGGCTACACAATCAGGCGGTAAGTATATTAAAATATACGTTTAAAATTGAGAAAAACTAATTGTGTTTGTGATAAAGGCACCTCCGATTTGGATACGGAGTCTGTGGAAGTTTTGCGCGAACGGTTGAGCACCATGAAGCGTCTTATGGCAGAGCGAACGGCACAGCAACAGAATAATCCAGCATCCACTGAGGAAATTTTCTCAACGAAACGCCATCGATCTGCTGGCATCATTGATGGCAACTTTCTGAGCATTGCATTTGGCGGCGCCTTGTTGGTCATTGTAACAGTTTCAGTGTACGCGTTCTACAATTTATATCATGCGATACTGAAGAAGTTTCCCTCGCATCACGAAGAGTTGTAATTTAAGCATAAAATACATGTCTCAATACTCTTTGGAAAATAAAACTCGTGCTCGCTTTTAATTGCTGTTTTGCATTCGATAAAATTAACTATTTATTGAATTTGTTTTTCTTACAATACAATTTAATCATTACCCATTCATATGAACTAATTAATTCTTTTGTTATTTGTTCCTTACATTTTCTGAATGCATCGACAGCAAAAAGTTGAAAAACAAATAAATTTTAGGATGTTAGAGAAAATCAATAAAATGCAAAGCACAAATTTGAAGGAACAGACGAAACACGTTTGAAGGAAAACTTCGGAGAAAATAAAATAGTTTTGAGAACACTTTGGAAAATTCAACATTTGATAAATATGAGTTGATTAGTTTTGATTTTGCTTACACGCTAGCTACATTTCAAAATGTTTCCCTTACATTTAAGTAGAACCATTTTTTTTGGTAGACAATCTGATCTATATATTTGTATTTTATGCTTTCCATTTGTTATCTAGTAGTTGATCCATTTTGGTTTCTTCTTTTGTTTCAATAAAAAAGTAACTACATAATATCGTTTTCGTTTTTTTGTTGTTTTTTTTTAATGAAATCATATTTGTTGTTTGTGTCACCTTGTAAATATTTGCAAAATTTTCAATTTTTGCTTTTCTTTTTTTACATAACAAGTTCTAATATAATTTACTTTTTCTTTCTCTTTGTTTCTTATTTCATTTGTTAATTGAACATTGCGTTTATAGAAAACAAAACAATCGAAATTTTGGCATCTGAATAATAATAAAAAATTGATTTGAAAATTGTTTTTGGGGCTTGTTGCAAAAAATAACATTAAATTTGTTAACGGTTTATTGCTGAATTAATGGATGATTTGATTTGTCACTTTCTACTCGCTTCCAGTTGTCACTATGCCGCACGGGATATTTATATATATATAAATATATTTTTTAAGTGTATGTCGTCTCTAACGCTCTCTTGCTTGCTTAATCCCAGTGTTTGTATGTGTGTGTGTGTGTGTAAGTGAGTGTAATTTGTTTATTTGGGGGGAAAGGGAGTTTTTGTTGTCGGCTTTTTACAAATTTGTTTAATTCCCTAATCTTCTTCTTGAACTGACTCTTCGGCTGATGTTGTTTTTCCTGTTGTGGTTGTTGCTGCTGCTGTTGTTGTTGCTGCTGTTGCTGCCTCTCCGGTTGTTGACTTATTTTTTGTTAATCAGATATTATCAACAGAATCAGCATCATCCTCGGAACTAATCTCATCACCGAACTCAATATCCTCATCGAAGCCATCCTCAACGAATGTGACTGTCTCATTGATGCGCACCGATTCGGGGAATTCACCATATGTCTTCAGATTTCTGGCCTCATCCGGTGTGTACTTCAATATAACATCGGCCTTCGAGTCCTGATAGTCTCGCAGACCCACCAATATAATGTCACCCTGATTGATCCATACCTGTAATACAAAGTAAAAATAAACAAAATTTTAATCAAAATACTCTTCTCCATTTGAGTGCAACATGTTTCAATTATAATTTGCAAACAAACTTGTAAGCAGTCGTGTTCATACAAGTCTGTACGTGTTCGTATATCTCATTTGGAAACTCTGAGTGACTCAACAAAAGTCTGTAACATTGAGATAGCGCATCTTAAAATAAATGGGCGCCAAAGTTCCCAGTATTTCACAATTGCCCGCAATGTTTACTAATTTTCACTTCGGGCTAAACCCAAAAAAGGTAAATATTCCCAAAAATTTGGCAGTGGTTTTATCTAAAACTCACGTGTCTACTGCGTAACTTTTTTTTTTTGTAAATTTCAGTTTTATTTATAACAAATGAGAGCATTATTATTTAAATTGGTTTAATGAAGTCTGAAACTACCTGAAAAGTTTGCTTATATCGGGGACTTTTCGAGATTTAGATAAAGACGAAATAATACCTAATGTATTATATAAGCGAATCGTGAATTTCCGTTAAATATTGAAACTTTACGATAATTTTGACCATAAATTCTATTTTAAGGCATTGCCTGAAAAATGCACATAAAAATTTATTGCCGTCGTCACGGGGAAGTAAATTACCGTTAAATATTTTTGAGTTATAGAATACCAACCGATCTATGATTTCATTTACAATCTTTGTAGATTTTTAGTTCAAATCTAAGGAATGTTTTACGATAGAAAGTTTTCTAAACGTAGCATTGAACCACTTGAAATTATCAACTTAACTCGCTCTACATTATTTAATACAGCAATTATAAACACTTTAAAATAATAATCAAGATATTTGATTAGCTTAATACTTTAAATTTTTGCTGGTTTTTGTTCAACAAATTGACGTCAACGGAACAAGTTAAGACCAGGCAAATATTTGTACGCTTCTCTCATTTTGGGTAAATATATAAATTATTCACATGCCTAGTATTTTATTTGAGCAATTAGTCAACCGAGTGGTAACTGACCTGTGTCAAAATTTTTGCACCTACTGACTGAATTCCTATTTCCATTGATAAATTCATTTCCTATGGTACTTCCTGGCTTTGTAGTATTTTTACTAGAGTATAAATATTATAAGTGCAATAAATACCAACCGAAATACTAAATGCAATTAAAATGACACATACAAACTAAGAGATTCATACTGATAAGGGGATCGGGACTGGCCAATTAAATTGATAACGAATTCGGTTGAAAAATTTGTATTAATCGAAAATAATTGAATAGTTACGTTATTATATCGAAATAAACATGCATAGGGCTCACACCTGTGATTGAACTTTGGAGTATTATTCATAAAAATGTGGGTAAATAGAGCTTTAAGACGGAGCGTGCGAATTTGGCTTAAATAAACATGTTCACACATGTTTGTGCCTGATTCTCGTCATATATCATTGTGTAAAACCGACGATTCGTTTGGCAGGTAATACTGATATGAAAATCGTGACTAAAGCTCTACAAATTCGGCATATTACCCAAGGGCCAGTAGTCTATCTATCAGTAGAGTTCGTCGCGAAAGTGCGCCAGGAATTGATAACAAAAAGATAACGACCGATCAAGCGGACGAACATAAACGATCGTGGAACACGAACACTGGCGTTTGGGAATCACCAACCATTCCATGGGCCAATTACTGATTGCGTTACCTCCCTGGTTTTTATTACCATGGCGGTGGGGCATGAGGGGTGCATTGATTTCCTAAAGTGAGGCGACTTCGTCATTCCTCTGGTATTTGAGGCGGCAGGTGTCTCTGTGTCGATATGAAGCATGCTACTATAAATACTATATACGGCTATATAGCGTCAGATGATTGAAATTGTGGCCGTATAAATCATCAAGGGATAAAAAATACAAAGATAATCAGATTTATTAAACATTGGCGACTATTTAAATAGGCTGTGTTGAAGATCGGAGAAGTAGTGAAGGAAGAAGACTTTAGTTTAATGGAAGAGTACATGAATATAGACGATCCAGCTTAACAGTAATTACCAGTGATTTCTCATTAACAGTTCTCTACAGAATTAGAGCAAATTAATCAGAGAGAAGTAAGAAACCTTGCCTAATAAGACCTTTGCAAAGAGTTGTAGAGCATTGCTCTATGAAAATTAAATTAGTTAACGCAAATTTCTTATCAATTTTGATAACAAGTCATCGTACGCTCGGTCTCTTGCAAATTCTCTCTTGCGATAAGCAAGTCAAGTCAGCCAATAACAGCGCCTGCTCCCACCAGCTGTTAACTGTCTTTTGCTCTCCTTAGCTCTGCCTTTCGCTCTCGTTCTGTCCTGCCTTTGCTATAAATAGTGGGCGCTCTGCGTGTGAAAGGTGCAAATTTGAAAATACCTCCAAGCGGAGAAGAAGCAAAGAAATAACGGCAAATCAGCTACGCTGAAAGTGAATTCCATGCAAAAGCCAAAGGAAAAACAAGTGAAGTGTTATCGACACAAAAAAGCAAAAGCTAAAAGCTAAGAGACATTGATAGAGACATTTACAATCCACAAGACCCACAGACACGATCCACAAACCCAAAACAACGAATACTACGGCAAATTTAAAGTTCGCGACTTGTTGGAACTCGTTCAACATTACGTTCAGTGCAAATCCGATAACAACGTGCGGGGCTTGCAATCAGAGTGAGGACATAATCATGCTCATAACCTACAGATGTATCTACACAGTGCTGCTGACCACCATAGCCAGCATAATGGTCGTATTCGGCTCACACAACGGCCAGCTGCCGGTTCGCAAATGCAGCGGCGGTTCCAGAGTTGGATCTTTGGCACGCACCATGGCCATGGATTTGGCCAGTTATGGTCTTTTGGAGAATCGCATTAGCACTGTAGATGCACCACAGCAGACGCACTGGAGCAAGAAGTTTCTGGCCAAGCGGGAGGCGACACCACATTCAGCACCTTATGTGGTTAGCATCCAGATGATGACACCGGATCAAGGTCTGGTGCATTATTGTGCCGGCACTGTGATCAACGAACATTGGATACTGACCGCTGCCCACTGTTTGAGCTCACCACAAGCGGTGGCCAATTCAGTGATCGTAGCCGGCAGCCACGACATTCACAATCGTCGCGGCGAATCGGCCAGCGTCCAAATGCGTTCCATCGACTACTATGTGCGCCATGAGCTTTATCTGGGTGGTGTTAATCCCTATGACATCGCCCTGATCTACACCAAGAAACCATTGGAGTTTAATGAATATGTCCAGCCAGCTGCACTGCCCGAGCAGGATGCTCAGCCCGAGGGTTATGGAACACTCTACGGCTGGGGCAATGTCTCGATGACAGCAGTGCCAAACTATCCACACAAACTGCAGCTGGCCAATATGCCCATTCTGGACATGACACTCTGTGAGCAAATTCTCGCACGTTCCGGTCTCGAGTTGCACGAGACGAATCTGTGCACCGGACCGTTGACAGGAGGAGTTAGCATCTGTACCGCCGACTCGGGTGGTCCACTGATGCAGGAATGCTGTGAGCCCCATCTGGAGCAGAGCAACATCGTCATTGGCATCGTCTCCTGGGGTCGCATGCCCTGTGGCCAGAAGAACGCGCCCTCGGTCTTTGTGCGCGTCTCCGCCTTCACCGACTGGATCAATCAAGTCATCACCTCGGCCACCCAATTCATGTAAAGAACTACAACTCACTCAGGAGCAAGTTCCTCATACTTTATCGCAGCTCGAATTAAGACAAAACAAGAAAAAAAATCAAAAAACCAAAGAAAATCAAATACAAAATTCAAAAACCTCAACAAAAGCTATGAAAAAAATCTTAAAAATAATCTCAGTAGAATTAAGTGACAAATATTACAACTTAACTGCCTTAATCCTAGTCATAAGTTGAAAAGGTGTTCCTAATAAACAAATACTATGTGTAAATTTGAATTATTTGCGTGTTTTATTTATTCAAGACAACGAGAACTTTTGTTAATTGTGAAATTGCCTCAAGTTCTATGTTTCCATGTGATTTGATAGATAAGTTAAGGCCAATTTAGGTACGGCACACGTCGGATCGTGTTCGGATCGTGCATTAGTCACGCCAAGATGTTGACAGATTAGGTGGGAAAAGGGGCCAAAAAAGGGGACTCGACTCGCGACACTTGCAATTCTACAGAAGATTAGCTTGGAGTCTAGACAAAACCCTTGATTGACAGCGTGTTTTTTGGACCGTTATGGACTTTGGAATCAGCATAACGGCATAACGACAAATTTAATCATCAAATGTGCCCATTAGATTTTTGAGTAACAACTTTTGACTCAACACTCGTTGGGTATTCACAATCCATCGGTGAATAATAATATTTGCAGAGCTTAAAACTCAATTTTGATTAATGGGTAACATTTGAAAAGACATAGCTTTTATATTTATCACTCGTTTCTAATGAATTTTTGAGCACTTTTGAAGAAAGTGTGTTACTATTTGTATGGCAAAGTACAATGCATTATTAACTAGGGAATAGGGAATTTCTAACATTAAAAAAAAAGATTTTTGCATGGTACCAAGAATTTGCAGCAAACCTATGGTACAGAGCGCAGATTGTGCTTATCAAGAATGTATATGGCTTTTAAACATGATTAAACCTTTTAATAGCAAGTCAATCCAACTGATAGTAAGGCATTATCATTAGTACTTGAGACATTTGAGAACCCCAGCAAATATTTTTATTAGCGGATTGATTTGGTACATAATGTCAATCATAAGTCAATCAAAAACAGAAAAGTATTATAATATATGGTGAAATTTCGGTAGTTGATTGAGTAAATGGCGCCTCGCCAAAAGGCATTAAAACCTTAAGTCATTGTGAGGCAACAAAAACGACCTTACTGATAAGAAAATCACCGAATTTAAAGTCCATTTACATAAGCCAGGCTAACAGAAAAAGTTGGTTTTTTATAACCGTTTAAATTGCGACGTAATTTATGCGGAAAATTGCACACTCGACAAACCTTAAATGTCTATGCCCGATATCTAATCAATCCAAGTTTTTTCTTTTCTTCCGCAGCAGCGATTCAAATACCATAATTCTTAAATTACCTTTGATAAAGCTCAATCACTAAATACCTACATAGTATTTCTATTAACACGTGCTAATTTGTCATGTTTTGTGAAGTTTCCGTAACGATTAGAATGCATTTCTTACATAAATTTATGACACACTCTTAAAGGACAGTAAAAATGCGTTTAAAAGCGATTTACACCAGTTAAACTATGGTTTGCATTTGATATTGTTATCTGACCATTATGTACAGATATAAGATACGTGTTTGAACACTATTTGGTTACGTCTGTGGTTATGGCTAATTGATAAAAGTAGTTGATTTGTGGCAGTTTGACATTTCTTAACTGTAAGTGACGCAGTTTAATGTTATGACGTCGTTGTTTTGGAATTATCGTTATATTCCCTCTTAAAGTTTAGGTAACTGATTTAGGATGGCAAACCATTGATTTTTGGTGATTTTTACAATATCAATAGGTACATTTAACTGCATAAGAGAGCAGGTGCCATACTTTTTAACAGACGTAAATCGCTCTTGTCAGAGATAATATAATTTACAGTGTAAATATTATTTAAATTTTTATCTAGACTTTCCCTACTTAATCAACTTAAGTAGTTTTCCCACCAAACTTTGATTAAGGTGTCAAGACATGAACATCACACAGATCACGCATGATTTATTTCGACACTTGTTTAAAATTCCCAAGTGCTTAAAAAGAAAGCTGTGAGATGTAATTACGCTCTAAGAGAAATGTTTTGACGTACAATCATAGAGAGCAGGAGAGAGCTCTCTTTATATCTAATTTATATGCATGTGTAAAAGTATGTACACACTTACAGTAAGTACCTGCACGTACATAGATTTGCTTTGTTGTGTGTACAGTATTTCAACGAAATTTCCCTTTGTTTGCAATTTCTGAAGGCCATTGGCCAGTGACAGCGCAAAAAGAGACATGCTTTAATTAGCAATACGAATACAGCTCAAAATTAAATACTAGTTATTGGCAAATTTTATCACCAAATTACGGGCTATGGTTTTTCTCAAGGGCGACAAAAAAGCGCATTTGCAATTTGTAATTCGTTGTGCACGCGTATCACATACAAACAATGCACGCACACACTCCCACACAAAAAGAGCACCACATTTACACACACTTGCACATCTACATTCGCACTCACTCTCACTTACACTCCCAAAATGCACACGCATACAAAGGCTAACATATACGCACGCACTTACCTTCTTACGAAGTTTCCCCCGAATGTGACACAGGCGTTTGACGCCATCAAAGCACATTGCCTCCAATCGACCATTGCCCAGCATTTTGGTCACTTGTGCGTACTCCTGCTGATCCTCTTTGAAGATCAGTTCACGCTTCTCGAATTCATTTTCGTTCTTTCCACGACGACGATTTTTGCCACCTTTTCCCTTATTCTTAGGCATTTTGCTTTCGTTGTTGGTTTTTGCTAGTGTTTTTCTGTCTGGTGTGTTGCGCTTCGCTTATGAGGTTACTCAAGATGTTTAAATGATTAATCACAAACTGCACTGTTGATTAAGAGGTTGTTAGAATATGTTTTAGTTTATTTAATATTATAATTCTATGACAAAACTTACAATTTTGCCAAGGAAATGTGACAAATTTTGCTTCGATAAAGTGAAAAGGAGTGAGAGGCAAGTTAGAGGTGTTTATATCATATCGATTTATCGATAACTTTAAAAATATACCAAACGCTATTTTGCAACACTGCAAAGTGGCAGCACATGTGTTTTATTCAATCGGGTGGCAAGCCTTAGCAGATTGTAGTTGTTGTTTACAAATTTAATATGCCACCTAAAAAGGATACGAAGGGCGGAAAAGATGGTGCCAAAGGTGGCAAAAAGCCAGCCGCTGAGGAAAAAGGTATAAAATATTCCATTGTAGAGAAATCGTAATATAAATTCCCTTGTTCTCAGGTGCCGGTAAAGAGAAAAAAAGGTGGCAATTCCGTAAAAGTTCGACACATTCTCTGTGAGAAGCAGGGCAAGATTATGGAGGCCATGGAGAAGCTAAAAGCCGGCCAAAAGTTTCCGGAAGTGGCGACCGCTTATAGCGAGGACAAGGCACGCCAGGGTGGAGACTTGGGCTGGCAAATACGGGGCGCCATGGTCGGACCCTTCCAGGACGCAGCCTTTGCTCTCCCAATATCGACCGTCAACAATCCCGTTTACACAGACCCACCAATTAAGACCAAGTTCGGTTATCACATTATAATGGTCGAAGGCAAAAAATGAGAACTGATTTTAAAAATCATATTTATTGGTTGGCTAAATTTTTTTTACTTTCAATATACAAATGTATAAAAATACTTGAGATGCTTCCTTATTTCTTGCCGGCGTCCTCTTTGAGTCCAACGGTGCGATTGAACACAATGTGGTTCTCAGTCGTGTCCGGATCCACTGAGAAGAAACCAATGCGCTCAAACTGGAACTTGTCGTACACTTTCACGCCCTTCAGGGAGCGATCGGCGTAGGCACGCAGGACGGACATGGAGTTTTCAGTGACGTCGCTAAGAAATCCACCGGGCACCTCGTTGGTATCCTCAGGATTCTTGTGCTTAAACAGCTGCTCGTAAAGGCGCACCTCCAGCTCAATGGGTTGAGACACCCACTGGACAAACGCCTTGGGCTTCTCGGCCTGCTCCGCTGCTTTGCTGGTGCAGATGAGTTCGACGACTTCTCCGCTAGACGGATCACGTACAACCTTCTGCACGCTGATGACCAGACCAGCATGACGCAAACCGACAGATTGTTGAGGTGACAGACGACGATAGCCCTTCTCCGGCTCCAATTTGAAGTCGCTATGCTCAATGTAGATCACACGATCCAACGTAATCTTGTGCGCGCCTAGCTCTGGGTTCTGTGGGAAATTTGGCACTTCCAGCTCCACGGGACCCTTGTGTGGATAGTTGCTGATGGTCACCTTGAGAGGCTGCAGTACGATGAGGCGACGCGGAGCGGTCACATTGAGTACATCTCGCACCGATGCTTCAAGCATGGCAGGATCCACAGACATCTGTGCGCCCGTCACGCCCATTTGGGCACAGAAATTGTTGATGGCCTCGGCGGGGTAACCGCGACGTCGCAGAGCAGTCAGCGTAAACAGACGTGGATCATCCCAGTCATGGACAATGCGCTCAGAAATAAGTTTACCAATCTTGCGCTTGGAAACTAGAGCATAGTTCATGTTGAGACGTCCGTATTCCCACTGAACGGGGCAGTAAATGTCAAGAGCATTGCAGAGCCAATAGTAGGAGGAGCGGCGAGACTGGAACTCCTTGGTGCAAAGTGAGTGCGTGATGTTCTCAATGGAATCGCACAGGCAATGCGTGTAATCGTAAGTGGGATAAATGCACCAAGTTGTTCCCGTACGATGATGTGAAATAAATTTGATGCGATAGGCAACCGGATCAACTTTTCCCTCCTCCAGCGTGAGCTTTAGACGCAGCGTGGCCGCACCCTCATCGATCTTACCACGTCGCATGTCCTCAAAGAGCAGCAGCGACTCCTCGACAGGTCTCTCACGCCAGGGGCTGGGTGGTGGATTGAATCCCTTCAACTCATCTGCCTTCTGATGGCAGACGTAGGCCAAGTTCTTCTCGATGAGCTTCACGGCCCAGTCGTAAAGCTGCTGGAAGTTATCAGAGGAGTGGGTTATCTTGAATGGTTTATAGCCAAGCCATTCAACCATGTCCTTAATGGCCACAAAGAACTTTTCCTCTTCTTTCTCAGGATTGGTGTCGTCGTATCTCAGATAGCACACACCATCCTTAGCTGCCGCATAGCCAAAGTTAATGTTAATAGCCTTGGCGTGACCAATGTGGAGGATGCCATTGGGTTCGGGTGGGAAACGCGTCTGCACACGTCCTCCCGTAATCTTCAAATGCTCACGTAAAAGTTTCTCCGTGTGATCAGTAACGACGTAGCCATCGGTCTTATAGTTCTCTCCTGTCGCATGGAAATGCACTTTTGTCTTCATCAGCTCGGATATCGTATTGGCTCCATCTGTGGCATCCGATGAATCCACAGCTGCAGTCTTTGCTTCGGTTTTTGCGCTAGCCTTTGGCTGCTTCTCTGCCTGCTGCTTGGGCAATGGCTTTAAGTCCTCCTCGGTCTTGGCACCGAGCAAATCAAAAATTTCCACATCAATGGCCGCTTTTAATGATTTGGCGTCAGCCCATTTCAGTTCATTGCGCACTTCCTGCATAATCTTGAACGAATTGAAACGATAGCGCTGCTCCAGCAGTGTCTGCTTGTAGCTGCCCTTCACCTTTTGCTGCACACAACGTTCAATCTCTTCTGGTGTGACCACAACTCCGACACCACACTCACGTTCCAATTCGGCCACATCAATTGTGGCATTCTTCTTCTGTCCACACTTGAGCAAATACTCCAGGGCTGCATCCACACGCATTGTGTTGTCTAGCTTGCGCTCCACAATGTATCGGACCAGCAGTGGCAGCTGTTCGGCTATTTGTGGCTTCAGTTTGGTGGCCATGTGGTACAACAACATGCCGACGCCATCGCCAAGTGGCAGTTTTGTTTCGGCCAGTGCCAATTGCAAATTACGCGTGACGTTGACATTTTTCAGCGTTTCCTTGGCCTTTTGCTCGCTCATGCCGAGCTGCTGGAATTGGACAATCAAATCCTCGCCTGCCATATTACTTTTCACGCGTGACGCTGATGAAATTTGTAGAGCTGTGCAACAATTTTCCGGTGAACTCAACAGCTGGTTTTACTTTAAGAACTGGTTCAAAAGAATAAGTTACAGTGAACAGTTAAGCCGGGTCAAAGCAACTCTGTCGTGATATCCCATACTATCACGAAGCCCTAATTTCCCCAGCCCTACACGGTCACCCTTTCTTAACCGATTTAATGGATATTGAGTTTGTTTTTAACTTTTCATATTTTTAATATATACATAAAATTTTATTAAATGTATCCAGAACCTTAATTAAACTTTAACTTTATCCGTCTTTACTTTCATGTGCATTGAAAACTCGGCGTGTCCCTTCCCACGAAATTCCATATCGATGCCAATGTTTTTGGCCCAGACCTTGCATCCAACGGAAAATTTTTCATTGTGCGGCACTTCGCTGAGTTGCAGAGCAACAACACGATTTACACCTTTCATGTCACTTCCAGTGTCATA
Organism: Drosophila nigrodunni; assembly: GCA_020829145.1. Taxonomy (NCBI): domain Eukaryota; kingdom Metazoa; phylum Arthropoda; class Insecta; order Diptera; family Drosophilidae; genus Drosophila; species Drosophila nigrodunni. The sequence goes on from JACVCZ010000001.1 coordinate 16,910,347, forward strand.
ATATGGATGTGGTATGTAGGTGATAACTGGAGTGCTTTCTTTGGTTTCGCACGTTAGCCAGATTTTACCTGGTCCTGGGTATTTGTTCATAATATCGGTCAGTTCGCTGGGTCTTGAGTCCGGCAGATCAGATTCCGCATCGTACGTATCTGCTACGAATCCATAGACATTATTTAATTTGACAAATACGCACGGCTTCATCGAATTATATCCCCATGATTTATCTTGGTTGCAATCACCAAATATAGCTGTGGAACTACCACTAGACTTCAATTTGTCCATAAATTTATCTATGGTATCGGCGATGGCATTGATTTCCTTGTGGACATCGGATTGAAAGCGAATGGTGGACTCTCCGCCGGGCACTATTGAAAGACCCGGAGAACCCTTTAACCACAGTGGTCGATCCTTGTTTAATATACAAAAAATGAAGATTAATACCCAAAACGCCACAATGATTGCGATCAAGCTATATAACACCATATAGAATGCAATTATTCTGAACCATCCCCAAGCGGTGCGGGAAAATAATTTCTTATTATCCAAGTCCAAGATGGCCTTAGACCAGGGCAAGTCCTTTTTGTGTCGAACATTCTCCTCATTACGAAACCGCTTGCGAATTCTGTACTCTCCGGCTTGATATATAGTGTCACTGGGCATTATGTTTCAAATAAATAGTGTTACCTAATTACTAAAGTTATAGGCACAAAGTTTAAATCTTTATAAATAAATCTTTATTCACATTTTTACATGTTAACTTTGATTTCATATTTTAACATGTTTTTTTTTCTTTATAAAGTATAATCATCGTCTAGCTCTTGGCGAATGTCCAGTCCCTCCACATGGATCACAAACACAATCGTTGCAAACTCTTTGGGAATATTTCGTGCCCAAACTGAACACTTTACGTATATATCCTGATTAAAGGGTAGATTTTTGAACTGAACTCCGATTATACGACGATATGAGGGATCTTCCTGGATGACTTCTTCGGTCAGATTCTCCGAAACGGTGCGCAAATACGAATTTCCCTTGGTAAACAATCCATCCGAGTCGTAATACCGAAATGGAACGTATTCAATATTTCCAATTGTTTTGTTGTCCATAAAATTACAGGCAGCCCAAATGCGATTGGTTCGTTCCTCCACCGATAACTGTAGTATATAATCGTAGAGATCATCGGGCACTTCGTTCGGTAGCGTTATGGAATCATCGTATGTCTGGGCCGTAAAGTCCATGGCGTAGTTTAGTTTGAGTAGAATGCACGGTACCCCGGAATTGTAGCCCCAATAGTTATCTAAATTGCATTCCCTTAGGTGCCGCATAGCCTCAGTGCCATATTTTTTCACAAATTTTTCGATTTGATCAATGTAAGGACTAATGAGTTTCCGTTGATTTTCCTTGTATCGGATTAATTTCACATTTCCCACAGTAAAACCTGGAGCAGAGGATAAAGATGTGCCCTTACGCTGTATGGCTACATTATGGTTAACTAAGATAAAAAACCCAATTGCAAGTCCAAGTAAAAACAAATTATAGGTAACATAATATGAAACTAGTTTGGGAATTCGCCATATATTGGTTTTGGACCTAGAATGACGGTGTTGACGTTTCCATATTTCTTGTCGTACTTCCGAGCGCCGCAGTCGCCTATTTACGATGTATGGTCCCTTTGGTTTAACCAATGTGTGCGGCATATTTTACTTGGATATTAATAGTAATATTACTTTTCACTGTTTACTTCGATTTCAAACTTTTAACCTAAAAACTTATCGGCGCGTTTCAGTGTGCAGTTTAGTATTTTAATCGTTATCGATGTGGTATTATTAATCGATGTGTAACTGGCGAGATAAGTATGGTAACTCTAATTTTTGCTGCGGCGGCAAAACGGTGAGATTGCAAATAAACGCGAAATAAAATGAATAGAATAGCAGTTGAGGCTCCACTTAGTAGAATTCCTGGTACATCTCAAATCAAGGAAAAACACAGCAAGGATCTAAAACTGCTGAGGTATCATGAACTGCTGGAAATCAAAGATAGGCAAAGCCACCTCTTGGCGTCCAAGTAAGTGCCATCACAATGTGGTTTATTTGGTGAATTAGTTTATGAATGTTGTTTAGAAAGCGATTGCAGCAGTTGCCAGACAAAGGTAAACGCATACAGGAGTCCTACGACAAGGTGCTCGCCGAGATTCAACGTCGAAACGATGTGGATGAAGCTGCCAAGCTTCTCGGCGAACTGAACATTGCGTCCAAAGGCAAAGAGAAGCTTAACAATCTCGAGTGGCATGGACGCCGCATGCCAGACGATAGCTCCCACGTGGATGATGTGTTGGACAGCGATGACGAACTGGAAATGGATCCATTGCGTGTCATAGCTCAAGGTACAATGCATGAGCGTCAAGTTAAAGTGCTACCACCACCTGCCACATTAATAACTGCCGAGGATTTGGCAGACATAGCCACGTTCAAACCCTCGCCTGAGTCACCGGACTCGGCGCTGGCCGATCAGAGCGTATCCAGCAGAGAGAACAGCGAATGTGTGTCAGCACAATTAATAGAAATTGATGCTGCCACTTTGGCTGCCAAACGCGCGCCGGAAGCGGATCAACATACCCTCTATCTAATCGAAAAGACTGAAGTCCAGGCGAGTCCAACAGAGCGTGCAAAGTTTAAACCTTTTCGCACCACAGTTTCCAATGTACACGATCCTGACAAGGAGCGTATACGCAAGAAGGGCAAACACTGGGAAGTCACGGCAGCAACTCCTCCACTCATACAGCACAAGGAGGTTCAACTGGTGCCACTCAGTGAATCTGCTAATCTGCAAGTCGATTTTATGCAGAAAGTCAAGGTAAAGGTTGAACTAGTCATATGACAATAGTTGCTTATATTGTACTTCCTTATAGGAACAACGTCTGGCCAGGCAAACAAAGTATCGGGATCCACAGGTGGATTACCTGATCGAGGGCAAACAGAAGGCCAGTGAAGCCAATGAAGTGCATGATCCAACAATAACAGAAAAAGGCGCCACTGGCATTAATTATACAGTCTATGAATGAAGATTTAACAGCTTTACTATAGGTGTAAGCTAAAAAGTTGCTGAGGATATGATCTTACAGCGGACAGTATTCCTCTAGACACTGCACTCCCAATTACTAATTGAATATATTATTTAAACAAACACAAACAACTAACGATATATTTCTTAACACAGGTTACAACATCTAATTTGGCTCTAAGGCAATACTATGGGGCTTCGTTAGCGTCTAAATGGAGTAGAATTGAGTGGCAGTCGATGCCTGCAGCTCGATCTGTCCCATTTTAAATTGCAAACGTTGCAGCCACTTGAGAAGCGTCTCCGATTTGTTGGTTTGCAACTCTTCGTAATCTGGTGCATAGTCTCGTACATTTTGGAGACGCACATGCAGTGTGTCCGAGAGTTGTGTCTGCGATGAGAGCACTGTGCTCCACATGGGCAGCAGTTTGCCCAGCACCGTTGAGTTCGTCTCCTTTAGTGCCTCGAGCAGGCTGAGGAAGTGCAAGTTAACCATTTCGGATAGTTTAGAATTGGCACTTTGCGTTTGAAAGTCGACACTGAGTGGAGTGTGTGGATCCTTGTTGACTGGCTTGGCATGTGACACCAGCTGCAGAATGCAAGGCGTGACCTTGGTCCAGAATTCAAAGAGTACACCCAAGGTGCTGCCTTCGGCATTGCTGTTAGTATTGTGAGCCATCTGTTCCAAGTAGACGGTCCACAGTTGGCAAAGCGTGAAGGCGTGGAACAGCGAGGACATGTGCAGCACGGAAGTCTTGGATTGCTCGGCAAAGCCAGCAAAGATTACCTGAATGTGATCGGCAATGTGACAGGATGCTTCCTGCGGCACTGGCTGCGAGTAAGTTACTCCTTGGTGCTGATAGTGTACACTTGCCACTGGCGGTTGACCCTGTGCAGGTGCCACATTCGGTGTCAACGGTGGTGGCAATGTTTGGGTCTCCTGGCGACGTTGCATCAGCGCCATGTGGGTGAGTGAGCCGAGCAGCAGCCACGAGAGTAATCGCATGTGACCAACGCATTCGGTGAATTCCTTGGGGCTGTAAGAGCAGAGTTTAGAGTATGTCTATAAGTTTTCCCCATTCCCTACTTACCCCTGCTGCAATGAGGAAGGTGCATTGTTGAGCCAGGGAAGATAGCGGGAGACGGCTTTGTTGTCCCTTGAATTGCCACGCGACATCTCCAGTGCCAAGTACTGAGCCACAGCTCCTTTCAGCACACCACCCAAGGTGTCTTCGCCTAGGCCATTGCTTGACTGCCCGTTCTTTAAATGCTGCAAAGATGTAGCTGACTATTCAATGGATAACTGCTACTTTACGCGATTGCTCACCTTAATCTTGCTTAGCGTATGGAAATCGGCCAAGAAGTCAATCACGTCATTAATGTACGTTCGCAAACAGTCGGCGGCATTGGTGGTGAGCACGGGAGCTGCATCTGGTAGACCGGGTAGTGCTCCAGGCGGTAAAGTGCCACCAGCATCGAGCAATACAAATCCAATGATCATTAGTAGATTGTGATCGGGTATAGTCGACTTAAACTTTAGCGCCTGCACAAACTCAAAGATCATTTGACGACAGAGCAAATTCTTGTCGCGATCCTTGCTAAAGGAGCGCGTGTTCAGCGTGCACAGATCATAGATGGTTTGGTATTCCAGATTGGTATGCTGCACACAATAAGCCATGATCTTGGAGTATGGATCGAGTAGCGTTTTGGGTACACAATTCAAACGCAGCGTGGCAGCTATCAAATCCAACATGTACTCTGCGTTACTCATGCTAGGCATGATTACGATCACCTGACGCAACAAGGACTCCATGGGTTGCATGGCCTGTGACCAGACGGCTAGACCTACTCCTGCCTCGGCGGGCACACACTGCAGATACTCGGCCATGTTGCGGAAGATCACGGGCAGCTGATCAATGGGCAGTGCCTTCTTGGAGGTCAACGTTTCGCAGACCATGTAAATGGGACTGGTTGCATTTAGATCCTGGAAATCCTGCAGTGCTTTTGCAATGCTACGGAAATGGTTGTGACGTATCTTAACTGGAGTTTGGAGCAGGAAGAGCAGAAAAAGGTTAGTAAAGCTGTATACCCGATCTGAGTTAACCCTGTGTCAGTGGAGGATTTTGATTACGGTTACTTATATCAAAGCCATAAGTCATTTCTATTAACTTTATTATTCCCTGGTTAAACTTTATATAACTTTCAGATTCCTTAGCTTTAAAATGTAAGGGGACAAATTCAACTTATAGGTAAATAGACAATGTTATGACACTGCGTCTTATCGACTTCTTTGAGGCCTGTAAAAAATCACAGTTAACTAAATAGAAGTTTTAATTTTGGAAGTCTGTGAATGCTTACGGGGCAGTCGAACATTATAACGCATACAGCTGGCGACGGCCAAGAAACAGGAATTCATGAACTCAAAACAGTTTTTGCCATCGCTACCAAATGTCGATTGTGGAATTTTAGGACATTTGACAATGTGACAATATCGTTTAGAAAATGTAGATTGTAAGCCAGTTCTCCGATTGGTTGATTTAACTACCGAATTATTGTCGTTATTAAGTTCCAAGTTGGCTGTAGAGCTCGGAGGTAGATAATTGGGTGTCACCACATAGTGTTGATTGCTGACATCCAAATTCGGAGCATTCTGAGTTTCGTATGTGGAATCTACATTATTGTTAACTTGCTCAAATCCATTAAAGCTGGAAAGCACTTGGAGCTGTGAAGTTAGCGATGCAAATTCAGTTTCAAATGGAACTGAAAGATCATCACTTGATGATGGATAAACTGCTAAACCGCGGATTAGGATATTTTGTAGCATTATGAACAAGTTAACAGTCATATTTAGACCACTTTAGCGAGCGTCACAAACTGATTTGGAATATTTTTTGGACAATCTTATGGTTTTTATAGTCTCGACTACTCCAGATGTGGACAGGGGTAATAATTTAGTTTGTTTTAACGTTTTAGTTCATAAAACCGGTTTATTCCCCAAGTTCTTGGTTAATATAAACAGATTCTTTTAACTGATAGCGTTGGAGTAATATACATCTGGCGTAATGAGCAATTTAATAAGGGTTTCGCCAAAATATTAAACTACTAGAGAGTTCTTATGCCTTTATTACGTCGTAGATTATTACGCAACAATTACTCTAGCCCAAAACCCCCGACATGTTGTTATAGCCTGTGGAAGGGGTATAATAGGTTTGTTAAGAGTTAAAGGTATGGCCTACTACTTTATCAACTGACACAGGGTATCTTTAGGGTCTTGTGAGCCAATGGCATTTTTAGAAATATATATTTATGATTCAATAATATCCATTTATATCTTTAGGAACACTCTGGACTACTTACTTTTCATTTGTGTTTGGAAGATCTGCAGAAAGATGCCGTTGGGTGCCAGCTGATGGAGCACACAGCGTATGAATTGAAGCGCTACGGCTTGGGCACTGCTGGCCAGCGGAAGACCGTTCTCACCCTGCCAGGCATGTGTGCCGCTCAAGCAGATGCTGCAACAAAAAATTGCTTAGACATGAAAGGGCTTGCAGTCTTAGAAACAGACTTACCGTGATGTAATTGTGAGAATCTCTGGCAAGAAAGGAGCTGCCATGGCCGGCTCGCGGTGTATAAAGGTGCCCAGTATGACAATCAATATGCCGATCTCCTCATCCGTGTACTCCTCGATGACAGCACCACAATCGGAGCAGCGTTCCACGATGGTGTAATCACCCACACGACGTGAGCTCTGTAAACGATAAGAGTTAATTGCGTTTGACTTGGGGAAAGCTGCTTCACTTACTCCACGCTGTGTGTGCGCGGGTGTGGTGTGTGTGGCATGTCCATTGGGCATTTCGGTGGCCTCATCGCCCTCCTCGTCGTGCTCCTCTGCGGGCTGGAAGGGCGGCGGCGGCCAGGAACCTGCGTAGCGCGAACGTATATCAGGAATGGCATTCGTGTCCACATTGAAGGGCGCCAGTTTCTGCCGTGGACGTTTTATGCTATTGGATGTGGTCACAGTACCACTTGTATGCTGACGCTGCTCCATTGGTGGCTGCTTCAACTCCTGCGTGACATTCTTGAGTATGGACGTGTGCAGATCCTGGTGAGCCTGTGTATGTGATGTTGCTGCTGTGCCTGTGGCTGCTGCAGCTGCAGGAGCATTGGGATTGGGTGGTGACTCCAAGGCCACCTGCTTGATGAGGCGACGTGGCGAGTTGTTGCGACTACTGGCGGTTACATCGTCCTTGGTGCTCTCGGACACATCCAGGCTGTCCTGCTTCAAGTGACTGATGTCCGGCAAATTGAGTCCATCTCGCACACGTTCCACCAAAGTGGCAACTGAATCTTGTGTGCCAATGGGTAGCAGACGCTCCGGGGTGGGTATCTCCAGTGCAGCAATACTCTTTGGCGGTGGCAGCAGCGTGGCGTCCACTTCATCCCGTGGATTTGGCATGACGCTCATCTTGGACAACGGTGAATCGGGTGATCCATATGTTTTATCCGTCTTTCTCAGCGATTTCGCTTGAGATTTCTTCTCCCGACGCACTTCGTCTGCCGAGGAACTCGATGTGCCTGCGCTGCACTCCACAATTGTCTTGTGACGTCCAATTGGTTTCGTACCCCCACTTGCTTGAGCGGCATTGCCACCATTGGTGGAACGACTGCCGCTGCCGCTGCCACTGCTCGAACCTGGCTTACTTGTGCTTGGAGTGGGCACATCTTGCAGTGCTCCCAGTGCCTTTAAATGATTTGTGGCAATGGCTGCAAACATTTTCGATGTGGAGGATGCGGCATTCTCCAAAGATTTGTTGCGCACGGTGACAGCTCGATGCACATCCACGGGCGGACTTACGATGGCCGTCTCTGTCGTTTCTGGACCCACGAGGGGAGTCACAATCATACGCACACCTTCCTGCAGACTGTGGCGTGTGTGTGTGGTGACCACAGTGGTGCTAACCGACTCACTGGTACTGCCCTTGATCTTGGTGGTGTAGGTGTCGCCAGTTTTGGTGGTGATCATCGATTTGTGTGATTTCGTTGATTTCTGCAAGATTATGAAGGGAAAGATTTGTATAAAATCAAGCAGACAATCGACTGCTATCGATGCTAGAACACCCTGTAAGAAAACTTTATACTATCGTTGATCAGAAGTCAGTTTAGGTAAGTTATTCAGACTGTATAACTCGTCTGATGGCTTCTGGGATTTGATGCCATTCTTTAAAACACTTTCCGCACTTAAGTACAGGGTCTAACCAGTTCAGCATTACCTCTTCGGTGTATTCCAACCCACGGCGATTGCGTATAGACTCCACTTTGTTGGGCAGTACGTCCTCAAAGTGTATGGTATCATCAAACGAACCCTGTGAATAAACCAGAGATTTCAGAACTGAGTTTGAGGCTAATTTCCGGCTCCAACTTGCTTACCGGAGCACTGCTGCCATGAAGCGTGCTATCGGAGAGATCGCTCTCGGGTATGGCAACCAGTTCGGATTCGGTTTCATCGGCATCCAAGCTGGAATCGTTGTACTTGCGAAAAGCGTGCTGTAATTTGGGAGTGAAGGCTACGTTCTGGCCCTTGCTCTTGGACGCAGCACTGGTGCCCTCAGAGGGAAACATGGGACTTGCCGGTGGACTAGCCTCCTTGTCATCTGGGTCCGTGCCCAATGAGGGTTGACTAACGTCACGGGATCTGGCAGTACCGCCCACACCCTGTATATCCAGTATGGTGGTGGTGGGAATGCGACGACACTGATGGAAGTGACCACGCAGACTGTTCATGATCATGCGTATGGCGGAGATGACATAGCCACTCAATGGTGGTTGAGTGTAGGAGTATTTGTAGAGCACCACCAGCAGTGTAAACATCCAGTTGCGACGTGGATATTGCTCCAGATGCCACAGTGAGTAGTTAAAGACAAGATTCTGATAGGATTCACCCGAAGTATTTGTCGGATTGGGTGCATATAAAATAATCTGCATAACCGAGGGCAATATGAGACCGCCGATTAAATGATTTTGATCCAGGACTTGCGGTAGATTGGCCAAAAATGCATTGAAGACAGCAGAAACTCTACAAGGAGTGGAGACTTACAGTCCTTACCTAAATCCTTCAAAAATCACTATAGAACTCACCTCAAAGCATCGGGAGTGGTGTGGAAGGTCTTGTCGATTTGATTGTGACCCAGGAGTAAAAATAAATGCTTCAGCACAATATTCTGCGTGCGTGTAATGGGTTTATCTTCCGATGGAAAAGCTTGATCTGTGCGGGACATGAACTGCATGAGCATAAAGACCAGCAAGTGGATTGTCTCCCTATCAGATTCCTCCAGTTCGGTTATGCGACTCAATAGTCCAATCAGATTATCATCATTCAGTCCACCCAATGAATGTATATGTCCATCTAAATAGGAATAGTTAACGATTATTAACCCATAATCAAATCGAGCTATTTATATATACACAGATTTCAAATGCCGAAGGGAAAATAACACCGATTTCATGAATTTGCTTTTTGGATTTCTTTTTTTTTTCGTACAGCCACATGCCAATTGCACAAATAGATTGAAATTGATTGATACAGTTAGGAGTATATATATAAATATATATAGACGATATATAGACTATATATATATGCTATATATACTGCTGTTTTGTGTATGTGTTTGTACGAGTTATATACACAAGTGTTTTGTGGAGTTTGGAAGAATTTTGGATAAGTTGTGGTTCGAAAGAGAGAGACAGAGAGAAAGAGACAGCGGTATAGGGTTGTAGTGTTATAGATAGTGGGAGCGAGACAGAGACTAAACATGATCAGTTCACAATTGTAGATGTTCAGAGAGCATACATACCAGTTCGGAAGGGTACACGTAAAATGGTTTTGATTTGTGTTTGTTTTGGTTGAAAGCAATACGTAACATCGATCGTCTAAATACAAAGTTAACACTTAAAATACATTTATACACACATTTCCATTAGACATTATAATTCGTTTGTTATATAAAGTAAACAAATTAAGAAGTTTTTAAGGTTTAATATTGGTTTAGGTACTGCATACTATAGACACTATTTAAAATACTTAAGTATATACTTAATGGAGGATCTCCAATCGATAGTAGTAAGATTTCCCCAAGTTAGTTTTATAGTTTATATGCAGTTTAAACTTGTTCAAAATTATTTAGTTTTGTTTGTTTTTAAAAACTTAAAATTAAAACATTAAATTAAACTAAAATAAGTGAAAAGTGTTGTTTGAATGGAAATTGATTCCGCAGTTATTCTATTCCAAGTGCTTTGGATAAAAGCTTTAGTTAACAAAGCCATAAATTATAAATAGCAGTAAAAATATCATTCACAAAGCGACGCTTTAGTTTTTGCTTAAAAAATATCAAAATTTCCAATTAAAGTAAAAGTTTCTTTAGTTAAATGATTAATCGGTTTTTTGAATGATATAAGGAAATACATCAAACATATAAGACTGGAGTAGTTTGTCCTTTAGGCTTTTTGGACCACGAACCCGTGCGATATGGATGAGGTTTATAAAACGGTTTGAAAATTCTATAAGCTTGAGGTTCAACTAAGTGATGGTGACAGTGAGTCTTTAGAAACTATAAAGGAAACGGTTAAAAATGGTTTGGTTCGCGGTCCAAAAAGCTCTGTTAGCATACTCCTATTAGATATGACTTTAGAAAAGACAACAGAGAGTAGGGAACAGTAAACATAGACAACAGAGCGTTAAAGTGCTAGAGTGGACACACATGCTCTACAACCTACCTGGATTGGCCGAGGAGCTGCCCGTGGTGCCAGCGGTGTTGGCACCCGGGTGAGTAGCGACATCACAAGTGCAATGCATGGGAAAGGCCAGTGCCGAGGGACTGGGACTTGGTGCAGGCACCGCCGGCTGTGGCGGCAGCAGGTTTGGGGCTGAGGGATGTTTTTGGAAGTGGGAGTGAAAGGAGGTGGCAAAGGTGTGTCCCGAGGACGAGGTGGATGTAGTCATGCCGGCGCTAGAAGTAGCTGTTGCTGTGCTTGTTGTTGCTGCTGCTGCTGCTGTGGTGGTAGCAGCAGTTGTGGCAGTTTGTTGGCTTGCAGTTGTTGCTGCTGTTGTGGTTGAGGAGAGTTGCGGTTGCTGCTGCTGTAAGGACTGCTGGGCAGCCTGGGAGCGCAACAAGGTCTCCGCTTCCTGCAGCGTGGGCATTGGACTATGATGACTAGGCGGTACGCAATGCACTAAATACTGATGACTTTGACTATGAGCCGAGGCAAACGTCGCTACTTGTGCACTACTACCAGCTGAATGTGAGTGTTGATGGGGATGAGGATGTGGATGTGGATGCGGATGGTGTTGGTGTTGGTGGGAATGCGAGTGATGGGTGTGTGTGTAGTGTTGATGGTGTGGATGCGTATGCTGGTGATAGGGAAAGGCTGTATGGTGTATGGGACAGGGGGGCGTTGGGGCTGCCTTCGATCGTGTATGCAATGGATTACTAGATGTAGCTGTACTGGCATTTTGATTGCCACTACCGCTGCCTAGAAACTGACCCAATCCAAAACGTGAAGTCTTCCGCTTTAGTATTGGTGCCGACACCTGACGACTGTAGATTTTCTCCTTCTCCGGCACTGCAAAACCAAAACACTTGTAAGTATTTCAATGCATAATAAAATAAAGTGTCTGTAGTTCACCGAATTTGGAGTCCTGACGTGGTGCCATGCTGGCGGGAGCGGACATGGTTCGCTTGTAGGGCCACTTGGTGCCAAAGGAGGCACTCAAAGTCTTGGCCATGCTGCCGCTGGTATCTGACTGGCTTAAAGCCTCGCGAGCCTTCAAAATTTTAGCCGATAGCGCCTCGCTGCCATTGTCCGAGTTGCGTAAATCTCGCAGATACGAGATATCGCCACATTTCTCCAGATTAATTTGTGCCTCCACAAAGAGCGTATCGAAGCGATTCAGAAAGAATTCCCAGCCGAGCATTTTGCGATCGGAGAGAGAATTGTGTAGCTGATAGACAGACTGCAGTACCACAGGTCTATCCACAATGAACAGATCGAATTGTGACTCCAAGCAGAAGAGCAGTGACCGTATTGCCGTATCATGTATGGTTCCGATATACAATGTCGCCCGCTGTGCCACATACACATTGATGTCATCCATGCTGGCGATCAGATGACAAAAGGCGGTCGCCAATGCCGTCTGCAGTCCCACCTCGGAGCGCAGCGGTGTCGAATCCATAAAACGTGTAATTACGGTTACTCGTTCCACTGCCGTGAATCGCACACGCCAATCGACATCGTGGAAGGCCTCCTGCACCACACGCCAAAACACATCCGAGCCCAGTGGCAGTGTGATGCAGTGCAGCAGCAATGGCACACACACCTGACAGATGTGCGAGTGCTCCGCATTGCACAGCTCCCATAAGCTGCAAAAAGAAAGTATTTTCAATAATTTAACATTTATTTGACATTTTACACACTTTTTGATCAACAGATTCTCCTGGCACCAAATGAAGAAGCCTCGTTGCTCGCGAGCTGCCTTCGCCAAAGCATCGCCGTGCAGAGCCATAGTCTTCAGACATTGCAGCACATAATAGAGTATCTCTGGTTTCTTAATGGTAGGTATTTCCTGCAAACAAAACTTAAATAAAGCAAGGCAGCACAAACATTACGCATACGCACCGTAAGCAGCTGATGTATGTACTGCAAGGGTTGGGGCAACTGATCGAGTGTAAACTTAAACTTTCCCACCGAAGTGTGCCAGAAGTCATCGCTATCTTCCTCCTCTTCCTCCTCGTCGGAGCCACTGCCGTTCTCACCCCCACCAGCCGTGCTACCATTCGCACCGTTCTCACCCATAACGGAGGCCTTGGTAACACTGACATTGGCACTGCCAACGTCTGCATCCGATAGGGTTATGGATCGTGCTATGGCCCGATCGGTGGGCAGTATAGAGGCCAAATCGAGTTGCTCCGAAACAGTTTCAACCGTTGCCGTCATTATCTGCATTTAAACAGCAAAAATGAGTTTTTATTGCATTGAATTGTGGCTGGGATTTGTCACACATTTTTACATCTTTACGGCATATTTACACGTTATATATTACATTGTAGGTGTGTACGGGTGTACGAGTGTACGAGTGTACGGTGTACGTCTGAGATTACATTCTTCACATTTAGTACACATGTTTACAAATGCAATCAATTGCACGCTTCAACTTACACATCCATATTTCATTTGTTTAATAATAATTTACAGAAATAATTTACATCAAAACATGTATGAATTGCATAAAACTGTTAGATTAAGATATTTGTGCATTAACTGTATAATTGTACATTTCGGATTAAGATGTTTTACTTCATTTTTTTTGTGGAGTTGGAGTAAGTAAATGTGATAGTGCTGGTTACACGGAACATGCTCATCAACAAGGATCACAAAAAGAAACTCAAGAAAATTAACTTGATTTACGTGTTTGAAAAGTATAAAAAAAAAAAAAAATATTTACACATTTTAATAAGAAAAGAAGGTTGGAAAAAGTTTTAAAGTTGATATTTTGAAAAGTAAAATGTACATATAATTTAATATTAAATATTAATCATTTTGATTTACGATCTTTCCATTTACGAGTACTTCGTAATTTATATTCACACACATACAAGATACTTTGAGACACAGGAATGAAAAAAGGACTTGAAATTTAAAATAAAATAATATAATTTGAATTTAACATCTATAAGTTAAAAGCTAACTTTATTTTGTAGAGCGCTTTGTAAACCTACTTAAAAAATTTAGAAAATAACTAAAACCAAAATTTGGCACTTTAACCATGTTTAAATTAACTTACATCTGCTGAAAAATTGGATTTTTGCATAAATTAATTTTTATAAATTTGTGTTTAGTTTGAAACATTTTTTTTAGACTCGATTTCAGGTGACAAAACTATACATCTATCTAGCTACAGATCTTAAAATATATACATCACTTTTTGAACTGATCGCCTAGGAACTTAATTTACTAATATTAAGATTTGTCACTTAAATTAAAAGAAATCTAAGTTCTATTTAAAATCTGCTTAACATTAAACTAAATTTTTTAGCTATAACTTTGTTTTCGAAATCAAAATGTTAATGAATGGAGGAAGAAATTTAGTAAGCAAATAAAAAAAGTTGAGAAAAACACGCTGTACAATTTATATACACTTAACACGAATAGTACAATCTGTTTGTAAATAGATAAAAAATTAAATATATTTGAAAAATAGAAAACTGACAAATTGAACGAATCAAATACGAATATCGAATTATATGATGGTATTGTTTTTGTATTGGTTTGTTTAAACAGCCAAATAATAAGTACAACTAATATTTAAAGAAAAAACCGTTTGTGTTTTTTTTGTTTTAGTATTTTTGTAGTATTTTTTTTGTTGTTGTTGCGGTTTTGTAAATGAATGCACAAAGTACCTCGTCTGTGGCGTGAACTTTTCTCAATTCATTATTATCAACTGAATGCCCATTTTCGTTATTCTATAAAAAATATATGAAGAAATGAAAAGTTTGGTAAAAATTTGTAATCGTTTCTTTTTGGAATTTTTTTTAAATTATTCTCTCATCGAAATCATAATTTTTCTGATAATTCGAATATGAAATGAAACGAAAGTTAACTAAATTTTCACTTCAACTTAGTATTTGCTATGTTGCTGTAATAAATTATTTGAATATTTTTTAATAAATATAGTATATAAATATTTTATTTTTATTTGTGGGATGTGTTGTGGACTCAATATACCTACTTAAACGCATAAAATATTCGATTTAATATTATTATATTTGGTATGTGTGAAAAGTGTTTTGTAACCAAAAGAAGTCAAGTTTGATAGTTAATAAATTATTTAGAAAACTTGCAATACATACGGAACAAACGTGGGGCATATGGACGAGTACTCCGCCCACAGAATGGGGCTCTGGCTGAGGTACGGCCACCGGTACAGGACCTTGATGAAGAAAACAGTAAGTATACATATATAGTGCATATATATGTATATAGTTTAGATTAGTAATCGCTTGAAATAGTCATTTCAGTGTTATTAAGTGTTTTTAAACTTTTGCTAGAAATCAAATCGAAATCATTTAAGTGGACAAGATAACGCATCGCATTCAACTAAATGGGGCATGCAACCAAGTACATACACATAAGTATAAATCCTATAAAGGTCATTCAAATGTCATTTCTTTTATCTTTTTATTTTTTCTTCCAAAATTCAAGGAACAATTTCACATGCAGGTTTTGAACTTGAACAATTTGGTATATCCAATCAAAGGGTTCTGGGTCCATGTGTGTTTAGTTCCATTTCGAAAAGATAAGGAAATTTATTACTTTGGTCTGTAGCTCCGAACCTAAATAAACAAATTTATAGATTACTAAACACACATATCGCCACATCAATGGAACTAAGTAAGCGAATTCCTATAGAAGACGTTCATTTCCAAAAAAAAAAAACAAGAAAAAACGGTTATCTTCGGCGAGCCGTAGATTAAATACCCTTGTAGTCATGAATATTGCATTAATTTGGTTTTAATAACCGATTGTTCCTATGGGAGCTATATTATATAGTAGTCCGATTTGAATGAAATTTGGTCAACAGATGGAAGACAATGAGAAATTCATCTTGCGTGAATTTCGTTGAAATCGGTCAATAGACACCGAAAATGTTTATACCGATTATTCCTATGGGAGCTATACCATATAGTGGTCCGATATGAACTGTGTGCAGAGAGAATACAGATCTGTACCAAATTTCATCGAGGTAGCTTTAAAACTGAGAGACTAGTTCGCATAGAAACAGACGGGCAGACGAACAATGCTATATCGACTCGGCTGTTCAAGAATATATATACTTTATATGGTCGGAAACTCCTCCTTCAGTGCGTTGCAAACTTCGTGACAAAAACAATATACCCTCTGCAAGGGTATAAAAAAAGATAAATGTATTCAAGGCACGCTGGCTACGGGAGTATTGAAAACTTAGTGTGTGTTTTTTTTAAAGAGTTACGAGTATACCGAACCGAAAGAAAATTTGAACTAAATTTAGCAAATGGGGGCGGTTTTGTTACTAAATACAGTTACGATTATCTAGTTAAAGCTGTTGATGCTAAATTAAGTATATGTGTGTTATTCTAGGAAGCTAAACAGAGATAGAGTTTTGAGGTAGAGTGTCTGTTTCTGTTGCAGTAACTGTTGAGGTGAGGTATTTAGTCTTTTTTTGTGATTAAAGTATTGAAATTGTAACGAAATGTTTTTATTAAACTGTTTAACAAAATGTCAAAAATGTGTTGTGAACTTTTGTGTGAGTTTTTTGTTTTTGTTTTTTTTTGGTTTTTTTGGTTTTTCTTTAACGAATGAAAAATTTGCTTGTTGGTGCATCACCTGCCATAATAATAATTTTTCCATCGTCTGAAAAGAATTGATCTAGCTTAAAGATATCTGATAATGATTGATAGATTGATAAGTTTTTTTGGTTTTAGTATTTTTGATGATGTAGTTGGCGTTCGTTTTGAATTGTTATTGTTATTTGTTATTTGTATATATGGATAGGTAAAAAATTTAATTCATATTGTTCATCGTATACAGATCGATATGTCAATAGGTCGACAGTGTGTGACAGTGATAGACAGACAGTTGGTTACGCGCGAGAAAAGTGCGTGTGCGAGCGAGACAGCGAGCGAGCGAGTTAGTTAGTATTTTATTTTTTTTTATACAGTAGACGCGTTGAAGATGTTAGAGATAGAGAGAGAGAAAGATATACAGATATAGATACAGATACAGATATTTATATATATATGTATAGAGATAGATAGAGAGAGAGAGATAGCAAGAGATAGACATATATGTAAATTAAAGCCAAATTAGTTAAAATGGAAAATGTTAAACGTGTTTAATTTCTGGAGTTTAATCGCAACGATCTCATCGATTTAGTTATGTTTGAAAAGGTTTCTAGCTCTGGAATTATTATTAATTTTGACCTTATTTACTGTTTGTTGTTTCAGTTATGCGGAGTTTTTGGTGGTCTGGTTTGGGTATGGGTTTAGGGTACTGGGTCTAGGTCTGGGTCTGGGATATATTTATTCAAACTTTTTACAAAGCATAGCAGGTGCAGTTTAAGGTAACTAGGATCAAGTAGGAAGCACACTTCAAATGCGCTGTTAACGTGGCTTTAAGTCTAAGTTAGTTGTGTACAAGGGACACCCCGCAAATGGGCGTCATACCATTCACTGCACCGTCTTTAAAGATCGGCCAATGACATGTACTGTCTACATTAGCTACGAGTTTTTGGGTGACTTTGACTGCATTACTTTTACGGTGGTTAGTTGCTAGATTTATTTAAACAGGTGGTTGAGTAGGGGTTTGGGAATCATTTTGGTTATACGGTTAACTTTCACGACTTTCCTCATCTGAACTCGAAATGTTCGAATCAACTAGAGCAACTGGAATGTGGCTTACCTGCGAAACCGCCGAGTGGACCTAGTGGTATGGGTAGTGGTGCCATCGAGAGGGAAACATCGCGTTCTCGGGTCTTCTCCTTATCCGATTCGGGTGGCGATTTGCGGGATGATTTCTCCTCCTCAATAATATCCTCAATGGGTACCTGTGTGCATCGATATTAAGAAGACTTTATAAAAAGGATTAAGAATGTGATTGTACTTACATCGGGTGGTCTAACTGGATTAAGTGGTGCCATAAACTCAACCAGTTTGGTGGACAGCTGATGCCACATGGTGGATGCCTCACAATAAGCACACTCGGCCACCTGCAAATAAACATTACACCTGAAGAACACACCTGTATATGCCAACTATTCTCGCTTACCTTCAGTGCACACACATGGCTGCTTAGACCCACCCGAGCAGCAGTCACCATGCACTTGATTAGGCGTGAAACATTCTCGCAGACACTCGTATGAATGCCCATGTGCTGCTCCACATCTTGGAGTTCCATTTGCTTGAGAAGAATATCCAGCATAAGTATGCAACAGGTGAGATTATGCTCGGCATCAGTGGAGAACTCTGTATGCCGATTTGTGGGTGCCTCGTCGTCCGATATGGCGGACGTGTTGCCGGAATCATCCTCCACAACAGGAGCTGAGAAGAAGGCAGAAGAAAGTTTAAAAAAGGTTTAGTTTGAATGCCACTTTGGCTGCTTACAAATGGAACTGCGTCTGGGTGGATTGGCCATGTCAGCCTTGCTCTCCTTGCAGGGTGTTTTCGGTGCCTTGGCCAGCATGGGATCCTTTCCTTGCGGTTCCTTCTCCTTTTCCCGCATCAACTCGTGCTGAATGCCATACTTCATGATGCGCACTCCATCCCCGAACATGGCAAAGAGCTGCACAAGTGGTATAAGGATCTCCAGCTTGGTGAGTATCTGCAGCCAGTGCAGCGCCTGTTGTTGCACCTTGGCAGTGGTCTTCTCAAATCGAATGGCCACAAAATTGTACATGGTCTTTGCATCGAATCCAAGCGGAGACATTTCGGGATCAAGTATTTTACTGAGCACAATTTTAAGTTCATTCAACTCCTTTTCGGCCACATCGTTGGTAATGGCCTCCATCCAGTGTGGCATTACGAAATCCCAGATCTCTGAAGTGATTACCTCATAGGGCACCAGGCAAATCAGACGTTGAAGTCCCTCCTTAAGGTGACTGGTCCTTGAAGCGAGTGTCTCCCAGTGACCACCCACTCGTGCATACTCCGGTGGATGCGGCAGCAGACAGGAGATGAATACATTGTAATGAATGCGACAGATTTCCTTGAGCCAGTTGCACACGTGATCCACTTTGAGCTTCTCTATGGTGCTCTCAATTTGACCAGCAGCTGAGGGGGAAAATCGAATTTACAACGAACTTGTACAACAAGTGTGCTACTCACCATCGTAGGAATAAGCCGTGACATGGAACCAGTGGAAGAGCATGCTGAGAATCCTACCCAGCACTTCGACTGGAGTATCGGCTGTGGGCGTGCAGCGACCCACCAGCAACCAGATGCCATATCTTCCCAGCATTTGACGCTCCTCCAGCGATATATTATCTGGGGTTAGAGCATGTCCATTCTTTTTAGCGTCCGATATTGACTCCTTGCCGGGCTCAAAGTTCATGGGCTTTGCTTCACGCAGCAAACTGACCACCGACTCGACCATGTGCATTTGCATCTCTGGATCCATTTGCCAGGCAGGCTGCAGACTGCGATGCACTACGTGATCACCACCACGTCGGGAGTTATGACGATTGCTATGGCATTGGGCACAGTAGCGAATGGGATGATTGCCATTGTAGCTGGCGCATTCCGTGGAGAAGCAAATGGAGAAAGCCGATTTTTCATTGGAGCGACAATTCTTGTTCTCACACACCATGGACACCTGCTGCATGGGATGAAGTATATCGCCAAATTCCAAATTCGCATGCTCGCGATGAATTTCATTCGCACACTCAATGCAGAGATAGAGGGGCGGAGGACAGTCCGGGGCATAGGTAATGCTAATGCTGTGATCATAGCAAACTTTGGCCGCCTCAGCGTTTCCAGCATTGGGGCAGTGCTCACGCTGGCAGGTGAAGGGGACCAGATCATCTGTGGTAATCCAGGCGAGGATTAGAATACATTAGTCGGTAGAGTTATACTATTATACTTACTTGTAAGCTTGGATAGTAGAACCTTGCGATCGAAGAGATTAGGATCGAAAGCGGGCCAGTAGTAAAAGAGCAGCTTAGCAGCCGAGGAGCGGGACACAGCTGTGCCATAGGCCACCACACAGAGTATGTCCTTGACCACATTGTGCTTCAGAGTCATCAGACATTCCAACAGCTGACAGTGATGTGCTGAAAGTATCCATCAAAATCTATATCTTTCGACTACTTATATACTGGCTAACTTACCTGGGTTTTTAGAGTACTGCAGAACCATCATGATGACCGAGGAGACGGATTGACAGGCTTGGCATTCCTGCTCATCGGAGCTGCGACGTGCTACGAAATGTTATACAGAACGGTTTGAGAATAATGATTAACAGTAACGTATTCATGGACATACTTATAGTAAAGGGCAAGATATAATAGCACAGCGCATTGACAATGTCCTGATGCAAAGCTGGCGGTAGAACAGATATAGTAGAGCTGACTAGATAGGGTAGATTATCAATTAGATCCTTGTCGAGAAAGGGTAGTATGCAGCTGAGGCACTGAAGTAAAGCTTTCCCGAAAACTGAAAGTAAGAGAATTTTAATAAAATTAGCATTATCATTAGTATTACAATTAGCATTATCATTAGAATTAGCATTAGCATTATCATTATCATTATCATTATCATTATCATTATCATTATCATTATCATTATCATTATCATTATCATTATCATTATCATTATGATTATCATTATCATTATCATTATCATTATCATTATCATTATCATTATCATTATCATTATCATTATCATTATCATTATCATTATCATTATCATTATCATTATCATTATCATTATCATTATCATTATCATTATCATTATCATTATCATTATCATTATCATTATCATTATCATTATCATTATCATTATCATTATCATTATCATTATCATTATCATTATCATTATCATTATCATTATCATTATCATTATCATTATCATTATCATTATCATTATCATTATCATTATCATTATCATTATCATTATCATTATCATTATCATTATCATTATCATTATCATTATCATTATCATTATCATTATCATTATCATTATCATTATCATTATCATTATCATTATCATTATCATTATCATTATCATTATCATTATCATTATCATTATCATTATCATTATCATTATCATTATCATTAGCATTATCATTATCATTATCATTATCATTATCATTATCATTATCATTAGCATTAGCATTAGCATTAGCATTAGCATTAGCATTAGCATTAGAATAGCATTATCATTAGCATTAGTATTACTATGTATTGGTACTAACATTAGTATTAGTATTAGTATTATGCATAAAATTAGTATTGCTAAGAACTTACCAATTTGTCCGTATTGAATACAAGGTGCCACATCAATAAGCATAGTAAGAGCATTATAAAGATTGCCATATTCGAGATTTGGATAGGCAGACATGCGTGTAGGATCTTCAAGAGGATCGCGTATAAGCTCGTGCGGAGAGGTGCGCACATCTTTAAGGACAGCTGAATATAACAAATGAAAAGGTTAGAAAGGGAACTCGAGAGTTATCGATTTCCTGCTGCCACTTACTTAATAGAGTTTGAGAAAAGTATTTGATATTGTTAGCAATATCGACGCCAGAGGGCGCAGGTAAGACATTGTGCAATAAGCGTACATGGTATTCATGAAGGGCTCTCAGTTTTGCCTGAACTGTAAAAAAAGAAGAGAAAAAAATATGAATCTCGCCACTTTGAGACTTTTGTGGCATACTTACAGGCGGCAGCGCGAGTGCCCATGTTGATGAGTTGCACCTTAAAGCTGCCAGTCATTATATCAGACAAATCCTTCGCATTTCCGAAACTGCTGCCGAGGGACTTCGCATTCTATAAGTTCAGATAAATTAAAGAATTTGTTAAAGATTTGCAGCTTTAAACATTTTGCTGTGTTACGTAATCGTAGGCAATTGATGCTGCCAAGGCAAAATGTTCAAAACTAGATGAAATTTCAATGAAAACAGGTAAACTTCATATGCCTGGCATTGGGTGGACTATAATATTTTAAGTTTTCATAAATTTACCTCGAAATTAGTTAGTTTTTTCAATAAATTTGCAATTTTTACAAATTTTACGGCGCACCTTGACCACAAAGAAAAATCTCTATAACTAAACTGTGCTGCGAGTGTGCGATGTGTGTATCTGTGTAAGAATTTCACTGTGGAAAAATGTGTCAGATGCTACGGGACACACTGTTGCTTTTGCTACAATAAAAGTGTACTGCATTTGGCCTATAATCAAAGCTTTTTCAATTATTTTTCATTTCTTATATTCTTTTTAAGATATTTATTTATTTTATATAATTTTATGTATTTCTTTTGTCGGAAAATAGCTAAAATTTCTTCGGAAAATGCGACGGTGGTGATTTGTGCGCTGACCCAATTTTCCGACTGCTGATTAACACTCACCCCGGGAATGCGGCCCAATAACCGAAAAACCAGCTGAAACTGAAACATGCGCATTTCCCATGTTTACTTTTGCATTTTCACGATTTTCCACTTCCCCCGCCGCGCTCGGGCGACAACAAGTGTTTGTTTTGGTCGGCTCAGAAGGTAAATATTTACAGAGTTGGTTCTAACCTTATCAGCTGGTTTGAAGTCGAGTCTGCGCAGTTTGTGCTCAATGTTTGTAAACATTTTGCAGCTGTTTTGCAGCGAGTGCCACAGGTTTTACTCTGGGAAAACTCTCCAAAAGGATTGTAGTTTAAGGTGGTTGTAAATATACCGTAAAGTGGTTGTACAGATTGGAGAGAAAACTAGTTGGAGAAATCGTAGACGTTTAAATATAATTTAATATTCTCTGAAGTTTTTTAGACTTTAATGATTGAAAGTAATTGGGGGACATAAAATATTCATAAACAGCATTTTTATTAAAGAACTTAAAATTTAAAGTCTATAGGTTTTTTAAGTTAAAACTCGGAAGAATAGAAAACTTGATAATTTGGAGTTAAAACTAAAGAAGTTTACTCAAAATACAAGTTAGTTTTTATTTTAGTTTTGTTACAGAGTATAATATTCCAAACTCTCTCGATTTAAAACCAGACAAAGAATTTACTAGAATTTCTTTAAACAATGCGTAAAAGCTTAACAAATATTGTTGTCATTTAATATTCAAGGTTATACTTAGTTTTAACTTCTTCGATTTGTAACAAAAAGTATTCTACAATTAAATTGAGAATTTTAGCCAGAAGGGTGTATAATTTTAGGGCTTCGCTGTACAACCCTCGAGTTGGGCACAGACTTTTGTCTGGCTTAGACGGCAACTCTTGACCTGGCCAAAAAAAAAAACCTCATGGGGAGAAATTGAAGCCCGAAGACACTTTTACACGAGATTTAACTGAACTCACTGACCCCTGTCGGAATCGTTTTACTTGCTGGAAAAGAGTATTGAATACAAATATTAGCATTAACTTGATAAATGCTTTATTAAACATTCGTGATTTGAATTAAAGCTGAACTGCAGTTGAACTAGTTTGTGTTTGTGTGAAGTTGTTGTGTGTGTTTGTATGTAAGTGTGAGAGAAGATAGTGTATAAATTGTATATTAAGTACTAATACACTGAAATCTTCAATGAGTGTGTGGGCGGCAGTGGCAGAGGGCAGCAGGGCAGAAAGGCTGGCAGTTTTAGCATTGGCAAATTGAATAACATCAACTTTTTTTTTTTTTTTTTTGGTTGTTGGAAAATGGAATTATTTGGACCTAGTTATGAATGGTTTGCTCCACCGATGGCTCTACGCTCTCATCGGAAATGTTTAGAACTTGCACCTCCTCGAGTATTTGGGGTATGCAGCTGGCCGCCTGAAGTTCATCCAATTTGTTTGGCATCATTGGAGCCGTTTTGAGGTCGTTACGCGATGTTGCCGGTGTTATTGCAAATTCATCTTCCGTATTGGTCGGATCAGTATTTTGCTCCTGCTGCACCTGCTGCATCTCTTTCATATCCATCTGTTGCTGCTCCGTTGCCTTCGGCTCCTGATCCGCATCAACACCCTGTCGATTGGCTGCCTTCTGGCGATGGAAGAGTATCTTCCAGTAGCTCGATATCGATGTCTTCAATGTGGGCTTTGCATTCGGCACTGGCCTCTGTTCTGATTCCAACACAGCAGCCGGAGCACTGGATGCCGACTCAGCGAATTCTGCTGCTGGCATGTCACCTGCACAGAGCGAAAAAAGTTGGAGAGAATGTGTTAGAAGATATGTCTAAAATTCTTCAGTTGAAATTTTTGAAAATTTTTAAATGGAATATAAAAATACATCTTAAAATATTTGATAGTTTAAAATTAAATATTTTTTAAATAAGTTTGAGCTTTGAGAATATTTTTTATTAATAAATCTCAAGCCTTTTTTCTCAGTGCACGCGATTTAAATTACTTTACCTGTCTTGGAAGTACCCTTGAATCGCGTCAAGAAACGACTGATGCTACCGGGTTTGGCCGAATCTTTGTTGCCCTCGTCTTCGAGCACCTCGCAGGCATGCTCAGTGTTAATATCTTGACTGGAATTCGATTTCTTGCCCAGTTTGAAGAAACGTTTGAGCGAATTGGTTTTCGGCCCGGTTACATTCTGTTCGGTGGGTGGCATATTTTCTGGCTCGGCGAGCGGTACATCTTGAAGATTGGACATTATGCAACCACTTGAATTTTTCTAAATTTTTTTTATTATTATTTATTTACTGCTCATTGACTTACGAAATAAAAATGAGCCTAGTTCAATTGTTTTGCTGTTTGGCATTACCTTGGCCAATTACTTAAAAGCCAGAGCCTACTGTGCTTAAGTTTCGATTTGGGTTTAAGTTTCGATATCTGCGCGTTTGCCATTTGCAAAATTTATTTGTCTGGCCAATGGCAATTGGTAGCAGCAGCAGCAGCGAGCCAACATGTGTTAACAACGACATCGAAACTGGTTTCAATTGATACGATTTTCTGTTTTTTTGCAGGACACAATAGAGATACCGATACCGATACCAATATCAATTCATTCAATACCTCTTGTTATACACTTTTCCCCATTGTTCCAAATGTTTTCACGTGTCTCCTCTTTACATACCCCTTTGCCCACTGTACTCGGCACATTGAATGGTCAGTGCCACCAACAAAGTTTCATTGGTTCCTCTTTTAAAATCAATTGAATAAGTGGCGATTCCTGCTGTCGACACCAGTCCTCCAATCACAGTCCCCTCTTCTCCTCCTTCTTCGTCGCTTCTGCCTCATCCTCGTATCGATTGTTATTACCGTTGTTAAACAAGTATTGTGTGTACTTAAATTTATGTAGTTGCGAGCATATTCAGCCCTGAGCACAATGGGGTCTTTATCAATTATTTGCAGGCATCAAAAAAGGTGTTGAAGTTTTAAGAGTTTTTGGGTGGTTCTTGTTGAAAACTTTTATGAAGAGCTTCACTACATTTACGACTTAAACAAAGTAGAGTTTTAATGAATCCATTAGGTTTTCAATACAATTTTATGCAAAATATGCTTAGATCTTAATAAAATACTAAACTAAATTGATTGAATATCTAATGAAATATTTCATCAAACTATTTTCCTTTTTAAAAGCACAAATTTCAAGCAATTGCAAATTGAAATTCAATTTAAAGTCGGAGTCAAATGGAAACGGTCATGAACCACAACAGGAAAAGGCGACATCAATAAATCATCAGGCAACAGAAGGAAAAACAGAAACAGCAACAGGAACAGCAACAGAAGGATTAATGCAATCCCTTGCGAAGGGAGCAGCTGCTGGAAACTTAACGAGTTTTTCACCCACACCCATGGAAAGTGTGAAAATGTCAGTCGACAATATGAGTTTGGTGTTCGAACTGGAGTTGGAGTTGCAAGTGGCATGTGGCATGTGGCAGGATCTAACGGGGAGCTGCAATTTAATGCCAAACGGAAATTGATGTTTGTTGTTGTTGTGGCATGGCGGCAAATTCATTGCCAACACATTTGTAAATACCAAAATGCCCCAACAATGACAACGACAACGACAACACCCCCTGGGCTTACGCAACAACAAAGGGCAGCAGCAGCAAAGTGAAAACAATAGCGGCAGAAGCTGCAGCAGCAACAGAGCGCAAAATGTGTTGCATGCCCCCTGGCGTTGGCAAGTTGAGTCAAAGTCAAAGCTGCAGATGAAGCTGGCGATGGAGTTGAAGTTAAAGCCAAGCTGGAGCTGGAGTTGGCTCAGACAAAAGGCAGTAAGCAGCAAGTGCATTCATTCATTGGCAATAACAATCAAACTGCTGCTGGCACTTGGCTGCTGTTGCCACTGAAACTACCTTTCCCCCACTTCACTCCCCCGCCTCTTCGCCAGCCAACTGCCATCTCCTGCAGCTTCTTGTTGCAATGCCATTCAACTTGTTTTTGGTACGCCGACCAGAGCAGTAAACCCATGTAATATTGTTTGCCTTTAATATCTGACTTTATCCGTTTGATCTAATTGTGGTCGTAGTATCTACGGATACTATTGATAGAGTGCCGAGAATTCTTTATGCTTGTGAGAAAGGCAAACTTTAAACAGTTCGAAGCACTTTGATAAAGGTCATAAATCGGTATCGTTACAATTCCAAACTAGTCCAATTTGGCACTACTTGAGGCCTCACTTGAGGATTTACAATATTTGTCTGTTTGCTCTTAAACCTTTAGCGATAAAGAGTTCAATCGCTTTGGTTTATGGCAGAGTTACGGAACTCGAGTCTGTTTCTACTCGAAATTAAATAATAATAAATATTGTCTATGTTTACTTAAGCGCAGTGATAATGATAATTTATTACTTCACACTTTACCTTTTAAAAATGATTACAATGTTGGTAATCAAGTGAAATGTTCATGGATTATACACAGAGAATGATTCAATGACCTTTTCAATCAACTAAACTATTAAAAAGTTAACTTTTTGGAATGTATCTTTATTGAGAGAAGTCTTTTAAGCATGGTATCTAACAAATGGGTATTTAAAGATAGATTGTCCCTTAGTTTGAAGTCTAGTAACTTTTCCCACTACTGGGTATGTTTAAGTTGTGCTTTCCCCCAACAGTCTCCTCTGCTTACCCCACAGACTGTAGTCGCTTTGAGTTAATCAATTACTAAAAACTGCAATAAATTTGAAACCGTTGGAGGCGCCACTAAAGCTGTTGATACCGATATCGGCTGATGGCATCTAAAGGAGCTAAAGCCAAATAAAAAACAAAAGCGACAACGACAGCGACAGCGGTAAACAGAATGTCAACAGTTTAATAAATAAAATCAGTCAGCAGCAGAGAACAGCAGAGGCAACAGAACTCAAGAAGCGACAGATTGCAATTAAAAGTGAAGAAAAAACTGAGAAGACACAAAACACGGAGTTGCAAGTGCTGCAAGATCAGTCAGAAACCGAATTGGATTCGGAGTTGGAATTGGAATTGGAACTGGAGTTGCAGTTAGTCACTCGATCAGCGAAGTGTGTGTCGTGCCCCAAGGTTGTTGACAACACACACACTCACACACACACACATGGTGGCATGTCTTCAACATCGGTGGCAGTTGCCACAGCAAAAGTTGCAGGATTGTCGCTTCGCTTGGAACTGCAGTCGAAATCAGTATAAGAAGTTTTCATATTTGAGTTGGCATCTTAAAAATATGATCGATTTATTATGCGACAATGTGACGAGTTGCCAACAAAAACATGCCCAATACCAACAAGCAGAACAACGACTTGGCTAAGAGACTTGAAGCATCGGCCAAGTTCCTTTTGGGCCAACAGAATATGCGCGACATTGATTTTCGCGAAGTAATGAGGCAACTCATTAATCATTTTTGTATTGAGTCTGGGCAAAAATGCATCGGCTGGGGGATTATGTTGCTGCCGTCGCAGCAGCAACAGCAGCAGCAATACCGCCAACAACAACAGCAGCAGCAGCAACAACTGACGGAATGCTGGCAACATGTTGCGCATGCTGCTGACTGACAGAGACAGCTGCAGCTTAGGCAGCAGTCCTGGTCTCGGACACTGGTTCTACTGCCGCTCTACACTGAAAAAAATAAGAGTTGCTTAAGTTAAAAGGCTAAAATTTAGATTACTTTGTGCTTACATTTTGTAAATAGGCAATTTTAGTCAAGTGGTCTTACTAATTTCGAGCAACACTTTAAAAAATATGAATAACATACACTGAAAAAATATAAACTTATACAGTTTTGAGTTTAAAGATGAGCTCTTAAAAATATATGAATTTTCTGTCCAATTGAAAAGTCTGTAGTTTAATTTTAGTTTCATAACTTTCTCACAGTGTAACTGCTTCACCTCTGCTGCCTCTTGCGGTTACTGCTCCACAGTTTATGTTCTTTGCGCACACTGCTTGATTTTGTTAACCTTTTGACCATTTGAAGTTATTTTTGTATGCTTTACTGCCAATTTGGTGGTCATTGGCCATTCACTTGACTTGACTTGCGCCTGTTGCTTGTTCAATGCTGTCGACTGTCCGCTGTCCACTGTCCACCGTCTGCTGTCCATGTCCGTTGTCTGTTGCAAGTTGCAAGCTGCATGCTGCCGACTGTTTTTGTTGTTGTTGCTGCTGCTGCGGTTGCTCTTTTGGCACACACAACGCACCATGTCTGACAGTTTGGCCGATTGCCTGGCCTCTACCTCTGTCTCTGCCACTGCCTCCACTGCCTCCTCTGTCCCTGGTTTCACTGCCTTTGACTCTGAGTCTGTCGTGCGGTCGCGGTCATCTTCAGACTTGTGTCATATTCTGGCGGCTTAGCAGAGTTTTTTATACTCTACAATTACTGAAACTATAAATGTTGCTTAAATTAAATAATAATTAAATAATTCCACTTATATAAGCTGCTAGACACCCTGCAAACTCGTCGATTTCATTAAATTTGAAATACTTTTCAATACTTGAAACATTTCTAAATTTCCTACTACCTTTTAGCTGTATTTTTTGGGATTTGCCTGTGATTTATCTTTGTCTCATTTGGCGTTTGCACACTGTACAGGTTGCCAACAGGTGATAGTGTTACCTGCACTTGTCTCGCACAGCTTGGCCAACTTGTAAGCGTCTTGTTGTTTTCTGGCGGCCATTAGCCTTCGCAGTGAGACACCAAAAACACACACCCCAAAACATACACACACATGCGCACAACATACAGACAAAGTTTTGTACATTATTCAAAAATCGCAATTCTAACAAAATTTCTTCATTTGTTGGCTGAACTTGTTGCCTGTTTGCAGTTGTTGGCAATTATTTATAGTTTCTGATGTATTCAATTTATTATGCAGATGTAGAAAGTTGCTAAATGCTTGATGTATGTACGAGTCTAACATCTCTAACATATTGAATGTAATAATTTTTGCATAATTTAGCTAACGACTTGACGGAAATGCAGTTTCCGATGGAAAGTCCCCCAGGGCAATTGAAGTAAGAGCTAAGTAGATTTTCACTTAGGACAAAATATTTCTGGAATTGGCAATGATAAATTGGGGATTTTTGTATAACACAGCATGGACAGAATTATTTATTTAGTTGGCTATAATTAGCTGCAAGCGGCAATATTAATCAATGGGCTAAAGATAGGTTTTCAGTGTGAATTCTGATTGAATTTGCTTTGAAATGTTTTACATATTTTTTAAAATAATTACTTATTTTAATCAAATAGTTCAATCTATATTTACTGCTTTTTTATGGCTACAATTTGATTACTAGAATTATAGTCAATACTTTTTGTGCTCAGAAAACTTGAAGCTTAATCGAATCTTTTTGACCAAATTAGTAAAAACAATTACTATTTTTTATCGAATTAATGCTATTATTTAAGTAATATTCTCACGATAAAACAAGCTAGCTGCCATTATTGATTTATGTTCAATTTGTCTATAGAAATCGTACGAAGGTATAACTAAGTACTATCGATATCAGTTTAAAGTTCATCACACTTCAATGGGTAATTAATTACGGCAATTGCACAAAAACACCAAATAAAAAATACTCTGGCAGTAATTAAAAATAAATAACTAACTGAGACAACTTAATTTTGAAGGTTGTTATGGCCAGCAACAACAACAACAAGAAAAACGCTTAAACAATCCGGCGATCAACATGCAAGAGGCATTAAAGTTTAAAGGCCAGTAATAGACAAGAAAACAAGTAGAAAAACAGCAGCAAAAAAGATTTTCTAATTTATTAATATGTTTAAAAGAGGTTTAAAATGAAACCAAGTTGAAAAAAAAAATTGTTAGGCAGAAATCTATTAAGCAAACAAGCGCCGCTGACAGCTAACATAGATCGCCAGGCAAGCTGAGGCTATTAGAAAGCGATTAGATAGCGATACAGATACCAGATACACAGATACTCAGATACAGATACACAGATACTACTTGCTACTGCGAGGCATATACATATGTAACCCACGAGCTAAGACAATGTCTGGACAGGACGGAACAAGACAGGACAACACAGAGCGGGACAGTACAGACTGGGACGGGACGGGACGGGCTTAAACAATGGCAGCTAAACATGGCAAGTTAACAGTTTAATTTTGCAGCGTCACAGAGACAACAACTAAACAAAAAAAAAGCTAAAAAAAATGCCGCTACATGCAACATTTAGTTATACGATCCGTACGTTATGCGGAACTTTGCTCTGCATTCAAAAGATACGTTTTTTTTTTTGTTATTGCCCCCAAATCTCAGGACGCAACAAAAGCAAAGCCAAATAAAAAACGTTTACTTCCAAAACACAATAAAAAACGCAACTGCAGTTATCGCTCATTATGGGAGCTTGATCAATGTTCGAGCTGAATGCCACGCACTGGAGTCAACAGGCGCAGAACAAAAGCCAACAAGTGTTGCCACAACCAAACGTGTTGCCAAAAAAAGCCGAAAAGCCAATGGCCGCAGGCAGCCAACAGTAAAGAGCCACAAAGCTGGCCAACAATGCGCTTCCGCCTCGCATCCTTTTTTGGTGCCCATTTTGGCCGACACACAAAATTAGCCAATTGGAGCATTAATAGGCCAAGACGCACTCTTAACTCAGCTACAATAAATAACGGGCAATCTGGTTAGCTGATTAAAATGTCCTACAATTTCAAGTTACTCTCTCTCTCCTGTTACAAACTCTTTCACAAACCTATAACACTCTCATTAAGCAGTTGCCAGTGAAGTTACTTTGCTAAAAAAAAGCGTCATAGTTGCGGTTTAGACGGCTTTAAAGCTACAAACACAAAAAGCCTTAAAAAAATTCCCGCCGAGGGCTAAAAAAGCAGAACCGCAAAATGAGTTTTTTTTGCAATTCGTTGAGCTTTTTGCTTTTGCTGATGCCAAATCGAGCAGATTTTTATGAGCGATACACTTTCAGTAATCGCTCTACGCTTTTGCCCTTGTTTCAATAAAAATGACATTGAAATTAAAGGTTTGTTTTTTTGTCTCGAAATGAAATTGTTGCTCCGCTGTGGTCCAGAAGTTATGCAGGTCGAGAACTCAAAAGGTTTACTATTTTGGCAATGAATCCGGTGGTACACGACTTGCTACAAAGTTTTCTTTTGTCGAAGTAGTTTTCTATGTCAAATACGCAGATTTGCCAATCGATAACTGGTAAATCTCATATGCAAAATACGCACAACTAGTGAGCTGTCAAATGGAACAATAATAATTTCTGAATGCAAGAAACTGGCTGGCTGGCAGTGCAATAAGCCAAAAAGCGCCATCAACATGGTCAAAAAGCCAAAAAAATATTTTCGAATTTACCGTTAGTGGGTTATAAGCCATCAATTATATTGTAATGATGTCTGTAGCTGTTGCTGCTGCCGCATTTGCTGTTGCCTCTTTAGAAATCATGGCTAGAACAACAACAACATGAAGGAGATGGAGGACAGCAGGCAACATGCTCATTATCAACATCATCATTGGCGTGGCTTTTGGAGCTAAAGTCGCATTAGAGAATGCCATGAGGAGCATTCAATAAATGGACAGCAGTCCAAAAGGAGGAGACTCCTCCTCGTGATGTTCATCGCTTGCCGTTTAACGCAGCTTCTCACTTGCCACTTACCACTTGCCACTCGCCTTTGCAGCTGCTGCTGTTGCATCTTCTAAACAGAATTTGCATTCGCATTCACATTCACATTCACAGTCGCATTCGAGTGTCCACTAAATGTCAATTAAGTGGGTTCTTACCACGGTTTGATTTGCCGGTTGCCAAGTGCCCAACAACTGAGCAACTGAGCAACTTTGGCTCTTTCTGCCCCAAACACATTCAGCATCCAGTTTTTGCTGATCACTTCCACCTCCAACACTCCCACTCGCACTCCTCTTCCTGCGCTCCAACTGCGATTTCCACTTAGACCATACAAATACTATACATAACATAATAGCAATAACAATAATGTGCACACAATGCTGCTGTCTGAAGTGGACTCCCTGAACTCTCTTCCCGTCTTTTCCTGCTCCCGGGATCAATGCAAGTTCGACTTATATTTTTTTCTGATCAGTGCAACATCGTCATCATCTGCACTGCTCAAATAACCGACTGGAACTTAGACATTTAGGCTTTCAAGTGATTTAAATAATAATATAAATTAGTTATCATTTATCGAACCATTTTATACATGGATATAGACATAATAAAACAAAATAAACTAATTTTGAAGTACACAAATATTATAAAATTGATAAACATGTTAAGAAAATTTACAAATTCTTTAAAAATAATTATAAAACATTTTCGTTGTGTTCAACAATTATTATCGTCAAGAAACTTCTTCGATAAAAAATGTTCTTTATTAAATACTAATTCTAAAGTTGTTAGTTTTAAAAATATATAATTTTTAAGGTAATCAATGTTATGTTTTTATTTTGTATAATTATTCCTTTTTTTTCTCTCAGTGTGTGTAGCAAAAGAACACATATGTGTGCTGCCTCTCCCAAGCTGACGGCATTGGAGCATCGCGATGCATCGTCGGCTTCCTTTGTCATTTGGCGTGACGCATGCGTAACGTTCGATTTGATTCAATTAATGGCTGGGAATTGTCCGTACGTGGTTCGCTATAAGGCGTCGATAGAGCAGACATTAAGGCAGCAATTGCTTAGAGAAGCAGCTAGAGAGAGAAAGGGGTAAAGAGAGAGAGAGAGAGAGATGATGATGATGATGATGGATACAGATGAAAGCTCAATACTGAATACTTTTCGAGTGTAGTGCAAATATCAGTAAAAGTCCATGCGATAATATGGGAAACTATTTCTAGCAACTAGTGTTTGTCAAGTAGTTTTACTAAAATTTAATCTTTTTAAAGTGGTTAACAATGTTGCAAACTTTTATAAATGTAACTAAAATAATACTTCATTGAATCAGAATCCCAAAATAGTTACAGACTCTTAATTGATTTCCTCTCAAAACTTATCTAGAAGTTTAACTACTTAATTAATAGTACTTTACAAATAAATATTATTATGTTTAAAAACATCTGCAAATCACATTCTAAGCTGTCTGTTTACTAATTTCGTTTCGTAATTTGTTATGTTGTAACGATAACTTTCTAAAAGCAGAGTTTCAATATCAATAAATATTATATGTAAATTTGCAACTCGTTTTCCTTATATGCAAATACTTACTGCACACACTGTTTGCCTTATTGACATGAGTGCGCGTCAGCAATTGAATAACTCAGAGTTAAACGCAGATCGTCTTGTCTGTCTGCGAATACAAGTATCTCTAAGTATGAGTATCTCCAAGTATGAGTATCTCAGAGTATCTGCAATCCCATCGATGTCAGTTGCGTTAAAAACAATTACTTTCAAATAAATTACGAGTTAATGTGAACGATGAATCGTTATTTGAATCGATGTTGATATTCGATTGCAACATCGCATTCAAAATCAATTAAAACTTTCATAATTAATCGTTTCTAATGAGACCATTGGCATGAGTATCGATCGAGCATGCAAATGAGTAACATCTGTAGGAAAAACATATCAATATCTAATGTTAAAATTAGCAAATCCAAGTGTGGTTGAGGGAGGAGTCTGGAGGGGAGCGAAATTCAGTGCTGAAATCATTTTAATTACTGACGACGATCAAAGAGCTCTTGAGTAAGACGACGAAATGAAAACTAAGCTCAAATAACATTTAGCAGCTTTTTATGCACATGAATGCGAGTGCAAGTGCATCATCATTATGATCATGATGAAGATTGTAATCATCATTAACATGAACAGCACATGCATTGTGCACAACAAGGTTAAAATTGTTAATTGTTAGTAACGAACGACAACTGCAATTGGTATATCTATTATAACTACTATAACTATTATTATTATCATTAGTATTATGCACTGCAAAGACAACAACAAAAACAACTTGACAACTTGACTAAAATTATAAATAATTGCACACTTGACAAACAAAGCTAAATACTTTAAAAATATCGGTGTGAGATGAGGCTTAAATATTATGATTTTCAGCTGTTATGAGTATTCATTTCAATGCATATTTAATACGTGATTAATCGTGTTGATACATGTGCAAGCATGCAAAGATCAAAGTCTGTCGAATTTGCATACAATACATCAGCTTAAACAAATAAACTGAATTTAATACATTAGAGAAATATAAACAATAAGTTTAGTACTAAAATAAAGGGAATAAAAATTAAAATAATTAACATATTGATTAGAAATTTTCCATTCCCTTTGTTTACAAAAAAAAAGGGTGGGAAATGCTAATTTTTTTTATAAATTCTACAATTATTATAGTATATATTAAGAGGTTTCTTGAGAATACGTTTTTTTATTCCGTCATAAACATTTTTTTGAACTAAATTACATAAACTACTTAACAAGGACCACACGGACCACACGGCACTTGAGGACCACACGGTCCAACCGGTCCACAATGTGTGTTCCAGGGTGTAGGAGCGCAAGGATAGCACGGTCCACACTCTGGAGATTCATAGGGACAAGGTGGAGAGCAGGGTCCACATGGTCCACATGGTCCACAAGGACCACAGGGTGCACTACCAAGTGGTCCACAGCCGGCGCCGCAAGGACCACAGGGTGCAGGTACAAAGGGTCCCGAGGGCATTGTAAGACCGCAGGGTCCACAATTTGGCACAGCACAGGGTCCTCCACAGGGACCACATGGACCACAAGGGCCAGAAGGGCCACACGGCCCACAACGTCCAGATCGCGTTGGTCCACAGGGTCCAGGACCTCTAGGCCCACAGGGACCTGGTCCACAGGGACCACAACGTGTCTCGCACACGGGGTATTGGTTGGTGGAGAAACAGGGTAGAGGACAACAAGCACCATTTGACGCACATGGTCCAATTGGGCAGGGAGGACAAGCGGCACTCGGTTTGTAATTTATCGGTCCATTTGGATAACAACAATACTCCCTTGGAGGCGGTATATCGATAGTCTGTGGCTTGGGCTGACACAATATGGATTGACAAACTTCTCTGGGTTCGCACACACGTTTCGGATAGCAGACGACATAAGGATCCGGTATCATGGACGGATAGTATATGACACGTGGTTCCCGAACCATCTGTGAAACCCAAATCAGTTTTGGCACTTTAATCACTCGCGTGGCATCCACTACTTTGGGCACTGTGATCTGACGACACCGATTGACCACCATCGGTTCTGGTACAATTTTCTCCGTGAAAACCACTCGCTTCTTGCAGATCAAACGCGGTGGTTGTTGAACCGTTATGCACTTGGGAAATGGCGGCGGAATGCGGGGTGCACACTGCGGCAGTGCATCCAAATGGGCGGCATTGTAGCATTTCGGAGAGCATTCAAAGGGGCCACAGCAAGGATCACAGGGACTACACGGTCCGCAAGGAGAGCACATAATTGATTTATTTAAAAACTAGTTCAATTTTATCAAATAATAATGAATAAATAAATTTTTGTTAAAATTTTGAAACTGTTTTCGGAACTGACAAAGTTCTAAAAGTGAAAATTATTCGAAAAATTTAACTTAGGTACCTTAAAGTTTAAAATTAAGGAATAAAACTAATAGAACCACTAAATAAAATTACATATAATTTATTAATATAAAACTTACAAATTTTTTTAAGATTTTTACAAAACATTTTCAAAGATTTTGAAGGAAGAAAACGTACTTAAATTTTATAAACGGTTTCATTTATAATTTGCTTAAATTATAAAGACATTTTGGTAAATATTTTTATATGATATTGTTTTCACGAAACTTGTTTTTAAATTCCCAAAAAAAGTTTTAGCTTTAAACAAATTCTAAAGAATCCTTAAATATGATTTTTGTGAACATTTTTAAGTTGTTTAAATACAGAGTAAAACTTTTGCAAACTCATTCAACCTAAAATCACTTTCTTAAGAAGTAATTATTTTTTTTTTAAAACATATTTTGATAACTTCTGTAACTGTCAACAAACTTAACCCAGAACAGTCAGCCATTGTTTTGAAAACCCTTTTTAATTTGAACCTTGAGAGCGACTTTCATATGATTTTTGTCGACTCATTTTCTCAGCATTCTGGCTATTCTAGTTCCCAGACAAAAGCTAAATGTTATGCACTGCATCTAAAACCATTTAAGGGTAATTTGCAAAAATATTTGAGATACAAAAGTTAAAACAGCCAACAGCCAGCAGACAACAGAGACAAGCACATGTGAGAGATCACAATAGCGTGACTTTGTGATTTGATTGTTGGGGAGCGTAAGAAAATACGGCAAAAGTGAAGGTTGATGTTGGGGAAAAGCGGGAAAAGCCGCTCACAAGCAACGACAAACAATTAATGCTCTAATAAAGCCAAAGAAAAACCATGTACTGCTTGTTGTTGTGACAGTTGTTGTGGCAGCTGCTGAAACTTTGTGGCATGTTGCAGGCAGTCGCTGATTGGAGTTCCGTTAATAATGTTGTTAAAACGCGATGCGTTGATAAGCGCTCTGCTTTTGACGCTCTATTATGTGGGCGTGGCTGTTGTAGCCCCACACGATCAACGTGATTTTGTGACGATGGGCGTGAGGCACAGCAGGCGTGGCTCCAACAGATCATCCTTGCCTCAACGAACGGGTGGCATGGCCATCGAAGGTGTTGGCTTTCATTACACGCTGCGTTTTCAGCCTGGATTTCATCCACTGAAGTTTGCGCAGCAGGTGGATCCAGAAATGACAATGGCACCAGCACCACCGCCAGAAATGCCCACAGATCCACCACCACCACCGCCGCCAGAACCCACACCACCACCAGACGAACCAGAACCAACGATTCCAATGCGTCCGACGACGGAACCACTACCCGATCCACCTGATCCACCGCCCTCAACTGAAATGATGCCCACACCCGACACGATGCCAACTCCCAAGCCCACGATGAGACCAACAAAGCCATCCATTCCCTCAATACCCAGCAGCACACGCACCTCCATCATGCAGCCACAGTCCTTTTCCGGCAAACTGGCCAACAAACTGAAGCAACTGATCTTTGGCTCTCCGGTCGAGGCGAATCTTATATTGAAACAACCAAGTGCTGGCAAAGTCAAGGGCAAAGGTTTCCTCAGTCTCTTCGAAGTGATCAAGTTTCCCAACTCAAAGTGCAGCGTCTCAATGGGAGACATACGCACCATGGATGGTACCTGCTATCACGAATTTGAGTGTAAAAGTTTGGGTGGCATTCCCACCGAAAGCTGTGCCGACGGCGTCGGTGCCTGTTGCATCTGTGAGTGGGTGCAGTGCACCTTGATCCCATCCAATTGCTACCATCAAGTGTCTGATCACATACTTGTCTTGCTTTCGCTTTCAGTTGTTAACGGTTGCGGTGATGTTACCAGCCAACAGACCGTGTACTTCGAGAGCCCCAACTATCCACAAGCGGTACGCGAAATGATGATCTGTGTTTTGATCATCAATGTGCGAAAAGGTGTGCAGCAGCTGCGTCTCGATTTTCCCATGTTTGAGGTATTTTTCACTTAAATAAGTGTCCAACTCTACCAGAGATTTACGTAAAATAAATCTCTTTCAGCTTAGTCGGCCCACAAATGGCGACTGCTTGGAAGATCAGTTCATCATATCAGGACACAATGCGAATTTTCATATACCCGTGCTCTGTGGCATCAATTCGGGTCAACACAGTGAGTAAAAAACCTATGATCAACTGATCTTGTACTTACTTTTCCACAGTTTACGTACACGTAGGTGACTCCAATGAGAGCAAAGTTTATCTCTCGGTATTCGTCAAGGTCTCTAGCGGAGCACGTTCGTTCAATATCAAGATCAGTCAACTTGAGGACAATCTCGCCCCCGATAATTGTCTGCAATATTTTACCGATGGTGAGGGTATTATCAAGTCCTTTAACTATGATGTGGATGGCAGTGTTGTAAGTAATCGTGAGGCAACCTATCTGGTAAGTAAAACAACCAATACCTAAAGGTTTTTTTACTGATCTTGTTCTGGAAACTTTTTAGAACAATTTAAACTATGCTGTCTGCCTGGCACGATCGAAAAATGTGTGCAGCGTGAGTTATAATACGGAGCAACTGGGTGGAGA
Organism: Drosophila nigrodunni; assembly: GCA_020829145.1. NCBI lineage: Eukaryota > Metazoa > Arthropoda > Insecta > Diptera > Drosophilidae > Drosophila > Drosophila nigrodunni. Next base: position 16,948,639 of record JACVCZ010000001.1, read on the forward strand.
TCAGCCCGATTTTCAAATAAGCAACAAGGATGAGGGTAAGTTCCAGCACTTGGCAGTTAAAATTAACCCACTATCGATCACACTTTCTAGCTGAGAATGATCTTGTGAGTGATGGTCAGGCTGGCGCTGGTATTTTCAATTGTCCGGATGATTTCATAGCTGTCAATTCGGTGCGATTGTGCGGGGAGAGACTAAACGATGGCATCGAGAATGAGGACTTCTATGTACATGCCACAGTGAGGGATATTGCCGCTGGACCAATTGTGTTGCCCTTTCGCACCGATGCTGAGTATGTGGGACGGGGCTTTCGTCTTGTCTACAGGCAGGAATTGTGTGTCTAAGATGGATACGGTTACGGCTACGTTTATCGTTATCGCCATCGTTATGGCTACGGTTAGATTTACAGTTACACCAACTGTTAGTACTCATGATGATGACGTTGTTGTTTGCATTAAAGTTTGGAATATGTTACGCTTCAGTCCAAAATCTGTATACTTCTTGCGGGCCTCTGGGGCGTTTTGGTTGCTATGGGAAAACTTGACATGCATGCGACCATTTCCGTTACCCTTTCCCAAACCAAATTCAAACACAGACCGGGTTCCGATCCCCTTGCCAGATTCCCTTTTGCAACTCCTTTGCTTTTCAAGTTTCCAGCGCCTGTGTGTTAATGTGTTTTATGTATTTCAAACGGTTTTAGTTTTGGCCACGCCCACTCATCCCCCTCCCCCAGAAGTAACGCCCACCAGAGCCAACTGGGCGGTCGGCAAGTTCGTAGTTCACAGTGTATCGCGTTGGTGTCGGTTGACAGGTTTATTTACAACAGATTTTCAGTTTTTCATCGCCCTTCTGGCCACCTGGCCCCACTCTGCCAACTACTATGACGAAATCTATAACTTGCCGCATCGCGTTGCAAGTTGCAGTTGTTGCCACGTCGCTTCGTTGCTAGGGTTGTCGCTACTTTTGTCGTGGTGTTGACTTCAATGCTTAAATTTGTAATAAATTTGATTTTTTCCTTTCGATTGCGAATTTTCATTGTTCCTTTTGGTCTGTCGTCGTTGTCGTCTCCGTCGTCGTATGATAAAGTCACAATTAACCCACGCCTTTTTCGTAGCGGTACTCTTACATATATTTGCATATCATTTTGATTGTTTGGATCGCTGTCTGAGCCGCTGACATGGTGATGACTAAAAGTGTGCAACAGCAACAACACCAAAGACACTAACAACAACAACAACGAGCAGAAACCAGCAATCATAAAATAGACAACAACAAATATTGCATGCAAACGTTTGAAGTTTGTCATCAAATAACGTCTGATGTCTGATGCACAGTGGAACGAAATATATAAAAAATTAAATAAAGCTGTTTTTAACTATTTATATAATTTTTAACAATTTACTTAAGCACTTAAATGGACTAAAAATTTTGATATATGCTTTCAACTAATTTTAATCTGAAAACCAGGGATTAAAGTAGCTAATGAGTTAATAAACATTATACAAATATTTTTTTTTTTGATCATTTGACCAAGTTTCATTTCTTACCTATTTATTTTTTTACTCATTGACTCATGTAGTGTTGAATTTACATTTAATTTAGTATCTTTAAAATAAAAATATAATTAATTTTTTACATTTTTAGATATTATATTTTATGTCTATTTAAATTTCAATATCTAATGCATCTATTTCCAGCCAGACTTGCTCCACTGTGCCTAAGAGTCGAGCAACTTTAGCATAGATAAATAAAACCGTAAAGTTGAAAAGTATAAAATATAAATCCCTTCAGGGCGTAACGTGCACTACATTAGAAATTGAAAATCCACCGACACCACCGACGACGTCGCTTTTGGACCTGGCCAAAAAAGTAAAACATGAGAATCTTTATGCCATGCCATGTCTGTTGGCCAAAAAGCTAAAAAGCGCCGCTTGATGGAAATTACAGCACAACAACAAAAGAAGAGAAATCAAATAAAAATCAAAGTATAAGCCAAGTCAGTGGAGTGGCTCAAAGGGGTGTAGGGGTGCAGGGGACTTAGGGACTTGGGTCTGCTATGAGAGCGTGCATGGCAACGCCTTTTGTCACAGTTACGACTCTTCCGTCCTGTGAGCACTGTTTTTTTTGGGGGTGTGTGATTGTGACTGTGAGATCTGTGGCAAACTGTTTTTAGCCATTTGCATAAGTTAATCAATTCGCAATGAGGCAAAAGGTGAAAACTATGCAATTGACTGTCGTCTGAGCCAGTATATTCAGCCAAATAGATCGCAATCGCCATAGCAATCGCAATTGTTAACTGTCGGCAATCAAGTCAAATGAATGCCAGTCGAATGGCAATCGCTTCATGTCTTTTAATTGTAATCCCCCACAGCAACAACAACAACGACGAGGTAGTGAAAAAATGTCCACAACAATCGCTGCTGGCGGTCAGCTTTAAATGAGGCGGCATTCCAGAGATCACAATCGCTAAAACAACCTCAACATCAACCTCAACATCAAGCGAAATGCTTGCAAAACGTTAAGACACAAAATGCCAATAAATTTTTGACAAGACAAATGCTAACTTTATTAAACGTTAGTAGGAGTAGTGGCCGAGGGGGGATAAGAGGGGTAAGACCACCGCATGGAATTTAATTGCCAAAGTTATTGATTTAAAATGCAACTTGATTGTTCGTGGCTTAATATAGTGATCAAGGAGCCAATCAACTTGGCCAACAATAACTTGGGTGATCTGTTATTGACCTTAACCCACCTCTCCTCTCTCTCCTAGTCTCTCACTACCTTTTTTGCTGCTTCCTCCTCCTTGCAAACTGTAATTAATTAATTTATCTGCCTTGGCAGTTGATCATGGCCCTGTGCTGGGCCAACAGGTTCGCGGGTCTTTAAACAACATGGGGTCGTTTTGTAACGTATGTGATTGGCGCCGTTGTGTACAGAATGCTTTCTAGCCATAAAAAATCCTGGCTATAATTCAAAGTAATTAGTCATTAGCAAATGCCTTTGCTGCTATTGGGAAAGGTTGGCCAAAATTGATGACTTGCGGCGGAAAATGTGAAAGTACTAAAAACACAACTGGAAAACAGAAAACTTGTACTATGTAATGATTGATTAGTCGGTTATCCTTGTGGTAAGTTTCAATACTAAATTCAGAAATGAATTCCCTCTTTCTCAAAGGAGTTTGGGTATGAGCAAAGTGTCTGCGAAATTTGCAATGCATTATTATAAAGCAGAGATGCAGTCGAACTTGAAATACTTCGTACTTCTGACATGAGCACACATAGCATCAAGCGGTGATTTTATGATTCACGCTTGCATTAAAATCCCATCAAACTACGGTAACAAATCGCGTCTAAAGTCTATGAAACAAAACACCTAAAAGGCTAAACTTTACACTCAGTGAGAGAAAGAGAGAGAGGGAGAAAATTGTTGTTGTCGGCACTACAATAAATAAAAAAAAAAAACTATACGGACGGACAGCTTCACGCCGTAATTAAACTGTCTTCGGTTGTGCTGTACTACAAGCGTTCAAGCATTAAGCCGTCCAAAATTCAACCGGTGCCATTTAAAGTTTCTTTTATTTTACATATTAGTCCCCCACACCCCTCCAAGTCAACTAAACCAACCCCCTCAGCACTCACACACATGACCGCTTATGTATGTGTCGATTTTCACACTATTTTCTACAAATTTAACGATTCTGTTCGACTCGACGCAACGCTGCGATTTTATTGCCTCACTTTTAGCACTCTTGTAGAGTCCCTAGTGAGCTCATTGCTCACCTATTTATTTGCATGACTACAGCTGACTCTAAACGAATGCCAGACTAGTAGAGTACCCTATAGAATGTATGCTTGATTCACGTTCTTAACATATCTTTATACTTTCGTATAAATAAATACATAACTTGTATAAATCTCTGAATTTCCTTACAGTTTTTACTACCCATTCACTTCTCGTTCTGCTTACAGGGTATGTAAATTAAAAGTACTTGTTGCCGCTCAGCTTACAATGGGAATTGGCACATGGGAGATTTTTGCCTTTTTGCTCAGTTCTCTTTGCGCTTGTTCTGGTTATTGTTTTATGCCTGAATTATTTACTAAATTGAAAACAATTCTACGCCTCAAACTTGGCAAGAGTTGTCTTGGCTTAAAAATATACTGAGAAAATTCTACTAGCTTTAGTAAGTAGTTAAATAAGCTTTAATAAACAGTTTTAAAGCTGTCATACAGTATTTAGTCAGGTTTTGATTGTCTTTATAAAATATACTATTTTAAAAAATTAATTCTAGATTCATAATCGGCATTAGTTCCATTTTATTGTCAATTGTAAGCCAGAGTATTTAAAATGAAGTTAATTAGTTCATAAATTTAATGAATTTTGTTAAATACTTAACTACTTTAACTAGCGCTAACTATAATCTATTATTACTTTAGGTTCTTGGCTTATTAAAATAATATCTGCAAACATTTTAATGTCTGGTTTAAAGGAAAACTTTTAGATTGCACAGGTTTAATTGCAGTTCACCTCTTTTATGATTTGACTTTACGCAGGCACCAATCGCACACACTCACACAACAAACAGACACACACACGTACTTGCATATAGTCAACGTACACGCATATTAGTTACAGACTTTCATGTGCATTCATCAAAACATCACCACTCTGCCCAAAAAAGGAGCCTTTCGAAAAATTTACTGGGCGCCAGAATGCATTACATGTAAAAGATGTTAGAGCCAAAGTGGTAAATGGCCAAGTGGCATGCGGCAAGTGGCAAGTGAGAAGAGTCGAAATGAGAGAGAGAGAGAAAGAGGAGTGGAGCAGAGCAGAGCGTATGAAACGATAACAGGCAAAGAATGAAGAGGATGTGGGCAATGATGCCACTTACAAAATAAAAAAGGTGCATAAATCGCGTGAAAATGTGAAAGAAAAAAAGCATTTTGACACCTAAAGCAAAAAATCGTTGGTTTGCGTTAAAACACGTTGACTAGATGATGATTATGAATATGAAAAATTAATGATAGTCACAGCATGGCAACAGTTGCACGCAACGCACACAAACACACGCACTCACACACACACACAACGAACGATGTAATTGTGAATGCGCTGATTAAGCATACGCAACGTTGCCCACTTGAACAAACTGTGGAAACTACAAAAACTACGACTGGGCTTGTCAGCGTCAATTTCACAGCGCTTATCCGTTAGTTATACGACAGAAGAGAGCGAGAAGAGGAGATAATGTAGATTTAGAGAGAGAGAGGCTTACACTGCTAGAAAAATCTTTTGATACTCGTATTCTTAAAATATATTAACAAGTTAATTATTTAATATTAAATCTTTTTTTAAGTTTTCATTAATACAAAACTGTAATACACTTAGCTTAAACTATTTTTATCAGTGTAGAGGAACTGTGACTTTCGTCGTTTTTCCCAAATTTTTGTTGCTTCTTTTTAATTTTTATTGGCTACGTTTGCCACTTTGCCATGGCTGTAAGTTTGCATTTCTCGACGTTTTTTCTCCATTTGTCTGCGTTACTCTCCTCTCCCCGCTTTGATCTATCTGGGTCTCGCGTTAAGTCGGCGCTGCGTACAATTTTTCATTGGCTCAGTAGCCGGGTCAGTTGCAGCAGAAACTTTCTACTATCTGCAGGAGCAGCAGCTTCACTGACTTCGTCTTCTCTGTCTCTGTCTCTGACTCTTTCCTGTCTCCGTCTTCGTCGGCGTCTTCTTCTGGCTATCACCTTTGAAGCTTGACTTTCAGCCTAATCGCCCATCTGCCGTTTGCGGTCATTCGCTTAAAGATGCGCCAAGTGTCACAGTCCCACTTACAGTGTGCACACTGTGCGTGTCCAGTGTTGCCATAATTTCGGAGGTCGATGTAGTAAGAAAGGCGCCACAAATAGCTAAAAGTTAGCTTAAGTTAGCTTTGCTATATTTTTTAATGAAAAGACTTAAAGAATATATTGTGCTATAAAAAGGTTAAAATTTAAAATTTTTGCTAATTTTTTCAACTTTGACTTTTCATAACTCAGCCAAATGTTGCCACATTTTAAAAAGTTATATCTTTTTATGCCCTAGAAAACATGGAAAATCGATTGAAATCAAAACTCGGTTGATTTGGAAATTTTCAAAATCTATCAATTTTTTGCCAAATTTTATGATGTTACCCCTTTAAATTTTTGTGAACAATTGACCAAATTTTATTATTCGATATTTTGATGCCAGTCGTTAGTGCTGATCACTACGAGCTCAAAAAGGTATACCAATCGAAAATCTGACTACAGAGCACTAAAATATTCCAAATCAAAGTTTCAGTGTATGGCTAGGAAGGGAAACTTGAAATAAATGCGAACTTTGTACCACAACTTCCAACTGAAATAGTTACTAAATATAAATTTTAAAGCACCTTTAACCCAATTTTACACACATTAAGAAAATAGTGGAAATAAAACACTTCTATAAGATAAAAAGTAATTCAAAGTCAAATATTTTCGCTTGAACTATTGAAATGCAGCTCAAGTATCTTACAGTGTTTTCCAGTCTTTTAAGATTTCAACTAGAATTTTCTTTAATTCAGCTATAGTTCTTTTATTCAAGCTATAAAAAAGCTAAGACGCCAACATTGTGCGTGCCTCATTCTTAGTTCGTCTTGGAGACTCAATCTTGAGCTCAGCAGTTGGGATTCTCAGACTTCTCAGAGATTAGCAAAGACTGCTGGCAAGTTGCATTTGAATGCTGCACATTTATTTAATTTGTATTTTGCTTATTTATTGCATTTACTTAAACTCTTTCTTATTTCTTTGCCCCCTAGAGATGGCATTTGGTAGTTAGCAGTTGCAGATTAGGAAAACGCAATAGTTAATAGTTAATTGCTAATTAAAAGTTGACCATTAACGGTTCGGTGTTGGATTTAAAATGCATTTGTAAGCATAGATTTGATTAGCGAATGGGTCAAGTTGTAATTAACTTGTAACTGCTTAATGCCAAGTGAGTTCTGCTCTTTTCAGATAAAAGAGAAGTTACCAAAATATCCCCAAAAGTATGCTGTGGGAAAATAAAATAAATAATATATTTGTTCAAGCAATGAAACTAGAACACCGGAGAGATTATTTTAAGAGACTATGTAAACTCAAAAATGTATAATCTAAGAATATATTTGTATCTATGCTGGCGACCCGTTCCCATGCTTGGCAACGAAGCCTGAGATAAAAATAGTTCTAAATATAAAACCACGCTCTATCCTGTGCGTGGGGTACAACACCAAATTCTTAGAGGAGAGCTGTACTCCGCTGTAATTTGTAGCTATATAAGACCTAGGATTTTAAGGAATAAAGTCAGTTCAATTTTTGTGCTCAACCAACCAAGTCTTGATGTCCATTTATTCATTGGTCCTTCGAGCATTCTGTTGTTTTCCCCACCAGTGGTAAAGAGACACAGAATTTTAAACCAGCACCTTATAGTGAAATACTTAAGGTTGCAAAATAAATTGGTCTGTTGCTATCCTCCACCAGTGATAAGAAGCACAGAACTGATTGCTCTAGTTCTCCATGTGAGACAGAGATAATAAATATCCGAAGAGGATTAACAAAAACTCTAGCGCTCTAAAAGAAAAGAGGCAGGGAATAAAAAAAAAAATTTTAGTGTTTCCGAGGCTTTACGTCGGAATTGTGTGCGGTAAAAAAAAAAAAAAAAATATAAATCGACACGAAATTATTATAGCGTTTCCGAGGCTTACATCGGAAAGTGAAAAAGAAAACTACGAGGTCGATTCTAAAGCAATAGAATCGGAAATCGGAGTGGCTAGAGGATTTACAACCCCAAGAGCCAAAAACAACGTCCGCAAAGACAGCAGCGACAGAGTCAACAGCAGCAGCATCAGCGACATAAGCGTCAGCGTCAGCATCGTCAGCGGCATCAGCAGCAGCGTGAGCAGAGGCATCAGCAGCAACGTGAGCAGAGGCATCAGCAGCAACGTGAGCAGAGTCAACAGCAGCAGCATCAGCAGCAGCGTCAGCATCAGCATCAGCAGCAGAGTCAGCTTCATCACAACATAAGATAAGTGCATGAAACTTAAGTTTTAAAAATATATTGTTAAAATGTTGTCAGAAGCAACAATTAATCTGCTGGAAAAGCAAGCAGTAATAGTTAAAAAAGTTCAGGAGATTGAAGCTGGAATTATTTCCAGCCAATCTATTGAAATATTGACAGAGTTGAAAGACAAATTTGTAACAAACAACTCTATTCTTTTAAAAATTGGAGCAGTCGATCACGACTACTTCAATAAAAAAATATTTGACAAAACAATATTAACAATTAAATCAATTAGTGAACAATATATATGTTCGAAGAAAATTATTGATCCTGGAACAGAAAATGTTCCAGAAAAAGTTGAAAATAATAAGATTGCAGATAAGTTAGACGAAAACTTGTTGCAACTTAAAAATTATATTCAGGAAACTGAAAAAGAATTAAAAAATGCTACTCCGGAATGGAGTAGCATTAGAAAAAATAAAATTAATTTTCTCTGAATAGAATCCAAGAAAAAAATTAATTTCTTTGAAAAACAAAAACATCCAATGCAACGAAGATGTTTCTGAATTAGAGTTTGATGCTAACAATATGATTGACATATTGGAGCATATAAGTCTCAACAGTAATAAGGTAACCGTGAAGACAGAAGATCTTCCAGCTCTACCTAAAATTAAGGTACCCACTTTTATGGGGAACCCAGAGAGTGGGATTCATTTTTTGAATTATTTATGGAAATAATTCATGATAGAGAGGACCTAAGTCTTTCGGTCAAATTTAATTATTTAAAATCGGTTTTTAAAAGGTGAAGCCAGGAGCATGGTATCACATTTGCTCACTGGCTCAGTAAATAATTATGATGTTGTGTGGGAACTGTTGACCAAACGGTTCGAAAATAAAAAGGAAAATTTTTCAGATCAATTAAATAGGTTAATTGATTTACCTTCACTAAATATTGAATCTGAAAAGCAGATAAAAAATTTTATTGATGCTAGCAATGAGGCTATGCATATTATAAAATTAAAAGCAAATATGTCTAATGAAATAGACAGTATCTTTGCGCACATTATATTGCGTAAATTTAATAAAGAGACACTACAACTATACGAATCTTACGTCAGAAAGACAAAAGAAATTCAAGAGTTGTCAGATGTCAAAGAATTTTTGGAACAGCGATATGGTTCCATTAGTTCATTAAAAAACGATGAAAAGAAAAATTCTAATGTTCAGCAACATAGAATTGAAAACTGCCCGATATAAGAAACCTGGACATCATGCAGTACAGTGCTATACATTTAGAGCCATGAGTCCAGTAGAGAGAATCGACGCAGTAAGAAAAGTGCAATTATGTATGAAATGTTTAAAATTCACGAGGAATAAACGATGCTCGTGTGAAATATTATGTACTATTTGCAGAAAATCACACAACACAATGTTACACATTTCTAACGAGAAAGTGAACACTTGTGTTGTTGAAAAGCAAGCACTATTAGCTACAGCAATAGTGAAAGTGCAAACCAATAATGGTAATTTTGAGCAATTAAGAGCATTAATCGATAGTGGATCGCAGTGCACTATTATTTCAGAAGAAGCTGTTCAAACTCTAAACTTATTTAGAATTAAAAAAAATAACAAAAATAAGTGGAGTTTCAGCAAATAACTCAAGCTCATCAAAATACAAGGTCAACTTGTGTTTAAAACCATATAATAATGAGAAACAAAATTTTTACACAGAAGCAATCGTTTTGCCAAAATTAATGAAAGCGCTGCCAATCCAAACAATAAAGATAAATAAATATAAATGGCAGAATTACGTTTTGGCTGACCCACATTTTGACAAACCGAGCAGAGTAGATATGATAATTGAGCCGATCTATATTCACAAATAATGAAAAATGGCATTATTAAAATAGACGGACTCCTGGGTCAAAAATACGGAATTTGGTTGGGTAGTATCAGGCTGCACCAAATCAAAGGGAAATTCTGTAATAACAGCAACTACAATCGAGGTTAAAGACATGGATCGATTTTGGGAATTAGAAGATGAAGATAATGACGACTTAGAAGCAGAATATTGTGAAAAGAACTATATAGCAACAACTAGAAAAGATAGCAATGGTAGATTTATTGTAAAAATCCCATTTAAAGAAAATACGAACTTAGGAGATTCTAAAACGCAAGCTTTAGCACGTTTTCACAATTTAGAAAAGAAATTTAATAAAAATCTAAAACTGAAAGAAAATTATATTCAGTTTATGAGGGAGTACATGGAGTTAGGGACATATGGTTGAATCAAACGAAGTAGGAAAATATTATCTTCCTCATCAAGCAGTACTAAGGATAGTAGCTTAACAACAAAATTAAGAGTTGTATTTGATGCGTCAGCAAAAGTTCAAATGGGAAAAGCCTAAATGACATCATGTGGACAGGACCAAGAGTTCAAAGAGATATTTTTGATATTCTGTTAAAATGGCGTAAATGGCCAGTTGTAGTCTCCTCTGATATAGAAAAATGTACAGACAAATAAATATTGATGAAGATGACCAAAAATATCTCAATGTATTCTGGAGAGACTGTCCGTTGGATAGATTAAAAACTTACAAACTTACAACAGTTACTTACGGAACCGCATCAGCCCCATATTTAGCGACCAGGACTTTGTTAGAAATTGCTTACAAATGTAGCAATGAAAACATTAGTGAAATAATAAAAAATGATTTTTATATGGACGATCTAATGACAGGCGCTAATACAGTACAGGAGGCTAAAAGAAATTGTAAATTTAATTTCGCGAGAATTAGATAATGTGGGATTTAATTTAAGGAAATGGATCTCCAACAATCCAGACGTTGTGGCAAGCGTAGAATGTACTGATGATAAAAAAATATTAAGTTTTGAAGAAAATGAGTCAGTCAAGACGCTAGGATTACAATGGGAACCTGTAAAAGACGAATTTAAATTTAATATTCATTGTGAACAAAAAAAAGAAAATTAATAAAAGAACAGTATTGTCTACATTAGCGAAAATTTATGACCCTTTAGGTTGGCTATCTCCTGTAACAATAGTCGGTAAAATGTTTATGCAAAAACTATGGTTAGGTGAGCTAGAGTGGGATAAAGAATTACCAATAGACGATTCAGAATACTGGGAAATATTTATGAAAAAATTAATAACATTAGAAAATCTCAGAATTCTAGATGGCTAAAAAATGCACAACGATGTATTGGCCCAAGTACATGGATTTGCAGATGCCTCCGAAAAAGCATATGCGGCAGTTGTGTATGCAAAAATCGGAAGTTCAGTAAGGATAATTACTAGTAAAAGTAAAGTTAATCCCAAAAAAGAATAGAAAACGATCCCTAAGTTAGAGTTATGTGCAGCTCATCTGTTAGCAAAACTAATGGAAAGAGTAAAAGAAGCGTTAGGAATAAGTACAAAATCTTATGCATGGAGCGACTCAACGATTACTCTTGCTTGATCAAAAATGGAGCCAATAAAAATAAATTTATTAGGCGTAGAACAGATGATAAAAAAATTAAAAGAAGTAGAATGGGGGCATGTCAAATCAGAAGACAACCCAGCAGATATTGCGTCAAGAGGAATAGATGCCGATAAGTTAAAAAAAACTGTGACATTTGGTGGACTGGACCTCATTGGTTTGCGAAGTCAATTGAATATTGGCCAAAGGAAGAAATTCTGAAAATGAATTAGTTTTGTAACAACTATTTTGAATAATAATTCTGATATTATTCAGAAATTAACAGATAAGTTTTCCTGTATAGAAAAACTCGAAAAAGTAGTTGCATATGTTTTAAGATTTATTGATATGAAAATTAACAAAAAAGTATTTCCAGCGTATTTAACTGTAAATGAAATAAAGTCTGCACGCTGTTTAGTAATTAAACAACAGCAGATTATTTATTTCGATGCAGAAATTAAATGTATAATTCATAAAAGAGATATTGACATAAAAAGCAAGATACTAAGTTTAAACCCATTTTTAGATGAAAATGGGTTACTTAGAGTTGGTGGAAGATTAAGGAACTCTAATGCATGTTTTCAGGTAAAACATCCTTTAATTTTAAACAAAAGTCACTTTACGGACTTAATAATAAAAAGGCACATAGAGAAACATTGCATGGTGGACTTAACCTGATGAGAACTTATATTCAAAGACGATATTGGATTTTTGGACTTAGAAATAGTTTAAAGAAACAGTTGAAAGAATGTATAAAGTGTTCAAGATATCGGCAGACGACAGCAGGACAGATAATGGGAGACCTTCCAAAATATAGAATTACACCAGATTACCCATTTCTAAATACTGGAGTAGATTACGCAGGGCCATACCATATAAAAATGTTCTAAAAACAGAGGAATTAAGTCATATAAAGGTTACATAGCTGTGTTTGTATGTATGGCAACCAAAGCTATACATCTGGAAGTTGTAAGTGATCTTACAACTGATGCATTTTTAGCAGCCTTTAAAAGATTCATTGCAAGAAGAGGAAAATGTGCTAATATTTACTCCGATAATGGAACAAACTTTGTGGGTGCGTCACGAAAATTAAATGAAGATTTTCAAAAAGCTATTATGGATAACGAAAAAGTAGCTCCAATTTTAGAAAGCGAAGGGATCACTTGGCATTTTATCCCGCCGGCAGGACCGCATTTCGGTGGCATTTGGGAAGCGGGAGTTAAATCGGTGAAATATCACTTAAAAAGAACAATTGGTGATACGATTTTAACTTATGAAGAGTTTGCAACTCTGTTATGCCAGATTGAAGGAGTGCTAAATTCTCGTCCCCTATACACTACTGGAGAAGATATTGAGGACATGGAGATATTAACGCCGGGACATTTTTCTGATTGGTAGACCTAATTTGGAAGTAATAGAGTCTATAAATGAGGAGAAGATAAACAATTTAGACAGATGGAAATTAATTAAAAGGATTAAAATGAATTTTGGTTAAAATGGAAAGAAGACTATTTACATACTTTACAGCAAAGAAATAAATGGAAACGTGAAAATAAAAATATCGAAAAAGGGCAAATAGTGTTAATTAAATCCGAAAATTGTCATCCAGCGAGATGGCCCCTAGGGAAAATTGAGGAAGTTCATAAAGGCGCAGATGAAAAAGTTAGAGTAGCGAAGATAAGAGTACAAGAAGGATTGGTAACGCGTCCTATTAGTAAAATATGTCCTCTAATTGGAGTCCAAGAGTCAGGAGAAGACTCTAAAAAATGAGGAACGCTCAACTAGAGGAGGTAGGCTTTCAAAAAATCGGATTGTATTTAGCCATGATGATGTTAATGCTGATTTGTCAAGTATCCAATGCGGTTCCAATTAAGACCGAAATAAAGAAATGGACAGTTGAACAAGTCAACAGTACAGCATCAATATACTTGGATCCGATGGGTGACGTAGAAGTAATAACGTCATCATGGGATTTAGTTGTGTTTTTATGATATGGACACTTACTTCGTTATGATAGAGAAAGGGAAAGAAATTATACAAAAGATGCGAATGATTTGTAGAAAATTGCATGATTTTGAGGAGCAATGTAATTTGGTACTGAACAACATGCAAAGACAAATCGATGATGTAGAGGAAAACAATAGCCTTTTTTATGACGCAGAGAACTCCAAGACAGAAAAGATCACCCTTAGATTTCGTAGGATCTTTTATATCATATGGTATTCGGGCTCATGGATGCAGATGATAGAACTCAAATGGAAGAAAATATGATTGTGTTGTTAGAAAATCAACATAACATAGACAATCTAGCCAAAAAACAGGCTTCCGTAATTGATTCCACTGAAAACATTCTGAAACAAACAATAGACGAAGTAAATAAAAACTTTTACAGTATGAATCTACGAGTAGACAACATGACCGAACTTCTTAAGGAAAGCTATTTTGTATATAAGGAATCAATAAAGTTCTTTATGATAACAAAACAGTTGAACTCATTGATTGATGAATGTGAAAAGGTTCAAGCTGGAGTAATCAGCTTGCTTATTGACGTCAATCATGGAAAATTAAACACTAATATATTAAAAACCAAATCAACTAAAAAAGGAAATTAGTTACATTAAAGACAAAATACCTGATACACTTGTTCTACCAGGAAAAAGAACTGGTGCGGAACTAAAAGAAATTTATACTTTGCTAACTGCAAAAGGGTTGTATTTAGACAAAAAATAATAATAAATGCAAAAATACCTTTATTCAATAGACATTCATCTCAGGTATTTAAAATTATTCCCTTACCAATTAAAAACCAACAGGGAATAATAATTGCCGATCTAAAGTTCCCATACATAGTGTATAACTTTGCAATTGATTCGTATAATTTAATGTCAGAAGCAGCGCTAAACAAATGCAAGCATTGGCAACAAAATAAACGAATTTGCGAAGGAAACTGGCCATGGAATAATGCAAATGATGACTCTTGCGAGGTCTCACCTTTTTAAGCCGAATAGACCATCGAATTGTGTCTATAAAATGATATCAACTTACTCAAACTATTGGGTTGAATTAAATAGAAAGGGTAGTTGGCTTTTCAAAGTACCAACTAATACTAAAGCAAATATTCAGTGTAGCCATACTCACCAGGAAATTATTGACTTACCGGAACAAGGTATATTATCTATTAAGTCAGATTGTACTGCTAGAACAGTTGATAAAATTCTAGTTGCAAATTATGTAATTCACTCGAAAGTTACGAAAAATTGTCACCTTATTATATAAGTAATGTAAGTGAGATACCGAAAATTATATGGGATCCATTGAGATATCAATTATCAACCATACAGTAGAGATAGATCAATTAAAGAATGACCTATATGACATTAAAAATCATCATTTTGAATTAAAAAACCTTAACTTTCATCATGTATCCGGTCACCTATCTTTAGGAATTTGTTTGATAATATTGTTAGTTATAATTGTATACATAATAAGAAAAATAAATGTAACAAGAAGACTACAAACGATCACGTTTCCTCACATATAAAAATAAAACAAAAAAATAAAAATGTTTACTCTAAGGTTAATATGTCAATGCCATTGTATTTAAACTACCACCTTTTTGTGGCCCTTGGCAGAATGTTCAAGCAATGAAACTAGAACACCGGAGAGATTATTTTAAGAGACTATGTAAACTCAAAAATGTATAATCTAAGAATATATTTGTATCTATGCTGGCGACCCGTTCCCATGCTTGGCAACGAAGCCTGAGATAAAAAATAGTTCTAAATATAAAACCACGCTCTATCCTGTGCGTGGGGTACAACACCAAATTCTTAGAGGAGAGCTGTACTCCGCTGTAATTTGTAGCTATATAAGACCTAGGATTTTAAGGAATAAAGTCAGTTCAATTTTGTCCATTTATTCAATATTTAATAAAATGGTTAAATACAAGTATATTACAGTTAAACCTGTGCTAAACTTAAGTCGTAGATAAAATTAGTTTTTTAATATTCATGCCGTACAGTATTACCTCCAATAAAAACAATATTTTCCGGAAAATAGTCGTAGCATCGTAAAAGTATTTTGATTAAATGTGGATTTAATGTATTTTTTTTTTATACAAAGTATTACCGTGAACGATTAACAGGGAGAGATAGAGAGAGATTAAGTCATGATGCATTCAATGCTTAGGTATTTCATTACACAAGTCATTGTTGTGATTTCAGATGCAAAAGTTAACTTGCAAAGTACTTAAAGTCGACTTGTTAGACAGCATCTAAGCACCAAAGAACCGACTGCTAAAAACTACGCGATTCTCAACTAACGACAGCGTCATCTTCTGCGGCTGCGCCCCTTACTTATTTTTAAATACGCTTTAAAAATGTCTAAAGATGGGTATGACAAGGTTGGAAAAGTAAGGGAATTTGTGTTGGATTTATACATTTATTTTAGCACTTCTATGCGAAAACTCTTCATCTTTTCTTGCCGTTTATTTCCTAATCGATTTTCATTTAAGTTTTTAATAATTTTCTGACTTTAAACAGGTTTATCCCTAGAATTCTCATTGACATAATATGTGCCTAGGGTATCTATTAGTCAATCACTTTCCTTTCAAGCTTTCTTACTTGTTTAAGCTGTGCGTTGTTGGTGTAGTCATCGTCGTGGTTAGCGATGCTCGTAAAACATGTTTTTTCAATTAAAAAATCTACGAAATGCAACACACCAACAGCAACAACTACAACAACAACACACTTTGCTGTAAGTTTGCGTATTGTTCAATGTAAGTACAATTCCGAGTCGGAGGCAAAGTGAGTTTCAGAGCCAAAGTCAGAGTCAGATTGAGAGCCATTGCCTGGGGCTAAGGCTCAGTTAAGTCAGTTAGTCAGTTAGTTAGTCAGTTAGTTAGTTAGTTAGTCAGTTAGTCGTTTATGCCATGGGGATGGGAGCCCTTGCCGCAATGTCATCATCATCATCATCAACACCATCATCATGATCACATCTTTGGTGGGTTTGCCGAGCGTGTGACTTTATGTAGCAATTGTTAATATGACAAATTAATTTGTTACACAGATTTGCCATACAAACTTCTCGATGGACGAGCAGCTTAAGTGAGTTAGATCTCAGAATAGGTCGTAATTACAGCTAGGACTCGGATAATTGGCTAGAAAAGCTCAAAGCGTTTCCCATAAATTAACTGCTAAAAGAGCTTTGCATGCACCGAACGTACATCAAATGCCACAAAATGTGGCTCATAACTAACATAAGTTGGTCAAGAGTTTTCAAAGCTGTAACTAATACTCACAAAACGGCTATAAACAAATGACAATTATGACTCTACTGCATCAAAATTTGCCGTTAAAAGTGTCAAACAAGTACAGAAACAACAATAAGATACTTAAAGCATCGCCAACGCAGAAACTGCCAAGGCAATAAATTTCCCATATGCGCCTCAAACCGCGTGTGGCAATAATTTTCAAAAACGAGAGCTACCGAAAAGCCTCGAAACCAAAAGAAAACAATGCACTGCTCAGGCAGTAAAAGAAGAAAGATTTTTTTTGTTACTCTGTGAAAAGCGGTGGTATTAATACCCTCACAGTGAGTAGAATTTATATGTATATTCGATAGAAAAGTTGTTTATCCTAGAAAAGTTGTTTATCAATTACTTTTTAGTTTTGTTTAAAGTGTTACACAATGCACAACATAGCTAATAAGCCCTAAAAAAGGGCAATAAGCAAAGAGGACTTAAGCAGAAAAGCACAATGTCGCTATCCGCGCCCATCAAAAGCCACAGACCAAGTGACGGTGCCACCAATTGCTTTCAATCAAACACAAACTCTGTCATCGATCATTCAGACTGTGCCCTGACTGGATGACTGCCTGTCTGTCTGCCTTACTGTCTTTCTTTCTGTCTGGCATAGCTGTCTTAGCCAAACTCCTTTGGGGCCAATAAAGCAAGCCGCTGGACGCTGGACGCCTACAGTTGTTGCTCGAAGTTAAAGCTAAAATTGCAGTTGGAATTGGAGTTCGAAATTCGAGTTTGAGTTTGAGTTTCAGTTTGAAGTTGGAGGACGGCAGCGTGATGACAATTTGATTTGCATGCAATGCAAGTGCAATTATTATGGCAAAGGTGACCAAAGGCAAAGGCAGCGGCAGCGGCATCAGCTTCATCATCCCAATCCCAATCCACATTCACATCGACTCGCCCCAAGGCACAACAACAAGAGCAAAAAAAGAGCTGAAAAAGTCTGTAAAGTCAGGTCAGCAGACAATTTCCATTGGTCTCCCTCTTGGATGGATATTTTGCATAAATGTCATTATTGTTGCCGCTGGCTCTTCAGACCGCCGCTATCTCAAACTGATTGACAGTTGAATTGAAAAGTTTGGCGACATTTTTCCTTATTTGATTTGTTGCTGCCGTTGCCGCTGTTGCTGCTGTTGCTGCTGCTGTTGCTCTTGTCGATGTTGCTGCTGTTACAACGGCAGCAATTGCCACAGTTTGCCCGTGTGTCGTTTGCAGTTATGCAAAAATTTCATTGGAATATTGTCTTTTTCTCTGCCACTTGGCACCAACATAAACTCTTGTATATAGTTCATAACTTTTCGCCTCAATTTCTTTGCTTCAATGTTGTCAAATGAGTTTTTTTTTTAATTAATGTCTAAGCTGTTAAATAATACAAAAATGTTGCTTGTGGTTGAGACAAGATGGAATGTAGATTAAACTGTTACAGGGTAATTAAATGTTGTGTGTTTTGCGTAGATAAAGATATGAGTGTTTACTTATGGTTCATTCAGTTTTCAACACTCAACTGTTTATTGAAGAGTGTTAGCTAAATTAGAATACACCCTGTAGTCTTAAAATGCTTTTAAATCAGTATACACTTACTTGTGGTTGCCAAAAATAATATTCAGAATTATAATTATAGTTAAAACTAATTAGTTTTAGAAACATTTCCTTTACAGCCTTTCATTTTATAGAGACTTCTCTAACCAATAGCGCTAACTACTTGCTTGTTAAAGCTTATCATTTTTTTGTTAGTACCACATTTATGGCTAATGTTTATGCCTCTCTCAAACCCATGGCAGCTCGTCAAATTTGATTAATCACCAGCGTGTATTGCAGATATGTCGATTCTAACAGAAGTTTTCCCCCTTCCAGCCCAGAAAAAAGTGAAGAACGCAGCATTTTTGTTTCTGCTGATGACAACAAGAAGAGTGGCACACACTTTACGACCTGATAGGCTTCCAGGTGGGCCAGCAAAAACAATAACAATTGCAATCCAAAAGCGGTTAGCCAAAGAAGCCAATTGCCAATTCGGTTTGGCCGAAAAATACAAAACGAACGAAGAAAATAAAAAAAAACGAGACTCCACGACTGCAAATGAAATAAGTCGAGA
Source organism: Drosophila nigrodunni (assembly GCA_020829145.1). NCBI lineage: Eukaryota > Metazoa > Arthropoda > Insecta > Diptera > Drosophilidae > Drosophila > Drosophila nigrodunni. Next base: position 16,967,539 of record JACVCZ010000001.1, read on the forward strand.
TGCATTGACAGCGGTTGGCAGGTGGGCAGACAGACAGTTGAACAGGTGGAGGGGTGGGGGAGAGAGCGGTGTGGTGGGGCCTAAATGGCAGTGGCTGGAAAAGCTTTGCCCACCAAAATGCATTTTCACATAATTACCGTATGAGCTGTGGAACGCAAATTACCAAACTGAAATTTGAATAGCCTCAGTCAAAAGATTGTAGACGCTGCGTCTCTCAGCATTTCTTTTAAACTTGGCCAAAAGCGCAGCCGGGCTGCCGGGCAGTCAGTCAGGCTGGCAGGCAATATGAATGGCATTTCATCGATGTGGCTGTTGGCCAAATTAATTGCCAACGCAGGCGCAGGCGAGCCACTGGCGAACGGGCTACCAAAACGTTAGCCAACTCGCTGGTCAGACTCTTGGCCACGTTTGCACATTCTAGGCGGGTTCTTTGCCCGTATGTGTGTGTGAGTGAGTGCGGCATAATCATAAAATCCTGGAGTTTAATAAACATTTCCACAGAATCTTTAGCATCTCGACAGGGTCGTCTCTGCTGCAGTTGTTGTTGTTGTTGTTGTGTTCTGCTGCTAACTCGTTTCTTTATTTCATGGCGTTTTGGCTCTGTGGCTTATGACTTGCCGCCAGAATGGTCAGAACTTGGTATTTGTGCCTTGAGTCGTCTCGTTGACTCATTTATGGCTGCTACCGCATCAGCTCCTGCTCCTGCCTGGCATTTCTGCATTTCCAGCTCATTTGCTAGAGAGTCGACTGTTTTTTTGTAATTAAATAGGCAACTGAAATTTTATGTTGCCACAAAGCCAACCACACCTTAGTTGCTACTGCCGTTTATATCCCAGTTCTAGCCATGGCTCAAAGTAATTAGAAGCATAGTTATGTATCTTTTTTGGTTTTTTTTTTTCAGTTTCTGCTTTTGGTTGCCTCCCAATGCTAATGAAAATGTCTGCAAGCCGTTTTCTCTAGCTCAAATTGCTAATTTATTTGTCGAACGATTGACAATCTTTACTCGAGGCCATCGTTTTGATGGTCAGGACGGCGTGTGACTGAGTGCTGAAAGTCTGACATTTAAACGTCGCCAATTGAAAAGAAAGCTAAAAAGTAATACAAAATTCTTATTGATTTGTGGTGAGAAAAATCTAAAGTTTTTCATTTGCTTGAAATTGAGTTAAGTTGTTGGCTGCTGTTTCGGCCTAAAGCACTTGTTGGCCAACAACTAATTGCCTGGCTTTGGCAGCAAGATCAAAGCAGCTCCTTGACATTTGGCGCCAAACACATACCCAGCTCATATGAGGGCCCGCAAACACTCGACGCTAACAAAGAACTTTTGACAAAAGTTCAGATACAAAAATAAAACACAACAAACTGAATAATAGCAAAATGAACCCCGATTGAGGCTTAAATGTCAACAGCTTTGGCCAATGACGTCATATGCAAAATAGTACTTGTGTCAAGTTGAAAAGCGAACGTAATTAATAAGTGCAGTACAAGTTTTTCTTGCCACATCTTTTTAGGTTTATGCCGCAAATTGTGCATGTGTATCTGTCAGATACTTTTCATACTTTGTTACAAGAACGTAATTAAAAATAACAGCAATGCATCATCGAGTGTTGCAAGTTTGCTGCAGGGCAAATCTTGAGCACAGATACTCTCTCTCTCTCTCCCTCTCTGTCTGCCTCTGTCTGCCAATAACGTATTTATGTCGTCACTGCACTTGACATTTCTCCGCTACTTTTTTATGGCCGAATGGCGCCCTTTTCCCTTTTTGCCTTTCCGTTTTGTTTGCCACGCAAATGAGACATAAGAGACGTAATAATAATAATAGTAAAGTAAACAATCAACGGCGAAAAAAAACCACAAGCAACATTTTTTCGCTCGAGTCATAAAAATTAAGTTGCAAATTTTCTTTGTATGTAAAACAAAGATACAACGATAAGTTGCAGATAGCAGATACTTCAGACACTCACAGGCGGAAGCTGTTAAAGCTGCAGTTGTTGTTGTTGCTGCGATGACTCAAAAGTGCAATTACGTCAACAAAGTGACAACAATAATAGTAAATAATAATAATAATAATAATAATACGTAGTAATAATGATGATTAGAAACTGTAAACTCGATTTTTCAAGCACTGTGATTTGCAGCAATAAATATGTGATAACTTGCAGACGAAAGTGAACGACTAAAGATACCCTAATATGTCTTTACTTGAGATTTTGAGACAAAATTTAGTAAACTGGCAATCTGTAGTGCAAATAGAAATAATATCTAAAAATTCCTTGCACTCACAGTACTACAAATACGCCCCATAAGCCCCAAATAAAACTTCAATCAGGTTAACGTGTCTCAATACATAAAAATAATGCACATACGCCCCATAAACCCCAATAAAAGTGGCTCTATCGTTTTGCGGCAAAAAACTGCAATTGAATTGCCTGCTAACCATATCAGCGAGTCCTTGATAAATCAAATCGAACTGAGGCCATAGCAAACATTTTTTAATTCAAATTATACGAAAACAAAATGACGGCAATCAATAAACAAATAACTTTCTTTTGAGCTGGCACCAATTTTTGTGGCATCCAAAACGGCAATCAGCGCGAAGGTGAAAGGTGCTGGTGGTGGAGTAGGGTGAGGGAGAGCAGGTGCACTGCATCATTGTTCAACGCAGTGATGTGGAGTATAGAAGGGGGAGTGGCATACGGGGGCAGCGGCATCACGTGACGTGACAAAACAAAAGGAAATACAAAGCAAAAGTTTTTGGCGTGCTGATTTACAAGGATACAACAGCCTTGCTATATGAAAGGGGGCGGTTCGAGGCAGGGACCATAACTTATATGCATTGATATGGTTTAAGGAGCAGATTCGGCCCACTCCAACCCCGTTTGAGGGCCACTTTGTTATGTGCCGACACTTCCGTTTTGCTTGACTTGAAAATTTGTGCCATGACATGAATTCGATGGCGTTAAGTCGGCAAACTTTATTGAGATTGAGACACAGTATAATGTGAACATGGAGGCGACTCATCGAGTCGAGTGGGTGGCTGGCTAACTGGCTGCCACGTTGAACGGTGTCAAGCTGGGCACGTTGGGTTCAAGTGCCCTGTTGGCCCAAGTAGACCAGGTTAATGGTGGCCAGCAGCAATCAATATCTCGTTGCACAACTTGCACAGAGTTAAAGCCAAGTCTGTCTGCCTTCTGCCACTTGCTAAACTGAAATCAACGGATGTGCCCAAGGATTTCTCAAGCAATGAAACAATTGCCTTTGATCTGCATCCCTTTTACATCGATCGTTAATTGATTGATGGTGTCTTTAGTTTAATTTTCCCATCATATTCCACTGTAGTTGCGTAATCGAAACAGGCCACAATATTTTGAAGCCTTCACTTGCAAGCTTTAAATATTTATTTTGCTGGTAGTCAAAAGTTATTTTGTTTTATGCTTATTACTGTGTGTTTGCTGGTAATAGCTGTGACTAACCCACACACTTACTGCCGAGTTTGTGAGTTACACTCTATTCAAATTTGGCAGCACAGTAAGTACAGCTGAAAGTCGTCTCTAAACTATTCGCAGTTTTTTTTAATTTTTATTTTTAACGTGTGCTGTTCGTGCTTTGGTCTTTTAGCCGCATTAGCTAAGGGTTTACCTAATTTGACAATTTGCAGAGGTTTGTCTTGGCCATGAGTTTAGCTGCCTTTAGTAGGGGAAATATATGGTAATTATTCGGTTACGTTTTCGTACCTAAAAGAAAAATTTCACACGTATATTTATATTAAAATTCAATTTAAACAAACTTTTTTTTTTATACAGAAAATATTAGAATATATTTAGTTCTTCAATAAACTAATTATTTTTTTAGTTTGCTACTAAAACTAAGAAAAACTGCAGCAATACAGGCACTTCCTGCACTTGCCTTCCATCCATCTGCTTAGCCATCTAATTATATATATTATGATACCGTTAGAACATCATTCACAAACATTTATTGAATTCAAAGAGCCGTTAATTTGTTGTATATTTGAAACCTGCACACAAAACATAAACAATAACACATCAACAAAAAAATAGCTGCGAGTATTTCAATTGGTGAGCAGCAACAACAAAAAGCACTCAGCAAAGCAATTAACAATTATTGAAATTAGAAACCTGACCGACCGGGCCAATAGAAACCGCCTACATACAAAGAGACAAGTCTAAAGGGGACAACAAAGGGCGAAGAGGGGGGCAGGTAAAGAGAAAGAGGAGCTGGGGGTAAGCTGATGTCTTTGTTTGTGAAGCTGGCTAAGAACCTGTAACAAGTCATTTTTAGAGACTTGGCCATCTCATTACCACTTGGCACTTGGCACTTGGCAAACACAATTAATGAAACCGCACATGGAATTTCATTTATTTGAGTCTGTGAAATTTTGGAACTGGGTTCCAAAAATAATACAAACTACAACAGCAACAGAAAAGAGGTGTTAATGAACGGCCTGAAGGCATTTTGTTTTTGGCTGACATCGTGTTGACACAAGTAACGTTTTTAAGTGGCCAAAAGGTGGAGAGAGTGAGACAGCTTGGTATAGAAAGAGACAACTAAACAATTGAAATTGAGATTGAGTTTGGAATGTTAGCTGGAAAGGTCAGAGCCAGATTAACATGGGTTAGTACAGCAGTAGTTGCGGAGTATGATTTGAAGTTTTGGTATGCAATGGGAATGAAAATGTTCTGAGATCTTGAAACCTCACCTAAAATCATGAATCTAATTAAAATGCAATTCATTGCAGAGATTCAGGCTGTTCAGCGTGATGCGCATCAACTGGAATGCAAATCAAATATTACCCAATAGGAAGTGCATAGGAAAAATAATAATAAAATCATCAACAACAATAACAACAGCAGCAGCTACAACAATGGCAGCAAAAACAACAACAACAACACGCCGTTGGCACAACAAACCCATTGCCAAGCCAAAAATATCGAAAAACCAAAAGACTTGCAGCCATCAAACAGCAGCATCAGCAGAAACAACAACAACAACAGTAACAGTAACAACAGCAACAGTAACAACCGCAACAACAGTTGCCATCTCATGCAGGCAGCGCTGATGTCGATCCAACGAAGGCGTTGAAAATTGTCAAAGAACGCGCCGCAAAGCGACGCACAGTGGCACCACTTACGTGATAAACGCACCTACAAATTACAAGATAAGAAAATAATAAACAAATAGATTAAAAGTTAGTTAGTAAAATAATAAACAAATTGAATAAAAGTGAGACTAAGACTCTTAAACTAGTTTTAAAAATATTAACTAATGTCAGCACTCGGCTGTTTTAATCAGCAATTTAGTTTTAAATAAATTACTTATTATTATATGGAACCACGAAATATTAGTTAAATAATAATAAATAATAAAAATCTTGAAGATTGATCTCGATAAAACTTATATTTCTTAGCAATAAATGAATCGTTTCTATTATTTTTTCCAAGGATAACGAATTAAAAGACTCCTATATTCTATAAAAAAAATGTATGGAAATGTTTTTTTGCTTTGTTTCTATTATATGGCTTATCTTCTTTAAGAAAAATATTCGATTGGGAAAAAAAATTATTTTTAAGGAGATACACATAACTGAAGTTGGATTATATGCAGTTTCTATTATTTTTTCCGACACTGTAAAACAAAATAATAATTTTCTTCCAAGCATTAAGAAACTTTTTAACTACCTTTCAGATGGTTTCTTTTCCAAAATGCAAAAAAATATTACAGAAAATTCAAAATAAATTAATTTTCTTTTATTTAAACAGTAAGGCTAACTAATTGAAATTTGCAACTGATAGTTGACGGAGCCCTCATTTTGTATAGCAAATAAAACTGCTTGAAATCAAGTCTTATACAGGATTGCCAGACTTCTTAAAATGAATTTAAACACTTGCCAAATGAGCCAATGACCACTGTGGCGAAGACGCAGCTGATATTCGATTGTTGGCAGTCATGATTCAAAGCATTTGAAATACACATTGCGGCTTGGACGTTGCAAAGTCGCCCGCACGTTGCATGCAACCTCATCTCTCATCTCTAGACAGAAGCAGCAGCAACAGCAGCGACAGTTGGCGTAGAGGGTTGGGGTGGAGCGAAGGGGAGCAGCAGGAAAACGAAAACGGTAAACTAACAGGCGTTGCATTTTGGAAAATCAGGAGGACCAACCTCAAAAGTGCGCACCTTAAAAATAATCTTTAGACGTGTTGGTTGTCCCACTCTCCGAAACTCTGACTTCAGCTCAAATCGCAAAACAGTCGTAACAGAAATTGTTGCCAATCGATTTCCAGCAACAACAACAACAACTGCATCAACAACAAAACGAATAAAATATAGGCGGGCATCAAAAGCATCGTCATCGAGCAACTTGTTGACATTTGCAGCATTTTGCTAGAGTTTTTTTTATTTTTCTTCTTTTTCTATAGTCAGTGCCGGCATCAATAAACTATACTTAAGTATAAATAGTTTAAGGCGACTGCATTTTGTGGGGCATCAGCGAAAACTTGTGGTGCTTGTGTTGCTTGTGCTGCTACGGACGGTGCATGCAACAAGTGCTTGCCACGCTGACAGTCAGTTGTCGTCGCACAACGGGTTTCTGGCCAAGTGTGCGGCCCACAATGCTCGCTCAAAACTAGGTTAGTCATTTGGCTTAGTCATAAGCGCATTACATGGGGAAAACTTAAGATTAAAATCAACGCGAAATTCCAAATAAAGTTATGGGAAATAAATATTTATTGTAAATATTTGCAACTACCAAAAGGATTGAAGCGCACTCCACAAATTGTTCACAATTTGTTGACTCTGTGCTGAAAAGTAGACTCTTTTGATTGAATCATCACGAACTGAGGCACATCGAAGGAGTAAGACTCTTAAACTGAAGGCATCACTTTTGTTTGCCAGAAACTTATTTCTACGGAAAATCTTTTCCTTTTCAAGTGGTAGAGTAAATACTATTATAATTTCATTACAAGATAATGTGTTAAACTAAGTATAGCAAAATAGTTTTTCTTAGAGTCGGCGCCTCATTTCTCCTTTGTCCAACTCCATTTAAAGTTTAAAAAATTATAAAAATTTCCTATTATTTTTAATTGAATTTTTAGAGCCTTCTGACATTTTGTTACCAATTCTGACAGCACAGCTTATAAAGTGATTCCTTTGGAACACCAAGAATAGGGCCACTTCAGCTGCTTGCCACAGACTCGTACATTAACAAGTAGTTCTCATGTTTAACTTCAACTACAACGTGAACTCACAGCACGCTATAAATAGCCAAGTATTAATTACAAATTCCAACTATCAATTACAAGCTTATATAGCAGTTTTTTTCACTGTGTGGCATACAATAAATCAAAGATGTGCAAACAAGAAAACTGTATGTACAAAACATGCATGACTTGACCAGGCCAAAAGAGTAGGCATTGTGCTTTTTCGACCCAGCCAAAGAAGCAGAGCTTTAAAACACACACAAACACACACAAGTGACTGAACGCAAAACAATTGGCCAATTTATTGCATGATTAGATATTTTGAAAACCTAAAAAACAAAAGACAGAAAATAATCAATAAAAAAGAATTCTTTTGCGCCTCAAAAAACGAATTGAGCAAGCCAAATAAATGGAGGAGCACAAGAGACAACATGTTTGATGATCAGCTCAAAACGTGATGTTGCTCATTATGATGTTGATAATGATGACTAGTTAGCGTACACGAAACGATATTTGTTTTATGAAGCCGCTGCCGTGGCTGACTGCACAATGTGTTGATCTTGAGATTAACAGGCGGCAGCTCGTAGAGATTCAAATGAGCACACAACACACACAGCACACAGCACACACAGAGAGCACTCGACGACACTGATGACGATGAGGACGAGTTTAATCATGGGTATACGTACGGTCAACCGTCTGAGTCAAACTCCGTCTCGGACTCCAAGTTAGCGTCAGAGTCCAAGTCTGAATCTGAATCTGAGTATGGCAGTGTCTATGCCGTTGGCGTTGGCGTTTTGTGAGAACAACTCCAAACTGCTTATTAGACGCAATTAACAAGACACACAGAGAGTTATAGATGTGTTGAGGAAGGCGGGTGAAGAGGTCGGGCAGCGGTACGATCAGGGGAACTGAAGAGGACTGAGAACTGTATACCGGGTGTCAGAATCGGAGGCGTAAAGCGCCCCTAAAAAAGAAGTCAAAGCACATAAGAAACCTGCAGTCAAGCTGCTCGACTGTGGTAAGCCCAGTTAATGAAAGTTAAGAAGCATAAAAGACTAGAAATCTTGCGAAAAGTCTAGATGTAACTACTAAAGTTTAGGTCCTAATTGATCAGTTAGATAACACCCTGTTAAATAAACTAATTTGTTTAGAAATATTGTTACCCATTCCCACAAATGCATCTACTTATAATCCCTTCTTTCTCCTTACCGACTGGGCTACAAAGATTGGCAGCGGCATTTGGTTTCAGTTTATGTTCGTTTTCATCAGCTTTTGTCGGCATTTGGCATTAGTCGGGTGTTAATTTTGTCGAAACCGCCAGCTAAGCCTCAATCTGTTTTGCCGTCCCTGTCTCAGCCATATTGTTGATTAATAGGATTTTGATTTTTGATTTCCATCTCTTGATCTTTTCGAGTTCAAAACCAGAAAATCCCTGGCGTCTGTGCGTCGTGTGATTTATGTCCCAACAGAATTGTTCCCCAGTTTTGAGCTCGATCTCGTTTTTTTGACAACATAACCGATCCTCACATTCGGTCCACTCATTGAAATCTTACCGTTGTCGGCCTTTAACACCATGTAATTAAAGGCTTAGTTATTTAATGCAATAATTTAAGCTGCCTTCCGGTATTTAATTGGCTCACATTTAATTTGGTTCGAGGTGGTCATCTCTATTCCCGTCTATAATCATTTTTGGGTGTGGGCAGATTTTGATTAGGGGTTTACCATAGGTCAATAGACGTGTGAATCATACTAAATATATACTACAGACTATTCAAGGTTAATTCAAGGCGTTCATTTAGCTCGGAACATTAACCAAGTAATTGCAATTGGCGATAACTAATGAATTTGATTATAGATTCGTATTGTATAACGAGTTACAAATTGAAATATGCTAAAACTGCTATTACTTGTGTGAAACGATTAATAATTGAATGAAGTTATGCTTAGCATAATGTCAAGTCTCAGCTAGAATTTATGTATATTTTAAATAATAAAATATCTTAATTTAAGACTAGTTCTTCTTTGTGGACAAGCACAGATTTAAACAGACCTGCTGCTGATTTGCTCTACATTGCTTTAAAGTTGAACATATGGAAAAACTGCAATTGGTTGATTTTCCCAACAATTTCTTATATTTTAACAAACCACAAAGAAACAGCGAGAAGAAAACAAGCTGGAAAAACTGTTTGAGACAGACACAATTGATGGCTCACCTTGGCACGATAAAAAGGAAAACTCAGTCGGTGCACAAGCCAAAAGTAGACACAAATATTTTATCAAAAAGAAAAAAATGCTAAGCAAAAAAAAATGTAAATCACGCCTTGCAAGCAAAAAAGCGATGAGTCGAGGCGACTTGAGAGTCGAGACACACTTCAAAGATGACAAAAAAATAAAAAAAAAATATAAAAAGAAAAACTAAAAACAAGCAAAAGATGACGACGATTTCAATGAAAATCAAGTGCCACGAGAGCAACAGCAGTGGAAAAAGGTAGGGCAAAAAGCTGTAGGAGGTGTAGGGCGAGGAGGGCGCGCAGGCAGAGGAGCACCAGGTGGGAGAGTAGGGCCAGGAGGGGCACAGGTTTTTCGCTGCTCAGCGATGCGAGCGATATGGCAGGAAGCGGTAGAGCAAATAAAAAACTAAATAAAAAAATTAAAATAAAAATAATAAACCAATTATGCACTTTGCCGCAACATTGGCTGGAAGAAAAGTAACAAGTTAACTGCGGCCGCTTTGGGTTGGTCAGCTGCTTTGATGGAAGTGTTGCTTGCAACATGGCAACATGAAAATTAAATCAACAAAATGTGTAACTTGCAGATGCCTCAGCCAGATAGTCAAGGTAAGGCTAAGGTAAGTAGCTAGCCTAGGCTAATTCAGCTAACGGCCAGGCCAAGATCGCTGTCCAGCTCCCCACCCACTGCCCTTCCTCTCGCCGTGTCTTATCTGAGTTGTACTTGTTGATTTGCCATACATAGTTACGAGGAGCTGGGCGGGCGTTACAATCTGAGGTCAGAGCCGGCAGGTCAACTGCAGTTGAATTCGCGGTTTTCACTCTTTAAAAGGTTTCACTCGACTCCATGTCTTGTCTTGCTAATGAAGCTCCAGCTTAAGCGTCGATATTGTTATTGTTGATGAGCCCACGTTGATAGCCAAACCGCCTGACGGACTGACTGCCAAACTTGCCAGTTTGCCAGAGCAACGACAACATCTTTAGGAGCTGCCGTCGCCGTCTCTCTAGACTCTAGTCTTTGTCTTTGTTTTATCGTGCATTAAGTGTTTAGTATTTAGTTTGTTGGTTTTCCTACTATTTTTCTTTATTTTTGTTGCTTTACAAATTATTTGGTTTTTTTTCTGTTTTTATCCATTTTGGAGGCTGTTCCCCGCCATGTAAATATGTGGCTGAAAATTTGTTTCTTTTAGTACCCGAGGGTAATTAGTGCCCCTTGGCAACAAGTTGGTAACTGGCAATTGGCAACTGGCACCAGTCAACTTGCAACAGGCAACAGGTTGTTTGGTTCCACTCTTTGCAGGGCTTGACATTTTCTGCAATTTTGTTTAATGTACTTGCCAAAAAATGATAAAATATTTGCCAAAAGGTGAAAGTTTGCGAGTTCATTTCGTCTTGTGTCACAAAACAAATCTTTGTTTATGGCCTGTTGTCTTCACCCCTCCACTTCCTCTACTCCCACACCTTCCCCTTACCTTTCGCTTTCTGTGCCATCAACAAAAGCGAAACTGAAAGTTGCCTCTTTTTGCAAATTGTTGCGCAGAACCAACAATTAGCGATGCATTTTGCCAAAATGCTGGGCGGGCTCAACAATGTGCCTAATGGATTTTTGTCTCCTCAGTAGAGTGGGGGAGTGTGTGAGGAGTAGGGGGAGCAGCAGGAAGCGGGTCATTAGGTCTATGCAGTTAACAGCGTAGAGTCTTGAAAACAAACATGGGCAAGGCAAAAGCAGCTAAGTGTGTCTAACAAAGCAGCTAGAAACTTATGACAAAAAGAGGTTTGAAGGCGTCTCTTAAAAGCCTATCGATTTGAAGTATAGAGTACTTAGGCATAAACAGTTTCTAAAGCTCTTAACAATAATCAATAAGTAGAAATATTTCAATTTATTATTAGTTCAATGAAAGAACTACCCAGCTTACCTCTCAGCTATCTGAAATCTATCCGCTCTGAAGTATCTGTCTCATCCATTATCTAAACTTCGATCTCCCCACATTTATCCACGCTTCTTCCTTTGATTTTCACCTTCTGTTTGCCACTAATTTATTTGAATTTTGTGGTCTTTGTTTACTCACTGTCTTTATTGCTGCCGATCATTGGGCTTAACTGCTTCCTTTTATGGCCATACAACGGAGCACAACCAACCCATTTCCATACTGATCACACTGACCATACTGATCACTATTTTTACATCTAATCCCTCGCTGAGTCACAACATAATTAGCGTTGCCAGCGGCAAATCGCCTTTGAAGTCAACTAAAATAATTAAATTAATAAACTGTCATAATTAATTTGTGAAGCATCTGCAAAAACTTCCCAAACAATCCAAAAACGGCGGTCAACGACGCTGAAATCATAAAATAAAAACGTAAAAAGCCCAAAAAAAGAGCCAATGTTGACCCAAATACTCACCTCAAATAGCCACAGTCAAAGACAAAAGTTTATTTTAAATAAAAATACTAAAAAACTGAAAACAACATTCATAAAATGCAGTTAAATACCTGCAACAACAACAACAACAAGCTATAAAGAAGCAGACGAAGACTCAACCTGAGAATTTACCTCAGGGCATAACTGAGTCACAATTTACAACGAATTTACTTTGGTATAAAGGAAATGCCATTAAATAAATATGCTAGAAGATACCCTGTAATTATGGGAAATGTAGTTAAGCTTTTTTAGAGTCCTAGTTAGTTATAAATTGTAAAAATAGAATGATCATTTAAGAATTATGAATGATTTACTTTGATAATAAATTATTTATTTTTCAGACAATTATTTTAAAACTATTAAAATTACTATTGAATCATATGAGAATCATATTTTTAAAAGACTTTATTTCAAACTGCAAAAAAAAAATTTAAAATATGTTTTGTTTAAAAAAATATTTATAACTTAAGTTTAAAGACTTCTTTCCATAACTTTTCAGGCTAGACATTCTGTCTGCAAAGTCTACTTAGAGCCAATCAGCAATTTAAGCTCTTTCTTCTAGTTTTTATAGCCAAAGACTAAAAGAGAAACAAAAGACAGAAAACAGAAAATAGGTAGCAGCTACAGGGACCAAATATTTATCGCTTCCGGATTTTCAAATGTCGTTAAAGTCACCGCGATCTGTTCAATATCATATGCATAAATGTTCGCTTTATTGATTTCGAATCGGATTGGATTGGATCGAGTCGTTTATTTGTCCGCTGACTGCCTACGGTTGTCAACGGCTTTTTGTATAGAAGTATTTTATATTAGTTTTTTATTTTGGTTTTATTTTAGTTTTTGTTGAGCTTTTTTAAGCTTTTTTCTATGGATTTGATTGATATTCGTATCGATTGCGTTTGCGTTTGACAAGTTTTGCAATGCGATCGGTGCAAGAGGCATGAAATGTTGTCTCTGTTGTTGTTGCTGTTGTTGTTGTTCAAGTGGCTGCTACAACCTGTTGCAGGCTCGTTTCGTTTTGGCCAACTCGAATTAAATACATATATTTAATGCATTTACAAAATATCGATGACGTGCGCAGTTTGCCTTTCGTTTGAAAAGCGGCCACGAACAAAAATTTGGTTAACTCTTTGGTGCCTGGGAAGCGTGGCCTCAGAGCACCTGCCTCCACCGTGAATTCCCAATGGGATTTCGACTTGGAGTTGCAGTCGAAATCGACTTTGCCTTGTTGCTGGTGCATTTTCTACGCCTGTATGACATATCACCATAGATTTACATTGAATTTCAATAACTGCGAGAGTTTGTCGGTTGTTGCTTGCTGTCCAAGATGAAGATGAAATGCTGGCATTAAGTTGATTTCAAATGACTTTGTCCCGAAGCTTTCACTTTTGGCATTTTTTTTCGGTTTTTCTTTTTCTTTGTTGCATGCTAACAAACAAAAAAAATAACAATATTTTAAAACCTAGTTAAGGATACAAGCAAAGGAAATGTAGCAGAAGTGATCAGATGGCTTAGACTGTAAAGTTTACATACTTCTCAAGTCAGTCAGCTGAAATTTAATAAGAAATACTTATCTCAGCTGAAGACAATACAACAATATTTCCTTTATCTTCCACAGAAAATCTTACTCAACATTTTGACGTAAGCGACGCCACTTATATAATTAAAAGTAAGCCTGAAAAAGATCCTTTTTAAAAATAAATCCTTTTGCCTTAAACTAAAGCCAAAAAAAAGCAACAAACTGAAAGGTAGGACAAGAAAAGGAGGCAAGTCATAAAAAAAATGCCGACGATAATTATGATGAAGCTTTTTCCAGATCGATTCGGACTTTTGCGGACCATGGAGTTCCTCTGGAGATACACTTGAAGTTCGATGCGGTCGCTGGCTTTTGCGGTGCTGAGCTCGACTGTTGATGATATTGAGCACGATAACCATGAAGCTGTTGATTAATTTTGACTCTTGCCACCGGAAATGTAAAAAGTAAAGTCGCAAAAAGCGTCGCTAAATGATAATGCAGTGAATTGCGAAGAGAAGGAGCGAGATTGAGCTGGAAACGGTGCATCCCGAAGCCAATAGAAATCAACTTGAATTCAATTCATAACGATAAAAACTGAGAAAAAATAAAAAACATGCTACGGAAGCAGTTTGAGCATGCGTTGAACATGAAAATATGGCTAATATCGTTGGTGATTTTTATGCACGGCTTTTTTTGGGCAATTTAAAATTATGAAGTCAGTAATTTGAAAGCGTCGTTTATTTTTTGCTGGCTAAATTTAATGGGGATTTTTAACGCTCGGGTAAAATGCTGTTTAACAATAAAGTCAAGTGTTTGACTGGTTTTTATAGCAGTTAAACATTTTGTTTATGGATATATAAACGTATATGCCATAAAGGCAATATACAACGTACATATATAGTATAAATTGGTCAGGTGTAAGATCACAACAGCAAAACTTTAAGACTTTAATGAGCTGCGACGTTTGTCTTATTTGTTTTAATATAGTACAGAATGTGCTCCACTTGCAACAAGAACAACAACTTGGCTTAAACCCTTTTTCAGCTAATTAGGCTACAAGATGTTTGAGTTGGAAGAGGCAAAGGGGGGGCTAAGGGGAAAGGGTTGCCACAGGCAGCCAAAGTTCAGACGCGTTTTGGTCTCGGGCATTAATTTTAAACAGATTGACCAAAAGCGGCGCTGGGTCAAAACCAACTGGACCAACAGTGCACCCTTCTCTCCTGCTGCAAGTCTTCTTCACTCTGCTGCCTTCTACATCCTAACAACTGGAACTCTTTCACTTCTGCTGGCTGTTGGCAGAGAAGCTGCCGCTTCATGACGATTGCCGTGCGAGACTCACGAAGCTGCCTTCAAAAGCTGTCAAGTTAACAATCCAGACAACACAGTCAGAGTCACAGTGCCAGCCACAAGTCTGTGTCCCTGTCTCTGTCTCAGTTCGAGTCCAACTGCAAGTCGAAGCCTCAGTTCCCAGTTGTAAACGTCTCCCATTTCGTGTCCCTGTCCCTGTTTCTGCTCCTGCTGCTGTTTGCTGTCGTCTTCCTCCTCTGTCGGTTAATGTCATTATCAAGATCGTTTGCATTTAATCTGCATAAACAAATCAAATAAGTAAAACCGAGCCGCATTGCCTTCGCAAAAGTGGCGCAGAAGTCACTCGGTTACCGCCACCGCCACCGTGTCACGACGCCCCCAATGCTCCTCCATCGCATCCTCATCCTTTGCCTGAGATTCAGTCAGTCAACGGCGCGTCGGTAATGCGGTAATTGTTGTTGCCTTACCGCGGCCCAGGCGCTGGTCAGCTGAACAGGGAAAGCTGTGTGTCCGCCCTCTCTATCTTTCCTTCTCTTCCCTGTTCCAAGTCTCAGTCGCATCCTCAGTCTCAGTCTCTGTCTCAGGCTCATCTAAATCGGCAACGCACGCAGCGGCAAATTAAGTAGAACAGCAGTTCGAAAATGCGGTTGGGCTGCTGCTCCTACTGCCGCTGCCGCTGCTGCTGCTGCTGCTGTGGTTGCGGTGATTGCTGCTGCTGAGATTTTTTCACGCAACAACAACAACAACGAGGAGAATAATGTGTGTGCTTTATACACTACACTGCGTAAAGTTGTTAGGTCACTGCAAGAGCTTTGTTGTTACCAAAAATGTAGACCAACTGTTGTTGGTGAGCCCCTAAGTAGATAGAGTATTGTAAAGAAATTAAATAAAATATTTTTTATTACCAATGACACTTAAAATAACTAATATATGTAGATTAACTAGGCGTATGTGCAATTTAATTGTACAAAAAGAAATTCGAAAGCTTAGAGCATTCAATATTTGTTACAAAATAAAACAAAGTGAGTTTAATATGAATTACTTAAGACTTTTTGTTGTTATTTACAAAAATAGTCATACATTTATTTAATAAGCCATTTATTGGGTATTCCATTTAAATATTTTCTTTTATTTACATTTTATTAAAGATATTTATTTATTTTTTGCATAAGCTAAACAAAATTAAGTTTTGACTAAAAACTACAGATTTCTGATGATTTCTTTTTTAACTTAACAGAAATGTATTTTTAATTACAGTTTCAAGTATAAAGACATTAGATAAAATTTACTTTTAATCTTCGAAATGAAATCATTTGCTATTCGTGCTATAATTTTAAAATTACAAGCCGTTCTAGTGAGTTGTAACTTAAACCAATTAAATTTAAGAACTTTCATTATTCACATAAAATTGCTTAAGTAGTTTATAATATTTGTAGTAAAGCATTTGAAAAGTGTAATTATAAAGGTAACCAAAGCAGCTGAGTTGTGCGAATCTGCTTAAAGATTGCACCGTTTCATCATCAACTCTGTGCAATCTTTGCAGACTCAGGTTGAGGTCCAGGCAGGCACTCGAGTCGTGATAATGACCACCTATAGAGCGCACGCAGCATACCAAAATGGAGACAGCGGACCGAGGACAGCAACAACTGGGCCCCAAAAAGAAGCTGTGCACACACACACACACATACACTTGCCACTTAGAATGTTGCAACTATGGTATTCTATGGGCCCTTAAGATTTCCAACAAATGCTGTGAACTGTTGACTGTTGCACATGCTGAGCGTTGCACTTAGTTTCAGTTTCTTACCGTTGTTGTTGTTGGCGTCTCTGCTGACTGCGACGCCGACTGCGGCTGATCGTCGCCGGCTGATTGGGAAACTGGGAACCTGGACTGCATTTTGCGTTTTGAAACCTTTGAAGTTGCAAGCATACGCAACAACGCAACAGCGAGAGGCACTTTTCATAATCTTCAAGATGAGCAGGCGGCTGACCAAAAAAAAACAACAAAAAATTGCAAAACTTCCCTGAGCCTCCATGCTGTGTGCCTCACGTTCTTTTCCTTAAGCATCCCAAATACCCGATGTTGCATTTTCTGTCTGCTTTTGGCTTTGGCTTTGGCTTTTGCAGCAGGTTAATGAAATGCGTCTTAACAAAGTCTTCAATGATGTGTTTCTTTGCCTTTCTTTACCTTTTTCTTTTCTACCACTGCTGCCTCCTACCAATTTTTAATGTTTCAATATAGGTTTTTGCCAAAGCCAACTTATGATCAATGATTGTTGGCATAGCGTGTGGCCTTTTGCTTAGTTATTCAGCTAATAAGTTGCAGTCGAATTTATGTTTTACGATCGTGTTCGTGGTATAAGCTGAGTTATTGGCTGACAAACTTGTGCATATTTGTAGAAGCATTAAAACCACTAAGATCATTAGTTGAAGTTTGAGCTGAAGATGGGGAAACGCAGGAGTTACTTGTACTAAGTAAGTGGCTTAACCCAAATAGACATTAAGTTATTTGTTAATTTCAAATGAAAGTGTACTAAATTATATACAAATAAATATACGTATAGCACTTAAATTAAAAGTAACTGCACTCCTTGTCCTTCTCTTTACTCTTCTTTAAGCCCGCCTGCTACATTTGGCCAACTACAGTCATATCACTGACTCATCAACACCAGCTAAAGCCAAAATACAAGCCCAAATACAGACAGCGACTTTTAGCCTCTGGGCAATCTGTCAACCGGCGTCAGACGATCTAAGACAACAGGCCAGCCGAAACAGACCAGACCAGACCTGGCCAAAACGGTGTAAGCCAAAGCCAGAGTAACCTACAACTCAAGCGGCTAAAAGTGAAGTGAAGACTGTAAAAAGACCTAAGGCCTAAGGCGATCTACAACCGCGTTACGCGCTCGTCCGCTGGTGACGATGAACTGCGATTGGAACTGTGCCGGGAACTGGGAAGAGAAACAGAGACTTTAACTGAGACAGCGACAGCGACAGAGACAGAGACAGAAACTGAAACAGTGACTTAGACTTAGACTTGGACTTAGACGGAGACACGTCGCGTTGACTTCTGTGGGCTTGTGGGTTGCCATCATGGCTATCAATTGCCCAAAAGCGTTGCACAAATTGAAACGTTTGACTATATTTGGGTCAGTTAAAGTGATCACATTAACAAGTCAATAGGAGTGCAATATCCTTTTAGGGCATCGCACGTCAACAGGACTGTAACAGTTGGTGGTAACAGATGCCGCTTGTTGCTGTTGTTGTTGCTGCTCCTAGACAACTGCTGGGGTGTTGACACTGCCACCAGATTGATGTGTACTGGTTTCCATTGGTCACCAAAAGGTGACTAGACGCAGCGTGAGAACTGGTATCTGACTGCCCCAAGGGAGTGAAACCAACAACTCCACACACACACACACATTCACACACAATCTGGCAGGTATATCAGAGCAAAACTCTGGACTCAGTTGGGAGCACAGTGAGCACAGTGGTGTGAGTTTAATTGCGATGTGCAAGTGCCAGAGTTTGATAAGAAAAGTTCAGCGAGAGATAAGAAAAGGTCACAAAGGAAACTTCTTTTCTGCGAACAGAATCAGTTTTTATACACGCTTCAGTTCTTGTTCTAAGGAAAGCCAGAAAAATAGCCAGAAATTAGCTATAAATACAGTTGCTGTACTAAAAATGGAATACTATAAAAGTTTGTAATAAAAAATCTGCTTGTGTTGCTGCAAGTTTTCAAAATATTTATTACTTATTGCACTGAATGACCTGGCTATTAAGTGAATTATTTTTAAGCGGCTTCAACGTGACTGATTTACACTGGAGGAGAGCCAGCTGAGTCCGGCAGGATACTTTACTCGCGCAGTGTAACCTTTAAACCGTTTAATCTGACAAAGGAAATAAATAAAAGAATTAACATTTATTTTTAAGCATGCGCTCAAGTATGTGCCACGCCTTCGCCGCCCCCCACTTGTTGCAGCAAGAACATGCCGCACCCAGCAAGCCGAGAGAAGAGAACCGAGTGCAGCAAGCAGAAGTTGACGGCGACTATCAAAACCGCAACGAAAAAACCAAAACCGAAAAAAGACTGTGGCAAATAAAAACAACAACAGTAACAACAACAAAAAATAAAAGTAAAATAAAATAAAAGAAAAGAGCCACCTAAAAAAGCAGCAGAAAACAGCGAGACAAACAGAGGGCCATGTCTAAAGCATTTTTGAAACATGCGAATTGCTTGTACGTGACACGCAACAGCAAAAGGAACAGTCAAACAACAGGCAGGAGGACCTAGAGGAGGATGAGCAGGGGATGGAAGTGAAGGTGGCTAGGGATGCGGATGAGGCTGCTCACCCAAGACACAAAGAAGAAATAAGATGACCATGTCCAGTCAACCACTTAGCCATGAAAGCGGTAACTACATGCAACAGATGAAGCATGCGCTGCGGCATGCAGCACAACAGCAAGCAGCAAGCAGCATGCTGCATGCAGCACACTCAGCGATCAAAACTAAAATGCCAAGGTAAAAACTAAACTCAAAAACCGAAACCAGAAAGGTAAAGGTAAATGCGATGGCAAAGTTAAACATAAAGTACTTGGAATGCGTTTGCAGCGCAAGGAGCAGCAGCAGCAGCCGCAGCCGCAGCCGCAGCAGCATAGCCATGGATCACACAAAGCGAGTGCTGCTGCACTGTGCACAGTGTGCTCAGCACACAACTAAACTGTAAAACTGTACAAAAAATGTACGGAATTAATAAAATTATTAATTTTGAATTTTAAAAAGCAAAATAAATTAAAAAAAAGTACATTTTGAATCCTTGTCAGGTGTGGGGTTCGAACCCACGCTCTCAGATGAGAACCAGAGCTTAAGTCTGGCGCCTTAGACCGCTCGGCCAACCTGACTTGTTGATAGCAGACAGCATAGAACTTGTGTTAAACTGCAAGCTGTGTAACTGTAAAACAATTTTAAATACATTTTAAATGCATTTGAACATAAATATGTTTTTACTATAAATTATAAAATAAAAGGACTTAATTTAAAATAAATAAAAAGCATAAACATTTTATTTGAATTATATTTTTAAGCTCACGCACAGTCTGCTTACTTATTTAATAATAAAAAGTAATGTCATTTAATTAACTATTAATTTATTTAATTAAATTTAAGCGCTTTAAACCACTTTTTTTAGTTTTTTACTTCCTTTATCAGTTAAGCTCACCACTGTGCAGGGACGCTCAATGAAATTTATTTGGTGATGCTTGAGCGAAGCGTGAAGTTGACTGCCGCAGAAGCCTCGAAAGCGAGCGTCAGACAGGGGGACAGACAGAGGCACAGTAGGAGTCACAGTCACAGTGTTGCCCCTGAAGACGCTAAAAAAAACCCTAAGGAGAGACCCTACTAATACAGCGCAGAGGGTATGCAGAAAGGCAGCCGCGATCAATTTAATCGCGCAAATAATATGCCTCAGTCTGCAGCTTGGATTCAAGTCCTGGGACTTGAGTTCGAGGCGAGAGAGGCCCTGTAGCAATAAGTACAATAAGTAAATATGGAATAATCGTTATGTGTGCCATATGGGCAAAAGGGGTCGAGCATTCTTATCGCTATAAAAAGATCAGAAAGTGTGTGACCGAAGTTAACTTTTTGCATTTCTCAAGAATTGCAACCTGTGCGAGAATTTCTCATTCTCATTCGCATTCGCGGTCGCCTCTTTCACTTTGACACTTGTCCGAATGCGAGTTGAAGTCCGAGTCGGTATCCAAGTCCACTTGGTCCACTTGTCTGCGTCGGTGGTGTATGAAAATTACGCTAATTTTGTGGTCCACTTATGTGAAATACCCTGGAATGGCAGCAACAACAGCAGCGGCAGCTGGGATAATCGGCAGAGTTGAAACGGCAATGTTGGCTGGACTTGAATGCAATTACATGCTCTTGGGCCCATAAGTCAGAGACAGCGACACAGTCAGAGTGAGAGAGCGAGAGAGAGCGAGAGACAGGGCCTGAGACAATGTTCCAATTCTCTGCCAATTTAATTGGCTTTTACACCAAAACGTTACGTTGTTTCCTCAGTTTGATCCTCGAGAGCGGCTCATGACACGTTGTGCGAATCACTCAAATGTCACCATAAATTCCGCGCATGCGCACACATTGGTATGCCTATTTTTGGACTCTACACTCGCACACACACAGACACAGACACACACGCATACACTTGGGGCACACTCACTTGGCACATTTTGCTCTTGTTACCAAGCTCAGCGCCTTTGTTACCATTTTACCATCTTGGCCATAAACTGCAATGCACTGCACTGCACTGCACTGCACTCCACTTGCTGACTGTCTTGGCCATGGCTATAACTGAGACGAGTTTGCGTATCTTTTTCTCCGTCTTGTTAATTTTTTTCTTTTACCGCTTGGCGCTTACAAGCTGCCTATTTTGGGAGTGGCGCTTTTTCCTTTTTACCTCATTTACACCGCCCCAAAATGTGTGAAAAGTGTGAATAGCCAATTAGCGCTGCCACGCCGAACATGGCCCAAAATGGCCAAAAGGCCTTTCAACGTTTTTCATTTCTGTTTTAAATTTATGTGCTCCATAAATCTAAATCAACTTGCTATATCATATTTAACTATAGAGTTTAGGCAGCAAAAGTGACTAGGAAAAGTGCTTTAAAGCTAAATACTTCAAGTCTAACTATTTGGCTTAAAAGAGCTAGAACAATTTAAGAAATTTAGGCCTAAAAGTTCTCATTTCTAAATTGATTTTTAAACTCTGGGCACTCAAAATTTATGAATGTCCATAAACTAGCGACAATTGTGTGCCATTACGCTTATTAGTGGCAATCAAAACGCGCACAACTTGACTTTAATAACATTTTCAAACTTAATGTGTATTTCCATCAATCAGCTCAAACTGCCAGCTAATTTTGAGCAGAAAAAAAGGAGGAGGAGGCAAAAACACGCCTCCCCTTAAACGATTATATCACACACAAATTAATAATGGAGCCGATCGAATCGTAGCTCGGAGCTTCGTTCGGGGCACTGAACATGAACGCACGTACGGATCGTGTTTTGCCATATAAATTGTGCATCCTGAGGATTGTGGTTTGTGGCTTGTGGATTGGGAAAACTGAAAGTAAACTTAACAAATTTTCACGCAGCAAACTCAGGTGCAAAAAACTATGCAGCCTATTAATTAGATCAGAGCTATATGGTCATATGTCTTGCCACAGCGAGTGACTGGCTAACTGACTGACTGACTGACAGATAAACTGAAAGACTGCCAGACTGATGGTGTATGCGTGCCACATGTTGCAAGTGGGCAACATCATCATAATGATAATTATGATAGCCAGACTCAGACTGATACTCAGTCTGGTCAGTTTTTTTGGCCAATTTTTAGCTGCCCGCATCATCGTCTTCATTATGATTGTCATCATCATCAGCAGCAGCAGCAACTTCATACCAATACACTGAAAAAATTTTGCTCTCTAATTTAGAACCCTTAAAAACAGCATCAATTGGACTACAGACTTCAGTTGGAGGTACTTTATTGGAAAATGCTTTATTTTATAATGCAGAACTAAATATCTTGATATTTAGAAAAATTATTCAATTTTATGGAAACTTCTTTAGTTTTATGTTCGTTCCTAACTTTATTTTGAACAGTGTACACTTGTTGGCGACATCAACGTTTGATCTTTGTCAGCTTGTTGCACCCAGCATGTCCACCGAGTAGCACGCAGCGTCTCCTAGCTGGAGACGTCTCCAACTCCAGTTCCAACTCCAGTTCCACCTCCATGTCCAGGTCCAAGTCAACGTCTGCAACACTGACATTAGATGGCGCTTGTCCACAAATGTTCGTTGCAACAAATGAGTGTGGCATGCTGCGAAAATGTGCAACTGCCAATCCCCGATATAAATTTATCGTATCTTTTTTTTGTAGAGCTACCAAATTGAGTTATCAACTGCGTTTGTCAGCTGAAAGTTGTCACACTCTAAAACGGTTTTAACAACACATTTTGAGTGCAATTTGGCAACTGTAGATTGCAGTTTTTAAGTACTTGATTCTACTTAGCAATTAACCCTCCTGTGCCCCAAAAAATAAGAAAAGCGGTTGGAGAGAAACTTTCACGAAGACAAAATTCTTTTGCCTTCAGGAATTGATGATTACGCAATGCGAAGAATGCCAATTACGAGTAACTACCGTTAAGTCATAATAAATTAATAACATTCAAGTATTTCGGCAGGCTTCAAACGTGCCATCTCTTGAGTAGCTAACAGCAAGCTGTACCAGAGATACCCTATAAAGTTGTTATACTAGAACAATGCTTGTTGAACCTACATTTATTATGGCAGTTGTCGATTGTCGATCATACAATCAAACCTAAATATTTAGCTATATATCAGTAACCAAATTTACAGGGTATAGGCTAGAACAACATACAATACTTAAGTAAAAACTAAGCCAATGATTTAAAATTCTGTTTTATTCAACCCCATGGATCTTAACAAATATCAATACAGTTTTTTGTTAATATAGGAAACTATCTCATCTACACAAAAACCAAGTTTACTTCAAATTAATATACCCTACAACTGCATAATGTGCCTGCAGAGTAGGACACAATTTTAATGATGAAGATTTTGTAGCTTGAGGATTTCCAATTTCGATTCATTGGATTTTCAATTGATATTTGTCTGCGCGCCAACGCAATAAAACAAAACGAGAGACAAACTGTCTGTCAAGCCGCCTGACAGACGGATGGGTAAGTGGGACAGGGATGTGGTTAGGGGGGGCAACCATACGGATGGCATCTGCGGCGTGGCTCATAAATTGAAAAAATAATATTTACACAAAGTAAACGCATTGAAAACAGTTTAAACAATAATCGCTGTGCGGCGATCAATAAATGCAGCGCTCTTGTTGTTGTTGTTGTTGGGATCGCTTAGGCCAGGCCAAATGCATAAACCGCAAACTGAAACCAAAAACAATAACATAAACTCAAAGTCAAACGAAAGAAGCAACTTTTAAACTCAATACTCAATACTCGACTCTCAGCTCTTAGCTCTTAGCTCTCGACTCTGGACTCTCGAATGGCGGCAACTTCTCACGCAGTTGTGTGGAATTTTTAACTCATTTAAGTTTTTTCTTAATTTTTGTTGAAGCCACGACGCGTCGCGACGTTTGTCGATATTTACTTCTGGTTTATTTCTTTTTTTTTCCTCGCTTTTCGAAAGTTTACGTTTACAAATCTTTCAAGAAATCAGCCAGCCCAACACCAGTGCGGCTAAGACCCCCCGCCACCCTCTCCTCCCCCAACGTCTTTCACCCACTCGACTCCCTCCCGTTTTCCGTTTCCCGTATGACTTAACTGCAAACTCCAAAACTGCAATCCAGGACTGCGTCTGAGACTCAAACCGACTTTAAGTTTGCGTTTTAATTACACGCAACGTTGTTGGGGCAGTCGCTGCTCATTCCCCCCTAACCGTGCCACACCCCCTTTAGACCAAAAGGGCCCAGCAGCTCAAGTGCCCATCAAATTCAACGTTCGAATGCACTTGCAAGACCGTTTTAGCCCATAGTCTTAGCCATAGACTCGAGAGTCTGTTTGAACTGTCGTTGTCATCTTTACAGTCTCTGCCAACTGTTGTTGTACTCCTTGTTGCTGTTTGCGTTTAGCAATTAGAGTCCAATGAAGCGTATTCCTGATTTTTATGCATTATCGAATTAATGCCATCAGCAGTGAGCCGCGATGACGAGTCTTGTCTTTTGGCTGCGATACTGAAGAGAACTCAAAAGGCAGTTGGGGAGGGGAAGAGAAAGAATGGTAGAGGGAGTGAAGCAGTGAGAGTGAGTGAGAAAATGGGGGAGAATGGGATGGAGATAGCCAGAGCTTAACTACTGACAAAGAGGGTGCCAGTGGATGCAGTACACTGTGCAAAAAGTGGAAACGTTTCCGCTAGAAAATCTAAATACACTCAAAGAAAAGCAAAGTTCTTTTTATCGGATAATAACTAAGTGTTAAAAGTCATAAAGGAAAGCTACAAGTGAGTATAATAAATACAGTACCCACTTTTCTGCAGTGTACCCAAGTGCGCTCACAGAGACCCTTTCGAGTTGTTCTTTCCGGTTGCCGCAGTTGCAGTTGATCGCAAACATTGATCACCTGCACGCTAAGTAACCCACAGAATCTCAAACTGCGAATCTGCCAAGCACAGAAATTTACGCAAAAACTTGTTGACATTATTGTTGATTATTTTAACTCTCGCCACTCGCCGGCGTGTAAGTCCCCAAAGGCGGAGGAAAAGAGACAAAGGCAATCAGTCCGATTGACGTAGCGCCTGTTCCATGAGCCAGTTTTCCGGCTTTCCTTCTCCCTTCCCAGCCTTCCCCACTCTTTGTTCTGCTGGGCGATACCAAAAAGCTGATTCTCATCTTGACTTGAGTTGACGTCTGTCGGCGGGTGTCTGCCTACCCGCTCAACGCTCCCACCGCACCCCTATCCACCACCACCTGTCCCTCTGGTGATGGCTGTGCAACAGAGCAAATGTTAATTTTGTCTTTTGCCAGTTTAGCGTGTCGATTTTTTAATTAGTCGCATCGTCGTCACTGTGATTTATGGTCAGACACTCGACTCCAGGCCCGGCAAACAGAGAGACAGAGTGAGAGTGAGAGAGAGAGGGGCAGAGGGAGAGGGAAAGCTTGTCTGCACTTTGAAGTAGTGGCGAGTGTATTGGCTTAGCTAATAGGCTCCTTGGTTATGAGAATAATGTCGCATATGGAATTTCTGCATAGTTGACTCTGTTGATGCGTCTCTTGGCCAGATAAATGCTTGTTTATAGCCATGGCTAATGAGTTGGGCTCTAACGCAGTACACACAGTATTAATGTTTAGCATTTTAGAATTTTGCTGTCAACTCTGTAAAATCTACACAACAGTTCAAAGTTCAACTATCTGGCTGTGTAAGCCCAAGATAAGCTTAAAGAAATTCTGCGAAATTCTAGGCAGCAAAATAGTTTTCTTGGCACTTTATGAAGGCTCATTTAGGGCTAAAGACTTTTTTAAAGCGTGCTTTAAAACTAGTATTAATTAAATTTCAGATTAAAAGCTTTTGCAAGACATTAACGCTATAATTGAAGGACTCTTTAGAGCCCAAAGTGGATTAAGGTAAATTTTTATCGCTTACATATCTTAAAGATACTTTGTATCTTTCTGTCTATCATTAAAAAGGTCACGGTTCCAAGCTGTGATCAAAGTTCTATCAATTAAACATTCGAATGGCATTTGAGAGCTTGTCAAATTGACTAGTTCTACTGCAGATACTTTGGGGAAAACATTGAGATACTTGTTTACGGCATAGCGTACATGTTTCGACTCGTTGAGATGCGAAACTAAGTCAAAACTGTCGTTTTAACCATATTTGCCAAATTTAACGATTGCATTAGTTGTGAGCTTATGACAATGTGTTGTCAGTTGGAGGGAATGCCTTGAATGCATTCACGCAGCTTCAAGATATTTTAATGCAGTGAAAACATGAATGGAATGTGCAGTTGCATGTAACTGCCAAATGAGATACATAGACAGATAGATAGCTGGCTGGATGGATGGATAGGTGTCTGTACCTACCTCGAAGTTAACACATCGTAAAAGATACATACGTAGTAAACTGGCCGAGAGATAAATCAACTGAGACCAAAATGCAGTTACAGTTGCAGCAGCAGCAGCAGCAGCAAAAGATACTTGACAAATCCAAAAGAGTCGAGACCTTTACTCTCACTTTTCAACAAGTTTTCTTCTGAAATAAACGGGGGCGTAACACATGTCCAGCATTTATATGCAAATCCACAAGAGGAAATAACACAACAAAAACCAATCATAAAAACAAAATTGAAAAGCAGATGGGACAGAAAAGTCTTTGAAAAACAACAAAATAAAAATAAAAAAATAAAAACAAGACTGCGATATGTGTCAGCGTGTCAATCGGTGTGCGTGAGTGTGACTAGAAAATAGTAAAAGCCACAGACATGTTGTAAACTTGGCCTAAAGATGGGTAAGCAGCAGAAGTGCATTCCGATGATTCACGAGGTGATTAAATAAAAGTAAAGTATAAAATCTTTTAAGATACTGATTTGTTGAAATTTTAACTTCATGCCATATTTAAATATTCTTTTAGTGGCAGGAACAATTAAAATTAACTAGAAATCAGATTTAGCAAGTCACTTAACTGCTTAAAATATTTTTAGTTATTTATTAACATAAGTAAGTCTTTAAATATATATTATAAATATTTTTATATAAAACATTTTTCACTTTTTGCTTATGATTACAAAAATTGACAATCTTAATTGGAAATTAATTTAAAGTTCATTTTTTTCCAGTCTTGTTAAGCTTCCAAGAAATTTTAATTTGTCTACTTAAAACACTTAAAATTAAAAACACGTTAAATATTCATTAAGAGTTGCTGCAATTTAACAACTTTTATTAATTGAATTGTCTTTTAAAAGTTCGGCTCAATCTTTTATTAATCTGTCGCCTGATTTCCGCGTGTCACGCGCTCATCTCTATGCCGCACCATGAAGCTGAAACTAAAACCGAAACCGAAGCCGAAACCGAGACCGAACTGTCCCATCAACGACAACATCTTAAGCTCATTTGTCACATAAAAATCATATATGTAATTTGCTTGACAACCAAAAGTGGACGCCACGCGTTGCAGCAGCAGAGGCAGCAGCAGAGGCAGCGGCAGCAAAACGCCTCCATATTGGTGTAGGCAACTTGGAGCTGCACATGCTGCCATCAAAGTGTCTCTCTCTCCCCCTCTTTCTCCCTTTCTCTCTCTTTGAGCCAGCTTTGTTGCTGGTTTCGCGTTGAGTAAGCATTTCCTTAAATTAGCTGCACTTCGGATGCGCCATTATGTTGTTGCATGCTGCATGCTGCATGTTGGTTGTTGGCTGTTGCACTTGCAGCATCTTCCACTTCCAGTGCCACTTCAGCGTCTCTGTCGTCAACACATGGCCTTTTTTGGGTGGGCACACGAACACTAAGTGCCAAGATTTTGATGGAGTGTTGATGTTGCATCTGAGGTCAGTTGGTAAAATTTATGGTCACTTGATGCCTTGCATGATGCATGAGCCATGAAGCCATGAAGATATGAGGTATGTAGCATCCGACTTGTTGCATGCCTCACTTTCTCAGCTGCGCCCACCCGTTTCACTCAAAATCCATAATCACAATCACAATCACCAGCGCTGAAGAATCCATCAACAATTCTTCAGCAGCTTAACTAGCCTTCTACCTCCTTTCTCTCCTTTCTCTCCTTTTCCTCATGCTCTTTCTTTGTCTTTTTTGCTTTCGTGGGTTTTCTCATCACCTTTAATTATCACGAAGATTGTTATCGCTTGGAATGAATATTTCAACATGCTTTATGTGTTTCCTAATGAGCATCATCTTTTTGGTTGTCATTCAAGAATCTCAATTGTGTTATATCTGTAAATAGATTAGCAGTTTTGTTTAACTATCTGTATATCCGAAAATCATTTAAGCCACTTTTATTAAGGTATCTTTTATGTAGATCGAAAAGGGTTCTTTGGGTGTAACTGAGTATGTAGTATCTTTTGGTAAAGTATTCGATGGGTGAACAGTTTAGTGTATCTTTTTGATTTCAGCCTTTATTTTCTTCAAGTATATTATCGAAGTAATCATGAGAGGAATGGGTACTAAGTATCTTTTAGCAGAACAATCTGAGCTAGATCTTTACAGAGTAGTTGGTACCATTGAGTATCTTAAAGTGGAACGTTCTTTATTAGGAAATTTATTTACTAACCGCTGATAGCTATTTCTAAAGTATTTTAAGATCTTTATATAACCATTTACAACGACAACTCAAGGGCCAAACCACAAATCAATACTAGAAGCTAAATCTAAGCTTAACTCATCGTTCAGTACCGTTAAACGGTTGAGTATGAATACACAAAGTATCTGTAAATGCATTCATGATGTGTGTTCACACCATAAGAGATGGAAACGTTGGTCAAGTTAAAGTCTTTCACATCCGGTTCTCAGCATTGAAATGGTAAATACTACAATATGTTCAGTAGAACCGTTTATGAAATCCATTTAAACAACGAACGAAACACTTCAAAGTGAATCTAGCTGCTTCACATGCAGTTGGCTAAGAAGAAGAAGAAGATGAAGAAGAGGAGGAAGAAACTGTGGTTGCAACCGGGGCTTATAGCGAAGACTGTCTTCTCGCTGAAAGTAAAGCCCTTTAGAGCTTAGGCAAACATTTGCAATTACAATTTTAGCATATAATTGCAAACATGATAAACACTTTTATCGCTGCTGTTTTGCTGCCGTTTCAGAACAATGCGACAACAGATGCGACGATCGAATGATGCTGGAGGATCTGTGGAGGCACATGGAGGACAGCCCAAAGAACTGAGACTTGTTTGGATCTGAGCAGACTCGGCTAGCTACAACTCACGCAGACGTCGACAGGTTTTGGCTGCCAAGAAGAAGCGTGTCGCCAATTGATCGTGAGTTTTACCTAGAAAAATGTCGCGACAATTGTTGTTGGCAGCAGAAGCGAAAAAAAAGACCAAGTCGAACAAAAGAACTGGCAACACAGCAAGAAACAAGTCAACAACTAGAAGCTGGAAGCTGAGACGGAGACTGAGACTGAGCCATGGACTGCTCCGACTCCGACTGAGACTGGTCTATTGCAGTATGCAATTGAAATTGAAGAATTACGCGAAGAATGTCAGCGAACATAGTAAATGTTGTACATAAGATTTGACTTGGTCGCTGCGAGCCATACATTAAGCCAAGTTCTCTCTCTGCTGCTTGCCTATAAATTGTCACAGCTGATCATTGGCCAGAATCGTGCAGGGCCAAAAGCGACAGCCCCCGCTAAAAAGATTTTCTGTTTCTGTTCTGTGTCGGCATCTAAATGAACTGAACTGAACAGATCAAGTTGATTTTAGTAGCCAGCGCCTCATTACGAATGGAAATGATGATGGACAATAATGACGCGACAACAGGAAGTCCAAGTCGACGCCGCCAACAACAGTCAAGTGACTGTTGGCCAAGTTAGCAGCCAGCCAGCTTGCAGTCTTTTTCCCACTCTGATACTGAATGAACTGCGTTTGCGATTGCAATTGTCTTAACACAAAACAAAAAAGAAAAAAAAACCCGATCTTCAGCTCCAAACTGCAACTCAAACTTGGACTCAAACTGGAACTGGGCTAGTCCATCGTTAAATTGATTTGTGTGCGTCTTTTCATCATCTTTTCATCCCATAACGAGTTTTCAATGGCTGAGAAAGCGCTCGTCCCTCTTACCCTCCAATATGCAATAATACTTACTATTTCACTTATAGTTTACTTTAATACTTTATATCTTTTGCCATATATTCGAAAAATGTCACCTATGCTGAATGGAGACAGTCACTTTGTTTGGATCGCTCCCGACATCCGTTTATGGGCCACGGGATGTTCACTTTTAGGACTCACTGTTTGTCATAAGAGAGTTGTGAGAATTTCGTTTATTTGCCAAGAGTTTTTCTTCTCTCATTGTTTTGTGCATAATGCGACTAATTTGGTTGGGGAATTCGAGCATTCTGATTAATTATGTAAGCTGAGCTTATCAATAAATTCCTTTCCTTAGAACAGGGTGACCAGCTCAGTTCAAAGTCATTATGTGAAAAGCACTTTAGTTACACAATTGTCGCATGGGTGCAAGACCATATGGTATCTGTGAATAACAACAACAGTTGATTTTAGGGTGACCATATGCTCATCTTTAATTCATTTGAATTAAAAACAATTATGTATATTACTCTAGACACCTATTCAGACAGCAACTTCTTCAATTAAGCTAAAAGAAATGACAAATATTTACTAGAGTGACCATATATTTTTTATAAATCAATTAGTTCAACAAAGAAAAGTTAACACATAACCTTTGATGGCGAATCAGCTTAAAGACACACTTCATATACACTTACCATATGTTTAGGGTGACCATATACCTAGCCTATCAAACACTTATATCAGTACAACAACATGATCACTCTTATAGCGAATGTTTACACCAATAAACAGACTTTATTTGGGTTTTTATATTTCTAGAGTGACCATAAAAACCACGCAACACAATTCAATCAAAGCGGACAATTGACCGTTGCAAAATCAAGCGAACTTTAGTCAATCAGCTTAAAGACCGAACTGATGTTGTTGACTTTTTAACTTTTAGAGTGACCATACACAATTTTTAATCGACTGGCTAAAAAGTGCAATTAAAATGATCAATTTGAAATAAAGCAACAAAAACAACATTTAATATTTGCATACGCCCAACGTGTCACGTATCAATTAACAAATCTATAAACTCCTAATTACCCCCCAGTGACTCCGGTCCACCTTGGAGCTGCGACTCTACAGTCACAAGCACATACGATTAATGGAACGACAATTCATTTCAACGGCGTCTGTCGAACAAGTTGACAAACAAATTTACGGCACAAACTTGTAATGGCAACTGAGAACCGTTAAAAGCTATTGCCAGGATTGTCATAATTTCGATTAGCTGGCCAATAAAAGACAACAACAACGTGAATTGAAAATGGCACAACGCCCGCGACTTTTCTTCGTTTTGTTAGCAGGTGAGAGAGCTGGGTGGTAAAAGACCCTGTAACATTAAAATAAAATATGTATTTTAAAAATTGAAACAGTTTTATATAAAAATATACACGTACTTGAAGTAACATCCGATTGGTTGTGAGTTACCACTTTTTGCCAGGCCTTAAACACTCTTTAGCTTTTGACTACATGGTCTAAAAGTAGGAAAATCATCCGCAAGCCTTTTTTCAGCGAATTGAAACTGAGACAAAGACCGTTTGTTCGGTATAGGCCTGTCTAAATGCAACAGAAATTAAAGTTAACAAATTTCCGACAATGTTTGGACATTTTCCGAAACCGAAGAACAAGAAGTTGAAGAAGAAGAAGCAGAACAACTGCATATATAGCGATCAGTGAGTACCGAATACCGTAATTGTTCGGGTTCTATTGTGCGCAAGTTGTCAGTTGATCGTTTAGGAGTAGCCAGTGCTCAATACCCGATAGCTGGTAACCAGCAACTGGTAACTGGCACTCAGTACTGAGTACTGACTGCTCAGTGTATGGAAAAGTAGCAATCGAGCTTCCTTCCATCAGCAGACGCCCAAAGGTTCACATTTACTGTGACTGTGTTCGACTTTGGGAATTAGAGAAAGAGTGCAGGAGGGGAAAGGGCAGGAGAAGGGGGAAAGGGAACAGCGACAGTTGGAGATGTGTGTACAGTTAAGTTGTTGTCGGCGTTGTAAGCAAAGTCGTGAAACTCAATTCAAGCTGAGATTCTGGCCTCACCTGTGTGTGTGGCTGAAACAACAAACTGAAACGATCGTGTGGCATAATTGGTTTATTTGGCAAATATTAGAACGTCATTATCTTATAGATAAATCGAATAACATATAATCAATATTAAGTGGAGGCAAATAATGCACATTTTTTAAATGCACTACAAGTTTTAAATTTAAATTAAATAATTGCGAAAAAAAAAAAATTATATTGTATTTATTTATTTTAATAAAAAAATTATTTAAATAATAAAAAAATGCTAATTTACTTTATAATAAATAATTAATTAATTTTTAATTCATTCATTTTAATTATATATCTATATACAACATAATTATTTAGTTAAATACTCGCGACTGCGTTTAGTTTGCCTAAATTAATAAAATAAAAATGTATTACATTTTTATTATTTAAAATTCTTAATGTAGTTTTATGTCATGAATTTTATTATTAGTTACTTAAGATATTTTAGTAATTAATTTTTTAAATAGAGCAAATTCTTTCTACTGAAAAAGGCTCGAATTTTAATTTAATTATAGCACAACTAGTCTAGATCTGTATTCTTTGGAAACTCTTAAAATCCTATATTGAAAAAACGCACTCCAATCGATTCAATTTTCCAATTTTAACAATCTTTATTATTATTATTGTTAAGCCTAACAAAACACAATGAGCGTAAAGAAAACTCTCACTTTAAATTCAAACAAGGTTCTCATTAGAATCGGTTAAAAGTGTGAACATTGTGTGTAGTTAGAAAAGAAGCATAGAAAATAGTTGTGTACACACTGGCAGACAGTCGATAATGCGGCATATTGACAAATGCAATTAGTGTGGCAACACTCTCACACTCCATTGCACCCAGTTGGTGATAATTAACAAGCAGCTAAAGGGCAAAAGATACAGATACTTTCAGATACAATCATTGAATTGGGCATTAGGTGAAGAGCTCAAAATTCAAAATACAAAACTTCAATCTGAGATGTTAGATCTCAGGCATAAAGACACAAAGTTCTCACAATTTAATTAGTATGCATTTCCATTATTTATATAGCCTCAATGACCAACATCGTTAGAGGTATTCCGAGAAGAGAGGAGAATCGAGTAGAAGAAGCAGCAACTCAGCTCTCGAGGTGTACGCATGTCAAGCTTGTTGGAACAAAAACAACAACAAACACTTATAACTCATTTGGATTGTAACTCTTGTTCTTGACTCGACTTGGCTTGGCTTTTTCTCTCTCTCTCTGTTTTGGCTTGAAACTCGCAGCAATGTTTTGTAGTTTTTATGGCTGTTTTTACAGCCGCCAGACGATCCGTGTACTTCCACAAACTATTGTAATACATCAATATGATTATGAGCCAAGTTCTTCACTAGTCGCCCTCTCTCTTTCCCTCTCTTTTCCTGTCTCTTTTCCCCACTCACTCCCTGTCTCTGTTGTGGCTTGTGCTTGATTTATTTTAAGTTTTTCTTTAGCTTTTTTCTGGTTTCTGTTTGTCAAAGGCAAATAAACCGAATTGAAAACCGTTTTTTTCTCTCTCGACTTCGTAGTTCTCTGTATTGACAGCTTTTGGTCTTCTGCTTCTTCTTTTTTACCCCTCTGAATATCTGCGTTATTTGCTTTACTTGAATCCGTCATATTTCCAAATACTGTGAATTTACTTGAATCTTTTGTTTACCCATAAATACTTGAACTACTCTATACGTTTCATAAAAAGGATTTTTAAGTCAATCTTAGTTGCGCTTCAGGTATTTGGGTCAGTTTGCTTAATCGAAGACTTTGGATTAGTTAAGTATTAATTTAAGCAAAAATTGAGTCTTTATAGAAAATTGTTAAACTAATAGTTAATTTAATTAAAAGGCTGAAATGACAACTCTGTCTGTCACAGCAGATAATAGTACTGATTCCGTTGATATGATTGTAATTAAGTAATTCTTAAAACAACTTCTTATATATACAGTATTAAGTAAAGCCTACCATTCACATAACTTGTCAATCTTTAAGAAAGCCATTTAAAGAGCTCAGGAAGATACAATCAATCAATTACGTTTTCAAGTTCAGCAAATCAGGTCACAAATGCAAAAGTTCAGCCCACAGCCAAGGGCAACAGTTTTTTAGCTTTTAAGTTGGATAAATTTGAGTATAC
Source organism: Drosophila nigrodunni (assembly GCA_020829145.1). NCBI lineage: Eukaryota > Metazoa > Arthropoda > Insecta > Diptera > Drosophilidae > Drosophila > Drosophila nigrodunni. The sequence continues at coordinate 17,001,763 of JACVCZ010000001.1, forward strand.
TTGTGTCTGATATTAATGAAAGTATTTCACATAATTAATGAAATTTAAATGGGCGCATTACAAGACAGCACCAAAAGCAAAAACAAAACAAAAACAGGGGAAACAGGGAAAATAAAAATAAATACAAAAATCAGTTTAGTTCAGAGAACAGAAGTTCCCACATCATTAATAAAAAACTTAAAAAAAAGAAGAAGAAAGAGACCAGAGACACACACGATGATCATCTTCAGCCGCTGCTGCTGGCGCTGTCCGTATGAGCCGAATTCAAATGAATTAAAGCGGGTCCAACTTACAAATGTATCTACAAGATACAAGAACAAAAACAAATCCCCAAACTCTAAACAACAAGCGACGACAAATTATGCAGCGACAAACGAAGGCACAGTCAAGTCAAGTCCAAAGACTTGGAAGCTGCACTCTTATCTCTAGGGCTACGTCTGCGCATGCAGCTACAAATTTTGTATCTGTATCTGTTTGTTATGTGAAATAAATTATAACAGTAGAAATAAAGCTGAGCATTTTGTTTGAAATTCATTTGGCCTAAACGACAGCGGCGCTACCTGAACCAAAATACCGAAATAGATAGATAGATGGAAAGATAGTTAGATAAAATGTGAATGAATCTTAATCCCCACTGGAAGTGTATCTTTTTTTGTGCTCAGCTGCTGCTTCACACTCAATTAGCTACAACTTTAATATCTTATCGATCGCATTTGCATGCAGACTAGATAATCCATTCTATAAGTTGGCTACTTCAGTTGCTAAGCTCTCAGCTCACACTCACACTCCGACACTCACACGCCATCTGTGTCTCATGGCATTGAAGGCAGTTTCAAAATGTTCTCAGCTCATAAAATTCCATAGTGAATCATTTTTTGTGTGCGCTTTTTTTTGTCTCTCTTTCTGTCTCTCTCTCTCCTTCTTCCTCCTACCCCTCTCCTGCTCCCTGTGCACTCCATTGGTCTGCATTTCATTTATTGTGTAATTCCACACAATTTACTATTTGGCCACGGATTTGTTGTCTTGTCTTGTCTTCGCTTTTGAATTTGATTCTTGATTTTATGTCAGTTTATTTATGATAAGATGACTTTTTTTTTCCATTTCCATTTTCAACTACTTCTTCTTCTTCTCCCCCTTCTTCTTCTTGCTCAGCTTCAGTTTCTTCTTCTCATCTTTAGCTTATTGGACTGCGCTTTAATAGAATTGGAGCTGTGAATCTGTTTCTTCTTCTCCTTTTTGATTTTCTCATTTTGGGAACGTAATTGTCGACATGAATGAATGAAGCTCATTAAATTATGGCCCATTTTGTGGGTTAGCGGTGTCCGTTTTTTTTGGTAGACACTGTTTGAAATTTGAGTAGCCCTGCACTGAGCGAATTTTGGGGGTTTAAATGGGTTGAGGTGGGATATGAACTTTAGAGTTTGAAATTCATTTAATTTTAAATTAAGAATAATAAATATACTAAACATTTCAATGAAATAAATTTTAAAATAATATTAAATACTAATATTAATTTATTAATTCATAATAAATAAATAATTTAAATAATTAATCATTTCATCTAATTGATGAGCACAAAAAGTATAATAATTTCCCTGAAGTATTATGAAATCTTTAGGAAAAAAAAGGTATGAACATTTAAATTAAAAAATGTATAAAATGTATAAAAAATTTAAGATACTTCATAGATACTATATATTTATAAATATGTACCTTTAACTTATATTATTAAATATATTTTCCAAAAATTCTAGTCTTTAGGATTATAATAAAATTGGTCTAAGAAATTGCGTTTCATTCACAGAGTTTGAAAACTTAATTTATATATTATCAAGCCATCTCTTGACTACTGTTTTTTTCAGTGTACTGTATTTAAATCCTTTAACATCAGCAACAATTTCCGATCATGTGCACTGAGTTCGTTTCTCGTTTTGAATCCAACAAATGCGATTGCTCAGTTTACAATGTATTTTGATTTCGTATCTATTAGCAGCTGATATTGTTGTTGTTGTTGTTTATAGTGTTGTTGCTGTTGTTGTTGTTACCCGTTTAGAGCAAATTTTTCAAGATCAACAACGCAGTTGAGCGTCACGATGATGAAAAGCGAGATCTTTTATAACGATTAGCTGCAGACAATGAATGCACGATGGATTCAGAAAAACAACAGCAACAACAACAAAACAATCCAAAAGATCCGACTACAGAACTTTTTGTATACAGGAGACAAGAATGAGAACAAGAACACAAACTTCTTGTTGATCTTTTTTTTTTTGGTTTTTGTACTATGAGAATTGAGCCAAACATTTTTTAGCTGGTTTCAAGGCGCAGACAAAGGCAGCAGAAACTACAAACAGAGTCTGGGATTTGGATTTCGAATCTTTTTTCTTTTTTTTTTTTCAGACTTCATTTTTTTGGGTATCTTTTGAAACCAAACAAGTTGACAGAATGATGGGGTCAGTTATTACTGTCAACGCAGTGCTGTTGTTGTTTGTCTAAACATAATTGAAGCGGGTATTCAATGAGTTAATTTGGAGTTTGCCCAGGCACTTAAGGAACTGGTGACGGAGGGGTAGCGGTAAGCGACGCCTACGTAAACACAATTAGGTGCCGAGTGATAGAGTCGTCGCAACTCTTTCGAGCCATGAAATGACAAAATGTGGAGTATAAACGCAACTTGGTAAACAAACAGACAAAAGAGAGTTTCAGTGTCACGGGACCCAACCTCTCCCCTTTGTCCATCCCCTCGGCTAACCTAACACAATATTTTCACAGTGCATTTTAATGGTTTAACATTCAAGTGGTTCACTCTTCGTTCTCTGATGCATCTTGCCGCCACGGCGTATGCGTAATTGTTTTGTAAATGATACGAGCAGAGGCCAGTTGCTGCCCACTGTCCAAATGACTTGCCACTTTGTGTTGCCAGGTTTAAAGTTGCTTAATTAGGCGTTGGACGTAGACGTCTTGAGTTTGGTATCTTCCGCACTCTTGGCTATAATATTTGTGGCTCATGTTGACAGGCAACAAAACAATCCCATCTCTATTCCCAATCCCATTTCCATTCCTGGCCATAAGCATACGCAACTTCATTAACTGACAGAGTCACAGACTCTCTTACCCAGCAGCCACAGCAGCAGCATCGCCGTTTAAGATGTAAAAATAAAGTATTATTTATGATTATTGTGAGAATTTCACAATGGCATGCGAGAATTTATTGTTAATGCTTTGTTGCAACGACTGCTGCTGCTGGCCAGCCTGCAAACTTGGCCGTACGTTAATAATAATGCCGACCAGGCGTTTACTATGGCACAAATAGACAAACCAAAGGCATAAAAATACTGCACACTTTATTTTGATATAAACTCCCATCGTTTATCTTAGCTCATTACTTTCGCTCTCTTAATAATTCTCTCTCTTTGCATGACTTCTTATGCTTTGCTTAGTTTCCACTTGGCGCTCTCATAACTGCTCCTTTACAAAGCTCGCTTAAATAGATTCCACATGCCTTGCCTCATTTGTTCCACAGTGCAGCGCGCTCTCAAGATCCTCACTCTCACGCACTCACACACACACACCTCTACGCACTGTCACTCACACAGACGCTTGCGAGTAGTCAGAGGGAATGAGGAAAAGCAGCAACAACTTTTAATGTTCTCTGCTTTACATATTGTTATTGCACTTGCACGCATGTAAGTACCCATCTGTGTGTGCACTCATACATACACCGCTATTTTCACACTGTCGCTCATTATGCGCTTACTCTACGTCACATTGCAATTAAAATTACATTTTTAGCAGCAAATAATTTTAATTTCTACTTAGGCCAAATCGAGCTGTAAATCTTGTCCAATAAATGTCAATATTTATTTTAATTCGCTGTCAAATGCTTCCTTATGGCCGCCTTAATGTCGTCGCCATTATGCAGTGTTGCCAGCTCGCCACCCCACAGCGTTGCCAATTTTCCCCCTCTGAAATTTGCTTGAAATAATAAAATCAATTGATTTTTTTTTGAGAATTCATTCATACAAATTTTATTGTTTTTTTTTTCATATTTTTTTTTCTTTTGCATTTTGTTTGTTCGCTTTTTTGTAGCTTGGTTTTTCTTCTTGTGGTTTTTCAATTCATTTGTTTAATTACTAGAATTTCATAAAATTGTTTAGGCTAAATCGTAAGTACAACACTAAATTACAATTGTAAGCATGTAACTACTATTTTTGTCGGTTTTTCATTTTGTGTATAAATAGCAAGTGTATTTTTTTTAGATCTTATATACTTTTTACAATCTGACGCGTGTGGCTTTTTTTCATTATCTTTTTTAGTTTTTTTTTCTGTTTTGCAATAAAAATATAAATTACTAAAAACGACTATTTAAAAAATTAAATATTTATAAAAAAAATATATTTATATATTTATGTTGTTATATGTATTTATGTAGAGTTTTGTTTGTATGAGCGTAGATAACAAAATGTGAACTTTAAAGTATGTACAAAAATTACTTGAGATAAGTATTGATGAGCGCTGATTTCTTTCTGTGTATTTTGTTGTTTTTAAGTAGCAAATGTATAAAAAAATATATATATATTTTTTTAGCACTTTTACAACTAGTTTTATACTAACGAGGAACCATTTGCAATTTAACTGTAAGTTTTGAAGATTTAATTTTGATATTTTGGAATTTCGCAAACAGTTTTCTTGCGTTTAATGGGTTTGAGATCAAAATTAAATGTAAATCATCAATAAATTTATTAATAATAATAAGACTATACTGTTCTGAAGACTTTCAAACATATAATTAAATTTATATGGAGTTATTTGTTTTTTTTTTTTTTTTTTGTTAGTGTATTTTGTGTATTTCATTCAATTTTGTTTTGGAATTATTCATTAATTTACGCTTAAAATTTATAAATTCAATACATTTCGTTTACAGTTAGTTAACTATAAATATAAATATTATTGACTTTTCGTTTTTGCTTTCGAGAGCTCCAAATTAAAAAATGCCGAAAAAGTGGATTTAAAAAACAAAAAAAATGCTGTAGAGTGTAAATTAGAATTATGTAGAGAGTGTAGAATTAATTAATTAATAAGAACTTAAAATAGAATCACTAATTGTTTTTGTTTGTCTTCGCTTGTTTGTCTGTGTAGGTTTTGTTTTATGCTAATTAAGCTACAATTAAATTTAGTTATACTTGTTAACTGTATGTATTTTAGACACTAAAATTATAGCGCGAGATAGTCAATTTTAAGTAGTTTTTTTTGTATTTTTTTAAGTATTTTTTGCTTTAACTATAATTACTATTTACAAAATGCTTGTGACGCGTCAATGAGGAATTTTTCTTTCATATAATTCGGTATATTTTAATTAATAATATGTCTAATTAATGCTTAAATTAACAGCTAATTAAGTGTAGAGTGCATTAAGTATTATTTACAATTTATCGCAACTAAATCAAATTATCATAAAAATAATAATAATTGAAGCAGATTTTTCAGTAACATGCAAAACGTCAGTGTAGAGTTTTTCGTCCAGTGTAGAGATTTTTCTAGGCGCTTTGTCTTTAAGTGTGTGTTTGTATGTGTGTGTGACAAGTTTAGAAGCCGCGCCATTTTGTATAGTCAAGTGTGTAGAGGTTTTTTTTTACTTTGGAAAACACAATTTAAACAATTTCTTTAAGTGTAATTTTAATACACATTGATAACTTTTAGGCTTAAGTCAGTCCACGCAAAAATACTAAAAAAATACTAATTACAATAAATCAACTTTTTAAAATGTGTAAGTGTGTGTGTGTGTGTGTGTGTGTAGAGTTAAGCTTGTTACAATTTTGACGACTGCACTGCTTCAATCAACAACAAAGCCACATGTGGCTCATTTGGCGTCTCTCTTACTCTCTTTCCCCTCTCTTCTCTCCTCTCTCTCTCTCTTTGCAGTCTTTGCTTACATGTGCGGCGTACCACAAACCACTGTGCGCTGCGTCGTCGCTGCGCCGCTGCCCGTCGCTGAGGCAGCTGCCATCAGCTGGGAGCTGCAGGCGCCTGCAACGCCCGCCGCTGCCAGGGATGGCCAGCGTTGGCTGCAGTACGAGCCCTCGCCCAGCACTGAGATCCTCTTACCGCCCTTGCCTCCCTCGCTGGGCCCCACCCCCGCTGCTCCCGCCCCCGCGCTGTAGTCTTTGGTGCTCGCTTGCGCTGCTGCCGCCGCTGCTGCTTGCGCAACGCCAACGTTGGCTGCGGCGCCCGCAGAGAGCAGCTGAGAGGCGCGATGCATCAGCGTAGGATCCGTGTTGAGCTGCTTCTGGGACTTGGCGCGCTGAAGTGGCGCTATTTGTCCCACACCGCAGAACTCCGAGTTCGCGTTGTTGTCCGCGGCGGCGGCGTAATTGGCCAAAGCACCGTTATACATGCGGCACTCGGCGTCGGCGGCAGCAGCAGCCGCTGCAGCGGCGGCTGAGGCACAGAGATTATTCACTGACTTGTCCCAGGTGTTCTTGATGATGTTGGGATTGCTGTTGTTATCGAAGGTCAGGCCACCGCTGCTGCCACGCTTGACACCCAGCGCACCGGCTGTCATGGGCACGCCCACACCCATGCCAACGCCCACGCCCATGCCGACTCCGACGCCCACACCGCTGCCATTGTGATGCAGTGTGGCCACCGCATTCTGTTCGTTTTGTTTGCGTGCCTCGGCATCGTCCTTCTCCTGGGCACGCTTCCGCTTACGCTTCATGCAGAAGACAACGCAGGCGGCAATCACAGCGACGAGGGGCATGGCCACCGAGAATATGGCTATGAGCACAACCTGGGCATTGGTGAGTCCATCGGCACGGGCCTGACTAGTGGTGCCATACTGCTGAGCTACGGAGGTGACCGAATCGTAGGATTCCTCGTCACACTGTTTACCCTGGAATCCGTTGGCGCAGACGCACTCGAAGCTGTTGACCCGGTTCATGCAGGTGCCGCCATTGTGACACGGTCTGCCCAGGCACTCGTCGATGTCAATGGAGCAATCCTTACCGGTGAATCCCGCCCGACAGTCGCACTGATAGTCGTTGTTCAGGTTGGTGCAGGTGCCTCCATTGGCGCAGGGCTTCGTGAGGCAGAGATCGACGCGGCTGCTGCAACGGGGACCATGGAAACCAGGCACACACTGACAGCGGTACTGTTGCAACATGTCGATGCAGGTGCCTCCGTTCTGGCACTTGTGACCCACACAGTCGTCGATGTTCGTCTCGCACTTGGATCCCGTGTAGCCGTCGGGACAGATGCATTGACCATTGGGCTGACAGGTGCCGCCATTCTGGCAGGGATTGGGATTGCAGTTGTCCAAATGCAGTTCACAGGTGGTGCCACTGTAGCCACTGGGGCAGTCGCACTGGAAACCCTGTTTGCCGTTGCTGTTCGTGTTGCGACACCTGCCCTGGTGGCAGGGCTTGTCGGCACAGGTGAGCAGCTTCTCCTCGCACATGCGTCCGCTCCAGCCCTTGGGACAGTCACATCTGTAGCCGCGCTGTGTGGCCTCGTCCACGCAAGTGCCACCGTTCTGGCAGGGATTCACATCGGCATCGCAGGAGGTGATCTCGGTTTGGCAGTCGCCGCCACTGAAACCAGGTGCGCACATGCAGGTGTAGAGGCCCTCGCCAGTGTTGTGGCAGGTGCCACCGTTAAGGCAGGGACGATGGTTGGTGCAGTAGTTCAGATCCTGATTGCAGAAGAGTCCTCCCCAGCCCTCGTTGCAGATGCAGTCCCAGGGCTTGTTGCATGTGCCATGAACACAGCTCGGATACGGAGCACACTCGTCGCACAGTGGACCTTGCCAGCCCTTTTGACACCTGAAAATAGATAAAGTAAAGAAACAAATTAATTAATTGATCAAGAGTTCCCATAAAAACATAAGCTCTTATACACCAACTGAAAACTGGGCTAAAATTTATCGACAGCTGCGATCGCCCGTCAGTTTTATTATCGGTTATCGAAATCAAGCGCAAACAACGGCACATTTGCTCATCAATGAAATATGCAAATGTAAACAAAAAAGAAATAAAGAGAAGAAAAAAAAAGTAAAGCGTACAGCGCTGGACATGAAGATGGACACGCTTATTGCGCTTGCGGCGCTGGTTTACTTTTGAAGTTTGAAGCAAAGCGAACGGGGAAGACGGCGCATCACCTGTTTAGCAAATCACTCACACATACACACACACACATGCACTTGTGCATAAATCAATATACATGTATTGGTATTTGTATGTAATTGCCTGTGTGGGCGCAGCAACGCTTCGCTGACTACAGGCCAAAGCCCAAGAGAGGAGAGTAAAGAGAGTGAGAGAGAGCAAATTGCACACACACACACACAGACACACCAACAACAACGATTTGCTTTGGATGTGCACTTTTACTGTTCGTTCAGTTCGACTCCTTCCCCAATGTGATCTGAAGTGCTTCGAGATGCCCCCAAGCGGGATATGCGCTTGACAGCCGCGCGTAGAAGGAGATGGGGGATGGAGATAGAGAAGAAGAAGTCAAAGGAAAAGGCATGTCAACTTGAAAGTCAAAAAATAAAATAAGAAAAGAAAATGAAAGAAAGAAAGAAACAATAAAATGATGCGACGCTGTTGCTGTTATTTTCAAGTGTGCATATCCGTAGTCATACCGAGAGAGCGCAAGCGAGAGAGGGAGGCAGGTAGTAAGTGAGAGCGCGTGCAAGGGAGAAGGAAACGCAATTTTTTGCATTTCTCACGATCGCAAGCACAAAATTAATTTATTTAAACGCAACGCGTTCCACTTGTGCGTTGTGTGCTGCTTTCCTATGTATGTAAGAAACAAGCAAATGCAATAAGCAAACACAAAAGGCAAAAGCAAAGACACAAAAACAAATCCTTCACCCACAAACTCTCAATTGGCACTAAATCAAAGCAGACGCTTGCTGTATGTGTGTGTGTGTGTGTGTGTGTAGTGAGTGGGTGGGGAAGCTTATAGACAAAAGGTAATTGATATGCGTCAGTGTGTACACACAGACAGAAATGTCAAAAAATAAAAGGTTGGCGACACAACACAGTAGTGTTGCCAACTTACCAACTGAATGAGTGCGTAAGTGTGTGTGTCCGTATGTGTGTGTGTTTGTTTGGTCATATAACGCGCGCGTTTAGAATTATTAAAATATTCCCACCATTACGACGAACGAGTGAGACTGCGACTTAGCCGCAAAGCACTTTAATTTTCAATGGCTTGGTTTGCTTTGCTTTTTGGCCGAGTGGCTGGCAGCACTACGCATACTTGAACGTAAAACGCTTGCGGTTTTTTCTACGAACACAATCAATCGAGAGTGTCAGAGGAAGGTGTAGGGGGGGTCAGTGGCGTGTCTATTTGTAAAACAAACATTTTATCCCAAATCACAATCAATAACATTGTTGCTGTTGTTATTGCTTTTCTGCTGGTGGTGACGGCGCAAAAGTTTGCCTTTTTGGCACAATTATTGGGAAACCACAAAATGTTTGATTTCCGTCCCTTTTTATTGGCCCCAGCAATGCATAAATAATGATCAACATCCTGTTCGAACTCAAAAGAGAGCGGGCACAAGACACAAACAGATAGAAAAGATCTTAGAAGCACGGTTGCCACACTTGGCGATTTGGAACCAAAACTGGCTCTTTTTTATCGTTTGGCTCCCTGGCTCTTTTTTTTTTGTAATTGGCTCCTTTTGTTGACGATTATTTGATTTACTAAATGAAAAAATTATTATTTTTTATTTAAATATGAATTGCTAAGAAACCAGTATTTTTGGCTCCATTTTATTAAAATTGGCTCCTTTTTAATTTTTTTTGGCAATTTTTAAAAAAATTATGTGGCAACCGTGCTTAGAAGCAACGGCGCAATTAGCTTTTCTGCATATTAGTTGGTAACGCCAAGACAACAGCTGCTTTAATGTGTGCGTGTGTGTACGTCTGTCTGAATGTGTGTGTCTGTGTGTGCTTAGCTGAGATTTGAGCTTGAAATTTCATGCATAAAATATTTGCGAGCGTCGTCAAAAGTGTTGATTTACACCTTGCTTTGTCATTGCTGTTGTTGTTGGTGTTGCTGTTGTTGCTGCTATGAAAAAATGTGGGAAAACTTTGAAATTCAATTTCATTTGCAGGTTATATACATTATGTGTACTGTGGTGTGTGTTTGTATGTATTGCTTTTACTTGATTATTTCAGCAGACACTCGAATATAAAATTGTAATGCAAAACCTTCGACAATCAAATGACAGCCAATGCACTCCACACAAAGAGAGAGAGAGAGAGAGAGAGAGACGGCGCAAGAAAGAGAGTAAGTGACGAGAGGCCAAAGAATTTTCTTGTGTTTTTATGCCACTAACAAATGGCTAAGAGCCACCAAACGTGCTTTTTGCTTATGCGGTTGCCCTTTAACAAAGTTGGTAGCAAAAAATAACTAAAAACCATAACAATAACACAAGGTGTGTCCAATGACAATTGCTGATCTAGCATTGACTGCGGGGGAGGGGCAAACTAAGCACACAAAAATGCAGCTCATCGCTTAAGTGTGGCCAACTAAGTAACTAAAAATATTATTTATTCTACTTACACGCATTGATTTGGTTTATCGCATTGGCCATGCAAACAGCCTTTGGTGCATCTGGCTATAAACGAGAAGAAAGAAGAAGCAGAAATGGAAAATTAGTAAAAATGTCGATTTAATTTCAATCAAATTTAATTGATATGTTAATTCAGTTTAGAGCATAAATATACTTAAATAAATGGCTATTTAGCGACACTTTCTCGACACCTGCCCGAGAGACACACACACAACACGCCCACACGCCCACAAGCGAGCGCAGCGCCCACATTAAGAGCATAAAACAATAGAGGGAAATAAACTTTCTTTTTCACGCGTTTCGAGGCAATGAAAAACATCTTTAAATAACAAATAAAATAAAAATAAATACAACACAGAGACACAAAACAATTTAAAGAAATTTTAAACGTTTTGGCCAAGAAGAAGAGGAAGAAAAATGAATCATGGCCCCGAAAACGCCAGTGACTCTAAAACTGGCAGCAGCAGCGTCAGCAGGAATAACTTGTTTCTAATATGCGCACACGGCGGCATTCGGTTTGGGCCAAAAAGGAAACACCACAAAATGAAATAATCCCATGGCCAGCAAGAAGAAGCAGCTCTTCTGCAGCAAAAAGATCCATAAAGTGGCCCGAAAACCAAACGATTCCCACCACGAACCCAAAAGGTTCGACGAAAACTTCGATACCGAAAGAGAGACAGGTAGACGGAGGGAGTGGGACAGCAAGAGCTCAAGTTGGGCCAAAGAATGTGGCAAACATGTTTCTGGCCCAGACCAGCAAGAAGAAGAAGAAGCAACAGCAGCAGCAGCGGAGGGAGTTTGGGTTGAAGCACAGGAAGTAAGGGGAGTTGGCTTTAACGCCCTGCCCTACCCTGCCCCGCTCCGCCCTCTCTATCAAGGGTTCTTCTCTAGCTGCAGAATCGTGAAGATGGCGAAAAAGGCTTCTCTTTTTTCCTTCAACTCTTTTTTTTTCTTGTGTAGCTGGCCAACAACTGTGGCTTAGAGTTTCATTGAGCAACGAGGGAAAATTGCTAGAAAATCACAAAAACGTGTTCTCCTCCCAGTTCCCAGTTCCCAATTCCTCCGACTCCTCCAGCCACACCCCCTGCCTTCTTTCTCTGCTGCGCTTTTAATTCCACGCGCACACGCAGCCGTTAATATATATAAGCCGTAATATTGGCAATTGCCAATGATTTTTATTACATGGCCAAAAGCAAACGTTCTACGAAAGTGAGTTTCTCCTCCTTCTACGCTGCTTCTCCTGCGGTCGGTCGTTAGCTGGTAGCCACGATGCAGTCTAGTTCTCGTCTTGGCCTGGCTAAGATGCATTCCTGACGTTTGTGTTGTTCACACGCCCGCGAGCGCTTAAAGCAAAATGTATCTCATGGATGCAGCGATTAACGTTCATCCAGTCTGCTATTTACTTTCACTTGAGATTGCAGAGTATCTCACAGATAGACCGTGGAGTATCTTGTTAAGCGTTACGCAAATGTATCTGCTAGTTACAAATGTATCTTTCACCAGCTACAAATGTATCTGCCAGCTACAAGTGCAGCTTTTCGGGGCATCCACAGCTGCCATTGCAGCTGGTCCCAACTTCATTCATAAAACCAAAAAAATAAACAAAAACAAGAAAGAAAAGTACAGTCGAGCGCGCCCGACCGTATAATACTCTCTGCATTTTCCCGATTAAATTATTAAAATCGGTATCCAGATATTACAATGAATAGTACTTGCATTAAAACACGTTGAAACAAAAACAATCTAAGCATAATCAAACACACATCTGTTTGTTTGTTGCGAATACACATACGTTTGACAATATATGATGCATGCATGCATGTATGTGTGTATTCGGCGCAGCCAGCGACCGCGGGCAGCGCTGCCGCCACACAGGCAGCAAAAACGTTCGAGCATGTGCTTGTGTGTTTCTGTCTCGCTTGCACCAATGGGTTGATATTGCGTTCAATTAACAATATTGTAACGCTTCTAGTTTTCTTTGTTTATAGTCCGATTTTAATGCGCCTTTCAGGATAGTTTAATATAGTTAGTCTCCACACCAGTTATAAACTACAATACTGTACGATACGGAAAAAACGGCATTGAAGCTTGAAAACTATTTTATAAATTGTGGGGAAAAGTGGGCGTGGCAGTCCAAATTTATAGATGGCAATGCAACTATGCTGTCGCTAGGAACTCCCGTACAAGAATTGGTGATCCTAGGTGCCATAGTTACTGAGATATTTGCCGAAAACACCAATTTTTCACGAGGTGTGTCCAGTTTTTGCTTTTTGTGGGCGAATGGGGCGTGGCATCGAAAAAAAAAAAAAGATTCTTGTATTGACTGACTAAATATCTGATCGTTTGACACCAAGCTCGAACTTGTAGCTCTTACCATCTCTGAAATCTGTTTGTTCATACGGACAGACGGACAGACAGACAGACAGACAGACAGACAGACAGACAGACAGACAGACAGACAGACGGACAGACGGACAGACGGACATGGCTATATCGACTCGGCTTGTGATGCTGATCAATAATATATATACTTTATGGGGTCTGCCACGCCTCCTTCTGCCTGTTACATACTTTTGCACAAACCCAATATACTCTTGCAGAGAGTATAAAAAACTGCAAATAGCTCATTTCCTTGAAATTAAAACGCACGCACACTCGCACACACACGCACAGCAAACAGTTCGTTGCTTCATTCAAGAAAGACAAAAAAAGGCAAAACCTTTTTTGGGCCAATTTAATAAAGGCTCTCTCACTTCCACATGAGCAAGTTTTTTTTTTGTTTTTGTGGCTGCACGTTTTGGCTTTTTATTTGGCTGCTGCTGGAAAATAATTTTCGCAGTCAGTGTGTGTGTGTGTGTGACTTAATTTAAGCTCATTTTGCGCTTTTAAGTTGAAAATAAAGTAAAGCAAACTGGCAACGAGAGCGGAAGAGGCAGCTGCTGTGGCAAGTTGCTTAAGGACACCAAATTATGTGGCCAAAAAACAGCAGAAGAGAAGCATGAGGAGAAAGGGTTAAAGGGAGTAGAAAGAAGAAGTAAAAAAGAACAGAAGTTGGAGCAGCAAAGTAGCTAAAGAGAGCAAGAGGGAACAGAATTTTTGTGTGTAAAGAAAAGGAGCAGAGAGGAGCAGAGTTGGCGTCCTACTCCTTCAGAAGGAAGTGAGAGGAGCAGAGAGAACATCGAACCACATTTAAGGTGTAATCAAACGTGCCCAGTCAGGCCCTAAAGGAAGTCTGCTGTTGCTGCTGCTTCTTCTTGCCATGCTTGGTTCTGCTGCTCAGCAATGTGCGGCATGCAGACGATCCACAATCGGGTAGAAAGAGACAGAGAGAGGGAGGGAGAGGGGAAAAGAAGCTGAGGAAGATACTCAAAAACGACGTCAAAGAGGATGGTACGTCATGAGGTTCAAGAAGCTGCTGCTGCGTATGTATGTGTGTGTGTGTGCGTGTGTGTGTCCACAACACCACACCTTGAATATATAGGAACCTAAAGGCACCGTTTGCACTTGGCGTGGGAAGATTTTTCGTGCTCTTCTCGTGAGGGTTTTGTGCTCTGATTCACAGTCACCGCTGTCTCCAAGTGTGTGAGTGTGTGCGAGTGTGTGTCCCTTCTTTTTCCCTTCCCTTCCCCACACGCCCTTTGTGGTGCTCTACAGGTAAATGCTGCCTAGGTAGCTGCCTGTTTGACTACTATAAAAGGGTCTGTGTCCGACTTTTGTTGTTGTTGTTCTTTCTGCTTCTTCTACTTCTCTTTCTTCTTCTTCTTTTGGTGGCAGCTTCCTCATGTGTTTTATAGTTTTTTTTTTAATATTTTTTTTTTGGGGTTTTCAGTTTGGTTCAGTTCGTTACGTCGTTTTGTTTTGAGTCAAACTCCTGCTCTCCACACCAAATGACAAATGATTTTCTCTACTCCCCCCTCTATCCACCCCTTCCCCCTTCTTCCCCTTATCCCCACTAAAATACTTCATTGATTTTTAATTTATTTGTTTGACTTTTGATTTTGTTTTCTTCCTCTGCCACTTTTGAATACACTTATTTTGTGTATTCAAATTTTCGTCAAATCATCGAAAAGCTACGCATTCCCAATATAATTACACCTTTAATTCGTTCCTTGTCTCCCCTATACCCCCTCTCACTCTAAACTACTGTTGTCCCTGTCTGTTGTCTCTGGTTTTTGTGTACAATCATCTCATTTGATTTGACAAGCAAGTGATTTTCAATAATAATGAGAGTGTGTCCGTGAAGTGCGGCACAAAAAAAAAACGCGGCACGTTGTGTGTCTCCACTCGAAACAACAACAACAATAATAGCAACATTTACAACAAACATAAGGCTGAGAGCTTCAGCGAAAAGAATGTAAAAATCATTCAAGTAGTTGCCTCAAAAACCTTCTTGATGCCACTCGAAAAAAATCCCAAAAAAAAGAAATTCCAAATCCAACCGGTTGAGTAGAGAACTCTTCGTCTTCTACCTCCCTTACTCCCTTACTTAGCTTAGCTAACTAACTTTAATTGGTTTAAACTTAAAGCATCTTTCAGTTACTTACGTTTTTCGCAGTAGGTGCCCTGCCAGCCCGTTTGGCAGATAATTTCCCCCGTCTCGGAGCACGTGTAGTGACCAAAATGATCGTCGCGTGGACGACAAAGATTCGCACAACCGGAGCCATAATAATGTGGATCGCAGGTGACACGAAAATCATATTCCAGCCAGGTGTATTGGGACTCCGATTTGTTGGTCTTCCATTCGGACGAGACCTCGAGAACTTGTTGCACCGACAAACGTTGGATGAGCAGATCTGTGGAGAAAGAGAAGTTAGAGAAACATTAAATATTGAGATAAAAGTGAGTGTGAGAACTTAAAAAAGTAAAGTGAAGATAGACCCTAATGAAGATTAATTGGAAGTCAAGTAACAAGAACAGCTAAGAGCGAGTAGGGAGGAGGGAGGAGAGAGAAGCGGCTAATGCCGATGGGCTTGGAATTTTGGAAGATTAAACATGAAAAACCAGCACAAGAAAACAAAAAACAAATAAAAAACAAATTCAAATGCAAAGAAAAATCAAACTTAGACTGTGACTGCGACTGCGACTGCAAGTCAAGTGCCGTGGCCAAGGTATGTGGCCAAGAAGCGGGTGCAAAACAGCGGAGAGAAGAGGGGAAGTTTTTTTTTTTTGCACAGCGGCGGGCGGCAACTGGCAACAGGCAGGCCGCAAGTCAGCCAGGCATGCAACAGAGAGAGGTAGCGAGAGGGAGAGGCAGACACAGACGACAGTTGCATTTTCAGCTGTTCAACTGTTGGACCGGTCTATTGGTTGTGTGTGTGTGTGTGTGTGTGAGTGTGTTGGTGTATGCTGGTGTGTGTGTAGCCACATTATGCCATGGTCTATAAAGTAAATTGCAGGTGCATGACTATTCGAATTGCAAGCAGCCAAGTCGAAACAGAACTCAAAACAACACAACTTGGCCCAAAGCCAAAGCCGAAGCGGGCCAAGTATTTTGTTTTGTTTTGTTTGGAAATAAGCAGAATTTTATAAAAGAAGCAAAAATCAAATTCTATGCTAAACTGGGCTAAAAGATTGCCAAACAAGATGAGACACTGTGAAAGTGCAAGTGGAGAACTGGAATTTTGTTACAGCTTTTGGCCAACAGACTAACTGGAAAACAGTCATTAATTGCGGCATTAACGAATTGACAAGTGCACCAACTGGTTACGAAAATTGAGACAAACATTTTTGTAAGCCAAATAACCAAATTTAAATCCGCAATTCATATCCATATCCAAATATGCAACTAATTAATTACCAAAAGCCAAAAAGCTTTGAAAATATTTGCAGCAACAGCAACAAATTCTAAGCCAGTTGCAGTTGGCCAAGTGGCAAGCTTCACCTGTCTGACGTGGCAGCAACATGGAAAAACGCTTGCGCCAAAAGCAACAACATTCCCAAAAACAAAAATATTCAAAAACAGAATTGAATTTTTGTGGTTTTATTTACATTTGCCACACAAACACACAGACACACACTTATACACACATGTGAGATTTGTGGCATGACAGGTTATTAGGCGTTGTGGCGGCAACGCTTCAAGCGAAACGCACAATTTGCCTGCAACTTTTGGTGTCCAGTTTGGTAAGTTTTCCCAACAGTGTGTGTTTGTTTGTGTGTAGATGGAAATAAAGAAAATCATGCGCAAATATTTACGCAAAACGGCATTTTTTAATTATCCATAGCTATAAAAAAAAAGGATATAAAAGAAACAATTCGCAAAGTGAAAAGTTGCGTTTGACAACTTTCGCAATTATTGAAAAAAGCTGCTTCTATTGACAAGATTAATGACTGAAATCTGTGGATTTATCATAGTAACAGAAATTTCCCCGACTGGGAAATTTTCCTAACAACTGCTACGACCTTAGCAACAAGTGCTAAAAGCACTCATTCGACTTGGGTTCTGCTACAACAAATTTCCCAAAAAATTCCCTCGCAGGGAAATATTTCTAACCGCTCTATCAGCTTAGTTAAGCCTTTTTAAGTGTGTTAAACATGTTTCTAGACCACTTTAATGCAATTTTCGTGCTTGGGAAATTTGCTCAACTCTTAAAGGAAACAAATGAGTGAAATTTGTGTGTGCAACAAATTTGCAATAAAAAAATACAACAAAACAAGAGGAATCTCAAACTTGACTCTGACATGGGGCAAGGAGACTTAAGTGTGTTGAGTTGAGGCCTCCAACAACTGCAAATATTTAGTCGTCGTCGTCGTTGTTGTCGCTGACTTCTACTAAAGGAATTTATAAAATACCATTTTATCAAGACACACGACGACGACGACGATGGCAACAAGTTTTGTGTGTTTCTGTGGCACAAGAAGAAACTCGGGACGACTTTGAGACTGTTGCTGGGCTCTGTGGCTGCGGCTGTGGTCTGGAGAGCTGAAGCTGCCGCTTGATCCAATGAGTTAAAATTAAAAGATAAGCATTTTAACAACATCGCCAGCAACAACAACAACAACAGCAAACAGCATGCAACAACAACGTGCAACTAACAACTTTGGCATTGGCAGAGATTAATTGGTAGGTAGGGATAGGTGAAAAAAATACAAAACTAAAAAAAAAGAAAACAAAACAAAAACAGAAAGAAAAAGACACAAAAAAAGCAAAGAACTTTAGCGAAAATCTCAACTCAAGAGCATGAGTTGAAAGATTTTTCGACGCATCAACCCAAGAATCACCTTGCACGACGCAAAACGAAGGCGGTCAAGCTGTGTATCTGCCTCTCTTTCACTCTGCCACTCCCTGTCTCTCTTGCTCCTTTTGTGGCCATCCTTAGGCCACGTTTACTGGCCTGGCAGGCAAACAACTTGTGGCCTCTTTGCCTGCAGGCGAAAAACCTGGCGAAAAGGTCGCAAACAGTTGAATCCCAAAACTGAGACGCAGGAGGTTGTGCCTCCCTTGCCCCTCCCGCACCATCCTCAGTTTCCTTCTCGCTCGTTTTTTTGCTTCTCCTCCTTTTTTGTATGTAATTTATGTTAAATGAATATAACAAAAAAAGAGCTGCTAAACTTGTTGGCTATAATGCAACGCACTCGAGACAGGCGTAAACTTGCTACACAGCTTCAAGTATGCGGGAGATCGAACCACAGCAACAACAACAACAACAGCAACTACAACTGCAACAACTTTTAAATAATGAAATTAATCCTTGACAAGCGCTTACAGCGAACAGTCTAAAATTGAAATTGCAAAGGGCTCAAAAGCAGGAGAAACACTTTGAAAGGGAAACGATAAAGATCTATTAGCTAGAGAAACTGTCTCTCTCTTGCTCTTCGCCTCTCTCTTTCTACTTGTCTCAGCAGGCTGCCTCAACAAAACAATTAAAATTCCTGTCCAAGGACTAGGCCAATTTAAAAATAGAAAACTAAAAAACTATACATAAAATTCTACTTAAAAATTGTGTACAAAAGAAATGCAGGTAAGACCCGAATCAAAGTAAAAGAAATTAAGCAGGTAGCTACAGCCAGGTGTGTGGGAAAATTCCCAAAAGAAAAACTGTCGTTCCGATCAAAAAAAAGAAAAGAAAAGAAACTTCAAAGAGAAAATATCTTTTCAAAAATGGTTTTAGATAATGTCCTTGGTAATGGACCACACAGTGAAGCCTCGCAAATCACAACTGCCTACTGGTTGTGTGGTCTGCTCTTATCGCTTAAAGACAATCATCGATTCGAGTGGAAAACTGTGCGCTTGTCGCATTGTTTCAAGATGAATTACACGATCGCTAAATTCCAAAAGGAAATAATGAAATCCTGGCGACTAGAACGTAAAATTCGTGATAAAGAAAAAAAAAAAAAAAGAGTGAATAAAAAGGGGTAATGTGGCAAGGGGTCGAGCTCAGCACACTTCCGTTGCAAGGCGAGTGCTGCAGACAACAAAGGCGACAAGTCTGCAGACACAAGGGGCTGAGTCGTGGTTTATCCCTGCTAAACTGCTTGCAAAAAAAAAAGAAGCAGGGATATTTAAAACCATTCAAAGTGCCGGAAATCTTATACACAGAGAGAAAGACAGACAGACAGAGCGAGTGACAGACAAGTGCTGAAACTTTAGTTAGTTTGCGTTTAGTTTAGAAATTTGATCGGTTCAGGTGTTCATCGATCGTTTAAAAGTTGATCGACAGGAAGCGTGAGTTATGACCAAAAAGGATGTCATAACTGTGTCACAGGATATACTTTCTTAATATTAAATTTATTTTTTTTTATAGTCATTTTGTGTACTTACTGTTTGAACGCGCATTGGCGCTGTTATTCGTATCGTGCCAAGCCTCGACAATCAGCGTGAACGTGCCCTGTAAGAAAGAAGATGAGAAGAAAGTTTATTTATTGTTGGCAACAAGTTTTTGGTAGTTTCTTTTAGACGGGAAATGAACAGTTTTTTTTTGTAGAGTTTTGTCTAGTCAAATCTCGCACTTATAGAGATATCATCTGGGGCCACAGACCAATAACTAAACTTAATGGCTAATGGTTTGAAAGCTTTTACAAATCGAATACGAAATACAAAATACTCACTCAATCTCCTCACAGCCCACAAAGCTCATTATAAACAGATTATGACAGCACCAAAAAAAAAAAGAGTAAAATAAAAAAATACATGCTCCAAGTAACGCCCACATGACTAGACCACAACGAATCCGAATCCGAATCCAAAGCAAACCAACCAGACTAGATCGGAGTTGTGAGCTGAGAGTCACTAATGCAATCCGAGTGCAAATGCAAATGCAAATGCAGCTTGGAACTTGCAACTGGCAGCGCCCTCAATTCACACTTGATTACAAATGCAGCGGATGATCGGAGAGCAGAGGAAAAAACAACTGACAAAACCGGCAGAGATGACACAAAATCTCAAAAATCCGAAATGCATATATATATACCTATATATATCTATGCGTATTGAGAGACGCAAGAGTTTGCAGAGGTGTCTCCTAACGCTAACACTTGGATGGGCGTCAAAGATTGCGTAGCTTTGGCTTCATGTAAATGACTAATTTTGTTTGAATTTGATTTTTTTTTCGACTAACTTTCGATTGCAACTTTGTTGTGTCTGTCTGTGTGTGCGTGGGAGTTAGATGTAGAATTAATTTAGTTGATAAGCAAACGTTTGACGATTGATTGCATAAGCTGCGCAACTGTTTTTTGTTAGTTTTGAGTGCATTTGGTGTGGCCAGACATTGAAAATTGCATTCGCAAAATAAACGTAGAGTTGATGATGGGCTCGACAGGAAACCAATCAGACATTGATCATCATCAGCAACAACAACAGCAGACAAACAAACAGACTGACAGACGAGGAGTTTACAATGGCCAAATGCCAAATAAAGTGGTTAAAATGATTCAATTCAGTATCAACAATAGTTAATGAACATTTTATGCTTTATTTAGATGTTAAGTAAGTTGTTAGCAAATTTCCCTTCCGTAGGGAAATTTTATAAAATGTAAATTTATGGCATAATAGTGTTGATGCATCAAAAGATACAAACTGTGATCAGATTTAAATGATTTTGAATAAATTTCCCTAAATGGGAAATTTTGTGGTCGATTTGTAAACTATGCCACACTTGTATAGTAATACTTCTGCAACTTTCTAGTGGGAAAATCAGTTTTATTGTAGGCACAGTTCTGTGTTGCATTATGATGAGTTATGATTCAAATGGCCATACATAAAATATAAGTAAACATAAAAATGTATGTGAGAGCTCCAAAAATAAATGAGCGACATCCACAAAGAAGCACAGATGTGTGCGTGTGTGTGTGTGTATGTATCGCGTGCAACGACGCTGTATATCAACGTCAATATCTGCAGCATAGGGTGAAGTGCATGCCAAATGCATAGGGCGCAAGAGTAGGAGTGGCAGCCACGTAGCAACAACAGAGACAAGAGACAAGACAAGAGAAGACGACACCCGCAGACAGGCAGACAGACAGCAAGACAGAGAGACAGACAGACCGACAGACAGAAGTAACAAAGTTCAATACACAGACAATGCTGCGGAGCCTCAAAGTTTTCTGCTGACTATTTTTAGGCACAGCTGAGCAAGGAGAAGACGTAGGAGAAGCGTTGCTGGCGTCGCGTACGACTCGGAAGGGACCTGGTAGGGTGGTGTGGGGTAGGGCTGGTGTAGGGCGTTCTGTGACGACTCCGGCAACCCCTTAAGAACAGAACACACATATCTGTGGCATGCTGTCAGCCAGCAGAAGGCAGCAACTGTGGCATGCTGCATGCCCCGTGCTTATCCCGTGCCTCGTTTTAATTAAGTGCAACATTAAATTAGTTGATGCAACCGTTCGCGTCTAGTCGTTTACTATAATTAAATTTATAGTTTGACCTAGAAATATTTAAAGTTGATAGCGTTGAGCATAACTATTTTCAGCTTTAAATTGATTAAAATAGACAATTTCCTGTCTAAGCAAATGTCAATAATAGAAAAACTCAATTAAAAAAAATATTCTAGAGGTTTCTTAGATGTAAACTTCCCAAGTAAAAAATTTAATACACTGTTTATATCATTTACTACTTTAAAAACCTATTAAGCTACTTTGGCACGCGTTCTGCGAGCAGTTTAGTAAATTTCCCCTTTTGGGAAATTTTGCTAATTGCATTTTGGAATGCATATTTATGCATATTTTAGCGAGAACTGATAAAATGTAAGCAACTTACACATTTCACGTGCCAACATTAAGTCTTCTTTGCCCTCGGGTGGCCAAGTACCAAGGAAAGGGGGAAATTTGAGCGTGGCATGACTTTGCCACTTTAAGCTAGACACACACACACACATGTAAGAGCGTAATGATAATAATAGTGACGCTGCACATGCGCAGCAAACAATTAGGAAGTAAAGTGCATAGACTGGGAGCAAAAGAGAGCGATCGAGTGTGTCTGAGAGGGAGGGAAGAAAATCCACCCCTTAAGTAAGCCGCATACACGCTGCGGGCGAGCTGACAACACTAACAACAACAACAGCAACAAAAACCGCTTGAAAAATACGTTACAAAATGCAAGCGGGTTTTTTTTTGTGTGTGTTGCAGCTTGAGTAACTTTCAGCACAAGGTAAACCGTAAGCGGTAAGCGGCATGAGGCAAGCGGCAAGCAGCAAGCGAGCCCAGCATGTGGGGTGAGTTGGCAATGCGAGAAAGGCATCAACATATATTATAGTTTACTATATACTATATAGTAAACTACTACAATATTGGTATATATTGTGCTCGTAATACTCTCGCATTCATTATAATTAAGAAATGGAAGGCCTCGCCACAGCGCAGCATATTAGCTGGTCACTCGAGCATAAAAGGTGCTCAAGAAGCAGAGGAAACTAAAGAATTTGTGCTGCAGACTGCAGTATTTCGAGTATTTCAGCAAAATTATTAAGCAAACACAGCACGTGCAACAAGCGGCTAGAATTTGACTTGAAAAAGGCTAACTCACGATCGGAGCAGAAGAGTTTTTATAATTTAAATAAATTAAAAAGAAACAAATTTAAGTTTATTTAGAGTTTATACTTTTTTTGCTCTTTCAGGGTTGCCACAAATCTGTTGGGTAAGCGATCAAAAGTCAAAATGGGAGTGTCTTGAAAAGTAACGTACGTTCTCCAGGGGTTGATTATAGGAACTCAGCACCGAGAACTAAGAACTGAGAACCAAAAACGATAGTCAGCGAGCTGGAAATTGTCGCTGGTGGTGCAATGTGTGTGCAGTGCTGCTGTGGTGTGCAGTAGTGCTGTGGTGCGAAGCGGCGCACGCGTTTTTCAGCGCACTTTAATAGCCGACAGATGTTTGCGCCAACAACCCTTGACAAGGACACAGAGCTACGGGCGGAAACACACACACACACACACAAACACACATGCCACACAACTCAAGAGAGAGAGAGAGAGAGAGAGAGGGGGACGTAGACTGTGCTATAAAAAGCCCCCAAACAAATTAGCAAGACGAAAAAGATGTAAAAACCAAAAAAAGAATTAAAAGGAAATTACACAGAGACAGCAGCGACAACACACTGAACATTTTATTGACTGACTGACTAACTGACTGCGACTCCAGTGTTTTAGGGATATCTAAATATAGTTTTTACAGGCCCTAAGAATTGCAGTAATCATTAAATTTCTTTTACTTACCGGCCAGGCAAAGTTGAAGGCGAATTGTATGGGATTTGTGAAGCCCTTGTTCTGAAAGCTTTGTGCATTCGATAAATTGAATGAATTCTCGCCAAGAATTGGCGTCACAACATCACCATACGTGCAATGGGATGTTGTGTCTATTGTCGCTTGATAGTGTTTCAGACAGACACGAAACCGTGTCTTGCATGTTCCAATGCATTTCCCTGTCGTCGCATCCGTTTCCCCACTGCAACAGTTCCCCTCATTGTCACGTCCATGCTCGTTGCTAAAGTATTTGAGACGCAACTCAAAGTTACCGGTACTGTGAACCTGTGAACGAAAGAAAACAACGAAAAAAAAAAAATTAATGTATTATTGTATTTGTATAATCATATTAAAAAGCAATTCATTCAAGTTGACACGATCTGGAAAACGAGATCGAGATTGAGGATCGCAAGAGCGTTGTTCTCCTACAGACAAAAGAATGCTGCATCTCCAGCATGAACAATAAATCTTTCAACATGGTATTTAACCGAAAAACCTCAGAGGAAAAAACCGAATACCGAAAGGAGCTGGAAATAACTAAATGTGGAATTCTTACTCGACGATCAGCAAAAAAGCAAATACCAATATCGAGTAGCAATTTGGCTGCAAAAAGTATGAAATAAAAGAGACCCATGCAAAGGACAAAACTGGCTTATGAAATATTAAAACTCAAGAACGAATCAAGTCGAAAAACCAAAAACTAAAACCAAATGCACAGCAAGCGGTCGAAATACATTTTTTTTGTTGGTTTCGTTTTGACTTTTGGGGTTACAAGTTAACCAGCGTCCAAACTGTGCCTTTGATTCAATTCAATTTGATTCGAATTGATTCGTTTTGAAGCGCCGCCGTCTACAAACGCATTTGCATATTTAGATTTGCAAAATTTCTTTCGACTCTTTTGTAGTCTTTTCTTTATTTTGGTTTGTTGTCATCATAAATTTCTCAATTAAATCAGTGTTGTGATTTAACGACGCTAGGTGTGAAGCGAATTTGTGAATTAGGTCAGCTCGTGTGTGTGTAAAACACGCAAATTGATAGTCTGACAAATTTCCCTTTATGGGAAATTAAGTTAATTGCTTGTTTTTAATGCTAATGTGACAAGCTTTTGTCACATCAATTTAATTGCGAGTTGATTAGAAAATTTCCCTTATTTGTGAGGTGTTTAGGGAAATTTTGTTTTGCCTTTTTTTTAGTTTTGGCGCTTCAAGTGTATAGTTTGTTTGTATATGGACAATGCTGGAGCACTTAAGCTATATAATTATGACTTCATAGGCAGCCATAAATGGGTTCACTCACACTTACACAGAGCCCACTAACTGAAAGCTCTCAATACGTTAGTACAACAAGGCAATGCCCAAAAATAGGCGCTCTAGAGTTATTGCTCTGATTGCTGCTGCTGCTGCTGTCCGTTTTCTATAACTGTTCGGCAATTAACATTTTAACAACAACAAGTGAAGCTTGTTAAAATGACAATTTAATTGTTAACAAGACATGAGCAGAGAGCAGACGGAGAATCAGTCGGAATCAGAGACGGAGTCGAAGTCGGTGCTCCACATGTGGTGTCTTGGGAAGCTTTTATTGTTTATTGTTGTTGTTGTTGCTGTTGTTGCTGTGCTGTGTTGTTACTTCATCTCTTTGGATGAACATGGGTGTTTAATTGCTCAATTAAGCAGAAGTGCGTCTCTGATGTTGCCCCTTCCCACCTTCCTCTGCCCACTTTCCATCTTTAGATGCTGAGACCCCTTTTCAACGCGCAGGTGTAATCCGTCCAAAAGAGGTATAAAAAAAAGAAGTGTGGCTGGCACAATGAAAAAAGGCGAACACAACAACAATCAGCAATGAAAAACTGTAGCAAAGCTGCTTAACTAACATTTAATGGAGCTTGGCGCTAACATTTATCGGACTCCTTTTGTAATTGTCAGAGCAATTGAGGGAAATAGGTGAAGACGGGCCGATAAGATATAGAAATTAAATGAGTTAAAGCAATTGAAAAAGTATTTGCAAATGCAGCAGAAATGCAAACACTCCATAAACTTCGTACAAATCAAACAAACGAAATAAAGAGCCAAAGAAATAAGAAGCAACAAAAAACGCCCAAGATACACGCAAAACTAAAGACTTAAGCAACGAACGCGCAGACAAATGCAAGCAGCAGGCGCAGGCTGAGAAGTCGGCGTTGGCGTCGACGTCAATAGCAAGACGATGCTGCTGCGCTACGTACAACAAAACGTGTATTAATAAGCAGCAGCCAAAAAAAAATGAGTAAGAAAAAAGAAACAACAAAAACAAAACAACACACGGCAAAACGGACGCAAAAGAGCAGCACAAAAAGAAGCAACAGCAGCGTCAGCGACAGCAGCAGCAGCAACTGCGACGTCGACGACGGCGGCAACAGGCAACGCTGAAAAAATGTACAAGTAAAACCGAATTGTTTCCCACGGCATACGATTTTGCCGGTCAACATTGATGGTTAAAATGAACAAACGAACGAACGAACGTACGAGTAAACGAACGAACGAACGGACAAACGAACAGAGCGACAAAGCGACAGAACGACGCGACGTTGAGTTTAGTCGGAGGCGCAGCAAAAGGTGTAAGCAGTAAAACCAAACGCCAGGTGAAGAAGCGGCCGCAGCAGAGCACGGTAGAGCAGAGCGCAGAGCACAGTGCAATGCAAGTAGCAGAGCTCGCCATGTTTAAAAGAGCGAACAACATTAGCTCTCTCTTCAGAGAGGGAGAGCGCCAGCAGATTTGGGAGAGCGAGAGCGCACAAAAGCCCCATGGGCTATAACAGTTTAACGTTTGTTGTTGTCAGCTGGTGTTGAAGCTGCAGCCACAGCAGCAGGAGCAGCAACTAAGCGAAAGAGCAGCGACAAGCGCAAAAAAGAGCAAAACGTGACTTAAAAGTGAATTGAAGTGTTGTTGCTGCTTTTTTCTGCTTGCTATTTGTTGTTGTTGTTGTTGTTTTTGTCCATAAAGTGCAGCTGGCAGCGACTAAGAGCGACAAAACTTGTTTTCAACGGCGCTTTGAAGAAGATCAGTGCAAGCAAAAAAATAAAAATAATAATAATGGAATAATATAAGAAAAAAAGAAAAGAATTAATAGACGATCAGCAATGATGCGTTGCTGATGCTGAGACAGCAGACGACAGCGAAATAGAAAGAGAGAGAGACCGAAACTGAATTAATAAAAAGCTCGCATTGAAAAAAAATTGTTAGAAAAAGCAATAAGCGGAAGGAAGGTTAAAACAAAGCAAGTGCAGGGCAAAAGAAAGATGGAGATGGAAGTTTAGAGATGGCAAACTATTTGATATACAGCAACAACAAAAACAACAACAGCATATATAAGAGAGGAGAAGAGAAAGAAGAGGAGACAAACAAAGGTGCAGGCAGTTGTCAAAATATGTACAAAGCAAATCAATTTGCATAACACTGAAACATTTACACACACAAACACACACACACACACACACGTGTTTGTTGGGAAGAAACAAAGCGCTGCAAAGATTGAAGATGTGCAATGACAGAAACCACAATAGTTTTGTCCAACAATTTGACACCATTTTAATGTTTAACATATTTTCTCACACTTTTTGTTTTTGTTTTTACTTTTTTTTTTCGGTTTTGGTGAAAGAGCTAGTCATAATTTCCCAAGCAGGGAAAATTCGCTTAAACCTCCACCCACACAAACCTCACTCAGACACACACACACAGTCACACAAAGTGCAACAAAGATTTCTAACCAAACTTTCGTAAACATTTTTCCATGAAATTAACAAACTTGTTGCAATGCAAACGAATTCATAATTATATGAATTTTTTGTTTGTTTAAGTTTGGTTAATTTTATTATTTTTTATACACTTGTTATAGTTCTTTTGTCTTGTTTTGCCTTCAACTATGAACTTTATTACGCTTGAAGACCTTTTGGGCACACATAAATAAGGAGAAGAAGAAGCAAAGGTATGGAGCAAGAGGAAGAAATACTAGTGAGCAGAACTTGAAAGCTGAAATGATCAGAACGAAACGAGGGGTGGAAAGAGAATGTGGGGGAATGGGAAGGTAGAGACAGACACTTGTTAAAAGTGTTAGAAAATAGTGCGTTGCATTGTTTACATTTTGCTTGACTCAGTTTGCTCAGTTAGTTGTTGGTTTTTACGAGCTATGGTAAATTTATACTGTACATTTGTATGTTTGTGTGTGTGCGTGTGTATGACGACGCCTCGTAACTGTGATCACTCAGCCCTGACGCGACTAGTTAAGGCCCGCTTTCCTCCCCCTTTCCACAGCCAACTACCTTTATTTTTCTTCTTTTTTTGCCATTTCTGCGCAGTGTCTTCTACGTCAACTTACAATGACTGCTTGACTGACTGACTGACAGTTTGAATGTTGTGGATTACAAACGCACACACACACAGAAATGATCTGGACACACGCATTTAGCAGGTGTAGTTTGTGTCTTCACAACGAGAAAGAGAAACAAAGAGAGCGAGATAGCGTGCCCTTTGGCTTTGCTACATTGTTTATTAATCATTTAAATTCATCATCACAATCAACCGTTAACAACGGGCTTGTGAAACAGTTATAAGCGCAAGTGAAACAGCTTCTGTGTTTGTGTCTCTGTGTGTGTGGGAGTCACTTCGCCTTCTTCTTTTCCTTCTTCCGTCTCCTCCTCCAGCCACTGCACTCACCCACCACACACAATGCTTTTCTAAATTGCAATTAATTATGTTATAAAGTGTGCACAACAGAGACAAAGCTACTAAGACTATAGAAAGATGAAGCAAAGGGAGCGCCAACTGCGTCATTCATTCATTTTATACGTTTCGTTCATTCAGTCAGTCAATCAACGACGTCTCAATGTTAATATGAAAATTGCACGAAAAAGACACAAAGAATAAGCGCAACAACAATTACTGCATGTGGAGTATGATGATGATGATGAACAGACAGACACAAAAACTACGGTTATTTGATAGCTAAATGGCAGAATAAGTAAGTAGCAACTAAAGACTAAGAGAGAGCAAGCAAGCGAGAGCGGGAGAGTGAGCGTTCAATGTTAATTTCTAAGACTTAAAACAAAGGTGCTGCCAGACAGTTGCAAAATGAAGAGTGCTGATCTTTCGTCCTGCTGGGATCGATGCAACAACAGCTGCACTTTCTGCTTTGGCCCCAAGTTCAACTTGTAAAAAATTTCAGCTGGTGTAGTGACTCGAGACCGCAGGAGGTTTCAAGACATTTGTTTTTTTTCCTCTTTTTTTGATTGCTGTTAAAAGTAGCAGCCAAATGAAACAGAATACAGTAAGAAAGAAAAAATGAGCAAAAGTAAAGCACGCAACACGTCAAAGCTGTGGCAAGAACAGAGTCGACAGAGCAATGCCAGAGTTGCACAGAAGTGGAGCACAATGTGGCTAGGGGATGGATGCTGGCGTTAAAGATCAATGAAAGAAGCACAACTAAAAACAAAAACAACGCAACGAAAACGACAGCAGCCGCCGCTGCGCATGTGTCGACGACGTTAAAGTTGACGTTGACCTACGCAAAGTGTAGCCAAAAACGTCCGTGTGTGTAAAAAGCGCATGCAAAATTGTTGACAGCGGCAGATGTTGCCCATTTACACACACACAAACATATGAGTGTTGTGTGCAGTCAGGCTTCATATTGAAATCGAGCAGCTTCTCGTTTTTATCTTTTATTATTTTATTTTACATTTTTTTTTTAATTTTAAGGCATGCGCCGTTGGTGGTAATTTTTAGTTTTTTTTTTAAGCGACTGTTGAATTTTTTGGCATGGACCTGTTTTACTATCAAAAATCAGAAAAACTAGTTTTTATTTTAAGCATTTGAAAGCGAAGGGTGCAAAAGCAACCCCCGTTTGCTCAGCTGTTCTAAAATATCACAAAGGGGAGAAACTGAACGAACTTATATCATATTACAGTGATCGCTAAGAAATGACTATATTCCATATTTATAAAGGCGAGCAATTGTATCGCATTTCTATTAAACTAGCTGTAAATTTTGGTAACAATAAATTACTTTCTCTAAATTTAGCTTATTTTTCAAATTCAAATTAATTAAACCGCTAAAACTCTGAAAACCGCTAATTACACCAAGCCTCCTGATTGTCGCCAGGCTGGCAACGCTTAAAGCTCTCTCCCATGCACAAGCAGACACACATACACGCATAAACGGCAGCTGCAAAACGCAGGCGTGCATGGGTGTGTGAGTGTTTGTGTAAAGCGGGAATCGCCAAAAAAAGAAGACGAATAAAATAAAACGCAAAGGAAATCCAACAACAAGTTGCTGCCGCTATGAAAACTGTATTTAAAAGGAAGAAGCAAGGAGCAAAGAAGACTTGATAAGGACTCACCTGCACAATGACTGTGGAGCAAATGAATGCGGTTAATAAACATTTAATCCAATGCATGTTTATTGCTTTGTTTTTCTGTATTTGTTGCTGATGTAATAAACAAAATACTGCGCTGGTGCTGCAGTTATTGTTGTTACTGTAGTTGTGTGTGTGGTATTATTAGTGTAATAATCCTTGTGAGGCGTTGTTGTTGTTGCTGCTGCTGTTGCTGCTACACACGCACTTACACAATTACAACATAAAAATATATAATAGTTTATTGTATTTTTTTTGGCAATTCTTTTTATTTTTCTAACTGCGGCACATGCTTTGGCAATTTGTTGTTGTTGTTGCTTGCATTTTGTGTATGTGTGTGTGTATGTGTTTGTTTCTATTTTATTTTACACGTGCACGCGCCACATTTCGTGAAACGAAATTTTTCTTTTATTTTTGTTTTGGCGAATTCTTCGGCCGTCCCCTTAGCTCACGCACGACGGGGTGGAGCGGAACGGAGCGGAGAAAAGCGGGCAAAATGCCGCTAGTAAATTTGATTTGCTTTAGCTATATAAAAAACGCACTCAATAGCGCCATTTAGAGACACACACATGGGACACATGCAAAAATTGTATTTGCCTTTCGATTATTTGTTATTTTCTTATATTTCGAAAACCATTTGAAAAACTTTTCTTTCTTTTTGTTTATGCACTTTCAATTGAATTTTACTCTATTTTGCAAACACTTTTTTCCAATTTATTTATATTTATTGGAAATATTTTCGCGTAGCACATTTAATTAAAAATTTTGTGCGTTTTTTGCATTTGCTGCTTGTTTTGTATGATGTTGTTGGTGTTGTGGGCTACAAAAATTTGAAAGCGACGCGCGCGACACGACCGATGGAACGATGTGCACGACGTAAGAGCCACAAAGCGAATTGGCGACAAAACAACGAAGCAGCCGCAACGAACCGCACAGCGCAAGAATCCAAAACAGAATGAAAGCAGAAATTATTTTATTTTTTAAATTTGTTTTAGCGGCGACAGCGGCAGCCGCACTGTGAGAGCACCAAACTAACAGCGACTGAGAGAGAGAGGGTGCGAGCGCAAAAGTAAAAGAGAGCGCACCCGTGAGAGAGCACAGTTGCTTGCAGCCAGCCAAAGGCAGCAGGCACAAAACGTCTGCATGCACAAACACATACACACGCACACAGGTATAAGTGCAAACATTTCGTGGTCATCCCTGTATTAACATTTGCTGTACGCGAGCGGTAAGCTGGGTGCGCCTGCGCGTGTGAACGGGACAGCTGCTGTGTCTGTTCAACTGAGAGAAACGCGTTTTGTGTGCTTATTTAGTGCATTTCTAGCAAATGTTGCAAGCTGAGCGAAATGTTGCCGCAACATTGTTGCGCAGCCAAACAAGGTGTTTGCAAGTGAGTAAGATAAAGGGAATTAAAGTAAATTGTGGAGAACTAGTAGGTTTTAGTTAGTTAAAATTATGTTTATTAAAGATTTAAGTTACTTTTAAGCTTAAATTTATTTAATGAAATGTTGCCCGCGCGATTAGCTGCTGAAGTTAATGCTTGCATGGCTTACTTTTTAACCCTTTTTGAGTTTTCAAAAGGGTTGAATTTTTTTGTTGGGTTTATTTCATTGTTCAGGGGCTACAGAAAGCAGCCTAGATAAATAAGTCACAGGAACTGTGCATAAAAGGATTTTGTGGATCTTTTGTGCTACCGAATTTACATACATGCGAAAAGAATTTTGGCAGTTTTTTGGCGCTTAAAAAACGGCTAGAAAAATACAAGCCATATTAGCAGAAGAGGTAGAAGAAGAAGATGAAAGGGCAGGGGAACAGGTCAAATTAATATTAAAATCTCAAAAAAATCAGACATTTGATTAACTTCAGATACTATTGAGTATTTGCTTAGATTTATAAAAATATTTATAAATTTTTTTAATTTTAACTATAAATAGAATTTTAAGAAATTTTAATTTTTATGGACGACTTCTGGATATATATGTATATATATTTTTAAGTAATTTAAATTTACAAAATTATTTACCATATTTTTAACATTAAAACTTTTGATATTTTCAATATGAAAAATGATTTGCAGTTTGTTCAATTGAAAAAGATTAATTTTGAGTCATTTAAGATTAGCAAACATTGTAAATCACCAAGGAGTTAAAATGTGGTCGGAAAGGAGGGGATTGGGAGGGAAAGTATTGGAGGGGTGTAGGGGGGTGGGGAAAGGCACACTGACAAATGGCCAGAAGGGAAGCTGCAGCTCATCCCAATCGGTTGCCCGGGCGGCTTTTCAATAGAGTTGTCTGAAATTTGTATATAAAAATCGGTCTTCATTAATTTGCCAAAGATTTGCATAAGGAAGAGGAGCAGGTGAGAGGAGGGTGTGTGAGGGGGGAGTAGGGAGTGCAAAGAAGCAGAAGAAGAGGAGGAAGTAGTGGAAGCAAAAGAAGTTGAGCTGAGCAGCAACGACAGTCTGTTACCCTGTAAATTAAGCGGGTTGTGTGAACTTCTGATAAAAGTTTGACTGTTTAAGACCCTGCCTGGCAAAAATTGAAGAAATATGAGTTGGCTAAAGGCAACTGTCTGTAGTGGTGCTTAGAATTTATAAGGGGTGGACTTGGGGATAGGAAAAGTAGAAATCCTGCATGACTTGTGGATTGCCTATGACTACCCTTCTACTCTCCAGCTACAGGGCATAATAAAAAGCAATCAAGTCAACACCCAATTTTACAAGAGCCAACACAAAGTTTCACCCGAGAGACTTGGAGACAGCGAGACTTGGTAGCTGGGAACTGAGCACTGGAAGCTTGGAGTCGGTAGTCGGTAGTTGGAACTGTGGCTGAAGTTTTGGGAGATTTTGGGGTCTCGGAGTTGGACATCGGCTGCTGGGAAGTTCAATATTTAAACAACAATTTTTTTCGCGCCATAAATTAGAAGGCGAAGTGCGTAAGGAGGGAAAGAGAGAGAGAGCAAGAGGCAGAGAGAGGGAGAGAGAGAGCGCGAAGAGTGAAAAGTTTTTAAATTAAACACAAATTTATGGCCGCCAAAAGCTGCGGGCTGTGGGGCAAAAAACTGCAAAACTGCCAACAGTCGATAGGGCCCAAAATGCAGATACAAACTCTGGGCCAAGTTAGCACCTGTAAACCGGTTGTCGTTGCTGTTGGGGCTACGCCAGTCGCTACCTGCGACCGTTTTGGCCAAAACAGATGTCCTGCTGCTCCAAATTGAAAGCACAACATTCATCATCCTTGCAAAAAGGGTGTTCCCCCCTCCCCCCTTCCCATCACCTCTGCCAGTGCCTGTCTGCTCTGCTCCCCTCTGCTCGCCTGCTCCCACTTCCACTTGTCGTTTTGAATACTCAAAGCCAAAATAAAAGAGCAGAAAAGCGGCCAAAAGAAATTGGGGTCATGTACTCCACACGCACGAGTCGACAGTCGACCGTCGATTTGACCAATTGGCTAACTGACTGGCAGACGAGTCTTCAGCCTCTTCAGAGACTGCTCTTCTGCTTCTTCCCCGCTTTCCCCGCTCTCTTAACAAACCTTCTTTCTTCTCTCCTTGGCCTTCTGCTTCTGCTCCTTCAAGTCTATAGCTTTTCTGCTGAGTCCCTGTCCCCCTTTCTCTGCCTCCAATTCTCTGCCTTTCCTTCCTTCACTTTACCAGCGATCTTGTAGTTTTCTTGCCTCCCTCTTCCTCTTTTCTCCTTTCCCCCTTTCTTTTCCCATTAGTCGCGTGGCTGTGACTCTGTAAGTTTCACCCCACAGCTGGTAGTTTAAGTTAGTCACTGGACTAGATATTTAATAACTTAATTCCGCTAGCTTTGAATCCTTTTTTATCCTTTCCATCCCAAGTTCTGCTTGATGCTTTCTTCCGCCAGCTTTAGTTCCAGGAATTTCTGAGAATTATCTGGACGCTGCTATTGAAATGCTTCCAGGAATTTGCGGCACATGTTGTGCCCGAGGTTCGAGGTCCATTGAGCAATGTCCTTGTGTAGAGCGTAGAGAGGGGAGTGAAGGGGTTAGAGCCTGTTGGGGATACCAGTAAACATCCTGTTATGAAACAAACTCAACTCGTTTCGCGAATTTCATTCATCAGAAACTGGAAATGCGAATGCGTAAAAAGTTTCGCGTAAACAAGTCGAAAAGGAGGCAGCAGAAGAAGAAGCAGAAACAGAAGCAGAAGAACCGGAAGTACGGCTTTGGATCCTGGCGAGTGAAGATTTGTGCAGAGGCAGCGCTGAAGTTTCGCAGTTTCGTGGGAATTTCATAAGGCACTTCCTTCCTTCCTTCCTTGCTTGCTTCCTTTCTGGCTTTGCTGCTTCTTTTCGTCCTTCTTCTCAAAATAAGTAAAATATCCTTGCTGCTTTTTCCACGCTGAACTATGAACGCGAATCAAATTACGCGTGTCCCGGCGATCTAGAGACTGGCAAGGAGGCTGAGGCAGTGTCTCTCTCTCTCTCTCTCTCTCTCTCTCTCTCTCTCTCTCCATCTCTCTGTCTCCTTCTCTATCTCCAGTCAGGCTTGCATCCATCATCCACATGCTGCTGCCTCTGCTGCTTGTTTTGCACCTTGAGCCTTGACTACTTCCGGTTTTGCGCGAAGGACAACGATAACACAGCAGCAGGTTGTTGTTGCTGCTGCTGCTGTGCTGCTGCTGCTGCTGCTGCTGCTGCTGCTTCTTCTCGTCAGTGCTGCTAATAATCAATTACAAAAAAGGCTAAAAATAAAGCTATATTTTATAATAACACATTAATAGCCATTATGTGCTCAAATTTATAATTTTAGCTTGAAATTTTAAGACATAGTTACTAAATATATTTATTAATATTTAAAAATGAATAAAATACGAATTTTTTTAGCTATTTTTTAAGCCGAAAATAAGCGAATTATTCTATGAAGTTACAACTTTTGTACTCTGATCTCATAATTTAAATATTTATTTTATTTTGTCTGCTACAAAAATCGAGAATAATCAAACTTTTTGCTTTGAATTGGTTTTCCACAAATATTTATGTTCTGTGTATGTTTTTAGTCAACTAAATCTTGTTCTTACAGCACAATTTTTAGCTAAAGATTTTCAAATGTTGTCAAAAAAAAGGCTAAAATGGCAGCACTGTTACTTTTCGCTGTCACATTTCCTGCGACAGCCAAATAAAGTTGTAAACTGTCGCTAAGATACAACAAGTGTCCTGTCTACTGTCTACTGTCTCCGGTCTCCTCTCGCTCTGTCTCTTTCCAGCCTACTCAACCACCCTGTTGCTTTCTCTTTCTGCTCCTCCTGCACCGGATGTTTTTTATTGAACGATTGGAAATTGAATTTGTTTGCGTTGTCAAGTGTTTTTCAAGTGTTTTTCAAGTCTGCAAGTTTTAAAGTCTGCACCAAATTTGATGACTTTATTAAAGTACTTGGTCAAGAAGAATCGACGGGACTGCTGGGCACTTACAGGACTTCCGGTTTGGTTAGGATTTGGGAAGCAGTAAGGTTAAGACTGTGTTTGTTTCTAATTTTTGGTTTTGGATTGGATTTTTTGTTTGTATTGTTAAGTTGGAATTATTTTGATTTTAGATTTCTAGTTTAAGGAATTTGATGCTTTTATAAATGCTTTCTTTAAACAAAAATATAAAACTCTTCCTTGTTTGAAAACTGTTCAAGCGCTGCATCTTATCGAAGGCTGGCAGGTGATGCCCAAAGAGTTTTCTCAGGGTCCTAGCGGTGCTGGAAATTTCCCACAGGATGCAAATGTAACAAAACACAAGGAACCAAATCAAAGAACAAAAATTTTTATGTTTGATTTCATGCAAAACCATAAAACAGTTGAGTTGAGGCAAGGAACAGAGAACAGAGAGACATGTGTGCTTCCCACAGCAAACACACACACACACACGCACACCCTGGCACACACACCCTGACTCACATGTTGCGGGCAGCAGGTACTTTTGGCTAGGATACACATCTCTAGCCCCATAAAAAAACACACATCCACAGGACTGTTCCCATTCCCAGGCGGATCAGAAGAATCTGCAGCTGCTTCAGATACAAGATACAAGATACAAGAGTCTCGAAAGAGATTCAACAGTTTGTAGATTTGTTTTGATGCCGTTTTGAGGACATTTACTTCCGTGTGAATTTTCAACTGATTTTTCGCCAGTTTAACTCCCACGCCACAGCGCCATCTCACTCACACACTCTCGCTCTCTTTCTGAACGTTGGCAACAGCTGTTTCAATCTGCAATCCTTTCGTTAGAAACCGTTTTGCTAATTGGCAGCAGTTGAAATGCGTTTTATCTGATTTCTGCCAATGTCCTGAGAACGGAAGCAACGCATCCTTTGGACCAGTTTAATTCGCTCACGGCACCCTCAAGCGAGGGCGTAGCAATGTCAGGTGCATTGCATAATCTTCATGTTGTGTTTGGTTTTGTTTTCTTTCTAGGGATTTCTACACTGCTGTGGGAAACGCTTTGATTGGTAGGAACTTGTGCAAACGGAAGTGGAGTTTAGCGTGGGAAGTAGGGGAAATAGAATGATCTTATAGAGGAATAAGTTGGAAGGACAAAAAGGGTTTCATTCTGTGTAAATAGAAAGTTACACTCTGCAAATATTGTTATGAGGGCAAGTGAAGAACTGGGCAAGTCTTTAGGAAATTCATTGAACTCCTCCTCACAAACTGCCAAAATTTGAGTACTCCCAAGAAAACACTAGAACTTAGACCAAGAGCATATGCTACGCTCAATAATTCAAGTGTCTATATCTTATCGACTGGTGTCAAGTACTCGCCTGTGACCAAGTTGGGAAGTGTCCTGTACAACACATGGTTTATCCCTGCAGCAAACTGGTACAGTACACACCATGTGCAATGAATTTCCCAAACAGATTGCCTGGTATTACCCAAAAATACTAAGTAGTCGTAGAGTAAAAACCCAAGAACAGTCGGCAAAAGCAACTCAAAGGACACGTTCTGCTGCATGTCTACAGAATGCGATTTGCTACACGTATTTGAGGCACAAAACCTGCTGAGTTGCAGCCATTTCCATTTCGATTTCGTTTTCCATTTGCCGACAAAGCGAGATTTGTTTAGTTCGACCATTTTGCACAATCATTTTCGGTACTTTCTGAATTTATTTTTTGGTTCAACTCACGTCCCTGCAATTTGTTCATTTTTGGGCGTTTTCGGCACACGCCCTCGTCTACATGATTAATTTCCAGCACACTGCAGGTGCCGTTTTAAATATAAGCATTCAAAAAGATAGCCATGTTTTAATCTACTACCAATGTTGGCAATGAACTTACCTGGTCTGCGTCGGGCAGTCTAGACAGCGTTGTCATATCAGCTAATGTTGTTTACTTTAGTCCTTAGTCCCTGAGTTCCTGCTATCCTGCGGCTTAAACCATTTTTGGCAATTAGCCAAACTAACAAACAGCCAAAATCCCCTACAACATTTCCACTCCAAATTGCTTTGTCAATAAAGTTTTTTTTTTTTAGTGGCGTTATTTTATATAATTGAAGTTAAAAGAAAATTTATAGAACTTTAAGTTCTAGAAATAAATAAATTGCTTGTCAATTTATGCAATTAAAACTATTTAAATAGTAATACTAAAATATATTTTTAAATATTTTTAATTCACTCAGTAGTGCTGGAAATAATAAATAGATAAAATAAAATATTTTTTGACGGATTCCAGTACTGAAATTAAACAAAATAAAATAAAAATAAAAAATAATACAACTTAAATATCGTTATATTTTTTAATAATTATTTGGTATTTTAATATTTTTATATTTTAATAAATAAATAAATATATATATTATATATTTATATACTTTTTATTTTCTTTCATTTTATATTTTATAAATTTAATCTATTGCAATATTTAGAAAATTTAAAATATATTTCTTAATACAAATTAAAGAAGTTTTAGTTTTAAAATAAATATAATTTATATTTTTATAAATAATAAAAATTATGCACTTAATTAAAAAAAATGTATTTTCTATTTTTTGTAAACTTTATTGTCTCTAAAAATAACTGTTTACAATCTTGTGTAAAAATATCTCTAATATAATATTTAAGATAAGACAACATTTTTTATTATTACATTTAATAGTATATAATATTTAATTATTATTTTATTTTCGAGCTATATTTCTTATTATTCTAATACATAAAAATATAATTATAAACATAATATAATTATAACTAGCACTTGTAGTTCATGTTCCCCTATTTCATATGTAACCCTTCTGCCCATTTTAAGTAATTGGCTTTAAGTAGGTACAAATTTTAGGCCTTTTATTAGCTAGATTCGTTAAAGAACTCTCATTTTCGCTCTTTGCAAACTCTGGCTAAGAGCAACTCCTTCATTTCTCACGTATTTCATATCATACACTTACAGAAACAACTGCTCACCTGTCATATCTGTCTGTCGAATCGCATTACTGACAGCCACAAATGCAATCAGTGACCCAAATTTGCTGAATGAATCGAATTTAAATGACTTTTTGTCAAGTTTTTAAGATCAGAGCGAAATAATCACAGTAGCTTCCTGTGCATTTTGTCATTTTTAATGAATTTTTAAGCGATAATGAAAATCAGATGAGCACAAAACCCTTTAAAAATAAAGACAACGAATTCATAAAGAAGTATATCAAAGAGATTACAGTTTTTAATGGAAAGTTGAGTGAATGAAACGGCAGCTGGAAATTTTGGAGCTGGGAATTGGTCAGATTAAGCGTAATGGAAAAACTCGGGGTTGTTTAAGCGAGAGATAAGCAAACGGGTTTCTTACTTACTCGAGGGCTAATCATTATTTAAAGCCCTCCAAAAATTAAATTTAGCAAAGCTTTTTCACCAAATTTTGGCCAATGAATTGCAGCTAAAAGCAACCTGTTGCAGTCAGTAGCAGCAACTGAAACAGACACTGAAACAAAAACAACAATAATGCATTTGTTGTTGTCCTGCCAAAAGGTGGACGGACTGCAGCAGGCAAGCTGCATCCGGTGTTTGTGTTGATGCCAACAAACTTCCGTTTTTCTGCCACCAGCAACAACAACAACAGAAACTTTTGCGCATGCGCAGCCACAAGTCACTCACATTCACACACCAACTCACACGCACACACACACACTCACACTCAGACAGTACGTCAACTGCTGCCAACAGGTGTATTTACTGTTTTTTCTTTTATTATTTATCAGGGACAACAGCACAGACTCACCAAAAAACAAAAAAGCAGCAAGAAGCAGCAGAAGAAGCAGAAGTGCTCCCCAGTTGGGTTTTCATTACTATATGCACCCTGTAACATACTAAAAAGGGTGGGTGCTCTCAGCTGTGGAGACAGCTTGTACACAAGCTTAAGCTCTGTCTAAACAAAATAGTTTAATTTTTATTTTTATAATTTTTATTTTAAAATGACTTGTTAACAAAATTTATTATTTTTTATGAGCTTTGTTTTTCAAATCAGTATATATAGATATATAAACAATATATACTATCCCATACGTATAATATGATATATGTGTTTTAATAAAAAATTTAATAAAAAATATTGTGCATAAAATTAATTTCTTTTAAGACGATGTTAATTAAACAGCAACTTAAGCTTTAGTGTTATTTTAAAATTTCTGTATTAAAAGACATATTTAATTGAGATATATGGGATAGTACTTGTTATACTTCTTTATAAAATATTGGAGTTAATATTAAATTAATATTATTTATTAAATTCTACCTTAAAGGCTACAGGATCTCTCTCATTAGCTTACCAAGCACAGCTGGTTTAAGTACTTTTTCAAGTGATAGTTTTTAAAATATTTTTTGTTTGTAACATGTTAATATATAAATATGTAATTAAATATCACCTAAAGTGTATCATATTGATATTCGTTTTATTTTATACAACTTTGAGCAAGAAAAAACTCTCATAATTCTGTGCCTTAAAATTATTTATTAAAGTTTAGATTGTAGAATGTACATTAAACTCTTCGCCAGTTCTTGTTTAACATTTTTTATAATTTATTTATAAATGCTTTCCACTAATTCACGGTTTACTTTAGTTCTTATAATTTATTCTTAAATGCCTCCCACTAGTTCAAGGTTTACTTTATTTTCCAACTCTTAAAGTAAATTTAAATGGTTAGCTTAATAAATATAGCTGTTACATTCAAACTATTTAATTTGACCACCTTCTTACTTTAACTGTTTAGTCAGCTATGCCACACTGTCTACAGGGTATCCTTAAGTCTAGCAGAGTGCGCCGTTTCCAGTGTCTTCTTGTGCTGCTTGTGCTGGCTGAGCAACTTTTTCATTGCCATAATTACCATGATTAGCAATGAATGCTGGGCATGAGTACAACTCGCTGGCTGAAGACTTTGGCTTTAACTTGGCTTTAACTGGCTTTTGCCATCTTTCTGCTTTCGACTTTAACTTGGAGTTGCTGTTTTCGGTTAGTTCGTCAGCAGCAGCAGCAGGCGGCAAACACGCGACAAATTTAATTTTTTATGCTATTTCTTTCTCTTTGTATTTATCATTGTTGTTGCTTCCCCACTGTATCTGTTGTTGTTGTTGTTGTTGCATATATTAACCGTAAGTCGCCTGCACTTTAATTTGTATTTATGCGGGCTGATTATCTGTCTCTCCCTCTACCTTAACGCCTCTCTTCCCCTCTTCCTCTACTTCTTTCTCTGATAATGTTGTTGAGTTTTTATTTTTATTGGTTTCGACGTCTCTTCATACTTTATATAATTGTCAGTGCAATCCATGTCCCCCAAACGAGATAATTGAACGCAACTGTACCTGTTATGCAGTTTAGTTGTAGTAAATGTAAAAGATACAGATACATTTAGGTATAAGATACAGTGGGACTCAATGTGCCTAAGGATAGCTGTTAAAGTAGTTAAAGATATAGTTGCGGGGTTGAATATAGATACAGTTACTTTTAAAATATGTAAGCTTAATCTAGAGACAGCGAGAAATATTAAACTTTATACAACAACAGCTTTAGATACATAAATTCCGAGCTGAATTAATAGTAGATACATGTCAAATATGTAGCCAAAGAAAGAAAGATGTTTATGCCTATATAGATAGTTGTAAAATAAAATCTTTAAGCTTAAAACATTTAAAATTGTTATAGAAAATAGCTTAAAGATACATTATGTTCCAGTTGCCTGCAATTGAAAGTATCTAATGCTTTGCGCCATAAAATTCCTCACAACAAAAATGTCGTTACATAAAATATTGAAGTAAATTGAGCACATATTGACACAGCTTAAGCAAAGCAAAGAATTCACTTTATAATATTTTGTTCCCCCTTTTTCCATTGATTTCTTCTCATTTTCCCTGTAGTCAGTTGCTTTTGGCGCGTGCTAAGCTTTCTGGCAAATGCTTAGACAAATAATAATTCCAAGAAATATTGGGGTTAAGTTCAGTTTGGGAAGAGACAGTTGTCAGGTACCGAGAAGTGCAAAGCAGACAGCGCTTAAGTCGCAAACAAACGTGGTTTGAATGAACTACAGCTACAGCTACAGACAGAGTTACAGATACAGATACAGATACATACAGCTGATAAGGGGTTCAAGCGCTGCAGATAAGATAATGTTCGAACCGAAATCTAAGCAAATATTAAAAGCAAATGATATCGAATTGAAACCGTTTTGTTAAAAAGGTAAAAAATAAAACTAAAAAAAAGGGAAAACTCAATTTTAAAACTCAATTCATTTCGTAACTGAATTCTTATCGCTGTGTGGCAGCTGTTTCCCAAAAAGATAAACCTCAAGCGGCACGCGCGATTCTCCCTGCGAGTATCTATATAGTTATAGCTACATAGATACATTTCGTATTTGCAGTAATGTTTACTGTTTGCTTAGTAGTGCCATAAAATACTGGCGTATCCTTCCGCTCTTGGCATCTGTTCCAAGGACTAGAAGTATAAGAGTTTTATGGCATTATTTTTATGACTCCGATTACGCTTCTTTCAATACTTTGTCTGTGCTTTCCCCCACTGCTACCCCTCTGGTTTTTATTAGTTAATTTCATTTAAATATATTTCTCCTTATGACGCAGTAAAAACCTCCTTAAAGTCATACCGTATCGGGCTACACATCTTGCTTTAATAGACCGCAGAAACTGTACTTTGTAGTACTATAGTTGCATCTTTAGAAAAGTATCTCTGACAATAGCTCAAAGTCAGACAAAAGATCAACGTATTACATTGTTCCACCCTAATCCGTAGCGAATTCAGCAGATGAATTCCATGTGGATTTCAACTTCTCCTTCCCCTCTTCCTCTCCCTCTACGCCTCTGACATCTTTTCTCCTTCTGCTCCCAACATTTCTATAGTGCGTGTTATACATTTCCCATTTTGGCCCTTTTGTTTGGCCCAGCAATGAAGCTGTAACTGCCTGTCAAATTTCTTGACTGCATTTTGCCTTCTGTTTATTGCGTTTTGTGGTCGTTCAGCTATCAGATAAGGCCCGAAAACTGGAGCAGTGAGAAAGTAGCTGCCAAGTAGTCCATCATTATAATTATCAGGATAATCGCTTGATTGGTTATCCATCATGTAATATTTCAATTCTCATCTTTTTAGGCCATAGTTCAAGCTGTCTTTTCACTAAACGGTTCGAGTGGTTTTCATTTTGCGGGAAATTGATATCCTGCGGCTTAAAGTGCGATCAGCTGCATGTTTTATATATGCATTTAGGCCAAGTACAGGGAGAAATGGAATTTATAGCAAGCTGCCTAATAGAACGTATTTTGTTCAGCTAAAAATGTTTTCATATCCAATAACATTTATAAGAAAACTGAGCTGTTGAAGGACTCACTGTTGGGGCTTAGAAAATGTGAAATTTTAGGATTTAAAACTGAAATATAGATAAAAAATAACAAATATTCACTTTTCTTTGAAAAAAAAAAATACTTTTATATTTTGTATAGCTAAAACTATCATTAACTTACCATTAACACTAACGATCAAGTTTAAAAATCTGTTTAAAGTAAAGATTAAAAATATTTCAACAGCAATAAAATGAGTTTGTTAGTTTATTTTGTTAAATATTAAACTAATTTGTATATAATATAAATGTGCTCAAGTTTTTATTTAAAACATTAAAAATTTAAGCTGCAAACAAGTTTTTAAATTGCCAGCTGATATTTGAGAGTTTTATAACTTTTGGTCAAATCTGAGCTTAAGTACAAAATTAAAGGTTAGCTGAGTCAGCTGAGACAGGCCATAACTGTCAGGGTCATAAGCACAAAATTGAAAGATTTTAGTGCAACTTTCAGTACTACAAAACTTGAAACAAAAGTCAGACAAATGGATTTGTAAGTATCTTAAAGATACTTTGACTTTTTACGCCAACAAAACTCATTCAAATTGAACAAATCTATTATTATAAAAAAGATACAATTTTTTTGGGTGGTCTGTATGATTCCAGCGAAGCAATGATGCTGGCTCAATTGTGTGTGGTCAGTTAGCCAGTTGACAGCTCATCAGTTGGCAGTTAAAGTGCGTCTAAATTGTATGTTAACAGTCGTTAAACTGGACCTTCATTAATAGAGCGGCAACATCAAAGTTTTGGGTGACAAATAAATACAAAAACAATGGAAAGAATTCAGAAGCAACGACCAGGTCAGTAATAATCTAAGCCCAAGACAAGCCAAGTAAATAAAATCGTAAATGCAGTAAGTAGCTATAAAACGGCTTAAAGACTGGAGACAGCATAACTTGGCCAAACGAAATGTACGTGACAAAAATGTTTGAGCCGCTCATTATGTGGGGTAAAAGTAAAAAGCAACAGACGTGTCGTTTTGGCCAACAGAAATCTATGAAAATAGTTAAGAGCATTTCAATCAGCTGGCTCAAAACTATATGAAAATGGAACGAATACTTTTTTCGCCTACTGAACACAAAAAGTGTTTATAAATTTGTTCCGTTTTGTTCCGCAGCACCTGAGCCAAATTAGTTGGCCAACTTTACTTTTGAGCCAAGCCAATTTGGCCAATCTCAAACAACAGCTGGCGGCACTTAGCTTTGCCAAAGGAAATAGTTGAGAGCTAAGCTAACTCTCTCTCTCTCTCTCTCTCTCTGTCGCTCCCTCGCTCTCTCTCTCTGTCTCTGTCTGTTGTGCTCCCTCGCGCTCCCTCGCAATATTCAAACCCTTTTTTTTTATAATTCGTGTTTAACTAATTTTAGCCTATTATCGCCATCATTATTATCATTAAATGTGAAATTGTTGCTCTGGCGCGCAAGCGCATTGGCAATTTTACAGGTAAACAGACAGAGATAGAAAGAGAGGCAAGTAGAGAGTGTGAGGGAGAGGGAGAGGAGCCTATACTCCGTCAGGTTGGTGCTCCAACTACAACTCCAGCATTAACTCCATCTCATCGTCCATCGTCAGGTTGCTGTCAGACACCAACTGTTGTCTCTGTGTACAAGTCCACTACCTGCCCCCCTCTAGCCCCCCTATGAGCCTACTCCGTGTCTTTTGACCGCTGGGGTTGCCGCGGGGTCAGGCCAAACATCATTTTGCGCCTGCTTCAAGCTTTTC
Source organism: Drosophila nigrodunni (assembly GCA_020829145.1). Taxonomy (NCBI): domain Eukaryota; kingdom Metazoa; phylum Arthropoda; class Insecta; order Diptera; family Drosophilidae; genus Drosophila; species Drosophila nigrodunni. The sequence continues at coordinate 17,045,931 of JACVCZ010000001.1, forward strand.
AAGCAATATGTTCTATTTTTCACTCGGATCTCGGCAATTACCAGAAAGTAATTTCAAAGATATGCCAAAAAGGGGGCAACAACAACGACAACAACGACGACGACGATGACTTCGAAAAGGGTTCGCTAAATTGCAAAATGTTTATGTATCTTTCAGATACATTTAGAGCTGAAAGATGTTTCGTTTAGCAATATAGGAAATGAGTTAGGCTAACCATTAAATTTGAGTGAATAATACAGTTGAAAGCGTTGCCTATAATTAAGTCGTTTATAGGACCTCATATAATTATTATAAAATGTTTTTTTTTTGGTAGCGGTGTGTAACTTTTGCTATGGGCTGCGTGATGATCAGTGAGAACGTAGCAATTAATATATAAAAAACATGAAAGTTTCTTATTTCTTTATTTAAAATTTATTTAAATTAAATTTGTTTGATGCCATTAAAATATAAAATATGTAAACTTCTTATTTCTTAATTTTAAATTTATTCAAATTAAATTTGTTTAATGAAATTAAAATATAAAATACAAATTGAATATAACTTTAGCTTTAAATTTAAGTTATTTATTTATTGATGGTTTAAAGATACTTTTGTAGTAACTACTGCTAAAAAATATCTATAGAAAAATGAAGCGTTTTAAATAAAATAATTTGCAAAATATTTAAATAGAGTAATTAAAGAACTTATAATGTATGAATTAAATGGAGAGTCTTCTGAATAACTAAATAGCATTAAGTAACTTATCTGTAAATTCATTTGTAGTTAATGCTGTCCTGAAAAATCTATAGAAAAATATTTGCGCTTCAAAGTATCTTTTTATGTATCTTCAAGATACTTTTGCGTTTAATTAAATAAATACTTCTTCTTCTTATATAAAATAAAAGACATTTGAGCTAACTAAGCTATGTACATCCGATATTAATCCTCAATAAAACACACAAATTTCTGTAAATTGAGCACAAAATGTGTTGGAATTCCTTAAATATCGAATAAATCAAACGCAATTATAATGAAAAGTTAGCAAAAAAAAAGAAATAGTTGTGGAACAATTGCAAGAAATGGATGAAAGTAATACGAAAACAATTTATGCGGCAGCCGCAGCAGAGTTAGTAGCAAAAGAAGCCAAAAGATGCGTTAAATGAAACAAAAGGAAATCGAGCTAAAACCACAAGAATGACAAATGTAAACGACACCGCAGGACCTTCAGGCAGGACCTCGATGCTTGGGTGGGTTGTACCTGGCAACACCTACAACAACCTACAAGCAGGGCTAAGACAAAGATACAGATACATTTACAGAGATTCCTTTGCGCTGTCTGTCCTTTTTGCTTCTGCCGTTTTGTTGCAAGAAATCCAGCACAGCAGACACGACACATGCGGCGTTGCAGGCGTCGTCGTCGTCGTCGCCTTGCCACTTAAAGTCCATAACGTCCACGGATGCTTGACCAGGGATTGAGTTCCATAAAGTTCTTTAGAAAAGATACGAATACGCATCGCCATATGCCATATGCCAGTGGACAGTTGCCAGTTGTCAGTTGCCAGTTGTTTGAGTTGTTGTCCTCTGTCTGTCCTGGTTGCTGTATCCTGGCATATTCTGGCTACCGACTGACTTCTTACTATCGCCAAATCATTGTTAGTTTTTCCTCTTCCACTTTTTCCTTTGGCTCCTTTTGTTTTTGGTTTTTACTTTTGTTGCTTGCTGACAACTTCTTGCAAATTGTGCTCATTTTACGTAAATGATTTATTCAGACGCTGTTTGCACAATGGATTTGTGTCTAATTTCATTATTTGCACAGTTGCCAGTCATTTGCCAAATTGTAGCTAAAGTAAATGAATTTATTAAACAAACTAAGCAGAGATTGGGGAATTGAGAAAGACAATTTTGGCATAAGTTTTAGTGGATTATTTACAAGCAGGGAACAAAAATAGTTAAAATTTGTTGTCATCCCTTTACAATTTTACTAAAATCGACTTAATATCTAAATCATATAGTAGTCCAATTGATGCCAATTTATAGTCCTGTTTTTGCCAAGTTCTGGAAGGTATGCTAAGCCACGATCGCACGTCTCAGTGCTTAACTATACAAACTTAAAGGTGATGATTGAATTGACACTAAAATTCATAATTTTTCCAACTTTGAATGCTCCTTGCTCAGCCAAATGAAGTGATATCCCAAAAAGTTATACCTTTTAGACCTTTAGTACTCTATGAGAATCAATAGTAAACAAAATTTAATGGTTTTGAAGATGTTCAAAATCGATCGAATTTTTTGCCAATTTTTATGATGTTACCCCTTTACATTTTTGGCAAAAATTGAAAAAATTTTATTATTCCATATTTTGATGCCAAACGATAGTACGAGTTCCTACGAGCTTGGGAAGGTATGGCAATCCAAGATCGATAGCCTAAAACCCAAAATATAGCGACTCAAAGTTCCAGTGTATGGGCTCTGAGGAGTAGACTTATTAAGCTCAAATATTATTATAAACTTTAAGCAACTAACTATGCTTTTATAGCTGAACTTTGTGAACTTTAGCTGCTAGCCAGTCATTATAGATTAACGATACGAATAAACTTTTAGCAAGGGAGAAAAACGTACAGAAAGAGAGACTGAGATATCAGCTGCTTGGCTTTGGATTTAAAACATTGTTAGCCAAATTGACTAACAAAGCAAAGAACGGCTGCAAAGTTGCAAGTATTTTAAATTCGGCAGACTTTTGTTGCTTTATCAGCACTGACTGATCAAAGCAGAAGTCAAGCTACAGGACGAAACCCTTTCAACTGCAGGACCAACAGGAGCAACTGAAGGGAATTCAATTTGACTGCCAAGTTTAGCTCAAAATCAAAGGTGTTGCTTACAGGCGGCAGCCAAATGGACAGTTGACCCTTTCAGAGACCCAGAGCAGATGAAGCCGAACCCAAGGAAGGAGCATCTGCCAGTGCATGCGTAATGACCAACTGCCAAAAAGGCCAAAGAGAGACGGAGAGAGAGAGAGGGTCAGGATCTGAAAAAAAGGATGGACTAATGAACGATGTTGTTGAAAATCTACGTGGGTAAAAAAAAAAAAGGAATAAAAAAGCAGAAGACAAAGAAAAACACTCGGTTACAGATGCCATCAAATTATAGCAGCAGACGCCAAGCCAAAAGAGTTGAAATTGAAACAGTTGCCGAAGGGTTCAGTTTCGGCCTTTTGGGTTTTTCGGGTTTTTTGAGTTTTCAGTTTTGAATTTGGGTTTGGGTTTGGGACTGTTTCAAAGCCAAGTCAAATGCGCGGCGCATGTCGTAATTATGTTGGCCAACCAGTTGTTGGGATTTAGCACCTGGACGCGCAGCAGACGGCTAGAAAGCGCACTGCATCTTGGCCCAAACCGAAAAGGGTTGTTTCGATCTCTCTCAGCCAACAAAATTTAATTTGACGCTCATAATTGAGCCGTTCCCCAAGCAAATAAACATTCACGTGGGATGCCCAGAGTGCTAGGCCTAGAGCACGTGCTGCTGCGGCTGCGTTTTTGCCAAAACTGTACCGGTTCGTCCTTGCTGGTCATGGCCAAGTCTGTAAATAACAAACACCAGGTGTTGCCTGCAGCCGCCTTTGCCTGCAACGGCGTTTCCTTAGTCTTATCAGGGCCAGCACCGGGACTAGCACTAAGACCAGGGCTAGAACTAGCAAGCCAACCCATTGTCCACTCAAGTACTTGGCCTATTGTTTGTCTGCTGTCGTCGAGGTTTTTGTATCCTGCCGCGTGCTGCAATTGTTTCGCATTTTTGTGCGTGTCCTTGCATTTTCTTTTACACGCTAGCACTGCAGTTCTTGATCCCTGCTTTCCATTGTTTTGATTCATTTTGTCAAATTTATATAAAATTTATTACAACGCACGCGTAAACCAAAGTTCTGGTCTATGCTCCATGGACTTTGAATGCCAGAAATGCAAGAAATGTGCATTTAATGGTGTCAAAATAGACTTTGAAGGGACACGCAGGGACTCGCTTTCATCTATAAACTATAGTTTATAACAAGAGCTGAATATCTTGCTGATAGCTATGGTATAGCCGTGTGAGATACGGCAGTATGCTCCAGTGACCAATCACAATGAGAGTCTTGTCTGAAGATGGTTTCTGAGAAAGGTATAAACTGAGTAGATGCTTTGAAAAAGATAAATAAAGAGAGGGAAGAGAAGGGAATAGAGTGGGAGTTATTTTATTCAAGGAAACCATGTGTAAAGCTAAACAATTGCCTGTTTTAAGTGTCAAATATTTTGAGCTATTAAGCAGCAGATACACTAACTTACATTCTATTTAATTTAAATATTTATAGGAACTCAAAAGAGCTACTCATATATGCCACATATTTTTAAGATAGTTTAGTAGTTTGTCTAAGAAAAACTAACTAAAATGTTTGTATTTAAATTATCTACCCAACATTTAATAACTCTTGTTGCTCTCTCTCAATAGCGATCAGAATTTATGAAGCACACGAGTTGAGATTTAAGACTTTAAATTTTCATAAACAAACTACTTTTGGTGTATCAAATAGTGCTTTTTAGACTTTAAAATCTAAACAACAATCAAGATACCACTTTGCACTTCCTATCAATTTAAAATCTACACTTACTTTGCTGCTGAAACTCGTCTTAATTCCCTGATTTAAGATAGCAACAAATTAACAGAAATCCATAGCTAAACTCTGCTTTAGATGCACAAAGATAAACTATATTGTTTTGTTATCTTTTTTGCTAGAAATAGTAACAAAACACCCACGTAGCAGACAACATAAGCTGGCTTAAATGATGGACGTGTACAGGTCAGTTTGGGTTAACAAAGCACGTGTCACTGTTCAGGGTCAAGTCCTGGGACAGGTGATGTGTAAAATGTAAAATGTTGTCATTGTTTAGGTCCTGCGAGGTAAGGGAACAGTGAAACACCCACTGTGCGTACGCGGTGTGCTCTACGCATATGCAAATGTTTGCCACAATGCGTGGCAGCTGCAAATGGTGGCAAACAAAGAGCGCAGAGGTAAAGCAACAGGCGGCAGAGCACACCATAGGCCACAGGATCAAATAGGGTCAGTTCGAGAACAGTGCAGACTGTTAAAGTAAACAATGCCTATGATGAACGCACTGAACCTGCTCGGCACTACAGTCCACTACTTTGCAGCTTGTTGCATGCCACAGCAAAGAGTATTTGGTTTATGGTGATGAAGTGGCCAGAACAGATGTGTTTAGACCATTGCATAACAATCAGTCAAAGTATCACGCTTGAGTGTGAATTACTCGAACCCAAAACTGTTAGATTTATGGTACTTTTATTGAGAGAGAAGTTTCCAAGAAGCTCAACCAGATGCTAAGGCTGTGAAGGCCACTAAGGCCAAAAGGATTCACCCAAGGCACGTAAAACTCAATTTCAAATAATCAAAAGAACTCGCACACAAAGAGATTCTCTATGCAGATGCCTGTCTCTACAAATTTACAATTTGATTGAGCAAACAATAGTGCCAACTCTTTTATTGACATATCCATATCGATTTTCAAACATTTCGTACCGCAAACGCTGCTAATCAAAGGACAGATTTCAAATCTCCCAATAAATGAAAGCAAAGCAAAGAAAAGGATTTCGCACACAATGGCAAAGAGTTGACAATTGTGCTCGAACGACATTTCTGGTTCATGTTTGCGCAAATTGCACAAACATCACGAGGCAATTGTCACAATTGTCAAAGGATTTAACGCAAGCTGCAAAAATGTTGCCAAAAATTGTATAAATTACCGTGAATTGCATAGAAATTGGTAAAGGATTTACTTTCTGTGGTTAATTTGATGGGCTCTCACATTGCCACAATTGAGTTATCAATAATATTGTGGGGGAGTTTATGGCTAAATACAGCTGCTTTTAGTTTTATGACTAACATTATTTGATGTTTGAGTCGCACACTTTATGACGGTGGTTTGAATAATGCGGAGATTGAAACATCTGCTTATTTTAGTGGTATATGAATACTGAATGGTAATAGTTGGGAATAAAATGATAGGACATACTTATACTGTATTTATTTATAAGCTACAGTATTAACAAAGTATTATTATATTGAATATGAACGAATGATTTTTTATTAGTCTAAATAAAATCGTTAGAATTGTTTTTTCTGGTTTAAACTATGTCATGTAAGATCTTTTCGACACTGAGACCAGTTTTATCTCAAAAGTTACAGTACAATAGCAAATAAACCGAGTTTTTTAAAAGCAGCTATGAATTTAAAATTCCCAAAACATTTACAGAACATCTCTGCTGCTTATAATCTATTAAATAAATTAAAATCTATATTAGATCTATTATGCATAGTTGTATTTATACTAAGCTCAATGTCTCAAGGTTTCTTGTGGTGGTGCCTTTTAGGGGTCAAAACACAACAAATACTTGCCTCATTTCTCGCCACACCTGATAACCCAAATGACTTTAAATTCAGCTGAAAAATGCAACTGCTAAACAAACCGAGTTTTATATAATATTTTGAGCATTCGTTGATCTTGTGACACTCTTATCGTAGCTGCAAGCTTTGCAAGCTTAGCCAAATGCATTATCACTTTTGTTTATTAAAAAATACTTTTTAATTAAAACACATTGAATAATAAACATACTGACTGCACATGCCATAAAATGCATCAAGTATTTTTGTACTTGTTTAATAAGTATATAAATATATATACATCAAGAATTATCTTTATCAGTCGCTGACCAGCATGAGCTGCCTATCCCCAGTTGCATATTCAATAAAAAGATATTGAGTGTAGTTTTTTATAGAAACTATTGAATCATCGCTGGCAAGTAGACAAGACAATCTATGGAATTAAAAGACACCCGCAGTTTTTCAGTGTCCTAATGCATTGGGAGCACAATAGTCAGCAGATTTAAGCCTGAAATGAAATTGTAAGGACAATGCTCCACGCACTAAAAAACAAAGTTAAGAGAGGGAGCGGCATAGGAAGGGGCAGGGGAAGCGGTACAGGACCAAGTGAACTGATCATGCGTGGTGTTATTTATTATTTTTTTTTTTTTAGTTTTCTGTTTTTTGTTTTTTGCTTGCAGCCTGTTGAGGAAACATCTGCCCCGCTCAATTTTCGTTCGCTTCTTCTTCTTCGTCTTCTTCTTAGTTGTTGTCTTTGCTTGGCATTGTTGTTGCTGTTGCTGTACGCATGCACACGCAGGACATTTGGAACAGGATACTTACAAGCAGCAAGCAGTAAAACGATGAGCTACATAAAGAAGTGACTCTCCGTCTCCCTCTAACTCTACCTGTGCTGTTCGCTCTGCCGGTTTGATGTGCTTAGAGTCAAGGCTTGACTCCTCCGCTAGGCTGCCGGCTGCGCTGTCTTCTGTCATGTACAGTCGAGTCGCAACGTGTCGAGTCAGGCCTCTTTCTCTGTGCTAGGCACAATGTCAAGGTCAAGCGCGTGCCGTTTCGAGCAGTGTACAATTTTTTAATAGAGAAAATCTGGATTTTTTTTGGTACGCAGGATATGCGTATCCTGCTTTAGCCAGGCATGTGCTGTCGCCAGCTGCTGTCACTAGCGTTGATCCTGTCATTCCATTTCAATTTTTTCCTCTCGTTTCTTGGAGCGTGCGTACAAAAGTCGAGTAAAAAAACATTAATGATGAGATACTTACTTTGTTTTTTTTTTTCTGTCATTTTCATAGTACTTTTTTGGCATATCCTGTCGCCTTCAGCTGCGTCTGCTGGCTGTAGTTCATCCTGCTCCTGCAGCTTCAAAGTTGTCGCCAAAAAAAAAAGCTAAAACTAATATCCTGGCAAGCACCCACGTAATCTTAGCTCGACAGCTGTCACATTATGCCATATTTTGTATACATTTGGCAAAGCCTTTCTTTCGTGCTTCTAATCCTTCTGCTTCCTTCAGCGACAATTTGGGCAAACATGCTCCACAATAGTCTTAGTGCTGACACTCCAGTTTTCAAAGCCATACCTTTCCATTGTTACCTTTTAAGTCGCTTAAGCCTTTGGCAATTTTGGATTCTTTGCAGTTTAAGTACGCTTCAAGGACTCTACTGAATGTGGAGTATATTGGGTGTAGCAGAGACTTATGCAACAAAGGTAGCTAAGTATGACTATCAAAGAAACTATTTGTCTTTTAGGTAAAAGATTCATTTTGTTTTCTGAAGTTCACGTTGACTGGGACTGCATAACTTTTAGAGATTTGTATAACCTAGAAATCATATTTGCATAATTATAAATGGAATATAGAAATTGTTTAATGGTTTAAATTGTTAACACATTAATTCTAGTATGAAAAACAAATCTTTCTATGCAAAGAAATGTATGAAAAGAAATCGAAAGATGTGGAATTTTCCGAATTATACAAACATTTCTTAGGATTTTGCAATTTATCTAGTAGAATAGAAGTCAACTAAATATTTATTGTACGTTATAAGATATTCAAACCTGGAGCTTTTAGTTGGACTTGAATTTTGACTTAATAAGTAGAGCATTAATAAAACCATTTCTATTTTATAATTAATTTCCTTTACATTCCACCCGTACTTGCTTTTAGCTGTACTTGCTACAAAGTCCATAATTTATACAAAACTTCAATCATTTGTTTGGCATAATTTTCTCAAAACTCTTTTCCACAAACATTATTCATCAAGTAGCTACAACTTAACACACTTTATAGCCCTAAAAGATAATTTAAAATATAGGCATCTCTTGCCAGAAATCAACTTATCTACAAATTTCACATTTTTATATTACAAAACTAATTTTGAAGCAGAAATCATTTGTATGCGCATAGTTTTCCAATGAAGGCATTTGTCTAACAGCAAGATATTATTTCTCTACATGTCTGTTTTTCCAGTTCATTTTTTTTGTATTTTGAAAACCGTAGCGATCATAGGGGCCGGCTGACCGGCCTTGTGATCCTTGTGCTTGGGCTAAACTCTAATCTCTAATCGCACGTCACGCTGGCAAAGACAGAGTCCTCACCTTGTCCGGGGCCAGACTCATTTGAGACGCTTTAAACCGTTGATAAGCATCGGCAGGTTCAAGCTGACAGCCAGCAGGTAGTTGTAGTTTATTCTTGGTCTTTTTCATGTCCGACACGCTATTGTCCTGCACGATTTTTCGTCCTGGACAATCGCTTGTACGTTCAGCCGGTGTTTTTTTGTTTTTTGTCTTTCCTTAGTTTAAAATGTTGCAATGTGCATTATATAATTTATATCATAATTTTCCATGCTTTGTGTCTGTTTTTTTTGTTGCTCGGCTTATCTAGATGGCAACTGTACAGTGTACAGACTACACTGCACACCCCAAACGAATTTTTTAAACAATTCTGCTCATACTTTTTAGTGAAGCACAAAATGAAGTTGTTCAGAAAGCCAAGCAGCTAAAGGAAAGTAAATTTAAAGTAGAAATTTCTAGAAAATTCGCAGAGTTCCCCACATCGTTTGATTTGTTATCCCTACTCTCCAATAGCAATTCGATTTCCATTTAAGATATCTATTCAAAGATTTGCTTAAGAAGTTGACATTCAATGATAATACCCATTGTTTAGGGCACTGCAACAGATCAGCGGCATCACCTTTTCACCCTGGCGCAGACAAGTAAAATGAGCAACAACTTCCGGTCATGCAAATTTGGCGAAACGGTAAACCTGTTTCACCTTTGAATGCTTTCTTGCTTTCCATATAATTTTCTTTTCTTTTTGGAAATTTCCCATCATTCTCATTAACCACCCGCCTGGCTGTAATTTGGCCAAATCTGTGATCCTTAACGTTTAGTTACAAAAGACATGAAAACTTCCGGTTTGAAATGCGGAAAAGGTGCGTAGTTGTGGCACTGGGAACTGATCCTTTACCTGTACGCTTATCTCTACCTGTCTCAGCGACAGATGCGCAAAAAGATGCGGAACGAAAACAACAGAAAAAAGCAGAAAAACAACAAGGATGCGGAAACAGCAGTCGCGGGCAAAAGAATCAAAACAAATGTGAAAACAAATGGTGCACAAAGCGGAAATAAAAGCGGTCGCAGTTTGAGACTCTCTCAGAGTTTCAGTGCCAAATCCCATACCAGTTTTGAGTTCCAATCTGAGATCTGTTTACCCAGTTTCATATGCGGTGCAACAGTTGTCCCCGTATACAAATCACAACTGTTAGTCTTTGGTTTTTTTTCATTTTTTGAATTTATTTCCATTTTCAACTACCTCTGACCCATTCAACATGTGTTTTGAGCATTAACAATTCAAGCAGTTGTGGCTGCTGTGCCACGATAATGTCAAACATGTGTCTATCCTCTCGAAGCTGTGCAAGAAAAGAGCACATCTGAGAGATACTTGAGCCTGTCGAGTTGAATATGCTAATCATAACGGTATGTAGAGGGTAGAGTAGTTGTGGCACAGACTAAGCTATAAGGTATGCAGACAAGGAAGTTCAAGTCTTTACTTTACTTGAATAAAATTGTAAATATTCTTAATAATATATCTTTAAAAGTAAATGGATTTTCTCTGATGAATCTCTTTCCAATCCTTTTCTTAACTAACTATTTATATACGCCTTAAAATCCGATTCTGCACTCTACTCACATCTCATCGATTTGCTTACTTCAAATGTTGAAAATGGAGCAGTTCGTAGAATGAATTAAAATGCTCAATGCGAATCGATTGAACAGATGCAGTCTGCATGTGAAGTGAGCGTATACTTTTAAAGGTAACTCAGCAAAGTGCCATATAAAATGATTAAATTATGGTGCCATATTTTCTGGCAATTCATAAAACCAAAATCAAAATAGCAAACTGAGAGAGGCTGAAAGGGGCTTTCGGTTTTGGGGAGCTGGGAACTTTGCGACATTGGGCATTTGTCGGGCGTGATGATTGCATTTTAATGGACAAATTAAAAATCAATGCCATGTGTGAGAGAGTGTGTTGCACGTACTTTGTACTTAAATTAAGCAAACAAAATTGTAAATGGAAAAGAATAAGGAAAAAACTGTCGATCGAACACCGATCGTGAGAATGGAGAATGGCGACAATGTCGCCAATGGGCGGCTTCAACTGAACCCCATAAATCTTCATAAGCTTGTCACGTTTCGAGTGCAACAGCTACTCGTAAATATCTGTGGACGAGTCGTCGATGACGAAGCCAAACGAAAACACAGCCGAAAAACTCCAACTTAAATGTTTGTCACAGCTCCCTTGTGGTTTAACAATTATTTTGACATTAAAGTGGTGGCAAAGCAGGTGGCTAACTACAAAAAGACCCTGTAGACTTAAGCTAAAGAAAGGAGACAGCTCAGTTAAGAAGTTCAAGCTGGCAGGACTCTGATTGAATGACCCTTTTATATAGTTAAAGTTTGATAACTTTAACAATTATTTTGACATTAAAGTGGTGGCAAAGCAGGTGGCTAACTACAAAAAGACCCTGTAGACTTAAGCTAAAGAAAGGACACAGTTGAGTGAAGAAGTTCAAGCTGGCAAGTCTCTGATCAAATGATCATTTCAGATAGTTATAGTACGACAAGTCGGGTTTTAAAAGTCTTCCTACTACACAGCAACAAAGTTCAACTAAGTAACCCCTCTCTGGCACCTAAGCTACAGGGTCTCATTACCACACGCCTCAGTCCAAGCTCGAATTGTAGACGGAACCAAAGTCGAAGTCGAAGTAGAAGTCGGAGTCACATTCAGATCTGATGTTGATGTTGATGTCCATTGGCCCCACACAAGAGAGATTTCGTGAGTGTGCCATGTCGGTGACACATACGTGCTCTGTGTGTTTTTTGGGCTTTTATATTCGGGATGCTTTCTGGACTACCGTTTGCGACCCATCATGGTGATTTGGGAGTCATTTGTAAGCCCGACACGTGCTGCCAAGTAAGCAACCATTTGGGTTGACCATTTGGTAAATGCTCAATGAAATTTGGTCATAAAACTGTTTGGTTTATATCGTAAATACGTTTCTTTATTTCCAACTTTTAATTTGCCAATTTGCATTTGAGCTAAGCAGAAATGTAAGAGAGAAGTTCAAGCAACTTTAAAAAGCCAGACGAGTAGCAAAGCAAATGTTTCAATTAGTTCAGAGTTCCAATTAAAAATGTCAACAAACATTCAAGTTTTTTTTTTCTTCTGCAACTTTTCCCATGGTTGGAAAATGGGGGAAAACATGTCGCTGACACTGACACTGACAGCCAGCGCACAGAGTGGCCTGGCCAAAACGATAGATGGCCAACAAGTAGACCAGGCTAACAGATTGAAAAAGCAAACACATGCCGACACAGAGCCAATTGGCCGACAGATTGACATCTTCATCATAAATAAAAGTGAAAAAAAACCGGAGGCTTGTTAAAGCAAACTAACTGAATAAGCCAAAATGTTGCTACAGTTTTCTATTTCTCTTTTTTTAAGGTAGTGGCAAGTGAATGACAAACAAATAAAACTCGGAGATAAACCAATAATCATAACAATAACAATGCAATTTACAAATCATTTGTTGGTACTAATGAAGACATGTAGCAGTTGCAGTTGCACTTGAATCTCACAGATCTACGCTAATGGGGCAAGCAAACAGCTGGAGGTGGGGGGCTGGTAGGGGTTGTGGCAGTGGAGCTAACGCCAACGTGACGCATACTTAATTATCGGTCCATGTTGGACACGCCCTGTTCGCCTTCGCGCTGCGAGGTGTTAACAAATTCATTTCACTCAATAATTTTTCTCAACAAGCTGTAACTGGTTTTGGCCAACAAACTCGAACTCCTTCTACTGCTGTCTCTCTCTCTCTCTCTCTCTCTTGCTGTCCTTCTCTTGCCGTCTGCTGTCTCTACGGTGGCTATCAATGCTACATGGCTCTTTAATCTTCATTGCAGAGGCGGCAACATTATTTGCATGCTGATTAGCCTTCAACGCAGACACAACGCTTGCTACACATTTTGCACCACACTCTCGACGCCCCTCTCTTTCCCCTCTCTCCCCACGGTGTTTATCTATTAGCAGCGCCGCCTTGCACTTGCCACAATCTTGGTTGGTCCAATTTTCAACACTTTTGACGTGCTGTTAATTGATTTAGAGCGCAGTCAGAGCCACCACCAGCTCACCAACTCCATCTCCATCCACCATCTCCATTTCTAGTCCAGTTGAAGTCCGGACGCCGCTGTCTCTATGATTATATAGCGCCACTCGCTTGTTATGGCCAACTTTGGCTCTGCCACTGTAATGACTCTCTGTTGCTGGTAATTGTTGCCTCCAAGTTGTACGTGCCGACAGTGGGAACAAGCAGCAACAACCACAACTAAATCTCAATCGTGCTGAAATGACAACTTTATTAGCTGTGTGTGTGGGAGTTGAATGCTTGAATTGCATTAATTGCACTCCTAAAAACGAGTAATTTAATTAAGATTAATATCAAATTATACAAGTATTCATTGAATGTGTCAAAACTCATTTGAATTATAATAAAAAAAAAAACTGATTTACTAAAAATAATTAAAGATATAGTTATAGTAATAGTGATAGTTTCAAATACTCAACACAGTAGTTAATCAATTTAAAGTTTTTTTCATATATCAAATAATGTAATAAAGAATAAAGAAAGAAATTTGCTGTCTTAGTAATTACACTCAACATACACTCTCCATACTAGCACAAATTTGAATAAGTCAGTTAATATTTTATGATAGTGGCACAGTTTGAAGTTGATTTACTGCATTCTAGCTCACAGTTTCTATCAATAAATGCTTAGTTTTAAATCAGTAATAAAGTGCTAAGTTCTATAGGCATTCGCAAAGTGATTAAAGTGGCAACTGTACCACTAAAAAATAAAATAAAAATCTGAAAATCAGCTCAAACGAAACGAAATGAAGCCAAACGAAGCATATGGACTTGTTAAGAGGGTCAGTGCGAACACCTTGCAAGTGCAACAAATTCCAAATCAGAGACATGTGCAACAGTTTGCCAGCAACAGCAACAGGATGGCTGAGGGAGAGGGTCCTCCGTTGCCAGTTGGTGGTTAGTGGTGCTCACAGCAGGTACCCAGTTTCAAGGATAATACTCGTAGCATCACTGCAGTTGCAGTTGCACTCATCCTGTGTGCAACAGGCTGCAAATGGATTTATTTTCCTTTCTTTATTTCATTTCATTTCATTTTTAACATGCCAAACAGATTTAGTTTTGTTGTTTCTGGTTCTCTTTTTTCTCATTTTTCCTTTCTTTTCTGTTTTTTGTGTGTGTGTGCGGCAGCTGCTGCTGTTGCTGTGGTAACAAAATGGTTGCAATCACAGCAGTTGCTACTTAGTTAGAATTTCAGCCACAAACTGTTGCTTCGTTTATTGGGAAATTGTTTTCCAAACTACCTATTTTCCATTTCCAATTTCCAAAGTGTTCTAACAATTGGGTGTGTTCTAGAAGTATCTGTAACTATAGTTAGCTCTGTCTGCTGCTGCCCCACGCATGCCAATAAACACTTCAGTTGCTTCTTTGCCATTAGCTTATTTGTTATGCCACTCGGGCGTTGGCCAAAAGGCTTTTTAAACGCGTTCAGCAAATTCATTTCTCCATTTGTGGATTCCACTGAATTTACGACTTTTTTTCTGTGCTTTGTTTGTGTTTTCGTTTGCTTACAAGAGTTTTACTTATACGTAGCTGACGTTGTTGCCAAAGAATGCTTGTGGCTATTAGCAATTACTCAATTATTCAATATGTGTTAGGGAATCAGGTGAATCGCAGCAGTACCCACCTACTACTTCGAAAGTAGAGTCGTAGAATTGTCATTTTGTAGGCTGCATAGGAAAAGACCTTGTTTATCTTATGTATGAAGCTATGAAATTTAATGATTTTACTTATTAGTAGCTTAGAGAGACTAAATTTCAAGTTGAATGGTGCATTCCTTTATGCTCCAAAAAGTCAAGCAATGTCTGTTAGTAGCAGAATTTTCTAAAGTTAAAGTAATTTAGATCGTGAGACAAACTTAAGTAGATCGTATTTATTCTAAACTTCATGCCGTAATTAGAAAAAGAACACAAAGTAAGCTTGCAAACTAATCAAATTTCATACCAAGAGAGAATTTTTGACTAAACTCAAACCAAACTTTAGTTGAGTCAGTTCAAGATACTTTGAGATACTTTCACGCTTTTTAACTGTTTTTTGTTTAACAAATTTTTGCTATTTCCGTAGACGCACATTCAGAGACGGATCTCTGCCAAATTTGTAGTTTATGAACAACAAATATAAATTTTAAACTAATAAAACATTTGATAACGTACTAAAAACAAAACAAGGTTCTGCTTATGCTTAAATAACATTTATGACTTAATACTTTTGTTACTACTGCTACAATTGCTATAAAAACGTAGATTGTATGCAGTTTGCCAGCTTGCTGACTCAAATAGCTGTTTTTAAGTGCCGCTTTTAAACTTTGATATACACCCAAATATACAACACGTCAACCTCCTTCGCCTCCCTTAGTTAGGAGCGGAGACTCAATTCGATAGCTGCAAATTTATCGCCTGGAATGTCGCATGTCGTCACGGCAAAGAAAAAAAACTGAAACTGCTAAGAAAAAATGTACAAAAATCTGGCAGTGCATAAAGTAAACCTGATGCCAATGGGCGACAGTTGTTGCAAGTTTGATGGACTTTGCCGTCTGCCAGTGCCACAAGAGCGCCAGGATCATATGGTTTTGTTGTACCCCAATTTTTTTCAAGTCTTTTCTGCTTTCCTTTATCGAATGCGACATTTAATGCGATGCCGCGAAGCCAATCAAAAACAGCAGCTTGGATGAAGCACGGCAACGATTTGCTTGTATGCTCCCAAATAAATGATTAACGTGTCGGTTTTTAATTACACACAACAACAGTTTGAACTTTTTGTACTTTTGTCTTAAGTTCAGTCTCTTTTCTTATGTATACTTCTACTTTTTTGTGACTAGTTTACTTTTGACATATGGCACGCGTTGTGTGCTACAGTTTGTTGACTCTTTGGCAGCTGCCGCGTAACTTAAAGTTTGCACAGTCTTGTTAACATTGCACAAACAAGCCACAAAAGGAATCTTTCTGTTTTTCATTTTCCTTGAAGGAAACTACTGCTTTGTTGTTGTCTCAAATGAATAGAAAATCATTTGATGCCGTTGCGTTTTCCACCCCATGGACTGTGACTACTGTGTCCTTTTCCTTTTTTGTTGCTTTGTCCTTTGATATATTTTTGTACAATTTATTTTACGATTTTCCGGCTTCATTGTTGTCGCGTCTCTTGTCGATTTGCCATAGCTGTTAAATTGATGGATTGCTCTGCGACTTTTGACACCACATACAATTGCATTTCTTATATTGCATTTCTTATATTCACAAAGTCAGAGTCCAAATCAAGATTCGAGGAAGAAATTGCTGCCAAGTCTTGAGCAAGCATGAATAATGCGATTTACAACTGCTCCTTGGCTCCTGAGGGATTGACTTCTGGCTTCTAGTTTTTCTTCTCTGTTCCTTTTTCTGTCGTAATTGATTACAGGGAAGTTTCTTTTTGCTCTTTAGTGTACTTTTGCACAAACTTTCAAATCACACTAGCTAATGTGCTGCGTATGACTGCTTTAAGTCTTTAAAATTGGTCTATAAAACTGTCAATCAACTTCAATCAAAAATGAATACTATGAGATCTTTTAGGCAAGAAAATAATTGAGTTGCTCAAATGTAGTTTTTAATAATAAATAATCTTCATTAAACAAAATTACTAATGAACTTACTTCCTATTAATAGAGAATTAATAAATTCAATAAAACCATTGTTAGCTGATTTAATGATAGCCTAAAATGCGTACTAAAACTCAAGGACATCTTTAAAACCCATCAACTAATCTTTATCTTAACTTTATCTATTTGATCTTTGTTTAGAATTTCCATTAATAAAACTGATCATTTTCATTCAGCTCTGATTCTACAGCAATCTCAATGCCCAGACACTTGTAACATTTTAAAACAAATAAAAAAGGAGTGAGAAATCCAAGTGTAGTCAAGTCTATGTAGTCAAGTCTATTCAGAGTTGCTCTCGTTTTCGATGGCACACACACACACTTGTACCACTTACCCATACACTTGTAGATATTTATATGTTGTCATAAGAGAACGGACGCAACCACTTGAGAAATCCACCTGCGACGGGTACAACGATCTGCATCTGCGATCTGTTTGCTCCAGTTCCCTGCTTCTCGCTGTGTTCCCTGCTCCTGCTCAAGTTGCAAGTGATCTGCCCCTCCCTTCCTCCTCCACTGAGTGCTCCGCAGTGTCCATAAACCTTACGCACACTTATGTTTTAATTTCGCTGTCCCAGTCTCAGTTCCAGTCACAAACTCAAACTCAGACTCAGTTCCAGTTCCAGTTGATGTTGAACTTGTTGTCGCTGCTGTTTCTACTTGAACAAACTGTAGATTACCCAAGTTAAGCCCTTAAGTGTGTTCCATATCAGGTTTATCATTACCAGCCCCAAATGTCGTTGTTGTTGTTGTTTTTGCTGTTCGTATATCGAAGACAAGCATTCGCTTGACTGAATATACGATCGAAGGACCGTATGAACGGATTAAATATATCATTTTTGCCTTGTCTAATGAAAGGGTTGTCCCAGCTCAGCTCAACCTGGCTAACACCTGAAAATTGTAGTTGCCATTTAACCAACCTGCTTCATAAACCAAAAGCAACTGTATTAATTTTTTAGGAGTGCGGGATGGAGCAGGGGATTATGCAAAGGAAAGGGGCTTTATGAAGAAAGTTGTGTATGGGGGTAGTTAATATTGCAGAGGCGTAATGATTGATATTGAGGAAGTTGCCTTGCGGTCTTTATTACGTTGTCATGAAGGGAGACACTGAAAGAAAGCTGTAGGGTTTTACTAAAAATTGTAAAAAATGTTTAATAAATTTAAAAATCTACTTAATTTCACATAATTGGATAAGCTTGTTAACCTTTTAAGAAACTTTTTGTGTTTCATTTTGTTCATTCACTTTTAAACCTTCTCGTAATAAAATAGTTATTTCTTTTTTTCGTATATCTGTAAAATTTATAATTCATTACTAAATTGTTTAGCTGACAACTTTTTTCTCAGTGTTCCTAAATGCTTCTGGTTTCTGATACGCAGTCGATAATAAAGCCCCTATTACAAAATTAACGATTAAACAGTGGCACATTTTACAGGGTGTCTCAACTCCAAACTGACAGCTAAAATTCATATAAAACATTTAGTTTATTTCTCACAAATTAAATTGTGTGAAAGTCCATGTGTGCGTGTGTGTGTGCAGATGGGTGTGTGGTCCTATGTTATGAAGCTGAGCTGGAGAGCCTTTCCGAAACTGTTTGTAGTGCTGCCTGTAATGCACTATGCACTCTATCTCTATACAAATGCCGAGTCCGAGGAACACAAGCGTAAAAAGGAGCTAGGTGAGTTAGAGGTACAGTAAACAACCATTAATGAAAACTAGCAAGTCCTTTAGAACAAGCCAAGGAAGTTCAGCCGATAGAGGACTCGGCGCAGAACCAAAAGTAGCAGCCTGTATAAGTTTACTGCAAATTCTGTACATCTGTATATATATTTTTTTTTTGGAGTTGTATGTTTATATTGAGGAAGTAAATGTGCACAAATTACCCCTCGGTGTAGTAAGAAAAAAAGTTATCGGCAAAACGGAAGCAGGAGTCAAGGTGCAAAGCAAAAATCATTACACCTGTTCCAATACCAGCGAAAAACCGAAGCGAACCGTAGCAGTGCCACTGGAGTGGAGTGTAGAAAGCGTAGAAATCGAACTCGGGATGCGACAGGATGAGGCAAAGACACGAAACTTTTACTTCTATCTTTATTTCGTATATTTTTGGTTAATTTTTGGCTAAATTCGAACAGCTAAAAGGGGTAAAATGTGGCTGTTAAGGGTTCGACTTTTGTGGGCTTTGGGTTTTTGGGGCTTCATGCTGCACTGAGCACGCGCGCGTGTTGCATGTTGCAGGCGACACAAATACGTGCAGCGCGACTATCAAAATTAATAAAACTAAATACTCAACGCTTCGTTGCACGAGTCTGTTAATGAGCAGGCAGCCAACTTGTGATATGCATCTGCAACAGGTTGCAACACTCGCTTGCAGCTGCAACCAGTTGCAGTTGCACTTACAGTTATGTTACTCCACCAGTTGCCTCCAAGGATTTGACACAAAATTGCCTTTTAATTGTTAAGTTATCCCCCAAAACAACTCATTCATTTCCATCATCATCATCATCAACATCAGAATATCACCAGATCATTTCATTAACATTTTATATTGATATCATTTGCACTCGTTTTAGCCTTTTCTCGCTGTGTCGGCTTGCACCTGCCACACGGTAATACCTGAAAGGTTTTGTTAGAATTAATGGCCCAAAAGGGTTAGTGGATTCTTATTCTTAACTCTTCGTGTTTTTTTCACCTTTTTTTCTTCATTTTAAATTTTAATTGCAGTTCGTCTGCATTTTTCTTAATTATTATCTATTCATCGGAAAAGGGGCTGCTAAAATAAGGGTTGCACTTTCCACTCGGCTCCAAGTGCATGCGTAATGAGCTCAGCTAACGGTAAATTCAGCATGCAACACATTTTCGGCTCGATAATTTCGGAAATTTCTCAAATATAAATATGCCAACATAATTTCCTACTTTCATTAAAGAAGGGAAAGTCTCTTGGGAAAAAGCGTGATCATTTTTTATTTAGCTGCATTCGAACAAAGTTTCTATAAATTTCAGTGAATGTGTGAATGTCTGGGAGCATGTCCACTTAATAATTCTTAATTATAGAGCGGGAACTATTAAATTGTTTTATGCGGAAAAATTGTTAATTTTGTGAAAAAACTCGAATTTGATTATGATAAATTTATTAAATTTCAACTCAAAAATGTAGCTTAGACTTATGAACTTTAAACTTAAAAATATTTAAGACAAGCACTTAAAGGCAGATATGTAACTTACTAAATATTTATATTTGTTTTGCAAATAAATTGTTCTTTAAAACTTCTGGATATAAGTAAATTAAATTTTATCGCCTTTATCTATACAAAATATACGTTAATGTCAACAAATTGATGACGCAAGTTTCGTAATTAACTCAGTTCATCCTGCCACAAAACAAAAGACTTAAGCCACAAACTTGCGTTGGCAAAAATATACATGTATGTAGGTATGCATAAATTATGGCCAAAAGGGGTTGACCGAAGCGTATTACATATTATTTAATCATACTTGGGGACTGTATGACAGTGGTACTTCAATAAACGAAATGTAAGTCGGTAAAAAAGGGGCACAGTAGGCGCACCTTGCGCTCTTTTATTTGGCAGCATGAAAAATTGAAATGACAGTCGAGCTTATTGCACGGACAGACAGCAGACGAATGCCAGAGATGAGTTCAGTAAGAGAAAAAAAATATTTTTTTGCATTTTTGGCAATGCGTCAGTTGCAATTAAAGTGACAGCGCAAGAGACAGAGACGGGGAGACAGTGACCGCGACAGCGACAGCGGCAGCGGACTGGGATGACAACCTGCAACTGTCAAAATGTCGCTGCTGCGTTGGCAGTGGCAAAAACTGTCAGCGCTCAGTGTTGCGAGACAGACAAAGAGACAAATGTGACGCCATATAAAATCAATAAATTATGAAAGGCACAAAGGCGCACTCCTTGCCACTCCACTACCAACTTGCCACTTGCCACACAGCAGTTGCATAATACATATTCTAAGTAAGGATTTCAAGTCGGCTGTAAAAAAACCAAACCGGTTACCAGAGCTCCAATGTCCTTAGGGAATACTTGTATACATATTTGGCGTTGATTGATTTAACTCTCGCCCCGCTGCCTTTGTTGTTGTTCTTGTTTTAATGAATTAATTGAGCAGGGGCATAATTAAATTTGCACTTTTCATTTTAAACATTTTTTTTGCTGCACCTAATTTATGAGCTTTTAATTATTTTTGCAATTAAAGCTGCAGCTTTCACACGTTGTGGAGCCTTATAATTATTTGCTGGCAACAGGATAAACAGGATATGCTACTCATTTGTCAGTAGAGAAGCGTTAAATCGACTGGCTACCAAAACAAAAAAGTTTGTGAAAAAGATAAACACATGAAACATAAACAAAAGACTCAGGCAACAAACTTGTTTTACTTTTTTTGGCAGCTGCTTTCCTAAGCCGTTCGCCATCACATGCAGATAAAGTCTGCTTCTCCCTCTCTTTCTCTCCTTTCTCGTTTTTAATTATATAAAAAAAAACATTATTTTCTCTGCTACGCACAATGGATAGAGTGATCTTTCAGTCGCTCAGGTGCATTGCCAGTGTCAATCCACTTTGGGCATTGTTCTATTTTTCAGTTCACAGCGAGCACGACTAAAATTGTCATTTTGAAAACTCAATTGTTTGGAAATATTCCCCACTACCTGCCTGAACAAAAACAAAAAAAACACTGAGCACCGAACAGTAAAAACTAAAACATTTTATAGTGAAAGACAAAAAAGCATTTCGTGCGTAGCTCTTCTCCGGTTATTCTGTTATTCTCGCACGCAGCTGGAAGAAACGAGATTGCAACCAAACAGATCTTCTTTCCTCTACAATTTTTAGTTTAAAGGTTTTTTTTCTCTTTTACTTTTTGTGCAGGTGGACATCACGAAAGATTCTCAGGCCTCGACTATATGATTGTGTCTGGTTACGGTTATAAAACTGTATCTCCGCCAAACGTGGGAACTGCGTCTCATTTTTGGCAATAACTCAAACCGAATGGTGTTCTAGAAAAATAATTAGATGAACAATTGTTGAGTAGTGCAGTAGTAGATGAAATACATTCAATACAAGATCAAGTGTCTGTTCAACTGAACTGATCAAGTGTCAATATGCCTGAAAAAATATTTTTGTTAGCCAAACCTTTTTCCGATAGCAAACAATAATTAACCTTCTTTTAGTTGCCTTTGCCTTTTTAAAGCTTTCATTCCATTTCCAAGCATTAGCCAACATTTCACTTTCTGAGCAATTTTGCCTTTTGTTAATCATTTTTCCGGCATGACTACACTTAATTCACTCATAAATTTATTCACATTCTATCGGCAATCAAATGAGTTGGCAACTTTGTGTTGTAATCCAAAAGCAAACGCATATTTTCCAGCTTTAATTGTTTGCAAATTAGCTAATTAAGAGACTAAACCAAAGCACAAAAAATTGTTTTTATTACAATTTTTTAATTGGAGCCAAAAATAATTCGCATAGAAGCTGTGGGGTGAGTAACCCAGCTGAGTAACCCTTCAGGGGTCAGACAAGGTGGCCCTCCCCTCAAAAAAAAAAAAGGGACGTATGAGTGTGTAGCTCATTTATGAGCCCATTTAAATGGTAACAACGAATTTCCGCAATTTGGAGCGATCAACGGTTCAGATAACTTAACAATAACCATAAGAAAATTAAGAAAAAATCCAAAAACAATGAGCTTAAACAACATAATTGAGATGTTCGAGCGCCCTGCGGAGTCGCGTCGAGTCGAGTGACTTGAGACGCTGCTCGTTGTCATCGTTAAAGACTTAATTTATTTATTAGCCTCAGATTTAAACTGCCTCATTGTTTAAGCATACACCTTGTGACACAGGGAGAGAGAGGGAGGGATGCCGAGTTGCCCAATTGAAAGAAAAAAACAATACTTATAAAATATATATGTATATATATAAAGTCGTAGTAAAAATATTAAAGCTCAGTCCTGCTCAATTGTAAAGCAGCCTCAGACGTTCAGCTAATTAGGAGCCATCTTTGACTGCTCACCATCGTCCCCACTCACTGCCTGTGCAGAGCCAGCCAGCGAAGCTGCCAAGAGGCGGTTCTTGTCTGTAGCTTTTATGACTCTGTTTCTGTCGGCTTTTCGAGGGTTCATTTCTGTGCATGTTTCTTTTTTTTGTGTTTTTTATGATGATATCCACAGATTTTGCACCTTATGAGAAAAATCTGTAGATTGGCCTTAGCTTAGTTTGTAGCGGCTTTTGTTGTTGTCGTCTTTGTCGTTGTTGTTACTGCTTCATCTGCCGACTTCTCTGCCAATCTTGTTAAAGCTGCGCTGCCTGCCGCATTGACACTTTGTTGCGTCTTGGCCACAAACATTTTCTTGTTATTGTTGTTGTCAGTTTGGCAGCTGTTTGCCCGCTTTTTGCTCTTTGTACATTTGAAAGTCCGTTTGGCTGTCAAAAGCGTTAATTTTTAAGTGCCTAGTGAGAGTTTTCGGCCGCTTAACTGAGACTGCCATGCAGCTGCCTTGTCATAGACCCCAACACACTACATATATAGCGGAGTGTGTGTGTGTGTTAGAGGTTTAATGAGTGCACAGGTTCAAGTGCCAAGTGTCTTGACTATTTTTTATTTGCCACATTCTTCTCAAATGTTGAACCCATTAATTTGTTGCTTGTCATTAGCAACAGAATTTTTGTTGTCGTCTTTTCTCTGAAGTAGCCCAGACTAACAATTTACTCTCTTATATAGTTGTTTTTCATTTTATTTTGGCAAATTAACAGTTGCTCATAACGGGGCTGTATCTGAGCTCTGGGTGGAGTAGAAATTTTCTAGGAAAATATTTAATAATACGGAGGGATAAGTACTTAGAGTGAAGAGCTCATCTAAGGCTTAAAAGTGGTTTATTTCATCAACAAATTCCAACAAAATTAAATTCTTTAAGATGTTAAATTATATCAATAATTACAAATCAGCTATACTAAAATTAAGGTCAAGTTAAAGCAAAATTTCAATCAGAATTTTATCAACATAACTTTCATTCTAGAGAAAAGCAAAAGTCGATTAACAAATTTACATAATTCATGTTGAAATAATTTATGTTTTGGCAAAAATTGCAAAACACAAATTTCGGCAAACCCAAAGAACTGAAAACAGCGAACTGGGAACTGTTGAACGGGAACTGGGAACTGGTAACCGGGAAAACGACGCATGGAAGCCAGAAAATATGTTGAGCATCATATTTAATTATTTTAAAAATTGCATTTCATTTCATATCATTCGGAGATGCGAAACAGCTACAAGCTCAGACTACGGTGAGTGTCGTTAATTTGAGCAGAGCTGGACGCCAAGCATGACATGCCAAAAGAGGGCGGAAAAGGGCGGTGAACAAGGGCGGGGCAGGCAAAAAGAGAGAGGTAGAAGTAGAGGTAGAGAGAGAGAGAGAGAGAGAAGTATTTTGATGTTACCGTTATTTTTGCTTTATATAAATACGCTGCAGTCGCATGTTTGTGAATTTATATATTTTTATTTTCTCAAGCGCATGTCAGCGTTAATATTTTTCTGTGTTTTCTTTGTTGCTGCAACATGCCCCAGAATGGCAGCCACCACAGACCTGCAATGCGGGGCAACTTGAGGAGGTTTAATCAACTCAATTAAGCGGACAGTGTGCGCGTGTTAAGTTTTTATTTTTTACTTTACTTTTCTTTCGTTTTTTGTTTTTTAGTTTTCGGCAAGTGCCGAGATGATTGTTGTACAGTACAAGGCATTTAATTGAGCCAAGATTGCAGCCAGATTCGAGTTAGCTGCGTTTTCTGGCTGACTGCTGCTTTGGCTAACTGCTTGCAATGCAAATTTCGGCGAGAAATAGCTGAAAACGGCAACGGCACGGAATCTCACTCATGTCACACATAAGCAAACGCATTATCATCTCCATAATTCAAATGCTGGCCAAGACAGTGGATGTTGCATGACTCAACAGCATCAGATAAATGCCAGAGTTTGCTCACAAAAATATGAAGAAATGCTAAGAAAAACAAAATAACTTTTAACGTGTACGTAGAACGGTAGCTGCTGCCGTTGACACTTTATAGCCAAACTGGCAACGACCAGGCCAGATCAGCACTGCGCAGGCCAAACAGACAAAGCCAATTCGAAGCCTTAGGCTTTAGCTCGCACAATGTATCATCGTGGCGTGAATGAGAAAGAAGTCTGGTAGCGGAGGCTAGATACAAGCCAGTCGACTGCAAAAGACCCTGTACTTTTATATATATTCTATGAATAAAGTTTATTGATTGTTACCAAATTCATTTGCGATTGACTGGGATGTTCCAAACAATATGGTCTGACTTTCATGTCAAATTTAATGACACTAGTACTGTAAATCTCCTAGATCTAGCTTTATATTTCTCCATATGCTCCATCATTTCACTTAGTACAGGGTCTAAAAATATAAGT
Source organism: Drosophila nigrodunni (assembly GCA_020829145.1). NCBI lineage: Eukaryota > Metazoa > Arthropoda > Insecta > Diptera > Drosophilidae > Drosophila > Drosophila nigrodunni. The sequence goes on from JACVCZ010000001.1 coordinate 17,071,100, forward strand.
AAGGTATGCCAACGCCAAATCCCAAATCTCAAACAAAAGCAACGCAATATTGTCCATGACTATGAGTGAAAATACTTATTCGCATATGTGTATAGATAGATATGTCTGCGCAAATTCACAGCATGCGCCAATTTCTCAAGAAACCAACCGACCCATGGCGTCCCCAGGCGAGGGCTCAGCGATGTAAACAACAGCCAAATATTGCCACTGTTTTGCCCAATGCCAGCGTGAATTTCGTTGTTGTCTATGTGTTTAAGCTATGAGTTTTTGTCTCTCACTCTGTCTGTATGCTGGTTTGCCTTTTGTTCTCTTGACTCTCGTGTTGACATTATTTTGGGTACACGGGGCAGATGTGGGTGCCATTGACGCGTCAGCGAGGGAGCTGCCGACTGAATTATTTATGGTGTGAGAAAGTAGCTGCAAATTTGGAAGTACATTTATCAAAAAAAAATACTGTATATAAAATGGCAGCCGAATGTGTTTACAGAAAACTAATAAAATAGTTCTAGACGCAGTTCAATGAGTGGTCTGAAGAAATGTAAAATAAAATAACATTAAGTGAATTAAAAAATAAAAAATTTGTGTATAAATTTTTACGGATTAAAAATAATAAAATTTTATTGATTATTGTTACAGTTTTATGTTGATTATTTGTCTCATATTAAAAATGTGTTTCTAATTTTGAGCACAAAATATTTCACACATTTTATTTATATATTTTGTTTATTGTATTTATATTTCATTTTATTTTTAGGTTATAATATTTATTATTATATTATTTATAACGCAATGTATACATTTTTTCCTGTATTACTTCTGTACATAATTTATTCAAGTTATTTCTTGTTTTCTAAATTCCTTCATTCTAGTATTTTGCTGTCATTCATCAATTTCCCTTCCGCCTTTTATAAAATTGCTTTCATGCTCTCAAAATCTGTGCATTTATTCGCTTCATTTATGCATCAACGCCACAATTAATCAAAGATCAGCTCTGCTGGGCGTTGCTCTTACATTATCGCTGCTGCTGCTTCAGAGCGACACTTGGAAGCTGTGCAATTGATTTCACAGCACTCTCCCTCTCAACCCCCGTCTCTTTCTTCCTCTTTCCCACTCTTTCTCTTCGCCTCTTTCGATTTTGTATGCTGCATATATTTCAGGGAAGACAATGCGTTGACATACTGCTACATGCTTCGGTATGACCATTGGCCGATCTTAACTTATGACCAATTGTCAACAGGACAACGCCTATTGGCAGCAGGCAAAACAAACAATCAATAAGCCAAAAAAATGCTACAATGCGCGGCATGACAACACTGTGCGTTTCTATGCCTTCTGTTCGAGCATGAAATGGCACAACAATGGCAACATATATTTTTCAAAATAAGAAGAAAAACTCCTCCATTCATTTAGTCACACGAATGATGCATGAGCCAAGCTGTACTAACGGCATATTTACAAGGATATGGCCATAGTAGTTTTGCCTAGTGCAGTGTATATTTTGTTAGCTGTCACACGCTCAATTGATCACCTGAAGGAACGTTTCGACATTTTGAAAGTAAACTTCTTAAAACAAAAGACTTAGGCAACAAACTTGCAGCACTCAAGTCACTAGTTTTTTGTTTTTGCTAATATTTTGGGCTTTTAATGGCTAGACGAACATTTCTATAGGCTGTCGACCCTTTCACTTCACGCCACTTAATCTCAACGCATACGTGCCTGGCCACACAAAACGTGGCTTAAACAACAACAACAAACAATCAGAGAAGAAAAAACGCTGTACGAAAATGTAATAATAATAATAAATAACAACAAAAGAGATTTATTATATTAAATGCACGCATTTAGCGCCACTTAAGACGCCACTGTGCAGCCACAGAGCAGGAAGTCGACATAATTCTCATAAATATCAATAATGTTTTTGTTCAGCTTTCGTTTTTTATCTTTCTCCCCAACTCTCAGCTGGTAATGTTGCTTGTAATGATTGTTATGTTTATATTTTCGTAGAGAACCGCCGTGAGAGCAAATCGTAGCTGCTGCAGCGCCAAACTTCAAATGACACAAAGCAACAACAGCAACAACAAGAAATGCTACTAATAATAACCATAATAATAACAACAAGCAATTTCATAAAATGCTGCACGATTACAGCCACAAATCGAACGACCAACGATGTCGATGGCGCTGGCGATGGCGATGGCGATGACGTTGACGATGACAGCGACAAAGTCCACTGGCGAACGACAATGACAACAAGTGAAGTCAATAACAACAACCATGACAATTACAGCAACAACAATAACAGCAACTACTAACTTTAGTAGCAATAACAACAACAAATGTGGCTGTATGTGTCTGCCTATTTAAAGCTGTTTCAAGTGCTCTAGTAGAGTGTGCTAGGCTTTAATATACTCTGATTTTAATACTAAGCATACATTTCTACATACATTTAAGTTAGTGCGCTTAAAATAAAAGACTTAGGCAACGAACTTGCAGCTACAACTTAACTTTGAATATCTTTTAATATTTTTTAACTTAAACTCAAACTTAATAAATTAAACAAAATAACACAATATTTTGCTCACTCCATCCCGTCTTATTTCTAACTTTAATTATATACATATACTAAGCCTAGCAAAACCCGTTGTTCATTATAGCTGTTAGCTGCCCTTTCAGTAGCTCTGGCATTTCCCTTTCGTTGGGGCGTTTTCAATTATATAGCCGTGCGGGATTCGATGGTCATTCAACAGCAAAAACACAGACCTTGTGAAAGGTTTTTGGTCGTGCGACTTTTAGCGCACATTTTCAGGCACTTTAACGCCATTGCTGGGACGACTTGGACTTGGTTGTGGTTACAGCAACCAACGCATTGACATAACACCTCATAATTTGCGGTATATGTTGCAGGCTGTCTGCCACGCCCATCGACCATACACACACGCCCTACAATGAAGACGGCGGCACACGCACTTCACATGGACTTTCGCCTTGAGAATTCTTAAATTGCCAGTGGCCAGTGGCCGTAGCGCAATTTGATTGCAGCTGTTATACGAGAGAAAAGAAAGTGTCGTCACCTCAAGTGCTCACTGTACGGTGTGATGTGGTGTGCTGTGGTGTGGTGTGATGTGGCATAGGCATTGTCACTGCTATCATATGCTACCTACTGGCGCTCATGTCTTGACACACCTCAAAAGCGTTTTACATGTCCTCGGGGCACGTTGCAGCATCGCTCGCACTTTCTTTTGCGCGTGTCCAGCTACTGGGACTGACTGCAACTCCATCTGGATCTGGTTGATGTTCACACTTTACGAAAGTTGGTTTTCACAGGGCCGTGAGGTGCGAAAAACAGTTTGCAACGTTGTCGCCCGAAGTGTGGCCATCATCACCGTTCGATTTATATATTTCTCATACGCCTGACCCTTTTGGCTGTTGCTCTTCACTGTGGGCAATACATTTTGGGCACATAAGTGTATATAATTTGCATGGAAATTGCCATGATCATGCATTGACCGTGATCCGTGATGTTATGCATTTAATGCTTAATTTATACTGATTTTTACCGCCAGCAATTTGCAGATTTATTATTGAGTAAAAGTAAAATGCGATTCGATGCTGACTATCAAAAGACTCAAGCAACAAACTCGCATCAATTCGTTGTGCTCGCTTTGAAAACCAACATTCGGCTTTAGTAGAAGTAGAAGAAGTGGGAGAAAATTGTTTACATTTTAAATTGTTCATAAATAAATTTATCATATAAATTATTAATTAAGTTCATGGCATGCCAGACAGCTGACTGGGGAATGTATAAAGACATCGCAATAACTGCCAAAAGTCATTAACTGGCGCCGCTCTAATAAGTTCCAAGCCAAAAACTAACACAGTCGGGCAAAACTAAAAGAAAATGGCTTAAAAATTCCAGTAAACTATTTCTTTTTTGGCCAATTAACACAAGTTTCCTTAAAAATGTTTTTCATAACTTAAGCACACTGTGCAAGTCTTACTGTGTGTGCAAATTTGCAACATTTTCATGCCCAAAAATGTTAATAATTTTTTATTGTTGCCTGCATAATTGGTCCATAGCTAGTTGGCCCTTATTTCGGGACACGCAAGCTTTTCCTGCCAATTTGCAGCCTGTGGTTGTCTACACTGGCGAACCGCCAAATTGAGTGCTCCAAAATGGCCTATGGGGTTGGCAGAGAAACTGCATACTCAAGATTATTCATAATTTTAAATTTTATATTTAATTTCAGCAGAAAACTAAGTTGTGTGTTGCATGTGGCCAAAGTGGCGCCAAGTTGACGGCACAAACTTGGATGAGTTTGACAGTTCTCTTTGTACGTGCTTAACATAAATGTTTTTCAGCAAATAATTAATAAAACTACAACAAAACAAAACCAGTTTGCGTCACTTCAATACAAATTCTTGAGCCACAGAGGGAGAGAGAGTTAAAAATAAAAACAAATTTGTAAGTTTACAACAATAAATCAAGCCAATTGGGAGGTCTCTGCTGTAAAAGTGAATAATAGTTTGTGGCACAGCAAACATTGTGACTTTTGATAATTTGCTGTCATTTCTACGCTCATCTCAGGTTTGTTTTATGCAAATTAAATTATATTTAAAGCGTAGTTTTTACGATGCCACCAGATGATGTTTATCACTGATCGCAGCGCGCAGCTAATTGAAATGTTTCCAAATGTTTCACAGACTTGAATAAAATTTCTTTTCACTTTTGTTCATTTGCATAGTTGGTATATTTATTTTTTTCTCTTATTTATTTTTGCGATATTTTCACACGCCACAAACCCAAAAAAAAAACAGCCAAATGAAATAAAAATTTTAATACAATTTAATTTGCTACCTTTTTTTATTGTTCCGTTGTTCCGTTGTTCAGTTGTTCAGTTGACATTCACATTTTCTTTCGGCGTAATTATAGAGCCTTGTCAGTGCCTGCGTAAGCCGTACGTGTCTGAAAGGGTTGCCCTGACCAAACTGATATTGGGGTCAGCGCTGTTACCCCCCATCACCCCGCTCACCACGGTCTCCGACATTGTTGTCTTTCCCATCTTTTGGCCGTTTTCTTGTCCTGCCCGATGCGAACTTCAATGAGCATGCACATGCGCGTTCGAGTTCGCGGTTCGCCTTTTTGGTGTATAATTAGAGCTGAAAGCATATTTGTCAAGTTGCATACTGCGGCTGGCTGCTGATCCACAGGATGCGATATGTTAATGATGAAGAGCGTTCCACTGGCTTTCAGGCCAAATTGAGTAATTGTTTACTTTGTGTAAAGGTGTGTATGTGTGTGTGGATGGGGCAGGTTGCAGCGCAGAATGCAACAAATTGAATGTATGATAAATGTGTGCGATAAATATATGACAAACGTTCCTGATTCTATTTCAATTTTAACAATTTCGGTACACAAAATGGATTTTAAATATTTTTTCTAAATAACTTTGTTATTAAGCTAAATTTTCCATTTGTTACGTTTATTTTTTAACTTTAAATCACAATCTTAATTGACTGCTTCCGCACAGCACAAGTTCGTTATGTAAGTCATTTGTTTTTAATCGAAATAAAACTGTTCACAAGAGTTTAAGTATAATAATTATGCTGAGAATGTTGTGCAGATCTGCGACTATAATTATCCTATATAAGCCTTTATACCTTTGCATATACTGCTAATAAAATATGTTAACTATCTGTATGTTTAACAAATTTACATGGGAATTAATTTTAAATTCTCATGAAATTCTCATGCTCAGTTCAAGTTCGTTGCCTAAGTCATTTGTTGCTACATGCGGACAATTATCGATCAGAACTTGAAGTAATGCCGCCAGTCAACATAAAAAACGAAAAATTGCATTAACGGCCAAACAATTTTAATGTAAATATTTGAAATACGTAATCAGGCATGTGTGTGTGTGTGTGTGTAGTGCCACTGTGCTGGCGGGCATATAATGAGCTATTTAGGTTTGTTAATGATACCATGGACCCAGGTCCTGACAGACAGTTAAAAATAGGATGGTAAGCTTTTTGCCTAGCTTCGCTTCGCGCTTCATACAATCGTAGGGGCGCCAGGAGGCTGAGAGTGAGAGAGAGAAATATGATGGCTAAAAAGCAGAAAGAAGAAAAACAGAAAAGCTGAGAAAAACAAAGACAGACAAAGTTAAACTCGGATCGAGTTAAACTACAGCAAAACTTGTTGCCTGCTTTAATGCATCAATTAAATTTTTTTTTCCTTCTTTTTTAATTATTGTTGATGCATTGGGTTTTTGTTCCTGCTCCTGCAACGACTAGCTGCGCGTTTTTTGTGCACCAAAGTAACTCGACATGTTTGCTTGTAGGAGCCAAGTAATTTTGAAAGCCGTCACTTGTCGACGCCGGGCATTGTCGTGTGTTTATTGATATGTTTTCATTATTGAATTAGTTTTTAATAAAAAAAGCGAAGTCAATTAAGTTAACAAGTTACTACAACGTTCATTGGCTATATGTTTTGCCAGCCACTGGCTATGGGAATAATCGCAATTATATTTTGATTCATTTCAAAGAACACAAACAAACACGGGTGAAAACTGAGTCAAAGGTTATCAACGATTCTCAGCTACAAATCGTCTGACAAATTAAAGTCAGCTCATAACTTAATTAGTTTTTATGCCAAAACTTTTATTATCGGTTGTAAATTAATAAACCTGTAAAACTGTTAAAACATTTCCGTTGCCAAGTTTGCTCTCTAAGTCATTTGTTTTAGCCGAAAACAGACAAAATGCTCAACTCAAACCTCGACCAACACGCAACGACGCATTTGACGCATTCACGCATCGCCTGCCAAAATAATTGTACTACAACAAATTTGTGCTGTAATAAAATCTACTAAACAGTGGCATGAATGAACGACTAGAAGCTACGCTGCATAGTGAATTTATAGACGAAGTAAAAGAAACATTTGTTGAGTAAAAATGTAGCAACTTCTACCAGTTTATACCCTATCTGTCACTTTTCGGCTGCTTTTAGGGTATCAAAACATAATTTAGTTTGTTGTAATCAACACCAGTCAAAATAGAAGCGCAGCCATTAAGTGTGCATGACATTAAATTAGCGCCACAATCAAGCACTGCGACTAACGACAACAACTTGAGAAAAAAGGCATAAAAACCCAAAACAATCATAATGCCAGTAATCAAATTAGAAGAACAAACAAAAACACAAAAATAAAAAATGTAATGGGAAATTTTTGGAAAGTTTTGCAATTAGTTACAGCGCATGATTTTAATTATGTATTAAACAAAAATTAAAGAAATTTATAAAGAAATTCTTGAGATGCCAGCACATTATGCAGACAAGTCCGAAAAATATTATGAACGGTAAAATAATGTTAAGACTGAAAGCTAATGAAATAAACAGGACACGCTCCCTGTGTCAGACAATAACTCACAAATCAGCAACTTTTACAAACTTGTTATGCAACATTGCGTGCAATGCTCTAACTTTTTGGTGGGGTAAATTAGCTACTGGCTGAGTTAAGTGTAGAAAGAAAAGTGAAATAAAGTCACTAAAAGTTGCTACATCTTTTATAGTGTATATAATTTGTCTTCATATTTTATGTGTTCATTTTTGTAGCCGTTGTTGTTTGTCAACAACAGATGTAGGCTCTTGGCATTGACTGCTGGCATCTTGGACTTTTTCAATATGACAATTCTTAATATTCTGATACTGACTGCAAGTGGTTTCTGCCAGTTTTTTTTACTTCATTTTCTACTTGTTGCAGTTGTTGTCGTTGTTTAATGTGTATTTTATCCCGGCTGGCGACTATGCCAAAGACGGCAAGCGACTGTCGAGTGTTCGACTGTCATAAAGCTGCACGTTTTAGCTACAGTTGGAGAATCTCAACAATTTTAAAAGTGTGCATTTATGCCAAGTGGCATCTGCGACGGCGTCGGGCGGCCTCAAACTCAAACTCCAACTCAAGCTCAGACTAAGACACTGTCTCAGTCTCAGTTCTAGACTCAGACTCAGACTTAGCCTCAAATTCAGTTTCAACTGCAGCCAAGGCCTCGTCCTCGTACTCGTCTTCGTCCTCAGATTGCAGTTGTAGTTTTCTGTTTGCAGTTGTCGTTGCAATTTTCGTTGTCGTCGTTCATCAGTTTCCTCCCCTGCCGGCAGTGCATTTATTAATTAGCAGCCATCCTGATCTCGACACACAAACAGACAGACAGTCAGAAGGACAGACGGACAGACAGTCGAAACGCACACTTGTGCATTTTTTCTTCAATTAAAAATCACAAACAGCATTTCAATCGTCTTGAATCTTGTGGTTTGTCAGTCAGTCAGGAAAAAGAAATTGTTCAAGTGCCGGCAACAGGTTTTGCCCCAATGTTTGCAACATTTGCAACTCCTGTTGGCTGGTGGAAGGTGTGTCTCCTGTTTAGCTACTAATTTTGCATTAGTAAATGCAATTTTTAAATTTGTACTAAGATTTAAATGAATTGTTGCAGTTATAAAATCTAACTTAACTTTCATGACTCATAACTTCCTTCGTTTCCTAGCTAACAGTTAGTCACGCCGCCTGCAGGATCAACGCTCGACTCCTACTGCTTCCTATTAAGGCAGCTGCTACTGTCTATTCTTGTTCTTAAATCCAGCGCAACTAATAAACCACAAAATGCTGGCTTAAATCCTTTTTTGTTGTTATGGGCTTAAAAGGTAAACTGTGAGCTGCACAAGGCCAAGATGCTTGGTCTATAAATCAGGACAATAACAAGGATGCACACATTGCGTGGCCACACCTTGAAAAAATAAGCAAAAGGATTAAATTTTTCATTAAAAGCGGGCAAACCAAAAAAATAAAATAAAATAGAAGATGGGAAATCCAAGTGCTTGCATACTCCTTCTTAATTGTCTGGAGAATGAAATCCTTTCCGTTCAGCCTACGTAAGACACAGTAAGCCCTGCCTACTGGCAATCTCGAAGGTGTGTGCGTTGGCATGCAGCATCTACTTTTTCCCCTTTTTCTTATCCCTTTCCAAAAAGAAAAGAAAACCGTAGCAGCATGCTCTCTTCCCCCTCAGACGTGATCTAAATTCATGCGCGCATGCTCTATAACAATGTCGAGCAGGAGCATTCAACATCATCGTCTTGGCACTTAAGTCCCGTCCCAAACCCGAACACGAACCCTCTCAAGGAGCAAACTGCTGAGCCTAACAATCATCGTTCTTCTGTCTGTCTATTCACTCTAGTCTATTTTTCGGAAATTAAATTGTCTACTCCTACTATTTGTCGGCGAGGGTTCGTTCCTCAGTTTCGTTGTTTCTTCTTTTTTTAGCTACTCTCCATCTCCATCTCCATCTCCTTGAACTACTATCTATCACAGGCGGCTGTCTGTCCTGTTCTGCAGCGATGATGAATGTGCGCGTTCGGCGTCTCTAATTCAATTTATCTTAGACAAAGTCACCATTATAGTGAATATAATGGTTTTCATTCAGCCCATAGCCAACTTTATATATAGAAAGATGAGCGCCAGCTGTCCTGCGTTTGTTTTTTATTCGACTCTTTTTATGCTTGTCTCTCGATGCGGAACATGCGCGTTTTGGGATCCTTAAATTTTTTAAAATGTCATTTTAGTGTGTCGATAGCTCAGCGCCTCTTTGAAGCAAAAATAAGTAAAATGTTTAGTATTTCTGAACTGATGAATTTTATTTAGTTTTTTAGTTTAATTTTCAACACTTTTTGCTTAGATGAAGAACTATAAATGCTATTAACAATGACAGCATCACATCACATTTATGGGAATCGTTTAAGTTAATCGAGTATTCCATGTGCTGATGGACTGGTGGCGCGACTTGTGGCCGGACTGCTGCCAGGAGGCGTGGCATCGGGACTGCGACCCAAGGGCACCAGCAACGGGCCCATGGGACGTCGCGCTCTTGGAGCACCACGTGTGCCACGACTAACAGGCGTCGCTGCCTTCGAACGAGGTCGTCCCGGTCCACGCTTGACCAACGAGGCTGGTGGTGTGCCCATTGGGCTGGCCAGTCCAGAAGTGTCTGTAAAACGAAATAATCCATAAAGAAATTCAGTAAACCGTCAGTTTAAGCACTCCAAAATTAATGTATAAATGTGTTTGAATGCAAATAACGCAAATTTAGAGAGGGGCACTCGTTAATGGCAACATTGTCGCTAATACCCCCGTCGCTTGTGGTTGCACGCACAACTGCGTAACGTATCCTGCCACAGTCGCATCTGCATCTGCGGCACAGCTTTCCCTTCGTCCTGTTGCGGACAACAATGTTGCATACTCTTAGGGGCTTCAATTGTGGTTCTTTTATCACCGAATAACCACGGGCCAACAGTAGTGTCCTGTGGCACACTCCATACAACGTGGCTAAGTGGCGTTTATGCAATGCTGCGCTTAAATACCCTGTAGAAAGTGCTGCATTGGGTATATGCGTGTAAAAATCAACTTAAACCTTTTTTTGTAGCGTTCACTTTAACTAAAAGCTCAAAATAAATAAGATATTTGGTAGCTGGCAACTCAAGACATGCTAATTAGGTATTCTAATATGATTTTAATTGAGTAGCGAAACTCGTAACATAAGTTTAGCATCTGCTTTAAGACAAAACTATTGAGTTTCGTCTTAGTTACCCTATATATCTGACAATAATGGCCATATACATGTATATACAATTATTGTATCATAGCTAAACTAGAAGTATTCATTAAAGTGTGTTAAAAAACTTGTTTATAATAAGCCTAGGGTATTGCCTAGTCTACCACCATATAACTACATCCACTGTATTTGCATTTGCGATTATGCCTCCATTTATTGCCGAGACTTTATTTCTGTCACGTGTTGTCTGGCGCTGCCCGCAGCATTTGCATTGTCCACTTTCCCTCTGCTCCCCTCCCCACCCCTCTCCAATCCAACTACAGTAAACACACGACATGATACACCAGCATTTTCGGTTATGAGTCTGAGCATTTAAGCCGATTTATGCAATTATCATTTGTCGTGTAAATTTGACATGTGCGCTAACATGTTTTTCTGTTTTTCCTTTTGCCATTTTACTGAAAATTGCATACAACGAGAAAATTTGTCAGTTAACAATATATTTCTTCATCTGCTCTTTGCATTAATTTCAGGCTTTCAAATTATTGAACAACTGTGTGCATAATTTGCAAATCGATAGCTCTCAATTACAGCGCAAAATATTGATAGATATGTTTTCCAGATCAATTCAGTTGAAAACGTGTTTGGGAAATCATTTCAGGTATTACAAATGCGTTAATTGAAGCGATTTCTATACTGAGATTATAGTTTTATGGAATAAGGACTTAAAGGCGCCGAAAGAGACACATAACTTAATACTATTCTTCTGGCAACATTTTTAACAAACAGTAATTTGCTAAATTTAGTTATCTTCTTTTTCTAGCCTCAAGATGTGCTCAGATCATAACTCAACAGTAATTACAAAATAATTTAATTAATTTAAATACTTTTTACAAGAGTTTTATGTATTGAAATTAACTTGTTTTAAGTGCTTTAAATATTCGTCATTTACATTTACTTGCTTTGCCCTTATCAACATCTATGATAACGCAACCAGATGCATATCTTAAACAAAATATTTTTCCTGACTCAAAGCGCTTTAAATGAAGTAATGAAATTTAAGCTGAAGCTTAAAGGGATGCTCAAAGAATATTAAAATGATTGGGATAATAATGAAAACGGTTTGTGATGTGCGCTAAAATTGTCACGTACTACAAAATTTTCCCCCCAAAAAATGCGGGCAACCCAAAAACCAAAACTCAAAAAAAAAAAGGGGGAATAGTGAGAAAAGGGGAAGGGAAGTCGACCACAAAGTGTACAGATAATGCCACTCAAGTGCTCCCCAATTGTTGTGTAAGCATGTAAAAAAGGCAGAGACGATAAACGTGATTATGACAGCGATTAAGCGACAAAGTGACACTTGAGTCCACTTTAACTCCGCCTTTTCTCCTTCTCTGTTTTTGGGTTTCAGGAAGCTGTGATCAGGCAAAACTTGCCACTTACCTTCGTCGTGTGGTTGTGGCACGGTGGCAGCACTTGCAGCCTCCATGCAGCCAGCTTCCTGCTGTGGCAATGGCGATGTGGTGGTTCCAGTTCCCGTTGCCGTACCCATACCCACTCCAATTCCCATTACCGTTCCCGTTCCAGCCATCGGCGCCGATGTCGGCACGCGTTGCAATGATCCATGGCCACCGCCGCGTCTTGTGCTGCCACGTGGTCGTCCTCGTTTTGTGCCGCGCGGGTGGTGACGTCGCCGCACCGTCGATATACCTCCAAAGTCACCCAGGAAGTCTGCAAATAAGAATTATGGGTTTTATTGATTAATTGCGGTACAATTTTTACTACACGTTTCGCTCTTTCACGTCTCCGTTTGTTTTTTGCGGTTCCCATTAAACAGCTGGCACAAAAAATAAAAAGAAACCATCCGTAAAACAAACAAACAACAATTACTTCAACAAAGAAGACCAGCTCCAATATATTTGTGCCGAATTTACTTCTTTTTTTTTGTTGCATTTTAACAACACATTTATCTAATTTTATGCCATAAATTTCGTTCATTTGGGGCGCCAGTAATTATGTGGCTCAAATTAAGGGGAGAAAGGTTTGCTTTGAGAGTGGAAACTGTTTTAATAATGGACTAAGTTATATTAAGCAGCTGGTGGAGATGAAACTTAAAACAAATATTTGCGGTAAAGTCAGAAGAGTTTCATATCTTAAAAATTGGATTTAATGATTTGAAAATCTTCAAAATTTTAATTATAACAAAAACATTAGTCCTCAGCGTCTCCAGCTTGCTATAAACTTGTATGGCTCTAGCTAAATCTTTATTTAAATCAGCTTACCATATAAATTGACCGTTGGCCATCACTTTCATCGTTGCTAGCCACCCACTAAAAGCGGCAGCAGCTGCGCTCTGAACGTATAATGTGTGTCATGACCATATTTGTGCCTAACGTGTTACATTTTCCAAGCCAGGCTCATGCCAGTCAACAAGAACAAGTTAAAACAAAGTCTATCCCTCTCTCTTACAGGGTTCAAACACCAGTAGTTTCCTACTTTTGGTATTTCTCCCTTTAACTGTAAACTGCATAAATAAAACAAAGCCAACAAAGAGTACAAGAAACGTTCTGCACAAATCTAACAAACTGGATAACAACAATGTGGTTGTTGCACAAATCGCCGTTGCTGTTGTTGTCGCATTGGCGACATTGCTAGGCGCTTGTGGTACGAGTATTTTGGTATGCAACACAAGTGCAGCAACATCATCACAATCCCAATTCCAATTCCAATCAACAACAACATCATGATCATCGTCTCGTCTCGTCTCGACTGAATCATGATCATCCAAGTCTCGTCAGTTGCATGATGATGATCATCAACTGCCGCTAGTTGTTGTCTAGTTTTGCCCCCTTTGTGGCATTGCCAACAACTTGCAACAGTTTTTCTTTTTTTTTAATGAGACTCGGAGGTTCGAAGGCTCTTGGCGCTCGGCTCGCGATTCTTGACTCGATTCCAATCGCAATCGAGAGCGAAATATTGTATTGAATTTGCCGTGTGGCCTGTGCCATAAGTTTTATCAATAATATTCAATCCAAGGCAATCCTTTTTCCGTATTCAACTATTTACTTTATTTTCGGTGATTTGTTATTTTGTTTGTTGTTGTTGTTGTTGCTGTTGCATTTGCCATGTATTTCGGTCAAACGACGCGCGGCACTGCAGCAAGTTACAAAAATTGTCTAAAGTTTCGCTTTTCTTGGTAATTTGAGCATAATTTAACCCCGAATAGTCATTGAATCAATGCAGAGAAATGTTATGTTTTTGGAGTGTTTATGACTGCAAAACACTCTGTAAATAGTACTAAAGTCGATGAGCTAAACTGTGTTAAAACTCATTTCATTTTTTTCCCCACTTGAAATGCTTAAAAAATTTTTTTTTTTATGTCGAAGTTTTTTTATCCAATAACACGAAAGGACCAACAAGGCAAAGACATGCAACAGATACAGCGACTTAAGCAACTTTAAGATGCAGATACAAAAGAATTCACAAGGAAGTTGTGTATGTGTATAATCGGATTTTAGAAATCATTCATTCAATTATCTAATTGATTTGACTGATGATCATTTGTGAACCTTGATCCTGAATGCCCCAATGCAGCCAAAGTGAATGTGACGCATGTTTGTTACGCTTGATACGCCAAGACATTTAAGCCTGGCCCAAAGCAGCAGAGAACCCAGCACCCAACTGCTAACAATGGCATTCACTGAATCTGCTCACCTTTGACTGGAAGTTGGAAAAAATGGTAAAGACTCTAATGCGTCTGCCATGACTAAGTGTGCCACGGTCTTGGCCAGATTTACTGTGTGCTGGGGGCTACTGTAATCAGCGTGAAATTGTTGGTAATTGTACATTAGCTGCTTGGAGATTACTTAAGCTAAATAAATGACATTTGGTTTCGACTTTTTTTACAATAAATTTAAATTTGCCAAAAAGTAAGAAATTGCTACATCGTTTCACATATAGAAATACTCATATTCTGGTCGAGAAACTGGCTTCGAAAGGTATATTAAGCGTATTTGATGTAATCGCCAGCCACGTGGTGTAAACTTCTTGCGTTTCGGTGGCGGCTCGTCAAGTGGTTCGACTTGTTTATCTGGGATGGGACAATGTGGTGGATTCGGTGGCGTTACATGCGGTTTGGCCAAGCTTATGATGCGGGCGGTGGGACGTGCTTTGAGCGCTGCGGGACGCACTGGAAATCGCAGATTAGCCCAATAATCATCCTCGAGATCTTTGTTTACAAAAGCTAAGGGCATAAAGGGTCCAGGGAAGGGCCGTCCCTTGTCGTGCCGCGGCGCTTTGCCCCACACTATGACCGGGGAATAGGCAGGATTTTCTTTAAAATACTCTCGTTTGGGTGTGATTTTTCTTGGCAGGGGTTTCGATAGCTTTTCCATTTTTTCCAGCAACTGCTCGTATTCCAATTCACGTTTCTTCCGTGCACACGGCAAAATCTTTTCGTCGCAGGGCACAGGAATTTCCACCAAGTGCTGTTCCCTTGGCATTGCTTTCTCCAGAGCCCACTCGAAAAAGTGTCTCCAGGCTTTCTTGTTCATGGGACCCGGTTTCTGCCATCGCGTCAGTTCACGCTCCTCTTTGGGACGACACCGCTTAACGGGTCGAGAGTTGCGTTCGCACCAAGCAACCCACGAGGGTTCATTCTTGTCTTCTTCCACAACCTCGGCCTCTTCATTTTCGTGGAAGCTCATTGTAGTGGCTCAAACTTTTTTTTTTTAACGAATCACAACTTATGAGACTAAGGACTACAAATTTTAAAAGAAAAAATTTATTTTTTTTTGTTCGCCGGTAAGCAAATGTTTTTATGTAGACGAATATACAAATAATAGGTGTATAAAATGTTAGGTTTTCACCTGGCAATGCAAGGCATACTATCGGTTGTTTTAAAAATACTAAAATTTGGTCAGCACTCGTTAGATTACTGAGAATTCTAAAATTTATGTAGAAACTCTAAATTCCCTGGTTGATTTTTTGACAGTTGAATCAGTGCTTTCGATTGAAGTTTCTTTAAAAGTTAACTGTTTGAAATGTATCTTTATAAATTAGTAGATAAAGACAACTGGTCTTCAAGAAGCCACAATGCTGATCAGTTTGTAAACTATATGATACAACTCAGTTCCTACCAAGCTTCTAATTACAAATCACAACAAAACATTTCTTAGGATGAGTTTAAAAGTCTGCGTTTATTTCCCTGCTTAAATTTGACAAGTTTCAACAATAAAGTTCAATTCTTAGCAATTCTAGTAGCTTATGAAATATCATTTCACTTGCTTAAACGATATTTTATAAACGCCTATGATTGCTAGTAACCAAACGCTTCTTTCGACAGCCACACACTAAGCAAACTGGTAGAGAATTGTGAGTCTTGGGGCCAGAAGAGGCAATTAAATCAGCCAGGACACGTGGGCTTGGACTGGAAAGATATTCAAGTCGCAGTAAATGCTCTTGCCATTGCTTTCGTGACATTTTCTTGCGCTTGGGCGGCTTATCCTTCTTGTCTGGTATGGGGCAATGCTGTTTACGCGGATACTGACGAGGCTTGGCCAATTCAATGATTTTCTGTGAGGGCTGTGCGTTCATCGCATTCTTCGACACAGGAAATCGTAAAGTAGCCCAGAACTCGCCTTCGATATCCTCATGCTGAAAGCAACAGGGCACCGCGTGCTTCGCATGAGGACGCCCAAATTCGGGTCTCGGCGGTGGATGATAGGCAAGTTGTGGTCGATATGCGGGAGGAATTTCTCGTGGTCTGATAAACTTTTCGCGCACCAACTTGGGCTGGCTGAGATTTTTGCAGTTTAAGCCGTGATTCCTTTTGCTTTTCTTGCATACTCGAGATTTGGTTATCCACACAGATGAAAACTCCGGGTATTACTTCGCGGCTTCTTTCTGTAGTTATTTTCGGTTTGATTTTCACTTGCTCCTTTGGTTTATTTTTAACACCGCCCTTGTCCTCAAGCCATTTGTAGAAATTAACCCACTGATTTCTAGTCATAGGTCCTGCTTTTTGCCAGCGCGTTGGCTCGGGTCGGGTGGAGCATATATATCTTTGCTTTGGCTGTGCATTACGTTCCACCCAATCCTGCCAACTGGGTCTGATGCCGCTACATGAACTCATTTCCACGCAGTGTGCCGAAAATTTTGATTTTCATCCAAATATTTACTTAAAAACTAACGATTTATTTTCAATTTTGAAACATGCGTTTGGTTTAAAAATATGTACTTAACTGTGCATTTAAAACATACTAAATGTGCATGGAAATAAATGTCAAAGTGTTCAACACTATTGAAACTATTTAATGTTGGTATTAAGCTGGGATTAACTCA
Organism: Drosophila nigrodunni; assembly: GCA_020829145.1. Classification (NCBI taxonomy): domain Eukaryota; kingdom Metazoa; phylum Arthropoda; class Insecta; order Diptera; family Drosophilidae; genus Drosophila; species Drosophila nigrodunni. The sequence continues at coordinate 17,088,040 of JACVCZ010000001.1, forward strand.
ACTCAAAATGTAGCTCCTTTTGGAACCATGAATTAAAGAAGCCAAAACTGCAAATAGGTAATTTTGTAAGTGCACTCTTCGATGGCAGTTCATTGTTTTTTGGAACAATTGCTGCTAGTTGTTTTTTAGTACTTTATTTTAGGATAGCTCCATAAACTGAACATCTGCTTTGGCGTATCGAGAATCGAGGGTTGCATCATTAAGCAAATGTAGCGTAAAATTGCTTTTGTTTCCGCCGCCAGGGACAGCGCCAGTTGTGTGTGTGTGTGTGTGTGTGTGTATGGCATATGTGGTGTCAATTTCACACATGTTATGAGCACTCTGCGGTTAAGTGCTACACTCACAGATTGATGACTTTGAACTTGGTGTTCATTTTTTTTGTTTTTGTGTCCTTAGTGTAACAGTTCCGGCAGGAAGTGACCAGCAAGCGAAGGAGTATAACAGTAGAGCCCAGCAAACAAGCAAGAAAAAACGACTTGAGAATTATTAAAATTCTTTAAGCATTGCCAACGATATGTTGGCTATGACCACGAAAGCAAAAGCAGCAGCAGGCAATAGGAATGAGACACAGAAAGTCGTGGTATGACCAGCTTAGAAACTGGCGACAACAAATCATGACAACGGTAACCAACAAACTGCCGACTTTAACAACAACTACAACAAAGGCAACGTTGGCGACATAAAGGCAACTTTGTGGTAGCCACAAACAGCGACGGGAACAGCGACGGCGGCGATGCACATCATCAAATGCAACACGCGGCCGCAAGGATGATAATGAAGATGGGCGACAAACTCAACGGGCCAAGAGACCAGCCGAGAGCATAACAACAACAACAACCACCACTAACAACAACAAAAGGAAGAACAACAATGTTAGAAAGGTACTCGACAATCACAAGGCAAAAAGTGCGATCAATTGCAATGCGCACCGAATTTCAATTGGGCATCGAATCGACCAGGAGAAAGAAAAGACCAAGAAAAACAACACGAAGTAAAAGAAGCACAAGAAAGAATAGTTGCTCAAAGTTGGCAAGACGAAGGTTAAATACTCTGTAGTCTGATGAAGTTTAATTAAAGAGGATGGATTTAGAAAACGATAAAGTTTTGTAGATTTGTCTATAGATGATCTGAAAGCGACAACTTTAAGAAAGATATAGAAACATATAGATATTGAAAAGCCTTACCAACTTCGTGTCTAAACTTAAACACCCGCTGCACTCTTATAAAAAGAGCAAGAACGTTCCCCAGCAGAAGCTCTTGTAATGAATGTCCAATGGCATTCGAGAAAATATACAGCTGCTATTGATGATAAAACAGCACCAAGTACGAGCTCATCCAAGAGCAATCACTTCAATGCAATTCATAGGCAAAGTCGTCGTTCAAAGTCATCGTAAGGCAGTCGGACAATGACTAGAGGAAGGAATTGGGTTATGACCTCGAATGCGTGTCGCCAACGTAAACTTAAGTTAACTTGTGGTTTGTGGTTGTAGCTTTTAAGCCAGGAGTGCATGATTGAGCCGTTTACAATGTGGCGTAAAGTAAGAAAGAGTTGAGAAAATACTCTTGATTAAGTTTTCCAACCAAACATTCTTAAACTTGAATTAGTTTATGCTAACTCTACACTAATTGTTACATTAGCCAAAGATTAAATCCGTTATACCAGCAGATTAACAACATATTCGCATATAAATGTTATAATTCAATTCACAGTTTAGCAAGAGCAAAATACCAAAGCAAATTCTACTTAAAGTGAGCTTGAATTTTATTTATTTATTTTTTTTAATTCGCTGGAAATACTTCACATATAAATATGATTAACCAATTTAAGTCAAAACCACTTTAATTATAAAGTTTTAAATCAAATCGACAAGTGGCAACAGCGATCACGATATCGACTGTCAATCGGATTTCATCTGCACAAAGCGGTGGGGGATATAGATGGTGATCGGGCACGTAGTTGCTCTGGGCGCTATGGGGGCCAATAAGGTGTAAATTTATGCTCGAGCGACAGTTGAGAGAATCCAAATAACAAATAACAATAACAGAACAATGATCATTAACCAACGAGCCTATGCAATTTATTGTTAATTTTGATTAAAGCTCAACAAAACGCACATTTTTCGTATGCCTTGTGATTGGCATTTCGTTTTATTTAGCTATTTTTTACTTATTTTTATAAGTTTTTTATTTTTTCTTCACATGCATTTTGTAATTATTTGTTAGCTGTGTGAATTTTTGTGGCCAATCAGCGTTTTTGTTCGCAGTTTTTTGATTTGCTGCCAAGATTTGAGCGTAATTGTAACTCATGGCTAACGTGTATTCTATGAGACAGTATTTGATTTGATTTTTGTAGTTTTTGTTGTTGCCATTATTTATTGATTGTTGATCGTTGTTATTGTCTTGTTCTTTGGGAGTTTTGCACCTTGTTTACAACTGTTTCTTTAATTATTTATATGTAACACAACTTGCAGTTGACAAAGTGGACAAGGATCTGTGCAAGCGCAGCTAATGAATAATGAATACGGTTTGTGCCACATCGAATGCAATTGGGCGTTGTCACAATCTGTATCTGTTAAAACTTAGTTGCTCAGTTTGGGAAAGTATCTTTTGCACAATCAAATATGAGCTGCCGTTTTGGCACGTGCCCAGTTGAAAAGGAAATTAACTTAACTTAAATGTGATCAATTAAAAAATAGTTTTACTCTCACCACATTACACAACAGAAGCATTTCTATGGTATGGCAATTTGAATGCCTTGCACGTTGCCAACTACTGTTGTTGGCCAACTAAATACTTAGTTAACTAACCTGGCCAACAGACCGGATGATTTGTGGACTGACTCTTGTACTGTTGTGTAAAATTAACCCACATTTCTGGCGATGTTTGCCAAGAAAATGCGAAAAATTGTTTACAATCAACGGGAAAGACATAAACAAAGAAAGAAAGAGAGAAATAAAAAATCCTGCTGCATAAAATTAAATAGGAAAACGAAACGAAGTAAAGTGAAGACTCCGTTGTCATGGACCACAACAAGTGTCTGCAATGGAATGCAGTTAAGTAAAACTCAGTTGTAGAGCAAAATCTTTTAACTTTTAACTAGTGTCGAGTGCGTGAGGCACGCGTAATTGGATGAACTAGCTAGTAAGCGTAATTAGAGGGCTGAACACCAACCGGATGTCAATGGAGTTCTTTCAGTAGTTCAAGTAGAAACACATTAATAAGTTACAACATCAACTTTAATAAATAAACTCTTAAAAATAAAATACTATTTTATAGTTTTCCTACATTAGAATTGCAATCGTTAATCACAAAATTCCAACTTTTACCACTCTTACAACCTATTATGCTACAAGCTCATAAAAAGTATTTTTTCCAATTTTCATTATTAACAACATAAATAACAATTACAACAAAAAAGCTAAAACAAATAGTAAACAGCTCGTTTGGGTCAATGAAATGTGAAAATATCAATAAAACAAGACAAATCCGTTTGTTCAATTCGCCTTCTCATGACAATTTCTCATTTTGGCCTATAATAAACAGCAAATAAATGTCGAGAAAACAAAATCAAGAAAAACGGCGAAATTACGAAATCCAGACAAGAGTGAAAAAAACTTGAAACGAGTAACAATTTATGTAGCCAAAACACGTGAAGCCATTGATTAAATTAGATGTTTTCATTTGCCAAGCCCTGCAAAGAGTCGGCCCATGGTTCAAAAAAAGAGCAGCAACAACAACAGCAAGCCAATGGAAATGGCATATAAAAAATATTTATGAGCGCCTCGTTTTTTTTGTTAGTGGTATTTTTAATGCATAAGCCAAGCAAATCAATAGGCCAAAAAAGTAAACTCACTGACTGACAAGCGAACCGCATTCGAGGAACATAATCAACTGGCAGCAACAATTTCCAGGCAACGACAACCAGCAAACGGAATAGATATTAAATTGGGTTGCGTACGGTGCACAAAACGCAAACAGAAACAAGTAAGGCAGTTTTGGTTCACTCTCGACTTGGAGATACCCGTTAGACGAGTTTCTTTCTTTAGGGGAAATAAAATATGGCATACTTTAAGGGTTTGCCATTTTTCTAGATACAATTTCGGCAAAATGATCTTATTGCTGCTAAATATTATATTTACTTAAATAAAAATCATACATATTGAAAGAGTTTTTTCGACTTAACTTAATGCCAGTGCATGTTATATACCCCACTTGCTGAATACCGGATATACCCGGCCAATTCAAACAGAAAACGTTATCAACGACAGACCAGCCACAAAAACATACGCTAAATTTGTTACGATCGCATTGTAAACTCATCTGCGAAGCAGTTAACTGAGCAAATAGGCAAAACCAAAAGGCCAAGACAAGACAAGACAACTTTGAATCAGTTAACATGTCATGTTAGCTATTGTTGTTGTAGTCGTTTTGTTGGCAAATCTGTTAACGTTGCACTTGTCGCACTTTTGCCGTGTTGCCTACTTTTAAACGTCTTGTACTTTCGATTAGTTAATTGTTAAACAAATTTCGTATTTATTTCGTATGGAAATCGCAAATGGCAAGAAACAAGTTGCAGTTATTGAATTTAATGTTTATTTTGGTTGCAGTCGGTGTTGTTCTTGTTGCACATCCCACATGCGATTGCCAGCTCATAACAAACATAAAACGGGGCAAATTTGCTTTAAGCCAAGACTCGTTCAGCTGTTAAACCACATTCTGCGATGCCTTCACGCTGCCAATTGCCAAATCATTTGAATTATTAATAACAAAGTGATTGGAATATGTTAAGAATTTGGTGTTGCAATGTGTCTGGCTTTAAAGAGCTATAAATTTGAGGGAGCGGAATGTTTGAAGTTTGTAGTCGGAGAAAAAGTTAAGAACTAGATTTCTTTCATGTAAATAAGGAAAGAAATTAGGTGTAACTTTATGTTTGTCAAGTTATAACTAAAGATTTAGATCGAGTTTTAAATTCTTTCGTTTTTTTCATACCCAAAGACTTATCTAATAAAAATGTTGTACTCACTCATTGATTCATTTTGTGACAATCCGGACGGACTATCGCCATCAACAATTAAAGCCTCATTTTCGGAATCTAGCTCAGGTTGCGACTGTTGTTGCTGCTGTTGCTGTTTTTGCATGACGCATGTTGCACCTGGCACATAAGTCTCTTGGCCAAGTATTTGGTTGGTGCTATCGGTGCCACCGCTGCTGGATGCGGATGATGCAATGCCAACATCAATTGAGTCCTCATCCAACTCCTGTTTATGGCGTTTCCCAGCTGAACTGCAACTGGCGACATCGTCATCATTTGCCGCTATCGTAGTGCCACCCATATTAATCTCCTATAAAAATGTATAAAATAAATAAAAGTTAGTGTTATGCATTAAAAACTATATTAAATTCGTTGTGTAATAATAACGATCAATTAGCATTTTTATGAGCAACGGAAGTAAGGGTATCTATTCAAACCCTACTCCACACGTATCACGTTTGTTAACTGGGTCCTACCCTTAGTAACTGGGCCCAAAAAGGTCTCTTGTTATAATTTATGCCTTACGCTCTGTTGTTCTTATTGTTGTTTTATTGTTTTAGCCGCCTCGATCGGTTACGGGGTCTAAGGAGCTTTGGGAAAGTCATTTAAATTGGGAATGAGGATATGCTTCAGAGCCTTGCTCGACAGTGGGGTAAATTCCAAGTGCTTTGCATAAAATTTGCACAGATTTCGCTAGCAATTATTAAGATATGCAACACAGTAGCAGTTTATTTATTCTGAGGGGCTCAACAGATTGTTGTTTGCTATGTTTTGGAGCCAAGTAACATTATCAACTTAAAAAAATTGTTTAACTAGTTTAATAACGAATTTCTCTTTCTCAATTAGATTGTCTGGTAACACACTTAAACCAATGGACCATAGAGAACTAATTAATGGAACTAAGTGAATGTCAGGGCCAGAAACCGTTGAAAGAATATAACAACTGTGACACAAAATTAGTGCAATCAGTTCCAAATGAATCATTTTTGACAAACACTCAAGCTTCTTTTGGTCTAATGAAGTTTTCCAAATAAAAAGCAGTGTAAAGAAAAATTAGAACTATGGGCAACGACACTTAACCTCAAACTTGAAACAAGTTGGAAGATGCAGAACAAGAAGAAATAGAACACGAAAGAGCAACAAAAGATAGAAGAAACAGAAGAGGAAGCTTGCAACAAGATGGCTGCGTGCCATATAAAAAAGTACTTCAAGTGTGTGGTATATGAACTTGACTGCAAGACGAACCCCTCTACTGAGAAAGAGAGCAAGCAACAAATGGTTGAAAGAGAGGGAGTCATAGACTCCTAAGCGTAGAATTCAACCAAAAACGTACTAGAGAGAAATGTAAAGACAACAAGAAGAAAACAAAAAAAAAGAGGCAACAAACCATAATCAGTGTTCCATTGAACGCACAAAATCATTTAGCGAAACCGAAACGATGGTGCACCCCAGCACCAGCAGCAGAAGCAACAGCACTACCAAAGGTAGTACTTGAAACTGTTTTTCCCTGAGCTGAGCTGAAGAGCTTCAAAAGAAGACAGAAGAGACCAGAGCTGGTCTGCAGTACATACGTATATAAAAACTGTTTGCTTTGGGGAAGACACTTGGATGAATGAATATAGTCAGCAACAAAACAGATCCAAACTTGGCAGCAAGTTCAAAGCACGCTACGTAACAGACCAAGACAAAATCCAGTGCGACGATGAGTTGAGTTTAGTTTAGTTGAGTTGAGTTGTGTCTTGTAGCAAATTGAATTGTCGTTGATGTTGTTGTTGCATGAATCACGTGACCATGACCACCGTACACTGCCCAAGTAAGAACAACAAAGGAAGCAGACGCAAACGTAGACGCAGACTTAGTCTCTGCAACTGTATGTGTATCTCTATCTGTATCTGTATCTGTATATGGCCAAGTCGCAATTTGAACTTCACTTAAAAGATCATTTACTTTCATTGAGACTGGTCAACTTGTCGCTGCGTGTAACAAGTGTAAACTTGGTCTAATAAGCTGACCATTAACAGACCACTTGGATCATGCGTAAATGCTTCACTTAGAAAGATACTAAATACTTTGTTGCTTGCCCTCGACCGGAAGTCTTTATCTTTAGATTAAACCAACTTGTATTATAACATTTCTTTTGTCCATTTTTGGTTTGCTTCGAACTTACCTTATTTGGTCGCCGTCGTTTGCGTTCACTCTGTGCTGCAGCTGCCCCAGAGGTTTTTACTGTTGTTAGCGGTGAACTGGCCGAGGTTGTCTCCTGTTTGACCTGCATCTTGGCTTCCTGGCGATCTGTTAAAAATAGTGTAAAGGTATTAATGCTTTGGTTTTACTAAAGAGCAGAAAAATAATATTATATAAAAGAGTTTTAATTAAGTTTTTTATACAAAAAGTTCAAACAAATTCCCTTCTAAAAAGATTAGGATTTATTTATGCCACACTCACATTTCATTTCGATTTCCTCGTCATCCAAGAGCAAAGACACAACTTCTTTGGGTTTAAGAGTATCTGGCTTAAAGTTGCCGCCACTTATGACCATGCGTTGGATCTACAAGAAATAAATATTTATGAAAATATATGAAATGCATAATTAACTTCAAAAAAAAAAGAGTCTTGAAAGCGCAGCGCTGCAGGAAATGAAATGAAACACGTTCAAGTGTATAAAGTAGCGCCAGGGATTTTCATAGCTTCCGTTCGTATTCGTGTCGGTCTAAGCACTTTAATATGATAATCAAGGGTTGGGCAATTAAACTAATAAATGCAAGGACAGCATAGAGGGAGGAATAAACGAAAAGCAAAAGAAAAAAAAAATATACTCCGTATAAGTGTTTGTAAAGAGAACTTAAAGGCGTAACCAAAATGTCGCCTAACCAATTGTATAATTAATTTCCGGTATCGTTTTACCCCCAAGTACATACTTGTATAGAATTATCTCCCCCAAACAATGCAATGTCGTCCACACACAAGTGTTTCATGTTTGCGGCTCGTGTTTCATTTGGCAGTCTCAACAAATGGTAAGAGCAGCAAAAAAAGGCGCAACAATGCGTCAGGGAACTTAAACTCTTTATCGGGGGAAGTCCACGCACGTGCCTAATATGCGGCTTAACAATGAATGAATCCCAAGCAATTGCATTTTCTTTATTTTAATTTCTTTTTTGTTTTCAATCTTGGTTTTTGCGGTTTCCTGGCACTCGATTTGGTTTATCTGCTTACCTCACTCTTTTCCCGTGCTCTCTGCAGAATTCTCTCCTCGATCGTTCCCTTACAGATGAGACGATAGACAGTCACCTGCTTGGTCTGGCCCAAACGATGGGCTCGATCCATAGCCTGCTGATCAACCGTGGGATTCCAATCTGAATCATAGAAAATAACCTGCAAATAGAAAGAATTAGATTAAATACAGTTTTAGCTTCCGTTCTATATATGATAGTTTATAAAATATGCAAATGAGCATTCGACACGCATATCCTTTCGCTATCCTTTTGATATGCATATGAAGCGTAGAAAGACGATACGAGCAGTTTTTCCCTAATCCACTTTATTGTGTCACGAATTCTACGCTTTTCCTGTTTATCTTTCGGCAGGGAAAACTCTTTTCATTTCGTACGTGTTTTGAGTGCAAGTGTGCAGTGATTTTGGTTTCGAAGGGGTTCTTTTTCCGGCATTGATAAACCTAATTATATTGAAAACTGAATTTAGAACACGTGTTCTCTGCTCTCTCAAACATCAAAATCTGACCTTCTGTACTCAATGGTTTTTTGAAAATCTATTTCCGTTTAATAGACAATGTCTGTGATGCATTTAAATATATAAAACACTCCCCCAGTAAATAAAATTTACTTTGAAACCGACAGAATTAGACAAATCTAAAGACATTATATGGATTAGTTTTTAAAAGACCCAGTTGAAAACTAAATTTAGTTTTTTACAAACACTAAGTATTTAAACAGACTTTAATGGAAATTGAATAACAAATATAACAGTCTTTAAATTAGTTTGACTCTCACTTTCTGTAGAAATAAATTATTTAGTGACGTATTGAAGCGTAAATAATTAAACCCCACAATTGATATTTTCAAGCATGTCATTTGTTAAGCACTTTTGACACACTTTTAGACATTTCAGCAAATGCTTAAAATATAAAGAATCAGTAATAAATGTAGAGCAATGAAGCTGCTGCACTTATTGCTAATCCTTCTTGGCCAACTGGCAAACATTATGGCCACAAACATGGACTTTGAAGAAGACGAATTGTGGATTGAACAAAAACTGGATCATTTTAATGAGAGCGACTCACGCACCTGGAAAATGGCAAGTTTAGTGAACTCGTTAACTAATTGGTTTATAATAAAAGGGTTTAATTTAACTGTTTTATTTAACTCAGCGTTATTTATCAAGTGAAACGTTTTATAAGTCAGGCGGTCCCATAATAATTAATGTGAATGGAGAATGGGATGTTGTTGCTAAAAGTCCCATGTTTGGTTTATTTTATGAAATGTTGGAAACCTTTAATGCATTTGGCTTTCAAACAGAACATCGTTATTATGGCAGAAGCAGACCAGTGGAGTAAGTGCCTCCAAATAGTTTAAAGTAACTAAATTAAAATATTTATCTTTATAGAAATTTAAGAGTTGAGAACCTAGAGTATTTGAGTTTAAAACAAGCTCTAGCTGATTTGGCACATTTTATAAAATATCAAAAGTCAACGATTCCGAATTTAAGACAGTCCAAAGTTATACTGATTGGCTGTTCATATGCTGGCAGTATGGTAGTTTATTTCCGTAAGGATTATCCGGAATTAATGGATGGTGGCTGGGCATCTGGCGCAGGACTTGCTTATCGACTCGATTACTCTGGTAAGATTTAGACTACATAAAACTATAAGACAAAATATAATCTTCCGTTTTTAGATGGCTTTGTAAGTGTTGGCAAAACATTGAGAAAGCAGGGTGGAGATGCTTGCTACGATCGTATAGAACTCTTTGCCAAATCATATTTAAAGCATAGGAAAAATCAAGATGCAGTTTACACAGAGCTTGAGGCAGCAAATTTAACTAGACCTTTCAATTTCATAGATGAAATAATTTCCACTCATGTGCAGCATCGCAAGTGAGTTTAGTTTTACAACTTTTAGCTATAAATTTATTTTCTATATAATTTTAATTACTTTTTTATAAGTGCAACTACTTTTGCAAGACATATGTAGAAACATAACTGCGATTAAGCCAAATGATTTTCTTGGCTTTGGCCAGGTTTTGTATTTGCTTTCGTCAAAAACAAAAGATGAGGGTGAAAAAAGATGATTTTGAATTTGCTGATGAACATGGCCGTAAGTTAAAGTATTTAATTCTGAAATTTCAAGTATTTTGAATGGATCATTTGCAGAGCGACAATATTTCTACCAAAGTTGCAGCGAGTTTGGCAACTTTTTCAGCTCAAGTTCACAACATCAACCGTTTGGCAATACAAAACCATTTCACAGCGAAATTGCCGAATGTAAAAAACAGTTTGGCTCTAAATATACCATCGATTATATAAGTGGGAAAGTCGATGAGATTAATGAAAAATATGGAGGACAAGAACCGCAAGTTGATAAGATTTTTTTCACAAAAAGCCGAGGATGATCCCTGGCGTTGGATGGGCGTCATCGACGAATGCGCCACAATAATACCAGGTAAAAATAGAAAAAGCTGTAAGCATTTTCAACTTTAATATTATGAAAATATTTATAGGAATAGGACACTGTCATGACTTGAGATTCAGTAGTGAGCAAGATTCTCCTGCGTTAAAAGCGGCTAGAAAGAAAGGTCTCGATTTATTGAGGCACTGGATTAATGGAGACGAATCGACGCGGGAAACTTTGAACAAGTGTTAAACAATTAAATAAACTTTAAATTGCCAATCGATTGTCAGACTAATTAATAATGTTGTAGAACATAGAGTAATGACTTATCGATAAGCAATATCAGCACTATTATACAATTGAAATAGAGTGAGACTAAAGTGCTACGACTAACACAAATTGATAACATAGAACGCCACATGCTGTTGGGTTAAATTCGGTTTTAGGCCAACAATTATTTACAACCTTCAATGCGATTTTATTTGTTGTACCATACGTAGATAATACTCTAATTAAGTGGAAACCTGATAAGATTTGGCGTATGGGTTTAAAACAACAGGTATTAGTGGTGCTATGGCCACAGTAGTAGTCCAATTCACAACGATGACACACTACCTAATCGGACTAACATTGGCATTGCTAGCTTTGGGTTCAAGCCCGGCTAATGGAAATGTATTCCAGCAAACATTCAGGCAACTCCATCAGGAGCCACAATATCCAGCTAATCAAAATCGTGCCGATTTAGTGCAAACACTGTGGATCGAACAGAAATTGGATCATTTCGATGAATCAGAGCAACGCACCTGGCAAATGGTACTAACTTACTTACATAATACAGTTAAAACAACTTAAATTAACCCTCTTTTTGTATTCTTTCTGGCAGAGATATATGCTTAACGATGCGTTATACAAGTCTGGAGGTCCTTTGTTCATTTTCCTCGGCGGCGAATGGGAGATTTCTGCTGGACGCATTACCAGTGGCCACATGTACGACATGGCACAGGAGCACAATGGACTTTTGGCTTATACAGAGCATCGTTACTACGGCGAGAGCAAGCCGCTGCCGTGAGTTTTAATTTTATTTACCAATTTCTTACAGTTTACTAAAGGAACTGCTTATTTTTCTAGTGACTTGTCCAATGAGAACATACAGTATTTGCATGTAAGACAGGCGTTGGCTGATTTGGCACACTTTATCAAAACTATCAAGTCCACCCATGAGGGTTTGAGTGATTCCAAGGTTATTATTGTGGGTGGTTCCTACTCGGCTACCATGGTCACTTGGTTCAAGAAGGAGTATCCCGATTTGGTAGCGGGTGGTTGGGCTTCCAGTGCACCACTCTTTGCCAAAATCAACTTTGTGGGTGAGTATAGTAATGCTTAATGTGTACAATTTAATCTTATTATGTTTTTACATAGAATACAAGGAGATTACTGGACAATCCATTGCTTTAATGGGCGGCTCTGCTTGCTATAGTCGCATTCAAAATGGCATTGCCGAAATGGAGTCCATGTTTGCCAACAAACGTGGTGGAGAAGTTAAGGCTCTGCTGAAGCTCTGTGAGAAGTTCGATGTTTATAATGATCTAGATATCTGGACATTGTTCAGTGAGATCTCCGACATATTCGCGGGTGTAGTGCAAACCCATAAGTAAGCAGATAATGCTTAAGATCTAGAATTTTGTATAACTGTGTTGTATTTTTAGTGCTGGACAAATTGAGAAGGTTTGCTCGACCATGATGGCCGAGAGCAGTGATCTAATTGGTCTCAGCAAGTATCTGTTGAGTGTGTTTGCCCAAAGCGGTGGCAAGTGCTACGATCTGAGCTATAATGCTATACTAGCCACACTTTTGGAGTCACGTTACAATGGCAATATCAGTAAGTAATCAGGTGTATACTTAAAATAATTTGATTTAATTAAATCGACTATTTTATAGTGCGTCAATGGATCTTCCAGACTTGCAATGAATATGGTTGGTATCAAACATCTGGATCTAGCGATCAACCCTTCGGCACCAAATTTCCCGTTGCTCTGTACACCACCATGTGTGGCGATCTCTATGGCTCCCAGTATACCAATTCATACATTGAGAACAAAGTAAAGGAAACTAATGAACACTTTGGTGGACTTACACCAAATGTGCAGAATGTCTATCTAACTCATGGACATTTGGATCCCTGGCGTGCAATGGGCATTCAGAATGAAACTGAATCCACAATTATACCAGGTAAATTCACTCATATAAATAACACTCTCGTTTATTATTAAACATATTTTTGTTAATTTATAGAGTATGCACATTGCAAAGACTTTGGTTCTATCAGTGACAGCGACACCAAAGAAATGCGTGCTTCGAAGGAAAAAATAGCTGAACTTGTACGCGAATGGCTTAAGTAAAAAAGCATAAAAGAAATGTCATCGATTTTAGTTACTTTGTTTAGCGATAAGTGCAATCTAATAATTGTTTTATAACGGCAATAAACAGAAGCAGCTGGAAATTCCAAAAACAGGGATGCATACAGAAAAAATTTAAACTAAAACTATACTTTTGATTCTCATTTTTATCGGTAGATTTGGCTTTAACTAGAAATGATTTCAAAATAAAAGGAAAAAATTCACTTTTAAAATAAAACTGAACTGTTGTGGATTTCCCAAAGATTTAGTCAGTCAATACTGAGGTCAGTTATGCTAATAAACATGGCTAGCAACAATGTAACAATGTCATATTATTACCAGGAAATATGTATTAATAGCAAAACATGGGTTATCATAAATTCTAAGATTGATTTGGCTGAAAAGCCCACCTTATCAGTTTGCTTATCAGTTAAGAGTATTTATGACCAATATTAAGGCTTCATTGTAAAACCTTTAAAACTGATCGTTGACCAATTGTGATTTTCAATTGCAAACATGTTGGCTCTGAAGTTGGTCAGCCTAGCGCTGCTTTTAGTTTTGGCCAATCAGGCAAATGGCCAGAAACTGAAAAAAGATGTGCCCGTTTTGGTCAAGACTTTAAATGATATGCAACGTGGTCCACCAAAGCAAGCGCTGATTAATCGCGCGAATGTGGAAGAAAAATGGATTGATCAACCCATCGATCACTTTGATGAGAACAACAAAGAAACTTACAAAATGGTAAGCAAAATTGCATAAATAAATGAAATCAGTTAGTGCATTTTGTTGGAATTTATAGCGTTACTTGGTCAACGATGAGTTCCTAACTGAAGGCAGTCCACTTTTCATCTATTTGGGTGGCGAATGGGAAATTGAACCGAGCATGGTGAGCAATGGCCACTGGTACGACATGGCCAAGGAGCACAAGGGTGTATTAATCTACACGGAGCATCGCTACTACGGACAAAGCTTGCCCACAAAGTAAGTGAAATGATTTACAGCCATTAATTCTTTGCTACAAATGTAATTCTATCAGGACCATGTCAACGGAGAATCTAAAGTATCTGCATGTCAAGCAGGCTCTGGCCGATCTTGCCAACTTTATTAAGGTCTACAAGGCAGAAAACTCCAAGCTGACCAACTCGAAAGTTCTACTCGCCGGTGGTTCCTACTCAGCCACAATGGTTGTGTGGTTCAAACGTTTGTATCCTGATTTGGCCGTTGGTGGCTGGGCTTCCAGTGCTCCGCTCTTGGCCAAGGTTGATTTTAGCGAGTACAAGGAGGTAGTGGGACGTTCTTTCCTGGAATTGGGTGGCCAGAAGTGCTACAGTCGCATCTATAAGGGCATTCATGATTTGGAGGAAATGTTTGCCAATAATCAAGTGGCCGAAGCACGTGCAATGCTGCGTCTCTGCAGCAATTTTAATCACAATAACGATCTCGATTTGTGGACACTATTCAGCAGCATTTCCAACATTTTCTCGGGCGTGGCACAGTACCAAACGTAGGTTCAAATCACTTTATGTGCTTAATAGAACCAACTATATAAAAATTCTCATTTTAGCACTGGCGATATTCCGTATTACTGCTCCTATTTGTTGAGCTTTGACGATGATGCCGCTGCTATTGCCAACTTTGCCTATTGGGCCTGGAATTATCCCAGCTGCATCGATGCGCGTTATCAAAGCACTGTCGATTATTATCTTTATGAAATTGAGAACTTTAGCGCGTGTAAGTTAGCACTTGATTACATATCTTTTTTCTTTTATTGTTAATATTATTTTTACTTATTTTATAGCTCGCCCTTGGTACTATCAGACCTGTAACGAGTATGGTTGGTATCAGTCATCAAAGTCAGAGAATCAACCATTCGGTTCAAAGTTCCCGGCCACACTTTACATTGAACTCTGCCAAAGTGTCTTCAGCTCAAAGTACGCCAATTCGCAGATTGCTCTCAATGTGGAACAGACCAATGAGGACTTTGGTGGCATGACACCTGAGGTCGAGAATGTCTACATGACCCATGGTGGTCTGGACCCCTGGAATCCCATGGGCCATGGCGTTGAGGAAGGTGCCACCGTCATTCCAGGTGCCTCTCACTGTGCTGACTTCAGTTCCATCAGCTCCGATGATACAACGGAAATGCGTGCCTCAAAGCAACGTCTGGCGGAACTAGTTCGCGAGTGGTTGGCCTAAAGTTATCGTCATCGATAGCTCACTATCTTGCCAATATTTCACATATAATATTGATAAGCCAAATAAAATAAACGACTTTTTGATTGTATAATAAAATGTCTTGAATTTGAGTAAACCCAATTGTCTGTGACCCTGTAGTGCTATTGAGTTTTTAATGGGTCCTCGGTTTGTTTAGTTGTAGGAACTATGCGATTTGTGGCTTTAGACAAGGTTGAACTTCAAGTTATATAAAAATAAACACATTGATGCTGAGCACAAATAAACAAACCTAAAAGTAATTACTAAAGATGCATTTAAGAGTTAGTAGCACAATAGTTTTATAAATATCCTGATATAAACATCAAACAGTTTATTGAAATATCTTTTAATAATAGCATTCCTATTTGTCATTACTATTTGTCAAGTGTTTGGTTTTATATATATTTTTGTCAAGTGGTTCTTAAGAAGAGTTCACTGTACTTCGCAGGAAAGTTAGATAAGAATGTTTCGATTATTGTGCAGGTTCTATTTACATCGTTTTCGTGTTAGTTAACATCTATAAAACTTGGCGGGGCAAAAACCTTTGTTAATTTACAATCAAGGGGAATTAAATGGTCAATATGCAATGATTGCCGAGGTAAATGAGTCAATTGCTCACTACACTATACAACATGGTACACAACAACTATTTATACTATTACCTAAGAGTTTTGGTGTAAGGAAAGGTTTAGAATTCACTAAAGCCTAAAAGAAATGTCTTAAATCTTTAAAGATTCAGTTCTTTCTTTGCTTTGGATATATGAATGACTACATTATAGCTTTCCAATAAGTACCAACAAATTCTGTTTGTTTTCAGGAAGTGCTTAAAAAGCCATTTTAAGCGATTACCGTAATTATGAACCACAATAAGAATTATGTGAGCCTAATAAAAATGTATTATGTCGCAGGCAAAGAGGCATAATGCATTTAAGTCAACGTTGTGTTACACGTGAGTTATACAATCATGAGAAGTTATCAGGCTAACACGGGGCTTACACCTAAATTATTTGCCAATATTTACTTTTCACTTATCGTCTATCATTTATGGCAATCTACTTGAAATATTTTGAATAAATAGTCCGTGCATTGAGGTAGGAAATCATTCGAAATATTGTTAACAATCCAAGAAGATGAAGTATAGTATAGTAGTAATACTAGCGCTAGTAGCGCCTCTTACTTATGCACTTAGTCTGCCAGCACCTGAGGTACCTGCCTTCGTTCAAACCATGAAGGACATGCATCGTGGTCCGCCAAGAAGACCCATGACCAATCGTGCCAACATCGAGACTCGCTGGATCACTCAGAAATTGGACAACTTTGACGACAACAACGAGGCAACATGGGAAGACGTAAGTTTGAGTCTTTTAACTTATTAACACCGATTCTAAAAGGATAACTTTATGCTTTAGCGTATTTTGATCAATGAGGACTATTTTGTTGATGGTTCCCCAATATTTATTTACCTTGGCGGTGAATGGGAGATTAAACCCGCAGATATTGCCACGGGACTTTGGGTGGACATCGCCGCAGCGCACAATGGTACCGTCATTAACACCGAGCACCGCTTCTTTGGCGAAAGTATTCCCCTTCGACCACTTTCCACCGAAAACCTCAAGTATCAGAGTGTGAATCAAGCTCTGGCCGATGTTGTCCACATTATTGAAGTACTCAAGAAAGAGGAGAAGTACAAGAACTCCAAGGTAGTTGTCTCTGGCTGCTCCTATTCTGCGACTATGGCGACTTGGTTTAAGAAACTGTATCCCGATGTTATTGTGGGCAGCTGGGCCTCCAGTGCTCCTCTGGAAGCCAAAGTGAACTTCAGAGGTAAACAAATTATTCCACAAATGAAATTGCTTAAAGATCTTAACGCTTTCTTTGCAGATTACATGAAGGGTGTTGGCGATGCTTACAGGCAGTTGGGCGGCGACTATTGCTACGATCTCATTGATAATGGCACCGCCTATTTTGAGGATTTGTTCAGTAGTGGAAAGGGAGATCAGGCCAAGCAGGAGTTAAATCTCTGTAATAATTTTGATGCAGAAAACGAACAGGATCAATGGCAAATCTTTAGCACGATTGCAAACATATTCGCCAACATTGCCCAATATCAAAAGTAATATTAGCCAATATTGTATTCCGCATGACAACTTCAAATCTTTCTTTTATCCAGACCCGACAACTATGACTTGCCCAAGTACTGCTCCGTGCTGCGTAGCTTCAGTGATGATGATTCTGTGGCACTGTCTAAATTTGTGCAATGGCGTCTGGGCTATCCCACGTGTGTTAGCGCCCGATACAAGGGAACTGTTGACTACTACAAGTGGTCCATGGATAACTACGATGGCTGTGAGTATTGCCAACTAATCCATGGGAATTTCAATACATAGTTTGCCTCTGTAGCTGGTCTGGCCTGGACTTATCAGACGTGCAGTGAATTTGGTTGGTTCCAATCCTCTGGCAGTCATAGTCAACCCTTTGGCTCTAACTTCCCCGTCACTCTATATACCGACACTTGTGAAGACGTTTTCGGTGACGGATTTACTGAGGCCAAGACTCGCAAATTGATCAAAGCTACAAATGTAGAGTTTGGTGGTATTGAGGCTGTTGAAAATGTTTATGCCACTCAAGGTGGATTGGATCCCTGGAACAAGGTGGGTGCTGGAGTGGCACAGGGTGCCACAATCATTCCACGAGCCTCTCACTGCTCCGACTTGGGTTCTATCAGTGATTCGGATAGTGCCGAATTGCGTGCTTCCAAAGAGCGAGTGTTTGAGCTGGTCAAAGAATGGCTTGCTTAAGTTCCAAGTGACTTTGGAGCTACATTTATTATAACCTGTCTTTTTTTTTTTTTTTTCTATACATAAATACTTTTACACTTTAAGTGCTATAATTTTATAATAAATGAACATTGAACATTAAATTATATTAATGTCAATAATGTGATAATTACAAAAAGCTTTGTTTTTATCAAAATTGGAAGATTGGGGAAAGATTAAAGTGCAAAGCTGTTTAAATGATAGTCAAATTCTGAATAATTATCTCTTCCAATACTTTTGAATGTGAAAATATTTTAAGCTAGTGAATTCCACACTTTACTGAGTGTTTACAAGATAACTAAATGCTAGTTTAAGAAAAAACTATTTAACCAAGAATCCAATTGAACTTATCAGCGTTGCTTTTAAATATGAATTCTTGGCCCCCAACCAATTTAAATTTTTCTTTAACTGTTTCCTTCTTTTCAAATAAATAGACAGCGTTTTGGAGTGGAAAATCATTCGCAATATTGTGAACCCAACAAGAAAATGAAGTTCATATTATTGGTACTAGCGCTAGTACTAGTGTTAGTTCAGCTAACTAATGCAGTTAGGCTGCCTGAGCAGCCGCCAGAGATGTCGGCCTTTGTGAGGACAATGAGGGATCTTCACTTTGCGCCACCAAGAGGGAAACCCAACAAGCGTATGAATGTGGAACTTCGAACGTTCGAACAGAAACTGGACAACTTTGATGAGAACAATAACCAAACTTGGAATATGGTAAAATAAATAGCCAAACTAATTTCAACTTCAAGAAAAATAGCTAAAAAATGTTTATTTAAAGCGCGCTTATATCCATGAAACTGATGACGTAGATGGAGCTCCATTATTTATATACCTCGGTGGGGAATGGGAAATTAAGCCAGATGATATAACATCGGGACATTGGCTGGATATTGCAAGGGAACACAGTGGCACCATTTTGACCACTGAGCATCGTTTCTTTGGCCAAAGTATTCCCATCACACCACTTTCAACCAAGAACCTCAAATATCAGAGCGTGAATCAGGCCTTGGCCGATGTTGCCAATGTTATTAACGTGCTCAAAGAGGAGGATAAATACAAGGACTCGAAAGTAGTTATCTGTGGTTGTTCTTACTCCGCTACCATGGCCGTATTATTCAAGAAACTGTATCCCGATATGGTCGTTGGTAGCTGGGCCTCGAGTGCTCCTTTGGAAGCTAAAGTCGACTTTGAGGGTAAGTTTACCTAACCAAAAACAGAACATATATAATATAAATAAATCAATCTTTTATATACTACAGATTATATGCAAGTTGTTGGACAATCAATGCGAGAGCTGGGTGGAGATTACTGCTATGATCTCGTTCTAAATGGCACGACCTATTTTGAGGATTTGTTCAAAGCCGGAAAGGGAGATCAAGCCAAGCAGGAGTTGAATCTCTGTGACAATTTTGACGTAGATGACGAAAAGGATCAATGGCAGCTCTTTAGCACGATTGCAAACGTATTCGCCAACATCATGCAATACCAAAAGTAACTAATACTGTTTATAAAACAGTCAAAACTATATTTATATCAATTTTGCTATCTTTCAGACCTGAGACCTATGATGTAGCCAAATATTGTTCAGTTCTGCGTAGTTTCAGTGACGATGATTCTGTAGCTGTTGCTCAGTTTTTAGCCTGGCGTTTGAATAAACCAGAATGCATTAATGTCAGATACCAGGGAACTGTTGACTACTACAAGTGGTCCATGAATAACTACGATGGCTGTAAGTATAGAAAACTAATTCCATAGAATTTTAACACATAGATTGCCTCTTTAGCTGGTCTGGCGTGGACCTATCAGACGTGTAGGGAATTTGGCTGGTTCCAATCCTCTGGTAGTGACGAACAACCCTTCGGTTCGAGTTTCCCAGCAACTCTGTATACACAGATTTGTGAAGATGTTTTTGGATCACAATTCACAGAGAGAAAAATTAAGAAATATATCAAGGCTACAAACAAAGAGTTTGGTGGGATTAACCAGGATATCGATAATCTTTACATGACTCACGGAGGATTGGATCCATGGAGTAAGGTTGGTGCTGGAGTAGCACAGGGGGCAACAATCATCCCGCAAGCATCTCACTGCTCCGATTTGGGTTCAATCAGTGCAAGTGATAGTCCTGCACTATCAGCCGCCAAGGCGCAGTTGGAGGTATTGGTTCGTCAATGGCTTGCCTGAACTTGATTTTTCTTTGAATTGAACTCGAAAACTTATTCTTATTGAACCTGCAAATGAGCATCTCTAACTTTCCGACTTTGGCAATATATAATAATCGAAAACGCACATTCAAACTGTATATAGTAAAAATACAATATATTATAACCCAATAAATAACTTAAATAATTGCATTCAATATCTGTACGATATTTCCTTTACTAAAATAATGAGCTAATTTAAATATTAGTTAAGTCCCTCGACTCATTTCGTCTTATTCGAGTCTTAAAGGTGACTTTAAGCATAAAAAGCTTCGACCACTTGGGTAATACATTTCATCGCATGTGTACACATAGATTCAGATAACTCGGTTGAGGTAAAAAACGAAAACCACAAAATTTGTTGTACACCCAATGAATTGCACTAAATTCTGGAACGTGTTGGGCATACAAAAAGTGGTGACGAAAGCTATCGACTGCGGCTACTTAAAGACATTAGCTACGATTCGAAAATGTCATAAATCTTGGAGACAAGTCAAATCAAGACGCGCATGATAATGACTCTTGAGGAGACGAATCGAAGCTCCAAGGCATAGCAAATGAAATAAACAAAGCTATACAATTTGTTTATAAATGGCATAAAATACAATTAATGAAATGGCCTCATATCATTTAAAATGTAACTGGTACAATTTTTTTTTTTTTTTCGTTTCGAGATGGCCATCAACAATTTCCGTTAGCAGGGAAAGAAATGCCAAAGTGTTGAGTTGCTTTTTCAGTTCTTTTCTGTTTTTTTTGTCAAATTATTTTTGGTATGCGCCAGCGACATGAACAGTAAATACTTTTGAAATTCGAATTGTGTTTTTCTCAATTTTCGGTAATTTGATCGAAAGAGAAATACAAATTCTTGCAATATGCCAAAGATTTCACAAGTCAACTCTTAAATCGATTTAAAATGTGCTTCTATTTTATAATCCAGACAATTTGTCCGAGATACACTTAAAACTAATATGAAATAAAAAATTTGCCACTCAAGAAGCACCACAAATGCCAAGGAATTAGTCAACGGCTGATTCGGAGCCTGAGAACCAAACAATAAAATCCCCACGAAGGTAAAAAAATGAAAAAGAACAAACCAAATTACTTGGCGGCGAAGCGAGCGCGAATAACAAATCAAAATCAGTGACAAAATGATTTAGGAACCAAGCGAAAATGTTCACACGAAGCCCAGCAGCCCCAGAGTCCCACCATCAACACAAATCGAATCAATGACAGAGACAAGAACAAAGAGAGACGCAGAGATAGAGGGAGAACAAAACCAAAGTGTTCACTTATATTGTATCCTTTTTAGCTACATATTTGAGTTGCCATTGTTTTTCGATAAAGATCGAGAATGAGTAAATCATGGTGAAGCAGCCTCAAGACGATGTCCAAAGAAGTTCCGCACATTGCATAAACAAGTAGTTGAGCAAATGGATACATGTATAGGGAACACAACGAATTATCTTTAGATTCCTTTAACTTAACCTCGCAACGGCGAGTTTTCCACATTGTCATAGATCTTTGAGAAGTCCTCGTGTCGCAGCAAAGACTCTAGGAACAAAGAATAACGATGGAAATGCTTAGCATTTAGTTTCACCAAATCATCCCTAGCACACTGGCCGACCTCAGTGCGTAGTACCTCATAGCCCAATTTCTTGATGTTTTCTGCTATCTTTGGCATAACACTCAAACGGCAAGTGAAGAATATAAGTCCGTTCTGTAGGTTAATAATCTTGCAATCGTCGGCCTTGCACTTTTCAGCATCACTTTTTAGAGTTTTCATCAAATCGTTAAAATTCTCATAGTGATCCTCCTTTATTTTGGCGTAGATTAAACCGTTTTTCTTGAATGGATTACGCTCGACTTTAATATCGCGATAACGCGAGTTTGACTCGCGCATTATCGCTTCGTGTTCACGGAAAAAATTTGACAAATTTATAGTGCGAATCTGACACACCAATGATACCTGATTGCCTTGGTAGCTAATATGCAACACAAAGGGTGTATATAGCATTGGTTCCCGATCATCGTAACGCAGAGATTGATCAAATATTTCGTCTTGTAAATCGGGGTCTGTGAGATCCCTATAGGTTTTCTTAACTACCTCGCTAGTGGCATTCTCAGCATCTTCTGGTCCATCTTCATTTTCAATTTCCTCAACTTCACTACTTTCTGCCAATTCAACAATGTTCGATGGCGAACGTCGATTGCGATTCACACAACGACTCGTGGGCCACACAATAGCCTCCGTTTGAGTTAATTTAGATACCCCAACTGGTGCCATTTTATTTGATTTTTTTTTAAAACCGTTCAAATTTTGTAATTCACAGCAACCAAAAAAAAAAAAATAAAAGTAACGGTAAATATATATATATTCCTCAAATAAAATCAAGTAAACTTAGTTATGTAAACTTATGTTCGGATTCTCGATTCGAATAAGGTGAAATGGCTAGGAAGTTTCTAGGTCTCCAGTCGAATGAAGTTTGGCTTGCTATGATTTACATAAAATAAATCTATTGACAAGCTAAAGAAACACTCTGTTTTTTAATAAAATTAGTAAATAATCGAATGATAAATGAAATCTTGATCGAAACTTAGATAAATTAAGGGAACAATTAAATAATTAGCAGAAAAGATATAGAAATACTTCTCACCACAAGTTCGCAATTTTTAAAGCTGATTAATACCGAAGTGGCATGTAATGTTTATAAATCAAGGAAATATTCAACTCACCGTATCCGCTGCAGTTAAATTGATGCCCAAACCACCGGCGCGTGTGGAGAGTAGAAAAACAAAGATATCGGCGCGGGACTGGAAGTCAGCGACCATGTCACGACGTGCTGAAATCTTGCTGGAACCATCAAGACGCATATAACGATGTCTGCGATGCCACATATATTCCTGCAAATAGCCAAAGCGTTAGAAAAAATGTTTGTATGTATAAAAGGCAAACGCACCTCGAGCAAATCAATCATTTTAGTCATTTGGGAGTAGATGAGCACGCGATGACCCTCGGCCTTGAGGCGTGTGAGTAGATTGTCGAGCACAAACAATTTCCCCGCATCTGTAATAAGCGTCTCCTTATCCGGCACCACAATCGAGGACCAGCCACTGCGTGGCTTGCACAGCGCCAGTCCCGTGGTCACAAGCTCTTTGCCCACAGCATTCTCACACTGCAGATGCCGTATGTGCTTCCAGGCAGCGGCACGACTCTCACAGCTAACAAAGAGATTAGGGACAGAGATTAATAGATTGTTTCGATGATGGTATAAGTGGGAGTACTCACTATGAATGCCGATCAACTGCTTGCACCCGCTGACCCAATCCGTAGAGGAAACGTGGCATTTGCAGAGCTTCACACCGATATAATTGTGGTTTTCTTGGACGATGTGGAAACTCGGGCAACAAATGTAATGTTGTTAATTTGACGTCGCTTTTGGTATTCGATTTAGTTTGCACCTCCACGGATTCAATCTCCAGCTCTTGCTTCACACCTGATTCGGCTTTCACCTGCGCATCAACGATCTCCTCCACGAGTGTTGACTTTTGCTTAAGGATTTTGGAACGTGTCACACGATGCTCAATGGTTTCCTGCATGTTGACTGTCAGGTAGTCGCCAAAAGCATAAACACTGCTCTGATTAGATGTCTGTAGAGAAGAAAATTAATAATTTTAAATATTTATTACTTGAATTGTATATTTTATTAACTTACCATTGCAGTAAATATAAAATTCCTTAGCACACTGTTAGTCAGCATAAAATCTGGCACCAATTTACGCTCAAGTGTTGGCTCTAACAGTTGGTAACGAGTATCATGTTGTTGTGGCCACCACTGACGGCGATAGGAGAGCAACGGCTGCTTGGCAAGCACACGACGATAGTGCAACAAACTATAGAAGGTAATAAGCAAGATTAAGGTATTTACGATCGAAGTATATGCTATTTAATACTCACAAATCGATGAGGCCGTGCCAGGTCACATCCTCCATGTCAGCAGGTGAAAGATCACAGAAGCGCGTAAAACTAAAGCAACTATTGACATGGACATCGTCGCATAGTGAGCGCTGCAGATGCTCTGACTTGAAGATATTAAAGCTGTAGGAATTATATAAAGATAAATATGAAATAGATTGATAAATGGCTCAGACCATTATTGGATCTAAATATTAACAATCACAAACAAGCATCTTACCGATTATACAGTAAATGCCTGCGACTGGGCAGTGCAGTGCCAAGCAATCCATCGTCAAAGATCAAACGAGGTAGCACATACTCAGCACAACGCATGCTAAATGGACTTCGTGCATCGCGACGCTCGAAGAGCTCTGGATGATTGCAAACCTTGCGGAATTGCATGACAAGATTCATCAGATTCGATGTGAAATTGCGATCCAGAATTACACCATCGGTTGCAGCTGATGACGTTGAGCTGCCGCTGGCCAAATGCAGCAGATCCTCAATGCGAATCTTTTGCTTAAGCGCTCGATAGAGTAGCTTCTGTCGTATGGTTAGCGGGCAATAGACCATGATCTCAATCTTATCAGACAGTTCGTTCTCCACATCCTTCTTGATGCGACGCAACATGAAAGGTTTCAATATCATGTGGAGTCGTGAGATCTGACGCTCGTCAATGCCAGTTTTGTTCTCGGCATGGGATTCGATGTCTTTTGAGAACCACTCATTGAATTCATCATGGGAATCGAATAACGTGGGCATGATGAAGTGAAGCAGTGCCCACAGCTCAGCCATGCTGTTCTGTATGGGAGTGCCACTGAGGAGCAAACGATTGCGACAGTTAAAGGCGAGGAGAAGCTTCCAGCGTTGAGAGGCAGCACTCTTGATGGCCTGTGCCTCATCCAGCACCATGTACTGCCATTTAATGCGATTGAAGTACTTGTAATCACTGACCACCAGTTGATATGATGTGATAACCACATGGAAACTAGCTTCACGTGTATGCAGATGCTTTTGTTCCCAAAACTGTCGGAGGATCTTGCGTTCATTGGGTGATCCCCAGTACGGAACCACATTAAAGTCCGGTACAAAGCGTGCCATCTCTTGTTGCCAATTGTGGAGTGTCGAGGCGGGGGATATAACCAGGAATGGACCCCAGACACCATAATGCTCGGCAATGTGACAGAGAAAGGCAATCGATTGCACTGTTTTGCCCAAGCCCATTTCATCCGCAAGTATTCCACTTATGCCTTGATCATAGATGTTGGCCAGCCAGGTCATGCCTTTGATCTGGTAGCCTTTTAGTGTACCCTTAAACATCTTAGGCTGTGGCAGATCCTTCATTTGTTCACGTTCCGGCTGTGTCTGATCCATCTCCTGTAGTTGCTCCAGCATCTGTTCCTTTTTGAAGGGCACATCGAAGGCGCGAGTTTTGTCCAAATCTCGTTGAACAGCAGCCTCTGCATTGGCCTGGGCCAACTGCTTCATTTCGCCTGCATCGTAGTCATCGTGAGCTGCCAGACGTGCATTGTGTTCCTCATCTAGTTGGCTCAGAATTCGCAGCTGATCTTCCTCGGTGCCCTGGCCCAGTTTCTTGGACATGAAGTGGGCATAGAGCTCCGTTTGTGTTATAAGGAAATTCAATTTGCGCTGTTGCCGCTTCACCTCAATCAATTCTACATCCTGTTTACGCTGCTCCTCCGCTTCACGTTCCTGCTTGCGACGCTGGTCGCGTTCTACGCGCTCATAGCGCTTCCAATAGTTGAGCATTTCCCGCGTGAGTCGCTTAGCTCGCCACACGGTCTCCTTCATGATGCGCTGCGAATTGAGGGCACGCTGTCGCACAACCTTGGCACACATGCCTGCCACACGCTTGCAGTTGGATAGCATCTCCTTGTGATTGTTGCTCTTGATGCGCTGTAGTCGTCCCGATTCTTTCTTCGACATAATCTGCCAGATGCGACGACGTCGTGCGGCCAATACCTCTGGATTCTTACGGCGTCGACGTACTCGTGTTACTTGGCCATCGGCTGCACCCACGACGTCGACTTCCTCTTCGATTTCTTCCTCCTCCTCGGGATAATCAAGGGCCAAGTTGGCCAGCTCTCGCTTGTAGTCCACCTCGCCGTTATCCTCCTCGTCGTCATCGTTGATGGCTAGCGTATCGCCAAAGCTATACTTGCCCAGCTCAGAGGGATGTATCTCACCGGATTCTGGCGAATCGACTGCCCGCTTCTTGCGTCCCCGTCGACGCTGTTTAATGGGCTTTGGTCCCGCTTGTGCTTCCGCTAAGCGTGCCAAGAGAATCTCTTGTTTAGTGCGACGTCGTCGTTTGCGTACTCCAGTCGTTGCCTGCTGTCTTTCAGCATAAACGTCATGATTGGACAACAAACCGCTGCCAAAGTAGGCGTATTGTGCATTCTGCAAGGCATTTGTTTAGACAATGAACTCTTTATCAAATAAACCGACTTACTGTAGGCTTCTTGTAGTAGTTTCTACGCTGGCGTTGTTCTTGGAGATGTTCGCGTAGCATATGGCCAATGTATTCATCCTCATCACTCACCTGCGGCTCGCTCTCAGTGTCGCTGAGCAGCATGTCGTAGAGCCACTCTCTATCACTGGTCAGATAATTGAAGTTATAGATTTGCGCCTTGACACTCTGTCGTTCTGCAAAAAGAAACATGACTTTAAGATATCTTGCAGTAATCCCTTAAAGTAATTGTTACCTTCTTTGCTGCCAAGCAGACGCTTGCGGTGTCTCTGTTTTTGTTCGACCTTAACGACACCCACTCGTGTGGAGGAATCATCGGAATCAATACCGGCTTCCTGATCGGCCTCCAACTCTGTGTTGCTCCCCTCTCCGCTGCCACTGCTCAGGGGCTGCTTTAAAGCCTGGCGAGCCATTTCCATGAATGGGCGCATATTTAATGCCTTCTCTATGCGCTGGATGTGCAATGGTTCTGCCATTTGTCGTGGTTTGGCGTCAATTGTGGTCGCCATTTTGTGTTAATTATCGCTTTCGCGTTTAATTTTAATTGTGCTTTGCGTAATCTTTTTGAGTATTTTGATTTGATGATTTCAATCATGCAGATGCAAATTTCCGTTAGCTTGGCGCTGCAGTGGAGGCTTCAAAACGAGATTCGAATGAATTCCAATTGAAATGTATCACGTAATTGAGAAATTTTCGCCTGCGTTGCGTAAAAAATGCACCGCTGATTTTGTCTGTTGCTCTCCACACTTTTTTACTTGCCCACACGCTGCACACAAGCACATTTAGACGGCCAAACAAATAATATTCTTCTGGGCTCTTGCGGTTCATTGTTGTTGTCTTGCAGGGTTGCGTGCAGGGTTGCACGTACGATGGCCAACAGTGTTGGACAATGCCATTTCAAATAAAACGAGAACGAAATGCTCATTTAAATAATCATACTCCAAGCATCTGCTCTTGTCAATAATTAAATTTAAAAAACATTTATATAACTCTAAATATAAATTAGTTCTACACTGAATTTGCTCACTCGTCCATATGTTGCGCACAGCGAGCAGAACGCATTAATGAGCAAACACCCACACTTGGCAACACTGACAGCGCGCATTTATAAACACACCAAAGACAGGGACGTCTGTCAAATGAGAGAAATCAGCTGTTCACCATGTCTTGGCAAGCCGGGCTAGTCAAAACAATATTAGATTCAAAAAATTTAATAATTTCATCAGATGTGGCTGTTGTCATAGCTGATAAATATCCCAAAGCTCGTCATCACTACCTTGTGCTGCCCAAAGAGGATATTCCGACTATTTTTCACGTAAGTTAAGCTCATAAAAATAAATCCAACACAAATAAATCTGAATCTCTTTCCCAGTTGAATAAGAAACATTTGCCACTGCTTGAGGAACTGCATTTATTGGCTCAAAATATTATCGAAGTACGCGGGGAAAAATTGTCGAATTTTAAAATCGGTTTCCATGCCGAGCCTAGCATGCAACGATTGCACTTGCATGTCATTTCTCAAGAGTTCGTCTCGAGTTGTCTAAAGACAAAGAAGCACTGGAATAGTTTCAACACAGAACTCTTTCTGCCATACGAAAGTAAATGTTATATAACTAATTAAATTAAATTATTAATTTGTTCACACTATTCACAGAGATTTACGAATTGTTGAAAGCAGACGGCAGCATTAAGCGGCTGTCCAAAGACAAATCAAAGGAGTTGCATGCCACGCCCTTAAAGTGCAATCAGTGTGCTTTTGTAGCCAATAATATTCCTAATCTTAAAGAGCATCTTCAAGCGCATTGGGCAGTGTAAAAGAATTCCAATCAGAACTGATGGTTACATACGTATGTGTGTGTGTGTGTCGTGTATAGGCATCTGTGCAAGCTTTGCAACACTGACAGTGCTCAGTTTTGGGAATCAATTTAGTTATCGATTAATTGAACGCATTTCTCTAGTTTTTTGTGATTTACCAATTTAAGCACTAGGATGAAGCAACGAGAATGGGCCAAAGAAAATTTAAAACGTCAAATGATTAAAAAACAGGATATTCTGATCGAAACCGATCAGGCATCGGTTATGAAAGACAACTACCCAAAGGCGCAGTATCACTTTTTAGTTGTAGCAAAGGCCGAGATTACCAAAGTGACTGCAGTATGTAGAAAGACATTAAAGTCAGTGTTAAAATTAATGTGATTTACTTGCAGTTAAAGCGGGAGCATCTGCCACTTCTAGATCACATGATGGAGCTTGCAAATCAAATCATTGATCAGCAAAATCATTTGCCTTCCAGCAGCTTTTTGGTTGGCTTTAAGATCGACGCATTCATGGATAGTTTAACAATGCATGTGATTTCAAATGATTTCTATTCAGTGTCGATGCGGAAGCTTAAACATTGGAATGGCTTTAACACCGATTTGTTTCTCACTTACCAAGCTGTGTATGCACTTCTACAAATCCAGGGGTCCATTGAGCCACTGAGCGAAGAGAAGGCTCTGACACTGCGTGAAACCAACCGAATTCTTTGCAATCAATGCGATTTTGAATGTGACAATTTAGCGACTTTAAAGTTTCACCTGTACGAGCATTGGAAGAAGCGGGAAGATGATTTTGAAGTTAAAAAGCAGGTGGACAAAATCACTAAATTGTTGGACGAATCCAAAATAAATGATGGTAAGAAACCTGCGATTGATAAACCGGAAGTTGATGCACCATCTCAAACCAAATCTGTGGCTAAAAACTGGCATCAAAATCAGGATCAAAACCCAACTGATGCCAAGGAGCCGCCAATGGAAAACTGGCGATTAAAGATGAATCAAACACCAGATGGGCAGCAATCAAGTATGGTTCCCTATCAAAATAAATTTGCGAAACACTTCCAGAAGGCCGCCAACAGGCAGAATTTAAACCAGCGGCAGCAGCAGCACAATGTGAACCCCTTTCAGCAACTGGGTTTAATTGCACCACGCCCAGGCATGCCATTTCGACCATTTATACCTCAGCCTGTACCAAATGGAACCGTTCCATTGCATCAGTTTCAACCACAGGCACCCGCTCCTTTGCCATTCTTCAATCCGTTCAGGCAGCCTCCAAATATGACACAATTGCCTCCTCAAATTCGTTATAATGATCAAAATTGTGATAATCCAAACTTAAATAACCCATCAAACGGATGGTATCCAAGAACACCCAATTTTTTCCCTCGACCACAATATAACCACGGTCAAAACAATGGAGTCAGAGAAACTCCGCTTGAAATGAAACCATCAGCAAGCGAAAGCTTGGAAAACCAACCCAAGTGGAAACCCAGGCCTCAACATAATCAGCCCCAAAACAACGGAAATGCTGCCAAAGATAACGCGGCAAAAATGAAAACTCAAGCCAAGGAAAGTGTGGAAAACAAACCCAAGTGGAAACCCAGGCCTCAACATAATCAGGCCCAAGACAAGGGTGTGAGCAAAACAACAAATGGAGCTGCTCAAAACAAGCCGAACTGGAAGCCTAAAGGCCCAAAGCAACAGAATCCTGGCCAAAAACCAAACACTTCGAATGCCAATAACACATCGTCTACAAATTAAAGAATATATCTAAAAGACATATGATAATGTATATGTACGTGTAATAAACCTGCACTTCGGAATGCCACGTCAGCTATTTTGAGCAAAGTATACGAATTTGTACACTTTGTGACGTCAGCATAAGATTTTGTGACGTCATTATAAAATAATGCAACAATCATAAGAGATGTGCGAATTCCAACTAGATACTTTTCAAAATCAATTAAACAGAACCAGACCGAGTTTTGAAATCGGTTCTGACGCCATGTCGATTACACAAAGTTTGCAGATTCAAAGAAATTTTGCTCGCAATTTCATCCCAAGCGACGAAAGTTAAAACCAATCAGTTGTTTATCAACTGATTTTGCCTTTCAATTTAAGTTGTCTTTAATATTAACTTACACTACTTAAAATCTACCCAATAATTCAAATAATTAGTTTAAAAGACTAAAAATTGTGAAATTTATTATAATTTTTAATAACATTTACTGTTAATCAAAGATTTAATGAAATAAAACTATGAATCTTAGTTTTAATTGTGTAGAGGAAAATGTGAACAGAATATTTTAAAAGTTCTTGTCTTTGTGACGTCACTGACACAGAATCATAAGCATTTAAGTTTGTGACGCAGTGGAAGAATTAAATATATCGGCTAAATTAATCGCTATGTAATTTGCTGAGTGACATTTTTGGAATTTTTTTTAATTACTAAATCACAGTAATGATGAATAATAAGATAATCTTAAAAAAAAGTTAATTAAAAGCTTACTTAAAATTTCTTCTATATATTAAATATTAATTTTATATGCTTTAGGTCATCGATAGTTCTGTTAACGATATAAACACGCATCTCTAAATTGCAGCGTTCTACCACACTGTAAAGTGCAAATTACAAATCAAAGCAACAAATTTTGGTCTATTAGTGAAATAAACAGAGAAAGCAGTTTAGTTTGCTTCTTGTCATGTTGGAGGACAACGACAAGGAGTACGAACGAGGTCTCTTGACCCGCAAAATGGAAGCGGGCGAGGATGTCGTCATAGAGAGCGATCGAGCGGCTGTACTGCGAAATGTGACGTGTCCCAAGGCTCAGTATCATTATGTTGTGCTGCCCAAGGAGGATATAGAGAACGTAACAGCGGTGCGTATGTGTTCCTTACAACATTTATTACACCCTGTAGTCAGTTTGTTAATAGAAAAAGCCATCTATGTATAAGGGTCTGTTTATTTTTGATAGGCATCAATAGTCGTATCAAAAGTTAGGTATCGTAGGAGACAAGAGCTATAGCAGCACCTTATTTGAAAAGGTGTGACCAAAATTGACACATTATGTGAAGGACAACTTTAGCCTATAGCTCCCATAGGAATAACTGGTCAAAATTCTAAATTATCATGAAGATATGTAGTATTAATTTAGTGATCGTAACCAAACTGACATAATATGTGTACAGCATGATTGCGACTATCCTCACCAAGTTTGGTCTGAATCGGACAACTATATTCTAAAGCTCCCATAGGACAAATCGGTCGATAATTGTTGTTTTGTATGAGAAACGCACACTCATTTAGAGTACGCGGCTTTTTGCAGTCTATTTACTCGACTGTAGCCCTTCTTAATAGTTGTAATTTTACATTTTACCATGAACGATCAATAAACGTGGCAAATATTTAAGTAATATGAGTGCAGAGCACGAACTAAATGTGTGCAACTTTGTTACTTTGCTGCTTAATCAATTACGGCATCTAATCATTTAGCAGTTTATTATGATTTGATTTCGTAAAGGCCCGAGTTGGTGTGCTTGAGGTCTAGAGTTCAATTTGTGAAAATATCTTCACCCAGGGTATCTTGTAGTCGTGCACGACATTAACTAAACCTTTTTTTTTTCTTTAACAAATTGCAGTTGAAGCGGGAGCATTTGCCCCTACTGGATCACATGATGGAGCTGGCCAACCAAACGATTGAAAAGCAAAATCATTTGCCTTCCAGCAGCTTTCTGGTTGGCTTCAAAATCGAATCATTTATGAATCGTCTGAACATGCATGTGATATCAAATGATTTTGTGTCGGATACAATGCGTCATGTACATCATTGGAATACATTTAATACGGATTTGTTTCTAACATTTCAGTCCTGCTTTGCTCTGCTAAACCTTATGGGATTCATTGAGCCCCTAACGCCGGAAAGAGCAGCGGAACTACGTAATTCAATTCCCGTTCATTGCAATCAGTGCAAATTTATAACTAAAAATTTTGCCAAGTTTAAGGATCATTTGCGTTGGCATTGGCAGCGGCGCGAAAATGAAAGAACTTTCACAACAACTTTGTCCCAATTAAATAACTCCTTTGGCAATATAAGTATGAATGATAAGGATAATATTTTTGGAAATCGTCCAAATATTGTTCCTCGTCCTAAACCTCGGAATCAAGGAGCACAAGGTGGAGCTTCCACTGGAGTGAATACTGCTCATCAAAAGCCTTTTAAAAAGTGGCACAACATGAAGACAAAAAACAATAATTGAATAAATGGACATCAAGACTTGGTCTTGTCTTATATAGCTACAAATTACAGCGGAGTACAGCTCTCCTCTAAGAATTTGGTATTGTACCCCACGCACAGGATAGAGCGTGGTTTTATATTTAGAAGTATTTTTATCTCAGGCTTCGTTGCCAAGCATGGGAACGGGTCGCCAGCATAGATACAAATATATTCTTAGATTATACATTTTTGAGTTTACATAGTCTCTTAAAATAATCTCTCCGGTGTTCTAGTTTCATTGCTTGAACAATAATACTATTAGTGTCAAAAACTCGATAGACACTGCTTATATTCCTTAATTATACCCGTTACTCGTAGTGTAAAAGGGTATATTGTAATCGTTGGAGTGTATGTAACAGGGAGAAGGAAGCGTAGCAGACCCTATAATGTATATATATTCTTGATCAGCATCAATAGCCGATATTGCCATGTCCGACTATGCGTCTGTCCGTCTGTATGAACAAAAGGATCTCACAGTCTATAAGAGCTAGAAAGACGATAGGGGTCG
This sequence comes from Drosophila nigrodunni, assembly GCA_020829145.1. NCBI lineage: Eukaryota > Metazoa > Arthropoda > Insecta > Diptera > Drosophilidae > Drosophila > Drosophila nigrodunni. The sequence goes on from JACVCZ010000001.1 coordinate 17,121,370, forward strand.
CAAGCAGTACAAGTTTGTTTTTGTTTTTGTAATTGTAAAGTCAAATTCTATTTAATTTACGAAAGAATTATTTTCTTCAAAATTGGTTTGTGATAAAAAAGATTCGAATTTTATACGACTTTTTAATAAATTATAAAAGCGTTTTATTATAAAAAGATTGCCTTCAATAAAAGAAATATGAACGCAAATATAAAAAACGATTAACCCATCTTAATTCTTTGCTTGTTCTTTACTATTTGTATATAATTATTTATTGCCGGGTGGGCTAATGTGCTCAATTAAAACTCACCTGGCAAGTGGCTTAGATCTGAAAAAAATAATTGGCCCATGGCTAATTGAGTGCTCCGAGGGGAATCGCCAGCAATACGGGGAGAAGAACAAAAAATTCAATTATAATCCTGTTTAGTCGATAAAGTTTTTGCATCGTCTTGAGCCTAAGAGAATAGAATACTTCAGTGAACTGTTGACTTGAGTTTAAAAGTGTAGGGGACTCCCCCAATTTTGATTTGACACACGTGCGTACAAAGTTCAAAGAGACGCATAAAGTTTATTTTTACCAGCGATTTGAGTTGATTTTCATAGCCAGCGATTAGCCAACAAGTTAACAAAAAACTTTTCATTTACTCAGCTGTTTTGGGATAGGTTTTCAGACATGCACAGGAAAGGGGTACCAAGGGCAGCTAAGCGGAAAATATAAGTTTACTTCGATGCAAATCAAAGCTAAACTTTGACAAACTTGTGCTCAAAGAGTATGTACAAAATATTATTTTATTTCTTTGAAATTTTACAAAAATGAATTAAATTATTTATCTAAAATACCCGTAAAACTAACTACTTTATAAAGTGTTAATGAAATTTTTATCCAGCAAGACCTCATAGGTCTAATAACACCTTCGTTGCGAAAATACTGCATTTTTGAGAAGACCTATAACTTACGCACAGTAATAGTTCACTTCAAAAATTATAGAGTACTTGCCAGTTCAAGGATACTTGACATAATCCTCACACTTTGGCAACAATTTGCTATGCCACTAACCATTTCCATTAACAAACTCGAGGGCTATACAAACCTGGTAGACAACGTGGTCGAGTAATCCACTTAGTTGGCGCTTGCTGTTGTTTTAGCTTGGCTACAAATTATATAGAGAGCTAAATTCAAGGTAACAACCCCGAGACCCCGCGACTACGACTACGGCTAAAGAATGAAGTCAAACCAAGTGCCAAGTGTTCTGCTCTCTTCTCGTTGTCGTTGTAATTTAAACTTGAGGCTGACACATGCAAATATATAGGTGTATATTTACCCATACCTGTACCTGTATGTGCACCTGCAGCTTTATGAGTATTTGTATGTTACAGTGTCAAGGTGTCTGCGAAAAGTGTTTGAAACCTACTCTCAATCGCCTCAACTTCCGCTCATTTTCTCAGGGTTGGCCAGACGCACACACACACACACACACACACACACATAACTACATATACATATATACTATATATACCCGAAGCGAGTTATATCTGGCTCCGTATTAAAGCTACCTTCAAATGGGGCGTCGAGGCCTTGCCACCTGTTACAAGTTTGTTCAAGCAACAGGATGCTCCATTCATAATGCTAACAGTCAATTTGAGTCAGAGAGTGGAGAGAGCTTTTACTCAATGCCTCTCTCTTGAGTGCCTGCCTGTGCTTTGCTGAGCGCATGAGTGAACGGAGCTTTTGAGCTTTCGCAGCAAAGAGCGCACTTCGCAGGCATTTGAAGCTTTTAATTTTTAACATGTCTTTGGGCGATGTTTTTCTAGTTTGTATTACGTGCTGATAAATGATCCTGAGCTTAACTACACTTTATACTACACAATAAATTAAACTTTTATATACAAAAATTTGCAATTTATTTTGAACTTAATTTTATATGATTTCTTAATGTTTTGATGATTTTATTCCATCATTTTCTGTTTTGTTTGATGCAATGATTTTACTGTAAACCAACCACAGTTCTCTTTCTGGCTATCTATAAACTACAGGGTATATCCATCACAAGTGCTCCTAATCCACTGCAGCTGTCTTACAATTGTACTTAACCATTAAATGTTATTTATGTTTCGAGACTTTCGTAGCCAATCATTGGGCTTCATTGCATAATCCAGTGGCCTTGGCTGGCAGAAGCGGAAATCGAGGAGCATATGCAAGCAACATCAATTGTGTGATTTAAGTAATTTGCCATTTTCGAAGAAAATAAGAAAACAACACAGAAAATGGCAACAACAATAGCAAAACGAGCTGCGAAAACGAGTGTCAATAATAATAACTTTTCATGGTAGGCCATGCCGTTAAGCGCCCCCTGGTGGCGGTTTGAAGTAACACATGGCACAACATAGGGATGATAGGAAGTCACGGGTTTTGGAAGAAACGTAAAAGCAGAAAACTACTCAAACAAATGTAAAATAAAATATTTAAAACTTAAAAAAAGTTATGTAAAAATTGCGATTTTGCTATTCACGCTGCCATCTCTAGCTGAGGCCGATTTCAGTTTCGCGGACTACTCGTTGTCGCCACGTTAGCTACCGTAATTTAATCCTTTTTTTTAGGGGGGCGGGGGGTGGAGTGGTGGTGGAATGCACAATACGTGTGGCTTCCTCCGCCATCCGCCATTGGGAAATTCTTTGGAAAATGCTGGAAAATCTGACAATTACACGCACCATGTTGTTTTTGTTATGCTTTTCATAACTTTTTAGTTTTATGCATTTTTGCGTAAAAATATTTTATACGTCGTTTCCCGCACTGTTTTCTTTACGCAAGTTTGTGCGTTACGCATACGCCATGTTATCTGGCGAAATGTCCTTGAACATGGGGCATACAGTGCAAACGAAAGTGTTGAGTGGGTAAGTGAGCGAAAGGATTGCGAGTGTAAGGTGATAAAAATGTTAGGCACAAGTGAGCGGGGGGAACTGCTATAGCTCAATCGCACGAGTGTGCACAACTCAAATAACGTAATCTTATGAGCTGGTTTTTACAGAGCAATGGATCGGTCTCCCCTCCTTTAGTTTCCTACAAAGAAACAAATAAAAATGTGTGTAAATGTAAAACAAAAGTACGTACCAGTTAACTGGTTCATCACAAATACTCTTTGAAATAGAACTAGCTTATACGGGTAGTACTGAACTAACAGCAAACTTAAAGCATTTAACTGATTGAAAGCACCTGGTTTATTAGAGTCCACTAAGCTACGCTTAAACTGGCTGAACGTTGAACTGGTTCATTTACATTTGAACTAACTATGGAACATGTTTAGTTGCCCACTTCCATGAACATCACTTTGATTCACTTTTAGTCACTTGTGCTCACTTGCTCTTTTTCTCTATAGTCTGGGACGAACGCAGGGACAGACGGACATTGCTTGACTCGCCTGTTGATGCTGATCAAGAATATATATACTTCATGGGGTCAGAAAACCTTCCTTCTGCCTGTTACGCTCATTTCGCTTCTGAAAAATAGGTCACAATAGATCCCAGTACTGTTTTTGAGTACTGGGTCTTATAATCACATTCTTAAATGCTTAAAAACGTTTGCTTACTGAACAAATCAAGTGTGTGTTAAGCTAACTCTTTTATAAGAACTTTCTATAAAAGATTTCTAGAAGAACAGTTATAAGAAGTTCATATTTGATACTCAAAAGAACTCGCAATGGAGTAACCTTAATTAGGAACATTTAAACAAGACAAGATTGAAAAGATATACTACAGAAAACACGAATAGGAATCACTAGAACCGGCTCACATAAATTACTATACTCATAAAGCAAAACTGGAATACTTCCCCAGTGAACTTGTTCATCTGAACAAGCTAACTAGATAAGCAAACAAAATGAAGAAGAAGCAGAAATGCAATTTGCTAATCAACAGAAATTGCGTTCTCAATTCCTGGAGCTCAGTGAACAACACACCCACTTATGCACACACCCAGGCACACACAGCACACCCATACACACACACCACACCTCCACAGCTAGCCACCCACGCCAGTGCACCTTTAAACACTTGTGAGGAGCCAACACACTCATCTCAATCACAAGTGTCACTCAATTTGTATCTGTTTACCCAGAGCCTACATCAAGGAATTTACAAATTGTGTTTGCCACGTGGACAACAAGAACAACAAGTTGTTGATTTAATAATGTATGTGAAACATTTCCAAGGCATTTATATGGCTGTCAAGTGACGCCGCAGAAAGGACATGACCCGCAGCTTGGCCAGATTCATTGGCACAGTGTCTCTTACATCGATGCTGACCAAGTCCTCGCAATGCGAGTATCCTGTAAGTGCAGAAATGAAACATAAATTACCCATGTAAGTTAACCCAGCTAATTGGATCTATTTTTGTTACTTCACCTGGTAGAACGATGGCCTGTTGGCCAAGCTGTTGTCCCATGGCACGCCATGGATCCAGTTGGCCATGTGTAAAGATAACTTTACGATAACGTTCACCCTGATTGAAGTCATGTCCACCAAATTGTGCATTCAGCTGTGCAATGGCAGCCTCAAGCTGTTCGGGCTTTTGGTCCGGTCCAAATGCATCACGGCAAAGTCGTTGGAAATACCACAAAGGCACCTGGCCACCAAAGATCAAGTTCCCAGCCGAGATTGTTGTGGTATACCAGCCAAATTGATTGCATGTCTGATAGAACCAAGCGCGTGCTGTAAATAACTTTTCAATTTGCAAAGTCAAGATGAAATTGAGCTTGGGGGGGAAAACTTACTGCCCGAACTTTGATCTGTGTGCTCAGTGAAAAGTTGAAGCATTGCCCCATAGCTAAAGTCCTGACAGTATCTATCGCCCATGTATAGCTGCTCCAGAAAATGGAGCAAGGCTTCCTCCTCGCTCGGCTGCATCGACATGAGTTCGTGGCAAAAACTGGGTATATAATCACTTCAAATAGCAAATCAAAGTTATAGCATATTTTACACGTTTACTTTGAAAAGTGCATAAATCACTCACCTGAAACTCTGCACAATCAAGGCCAAGTAGTTGCCAATGCCGTTGAAAAATGTTATGCGATCCAGCTCATCATTAACATCATAATTCTCACATGCATTCAATTTTTTAAGTAACTCACTGGTATTCTTTGACGCAAACAATTCAACCAGATGATTAAAGCCTTTTTCCAAACGCTGACTGCAGTTTGAACCATAACTAAGTTGTATGGAACTGTTGACCAATTTCATGTACTCTGTAAAAAGGCAACTAATTAAGTAGTTTAAATACTACACAATTTGGTAGTTACCATAGAAATCTGCTTTGGCCAACAAAGGCGCACTGGAAGCCCAACTTGCAGCGATGAGTTCCGGATAAAGCTCGGTCATCCAGGTAACCATGCTGCCCGAATAGGAGCCTCCAACTAATAGTACTTTGGAGTGTGTCAGTTTTGGGTTAGAGCTCTTCTGATAACGTATGAAGTGTGCCAGATCAGCCAGAGCTTGTTCTAAGTTCAAGTATTTTAGTTCCTCTACGGAAAGACGGTTATTTCTAAAAGGAATATTTTAAGTAGGAAATTTGATTTTACTAAATGTAGCAAATTACTACAGTTAAAATGCTAAGTATAATTTAAATTGAATTTTGTTTTATGACTGTTTAATTTTGGTTTGTTTTCTTTTACTTCGTTGAGTGACTTCTGAAAGTCACAAATGCCACTACACGTCTACATACTAAACCTTTTTTCAGATAAAGGTTTAAATGTGAACAGTTAGCCATATATATAGACAGTTATATAATTTAAATACCTTACTTAGTCACTTACTCATGTGGCCAACTCTGTCCGTAATAGCGATGCTCCGTATAAAACAACATGCCACCATTTTCCACGGCCATGTCATGTGTTAGACCCGTGCTCAGCAAACCCGGTGTGATTGTCCATTCACCACCCACAAATATATAAATGGGTCCTTGAGGTACATGGTATTTTGAGTTTTGCAAATAACGCTAAAAATTAAATATATAAAATTGGGTTTTGCTTAAATTCTAACAATAACTAACTCACCATTTGCCATGTGCGATTGTTGAGTTTGTCAAAATGATCTAGATTCTGGGTTAACCAAAGTTCTTCAACTGCAGCTGCCTCCTGCTTTGTGTACAGTCCTGAGCTCGGTTCCTGCAACAAAAGTTCCACATAGCGACGATAGGGATTAAGAGTAACTTGCTCAGCAGACACCGAAAAATAAGCGAATGCAGTTAGTAACTGAATAACTTGGCTAAGTAGCTGCATAGTGGTAACTGCAGGTTGTGACCTGGTTCAGTTGACGTTTTATTACATTTATGACCCTCATATTGTGCACTTAACGCCAATAAATTAGTTATCTATAGAGCATAGTATTTATAAAAAATAGTGACAGTTTTGTGATAAAAGAAACATGGAATATTTTAACCGAATATAACCGAATTTCGCTTTTTCGAAAATTGGAGACTCATTGCTCAATGAGTAGGCCAAAAGTCCATACCCTATAATATACAGAAAGATATTTAATATTCTCTTGGCAAATAAATGAATTTCTGTTTTTGATGAAGTTTAAATTTCGAACAGAAACCCTTGAAAATGTTGCCTTTGGCGCCAGTTCTGCCCTTTGGTACAAAAAGATAAACAAACCAAAACACCGTTAAAGCTCTCTGACCTTACATTCTTCCTGCCCTACCCTACCCTGTGTTTTATTTGAGTGTAACGCCAACGCAATTCGCAAGAGGGGAAACATCGACTGACTCAAAGTTCCCCTTGAGCTACTTTTGAACTAGAGCGAATCAGCGCTACCCTTAATGCTGCGTGGGCGCTCACGTATGAATACAGATACACATATATCTAGATATATAGTGCCCTTCACCGATATCTATTCGGTTGCGTGGGCGGACAAAGGGGCGGGTTTGTAACCGGCGTTCTTTCTGTTGAGTTGAAATTGTGTGTTCTTTGAGTTTGAGTGGGAGCGCGGGTCTTCCCCTCTAATTGGCTCTTGTTGCTTCCCACTCAGAGAGAATGTGGTCCGAAAGCGATGTAAGATTGGCATTTGGTTATATTTCATTACCACATGCTTTGCGCTTACCAGGAAGTCATAAGTTACGCCAAGAGATGTGTAGTTCCCGTTGTTACTAATTAATATTAGTTGCTTTAATTACGAGCTCTTTCATTGGATTGCACATGATGGTACAACACTCGAGGATGCTTCTAACAGTCTTAAGCACATATATTGATGAATCGCTACTCATTGTCTTTCCTGGCGCGACCTTGAGGGCTGATTGTTCATGGAAATAGGGTAACAGATATGGGGGCTGATTATCGGGTTTCACAAATGTATTGCTTCATTTTCAAAGATAGATTTACTTTTAGGTGGTACAGGAGAGCTTTTTAAATTGTACTAATTAATGGCGTAAGAAAATATATTTAGCAAGGAGAGAGAAATTATTAAGTAAAATGATCTACTATTTGACTGAGTTAATTAGATAGATGTGTGTCTAGAATTCTACTAACTTTTGTATAGCCATGTAAAAACCCTATGCAAATCAACATTTAAGTAACATTATGTTTTCTATTATCTTATTTTTAATCCATTTTAGTATTCATCACTAAAACAGAAGCTTCCATGGTGACCACTTAGGTCTAAAAATGCCAAAATTGAAATATTTAATAGATTAAATACTGGTAATATGAATGATAATAATTGGTAATATTTAAAATGATTTTTAATATATATAAAATTATTTAAGTGGCTAAGTTGAGACTGATTTTTTTCTCTAGACTGAAGAATCCTCTTAAAAATTGTGATTTAATAAAGTTCCTTACTTTAAAGTTCTCATATAAATATGCTAACATTTTAAGATTTCTGTTAAAATATAACTTAAAAGTAAATATTAAAACAGACAAAGAGCACACAAGTAATTGCATTAAATTATTGAGATTTTATTTTTACATTACATTTAAATTAATTTAGGCAACAGTGGTTGATTAATTAAAAAAGTGTTTAAAGTATGGTGAACGGCATAAAGACAGCAACTTCTTGCCGAGTGTGTTTGTTTGTTGTTAAGGGAGGCAGAGTGGAACAAAGTGGCACGCAAAGAAAACGCAAAGGAGACACTCACCTCCCAAAATCTTTGCTCTTGACACAGGAAACGGCAGCTGCGAGTTGTACCAGAGTGAACAAGTAACCCTCGAGGGGGGAAGAGAGTATTACGATTTTGGAGCAGACTCTCGTGCTCACGCGATTCTCTCGCGTAGGCGTCGCTTGAGTTCTCACTCAAAGCTGTCGGCAATTTGAGCGTTAAGCGTGGAACATAAAAGACGCTGCCAAAACGCTCAACGCTTCAGTCGAGTTTGAAACTTACACTCAAGCGGAGTTGTAAATAGTTGTTCGAGTTGTTGGCTCGTACTCAAACGTACTGTAACAAAATATTATTACCTTATAAACAGACATACATATAATTTTATATATATATAAAAAGACATTTCTGCAAATGGAATTTTTACAAATGTTGTTTTTCTTATTGCCGCGAATTTTCAACTGACTGTGTCTGTGTCTGTGCCTGCGTGTGTTTGTTTGTGTGTGTTTCAGTAATAAAATATGATATAGAAATGTGGAACCTTTTCGATGCCATGCAAAAAAAATAAAACAAATCAAGCAACCAAATTGTCAACAACAAACAAATCTTATAGCCCAGTTTATGTGTACGTTCTACGGTGTGTGTTGGTGTGTGTATGTGTGTGTGTGCTTTTGCCTCATAGAATTTAATTCAAGAACAGTCGCTCTGCACATTACTCATTTGAAATCCATGTTCTCTCTCTCTCTCAACTCAGTTCAGCAGCCTCGTTATTTGAACGTTGATTCACGTTGCGTATACGCCGTGTGTTTTCTTCTTTTTTCTTGTGCCTTGAATAACAACACGCAGTTGTTGATTGTTGCCTACTTTTGGGCGCGCTTTTCACTGTTGCTATGCCTCAATCTTTATCCACCTACTCTGTCTCAATTCGCCTGTCTCCTCCGCTCTCTCACCTTTGTACGCTGCTGCCACAGCAAAGGCAGCTGTTAAATTATGCATTAAGGAAACTCAAAAGCCCCACACAAAAAAAAAAACGAAACCTCCGTCGCGTTAGGCACAAAAATTGTACGTAAAAAGGCTGGAAAAATGCTCAGCTTTTCACTGGCTCTTGTTGCTATTATTGTTGCGGGCAGTCAGTCCTTGCTTTATATCTAGCTCGCATACATATTATGCAAATTAATGCTTGTTTGTGATTTCATCTACCATTTATATCTACATTTTTCAACATTAAAGTTGCCCAGCGATAAACCAAATTTCTTTTTGGGTCTACACACTGTTGGTTTATCTTCAAAGTTCATTCTTTACTTAACTTTTGAAAATGATTCTCATTTAATATTTTATATTTTACGACTTAACTTTTAGTTTCAACTAGAAAATGACTCTTGCGCTTTGGGTGCACATAAAAAAAAGGTTATTCCGAAATGCCCTAAATGTTGCTTATTAAAACAATTTGTGCCGCTTTTATCTATTTGATTTGTCCACATTTTGCCACCTTTCTACATAATTCACTTAGTTCGCTACTTTATTGCCATCGTCTGCTTGTGCCCTTGTGGCTTATCGCTATATTTGGCCATGTGGTTTTCGCATTTTGGGCCCAGACTATCTGTACGACAAACACGTCTTCAAATATTTAAGCATTTTTTTGTGGCTTTATTATGTTGTTGTTTCCCCTCTGTGCCCACGGGCAGCAAAATTGTGTATGTTTTCCCAAATGTTTAATGTGGTAAAATGACTGCTTGCCTTCTGCCAAGCTTTGTTTCGTTAAATCTTTGCTGTGGTAAACTTTCATTTGGGTTTATTAAAGAATTCGTTTACGTTATTGACTTGGTTTATGTCTAACTGGGAATTGTCACAAGGTTTTACGTTGTAACTCGCATGGAACAGAACTGGTGCACCAGCATCTTTTGTACACAAAATTTGTTATTCGATTGCTTGCATTGTGCAGAAAAGTTGTCTCATAAAATAGAATTCTTTAGAATGCCCTTGGCATCATTTACCAACTGAACTTGGCACAATTCATTCGGTTTGTCCTCTTTTTCGCTCACCTCGAGTAATAAATTAATGGGCAGGGTGGTCTCTAGTGAGCTGCATTTTAAAAATGTTATAAGATACTTTTTCTGAACTTTGGAACTGTTTACTCTAATTTTACTTGGTGTTTAGAAGATTAAAGTAAACTTTATTATAATTTTAAGAGAATTCTTTAAGCATATTTTAGCTGAAATTTACAAAGTTCGTTTTTAAACTGGTTCCAAAAGCAGATAAAACACAATTCAACATTTTTGCACTTCTGGTCTCTTGGCAAACACATAAATTTCCATTTAAAGTCAAGTCGCACACTGTGTGCTCGAGGTTTTCTCACAACGCAGCTTAATTAGAACTTTGGTCAAATGAAAAAAAAAGGTTTATTTTTTTTATTTTGCCTTGACCCTTGGCAGTTAAAAAGCCGACGGTCCAAGGACAACCTAAATGCTTAACAACTTAACTTCCTTAAAAAACAGCAGACAAAATTTTGTTTCCAAAAAAAAGGCCAAAAAAACAAATAGGGAAAAGGGAAAGCGACTAATTAATATGCTGTCGCTGGTGCTTCCTGATGTCAAATTTTGTTTTTTGTTTGCTGCTACAAACATAAAGCTTAGACAAAGTTTATTTTCTCGTCTCGGGCTGAGCAACTGAGCTACATTTTTGATTGCAGCCAGCCGTTAAAAAAAATGAAAAAGGGTTGCCAAAAGTTTTCGTCTTTTGCCGGCTTGACTTTTCCATTAAACTTGTGTCCGTTTGTCTATTTGGCTCTTAAGCACTGCACAACAAAACACGAGAGTGGGTGTAAAAAGAGAAAAAAAGGGTTTAACTTTGGTATAATTAAAGGTTTGGCTGCCTTTCATTACTTGCTTGGCTTTCAAACAATTTTCTTCAGTTTGCCAACGCTGCGTATGTGTGTTATTTTTTTTTTTGGGGTGCTCCAGAGAGTCATTAAAACGCGTTCAAGTATGGCCCGAGTGGATTACACTTACAAACGCACACATGGGTGAGTGTGTGTATGTGTGAATTTTTACCACAAGTCTTAAAAGGCAAAAGGGTTGTTCAACTTCTCGTAGCACCCAAAAAAAACAGAAATGTTAAAGTTTGTTAAGCTGATTAGTCGACATTGCCATGTAAATTTTCCCGTTGTTCTATATCTAAATAAGTGTGCATATCATGTGTGTGTGTGTGTCTGTGGGAGTGCGTTTGTGTGTGTGTGTGTGTCATTAGCGTGTGAAGTGAAAATTTGGTGTGAAGTTCATATTGTGATAATTAGGCATGTGCCTTTTCACTTTCATGTTTATTGTACTAAGCTCTTAATTATTGGGTCTGGTTTTATTTGCACTTCATGCTCTACTCAGTCCTGTTCACAATTCAACAATATTTCCATTAAATTAACTACTCATTAGCTGTTTTTACACACAGTGCTCTTAATTTTCATTGTTTGCTCAATTTATTTCAAACTATTTTCACTCGTATTTAAAGTCTCCATGGTAACATTAATTGGCTTTCACTAAATGAGCAGCGTTTTATTCGATTGCAGTTGGGTTTCCATTAAATTAAAGCATACTTTCGGGCTGAAAAATTCTACTGAAGTCTTCGAATTCTTTTATGCGACTTTTAAAAATTCAATAAAGTTTGCTGGCTGTAAGAAAAAACATACATTGTAAATAAAGAACTAATAAAAAATATTTATATATTATTTTTATTTAGTTTTATATGAAATTTAACTAATGAAATCTTCTTGTTCTTTTCTTTGCAGTGTAGAAAAATGTAAAAAGTCGACTAAACATAATATTCGTTTGTCTGCAAATTCTTTTCGATTTTAAGTTTAAGTGAAAACGAAACCGAAACCGAAACGAAATATAATACAACAAAATTTAGAAAAGAAATCAAAAACCAAACGGTTTATAGCTTGCTTTATAGTAGAAAACAGCACAAAACAGCTAAAGTAAACAGCTGAAAGTAACGAAAAGTTTAGTTTAGAATCAAGCTAATTTCTGGGTGCGTATAACTCCATTAGAAGGCGATTAGCATAGCATAGAAGTGAATTTAGAAACGTGAAACGAGCAGAAGTGCCAACAATAATTCAATCACAGCCCCGAAAGCGCATAACAGCAACAAGAACACACCAAGTGGCAAAGTGCGAGTGAAGTACCAAAAAAAAAAAAAAAAACCGAATACCACAAAAAAAAAACGAACACAACTAGAAAAGACCCCTCCCTTTCCAACCTGCCTAAAGTTGCCCCAGGGCTGCGCAAAACTAGAAACTAGAAAACTTTTGTCAAGCACTCGAGTAAAGCGGCAAACGTGCGCGTGGAAAACTTTTTCTCTGCTTTAGTTTCCCATTTCCCCATATTCTGCTATTATTTTTGAAGCTGTTAGCCAGACACAGCTGAAGTTTGGGCTGCGGATACATAGAAACAGATACTGATATCAGAAAATTTGTAACGCGAGTGTTTAAGTCCTATAAGTTCAGAATGTCATCCTCGCTGCCATTGACCATGAGCCATCAGCGGCGCTTGATTTGGCCAACATTCGTGCTGACGCTCTTGTTGCTGCAGAAAACGGCGAGTGCCATCGATTTGAGTCGCTTGTATGGCCATAAGGCCGATCCGACGGAGAAACGCAATGGTAAGTGACTCAGACTTTTTATTAAAATAATTTGAATTTGTATAAGTAGTGTTTTAAATAAGTTAAAATATTATAAGGACAAATATATGTATATTTGATAGGTCTAGAATTATTTAACACTTTGGAAATATATTATTTATTTAAGGGTTTAAAAGAGTTTAAAGTTATATATGAATAATTTTTTGCTGTCAGTAATATTGGATTTATTTAAGCTGAAAGAAAAAATTAAGAAATTTATTACTATTCCCAGCTCGGCAAGGTCAAATTAAGCTACTTACCAGTTTAGTGTTTAAAGTAACTTACAGGGTATTTAAGCTACTATGCTGTGCTTGCTCTAATTTATAAATTTTTTGCATTTGCGTGCTCGAAACAAACTTTTGCAATAATTGTATAACCAAGTCGAGCTTCGCATCCTCGTTGAGCTACTACATTCATATAGTTCTTTTTTATTCCGTATGGTAATAATTGGCAATTTTAATTGCTGGAATTTTCCCTAAGTTTAATGCTTCCTTTCCTGCACGCAAAACTATTAATTATATAATTAAATTAACACCAAACGTCATTATATTGCAAGTTGTGCATTTTTTTGCCGCAATGAAAATGTGTTGTATTTTATGACAGAAGAGTTTGGCAAGATTGTTGCTACATTTTTTAATTAAACATTTACTATACAATTGAATTGCTGATTTGAACAGTCGATCATAGCCAATTACGTTTAATTAATATTTCAAATTAATTTTTTTTAGCGGCTTCAATGCAATTTTGACAGTTTTTATATGTTTTTTCATTTATTTCATAAATTGAACTGCTGTCAGTAGTCGGTTTTTACTATTTGGCAGTTTTGTGCAATTGTTGAAAATGACAATTCGATTTAATACCCTATAAATGTTTGTATTTTTATAATTTCTATAATCAATTATATTTTTTAAGTTCCCATATATTTTTTTTTAACTCCTAAGTAACTTCTAGTCGTGCCCTTTGTCTATCTTTCCATTTCCGTTGCATAATTAATTTGTTCTGTTGAAGGTCAGCACAGTCGTCACAATTTTGACAGCTTTCCACTCGAATCGCGCATTTCCATTTAAAAAACTTCAACTTTTTTACCTGTCATGTGCAGTAACTACATATAATTGCAAATTTTCATACGAAATGCATAACGAAATTCCTTTCGGTCTTGCACAAATCTATCAGTTATGCAACTGCAACTGTCAAGAGTCATAGCTCAACTGCAACACTGTTCAACATGGTTGTTGGCAGAGGTCTTGATCTGCACTCAGTTAATAGAAAACTATTATTTACAGCAATTAGTTAGAAATGCAGTTATTTCTAAATATTAAAATATTATAATGTTGTCAAAAGGAAGTTAAATGAAGCTTGGTAAAAGTATTAAAAGAACTTTCTTACATTGACTATTATCTGAAAATTTATTGAAATTTAATTTTAAAATGAGTTCAGACTCTCAAAAATATTTTATTTCTTTAAAGTCAATATTCTATTTATAGTCCAGTTATTATTTCTATGCCAAAATGTCATTAATCGACAAGCAAATGTTAGTCGGAGGAAATTTTGATTATTAAGTAATCTCATAAAGACATTTTAATAAACTTACTGACCATATACTCTTACTTTAAATAAATGTAATCACTATTAAAGATATTTAACAAATGTCTTTAAGATTTAATTATGTTTAATTACAAAACTTCTTATGCTGAACTTCCGCTTTGTCTCTTACTTTGGTCAATTTATTTGCATAAAACATTTCACAACTAATTTAAAGTATTATAAACTTTACATTTGGCTTGCCAAACTCATAATTTCTACTTCCATATAAGTAAACTAGTTATTTTCACATATTTCAAAACTTTAGGCAACAGCTCGCAGTGGCTCATCCAACAATGGTTTGTGGCTATGTGAAAGTCGGAAACCGCAACTTGCAACTCGTAGTTGTAGTTTATTGGACAGTGTGATGCTTCACTGTTTACCACTGAAAGCACTTTCAGTCTCTTGGTTTGGCAGTGCTCTTCACTTGGTTTTCCTTTTTGGTGCTCTCTTTCGTTTATTTCAGCCCGTGTTTTGTGGGTTTCCTTTTGCCATCGCGGTGTCCATCACTCACCTCAGGCAGTCATTGTCGGTCGCTTTTGTACTTGTGGCATTTGGCTTTGGATGTCTTGCTGGCCAACAGCGTTGACGGCTAACGAACGTGGCCATAATGGCCGTAATGCTTTTATGCTCCTGACTGCTACCAGTTAATAATTGTGCACCGGAGTGCGCTTTTTGCCACAAAAAGCCGCGGATATTACAAAGCATTGCATGACATTTTAATAGCATTTTTTCCTTCTCTTCAGTTTTTTTGTGTTTTTTTTTTTAGTTTTTATGGCTGGTCAATTACCGCAACGTTTTGCACTTTAAGTGGTTGCCTAAAGTGACATGCAACTCAGATGAGTGTGCTTAAGTGAGTGAGTGTGTGAATCTGATTGAAAATAGTTTTTAAAAAGATTGTTTCGTGGTAATTGTGGTGAATTTCCCATTGACTTAACTTGTCCAAGTACTTTTCAATACTGACTCTTGACCTTTGATTTAATCGACTAATTGAGAATTGATTAATGAAATGAAAGTCTTTAACGATTTTTGATCTCAAATTAAAACAGTTTGTTATAGCATTTGCTTAATAAAGCATAGCAGATCAAACTTAATTAAACAAACAACCTTCAAATGTTAACATTAATATGAAAGTAATTGCTAGAGGACAAAATCGAATGTACAGCGGCTGCGAATAGTCGTCTAATGAGTGCCACTCTGCACACTTACACCACCTACTCAACATATAAGGAAGTAGGAAAACCGAAACTCCATTAAAACTTGTGGAGCACGAGTTCAGTTCTCGGGTTTTCGGGTTTTCGCTTATTTCAACCTAATGAGGCATGCAGCAGAGCAAGTGCCAAAAGTAGAAGGAAAATTGCCTAGCCAAGAAAATTAATTTCGAAACATTAGAAGAAGCAGAAGAAGCTGAGAGCAGCAGAAGTTTCTTAAGGCCAAAGCAAAACCAAAAGTTTTTAATCAAATTAAGAAGAGGAGCAGCATACAGAAAAACACACGATGGTAGTAAACTAATAAACTTGATGGTTATTATGAGGCAGGTGGTAAAACTCGACTCCCCAGTTGGCATCTGGCTGACAGCAGTGGACTGTACTCTGGTCGTAATCGTTGCCACAAAATGCCTGCCACATAATCATGAATTTAGTTTTTGTATTGTGCTCCAATTGGCTGCCATGGAGATTTCATTGTGCAAAAGTGACCTGCAACTGTGGGTAAATGCGTACGCTAAATGGCCAACGTGCCACGAAATGTTGCAAGGCAATAAGGCAGAGCATTTCCGTAACTTTACATTTCGTATTTACCATTTGTGGCATTGCATTTGCATTTGTGGCACGATTCAGCCGAGTGCCTTACTGTGTGCCACGTTTTGTTTGCGATTTGTTGACGCTTTGCGTTGCTCGAATACACTCAAGTGCACTCACAACCCGCACTCACACAACCACTCACGAAACTCAAGCTCATTGTGCTCACACCATTGTTTTGTGGTTCTGCTAGAAAATAAATGAAATATTGCATAATTTAGGTTGCTTACAATCTGGCAAACTACTTAATTGAATTACACAATGTGCTACGCTTGTATCACTATTACAGTTTGCCATAAATAGAAAAGGAAATTGACTCACATGAATACAGTTAGTTAATGTTACAGACCATCAAAGCATACACAGAGTCGAGAGAGAGATAGAGAAAATGTCATGTTATTTGCCTTGGTTGTCACAAAAATAACAATTTTATTTGGAAATCAATTAGTCACACACAAAGCTTGTCTTAGCTAAAAGTTATTAGACTTGATTGCACAAACAATAGTTATAAAATATTCAACTCAGTCAAGTATGAATAAGCTACATACTTATGTTCAACCGACTGATTGCGTATACGTAAAAAAAATTGTCATATTTATGGTTCACAAAAGAGAAATATTATTGTTTTTAAATTGAAATTCAATATTTGCGAAAGTCAGCTGCAATTGAAATTCAATTACAGAAAACTTTGAATACATGTCCAAAAAATGCACACTGCCGCCGACTTGGCCTCTCTGCTTGCCACACACATGCTGTGAGGTGAGCTGTAGAAATTTTACAAAATATTTACGAAATTTATTGTTATTGGGCAGAATTTTCTGGGCGTATCGTCCTTTGAGCAGGGCAATTTGTGCCGACATAAATAATAACAATATACATTTTGTTAGCTAAACGTTTTGGGTAAAATAACTAGTAAATTTTATATGGACTACGAAAGCCATTTACAAGCCATTTTCCAATGCCATAAAATTTGGCCAACGTTCGGTTGGCTGGCGTAAATTGCAACAGCTTTTTGTAGCAACGATTGTAATAAATTTAATTATGCTGACAGTTTAATTATGGAAACTCAATAGTGATTTGTGTGTCCGTTTGCCAATTTCATGTAAAGCTGCGCACATTGATATGCAAATCCATGAATATATTAGATATGCGTATACGTATGCCAATCGGCTCGTCTCTTGATTACGCTGGTTACGCATACGCCACGTTAACGCTCGTCCGACGCATGTCAATCAAGCAAATGGCCGCAACCTTTAATAACTGTCATTTATAGCGCTACAAAGTTATCCAATTATAAACAGATTAATGGTCTTCACTTGTCAACGCATATTCCCTTCATTTGTTATGTGAGTTAAGAGTTCTGAGCGACTTTTAATGGTAATTGTGTTAGTCTTGGGTTAAATTAATTACTTTCTTGTCTAATTTTACTAAATTAAAGAAGATTACACTTTTTAACAAATTGATTTTGACTAAGAAATGTATACAGAGAGTTTAAGTATTTTAAACGACTTATTTTTATGGCAATAGTCCGCCTACAGTGCTTGCTATAAGCAAAATTCCACCCACACTATAAAATTCATTTCTTGCCTGCGGCTAAAGGTCAATAAAAATCGATTTTGTGGCCAAATATAAATCGATATATACCTATATAAAACCTTGCCTACAACTTGCTTTATAAATATTGTGAAATTTCCCAAGAATACCCATTATATCGTGTTTATTGCGGGGTCTTACGAACTATTTAGGGAGTCACATTATGCATACTTTTATTGCTATTACACATTATGGTAATGAGCTTAAGTCTGCGACTAAGTCGGCGAGTTATAACTAACAGCGAGAAGAATGGCTAAAATATATTCACTTTACTTTTACTTTGCACAATGGCTACCATTTTATGGCGTAATATTATTTGACGATGTTTCATGAGTTCTATAAAAGCATAAAAGGCAAAAGTTGTTGTTTGGCCAGTAAAAAAAAACCAGAATGAAAGAAACAGCAACAAATAGCTCTATATATATTTATATTTTCTTTTTTTATGGCTTGTCAATTTTACGGCCTGCCGACAGCGATTCGAATGAAAGTGTTTTTTTGCCGCTTTCACATTTCCTATTTCGTTTTTTTCTTCTCTCTACTTTTTTTCAGTTTTCTTCTAGCCGTATTCATTTATTATTTGCATGTAGGCGAGTACTTACAATGCGCACTACACCTTCTACCTTGCCGCTGTTTCCCCAAAAATGTTTTACCACGCGCAAAAATGCAAATGGTAGGAAATGGCTCAACTTATTTAATATGCAAAATACACCTACAGAAGCAGTCAGTCCTTTGGTCTGTTGGTTCGTTTTGTTTACACCGCTCGATGGTTAAGTCCGCCATTGAGATCCTTCATGCATTACTCATACGCCACGCTGCACAGTCACACACCAAAAAAACCAAAAAAAATGAACTAAATAAACAAACAACAACAACAAAATGACCCAGGTGAAACATAATTTTTTTTCCATTTAGTAAAAGTATACGGCATGTCGTCAGACAGCAACAACAACAGGCGTTTGTGTGGTAGGCGCGTCCTATTGATTTGTTGTTTACGCCTTTAGCCAAGTAAAATACGTAGCAAAGAAATTCAAGTTCATTATGCCTCAGAGAGCAGACAAGAATGTAAGGATAATAGATCGTTTCTGGTAGCCAAGTTAAGTGAAAAAGTCTATTTCATTGCAAGTGAGTTGACGACAACAATAAGCTGGCTGAGAAAAAGAGCTTTAAGAAATACTTGTAGCAAAAAAAAGTATTAAAAGAAGGTGCAAAGTGAAAGCGTAAAAGAATGTCAGCTGGGACAGACTTGCGCTGTATTAGACAGCTTTAAGTGTGTCCTTGAGTTACTCAGTGTGACGGTACTGTAGATTAGGAATAAAGTTGATATTTCTCATGAAAAGTGATTTACCAAAGCAAAGAAGATTTGCAAAGAAGGTAACAAAAGGCGCAAATGAAAGCACAGATGAAGTGAAAAGAAAATCAAGCAAAGCAGATTGGGAATTTAAGTCTTGGATTAAAGAAAAACATAGGTCTCCAAAGGGAATAGAAAGTGGAGTGCTAAGCACTTTCCTAATGTCTTAAGGGCATGCATTTAATCTAATAACTGGTAGTACGACAATCAGCGTAAATTCAGTGGACTTAAGCATAAGTATGCCATTTCTAAAATACATAAACTTGGACTTGTATAAATCTCCTTAACTCTTCTCCACTTCCATTTCGCTTTTTATATCCTGTGTGTTATTTATTTATAAAAATTCAACCCTAGCCTCTTGTCGTTTTCTACTATTGCTCCACAAGTCAGGGATATGCCATTGTAATGCCGCATTTACATATTGTGCTTGATATAAAAATGCAATCAAGTGCATCGTCATGCCAAATATCTCATGGAATGTTCGTGACTGCTAAAAGATACTTATAACCACAGAAACAGCTGCAGATGCAGATGCAGATGCGAATGCGCTTTGGCTTTAGACCATTCGCTGCATTTCCACTAGAAATCCACTTGCGACTTTTGCGCACTTTCAGTGGTTATGCCAAGTTATCTTCGTCTACTACTTTCCACTTCCTTCTGCTGCTGCTGTTGGCCAACGTCTTTGGCTTGTTGTGGCTGCATTTGACTGCGTTTGGAGTTTTGAATATCCAATTTAGCTGCGAGCATTAAAAGCAATTCAATATGCAGTATACGTTGGTGTTGAAGCGACCTCAACCTGACCCCAACACCATAACCCTGTATCCTCTTCAACTTTCATCCCTTCGAATCCCTCAATACAAACATCAGGTGTGGCTCTTTGGACCAATGGATATTCAATATGCAACTGCAGTCGTGGCGTGACTGGATTTCACTGGATGTGTGTGTGTGAGTGCATTTTTCATTTCATTTCATTTCAAATTGATTTGCCCATTTGGCATGCTGTCAACAAATTTTCATGAATGTGCGCTCGCTAAGTTTTTCCTTGTGGTGAAAAATGTGGTTTACATTATTTATGTCATAGTCGTAAAATAATTTTCATTTTGTTTTGCATAAAGTCGTGTTACAGCTTGGCAGCTTTTTAGCCTAATTGGGATTCTCAAGTTTTATGGTAACTTAACGCCAGTGAACGTGTAAGTTTTACGTAGGCATACTAATTAGCATTTTACATTAAGTCTAAAAAAAACTAAAAGCAACATGTGTTTATTTGCAATTGTAAAGTTTGTTGTGCTGGAAACAGCTCAACATTAATTGCAGTAATGTAATTGGCTATAAAGGGTATAAGGAAGCAGTTTAGACTATCTAAATATTTATGTTGATTACAAAAGAGGTTTACCCGTGAAGTCTACAGTTTAATTTGCATAAAATTCAGTTTCAAATTCCACTAACACTTCAAATTAATTTGAATTATTTACATAATTTGCTAATGTGTTCACCTCTACTAATTTAATAATCTATGCCTTACTAATGGAATATTGTTGATATTTCCAACATGAAAATTTAATAACAGATTAACAAGAGTAAAATTTGTTAAACATTTATTGATAAATTCGTTAAAAATCAAAATGTAATCAAAACAATAGCATACTTTTCAGCGTGCATGACCACAAATCCGCAGAGAGACAGCATCAAATGGTAACAAGAGCGAGACAGAGTACTTGAATTAGCTATATGATAAAATTCAAATTCGATTTTGCGGCTTTTGTGGCAAGCGATAATAAATTAGGATTATTTGTGGCTTTATTTTCTGGGCGCGTGTTTTTGGTTCAACCAAAAGTACAAAGCACATTTTAAATTGTTTCTGTGAAAATTGTTGTTGCTATCGACAGGTGTGTATGACAGTCGTTGAAACGGGGTTTCAGTTTCCCATGCACTTGAAACGCCAAAACTTTGAATGCTTTTGTCCTCGACTGTCATTGGCCAACAAAGTGGCAAGCAGTGAAAAGTTGCGTCCATTTCGTGTTTCCCCTCCTTGCTTTCCACTTACAGCTCCCCTCAGCCTCCATTTTTCTGCATTTTCTCTTACTGCAGCAGTTTTAAATTAGTGAAATAAATGGAAGGAAAACTTTGTGTGTCGCTGGCAAAGTGCGCAGCTTTCTTGTTTGGAAGGAATTTGCAACGAGTTAATGCTCTGCAAACTGTTGAGCTTTACTTTTAGCGTAAATTTGTACTGCACATACCCTGTAGGTAAAAAGTGGTTGGGGTTTTAGTTTTAGCTTAGTTTCATAAGCAGTTTAAGGGCCATTAACTGAACTTAAATGAACACTGTTCACTTACTGTACAACTCGGTTTATTTACAGGGTATGCACATACAAATAGGTATCTTAAAATTTGTCTGCAGAACGTATTAATGAAGCAATTTGCTCAACATTGGACAACTTTAAGGATTGTCGAGCATTTTCATTTCAGAATTAAAGTTAAACTCGGCTGCATTTGTAGTGGTTATGGCTGTGGTTGTTGTTGCACATTGCGGTTGTCAAGGGAATAACCGTGTTGTGTATAGCTTCCATATGTGTACGTGTGTGGGTGTGTGGTAAGTGCTGACAACTCTCGAATGTGGAAGCAGAACCACAGAAAGCCAACAGCTGCAACAAGGCAAATTGTGGTTATGATGAAGTGCAAGCAGCCAGAGAAATTCCACACAGGTTGTTAAAGCAACACGTATACTCTAGATGCTCCAGCTACAGCTGCCATAATAGCTAAATGGGCTTGGCAGCTCGTTTAACAGTTTTTTAAACTTTCAAGTACCAACTGGGTATTGGCAGCAGAATTCTCGCTCGTCTCACATTTGTTAGTCATGAGTTCAAACTTATTAAAAAAGGTTTCAGTCAATTGATTGAGGGCTAAAGTTATAGCTTGTGGCAGGTTCAGCATTTAATTTAATTGTTTATATTTCCAACTCTTATAAACTTATTTTTTTTTTTGATTTTATTAAAATTTTCACATAGATAATTTTGACGACGTTTCGAGAAAGCCTTTCGAGATGTCGACCATATTATGATTGTATGTAGCACTGACCGCTCAGTCCTCCCCTTCCTTGGCTGCCTCCTCTGGAAGTTCGGCGGCTTGTTCGGAAACCGGAAGATCGTCCTCCTCAGCTCTAGGCGAACGATCGACATTTTTGCCCGCGAGAGCCAATTGTGTGTCGATTGGAACCGTTTCCTCTTCCTCGCCTTCGTCGGCCTCGCCGGATTCGCCAGCGACTGGCTCGGGTGGTAACCAGCATGAACCCTTGACCAGACGCTCTTCGATTTCGGCAATTTCGTTTTTGTAATATTGATTGAAGTCGGGACGATCCCAGATACTCTTGACCCATTGCAGATTGAAGTCCATTTTGGTGCAACAACAGAATTTGCGCGACTTGTGGCACTTGGGGCACTTGGCCTGCTGTCGGGCGGGATGTGTGAATTGTTGTTTCTGCTTCTTCTTGCAACAGTAGGGGCAAACGTGTTTCGGTTTGCGTTTAGTGCTACAGGGCACCGGCTCTTTGGCATAGACAAGATGTCCTCGCTTCTTGGCACAGAAGCAGCAGTTGCAATCATCGCCTTCCGGTTGACGTTTACGTGTCTGCATGCGATCATAATATTTCTTGTAGGCCACCTTTATTTTGGCCTCATAGGCCATTTGCTCGTTGCACGAGAGTCCATCGAAGCGGGCGAAACTTTCGGCCGATTTGCGTGCGGCATGAACCCAAACGCATTCATCATTATAGCTGGGTCTGCCCTGATCATCGTAGGTCAACTCCTCCTTGGGCTCATAGTAGAAGGCCTTGAAGCCGCGCTTAATGATGCTATAAGCCAAATGTGCCTCCACCTTGTTCATAAGCGACTTTTTGCCCAACTCATGGAATAGATCCTCTTTACGCAAACGCTTCTTTGGCACTGTATCGATGCAATAGCAAACCTGATCATAGTGTAGAAATGCATAAGTGATAATATCCACAGTGGATTTCGCTTTGCATTCATGCAGTCCACAAATGATCATAATCTGGGCCAATGTGTTGGCCAAATCCAGTACATTCTCCAGGAATATCGATGAGGCATTCACTTCGCCCAAACATTTGCATTGCGTATGCTGATCTATAATACCCAATGGCGCGTGTCGTTGACACTCCTTGTGCTGACAGTTGTTGCGGCACCGGAAATCGGGCATGGCATGATGTGCCTGCATCTTCACATTCAGCTGGATACAAAATTTCACTTAAAGAATTTTCCGATTCCACAAAAGGATTTTTAAAATTTAATTTTTTTTTTGTTAGATTTTTAAAGTGTGTGTGTCAAGAGCAGCCAAATAATGTGTTTTACACACATTTCTTATAGTAAGCGAAATTTTGAGACAGCTCTCACAAAGCCTACACAACTTTTCTAAACACTTTGGGCTAAAATTAATATATAAAGTGGCAGAAATTTTCTTAGTATCAAAATATATTATTTTTCCTGTTGAAAATAAAGACAACAATTCAGCTGAATTTTAATATAATCAGTTTATTGTCTGCCTTACATTTTCTTAATACAATTTTCACTGAAAAAAGAATGATATGTAAAGAAAACTCTGTTGGATGAAGTAACCTTGCGTTGAGCATATTTGTAAAAGTTAATGACGGCATTGAGTCAAGTTTATGATTGAGTAAAAGTGCTGTCCTGCATAATAGATGTGCAAATGCTTTGGGACAATATTCATAAAGTATAGAGCTACAAGACATGTTGTCTTTTGATTACTCTTCGACTTGGCAAATACATTAAAGTTGAATTTATTAGACAAGCGTCAGAATATCAACCATATCCGCAGTGCCAGTGAGTGTAATCAAATATGTGTGTGTGTGTGAGTGTGTATGACAGACAGGCTGAAACAAAAGCGCTGACAACGCCCAAGACAAACAGATGAATAGACGATAAAGTTGTCATTACTCATCCCGTTGTGTATTTAGATTGTCACGAGTCGAGACTCTAGATTGACCCTGTGGTCGGTAGGCAGTAGAAGCAAACAAAGCGAGAGCCAAAAGTCACATAAAAATCTATATACATATATATTTTATATTGTGGGCCACATCAAATAAATATACTGATTTTTATATGCAGACTTTGGAATGCGGCTTTTATTTCATTTTAAAATGTATCTCTGGGGATTTGGTGTCGGTTTGTTGCTGCTGTCAAGGATACAGCACACAAGACACTAGATACCATGTCCTTACATCTAGATACACACACACACACTTTACTCTATCAACATGAGAGAGGCAATTCTGTAAACAATTGCTTAGTTGATTGTGCGTTCGGGGAAATGTTTAGTTTGCCATTCGATACACAAGTAAATTCTTTATTTTCCACCTGCATTAACTTCTTTTATTTTAAATTTTAACTGTATAGAAGTTGTCTTGAAATTTATTCATTTATATTCATTTTGAACTGTTTGCTAAGCGTATTCCACACCAGACAAAACACAAACAATTTTATACGTTGTGATAACAATTGGCTAACAGAGAAACTTTTTCGATTTCGTGCGTAAATTATGCGGTCGCACTGGCATTATAAACAACATTTGACAGAAATTATAAGAAGCAGCCAAAAGTTGTGTGTCTTGCAAAAGTTTAAGGCCAGGAGCATTAAGTTTACAAAGATTTTGAAAAGAACAGTCCTTAAGCTATTTTAAAATTATGCTAATAACAAAGATGCCCAAGCCGAATGAAAGGTAAAAGGACAACTGACACGTGGCAGTATGTAAATCAAATTAATAACATACATTTACTTACAAACACATGCACACTCACACACTCGGAGTCTCAACTGGGCTGTGTACGTGGCGTATGCGTAATGAGCACACGACGTATGCCCAATTTATGAATAATTGAGAACTGAAAGGCAGCAGCTGGCTGCGCGTCGATCCCTTGAAAACAGAGCCACTCAGAACTGACATTTGACAATTTTGCCTAATGTGTTGGGTAAATTTGCATACGTTACGACAGCGACAGCGAGAGCGACAGAGGCAGAAATGAAAAATCAGTGAAAGGCAGCTGCAAACAGTCTAAAGGCCAAAACCTCTGCTACAGTCAGGCAGGCAGGCAGTCAGGCAGGAAGGCAGCTCATCATCATTATTTTAAATAAACATTAAGTTACGCTTTACAGCCATTTATCACATTTACAGATTTATGTGTTGCCATTCACATTGGGGTTGCCGTTACTGCCACCGTTACCGCTACTGTTACCGTTTCGCTACCTAAGCGTTGCATGTTGCAAAGATGTTTGACTACAACGAGGCAGCACGCACACACTCAATGCCACGCCCAAACCCCCAAAGCGTATCAAATTATATACTCATTTTGCATAGTTGATAGCTGTATACTCTTTCCAAGCGCCAGGAGCTTTAAAATATACAATTAGATAAAAAATCTTAAAGTCAACTTTGAGTCAAACATTAGACTATTAAACAAGTTTGTCTGCAGATAGCGCCAATTTGTGATTATTTTAATCAACTCTTAAAAGAAAGTTTGATAGAAAATCCTTTCTTTAAATAAAATTAAAATTATTAACATTTTTCAGCATAACTTTCACAGCTTACAGCATAAATATTTTTTCGATTATCAAAAACTTTGCATAAACAAATTTTTATATTGATTCTGTTAAAACAACAGATTTAGGACAATGCTTTTAATGCTAAGTGCCGACATAAAAGGGTTTTATGTGCTCAACGTGACAACTGTTAAATAGAGCAAGACAAAAGCCTGAGTAGCTATAAAAGAATCGACCAAGAACACGCTGTAATTATTCACTTGCTATGCAATAAATCGATGGCTGCAGGCTCTACCCAAAAATCTCAGTTAATCTAAAACTTTGGTTAAGTTTATGAGCAATTTTTATACCAACAAATATTATGACTTTCTTGATTGGCGTATCTCATTCGCTTTTTTCTTTTAAAGATAATAAAAGTTCAATAAAGTTTATGAATAGCAGTAGTTGGATTTTAAAACTTCTGTCTGCCTGGTTGGCCACTCAAAAGCCATAAAACACCTGCCCGATGTTGTGCAGTCATGCTTGTATTTCAATACCCAGTCTTAGGATCCATCACTTGCTGTTTTCACCTGAACCCTGTCTCACCTTCCAACTCACTGACCTGACATTCCCGTGGTGCTGCTCTTCTGCCTCTTCTTCCGGTAGTATCCATGGCAACTCGAAGCGTTTTTCACCATTGGCTTTTATTGTTGTCGAATGCCAATACACCCGGCTCTGCATGCAAACTTTTGCATGGCTCAGAAAACAACAACAACTTGGCCAACACGCAGAACTACAACAACAACAAAAAGAGTTGGCCATTTTGTCTGTCGGAGATTTATGCGCGATTGCTTAAGTTTTATGGGTTTCGGTGTATTGCGCTGCCTTTGCTTTAAAAGTATGCTCACCTCCCACATTCCTGAATCTCTGTCTCCCTTTTCATATCCTTTTGCTACCCGTTTCTCTGTGTGCTTTTTCATTATTAGTGGCCGCAATGATTTAAGCCAGGTTTCATCGTTGCTGCTTTTGCTTTCTTTTATGACTTTCGCCATGGCAACACTTTCAAGCTGCAGATGAGCTGGAATTTAAACAGACCACAAGCACTCTAGCTCGGTAGAAAAGGGTTAAGGCGTAACTTTCTATTAGATTTTGTTGCATTCGTGTCGGAATTAGCCACTGTTTAAAAGTATTCTATCTTAGCGTTGGCGAATTTTGCATAAACTGCTCGAAAGCTCAACCGTTCCTGGTCACAAGGGAAGAGCTCTTTCATCTGCTGTGCTAGATAAGCGCTTAAATCCTTAAGATGTAGTTTCTAAATTATTTAAGGTGAAGCTGGAAGATGCATAAGCTGGTAAAATGGGTAAATGAATTTAAATGTCCAAGATTTTGATGTTGATGTGGATAGTTGATAGTAGTAAAAGTCTAATGCTAATGCTAATGCTATTGCTAATGCTAATGCTAATGCTAATGCTAATGCTAATGCTAATGCTAATGCTAATGCTAATGCCAATAATAATGCTGATGGTAATGGTAATGGTAATGGTAATGGTAATGGTAATGGTAATGGTAATGGTAATGGTAATGGTAATGGTAATGGTAATGGTAATGGTAATGGTAATGGTAATGGTAATGCTAATGCTAATGCTAATGAAAATGCTAATGCTAATGCTAATGCTAATGCTAATGCTAATGCTAATGCTAATGCTAATGCTAATGCTAATGCTAATTCTAATGCTAATGCTAATGCTAATGCTAATGCTAATATTAATGCTAATGCTAATCCTAATGCTAATGCTAATGCCAATACTAATTCTATTTCCAATGCCTATCTATGCCTTCTTAACAATGCTGACTCCAATAAGTTTCTTTAAAAGTTAATAGAAAAGTAAGAGATAATTGGTTGGTATTGATTTCTAATTTGTCCGATGGTTTGCACATCCCACAAGGTTAGCCACACACAGCGGCGGACGACATATTGGGCAACATATGAAAGCCCCGCAGGAACTGTAATGTCAAATCAATACGACTAACATTGTCGACTAACCTTAATAATCCTCAATGACAAATGGCGATACACTTAATTGGCAATAGTGGGTGTTATTGGGACCCGCACAAATTGAGGCAACCTTTTTGTTTTTATTTGGGGTGATGCTATCTGAGTTCTATCATCGCTAAATGACAGCAACTTGTTTTAGCCATTTCCCGAGGCTAATAACGAAAATCATTACAAAGCCATTAAGTAGGCCAATCAAATGGCATGCAAAAAAAACAAAATGGCAACCGGAACCAGAACTTAATGTAATTCAATCAGATGCCAGTAGAAATACCAAAGAAATTTATGAAGGGTAAGAAAATTGGCTTAAAAAAATGTGTTTAATGAGCTAAACGAATGAGAAGAAGAAGAACTTCAAGACAAATTGATGGATTTGGCAGTGCCATAAATTAAGCGTCGTGGTAATTGCCTGATAAATGTGCAGCCAATGGATAAATTTAGGTGAGAAACACACGAAGGATGATGTGCAAAATACGCGCTCCCATTCAATGTTTGGATTGATATGATAAATACACGAAACAAATCTGGTTAGGGTTGCCAGCCAACTAACGGTTGACACGCAGACCTACCCCAGCCTTTTGCCCTGGCCTATCCCCCTGGGCTTGTAGTCATAGTCATTCAAATTTGTAGGCGTGTCAAGTATTGGTTGTTGACGCTGTGACGCAGTTGGTCGCCTTCGCTCAATTGATTGATTGATTTGCTTACGGCTAAATGAATTCGTCATAAATATTTGAACACCTTACCATTCGGCCAATAACTCATGGCTCCAAACAGTTGGCAACACAGTTTGAACAGCTGTGCAATAGAAAAACAATTCCATTGATTGAATGCGACTGAAATGCGGCAAAGATTAGCTGAAAATTATTCCATAACAATGAGCGGATTACACAAGGGACTTTAAGTCAAATTTAACGAAAAGAAGAACAAAGTAGAAAAGTGGAAAACAAAATGGATTCTCTCGCTGCTTCGGGGACTATAATTTATGCAGCGCTTTTTTTTTTTAAATTTAAGAAAATATTAATTTAAAAACCAGCCAAGTATAAGTTGTTGTGGATAGACTTCTTAGCTAATATTTTTAAATATTTTATAAGCTTATGCAAAATTAATTTTCATAATAGGAATCATTTCCTAGAAATATTAAATAAAATATTTATAACACTTTGGAGTAGTAAGCTCATTTCCTCTCTCTTTTCTTTAAAAGTTTTCTGATTTCAGTTGAACCACAAACAACACACAAAAACTCATCGAGTTGAGCTGTTAAATTTTTCTTGTGTGTATTTTTTTGTTGCTGTCTGGTCGATTATGGCCAGCGGGAATCCAATCGCAGCTGGTGCTCAAACTCTGTTAGATGGTGCCATCAATTTAGCTGCTTGTTTTGGGGTACAGAATCATATGGTACATGAAGAACATTTTGAGTCGCAACAGAACGATTTAAAATAAATAATTTATCAACTGCTGTGATGCCATTTGCCACTGCACATACCTGTGCACCAACGAAAGGCTGTTGCTTGTTTCTCTGTGTGGATTTAATTTACATATTCACATCCGGCTTATTTTCAGCTGGTTTTTTTTCTGCGGCTTTTGCAACCATTATGGGTGTTTTGGTTTTTTTTTGGTTGTTGTTTGTTCAAGCTCCTGTTGCCGTGAGCAGGATTATTTGGAGCATTGTCACGAGATAGTCAAATGTGAGGCGTTAAGCTGCCGTAGGGAAAGTGCTGAGTTTTATCGTTATCCTGTCTGCCTGGCTGTGTGTGTGTCTCGTCTGTGTGTTGAGCGTGTGCGTGAAATTAGCTGGTTGGCTTATAATGCCGCTGCTGAAAATTTATTTAAAATAAAGCCGAAAGATTTCCGTCAGTTTGATTGACAGCTTGTACAATGTGCTTTGGTTTTTCAGACTATTAAACATTCATTAACTGTTTAAAAATAGTTTATAAATCGTGTCAAAGCGCTAGATTTTCAATCACTTTAAAATATGTAACTTAACTGTAGTAATTGAGCTGGCACATTCTTCTTTCTGTTGGCTTCAATGACAAGTAGACCAAAACGTAATCAATTTATAGAAAATGGAAAAACTTAAATGATTTGGGCAGGTAACAAAGCGTGAAAACAGTTTCACAGAAGGTCTAGTAAATTGTCCATTGACATTGAAAGTTCCACCATAAATAGAAGCAGTGTAAAAGCTGTAGTTGTTTGCTAAACAAGCACACGTTTCCTTTATTAGACCAACCCACGCGGCGTATGCATAATATGTAGTCTGAACTTTGCCTAGAAGTAGACTACATTTTGTCTACAGTTGTCGGGCGCTAATCAAAACGAATGTTTCGCTCGTTTATCAATTACAACAAGCGACAACAACAAATCCGCTGAGCTTAACGTGCTTTCAATTAGGCGCCTAATTCAAATGAATGCTCCTGAGACCGCAGGAATCGTCAAAAACGTGCGTAAATACAAGTCAAGGAAGCTGCCTTTCTTTTTTTTCCGTGTAGTTCTGCCTTGTTCTGTTTTTGGGAAAACAGGAAATGCTAAACATTTTTCATGATTATCGCTCATTTATTTCTGGCCTGCCGGTAATGTCTTGTCATTTAGGACAGCATCGCTTGAGATATGCTCGTGGGCGTATGAAAATGACGGGAAAAGCTGACTTTAAATATAAAAAATATGCGATTTAACACAAAAGAGCTTAAGTCATCCGTTTAACTGGGCTAAGCATGAGCTGCGACTTGTGCCACATTTTTAATTGCTTGCCACTTAAATGTCATTATTACGACAATAATGATGATGGCGTTGGCTTAAATAACTGCAGACTAGTTGTGACATGGTTTTTATGCAGCTAACGTGAGCGCATTTATTATTCTTTACACCACGTCTTCTTTAGCCGTGTTCGTCTTGGCTTGGCTTAATTGTTGGCGTGTTTCTCTGTGTGTATGCGTGTGTGTGGTCAAGTGGTTATAATTTAAGCATTATTACGCTGTCGACGTGACTGCAACACAAGTGCAAGGTCAGGCAACAAGCTTGGCCTTTACAGCCGACAGGCAATTAACGTGGCCAAACAAAATGTGTCAGCAAGACAAGACAGGGACCTTGTCAGACCCAAAGAAATGCCGCTGACATTTGCCAACTGCTTTCTAAACCGCAACATTTACAGGTTTAGCTGGTGAAATATTTATACACCTGCAATTCAAGTCGGTCAAGGCAGCAAGAAGACAACTTAAAGTCCATAAAATTTATTGCCAATCATTTTGCCACACAATGACTACTCAATACCAAAGTTTACGAACTCTAAACGACAATTGAAATTGCTGATTTTTTTCTGTTCATTGTGGAAATTAAAAGGTGCTTTATTGACACTCAAATGCTGCTGTAAGTGGAGTTAACAAAAAGCCAAATATATTTATGCGTTTCTTATGCTCTTTGGTCAGCCGAACAAATGAAGGAAAATGTGGGGCAAACAAGTGGAAACGTCTTTAGTTGACAAACATGGCATTAAGCGCCGGAAGCGGAAATGCCACCAATTTGAAGACTTCCTTTCTGCTTTCAGCTAAAGCCAAAAGCTAAGGCCAACACCAATGGCCATTCTCACAATCATTCAGACAAAATGTCTTTCAGGTGTCCCCCCGCTATCCGCTTCCTGTGCTCCGTTCTCCACTCTGTGTTTGGCTTAACATCAATCGTGTTTAGTCACTTGTCGTTTGTGGAAGCATATAACACTTAATTCCCTACAGCTGTGTGTGTGTGTTTGATCCAGGCTGTTGCATGTGAAAGTGAGCTGAAAATTTTGTTGACACACAGACACACGGTAAATTGAATTGCATAGAATTGTAAACGATTCGTTTACAAGCACACAAAGATTAGAGTGCCATTGAAATGTTATTTTTACTTGTAGTATACCCTGTAAATATAAACAAGTTTCAGCAAATTGATGTGCAAAAAGTAAAGTAGATTTATTGTAATCATAAATAATAATTTATTAAAATTTAAAGCTTTTTTTTTTGTACATTTAAGTGGTTTAAATCTAAAGAAGCTTAAGACAGCAATCCGCTTAGCTTAATGGGTATTTTTTATTCTATTTATTTTTAGCGCTACAAATAATTTCTAAATTTTAGTTTTCCACTTTAGTCTGCTAAAGTTACACAGCGAAATTCAAACCAAAATAATTTTAAAAAGCTTGAAAATTGTTTTAACCATCCGTTGTGTTAAAACTGGTTGATTTAGCTAATCTGTTTTGGTGTGCAACGAAAACCAAAAACAAATTTACATTTCTGTTTGAAATTTAGCAGTTTAAGTACGCGAACTGCGTTTATTATGCGCTAATGCGAGCTTTGACTATACAAATATGAATATATATATGTATAGATAAATATATGTATATGTCTGTTATGCCGTGTCGTGTAGTTTGGCCATTGTTAGCACATGCCACTGATGCCACACGCCAACTTGCTGCCCACAAAACACCCAAAAACGAGACAATGCCACTGAACAATTATGTGTGTGAGTGTGAGTTTGGGTGTGTTGGTGTTTTGTCTGTGTGTGTGTATATGGAACTGACAGTTTGGTGGATTGCAACCACTGACACATGGTTGCACAGACACTTTCTGAATATTTTTGGGGCGTTTTTCTGCCACCAAAACAAAAGCGAAGCAGACACGCCGACAGTCAGACAGACATTTAGATAGACAAACATACACACCAAAGTGCTTAGTTCTTTTTGCTTATTTCACTATAATGACATTGTTTTGTCTGTTGCGTGTTCAACACGAAAGAGAGAAAAAACCACCGCAGAAATGAGAAAAACGAAAATTGTGGTAGAAATATTTGCGGTTGCCTTCAATGCACAGAATACCAAAGGCAACTAGACCCAAATTCTTTTTTTTTTTTTCTGTTATTGTTTGGGGAAACTTGTTTAACTGACTTTGGTTTCGGCAAACTTCAGTTGGTTAGAAGCAACGAAATTTCTTTTCGCTTTCATACCAAGAAAAAATGTTCAAGAGTTTGTTTTTCTAGCAAGAACTTTAAACAACTTTAAGTTCATTGAAAAGAAAGATTATTTAATTAACTATATTGATGCCGGCTGTGTGCAGTCAATCATACGTTTTGGTTACTTAACTCAAAGAAATTTTTATTTTAATTTTAAATGAAAATACGCTTGGGGGCAGGAAATGAGTTGCATAATTCATGATTTTACTCAACTTTGAAATGCAGGTGGAAATTGCATTACAACTTAATGATGTGCACAATTTCCGCTTCGTTTCCTGTAAACAAATTGTAAAATGTGAAAATAAAGCGTCAACTCAGCTTGAAACAGTTTCGACGAGCAGTAGTACATGGCGTATACTTGATGTGCTTTACTATCATACATTTTTAAGAAAGTTATCAAGCGATTTAAGAGTTATTAAAGTTGTTTGGGCACTTTACAACCCTTTTGTAAAATTAAGTAAAATTAAGTAAAATTTTTTTTCCTTTTTCAATGCAATTAGAAGCTTTCCTTTGAGGTGCCTCGCACAAATTGCATTAGTTCTGCACACATCCGGTTGGGCCATTAGATCGGATGTAATTTATGTTTGCAGTTTTTGCACACAGTAGGAAAACGTACATATTTTTAAGGAATTTATAGTGGCATTTTTCCAAGCCTTATTTCCATTGAACCAAATGCACTTTTTACGACGCACGACGCCAATAAAAGTGTACAAATTTATGGCATAGTTTTATGCAATGCTTTTCACACTTTTTTACCATTGTGCTCAGCTATGGAAATGCAACTGGAAATAAATCTTGCATATGTTATTGTTCTTGTTTATTACATATACATATTTTATTTTGCCATAAAAAAGAGCAGGGAAAAGCCTGGTGACACCGTGGTAATTGCGTGAGTCAACCAAGCTGCAAAAGTCAGCGGTTAATTGAGTCTTATGTGGCAGGTGGCATGTGGCAGGTGCCATGTGGCAAATAAGCGAATAGCCAAAGCTCGCATGACACATATTGCGTATACGTTATGTATGCCATAGGCAAAGTCTGTTTATTTTAGATCAAATTGAAATTTGCAAACACATTTGCTAAACTATTTGATCAATTGACTTAACCGATTAATGAAAATAATCTCAAATAATTAAATTAATTAAAAACGTTGACAATAACTATAATTGGCATTGGTAACTGTAGCACACTGTTGAATTTCTCACACACACACACACCCACACACTCACTTGGTCTGAAATCAATTAATTTTAATTATTTTCGGTATTACGTGTGAATAGATAATATGTGTAAGCCGATATTGCTGTGCAATGTAGCGTATACGCAATGTGTGTGAGCTGGCTTACATGACTGGCTGCTTGTTTATTATACATTTAGTTAGTTCAAGTGGCTTACATGCGGCTTTATAGGTCAAAGTTCAACCAAACTGTTGTGCGATAAACTTAATGAACACTGTAAAGTGTGTGATTATTAACTAAAAAATGTTTTCCAGCAAATTAATTGAAAACTAAACCAGCAAAACTCGAGCAAAGTATTCAAAATAACTTTGAAGCTTTAAAGTTGATGCTGTATCTTGCCATATTTTCATAATAAATAAGAAGCATAAAGTGAATGAAAACTTTATTACAAGCAAACAAACTAAGCAAACAGCTGTCGATGCAGATGAGCAGTTTCCTTGCAATTTCCCAGTGCGTATTTATGGAAAAACTCTTTCAGCTTCAAGCTGTAGTAATCAAGACATAGTTCGTGCCATTGGCACATTCAATACAAAGCGACTAAAACAATTCAACAGCTGTATT
Source organism: Drosophila nigrodunni (assembly GCA_020829145.1). Lineage (NCBI taxonomy): Eukaryota > Metazoa > Arthropoda > Insecta > Diptera > Drosophilidae > Drosophila > Drosophila nigrodunni. Next base: position 17,155,786 of record JACVCZ010000001.1, read on the forward strand.
TCTAGCTCTATATATATCACTAGTTCGAAAGGAAGATGCATGTCTTTTGCTTGCTATAATAAATTACGTCAGCATTGTCGCTCCGAGTCGTGGCAGTGCATACAAATGTGCTAATTTATAAGCAAAACAATTAGTTATATGCAATCAAACTAGCTTCAAGCGAACACAAACACACACACACACCTAAGGAAGAAAAGTAATTTTCATAAGTGTGTGCTTTTAGTTCTGGGTGCGAGCGTGTCTATGTATATATTACGTATACGTCATGTGCCACTAGTAGACTATGCTTAGCTCTTGTGGAAGTTATAGGGTTTCGTTTTGCTTTCCAAAATTCGATGAGTCATGATTGTATTCTGTTGGCAACTTCTTCAGGCACACACACTGCGAAAACAACTTGAGATGAGTAATTGACTGAGAAGCAAACTAAGTAGCATTATTATGCTCGCATGTGGCGAAAAGAAATACCTGTGACGAGACACACCTTGGCAATTGCGTGAGTCAGGTAAACTGCAATTGGCAGGCGTAATATTGAAAGGGACAGTTATTGCGCATACGCCCCGTGTGTCAACACTTTTTGTTCTACGCCCACAAGACGCTGTCAGCTGACCTTAATTTAAGCCCGAAACTGTTGAGGAAAACCTGCTTAGTTTCCCTTTATTCTACTTGCCCTTAGCGTTTGGTTTTTATTCAATATATGCTAGGATTCTATCTTGTCGCCTGTCACGTGCAGTGCTTAGCACAAAATGCTATTTTCGCTTTTATTTTTATGCCTTTGCCGGACATTGTGTGATATTGTGCTCGCATGCTTAATATTCTTCACATCGTGGCAGAGCAGACAGCTTCTGACATGTTGCGGCCACAGGTGCGTGTCGCCTTCACACACAAGTGACATTTATGCAACATTTATTAACTGTTCAACAGCCAACAAGAGCCACATACACTCACATTCAACTAACCAGCCACGACATAAGCTTCAGCATCTGCTACAGTTTCTGTTTCGGCAGCAATTTCAATTTCATTTCCATTCAAATTACCAACAGACCATTGGACTTTTGGAGCACTGGACAGACAAAAAACCAGAGTCAATGTGAAACTTTGCTTGTTTTGTATTAAAGTAGAGAAAAAGTAACATTGTGAGACAAAGCAAAATTTATATTTGCCTACTTTTGTGCGCACTTGTTGAGTTGCTTGGCAAAAAAAGAGTTGAATATAAAAGAGATTTTATGCAGAGGTTTTGGGAATTTTAAAGACAATTTTAGAACACACAAATTGTGTGTTCAAAAGTGGGAAAGAAATGTTGTCTTGCGGTTTGTAGGTAAGTGTCTAAATGAAGTGGAATACAGAGCTGTTTTGTGGCAGAGAAACTGTGTTTTAAAGCAGACAAAATTTTAGGTTTCACTTAAAGTTTGTAGTTCGTACACTTACGTGTCTAAAAGCAGTAGTTTTATGATGCTTTCTAGACAAAACAACTGTGTGTCACAACTAGGGGAAATTTAAGTTTCACTTGAAGTCAAGTGCTGCCAAGTTTCTGCATAAAAGTAGTTTGGAGGCACTTGAAAATGTGTACTTTAAAGCTTAGGAAAGTGGAAAATAATCAATATTTCATTCTTTTCTCTTCCACTCCAGCTCAGTAGACTTTTCGCTTAGGGCTCTAAGACAAGTAGTTGTAAGTTTGCTTGTCTGCTTTGCATAAAACTGGAGTGGATAAGGATACCCCAAGATTTGCGCCGAAAAAGCAAGTCTGCATACTCAAAAATTAAACGAAACTTAGCAAGTCTGAGTTTTACACACAAATTACGCTCTCAGGCCTTAATTTGCATAACGAGGGAGTCTTTTAAACGGCACTACAACTAAACACTGAAAGCGACTGCCATTTAACCACTTAGCCTGGCTTGTGTTAAGTGTCAATGTACGCTAGGCCTATAATTTTAGTCATGGCAGTCACTCTGAAACTTGTTTCTTTCATCACACATACGCTCCGTTGCACGCGCCAGACTACATAATTTTTGTAAACGCTGTCAATGCACGTAAAATTGTCGAAAAATGAAAGAGAATAATAAACACGAAAGAAGCAAAAGAAAAATAGACTGACTAAATTTATCAGACAGCCGCGGGCGATTCATTAACATTTGATGTTGGCACAATTGGAATTTATATACCCAGAGGACCGTGATAATTGACAAGCCGAGGGAGCTATACCCATAATTCATTCACTCGCCAAGTAAACAAGTTCGCATACAGAATGTGAGTACTCGCCAGTTGTTAAGTGAATGATGATTTGCTACATTGTGCGTGCTTGCCAATCTCCACTGAAATTGTTACCAAAAACTCTTGTTGTTGTTGTTGTTGGCGAAAAGGTCAAAAGTTTCCAGCCACAAAAAAAAGGGTTTACTACAAAAAAAAAAACTTTCAGTTATTGGCAGAGCTGTCAAAACGTTTTATGCCCCCACTTAAAGTCGATTCTGTGTACAATTCCATGGAAAATACTTGAACCTTGTTGCTTCAAGGACACGCACAATTTGATATGTGCTTTGTTGATTTAGTTGCTTAAAGTATTGATTGATTATTGTTTGACTTTGTAAGCGCTAAGCTTATTATTTTGTAATGTTTGCTTGCTTAAAGTGATATGCATACGCTGCGTATACACAATATTTAATTGGCCGGCTTGTTTACATACCAATTTTGTTGTCCTTTAAGTAATTGGCTAATTAGTTCACTTAACGAGCATTAAATCGAATGATATCAATGCCTAAAAAGCTTAGATAAGAAATGGTTTAACTGCGTAAACTGATGTAAAAATATTTATTTTTTAAACTTTATTTGTAATTGCAACAAAATTAATTAAAAGATATGAAAATCAATTTAGGCTACACAAAAATTACACAATGAATATTCTTGTCGGCAATTTATAGGCTAAAAGGGGGGAAGTGTAGAGCATGCTAGACTGAGTTACTGACTGGTGTATAAACCCTTCAAACCCTTTTTGTTTATGCACAAAAAAAACAGGCAACAAAAATGTTTACATAATTGTTAAGTGCCAGAGAAAAACATTAAAATACATTAACAGACAATCAACGCAATTAATTTATTTTCATTTTTCAAATGCTTTTTGTTTCGCTACTTTTTGTGCCCACGCCCACTCTCACTCCCGTTCGCTTTCATGCTCTTCTTCTTTCTTTTTTTCACACTAATTTTCACTGTTCATAAAATCCCGTTAAATGCGCATTAGCTGTCGAAGCGCTGGCGGACGCCATTTTCTGTTGCGCATCCGTTTCAAGCGGCGGAAAATGTGGGCGGAAAGGAAATCAAAATGAAACCCAAACAAGGCGCAAGTTAATTGAATTTATTGTTTTTTTTTACAATTGTTTTCACTGCTGTCTCGCTCTCCCACGCTCTCTGTCTCTTTCAAGCCATGTTAGCATGCATGTGCGCAGCTCAAAAATTTGGTATTTTAATTTTCACTTGTTTTTGTTTGTGTTCTGCCATTTTTTGTGTTGTTTTGTTGTTGTTTTGGTTGTTTCTTTTGTATACTTTACTTTGCATTTGCGCCTGCATTTTTATTTCAGCTGCGTAAATTGGTTTTATTTCGCCAGACGCGTGGCTAAAGGACACAAAACGGCAAAAGCTTTCTTCTGCCTTTTACCACAATTTTCATTGCCCTTTCTGGGTGTGTGTGTGTGTGTTTGTCTGGCTTAGGTATTTATGTTCATTTGTCTGGCTTTAATGTGGAACGCTGAAAGAGGTTTACTTTTCGACATTTGCTTTTTCCTTTCATTTGCTTTACGATTATGTGCGGTTTTAACTCGTAAAGGGCAGCTTAAAATGTATTAGCCAAAAGAAAAAAATACCTCTACCATTTACCTGCACTTTGCTCTATACAGTTTATTCTCCAGCATTTCGCTTGGCCAACTCTAATTTAATTTTATATGCTAATAAAGAGGTATAACTTTCAGAGCATTTTAAATGCCAACTTGGCACTTGACAATTCTTCCTTTATTATTATGGAATATTTCTCGCTTTCTCCATCTTGTTGTGCTGCTGAAAGTTTTGCAGAAATAGCTAAAATAAGTCTAACATATTTCAAATTGCTTTGCAATTCAAATTTATTCAGCTGCAGGTAAAAATAAAAGGCTAAAAATGTGATGATAAAATGCAAAGTGGGAATTCTGTTGACAAGAGCAGCAATTATATGGTGATACTAGACTGGCATTTGCAGCTTAAGTAATCGATAAAATCTAAATATTTAAAAAAAAAAATGACACACAACTAAAGCCAGAAAACCAAATCTGTTGTTAAGTAAAATAGCAAATAAAAATATAAATTGATATAAATGTGTTTTGCTTGGATAACAAAGCGGCTTAACAGTCACAAATGCGATTACAATGCTACAGATGCTTTGGGTAAAGAGTAAACCGCATTGGTAGGGAATCAGAAGGGATTTAAACAATTGTTTGACATATTTAAGAGGTTTATTTATTGTAGAAATTATATAAAATTTATTATATAAATTTTCGACTATAAATTCTACACTCGAAAAAGGAGAAATAATTTTTGTAATAATTTAAGTGGACTTTGAAAAGCTAGTAATGCATTTATAATTAAATTAAATGTGTCGAAATAAAATACTCTGTTTTTAACACCTAACGTTGTTATAAACTGTTTATAATATATTTAAAATTTATTTATAAAATTCAATTACAACAAATTGCTTTCATAAAATGTTGACAACAATTTAATTCGATTTATATAAATTATATAAAATATACATACGATTTAGTACAAATAAAGCTCAGCTTATTGCAGTTTTACTAATACTGAACATTTAATTTACATTAAAATATATTTTTGCTATTGAAATAAGTATGAAGTGTAATTGCTAATAACTTAAAAAGTAGTTTAAATTTAAAAATAAATTATTCCACTCACATTTAGCTTAAAATTGATCATTTAAGTCTTTCATAAATTATTTTCCCTCACTTGTCAGCCTAATTTAATCCTAAACGTCTACGTTTTGATGTCTAAAAGTAGTCTTTTGGCGTCGCCAGTTTATATGGTGCTTGTCTTTCATTGGTTTCCTCATTACTTTTGCAGAGCCCTGTCATGCGTACGAGCCATTCAAGTGTCCCGTCGATGGTAATTGCATTTCCATACAATATTTATGCGATGGTGCGCCCGATTGCTCCGATGGTTACGACGAGGATATGCGTCTTTGTACAGCGGGTAAGCGAAATGAACAAAATCTTGTTACGTATACGACGAGTTGCCCACAAGCGTATGCAAAAACGTTTTTAGCTTTCTAGCATTAAAACAGTTACTTGATGTCTCGGCTTAATCAAATGTCAAAATTAACCCTCAAGTCTCAGTGCAATCGAAAATTTCACACTGTTTGAGGCGAAAAACCGTTTTCCCAGCAGGCATTCAAAAATGGTTTCTGTCAAAATGGCTAGCAGGAAATTAAAGGCCATGTTTCAATTAAGTCTGCTGTAGGCACATGCACATGTGTGCATGTGTGACATGTCAAGGGCATAAAATGACTAACATGGCCAACAGGAAGATGCTCAACTGGCACAAAATGAACACAATTCGGTTGAATTTTGAACACCAAGTTTTGAACTTTACAAGATTTGCACACACAACTTTTACCACTCTGCATTTACTTCTGTCACTTGTGTTAGTGTTTAGTTTTTTCAATGCTTACTTGCTTGACTCTGATCAAATTAGCCACACGGCAGCAAAGTTTCATCTGGCAAAATCAAAAAGTTTCAATTTTGCTCTACTGTCGTTTCTGGCGTGAATTTAATGTGTGAAACATGGAGCAAAACTTTGTGACAAAGGCTGAAACTAGCAGCTTTATAAAATGGGATGCAAAGTGGACTCTACTATAATAACTTTTAATTGATTTGCAGCGTAGTCTTTTATTAAAAAATTATTAACTATAATATATAAAATGTTGCTAAAAAATATTTAGCTTTTTATAGCTTATTCTTATTAATTTGGGTTTATAAAATTGCAACTTTAGTAATACAAATTCATAGCTTGTTTCGTTCACATAAATCTGCTAAAGTTTTAATGGTTTCTTATTTTTAATTTTCACTTTATTTATACTAAGATGAAATACTCAAAAACTTTTGTATATAATTAATGTTTCTTGTTTACGAGTTTCCCGAAACTTTTACCAAACAAAGTTTCTATCGGCAGCACTCAATATAATTTTGTTTTTGCTTTCATGTGATTTATGTGCTGTCAGTTCATTCAGTCTAGAATAATGGAAGTAATTACTAAGTAATTAATTTACGCTTGCCAGCAATTTATATAACAATTGTTAAAGCAAGCTGGCATTAAAATATTTCTTGGCCTATAATCATGGCCAAAAGAGTAATCAAATACATTTAAAATCCCGCACAATCATTGCACAAACAATGAGTAAATTGTGCGTCTAATTTGGTGGTTGGAAATGACTGGCAAAGCGGGTGAGAAAGGGGAAAAAGGGTGAAACGAAATAAACGGCTTGAGAAACTTTAAGCAAACAGCAAATTGTTGCCACTAATTGCCACAATTCACTTGACTGAAAGCTGAAAGTCGTCCAAAGGAAAGGACGACCGTCGCGTTGCCAGGACAAAGAAAATGCCAGAGGGAAAAAGTCGAGAGCACTGTACCGTACATTTTACCGTGCGCCATTGTTATGCGCCAGCCACAGTGAAAAACCAACGGAAAATGAACAAAACGAAAAGAAAAACAAGAAAGAAAAGTACAGTCGAGCGCGCCCGACCGTATAACACTCTCTGCATTTGTCCCGATTCAATTATTAAAATCGGTATCGAGATATTACAATGTGAATTACTTGCATTAAAACACGTTGAAACAAAAACAATCTAAGCATAATCAAACACACATCTGTTTGTTTGTATGCGAATACACATACGTTTGGCAATATGTATATGATGCAAATATGTATGCATGTATGTGTGTATTCGGCGCAGCCAGCGACCGCGGGCAGCGCTGCCGACATACAGGCAGCGAAAACGTTCGAACATGTGCTTGTGTGTTTCTATCTCGCTTGCACCTATGGGTTGGTATTGCGTTCAATTATCAATGTTGTAACGCTTCTAGTTTTCTTGTTTATTGTCCGATTTTAATGCGCCTTTCAGTATAGTTTAATATAGTTAGTCTCCACACGAATGATATAATTACAATACTATACGATACGAACAAGTTCGCCAAACCCGGCATTGAAGGTTCCAGCCTTTTTTATCAAATGTGGGAAAAGTGGGCGTTGCAGTCCAAAATTTTAAATGGCAATGCAACTATGGCGTCGCTACGAACCTCCTGTTCCAGAATTGGTGATCCTAGGTGCCATAGTTACTGAGATATTTGCCGAAAACACCAATTTTTCCGAGGTGTGTCCAGTTTTTTGCTTATTGTGGGCGAATGGGGCGTGGCATCGAAAAAAAAAAAGATTCTTGTATTGACTGACTAAATATCTGATCGTTTGACACCAAGCTCGAACTTGTAGCTCTTACCATCTCTGAAATCTGTTTGTTCATACGGACAGACAGGCAGACAGACGGACAGACGGACAGACGGACATGGCTATATCGACTCGGCTTGTGATGCTGATCAAGAATATATATACTTTATGGGGTCTGCCACGCCTCCTTCTGCCTGTTACATACTTTTGCACAAACCCAATATACTCTTGCAGAGAGTATAAAAACTATTTTCGACAATGAAATCATTTAGTAGGTGTCGAGCTACTAAAGTTACAGCACTGGGCTCAAATATCTTTGATAAATTATGTGCCCTCTTGCTCGCTCTGCCTAGCACGTGTCTCGCCCTATGTACGCTCACTTCTTCCCACTCTCTCTATCTCTCTATCCCCCCGCCTAAGTGGCAGGCTCAATTTGCCGTCTGCCTGTTTTGCCCGCCTCCATTTTGTGCCTCCAATCTTAGCTCCTACTGTCAGCCCAATTGTTGCTTTCATTTAACAGCATTGAGCGTAGATTTTCTCATCACGCCCACCGCAAAGAGTGTTTGTTAATGAATTATAATTAGACGCTTGTCTGCAGCTTTTCATGGTTTAATGGCGACTTGAGTGGAAAATCGAAATTATAACTTATTTGCCGCAAATTAAATACGCAATTCACAATGAAATATTTTAAATTAAAAATCTGTGAATTTCATTAATGTGAAGTTTAAAAAAATAAATAATTAAATTGCATAAAAAAATATTCGCATAAACAAAATTTGACTTGCAAATGATTTGCAGCTTAATTAAGAATTTATGAGAGCTGAGTTTAAAAATTTATAGAAAGCCTTGAATCCGAAAAAGTTTTGCTGAAAAATTGTGTGAAATTGACAATGCATAAATTTCATTTTCCGCACTTCAGTTTTGTTAACTTTTGTTCTACGAATTTTGTTGGCTTTTTTATTACTTTTTAAATGAATATTAAATATTATTAAACACGTATTTAAAGCCAAAGCTTTCTACCATCATTAGAACATATCCTATGCTGCCTAGAAGTGCATAGTGGCTAGGAGTACCACTACTACTAACTTGGCTTTAGCTAAGCACTCTCGCATCCTCTAAGACTACAAGACGATTCCTCTACGATCGGAATAGTAAGGGTCGCCAATTGGCCCATCCCCCGCTCTCATGAAGGGCGTTCGGCATAACACCTTTCTACCTACAGCCACAAAAACTTCCAAGTATTTTGCCTTGCAACTATTAAGTTGATGGCAAATGATAAAGAGTTTTTCGTTCCCTTTGCAAATGTTATGCACATATAGAACACATATTTATTTTGGGTTATATGAAAGGAGTAACTGCAATAAAAATTGGAAAAACTTTTAATGCGCTGCACTCGAATACCTCTGGGAAATCACCATAATTTGGCATACAATTTTATCAACAAAACACAATACGGAAAAAAATATAAAAAATACAAGAGGAAGTTAACTTTCGTGTTTAACATAAGAGGGTGAGCGTGAAGGGATACAACATGCTAACCAGGGCTGCAGCAGGCACTAACCAGGGCTGACTAGCTGACTGGCAAAGAGCCTGCTAATGTTACTTAACTTTATCTGAGTTTGCTGATATACATCGCTTGAATATGTAACAAGTTAAAGGCAAACAGACGGCACACGAACACTGTACAGTAAGCACTCAGTATATAGAAATGTGGCACTCCCAGGCGATATGTTCACACAGTAGTTGAGGGCACAAAAAGCAGCAGAACAAAAAAAAAAGTGCTGGCAAACTGCGCCATTTGCATAACAAATACATTCAGTAACTGAATCAACACACAAACACACACTCACACACACACCTACACAATACACACACACATCTACACAATACACACACACATGGGGGCATGTGTACAGGAGCAACGTGTCCTTGCAACCATTAAAAATGCTAACAACAGTCAGCATATGTGTGTGCCTGGAGAGAGAGAGAGAGAAAAAAAAGAGTTAGTGAAAGGGGAAAAGTCTCTTTGGGGGTCTCAGGGTTCAAAAGTGCAGCCAGTTTGGGTTAAAAGCCGACATCAAGCGGCGCTTCCTTTGTGCCTTTTTAAATCCAACCAGCTGAAGGACAAACTGACACACTGACAGACTGACTAAGTGGCTCACTGGCGGCCCAACTCGGTGACAGACTGACCTATAAACGGTTTTTTTCAATAAAAATTAAATGCTTTAAAAGATTGTCTTTAACTACGCGTTTAAACATTTCCTATAAACTCGTAAATTGAATAACACGCATACGCTCTGTATGCCCTTCTATGATATTAATATTAAATCGGCTTTTTATCAAGCTTACAGGGTCATTTTAAATATTTAAAAGTGGTTTTCACTGACCTTTGTTTTTTGGGAAAACCTTTTACAAATAATTAATGAACATTTTACTATTTTAAGTTTGAACACGTGTTGTGGAAACTTTGTTTTTAGTAACACTTAAATTACATGACAAATTTGTAATAAAAGCGGCAAAAACTAAGGAAAAAACTAAGTTTGGGTTATTACCCGGAAAGTTTTACTTTTTTCGGGTATCTAGTGTAACTTAAAACGCTTAGTTAAAAACTTTTTGGGAAATTAATACTAGGAGGATAATAAAAATTTAATGGCAGATTTGAGTTGACTGTAACATACGTTATATATTTTTAATATATTTATTATTTGTATAAAATATTTAAAATAATTTATTTTATATTTTATCTTCTTATGAATAATCCATTTTCAGTGCATTTACCAATTTTCAGTCAATAAATAATTAATGACAATTGCTAGCAAAGTGCAATTCAGTTCGGAAGTAAATTAAAAATATATTTATTTGAGCTGAACACGCTTGTAAAGATAAGCAGTAAAGATAATTACCAAAAGTATCTCACAGATACAGCTGCCTTGTACGTGCTTCAGCTCAATTACACTTTGGCTTATTATTAATGAAAACACATTTTATAAACTCTTCTTATCTATCTTTTCTCTCTTTTACAGCCAAACGACCGCCGGTGGAGGAGACGGCCTCATTTTTGCAGAGTCTGATCGCCTCACATGGACCCAATTATCTGGAAAAACTATTTGGCAGCAAGGCACGTGATGCACTGGCTCCCATGGGAGGCGTTGAGCCGGTGGCAATCGCATTGAGTGAATCACAAACGATTGAGGACTTTTGTGCCGTTTTGCATCTAATGAAGTAAGTTTTTAATAATTCCCCCATCCCCTAGAAAATCCTTTTGCGGATTTTGCTACGGAAAATTTGACAAATTTAGTGCCTCTGGGGTTTAGCTCAGAAAATATGGTATGAATAATAAAAGCCTTTAAATAACATTAACATTACCCAAAGCTATTTTTACGTTAAGCGTGTGTGTGTGTGTGCGTGTGTGAGGACTTTCTGCTTTGTGTCCCTTTCAGTGCTGCAGCAACCAGCAAATGTCCTTGGCGCTGCTCTTGAATTATGCGAATATCCTTTACTTTTAGTTGTTGTTTTTGCTCGTCCCTCGCAAGCCACAAAAATATTTATGAAATTTTAAAATATCTTTTTCTCATCCTTTGTGTTTTTTGCTTTTTCTTATTTTTGTTGCCCTGTTTTTGCCTCGTTGCGCTTGTTTATTTGCTTATTTCGGGTTGACATTTTAACAGACGGGTTTTTAAGGTTGTCCTTCTGTCTATACCCTGTATAAGTTCAGCGTAAGATTACACTTGTCACCGAGAGCCACAGAGGGCACCATAAAGTTTATTTCTTAGTTTTATGCAAATTCAACACTGATATTTTTTATGAGATTTTTTTAAGTTCGTCCTTGGATAAGCAGCAGAAAATCTCTGAACTATTGTTGATATATCTCTAATGAAGTGTCTGTATAAAAATATGTCTTCTTGTTGAACTCTGTTGCTTTAAGATTCTCTTTCAACTCAACTTAATGCTGCTTATTACCTCTCCAGCGGCTTTAACACATAATTGGAAGTCGTATTTTAATTAAGACAAACAGCCAGCTGATTAAATTGTCTTCCATTATGAATATTAAATATTTGTTTGATGCTGAAGATTTCTTAAAATTAATTCCGCTCTGTTAAAGCCCAAAATAATTGCATTATTTAAGCTGAAATTTCTGTACAGAACTTGAGTTCATTTAGCCAATTTACTGGGTACAAAAAGGTAGTCAGTAAATGTGAGTAGTGTCAAAAGCCGCACTGGCAAACGACACGAACAGACCTGTCTTGTCCCCAAACCATAAAGGTGAAATTTCATTAAATTAGCACAACAAAAACTAACCACAAAATGTGTAGCAATAACAATGAAACTGCAACATGAAGTGGAGTGTAGGCAATTGTGGCTGTGGCAGTGGCTGTGACTAGACACGTGGAAACCCATGCAAAGGTTGATAAATTAGCCAAAAAAAGAAGACATTTTGAAGGCCTGCAGGCTAAAGGCTATAAGGGAACGATTTAAAAAGTCCCTGTGCAGAGGGAAGCAAGCTAAAGGAAAAATATTATTTTACTTAAAGAGCGAAGCAAGCTAAAAAGACATTATGAAAGCCTGTAAGCTAATGTCTATAAGAGGAAGACTTGAAAAGTCCCTGTACAGAGCGAAGCAAGCTAAATGAAAAATAAACAGGGTTTGTATAAGATAAGGGAATAAAGAGGAAAGGAACAAATTAAATGAAGGATTTATGAAGAATTCTTAAAATTGTCCTTTAAATTTAGTATAGAAGTTATGCTTATCATACATGTTTTCGTCAAAACCAATAAGTCCAGCTAGCGCTCTTTACTACAGGGTCTTCAAACGAAACAAGACACTCATGCGTCTCTCGCATTGTCATTCACAAAAATTTCATCAACGCAAATTGTTGTTGGGAGAACACTTTGTGGCCAAATAAAGAAGACGAAGGATTGAAGGGACTTTCCACACACACACCCACACACTCACACACACACACATCACGCAAACAATAATGATAACGATAACGATAATGATATTAACATATATATTTTGCAATGTTTTCTTTGTCGCGCTCATTTTCTTTCTGGCTTTGCTTATGCGATTATGTGTGTGTGTGGGTGTGTGTCTTTGTATATTTTCATCTTCATAATGAAGTTTCGGACCACAAAACAACATTAAAGACAAACGTAGAGCACAAACGGCACCTGCAGGGATTAATTAACTAAAGCGTGTAATTTGAAGCAAACCGCAGTTGTCTTTATAGTTCTCAGAACGCTCACAGTCTGCAAATGTGTGAGGTAAATGCATTAAGTGGTTGGTAGAAAAAAAAAAAAAACATAAATACAGAATTACTTACTTCAAAGCTGAAAAACAGCTTTTAACAAGTATTTTTTTAGTCGATTTGAAATTCTATACAAAAGTCTTTAAATTATACATTTATATAAAATATTATTGTGTGTTTTTGGTTTAAAAAAGAATACAAAAATTGAAATACATTCCTCAGGCTCAGACTAACATAACTTATGGTTTATATTCTATACAAAAAGTCTTTAAATTATACATTTATATAAAATATTATGGTGTGTTGTTTGGTTTAAAAAAGAATACAAAAATTGAAATACATTCCTCAGGCTCAGACTAACATAATTTATGGTATTTATTTGCTTTTTTTTCCATTCACCTTTGAGCTAAAAAAAATTAAAAATTCCTAGAAATGATCAATAATTTACTTTTATATAAATAAATTTTATATTTATTTCGCTTAGAAGTACAAATTCACTATTTATTTCTTTTTGTTAAACATTTTCACTACCAAAAACTCAACTTCAACCCACGGTTTGCTTCAAACGCCCTCGACTGTTTGTTTCAAGTACTTTATTCCGCTGGTTTGCTTTTTGTATAATAAACTGAAAGTGGAGTCAAAAGTTTTCCAAGCTCTTGAAATTTTGCCAATTCCAAAATGAACAGCAATAAACAATGGAAAACTTTGTTTTTCCAAAATTTTCTTTCTCTTTGCAGATCTGACTTGGAGCATTTGCGTTCTGTTTTTATGGCTGTGGAGAATGGAGATTTGGGCATGTTGAAATCACTTGGCATTAAGGATTCCGAATTGGGTGATGTCAAGTTCTTTTTGGAGAAATTAGTCAACACTGGTTTCCTTGACTGAGTAGCGCCTGATCCGGCTTCTGGATTTTATTATTCACATGCACAGCCCATTAATCCAAGTTTTTATTCATATTTCGGAACACCCTACGATAGTTACAACAATTGAAACGGGTGTTTCGTTGCCTACACTCTCACACCAAAATACATGAAATATTTTCTCAAAACTCTAACAATTTTATTCAGTTAAAAAAAAAACTGTTTATTCTTTAAGTTTATGCTTTTCTAAAACTCTGCTATTTTTCATTTCAATTGAAAACAACTTTTTATAAAAAATATACCAAAAAAAATGAAGCAAAAAAAAAAAAAAAAGTGCAAAATCATAAAAACGGAACAAAAAAAAAATAAATAAATATTTTGGTTGCATGCAAAAAACAACAAAACAAAAGAAAAACTAAAAGGAAATAAAGAAAAACTTAAAAAATTGTCTCAACTATTCTAGAAGCTTTCTACCAATTCTTCTGCGCTCTTTCAATCGATCTCTCAGTTTGTTTTGTGTTTGAAAAACTTTGTCAACTTTTGAGAAAATTAACGCGCATCTATTCAGAAAACTAATCGAAAACTTTCAAGACACAGCAAATTATAGAAACATTCACGAAATGCAAATTTAAAACTAAGCAAAAAACAAACGAACAAAATGTGGAAGCAGGATCGTTGGGCAAAAGAAAAATGATGAAGAAAATTATGAAAAATTCAAATGAATAAAAGTAAAATAATGTTTATGATATCTCTTACTTAAATGTGTGTACTTTTAAGCAGACATTTGTCAAACTAATTATATAAGTGTTTCAAGATGCCTCACAAAAAAAAAAATCTTATCTAGTTTCAATCCACAATCCCCAAAATGAACCCAAGCAAGGTATTCACATAATCCTGATTGTAGTACGTGTTTCAACCGATCTATAAGGGAAACCAAAACCAAAGGCTATCAGTAAAGAACCTTCCAACAAAACCATACATATAACTATGTACGACTTTTCGTAACTTACTTTCGATCTATATGTAGAGTTTAGCGTATTGTCTAGAGCTTTGTATAACCCAAAATGCTCTGCAGCTCTTGTTCTTGAAATTATTATAGGGTATACTGCTAGTCGCACATTTGTCGGGCTACTAAACACACACAAAAATACACAAAATTGTCGAGTTGCATAATTAACGAATTCAAACAATATTACAAAAAAAATAATATACATATCAGTGTTATTAATACTACTAAAAATAAGCTTACTCAACACGTTTTTCGAATATCTCCCAAAAAAAAAAGTATAAAAAGAAGAAGAAAACTAGTAACCAAAATGAAACTCATGAGATTATAATGAATTTTAGTAGTCAATTTTGTTTAGACTTCAGAGCTGACCCCTGAAAAAAATTATTAGACAAACAAAAGATTAACGAAATTGGCTACTAAAACAAATTGTTTTTCAATAATTTATTTCGCACTTGACTTTTTATTAACAACGCGAAGAAAGAGCACGGAATTGTTAAAACGAAGTGGGAAATAACTAAGCAAATACCCTGTAAATGGTACGAACATGCAAAGTATTTCAGTTCGATGCAAAGCAAGTAAACGAACCCAACGTTCAGAAAATAAAAACAAAAAAACAAAGTAACCAAAAGTTAAAAAATAAAACTAAATAATGGAGTTATAAGTACCTTGAATTAGCTGGTAGAAAACAAAGTATTGATAGAGAAATAAAAAACACAATTCAGTTATGATTTATATTTAAAAGATTTGTTAACTACTAGTTGTCTATTTAAATGTTTATAAATCATATAAATATATATACAAAACGATATTTAAAATGCTAAAAGAAACAAAGTGTGGTTTTGAAAGAAATGAGAAACAAGAAGAGAAACAGATCCATTGAAATATATATATATATATATATATATATATAAAATATATATAAATTATATATATGATAAATAAAGACATAGTATACATATGATATTATATATTTACTCGTGTATGTGTATATGCTCCCCCAAAATGTAAATAAGGAGACAAACTACAGATTCCAAAACGATGCAAATGATGTAAGAACGCGACAAGAAATAAATCTAAAAAAATGAAAATGAAAAAAAAATACTAAAAAGTGATAATTTAATTTGTTTATTTTTATAAATTATTACATTAGCACATGTATTTGGTCAATAAATGTAATAATTCGACACTTTTATATCGTTTATTCGAAACTCTATCGAAACTATCAGCAAACTTCTAAAAAAAATTATTAAAAAAAAAAAAAAATACAATTGTGCGTTTCTTTGAGCATATTTTTTGAAAATTTTAAACATTTATTATATACAACTTAAGAAATTTAATTATATACAAAATATATTATATATGAGAACTATGAGATAAGCCACAGAACTATATCGCATACATATCAGCGGATTTTCTATAGATGTTATCCAACACTAAGCAAAGAGAACCGCAAAAATCGGTTATTAAACAAATACAAAAATATGCAACATATCAATTAACGATAAACAAATACATATCAAATATGAGAGCAAACTATATTAATGGAAAATACAATATAAGTTGATGAAAAGCAGCAACAAAAACATTAAAAAAAATAAAATTGTTGTATTTTAATTTTCTATTATTTAAATTATTATTTACTTAAATAAATTTGTGACTTGTTTCAGTGTTTTAAACCCAAAACTGACCCAAACCCTTAAAATGCTGAAACAATTACACAAAATGATTTCTAAGTTGTGAACAAATTTTAATGTTACGAATTTTTTAGTTTATTTTTAAAGCAAAACTTGGAGAAGTATTCCAAATTGCACTTTCACAGTTTTAAAAAATGTAATTTAGATTAAACTTTTAAGTTATTTTCAAAGTAAAAATCAGTATAGATCTATTATCAATAAACATATCCAATAAATTGTAGCAACAAACTATGGCAGCAAACAAGAGTTAAAGACTCTTCAAAAATCACACAAAAAAACAACTAAGAATCTATTTGAAATTTAAGCAAAACTTGAATTCAAACAAAAAAGAAAATACAGAAAAATAACTATATATAAACGAATCTATGTGTATATGATTATATAGATTAAAATACAGACACTTAAATACAATTTTTAACATTCCAATGAAGCTATTTCTTTGGTGTGCCGTTTTAAAAACAAAACAAGTCTTTTATTTAGGGGAAAGGGGGTTTAAATTGTAAGTAAATATTTTCTGTAGCCGTGCAGAAAATTTCATTTCGATTGACTGAGAAACACGGAAGTTATGACAGTAGGAAAAGCACAGGGAGTGCAAAATTTGTGTAACAGAGCTAAGGAACTGTTAAGTAACAGCTGGTAAGGCAAATGTTATCAGTAGATTCAACTAACATGGCATGTGCTTTACATAGCTTGGCATTCCCTCGGAGAACACAAGAAATTAACATTACTTGAGATAAGTAAATTAACGCAGAGATAAAGATTTGTGTATTTTTAAGATTATAGAGCAGTACTTCAACTGTTATCACTCGCCTAATATTGAGAACACTTGGAATCAACATATTCGTATTAATTAATTGAAAATTGAGCTATCAGTAGAAACATTCTTAGTCTTCAGGTATTTGCTTGTTCCAATACAAGTTGTTCCTAGATAAGATATGGGAATTACTTTCGCCAAAGCACGAGAGATGTGATAACTGTTCATTGAGAGAATTTCGCTCAGCAAAAAGTAAATTTTTGTCTCTGTTTTTGAGTTGATATTTTATTAAGTATTCTAATCAGTTGCGAGTCGTTTAACATTTGTGCTTATTTTAGCCTTCGTATTATTTGTTTTTACTGTTGATTAAAGCATTGTCTCAACAGTTCTCTCATTAGTTGTACTTTAAGTTCTGAACGATTCGGTTGTCAGTTTTCATTAACGCGGGGTGTCAAAATAATTACTAGTATCAGTTTTCTATCAAATATCATAAAATAACTACGAAAAGTGAAATTATTCTTAATTTGAATGTTGATTGAAATTGAATGGTTCAGTCTACAGTGCTGCCTAAAAGTATGTGACGGAGCAGAAACGTATCCAAAGAAAGTTTAAAACCTTATTTGATTAATCTTTTTTGAAGTTCTAATAAGAATGTTTTAAAATTGTGGATTTCTAACAAGAGAAGTTAAGTGAAACTATTGCCATGCACGATCCCAGCGATTATGACTCGGTTTATAGCGACGAGGATTACATGGATGTGGTGCAGGGCGCCTCAACTCCACCGCTGATGAACTACGATGAATTTATGGTAAAAACCATGGGTAAGTTTAAAATTGCAGTCTACAGACATGCTTCTTTATGTATACAGAATATATTATAGTCGTGTATCAACACACCTATTAGAGCTGTCTACACTTGGGCCTTATCTATTGTTTGTTATGGCCTTAAATTTTGATAAAATTCTGTGAGCTAAAACTTTTGCATACATTAGGTATGGTTTAAAAAGTCGGACAATGATATGAAATTACGTAAAGTTTATACACCAGCAAAAAATGGTATGGAATCGCTAAAACTCAAAGAGTGCTGAGTATTTTACGTTCGAGCGCACCCACATATGAAGTTAACTCAGTGTAAGCCTATTTCTACTATTTACACAATACTCCAACTATTTGTGACAGATGGTTACCTAAATAAAATCAAATATGGTTGTCTCACCACGAAAGTAAACAGAATGTCACTTGATTAAGCATGATCAATCGTGTTTTTACTTTCCTCTTTCCATCAGTTGTTCATCAATTAATTCCAATTCGATTTCAATTGTTTTCCAATTCAAGAGCAAATTTCAGTTCTCATTTGCAGTAAGGCAACAGAATGAGAATGAAACATTTGAAGCCATTGCTCTCAGCAGCTGTAAAGCGGCGCTGGCTCTCTGAGCGCGCAATGTTAGTTAACAAAATCGTTGAAATAGTAAATGCTGAATTGGAGCTCATAAACAAACATAAAAAATGCATATGTATAGAAACAAGTTAATTCTATTATATTTAAAAAAATATCCTATTAATGTTTGTTCATTAAATACCAGTTATTTATGCAGCAGCAGAACCTTTTTACTATTAATTTTAGCGCCACTGTTAGCTCCCATAACAGCGCGCTCTCGCTCTACCGCTCAGCAGTTTAACATAATCGAATTGCCGCTTACACTAAAGATCGGTTTGCTCTCATAGAGTCAGTCACTAGAGCGCAGTCGCGCGAGAAACATCGCTTAAAGTGCGTGTACGGTATTTTCGTTTTACGATTGAGGTAACTAAAAGAAACAACAAAAACAACGAGAAAAAATGTGAAAAAGAAGAAGCAGCAGTGCAAAGTAGCAATAAAAAAGCGTTTAAAGCAACGCTTCGCTTGTGTGTTATACTTGTAATAAAAGTGACTCAAAGTTTAATTAAAAAAAAATTGTGTGTAATCAAAATGTGCACACAGCACCAAGCACACAAAGTGAATATTTGGCCAAAAGGCAGTGCAAAAAAATCCAATTAAAAGTGGACGCTGACGCCGACGTCAACGTTGACGCCATCGTTAACTGAGCTGCGGCGCAACAAGTTCAAGTGTACAAGCCAGTTAACTTGTTTTCCACATAAAATTTAATATTATTAAGTGCTAAATTGAAGTTAAAGTTATATTTATCAAATGTATTGGCTGTGCAGTAAAAAAATAACACAACATTTTCGGTGCCATTGTCTTCAACTCTTTTTCTTGCGCACACATACAGCTAAAGAAGAGACAACGCACGCACACATACACACACATGCTGGCAGAACTAATGTAGTTGTTGGTGTTGCTGGCTGATTCTTTGACTCACAAATTACCCGCAACAGTGACGGCGACGTCAGCAGCGTTAGCGGCAGCGAAACTGTTGTCTGTTCCATAGTGTTTCCAGTGTTTCATATCTGGTTTTCGCTTTCCATGCGCGTGCTTATTGGAATGTGAGCGTGCTTCTTTACGTGTTCCAATTGCCAACCGTACCGTTTGCTGCCATCAACCGGTGTTTGTTTTCTCGATCAAGCGGGCGAGAGAGCGCAATAAAACCACCTGTGCAGCGCGTTCTCTCTCTATCTCCAGCTCTCTTTCTTAGCTTCGTAGTCGGTACGCGATAAGGAGTAAACACACACACGCGATAATAAAAAAAACTGACTGCACTATCAAAATAAACAAACAACAAACTAAAAGATGTGTTAAATTAAGCAGGCAAACAAACAAACAAATAAACAAACAAAGAAGAACTCATTAAAGCAATAGCGTTTTGCCGTTTGCCGTTTGTCGTTTAACGGTAGTTTGTTGTTCTTTTTGCGCTCGTTTCTCCGTTTTGCTCGCTTGCTTCGCCTTTCGATTATTTGCTTGTTTTTTGTTTGTTTGTTTTTGTTTGCTTTTCATATTTATTCTCTGTTTACATTTTGCGTTTTGCTAACATGAAATTCAAAGCGGGAACGTTACAGGTGTCACTTTTATTTTTTTTCTTGTTATTTCCCACCAAAATATGACATATCTTTTTTGTGTTTTTTGTCTTTGCTTTGAACACACCTTTATTTTCATTAATTACCGCGAAATAATACGAAACAGCTATACAAAAAATAAGAAATATACCACGGCAAAAGTGTAAAAATGGCTAAAATAGCCAAAAAATAAATGTTTTTCAAATATATAAAATATCAAAATTTCGCATGAAGCGAATGTGTTTTTTATTGTGATTCAACGATTTTACGATAAATAATATTTTAAGTGATTACAAACGAAACGATATTTATATTTTGCGGATTTTAAGCTGATATTAATCAACGAAAGCGATTTAGGAATATGGAACCAGCGATTTTAATTGGTAAGCTGACGTCGAAAAAAGAAAAGTTAAGATAAGATTACGGAAGAATGGTTTAAATTGTCGTATAGCGAAAATAATTATTATATTTTGAACATAACGTACTATAAAAATCTGTCAGGATAGGAAAAAAATTATTTAAATGATTTACGTATTTTTGTTATTGACTTGCAGAAGTTTTTTTTTCTTTTTATTTAAAATTAGATGTTAAAAAACATATATTTAAACTCTAACAGATTTTATACAAACTAAATTTTGCTATCTAATAAATATGGGTTTGTTTGAAATAAAATAAAAATTATTGTAATTAAAATAAGTAATTAAAAATTTGTTATTATTAAAATATATTAAAAACAACAAAGTAATAGTGATGAAACTATTAAATTAATTTCTCCATATGTTAATGCCCATAAAAAGAAATGCAATCAATCAGTGAGAAACCGATTAGATGTCATCGGCAAATTGATGAGATCACGTGGCAAATTTATGATCTAGTAGCTTAAAAAATGTATATGATTCTGTCAGCCAACTGCAGAGCAAATGGAAAACCATTAAACTAACAAATTGCAACTTGGGACTTGGGTAAATTTGTTCATTTTTTTATTTTGTTTTTGTTTTTTTATGGGCGTGACTATTTTTCACCCGCTGCTCCACATACAGTGGAGTGTGTGGCAGACAGACGAACGGAGAGACAGACAGACAGTCGTGGGGCATGCCACATGTGGCCAAATGCAAATGCGCATTCCAAAGTTGTCTAAAGGCAGCTGCTTGTGCCACACAGATACTTTCAGTATGTATATATCTATTGGTGTGCATTGTATCTATAGATACATTTAAAGCCAAAACTAACCTACACTCAAACTGTGGCAATTGGCAATCGCAAATTGATGCGGTTCGCAACCAAATCGGGTCTCAATTACCGATACGCAACAAACACTCGGCCCACGAAACCTCACAGTGGTCGGATCTCATTAGCGCCATGTGTGAGTGAGCACAAGATAGTTAGTTTGGGTTTGTGGAGAGGGAAAGACTATACAGTGTATAATTGGGAGCTTCAATTCAATCTCTGTTGGGAAAATAGCTAATATTCAAACTAATTCTACTTAAACAGAGTGGAATCCTTCATTATGATAGCACTGTAATGTTGGTAGATATGCCAAATGGCTCATAAGCTTATACAAATTAAAAGTCTTATCGTAGGGTATCTCTTAGTCGTGCACAGATGCTTAGAGCATTCCGACTTGTTAGATTTTTCAGTTTGTGATGTTTATAAAGCGAAACCGAGGAACGCTAGCAAATAGAACCACGCCCACTGTTTGTCTGATCATTAACTGTTTAGCCAAATGAGCCGAGCGGAAGAATGCAGATGTATCTTTATCTATGTATCTATTTAGCTGTACGTACGTACGTCAGTCTCTGCTGGGCGTGTGCAACATGTGGTCGTTATCGTTGACAACTGTCAGTGCGGGTGTAAAGATACAATTCCATTTCTATTTTCTACCAAGTACTCAACTCAAACTGGAACTGAACTGAACTTAAATGAGGGCACAAGTTCTTCGAGCTGAATTCGCCGTCGTTGTGAATGAGGTTAATTCGGTCAGATCGGAAATTTGTGTTGTGGGACCCTGAGAAACTCATTGGTCAAAGCTCAATTCGCAGTCACGCAATTTAACTGCGGATTATAATGAAGAATTAGCTGTAGAAATAATAAACTTTCTTCTCAAAGAGTTTCAATACAATTAAACTGTTCAATGAATTTAGAATTATTTTCACTACTAAAAGCTTCAATGTTTAACTGAAGACTTATAAACTTTTGCCTCTAACCATAGCTACAAGTTGAAGTAAAGCTCAGTAATTCGAAACTTGGTCAAAACTTCTTAAGTTAAACTATTGCAAACCAAACTTTAGCCAAAGGAAACTTTGAAGCTGTTAAAATGTTCGCGAAATGTATTTCCAGCTCAGTAAATAAATAATTTAATAATAAAAATAAGCTATAAATTCGAACTATGGTAAATTTAAAAGTATTTACCAGCTTTTCCGATCCTCCCATAGACAAACCTACCTGTGCCTGCACCTGTAACAGGTAACAGTACGTGACGACGCATAGTCAATAGAATTGCGCTCATAACTATAGTGTAGACTAATATAGAGGTGTACCTAAAGGTTTCTGTTGAGAATTGTATAAGCAACTGACTGACTAGTTGATGTGGCTAAAAATAAACATTGAGTCGTCTGTCAACAGTGTGTCAAATAAGTATTATCGTAAATTGAAAACGAACGTGAATGTTCTCGTCTCGCACACATGGAAAGACAAGTCTAAACAATGTCTAATTAGAAAGTTTGTGTTGGCCAATAAGGCAAATTGAATGGCCAAACATTGTGGCCAAGTTTATCAACGTTGGCCGTAATTGAAGGAGAAGAAAATGAAAAAGGAGGTGTCGAAGAAGAAGACGAAGATGGAGCTCATCTCAAAGTGAGTGAAATGTTTGCAAACTCACTTGACCATAAACTTTGATTTGGCTTTTTTTTATTGTTGTTGTAGTTGTTGTTGTTATTACTGTTTTTCCTTTTTGTTACTGTTGATTTTTCATTGACTTTGACTTGCAGTTTTGTCTCTGACGCAAAAGACAAACATGATAAACCGCATTGAAGCGTTACAAATCATCGACTTTTGTAGTGGGAAAACTGATCGCTAACGTGCATATTGCATGCATCTGAGTAAACCTCTCCACTTTAAGCGCCCTTTCTCTTTTATGCTCATATTTTTTCACTTTTTTTTTTCTCTCTACCTTCTATTTTGTTGTATCTTTGTGTTTTGTTGCACGCCACATCGATCAATGTGACTGATAAGACTGTTTGAGTTATGAATTGAATTTAGACGTGTATGGAGTGTATCTACAGTGTGTAACTTGTAAGTTGTGGGGTGCCAAGATTGATTGGCTTTATGTGTATGTGTATATGTATGTGTAAGAAAGTATACTTATACTTAGGCTTAAGTTCATGTAATTAAATTTTGGCTTGAGAAAGCCAAGTTGGCATTTCAGTAAAGTATGTTAAGAAATTAATTTGTAGGCAGTTTGTGAATTTTTCTTAATTCCTAAACAAATGTTTGTTAAATTTATGTATAAGTACTTCTAAAATTAGTTGTCGATTTGTGTAAATTTTTTTTTTAAATATATATAAACCTTAAAAGATTGTTTAGAGCGCTTAAGTATATTTTGAATGCACAACTTCATCACAATCAAATTAAACTAAACTTACTAAAGAAAACTTTTTTATAGCACAATTTTTAAATTATTAAATTAAAACTTGCTAAATTCTTATTTACTTAAAGTTGGACTTTAATAAGCATTTATTTATATAGAACCATTTTCACTACTCAAAGTTGAACTGAAATAAAATGATGGCCAGTGCTCAACTGATTGAAAGTGTTACTAAATTTCACAAGAAATAAATCAATAACTCTTTTTAGTTATTTCTTAAAGAAATATGTAAGTTAATGTCATATTTTGAACAGTTTTACATATTTTAGAACTCGCTACATTTACAGGACTTGAAAGCTTTCAGTTTTCCAGTCCATGTCTGACCCAAATAAAACGAGTTGAAATTTCTATAAATTTTAAATGAGGCAAAAAATGCCGTAACGTTACAACTTTAATATCGACAAATTCCAAACAGAATTCCGTGTTCATTCCATGCACACTTTAAACCTTCCCGATGCTAAAAATAACACAAATAAAAAAAAAGAAAATTGTCATTCCTGTCATTCTTGTCACTCTTGTTTTTATTGCCCAGCGAAAGTGTGACAAAGAACAAAATTCATAAATCGATAAGAGCCATGGCAGTAAAATGAAAAAAAAAAAAATGAAATAAAATTATTGCCAAGTGGATAGACTGAGAAAGTAAACAGAAGAACTTTGATCAAATGGAAAGCCATGGCCAGGGTCAACATTTGAGTGGATTCAATTATTAACAAAAGCGTAGCAACAAATGAAATAGCTAAAAGAAGAAAAAAACACTTAATTGTCAAAGAAATAAGTGAGGCAGTCAAGGGAGTTGCGCTAAGTGTGTAGCTGTATCTCTAGCTACAAATGTATCTGTATCTCTTCAGTTTTGTTTGTGCTATAATTTCGCGAGTACGAGTTGTCATATAAATTAATAACACATGACTGAGGCGGTTTCTCACGCTTCAACTCTGGGGAATTTAACGTCAATAGCTACAAACTGTTCAATTAAAGTGTGGCCAAAAGGGGGAAATTGTTTAGATGCGAGTAATGAAAATAAGTTAGAGCAGAAAAAGGTAGGAAACTGAGGTACAAGTGCTCGCGGCAACTAAAGTGCCATTTTCACTAAGTGGGCTTTAACAAGGCCTAGGAGAAACGACGCAATGTCAAACGGCTAGTACACACTAGATATAAGCTATAACCAGATATAGTGTGGCAAAAAGGTGTGGAATTTAAGCAAGACACTTTAATCACTTTACTTTTGGCTGCAAAGCCTCAAATTGGTAGAATTTTAATTGGCATTAAATTGAATCTTTCGCTCTTTAACAAGCTCCGCTTTCTCTCCTGTGATTAGATAAATTCTGTTGTAATGGGTCTACAACTTGGCAATCTCTTTGATTACTAAAATTAGTCAAACGACATCTGTTTTGCTGTTTTGCTGCTTACTTTCAGAACCGTCGAAAGCAACTACTTGGCCATTGACCAATATGTTATAAACTGTCTGTGTTTAAAGTGATTATGTATGTACGTTGTGGACAGCACAGTCTGCACAATGTTGGCCAATAACCAGTTTATGGCCAATTGCCAAATCGTTGACTCTTCTGCTGCTACTTCTTTAATTGTAGATTCTCAAGTCGTGTCATCATTATCGCCGTTGGTTTTAAGTATTTGCCAATGTGATTGTAATTGGCTGACTTGACAGACTGAACAAATGAATGAATGAATGAATTTTGCGATAAGTAAATTCAATTATACGCAATATTAATGAATGCGTAAACATTTAAGCTGCAAATGCGGCATTTTGTCAGCACTTTATGAAAAAATTTACTCATTCACCGCCCAAGTAAATTTGTAATCAATTTGGTAGAAAAGCACAAGGCGACACACACACACAGTTACATATACACTTTAACAGCGCTGTAAGTTAATAAGGCGTTCAGTGTTTCGAGTAGGACGTTGGCCAAGATATGGCTTAAATAATTTAATGAATATTCACTGATAGTCTAAACTGTGGAGTTTGCCGAACCACAAATCAAACGAGCAGAGAGAAAGAGAAGCAGAGAATAAGAGAGACAGCGAGAGGAAATAAAAACTATTATATTAAATAAAATATAACTCTGATAAAATTTATCATAAGCTTAATATATAGAGATCGTTTGTTGGTTTATAAATAAATTGGAATAATTATTGGTAGTTTTTTTTTTAAGTTTTATTGGGAAATTAATGCTGTGGGAAATAGTTAGATAAAAGCAAGAATTATGTGGCTAATTAACTAAGTTTTGGTCATGCATAACTAGCATAGTCGGGCAGCTTTAAAAATATTATATTTTATGTAGATGAAACTATTAAATATTAATGATTTCATATACAGAAGAGTAGACAAATAAACCACGCCAGTTATTTTATTTTAGCTTCATTTATGCAAACCAAAACTTATATATTTAATAGCAAGAAAATAGTTTTTAAATTTGTATTTTATTTATTTACTTACAAAAGAAGCTACAATTAAATTTCCCATAAATTCAACAAACAAAATTATTTATTTTCTTCAAAAAAGTTCTTCATAAATGCTGCAAGTAAAAGCTTTTTCTCCATGAGTTTACTGTAGCTAAATAACGGTTTTTAGGCAGCAGTAGATGCAAAATTAATCATAATATTGACACCCCTTGAAAAATAACGTTGCATGCTAATTTCTGAAATGCTGTCCATCCGGCTGTATCTGTGCAAATACAGTCAACACACCAAATGTCGGAAGTGTTGCCCCAAAGTGTTGACCAAGCTGTGGAGCTGTAGTTGGTCATAACAAAAAAAAAACAGAGAGAACGGTGTGTGTGTGTGTCTGTTTGTGCTTGTGTGTAACAACAAAAAATGAGTTAAAACTTCCGCTTGCACGGACTGCAGAGAAACAATCAACCAACAGACGGACAACTCGGACAGACAGACTGACTGAGAGACTGAAAGACAGACAAGGCGTCCAAAAGCCGTTGCCAAACAATGATGGAGACGTGAAGGTGTAGATGGCGTTGTAGGGTAAGGAGGGAGGTGAAGTGACAGTGGAGGTGGGCCATTGTGGGGGCTTTGACTTTGGCTTTAGCTGGTTATAGACATAAACATGACTTGGGTCTTGTTGTCCCCCACGTTGATAAGCCTTTGGCAGCATTGCGGTGCGGTACGTCAAGAAGCACTCTCAAAGTGTTGGATATGCTGGTTGTTGTGCTTTTGGGCCACAAACCGGTTTACCCATGATCTTCTGACATTATTAACAGCCACAGAAAAATAAAGAGAAATACACACATTGAAATGCAGTCAGTATAACACTAATTTATGCGGGCCAAAGTTGCCTCAAAAATGTTTGTTTGAGTGTTGCATTTAATTTGTTGTTGCTTGTTCAATTGCCGTTTCTTAATATGGGAACTTTAAGTTTTTTTTCGACCATTAACAGGCAATACAAGAATTTCTAATGAGCGCCAGTAGAAAATGTGAACAGAAATATTTTAAATTTATTTTATAATTGCTTTGTGATAAATATAAATAAATTATTAATAAATTTATGGAAAAGTTGGGAAATAAATGAAACCACGAGAAACAGAAAATAGCACTCGAACGCGCACTGACCCTTATGACACAAATAAATTCATTTATTTAAATATAAGTACAAGAAAACAATAACTAACGTATCTTCTATATAATTTTCGACTCTATAAAATCCAACTCACAATTTGTCACGACTTACACTCTGAAATTCAGCTTAACACACACCCGCAAATTGAATAAAACATCGATAAGAATAGTAATCTTGAATTCGCAAGGAACTTGACAAAAATAAATAAAAACTCAATTGAGAGCATAAAAGCGTATAACTAAAATATGCACATATAAAATAATTCCCAAGTTAAACTGAAAAATAACACAGAAAGAAATAAGTTAATAAATGCGAAAAAGAGGGACACAAAAAAGTGCAAAAAAAAATACACAGAGAAAAAAGGGAATGAAATTCAACTATCGAAATGCGTGTCACATGCGACGCGACTTATTGGAGACAACGTCACGTACAAAACGATACAAAAAGTGCCGGTAATCGAAATATACAAAGCCAATAAGTCTGATAAAAATGAAGTTAGTGGAGACTACAGAAATGTGCTGCAATGTCAGATACCCTATAATAGGCGGAAAGCAAACTAAAGTGCTGAATTTAAAGCTTTTTTGGTAGAGCAACAGCATTAGTTGCAGTTGTTTTATTTAAGCTGGTTTCAAGTTGAAGAAACTTATTTTTTGTTTGAGAAAAATATTCAATTAAATTAAGCTCCTCTTTTGGCCAAAACAACCAAACAAGTTCACTTAACGTTTTGCTTTATTAGGCCATTTTTTTTAAAGCCAGGGTATTAAAAAATGATGCACATTTCTAACACACACAAACATGTAGATTAATTCAAAGTGTGTGTATGTGTTATACTTACTGTTAAGTAGAACAATAAAAATGTTTTAGTCCGAGAGTGTTATGAATGAAATGGAAAATGTTGATCATGCTGTGGTTGCTGTTGTTCTTTGCTGAGACTGCATTTCCCACATGGGCTGTAAAAAGCCCAGCGACAACTGGCAATTAAAATTGAAGCTGCCTCGGGGTCACAGACAATATGCCCAGTCGAGCCGACTTCACTCGACTCGACTTTATGATACTGCCATTATAAAGTCATGGCAACAAACTCACTGGTGCGTAGAGGGACAGCGAGAGAAAGAGTGAGAGGGAGAGGGAAAGTGGTACTCGCTCGTTATCTCTTCTCTTTCCCTCGCGGTGGCTGTAAAAGCACCTCAGCACAAAGTTTAACAACCACAATGTTGAGTTTTAATATCTCGGCTAAAGAATAAGTTTGCTTAAAATTTTGACATTATTTTACGATGTGACAGATTGACTTTTCTCAGAATTTTCGCTGTTGGCTTAACGAAACGGAATTTTTTGTGTTTTGCATAATTTTTTGCGAATTTTTTCACTTAATTTTCAGCTAAATTTAGTGTTTTATAGCTGAATGTATTGGCAGTGAAAGCTGGCTAAGAAGGATAACTTGTGATTGATGCGGAATTTATATTTAAATTGTTTGTTAATTTATAAATATTTTTTAAACCCTCGTAAGCTAAGACCCAAATGGTAATTTAGTGTTTTTATTTTATTCAGGTTTGTTAAACTTCTCAGTGGCTCATTAAAGCGAGTGTTCACTGTACTCCACCCGTAGCCGGTATTATATCACGCTCATAAATCATGCTCTCATTTCTTTTTCGGTTATGTTTGTTTTACTTTTTGTGTTTTTTGCCCGACCGGAATTTCAATTTGGTTTGATATTATTGTTGAATAATTAACGAATCGGAACGAATAATCTAATTCCGAGCTTAGACTTCTAGTGCTCAGTCATTTAAAACGTAACGCTGATAATAATAAACTCGTACTTACAGCTGAATGGAACGGAATCGAATGGATTGGGTCTTATCAGTTTTCAAAGCCATCGTAGTACTACTAAGTTCCTTCACCTCTTCAAAACTCTTCTTTTTTTTTTGTGCGTGACACACATATACAAATACACAGACGCACACAGCAAAACACATACAATAAATAAATATTTGTTACGGTAGTCTCAACCAGTATGCATTTATTATTGTTTTAGTTGTGGTTGTTGTTGTTGTTGGGAGCGAACAGTGCGTGAGTTTTGTATTGACCCAAAAGGCAGTGGGGATCAACTCGGAGCAATGGCACATGCCAGGCAGCGGCAGTTGTCCAATAATAAACAAAATGTAGCGCACTGCCGTTACTTATTTTGTTTACATTTATTTCTATATATAAGCAATTTGTTTGTTTTATTTTTAAGACTTCTGCTGCTAAGCAAAAAGAGATTATGGATTATTGAAATGCTCTTTAAAGTAGACATTAAAGTTAATGAAACATTTGCAGTCAAAGTGTTTTTAAAATAGATGAGCAGCGGATTTGTGATTACTGTAAAATACTCTCAGAGAAATATATAACATTTTTTAGCCACCTTAAGCTTTGCAATTTATTTATTAAAGCTGTCTACATTTTTCCATAATTTCTGCTGCTTTTCTTCAACACAAAATTCCATTTATTGATTAAAACTAATTTATTTTATCAACATTTCTACTACCAAATTCAAATGCCAAGCTGTCAATAAGCCAATCAAACAATTTGCACAAAATTTGGACGACATCAACGTCTTACAAGCCCACACAATGGAGTTTGCCATAAATGTTGGCATTACCGCAAAACAATTAAAAAGCTTTAAACAAAAAACTTCCCTTTTACTCAGTTTTTTATTGACTGTCACAACAGCAGATAATCGATAAATTTTTATGCTTAAACTTTTTTTTTTACACAAAATATTGAACAACAAAATTGAATTTCATATGCCGCTGCTGGCTTTGAGTGCTATAAAAAAGCGATTTATTGTTTTATAATTGAAAGCAATAAAAATTTAACAAAATGCGACAGTAACAACAAAGCATACAATTACAATCAGCTGATGCTGGGTTTGAGTGTGTGTGGGTGTCGGTGTTTTGGGTGTGAATTGTGTGTATATAATTTTTAAAAATTGAAATTGTATTGGTCGTAATGACATCAGTCAGTTAGCTTGTCCAGCATTCAATTGAATTGAATTCAATTCGAGACAACTTTGATTATTACGCTTCAATACTAGCTTTAATTTTATCTTATTCATTGTTTGTTGTTTTTCGTGTTATTTGGTTTTCAATTTGCCCATCAATTGTTATTGAAATTCAAATTAAACAATGCAGTGCTGAAAATACAACATCGATAAATATGAATTGCAAATTTTGCGCTATTCGTTACGCTTGTTTGAAGGTTGTCGGCATTTGACATAAATATTGCAGTTGTTTGTCAGAAAACATTCGCATTATAAGTAGACTATGGGATAGAAAATATTTAAAACTCGAAATAAACAAATGATAAAATCTTGGAATATGTAAATAAAAGTGCATACTTTTAGGCGAAGGGAGGGAAGTAAAGCATCTTTAAATAACACAGAACTCAGTAGTAACTTTAATACAAATTTGTTACCTTCGCACTTAAAAATTGCATAAAATTTTGCTACCAACTGTAAGCTAAGCCAAATGTCAACGAAATCTAAAGCAAACTCAGGTGAAATCAGGCAGTATGTAAAGAGTTTTTCCCAGAAAAACAAAGCAATTGGACAAACAACTTGAAAAACAAACAAACAACAGCAAATAAATTAAGAGAGGCAAATAGACAGCAAACGGAGAGAAACAGAAGAGAAAAACACAGTAAAAAACAAGTAAAAAGACAACAACAAATATTTCCTGGTAAACAAAAAGAAAAACTGCAACAACAACAGCAACATCAATTGCAATTGCTCTGGCGAACGGCAGCAGCAACTGTTGCTGTTGCTGTGTGGAGTCCAATGAAAATTGCCGTAATTGACACTGAAAATGATGATGCTGTTTTGGGATTTGCTGATGATAGAGAGTCGATTTGAGTTGAGTTGAGTTGAGTCTTTGAATCGAGTTCTGCTGACACAGCACAGTTTGCTATGTTCTATGCTAAATTTTATTTAATTGTCATGAGATGGAAGAGCACTAAAATACAATTTCCTGCGCTGTGCGCTGAGAGTGCCACAGTTAAGCTCAATTTGTGCATTCCTGTAAGCTCAATTAATGCAAATAATGAAATTTCATTTAATTAGCAAACGTCACGCAAAATTTCCACCTAATACTCAAGACTTGGCTTACTAAATTAATTGATGAACAGCTGGAAAAGCAGGCTCCGAACTCAGTTGTCTGCTCCCTAAGACTTCAATTGACTGACGACTTTGGTACGTGTTATGTCAGAGGATATTAGACTGGTCCACGTCCTGGCTACGCACTTTACAGTTGGCCTCATTTATCGGCCACATGCAACAGTTTGTTGGCCCAACCTCGTTACTTTCAACTGGTTTTCCACACTGCCTCGATGTCGATCAATAAACCGTGTATAACTGTGTATGTGTCTGTGTGTTTCTTTGGCATGATAAGTGGGTGGCTGTCTTACCAACAGTTTATGCCAGCAATTAGTTGGCCCAGAAGCGAACTTGCCTTCATTTATATGGCAATTAAACTGCACTCAAGTGAGTGACGTGCCACAGACTTTGTGTTGTTGTTGTTTCTGTTGAGTTTTCCCATCTGATTTTGCTGATGGAAACTCATTACTTTTCCCACTGAAGCATTTGACATTGAAACACGTTCTACAAATTCTACTCGCACATCCTTGAATGCCACGTTTTGCATGTTGCACAAAGTTTGCTTCGATTTCTGCCATAATTATTGTATCATCAACATTTTTGGCTCCTAATGAGCTGTCCACAAACATGAGTGTGACATTACTAACCTTTTGGAATTCTTTATTTATTTCTAGTTTTTATAATAAGCAACTTTAAATGCATTTATTTGTGTGTCGTCTAAAAATAATATTAATTTTTTGGTATACTAATTATTTGCCTTATTGTTATAATTATTCGAGTCATATATCAAAACTAGATTCACTCTGCGATAAGCAAACGAGTCCACAAACTGTCAGAACTAAATCATTTGTGTATCAGTCAAGTTGATCTTATGTGCATACTTTGGCCAACACTATTAGCTTTAAACTCTCAGTCGATAAAGACCATCAATAACTGCGGTTTAATGACTAATTGTCTGTGTCAATTTGAGGCACAATCAGATGTGTTGCAAAGCGAAAACCGCCATCAATCAGAGCTTTTAGTTGTGAATACTACGAGAGATACAAAGAGTGTGACAGAAAGAAAGAGAGAGACAGAGGAAGAGAGACTGAGATGGGTAGAGAGAGAATTCTTATGCAGTGCTCACTCGTATGTGGGTGTGCAACACGTTGCCCAAAGTGACGTTTCATGCAAATTGTTTCGGCCACAATTTCAGTTTCGCACAAAACTGACAAATGAATAGAGCACTCAAAGTTGAACTCATAACAAGTAAAAGCGCTACAGTTGAGTTGCTCGACTGTGAAATGCCCAGAGATTTGCAGGCGGTTTTAATTTTCGAACTAAAGAAAAATATCTTAAAAGACAAGCTAAAAGTTCATACTTTATTTTAATTTTGCATTCTATACTCTCACACAAATATAAGCTTTTCATTTCCTACAAAGACTAGGCTAAAATGTCGGCCTGAACTACGACTCCGTCTCTGACTATATACTAATTGATTTTGGCACGTTTTCGGTTTAGTTCATTAGCAGAGTCGTAGTCGAAGTCTCTGGAACTGGAACTGCGACACGACGAGAACCGACCAGACTTTGACTCTATATCGTTGGCACCTTGAACGTGCATTGGTTAATAATAGCTATATAGTCTGGTCATGTCCTACAAAATGCCTTTAAAGCCAGCCGATGCCGGTCGAGGTGTGCCAATTTGACAATTCGATAAGTGGACATGTCTTTGCAAGCAATTTTTCATTTTCCATTTTTTTTTTGCTTTCCGCAGATGAACGACAGCACATACAGAAGAAAACTTTTACGAAATGGATCAATTCACATCTTAGTAATACCCAGTGTACGCCAGTGAATGATTTATTCTTGGATCTGCGAGATGGACATCGATTGTTGGCACTGCTCAGCACTTTAACACAAACACAGCTGGTAAGTCAACGAGCCGAGTTTTAAGAGTTTAAACAATCTCCCCCCCTTCCTCTTGTTAGAAACCGGAAAAAGGTCGCATGCGAGTGCATCACATAAACAATCTGAATAAGGTGCTCCAGGTGATACAGCAACACGGTGTTCGATTGGTGAACATATCCAGTGATGACATAGTTGGTGGAAATGCCAAGCTTACGCTGGGTCTAATCTGGCTAATAGCACTCGAGTTTAATGGCCAGCATCTAGTCAAAAGTCATTCGAGCAATGGCGTCGAGAAATCGCTATTGGCCTGGTCAAGACAGTTTACGGAACCACACGGTTTGGCCTTGAACGACTTCACCAGCTCTTGGGCCGATGGCAGAGCATTCCTTATGATATTGTCAGCTCACTTGGATGAATTGGATCTGGAGACGGCGCTGGGACAGCATGCACTGCAGCGTCTGCATTTGGCCTTTGATTTGGCGCACAGACACTTCAAGATCGAGAAACTCTTGGAGGCCGAAGATGTGCACACACACAAACCCGACAACAAATCCATACAAATGTATGTGATGTGTCTGTATCATGCCATGGAATCCATGCGAGCCACAGAAAGAGAGCGAGTACCCTGTACCAGCATCACAGATCTGGATGAAGTGCCTTTGGATGGCGATCGGGTGGAAATTTATACCTCCGACAGTGGAGCCAGCATGGAACTGAAACCGAGTCTGGAGAGTACAGTGGAGACTTCGGTGCGTCCACTGAGCACAGCGACAAATTCCAGTGTTGAAATCAGCAGTTATCAGACGGCACTGGAAGCGGTACTTACTCTGCTGCTCGAGGATGAGCAACTGCTGTCACAGGAGCTACCGGATCCAGAGGATTTCCAGACAGCCAAACTGCAGTTCCATGAGAACGAGAACTTTATGCTAAAGCTTACAGAGCATCAGGAGTTTGTGGGCGAGGCACTCGAAGAGGGCAGTACACTGATCAACGAGTCACAAAAGAAGGACGGCTCGGGGCTGTCGCCGGAGGATCAGAATGAGGTGCGACAACAGATGGTGCTGCTCAATGAGCGCTGGGAAACCCTTCGTTTGCGTGCTCTCGACATGCAGGCAAAGATTCTGATGCGTTTGGCGGAGTTTCAGAAACAGAAACTCGAACAACTGCGACAGTTTTTAACCAATGTCGAGGATCGTATCTCGCATATGAGTGACATAGGTCCCACCGTTGCTGAGGCGGAGCAGCAACTGGTCGAAGCACGTCAGTTGAAGGCTGATCTGTGTGAGCAGCAGGAACTGGTGGATAGCATTAGCAGCATGGTGGTCATTGTCAACGATACTTCCGGTAATTTCAATGATCTCGAGGATCGTTTGAGTGCTCTCGGCGAACGCTGGTCCCACGTGGTCAAGTGGATTGATTTGCGTACCGAGAAACTGCAGCAATACAAATGCATCTCACGCTGGTTGGACGCACGCGAGCAGGACTTGAAGCGCATGGAGACGCGTGACGTCACCGATGTGGGCGGCATAACCCAACGCATCAATGAACTAAACTATTGTGCCAAGGATTTGCTAGAATTGCAGCGTTACCTCATCGATTTGCGGCAAATGGTGGCAGCCACTTTGCAGGACGGGGATGACAAGGGGGAGCGGGTGCTCGTGCAGCTAGAGAGCTACGAGGATCGTCTGGATGCACTCAAGCAGATTCTGGAGGTGCAGACGCTACGCATCGAGACAAAAGGTTTCAATTTTGGACGTGAAAGGGCCAGCTACGATGACAGTCGTGTGGTAAGACCAGAGGGTTGGACCGACTATCAAATGATCATACGCTTCGGGGAGGATGAGGAAGAGGAGACGAAGCAGCTCAAGGCGGGGCAGTTGCAGCAAGCAGACGAGTCATCGGAGCTGGCTAGCAAAAAGCGTAAACTACGCAATGGTGATAACTTCTTTGCCCTCGAAACGCAGATCATGGAGCACTTTGCCTACGTGCAGGATGTGGAGCAGCAGCTGCAGCAACTGCAGCGTCAGAGTCTGCGCAATCGCTGTGAGTTGCTCAAGGATTTACAACAGGAGAGTCAAAGGCGTTCCAACACCCTGTCGGAGCTAAAGAAACTCTATGAGGTCTGCGAACAGGAGGAACCAGAACGAAAACTGCTTCTGGAGGCAGCTCACATCAAGCAACTTGAGCAAAGATATTTGGATTTGAATCAACGTCTCGTGAGTCAGCAAACTGAGAGCAACTCGCTTTTGGCCAAGGAGCGTTACTACAACAGTTTGACTGGCTTTAAGTTGGTCTTGGCCGACTCGCGGGATTGGTATAAGCAGCATGCGGGTACCGCCAGCTGTGCGGAGTTGGAACAGCGTCTGAGCCACATGGAATCGCTGGCCAGTGAAATAGCCGAGGCACGAGAAGCCACTGAGGCATTGGATGATCAGTTGTTGGAATGGAAACAAGATTTTGGTATTTTCTACGACAGTTGGCATGACATGAAGCAGGCTTTGATGGCTTTGATTCAGCAACGTGGTGGAGAGCATCTTGGCCAGCAATTGCAGCAGATCGAACAGTTTGTACAGAAAGTGGCCACACAAAAGGTGCGTGTCTCCAATCTGCTGGCCATGCAGCAACAACAGCAACTATTGAATCAACTGGTCGATGAATTGGAGTCCCTGAAACCGATCTACGAACGTCTTCCCACCCACTTGCTGAGCACGGAGCTACAGGCTGCCTGGCAGCGTCTGCCGGAGCAGCTAAGTGAACGGGTTATCAAACAAACGACGGCCATTGAGAATCTCAATCATTTTGTAGCCGAATACAATTCGATTATAGCCGTTTTGAGCAGTGCACCGGATGTGGTGCAGGCTCAGGATTTGCGTAAACTGGAGATTGATGTGATTAGTGCCAGGAATTTCAGTGAGATTCTTATCAAGGAATCGGAAGATGGTCAGCGTGAAACGCTACAAACCCAGATCAGTGCACTGAATGCACTCTACCAGCAGGTGGAGCAACTGCATCAAGTGCAGCGGCAACAACAGACCGCTCTGCATACCCAAATCGATGTGATTCAACAGCGTTTGCAGCAAACGGAACGTTGGCTCAATGAGTTGGAGGGAAATACACCCAAATCTGGTGTGGCTGACATTGGCAATTCGAATGAGCTTTTCCAGAGCAAAAGTAAATTCCAAATGCTCAAGGAAACCTGCGAAAAGGAGGCCACACAATTCCGAGAGCTCAATGAGTTGGGCGGTGAGCTGCTGCTGCAAGTGGATGAAATGCAGGACAAAAACAAGCAGAGGAACAAGGACAAAGACAAGGAGAAGGACAAGGACATGGATACCAAATATGGCACACTGGCCAAACAATTTACACGCCTCAATGCGCGCTGGACGGAGGTAACGGAGCGAGTGTACGCCAAGACAGCTCTGCTGGAGCACATCTCCACTCAGTTGGGGGAGTTCAAGAAGTTCATGGTCAGCGAGACGGGCTATTTGGATCGGCTGGAGAACAAGATACGCAATACGCCAGAAAATGCAGCTGATGCCGAGGAAATTATCGAAGAACTCGATGTAAGTTTGTCTGTCTAGTCCTAGTAGTTTTCGGATAACTTATACATTGTTGTGTTCTCCTTTAGGACCTTGAGAATGTTTTGCGTGCTCACTCCGAGGAATGGCTGGATAAAATTCAAGAAATTGGCAACGAGCTAATTGACAATGAATTCATGGCCGATGTGATGCGAAAGGATATTGATGGCATTGTAATCCGTTGGACTCAATTACAGCAACAGGCCAAGAAGCGCACAGAGTTGCTGGAGGAGAAGGTCAGTGAGGCGGTGCAATCGGAGCGAGCAGTGGTGCATTTAGAGGCGTGGCTAACACGCATGGATGAGATACTCAGCGAGCATCTGGAGAATGATGTCACAATTGAGGATCTGCCCGATGATTTTCAGGTAAAATATTAAATTTTAAAAAGTCTTTAAAATTTTGAAACAATTTGCAATTCTTTTCTTTTCAGATGTTGACCCGTGAGTTTGCGATTAATGAGCAAAACTTTAAGGACATTACCGAACTGATTGCGGAGCATACACGCAAGGGCAAAACGGGAGCAGCCAATCGATTGCAGGAGCAACTGAATCTGATGGAATTGCGCTTCAAGGCATGTCAAGCGAAGCTCAACAAATGCACCGCACCACAGCCAGCCTATGAGTCAAAATTGAATCGAGCTTATGGCGATTTGAGGAATGTGGAACACTCTACTTTGGTGCTGGATGTCGCATCGGCAGGACCAAGCACCGTGCAGGCGCAATATCAAAAGTGTTTGGTATGCAATCAAGCACAAATTATTAAAATTATATAATTAACTTTGATTTCGTTCCCTTCTTAAGCAAATTTATCGCACACTGTCGGAGATCAAGGCGGAAATTGAGAGCACCATTAAGACGGGTAGACGCGTCTGTGAGGATAAATATACAAAGTCACCCAAGCAACTCACACAACGCATCGATGCACTGAAGCATTTGTACAACGCCCTGGGCGAGAATGTCACACAGTCGAAGGCTTTTCTCGAGGGTCTGCTCAAACTGGCTCGACAACTGGAGCAATGCTTTGAGCAAGCCGATGAATTGATACGCCGCTTTGAGTCGCCACAGGAGGTGCATGATCGCAACTCCATTTTGTTGGAGTTTGAGGATGTTTTACAACGTTGCGAGGACCATTACAACGAGTACAGCAAGTCATGTGATCAAAGCTGCATGCAGGACACACGTCAGCGTATTGATGTCCTCAAAGCCACCTATCACAAGCTAACCAGTGCAGATATAATCAAACGTCTCACGGAAATGAAAGCGACGCTGCAGAACTTGGACAACATTTCACTCGATACACTCAAGTTAGTTTACTTTAAATACTTGCAACTTTTCTAACTAAATTGTATCTAATTAAACTACTTTGCAGAGCCATGGAGCATGATTTGAAGGAAATAAATGTGCCATCGAATCCGGAAATTGAGAAATTGCAGCAACAAGTTATTGCAATTGTTGTGGTGCGTACTGAACAATTGCTGTTTTTGCCCTTTTAATGCTAATTAGTTTAATTTGAAATAATTGCTTTATATTTTTTTTATATGTAAACATGTTTTGCTACACTGTTCATTCCGTCTGTCTGTCGGTCTCTGTGTGTGTGTGTTCTTCTTGTCTGTCATTTTAATCTTTTATATCTTGCGCTTCCAATTTCATGCACTTCATTTCTCCTCACACTGAGTCACATTTCTTTTACACTGCTGTTTGTCAACGTAACACCTTTGGTTTTTCACACACCCACACACACATACACCCCCAAGCACACACATGTACTCACATTTTCTTTTGCTTTTCATTTCATTCCGCTTTGCACTTTAAATTGGAATCGAATTTCTTGTTACATTTTGTAAAAAAACGAAGAGTAAATTTAAACACACATTTTTTTAAGCATAAACTTTTCTATAAGTTAAACAATTTTATGAAATTTACAAATTTTTTTGCTTATGTATATTTTTATAAGAAACTTTGTTGCTTTTAATATAAGTAGTGGCTTTTATAACTAACCCAACTGCTTTTTACTTAATATTTGATTTATCTTAAATTGTTAAATATTTTTTATTTCTTTGCAATTTCATTTATCCACCCACATTTATAAATAAAACATTAAACATTCATAATAATCTTTCCACCAAAGCTAATCTACAACCAGAATATAATACAAAAGTAATAGAAATACCAACAACCATCACCCAAAATAAATCAAATTAAATCAATACCAGAAATCACCGTATCACTAGCTCTACGAGATCTTAACTTGGTGTCATTTTCACGCTTCAAATTTATATATTTTATATATATTTATATATAGTCTATATATAGATATATATAGAGATACTTGTACTGTCCCCTTAATGACGTTCAATTTGGTGTGCGGCTGCGTCCAAAAAAAAATCCATTCAATAATTTCACCAATGCTAATGTACAGCAATTGCTTCTTTTTCTAACTATTAAACAAAACAACACAAAAACCAAATCAAAACCAATTGAAAAACAACTATTGCAACAGGAGACGTTAAAAACGCGCTACAATGAGGCAAGCAATTTGGCCAAAACAACGACAGATAAATCCCAACCAGATGATGATACGGAAATTGTTATTGTTAGCGATACAGTGCGTCAAAGACGTGCACGTACACCACAATCAGGCGAAGCTAACACAAGTGTCACCAAATCGCCAACAAATGAAAGTGGAGACACTGTTTTACCTGATGTCTTACCACCCCAGACATTCCGTTTGGCCGAATCGAGTACACTCTTCTCTCAGATCTCTTTGAATCCGGCCAAAATGATGGAGGAATCAGCGGCGCCAGCAAAACCAGCAAAGAACAAACGCAAAGCACCCGCAGCACCAGCTCAAGTGGTCGAGATCAAAGTCAAGAACATACAGAATGATAAAATGTCTGTGCAGAACATAGCACTCGAGCCACAGCAGGGAGAAATCGTAGATACTGTCAATATACTGGAGAGTGTGGAGCCTTTGCTGCCCGAATATGTGCAAACTGTGCAGATTGTGGATCTGTCCGAGGACTCGGACTCCTCAGTGCGCGTGGATGCCGATGGCAAGGAAGTGCGCAGGAGTAAGAGTAAACGATCACTTTGTGATTCGCCAGGAATCAAACTGGAAGAGATTGTGAAAGCAGATGATGATGACGATGAGGCAGATTTATTGCGTCCTGGTGCTGGTAACACAAGTACTCCATTTCTACGTGTGGAGAAGCAACGCATATCCTTTGATGAGAAACGCAAGAGAATTGCACACGAACGTGACATTTTGCGTGACTCCGAGGAGGAACCGGAGCAGGAACTAACCAAAAGAACTGCTGAGAAAACACCAACCAACGCACAACATTCGAAAGCGAAACGCTGGCGACAACTTCAACCCGAATTGAATGCACTTACGCCGGACACGGAGCCGGAGTCACCGTTACGCAATAGTTTCTATAGTCCGGATAAGGATAACGATATTGAACCTTTGGTATTCTCCGATGATGAGGAAATACCACGCTTCTCACTGGAAATGACACCAACTTTTGACTCCGATAGTGATACGGTAATCTCTTTGGTAGCCATTTTGGTTTTCATTTTCAATTCCTTCGTTATGCCAAACACATTTCTATATCTTTCTTGTATTCACTTAACGCAGAGTCGCATTGAGACACCGTCCACAAAGAAACCAAACTCATTATTGAGCAAGGTACTCAGTTCGCCCCTCGACGATTCAAACATTACGCTAAAGAGTCCACCCTGTGAAGAGCCCAGTGTGCCAGCTAATTTGGAGCAGCGTGTGCAGGAGTTTAATAAACTGGCACAACAGATGATCTACAAGCTGGAGTTGACCAAGGTCAAGATTGAACAGTGTCACGAAAGCGATGCGTAAGTACATCAAATTTATGAAATAAAAGCTTAAAGATTAACTTCTTTTTCTTACAGTGAGGATCTTCGACTACTGATAGCGCCAGATGCAGCCACACTGATCTCCAAGGGAGACTCCCTAGTGCTGGAGACACATGGCAAACAGGGCAGTATTTCCCGTCTAGTAATGCGTACACAGATCATTCTACGTGAAAAGTTCCGTGAGGTGCAACAGGCCAAGTAAGAAACGTCTACTTAAACACAGCCAATTAGCCACTTAATTGATTACACTCAACTCTTCACTGTAGATGCAAGGCAACTGGCAGTGCTGGGCCTCGACCCATGCAG
Organism: Drosophila nigrodunni; assembly: GCA_020829145.1. Classification (NCBI taxonomy): domain Eukaryota; kingdom Metazoa; phylum Arthropoda; class Insecta; order Diptera; family Drosophilidae; genus Drosophila; species Drosophila nigrodunni. The sequence goes on from JACVCZ010000001.1 coordinate 17,196,821, forward strand.
GACAGTGTTAATATCGAGGAACTGGTCACAAAGGGACTGCGCCGCATAAATGTCTTGATTGAGAAACCCGTTGATCTCAAGTGCAGCGCTGATTTAGAGAAACGCATGGAGGATATCAACGTAAGTGTGACCAGACTAATTTAAGTCTGGCATTTAGCCAATAAAAATAGTATTTTTATTTTTATTTTCCTTGTTTTTTTTGCAAACAACACAATTAATTGAGCCAAACACAATTCAATCATTTTTATACGTTGAAACTTTCTTGAGCATTATTTATATACTCATCTCATTTTTAGACATTTTATTTGGAATTTTTTTGGGCTCTCTTTCATATGGCGTTCACAAGTTAATTGGCCTCTCGAGAATTCAGGGCAACGGCACAAAACCAAACCAAACCAAACCAAAAGCAAAATTAAATGCTCACCATTAGAAATGCCCCAAAAATAAAACGAACAAAAATTTTGACATAGTTACACAGACGTTGCAGACATGGAGACATCTTGTCGTACGACTGCATTAACAACAAATGTCTAAAAAAGAAAAAAATAAGATAAAACGAAGAGTTGACTAAGACTAAAGAGCATAGAATTTAAGAGATGATTTTCAAGTTTTGTCAATGCATTAAAAGTGCTCGGTGGACAGTGTTGAGCGATTAATTCAAGTGGCAAAAATGAAATACAGACAAATTGGAATTAATTTTTTTTTAATTTTTTTAAGTCACTAAAAACAACAAATTATTGATTAATTCCTTATATTAGTCGCTTAAAAATATGCCAATTTAAAACTTAAATGTTGTAAACTAAATTTAAAACATTTTAACTTTTTTTTTTGCTTCGAATTTGTAGAAAATATCTCAAAGCGACAGCATCAATCCCCAGATAAGGCCCTCAACTGAGGTCTATCATTAATCAATTCCGGCATTTGTTGTTTATTTTTATTTTGTGTTTTGTTTTTCTCTTTTTTTTTTTATATTTTTATGGTCGCAACGATGACAAAAGCAGCAACAAAATCGAATTATATGGGAAAAGTGGGAATCGAATGATTAAAAATAGAAAAAGCATAAGGAAAACTCAAACAGATAGTAGGGAACACTTTAAAGAGCGCAACACTGCGATCAATTCAAGAGAAAATCTGTGTGAGAATATAGAAAATTCGAAATGAAAATTCTCTTGTTTTCCAACTGTTTGCCGGCGTCGCTGTTTTTGTTTTCAGTCTGAAAGCGTCTTATATGTGAAACGGTTCGCGTATTACAAAAAAAAAATATTTTTGTGATTTATTTCGTATTGATTAAAGTGTTGCGAAGGGGAAAATTTGTTGTGCTTGGCGCCAAAAACAAAAAAAATAACACAACTATATTGTGTGTGTGGTTTTGTTGTGTAGTGCAAAAGCTAAATGCAATTTTGTTGGTTGACAAACGCAGCGAATGCGGTATAAATGCCCTTTAGCAACCTTTTCACACCCTGTCAGAAGCACACACTGAACATACACCCACACACACACACAGAGGCATTGCAACGCATGAGGAAATTTGCTGCTCAAAGTGGGAATTGCATTTGGAATTGAATAACAAATATTCATTGACCTTCTCAACGGGGTTCATTTTGTTAGTTTTCATTTTATTTTGTTTTCTGTTTTTGCTGCTACTGCTTGATTTATTGTCAAAAATTAAATGAAAAATCTGTAATTTATTTTGTACACTTTTGCAGGAACGTCGTGACGATTTGCAGGTCATAGTCGGCGCCATTGGGAAGAATCCTCAAATGCCAAAGATTACGCCCGTCATGATGAACGAAATCCAAAAGGTTCTCAAACACCCACACACTCACACACTTTCAATTTACTAACAAAGGTTTTCTTTGCTCTTTTTTGTTGTTTGCCAGACTAAAAACAATTTGATTGCTCATGCCGATTCGATTGAGCTCTCATTGACCGAACTGAAAAATGGCACTAAAATTGGCAATGGCAACAACAACAACGGATCAGGCAACGCCACTCGACAGGGTAAGTGATTTTTTCCCCCATTTTGCTCTTTGGCTTTTTTCTTTTTGCAATAATTTTGTGCTTTTTAAATGGATTTTACTACTTTGACGCCGTTTACCATTTGGCCCATAACCTGGGTCAATGGCTTAAAAGTGTTCGTTTTTTTGGCTGAACGATTATAAATGATTCGCTTGTGATTCACTACGACCTGTTGGCCTGAACTTTAAGCTTTCAATAGCTTTTCTTTGAAGTTGTTCATTGCATGGGGAGTAGGAATTTTAATACTTTTGCATTTGTTTCTGGTTTCAAAATAAACTGGAAATTGATATGCTTGTTTTTAGTAGATATTTCGATTTATAACGAATATTAAATTCATTGTTTACCTCTTTACATTTTTAGAATCGTTTAGTTTAATGTTTGCGTATTTATTTTGTAATCAGTTTGTTTGCTTGAAATCAATACTACAACTTTGTGGAATTTAAATTATGCCAACAACTGAAAAAATTTGATTCGCCATCAATTGCAAAAATATCAAATAAGCACGAACAAAAAAAACTATAATTTTTTTTTTAGCTTTTGTAGTTTTCAATTTCATATTTTCATCTGTGTGCAGCCTGCAACAATTTGCTGCGCTTTACAGTGGGGAAAGGGGAGTTTTTGTTGACCCATTTGGTGGCGCGTTTTGTTATCTTTTTATTTTGTTGGTAAATATTTATGCCGTGTAGAATTGGGGGGTGTTGTGTTAAGGGCTATGCAGGGTATCGGAGGCCAAATGGGTCATGTCAATAGCACTTTTGACATTTCACAAACTCACATCTTTTTGGTGTTTGCTTACGGTCTTAAATGGCAATAGGTGCAGTAAAAATTGAAGCATTTTTTAATGGGCCAACAGTTTTGTTTATTTTCCGAAAAGTATAGTATACTATAGTTCTTCTAATCTTAATCCGAACTCAGTTAGAAATATGTTCATTCAAGTCTTAGCGAAAAAATCTTCTTCCATGGCATCTGATCACATTGAGGAATGATTCTTTGGCTAACACTTGAATGCTTAGATTTGGACTCTACGTTTATGGCTAACCACCGATCCGGCTGGTAACGATAGTGACGTCATTGAGGCTTTTGTGGCGCTCAGGTGACTGCTAGCACTGCCAGTGGAAATGCGTTTCTGGGATCTTCTGCCTGGACGCACATTTGTTACAATATTACGTGCCGCCTTGGCCATACCCTGTTTTTGCATAAATAATTCGATTTCCTCATTGGCCTTTTCCGCATCCATCAGTAGGGAGGTGCGTACGTCACCCGGATTCGATGCCTCCGATAATGGCCAGCCGGATAGTTTCTTACCATTTTTGGCAATTGTAAATTCTCCCATAATGAAACGACGTCGTCGTTCTTCAAAGCTTAGAGATTTTCGCTTTATGGAAACGTTGGTGTCGCTGGACACATAGAGAGATCCTTGTTCGGATGCATCGAATGATTGAAAGCTTTGCTGTGGACTTATGAATCCCACTTTCTTGACGTATGAAGGTGTTTCTGAATTGATATCGGTTAATCGTTTGATCAGACTCCTCGGATTCAATACGATGCGTTTCTTTGGATGTGGTGTGGGCACATATTTATTGATCGAACTGCGGCCCGAAAACGTGCTTCTTCTGGACCCTCTTATCGAACCTCTTGTTGACCCTCTCACACGCGATGGCACAATTTGAAGCGATTGCTTTTCACTCTCTAAATTTTTGATCAACAATTTGGGATCAACTGCTTTGCCCTTCATCGGATGTGGTGTGCCTCTCAGCAGATGTTCAGCCGGGTGTCTAATGCGACTGATGGCAATATGCACCGCAGGTGGGGTGTTTGTGGGTCTTTGTGTATCCTGTAGCTCATCGGTCATCATCATTAGGGCACTACCATCACCATGTTTGTGTTGGCTTAGACGATTTCTCAAAGTCTCTGCATCTACTCCTTTGGATGCTCTGGGATAGGGCGTAATGCTCCGGTCGTTGAACACTCGCATTAGGCCATACTCACGATTGACCACTGTCAGTGGTTCCGATGGTTGAAATTTTAATTTTCGACTGTTTACCCTCGTGCTTGAATTCATAATTATTTATTTTTTTATAGTTTTTTTTCTCTTTTTTGTGTAATATTTAAATAGGAACGCAACGCTGTGTTCGTCTGTTTTAAATTGTATGTAAATCAAATTTTGAATTGTAACTGTAGCTCTGCTTGCAACGCCTACTGTGCACTGCTTGAAAGTGAGCATCGACTGAAAGCTGACTGCTACAGAGTTGTGGAGCGATTGTGAATGCAAGCAGTGCGCAGTGGTATACCAATGTACCGTTTACAGTAAATTGTACCAAAACGAGTTTTTCATTTTAAAAGAATAAATTTTATTTTTCTCGTGTTTCTTTTTTATAAAATTAATTACATTTTTCTATTCTTAGTTTAGTTTTTAGCTTTTTTTTTTTTGTATAAATTAGGTACAATTTTGACAAATCTGCGATATGAACCATCTGAATCTACGTACATACAACAATGCTTTGATTTTTCTTCTGCCTTCATTTCTTCGGCATCTTAGCGGCGAGTATGCTGGCAGGACTGTCCACAAACTTTCTGTGGGTTGTAACACTTATGACATTTGTCACTCCACAGTTTGACATCACATAGCCGTGTTTCCTAATGTATTCATTGATTTCGTGCATTGCCTTTAAATCTTTCTTGGTCGTCTCACTTTCGACACCGCACAGACCATGTCTGGGTATTGGCATCATTTGTTGGCTCATCTTTCTACCATGTTTGGCTATAGTAAATTCAGCCGCATTGAATAATTTCCGACGTTCCAAGAAACTTAAATTCTTATTTCTACATGACATTGGAATCGGTTGAATCACCTCTACTTCACTTATCGATGCACTCGAGTTTCCCGATGCAATTGTTGTAAAGGAATAATATCTTTTAGGTTCGATTAGAGTGACCGTTTTGCGCTTTTTACTCAACCGACTGCCAGTGTTCATAATACTAGTCTTCAGTATCGATGCTGGCCTGCTGACAATGGCCGGCTCATAGCTGACTCTCAAGGTGCCATGTCTCTCCTTCTTGAGCATTTGGGGATCTAAAGCCAGCGCCTTCATGGGATGCGGTGTACCGATAACCATGTGCTCCGTCGGTGTTCTATGTATCTTTTGTACTGTTTTCTTGTCGAATTGTATGCTTGAATTGTAAATGGCGGTTCCATCTCTAGGCCCCGTCGCAAATCCGTTATCGTCCAGTCGCAGAATGACACGTGGATGAGGTGTGGATGCTTCAGTTGCCGGTATTCGCATAAATCCATACGTACGATTCACTGAAGTCGGCAGATCCGCTAAAATATAACCGATTTTCGAGTCTTTCAGTGTACGCGTGCGGAAACAAGAGTGCAGTGGCTTTGGTGACGTCATCGCGTGTGTGTATGTGTGTGTGTGGGTGTGTTTGATATAAAAAAAGAATACAATGTTTATTGATTGTGTTATTTTGTTAATTGTTTAGTGTTTTTTGTGTGTTGTGAGTGTTTTCTGTTGTAGTTTTGTTGAGAATCTGTTTTTATATTTTTTCTGTCTTCTATGAAAACTTTGAAGCTGCTTGCAAAGTCTACTCAGCACTAGACTAGTAAATACCCATTAAATTAATAGCATTTCTTTAATCACAAATCACGTTTTTGTGGTAGGAATGTAAACATGTTTTGACTGAAATTTGTACAAAATGCAAATCAGTTTGCATTCAAAAATTAGTGAAAGTGTATTCAAATGTTATTGATTACACATTCGCTATTTATCGAACGCTCACTTATAAGTGAGAAAAATTCAGTGTTTACATGGGATTGGCATTGGCATTAATAATGATTTTCTTCTTGGTCGTCACTGATTGCAGTGAACTCGAGGATTGTACTGAATCCGTATTTGATGGTAAACTGCGTTTACTCAATTGCGAGGAGAAACGTCGCAGATTTGTCAGCGTGCCAGTTGGTGCCATTATATAACCTTGATTCCTTATATACATTTCAATTTCAGCCTTTGCCCGTTCAGCACCACCGTCGGTAGTATTTATGGATTCGCCAATGAACGTCGGTTTGATTGTAATTGGCATTATATGATCACTCATTTTTCTACCATATTTTGCTATTGTGAACTCACCCTCGTGAAAGATACGCCGACGTTCATTGAAGCTTAATATATTTGAATTATCGCTGGATGTTGAACTATTAAGCACTTCAATTGGTTTCTTTATTGGTAGTTTTTGGTCAACCGTTAATTTAGGCATTTGTAGGGTTACTCGCTTCTTACATTTCTTTGTTCCGCCCACTGTATGGGTGTCTTTCATTTTCCTGATTATCGGACGTTTCATTGAACTAATTCTTTGTAACACTGTGTGCCCATCAGATATAACAGTGCTGCGATTTTTATCCGAACTCTTTGAAGTCCTCGAGTGCTTCGTGGTACCTTGGACGGAATGTTGAGAATCAGTTGTTACTCGTATTTTTATATGCTTAGGTTTATTGGCATTGACTCTAAAATGAATACCAGCAATTAGATCCACATCGGAATCGGTCCTTTGTGCATTTCGAGTCGTCTCCTGGACCTCTTCTAGTCGCTCCTTGAGGGTGAGCATATTGACACCAGTTATAATGCGAGGATGTGGAGTACCAGAGGCGGCTGTCACACGCATCAAACCATAGTCTCGATCGGCTATGGTCACGCTATGCTGTTCGGCGAATTTGATCGATGGTCGAAATATTTTTGGTAAATGTCGCACACCCATTGCGCTTTTCCTTGGCGCTATTTGTGTCATTTTTAAATAAATTCTAATTACAATTGGTAATTGTTTGGTGTTGAATTATGTTCTCTATACTAGATTATCTGTTGTGTACAAATTTATTTGTGTATATGATTTTTTTTTTCTTTTGATTTTTCAATTGACTTTGATTTTTGTATTTTCTGTGTTTGACACTGCTTGCAGTGACTGCTTTGCACAAGCAAAAGCTGAATGTTATGAAACGCGCAAGCTTTATTTTGATTGAAGCTTTGCTAGTGCCAAAAGCTATTGGTCAAACAGCTGTTTGGGGTCCAAGGAAAACATTTCAAAACAAAACGTTCAACCGTAAGGAAGTCAAATCATAAATATTAAAATAAGTGAATATAAATAGTGAAATTAAAAAAAAAAAATATTACAGCTTAAATTAAATTAAAGTTGTATTAAAAAAGTGCTTAACAGCTGAATATTTTTCTATTTAAAAGAAAAAATAATGTTTGTTATAAAAATAAATAAATAAATAATATATACAAATTATATATTTATGAGAAAAGTTAAATAAATTGTGATTGCGTAATTCTAATCGAATTTAATGAAAAGTGATGTTATATTTATTAATAAAATACTGAAATTAATTATGAGCCAGAAATTAAAGAGCAACTAATTTACTCAATTGATAATTTAACTCTAAAAAAAAAAATACAAAATTTAATTTAAACACAAGTGATAAAATTTGTAAAAAATTTACTTTAATTTTTTTTTTCTCAAACAACATTCGCTTTTCATATTTGTTATGATTGACTCTTGAACTCTACTCGTTCATGTGCCCGTAAACATACAAGTAGCTAAAGAAAATGAAGAAGTGTGAGCAAGAAAATAAGAAGACAAAGATGTGTATGAAGAAGCAACGCTGAGTGACATTGAGAAGAAGCAACGCGACGAGGGAAGAAAAACGACACGCTTTCCCAGCGTTTTTAATGAATTATGACATTTTCCCCAACGATGTTGTTGCGACCATTGCGTCGCTAGCTTTATCAGGCTCCCACTTCCTTTGGCAATTTCTGCCTGAGTTTTTTTTTTTTTTTATTTTACTTGTAATGATTTTCTACCATTTTGCACCTGGCAACAGAGACCCGAGTGGAGGACAAAAGGCAATAATGGGATGGGCACAATACTACATGCGTCAAAATGAGTGAAAAGATATTTTGCACTTAACGTGTTTTATTTTTCTCCACTTTTACTTCAGCAAAGGTGTGTGTGTGTGTGTGTGTTTGTGTGTGTCTTGGGCTTGTTACATGGGTTTTCTTTTTCATATGTTTGCTTAACAGCCTCTTATGTGCTGTGACTCTTATGAAATTCATTCGAAATGCATACGGAGACATGTGGCATTCATTCATTTCACATAGACGTGTCTACTAACGGGACTGCCTCAAAATCTGTCTAACCTCCACTCCACTTTGCCTCTTTTCACCTCAAATCCCTTAACGCCTGCACGAAAAAAAGGGAGACTTTAATCCGACGTCAAAAACAAAAACAAACTGCTACTGGACACAAACTCAAATATACTTATATACATATATATATATACATTATTGGGTTTGTTTTCAAGGCTTATGCGCAACTTAAGTCTGCCTCTCATCGCCCTGTTTGCCCCTCCCCCCTCGGCGAAAACTTTCATAAATTTTTGCACTACTTTCGTAGGCTTAGCAGAGACTTTCTCACTCTACTCCAGCAGGAAAAAAAGCTTTGCCTTCAATTCTTTTCTGCGTTAAGTATTTCAAGTGTTTCTCTTTCCTGTCTTTTTGTCTTACGTTTTGCTTTGAAATATTTTTCCAACAATTTCTGTGGCTTTTTCAAACGAAATTTTTACCATTTTAGGCCATTTTTGGCGTATAAGTAATAAGCCCTGTGAAATTATTCAACAAGTTATATTAATTTTTGCGTATATAAGCAGCGCGCCTTAAAGTAGGCAACGATCCGTGCAAAGTTCTGGGCAAGTGTGCTCAAAGTGACCCGCATCTGTCGAAATATACGCACAGTGTGGCAAGTGCTAGCAAAGTAGTAAGGGGAAGGTAGTGTGGAACATAAATTGATGATTGAACTTCTGTGTTTAAGTTTTTACTTAAATCAAGTAGTAAAAATATATGAATATTAATTTTAATTGTTTTGGTAATATAAGCACATCTAAAATATTTTTTCTGGTAGTCAATTAACAGCTAAAACAATGAATATATTTTTAAAACACACATGCACTTTATATTTCCACTTTTTTTATTCATTTCGCCTGAGCAATAAAAATACGAAGATGAAAATATTTATAAAATACATATTTAATTGTTCTGTCTTTAAGAAGTACAGTCTACAAAATTCCATTCTTTTAAAAAGCTTAGGTCATTAAATCTGCTTTAATAACCGTCTTACAAATGTTACTGTGTTCACTGTAGAAAATCGCATTGAAGTCTTCCCCTTTCATTTGCAACTATTTAATCCTGCACTTTAACCACTGTGCGCACTTTGACGCATCATTTCCAATAAAGCCACTCTAAAGTTTTCTTCATTGAAATAGTTTTTCATTTACTTTACTCTGCACTGCTCTCGTATTTTTTATTCGCTATTTGACCGGCATTTTTGAAAAGACCAACTGAGTTGAGTCGAGACGAGTCGAGTCGAGGCATCTCAACATAAAAGTGAGCCCTATAAATGTAGCACACTTGAACCACAAAATGGGTTGCCGTTGGGTGGTGGGGATGTAAAACTGACCACAATTGGGTGGTTTGAAAACCGCAGCAGCTGCGCTGCCGTTAATGAAGCCGAGTTAAGTCATCGGCTTGTTTAAAGAATGGTCAAAGGCATCTAATTACCATTGCTCAGTTTTCTCATGTTTTCTTTAATTTATAAAAAATTTAACTTTTTAACGTTGCCACTTTTTTTTCTAGCAGACTACAACAACGAGCCAAGTGGCAGCGGTGTTTTGGCCAGCAGCTTCGATAAGTCTGTGTTGCACATTTCCGACTGGTTAACTTGGGAACAAAACATGATCAAGATACAAAGTGTGGCCATTGACGATGTGGATGCCGTTCGCTTGGCCATTGAAAAGCAGGAGGTAAGTTGGTCACAAAGAAACACCCAAAGTGCCATCGAGTGGACCATTTTAAATGCATTTTTCCCATTTACAGAAAGTTCTGCGTGAATTGAAAATGAAAAAGCCGCAACTCAATGAACTGGTTCACACAGCGGAGGTGCTGAAGGGCGACATCAAGCGACAACAACTGCAGGAGAAAGGTAAGTTATTTTATGCTGTAAAACAGTTTAAAACTGCTAAGATACTTTAAGAATTTTAAGCTTTAAATCATTTCAAAACACAAATAGGGAACAGTTGTGGAATTTTGAATTTTAAAGGGGAAAAAATTTTAATTGATTTGATATTTTTGGTAGTTTCTTTTTGAATTTGTTTTTTATTTAATATTTATATTTATGTATATGAAAAAAAAATGTTTAAATCTCAACAGAAATAGTAAAACGATTAATTAGTTCAAACTTTGCCTTCTCTTGATCACTTCCGTTAGTTAGGAATACCCAAAATGGTCAACTATCTGATCAAATCTAGTAAGCCATTAGCTCAGCTTCGATTGTAGTAGTTTTGCTGCTTGGATTTTGGAAATTCAACCCCCAAAAGTGGGATTTGCTTTTGAGGACACACTCCGTTTGAATTTGCAACATTTCATTGAACAAATTTGCCAATTTAATGGCACTTGGTAATTTCATTAGGCCATTTAGCTGCCATCTGCTTGCTGGTATCAGGCTTCAGTTTGCCGTCTTCTGCTAAATGCCATTATGAATTGCATGCTCTGATGGTGTTTTCACCGTTTTCAACGTTTGGGGAGCAGTGTCCAGAAACACATTTTGCCATTTCCCTTAACGATTTGCGAGCAAACAAATTTCCGCTTTGCCAGACTGAAACACACACGCACACGCACACCCACACACACATGCTGCTCAGGGGAGTAATCCACACATGGGAGATATGCAAAAGATATGCAGTGAAAACAGAAACTGAAGTGGATACAAAGATACATAGATACAGATACAGGAACATGGAGTTCCATTTAAAACTGCTAACTCAGACTTGCCACTTGGCTGACCAACTGGCCCAAAGCTCTTGGTGTTAGCCAGCAATGTAAAATTGGCTAAAAGAAGTAGCAGGAGTAGAAGGCGTGGCTGGAGTAGCAAGGGAAATGGAAGAATTCTGCTGCTGCTGCAAACATTTACATAACAAGGCCGTGAACCTTTTGACACCAAGTCGCTATGCGTATTGCTTTCTTTCATCTAACTGCAGCCAGAAAAAGCAAACAAGAAGACATAAGAGTGCCTTAGTCGAATGACAAATACTCTATAAAAAGTGAAAGAGAAGTCTTGTCAGCTGGCAAAAGCATAAAACTTGGCTTAAATTGTAAGAAACTAGGAAAACATGTAATAAAAGGGTATGAAAAGTCTACAAGAGGTTTATTTTCGCACTGTCCACTCTTTCCACTTTCTAGGGTATATAAACAGGCTATAAGGTCTAAGCTGTCCGCTGGCAATGAAAGACAATGGCAAAGTTCAAAGCAAATACGAATAAAATATACATTCTACGCACACAAAGGCACAGACAAACACACACACACTTAGGCGCTGTCTTGTGCTCAGCTTAAGAATGCATAAAATGCCAAAACACACCAAATTCAATCAGAGAGTTTAAGAGAGACAGAGAGTCACTATTTGAATACGTATTTAGACTGTGGTGAATATGCAAAGCACAGTTTTACAGTCATGGCAAATTAAAAGAGCACAGTCAAAGAGTATTTTTCATAGCATAACACAAGGCGCATGCTCTAAAATAATTATGCGAATAAGTAAATTTTTTTGATCATATTTGTTGTTGTTGTTGCACTTCGTGCTCTGTGCAGCATTTAAATGTGGCAACACTCGTGAGTTGACATTTAATTGACAAGCGGCAAAAGTGGTTATGGATGGAAGAGGTGAAGGGAGTGGGTTGGTGAGGGGTGCCAAAGGGGGCGGCAAAAAAACAGCATTTTTATGCTTCATGTAGCTAATGTTGTTGTTGTTTTTGCTTCTGATTTTATTATTGTTGTGTGTGTGTGTGGGGAGTTTTGTGTATTTGTTCGCTGTGTGTAGGAAATTGGCCTGCAGTTTGTTGTTGTTGTTGTTGTTGTGCTACTGTTGCTGTTGTTACTGTTGTTGCTGCTGTGCATTGTTGCCCGTTGTAGTCGTATGTTGTTACAGATTATTATGATGTTTGGTTTGTCATAAACATTTGTAACTTGTTCCATCGACCGACCACGTACGCTACTACACACACACACACACACACACATTGTCTGGCTTTGTGTGTATGTGTAGTACTCGGGGTACTAACATGCCACATGCCACAAGCTACTGGGGAATTGACTTTGTTGCGTTTACCTCGGGCGCATTACAGATGCCACAGCAAAGTCAAGGGACGAGATTCCTTTGTGCATACCCTGTGATGCAATGGAGTTAAAAGAGGGTATATGCAAGTAAATAGTTTTTTTTTAATATAAAAAATTCAATTTTTAACTGAAAACTTCATAAATAAAAGCACAATTTTGAATTTAATTTAAAATAAATCAACTTCGAACCTTTAAATATAAACTACAGGGTATATTATAAACAACTACTTGACTCCTACTTTCTTTTGTAGTGAATTAATCTGCATCTTCTAGACATTCACTTCTCACAACTTTTGTGTTGACTCTTCAGCTTTGAGTCCAACGAATTTAGTTGAAATCAAATCTTTAAAATAAGCTGTAAATATTAGCTTGACATATTTGCTGTGATGGTTTTGCTAACATAATTTAAAGTTTCAACCAATGGCAAACAATACAGTGGTCTGCACAGTGACACCAAAACAATTTGGTTAACTGTGTCAACTTTTAGCCACAATTTGGGCACAGGGCCAATTAGTAATAGCCATAATGGGCGTCCCTTTAAAACTGTGGACACAATCAATTTGGGGCGAAGTCACGTGATGGCAGATAGCAGACGGTTTCCCTCACCCACTGTCCCACTGTAGGCCCCCCTCCTGTCGTTTTCTTATCGTCGAGTAAACGAACTGCACACAAAATCAATTAATTACGCATTTTGTAAGCTGACGCTTAATTAAACCATTATTTACTATCTCTCATACGACCCGTTGGCATGCCCAGAGGCGCGGCCCAAGGCAAAAAGTTTTGCCAAACTCCTCGCTCACTCTCCCGCTCGATTGCAGCCACAACTCTTGCACATAAAAACTGTTTTTGGTTTGGTTATCATAAATAAAATTGCCTACAAAGCAAAGTAAAAGCAAAATGCAGCTCGTAAATCTGTCTTTGACATGCAATTTTAGTGCAAGGGCTGTTGCTCCAACAAGTACAACAACAACAACAACAACAACAACAATTGCTACAACAACAATGACAAAGCGCATTCAGCATAAGGACAACGCACTCGTTGGCCAAGCTAACATTCTATGGTAACGTGCTCGGCATGCGGTCTAGAGCGAGAAGTGACAAGAGCAACCAGCTACCAAATTGCCTCTAATTGCCGTCTTTCTCTCTTTTTGGCGTCGACTTGAAAACACCCGACAGAACACCCTTCATTTGCTGCCCACTTCACACCATTACATGCATTAATAGGCCTTACCTCCCAGTCCAACTTTCCAGAAGTTCTCATTTCGCAACAACCTTCCCGATTCCCTTCCCCTGAGCTGCTCTACCCGCCACTCACATCGTGCACCCCCACAGTCTGTCGCCGTCTACTCAATGGCTGTCCGTCTGTCTGGTTTTCAAGCAACTTTTTTGCTTTTTAAATGCACTTGCTGGCAGGGTATTCCGACTTTGTCTTAAGGTCTGTAGATTTCTTATTCAAATCCTCATATAACAATACAAAGTTTGAAATTATCTTTATTAAATAATTATTAAAAAATCTCAACTCTACTTTCGTCATAAAAGAGTATTTTCTAGTCGTCCATTGCATGTCTGAGGTTTGTTTTTAATTACTTAAAAGTGTAGTCCTCTATGGCTGCTTAACCTCAGACCTTTGCCACCGGGGGCAATTGGGCTTTGGCCCTAGCTAAGGCGATGGCTTTAGCTTTAGCTATAGCTATACCGTTAGCTTTGTTTTGTTGTCGTCGCTGGCTTTATGAAAGTCGAGAGCACTTTCAGCGCTCAATGTTTTCTTGCCAAGAAATTGGAAGCAACATTAAATTAAATAATTGTCATAGCTGTGAGCAGTTAAGTTGCTAAGTTACGCCAGCGAATAGTTTTAAAAGAAGAGCGAGAGAGATAAATAGGGAAAGAGAGAGAGAGAGAGAGAGAGGGGGAGCGGGGGTTTGCTATTTAAAAAATGTTTGTAAATATTACAGGGAGCTGGCATTTGAACCATTTTATCGCCTGACTATCTGCTGTGTGTGTACGGGTGTGTGTGTTGAGTGTTTTTGTGTGTGTGGCCAACGGAACAATGTCACAGACCCAAAGGATAAAGTTCTTTTAGCTTAAAGAGAAGTGTGTTGTTTTTTTTCTACTTTCCTTCCTGTTTTTTCTTCCTGTCTCTGGGTGATGATGGGAGAATGGTGATGGGAGAATGGTGATGGGAGCTGGAAGATGCTCTCACACTCATTACGCAAATTGTCTTGGGTTAAACTGTACGTGCTTGTCATGTGTGAGTGCGGATTTGTTGTGCAGTTTCTGTTGTTGGTGCTGGTGCTGGTTCTGGTCCTGTTGTTGGTGCTACTTCTGGTTCTGGTTCTGTTGCTGGTCCTGGTCCAGAGTCCTTTTTGCTGCTGCTGCGTCCGCAGTGCGTCACAATGACATTTGAAATATTCACGAGAATGAATTTTAATTAAATTCATTAAAGTGAGCTGCCTTTTTTGCATATGCTTTGCAAGTCTGCTGTCAAAAGCAGGCATACCCAGTAGCGCAGCGCTGTAGGGTGTGCTCATTTAAGGTTTTTGACTCGCAAAAATTAAGCTCTGCTTTTGGTTGTGCTACGAATATTTCTTTGAATATATAATTGTGTAATAACAATTGGAGTGCTATTCATTTATCTTTGCTTACATAGCATATTCAACAAATTTATCTTATCTGTCTATCAATCTATTTATCTCCTTCTATTTATTCCCTCTATAAATGAACCGATTCTTCTACGATAGCGACGAATAGCGCATTATTATATAGGTTTTATGATTACATTTTTAATATATTCTGCTCGATCGTATAATCTAAGAATCTTCATATTTTTCTCTTGTCTTGTCTTCATTTTTTTCTATTTACTATACAATACTTATAGTAATCTTTTTAAAAATCTTTGAGAATTTTTTTTTTTCTCTTTAATAACTCTTGATATTCCATTAATCATTTATATTTCGAATGCTATACCTCAAACTAGCCAACTAATTTTCTGTGTCCCTTTAGAGCTATGAATATCCTGCCCCAAGCAAATAATCTTTACACAAAAGCATATAAAAAGATTTTGTACTACAAACTATTTAATAATGAGAATAAATCTCATAAATATTTAAGGTTATTGTCTAATAGAAACATTCTCATTAACGTTGTGTATGTCTGGTAATTTTTACACTTATATTTCCCTGCTCCCACATTTCCCACACTCCCCCTTCAGAATGTGAGCTTAGGGTTTGCAGTCATTAGTGTCGTGGCAGACGAAACAAGTTCGAAATGAGTATTTCACTCTCCACTCTCTCTCTCCTAGCGGGGGCTAAAACAAATATCTGCTATGCTATGAAAACAGAACATAAAGTAACACACACACATGCAGGCACACGCACAAACTCACACACACACACACGCAGCGCACACAGAGAAATTCCGTCAATGATCCCGGCACGCTTTTGGAGTGTGTTGCAACCCTGTTAAAATAAAATGGGGGAAAAAAAAGTGTTTCTTATCAGTTGTCAAGGTTTGTGGCAGTCGGCGAAGGCAGCGCTGTGGACAGGGGTGGAGACAGAGCGAAGCAGAGAGTGAGAGAGGCAGAGAGCACGCACAACATGTGGCTGGAAGGTTGATGGACCGAATTCCGGCTGTGCTCCTACGGCTATGGAGCAACCCAGTGCGCATGACATCCACAAAAGCAAAACAAAACTAACGGAATGCCGGCTTAAGAGAGAAACCAATAACTAAACAGAAAGAGAGAGAGAGAGAGAGCCAAAGAGCTCGCCAACTCTCTCAGGTGGGTGGTTGATTATTTGTCAAGTTTCATTTTGTTGTGGGTGTAATTATGTTGGGGTTGCTTTGCACACACGGTTATCGCTTTTGTTTACTCTGCTTTTTGGGGGTTGCACAGTGGAGCCATGAGGTGAGAATGGAGAGCCAAACGTGATAGAAGAAGAGCGTGGCGAAAGCGTAGTAAAAACAGTTCCGTGTTGAAAAACTCAATTTGTTTCTGCTGTTGCTCGCTCTTTTTTGGCCGTGCTCAACGAACTTGTGACAGCAGTCAGCCCAGGACATTCGTGGGCAAACGGTTGTGAATCTAAAATCGACGCCTTGTCTTTGTCGCCGCCGTCGCCATTGCGTCGTCGTCGTCGTCGTAGTCGTTGTCCTTCTACATATCGTATCCTTAACGTGTTTTGTGCCGCCGTGAAAAATTTTTATGCTGTAAATTTTGCAAAATCGTCGTAAAAAAGCCATGAGAACTAAGCCAAAATAATTGCTTTCAATTAGCAAGGCATTAACTGTGTGTGCGTGTGTGTGTGTGTGAGTGTGTGTGTCTATAGTGCGTGTAGTCTACTGAGTGTGTGTTGTGCGTGAAGGCTGCTTTTGAGTGCCAGCTAAAGTCAAGCCACAAAATGCCATTTAAAGTTTCTATATTTTTTTTTGTCTGCCATGTATTATTGCCCAGCCCTTAGCCCCACGCTACTCCACACACACACAGACACAAACGCACAGCCAACACACACACACACACACACGTCTTATCTCTCTTTCTCTCACTCTGTGTCTGTTACACTCTCTTCTCTCCTTGTCTATGCCGGTGTCGCTACTGTTGTTGTTGTTGTTGTTACAGCCGCTGCTTTTGTAAATCAATAAACTTTTGAGGGTGGCAAAAGCCGCAAATGTTATCGCTCCTGCTGCTGTTGTTGTTGTTGTTGTTGTTGTTAAAGGAAAAGCGCTGGAAAAATTATTTTTTGCATCAAAAATAAAGAGTGCCAAAATACAAAAGAAAATTGAACAAATGAATTCAATTCATTAAACATAAATGAAAATTAATGAAAGATAAAGAGCATAAATGCAAAATAAATTAATTTCTCGTTGCTAGCAAGTGCAACAATTCGAGCATTGATATCATAAGCCAGCCATTTGAATTGCTGATCAAAATTAATGAATTGTGCTTTAATTGTGCATTAATGCAACAAATGAAAATTAAGTAGAAAACTTGTACAATAAAACGAGTTAAATACTAATAAATGACATGAAAAAATAACTTATACAGAATATTAAACTAATATTCTAACCTTTGGTTTAATTTGGTTAGCAGTTTCGGACTTAAACAAATGAATTATTTAATAGGAAATAATAAAGTATGCCATGAACACAATTTTATGTACGGCCTAGCGTATATTTTGTTTAAGGAGTCAAGGTTTCTAGACAAAGAGCTAAGTTTGCTGTTTCGCGAAGATGTTCGCTTAAACATTAAAGAATATCATGTGCAATTCATAACATTTATGCTATTTTGCTACAAAATATAACACAGAAAATTCAATTGTACTCTAACGTGAATATCTTTCATCAACTTAAACATAAAACTCCACACAACTTCCTAAAACTTAACATAAATGGAACATAAATTAAAAGTAATGTTGGCATTTGTTTAATTTATTAAAGTATGTGTTTAACAAGAGGAAATTCTATTAGTATTATAATACGATAATAATACTAATAAAAAAAAATGCCCTCACGGACGGACCACACAAAAATTTACATATAAATATTCAATAAAGCGAAGCTGAAATCAACAAAAGAGACGCCAAAATAAAGTGGGCGTATTTGTGGCAGCCAAAACAGCAAAAACAACAAGAACAATCGGATTTTGTTGTTGCTCATGTTGTTCAAGTTGTTGTTGTTACTGTTCTTGTTCCCATCATAGGGAAATAAATGTGTTTCAATAAATTACATGAGTGCGCAGCGGAAAACGCGAGGGCACCAACAACAACAGCAGCAGCAGCTGAGAAAAAATTATGTAGCATAACTTGAGGGATGTATAAATGTGAATGTGTACGAGTGTATGTGTGTGTGTGTGAGTGTGTTGTGAATGGCAATTCATTGGAGGACTTGGGACGCACAAAAACAGCAACGCGTGCAAAAAAGATGAGAACAAAATTGTTGGCGTTCACTCCAAAAAGGCACAGCAACAACAGCAACAATCGAGAACGACAACGACAACGACAACAAGCACAACCACAGCAATAACAACAGCACGAACAACTTGAATGAAATGGCGTCGAAACACATACTTGAGTTATTTGACTTGATTGCATACTTTTAGGCGGAAAACAACGTTTCACTTATACATACTCAGATATATACTTGTATATATATTTGTTGGGACGTAAATTGTCCGCAAAAGCATTGCGAACGTGTTGTGTCTGAAAATAGTTTTCCCACTTGCTTTATTGCTTTTCTCCCCATTTCCTCCACACTCTTTCTGTGTCTTTTTCTCCTCCTTTGCTGCATAGCTCAAGTCACAGTTATTTTATTCAAATGAAGCTTCACTCGTCTAAAAAGTTTCAGCAAATTGTTGCATTTTACTTTTTATTGACGTTTTGAGTGCGTTAAATTGTTAACGCTTGAAATAGATAAATATCTTTATGTTTTTACGCTCGTTATAAACACTGAGTGTGTGAAGCTCGGATTTGGGGAAATTCAAGTTTTTTATGTGCTTCATAAAATTGATAAATGTTTGTGCTTTTGGAAAACTTAGACACTAGCCAGAAATGACAAATTCAATCAAGTATTGTGATGTATCTTTATTTCTATTAGTTTTGTGACTTAAATTGGAAATGAAATAGTGAATTAAAGAGATGACAAGGGTATCGCTTACTTTAGATAGTCTGTAAATCTGTAAATACAGAGAAATTCATTTGAGTTTAAAATATTTCTTATTTTTGTTACTAGAATTTTTCACTCAAAGCTAAAATTTCAGTCAGTAAAACTTTTCCTCCAGTTTATTAATATGAAACTTCTGCAATTATTAAAACCAAACTGAAAACAATAGCAGGAAGAGCAACATTATTCGTACATTAAAACACTATTAAGCCAAGTCAAGTATTTAACGAGCCAACAAATAAAAAACAGAAAGCCAAACAGCCAACAAATTGTTGCCGAACAATACTAAAAATGAACGATGAGGAGAAGGGCAAAGAGAGGAAGGGTACAGACAGCTGAACAATAAAAATACAGTGAGCGAAATGGCCGAAAGCGTCGACATTGTTGTTTGTTTGATTGCATGAGATGCATTTAAAGGTGTGCCAGAAGTTAAATGCACCTGCCACAAGCCATTTTGCTTGGCATTTTAATGTACGGCACAATAAAAGCGCACAAGCAACAGCAACAACAACAACAACCAAGTGTTGTCTGTTGCTTCATGTTGCAGGTGCCAAAAAGTAGAGAAACATCAGCTGAAACCAGAGACACAGACAGAAACTAGAGGCACAAGGCAAAGTTATTTTTTGTGGCTCTGCGTAAAAGTTTAGTGCATACATTTAGGCGCCTCGCTGTTCACTCAACAGTCAAGTGTGTCTGTCTGCGTGTGAACCTGTGTGTGAGTGTGTGTATGGGATAGTCTGGGTGCGCGCTCGAGCGAATACACATGTGCATTGCTTGCAGACGCCGCTAAACAAGTCTTAAGCTACAGTAGCTACTGCTTATAAAGTACTGATTGTGCTAGCGACAGCTAAGAAGGGGAATAATGCTTTTAAGACTAACTTCAGCTCTACGATTTTAAGAAAGTTGAGTTACTAAAAGTAATTTTATATTTATTTATTAACTACCAACTGCCTCTTGTATGCAACGAAGTATACTTGCCTTCAAAGCAATAACTACTGTATTTCGTAGCTGACGGCAAAGCAAAACAGCGCCAAAAAGTATGCAATATTTTTTGCTTGCAAGCGACGACAAAACGCCGCCTTCAACGCGTTGACAGCCGGTGCAGAGCATGGCAAAAAGTGTGGTGAAATGAGGGAAAGAGAGAGCAGACGAAAGAGTAAGACAGAGAGAGAGAGTGAGTGCTAAACCAAGAGAGAAGCAGAGTGAAATGGGTGTAGGCAAAGAGCAAAACTCTCTTAGTTAAAAGTTTTGTGCTCTTTGAGAATCGCAAACTGTTTTTGTGTGCTTTGTTTGTGCTTTTCTCTTTTGCGTGCTTGTGTGTTGTCTGTGTGTGTTTGCCTGTGGCCTGTTACTGTGTTGAATTTCCGGCACGTTGTATAAACAAACCCAGACCAGGGACAAGCCCTGCCCCCCTAACTGAAAGCCGCGATTGCCCCCCCTTTGCATATGTTTGTCTGTTTACCATTTACAATTTTACCAATTGCCAATGTCAACAATTAGGCGCATTTTCAATTGAGCCGCGACGTTTGTGGCCAAAATGCAAAACGAACGCACGTGATGACGAACATTGAGTTAAAGTTTTAACCGTTTACGGAACTCCCTCCTCGATAACCAAAATCCTCCAAAATATTAATCAACTGCAATCAAAACGCACAACGCAACGCACAAGAAATTCAAGTCAGAAACTAACCAAAAACCATTACAATCATGACTGCCAAACCGCCGCCTCCAGTGCCGCCCACTGTGCCCGTACCCGTTCCTGCACCCACTTCCGTTTCCGGTGACGAGCAGATGCCCAAATTGGCGCCACAAATCCCGAGACTCAACTCTGAACTGGCTGCCCAAGCAGCTCTACGTGCCCAACAGCTGCTGCGGAAACAAGGCTCACAGGAGCAAATGATGACGGGTGGAAAGTCCGCACCGCCACCGCTGCCGCCACAGAGTCGTCCGGTGCCAGCGATACCAGCACGTGGCTCCAGCGATCGCTCGGCGCCACCAGAGATTCCGCCTAAGCGACACAGTCTGAAGAGCATGCCGGAGGGGCAGACGATGGTGGTGCCAGGATTACCACCGCCACTGCGCCAGCCACCGCCATTGCCCAGAAAGCCTGCCTCGGCACAGAACTCGGCGCAGAATTCAGCACAGAATTCACCGCTGGCCGGGCTTAAGTTTAAGGAGAAACCACCGCCACCACCGGAGAAACATTCCACACTCTCCGCGGAGGCCATGGCTGCCAGACGCTGCTCGAATCCCTTTGAAATGCCACCACCGCCACCTCCATTGGTGCTGCAATCGGCGGTTGCTGCTCTCAGCGAGCAGAGCTCCAAGAACGCCGCTGCCAATTGTCATCCCGTGCCCTCTCCGGCGCCTACTCGAGCCAGCGAGGTGAAGAAGCTCAACCAGAAGCCCTCGGCAGTGGCAGCTGCTGTGTCGCCCACTGATGAATTTGGTTCGGAGGATGCACTGAGGGGCATTGAGAGTGGACTGCGTAACATGGAGCGTGCAATGCAGGAGCAGATGAATTTACGCAGCTTGGAGGCAGCTGTTCAGAATAATTTTGATCTTAGCTTCAAGGCAAGTTTGGCTGCTGGCGGCGGCAGACATTTGGGCAGCTCAGTGAATCTGCGTACGGCAAACTACGAGCGGAATCTATCGCTGGACGAGAGCAGAGCTGGAGACTCACGACAATCGCTGGAGGAACTGAAGCAACTGCGAGCACAGGCACAACAGCAAACACTACACAATTCATCGTCCTCCTCGGTGTCATCGGCTTCGGCATCTGCCTCGCAGGTGGAGCAATCCATGCGTTCCACAATTGAGCATCACATGCGCTCCTTGGATCGAAATCTTCCTCTAGAATTGCAATACAGTCGCCATCGCATGCAGAACAATCTATCGGGTGTGGGGCATCAGCAGTCGGTTGGAACTGCAGCAGGACAATCCCAACAGCAACAGCAGCTGCAACAACAGCAGCAGCAGCAACAATCACCGCAGCCGCCGATGCCATTAAGTAGCGAGTTCCGTGAACAGATTCGCCAACAGCTCTTGGGGAATATTCCACCTCAGGTGGTTCACAATATGGGACAACTGCCGGGATCGGCGGCAGCTGCTGCTCTGCTTCAGCATCAGGCTCAGTCTCGTGCTGCTGCCGCCGCTGCTGCTGCTGCTGCCGCTGCACAAGTCTCTGCCGGCGGTGGCGTCAACGTCGTCGGTTTGTCGCGTGAGGAGTTGCGCATGCGGCGTCGTTCATCCCACGATGAGACGCAAATGTCGCAGACAAATGCAGGGGGAATGCAGGGTAAGCCAAAAGTGAAGAGAGATCTTAAGTTATGGAGAAGTCGAATTTAAATTATGAGTTGAATAGAAAACAACTTTAATGTTTTTATTTTGAAGCTTTTTCCACAATTGCAAATTGTTGAATTTAATAATTTCAAAGTGTTCGATTAAGGAGAAAGACGAACTAATGCCGAGCTGTCAAAAGAAGCTTAAGTGATACGCATGTACATTTACGTAATTCTTCTTATCAAACTTTTATTTATGATTTAACACTTTATTCTCTTTCAAACCTTCAAGTGGAAAGTAGAGAAAGTAAACAAAGGGCAAATAAATAAAGCAATTTAAATATATCTTATTTATTATTACTACAATAGCTGTAGTCTTCTCTGATATTTTAGTTGTACGGGAAGTATTTAAGACATTTCATAATTTAAGATAATTTATTTAGCAAAATCTAGTCCCAGTTTGAAATTTAGGATTTTTCTGCATTAATTGCTTGTTTCTTAAATCAACACTTCAGTCAAGTGCAACTATTTAAAATCGCTTTACTTTTATGTGTTATTATATACCAAAGTTTTTATACATCTCTAATTGTTTTCTCCCTCTTACTGTCCTAGCTTAATTAATTCTTTTAAAAATGTTTGTTTCTTTTCACATTTATTGCTAGAATTGAAACAGTTCTCATTAGCACCGCACTGTTCAGCTGATTTAGACTATATACGTTGCTTTCTCAAAGGTAACAAAACCGACAATTTGTGTATCAAAATTAAACTGCTAACCAAATTGTGTGACAGTTAACAGATACCCGTTAAAAGGTCAATATATATGCTGAATTGGCGCCTAAAACTAATACCAAAATAATGAAGAATAAACTCCTGACACACTTCTCCACTCCCAACACAAAAACACAAAAAGCTAACGCAGTTTTTTTACTAATGAAATTGCATGGCGAACTAGATATTTTTGGGGAACCGGTACCAGTTCCAGTTCCATTGGTTTTCCCCAGTTCATTTATGTTGCTGTTTTTTAATACTGTTTGTTAATTCTTTTAGCTAATGACTTTAGTAAGAATAACCAATAATTGAATTATAATTTTTTTTGGTAACTCAACTAACTGAGAAAAACATATTTTTCTTTTGACTTAATTTGCAACTTTGCAGTAACTCGTCTGAGAGAACATTGGGATGAGACCTCACAGTGTGTGCTGCAGAGAGCGGCCCAGTTGAAGAGCATGCTGAGTGATTCACAGCGGTAAGCAATTAGCCAATTTATTGGGTCAATTGAATTGAATTAATCTTGTGTCAATTTCCCATTGAATATAGATTTGAGGCCAAGCGTCTGGAGTTGGAAAAGTGGTTAGCAAGGATGGAACAACGGGCTGAGAGAATGGGCACAATTGCCACCACAGCCGACATACTTGAGGCACAGCAGAAGGAGCAAAAGGTGAGTTTAGGTTTTTACCTTTTTTGATTTGCATAAATTAATCAGCAAATAATAATCTCCCTCTCTCTCTCTCTCTCTCTCTCTAGTCCTTCCACGCCGAGTTGCATCAGAATAAGCAGCACTTTGAGCTCTTCAGCGATTTGACACAAAATCTAATTGCAGTCTATCCCAACGATGATACTTCCAGAATTAAAAAGATGACGGAAGCCATTAATCAGCGGTGAGTGCTTTTTGGAATTATGCAATGACTTTGGCTTAAATTTTACTTATTTGGAGAAGTATAAGCAGGTTGTGGAGAATAGTAACTTGTGGACATTTGTAATTAAGAGTAGAATAGACTAGGTAGGTTTGCTGCAAGAAAATATTTTAAAAGACTAAGTTGAAGGAAGATAAGAGGCAATAAAAGTGTGTTAACATAAATGTTGAATTGTACAATTATGTTTAAAATATAAGTATTTAAATCTACTAAAGTTGGCATTTTTTTACTGAAAGTTTTAACCTTGTGATGAAACTAACTTAAGCTTAAGCCGCAGTAAATGCCTTAAATTGAAGTCTTTCGTTAAAAAGTGTCTCTGATTTGAATTGAAAGTTGAAAATATAATTTACTACATATATAAAGATTTTAGGAACTGTTCTTTTTTATTAAAAATACTATTTTACTATAATTCCCATAATTTCTTTTACAGCTACTCCAACTTAAACAATGGCGTCATCAATCGTGGCAAACAACTACATGCAGCTGTTCATAATCTGCAGTCATTCGATCGAGCCATGGATCAGGTTAGTATCTAATTTAAAAACTTAAAGTAAATGCAAAATTTTCTTATTAAAATATACTTCATCTCTTTAAGTTTCTTGCCTTTTTATCGGAAACGGAAACACTTTGTGAAAATGCTGAATCGGACATTGAACGCAATCCACTTATGTTCAAGGTGAGTGTTGATATCATAATACTTAATTTAACCGTTCTCCTCATCAACCTTTGAACTCACTTGAATTGAGTGAACTTTTTATGAACACACCGCTGCCTTTGTAAAATAATTAAACATTACGCTCAATTGATGGATTTATGCACTGTAAAGTGCTTTGCTTTACATTGTATGTGGTGCGTTGGCCCCTGCCCATGTACAGTGGAACAAATTCAATTAAAAGTGAATAACATTTTAAGAAATTAAATGATAAGAAATTTAAATTTTTAGTAATTTGTAAGACTATAAGATCAGAAATTAATTTTTTAGATTCCATTGGAATAGCTTAAACTTTGTTTATACTTTAAACTTTGTTTATTGTAACTTTACTCTCCCATTTCTGCACTTTAATGAGAAGTTCTTTCGTTTGCACTACAAATCATTAAGAAAATGCTTGCAATTTTCCCCAAAGAGTTTTCTTTAATGTGTTTGTTGTTGGTTTTGTGCCTCCAACTCGTTTTAATTGGCCCGCATTCGATGAACTCGCTGCACATTTGATTGCTCTTCGTCTTTCTTTTACGCTCGTTTGAGTTTATCAGTTAATTTCCTTAAACAGTTTTCCATTTTCCCTGCATGACCATGAAACATGCAAGCAATTTGTGATATCAGATCTGAGATCCCAAGAGCAGCGCTCTCAAGTGGCAACCAATGTGGCACTCGAATTTGCCAACATTGTTGACCGGCACGCAATGGAATGGGTTACCCCAAGTACCCCCTCTGAAATCCACATCACCACACCGTGACTTCCCCAAAACTCGACCACTTAATGTCTCAATTGCATTTGCAATCCGAATTGCCATTGTGGCATGCAGCTAGAATGGGTTGCATGCCACACACAAATAGATGCCACTGCAGCTCACTTCCCCAGCTCCCTTGGCACTTATCAGCGACACCAAAGCATGTGCCTCTTCTTCCGCCGCTTCTTCTTCTCATTCCCCCTCTTCATCATCATCATCAACATTCGCCCACGCATCACCCTCCAAATTGCGTCGCGTATTTCAAGTGCTGCGTGGCGTCTGTTTGTTTGTAGTTCTTCTTCCTCTTCTTGCTGTTGTTTTTGTTTTTACTTCGCTTGGGTTTCTGGCCCGGATACTTGATTATCATCATCATCATTTAGTCATGAGACCCGAGTACTTTCTTCTAATTACGTTTTCGACTATTTTAAGGCAATTATTCCAATTGCGTTTCCTTCTTTAATTTTCTTTTACTTGTCTTTTTTCGGGTCTTTCAATACAGGATTCAATTATAATTATTAATTTAAATTTCTTTCCTTTTAATTATTCAACTGAAACGTTTTTTATTAGTCGCCTTTTGATTATCTTTAATTTACAACTTTTTAACATAAAATTTTTTTAAAGCTTTACACACCCAATAGGTGTTTGTACAGAATATATCCTTGTACCAATTTCAAAAGCTTTTGTCTTTTGAGCTTAGACAAGCTTTAACACTTAACGAAGGAAATTAATGTAAAGTCTCCAATATCAAAAGCTCTCTTGCGAAAGCTTTTAATGTGTGCTGGCAATGCCGTTTGGAGTTGATAAGAAATATGATAAATTATTTGTTTTCAAGTTTTTATCTGTATATCAGCTATTCCTGTGTATATATATAAGCCGAACATATTTTGAATAATATATTTAAAAGCAAATATATATTTCAAACTCGCCCGACAAAATAATTTATCAATATTTTATACATATTTTAATTACTTCCATATTTCTTTATAATATAATTTATTTATTTATATATGCTACTGTTTTTAACAGTTTGCTAGCAATTTATTTGTTGTCTTTTGCCGGCCAGTACCGTTATTTTTACCGGCTGTTTGCTGTGTAGAGCTAGAGATAGGAAGAGAGCGAGAGAGCGCCTGTGAGGAGAGCAGCCCCCAAACTCTACAATTGAGAGCCTTCACATTCGGCATCTGTTTTCGTTTTCGTTTCGTTCTCTGTTTTGTTATCTCGGCACACGCCGCTGCCGCTGTCGCTGCCGACGTCAAGTGAGCGTCGCTATTTTGGGTTAACTCGCCAGCTGCCGCTGCTGGCATCGCTGCCGCCGCTATAGTTGCGCTGGATGCTGTGTCGTTGGCGTCGCTGCTTCGGCAGTTGGTTCGCATTTGCCGTTGCGTCTCGTCGTGTTTAGTTCGTGTTCTGAGATGCGCCCGTACGCGCGTTGATTACGGTCGGAAAAACAGCGCAAATTTCTTATTAACCGGCAACTAAATATTCAAAATAGTTAAAAACTTAAACAGCTAAAGAATATTAAAATACTTAATAAATTAATTTATTAAAAATATTTAAATATAAATGTGAAAAAGAAAAAATCTCATTCAATCGGTAAAATGCAAAAAGAGAATTGCGAATTGCAAATTAACGTTGCATACGTTGAGGCGTATAATTCCCCGACACACACACACACAACCACTGTCACACGCATACTGCAATTGCACACGTATGTAAATTGAATTCACCATGCAACAATTAATTGCAAATCTTTGCTTAAAGCAAACTCGCACAGCCGCCATTTTAACTCGGTCTTGCATATGTGTTTGTCAGTGTGTGTGTGTGTGTGTTTGTGTGAGTGCACATGTGTGTGATAGTGCATGTGTGTGCATTTTAAAGTGAAATGTGCATTAATTATGCACACATTTTCTTTGGCTTCCTCCTTGCTAAGTGAAATTGAAATGCATTCAACATTCAGCATTTTTGCTGTGCCAAAAGAAAATGAAAAACAAATGAAACAATTTATCGCAACACACTTTAATTCAACAATCTACCATAAAATATAAAGTGCACAATTGAAAAAACATACAATAAACTACACAATACATATGTTTGTTGTATATAATTAAATAATGAAAATTGTGCAAGGCTTCAATTATAATTGGCTTTATTTAAAGTGCTTCATAAATAAAATGAATTTGTTTTATACAAAACGTGCACACTGGTGAACACTATTAAATGTGGCAAATTGACAACAGCTTGTGGAAACTAATGAGCTATTATTCAGTGATTGATTCAAGTAAAAAAAAAAAAATGTTTATAAAATTGTGCAAAAAAGTTGATAGGTTTTCAATTATATTTATAGCTGAATAACAGCTGCTAAAATTCTGTTGGCTAAAAACTCTACTCCAAGCTTTATTCCAACTAAAATTTAAGGCAGTTCTAACTCTATTTAGCTTAAAGCGTTTGTTAAATTCCAATTACTTAGTCCACTTTAGTTATCTTTAAGTGCTTTAACATGATTAGAAGTTGATGAAGCACTCATACAAAACTTTATTTAAAACGCAATTATTTTTATGCTCAAGTAAATTCTTGAAAATAGAAATGAAAATAGACTGATAATTAAATAGTTTTCAATCACAGAAAAACCTTCAAGAATCCAGCGGGCGAACGTTTGAAAACAGTAGTGTGGCACAGAACACTTGAATTCGATTATGACCTCATTGATCAATCACACACATACGATAATGATGTTCATTATGATGATAGATAAGTTTTCCGTGTTAACCCAAAAGTCGCAAACTGAATGCCGATTATTTATCAAATGACAACAAACACAAACTTGACACAGTCTTTGGTTCCAATTTCATTCATAAAGAGTTTTCCGCACTTTCGTTTTACAAGTTTTTTCCCCGTGACAGAAGAACGAGCATTAAGACGAGTTAAATATGCATGGCCCTTCTTTAATTTTCTTTTGGTTTTGAAGGTGGGGCATGCTGCATGCCACCAGCCGCTTGTCGTTTGCCGCGTTTCGCTTTTGGTTAGTAACAAATGTCTTGGACGCTTATTGGAGTCTGCTTGTCTCTGCCAGCTGTTCGAGTGTTGTTGTTTGGGCCATGTTTACGTTGTTTACCTGTTGACGTTTCTGGCGTCGGCGGTGAAGGTGGCAGTGGCGGTGGCGGTGGCAGCGGTGTCGCCGACAGACACAGAAAGCAACAAGTAACCAAAAAACAAGTTCACAAACAAAACAAAAAAGATTTAACAAAAAAGAAACGAGAAAAGCTAAACAAACGTGTCGAAGTCAATTTACGCTTACAATGTGATTTAATGTGTAGTTATCGTTGTGGAAATATACCCTGTAATAACGTTAGAAAAGTAATTTATTTAACTACATATTTTAGGGTATACTTATTTATAGTTTGGGTAGTTTAAAGCAAATCTAAGAACATTTTAAGATATATTTCGAAAGTTTTCTTTTAAAATTTATGAGCTTTTATCACCTTTATCTGCTTAAAGTATAAAACTTGTGTTTTAAACGTAATCTTACAGTGTATATATAATTTTTATGACAAAGATAAGGAAATTTGAAGTGTTTTCTTTTTCAGTCTCAAAACAAATTAGTGACAGCTTATATGTATACCCTGTAATAGTTGGAATGCTGTCAGCTGTCTTTGTTCATAGTTTATAATACCCTTTACGAGTGTAGACATAAACAAAGAAATACAAATTATGCGTAGGCATCAAAGTTGTTATAGTTGTTGTACAACATGTTGTTGTTGCTCAAGTTTTGGTTGTTGACAACGGCTTAGAAGCACTTGAGAAATTGTCTGCCGGATTGTCTGTTTCGACGGCCTGATCTGCGTGGGTTCCACAAAGTCGTTTGATTGAAGTTTTAGTCTTGTTTTTCACTCGTTACCATTTTTTACCTTTTGGTCAGTTGCTTGTTTTTTTCTTCTTCATCTTTTTAACTGTCTGAAACAGCGCCACTTGAGTATTAATTGTCTGTTTAGTTTCAAATTATAACGCTCGAGTTGCTAAAAGATTTTCGTGGAGATGTTTAAGGTGCAGCAGTTAGTTGTAGAGACTCAATCAAATGAGCTACTCCAAGAAATAACATTCAATATAGTGGGTGTTTATGCACAATTTAGTGGGAACTTAGTTTTAGCTTTCAATTTAAATTTATTCTGCTTTTTGGGCTTTGAAACTGTAACTTGACTTACAAATAAAGTTACGTGATAAAATGTTTTGCATTAGCTACTAACTATCAATGCAAAACTTATGAGCCAAACTAAACCTGTCTTTGCACTAAGTTGAACATTGTTTTTAATATTTTTATACCGGAAAAATAATAAAATACTTGCTTGCCAATAAAAACTAATTTTATTATTGATTTGATTTGCTTTGTTTGCGCTTTAAACTCTTAAATATTTGAATATGTTACACATTTTTAGATAAATAAATAGCTTCAAGTTTCCCTTAAATAGTTTTCTTCCATTTGTTTGAATACTTTTCATTAGAATTTATTGCGGCCGAGTCAAAGAGTCAATCAAAAGAAACTCTTCTTTGAACTCTTTCTCTTTCTTTCTCTTGAATGCATTTGCTTTACTTTGTTGTAGGGTGGTTTTATGAATGCCTCCAGCCCAAAACAGTAATAACAATAAAATAGAGAAGCAACACAGAAAAAAAAAAAACACAAATAAATAAAACAAAGCAATTCACATACCCGCAGCAACAATTCAAGTGCACTTTGTTAAACCAATTAATTTACATTTCCGCGCAAAGCATGGCCCGAAAAAAAAAAACAAAATGAGAGAGATGGAGGAAAAGCGGAAAAACTGTGGAAAATGCCAAGCGTAGCGAATGCTGGAAAAAACTTTACATAGAAACAAAAGCAGAAAAAGGAAGTGGAGAAGAGAGTACAGTGGAGCACTTGACGAACAGAACAGTACGAAACGAAACGAAATGGTTGCCACTTGACTTGGACCAGGATGCAATGGCAATGGTCATCACAGCCGCAGAATTCACAGTGTATCTGTGTGCTAGAGTGTGTGTTTCTGTGTGTGTTTTTGTTGTTGGTTAGTTTGAAGAGAGTTTGTGCAGGTCAACTGGCGGCAACAGCGACAACAGTAACTAGAATCAAGTGTCTCTTGTCAGTCAGCGGTCAAACTGCGGCCAGGACATGACTTTCCTACAGAATGAGCTGCAAAAAAGCAGCAAAAAACTGTAGCATACTTTCGAGCATCGTTGCCAGACATTTTGAACTCCGCACAGGACATGCAAATTACGTCAAGAACAATGTCCGAGATGGAGTTGAATAGAATAGCTACTCCAATTCTAAAAAAACTTATACTTGAACACATATTTAGCGCATTTAATATATTATTTAACTATTTGATACTGCAAATAGTATAACAATAGAAAAAATAGCAACTAAACAAAAGAAGATCAGAACTTTGAATAATTTTTTCCATTTAGAGTGACGGACTGGATAAGGTTCTCTTATTGACTCCTGATCTGCTGTTGTTGTTTCTGACGCCGGCCGCTGTAAACTAAATCGAACTTTTTGTTCCTCCTCCCTTCCTTCCCCAAATTGTTGATCACCGTTGCCTTTCGCATGATCCATTAGTCGATACTCGATATCGAGGTAAGACTGCTGTCGTTTAAAATTCTTATGCTTGTTTGATGTCTGTCCAAACTTTCGGGATTCACAATCGAAAACATTGCCAAGCTTTCGTTTCGCACACTTTGCAATTTTTCATATAATTTTGCAAAGATTTGTATGTAATTTTAGCTAGAGAAAATCAATTAAAAAGTTTACAAAATTTATATTTAACATATAAATTTAACCAAAAAGACTTTAAGCACGGACGAGCGCCGACAATAAATTACAGATTTAATTTATTTGAAGTCTAGATCAGAGACTACACTGTCTCATTGTTTTAGAGTTCTAAAATCAAATTAAATTACTAAAAATGATTCCTACAAGGTTATCCTGACGGCATCATCTGCTTAGAATAACACAATTTCTTTCATGCTAACCATAGAGCTTGGCATTAACTTCCAATCTTAAATTGAATGAAAGTAGACTGAAATTTTAGTCACATTTCTGTTGCTGCTCTCTGATGTCAAGTACTTATCTCTGAGCCGGAAATGCAGCAAAGAACTAAGACACCTCTTCGCATAACGTATTTCTTGGTCGTATATCAGAGAAAGATGAAGTTATTTGTCATTTCCATCTCGACATAAACCACACACAAGTGCAGGGCACATAAAGATAACATCTTCACTTTGACTATAATTGCTTTAACGTGGCACTTTACCCAGACACATTTGCAATGCGACAGAGTCAAGCCTTTCCTTTCTCTTTCCCCCTTTTCCGTTTCCTCCTCTCCCTTTACATCCCTTTTGTTTTTCCTTTTAGCTTTCCACTGACTCTATCCTTTCTGTGGCCCTGTTAGTTTCTCCTGTTCGGTTTCCGTTGCGGCTCCATTGCAACCGGTTGCTGAATATTTTTATTTTACTGTGACCCTCTTGCCTCAGACTCTCTCTGTTCCCTGCCAGCCTGCACTTGTTATTGCATTTAATTTAGCGTTGGCATGCCGGAGCGAGATAGCGTTCTGTTAGATAGAGATAGCACTCGAGTTGCAGACAATTCACAGACAAAATGTTGTATGTTTGTTGCGGAGTTTGTATTTGTGTTGTGTGTGTTTCGCCATTTGCAATGGTAACTCGCGGCCAAACATGCTATAAAAACAACAGCAACAAGACTGGCAACAACAACAAGGAGAATTCCCAACAAAAGCAAGAACACTGCAAGATATTTGTATAAAAAAGACAACACGTTTTGCTTTCTTTTCTCATTTTTTGTCGTTACTCTCTTTATATACCCTGCACTGGAAGTATAAGTAGTATGTTTTAGCTTCTAAAAAGTCAAACACATGCCTGTCTATTGTAATTTGTATGTCACATGCTCTTGGATTAATTCAGAAACTTAAATTATACTGGGTATCTCGCAGCTGAGCACACTTGAGCCATTCTATTTATTTTTTTGTGTTTGTAAATGCAACGAAATTAAATGCGAACTTTATGCAGTTGAAAATGCAGACACACAACCCAAACACACACACACTCAGCACTCACAAACACACACATACAGAGATGGTGTCTGGCAACCATTGCAATTGTTTAGCTGCTGTTGCAGTTATTGCTGCATACTTTTCAGCGCACTCGCTTTTCTTTATAACTCGCATGCGAGTCACTCTTGTTCTTGTTGTTGTTGTTGCTGCTTCTGTTGAGCTTCAGTTTTTGTTTTCTTGTTTTTACAATTTTTTCTGTTTTTATTTTGTTTGTTTGTTTTTTTTTTTTGCTACTGGCGCTCCACTTCCACTTCATTCGTTACTATTTTGCAATGTTAACTACATTTTCGCATGTTGTTATCAACACGCAGCAACAGACAACAAAAAGTAGCGAAAAAAAGATACTCGTATTATTATTTATTCTGCACTCTCTATTTTGATACTCTTTGGCTTAAACGTATTATAGCTTGTAGGGAATGCCCAGAAGCCGTGAAAGTCTCTGTATAATCTATCAAAATTACACTTTTAAAAACAACAATTTTGCAGTCGTAGATTTCTGTGTATAATTTATAAATGCTAATCCTTTCGTAGTATATAAAAATTAAAATTATGAAGGGTATTCCCAGCTTCTCATAACATTTTTTCTGTTTTCTGCGCTTTTACGGTGTAAAGAGTATTGTTGTCATTGCATGTTTTGCTCTGCAATGCCTTTTGACAATGTTAAAGAATTATGTGCATATTAAAAAGTGCTTAAACATTGCTTTTGACAGCTTTGTTGCTCTTGAAATAAATCGCATTAAATTATTATAAACTTGTGGAAGCCTTAAACTGCAAATTTGCAGCGAACTCTGCGTAAAATATCTGACAATAAATCAGCAAAACTCTTCGACAGTTGCAATGAAAACACGTCAAGATGGAAAACTGAAAGCTCAAAACAGAAAATTCGACAAAATTCGCAATTTCCAAAAAAAAAAGGCAGCTCACATTGACAATGTAATTGAAATATGGAAAACAAAACCAACAAAAAAGAAGCAGATGGAAAAGAAACAAAAATATACGATATTTTCCAACGAAAGTCGAGCAAATGTCAATCAAATCGTGTTCTAAAAAAAGCAAAGAAAACAAAAAATAAAGAAATATTGTAAACATAAATATAATCTTGAATGATTGCGAGTCAGAGTAGAATGATATATTAGAGATATAACATGGGTATTTTTTTTCTATTTCATGGCGACGAGACATAAACAAATGATATAAAAATATATCATACAAGTTTGAAGCAGTTTTTCTGTGTCTATGACTAAACCAATCGACTAGGGAGGTCGTTTATCTTTTAAGATCATAAACTTATGTCGATTAAGAAAATTATTAATAAACCCAGTTACAAATACTTTGATTACCATGAGTTAAAAGTACTGGGCAGTCAAGCATACCCACTGCACTTGAACTTTTAATGACAGGGTACACTGTGAGCACTATAAAGCACTGACTTTTGTTTGTATATTTCGTAGTTATGTCAAGAGCATCGCATAAAAACCACACAAGCCAGAATGTCAGTTAACAGACACGCAAAAGTTACAGCAAATTATAAGCGACATGTGGCAAAGGCGGCGTGCATTGCAGTGGGCGTGGCCGCCACCGCAATATGCGGTAGAGTGTCGTGCTCTTCACGTCCGCCCGCCTGTCTGCCAGTCTGTGTTTGTTTGTTTGCTTGTTTATTTGCTCGTTTGTTTGTTGCTACGATAAAGTTCACAACTATTTGAAAATGCCAACAACAGCAGCAGCAGCAGCAGCGGCAACAGCAACAAGAATAATTTGAGCAACAACTGCGCCAACAACATCAAAAGACCAACCATACATACATATGTCAGATAAAGCTTATCAAGCGCATAGCGCCACAGAGATAATAAAAAGTTAAATAAGATAAAAGTGTAGAAAATGAGTTTGGGAATTTAGTCAAAAGTTCTGCAAACAATTTTTCACAATACTTTTCGAGAAGTCTGTCACGAAAATGTTGCAACTTTTAGTTGTTTTGGCCCAGTTAGCAGCACATTTTAAAAGTTCTCTTCAGTTCTTGATTTACTCAGTAATGTTTTTTTCCCCTCTGTTTTTTTTTATGCTCAGACATTGCGGTTAATTAAATATGCAGCTAGATAAGAGAGCTTAGAGAAAAGGTGCTTAAATTAGGTTCCTCAGGGCAGCTAACAACCACAAGAAAAATATTATCAAAGGTAGAGCGAGAAGAGGAGAGATAGAATCAGGGAGCGCGGGGAGAAAAAGGGTATATAAGCTCATAAAAAATATGGCAAGCGTTGTGGCGCCACAAATTATTTACTTTTACCTTTACAGTGCCTAACCGGCAGCAAAAGGCAATTTAAATTCTAATGATAATTCCGCAAAAAGCCCAACTTCCTTCATCCCACGCCCTCATACTGGCTTTACACCCCCTGTCCCGTGGGCCAAATGGGGGCGAAACTGGCTCTAAGCGAGCTTAGCAAATTAGCGTGCCTGGCAACCAGTTCAGCTCAGTTCAGTCGAGCTCTGTTCAGGATTCAGTTTAGATGAATCCTTGAAATCCTTTAGCACAATTCTACAACATAAATTTGTACTTTATTTACCGCGCTTTTTATGCATAATTTCCAACGTGGCATCGTTCGCTTTTCCGGTTTCCTTTTGTTAATTATGCTTTGTTTACGCATCCTACAATTATTTGTTGTGTGGGCGGGAGTGTGTGTGTGTGTGTGTGCCTGGTGGTTTCTCCAAGGGATTCGCTGGGCACATAAGCCCTTTGGCTAATGACTAAAGATGCAGCTCAGTTGGATGCTGGCAGTTGGAATTATACTTGGAATTATATACATAGTTGATGATGATTTATTAGCGTTTCTAATAAACATATCTCGAAGCATATATTTTATTTAATTTTCAGTTAAAGTTAACAGAATTTGCTTAATCTTTCAAACACTTAAACTAATTAAAAAGCGTTTCTTTAAATTAAAGTCATCAAATGCTATAATTAGGCTTATTAATCATCATCAATGAAAGCCAAAGAAAGTGGTAGCAATTTCGTTTAGAGAGGGGGGAAAGAAAGAGTGACGAAAGTGGTAAAGAGTGGCATTCACAAGCCTCGTTAAGTTTGAGAAGAGTTAGCAGAACATTTCCATTTGAGTAATTTGGTAAATTGAACGTAACGTCAAACGCAAAATCAAGTGGCCAAAATAGCGTGGCTAACACGATAATAATCCTATCAAATGACCAGAAAAACTCAACAGCCAAAAGTCACTTGGACTGAAACAAAACGAAAACAACACCTAAAAACACAAAAAGCCAGAAAGCCAAGCTGAATTTTCCATTGTATTTGCTATGTTGGCTTGCTTCGTACTCTTTTTTAGAGACTGTGGCGTGTGGCAACAATTATTGCGTCATTAATCAGGCGGCATTTGCAAATATCCTGACATTCAATATATAGTATGAGAATTCGAACCCAAAAAATCCTCTCGAAACTCGCAACATTGTGTCGGCAGCTGGCGCAAAAGAAGATGAAACCAGCAACCAAAAAAAAAAAGGCAACTTGAATTTTATTGATTGTTGTCGGGGACTGAAATTCACGCCAAATAAGATGAATGAATCGCTTGACGCACAAAATGAAATAAAAATCAACAAGCGAACAAAGAGAAAGAAGTCGTTCGTTCAATGCTCTAACAAAAACGCGACTAAAAAGTGTGACCAAAAATACTTTTGTTTAGTAGCAAAAAATAAAAGTTTTCTATTATCTGCTATGCAAAAACCAATTTTTTCATGACCAATACTTGTGACCTCTTCAAATTTTTTTCTTCAGTTTAATATGCCCCTTAAGTTGCATGCTTATGCTTAGGGTATGTAAAAAAGCCGAGCAAGTGTGAAAATGTGTAAGCCAAGAAGAACAACGTTGCAAACTCAAAGGGATTTCCATATGACTTGGTCGTTACCCGATACCGTTGGCGTGTTTGTCTGGCCCATGGCTATTCAAAGGGCCAAAAGAGAAAAAAAATAAAGGGAAAGGAAAAGGAAACAAAAAGAAAGCAAAATATATGTGGAAGCAAATGCTTTGCTACATTTGACACTGCCGCAGGGTAGGAAAGATTAGAGAGAGTGAGAAGAGTGAACAAATCCAACAAAAAGGAAACAAACTCACTTGAAAAACGCATTAAAAGCCACGCACACATTTTTCCAGTCGGCACAACAAACATGGCCAACAGCCAAGGAACCAACCCGCCCAGCGGCACACTCAAACCTACACACACACACAGACATGTGTATCAATAAAATATCCATACATGCATGCTAAGTAAGTGTCTCTTTCTCCCTCTTGGCTTTTTCTTTGGGTCACTTCGCTGTGATTCCTGCAACGAATTGGGATTTAAGTGTTGTACAAGTACAAGTACAAGGCGGTCTCTCGCTCTCTTTCTATACATATTTATTTATGTGTTGTATGTATTTGTGGGTATATAAAAATAAAGTAAAGCTCGCCTTCGGGCGCGTATTTGGCTACAGCGAAATAAAAAGTCAGAAAAACCTATCATCTTGCTCTCTTGTCCCTTTCGGCTGCAGCAATTGTGCTTCAGATATTGCGTATACGCAACTTTTATAGCTTATACACACAGTTTGCTTTCTGCTTTCTTCTTCTACATGGTGTAATGGTCGTTTGAAGCATGTTAAGACTGTGGAATAGTGTAGGGTTAAACATGATTATTACACTTTAGTTGTGCCGATTATTGCGTATACGCTGCGTTTACTGTTTGAAATAGTTATTTGATTGGCATTTGTGCTCTTGATGGCATATTGCATTTTAAATATTGATTGTTTTGACCAGCTTAAACTATTATTGAACTGTTTTATAACATCTTATGAGTAAACAGTCGGTTAATATGGCCATTTCCTTATGGGCAATTGAACAGTTTTGTTTGCTCTGCTAAGAAAATTCACTTTGTGAAGTCGTGAAAAGTCATTCTCTAGTGAAAATCGTATTTCAATTATTTCAAGAGCAATATTTTCAAGTACAACAAATTAAGTTTCAATTAGTTGCACTTGTTTTAAGCAGGATTTAATGTAAAATGTTCTTAGCTGTCATTATGGGCGTCAACAAATTCGATTGATCAGTGTTAACTAAGTAGTTTTTGCAGTTGGTAAAAGTTATTTAACTGTTATTCAGCTGACTGAAGCAGATTCGCTTTTTTTTCAAACTGCTGCCACCTGCTGTGCAAGTTGGCTTAATTGTTTATTGTACTACTTCTACGTCTACTTCGACTTCGACTTGTGCTTATTTTGCTGTTGGCCACATTGTTGTTATTGTGTTGCAGCTAGTTGTCGATTTTGCATAACAGATTCATTAATTTTACGACGACGACGACAACGAGTGGGAAAAACTTTTGCTTAGCCAACACAAGAAACACGTAGCGAGGCTTGTAAATCCAGGCAGAAGGGAGCACTGCGTTTGGAATGTCTATAGTAACTGGTAACGGTAAATGGCAGCCATTTTGTGTGATTAAATCTGGGCACAAGTTTACCGTTCCAACTCAAACAAGCAGCTGGCAACTCTGGTTGCTGCTGTTGTTGTTGCTGTCCATTCAATTGTTGCCGTTTTTATTGTGCAAATTATTATTGTAAGTGAATTGAATTAATTTTGCGCAGACTTTGCTTTTCCTCGACGATTTGTTGAATTCAATTACTTGATTGTGATTTCCAGAAAAACTTTTAGCCGTGCGTATGGCTGCGTGTGAAAAGCGTGAAAATGCGCAAGCAACTTTTACATTTAACATTTTTCTACTTTCTCGTTTCCTTCGTTTCTCGAGTTTCTTGCGTTTCAATTAAACTTCGATTTCTGCATAAATAGTTAAGAAGAAATAAATGAAGGTATATACTTATTTTCTCGATAATGTTGCTGTTAATGTTGATGAAAAGTTTTTTGCGCTTTTTTAATGGAGCACGGGAATGCCTTTCTCGTCTTTGGCCATTTTGGTTTGCCGTGCACGTTTTAGCCAAGAACTTTTTTATTATGTAATCGAGTTTTAATGTCCCAAAACAGCCAAAGGGGCAAACGCAGCTCATAAATAAATTATGCTGCAAAAGGGTTCAAACGACATTCAAATTACATTTGCCTTTAACTTTTGCTATTATTATGCGAATGATTATCATTATTATTATAATTTGAATATCATTTTAATTGTGATAATGTTGCGTATACGTAACATTTCATAAAGAACTGAATACAAATTCAACTTTACTTTATTGATGCAAAAATTCAATCACATAAAATGCGACAAAAACGAAGCTTGATATCAATTCCTGCCTATTGACAATAAAGTCTGCATTTTATATGCTGCTTTGTGAGTGTGGGACATAAATTTGGCACACACACACACAGCCCTACCCACCTTGCGTTAATGTCTCGCTCACACGTCATAAAACAAAGCTCAAACACACACACATACGAGGCAATTCTTGATACTATAATCACACTTTTGTCGGCTTTTAGTAGATTAAAAGTTTCAGCTGAAAATGCCGCAAATTATTAACATAAACTTGGCCTAAATGCTTTGTCTTGACGCCTAATACATTTTCAACACTCTCCACAGCATACTCAATAAATACTTTAAGCCCTTTCAACAAATATTACCAAATTGGTATATAAACGATACAAAATGACGTCTGCCGTCTGTTGGGCTGTCTGTCTATCACCTGAGACACGCATATGTTTGTCTAGGCCAAGAATTAAGCCACGTAATTAACACTTGAATACATTATAATTAGCCAAACTTAATATGGTCTTAATTATTTCATATACTAGTTTATATCGCAACGTATGTGTCAGCTCATTTGAGGCCCGTTTGTTATTTCAATTAGGCCATAATAAAATTGTCTAACCGAAATGCCAGAGAAAACCAATTTTTTTTGCCTTCTACTGGCGAGTTGTGGGCGGTCGGGGAACAAAAGGGCGTAGAAACTTTGGCAGCTTCTGTCTTAAACGTTATCTGGGCTGAGTTTTTTTTTTTGCTTGTCTGGTCAGACAATTTGCTTGCTGTTGGCCATGGCGTCGCCTTTAATTGGCTAACTTAAGTGCCGTTACGTTTCAGTTTTACTTTTCTTTTACATTTTCTTTAGCTTTACACAGTTTTTCTTTTCTTGCTTGAAATTCTTTGCAGCCAAGAACATTTTTGCTACATTTCCCTAGCCATTAATTCTACCTTGCGTTTCAATTAGTGTTTGTTGTTGGTGTTGGTGTTGGGGTTTGGCCAACGCTTTTCTTACTTGGCCAATTCTGTTAAATCTCCTTCTCAGTCACCAGCTGATTTATGTCGTCCTCCCACAGTACATTGAGGCTTGGCACATGGTTAGTAGCACAGATATAGCACGCAAGTATGGGAGGGGTAGAAAGGGATGTGTTGAGGTGGCTGGGATTGTGGGTTAGGGCCAAACTGGCAGTGAAGCGTGCCAATCTCTGGTCTATCTCAGTCCCTCTAACGAACTCTCTCTTACTCTCTCTCTAAGTCGACTCGTCTTCATTTCCCACTTGGCTGCGTATTTGCACTGTGACGACGATGTTGGCGACGGCAACGGCGAAGGTGTCCTGGCCAATGTTGGCCATGTCTATTGGCTTAACTCACGGCATGTTGATGTATTTCAAAGTTACAGGGTTATCAAGCAGCTGAGACTTTTTTAATAAATATTTTATGTTTTAAATTTGTAGTAAGATGTTTTAAAATATGTTTTTTGTAGGATTGCTTAGTAACTTGAAAATCATAATTAACATAAAAAATGCTAAAAGTATTTATTAAGTAATTAATTGCCTATTTCCAATTATTCCAATCAAACTGTATACATTTTTGCTTTACATTTGGCTTTCTTTTTCTGTTTATTTTGCTTAAATTGTAACACTACGTTGACAACCCTGGTCAGACTATTCTCGACTATGTAAATTGCACATCGTTGGCATTTCAAACGCTTCAACACCTGCCACAAGGCTTCAACCGCAGCAGATTCCTTTGGCTCGCAGCTTTGCCACGCCCACACAACTCCCAGTCGATTCCCTTTTTATTCTGCGCCTTCTTTCTTCGTCTTCCCTTTTCTGCAATCCTTTTTGCGCTATCAGTGTCGTTTTGTTATTTATCCTGCGTTTCTTGCATTGGGTTTGGTTAGCTGTGTGCTCTTAACCCTTTTTTTTTCTTACCGTGTGGGGCATGCCACTTAGCACACTTGAGGCACGGACTTCAGTGACGCCTACAACGCGCGACGACATGCCACGCCCACTTGGTGAGAAGGAGAGTAAGGGAGCTAGGCGTTGGGGTTATTTGCTTTATATTCCTCTTGCTTTTTAATTTATCATGTCTATTTGTTTAGTGTTTCGTCGGCCATTGCATGTTGTACAACACGAGCGACACGCCTCTTACTCCCATCTCTCTTCTAACTCTGTTCATTTATTATCCTTGTTTGCTTTCTGTATATACGTGAGTGTGTGTGGCTGTGTGATTGTGTGTGTGAGTCGATAGTTTGTTTTAAAAAATTGCTTTAAGCTTTTGGGATTTGTTTTTTGCCGTCTCCTCTTTCGAGTGTTTCCTGCTGCTGTGGTTCTTAGCTTTCAGCTTCAATGCGGTGGTGCAGTGGTTACACGTACTACCCATTTTTGTTCTCGTTGAAGCTTAAACATTAATTGAAAATCATTGAGTGTGGTTTTTCCTCCTATTTCGTATTCCGTATTCCGTATTTTGCCTTCAACTCTGACATGTTTTCTAATTAGATTAATTGAGTGGCACGATGATGCGGCAAGTTGATTTAACTTGTGCTTAGCTAAAACTCGTTCAAATTTTATTTGATTAAGTTAAATGCTTCTGCCTTTAACTAAGAATAGTTCAACTTAAAAATATTATAATTTCGTTTGTTTAAAAAATGTAAAGAATGCAATTTTGTAATCTGGATAAATATTTGTTTAAGCTGCTTTGTGCTACAAGAATACTTGCCACATATTGCGGCACGATGACAACCATTTTTAGTAGGGACAAAGTCCAAGAGAAAGAGAGAGAGAGAGGCAGAGAATGGGCCAGAAAGGGATAAACAGTCCTTTGCATTTGCAGACAAACCCAAGATGCGGTCTCTGCTCTTCATGGTCGCTGCTGCTGCTGCTGTTGTTGCCTGCCACAAATTGAATCAAATTCCAAGCTGCCGAGATTCATCAGCCACACACACAACACACACACACACACTTACACACACACAAACATTCCTTGACAGTGACAGCATATCTTATTTAATTTCAACTCGCTCGACTGCAGATGAACCAAAACTTGGAGAGACAGAGAAACTGATGCGGAACCAAAACCGAGAGTTTATAGCACAAACACAGACACAGACCGAGCATAACATTAATTTTTGTTAATCTATTTTGAAGAGTTGGTCAGTGGGTAAACAGAAGAAGATAGAAATAAAGATAGAGGCAGCGATAGAAAGGAGAATCAACTGAGAAGCAGCTGCTGCTTTAGTTGAGCAACCACAAGTAAATATGCTGTCATTAATTTAAAACTTAAACAAACAATACCAAAAAACTTTACTACAACTCTCTCTGCATCTTAAGAACTGCCTATCTATCCCGCTTGCTCACTCACTATCTGGCTATCTCACTCGCTCACTGACATAGCGACGGCTTGTTTGTTTGCCTGCCAGTCACGGCAGGCAAGCTCTGAGTTATGTTCATTAGCAAATTCAAAAGCATTTCGAAATCTTGGCACACAATACACAGACCAACATTTAGACTGGCATTCCTAATGAGTAAAGAGCTGCAGTTGGAGTGTGAGTGGCAAGGGAGCACAGAAGAAGATGAGGCAGAGTGGGTGGTCGGGTAGAAGGGTTTGGGGTGTGTTTTACTCTAGCTGAAAGTTAACCCAAATATGTCAAATTGTAGCTTGGCATTTTGTGTTGCCTGCTTTTAGGGGCAACGCTCTAAGGGTCAGCAGGTGTATCCGTAAGCCCTTCTGCACCACTCCTTCCCTGCCTCCCTCCTCAACTCTGCCAAGTGACGCTCTTGAGTGCGTTGTGCATGTGCTAAAGTGTTGATACAAGTTACTTTTGCTGCTGCAGCTGCTAATATTACTGTCCTCAGCCAAAGCACAGTGACACACTCTCCACAAGTGCGTGCATGTGTGTGTGTGTGTGTGTGTGTGTGCAGTCATAAACCAAGGCACACACACACATATATATAGCTAGACAGCTGAGCACGTAGCAAGCAGACAGCTGAGCATGACGAGCTGACAAAGTGCAACAGCAAGCTTCTCACTGAACATCTCTTGCCATTGCTCTGTGTCTGTCTTTCCTCTCTCTCTCTCTCTCTCTCTCTCCCCATCTAGCTCTTACTCTTGCGCTCTTTTATTCTTTGGCATTGCAGTTTGTTACTGCCACTCTGTGTACACAGCCCAAAAGTGCTGTCCATAAATTTTGCGAGTACATTCATCAGCTTCCATCTTTAAGCAGTTTTGAGCTGATTTAAAATGCAAAACATATTTACCAAAAATATACTTTTGGTAAAAAGAAATGTAAACAAAAGTTTAGAATTTGAGCTTCTGCTTCTCTTCAAAAAACATTTATTTTAAAAGAATTCCCTTAAATTAAATAAACAACTTATGGTTTACATTTATTAACTATTTACAATTTTTACTAAGCAAATTGTGTCTATATTTATGTAAATTTATTAGTTTGTTTCTAATTTTATATTTTTTGAACTTTATTAAAATTTAAATCTACAATAAACTTAGCTCAAATTTAATTTATTTCAAAACTAAATTAAATTCATTTCAATTATTATCTTTTCTTAAAATTCTCGCTGTGTAATTTGTTTGAAAATGTTGCTGTTGAATGCAAATGAATCAACACGCTCGGCGCATGTTTTGTCATCTATGCACACACACACACACACACATATGTGAGTGTTCATAGGAGTGTGTTTGTTTCATGTTTTTAGCGCGAGCATTTTCCCTTATGGCATGTTTCATTTTACCATTTTTCTCCACTCATTTGTTTATTTTCATATTTCAACTGAGTTTTTTCTTTTTTCTGTTGTTTTCATTTTTCTCTGCTTTTATAATTTATGCGCATTTTTTATTAAATATTTATGTTAATGTTGAGTTTTAGCCTACGACCGCAAGCATTGCCATCTTCCTGCTTGCATCCTTTTTATCCTTTTGCCTGCCGCCTGCTAGACACGCCCCTTGTTTGTCCTCGAAATCCTCCTGTCACCCGTGGCCCTTTATGGTGTATTTATGCTCTAAAGCGTGCAAATGTTTTAGCTGCTCATGTGTGTGTGTGTGTGTGTGTGTTTCTCTCGATACTCTGGGTTGACACGTAGCCACAGGACCATGGAATTATGGTCCACGTTCACTCCAGGCAACCGAGCAGTCATAAATAGTTTTGTCAAAGCCGCCGCACAAATTTCTATATAAGTCGACAACTTTGGCAACTTTGTGCATTGCATCTTGTTGGCATCTCAATTTGGACAAATTCCTTGGCCATGCATGACACAGTTGAAGCCATGTGGCCATAAGCTCTGCTGTAGTCGAAATATTTGGACAGGTATTGCTGGGTATTGCATGCTATCAGACATGGAATATTTGTGCAATTTGTTATTTGCATTTCTCATCGTTCTAAGTCTTGTACTGTCGTGTCGTGTCTGGTCTTGTCCTGTTTTGTTGCATCTTCATTGCTCAATTTGCTAGCTGATTATTTGTGATGTTGACATCAGGTTTATTGTGCTTTGGATTTCAAGAGAAATGCCTTGTCAGAAACTCCCCTATAATTGAATACCTTCAGGGATAATGGCGTCTTTTGACATAGCTTTGACTTCTGTGTATTTAAATTGACAGTGAAACAAATAATGTAAAATGTTATAAAGATTACTTTTAAAACCAATTTAATCGATAACAGGTTAAAAACTGTTTGGAATAACTCGATTTGGTATTTAGACAATAAGTTTGTGTGCACATAGATTAAATATAAATGAATCAATCACCCATTGAGTTAATCAAGAGACACAGACAGCATTTGTCAATTGCCAATAAACCAATGAAAATATTGCGTATACGTCCCGTGGCGCAACATAAATTTAAATGCAAACTGCGTACAATTCAAACAGCAGCAGATACAACAACAACTTGAATAATTGCTCCACGTAGTGCAGTTGAATTGATAAGTTGAAGACGATGTAACCATGGAATTAA
The DNA here is from genome assembly GCA_020829145.1 of Drosophila nigrodunni. Classification (NCBI taxonomy): domain Eukaryota; kingdom Metazoa; phylum Arthropoda; class Insecta; order Diptera; family Drosophilidae; genus Drosophila; species Drosophila nigrodunni. The sequence continues at coordinate 17,241,417 of JACVCZ010000001.1, forward strand.
ATGAATGATTGATTGATTGATTAATTGCCCGATTGAACAATTCCCCATGCTCAAAGCAGCAACGAAACAAAAACACAATGGCCACGTAGCCAAAACGGCCACCACGATATGACAACGACAATAACTGCAAAGAGCGCACACCAGCAGCAACAGAATCAACAGCAGCAGCATCAACACCAACAGCAGCAACAACAAGCGTTTCAAACTGCCAATATGAATGGCTTTCGCATTACCGGCTATCCAGCGGTAGCCACGCCCCCTACGCGTCCAAGCGCAGCAAACAACATTTACTCAAAGCCCAATGCCCATGAGCTAGATTTGCACATCAGTGAGTCTTTACTGTACCCCGGCAGCACACAGCAACAACAGTCGCTTCAGAGTTCTCCGGGACCGCCGCCTCAGCTCACAAACATGCTGCCCACCGCGGGTATACCAGGTGCTGCCACGCCCATTGCCTTGAAAGGCAACAATCCATTTCTCAACAGCCCATCACCGACAGAGACAACGCCAACGGTTGCTGCCAAAACAGCACCAGCAACAGCAAAACCAACGAGTGGCTATGAAATGCCTGAATACGCGGAACCGTCGCGATTGCGTGGCTTGAAGCAACGTCCGCATAGTATTGCCGTCTCTGCCTCCACAGCGTCGCCGACAGGTGGCGCAACTGGGCGTGGCTTTGTGGACTACAACGCACAGCAGCAGCAGCGGTTGTTGCATCTATCACGGCAGCAGCAACAACTACGCAATGCGGTGAGTCTTGTCAGCACAACAACAACGGCAACAACAACCAGTGCTGCCGACAAGGAATCACTCTATGCTGCCATCTTTCAGCAGTACAGACAAAGCCCGACAAATGGACAACCAGCGCCACCGGTGCCACTGCACCGCAAGCCAGGCGCAACGTCGGCAACAACAACAGTTGCTGGCGTGCCGGCTGTGCCGCGACGTTCACAGAGCACACCGCGACCCAATGGGCCAGCGATGCAGCAGCAGCAAACAATGTCTTTGGCTTCCCCAATCAATGGGCAACTCAATGGCAATGGAGTGCAAAGACCGAGAAGTCTGGATCGTTATAACGGTGGCATACAAACGGAGGCGCCACCAATACCATTGCGTCGATTTGCCAACAGCAATGGCAACACCAACGGCAACAGCAATGGCAACATTAACAACAACAGTACACTGGGTCGGCAACGCAGCAGTCCTGCCAAAAGTTGTAGCGCCGAGAACATGTTGCAGGCAGCACCCAGCGTGCAACCCGCCAGCAACATGCGGCACTCGCTTAGTTTTCAAGAGTCGAGTCAGGAGAATGGCAAGCCAGACACAAGACCATCTAGTTATGCTGCACCTGGACCTGCTCCTGGACCAGATCAAGCGTACTTGGAGCACCAGCTGAGAGCTTATTCCGAGCAACTGCGAACGATAACAGAAAGTGTGCGTAAATATTCAGAGCAGGCGAAATTGTTGTCGGAATTGAAGCGACAACAGCAGCTGGCTAAGCAATCGCAAACGAATCTCAATTTATTGACACCCAACAGCAACAATGGCGGCAGTAATAACAATGGCGGCAACACAAGCAACGGCAACAACAACAACTTTCAGCCCAACATGATCTCGCCAGAAATTGTTAGTAAATCTTTGGCCTCCTTATCGGGAGCAGGAGAAGTGCAGACACCTTCGAACCAATTGCGTTTATTCCTCGACAACATAAGGAGCAGCATGAGGCAGGAGTATCAGCAACATATGCCCGACGATGTGCTTAAACCAACGGCAACAGCAACAACAACTGCAACAGCGGCATCAACAGCAACAGCAACTCTGAAACGAAATGGTGAAAGTGGTGTTAAAGCAGTGGCTGAGGAACCACCGCCACCGCCAACACCTTCGGATCAATTGCGTCAGTTTCTGGATGCAATACGCGCCAATAAAATACCTGAGAACGCGGATAAACCAAAATTGAGCAATTCACAGACATTGGATTCGTTCATATCGAAGCCATTGCAAATGCCGGATGTGACCTCAAATACGCCGGGTGGAGGTGTGGCACTAACCACAGCTGGAGCTGTTGGTGTTGCTGGCGTGTCTACAGCAGCAACAGCTGGTGCTCCCACACGCAGAAGACCCAAGAGCAGCGTCTTGCCCGGCAGCAGTAGTGGCAAATTGGAGCAGCGTGAACATTCGCTAGTGACTTCCGAAAGTTTTCATCAGATCTCAGATAATTTACGTTTAATGAGCGAAGATTTGCAGGCACTCAGTCCAAGTAAAGTGGTCAGCAGTTCGGCCAGCAGCAACAGTCTCAAGACCTTGGCTTTAAATGCCAATGGCAATAGTTCACTGACAACAGAACTGCGTGTGATTACAAGTTCACCACAGCAACAACAACAGCATCAGCAACAACAACAACAAATGGTTATGAGTAAATCAAATAGTTCATTGGGCTCACTTGCTTTAAGTGTGACAACGCCATCGAGTGCAACGACCACGCCCTCAACAGCCCCATTGATGACAGATTTTAATGAGATATTGGATAGCTTTCATGCCATGGCCGATAAGTACAAATCGAAAGGTTCCTATGATTATTTGCGCAAATGCTCGGAGGCATTGCGACAACATTCGTTGCAGCTCAAGCTGCAGCAGCAACAACAGCAGCAGCAGCAGCATCAACAAAATCAGCAGCAGCAACAACACCAACATCCTCAACATTCACAACAACAATTTCAGCAATTACAATTGCAAAATGGTTTCACTAGCGACGACAGCAGCAGCTGCAGCACAACTCCTGGCAGCATACGAGATGCAGTTCAGAATCTGCTGCTGCTACCCAGAAACGGATTTCAAATACTCGATGATCGCATGCGTTTGTTTATCGATATCATCGATAGTCAAGATCGTTTGAGTCAGGTGAGTGAAGTAGAGGAAACTTTTGATTTAAGTTCGATTAAGTTTAACAAAAGGCAGTAGGTGTAGTTCCTCATCCCATTTCGCATAAATTGTTTCAAATTCTTGTAAATAATTAATAAAATATTTCATTTCTTTGCAGGTATGTTTTTGTCTATTGCCCAAAGTTCTTATGAATTCAATGTGTAAGTAAATATGAAGTCAAGTGTTAAAATTGGTTATATAAAATTGATTTAATGTAGTGTTAGCTAACAGTCGATTTTTTCACTCTAAAAAGTCAAAATAACATAACTAAATATATTAATTTAGTGTTTATGAGCAGAAACCTGAAAACAGTTTCAATCCCCATTGATTTTCGCCAGCTCTCGTGCCTACAAATTGTTTGTCTTTCATGTCTTTAATCAAACAAGTGATTTGCTCATCCTGCGGACACTGGATGTCCTTTCTATTTAACAATGTCCAGCAGCGTCCAACTTATCTTGTCCACCCGCATACATATTACGCTCAATTGCATAATGTGGTAAAAGCCATCAAATCAGTTAATGACCCAGAAAGTTAAACATAATTTACCAGCACAACTCAAAGGACATAAAAAATATATATCTGAAAAGTTACACCGATGAGGAAGTTGAAGAAACTGTAGCTGGAGAGAGGAACCCATCAATTTTTGGATAAAATAACTGAAGCTGAACATCGGCAATTAATATTAATAAACTACAAAGTCATTTTGAGGGCAGGCTAACAAATTTCAATGCTAATCGTCAGATAAAGCGCAGGAGGCTAAATTGAAATTTTAATCAAATTTTAGAAGCGGTGAGCAATGGGGGTGGGAGGGGCGTTAAGCCACGCCCAAAAATACCATTTCATTCATGATGATGAGCCGAGAGAATTGAGGCCGTAAATGGTGTGTGTGTATGTGCGTGTGTGTGTGTTAAGGCCATAAAACTTGGTTATAGCTCTGACAGCAGTTTTTGGGCTCGGTAGAGAGAGGAAGAGAGAAGTAATCAAGCGACAAGTCACGAAAATTCCCAAAAGTAGCTAATCAGTGAAGCTATCATGTCCTGACTTGCAGCAACTCTTCCTACACACCCACTCCCCCCTTAGTCCGCCCGCTTTTGTCCACAGCTTGTCAGTCACTCAGTCACTTTTCATATGAAATTTGATTTGACTTTGTGTGTGTGTGAGTTCAAAATTTGATATGCAAAATAAATCAGAGAACTAATTTTGTACAATTTAGCACGCCTGCAGGGCGGAAACGGATATGCTAAGCGTTGCTTCACCAGTATCCTTTACCTACTTCGCCTCCCACTTGAAAGACCCCTTGGGCTAACCCGTTATGCCACTGATATGTGTGCTCTGCGGGTTAATGATGACTCGACTCTAATTGTGCACGCTTCGGACCTCTACCTGTCTGTGGTTCTACTTCTACAGCTGCTTCTGTTCTGTGTCAGCTTCTACTTATCTGACTTTATCAGTTAACATACAAGTCTAATCCTGTTCCTCCACAACCCATTCTGAATTTCGAATTCATTTGCTATGCATATGCATATAATTTAAAAGCGACCAGCCTTGATTACAATTTCTCTGTTTAATTTGGAATTGCTTTTGCTGCTGGCTTCTGTGGGAGTTGTGTCCAGCATGAAATTGCTTTCGTAATTTGAATAACTTGTGCCTGATCTAAGTCATTACTTTGAGACTTTAAATATTAGTAAAATATCTACGTTGGTTTCTGTCAACAACTTGTGGTAAATGTGATTTGAAACTCACGTTGGAAATAGATAAAATGGTTAAAAAGTTAAATATTTAATAGTTGATTTAATTTGCTGTCAAATATACTATTAAAATTAAATTAAATTGTCTACCAAAAACTTTTGAAGGGGCTTTAAATAAATACGTATTTGAGGCTGGCAAACTTTTGTGAAATTCCGTATGTTTTTTGAGTGATTTAATTAGTTAAAACTTGCACTGCATACATATAGTTAGCTGCGCCTGAGGTAAACTATACTGAAAATATTATCTAACTGCAAGGCAATTATGTGCATAATTATTATGTAATTAAAATTGTTAATTACAAACACACCCTTTTAACTAAAATAGGTCAACGAAGGTATGAAATAATCAAATAAATTAATTCAAGCATTCTAGAGTCCTTTTGTGACTTCAGGGTAATTTGGTATTTGTATTATGTTATTTTATAATTGCATAACTGCGGGCAAAACAAAATTAATGAAAGTTCTGCAAACTTATTTAATGTCGATTCATTAATTTATTTTATGCAGATGCATTTTGTTGCTTTGTCTGTAATTGTGTTATTTTTCATTTGAGGTCTCAAAAAGTAAACAATTAAAAGGTTAAAATCTGCTTTTCATAATGCAATTGCAAACAATTGCATAACATTTACAGAAAGTGCATACAAAATAATTGCATTTGTCGGTCAATGGCCGTAGCAAACAATTTTCATTACAAACTAATTATTTTAACTGCCTCTGCAGCAGCATAGGGAACAACAAAAACCACAGCAAAAACAGAAACAAAAACAAAAACAACAATAACTAAAACGAGCAAAAGAGCGCACTGTGGCACATCCCAAAAAAAATAACCACAAAATGCATCCCTTTTGCGATAAATGAACTGTAAAATAAGCGGCCAACCGAAACGTCATTTGCACTCATTTTGGCCAACAACATTTGGTGGCTCATTGGCGTTCATTTGGTTGACCATAGACTGGACCGCACTGACAGCTTCGGCCCAAAAGCCATTTGTTTTAATTAGCTCAGTTACACCACACAAAGCAGCAACAAAAGTAACAGCATTAACAACAGCACTGCCAACAATAATAACAATAAAGACAACAGCAACTATTAATAATTGCCACGTTTGGGGTCAACACCTGGCTATAAAATTATTTTGAGTACGAGTGTGAGTACTTTACTTAGTTAGAGTGCTCGACTTTAATATACTTGACATATTGACGAATTGTTTGTGGACTCAAGCGTAGTTAGAGCAGCATTAATATTAATGAAAGTAGTAGAATACAGTAGAGATTTATTTAAACATTTAGTAAATTAAAGTCTGTAGCTTTTATATCTGGTAAATTAGACTTTTCACTTCAATTTCAATTTCTTTCTTTCAATTTCTTATTATATATTCATAAATATATTATATGTAAACAATTTTGAAACTCTATTCCCATTAAAGCCTAAGAGATCAGTTTAATGCATTAAAGTTATCACTTAAGCACACACGAGTATTTAATTAATTACATTTAATTTGTAGTTTTATCAATTAAAGCGCTTCTGTGAACATGTACCATATGAGTAGACTCATCTATCTGATAAAACCGCATAGTAAACTGCGCCGAATAATTTATTTTGTGGTAATATTTATTTTTTTTTTATGCTTCGCGTTGGTTGAAATTCGTCAGAGCAACAAAAGTGGCCAAACAAAGTGCGTGCTTTAAATAATTGCTTTAGGTGGGTTGGAGTGTAGGTTGCAAGTGGAAATTGGCTAGGGGTAGCAAAGGGAATGGGTAAGGGTAAGGAAAAGGCAAAGGGACAGAGGGTGAGTGCACGCTTTCAACAGCTTTCAATTGCGGCTTCTCTTGCTGCTCGCTTGTTCAGCCATGTCGCTTATTAATTGCATGTCATAAATCATGATTATGCCACTTGCTGACCAACCGCTGTGCTAGTCGTAGTTATTATTATTAATCTTTGTCGCCCACACACAGTGCAGAAGAGGGGAAGTGGAGTATGGGGCAGGAAGAGAGAGATTGTTTCAGGTAGTGTCTGCCATATGCTACTGCTACTGCCGCTGCTTCATGCAAATGCGTCGTTGTCATCATCATCATCCTCGTTGTCGTAGTTGTTGTTCAGCTGTTGTTGCTGCTGGTTCGTTTGGCCTATCTTGATTAATTGCAAAAGTTTACTGGTCACACGAGCCTGGGGAATATGAGCAGGACCATGGACCCAAGACCTACAACTGAACCTGTTTCACTACCAAAAAGGCCCAAACGAGCCGGAGTCATGAAAATACGTCAGCTGTTTCCGTTTTTTTTCTCTCTCTTTTCCATCTCCATTTTTTTGTTGTATTCCACAGAATTAATAACAAGAAGAATGCGGGTAACAAGCTTCATAACACGCGTATGTTGTCACGTAAATTGGTTTTAATATTTAAAGCACTTCATTACTCACCGAGCGAACACGAGAAGCGTTCATGCTACAGAATGCGCTGAAAAGTATGCTACAGAATGTTCGTTTAATCAAAAGAATTCCGCTTTCGCCTGGTCACCTTATGAAACTTTATTCCTTTGTAATTAAATCAAATTGGTATTTTTTTATAAATGCTGTAAAATATAAAATTTAAATATTTAATGCATTAATAGGAAAAATATTACAATAATTGGCAATCATGAATTGATTTATATCGAATGGCGTGCATTTAAAAGTAATCCCAATGTTATTGACGGTGTCATAATTGAGTGCGTTTTTGATTGCTAGACCTACGGCTATGACACTCATTTAAAAGACTGTTCACTGTTAATAATATTGAATTTTAATTACTTTTAATGTGTGTAGCCTTATGTGCTTTTCCCATACGTTTACTAACAATAACTCTTTAATTTAAAAACTTGCTGCATTTGATGACTGAATCTGTAAACGTGTCAGTTCCCATTTGACTTCATCCCAACAAAACGCTGCAAAATTGTGAAAAGCAATTCAAATTCGATCTGCGACAAGTAAAATAGTTCACTTTATGTTTGCTTCTGGCTCAAAAAAAAAAAATCTAGATACGCAACTCGCACAACAACAACAACGACAAGACCCAAATTCTTTTTTATTTGTCACAAAAAAAAGGGGAAATGCATTGAAAATCTGAGCCGACAGCTGACGAAGTTGTTTGCATACTTTCAGGCGTCTCTGTGTCTGGGAAGGCGTCAGAGTTGCTGGAACTTCAGAAAAGTACACAACGTGCAACAGAACTAAGTTTGTGTGCCAAAACTGTGTGTATGCATGTGTGGGTGGCTGCTGCAGGCGATCGAAAAAGCACATTTTTTTGTTCAGTTTTTTGCTGATTTTTGACATATTTTCTTTGGCAGAAAACAGCAAACAAGTTGGAAAAACTGCAGGGCGTTTTTGCAGGTGTGCCGTTGCAACGTTCCACGTGCAACTGGGTTAACAGTGGTTGGAGGAGGTTAACGTTGGAGTAGGTTATGGTGGTGGGAAAAGTGCTATGCAAATGCTGGAGCAAAAATAGATGAAAAAGTATCTCACAGATTGCAGCTGGCGGTAAACGAAATGCGTTCGGCGTTTTCCCCAATTTGTACGCCATCCTTTACTTTACTTGTCTCTCCGCTCACTTCTTATATCACTCCCTTTCTCTGTCTTTCTCGTTATCTGGTCTTTGGTGGTATGCAACAGCTCAATTTGGCATTGTGGCAGGCAACCCTTTTAGCGCTTTTGAATGGCAGCTTCATTAATCAGTATACGTTGCAGCATTCTCAACTCGAGCATTGATAGATGCCACACAGCCATAATGGGACTGTGCAACCTTTTTCTGTATTTGCAACAAATATATATATATATATACAAATATCTACATGCAACATATGTGTGTGTGTGTGTATGTGCGTATATACAAAGTACACACACTCGCAAAATTGCATGCAATTACTTTAAAATTCCTGGCACTCAGTCAATCAGTGAACAAGTGAGTGAGCGAGAGGGTGTGAGAATATACATTCTATCATGTAAAGAGGGTGCAACAAGCCGCAACTCGTTTGCGGTTCGTCTGCGTATACGTGACATCCATTAAGTATACGCAGTTAAAAAGGAAACAGCAACAAAACATGCAAAACTGTGCATAATTCAGTAGCACTGGCAAATGGTAACCTGAAGTATAATCACTGTTCAAATTAATGATGTACTCACATACGTTTTTCAACTGGCAATTACGTGATTGCACTCGACTAATTCGACAACTTGTTACAGTCGACAATTGGTCTGCAATTATGACATCAATTCATATTGAAAATGCAGTTATTTAAATAAATAAAGAGTTGATTTATGCATAAAAAAGGAGCAAACATGCCTAGCTTATACTCTTTAGAAAGCTAGTTGCACTTTAAATAGCTTTTTAAAGCATTTGATTATGCTGGAGCTAGCTATGAAAAAGCTATTATAAATATGCTTAAAAGAATATTTATAAGAGACTACTTAAAGCATATTAAACTAAGCACATACCCAGTAAAATATATTATCTTTGCATGGAGCCTAAGCCTATTGAGACGATTTCGAAGTAAACTTAGTTTTGACCAACGCTTTAATCAGCTGTCATACCGCTTCCTGTACCACAAATATCAGCATATATTACACACTTCCCCTTTTAAATACAGGGTAGACAATCGTTTAACTGTGTAGCGATCCCCTCTGGCTATGCAGCAACTACATATTCTTTGGGTGCACTTGATAGTACAGCAAGTGATGTAGAAATAAATTCTAGCATTGTTCGCGTATGTGTCATGCCACACCCCTACGCCCACATAGAGAGAGACTGCACAAGCAACAAAGATATGTGTAAGCATATTTTCTTCTATTTTCCATGTATTTTCTGTGCACATCTTAGCATCGATTACATTTTCCCCAAATTGAATTTTGCATAAGAGCAAAAAAATAACAGACTCACATACATGATTTCCATTCTAGTTTTTCTTGTAACGTGTGGACAGGAAATTGAATTGTCCTTCTACTTGTGAAACATTGGAGGGTAGAGAGAAAGCTTAAACAGTTTAAATTCGGATTTCACTTAGACGCTCTCACTAAACTAAACTTTAGCTAGACTGAGTACATTTTTAGGCTTAGATTTATTAGATCTTTTTGCTTTGAGTGCAAAACAAACTGTGAGACAACTCGACATTTCTCGAGCACTCTACATCAAAGTCAAAAGCCGGTCGAGTGTGTTTATTAAAGGCTGCAAAAAAGGGACGTGGCTGTTGGCAACCAAACAGAATAAACTGAATGGGAGACGAGAAAAATAAAAGAGTTTTCTATCACAGCACTGCAGTTAAACTCGTTGTCATGGTTATTGCAATATTTTACTTGACGAGGGGAGAAAGAGAGGAGTTAAGAGCGGAAATGGGAGACAGAATGCCGTAATTGCAATCTCACTAATGCTGGCAAATGTGTTGTGGTTTTTTCATCAGCTTGTGATGCTTGGCAGCGTTGCAATACGGTCACACTCAATTGGATTTTGTGTGGATTTGGGATTACTCAGCGAGTTCAGATGTCAAAAGCCATTACATAGGTCTCATCTCTCTCTTGTCTGTCATTTGTGCTGTGGTTGTTGTTGTTGTTGCTGTTTTTGTGCCTATGTTGACATTATTTAACGCCCAGTTTGACAGACGCGTCAAGTTGTTTATTCGTTGTCTTTGTTACGGCTCGGATTTATTGTGTTTAATGTGTTGAAAAGTCTGCTTATTTATGGCGTTGAATAAGTCAGCTACCCCAACACACACACACACTCATATACCCTAACACACACACAGATAAACTCTGCACTAGAAATAGTTGGTCACATAGTTCCATGTGTTGTCTTTGCGCTCGATTGTGCGGAAAATTGAAAAACGGGCATTTACGACCAGTTTCCTAGTGTTGCTTCCTTTCTCTTTCTCACTCACTCTTTTCCCCCATCTCGCTTTTGTCTTGCCTTGCAGTTGGTCCAAACGCTATGAATTAGAATTGATTTGGGAATACAATTTGTTGAAGAATGACAATGGCTGTGTAAAAACCAAAATGAATTGCATTCGAGAGTTCATAGAACGAATGTTATTTTATGAGTTGTAAAAAGCAAGCATGAAAAACACTAACAAACATGGCATATGTGTATCGATCATATTTTTATAACTGACACGTGAACCATTCCCAGCTGAATTTGCTTTTAAAAATATTTAAAATAGTGAGGAATATGTTTGCAGACTATGATTGTAGTTTAGTTAGTTTAATTTCTTTGAACCTTGAATTCTATATATCTCTTTAAAAGACGCTTATTAAAGCTTAGGATTATTTGTTAATATTTATAAGATTATATAAGTTTAACTTCTCTACACAGTTTGTTTATTTTTCTTCCATCACAACTAAACCAAATGCAAAATAAATTAAGCTGCAAATAAATCCCAGCGCAATCTCATAAATTTGAATATTTGTGCTTTGACAGCGACAAAGAAAAGAGTGCTCACATTTCTTGATCTCTCATGTGCGATTATCTGCCAAATGACATGTAGTGCATATCTGTCCGCCTGTCTGTGTGTCTCTCAAACTAATAGAATCTCATAAATCCATATTACATTTTTGCATTTGTATCTGCGCGAATTCTCAGCTATATGAGATATTTATATACAGAGCAATGAAAGTATGAATATTTGTGATGCCCAACTGCAACTGCAACGACAACAACAACAATTACAACATTAACAACAACAATCAAGTTGCTTGACACGAAACATGTAGCATCTAATATTTCAGTCTTTGTAGCTACTGGTTTGTAGATAACCAACAACCCTTTACCACTCCCATCGCCCCTTCTCTGCTCCTTTAAAAAGGGAAAAAAGCTAATAGTGTATGGACATTTTTCAAAATGGCCACCGCGTTGCTGTCTCTCGAAATTGGCGGAAAAGCGTGTGGCAAGCTCAAAAAAAGCAGCAAAAAAAAACTCGTTAAACACACACTACAAACACACACAGCAGCACTCCTTTCATATGTGAAATGTTGGCGATGTCGTTAGCTCAAAAGTTTGTTGAAAAATTTTTATCAGCATACTGAGAGGCAATGACATGACCACATCACAGCGACACGAGCAACAGCAACAAGGACCATGCTTTGGAGGGGAAAAGAGGCAAGAAGAGCCAGAAGAAGCATAAGCTGAAATAGCCACAAGCATGGAATGGCAGAGGTAGAGGGAGTGCGAGAAGAGTGACAGTGTCGACATCGTTGTATGTTGTATGTTGCATGTTGTCTGCCCGTCGTATGTTGCTATGGCATGTGTGCCATACATACTAAGTAATAAACTGTTAGTCGGTTTTAGCTCCATGCTGTTGCCAACAAAACCGATAATATTTTCACCCAAAAATGTATAATTTTCATACATTTTTTTTAACTCTTTAATGCCGCTTAAAATTCATGTCAGATTTTCGAGGAATTTTAAATAACATTTTAGACTATAACAAAAAAATATTTGAAAATTTGTTTAACAGTTGAGAATAGTTTTCAAAAAGTGATAACAACTTTAATTTATCATACCCCATGAGTAACTTTTCTTTAGTGTTTAGTAGCCATTGACATAGTTTTCTATTAAATACATTTAATCAACAATTTTCGTAGAATTTGCATATCTTTTGCTATGGTTTGCGATTGTTCATGCGGGCAAAAAACTGTCGAAACTATCTGATTTTTTAGATCTACACATTTTCCATTTACGCTTGGATTATGTCTGGGAATAGCGCAGATTAAATGGATTCAAATATGAGATGCTGGCAGCTTCTTTATGCCAGCTTTACAAGCAGCTTTACACACACAACACACACACACGCACAGTTAGTCTCTGTGTCTGACAGTCCGTCGCTCTTGTGTCTTTGTCAGTTCGTCAGTCATGCGACCACTTTTTGCCAAGTTTATTACTTTTATGCGATTATGTGTCATGTGTTTGGGTCTCTTCATATAAATGTGTGTGAGGGAGACTTGCCAGCATAGCCAGTGTGTCATTGCCATTATTAGTTATGTGTGTGTTTTGTGGGTGTATGGGCTACTGTGTCTGCAGCTGCTGAAATTAGTTTCAAGTATTTATGACCCTTAATTTACTTAGTTTATTTCTTTTTCTCGTCTTTATGTTTTTATTTGTTTATTTTCTTTTTTGAGGGGTTAATCATAATTCATTGTTCTCAAATAATTATTTTTTTATTGCTATAAACAAAGTTATGGGCCACGAACCACATAAGCCATAAAATAAAATTTGATAGGTGGTCTGAAAATTTATTGAGTGACACTGAAAAGTATGCTACAATATTTGAAAAAATAACCAAACGTTCATCCCAATCTTCTCGATATGCAGAGGAAGATTTTTGATTGCTCACGAGTTTGCAGTCGTAATTGTGTCCATTAATGACTTCCATTTCTACTGCAGCAGCAGGTTTTCAGTCTGCCAGTTCGGCAGACAGTACGACAGACAGATGATTGCATTCATTATGCCAGCATTGCACATACGCAACGTAGTGCGAGCAAACATGAGTTTTACACCCAAATTATAACTGGCAACAAGAAGAACAAAAAAGAAACGATACAACGATAAACGAAACTAAAAAAAATAAACATAGAAACATGACAGTTAAAAATCATCATCATATTCGACAACAACATGCAACATGGGAAATCTGCAGAGAGCACATATGTGTCTGTGTGAGCGTCTGTCTGTCTGTCTGTTTGCCACGTTGTCTGTGTTCTATGTCAGTCCAGTTGTCTGTCTGTGGTTGCCTGCGCTAACAACTCTCGTCAGCGTTATGAGACTGAGACTCACTTCTCAATGCCTTTCACCCTTTCACTCACACTCACACTCTCCCTCTCTCATTCCATCTGCTGCCTGCAGTGTTGCTTTCTTCACAGTGCTGTGGTTTGATGTGAGTTTGTTATTTCGCAACGAGCTTAAATTAGCATAGTTATAGCAAAACGTGCAACGCTGTTGAATTTCGCATGTCTGTCTGTTTGTTTGGCCGTGTCTGGCAATTTCTGGTGACTATGTCTGGTAGCATCTGGCAGCTGCTACATCGTTTGCACTGCTGCTGATACTACAGCTACTATTGCTGACTTGGTAATGATGTGAAAATATAATGAACTCGCCAAGTTGCGAAATTGAATGAAAACATTTGCTGCAGCACACTTTTGGGCTCCTCAATTTGGGTCAACATGTTGTTTATAAATAGTTAAGAATTATCCAACTATAGATGCCTAAAATCCATGACATACTTTAGTCAACACACTGCGCTCTCTCTCTCTCTCTCTCTCTTACTATTTCTGTTTTCTCTTTAATTCTTGCTTTGGAAATACTATTAAAACTGGTTGAAATTGAGGTCAGCTGCGTAATGCGTCGCATAAGTGCCTATAAGTATGCAATGCACTTTCGCCCACATTGAAGTTCCTTAACAACCCAACTGAGTGACAGAGAAAGAAGTAGTGTGAATGCGTTAGAGAGTGAGCGAACTATCTACCTGCATAAAAAGCCCGGCAACATGCCGCCAGGCAGGCAAAAAGCAACGCACAAAAGTGTCAAGTCAGGCCATAACCCCTTTCCCACACGTTCCCCTGTGTTCTCTTCTGTCCGTGCTTGCGGTATTTATTTAGCCTATAAAGCGTCAGTTGGTAACAGCTGCTAAAAAAATACAAGTAGGAAGGCTACGTGTACAGAACGCGACAATGTGATACCCTGTACTATAGAATGCAAGAATTCGTAGACAAAATAAGCTTATAGTTCATTAATAATACATAAGGGCATAAAATTTTGAAACCACAAATATCAATTGTATGATCTATAGCTTATAAACTTATCTTCAAACCAATTCTCATAATTCTTTTAGGAATTTTGAAAAACATCCTTAATATAGCCCATTCTGCACTTAAACCCATGACCGAAATACCCTTTCCTGACCACATTCACATTGTGCTCGGTGGATAAAAATGAAGAAAATGTGAACCTCAAATGAACACACGTGGCCAGCACAGCATCAAAGCGTTCAGGCAGAAGAAAAAGCTCTGCAACAACAAAGAAAAGTGGTAGTTAGGGGAGAGAAGGGTAGTGAAGGGCAGGGAAGAGGAAACGAGAGAAGAAGGGAATGTAAAGTAAAAAAGAACTCGGGCATCAAGTGACACACAAACCGCGTGGCCTCAACGCGTGTTTTCCCCGAGAGTTGGACTTTGTTGACCTAAAAATCTCATTTACTGCTGTTGCTTCTGGTGCTTTGCTCATTTCTGACATCACTTTTGTTTGGATTTTTTGTCGCGTCTGCGATGTCGCAATGAGGATTGCTGTTTGCCAGTGCCAGTGCCGCATGTTTCTTTGTTTATTGTTGTTTGGCAAACGCCTCAAGCTAGACGCAACATATTCTTTGATATCAAAATATTTGAGCTATACCTCAGACAGCAAGCGTTGATTTAAAACCGACTTTTGTTCAGGAAATGCGAGGAAATGAATTGTAGAAAAGCTAGAAACCAAAGAAAAACTGACCTAAAAAACTGATTTTATAAATATACTCCACTCTACTCTACTTGTATGCCATACAGTGGCTGTCAGCTATTGATTTCCTATTAAATGTTCACAAACCACATAACGAGTATTTCAACTTCACTCCGTGTTTCATAATTTAAACGAATTCGCTGCGAGTCATAAAGCGTGTTTATAAAATGTCACAGGAATTTTGTAATTTTCTCATTTCGTTTCAAATTTCTATAATAAATCTTTTCTTAATGTTCACTTCTTTTTATTTCTTTGCAGGTAAGTTCTAAAGTTGATCATTAATCAGCAGTGGAGTTAAATCTGAATGCCAAAAACAGGTATTTTTAAAGCTTAAAATATATTTGTGATGGATACGCGATTTTGTAGAAGCCATCAATAGTTTTTTACTTCCTGAAAGGGTCAAGTTTGCAAGGATTATTTCTCGAATCAATTTATATTATTTACTACTCCATTTGATTCCTTGAAACATAACTTTATTTTAGCTTTTTCTAAAGTCCAACCTAATTCATTTTTCACTTTTCATGTGGTTCTCCCTTAACATTACTTGAATAAAGTCTGCCTATAATTTAATTACTAAATTTAAATCGGATTTAATCAAATTTCGACCATTTCCAGATTGTGCGATTTTAAGCAGCTTGAAATGAGTTAGCTGAATTTTGTGACAGACTGACAATTGGCTAAAGTGAAATTGAATGGCCAAATGAATGAGAAAGTGAATTTTCTTCGCACTTTTGTAGTCTTCCGTTGTCACTTAATAATTCAATGCTGAAAAATGTGTATTTCGAAGGGGGCCAACTCGTCCCCAATTTGTTAGCCGCTTTGTTAGTGATTTAGATTCCTATTCTTATTTTCATTTTTCCCTCAAAACGTCAAATGCAAATCTGTATCTCAATATGCGTGACAGCAGAAAAAAAAAAGGAGAGCCTAAAGGAAAAAAGTGGCTGACAAAATGATAGATGGGGGATTGAAAAGCGGAGGGGGTAAAACGGGGAAGAAAAAGAAAAATTAGCGTAGGCTTCAGAAAGCTTCAAAAGCAATCAAAATGACAACTTAAGTAGGCTTCGGAAGCAAAGAGAAAAGCATGAAGAATTCAATAAGCACAAGCAAAACAAAAGGCAGAAAATGGAGTAAAAGAATAAACGAAAATCTCAAGTATGAAATACTGAATATGGTATTTTTTTTGGGGGGGTGGTTGAAGACGGTCAACCCTTAACTAAGGTTGTCCTTTTGGGTTTTTTGGGTAAGACGAATGTGAGCTTAATTAGACCCTTATTGTGTGAGTGCGTAATTGAAAGAGCAGGCAACTCTTGAGGGGCAGAAAAATGTTGCTGTAGGTGTCAGTTCGACCAATTAGTTTAGCGCGAGTTAACCAGGTCGAAAAGAAGTACATAAACAAATTACGCATTCGAGATGGCCAACAGGAGACAGCCTGAAAAACATTGTTTACAGCAACTCAAATTGTGCTTGCAATTTGTTGTTGTTGAATTTATTTGCCCTGTAATAGCCGGAGATGGGGTACAAAAAGTTTTTGCGGTCTGAAAACCCACAAGAGCCCAACTTGAACCGCACTTTTCAACCCAAACAACAGAGATTTGTTGGCCCCTTTTCTGTTACTGTTTTTTCTGGGGGCATATGGCCACATAGAATCAGTTTATGTGCATAGCAAATGCAAAATGTGTGTACTTAAGTTTGGCGTTGGCCCCAAATGCGCATTTAACTTAATCAAGATTTTAATATTTAAAGAATTTTCCAAATGTCACGGTGTTCTTGCCACTCTCCCTCTCACTCGCTCTCTCTTTTGCAGACTCTCTTTATCACTCCCATGTCTCGCCATCTCATCAACTTATCGTGTTTGTTTTAGGTCTGCCTAGGCCCAAAAAGGGTTACACAACCGGGGTTGCTTCACGTTCTTGGGCACAAATAGCATTATCTCTTGACATGGTTAACTTAAATTGCTTGTGAAAACCACACACAATAGATCTGAATAACACTTAGTATAGAAACCACGAAATTGCGTAATTTGTACATAGTTTTGATCATAAAGCGTCTTAGTTTGCTAACAAATTTCATGTTTTAATTGAAGATATGCTTCGTAATCTCTTGAATAAAACTAATATAGTTTTCCAAACCAGAACTAAAAGCTTCTTAGTAACGATAACTCTTTAAAATATTCCAGAATTTTAAAATTCAGCGTTAAGCCTTAGTAAGGAGTATTTCATAGTCGCTTATACTGGGTTTTATTTCATATTGTGCTCTGTTCGACCTGGTTTTTAGTTTTATGCTGCACTTTTATTTATTTCGACATTTATTTGTTGTGTTAGGTACAGGAAAAAAATCAATAACCGAATGGACAGCAAATACTAAGCTCTTCAGAGTGCACACAAAATCCCATAAAAGGTTTTTTTTCTGCGAAACAACTGTCAAAAGAATTTTACTAAATATTTAAAAAGCCGAAATAGAAAGACAGATTCATGCAGACAGAGAAAAAGAGGTCGAAAGAGAGGTCTAGGACAATCGAGTTGTTTTTGGGGTAAATATTTGCCCACATATCATTAAGCAGTAAAAGGAAAATCTTCTCTGAAGTCTGTAAATTTATGCAGTTTTTCCTTAAATCTTGAAATGGCTACAACCTTTGTGAGGCGTCGACAGTTTGTAGCGTTTCTAACGCCCATTTAAGTGAGAAAGTTACACAGAGAAATCAAAGTTAAGCCAGAGACATGAACTCGCATATTCACATCTTTAGATACACACATACAGTTGCACTTAATGTGCTGTGGTTTAGGTAAGCGCTTTATAAGTAAGTGTAGTTGTGTGTGTCTGAGACTCAGATTCTAACTTGGCTAAAACTTTTGCCTAGCCATAATAAAAGTGAAGGCGTCACGATGTCTTACGCCTTTAAGTCGAATTTGGTAAGAGGGGGGAGTGAAGCGCTTAATGGTGACGGTGTCGTAAATGGCAAAGTCAAGAAATCCACTTGCCATATACTTTTAGCGCTCAGTGTCTCGTGCCTGTCAAATGTGGATAAGCTGCCCTCTTCCCTAAAAAAAAAAAAAAAAAAATACATTGACAACTACAAAGAAAGAAAAGACGCAAAAAACACACAGAGAGTGAATACACGTGACAATCAACATGCCAACATGTGTTCCTATGTTTTCTATCCTCTTTGTCTCCCACTCTCTCCTCTCTTTCTTTTCTTTCTGGTTTTTGGCCTGCTTTGTCTGGCTTTTGGCCATAGTTTTTGGGATATAAATTTGCCAAGTTGCTCTTTGCATTTTATTGTTATGCGCCTGTTTGCCTGGCTGTCTGTCTCATAACTTGTTATTGTCGCTGTTAACATGTATCTTTGAGATACTTTGCGAGCGTGCTTGTGTATTGTATCTGCTCTGTTCTGTTCTGTGCTGTTTCTTTGCGTAATTTGTCTCCTTTTTGGACTAACAGGCACACACCCACACACACTCCTTCCCTCTTCCTACTTGTCTCTTTACCATTATCTATGTGCACATTAGTTCAATTGTCTGTTCTATTTCAGGAGTTGTAAGACTTGACACATCTCCCTCCCTTTTCTTGTCTTTTCTCTCGTTTTCTCTTACTCTCTTGTCATCTTCCCAGCTGCCATTATAATTTATGTCTCTTCTTTTCTTTCCTTGAGCGCTGTTTAATCTGCTTCATATGTGATTTAATGTCATAGGCAGTATATTTATGAGACCAAACACTTGTCAGTGAATTATAGGTTAACTGTGGAAACTGTGTAACGGATAGAAAACTAGATGAATACTCTATATGTAAAGTGTGTAAGGGCACAAACTAGTGGTTTATTTATTTAAAATTAATGTATAATTTAAAGAAAAGGTAAACACCATCTAAAGCTTTGATTGATTGGTAAAATTTAAGCTACGAGGCAGACAGCCATATTCTGTAGAATATATTAAAGTCAGTTTAAGTTTATTTGTCTGAAAGTATCTACAACTCAGTTTACAATGCAGCTCAGTAAGTCGAATTATTGTTCAGCCTGAAGAGAAAAATCTAAACATGTTTATAAATAGATTTAAGCACGTAACACATTTACACGCACCCACCTACATACACACACGAGACTCTTTTTTTTGTGTGAGTGTGTAATAAAAAATGGTTGAAAAACAAAGAGGACAATTTATTGCTTACGGAAGTGTCAACAGACACATGAACACCGCAAACAATGCAAATGAGCAAAGTTTTGTATGCCAAAGACGATGAACTGGTTAACAGCGTGTAGAGGGGGGGAGAAGAAGGGAAAAGAAACGAATATAGAAAGAAAATAAGGGAGCGATAGATATTTGCTGATGCTGATGGGAATCTGGTGTAGAGTGTTTTGGCGGTGATGACAGGCAAAATGTAAATAATTTAATTTCAAGTACCTGCGGTTTTCCTGGCAAAATCATTTTCAAATAAATAAACTAAGCAAGGCACAACAAACTGACAGGCGCAGGAAGTTATCAAGAGCCACAGCAGTAACAAGAATAACAACAACCGCAAGTTGGAGAAAAAGTGAGACAACAACTGGGACTACAGCAAGCCAAGAAAACACTTATTAGCTGTGAATAACGAGAAGAGTAGACAGACAATTGCGACATAAACAGCTACTCGAAGCAGCAATTGTACCACTCTCTGTGTGTGTGTGCTTTGGGGAGAATTGAAGGCGTGGCAGTTGACAAAGTGCGAGACGAACTTTTGAATTTGTGTGTTTTGCGCCAAACCGCAAAACTTGAAGTGCGCCACTTAGGCCAATAACTTTATCGCTTAGAGATCTAGACGGGAATAAACTGGGAGCTGCAGGAGGACTTTTAAGTACAAGGAAAAATTTACTTTAAATTGTTTTTCACGAAAGTAGCGCACTTAAATCAGAAACCATAAAGACAATGAACGAACGCTTTCTGTGTATTGAATTTATTAGCATAATTGAACTGAAATTTAAGCAATAAAATTATTAAAAAAGTTTGTTTTTTTTTTGGCGGCAGCTGATGCTTGCGGCTGACATGCCGGTTACTTAATATTAGGGAAATCAGCAGTATTTCCGCTGGAAGTGTGAGAAAGAAAGCTGAAGTGAAACTTCCCTTTTGCGATATTAAGTTAACTGCTTATCCTTTTT
Organism: Drosophila nigrodunni; assembly: GCA_020829145.1. Lineage (NCBI taxonomy): Eukaryota > Metazoa > Arthropoda > Insecta > Diptera > Drosophilidae > Drosophila > Drosophila nigrodunni. The sequence continues at coordinate 17,261,710 of JACVCZ010000001.1, forward strand.
CCCGTCCACGTTTATCTTGAGTCTGCACTTTACACTCAAATCTCATCCTGTTCCATTCTCACTTCATTCATGTCTCTATGTTTTTTTTCTTCGCGCTCTCGCGTGATTGATGACACTCATTTGTGGGTGTGTGTGAGTGTTTGTGTGTGTGTGTGCTGCGTTAGGTAAAATCATTTCGCTTAATTTTAAATCAGTTTGCCATTTGCCAGCAAAAGTTTTCCCCTCCATCATCTCGCTCTTCACTCCGCTCATTTCCTCGGTGTAATGTGGCTGTGGTTTAATATTGTTTATGGCTTCGGTGCGTGTTGCATACTTTTAGGCGCCTGTCGACCAACATAATTTAGTCGTTTGTTTGCCCATTTATTGTTGTTGCTCTTGTTGTCTTTCCCTGTTAGCTGTTTATAATGTTTAAGCACACTCACGGGTAAAGTTAACTGCAACTTTGCCAACTTTATTAATGTACGTCTCGCTGGGGTTTTTCTTTGCTTGATTCTCGCTTCAGTCTTTCTTTATTTCTCGCTTGCTTTTGTGTTGTTTTTTCATTTTTTCAATAGATTGTCTACGTTATTTTCATGTTGTTTACTTTGTAGCATTTCGTTTTTATGGCCTGAAAAGTTTTTCCTTTGGCGCTGCCGTTACCTCAACTGTTTTGAAACATTTTCAATAATTTCTTCGCTCTTTTTGACATCATAATACGCTCGGGTGGCTTCCAAAAGCTACTCAATATTAATTTGTTTTTTTATTTTTTATATTCTTTAACTATAACACAATTTCAAAAATGTTAAAAAGAGAAAAACTGTCTAGAATTTCATGTGCTTTGCATAAGAAATACTTTTAGCAAAAGCAAAGAAAAGTTGTTTAAGTTTTCAAGGCTGCAAGAGAATTTTAATGAACTTAATGCATGTATACAAATGTGAATGCTGTCAAATGCATTTAACACCTTTTATTCACACGTTTTTAAATATATTTTCCTTGTTTCTCATGCCACTTGAGCGTTCCATCCATGCACTTATAAAAAGTGTTGCAAGCTCCACTCACTTTTCAAAAGTGTCGCATTTTTCAGCCTCAACACCCCTTCCATTGTGGTTGCCATCAGCAACGACACAATAATATTTTTCTTGTAAAGTGGCAACAAGGTTGACGCTTTTACGCTTTTCCTTCAACACCATTAAATACTGCAGCAACAAAAAATACTACAACACAAAAAAAATAAAGAAATGGGTAAAAAATGTATAAAGTCAACCGAGCACATTATAATTGCATTTGTATTTTGTGGCACATTAAAATGGCATTCTTTTTTTAACTCTCTTTGGTGAGTTTCACAATTTTGTGGCCGTCGAGATTCAATGGGAAAGTTTGTTTGTTCAACTTTGTTGCATTCGCTGCGCCAAAAGTTAATGGTCAAAACAAGATTGCAAATTGGCAATTTATTTTAATAAATTTAATTACCCAACCCAAATATGTGTGTCCTTTCTTTTTGTCCCAATGCTCTGGTTTTTTGTACCCTCATGAGCCTTGACCACTTCGCCAAGCTATTTGTCTTTTTTAATTGTACGCTAACTGGTCCATAAGCACGTGGTTTTAGCCGTTTTTCCACTGAAAAAGTTTGTGAAACTTCCATTACCTATTTGTATTACATAATTACTCGTGTGCATGTGTGTTGGTGTGTGTGTGTGTGAGTTTTTGCAAAGGTAAGAGCCACTGCCAATGCATTCGCACTACCAACATCACTTTTCAAACTTTGTGCTCAGGCTAAAAAATAAAAAGAAAAACTTTCAGCTTCTGTGTATGGTTTCTAAAACATTTCCACAAACACAAAGTTTTATTTACTGCGTTGATAATATGTGAAAGTGTCTGTTCCTACTGTTTTGGGTCAACTGAGGTCATCGGCCAATTGAGTGTGCGTTATAGTTGCAACTCTGTGGCATTCATAATGCACATAACTATTGATTGTTGATGGCAGTAGTGAAATTATAATTAACAGTTTTCTTTTCTCTGATGAAAGAAGTCTTAATTTAGTAACTGCAATCCTCATAGTTCAATATTTACGAGGTTTACTTCTACAATATAGAAAAATTCCAAATTATAAGCATTATAAAATTAACACAACTTTGTTCACTTAATACAGATTTTGGTTATTTTTTTGTTGCTACCGGTGGTTAAGGATTATTTCCCATTCCTGTGTTAGTAATAAAGACTCCGCCAAGCTAAATTTGCTTATTATTTTCTGCCTTTTCAGCCTAATACTTCCAACTAGTCCAACTATAAATTCAATCTTGTTAACCATTTGTAGTTAAATAGTCAAGCTTTTAACGATTCTCTTGCTCATTTAGTGGATAGTCAGACACAGCATTTGCTGCATTTTTAATTTCTGGTAAATTCAGTTTGCTCTTAAATTAAAGAAGATTTTGTAAGGGAACCAAGGATGCTGTGTCTGATTCAGGGCTACTGTGGAAACGCCTTTTGCGTGTCATAATAATTTTCCCTTTTGCTTTTTATTGCCTGTCTGGACCAAAAGGGGGAAAACCGAGTCGAGTTGAGCTGAACTGAGCTGAGCTGAGAAATGGCGCATGAAAAGCGTAGACTGACTTTAATTAGTTATGCAAAGTGAACGCTGCGTTGGGACATTAAAAACTAGCACATAAAAAATGAAATAAATGCAACAAAAAAGGAACCAAAAGCTGTGAGCATATAAAAAAGCTAAAAACATTTCGTTCTCCTTGGGACAGTATAAATTTAAATCGAGAACTAGGGAAATGCAAGAAAAATGAATAAAAACACACACACACACATCCATGAAATAAACTGTAAAACGAATTATGACGATATCAAAAACAAACACAGACACACACAAACACACTCTGAACTCATTTGCATGCATAAATGTGTCTAACCGAATAAAAAACATGGAAGAACGAAAAAAATAAACGAATAAAGTTATTCTCTCAAATTGAGCGTAGAATGGCCAGCTAAAAAATGCTTTTAAAAAAATATGCTCATAATTTAATAGTGGCAATTAATTAATTAAATGAGCATATGCAAATTATTGTGCGTGCTTTTGTGTGTGTGTGTGTGCGGTTGGGAAATAAAATGAAAATGAAAATAAATTAACTTGAATTTCATTTGAAATATAATAACATGCAAATTTACACACCCATTGAGTGGACAACGGCGCACTAAAGTATGCTATTAAAATGTTAACAGCAAATTTGATGACTTGAGGGCAAATGTAACTGGTCATAACCAAATGAGTGCAGTCATAAATATTCGGACTTTATTTGAGTATTTATAAAGTACAATAAAATGATATATTTAACTATGAATGAATTTCATTTGCATTTTAAATTTACAAAGAAGCTTCAGCTTACGCTTTATTATCACCTCAATCAATTTATTTCCTCTAGTTATACTCCATTTTATCTCTGCCTATAATATAAAATATCTCATACATTCTTTTACCTAAAACTATTTGAACTTTAGCAAATCTAGTTTAGAGCAGAATTGATGCACACGTTTCCTGTGCTTTATTGCTGCTTTGATTGTTAACATTCAATGCAATGTGCTCTTCATTACATCGTTACCATTCAGACAATTTGTCTACTTGACCGTGATTGAGGTTTATCTTTGATAAACAATACTTCAAAGGGTATATCGATTTCGTCATGCAGTTTGTGGCACACAGAGAAAAATTATTGACTGTAGTGTAGCCGTATTATTTTCTGCGATTTATTATGTTTTACCGTAGATGTTTTCATTGTTGAGCTTAAATCCATCGACTTTTAGCTAGAAATTGTTACAGCATTGATGTTCTTTATTACAGTGTTGTATTTTCTTTTTGAACACTGCCCATTTGAAATGAAACAAACAGAATGTCGTTTAACTAGTTGCACTTTGTCTCTGGGGACGACTGTCTGTCCTGCTGACTGTTTGTCTGTACAACGTCCTGTGTCCTGTGTACTTATGTCTTTGTGTCCTGGTATCCTGGACGACCATTCAATATGGTTATTGTGCTTCCTATTGGCATCCTTTATGTTGCTTCTGCTGTTGCTGATGTTTGCATGCCACTTATTGCCTCATTGTTGCATCTGTTGTTGCTGTTGTTGTTGCTGCTACTACGTGACTTTGTTGCTTGAAACCAGAAGCTGTGTTTTCCCCTGGCTTATCATTACTTTTCTATCCTCTGGTTTCTTCATTTCTTCTTTGCTTTTCTCTCCCCATGCAGTCATCAGTCTTTGTTTACGTTTTTAGTAAGTTAATTAAAAATGTTGATGAATTAGCTGCGCGCTACACAAAAACAGGAAAAGAAGAAAAAATTAAATCCCACAGTTCTCATGGCGTATAAATCATGGGATTGCTTCCTTTATAAAATTATCCACATGCTTTTATTTAATTGACAGGCTTGCAACATATTTGCATACTTCTACATTTATTTTTCACATGACGTCGACATATTTTCCGTCTAAGTTTGCGGACCGTTTTCCTTTTTTTTACTTTTAATTTTTTTGTAATTTGTTTATATATCATTTTGTGCTGACACACGTAAAGTTGTGCAAAGTTTTGTTTACCAACAAGACGTAAAACTGCTTGTTTATCAGTCCTAATTATTTACTGAGGCACAAAACTTTGCCAATTCAAACAGAAAAACGAGAGAGGGAGAGTAAAAAAAGTATCAACTGCAAGTTTGTCTGTTTGCACTTTGAGGTTTTGCTAAAAAGCCATGTGAACACATGTCGTATACTTAATTATTTATAACGACTAATTTAAAAATGCCGCCCTGTGTGCTGACTTCATGCCGTACAAACTTATACCTCTCACATCCACATAAAAGTAGCTGTTTATGAGTAACCCACGGAATGGCTTAAATGCTGAACACCCAGATAGACATCCAGCCAGACATGTGAAGCAGGTCAAAAGCACAAGATTCACGAATGTGTTTGAGTGTGTGTGTGTCTTACAGTTTTCCCAGGACAAAGTCAGACAAAGTTAAAGTAGTTTAAAAGTGTCTCAATGATGAGTCTGCGGAAGAGCTTCCCCGAGCAACTAACTAACAGTTTTCAGACCAGAAAGACGGGCAGAAACATGAAACACACACACAGCTCGTTTATATTTAATAAACAAATTAAACTTGCCGACTGTGCAGTGCACCTTCCCAGGGATTTATGCTTAAAAAAGCTGGTTTATTCCTGTTTAGGTATATTTCTATGAGCTTGTCTTTGATATAATAGTCATGAAATGAATTTTAAAGTAACACTTTTGACCTGAGTATCACTTTCTGCCCTTGAAGTTAATGGAGTTTAATAAATACTTATGTGGGAAACTGATAACTGAGAGTGGTCGTGAAATATCTCGTTGTAAATATGCGAAAAACATTATTTCTGCAGTTAATCATTATGTGTTCACTTAAACCAATTAAAGAATATTTAATAAACACTTTTTAATTGCCAATTATCCTTACAGCTGGTGGTTTTCTAATAACTTAAAAAGAAATGTCTGTAAATAGCTCTTTCAGCTATCTTTAAATATTTTTTAAAGCTTTCTCATGTGTTCAAAGTGATTTTAATTGACTTTCGAATACGCCAAAAAGAAATTCATGAATTCTATATTTGACATTAGCTGAGGATTTGTGTATATTACTTTTTGCCATTGGCCATTTATCCCGCAAGCAACAGCAGTAGCAGCAGTCACACAAATTTCTTCAATTATATATTTATTTTGTTCAGCAGAGTCATGTCTTAGTCCGAGGTCGTATGTGGAATTTTATTATCCCCGCAAGGATATGCATGCCACAGACGCGCAATTATGATGCCACCGCATTTTATTTATTTCAATTTACTTTCTGCTCTGCTCCCGCCACCAAAAATAAACGAAACAGAACGAAACGAAAAGAAAGAAAAGAAAAAAGAAATAAATAAAACAAAGTAATGGCATAACACATTTGGTTGCTGTCAGTTTTTTCTACCATCTTTTCTTCTCGTTCTCGTTCTCTTTCCCTTTTAGCTTCGCTTCTTTATGAATTTTAATGAGCGTTTGCTGCCTGCGCTTGAACGCCCCTCGGCCCCGCCACTTTACCTACGCGTTTGCCTCGTTTGCTATGCAAAATATTTTTGCAACAAACGTCACGCAAATCTTCAATGCAAAAATGCCAACATTTCGACTCTTTCTTCGTTTTTTTTGGTTTCGTTTCGCATCGCATCGCATCGCCCTTTTATTCAACAGTCTTTACTTGGCATATTTCAGTTGATTTTCAAAACCTGCATTTTAGTTGTTTTTTTTGTTCCCGCGCATATAATAATATTTTGTGCCAGCTTTGCGAAAACTGTTGCCAACTTGGCCAAAAATGCAATGCGCAAACTGCGCCTTTGTTGGCATTTGTTAGCCAAATGTTCGTTAACGTGCCGCACTCTAAATTTTGTTGGCAAACAAAACGTTGATGTTGACTTTGACGTTGACACACTGCACGAAGTACTCACGGCAGAAGGATCTCTTAATAAATTCCCACAAATTCAAATAGCGCCAAAGACGTTTAGCTCTCAGCTTTGACAGTTTGTTGGCAACGATTCGCTTGCAACTGCATAATAAATTTTTGTTTGCATAGTTAAGAGAAATATTTTGCATTTGATTTAGTTTGTTACAGTTTGAAGCACTGACGTAAACTATTGGCCAACAATTCTACCATTTAAATCGTTATTCTATAACTTGATCAGTTAGCTAAGCTCAGTAACCCTTTAAACATAAATTCCGACTAATTCTAAATTCCCATTGAAGCATTTTAGCTGCTGTCCAAAACTGTGCAAAAATATCAAATGAAAATTTTCCCATTTTTTGTACAGTCATTTTTCTCTCTTTTCCCTTTTTGCAAAACATTTTTAATTAAAAAATATTTTTGCGAGCTCTTCATGTTGTACACTTTTAAAGCTCAAGTTGTGTTATTACAACAAATTTTTGTGTGCCACAAATAAAGCTAGAAAATGAATTTAAAATAGCAAAATTTGAGCAAAAATTTAATAAAATTAATTAATTTGCATGCAAAATATGTTTACATTGAAATTGTCAACAGCTGGCCAATTGAAATACAAGCGGACAGACAGAGCGTATGATTAATATGCTGAAAAATAAATTTATTATGTTGATGTTTGTTTACATGTTTTTTTTGTTTTAGTTTGTTTTTTTTGCGCTTGTCGCTGCCGTTGAACTTTCCGCTAAAGTCAGCGAGGCAGACACATTGAAATTCAACAAGAACAACAAGAAACTGGCACTCGGGGGATTTGGGTTAATAGCCGAGGAGTCGACAAACAGCAACAATGCCTTTGACCAGAACCAAAGGGGGGCAGGGGGAAGAGGGCAGTAGGCAAGGTAGAGAGCGGGAATGGGAGTGGAGGGGGCGTGGCAGGAGCCAAGGTGCCCAGGCGTACGTGCAAGCCTCACAAAAATAATGGCACCGTTTGTTTTGTTTATTTGTGTTGTGTTGTTTGCAACTCTTTGTATTTTTCTTGCAACGCCTGAAGAGCGACAAGCAACAATACGTATAGTGAGTGAAAAAATGAAGAGAGTGAGACAGAATGGTGACAAAGAAACAAGGTGAGCTCAGCTCCAGCTGTAGACAATGAGAAATAAAAGAGAGAGAGAGAGACCGAGAGCCATGATGCAAAATGGAAAATGGAAAACTCACTGAAGACAGCAAATGGTCAAAGGTAAAACGTAAGCCGTATCCGGCGAGTAAAGTCCGTAGTTTGCAGTTTCGTTCAGCTGGGGACATTTCATTGAGGATTATGCTATGTTGCTATCCATCAAGCTACTTACGACTTTAAAACGAAGATGTGCCATCTGATACCTTCTATGCTTTTTGGTATTGCAGAAACTTAAGTGCTTTTGAGTTTAAATCGATACTAAGCTGTGCTAGCATAACTCATTCAGTGTCGACTCGACTATTGAATAGTCAAGCGGGCACGTGAGCACAAATTGGTTAGCCAGCCCTTTGAACGTGCTGCTGGGTCATTAAAGTTCGCCAGAGATCAGAATAATGATGGCATCACACGTAGCACATAACGAGCTGCAAAGGTAAGACGGAAAAAAGCAAAACAAGAGTAGGAAGGCTCTTGGATACAAAGGCAAAGGCATACGATTTGGCTTAAAACAATGAAGGCGACACTGGTTAAAAATATAATGCTGACTCGCAAGAGAGACAGCAAAAGAGGAACGAAAACTGAGAACTAAGAACCAAGGACTGAACCATAAACTTGAGTCAAAGCAACTGAGTGCAAAAGAGTCCGATGCAGGCGGCATGTAAAAGGATTATAAACGAGATGAAGATGGGAAAAAGTTGAGGTCCCCAACGTGGCCGAAACAACGACTGGCACTTTTATGAGCCAGCTCGACGCTCAAGGCTTCCTGGGATGGAGAAGGTGGTATGCCAAAGTAAATTAAACTGGGCGCTGTAAAACGTATGTGGGCGTCTAATAATATACAAAAAACAACAACAATAGGTGCTTAGTATGGGTATGCGTGTGTGGGTGTGTGAGGTGGGTGTGTGTTACCAAAAACCATGGGCATTTAACTCAACTGACTTCGGGCTATGTGGCTCAGTTGACTTAGTTAAAAAAGGAATAGAGAAAGAGAGTGAAAGGAAGGGTGGGGAGGAGAGAGAAAGCAACCGCAGCACTTTGATTTTGCTGTGGTTTTGTCTCGCTTTCTTTCTCCTGTCTTTTCTCTACCTCTCGCTCTCTTTATGTCTCTGTCACTTGGTTTACCTGCTAAACGTAGTCTTGTTAGCTGATTATCCAGAGTGTGTGTGTGAGTTTATAGGTGTGTGTGCTGTGTTCAGTGCAGCGTAAAGTTTACAGATAAGTCTTGAGTCAAAAGCAGTCAAGTTCATATTGCAAGTAGTTAACTTTTACCTTCTAGTTCTTTAAGTTATTTTTTCTAAATGGAAACCTGTAATAGTTTTGTGATCCAGGAAGTTTATGACAGTGATTTTAGTGCTAAGAAAAAACAATAACTAAATATAAACACAACAAAGAACAATTAAAATCAAGAACTTTATTAATAATGGTCTATCATTTGCAGGTTTTAAATACAATTCTTTCAAACTTGAGCTAGTCAAGATGGAAATAAATCAATCTTTTTAAAAAATATCATTTTTTCCTTATAAAAAACTTAAATATATATGTGAAAATTTAAATCTGTTGAGATTTTCGTACATTAAAAGTCAAACCAAGTTTTAGCTTCGTTTATTGCTCTCTCTGTGACTCTAGTTTGGTAGTTTCTTTCGAGTTTATGCATTTTTGTTTTGACTTTTGCATTTAGTCCGCATTTTACAGCCGTTTGTACTTTTGATGCCGCAAAGTTTACTGTTAAGAGACAGCAAAAAAAATGGGGAAAACGGCAAATAACGAAATAGAAAAAATAAAATGTTTATTGAACAAAAAAGCGCAAAAAGCTGATGTCTGAAAACTAAACGAAATGGAATTAAATTTGCCTTGAAGAATTTTAAATTCATGTCACAAACAATGCGATGCTTGACATTGAGTTTCCTTTGTGTGGAGTTAACGCAGTCAGGTGGATAATATACTCCAGGTAAACTTCACCTGCAAGACAAGGTTGAAGTTGACACATGAAATAAACATAATCAAATAAGCTGCAAACAACTTGAGCACAATTTGTGTGTGTGTGTGTGTTCGCTGAAAATCAAATTTCAGTTTATATTGGTATTATTTTCCTAACCCCCTAGAACCCACCCACTCACTAACACGACTGTTGTTGTTGGCAATGACAGCTAAAGTTGGCCATAAAGGATTTACATGCGTGTAAACAAGAGGCTGACTAAAATATGTAAAACGGCAACATTTTCAGCCAACGAAAAGCGAGAAAAGCGTTGCCTTTTCCATCAGGGGAATGGCTGGTTTCTCCCTCATATCGAGTCCTGTTTTAAATTTGTTTTAAAGGTGGAAAGGGAGGGAGAGGGAGAGAAATTCAGGAAGGGTCTGTCACTGCCGCATGAACGCCTCGGGTGAGCCCACTTGACAGCTCGCCGCCTTGTCCCGCTGACAGCCAACCACCCGAGGGTAGAGAATCCAGTGGGAGGAGGAACTGTGAGTTCGGGATGGGACAGGCGCAGGTTAGACCCGGCCAGCCTTGTTAAACATTCGTCACTTGACTCGGAGAGTCGACATCACTTGCTGCTGATGTGTTTATTATGTGCCCCTAATATATTTATGAGCGCGTTATAAACGCATTTCCATTTCCATTTTATTTGTATGGTCCTCTGCTGTTTTTCCTTCCTTTTCTTGTTGTTTCTTTGTCGTCACTTCTGCCTCTCTTACTTTTATGAGTGATATGCTGCGCTATTATTTATGATGCTAAAACACCCAAAGGTATTTTTGGTTTTTGCTTAAAAATTTGATTTCGAATTCATGCTGACATTGCAAGCAAACATATTTATCATACGCACTGTGGCCGCTTTAATATTTATGCTCAACATGTGCATAATTTACATATTCTATGAAATGTTGAGATGCCAAAGCGAAAATTATGAAGTTTACTCAAGAATTGTTGAAGCATATTTTAATAAGCAAAAAAAATTGTGACAATTGCTGATTAAAATAACAGCTCAGACAGATCATCGCTTGTTAATTATGTTGGCTGAAAATATTTCATTACAGTTTTATGGTGAACATAAACTCGAAAATGTTTGTTTTCTCTTCTGTCTTTTCCGACCCTAGTAATTTTTATTTGTATCTCACCTTCTCCCTCCATTTGTCTTATTTTCTCCATCACTTAAAAGGCTATGAATGTAATATGCGTAATTAAAAAAGGGCTAAGAAAAACCAGTGCACAGGGCCAACTGCAGTCTTATTTAGCGCCAAGAACAGCTAGAAGTGTGTGTGTCCTGCTATACAAACTGGCGCTGGGGCAAGAAGCCAAGGACTTGGTATTTATTATATACTGCCTTCAAAGAAAAAGCAAGAAGAGAAAGGCAGAGAGTGCATTAGAGCGAGCGAAAGAAAGCATGCAACAAAAAGCTAGACACATGTGCGTATACTTAATATAAGTATTGCTGTATAAATATGAAACATGAGGCTGCAGAGTGTCTAAAGGATTGCACACATATAAACACCAACTCCCATACCAACATACACCTGTTCTAACTAGATGTAAGTAAACTGCAATTGCGGCCGACTGGCTGAACCATAATCTGTGCTTCTATTAACAAATGAACTTCAATTTAATTTCACTGTGGGTCTGTGTGTGGGCACAGAAAATTCAAGTCTTTCTGGCGAACAAATTAGCAGCATTAGTCGCTGGTCAGGAGCCGGGGGGCTTGGCTTGACCTCCTGTCCAGGATAATGACCGATTGCAGTGCGACAAACTGCGGACATTATTAGAGCAGACGCCATTTTGCCATTGGCATTTTCTCATTTTAATTGATTTAATCGGCTTTTGTACATGTGCCACGCCCACCCCCTACACACACACACACACACACACACATGCTCATTAAAATTGCTTTGTTTTGTTGTTTGGCTAACGCGTTAGCTCTTTTCCTGGCCGCCATCTTGTCGCTTACTTCCCCTGTCGCCAACATCGCTCATTTCCGCTCTATTGGCGTATAAACAATTTTTGCGCATTAATTGAATTGCTCTGTTTATGCGAGTGTGTGCGTAAGTCTATGTGTGTGTTACATGAATAAGCCAAATTAATTGAAGCCTCGTTTCTTCGCACAACTTCCTAGCTGAAAAAAAAGCGACGTCGATTTTTGCGCCCTTTTTTCTTTAGCTCAGGGTTTATTTATTTACTTGTTTCCTACTGCTTCGCTCCTCTCTTTCTCTGTCTCTTTTTGTCGCGCTTGCTCTTCGCTTATGCTTTGTTTACATACAACACAAGCCATTGGCGCCCTAATGAAGGTTTAATTAGCAAACACACACAGCCAGACTCACACACCACACAGCCAGACTCACACACACACACACACACACAATCACATATTTTAGAAGCCATTTCCGGCGATGTTATTTTTATAACTAGGAACATCTATGGCGTATGTGGCACTAATTCCACTTTTAATTAGTTTATTTGGCACGTTTTGCGTGATTGATTGATTGAATTATTCAATTAGGCAAAAACTCGTTGATTACAAATTTCAACTGCGCAAATTGGCATAAGCAGGAACATTCAAATTAATAGCAAAGCAGAACTATATGTGTTAAAAGTTTATTTTAATAGGTAAACATATGGTAATTTATGGAGAGATGATAGAAACACAAAGCTCTTGATGGAAGCATAAGGAAGCAAAGGAATTGAAAACTAATAACAATAAAAGAAAGGGAATTAAAGAAAACTTTCCCACTTTAAAATACAAACTATGTTTAAAACAAAGAAAAGACAAACACTTTTAAACAGAAAATATAAGTTATATGGGTCTCTTTCCTTTAGTTAAAGATTACAGTTCGAGTTGCATTTACCTCTGCTGTTTATCTACAGATATAAATAATACATTCAATTCAATATGTATGATGAGAGAAATAAAACCGAGCTGTACGCAGTCTGTAAGCTGTGGCAAGTTATGCAAGCTCCATAATGTAGTTCTAAGCTCGACTGCTGAGCACTCTGCATTTGCTACACCTTCTATAACACACAATGTCCCTAAGCCACATCAAAGTTAAAGCTCTAAAACCTCATAAAACCAGCCTTAAAATGCACAAGACAGCCGTAACACACACACACACAGACACAATCACAACACCCACACAATACACACCACACCCAAATTTATACTGACTAAATTCACACACATTGTGTTTATATATGTTTTGTGTTGGAGTTAACCAAGAAAACCACAGCAAATAACTGGCTAACTGTTTTTTGGGGGACAAAACAAACCAAAAGGCGAAACATTTTTAAGCCGGGTCCTCGGGTTGATAAATAAAACACCTGCCACAACAGATGGCAATGACAACCGACCAGAAATGAGACGCAGCTGCCGCAAAAGCTGCTGCAAATCCAGGCAGATGAGTAGGGGAGTAGTAGAGAGAGAGGGGGACAAACTGGGGGTCATATGCGGTTAATAACTGCAAAGCGGAAAGAGTCGGGGCTTCCAAAACTTGTCACTCATGTTGAAAATACACAAACAAGTTGGAGTGGGAACGTTGGAGCGGAGAGGAAAGCTGAGAGTGGACACAAAAGCGTTTAGTTGGCCTGCAGCGTTTGAGTGTGTGTGTGTGTGTTTGTGTGTGTGCGGGCTTATTGATGGCATAGCTCGGCAATTTCATGGCCTGCTTGTTGTGCTAAATGGCCACCGTTTAATCCTGCTCCAGGACATGTTTCTCCACGGCCAGAGAGTAGTTTGTGTTTGAAACGCTTTGTCTAAAATGTTTGCAGCCGCTTTTAGCATATCACAGAATCGCATATTGAAATTCAGATTCAATTTCCTGGCTGTCGAGCAGCTATGCCGAGTGAGCAAGCCGTGTGAAAACAGCACCCGGTTCGGTCTCTCGCACTTATGAATAAATTTTACATACACTAATTTATTAGCATTTCCGTATATTTTTTTTCTTCTCTTTTTTCCTTTTTTCTTGTTTATGCAAACTCATTGAACCTTTTTCAACTTGGCATTTTTTGTTTACAGGATCTACAATCAGAAATTGAAACCCATCGCGTTGTTTACGATCGTCTCGATGGCACTGGCCGCAAACTTTTGGGTTCACTTACCTCACAAGAGGATGCGGTTATGCTGCAGCGTCGTTTGGATGAAATGAATCAACGTTGGAATAATTTAAAATCGAAAAGTATTGCAATCAGGTAAGTGCTTTTTTTTGTACCCTCCACGCGCCTCCCTTTAGCCGGCCGACTTTTCACTTTGCCGACTTCTTGGAGTGTTTTGGCATTTTATTTATATTTTTTTCCGTTATTGCCGCGAATGATGATGATGCTTAAACCACATCCGAATGGTGGCTTATGCCACCAATTGTTGTTTTTATTGTTGTGCCTAAATGTACATTGCAGCTGTTTTAACTGGGACACGCTGCGTATGATGAATGTGAAAAATGGCGAAACAGAAGCAACAAAAAAATCGATTCGAGTAGCTCAAAATGTATGCTATTTGAAGTTTTTTTTCACAAAATATTCTACACATTTTATAGGAACTTCTCATTCATATGCGTATTCCGTCGTAAAATTCTTTTACATTTTATTGGCATAGTTTTAAATATGTTGTTACACAACAAATTCGCTGCAACTGAATCGAAAAATTCTAATAACACAACTCTGTTACGATTTATTTGATATTTAGATAATATATTTATATTTTTAAATAAATATTTTTGGAAAACTAACAATATTGTAAACTTACATGTTTGTTAGTGCTCTGACCATTTAAATTAAAGCACAGCAAATATTTGTTTTTAAACAACTTTTGTTAATTTTTGCTGCACACGGTAAACAATTTGAAATGGAAAACAGTTTAAACTCTGTTACATCCGTTATTTGAATGATTTAAAGTAGAATTTTGTAATTTAATTGATGAAGTATTTAGCTGTAAAATGTCTGGTAACAGAGTTCGCCTTACTTTTTGTCCAATTTGTCGCATTATCAACACTTTTGTCTTGTCCGCTGTTAAGTAGCTTTAAAATGGAACAGAAACAATCCATTTTTTGTGCGCTTTCTCTCTCTCTTAGTTGTGCAAGCTGACGCGTTAATTAAACCAAATTAAGCTCAAGTTGTTGGCCACTTTTTCGCAGGCAACGCGTGGCTGTTGCAGCTGCCGTTGTTGCTGTTTTTGCTGCTGTCGGGTTAAGAGAATTTGTGTTGATGAAAATGCGAAAATAACAGTACAAACAAGCCTGGCAGGCAGACAGACAGGCAGTAAGGCAGTCAGGCAGTCAGGCTGGCCAACAACACTTTACGCCTGGCCAGGCATCAAGCCAGTTGTAAGTGGCAACTTTGATGATGGAACTCTCCATTCTGCCGCTCTCTTTCTTCTCTCTCTTTCTCTCTCGTTTCCCTTTGTTGTCCAGCCAATGAAAATCAATAAAAGAACGTAACGCGTGAAAAGTGCCGGAACACGAGCAGCGTATAAAAGAGAGTGCGTGTATATGACACAGTAGGGCACAAATACAGTGAAAAAGTGTCCGTTTATTCATCTCCCTGGTACACCCTGTAACGGGCTCTCCCTCTTGTGTCTGAAACGGAGAGCAAAACGGTGACAAGCCTGACGACAGTCGAGCCAACAATGTGATGAAATCGAGTGCAAACAGGCAGCATCCTGATGCTGACCCGCTTCTTCTTTGCTTTTCTCTTCCTGACACACACTCTGTTTGTAATTTCCACATTTCATAAATAAAGCAGCGCAGAGTATACAAATATTGTCCGCTTGTTGATATCGATGCTCGGCCGTGACCGAAAACAAAGTCAGGCAGAATGTCGAGCGGCTTTTGTGCTTGATCGCGGGCGAAGTGACGAGAAAGTGGTTTGATTAAAATGAATAATGATGATGACATGCGAAAATCGCTGAAAAACAAGCGGCCGCAAAATGAATATAAATGGCAATTATGTGGCCACGTTGTACAACGCGGCGTATACGTAACGCTTTTTGGCACGCAAAAGTAGGCAACAATATTTTATATTGTGCTGTTTTGAAGCACTTTTCAATTAGGCCACAAGGACCTAACGAATGACACCTTAAGTGTCCACAAAATGTTTTAGCCACGCCCCCCCCTCTGTGCCGCCCCCCCATCAGGCAGCCATCTGGCCTATTTTGTTGGTGCTGCTGCTGCTGCTGCTGCTTTTGTTGGCCAAATTCAGACGATTATTCTTTGTCAGTTCGCGACGCTTTCTATTTACGTTCATTGTTGGCGTTTTGGCATATTTCCGTTAGCCAAGTTTGCCCACTTCCGTAGACCTCAAGTCAACAATGTTGTAGTTCTTGTTGGTAAAGTGACTTGGCCAGCAAACCATTGCCAGCTTTTTTTCCATCTCTTCTCTTATGCTTTGTGTTTGCTTTCATTTGTTGTTTGTGTTGCTCGCCGGAGATTTGTTAGCTTATAAATTCCAATGAAATACTTTCGACAGCACTTGAAAAGTTTCCTCCAGATGCCTTTGCTTTGCTCTGTTTAAGCCTCAGCTTTTTAGTTTGGCCTGTTTGTATTAGCCGCAGCTCAGTTTTGGCTCTCGCTTTGGGTCATTTGATGTTCAAAGTTCTTGGGCTTTGAACTTTATGCATTGCGCTTTTCTGGCCCAAACTTTCAAGACTTCTTTGAGTTTTGCCGCTACAGGTGTGTTTCTTCCCTTCCACTTTTTGTACTGATTATTATTTGAGTTGCGAGTGGATGATTGATGAACCTATTTGAGATATGTAACATGATGGTTGCGGTCTGTGTGAAATTACATTTGGGATAGCTGAAATACCCCTTGTTGTGTGGTTAAAAGGCATGGTTATGGATGTATATACACAAAAAAGAAAAAAACCACCTGACACATTCAATCAATATATTAAGCGCTGACAGTTGTATCAGAATTATGGAATTTATTTTGAGATTTCTGGTGGATTTTCTTCAAAATTACACAAGTTCATGAGCTGACAGTTTAATAATTGATCGATCAAGCTTCAAATTAAATTAACACCATTTAAAAGTAATGCATATGATAACACATTAAAGCATTCACATTTCGCACTAATTGTGTCTGTAAAAGTCAACGACAGCAGCTGACAAAAAAAACAGCAGGGCATGAAATCTGACAAGAAATTTGCCCATTAAACGAGCCAGAATATCTGTCGGAAATATAATGAAAGTGGGGGAAACCTACAAAAGAAAAGAAGAGCGAAAAGCAAAGATTATTTGAATACATCTTATTTCCGAGCATATTTCCGACTCAAGTTATTTCTTTTATAATTTTTTTTCTGAGAAGAGCTGAAGACCGTGTTATAACCCATGCATATGCCAAAATGAAACTCAAATGGCGTGCGATGCGACTGCGAATGCGATGCCCTTTGCCTTAATTACAAAGCGAACTGCCGACAAGAAAAATAATAAGGAAAACGAGCCAAGGAATTTGGCCAAAGATAAACAGACAAAAGGCACAAGACACAAGACACGAGCACACGAGGCACAGGACTTTCTGAGAAAGAAACCCAGTCGTAGATGACTATTGTTATTACAGCGCGCTTGCGGATGCAGATTTTTAGCATTCCCTTCATTTAATACCCGGTGTAACCAAAGTTAGGGCATATTATGGTGTCTGTATAAAGCCACCACAACACAGTCTTCGAATGATATGACTTGAAATCCAGACACTGCAAGATACATATCGAAAGTTCTAAAAGAAGATATCAAAACTGCACTAACGGGTATCTTGAAGTCGTGAATGCACGCAAATCGCTTTTTTCTTATGTTTGTACACAAAATGGGGCGCAAAATATGCCATTACGATATGGCAAACAGGAAGTTGTCGCTTGCCCGAAAATAAAATAGAAAATAAAATGGTCCAGGGCGTTTTACAATTACAACGACAAGCATTTTGGGTCGTCTTTGCTGGCGTTGGCGTCGGCGTTGTCGTTGCCGTTTACCCTCGAGCACGGGCAAATTGAGGGTTTATTAGAATTACCCACTTTTCCCAACTTCCTCCCTTTCCTCCTCCAATTTCATGGCGAGGCGAAAACCAACCCGAGACGGAAGTAGACAAATTGTCGCTGACATTTTGCGGTCGTTGGGTTGGGCAATTCTTAATAATCAACACAGCTGCCTGTAAAGTGCAAATTAAATTTAATATTACTATGGCTCTTGTACTTCTCAACTTTTTGATTGTGTTGCATACTTCAAGGCGTCTCTTCACTTTGTATCTTTCACAGAAATCGCTTGGAATCAAATTCGGAACATTGGAATGCGCTGCTGCTATCCCTGCGCGAATTAACCGAGTGGGTCATTCGCAAGGATACTGAACTAAGCACTCTGGGATTGGGACCTGTGAGAGGCGATGCGGCCAGTCTGCAAAAGCAATTGGTAAGTTGAGATTCTCTGAATAATATTTCAAGCATTAAACGCAGAAGTGTACACCGGGAAAAATGTATAGAAGATAAACTAATTTCTTGAAAGATAACTCTTAAACAAATTGTTAGCAGCCTATATTTCCAGTTTAATTTGAAGCTCACTTTTAGATATTTTATTTTCTGGCAGAAAAGTTCTCAGAAATATGAACATTTGGTCTAAGCTCTGCAGCTTTCTGTTGTTATCATGAAGATTTTTTCTTTTTGTCTGGCCAAAGACCCAATTTGAAGTTGCACCTCAATTTGCTGTGGCCAACTAATTGTGTGGAAGGCATTTGGGGGTACAAATGGGGTTAGTACTGGCATTTTTAGTGCCATTTTCTGGCACAATTTGTAATTTTTCGCCTCGATGTGCGTAATGTGAATAGAGGACATGGAAATGGGAAATGCTGTGTGTGACTGGAGGGTCTCTCTGTGATTTAATGGCGCATAAAGTGGTTGCCAAGCCCATTATTTGTATGCATGTGAGTCTGTCCGAGTGTGTGTGTGTGTGTGTGTGTGTCAACCATTTTTGTAGCTCAAGCAAATATTTGGACGTAATTATGTATTGTATGTCTTCAAACTAAATAACTAAATGCCTCTACAAATAGCACTGAATGATATTAAGCAAATCAGCAACAGCAAATAAACGTTTAAACTAAACTAATAGCATAACATACTAAATACCACTCAACTTATCAAATTAAAAATCAATTGATGCGAACATATTTGCCCACTGAATTCATGAAATTTGCATTTTATGTTTTATCCGATTGCCTAAAATAATGTATAAATATTTGCAAATGCACAATTATTGCATAAACTAATATCATTTGCGATTTGGGGTATTAACTTTTGTGAGTGTGCTCGATTTATATTGGTAGTAGTGCGTATACGTGATATCAAAATTATTGTACTGCAAATCAAAATGGAAATGCATTTATTTAGTGATAATTGCACAGAGATTTCCGCTAAAATGTATGTAAATAACATTTAAAGCCATTACAATTAATAAACGTATTTTAATCTGACTTCTTTTAAAACATTATTTTATATTCTAAATTAGTTTCGATAATATAACGCTTAATTAATCTTTAAAATAAATCAGCATATTGTTTTCTTACTTTGAATACATTTTTATTAATAATTTAATTCAACCTTTATTTTTGCTCTTTAAATTACTGTTTAGTGCTAAAATTGAAAGTTCTACAAATCAAACGAAAGCAATAAAATTTCGAATTTAATTCGTTTTTACTTTCTTAAGGTTTTGAGATTATCTGCCAAGTGCTCACTTTATTTGCTAATATTAAGTTCTTTGAGTAAGGTGTTGGCTAATTTGGATTCAGTATTTGGCTTTTGGCTTATCATTGCGATGCCAGGCACACACATGCAAGCACTCACACACACACACATACAAAACTCAAATAACATATGAGGAGTATCCATTACATAATTCAGAAGTTGCTGCGTCAATGTATTTTATAGCCTCATTCGAAATGTGCTTTATAAGTGGGTACATTGCAATTGCTTTTGCTGCTTTTTATGCGAAGTCACTTGAATACCTATTCAATAGAAAGGGGAGGTAAGAGGAATAGGAGAAGAGGGGGATATAGCAGACCGTGCCTTCGTATCTAACTGGCCAACTTGACCGAATTGGAATTGCTTGCGTTGAATTGAAAGTCCCACTTGGCGATGCGAGATGCGGATTCTTAAATAATTGTTAAATGATGCTTGTTATGTCAAAAACATTCACACACACACACACCACACCACACTCACGTATATTTGTATGTCTCTAAGCGGCGTGATTCTATGTACGTGTGTGCATATATGTGTTAACGGAAATCACTTAAGGGCTTGTGAAGCCAGTGGTAAAAAATATGTGAGAGAAATGCAGAGGCAATGCTAGATATACACAGAAAGAAATTGGGAACTTTAGCTGCAGTCAATTTGATTTAATTTCTTAACTTATTATTATACTTTTTCAGCGTTTAGCATCGAATTTTTAGCTATTCAAATGTAATGACTTTCAGCTTAATTTCAAACCCTTTTCTCTCTGTGTACTAGTCCAAGGCAAGGCCAGTTGAAAATGCTGAAACACTGTCTAACACAGCAGGCGCCACTTGAATTTCACTTACCCCCAACTTACACACACACACACACGCATGCAGTAGCCCCCGCTGGCAAAAGGGAAGAAAAAATGAGGCAACTTTCACCCTGGAAGCTGTTTTGGCCCGGCTCTTTCAAATCTATTGCCTGCCACTAAGTTACGGTCTGTCGGACATTTACATTTTGGCTGCTAAAGTGTTTAAGTGTATTAGTGAGTAAGTCTGTGTGTGTGTGTGTGTGTGTGTGTGTTAGGGGAATTCGGATTGTACATGTTTTTTCTTGTATTGCTTTTCATATAAAAACTTGCTTGGCTTTTGTATTGTTGCATTTCACTCTTTCCACACTAAGCGCATTAAACACGATATTTATTATTGCAAGAGTTTTTGGCTTTAGGATGTTTTATTGGCCCAAACACTTGACTGCATTTTTGGCCATTGCAATTGCAATTGACCGAAAATCTTAGGCAATTTCTTAACGGTTTTATTTGTGTACGACCAAAACGATATAAATCGTTGCCTGAATTGATAGACCAACTACAACTACATGGCATTTTATTTGCCCAACAAACATTTTGCAATTCTTCATTTTATTTTGTTTCTTTTTCTGGTCTTTTTACTTGCAGGATGATCATAAAGCTTTTCGTCGTCAGCTCGAGGATAAACGCCCAATTGTTGAGAGCAATTTAACGAGCGGTCGTCAGTATATAGCCAGCGAGGCGCCCGTTTCGGATACCAGCGATACAGAGGGTAAGTTTCACTTTTTTACGATACTCCATTAAATTATTATGTTTATAGTACGATGTGGCGTTGTGGCGTGTAGATAGTACTAAATGCGATCCCATCAAACAACATGACCCTCCACAAAACGTCATTAATGATGTTGGCCACAAAATGAATCCATGAATTTCACCAACTACTATTTACTCACTTTTCTGACCAACAACAAATTTCGTATAAAGCACTTGAGTTTTATACGTTCTATAAATTGCATTCTATGCATTCATTTATTCAGACATTCAGGCGAATGCGAAACAAACTCATCAACTCGTTCACGCATTTTTCAATTTGTTTGCCAAAACTCGAAATCAAAAATAACAAAACAAATTTAAGAACTTGTTTGAGCTCTGAACTGCAAGAGCTTAGAGTTTGGTCAGCTAACCACACACAAACACTCATTCACTAATTCTCAACCAAATACACACTCCTACACACAGCTAGTTACGTGAGTAGACAAGCTTTGCACTAGTGTTGTCTGTGTGGCAATTTTATGGCTAGATTTTGCTAGTTTCGAGTTTAAGTTTATTCAACAGTTAAAGGATTTCAAAGAAATGTAAATTTAGCTATTTTAGTTTTATTTTAAGCAGCTGTTCTGCCAGCACTGCTTTTCACACTAAGCTTTACCGCACGTGAGGCGCCTAAAAGTATACAACAGTTTTGCGCTTTGCTCCAGTGGAATCTGAAATTGATTTTGCTGCTTTACATGAGTTTATTTTGCACGCATACCTCGTAATCAAGTATTTTAAATTAGATTGAATTTATAGATAGGCAGACCTACAGATAGTTGTCTAACAATAAAATAATCATTTCTAATTTTTAGTTAGTTAGTTTTTGGTTTAGTTAGCTACAAGACAGGGTATTAAACAGTCGCTCATACTCTCAAGAAAATTTTTCTCGGAATTCTTTTAGCCAGGGCTTAGTACTTTTTAAGTACAGTTAACAATTTAGCAAATGGCTATTGCGGACTCGGCTTTGGTTTAGTTTGTTTTGCTTGCGCACAATGCGGACATGCGAACAGACAGACAGAGAGATCAGCAATTGCCACGCCCCTCTGGCAGCCTAATAGAAGGCGTTAACGATAATTGCGACCAAAGCAATTAGTGGGATTAGTACGCTATTAGTGCCAACTATCAATAGTGTCAATGTATGTGTGAGTATGTCTGTTTAAGTGACTACGTGTGACTGTGTGTTTTATCTGTGTGTGGATTTTGGATCCATTGGACAATTGATTTTGTGCCACAATAATCAAACATTGTTGAAATAAAATTTAAATATTATGGATATTATAGTTTCACCAGCAGAATTAGTGTGTTAGAAACAATATTTTTATGCAAACAAAAATTTTGGAGCTTTGTTCAAATAATTAAATATGGGATTATAATTGTTAAATTCTAAAAATTATTTGCAACAGTAAAAATATGTGACTTAGTGGTAAAAAATATTTTTAATTAAATTAAACAAAGTTTAAATTTTTTCTTTTATTATTCAACTTCAAATATTTCTTTTGTTCTTTCGAAATATTAAATTTAAACTGATTTTTTGATGGTTCTTTGATTCAATTCTTAATGTTTTTGAAGTCCGAAAAAGATTGTCATGAAAATGAAAATGAAACGCAAAAAGGAAAAGTTTTGCTGCCGCTGCCAGTCGGCTTCATCGACGACGTCGCCGTCTTCATCTGAATTTCCATTTCCATCAAACTTTTAGTCAGTCATTCAGTTAGTCAGTCAGTCGGACATGGAGTGATTCAGTGAGGCACGCAAAGAGCAGAAAAAAACCTTATATCCGATAAAACTCAATCTTTAAATTGAATTTGAATATTACAACGGAGTGGCATAGAACTCGAACTCATGCTCTAAAGAATATCAGACACAGTCTTGATATTTGCTTAACGTCATATTACCAGATGTCGACTGTCGCTTGTCGACTTGTCCAACTTGTCCAACTGTCCTGTTGGCAATTGCCCTCTATCTGCCTCTCTCTGTGTCTATCTACTTCTCAGTCTCTTGGCCATAAAACTTATTCGCTTGCTCCGTTCGTGCATTAAATTAAATTTAGATTTAGCCAACTGACTCTGACGTTCATCGATGGCAGTGACTGCTGTAGTTGTTGTTGTCATACTTTTCTTCTTTTTTTTCTTGTGTGCCACTGTTGAGGTTTGCTATGGCTTCGTTTCGTTTGTCCAGCTGCCTTAGGTCACTCACTCGTCCCATCTCTGTCTCTCTTTCTTTGTCTTCACTTGTCCTTCACTTGCATTTCCATTTCCGTCGCTCTGTGAATTTTTTTGTATTTTATCTAACGAATCTCTTGCATATATCGACTTATGCTAATCGATAAATTTAGTTCGCTTGATGCTGTATCAAAACTTATAGCTGAGTTATCCCTTGAGCGTTGCTGTCAATGCTCGACACTTGAGAGACATTGTGAGATCTGAGATCATTTTATTGCAAATTTAATCACTGTGCGCAATCAGCATAATCAAAGGTTGCCCCACCGCCCCTCTTTCAGTCCATCAGCTCTTTTCGCACACCAACGTCAGTAGTCAGTCGGTAGACATTAAGAGCCATAATATCATCTCTAATTCATAAAGCTACGTGCCATGGCCCAAGTGGGAGTTTGGCAATTGTTTTACGCCTACCTCAAGTATCTGCTTTCCCTCCCCCCTCATTCTCCCGCTCACTTTGTGTTTTACCTGCCGATTTTTATCTAATCATTTTTCGTCATGTTTTTGCCTTTTGCAGCCGCCCACGATTCCGACTCACGTTACATGTCCGCGGAGGAACAGAGCCGTGAACTGGCACGCAGCATACGTCGGGAAGTGGGAAAACTTTCCGAGCAATGGAACAATCTAATCGATAGATCTGACAATTGGAAGCATCGTTTGGATGAATACATGACGGTAAGTCTTACTTCCTTGTTCGCTCTTCCTCTGTCTCTTTTTAGCCATAATCATAACCTTAGTTACTTCATCATTTCCCACTGTTACATTTTCATAATTTTCTTATGGCCTTGCGGGTGAATTTTTCCTTCTTTTTTGGTGAATGGGGGGAAAAGAACATTTTTGAATTGACTTACAAGAGCCGCAACGCAGTCAACTTATTCACTCTTGTAATTTTTATGGCCTCCAATTTGTTTTAGCTCGTGTTCGAGTCGAATTCTCAGTTCAACTTTTATTCTTTTCGAGGGTTCATTTTGGCTGTGTGTTGATGTGTATGTGTGTGTGTGTTTGGGAGTGTGTAGAGGTGTCTGTGCAATTATATTTCTGCTGCGAAAGTGTGCGCAAACTTTTTGAGCAAGCAATTTGTTGAAGAAATCAAATCAGAGTTGAAATTGTGAGAAGCTCTTTGAATGGCAACATCATTAGAAGCTGAAATAATTTCCCCAAATTTCCGCGCAAAAGTGCGAAAGAGAAGCCAACTGAGTGGAGTGTCGTGGTGTAGAGTGAGAGGTATGCATTTAATGCAAATGGGATGCAATTAAAGCACACTTTTGGATTTGATTATAATATTGAACAGGTTATATTTATTCAACCTAGAAATGCCCCAACACAAGTCAAATACATATTTATTATTCAATTACACTGCGAAAGCATAGAAAAATAAGCAGAAAATGTTGAATACAGAATGTTGTTACTCCATAGAAGTTATCTGGGTTGTTTGACAGTTTGATTGGTTAGGGTTTTGTGTTTTGGGCGTTTCGAGTTGGTTTCGGATTTGTTTTTGTGGGTTTCGCTCTGATGGCTAATAAATGCAAGTGTGCTTTTTACGACGCATGTCGTTTGGTTTGCAAAACACAGGCAGCAACAACAACAACAACAATGTTGGCAACACCAACGGGAATAACAGCAAAATATTTGCCACAAATGTGACGGACTGACGGCAACTGCTGTCGTTACTCATACGCACCGTAAATTTGATGCAACAAAGTTTGGCCGCATAAAAATGTCACAGAGTGTGCAAACAATGGATATGCGAGTATAACACACACACACACTCACATATTAGGTATATGTATAACTCGTTGAGTGTGTAGAGAGCATAACACAGCATACTTTTAGGCAACCGAGCGATAAGCCCAAGCGAAAATCAATACGAAAGTACGGAAAGCGGCAAACGGCAAAAGAAACAAAAGGCAATGGCATAAAATCAAACAATATGCAGCATGTGGAAAGCAGCAACAATAATAACATAGAAATATGTATAGAAATACATACACATATATATGCACATATATTTGCAACAAAGTGCTCGTAAATACAACACTTGAGTGCAAAAAGAAAGTTGGCAAAGAAATGTGGGCTTTACGTGTCTTAACCCATTACGCTTGCTGCATTTAGATGACAACTAATCTCGAATCAAATATTTTTATTGTTTTTAAATCTTGCCGAAATACAAGAACAATTTCTAAAATTATAATTGCTTTTATTTTTCCTGTTTTTTTCTCGTGTTTAATGCATCTTGGTATTATCTTGATTACAAATTGAAAATGTTTTGCATTTAAAGTTGCTATTCGCAACTTAATTTTCTTAAGGTTTATGCATTAAGTTTATTTTTTCTACTTGCATTTTTGTACAGCATTTTTCGAGCTACTTTGTTGTGGCAACAATCTTGATGTTGCTGGAAAATTCCGGGCTTTTCTTTCAATTTTTATTATGAGCAAGGAGTATTAATATTTGCTTGCCACGCCAGGTTGTTGCAGCGACGACAGAAAACGATAAAAAGTGATAAGAAAAACTTTAACAAAATTAACAATGTGTAGCGGCAAAAAAAAATTAAATAGAATTAAAAAAGTTTTGCTCGACAAGAGCTCCATGAAAGTTAGCCGACTGAATAAGAGCAAGAGTGAAAGAGAGAGGGAGAGGGAGAGAGAGAGATGAGAGTGGGAGAAAGAAAAGCGTAAAAAGTTTAAATAAATGCAACTTAAAACAATTACCACGAAACCCGACACAAAAAAAAAATGAAGCAGCGTAATGAAAGTTGCGAGAGTGTGTGTGTGTGTGTGCGTCTATGTGTGTGTTTGTGTGTGTGTGTGTATGAGTTAAAAGGAGCTTTTTTCGTTTAAATGAAGTCTCCCAATGGGCTGCTCATGTACTATACTAGCCCGGCTCAAACTTTGTCCACAGCTGACCAAAGACCAAATGGGGGGCGTAGGAGTGGTAAAAGGAGGGACAGTTGGCGAAATGTTAGCTGACTCTCTGAACCAAAGCGTGCACAGTGGTTAATTGACCACACAAATGTTCCCTTGTCTCTGTGTCTGTGCGACTAGTTGCAAGAATTGCTATTAATTAAATAAAACTTTTCTACTAAATTGAATTTTAAAATTTAATTTACTTATTAAGCATACGCCATGTGAAACGTACAAGCGGGAAATTCATTTAAGAAACAACTGAAAATAAAATGAATTTGGTGACTTTTGATGAGAAGAAAAAATGTATTTCTATGTTTAGAATATGAAGATTCTAAAGTCGAATTGAACTGTTAATTTCTGTGGCAAATTGTGGCAACTTTAATCAACGAGCTGCACAATCCATTTGCATGCTTTGCTAATCAAGTGAGACGTCAATTAGTAGTCCTCCTGTCTCCCCCCTCCTCTACTACTCCAGGGCTCAGATGATGCATAACCACATCAATGTCACGCCGTGCTTGAACCCAAGCATGCTCGACAAAATGAACCGTTCAACCGCAAGCGAAGTGCGCATGCTAATGAAAACTGCACTAAGGTTGAAGCCAAAAGTTGGCCAAGTTTGGTCAGAATAACTTCAGGCTGGTTGGCCAAAGCATTACGAGAGTTAACAACAACAACCACAAGACTTAAAACAATGTTCGCAATTCCTTTAGAGTCTTGGACATGGTTTAGGCATTAAAGCGAACTGCAACACAATGCAACCCATTGAGTCCAGTTAAGAGTACTTTGAGCATCGACAGTTGGAAGCGAATTGCTTAACGCTATAAAATATGTTCCATTGATTTCCTGTTAAACTCTAAAAATAGCACAAATAAATGTGGCTTAAAACGCATAGAAATTGCAGGAGAGAAACTTGTTCGTATTGTCCCAGTGGAGATTGTGTAAGGAGAAAGCATTGCCATAATTTAACCACATGTGGTCGATATTGACGGCATACAGTTACACACACACGCATATTGACACAAACACACACACACACACTGAAACAAGCAACTCATTTAACCCCTTATGACCGCTGTTCTTGGCCACAATGGCAGCTGCTGTTACTCCGCCTTCTGACCAAGTTTGCCTTGCAGCTTGTCATCGTTGTTGTCCTTGAGTCCACTTAACCAATGTGTGTGCTTGCTGCTGCCCTCGTTCTCATTCTCGTTCTTATTGTTATTGTTGTTATTGTTCTGTTGTAGTTGTTAGTGTCCTGTTGGACTTGTGAAAAATGTGGTTCAGTTTGGAAGGAAAACTGTGTCCAGGCCCAAACTGCAGTTTAGTTTATTATGCACGACCAGACACCATGGAATCAATTTCGTTATACTATATACTGTTTTTTTATCGTTCAATAAATCACTCATACGCAGTGTGAAATATGCTGTTCGTTTTCATGTTTGCCTTTTGTGATTTATGGCAATAAATTGCATTTTTAAGCTTAATAATAATTTTCAATTTCAACGAATTCATATGCATGAATCTTTTTGCAGCATCCCTAAAAGTATGCAACACTTTTTCGTAGTTTAGTCAGCACTCTGCATCCATTGTAGCGAAGACACAAACCATTTTCAAAGAAAAAATTCATTGAAATTCCTGCAACGAATTCAAAACTTGTGAAAAACAACATTTTTGCAAATAAAAATTGTGATGCGCATTTTAAGCATATCCCTACAACAATTTTCAACTACAGATAAATTCGCAAATGAAAATCAACTACAGCGGATAATTTAACAAAAAACAAAACAAATAAATTTACATTGTTTCCATTTTCATAAATTTCATAATTTTTCACTGTCATGATGATCCTTTGTTATTGTTCTCTTTAATTAGCCATAAACAAATTCAGCGATATGATTTATTTGAAATAATAAGCGATAAATTGTCATTTGAGGTTAGCAAGCGTTGGAATGCTTCTCAAAAAAAATGTCACAAAAAGAAAAATAGAAATGTTTGCTTTATCGGGGAGAGTAAAAAACTGGGTAGAAGTAAAGGAAAAATATTTTTTTTATTTATATCGCTTGGGAAATCAATTGATTGTCACGCTAAAATAACTTGGCTTTGGCTTTGCTTTTGCTCCTGGTGAGCTGCACCCGCCGATTACTTAGCTCTCAGCTGCAGAAGTCCCAATAAATCCTCCCATTTCTTTCCTCCGTTGTACCCTGCCGTGCTGGCTATCAATTGAAAACCACATATTGCTTCTGTTGTCGTTGACTTTTTGCGCCAGTTTCAGTTTGTTTTTGTTGTTTGCTAAAGTGCTTCAATATGCCACGAAATGTAACCGTGTATAATTGTCAAACGTGTTCAGTTATATTGACAATGCACACACACAAACAATACACACACACACACACGCTGGTCCAATTCATTTGCGCTGTCATCTTTTTTTATGATATTATTTGCTTTCTGTTGTTGCACGTTTTTCAATGTCTGGTGGCGCCATTTTGTGTGCAACTCACACACACAGGCAGAAGCATACACACACACAAAAACAATTCTGAATTTCACCCTTTTAAGCCAATTGAAGTTTTGTGCGCTTTTCATAAATATTTACTCTGCCTTTTCTCGTTATTTTCACATTCTCGTTATTTTTTTGGGCAAACAGTTGAACATTTTTGTACCGAAATAGTTTTGTAATCGATTTGCGCACTTTGCCAGATGAGTGTCCTTTTCCCAAGTGATGATTACGTAAATAAAGTGAAATTATTATGGATTTGATCTGCGAAATATAATCAGTTATTGCTCGTTAGCTTTTAAATCTGATGTAAGTTTTGGCTTCATTTTATGACATTGTATTACTTGAATGTGAAATTATTTTGTTCGAACGGTTGAAGAACTTTATCGAAATTCCTTAAATGGAAAACATACCAAAGTAACATAACATTTAAATAAACATTATCAGCTGAAAATTCTTTTTCAAAGCATTAAAAACGAAATGTCATGACAGATTAATTTTGAAGCAGACGCCACTTGGAAATATCTCAATGAAATTTCTCAACGAATCGCGGCAAATGCCTGAAATGCGATTTTACAAATGCAGGAAATTGGATAAACAGCAAATAGAAGAAAAACTAAAGTCAAGATACTTTTAGCCTGGCAGACGACGACAAATTATCTTTGGTTAAGACTATGTACAAGTGTCCAAATGCTTATGGGTAGCGAATAGGAAGGCAAACTGGAAGAAGAGCTAGAGGAAGGAAAATATCTGTCTCAAAAGGTGGCAGCGTGAAAAATTATGCGCTTAAAAATAGATTTTCCAGTATCTCTGTATCTATGTAACTGTGTAGTTTATGCCAGATATTTCAGTCCCATGTCCGCTAGTCCCTGTCTGCAGTTAATAAAAATCTTTTTCTTTTCTTACACGTCCTTTGCCGCAGAGAGATGAAAACACTGACTAAAATTAAAGAAAATAGAAAATTTTCACACTTTGCGGCCAAACGACAGACGACAAACGACACAAATAGCAAATGCATTTTGCATTTCGAGTCTTCAGACGATTTATGAAGACTTCAATGAAACTGACAGTTGACAGAAGACATTGGCATATGTGAATGTATTTGTCACACACACAATCTCTGTGTATTTTCTCATTGTTTTTCCGCTGAGAAATGGCAAAAAAAATACTGGGAGTTGACAAGTGAGTAGAACAGGAAGTGAAGCTCAAGACTTAAAAGACTTTGGGGTTTGCTTTTGACTTGAGATATGCAAAAAATAACATATGAATTACATCGATTTGTAAACTTTTGTGAAAAGTGAACTTCTTAATACTCAATCTACAAACGATTTATTCTAATATCGAATTGATTGGAGTTTTCATTCACTGTAAGATACTCGAATTTTCTTTCACACGTCTCAAACATAACAAACTCAACGCATTTGATGGCCTTTATTTCGGCGGTTTGTAAACATAAATTCGTGGCTAATAAATCCTTCAGTTCGCCATAAATGATCCACAACCCGTCCGTGACTCATAAGCCTCCAAAATCATTGAGAACTCGCAACAGGAAAAAAAAAAGGCGAACGCTAAAAAAAAATATGCGTGTTAAATGCCATAAAATTCGAATAAAAACAATCGAAACGCGGTAAATATAAAGCAGAGCGACAAACAGGCAATTCAAATGCTTTCATAAATCCAATCACAAAAAAAAGTCAGAAAAAAATACAAAAATCAAAAACAAAAACTCAAAAAAAAAAAAGGAAGCAAAGCAAGAAACTGTGGCAATAAACAAGGCAAATCGTAAAGCTCATTGAAATGTTACGAGTAAAACAACAACACTCGAAAGTGGCACTCAATTGGCCGGCAGACAAGCCACTCAACACTCAGCACTCAACACTCAAACAGTAAGCACTCAAACACTCAACATATTCACCATACGACAAGCACTTAATGAGCCAGAAGCTCGCCATGAAAACGGGAGAGAAACAAAACAATCGACAAGCAAAATAGATAAATAGATACAGAGATATAAAGGTACAAAGATACACGTTACATAGGTAGATAAACAAAATCTTTTCCACCTTTTTTTTGGCATAAACAATGCTCAAAATGCGAGCAACAAGTTCTCAATCCAAAAGAGTGTTGTGAGTGCAAGTGTGAATGTGTTTGTAAACTTTTTGAGGGAGAACAAGTTTCGTTCCTCTGCTAAGCATAGGAGTTGAGTGCAAAGTGGCTGCAGCAGTGTCGCTGTCAGCGCTGACGTTGACGTTGACTGCGCTGCGCCGTGCTGTGTTGTGTTGTGTTAACGCATGCGAGCCGCCGCCGGCTTTGTTGTTGGTTCAGTTTAAGAGACGTCGGCGCGTAAGTTGGTTGCGTTTTTTCTCGCTGTTATTGAGAGCGCGCGCGCAGAACGCGATCAGCCGGTAAAACAAAAAATACAGTGCAGATACATTTGCATCCGTCAGATACATGTGCAAGTAGTGTGTACAAAAAAAGGATCAATGCTAGAAATCAAATATAATAACAAGTGTTACTGTGCTCCCCTTGTGTTCTAAGCCATGATCAACAAATTGTTGTTTTTAACCAGAAGTGAAATATAATGCCAAAAAGCAACAACCACAAGAATATGAAGAAGAAGCAGAATAAGATGTAGTAGAATATACGAAAAGCGCGAAAAACACTGTTGTGTAGAACAAACGAAAGTAACAAGAGTAATAAGGTCGAATTTATAATAATACGAGTCATTTTTTGTCAACGTCAACGGCGACGACGACGACGACGTCGTCGGCAGCTTGGCAAAAATGTTGTGTGATAAATGAAATGAAATTCTTTGTAACAGTCACGTTTAAAATTATGCGCCCCATCTTCATATTCTTTTTTTCTCTCCTTTTTTTCCACTTTTTATTTGAATTATTTTGCTCACTTTTTTGACGAGCATTTTTGTTATTGCATTTCGGTAGCCAGTTTCTGTTATTCGATACTTTATCTAGACTAAATATACGAGTGTATTCACTTGTTTTTACTGCACTTGTTGTTGTTTTTTGTTGTACTGTTGGGAAATTATACGGCGACGGCGTTAAGTTTGCATATTTGCTAAATATGCTAAAATAAGAACAACATTTTGTTAACTAAATAAAATAACAAAAAAACAATAAAGGCAAATATTTATTTTGACTGCATTTCGGTGAATTTCTTTTATTTGCATGAACTTTTGATATTTGCTATCGATACACACGTTTGACTTTTGACAAGAAATTAATAGAGCTTTGAACTCTTGATTATTATGAAAAAGTTAAAGCTGTTTTTATTTTAGTTTACCTCAAGCTTATCATTTAGTTGCACAGCAGTGAGATAAGCACTACTCAGATGCTCTGCATTTCTGAATTTCTGCATTAAACTGAATGAACTAAAGAATCACAGTTTTTTCATAAAATAATTTTAATATCCCACGCTCAACTGTCAAGCTGACTTAAGGCGAAATTTCGTTGGTGGCAAACCAGCGAAGGTCGTTTATTATTATTTACTTAACATTTTATTGAATTCCTTGGCCTCCTCAGTTTTCGTGGCTCGAGGAGCGAAAAGAATAAAAAAACAACGCGCATCTTATGGATGGCAGCTGTAGTGTGATTGTGAGCAGGAGAATAAGTACGAGTATTTGTTAAAGTTGTCGCTTTATTTGCTTGTCAGCCCCGTCAGCTTCAGGCGCTTTGAATATGTAACTGAAACTGAGACTGAAAAAGGGGATTCAGACTGGCATTGAGATTGGGACTCCTTTTTGAACATCATGTTTATCATCCCAACTGAATTTACATTGTCGCACATCTTCATCTCAGTAGCTGAGTTGTGTGCTGGTGTGTTCTTCCCTACTTCTGTGTGGGTGTGCGATTTTTTATCTTTTACAGTTGTTAGTCATTGTTATCTCTCTTTGTGCACATTCCATTTGCATCTGATGCCGTTGAGTTAAAGCAGTTGAAGGCGATCCCCAAATGTCTTTGTTGTCAGTTGGTTAATTAGGACATGAACATGACTCAAAAATAAACATACCAAATAATTGAGGCACCATCTGGTATGGAGCTCAAGGTTTTCTCACTCCAATCCCAAAAGTTCACATTTAACTTCTAAGCAAATGAACCACAAAATCGTCAATCGACACTCGGAGTTGATCCACACACAAACTACATGTTATCTATATATAAATAAATTCGTTGTGCCCCCAATTCGATTTCTGTTTCAAAAGAATTCCTGGACATATCGATGATGTCAACACTTTGATTTGAAGTTTGATTTCATTAAACTCTACCCCATCGAAGGAATAGAGCACACTAAATGTATATTACATTCATTAAGTCATTTGTAAATGTTTTTTATTCAGTTTTAATTTACAATTTATTTTCGTTTTATCCTTTATTCTTTCTTCTTTTTTTTTTTTTTTATATTTTACAGACAAGTTCAGTTTCAGTTGTAGCTCAGATTCTAATAACCGACACGCTCAAAGTACGTTTACACTTTTACTATGTCTTTTATCGCTTTTAATTTGTTAACATTTTCTATTAACCCCAGCAATCAAAAAACAAAAGCGCAGACCACAAGCATAAATCTCACAACAAGTGTTATTTTTCCCCCTGTTTCTCATTAAATTCATATGTATAACATAAAATTCCCATTCCCAATCCCATTTCGATTTCCATTCTCAAGCTTGAAAATTGTGAAAATTGTGTGTAGTATGCTCGTAAATGTGTCACTTTTATCTAACAGTCGTTCCCGATAACAATACCCTCTAAAAGTATGGGCTCTTGGGTATCTGAATGTTGTTTTTTGGTTTTTTATGATGCTGTCAATGTTCTCATGACGATGATTAAAAGCGCCACAAAAGTCCACAATTAATGCCACCGAATGCTGCGCAAAATTTACAATGAAATTGAAAGCTGTCTTCAGCTCCTCATCTCAGTTCGTTTCGGTTTTCATCTGTTTTTTTAATGGTCCACTTTTATACATTTTTTTTTGTTTTTTATTATTAGAAGTACACACACACGCACTGCAAGACTCACCACATAGCCCACATGTTGTTGTGGCAGCCGCATAATTTGATGGGTTTGCGGTAGGGATTTTTGAACCCCATTTAAAACTTTGACCCACTTTAATTCTCGTTGGCTGCTGTAGATAAGCTCAATTAATGCAATAGTTGAACTATACACAAATATGAACAGACTGCAAAAAGCTATAACACAATTTCAGAGCAGTTCTGAGTCCTGATTAAATGTTTTTATTAACAATTATACGACTTGTCAGAGTCAGAGACACAAATACACAATTGAGGGCCATAAATGTTAATTGATACACAAAATATTTTGATTTCTCATCATTAGAATTGATGGAATAATGTTCTTGGAAATTATTTGAATTTCTTTGGTTGATTAGTAGTACAGAAAAAGACACATTTTATTCTGTATCTCTAAAATAAATAGTGAACAAGTGACAAAAATGTAAAACAAATTTTGAGTGCAGTTGTTTATTTAATGCATTTCCATTGACGCATATCATATTCAGCTTAACCATTTTGACCTTGGCTTTAAAGTCTTCACAAAGACGATCAGAATTGCAGATAGTGGGGTATATTGTTTCACTTGCAGCTGCTTACCCGGCTCTTTTTTTTTAAATTTTGTTTTCTAAATGTTTATTTAAGCGGGTATAACTATTTGTTAATAAGCCTTATACAAACAAGGTGTGTTTTGCTAATCAAAATTACTGGAACAAATCGAGTGTTTTTTCTGTCTTTAATTGAAAATACCCTGCAGTTTAAAAGTGGTTAAGCGGGACTACATTGCTTGTAATATATTTTAGTAAGAAGAATGAAATTCGTCTTCGCCTTTGGTTAAACTTTTTGGCATTTCTTTTTGGCCTTTGCTTTCATTTCAATTTATTTGTTAATGGGTGTCTTTGAGCCCATCACTATGCACTGCTGACATACTAACTTACTTGGCTGTGTAAAATATTTGTATATTGTTTTTAATTACTACATATTCTTGTCGTTATTTTGATGAGCTTTTCCCATGCTCGTCTCCGCTTACAACATGGGCAGACATAACTTTATTTAAATTTCGGAAATTTCTTAAACACACATGTATTTATTTACTATATATATGTTATTTGCCATTGCGATTGCAGCAGTTGTTTGCTTCTGTATTTTGTTTATTGGCTTACTTATTGCTAATGAACGACATTTAAATACCACAAGTACGAGTATTCGAATATTCGTTAATACTTTTCACAGCCGCTTTTTGGTGGCATGTTTTACAGCTACGGATAAGTACACACAGATATATATATTTATTATTTGATATTTACAATGTATATATACTTCTATATGAAATGTAAACAAACACCAACCATGTGCTGGCTCTTAAAAGACTGAAGACTGGAATTGTCGTTGGTTTTCTCGGCTTTTGGTTTTGGGTCGAAGAGGGTTCAACGTTATTTTATGAGCTCACGTTCATATTTTTGGCTCTGTGCTGAAGTCTTTTTGGTTTTATTCTTCTTCTTGGTGTTCGTCTGCAAATGTTACTTGAAACTTTGATTTGTAACGCTTCGAAAACAGCTGCAAAATGAAATCATCGATTTCAATTCGCAGAAGAGTTGACTTCACTTTTAAACTCTGCAAATACTTAAGGGACCATATATAGTTTAATAATTTAAACAGGAATGAAATAGAAATCAATTAAGTAGCTTAAGTTTAAAGTGAATTAGGGAGAACGAAAAGTAGATAGCAGGTAAACGGCAGGCAAAGCAGGAGTAACTAAATCTTTTAAGCACTTTAAGCATAATAAATACTTATCATAGTTTATTTGCCACTATTTACCATTCCCTTATTCCCTTTTATAGACAAATGCGCTTCGTAAATGACAAACTCGTATGCCAAAAGCCTAGCAGAGTAGATTTGCCATATTTGTGGCACATTCCACGCACGTTTGGTTGCATGCCTCGCATGCTGCCACAACTGCAGCTCCCGAAAGTGGTTTCCATTTGCGAAAATTCACCAATTGTTGATTACAGCTAAAAGCTGAAAATTGTTTATGCTAATTGCGTTTAATTTATGCATGTGCTGAGATGTTGCAACATGTTGTAAGAGCATGGCTAAAGAAATGAACAAAGACATGGCAACAACATGTTCTTGCTGCAAACAATTGATATTTATTAGTTTACCAGCAGCAAGGAGAAAGAGAGAGAGAGAGTTGGCAGAGGAGGCCGCGAAGGAGACAGCAGCGAGTCACTGGCAATTTTTGCGTGCCACAAATGTGCAATTATCGCTGCCAGTTGCCACCGCCACCGCCACCGCCTACACCCCCTCGCCCACGCACTCACAGTGCAATTGACTTCATTCTTCAGACTCTTCGCTCTCCACTCCACTTTCCACTGCTAGACGCGATTGACATTTGCATTGCCTGAGGACATAAGAGGCAATTGGATGGTTGGCTCTTAGAGTATTTTATACACTGATAAAAAATTTATAAAGTTTTCAATAAGATCTTCAAACTATCAGACTTCTTCTTAAAGCCAATAATTTAACTTACAACAAATGCTAGACCAATTTGTATATTTTTCGTAACCACCCTATTATTTTGAGCAGTGTATGCATTTGACAAACGCGACATGGAGACGCCAAATGCCATTTAAGGCCTTCCACATGTGGCAAGCATAGCCAAATGCAGCAAAACGCCTTCTATGGAATTCATACGCAAATGTCAGGCAAATGTTGCAACTTAGATTTGAACTGAGCATTTGTGGCGCTTAATCCTGCCAGCGGTGTCTATTTCGGCCAATTAATATGCGGTTAATGGTGTTAACTGTTTGACGCGCTTATTTATAGCCACAAAGATGCAACGTGCAACGTGCAACGTGCAATGGACAATCAGACAGACTGACAACCAGACAGATAGACTGAAAAACAGACAGCAGGACAGTCAGACGGACATTTGAGGTTGTCGGGCGCCAGAGTTGCACATTTTGCATGTCAAGTGATGGAATGGAGCTGCATAAAATGTATCCAATGGATTGCATAAGAAAGCAGCGCTTGTATCTTGTATCTAGATGTTGGCAAAAGGCGATGAAAAATGTCTTCCAGTTGTTGTGGTTGTTGTTGTTGCTGCTCTTTCTGGGTGTGGTGTGTTGGCAGTGGCAGTGGCACATTTCAAGTATCTGCAGCCTGCAGATGTAATGTATCTTTGGTAGAAGTATCTAGTGCGAATATAAATAACTTATCTGAATAAACTGCAGCTGAGCGTGTCAGATAAGTGAATTAGGTTGCCATAAGATAGATTTTACCAGCACAACTATCTCAACAATCGGTTGGTCATAACCAAAGTCAATAACTATATTTAGATACATTCAATAACTATCTCTGAAATGGCATTAAAAGAATTTTTGAAAACATCGGGCTTAGCAGCTTTTAGCACTCATTAAAAGTATCTGTGAAATGCGAAAGATATTCTGCGTTTAGTAATTATTTTTGCATTTCTTTCGTGCTTTCACAAAAGATACTTGACAATCTTAAGACTACGACAATCACTTACTTTCTTTCCTCCTCTCTCTTTGCTTTTGGTGCGTGCAAAAGAGCTTTGTGTGAAAATCTCTTTGCAATATTTGGCTTAAGCACGTAAAGCCTACTTATCGGCGTGCTGGACAAGTTGCAACTACTGTCCGCTAATGAGATAGTTTTAATGGCATTTCTTGCGCTTCTCATACACACACACTTGCCAAGGGGCACAGTTGTGGCAATCAATTAAAAATTTGCTGCACTAATTGTCGCATGTACAGTGGGACAGTTGGACAATCAAATGGACAATCATTTCAATTGAACAATTATGTTGTGAGTTGCACTCAATTAAATGTACGCCGCTGGCGCCAAAGATACTAAAAAGCGTTTATCTGTTTTTCTGCTTCTTCTTTTTCGTCTTCATCGTCTCTTTTGCTTTTGATTAATGCCACGCCCTCGAGGCGCCCCTAAAAACATTATAATCGTTGCGCTTCATTGAGCTGTTAAACAAATCAACAGTTGAGCAAATACTAAGTGAAATAATTCAAATCATCAGCTTGTCTGTCAAACCAAATTGAGTGACTTTAGGCCAGTTTCCGAAACACGGCCAGTATGTGGCAACAGACAGCTAGAGTAGTAAGGATTTTGTAGAGGGGAAATCACAAATCACGCGAGTCTTCAAGTGCCATTTTATGCAAATCACCCACAAATTGCCTTCGTCTTTGCCTTCGCCTTGGCCGCTTGATTTTGGCCAAGTGTTAATAATTCTAGGCGTGCTCTAATGAGCTCAAATGTTTGTCAAATTGTTGACTGCTTAATTGAGCAGAAAATGTACAACACTCAAAGGCAGAGTTGTTGAACTCACACTAAGTTTGACTAAAGTTATGCAGTGTCTGCTTAGTTAGTTCAACTAACAGCAGATGCAACAAACTAGTACAAAGTACAAAGCCCAAGTCATTTATCAATGTCAAGTCTTTGAACCCGCATCAAAGTTAACAAAACCAAAGCCAACTCAACGACTTTGACAAATACCTTAAAAAACACAATTAGCTCATCGACTTTTCAGACTATTCCAAAAAAAAGTGGGGAAAAAAGGAAAGTAAAAGGCAAGTTTGAAGCCAAGTTCAGAGCACATTTGATACTGGCTTTAATGCGACTTTAATAAGTTGAAACTATTTTCCGTTTTTCTTTGGTTTGTTTGAAAGCATGACAAATTGTCATTAAGTGGAAATTAATGAGAAACAGCTGCAGTTTTTCCTGCTTTTGTTTTAGAACCCAAAAATGTATTTCCAAAAATATATTTACAATCTTAGTTTTTAATTATGCATATTTCAATTGTTTATTTCTTTTTTGAGCACCACGAAATTTTTGTTACCTGCATTCACTGAAATGCCAAAAAAAAATTTCAAATGCAATTAAAAGCTTCCAATGTAGAAAATCATTTTCTTTTGTGATTATTTGCATTGCCAACATCCATGAAATTTTTGTACTTTTGTTACGTGTATTTTGCACTGCGCTGCGCAATTTCCCTCAATTTATTTATTAAATAAATAAACAGTGTTTTTTTTCTGCTTGTGGCCAGGTGGTTATTTTCTTGTTGTTGTTTTCCTGCGTCTTCTTTATTTGTGCTTGCTGTTCTTGAATAACTAAGCGTATGCGTTATATTTTGCAATTAAAAGTAAACTGTTTCTACATGTGTTTTTGTGAGAAAGGTTTTAAGCAGGTCATTTGATGATAGCTTAGAAATGTCAGAAAAACAAATTAAAATTTTTTTTTCTTCCAAGAAAAAATATTAATTACATTTTTTTACATAGTTTTAATTATTTCTTATGTAATTGTAGTTGACTCTCGGCAAATCAATCCAATTTCGACTGCCAATTGTTGTTTATATTTAAAAATTTTGCTTTAAAATAGCTTTAGCCAGGCCATAAGCACGAGCAGCTGTTGGCCAGAAGCAATTTGTTTTAGTTGAATGAATGTGTTTGGATATTTTTAGGCTTAGCAGATGTTTTGGCAAAAAGAGAATTCATTGATCAAAAAGTGTTTATGCTACCAAATCGCCGCAATTACTGAGGTTGTTATTTTTCAAATTCACACACCCCCCCACACACCTATTTGGTTTATTTTGTGTGCTGTTTTGCTGTTCTGTTTACACATGGATATTGCGTGCACTTTGCGTAATTAGCCAAATTTGTTTGGCCCTGAACTCCAAGTGTTTAGAATTTGACCACTAAATAGGCCAAAGATAAGCACAATTCAACGCTGAACTCTAAGCCAGCCGACAAAAAAACACAAACACACAAAAAAAAGGAAGCTGAAGAAAATCAATAATGATTTAAAATTCAAATGGGCAAACCATGAACCGGAATACAAGTACACCAAATACAACAACAACAGCAATAGAGAAGCCGTGTGCTGTAACCGGCAAAATGCAAATGCAAATGTAAATTGGAAAAACAGATAATGAAAAACCAAAGTGGGGCTCTGGGGCCGACACGCTAATGAAATTAAAAATTGATGCTTTGGGGCCATAGGCGCAAATACAAAGATATCTATATGCGTATATATATACGCGTATTTATCTAGGCAAATACAGTATTGTATACAAAACAAATGTCATTTAATAAATTGAAAATGTGGGAGTTTTTCACTAGGAGTTTGACGCTGGAAAGTTGTGGGCTTCAGGGGGATTTATGAGGGGACTGTGGAAAGTGCGGTGCTTTTCCATGCCTGATTGATTTTGTGGCGTTGGCGGCATTAACTGCTGTCTGTCTGTTAGTCTTTGTGTCTTGGTGTCTCTTGTCTGTGGCTGACAACCACAAGAAAGACACAAATGCCGCCAAGTTGCCGCCAAGTTTTAAGCGACGCGTCTTTTGATGATGATGTTGCCAAAGCCAATGCGAAGTGATATCATCATAATGACGTTAGACGTTAGACGATGCCATTTTGTGGTCTCAATCATCATTATCATCGTTCGGGCTTGCTCAATTTTTCCTGGTTTGCAAAACAAGCCGTTGACATCAATTAATTGTAAGGCGGAAAAATTGACTATCAACCAAAACGAGACAGACGATTGCCCAGACATACTTCGATTGCCAAGGAAATTCGATGCGACTCGCATTTGGCTCTAACTCAATTTTCCAGTTCCCCTATAGTTTTCTCCCCTCTCCCTTCCCACACGCCCCTTTCTGTACAATTTGTGGGCGTTGACGCCTGTCGTTTGTCGTTTTATGTGTTGCAACATCTTCGCTCCATTTGCGCTTCATTAGCCATCGCAATTTATTTCTCCTTTACACGCCAATTAATCAGATTATGTCAAAATGTGTCACTGGGTTAATGCAAATATATTACACTACTAGCACAACTGCGAGTAGGAATAGAAATATGAGTATTATGTGTGTTCTGTGCACACTCCTGAACTCTTTGCAGCTGACCATAACTACTCCATTCAGAGTCATCGTTTATGGTTTGGTTTGTGTTATGCAAAGTTGGTTTCGCATTCGAAATGCGCTTAGTTCTACTTAATTTGTGAGTTAAAACTATCAACAATTTAAAGCTGATTAAAATGCAGACTTTGTTGGCTTCCAACTCAATTCACTCTGATTGATATCGAGTGGTATTAATTTGATTTTAGTTGAACTATATACAAACTAAAGCTGATTAAAGTGCTAGCTCAATTCACGCTGATTAATGTGGCAACTATGAAGAAACTAACATTCTAATAGCGGCCGTGAAAGGAGAAGAATTTTTACTTAATTGGGAACTTAGTTTACGTAACAATAATTTAATAGTTTTATTACATTTTGTGGCTTAAAGTGTTAAAAATATTCCTCATGATTTGTCTTGTATAAAACTTCATTCCAATTAATTTTAAATAAATTGTGATTGATGTGTAGTTTGCCTGTCACACATTAATCATCGAATTCACTATTTATTCGGCTCTTGATCGGTTTCCCATCTGGGATTACACATAAAGACTTACACATCCGATCATCTCGATTTACTTCTCCCAGACAACTACCTTGACTTGAGTAAACAAAAACACTGACAACAGATGATCAGCTACATATATAATAACAAAGGCTACAGTCTGAAAAATCTTTGTAGAAAACAATGTTAAAAAATGACAACTTTGTATTCATTCCTTAACCATTCGACAGGCAACACTCGACAGTCGACATAAAGCCATTAAGCGACACACCCCTGGCCACAATTTGAGTCTGACTTTGAGTACTCGAATAGATCTGAGAGTAAATTTATCATTTCTCACAAAACCCCCACAAAAAAAATGTGTAAGAAATGTAAGAAAAAACCAGGCGAGCAAAAAACCTGGGCTTGGTGCAAAAAAAATTGACTGACTGAGTGCCTCTCACTCGCCCTTTCATTCCCACTCGCAGTCTGTTGCTCTCCCTTTCACGTTGCACTGCAGTCGAGGGAACGAATATGTTTAATCACCCGTAGCAGCTTCAACTTGTATTCGGTTGCGCCTCATTGGCGGCAATCGTCATTCGGTGTGCGGAAGTTGGTAAAACGGAAATTGAGCCATAAAATATTGTGACTAAATTATTTTGGCTAAAATGCGCTGTTGAAAGTTTTTCAACAATTTGTTTTTTTGGAGCTACTCAGCTGACGACAGCAACAACTAAAATTGTATTACTAATTTTATGCTTTGTTTGCATTTCTTATGCTTAATTTACATACCCGCTGCCGTGGGTATAATGAGTTCGTGCAAAAGAAAACAAATAACTGAAGATTTTCTGCTTGTTATTTTAAGCGAATTGTTAAAGCAACTTTTTGTTATGATACTTGTACTTATATTGTGGCTGTAAAACCTCTCGCAAAATACTTTTTCGCACGAGTTGTAAAAGGACGTATTTTTTATAACTCATTAAAATTATTATTGTTCTTACATTTTCTCCTACACCTGTTCCCCAACCCCTCTGAACTTTGAGCTGCGTGGGTTTTTAATGTTTGAAAGGTTACGCTTCCAACCTTTGGTACGCCCACCTGCCACTAATTTGAGGCAAGTTAGAAAGCAGAGCTCTCAGCTTCGTTTCCTTAAGTTATAATGCCGAAATTTGCGTGAAATTTGTGGCAAAATTTTGCCAAAATTTTGAGTAAAACTCCGGTAGAGAGAGAAAATTCGAGTTTTACAACTTTGCTAAAGGTTACCGCTTATTTGATGCATATTAAAGTTACCGAAAGTTTACTTTAGCCAATATTTACAGAACAGGCAGCACTGAGGTCTTGCGTGAATTATATGCAAAGTGACTGCTTCTAGTGGAAAATGAGTTTCTCTGCGTTATTTAATTTGAATTCCTAAAATAATATTATGCTCAGGTTTGCAATTTATTTAAATTAAAATAAATCCTCAAAACTCCTCTTCTTATAATTATAATAATAATCAATTACTTGGTTATCATTAGCGTTTTGCATAGTGTCATCGTTGGCGAAGCTATTTATCGACTTTTGAGTCATATATCATTCAAGTCGCCTGTCAGCTGCCAAGTTTATTCAACGATTTCGTTAGCCACATAAAAGATGCAGCCAACTACAAAGGAGAAAGCGAAGCAGAAGAAGACGTCGAAGAGTTGAGGAAAGAGCTGAAAATGAAGGAAGCCGCCATTTTTGTTTTCGCCGCCATTGCATTTAGCTGAAAGCCATTGACTACACTTTATTAATGGCTTCATGCTTAGCTATGTGAGGTTATGGCAACGACATTGGCCTCTCCCCCACCCGTACTCCTATGTCGCCTTTGGCAATATAGCCGTTATCGGTTGTCTGCTGCACTTGCACTTAATTTTATCTATTATGCTCCATTTTTGTCATTGTCTAACGAAAATGAAGATTCAATGCCATAAAGGCGCTGCTGTGTGTTTTTTCATGTGTATGTGTGTGTGTGTGGGTGTGTGTGAGCGACGTTTAAACTTGCCGTCAGCCAGGGTAAACTATTGTTGTCTTCGGCCATCTAGTCATCCCCCATCCTAGCTCATATCCTTTTAGCCTGCACAGTCTCTTGGCAGCAGGTGTGTGGCATGAAAACTTTTACAGCTACTTTGCAGTTCATGTCCTCGTTGTTGTTGTTGTTGCTAGTGGCAGCTTGCTTTGGAAAATGTGATAAAATGATTATAAAATAATTTTCACAAACAAAAGAACATGCATTTGAGTGCTCACACGTAGTCGGTCTGCCTGGACAACAATTCTCCACCACGTTCTATACCATTTTCCATTTTCCAACTACAAACTCAGCCTGAACTTGTTCCTCATCCACATTCACATCTTTTCAGCTGCTGCACTTGATACGTGCGTTCATTTTTGGCATTTAGAAAAGTTTTTAGCAAACATGCAAACTGTCCAGCACGTTGGTCAGCTCTCTAATTGAATGGATTATCTATCCACAAGATAAAGAGATATATATATATTAAGATGTGTCTCACTTTTGACAGCAGCTTTAATTGTCACTTGGCTTGTGCAAATTTTAAATAATTCTACACCGATGTTTTTGCTGTTTAAACCTTTTTTTCATCAAAACACATTTTTAATATTGACATTTGTTTTATTCTTTGCCTTATAACATATTTTATTACTCTTTACCTTTTGCACTTGCATTGCTTATTTATGAAAATGCCTTGTCATAAAAATATGCGAACATTTCTCATACACAGTGCAAAATATTTATGTATACTTACATATTAATATATGTAATGTACGCTTATCTGAATTGCTGTCAATATTTTAGCGAATTCTCATCAAGTCACGCTCATATTAATATTTATGGCATATTAAAAGAACTTATTTTCCTTTGATAAGGGACTGCTGCCTTTCTTGCAGTTTAGCGTAAGACTTTTGATTTCATTCATATGCA
This sequence comes from Drosophila nigrodunni, assembly GCA_020829145.1. NCBI lineage: Eukaryota > Metazoa > Arthropoda > Insecta > Diptera > Drosophilidae > Drosophila > Drosophila nigrodunni. The sequence goes on from JACVCZ010000001.1 coordinate 17,305,600, forward strand.
GTTGAAGTAAGAATAATTACTTAGATAATTTCAAAGAAATGATTTTAAAATAAATTAAAATGTGTTTTCTAAGCGAACTAATTTCTTAAATTAAGAATTTATAACTTTAACAACTATAAGTTCCTTTAAAATACTTGAATAGTTGTAATTATACCCAATTTTAGTTCATATAAAGAGCATAAATCTATAAGATACTGTATCTTTTGCTCTAAACTCTCATTTAATGCACTCGATTTCAAGCTTAAATAATAAATAAATGATTTTTTGCTGCGTTTATGAATGTTTAATAAACATTATCTGTGTGCAATTGAGTTTCCCACTCTTTTCCCATAAATAATGGCAATTAATTGTAATATCCATGTCATGCTGACAAACAATGGCACAAAAGGCAACCACCGTGTTGTTTACAGGCCACACGCACACACACACACAAAACATTTGTGCACACACGTGCACATATCAGAGGGAACTGCCACACCCACTCGAACCCCGTGGACCACCGCAACCACCTTAAGCCACAGCTGGATTTCCATTTGAATGTGAACAACAAGAAAAGCAAAAGCAAAGTTCTCTTTTTGCCATTGGCAATGCAATAAACAAGTCTTAAGGTTCTAGACCAATGGACCAGTTTCTAAGCCACACTCACACACACACGCACACACACAGTACTCGCACAACAGTCCTTCAATTTGTATGAATGCGTAGCAGCAATTTAAAGCAAATTGCTGGCAGGCGGATACACAAAGTGCAACAACTGGAAAGAGGAAGAGAGCCGGAAGGGGGGGAGTAGGGAAAGGGGCGTGTGGGGAAGGGGTGGGGGAAAAGAAGTATCAAGTTGCACATTTGCAACAATATATTTATCGCAGCGAAAACATCTTGTAAATTTTCCCAGTTATTTTTCGCCTCAAGACGTTGCGCCTCAACTGTGGAAAATTCAACAATTGATTCCATTTGCCATTCCACCCACCCAAAAGCCGTAATTCTGTCTATCCGTCTGTCTGTCCGTCCGTTTGTCTGACTTTCATGCGATGGTAAACGAAATTGATATGAAAATTCGTTTAAGCAAAAGTCTTTTAGGCGCGGCGCGCAGAAAACTTGCCACGCCTTTTGGCCCAAAGGCGCGCCATCCTTGACTCAAACTGACCTCCTTCTGCTGCCTTCCACCCACTCCCCCTCCTAAACCGCTGACGATTACGATTCCGATTGCAGTTCCCCGTTTTTCACCCAAGTCTCTGTTCAGCTTGTTGTGATCATTTGTTTGTGATAAATTGTGCCAAGTCGCTTGCCACTCTTGACTTTTATTGCTGGCCATGGCCAAAAGCAACCCCTCCGAGTTTTAACTGGGCTAACTGCTTTTCGAGCTATATATATCTATATATTTTGTGCATTTGTGGCGCCTTGTCTTTGAGCATGACGCATTTGATTTGTTGGCCATCGCTTAAGCGAATTTAAAGCCATTTACTTTGACTGTTATGCCTTTTGACACTTTCATCGATTAACAAATGTTGCTCTTAAACTAAATGTTTGTAAACCAAATTCATCAGACATCAACTTTCAACTAAAATATTTAAGTTTTTATCTCAACAAGCTGTCAAAAGATTTTCTACTTTTGTTTATGTTAATTTCGTAGCTCTCTTGTGACACGAGTTCATTAGTTCGGGTGAGCTTATCAATGCGTCTAGATCTAGATACTATTTATCTACCTGTGTTCTATGGCCTTGCACTAGGGACGGCATACATTAAAAGCTAAACAAAACATGGAAAAACAACAGAAATTCAAATAAAACAAAGCATTGAATAATAGCGTAGATGGAACTACGCCCACACAGTTTCCAGTTGTCTGTTTTCTGTTTTCAATTTTTCATTTCATTTTCCATTTCACTATTGTTTTGTATCTTCTGAGTTACAAATGCAACATTTCGGTTACGATTCACGCACAACAACAACATTGACAATGGAATGACGCGACTCAGAACTTAACATAAAATTATGCATGGACGAGCACCCAGAATGGATCACTTACGGTGGTGGGAAATGGAAAATGTGTAGGGGAAAGCGAGCAGAGGGGTATGCCGGTTGGGCTAAAGAGAAACAGAGCGCAACAAGAGAGCACAAGAGAGAGAGAGAGACAGAGAGAGAGAGAGAGAGAGAGCGAGACAGAGGAGGATAGCGAGATTTACGCTGAACAAAAGCTAAATTGAAAAGACAGACATTATGCACTTTTGCTTTTTATTTCCATTGAAATGCAATAAATAAAAAAGAAGCAGAACAACAACAAAAAAATGATGAAAATTTCCGGTTGCATACAAATTAAAAAACATGCAAACACATATAATAATCCACAAAGCCATGTGTAGAATAGGGTATTATAAATCGGCTTAAAACGCCTTTTTAGATGCTTTAAAGATTAGCTTAATTTTTTTTTTATTAAATTGTTATAAATTTAATAAGTTTTCAACTTGCAAATGAAACTCAGTTTAATATAATTCTTCATACATAATAACACACTTTTTACATACAGTATCCCTTATTTTTTTTAACCGGTTTAATATTCAAAGCTTGATTAATTTAGCTTAATTGTTATGCGTTTCGTCAGTCACAATATGGTTGGAAAACTTGCTTTAAATAAATTAAATTTTGTACAACCATTTTCTAAACTTCTTAAGAGTTGCTGCTTTCCATTACAGAGTATCTTCTAGTCGCCTTACCCCTTCTCTCATTCCTTTTGTATTCTCGCTTCTCTGAATTAATTTAAGAGTTGAATGCACGAAGCAAAAGTCGTTGGCTTAAGAATTTTTTCATACTGCAAATTGGTTTGTTAAAAAATATAAAATTAAAAAAGAAAACTACATTGATTGTACGCTGGTTGATTAAAAATGCACAAAAGCAACTGTTGAAGCTTAAATTATAGATTGAAGTCTTTCATTGAGACCGCAACGCAATTATCTACAGCACGTGCTTTAGGCACTGTAACTATTGATAAGATTTAATACACAGCTGAGAAAAAAAAAGTCACAGATTTGATTTGGATCACTATTTAATTTTTGTGAGAGTTTTTTTTTTATGGCGGTCCATGAATCAGCAGTTTTCAATTGTGACTTTCCATAACATTAAATTACGAGTATTACTCTCGTATTCTTGTCACGCTTCTTGATCTCCCTTGTTGTCTCTTTCGTTACAAATCCCACTCTCTCTGTTTCCAAAGCTGTCCCTTTGCTGGGCGATCGTGAATCTGTATCTGTAGCTGTTGCTGTAGCTGTAGCTGAAAAAAGACACCTGGTGATCGTGACGAGTTATGAATTGTGTCCGCAGGCTTTCTATTCGCATTGTCTTTTCGGCCCAGGGGCAAAAGCTCTCTTCGATCCACTTAATTAGTTTTAGAAACCGCCTCAAAGTGTTTTTCTTTGGCGCAGGTATAAACGGATTTACCATTAACCATTTGCCACTCAGTCTGTCTGGCTGTCTGTCTGTCTGTGCCGCCGCCTGTGGTTTCACATAAATAACCAAATTCAGAAGATTTATTTATAAAAAAAGAAACATATACACAAGTTTATTGTGCACAAGTTTTGGCTAGTAAAATGTTTGGCACTTAATCGCATGTGCTGCGCATTCCATATTAGCTGAATTGAAAGTGAAACTGTTGATAGATTAATGATAAAGATAGAGATACAATCAAATGCGTTGCGAATTGCTAAAAATCACCAAAACAAAGTGAAATATTCGCTGAAAGTTAATCGCATTCATTGAGATTAAAAGCATATAAATTGCTATTAATTTAGCTTTGATTTGAAATCAGAAAAGCAAATCAATTTCAAACTTATTTCCAATTTCCAATTTATGACTTTTTCCAGCTAGATTTCCACAGAGTTTTATTCACTTTTAGCGTAATAGATATACATAGACATATTTGCATATCAAAAAGCAAATGGTCAAAGAACCATAACAACAACAACAGCAATGGCAAATAGGAATCACAACAGAACTGCCAACAAAATTCCAATATTCATTCTTCAAACAAGAATTCTGTCAGACCGAATGCGGATTTTGTATGCAAAGCAACGTTCCAGACCAGATACTACCGATACTACCATATGCATATTTTATAATCTCAAAGACGGGGAGAAAGGTGAAGAAAGAGATGAAGGGCGAGATGGAGACACAGAGCTTGTAATGTGTGTGGTGTGTGAGGGGGAAGGGCAAGCAAAAAAAAAAGTGAAATTCATTTGAATTTCACTCACGTTCGACAGAGTGCATCAATCAAAATGGAAATGCATTCTCAATGTAAGCAATTTACACACAAAACCAACAAAGCGAACTAAACAATAATAAAATTAAAATGTATAAATCGTTTATTAATTTCCAAGAAATTATTTTTCTAATCTAATTTTGAGCAGTTTTAAATTTAGATAGTCTTTCAATTTGAAATAACTGTTTCTGCTTCAGAATTTATTCAAATCTGATTTATGCGTTCAACAAAATGTAGAAAATTTAAATATGCTAAGCTCAATTTTGTGTTAGCTTTTGGCATAACTAATTGACTCAACACCAACAGAGACAACAATTGACTATGTTGACAACAAAATTGACAAGTAACAACGCAAAGTTTACGCATTTTTAATAACATAACCGATTGAGGTGAAAACTCTTTTGAAAAATTCTCAAACTTATAATTTATGCACTTGCCCAGAGGAGAGTGATGTGTGGTGATGATGGGTATGGTAAGGGAAGGGGCAGGTCATGTTGCCACAACTAATTAGACACTTGTCGTTCGTCATAATGTTGTAATAAATACCGTTACAATGTCATTACCGGCATTACTTGACGGTATTTTGTTTTTCTTTCGGTTTCTCCATTTCTCGCATTTGGAGAACTCAGAGAACTTGGAGAACTTTAACTGTTTGCAGTCATTGCGTCGAGTAATTTCTGGCCCGACTGTCAATGGCTTGTTAGCCTTCTTGTCTGTCATGAACCCGCTACCGTCCTTTGCTCTGCCCATCTCTCTCTCGCTCGCTCTCTCTTACTTCACAACCCTCTCTGTCTCTCTTTATGCTGCGTCTCCCTTGACTTTGTTTAAAACTTTGTTTTGCTTTACGGCTTAGAATTTTAATGAGCTTTCGTCTACTGCGCTTTTTCGCTTCATTCTGAAATATCATCTTTTTTTTCATGTTCTGTTGTCTCTTCATCTTTACCTCTTTCACTCTCGCTTCGTCTTCTCTACACTCCACACAACACGCACATAGAACGCGCTACGCGGAGTACATGGAACTTAGATACTTATTGTCGTTATTCTGCTGGGTCATTGTTTAGTTAAAAGTATTAGCCACTTGACACTTTTTTTGGACCCTGTACCTGAAGATTAGCAGCAGTATCTAAGTGGTATGCTAACAAATTGGGACTCTAAAGGTATTCAACGAAAGAAACATTGTTGTCGAGGAAAACAAGTTGAGATCTGCATCTTCAACTGATTTTTACTCCGATTTCAATTTATAAGGAAACAACAGACAGGATTGTTCGGAGTCGTGTTCTCTCGAGTGCAACCTTTACTACTTGTTTTCCTGTTCCACATGATCTCAAGTTCCTTTCGTTTGCTTACTATTAAATGGATTATTCGGAGCAGTGCTTCAAGAGCAACAAATACTTGTATAAATGAGCTTTAAAGCTGCTTAAAGCTTTTGAGAATTTAAGCTTTGTTTTGTCTACTAATTACTTGCCAGTATTTAAGACAAAGAAGCCTAGAGCTGAACTATACTTGCATTGAAGAAGTATCGTTAAACTAGCGTGTAGGAAACACTATCAACTTGTCTCGAATGCTGCTGCCAATGAAGACATTTCTGTTATTGGCCCTTCAGCTAGCCTTCAAGTGCCTTATCTGATTAACTTATTATAGACTTGATGGAATTCCGCTAACGTTTTTCCCACCTTTCTGTTGGCATTTTCCTGCCAAACAACACAATATTGTCGCACATGTCGGATATTCTGACGGCAACAATGTCAATGGCTCAAACGAGACGGCGATAGGGTGTGACAGAAAGAGAGGAAATGTCTTTAAGAACTTATCTAAGGGCAAATATTTCCCAACATAATTTACACACGCCCAGCAATTGTGCAAACAAAATGCAGCCGACAACCTTTCAGCCCGAACTTGACAAACAACAACACCAAGAACAGCAACAACGACAAACATCGCAAGTTGACTGGATAATTAACGCTTGTTTACAGCGAAGAGGGGCAAGTAGGAGCAGGGGGAGCACAGGGGTGGGGAAGTGGAAAAACCTGAGAATTTTCGGCGTAATTTAGTGGCTTATTTGTGACGCCGATAACGCGAGTAACAACATGAAGTTGTTGTAGTTGTAGTAGTAATTGTAATAGCTGTAGTTGTTGCTATTTGGCTAACACTCTGGCATATCTTGGCTTATTGTTTGTGCAGTTTTGAAAGAGAAAAGACAGACAAAACAGGAATCCTGTTTAACCGGTCGATAAAAATAGAAGCGTTCATTACGCAAGAATGTGCCCTAAAACGATGCAGCAAAGTGCTTAAGAACAACACAACACAACAGCAGCAGCAACAAGAACCTGAAACTTAAAATCTGCATAGTCGAAAGATTAATTAACACAGCAAAAGGAACAACAACAGCAGCGGTAACAACAACAAGCACTAAGATGCGACTCTTTGCTGCAACAACGCCGGCAGCGACAATGTCGCTTAGTTCGAGCGATGAAGCTGGCGAAATTATAGAGAATGCTCACATAGAGAGTAATCGCAAACAAAGGCAAACAGCTGTAGGAGGAGCAGCACCAGTTGCTGGTGCAACAACAACAGCAGCAGCAACAGTTGATGCCACCATCTACAGTAATCACAGCAAGTCAAGGTCATTGGAACGCTATGCTGGCGCACCGTCTCACCAACAACTTCAACTGCAACAGCAACTGCCTCCCTATGCCACGCCCACCGGCAACACGCGACGTCGTCTCTTCTCCCCATTTCGTTCGATGAAGCGTCGCAGTCGCAGCAGCAGCAGCAGCGGTGAATCCCAGAGCTACAATCATTTGGCGGTTGTTGTTGCAAATGCAGCAGCTGCCGCTGTGGCAGCATCAGCGACGGGGCAGCCAAAGGCAAGTTCGCAGAGTGGTGACAGTGGAACTGGTGGCACTGAACTGGAGCACGAACTGGAACTAGAACTAGAGTTGGAGTCGGAACTGGGACTAGATCATGATGAGGAGGATGAGAGCAGTCAACTAAGTCTCAGTTATTCACATCTCAGCAGCAGCGGTTGCGACGAACCCGATGCCGACGATGAAGCAGCAACAGCAACAACGACAGCAACAACAGCAGCGGCAACAGCTACATCCAAGATTCAAGCAACACATGTTGCTAGCGAAGTGGCGAAGTCTCAGCAACATGTTGCTCACGAGCGACGCCGCAACATGTTGTCGCTGTACTCGTCGTCATCGGAAGACCAGCTACAGTGTCGCATCGGCGACATCACCCTCATGGATGACACATATTCCACATGCGATCCACAAAACGATGCGGAACGCATGTTCCTACAAATTGTCGGCATGTTGCGCGACGAAAACGAGGTTTGTGTCTTGGCTAAATCGAACTAGTGAATTAATCGCGTAATTGTATTGCTTTCAGTACTCAATATAAACTATAATTGCCACAATGGCCTTGTCGTTTTAATTAAATTCACTCGCATTGCCATTAAAATCCTGATTAATGCACACAGCGCGTTAAGGAGCGTCCATAACTTCGATATATAACGTATTAAATACAAATAATTAAGCGTGTTTGTTGCTGTCGCGATAGTCGACTTTAACCATTCAATTACAATTACAATCTTCATTTAATGTGCAATTTATGGGCACTTTTAAAAAGGAAGATCTTAAGGATGCATTTGATGCATTTTATTTATTTCAAAAGATTATTTAAATAGTAACTACGCATAAATTACTAAAAGGCAGTCTAAAACTGAATGACACTATAGAAGCTTAAATTGGTCCTATATAAAACTTGTCTTTTTAGTGAGTTGACAGAATTTTCTATGCAATAGCTATCCATCAATTTATTTACACCATAAATGTAGCTACATTTTTAATAAAAGTAATTGATCAATAACTTTTCGGTCAGCTACAAGCTGTCAATTAAATGTTAAAAGTGTCAATTTGATTGATCAAATGAAACTGATATGAGATACTTTGCGACATGACACGGCGACAACAGCTGGTCGAGCTGAGGCGACTGCTAATCTATCAGACAATGCAACTGAGTGGCAGCTGGTGTGTTGCATGCTCCATGGAGAAGACCAGCGCATGGCAGACATGATGACAGTTTTGTGTGCTAAGTTGGCCAACAGCTGACGGGTTTCACCTGCCACAAGGAGTTTCAAGCAAGAAGCTGCCACACGTTTTAAATTGCGTCATGCTCTAGCATTTTCTTTTCTCTCTCTCTCTTTCTCTTCCGCTTCATCCTGCTTCTTATTATTTATATTTTTTTGTGTTCGAGCTTTTGTAGACTTTAAAAGGATTTTCAGTGCATATTTGAGGCTTCGACTTTGGCTATGGCTTTGTTCGTTTTGATTAAAACTGTGTAATGGCAAAGCTGTAAACTGTTTTCCCCACCTGAGCACAGGTGCATCGACCTGCTATCAGCATTGTGTTGTTCTCCCTAATGACTTTGATATCAAACGTTTGCTTTGATTTGCTTGCAGCACAGCAACCAATGGCTTGTTGCCACTAATTAGTGTGGCAAGCAACCGATTGCACTTTTTTTAATGTAAACAACAAATTATTGATGGCAAATAACAAACCTTGGCTGTCCTTTGTAGTTGCATTCGAGTTTTATTTATTTTTTTTTTTAATTAAAGGAAAGGCCACAAAGAAGAACAACTGTTGTTGTAGTTAGTCAAGTGCTACTTCAAATTATTTGCGTGCTTAATTAGCTGAAGCACAAATTAGTCAAAGGATCCGCTTCCTGTTTCATTTCCTGGTACAGACAAAGTGCGAACAAAAGCAAATTGATGATTGATAAGACCAAACTCTGCAATTAGTTGTAAACGGATTTTTATTTATCAAACAACGAACAAATGAATTGAGTTTACATAAAATAAGTAAACTCGTAACGTAAACAATTTTGATTTAAATTCATTTAGACAATATTTCTTGAATTTACTCAGTGTCCGAAAGCAAACAAAGTTTTGTGGAAATTCTAAGAAAATTGTAAAATGTTGAATAACTAACAAGGCCAATGGCCATTGTCTGGCGAGGCACGAAAAAGTGAGGCAACAACACATGTAAAACTGTAAGGTGCATGCATTATGGAGCATAAACTTGCCCCAGGGAGCTGAGCAGAGCAGAGCTGAAGCGACAAAGTTCAAAATCAGAAACACAAACTCGAAGAAAACTGAATTACAAATACAAAAAAACAGTAGCAACTTGCAACAGCAGTAGAAGCAGCAGAAGCAGCAACAGCAGGCAAATAACTATAACTAAATGAAATAATAGAGTAAATGGCGGGGTGGCATGCAGCAGCATCCACTGCTGGCTTCTTGCCACTGCGTCGAAAGTTTTATGCTGCAGGTAAATGCATTTTGCTTGTTGCATGCATTTGCCATGCAAAACTTTTTGTTGCAAGCTCCAAGGGACGACAATGAAGACGACGATGGCGGCGGCGACGGCGACGGCGACGACGACGACTCTGCTAGCCAAATGGTCTGGCAAAGTGAAATTGAAAAGCGAAAATGATGAAAACGTGCAAAATGAAACGTGTGGAGCATCAGTGGCAGCAGCTGAGGTGGCAACTAAGGTGGCAAGAGAGGCAGCAGTTGTGGCATCAACTCCTGCCAGCCTCAGGTCCCGCTGACAGTTTCAACTTACAAAGCATTCAAATTGGCAACGTCAAAAAGATGCTACAGAGTCTGTTTGCCACCTGCTACCTGCCACTTTCCAACTGCCTCTGCAGCTACACCCGAGTCCTCATTCGTTCCTGTATGCACATAAAAGTTAAAGCACGCTTTTTACATTTTATTGCTAATGAAGAACTGGTGCACATAGCAACAGGGACAGCAGAACTGCAGTGGAGCAGAGGGAGTGACAGCAGAAATGCCTTTGAGTTACTTAAGCCAAAAGTTTAAAGTGCAAGACGCTTAAAACGAGAACAAATATAACGGCATTAAATATTGCAGCAACAATGCGACCAATGTGTCGTATACGCAATTTTAAATATGAGTATAAGCGTACAAGGCAAATACTCCAGAGAAACTCAATAAAGTTTTTGCCGCAAAGTAGGCAACATAATGTCTTGTATTGTCTGTGGGACTGTATGTGTGTGTGTGCTTGTTTATTTGCCTGTTGTGCACAACGAATTCCTTTGCTGTTGTTCATTTTGTCAATTTTAATTACGCTTGATGAAGTTTTATGTATATTAAGATTTTAATCGTGGGAATGTAGGAAAGAAAGTTGCAACTATTTATCAGAAATCTTTAAAGGAAAGTTTCAGGTCTCTATGGAGTATATTGTGTATGAATATGTAGAATTTTAGATAGTTTTTCACTAAAGATGCTAAAATGATCTTTCATTTCTGTGCACAAAACCACTTCCAACCATAATGTGTTTATTAATCACTATTTTATGTCCCTTTTTTAATTGCAGAAAATGCGCCAATTTCAGAAGGTTTTGGAGGATTTAAGTTCCCGCGTCGCATTGGCCGAGCAAACAAAGAATTCATGGCAGACACCCGCATCGGTGTCGGAGGCAAATGAGCAAATGCAGCAACTGCAGAGATTGAGGGACAAGATGACAACGGCGAGTGCTCTACTAGATGATTGCAATGAGCAACAATCGTTCTTTACCGCCAATCAAGTGCTGGTGCCACCACTATGCTTGTCCAAACTGGAGGATTTGAATACCCGGTAGGTATTGTGATAATTTAGGTGTAGTGTGGTGGTTATTGCACATCAAGTCAACGGAGAGATTTGTTTTTCTTTTGGTCCTTTTTGCAGCATGAAACTGTTGCAAATTGCAATGGACGAACGTCAGAAGGTTTTGTGCCAGGCTGGAGCTAATCACACGCACGAGAACGGCGACGATGGACGCAACACATCGAACAGTGGCACAATTGGACCATTACCTAATTTGGGGCAAAGTGTTAAGCCGCCCTGGGAGCGTGCCACAACCGCTGCCAATGTGCCTTACTACATCGAGTGAGTATTAGGGGAAACATGCAACACAACCACTCGACAAGTCGACAGCCAATTAATGCTCAAAACACACCCAACATCCAACCCAAACCCTTCTCCCAAACCCATTCATCATCCATGCACTTGCCCATCTATTCATCATCATTTATGCTCTGATTGCTCAAAATTTGCAGCCACGAACGAGAAACAACACACTGGGACCATCCGGAGATGATTGAACTGATGAAGGGACTTGCCGATCTTAATGAAATTCGATTCTCTGCCTATCGCACGGCCATGAAACTCCGTTCGGTTCAAAAGCGATTGGGTGAGTGGTAATTTTAAATTAGGCAGAGGATTGAGTCTTTAAAAAGATTAAATGAGAGGTTAAAGTCAATTACATATTCAACATAGTTTCGTTTACTGTTTTAACTGCTGATTTTATAGATAACCTCATGATATTAAGTTTAAAGAAACTCCATAATCATTTTATTCAATCAATTTTTAACAACTTCCAGCTCTCGATCGCATTTCCATGGCCACCGCCTGCGAGTCCTTTGATCGTCATGGACTGCGTGCCCAGAACGATAAGCTAATCGATATACCCGATATGACAACAGTGCTGCATTCGCTCTATGTGACAATCGATAAAATTGATTTGACGCTAATGCTCGATCTGGCCATTAACTGGATACTGAATGTCTACGATTCCCAGCGCACTGGACAGATACGTGTGCTCAGCTTTAAGGTGGGCCTCGTGCTCCTCTGTCGTGGCCACCTCGAGGAGAAGTACCGTTATCTATTCCGATTGGTGGCTGATACCGAAAGGCGAGCTGATCAGCGTCGCTTGGGACTGTTGCTGCACGACTGCATACAGGTAGAGTAGCAGCTTTTATTATAACTACTAGTGACTAAACTATGGGTCGTTTTAGGTACCCCGTCAACTGGGTGAAGTGGCTGCCTTTGGTGGCTCCAATATTGAGCCCTCGGTGCGATCTTGTCTGGAACAGGCTGGCATTTCACAAGAGGCTATCGATGGCAATCAAGAGATATCCATAGAGTTGCAACACTTCCTGGGCTGGCTACAACACGAGCCCCAGAGTCTGGTCTGGTTGCCAGTGCTGCATCGCTTGGCTGCTGCAGAGGCGGCCAAACATCAGGCCAAGTGTAACATTTGCAAGGAATATCCAATTGTGGGCTTCCGTTATCGTTGCCTCAAGTGCTTCAATTTTGATATGTGCCAAAAGTGTTTCTTCTTTGGCCGCAATGCCAAGAATCACAAGCTCACCCATCCCATGCATGAGTACTGCACAACGGTGCGTATGCTTAACATTGATGTTTATTTACTTTTAGTAAACTTTATATGTCTTTCTTTAGACTACTTCCACCGAGGACGTGCGTGACTTTACGCGTGCGCTTAAAAATAAATTCAAGAGTCGCAAATACTTTAAGAAGCATCCACGAGTCGGTTATTTGCCCGTGCAGAGCGTGCTCGAGGGTAAGTTTCGTACATTAAATAAGAAAGTGTCTTCGAAACTAACTGCTACATTTTTTAAACACCAGGTGATGCCTTGGAAAGTCCTGCGCCCAGTCCACAGCACACAACGCATCAACTGCAGAACGACATGCACTCGCGCCTCGAGATGTATGCCTCTAGGCTGGCACAAGTGGAATATGGTGGCACCGGCTCCAACTCAACACCAGACAGTGATGATGAGCATCAGCTGATAGCACAGTATTGTCAAGCATTGCCCACGAACAACGGCAGCGCGCCCAAGTCACCAGTACAGGTGATGGCCGCCATGGATGCCGAACAGCGTGAGGAACTGGAAGCCATCATACGTGATCTCGAGGAGGAAAATGCCAATCTGCAGGCCGAGTATCAGCAGTTGTGCAGCAAACAGCAGAGTGGCACACCCGACGACACCAATGGCATGCAGCATTCCAGCTCTAGCATGACGGGACTGGCCAATCAGGGCGAGCACGGACAGGTGAGCAAATCGTTCAAGCAAACTCGATTTAATTTCCGGATGTCAACGAACTTGATTAATATTTCTCTTGTGCTCTTTTGCAGGACATGATGGCCGAGGCGAAGCTGTTGCGTCAACACAAGGGTCGCCTGGAGGCTCGCATGCAAATACTTGAGGATCACAATCGTCAGCTGGAGGCGCAGCTGCAACGTCTGCGTCAGCTACTGGATGAGCCGAACGGCGGCAGTGCCACAAGCAGCGGACTCGCCAGCGCCTCAGGATCAGCCCTTAACTCGAAGCCAAACACGCTGCAAACCAGGTCGGTGACTGCCTCGCAGCTGAACACTGATTCCCCAGCCAAGATGAATCAGCAGAATGGACATTATGAACATAATTCAAGTAAGTTGCACTACTTTGAGCACTCGTTGTGTGTGCCCGTTACTAACAAGCTTCTGCATGTCCATACATACAAACATTCATTAAATCAGAGGGTATAATGCTGCCGGGCTTAAACAGTGAGCTGCAACAGCATCCACAGTTGGCAAATCTTGCTGCCAAACATAATCAGCATCAATTGAGTGGCGCCTTAAACGCCTTGCATCAGCAGCAGCAGCAACAACAACAACAGCAACAGCAACAACAACTTGCTGCACAGCGTGGCATTTTAACGGGCAACGGCGGCATCGACATGTCCAACAGTGGCATGCAGAATTCCGGTTATTTAATTGATGACGGACGTCCGCCACCGCCACCGCATTCGAGTTTACTGCAACAGCATTTGAACGGTAGCTTGAGTGACTTTTCCACACCATTCCGCAATTGATTTTCGTAGTTTTCTCAATGTGTTCAGCGGCATTATTTCCTTAAGTTCGTTTCATTTCTTCAGTTTTTGATTTACTGAACAATTGCCTTTTACTCAGTTTTGTTGCATACTTTTCGGCGCTGAATTTTATTTGTCTTGCCAAGAGTTGATTTTATTTCGTCTATATTTATTCGCATTGCTTTTGCTTTTGTTGTTGTATTGTATTAAATGGCCAAAGCTCAGTGCACAAATTCAAATACCGAACTAATGTGTAATTTCTCTTGCTTAATTTCCCCAAACCTCACATTGACTGCAGATCATAACTAGAGCCTTTGTTTTGGATTGTATGGCAAAGCGGTAATTTTTATAATGACATTACTATAATTACAACATGCGCAACTACTGAATAAATACAACATATACTAATTAAGCCACTTTTTATTAATTGTATAGGTGCCACTGATCATTTGGTGACTGTCATCACGGAACAGGAAATCGAGACAAACAACGAGGAGTTGGACGATACGAGCAGCAACAGTACGACAACAAATACAACGACTACGACAACCACAAATACGGAGAAGACTTGTGTGGAACTTAGAAAATAAGTTTCGATACTTGAAAGAAAGCAGATGCAAGGCAATACCACAAGAAAAATTCAATAGAGAAAGCCACTAAGAAATAGTTCAGTGCTTTGGCTGGCGTACAAGCAAATTCTAAACAGTATGCATATATACTAATATACCTAAAAACAAGAAGAACTTATACATATAATAATATTATGGTACATATATTTATACATAATCGAAAGAAGCAAAAGAGGAGAAGAAGAACCCGAGAAAAGAATGAAAGCTGAGCGAACGTTTTTTATTAGTTACGAAATAATATCAATAATAAGTAACTGATACATATTAAAAGCTGAAAATAATGCAGAAATATAAAGTAGTGTTAAGATATTTACATATAAAATAAACGTAATTATACATAATCAATTGCGAGCACAAGCAAAACTTGTTAAACAATATAATGCACTTTTTTTTCAAAACAATGCAACAATAGATTTTTTATAAGAAGAAGTAAAACATTTTCGCATATTTGTTTTTGTATTAAATATTAAAAATCAATGCTGATTACAGTTTCTTATTTATTTTTAATATCCACTTAATGTGTGTATTTTGTATTATAATTTAGTTGTGCTAACTAAAATGTGTGCTGCAATATTTTTAATTAAAAACAAAATTAGGTTTTATTCAACAACAATTTTACTTTGCATTTTTATTTTGAGTTGTCATCAGTTTAATTTTATGTTTTACAGCCCATTATTTGTACTTGTAGATACAAATATCTATTAGTTGTCTCACAACAATAATCAACATAATGATGACGAATACGATCACTAAATGGACCACCTTTTCTATGCTCTTAACTATCAAAATAATCCAACATAGTTTCAGAAAGCATCGTCTTGAATGTTTAATAGATAAATCAATATAATTCCAATAATTAATATTACTACTAGTCAAATTACATACCTAACTAGTGTATCTAAATGATAACTAAAACTCGAATCGCTTTAAATACCAAACTTATCGTACGTTTTCGGATGCCTAAGAGATCCACTAATAATATCATAAAATCAACAATAAATTCATCTAATAAAAGTATCAACAAAAGTAAATACATAAATCTTTAAAAATAGATTCTAAATCTACTCAATTTTAACAATTTATTTAAAAATTAACTAGAGAACTTTTCTAATTTGAAAACTTATTATTTAGTTAGTATTTAAAAAGTAACTTATAAAAAAATATATATATCAAGAACTGACTACGGAAATATATATTGCATTTTCTCATAGCTCACAATCAGTGTAGAAAATTTACCCACTATGCATATTTTTCTAACCGAAATGAAGTCCTACCAATAATTATTGGTTACAACCAAAACCATTTAAAACCCTCCGTTTCAAGTTAAAAACGAATGAACCAAAAGCCGAAACATAATGCTTAAAATCCAACACTAGATGAAAGATCCACTACTAAATAATAAATCATTAGTAAACATATCCAAAAACACAAGCAACAACCAACAATTAAAATTAGGCTAAAGTAAATAATAACTATAAAAATATTCAATACGAATTTAAATGCATGCAAGTTACCCAGAATTGAGAATCCAAAATATTCGTAATATCTAAATATCCAGCTACATAACACGCAAGACACAAATTTTATATATTTCCTTTTTTTTTATTTTCCGTCGATTTCAAAAGGAGGAGCAAATGCTGCCAGCTTTGTAATAATTTTTTACATATTAAAGATTAACACAGAATATATAAAAGTACGACTAAATAATAAAGAAATTAAATCAAGCGAAGCAATTCAAGCATATCCCAAAATAGTCTTCAGTGCATCAAGTGGTTGTCTATGATATACAATATATATTATAAACAATACGTACATATGTTATGCCAAACAATCAACGAAAATGCTATATTAGCTACTTATTTGGGTAAATAATCAGACGTATACATATTAAATTACTAAAAACTATATACTTACTATAAGTTTACTTAGCCAAATTGTGTCCAGTTGTAAAAAAAATCGAATCAAATTGAAATCAAGCGAATCAGAGCACAGCACTTCAATCCACTCAGATCCACTCACTTGTTCACTCCAAATCCCTTAGTTAAATGCTTTTCAATCTATTAGAGATATACTGCTTTAATAATAAGTTTGATAAATTTCTGATCTGAAAATCGTTTGTTTCATAGAAACGATGGAAGACACGATAAAATGAGGACTCAGACTCGAGCTCGATAAGTTATTTTAGTGGTAGCTTGTGCCTGGGACACAGGCGAATTCAATTGTACCTATCTTTTGATACCGTTTACTACAAAACTAAGGACTATAATCGTATTATACTTAAATTGTATGTCTTATTTAGTGCAGCGGAGACCAATGCTAAATGAAAGTGAAGATGGAATGAATGGAAAATGGTAGAAAAGCATACACTCCATTTTGTAATCACAAGAGATCTTAAACATTTCAATCTGTTCTACCATTTGTAGAATGAGTAAAATTATACAGATACATATGATAAAAGCATACATATACATGTGCAAACATGCAAAACAAAAACAAAAACAAAAAAATAATATAATATCAACAAATAATACTTAAACGTTTATATACAAAACAAAAAGACACACATACATACATATATTATATTTATACATAATGGCATAATTATAATACGATTAATCGTATATCATGTAATACGAACATATATGAAAATTGCGAAGAGTTGATACAATAAATAAAAGACAACACATTAATTGCGTTACTCGAAGCTGTTTTACTAACTTCGGGAAGCTGGACTTAAGTAATAGTCTAAAAAAGTGTAGAGGTGTGCGTAACAGAAAAGAGGAGACGCGGTCGACCCCTTAAAGTATATATATTCTTGATCAGCATCAACAGGCAAGACGATACAGCAATGTCCGCGCTTGAACACCTCGTTTACATAGGGGACTAGCCAGAGCCGAGCTTGTACACCTCATTTACATAGGGGACTAGCCAGAGCCAAGCTTGTACACCCCAGACTCACTACTTGGTTACTAAACTAATTCTTTAAGCGGCTTTGTTCCGTCTACTTCCCTTATAAACGATTGTATTTTGTTTTTCAACTTTATTACCTAAGTTTCGAATTACAGCTTATATATTTGAAACAATACAACAAATGCATACACATACAAATAGGCAGAGAACTATATGTTAAGTAAGGTTAAGTAGAACCAATGACGAACACAACAATGGAGATACTGGACCATTTGGAGAACAGTTTAAAGAGACAAAGATAGCTGTGTGTAGAGAGACAGAGAGATGGAGAGAGTGACAGTGATAGAGTGAGAGAGTAGAATAGCAGTCGCTTTCAGCTCGCCATCTGTTCGAGCTCGAACTCAGTGATGATAGTAGGCATGAGGATCAACAGCAGGCGCAGGTAAAGCAGCGGGGTAGTGAGCGTAGGGACTGTGGGCGAGAGCCGGATAAGCAGCATGGAAGTGTGCTGTTGGTAGATGGGCGGGTGCAACGGGAACTGGAACAGGAGCTGGAGCTGGGGCAGGAGCAGGAGCTGGCGCTGGAGCGGGTACAGCCCGATGAATCGGTCCCAGAGCATACGGGTAGGAGAGCAGCGGCAGAGCAGCCTTTGGTACTGCCGGCAAGGGCGGAGCGGGTGGTGGCCCTGGCACCAGAGCATGTGGTGCTGGAGCTGGTGGTGCTATCGGCTTATAGGCCAGTGGTTCCTTGCGCACCACCGCATTAAAGCCATGATGCGGATCTGCTGTGTAGTCTACGGTGCGCTTGGTTCCATCGGGATCCACAACCGAATAGCTACCTTTGACCACGTCGCCATGTCGGGTCTCGTGCTGGCTCTTCAGATCGCCTGTGTAGCCATCCTGTATGTCATAGCCAAAGGAGTACTTGGGATCGGCATCGTAAGGCTCAGGAGCCACGGGCTTGGGAGCAGGTCCTGCGAGAGATAATTAAGTTATAGTCTCCAAAATGATTTAGAGTCCCACCTGGTGCATAAGTGGCCGGTAGGTGTCCAGGGTGTGGACCATAGCTGGCATAGGCGTGCAGGGGTCCAGGTGGTCCGCCATAATAGGGTCCGCCTGCATAGGCCATGCCCAGCGCAGCGCTCAGCAGAAGTATCTGAAAGATACAACCAACAAATAAGCTTTGAACTCCTTTAATCCGTTAGATAGTCCTTGTGGGCAAACCTTTAGCATCAGAGTGCTTGAGTTGTCCTGGTCAATCCTTAACTAACGGGGGCCCAACAGCAAAAAACAGCTGAAATGTGGCCAAAACCAACTAATGGATTCGGATTGTAGCACAACACGAACGACAAACAACAACTGCAAATGCTGAACTGACGTTCTGGCAATTTATACCAAATGTTGGCGTCAAATGTCGCCTGCTTCACATGGTGCAAAGGCAAAAGACCAAGCGAACAATAAACTAATTGAAGATCAAGCGGGAAACCAGCGAATCAAGTCGACTCGAGTTGGATCGAGTCTCGAGCTGATCATGCCACATGCTGCAGTCAAGCAAACAGGCAGGGAAGACAAAGAGACGGACAACAACAAGTTAGTCTAAGACTGGAACTAAGACTAAGACTGAAAATGAAACTGAAACTGGGCACTACCACCTGGCAGCGAGTCGTGTGTCTGAGTTCAATTCAAGTCGCTAATGCTGCAATTGGCTTAGAAAGGTTATTCTTCCGCTAAACCATTTAAAGGGTCTTTTGCCAGTTGCCCTTTCACTTTTGCCAATTACTTGGAAATTCATTTGGCTGCTAAAAATAACAAAACCTAAAAACACACACTCACAATTGAAATGTTAAATTATTATAGTCTAGGACTTTTTGGCCAAGCTAAAAGCTGCATAATTAATGGCCAACTATGGAAAAAAACAACACTGCACAGCAAAGCGTTGCCAGCAGCTGCAAAAAGGTCAGACAGTCGACAATTAAATTACAAGAAACCAAAATGTCTGTTTAAAGCAGCCACCGAATAAAGCGAAAGGTCAACATCGACTCCTCACATCGATGCCCTGACAAAAGACCCAAAACTTCGACTCATACTAAATACGACTATTCAACGAATAATGTCGTTTGCTTAATTTATGTTTTGGCAACAATTTGTTTGCAAACAGGCAACAGGCAACAGGTAACAGCCAACAGAATTGTCATTGTTGCTCTATTGACAGCTATTCGAGCCAATTTTATGCGACAAATCTGAAATCTGGTTGAAAGCAGAAATCGTGATAGTTGCCCACATTTTTTCTTGAAGATCAAAGCAATTGATCAAAACAACTGTTGTCACACAGTTGTTGCTCTGTTGTGGGATACTACAAGCCAAGATACTCATTTAGTAATGCCAGACTGCGTAAAATAAAAAAAATACAATACAAAGCTTGTAAAAACGTATAAATAATTATTTTAAAAACCGTTTCAAGTGGCTTATAAATACAAGAATTGTTAGGTTAAAAAAAGGATTTCTTATAAATAAAAGAGAACAAGTAAGAAAAAGGATACAGTCGAGCGTCAAATACCCCTTACTCCATCTAGTGTGAAATTTGCCCAAACATAATAATTCATTGTTTATGTTAATTCGATGTTAATGTAAATTCAATGTTAACGTTAAGTCAATGTTAATGTTAACTCAATGTTAATGTTAACTCAATGTTAATGTTAACTCAATGTTAATTTTAACTCAATGTTAATGTTAACTCAATGTTAATGTTAACTCAATGTAAATGTTAACTCAATGTTAATGTTAACTCAATGTAAATGTTAACTCAATGTTAATGTTAACTCAATGTTAATGTTAACTCAATGTTAATGTTAACTCAATGTTAATGTTAACTCAATGTTAATGTTAACTCAATGTTAATGTTAACTCAATGTTAATGTTAACTCAATGTTAATTTTAACTCAATGTTAATGTTAACTCAATGTTAATGTTAACTCAATGTTAATGTTAACTCAATGTTAATGTTAACTCAATGTTGATGTTAGCTCAATATTAATGTTAATTCAATGTTAATGTTAATGTTCGACCTGCTGATATTTCTGCTTGCCTGGTATTTCAGCAAGAATTACTAACGATTTTGGGCATTGCAGATCGCAGCGGTCAAGCAAAAAAAAAATCGCCGAATTGCCAAAATCGAAGATTTCCTTGTGTGAAACACCAGGCGATCAGAATTAGCAGCAAGCGACAGACTGTAATTTAAATTCAATTACAGAGAGTAGAGAGCGGGAGCATACGTAAACAGTAAACAGAGAGTGCTCCTTGCTAGCGCCACAGATGACAGCGAACAAACACACAAACCGTTCGTGCTCTCTGCTGGCGTCCGCGAACAATCACACAAACAGCGGCCGAGATCTCTGAGCGCAATTAGCGCAGAGAGTGGGAGCCTACTGTTAATGTTAATGTTAAATAATTTTTGTGCTGCGATGTACTTATCGTTCTGTTTGCCTGGTATTTCAGCTAAAATTACTAACGATTTTGGGCACTGCAGAACGCAGCGGTCAAGCAAAAAAATACGCAAATGGCCAAAATTGAAGATTTTTTTGTGGGAAACACCAGGCGATCAGAATCAGCAGCTAGCGACAGACTGTAATTTAAATTCAATTACAGAGAGTAAAGAGCGGGAGCATACGTAAACAGTAAACAGAGAGTGCTCCTTGCTAGCGCCACAGATGACAGCGAACAAACACACAAACCGTTCGTGCTCTCTGCTGGCGTCCGCGAACAATCACACAAACAGCGGCCGAGATCTCTGAGCGCAATTAGCGCAGAGAGTGGGAGCCGGCTTAAGCTGTTAATGTTAATTCATTGTTAATGTTAAATAATTTTTGTGTTGCGACTTGCTGATATTTCTGTTTGCCTGGTATTTGAACAAGAATAACTAACGATTTTGGCCACTGCAGAACGCAGCGGTCAAGCAAAAAAATACGCAAATGGCCAAAATTGAAGATTTCTTTGTGCGAAACACCAGGCGATCAGAATCAGCAGCAAGCGACAGACTGTAATTTAAATTCAATTACAGAGAGTAAAGAGCGGGAGCATGCGTAAACAGTAAACAGAGAGTGCTCCTTGTTAGCGTCACAGATGACAGCGAACAAACACACAAACCGTTCGTTTGCTTTGCGGCCGAGATCTCTGAGCGCAATTAGCGCAGAGAGTGGGAGCCTGCTTAAGCTAGTTATTTAGTTAATTATTTTGTAGCAACGCTAAGCGTTATAAATTGTATAATTTATTTAGTCAATTTGATTAAAAATTGGAAAGTGAGTATCTTTTTGTCGATAGTAGGTGATAGAGATGGTAAATGCTAATTGACAGTAGGACCATCAGAGATTGAATTGGTGCAGACGATTTAGTGTTGATTTCAATAATTTAAGCAGCGACTCAAAATATGGCAATAGTCAAGCAGCTGGTGGAGGTGATAGTTCTTATTGTGGTTGCTGCTTTCACTGTTTATGCTGATCAAGAATATATACATATACTTTATGGGGTCGGTCACGCCTCCTTCTGCCTGTTACGCACATTTAGCTTCTGACAAACTTATTAGACCCCTCAACTCTTTTTTAGAGTACGGGATCTAAAAATTATTAAAGTTGTTAGATAAGCCGATGCAGCGTATGAAAAGTTCGTTAAACATCCTCTTTCTATGTATTACCAATTATTCCAAACACAGTTTTCTACAACAATTATACTTAAGTATTAACAAACAATTTCTTGTAAACAAATAAATAAAATCGCATTTAAATGCTTAAGTACAAATTTGATTGAAAATATGTGTCGCCTGGCAATGATCAATTCAAGTTCAATTTATCAATTGTCTGAATTATGAGTTGATTGGAATATGGAATAAAGAATGCCCCAAAGCAGTTGCCCGTAGCGTCCCGTTCCAGTTACAGTGATCAGCTGTTTTCTGGAATACAAAACAATAAAAAAAATTCCATGTTTGTTCTTTAAATTTCCACGCTTAAATGGAAAAAGTTTCTGGACTCTCGCGCAGTTAGTTCCGAGTAGTGTTCCCCAGCAGAATTATGGACTTTCCTGATGTGCTCGAGAAATGCGGTAGTTTTGGTCGATTCCAGCGAGTTTTATTGTTGCTATACGGATATACGAATATACTCAGTTCACTGCACTACTTTTCACAAACGCTGATCACATTTACTCCAGAGCATTGGTTAGTGCAACTTATAATAACTATAAATAAATGAAAACCTTGAAAACATCGTGTGTCTCGCTCAGGTGCAATCATCACGATCTGCAGAATGCGAATGTATCTCAAGTGCGAGCTGTATACGCCAATATAACCCCGAACTCTTGCACGCTTTTGGAGAGTGTAGTAAATGGCACAGGAATTGCAGCAAAGACTGGAGTATGTCGTGATTGGATATTTAAACGTGAACATGGCTATGAAAGCATTACAACTGAGGTATTTCCTAGTACAAAAAACACTTTTACTCATATGTTTCATAGCTCTTAACGTTTTCAGCTGAAATGGGTCTGTGACAAATCATTTTACTCGGCGGTGGGACAATCGTTCTTTTTTGTTGGCTCAGTAGTTGGCACAATTATTTTTGGATACCTTTCGGACACTATTGGACGCATGCCGGCGTTATTAATGGCCACGATAGCGGGAGCATCGGGGGATTTTATGACTTCGTTTGTGTACAGCTTACCATTGTTTGCACTTTCAAGATTTATATCAGGCCTGTCGACTGACACAATGTACTACTTGATGTATATTTTGGGTGAGTTGATAGTCCAGAAATTAAGGAGAGTAGATCGAGCTTTAACTATGGGCATTAAAATTGACTAGTTTCGATATTCAAATACGGTATTGGCTACGAATATCATTTGAAGGAAATCATTTGGTTTCTATATACATATATTTTACAATATTTATTTACGATATTGGCATGAAATATCGTAAGAGAAAATACTTTAAAACCTATGATAACTTTACAGGTTCGAGTACCTCAGCCCTCAACGACGTACCTTCGGCCTCAACATTATTCTAGCATTTTTCTATTGTTTTGGCTTAATGACATCTCCATGGGTAGCTATTTGGATAGGAAACTGGCGTCATTACCTCTGGCTAGCTTCCTTACCAGCGCTGGGAGTGCTCGCCTATCCAGTATTTATCTGTGAGAGCGCTCAGTGGCTGCTCACCAAGAAAAGGTACGATCGAGCCATCAAATGTCTCAAATGGGTGGCAAAATTCAATGGAAGACACGTGGATGATTCTGTCTTTGAGGAATTTATCGAGCGCTACCGGAACAAGTTAAATGAGCAACATGTAATGACCAGACATGAAGATACATTCATGGGAATGTTTAAGACTCCGAGACTACGAAAATTCACGCTCACATTGCTCGTTAAATCGTAAGCTTTTACTGATCACTCTATAGTTCATTCTTACCTATTTAAGTGTTTTAATACAGAGTCATCATAACACTCTCCTATGACGTGATGAACAGGAACATGGAGGGACTAGGCACCTCACCCTTTCTTTTATTCTCCCTTACATCAATCAACTATTTGCCCGCTGGTTGGACGATTCTGTTGCTCCAGAATAAAATCGGACGCAAGGGTATGGCCTGTGGAGCCCTTTTAGTGGGTGGAATTATAACTACAGCCACGGGCTTTATGATTGCCTTCCTTGACCCCAAGCAGAATGCACTGCTACTCGGCATAATGATCGGCTTGGGTCGTTATGGAGTCACAGTCTCCTACGATGCAGAAATCCAGTATGCAGCCGAAATAATTCCAACCAGTGTCAGGGGTAGAGCTATATCTAATATACACGTGGTGGGACTGGCTTCCAACTCACTAGTCTTCTATGTGATATACTTGGCCAAGTACTATAAGCCATTGCCCTCGATTGTCATCAGTTGTCTGATGTTCTTTGGCGCTGCTTTGTGCCTGACACTGCCGGAAACACTTAACAAGTATATTTATTCGATTTACCGATTTACCGTGAATAACGATAATATAATTTATTGATTTTATTACAGAAAACTGCCAGAGACACTTGCCGAAGCGGAATGTTTTGCCAAAGATGAACCTTGTCTGTTGTTTTCAAACTTTCCCAAACGTAGCCAAAGCGCTTCAACTTCTGCCTAACGATTAGTCACAGTTGTAATCGATTTTGACTGCAAAATATATACTATGTATGTGTTTTTAGCAAGTCAATATGCCATTAAATTCAGTATTGTGTAATTGACGAAAGTTCAAATCACTGATTCGATCTACTTTTAAGAAAACCTAACAAACATATCAATGGAACAAGTACTTACGATTATAAATGTTTGATTTGAAACAAATAAAGAAAATGTTAAAATAATTATTTAAAGAAAAACAAATTGATTTACGAATAGGATTACGGTAATCTGACAACGGAAAAGTGTGTGTACTTGAGACTGTGCTCTGTTCTCGCCGCAGTGAGATAATACATTTCTACAGGTACAAATATAAAATCTTGATTGGCACCAAAAAAAATCGACCTAGCTTCAGCTTCATTGCAAGCCAGTCGATCGCCAAAAGCGATTTTCGATTTTGCATCAACAAACACAGGCAGCACTGGAACGTCATAAAACAAAAGTTTAACAAAACAAATAATCTACACCAATTTGTTAAGCCATTAAACAATTATAGAGCCGAAGTTTGAAATTCAACTAAAGGTGTTTTTTAGAGACACAAGCCATCAAAATTTTTGCGGATCGTTGCGTCGCATTATTTTATTTTAGAAGTGCAGCTGAATAAACAGCTAACAAAATATGTATAACAATCTACACAGTATTTCAGAATTTCGAGGTATCATTTGTCGAGTCACTGTCCTACCTATATGGAAATATAACAGCTCGTATTTAAGTACTATATAGACAAATGCTTAAGCTAATGATAACCTTAAAGCAAACAATAACACAATCGGTCAATCACGTAAATCTTAAGCACCGAATCTTTGATACTCTATTGGCAGTTAAAAAAAAAAACTACAGAGGTAACAAATTAAAATTAATATCAAATTAAGCGAGATTAAATTAAAACTTAACAAGCCAAAGATCATATCTAATAGCATATCGAGTAAGCTTTTTGCTAAAAGTTTTGTGGTGACAATTTTGGTTAGCCGTTAAGTACAGTATGATTATAATGCCAACTCGTCACCCAACTCGATAGCACGCACAAATATTCTGTGATTGTTCCGAACGTGAACGACACGATATATAATAACTGTAAGCGAATCGCATCACATGCAAAAAATCTTTTGCCATGCTTTGCTTTACTGCAATCGTTCTCCTCAAAATCTATATTTATCTTTTCCGAAAAACAACGTAGAACGTATAAGTACATGTACATGTGTATATGTCTGTAATATTCAGTTGTTGAGTACGTTTTCATTTTGACAATCGAAATGGGTCGGGAGACGACATTTCAAACTCGACTTCGGTTTGCAACGGTTCGCAATCGAGAGCACGGAAATATTTAAAAACGGAAACAGTCGGTGCCTGCCTCAAGTTCAGCTGTTTTGAGTTATGCGATGGCAAAAAAGCTGTTTCTTATCATAAAAACCTAATTCGATTGCCTCACATTCAAACGAATCATAACTTAGTTATTTAATATCTACAAAACGATACAACGAATTCCTAATGTGTGTGTAAAGTGACTTAACAGCAATAACAAAGATATAAGATTTTAAACCGAGTGTTTAAGTTTTTTAATACAAATAAAAAGATTACTTTCGAATATTTATTTTAAAGCACTTAAATAAATATTGTATACAAATATTTTCAAAAGCATATATGTAATTTAACTGGAAATGTTTTGTGTTACACTCACATCTCTACCAAAGCAAAAAGTGTCAAATTTAAATTTCATAATTGCTTAAAGTCAAGATCACACGTTCCGTAGCTAATTGGCTTTAGCAATTAAGTAAATTCAGCCAGACGAGCAAAAAGAAACACAAACGAGATAAACAGAAAGTCAAGTGGGAATGACATGAAATGCAGTGGAAATGGCAAATGTGCAACGATATTTGAAGCACACGCCAAGTCTGAGATAAACGGTAGCAAGTTCTTTAGCGCATACCAGAAAAACTGATCAGTTTTCATTGATAACTTGAATGCAATTTGTGCGGATATCAAAAAACGACAACATGCTGGAGGTGGACAAAATGTTGGAGAAATGCGGCGACTTCAGTCGAATGCAGTGGTTGATGCTGCTGCTCTTCAGTGTGATCAATCTGCTGTCGGCACTGCATTATTACTCACAGACTATCATTAGTTTTGTGCCCAAGTACTGGTGAGTATTTGTGTAATATGTGGCGTATACATAATATTACTCATTCATACGTCCAGGTGTGCCGATAATTTGGAGTCGGACTTTGAGCCACCCGAACAATCGAGCTGTCAGCCACAAAATTCGAATGATACATGTCACAACTACGACTATGAACTCTACATGGGCTACGAAAGTTTTCCCAGCGACATGAACTGGATTTGCAACGATGCCTGGCAGTTGACTCTGGGTCAATCCATGTTCTTTGTGGGCTCCGTTGTGGGCACTTTATCTCTGGGCTATTTGGCGGACATTCTGGGTCGTGTGCCCATTATGATTGTGGCCAATTTGATAGCCATGCTGGGCAACATTCTGACCATTTTCAGCAGCAATCTGCTGCTGTTCTGTGTATTTCGTTTGATTTCCGGATTTGCTACCGACAGTAATTTCCTCATGATGTATATTTTGGGTAAGTAAAGTTACTAGAAGAAAATAGTTTCCTAAATGTTCACCTTTTATCCACTTTAGTTATGGAATATATGCGACCATCTCTGCGCACAATTGGCCTCAGCATCTGCATTGGCATCTTCTACTGCCTTGGGTCGATTAGTGCACCTTGGATAGCCGTGCTAATGGGAAGTTGGCGTGGTTATTTGCTGGTCACTTCGCTGCCACTGACTCTTGTGCCGCTCTTCTACTTCATTGTGCCGGAGAGTGTTCAGTGGCTAATTTCGATGCAGAAATATGAACGTGCCGCACTTTGCCTCAAGCGAGTGGCAAAGATCAATGGCCGACACGTCGATGAACGGGACTACGAACAATTTATAAACGACTGCAAGTTGAGTCAACAATCCACGAAGAACGCACCGAATCTATTGGATTTGTTCAAAACACCGCGTCTGCGTCGCAACACGCTTATCTTATTCTTCAAATCGTGAGTTGACTCAATGTCATCGACATCTACAATGTATCGAGTGTTCATGCTGAGAGACTTATCTTTTATCTACTTTATATACTCCCACCCACAACTCAGCATGGTCATTACACTCTGTTATGATGCCGTTTCGCGTAATGTGCAAGGCCTTGGCATTTCGCCATTTGTGATGTTCTCACTGAGTGCCACAACGATTTTCCCAGCTTGCCTACTCCTCATCGCTCTGCAAGATCGCATCGGACGCAAGGCAATGGCTTCCATGTCGCTTCTGATCAGTGGCATTTTGATATCAGTCACGTGCATCTTTCTCTTCGCCGCCAAAACTAATCAAAGTAAGTCGTTTAGCCGAACTCGAGTAGTCACTAGCTACAACAGGTTTTCAGTGAGCTTTGGTGGCAGTAAATGCTAAAAAGTAAAAGGCGCAGTAACTAATTGAGTGCTTAGTAAAAATGGGTAATTTTGGGAACATTATAATATCTGTTCAAAATTTTAATTGTATACTTAGTCTGACTTATCAGTAAATCTGCAGTTTTATTAGAATAACGTAAGATATTTTATATACAGCTACATATTTGATCAGTTGGCTGAAAAACCTAGGGTAACAAGTTTTTTTTTTTGAGATTTTTAGTTCTCCCCTATTTGCTCTTTATTATAAATTACCTACTATTATATTTATTTGATAGGTTTATTAATTATTTGGCATTTTTCCTCCCATAGCGACAACTCTTCTGGTCACACTGTCAGTGATTGGCCGCTTTGGTGTCACTGTCGCCTACAACTCTGGTGCCCAGTATGCCACAGAGCTCATACCGACCTGTGTGCGCGGACAGGGCGTGGCAGCTGTGCATGTCATGGGCTATGCCTTCACCTTCTTCAGCGTGTACATACTGTACACCCGAACAATTTTCTCACCTCTGCCGGAAATCATACTCGGCATATTGTCACTCCTAGGGGCGGGACTGTGTCTGCTACTTCCTGAGACGCTGCATCGCACGTTACCGGCATCGCTGGAGGATGGCGAGAACTTTGGCAAGAACGAGCATTGGTACACGTTTAGCTTCATGGAGAAGCGCTCTCAGTCGTTGTCCAAGCTAACACCGGGCAGGTCCAAGTCACAAACGAACTCTATAGATTCCTCACACTACTTCTAGTGCGATAATTAAGACGATTCTAGTAAATAGGCAAAAGTTAGCATACTTTTAAGCTCTCACTTAAAGACAGCAAATTGTTAAGTTTGAATAATTAGTACATATTTTCTTTATTATAGTATTGTTAACACTTTTATGTCAGTGGTAAAATTTTATTGTTATGCAAATAAAACACTTTTCATGAAACGAGATTTTTTACTTGGTAGTTAGTTCGATTTACTAAAACAAATAACAAAGTGACAAAAATTTAAATAAATTCAAATGCTTCTAAAACAAAGTTTATATTGTTTAAAATGCTATTATTGACCCATTTTAATTAGTTACATGATAATCAGTTTTTCTATCTTTGTAATTTATAACTGTCACTTAAGCGTCACAGATAAATAGAAAGTATGCATGCACTTGCAATGCGCGACTTTAAGATATCCTCTACACAAATTTAATATTCAAGTTATCCTATACACAAATCTAACATACTCATACACTTAAGCCAAATTTAGTACCCATCTATAATGTACATCTACTAAATAACTTTTATTTTAGCTCAAATACATATATGCCTTAACAAATTGTATATACTCAATTTCAACACATTTTATGGTCGCCATTTAAAATAAGCCCTAAACGATACAAACCGGCAAACTTTGTTTATCTAGGCCCATTGCGCGTGTTACCAGTTCTTATCTATAGACTGACATAATTGTTGCAGAGCCGAGTCCGGCTATAAATGAATGTGTTGGAATAGAAGCTGTGCCAGATTCTTGACAATCGCGTGCTAAGCAACGTATCAAGTGGACAAATTGGGGAAAAAACTCCCTGAAATATTTACCGAATGGATTTCGAGACTGTGTTGGAAAAGTGCGGGAGCTTTGGACGCTATCAGTTCGTGCTGCTGGCACTATATGGCTATACAAATTTGTTATCATCCTTTCACTACTTTTCGCAGACTATCATCAGTTTCACGCCGACGCATACGTGAGAGTTTTTTTTAAAATTGTTCCAGTTTGGTATTAACTTTAATACACTTTTAGCTGCAACGCCGCTAATCTTCCTGCTATCTATGGCTATGAAAATCGCTCATCCCCAGGCAGATGCAGCTACGTGGACTGGAATCACGTTGAAAACAGACTCGAGGAAATCAAGTGTGAGTCGTGGGAATTTGAGCGAGAGATGGGCTATGAGAGCATTACAACTGAGGTAATTATTGGCTGCACCTAAAAGTAGGCAGCACTTTTTGCTGCTTTTGAACTTACACTAACGTCCGTGAATATTGTGCACAGCTGGAATGGGTCTGTGATGATGCTTACAAACTGGCAATGGGACAATCGTTTTACTTTGTCGGCTCTGTGGTGGGCACCCTGTTCTTCGGCTATCTGGCAGATCGCATTGGACGTCTGCCCGCCTGCATGTTGACCACGTTAACTGGCGCTTTAGGTGACTTTATTACCTCGTTTGTGAGTTCGCTGCCATTTTTCTCATTTGGACGGCTTATATCGGGTTTATCTACGGACACTCAATACTATTTGATGTATATATTGGGTAAGTTGAAGAATTTTTTGTTAATTTTGAACCAGTTTTAATTAAGTTCATATAATTTCCCTTCAGTTTTTGAGTATCTCTCGCCCAAGCGTCGCACTTTGGGTCTCAACATGACATTAGCGATCTTTTACGCAATGGGCCTAATAGTGTCACCTTGGTTGGCCCTCTGGCTGGGCACCTGGCGTCGTTATCTTTGGGTTGCCTCCCTGCCAGCTTTGGGCGTGCTCTGTTATCCCTGTGTGCTCTTCGAGAGCGCCGAGTGGTTGCTCACCAAACGAAAATTTGAAAAGGCAGCAAATTGCCTGCGTAAAATTGCCAAAATCAATGGTCGTCAGGTGGAAGAGCCCGTCTTCGATCAGTTCGTCAAATACTATCACGAGAAGCTGAATGAGCAACAGAAGCCCACAACAGATACTTTTCTGGGTATGCTCAAGACTCCAAGGCTGCGAAAATTTACAATCATACTTATAATCAAATCGTAAGTTGACTTCTTAGTTCATTAAATTTTAATTTGACTAATTGTTTGACAAACTCTTTACCAGCATGATTATCACCGTGGCTTTTGACATACTCAGCAAAAATATGGAGGGCATGGGCACCTCCCCCTTCAAGCTTTTCTCCTTCACTGGTATTACATATGTTCCCGCGGGACTGACCATCATACTCTTCCAGAACTATATCGGTCGCAAGGGCATGGCCTGTGCATCCCTCTTCGTAGGCGCCATTATAACAGCTGTCACGGGATTTCTGGTAGCCAGTCTAAATCCGGCCGATAACGCCACACTCCTGGCCTTAATGGTTGGGCTGGGTCGTTATGGCGCCGTTGTCGCCTACGACGCTGAGGCTCAATATGCAGCTGAGATAATTCCAACGAGTGTCCGGGGTCAGGGCATGTCCAATATACACGTTGTAGGCTATGCCTTTGGATTCTTCAGTTCCTTTATCATTTTTCTGGGCACCTATTATAAGCCACTTCCATCTATTTTCATCAGTTGCCTTATGTTTATCGGTGCGGCCTTGTGCCTTACGCTGCCAGAAACTTTACACAAGTGAGTATTCATTTTTATGCCCAACGATTAATATTAATTTATACACTCGACTCTCTGCAGAAAACTTCCCCAGACCTTGGCGGATGGCGAGCTATTTGGCAAGGGGGAGAACTGGTATTACTTTCCCTGTTTAAGTCGAAGACAAAAGCCTACAGCGCAATCGACTGAGATCTCTACAATTGCGTAAAATTCTTAAATTATATTTATAAATGATAAACTCTAAAAATAAAAGATTTTAATTTATTATATTTGCTTAGAAATTGCATTTTTGTATTATTGTTTGGAAAGAAAATTCACGAAACTTTTTGCAAACATTTTAGCATACTAGGCTTAACTGATCTGCAACATTTAATTGAAATTTATGACTAAATTACCCCAATTTAGGCATAATTAAGCAATTAAAGCATTAATTGCAACTAATCCAAAGAAAAACGTCAACGGAATTAATAAAACGGACTCAACTATTCAACATTAAACAGGATTTTCAGTGAAATGAATTACGATGATCACGTCAATTGTTCCGGAACTTTTATGATATGCGGGAGGAATAATGAAATGAGCATTAGAGAGTTGTAATCTATACTATATACGGTCAAATTGTACATAGTATATATGCTTTAAGCCAGCCTATAAAGATGTCTGGCGCCATAATTCCGCTGAAATGTTGATTAAGCAGGCGTGACTTACAGCACTGAGCTCTCATATAAATCTTCGTCTAAGCTTACTCGGCGACTGCCCAAATAATACCCGCTCTTAGATCTTTTATTAGTTTCTATTTCTTTTGTCTCTAAGCCAGCGGGTCGGCCGAGTTTAACGGCTGATAAGCCAAACAGAGAGAAATACGCATCGGAAAAAATGTAAATACTTTTCAAACATGTCAAATGCTCTAACTTAATGACTTAGTAACTGAATTCGCGTGGAATTAATATTAATAGCCTCGTGGAAACTATTAAATACAACCGGAAGATAAGTTTACAAGACTTTTGGGATTACTATGTAAAAGATAAGATGGTAATTGAAGCAAGTAGGTAATTAACACGCCAACTCAACTCGCTGCTCTTTCTGTCCTAATAAACGAAAGTGCGATGTTTGCCCAAGACTGAAAGTCATATACTATAGCGTAGATAGCCCCCGAAAGCCAATCTACTAATCTGTAGAGACGCTGCCTATACTATATAAGGCAGCTACCTGAAATATCTAAACGTCAAAACATTAGCTGGCCAGTTACCGGCAGCAACATTCTGTGAGCAGTTAGTTAAATGAGCATGTAGCCTGTGGGCGAATTTTAAATTCTATCAAGTCAAGTCAAAAGAAATTTCTTAAATTGCAAAAATGGATTTCGATCGCGTTTTGGATAAGTGCGGGAGTTTCGGACGCTTTCAGTTCGTTATCTTAATTCTATACGGTTATACGAACATAATGAGTTCGTTGCATTATTTTTCACAAACATTAATCACTTTTACACCGGAGCATTGGTAAGTAATTGTTGAGACCAATTTTTCTAACAACGAATTAACTCGAGAGTTTTCCTCTTTCAGGTGCGCTCATAATGATCTAGAAGGTCTCAATGCGGAGTCATTGCGAGCCATTTATTCCAACGTAGAGCATCCATCCTGCACTCTGTTGGATGGTGTCATAAATGGCACAGGCATTGCAGCTGAAGATGGTAAAACATGTGAGAATTGGATTTTTGAACGCGAAAGCGGTTACGAGAGTCTTACGACAGAGCTGAATTGGGTCTGCGATAAATCGCATCTGGCAGCCATAGGACAATCTTTCTTCTTTGTGGGATCTGTTGTGGGTACTATCACCATTGGATACCTATCGGATCGCATTGGTAGATTGCCAGCCATGTTAATAGCAGCTGTGGCTGGTGCATCTGGTGATTTCATGACTTCCTTTGTGTACACCTTGCCCTGGTTTGCATTCTCGAGATTTGTTGCGGGACTGTCCACGGATACAATGTACTACCTTATGTATATTTTGGGTGAGTAGTTTTATACTTACGACATTCAACTTTTCCGAATATCGTAAGCTTTAAATATTTAACCTGTGTTAACTATTGAATTTTGCGTAACAAACATTAGTTACGATATTCGTTTACGATATTGACAACCAATATCGTAATGTAAAAGAATGTATTTCTAATAATTTCAGTGTAACAAACACTAGCTACGATATTCGTTTACGATATTGACAGCTAATATCGTAATGTAAATTAATGCATTTCTAATAATTTTAGTGTTCGAGTACTTGAGCCCCAAACGTCGCACCTTCGGCCTCAACATCATTCTTGCCATATTCTACGGATTTGGCTTGGTGACTTCCCCTTGGGTTGCCATTTGGATAGGAAACTGGCGTCATTATCTCTGGATGGCCTCGTTGCCTTACCTGGGTATACTGGCCTATCCGCTATTCATCTGTGAGAGCGCTCAGTGGCTGCTCACCAAGAAGAAGTACGATCGCGCTATCAAGTGTCTGAAATGGGTGGCCAAGTTTAACAAACGGCAGGTGGACGATTCTGTCTTCGATGAGTTTATTAAGCATTATCGCGAAAAGGCCAACGAGCAGGAAAAGGTGAACACCCAGGGGGATACGTTTTTAGGAATGTTCAAAACTCCGAGACTCCGACGTTTTACACTCACTTTACTGCTCAAATCGTAAGTTAAAGCTAAATTACATTCCAAGCTTTGACACTTACGATATTTGCTATTCAACAGTGTAATTATAACGCTGTCCTACGATGTTGTCAACCGCAATATGGAGGGCCTGGGCTCGTCTCCCTTTCAGTTATTCTCCATAACATCGGTGAACTATTTTCCCGCGGGAGTTACGATCCTTCTGCTCCAGAATATTATAGGACGCAAGGGTATGGCATGTGGAGCCCTCTTTGTGGGTGGTATTATTACCACAGTCACTGGGTTTTTGATTGCCTTCCTGGACCCAAAGGAGAACGCTATTCTACTGGCCGTTATGATCGGTTTGGGACGTTATGGAGCTACGGTTGCCTATGACGCTGAGATCCAATATGCCGCCGAGATAATTCCGACCAGTGTTCGAGGAGCTGCCGTGTCCAATATTCATGTAGTGGGCTTGGCTTCCAGCTCCTTGGCCTTCTACGTTATTTACTTGGCAAAGTTCTACAAACCGTTGCCATCAATTTTCATCAGTTGTCTGATGTTCTGTGGGGCTGCTTTATGCCTGAGTCTGCCGGAAACCCTACATAAGTAAGCTCAACTCGTTTTAAACTTAAAGGACTTACTTAATATTATATTTTCCATATAGAAAACTGCCTGAAAGCTTGGCTGATGGCGAGAAATTCGCTTTGAACGAGAGTTGTTTGTATTTTCCGTGTCTCCAAAAGAATCGCGAAAATCTAAACAATAACGAAGATGAAAAGAAGTCAGAAGAAGCCTGAAAACAAAATGAAAACGATGT
Source organism: Drosophila nigrodunni (assembly GCA_020829145.1). Lineage (NCBI taxonomy): Eukaryota > Metazoa > Arthropoda > Insecta > Diptera > Drosophilidae > Drosophila > Drosophila nigrodunni. The sequence continues at coordinate 17,340,513 of JACVCZ010000001.1, forward strand.
TTGAGTTTAAGCAAAACTCAAAATTGAACTGATAAAACTGAAACTGAAATGAAATCTAATTAACCTGATGATGAACTGAATATATAGTTAGTTCCTGTAACCAAATGGTCTGATAGATATTACTCATGTAAAGAATACATAGTAATCATTATATAACCGTTAAATTAACCATATATAAAATATATATAGTATCCATACATTATTCTCTTATCTTTATGCAATAAATTTACTAAACCAAAACATTTGTTTTAAATTATATATCGTATTTGTATATATTTATTATCTTTATCAATATTTTTGTTTAGCTTATTTCATAGTTTTGGAGACATGATCAGTTTAGGATTTAACTACAAAACAAAATGAACTCTTACTGAATACTAAAGCTCTTATGATTAATTAATCATTATAGTAGTATATGTAAGTATTCAATTAAGTTTTTGTTTTTCAATTAAGTGAAATTGTGCCGCCTTAATGTTAACTATCCAATTCCAATTCCGATTCCGATATCGACATCGATTTTTGATATTTTACACGAATTTAAGAAAAAATATATTCAGGATGGTTTAGTTTGAAATAGATCAATGAGTTACTAATTAGTTTATAGTAGTACATAAGTCTATTTAAAGTAATCCTATGTATATGACGATAAATGATTCGATAGACTGATGCTGAGCACACACACATATGTAAACTTCATTATCATCAAATATACGAGGTATTCCTGCAGCTAAGGAATCAGTTGGGTTGTATGATTACAGCTGTTCTGATACTTGCTATAGTTTGGTTTCAATAACTGATTAGTCCAGCTCTAAACTTATGTTGTTGTGTTTGTTATTGTTGTTGGAGTGCTCACTTAAAGGCCTAGGAAAAAATTGTTTAACTAAACTACAAACTAGTTTTTTTATTAGCATTCCATATTGGCATTCAATGCTTGGCATCCTTCAGCGCCTGCTCCTCACGATCGGCATCAATAAGGGACTGCTTGCGTTTCGTATAGTTTCCAGTTTCCACCTGCTGTTTGGCATCGATCAACGAATGCTTACGCTTGTATTTCTCCATCTCGGAGTCGGAATCATCATCGTCATGATGCTGCAGACAAGGGAAATCAAACATGCGCTCGCCCTTGCCAAACACTTCACCCTCCTCGATGGTTGTGGGAAGACTCCTATGAAAGCAAAGCAAAAGTATGTTAAACAATTGTGTCCCATTAGAAATATAAAGTTTGTTTACCTGTTTAGGGTTTCTGGTAACAGCAAGCAGACAAAGGAGCCAGCAAAGAAGAGCACGCCGAGAATAATTGATGGCGCCGCCTTGAAGAACGTGCCCAGCCAAAGGATGTAGGGCGCCAGAAAAGAGGCCGCAAAGCCGGCCACATGCACCGCTGCCACGCCCTGGCCGCGCACACATGTGGGTATCAGTTCGGTGGCATATTGCGAGCCAGATTCATATGAAATGGCCACACCAAATCTCGCCGCAATCGTCAGACAGGCCAAGAGTATGGCATTATGATTGTGCTGCTGATATGCGATGGCAATGCCAGCGGCAGCTGTAAAGAATCCACCCACGAGCAATGAACCCGATGCCATGCCCTTGCGTCCAATGCGATCTTGGAGCAGCACCAGCAAAATACTCGAGGGCAGCACAGCCAAGGCGCTCAATGAGAACATAGTGAAGGGTGAGATGCCCATACCTTCCACATTACGCGACACGGCGTCGTAGCAGAGTGTAATAACCATGCTGCAATATAGGGCGTATGAGTAATCTACAGATTGAGACTATTTGTATAGGAAACTCACGACTTGAAGAACAAAATGAGCGTGTTCTTGCGCATGCGTGGCGTTCTGAACATGTCTAAGAGTGTCGCATGCTTCTTATCATCGCCTCCTTGCATCTCTCGTGTCATTTGACAATGGCGACGGAACTCATCAAAGTCCGCCTGTGTCACGTGGCAGCCATTGAAACGAGCCACTCGCTTCAGTCGCTTAATGGCACCATCGATGTCATTGCGTGTGACCAACCACTGTGCGCTCTCCTGCACCACAAAGTAGTACAGCACCACCAGCAGAATGGGCAGAGAGGTGCAGGCCAAATAAATCTGCCAGTGTCCGGCCAATACAGCCAGCCAGGGCGTAAAGACCAGGCCCAGGCAATAGAACAGACCCACAGCCATATTTAGACCCAGTGTGCGCATGCTGGGACGTATGTATTCGAGCACTGCAAACAAACATTGAGTAAATTAATTGTTTTAATTTGAAAATTGTCTTCTGCTTTAGTTTACCTATTATATACATGAGATAGAAGTTGGTATCGGCGGCCAGACCCGATATAAAGCGGCAGAGGGTAAATGTGGCAACACTTTTGGTAAAGATCGTTGAGAAATCGCCAGCAAAGCCACAGAAATTGGACAATATGAGAGCCGGAACACGGCCAATTTTATCAGAAAGCAGTCCATAGAACAGTGTGCCGACAACGGAGCCAATAAAGAACAGGGATTGTCCAATGCGCGCCTTATAAGCCGAATCACAAACCCAGTTCAGCTGGTGGGAGAAAACAATCAAGAGGTAAACAGGTGAATCACAATCGTACTGCCGGTAAACTGGCAAACAAGTATAAAATATAAATTTAATATCATAAGTTAAAAATACGTTTCAAAAGTACTGAACTGACTTTACAAAATACAGCTTTTTCTTTCTCTCTTTACTCTTTCAAGGATCGTTTTCCACCTGAAACTAACGCAAAATATAAACTCACCTCGGTGTTCATGCTTCTATAGCCAAAATCGTAGTTATAAATCCAACGCTCGCATGCCTCCGTGCTGACGGTCACATTCGGACCATTGATGTCTGCCAGACGAGTGCAGGAAGGACGCTCGAACTTGGCATAAATATCGGCGATTTCCTTATACGTCATATTCACTAACTTCTCATGGTAGCACCAATGATCGGGCACAAAACTTATCACTGTTTGTGTAAAGTAATGCTACAAAACAAATACAAAGTATTAAAATCGTATACAAATTATTTATTTAGTGTTTGTCAAATACACACCATCGATACGATGATATTGATAAAGCCAAAAAGTGCGAGAATCATAAATTGGTAGCGATTGAAATCGCCGCATTTGGCAAGAATTTGATCGAAATCCATTGTGACGAGGTGAAAGTTGTGACTGTTGAGCTTCTTTCTTGGACTGGGTTGGATGTGATTACTGGATGAATTCTCGTACTCTTCGTTTGTACTCTATTTACTTATTTGGGTGTCTTGTTTTTGCTGCTTGGATGGCCTTTGGGGCTTGTTGTGTTATCACAATTCGTTCCGTGTATTTGAGTGTCTTGTGTTTCTTTGTTGCGTGTGAAAGTGTCTTGTGTTGTGTAGTGTAGTTTTTGTTAAGCAAAAAATAAATGTCTATGCATTTGGTTCACATTTGGAACTTTGGTTTTTCTGTAAGCAAAAGAAAAACATATTTTTATTTAAATTTATTTAAGTGTTGAATATAATTAATTAATAAATTAGTTATTTATGCAAAACCACAATTGCAACTTAATCAACATCAAGGTGTATGCATAAAATTAGCTTTTAAAACACTGAAAACAACGTAAACTTAAATTGAGTATGCAAATTAATTTTGATTGCAGAGAAAGTTGCTTCAGTTTAAGTCGAGATTTATCGAGCACTTGACCCAGTTACGAGTACAGCTAGACAACTGATAGTGAACATTCCACAGAAACTTCAATTCTATTTAATAAATTAGTAATAAGTAAACCAACGAAAAACAGATAAGCTTGCCAATTATTTAAACAATAAATTAGACACGAGTCGCTGTTGGGACTACTTGCCAGTAAGCACATGTATCCCAAAGCTACCACAGCAACTGGAAGAGTGAGGCCAACTTTTTTATCGGAGCTATAACCTCTTATCAATTTCTAAATATTTCTATTTCTATTGGATACGAAATTGCGGGAAGCTGACTAATAAGCAACAGCTGCTGCCACTACTGCTTTGGTTGTTGCTACCGATTGCTGACTAATTGGCAGCACTGTAGATTAGAGCTGGTAACTTGTCATTACTTGACAACCAGTAGCTCAGTTTAATCGACTTCTAATTAAGTCCAAACACGTGTGTCTAGCCACAGACCCCTTATGCCATTTATAATAATATTCCCATAACTTTTTTATCATTTTAGTATTAAACTCAAACACTTTGATTTTCTGCGGAAATATTGCTTATTTTAAATTTAAATTGTTTTACATTGTTACAACTGGTTTTTACTTTAAAGCGATTGTCAAAGTTTTGTGTCCCAAATTCTGCACATTCTGAATACTTGTCTCAAGCATGCTCAAAAAAAAACTTATTTCAAGGTTTTCCAACTCAAGTGATTGTAACTAAAAATCAACATTGAAAATATTTAAAATTTATATTTTGTTTATTTGCTTTTAATTTGCACACAAATACTTGTAAACAATTTGTTCTTGTTAAACCATACAATTACCTGATTTGTAATTCTTGAGTATGTGGGAATGTTTAAAAATAATTCAATTCCACGAACACATTTAAAATATGTAAATTGGTCGAGAACAGCAAACCACAAATTTGTTTACGAACAGCACAAGAAAAGGGAAAAAAAAACGACGCAAACAAATTCGCCAGACGTAAAACAAATAAGTTTGATTTTATTTTTTCTACTGCTCCAGAAGACACATAAATTTGCGAATAGATTTTTTATATTATAATATTTTTGTTTTAAAATTGTTTTTCTTGTCTAAGTTCAACGGCTCGAAGACCCGCACACGTTTTGGCTAATAGCAAGAATTATTCAAAATTATTCTCAAATTTAAATAGCGTTAAGTATATTTTTGTTTTTGTATTTTTCGAAAACAATTCTTGTATTTTTTGGTTGATCGTTGCTGCTGATGTTTTGGGTCTGTGTTCTGGCGAACGGCCCGTTTAGCGCGCAGTTGTAACGCGCACGCGGCAATCTCTAACGTTGTGTATCCGCGAACTGTCTTCTGCGTACTGAGTTCAAGCAAACGCCACAGTTTGTTTATTAAAAACGCCAAACAGCTGTTCGACGCAGCGTGCTGGCGGCGACGCGACGTCGCTGCCGACGCTGACGTCGTAGCTCAAACAAAATGAATTCAACAGGCAACAAAAGCAAAACCAGGGACAGCGATTTTGTTTTTGTTTTTACTCTTGTTTGCTATTTGTTTTTAGCTTTTGTTATTATTTGAGGGGGGATTATTTTTTGGGATTTCTCTGCTGTACTTTGAACCAGTTTGGGTGGGGGTGTGCAGCAGTTTAACAAAGCAGCAAGAGAAACAGGTCAGTCGAGTCGAGATTTGGATTTCGATTTTTATGAGGCATCACAAACGGCGTATACGCGTTGTTAATTCGATTCGATACGATTTCATTTGATTTACATGCTCATTTGAACCTTGTGATGCTGCTGCCACAGCTAATAAAACTAATTATTTGTGTGCTAAACATATTTAACATCCAGATATACATATAATTATAATTAAATGCAGTTGAATCGTTTCGATTTTGAAATTCCGTAATCATAAATCACAATTTTATTGATGCTTTAATTTCTACACAATGATACAAATAAATGACTCGTACTTTGCAGTATTCCCCTTGCACGTGTTCTGTATACATATATATTTTTTTTCCATTGAAAAACTCCCTATTAGCGCCCTTATATAAAGCTGGGGAACTACTTGTAATTTTTTCGTACTTACCGTCAAAATTCATGTATTGCTTATGATTTAGGAGCTCTCTAATTATAATTATAGTATTTTATTATAGCCGCATTTTTTGTTTTGTAAGTCAAAAGCTTAAACAAATTGTTAGTTAATTAGTTGCGACAATAATCATACTATTTGCTTATAAAATATAATTAGTACTCAATTTTTTGTCGGGCAAGGGAAGCCATTTTTTGTTTTGTAAGTCAAAAGCTAAAACAAATTGTTAGTTAATTAGTTGCTACAATAATCATACTATTTGCTTATAAAATATAATTAGTACTCAATTTTTTGTCGGGCAAGGGAAGCTTCTTAAAATGTATTGTAAACAATTGTCTGCACAGCAACTATTTTATCTGGAAATCAAAGCCTTAACTTAATGCCATAATTGTGCAATTAAATATTTAAAAAATGTATATGTCGGAACTAAAAAATCTTTCAGATTAGATAAGGCCACACGTCAAACTAGCTCGGCACTTGAAATTTGGGCTTTCAATCGCGCGGACTTAAACTATGTCTACAAAGAGCTTGAAAAAAAGTGTGTACACTGCTCATCATATGTGCCAAACGTGATCTTATCTTTCTGCCCCAATGGCACATGGCCGAGACTTTTCTGATCAACTGTACAAATTGTATACAGCAGCAGACTCCAGGCAGACCTACAGACACACAGATGGAGCAGACAGACACATAGTTGCATAAATATTTACAGTTCGGATTTTCTTTTGTTCATCTGCCGTTGGCTAAGCAAACAAAGAACAAAGCGTAAAGAAGTAAAAGGCAAAGTTAACAGAAAATTCACAAGAAGGCAAATGAGTAGCTGCCACTACTGTTAAATAGTTTAAGTTTTTATCAACATTGCAGTTGCCATAAAGATCACGCATACGTCGCGTTGGCAATGCTCGTATAAACTTGGTAGTTTATCTTTGATATAATATTGCAACGCTCTACAAATTTAATGTTAAATCATCTTCCGCTTATTTCAACATATAATTTTATTGGGATTTCAGTTGTGACTAAGTGCGAAACGGAGATTACTTGCTGGGAGCCTGGCAAATAAACCGAATAAATCGCATACAATGGCAAATTGACACTTCTGGTTTCGCAGTCTGCAATGCCAATGCTTTTGCACCTGCTTCTCAGTAAACAAATTAAAATTAAAGACACATAACACCTGTAAACCAGGCCAATATCAAAGTGAGAGCTACCTACCATTTAGTTTATGTATTTTTAAATATTTTCATTAAGAATTTATGTATTTTATTATTATTTATATAAATATTTTATATTTGATTATTTTTAGCCTAACAATTTATTTATATATCTCACTTTATATTTAAATATTTTATTTATATTTATTTAATTTTCGCACTCGACTTTTGCCTATTTCCTACAACGCAAATCATGAGTTTGAAATCCAAGTGATATAAAATTAATCTCTTTATGCGTTTGGGTTTTTTTTGTAGAGAAGTTTCGCTTCACATTGATATGCGAAATATTTTATAATAGTCTAAATTAGATGCTCATATTTAAGTTACTAATTATGAAATTTTTACAATATTTACTTTTTTGGCACAAAAAATTAGCTCAGAGTTGTGTGTTTATTTTTGTGCGTTTCACAGCTTTAGCTGAAAGTGGAGTGACTACCGCCGAGTAACTAGTAGTATGTTTTGTTTACAGTTAGTTTTACATAAGAGTCTTACACACACTCACAAACACATACACACGCTTCGAAGGCAGAACAAACGACTCGCGTGACAATTGAAATTGTTTTGACTTCAAGTTCAACGATTCTGTTTGGTTTTAAATGCACTGCGTGTCACTTTGCCTATGTGTACATGTGAACATATATAACTTTATAAGTCACACACACATACACACGTATTATGCTGACAGTTTCTACGGGCACTCGAAGGCTCCTCAGAAATCTCCCTATGTTGACATGGCGTCATTTTGTCTCCTCACGTTCACTGCATTTGCTTAGACTGTTAGCCCCCTACCACTCCCTTCCACTATCACCAACATAAAATAGTTATGTGTTAGAAATTCTGCCTCAATTTTCTCGACATTCTATTCCATTAATATTTAATTGTTTCCAATGGCATTTGTTTGCTTTTATTTGTTTGTTTGTTGCCTTCTTCATTTATTTCTTATGAATAATTTTTTACTAGACATGCACATGTACCCATATGGGGGCATCAAATGTTTGTGCCTACTAATATAAACCATAAAAATAGATTTGTATGCATATACAAAACACTTGGTGTCAATTAAACTGCTTATGTGGCACATTAATAAAATGACAATAGAATTTATATTTGGTATTGTGAGAAGTGTTTCACTGATTACTCAATAATAATTATTGACATTATATGCAGGTTGTTGAACTGGGAATTAAAATTAAAGTAATGGTTATTGTTTGCAGGGAAAGATTTATTACAGCAAAGAAATAGATTTACTATAAATATGAAATAAATTAACTTGCTTTAAACATTTTAAAAACTAACTAAACTGCAAAGTAACTAAATTTAGTTACTGTTTATTACTTACTATAACCGCTATAATGATCTAAATGATCTCATCAATAAAACCGGGTTAAAACAAATCAAATTAAAGATAAAAAACATGTATAACAATATTGCAATTTTACTTCAATCGATTGTGATTACGTTTAATTATTGTTAAGGTGTAAGCAGATAAGATACTGGAGTGCCGGAACCAGTTGGCATCCAAAACCAATAAAAATACAATAACATGAACTAGCCTGTAAATAGGACTGAATGACAATCATAGCGCACATTCCCCATAATTTGTTCACTTCAAAGAAATCAGCAAAAAACAAGACTAATCATATTACAATAGATGTCACTGATAAGATGCCACTGAACAGAACGGGCTTACAACGTAGTTTATTATCTCAGGTACAACAGCCATGCAAATTGATAAAGCTCGTTGAACAATTTCTGCTTAGCTAGAGCAGCACTAACTCGGACTGGTTAGTGTCGGTTGTAACCAATTACCAGCTTGCCAGCAGACGTAGCCAAAGACCCATAGTGAAAAAGGCAGAGATAGAGACAGAGAGAGAGAGAGAAACAATTTATTCGAGAGTACTCAGAAAATGGCGTCATGTGTAGTAAAAATAAAAAAATTGACAAGCCCCAAAAGTAAAAAATACTTGAAAGCTGTAAACTTAGCTTCCCAGCAGTTTAACTGATGCGATTGTCAACATTTTTTTTTTTGGCCAACAGGTGTCATATAATTGGCTTTAGTTCCCGCCTGTTTCTCACTTTCTCTTTTCGCTCTAACAGTCTTATTGTCTCTCCGGCATGCCCTTCGATTCAATGGCAGCCACAATTTGAGCAGGGAGAACGTGTTGTCATGGGTAGAAGCACTAGCAGTACTACAGGCATAAAACAGAGCTATGCAGAACATAGATTTGCAAACCTTGGACTCTTGATATGGCATAAACAATGTTAACCTTGTTGTTGTTGATAATTCGCTGTTTGCTTGCCAAAAAAAAAAAAAACTCACAACTATTTAGAAGTTCTTTTAAATTCTGCAACATTTTTTCAGATTTCGGCTGTAATATTTACCAGCTTTTAATTGAATTGTTTTGTTTGTCAGCACAAATCAATTGAAAGCATTGAAAGTTGTGACAATACCAGGAAGAATCTTCAAAGTATCTCTATTAAAAACTTGAATTCAGCAAAACCATCAAACAATACAAATGCAAATAAAAGTTACAAAGAAACAAACAAAATGTTCAATTATTTATACAGTCAACAAAACACAAATAAATGCAAAAATTATAGAAACGAAGCGTTGAAGGATAGCGTCAAGTCATCGCCAATCGATCGAGAGTATCAAAATAAAGCAATTGACTTGATACGACACGACTCAACACGATGCGACTCGATTTGCCTCGAGACTTATTCCGCACGCGTATGCAAATGATCTCATGTTTAATTATGTTTTGCCAGCATAAATGATTGGGAATATTCCATGGAAAGCCATGAAACCGTGACGTAAACAAATTGATCTGTGCCCTCCTGGGTGTGGTCAGTGAAATTGAAGAACAAATATATATATATATGATAAAAAGTGAAAGATCAATTAAAATGCTTTCAATGGAAATTTTTGGCTTGGGGAAGATCAAGCATTTGCTGTCTTATTGTCTTTGTTTGTAAAGTGCACTTTCTAGCTGATTTTAAACGATCCACAGCAATAGAAGTTATAGATAAGTAAACTTGAAGCGCATGAAAACAGCTGATCGCCAGACCAGACTAACAGTAAACAATGACGATAAGGTAACAGCTGACTAAAGCGTGCTGCCGATCGTTTATCAGTTTATCTACAAAATAAATAGTGCAGCTTGCATTTAATCTAGCTAGAATTCAAAAAAAACAAGAATTCAAACAGAATGTATAAAAAAATATATTAAAAAAATGAATTAAATAAAATTTAGTTATAAATCAGCACTTTTTAAAAAATATATATTTCGATTTTCATATTTGTAAATTTGTATAAAAGAATTTCGTTTATTCTCATAAAAAAAAACTAGCTTTAAATCAGCTAGAATGCCAGCACAGCTGCCAGCCCGACTTACAGTCTATAAAAAATGACTCGTTGTTGTTGCTGCCCGAGATTTTGCATTGATAAAAGTTAAACAAATAACAGTTAACTGCTATGCTGATACCGGCAGCTACTGCTTATGACCAGGCCAATTTGTTGCTCAAGTCAGCCGCACTGGCCCCCAATTAACAGCTGAGCAGAATGCTCAAATGAAAAAGTAAAATAGAATAAAATGAGCTAAAAATCGGTCTTGTTTGTCCCATTGGCCGCGAGCCACTTTAACACTTGGCAACACCGACAACACGGACATTTAAAAATATATATTTATATACTATGTTTTTATATTAGATAAAAAACTATATGTACCATATGTTTTGTATGCTCGAGTGTTTATCATTCCCAATTCAAAAAACACAACGCACATTGCTGTCGCCTGTTGTTGGCACTTGAAAAAAATGAGTCAAAAACGTGACAACATATATTTTTCATTGCTTTTTAACTTTATTTGTTTTATATTTTAAATTTTTTTCATGCACAAACAATTTGCTTTTTTGTTGTATTTTGTGTGTTTGTCTCAGAAATTGTTTGTGGTATTTATATCAAATGAACAGAAACCTGTTGACAGACTGCGATTTGAAGTTAAGCAAAAAATTATTTATGTAAAGTTTAATACACTCTCCTCTTGGTTGAATAATTTTAGTACTTTTTTCTTTGTTCTTATTTGTTAGACTTCTATCTGCAGCCAACTGGCACAATTCTACAGCTTAACAGTCTCTATAGCTAATTGCTGTGTAAAGTTCAATTAATCAACTGCCATTTATCTGTGCTCTCTCAGCAAACCCGTCAGAAACGTGATGCGTAGAGCCAAACACGTTGTTGGTTAACAACAACCGTCAATTGTGAGCCGACAACCAACAACTTTGTTACTATTGTGCATAGCAGATAAGTTCAAGAGTTCCAAGAACTAATATAATAATATGATTATCATTCTCATAACAGGGTCTGCTAGTAACTGGTTAATAGAAGTTAACATTGTTTTTATTTTATCTGTATTTTGTTGATCAACAAATGAAATTGAAATTTATGTTTACCTAGAACTGTAATCAGGTTTTTTAACAGACAATCAATAAAGCATATACGACTTGATGCTAATTAATGAATGCCTTTATAATTAATGAATGCATCAATGCAAGCTAGTATTGATTAATCAATCTCAATGGGTTAAAATATAGCTAAAAACGCAGTCAAAGTGTTGCAAATTAACTCATTTATTTTGGAAATTTAACTCTAGTCAAATTTGTTTATCTTTATTCCTTAATTCTGCTTCAAAAAGCAATCAAAAATAATTGCATTTAAATGTTTATATATTTAAAACTTGCATTAATTATGCCATTTAAAGCTATGTACTACTGTATAAGGAATTGCGAGTCGTTAATTTTAATTGCTTTGAATTGAGAGACTTTAATTCATTATGCAAACCATTTACATCCTTTGACACATTTTATGGTAGCCAAGGAGACTCCGCAATTGACCAGAATTAGCACCTTTAAACACTACAAAATTATGTGCTCTATTTTTTGTTGTTTATTTAAGCTGTTGCTGCTACTGTGATACTCCAAATAAAGTCCCTATATAAATACAAAGCAATTAAATTTGTACAAAGTATCTAGTTGTGTATGCTCAACAGTAAACAATCTTAGATTATAAACTTTTCCCTCAGTAGTTAATGTTTTATTATTTCGAATACTTCAAATATACTGTCATTATTAACGCAGTTTTCTACCAAATTTAATCGATTACAGTGCATAATTATATGCGGGCGCGAGTAAAAAGGGGAGTTAATTGAAATAAATAACAAAAAGTAGCTGACAAAGTGCATTAAAGAAGCAGCAATGAGAGAAATTTGAATGCCAAAGGCGAGACAAGTGACGTCTCTCAGGAAATAACAAACATTTTGGCTGCAGTTCAGTAATCGCCAAAAAAGAAAATAACAAATTAAATACATGTGTGGCATATACTGGTCTATTTATATTTGTAGACAAGTGTTGATGTATGAGGCACATATAATATAATTTTATTTATTTTTAAAACGCACACTTATAGTTACAGTACTCAAAATATCAGCATATATATTTATTTTGCGAATATATGTTTGTTGTATTAAATTTGCAAGTGGAATCGTTGCCACAGCGGGTTGCATAAATTTGTTAATTGCTATTTTTATAGGCAACACTTGGGCGAAGAAATCGAAATTGAATATTGAACAAAAACTTTCCACTCGCCTTTAAGAAATTTTGCATCTCGTTTCCTCAGTCCCTTCCTTCGTCTCTGCTTCTCTTTCTTACTCGCTTTCTTCAGCTACCGCTGCTGATGCACTCCAATTGTAGTCAATTAATTGTATTCACACTCACACAAACACACACACACACACACATTGCACTTTGTCACACACAATTTAATGAATATTGTTTTTATTGATTTCAATAGACAAACTATTTATATATAACATTGAGCAGCACTTGAACTCTTGTTTTTATAATTTGTATAACATTTTTTTCCATTCGCTGCATAGCACATGCAAATTAACCGTTAGTCCTCTGACTGCACCTTTATCTTATATTCGTTTTTAATTCTATTTGATATTCTCATGTCTGCTGCGCGAGCGCTGTCAACGAACTGTTTCAGTTCTGCTGCTGACACTGCTCCGCAGGTATTCGAATATCGGCCATGACTTTGAAAACAAACAACAACAACAGCAGCAGCAGCGAAAACTATTAAAGAAATAACAAAACCTACGAACAGAGGAGCAAGAGAACAAATGCAAAGAACAAAAACACTAAGGCTCGACCAGAAAATACCCTGTTCGCTTGTTCCGTGCTAAAATTTGTATAAAGAGGGCTTATTTAAAACATTCCCTAAATCATATAATTTAATGTGATTAATCAGGAAAAACATGGTTAATTTTCTTTAAATAAAACTAAGCAGTTAATTTATTAACTCACGAAAACACACATCACCTAGATATACCCTTTTGCCAATGCTTGCATTCCGTAGTACACTACTGCAGTTGTTGTTGCTCTTTTGTTGCTTTTGCTCCTTTGCCCCTATTGCTCTCACCCTTCCTCGTTAAACATTTGAAATCCACGCTGCGTTGGCTTTGCCTTTGTCTCTGTCATTGCCATTGCCGCTCAGTCAGCTGTTAGCGCAGTTTTGGTTTTGTTTTGCTTTGTTTTGTTTAAGTTTGCTTTACTTTGTTGTTAATGCGTTTTGCATACCGTAAGGAGAACCTGCTGTGTACGTCAATCAGTTGCAATGGGTTGTATGCGCGCAAAGTAAGACAAAGTCTGAGACAAGTCAGAATGGGTATTATTTTTATTTTTTTTCATTTGTACTAAAGTTTTGAATTAAAGTTTCATAAAACTTACAACAAACTATTTTCACATTAAGTCCACTTCACGGTACTAACTGCAATCAAATTACACGCGTACAGCAGTTGACCTGAAGTAACCTAACAATTTTCCACAAACTGCATTTTAGATGCGTATAAAACTTATTATAATAGAATATACTGTTCCCCCTGTAAAATTTTGATAAAAATCAAACTGCGTCTCAACCAGGTAAAGCAGGTACACGAGGGGAATCACACAGAAAACAACCCTCTTGGCGGATGCAAGGAAACTCGTCTTTACTAATGAAAATCCGCATAGAAAAGAAAAAAGAAATTGCAGTGCATTGAAAATTGGAACGAGGTTCTCAAAGTATCATTATAAAAGAGTTCCACTCAATCGCATTTCAGACAGTTTTATTTATTGTTCAACCAATTTGAACCGGTTCAATTTGCGTTCGAGTAAAAAGTGACGTAGATGTAAATGTGAATTTCTAATGAATAGTTTTAAATTCGAAAGACACAAATAATCAGATTTTTTATTTGTTTTGATATTTTGCGTCTGAATACATTCTGTTTCTCTACCCACTATCTCACTCTCTCTTTCCCTCGACGATAATTAAAATGCCGTCGACCTTCGCCGTTATTTTTGCGAGTCGGAAACGTTTGAATTTCTTGTTTTTCAAGAGATTTTTGCATTTGGCAGCAGATGCAAGAATTAAATGCTTACTCATTTCATTATTTGTTTTCGTCTAAGTTTAATAAATTTTATTTTCCATTTCAACAAATGTTTATTGACCCTCCAAAAAAAAAAAAGTGTAGATAATTTAATTAATTGCCGATACTTTTGGCTGCATTTCTATCTTTACTTGGTACTATAAACCCAAAGCAATCGTAAGCAATTAGTGTTGTCTTTAATCTCTTGAGAACCGGGATTGTTTATTCGCTAGAAGGTCACTTTCAATAGACATTTCACCTATGTGTACATAAGTCAATATTAATAATATTTAATAAAAGTTTATTTTCAATTAACAAGCATGTCGTTAATAATGTTTGTTGATTTATACTTATTTGCATACGCGTAAAGCAGATAAGGGGTATGCCAAGCTGTAGTATGATTTATAACTCATTAAGGAAAATTATCTGTTCTTTATTAAGTAGAAAACTAAAAGTCTATAGGATATCCCATAGTTGCACCATTTGTTCACTTATAGTATAAAATAATATTTATAGTCTCTAGCAGCTTACAAAATACTGTAGAGAAATATTTCTTGGCGCCAAACTGTCTCTAAATAAATTGACTTAACGCGCAATTTATTCTGACTGACAAACGCTATAAAGCTGTATTAGTAAGTTAAGTGCGACTACTACCAAAAGGCATAGTATTTACTGGTAAACTATAGCAGTGTTGGCGTAGGTCACTCACAAGTTAAATTTGATTTTTGATAGCGATAAGTACACCAATTAAAAGTTTTTGATTGGAAAGCACACGACTTTGTAGCAACAAATAAAATTTCGTATGATTAATCAAGTAATTTTCCGCACACGAAACTGTTGTGCATTTTGGGTTTTTTTGTTTTCAAAAAAACACACAACTTAATTTATGCTTATGCTAATTTTAACAGAAATAAACAAACTAATTGAGGCTAAAGTCGAGAAGCCGTGATCAAATCAGGACTTGAATACAGGTAAAAGGGAAACGCAATAAATCATTAGGTCAGCTTGGAAAACAGTGAACAAATTTTCAAACTAATCATTTTCCGACAAGGCAGCAAGACACGCACTGAATGAGGGAGACGCTTTCTCAGGAGGCAAAAGTCATTGCTGTCATGTAAATGAAATTGGCATTGCTTCTGACGGTTGGTCTCTGTCTATATATAGCTATCAAGGACAACTACACATGTCGACATATATATACAATATATAGAGCATTGCAAGAGTGTAGAGCATTGCGTGCGCCTTGACTTCCTCTTTTTGTATTGAAATCAGACAAACACATACCTTAATTTTATACTATACAAACACTGACTTATTTATACATTCAAGTATATTTTTTAGGGAGAGCAGGGATTGCATATGAAGAGCATATTTCGCCTAATAAAGCCACGTCCATGAGTCAGCTCATTTGTAGTTCTTCCTTTATTCAAAAGCTATAGAAATGACTTTATGCTTTATTCGCTTTTAGACCCTGTTAATGGGTAAAGCACAGCAGACTTCTCTGATACCGCAAAAATCGCTTTCATGAACTACATTAAAATTCTAGAGATTTCAATTTACACATAATTTTTAATGGCTTATTTACTGTCCAATTTCCATACAGGGTCTCTTGCAGTCTACACATTCTACTATAGCCCTGCCTATCAGTTGTTATTGATGTTGCTAGGCTTCATATTATTATGTTTATATATATTATTCTGCCATTCAATTTGAATTTCAATAGCAAAGAATAATTTGTCGAATTAATGTGAGTAAACAAACAATTTATATACACGATAATTGATATATGCTGCTGATAGGGAATTTATGCTTCAAGTACTGTATGATGTCAGTAATCAGCGTGGACTGTTGGAAGAAATAGAACAAGTCTCAGGCGATTTGAATGCACAAGAGTTGCTCAACACGGCGTATACGCAATGAACTCAAAGCAAAAATTGTTTTCTTAGTAATTGTTTGCTGTTTTATTACTAAGCTAATGGTATTAGCTTTGATTTGTTTTTTTATGCTTCACATGGTAATTATCTTTATGGTAGCATATTTAAAGAATTTTATTATCTGTTAATTTAATTAGTTATGGAAAGCTTGTGATATATGAAAACTGCGAAATAAAACGAGTTAAAACAAATGCTAGTGGAGCTTTCCTCACAACGAAAGGGCACATGTCGTATGCGCAATAATAAATCCATTGTCAACGGCTGTTAACTTTTATTTTTAGTTCAACAACAACTTTTAATGCATCAATGAAATGAATAAAATAATTAAAACATAAAACTGACTTATTTCTACTGTCAAAAAAGTTAGTACAACTCACAATTCCAGCACAGTTGTTGTAAAAATTATGTTGACAGGAAACAAACAAACTTCCGTTCTGGTTTTACTAATGTGCAGTGAGCTGTGAGGTCAGAAGTCAGTCAGTCAATCGGGGCCATTGCTTACATAGTAATATGAGTTCAGTGATTACAGGGGATAGGTGAGAGGTGAGTGGTTCTGACAAACCGTTAAATACAGACTAAACCAAGACTGAAGCACAGCCGGGCTAAATAATTGAAATGACATGAAGTAAACGCAGTTAATTATTATGCTAATATCGGATATCATAACGTCCCTGAGCGCATTAATGACTAATGCCAAGGGTTCAGTTACCCACTTAATGCCGCTTATTAAATCAATAAAATTATCAACAATTCTCGCGAAAGTTTCCTGAATGAAATATTTGTTTTTTGTAAGCTTGCTAATGTATTAATCTGTTTTTTATGACTTCCCAAAAGTTATATTTGCACTGAAGGTCATTATGTATATTTGATCGACAGTGTTAAGTATACGCACAGCAGTCAAAATTCGTGGAAATTTATGTTCTTTAAGCATTAAATTGTGTTTGTCTTAATACTTAACGTAAATTGATGTGTCAACAGAAATTAGAAATGCTTAAGCCCCGTGGAAAGCAGCAAAAGTCAATGAAATATTAAGTATACGCAACAAGTAAAATAAAAGTTTCTGTCGTTAAAGACAATGCGATGCCGATAAGTATGAATAAGTATATGAACAAGTAGGTATAAATTTAGAATCCCAAACACACATACTTACACACACCTATAGCCAGAAGAAGACAGCAGAAATGGATCACAAAGAAATATTCAGAAAAACTTGTCAAACAAAGAGAGAGACAGAGAGAGACGCCATCGCGTCGCAATGCAATTTAGCAAAGACGCTAAACTCAAGCAGGAATGTCAGACTGACTGAGAGGAAAGACGGTGGGACAGCAAGGGGACAGTGGGACAGACGAGCCCTAAGCACTTCCTTAAATGTTAACCGGCGCCGGCAACCAAAATCAATAGTCTGGAAAAACGGAAAAGGTCAGTCTTAATCTAATGTTGGGTTAGCAGCAAGTTCAAAACAATCACATGGTTTTATTTATTAACAAGTATTATTAAATAATTAAATATGAATTAAGACATACCTGTGATTTCCGAGAACGCAACGCTGCACTCGTTTGTTTCTTATATTGTGCTGGTTATTGTGGTTGTCAGGACACACACAGAGTTTGCCTGGACTTTAGGGCAATGCACGCTGAAAATGCCAACAAAAGAACGGATACGGTTTGGAATTGAGGCAGTTACTAGCCACAATCGTGCCCGGCATTGTCGTCCACACACGCCGTTGTTTACACCAGAGATCCGTAAGGCAAACTGACAACAAAACGAACCCGAAAGAAAATATACACAAAATAAACGCAACGCGAACGAGAGGGAAATATATACAGAGTGAGAGAGCAACAAAGCGTGAGTGCGACGAACAGCGAAAAGCGCACCACACGATGGAAATTAATGTAAACGAATGAAAATCATTATGTTTTTGTCTGTGCGAAAAAACACAGCAGACGCCATCTGAGATGGCGGCAAAGCAATCAGCTGCTCTCCCAATGCTTCCAACGCGCACGCTTTTCACATGTGACGTCATTGTTTCGATTGCGGCACATGCGCAACAAATGAGAGCAGCACATGCATACCCAACATGCTATACCCTATACTATACTACTTTACTATACACAAATTGGCTAGAGGCCATCCCACTCCCACACACGGTCAAACACACACTTAACGCTTCCACGCGTACAGCAACAAGCTCTCATCAACTTTTTGGGCGTGCGACGGTGTATGTGTGTGTGTGAGTGTAAACACTTGGCCATCTCAGAAGTGGGCCAACAACTGCATGCTTGTTGCGCCAAGGGAAACTTTGTGTTGGAAGCTTCAGGGTTAATAAAGGCACACAAAAGTGCTGCATCTAAGGCTTCAATAAAGTTTAAGCCTAAAAGTATGCTATACATTACTAACCTGACATTTTTACATTTTTAGAACACTTTCTTATTCATTAAATATACGTTTAATTAGATTAAATTAAAAATATTTTGTTTTAAATGTATAAAACAACCAAATCAGGTTTAAAGGGAATTATTAAATCCAAAGTAAAAGGATTAACATAGTTATTTTTCCCCTTACATATCATATCACTTATAAATTTCTTTAACCCATATAATTACAGTAAAATAATTTCATACACATCATAAATAACAAATAAAGCTACAAATTGCATTTTAAAAACAGTATTTACTTCATAGGTATAAACAGTAAATAGACGATTCAATTTCAATATAATAGTCAATTGATTTCATTCAATAAATAGATTATTCAAGACATGCCCCAATAATTTACTTAAATCTATATATTTAATATTAAATATATTTATGTATATATTTGTAATTTTTTCTAAAATTGTTTCAATAGGTGTTTTTATGGGAGAGAGCCTGAGTTTCATTATAAATAGTTGATGAGATTTTTGAATAACATTTACGAAGCCAAACTCTTGACTAAGTACATTGCAATAAAATCAAATTTGTTACTAAATTACTATATAAACACAAACAAAATGAATTATATTCAAACAAAGTGATGCTCAGATTGCACAATCGCTTAGAAAATTAACTTGAACTATTGTACAACAACATTTTGTGCGTAGTTTTCTTTGTTTTTTGGCACTCACTGGGCTATAAATCACTGGCATCTATTTATATTTACTTTGAGGTACTCAAAACATGTTTGTTATTTCATAATAGTGAATTGATATCACATTCATTCTCTTGTTAACAACAAAATCAGGCATTTGTTTAGTTTAGTGAATAAAGCTTAAAACCATATGGCAAAGTATTGCACATATTTATGAGATATAACAAATAATTAAGTGAGTGTGTGAAAAGGAACTGATGTAACACAATAAACTTAAACTAAAGATTCCGTTTTGAGTTGATTTTGTGAGTTAAAGTAGTTTCTAACAGTCTGCACCAGAAATGCCAGTGATGGCATTTTCGCCATGTATTATTGAGTCCATTTCAACTTCGGACAGATTCGCATTAAGTAATTTCTCAATCTTAATAAACTGTGCATTCGGTTCGTCCACCGAAGCAGCATCCACTTCCTGTATACTTGGCTCTCGCTGAACCAAACTACGGCGCTTAGCCCGCTCTGAAATGGCAAACAAATGGGTATGTTAATAAAAGAAATAAGTGATTAATTGGATTACTTACCAAATCGCGCTCGTTTCGCTTCTTGATCAATAATAATCTCATTGGTTATATAGACTTCGCGTCTGATTTGATCACGCAGCTCCACGCTCATGTCGGGAATGCACCAACGCACCAGAATCATCACAAGCGCCACAAAATTCTGCAAAAAGTTTATAGAATATTATGACACTTTCTCAACCTTCAAAGCTCTAAGACAACTGACTAATTGTTGGTTTGAATTTCATCAGACTTAAGCTTTTACTTTCCACTTTAAATTTGGGTTATTAGTTCAGAGTAAAACCTTAGAAATGCAGGTGTTTAATCAGTAAAGTGTTTAGTCAATATAAATGACCAAAAAAATTAGTTTGACCAAAAGCAAAAAGGAGAAGAAGCCCACAGATCTAGTTCATGTACGACACATTGTGGGCTTTTCTCTTTCTAAGCCAAGAACTAGTTAGTGTGGGCCGTGGAAACTGCCAACTAAATGAAAATTGAACCCACTTTTGTCAGCAGTGCAACGAAATTGATTCAGTATCTGCAAATACTTCGAGACAAACGCACGCGTTTAAACAAAAAAAATATAAATAACTTAAAAGGATATTTAAATAAAATATAAAACGTAATAATGAAACGTTTCGATTGCATTAATCTGCGCTCAGTTGGCCTAAGCATAGCCTGTCTGGATGCTCTAGTCGCCATCAGCATTCTAAGTCTTTCCAGCTATCATTTGTACTATGATTTCAATGACTTGACGCAATGGCAGCAATCTGATGGTCAGATAACAAGTCCTTTTGGCAGCTTTGTTGCCGTACAGGGTAACTAATCAGTATACAGTGTATGATTAAACTATGCTTAACTAAGTTATGCTTCAATTTAAGTGGACTATGTGCTGATGCATGAATTCTCACATGCCTTCTACATGATACTGACAGTCACAGTTTGGGTCAAGGCAATGATTAATCTAATTGTGGCATGCATTCTGGTCGATGGCATCAAACAGGTGACTTTTAAATACTAAAAGAAATGTCTTAATATTAATTTGAATATTTAAATTACAGCGACGACTTTTTTGCATTGCCCCCTGGTTAATAAATGCTTGTGCATCCATGGTTATAGAGGTGGCTGTATATATTTGCCTGGAGCTTAAGATTGATGAAGTCGATGCCTCTATAGACAGACGCATAGCGCGTAGTGTGCTCTTTGGTGTCTTTATAGGTAAGTTTTACTAGACAAAAACAAACTAATTGTTAATGCTATTCTTTCCTCCAATCCTTCAGTTATAAATGCATTACTTTCCTATGGAATTTATGCGCTTTATCGCATGCTTAAGACCTCGACAAATGAGAATCGTGTGCTACAGGAGAGTATTGTGGAAACATCGGGTATGTTTCAGCATATCAAGGTTTAAAGTGTTACAAACCTAATTGGCAAATTCTACAGAAAGCAAACTTATTTAGTTGGACTTGAGCAAAAGGTATTTTCTCTAATCAATGTACAAGCATTTATGTTATGTAAAACACACCACAAAATCAAATAAAACGAACTTACTTCAAAAACTACAACAAAGCCCAAACGGCAAGCGAGTATAATATAGAAATCGCTTGATAATTCATATTTTTTAGCAGAGCCCGGTGGTTCACGAAAGTCCGTGTACCTTAAAAGAAAACAAAGAACTTTAATTACCATAAAATTTCTTGAGGAATTCCATTCAAGTGACTTACATGCACGTGGTTATGTTGGAATAATCACCGGCGAGGCTTTTTAGCTTGGTGGAGTCGGCGATTTTAAACTCAGATAAGGTAAAGTCCAAGTAGCCATGTAGCGTGCCATCCCGAGACCTTAAGCGATAAAGCAGACGAGGTATCATGCCCGAGGTGAAGGCTATAATAAAACCCTATAAAATAGGATAGTTAATTATTCTACTATAGCTGTTTTAAGTGCATTCCAACTTACATTCGTTATCACACTCAGTTTGCCAATGCAATCGAGTATGCGATACCAGACACCAATATCCCTTACACGCTGTGAGACTGGTCGCTTGTGGTGCGTCAACAGCTTCTTAGCATCCAATCGCATCTCGAGTATGTTGTTGAGTAGCGCAAAGAAAGGAGCAAGCGGAAAAGCAGCCACAAAGATGGTGACAAAACCATATTGCAAAACCATTTCCAGATACTCGGGAAACAAGCTGCGTGCTCCCCAATCGAGTAGTTTTAAGTCACGCATCCAACGCTCATCGTTGGCCTTGTCCGGCTTAACGGCATTGCTAAACAGTCGCGAGAGACCCACTTGAATGGCCAAAACTTTGCGCCAGAACATGGGCAAATAAACCTCTAGAATGGTATTAAAAGCCTGCTTGCCAATCATTATAATCGCCAGCTGTATGCAAAGCTCCGTCAAGCAGCCGCCAGAAGAGCACTAAAAATATATAAAAAGGCATTCTAATTTGATTACATTTTCGCAAATTAAAACACTTAAACTCACCTCTTCTTGGCGGTATTCAAAGACTGTTATGTAGTGCCCTGGATGGCCAACAAATTTGCCTTTAAAGAAAGCTATGTAAAATATGGAAGCATAATAGTTGACAAACTGCAGCAGATAAATTTTAAGCGTCAGCGAATCATCAAATTGTGTTTGAGTGCGCCACATTTCCAGCTCGGTTAAATACTCAGCCAGATGATTATAAAGCTATCAAACAAAAATAAATGAATAAACTATTTAAAAATCTAATGGGTAATCAAAACACTTACATAATTCAGCACATAAAGCAGACAGAGATTGACAAAAGCAGCTGATGCAGCGGCCAAGACAATCGCCTTCGATGTGGTCATGCCACTGCCATCGAACTTCAGAGTTGCCAGCATGGACATGCGGTGTACAACCACCGCAACGAGAGCCACAAAAGCCAGGGCTATAAGTAGCACCACCACCGAGAAGCTAAAAACTGTTGCCGGCAGTTTCATACGCCAAAAGGGCACAGTGGGTTCCTTCATATTGGTCACATAATCGGTACGCGTGGGTTCAATGTGCTCCAGACGTGCCAAATATTGTGGTCTTGGATGCTCCTCGTGTACATCGAAACCGGTTAAATCCCAGCGATGGGTTATCTCAGCCGAATAGCGTTTCCAGAGCTCCAAAAAGAGCGTTGCCCAAAACGACATAAAGACCGCAAAGAAAATCGTACTGGGATTATCGATAAGATATGTGATTTTGGCATAATTGCAGGTCTCTGTAATATTCCAAAATTCACACCACTCACAGAGCGGACACATTGTAATGTTAGCATTAGAACGCAGGCAGATATCTTGACTGAAAGAAAGAGGTTTGAGCTTAAAATGGCTATTTGGTGGTAAAGTAGTAGTAGCTGCTTACACAGGCACATAGTTCTTGAGTGAGATCCAGGAGTAAAGAAAGCAAATCACACCCACAATGGAAGCGAGGAGCAGCATGTAGGTATAGAAGCCCAGCCAGGCAAAGTAGAGACCTTAAAAAAAAGGGAATAACCATTATTTAGATACCTGTGTATGGCTAAGGGCTACTCACCAATCTTGACGCCAAAGTACTCCTTGATGTCGTCCAGAGGTTGATAGCGATACCATTTCCGAACCGAAGCCCAGTTTTTGTAGAGCAGTTCACGCATTGTGCCCACTTCCGTAATCTCGCCCTGAAAAGTTACATAAAAAGGGTATGAGAAAACAGTAGTAACAAGTAAACAAAGAATGCTCACATCGTGCAGGGGATATGCGGCACAGTAGACACCTTCAGCGATCAGTCGCTCTATGCCAAAGGCCATGTCATTTTGTCGTTTGGCGGGAAAACGCTGACGATCCAATATAAATTCCACAATACGCGATCGCACAGCAGTTGTAAAGAAACAATCCTGACGTATATCAAAGCTGTAGAAAAGAAGAAAGTTTGTTAAAGTGTATGATTTGTTTGAGCTTAACGAACGACTTACAGATACTCCTTGTCACGACTGTAGATGGCCGTAAAACGATGAGCGCGCTTTGGAAAGTAACGCTCATCCACATAGATATTACGCAGAAAGAAATGAAAAACGGTTTTAAGACTAGAATAAACACTTTTCGTAGAGCGATTCACCGCCGATAGACCAGGTATCTAAAAGTACAATATAAGAGTTAAGAAACAACGTTGATTTTAAAATAAAAATAGTTACAAATTAGTGTAACAGCAAATAGAAACCAAGAGTTTACAAACTATCAGCGAAAAGGCAGCGAAAATGCAACTTGAAACAGGTCAATAACTAAAGTAGTAAAATAAACTACAGTAGAATAATTACAAGACTTATTGATAGCAACGAATATATACAATTTTAGTTTGATAATCAGAGGCTTCTAGTGTTTGTTTATAAGACAGATTAGAGATTAAGACTCAGAGCTAAAGCTAAGTTGAGATTAGGCAAGTAGACAGAGAGACATAACAAATGCGAGTACTCAGAGATCGTAGCGTATCTGGAACAATTGTTAATTGCATATACTATATTTATATTTAAGACCTGAACACTTTGGCAGACCTTCTTCGATAAATACTGAGCTGCATTGTGTAGACGATTTGATCGTTCGTAAACGCGTGTATTACAAAATGACTAAAAAAAGTAAACAACACAAAAACATTTGAATTGATTGATCAAACAAATTGTTGCCAAGTTCATTCTGAAGAACGTGTTCCAGACTCACCTCCTTCATCGGCATTCGCAGTTTAAGTATTTCCGCATAACGACGGAGCACCTCCAGGGGAGCATGTATCTGAAATCAATATAGAATGCATTAAAAACTGAACTTATAATATATTTATAACCCACCTTGACAAAGTGAATCTGCTCCTTTTGACTGAGTTCCACCTCCAGTCCCTGATGCACGAGATTCTCTTGGAACACCCGACGTTTTTCCTCATTTTCCAGCTCCGTGGGCTCATGGGCATTGATCTTAAAGGCGAGCACAAAGTCAATGGAACGCGTGCAGTCCTCAAAGAAGAGGGACGTGTTGAGCTCAGCTCTTTGATAGAATTCACGTGGACAGCTGCATTCGCGCTCATCGTAGCCGGGTTCACTCATTGGCAGTAAGGGTGTTGAATGATTGGACTTGCCGTTGGCCAACTGACCCCCAATCTCTGGCAGTGGTAGTGTGTTAGAGCCACTGAAGCGTAATGGAAAAGTACACAAAACACATTTATAGTTAATGCAACAAGTTGGTCAAAACACACGAGCTCGTGTCTGATTTGACTAAGTGGCTGGAAACCAACCCAAAAGCAACCCAACTAATCACACCCTGTGGTGCTTACGTATATGAACTATTAGCACCACAGGGATACGCTATGGTCATTGGCCTAACGTGCCCAGAGCTCATAAGCTGCTGGCTAACTATTTGGGTCAATACGAATGAGGGCTGTTAACGTTTTTAACGACAGCGCATAAGAAACTCCTATAAAACTTTGAGCAAGTTTATGATAATTGATTCTAACCGAGTTAAATAATTTATTAAAATATTTTATTTTTGCTGGGCATTTTCTTAATTAAACTAAATAGGGAGCAAGACTTAATATCCTAGTTGTATTTTATTGTTTTTGCAGCAAACTGCGAAAATGCAACTGGAAATAAAATATACTCAATTTCTCTGTATTAGCTGCTCAAAAGTAGAACTGACAACGATCCGTAATACACTTGCTAATGGGTTAAATGTTTGCACATTTTAGACATATGCCATATCAATATATACACATGTATAAGTATTTCGTACATAATATTTGTCTGTGAACCACGTTTCTTTAGAAAAACAAACACACATGATTCAGTTCTAGTCGCTGTTATATATACAGCTGATGCTGTGAATCATTCAGGCATCAAATTGTGCATAACTTGCTGCAATCAACACTTAAATGAGTAAGTTTTAGATTTGAAATGAGACGGGCAATAGAAATAAAAAATGATACGCGAATTTCTTATCAGCAGAATTTGAAGCCTTCAGAAATGAAAGATTGTAGAAATTATAAAGCAAATGGCGGCAGATAGCCGATAAGCTTGGGAAAAGTATGTAGATTTTATATAGAAATGACAAATCAAGAGATTTTTATTACTCAGTTACAAGTTTGATAAATGCAGTATTTTTTATAAATAACAAAAGTCACAAAACTAATTTATATTCACGGTCATTTTATTTTCTAAATATCGCTTCATAACTTTTGCTGATTAAGCAGATTTCAAAATGACTCTACATCGGTTTAAAATCCCTCGATTTATGGGAATTACTAAATTCACAGTGCTTACACAGCATTAATCTAATTAAAGTACTTTTTATTAAAAAACTTTTAGCTAAATTGTAACGAGTCTTGTTCAAGTAACAAACGGGAAATCCGGACAGTGACACATAACAAAAGATTGCTTGTCTTTCCTACACTTCAGTCTAAGGGACAGTTTTCGTCACTAGTAGTTGATTTGATTATCGTATTTGCTGCTCGATTCATTAATTTTTTTGTGTTCTCTTTGAGCTTATTATTCGTGGCAACGTTTTTTTGGAACCTAATTCTATATTTCATAGGCCTTTAAGCTTCTCTCAAAAGACTGACCTTCTGCCGCAAAGTAATTAACTTGAAGCTTTTAAAAATTATTCACATTTACAATAAATTTGAGGTTTTTTTTTAGTTTTTTGTATGACTGTTTGAAACCCACAGTTTCAATCAAGGTCAAAAACAAATGAATTTATTAAAGATTTCGCGCTGACACAAAACAAAGAAGATGAAAATCTGTAAAAGTATTTCAAGTGCTGCTTATATAATGTGTTCTTGATTGTTTATGATACTGCAAATATCAGTTCTTTACAGAAATTTTGAGGATTTTGAGATGACACATGTTTGCCAAAAAGCCCACGCAAACAGCGCGGAGAGAAATCATTGCCACTTTTCGGCCAAATGATGATTAATACACGAACAACAAAGACAACTGATAACTGAACAAAGATAAAAGTTAAGTAAACTAATCATTAAGTTGATCAAAGGGTATTTTGGTATCCTTTAGCTTTTCGAAGAACCCACCAAGTAGGAAATTGACCTAGAAATCCCGACGTTTAACAATAAAACTGCAATAATTTTCGTACGTTGTCCACGCGAATTATTAATAAGTTCAACACTCAAGAGAGAGAGGTGCGAAAGCGAATTAAATGAAAGCCAAACGCGATGACAACGTCCAACGCGCAGCAGCAACGACAACGAACTGAATGAAGAAACAACAAAGCAAAAGGCGAACAGCTGAGCGCGTGAGAGAGCGCAATTTACACCGGGTTGTCTTGTCAGACTTCCCCCCACTCCACAACACACTGGCAAATCCGCTCATATGCTCAGGGCACCCATTGAACAGCAGCTCACATCCGCAAAACAGCTGTTCGCGCGACTGCGTCGCATGGCAATGAGAGATTTAATCACATGTTGAGAGAGATAGAGAGCGGGCACTTGTTGAGCTCAAGAGATCGCTGTCTGTCTATGCGCACGTGTAATTGTGTACAAGGTGTCCAATTGGACTATTTACTTGCTGAACTGACTGAGTTTCCAATAAGTAATTACGCTTATCGGAAAACTGTCGTGTATTATAATTACAGTTGTTCTGTTTGCTAACATATGAATTATACATGACATTAATCATTAAGGGTAATGCTCATAGACTTTTATTACAGGTTAAACGACTTTTCTAAATGTCGTGTTTCAAATAGGATGACAATACATTTATATACTATTATTATAAGCGACTATTGCGACATTATTTGCAAGAAATTGTGTTTAAAAGAACTTTAACATGCAAAAGCTATTAACTTTAACAATCTTATCACAAAAGACCAAAAAAAAATCGCACTTTCAAGTAATAAAATTTGTTATCTCTTGCGAAAGAGTTGAAAACAGAAAGAAGTGTTACAGGGTGTTTACACAAGCTAAGCTGCTGATGAAGCTTAGAACTACATTTGAAGCACCCTGTACTACACACACTACCAGCATAACAAAAGCAATATGATAAATAAATGAACTAATGATTATTTCCGCTCAAAAGGGGATTTTTTCCACCTCACTTTGCCTCGTCTTACCTTTCTGCAAATCTCGCGCGTTTCTCGCGTACATTCAGTGATTCACTTGATGCCATTTTTGCTTTAGCGGCATCGTTACCACGTTCGAGTTCCATAAAACGCGTTGTTGCACCCACATCCGGAGTTTGCCGGCCTGGGTCACCTCCCCAAATACTGTCACTAGCGACGAGTTTGTCCTTTAGCTTTACACGCTTCACCAGCTCCATATCGTAGGGCGCCAAAGGGGCCGTATAGGGTGGTTCCATTTTAACAGCTGCCGCGAGCAGCTGCGAGGATTCATTTTCAACTTGCGCTGAAATAGCGGGCGCCGGAGGAGAAGGGGACACCGTTGGCTGCGCTGTTTCCAGCTCATCAGCATCGCAATCGCCATTGGCATTATCTAAATTTAGCATTTTGCTTAATATTTGTGCTAATTTCTCGTCCAACTTGTTTACTTTCTTCTTTCATGACATTTGCCTTTGACCGTGTGAGTGCGCGCGGCTGTGCGTGTGTGTGCGTGTCTCGCAGAATTTTCGGTTCAAGTTGACCAAATACAGTTGGCGTGAGGTCAACTCGAAATTGGAGCGGAAACACTTAAGATAAATGCAATGCAATCACTACTTAGTAAACGTTGCACTTTTTATGCACTGTATATTACACAATTGCCCCGATTGTACTGCGCTTAAAATAACGGCACCAAAGTCCTCCGCGACTACAGCAGCAGCATCCGCTTCGAGCCAAATGAAAATAAACACTAACTGTGACAAGTGTGACCAGAGTGCACAAATACCGAAAAGACCACATAAATAGTGTGGCAACTCTTATTATTCTTGCTCTTTTTGGTTTGGCGCGCATATTTAAATTGAAATAAGTATGCTGTAAAAAGTTTAATCAGCTTTCAACTTCACATTGGGCTTAAGTATTATATTTCTTGATTATTTATTTTGGAGGGAAAGGATTACAAATTTGAAGTCTTCAATTTACATATCTCTAATACGTCACAGCACATGTCATATACGCCACCTATGGTCCGTTAGGCAACTTGACTAAGTCAATTGGAAATTTCCTAATTTAACCCAAAAAAAAACAACTTGTTTTTCAAAATAAAACAACTTGTATTTTCTAAAAGGCATAAAACATAAACAAATTAATACATTAAATACATTTACAAATCGCGCTAAACAAACAAAAACAAAACAATGAACTCGATTAATTTTTTTAACGGCACCGAAGTTTTTTCTTGGTGAAACAACAAATTTTTAATAGTATATGGAATAATAATACAGCTTGTGTTTAATATAGTTTGTTGCACTATTATTAAGGGGCTAAATTATGCATATTTAAAGAGTTGAACTTGGGACATTGAATTTACAATAGAAACGAGCATATTATTTGGGATGTGAACGAGGATTGGGCCAAGGACAAGACCGAGACCCTTCCCACTACCGTCTAAAGTTCCAACAACAGCCTACAATTGGTTTACTTCCTGTTGTAGTTCTTGTGGACCTCAGGTGAGATGTTGTAAACGAACTGCAAGATCTCCTGGATAACGGGTTCTTTACGTGTACGGATTGCACCCTCCATATCGGATAGCTTCACGCGAGTATCAGCATCGATTTTAGCAGCGACTCCTTCGCGGCTGCCCATATGCTGCGAGTGAGAAAGAGGGAGGGACGGGAGGATTATCGTTAGTGTGCATTTCCAATTGGAAGTTTAAAATAGGTCAACTTACCTTAGCCTCGAACTCTTTGAAGTTACGTTCACGCTCCTGACGGAATTTCTCAATCTCCTCGGTGGCCTCATCCTTGGCTTGCTTCAATCTCCTTGCCTTGCCTAAAATGCAATTAAAGGGCATAGAATTTCCA
The DNA here is from genome assembly GCA_020829145.1 of Drosophila nigrodunni. Taxonomy (NCBI): domain Eukaryota; kingdom Metazoa; phylum Arthropoda; class Insecta; order Diptera; family Drosophilidae; genus Drosophila; species Drosophila nigrodunni. The sequence continues at coordinate 17,370,409 of JACVCZ010000001.1, forward strand.
TTACATTAATTATAATAATAATTTTAACACAATTGCGCACACAAAAACACGGGATCATGTGACTGCGCGTCGCGCGTAACGTCGATAGCGAAAAAAAACGTAAGTTCTGTATCTGAAGTTCCAATTGGCAATTTGATTGGAATATCATTGGTATGCTTACGTTTACGGGCCTCGGCAACCTTCTCAGCTGCTTTCTTTTCGGCAGCAAGCAATTGCTGAATTCCCTGCGTTTGGCTGGCCATTTTAATAGTTAATTTATATTAAATGTTTTTTTTGCTCGCTTCGGCCGTGATATCAATGCAAGTTGAAAAAAGCAAGTGACGACTACGACGACGATGGACTTAACACAAACGACGTGAAAAATGTCATATGACGAAGTCACACACACGCATACACACACAAATCAGCCCCAAAATCGACTATATCGAGTGTTTATTTTTATTCTTTATCGATAGCTTCGGTAACAGCTGCTATCGATAGAATTCTGTAATTTAACAGACACTTTAACAGCAATTATTTAAAAGTCAATGAAAACATAACATTAAAAAGAATAAAATGTGATGAAATTGAATGTCATAATGATAAATTCATATCTGCACAGTTTCCATAAAGTTTTTACTCAATTAGCACTGTTAATTAAACAGTTTATAATATCCCAATATTAGCACTTTCATTAATTTCCCATAGCCGCTCCCAGCTTTGTTTGGAGCAACTAACACTTTGCTATCTTTGGAGGGCAAGTACCAAAAACCCGACTAAATATAAGAGATAAATTAGTTACAGCCTGATTTAGAACTTGTAAAGATAATTATTATTCGTTTTATTTAATAAATGTTCACAAGAAAGGTACTTTTGTTTGGCGCCAAAGAGCTTATGGGCACAATTGCCTATCGAACGACCACCACAATGTCTTCGATTGTTAGAGTTATCGCTGCCACAGCAATGTGTGTGTTATTTGGATGCCAAAAACATATATAGTAAAAATTGAACGAATAGTATATTTTCACATATATAGAGAAGATCAAGCATGGAAAAGTTGAGCAAAGGCAAAAGAGTGGCCCGCGAGGAGAAACAACGCGACCAAAAGGTCGAAGATGTGGTAAGGATCAAAGAAAATAACTTTATTTACCTGTGATAATAATAAAAACTGTCGCCAGGTGCTCAAATCATTGGACGAATTCGGCACAAATGAGGACAAATTGAAGGCGCTGCTGCAGCGGCATGTGGAGAGCGAGAAAAACGTGAGCCGGCTGCAAACCGAGATGCGAGCGCTGCAGCGTCACATGGAGAGTCAGCAGCGGGAAAAGGAGAATGTGCAGCGAGAGCTGAACAAGAGTGTACTCATGCGGGACAAGCTGCAGGAGGTGTGCCGGGAACAGCAGCGCATTCTCAAGTCGGTGAAGAATGAGAGCATGCTGCAGATCAAGGTGGAGGAGGAGAAACGCAAGGAGAGCCAGCTCAAGTTCCAGAACTCCTTGACTGAAGTGCAAAAGTCGCTGACAAAGAACAACGAGGAGAACATCAAATTGCGTGATTACAACATCGAAATGACCAAAAAGTAAGTGGGAGAAAGAGCGAAAGGGATAGAGTGCGAGAGAGAGGAGTCCAGTCTATTTATAGACGCCACACTGCATGCTGTGGCAGCCACACAAATAGACAAAACTCACCATCTGTTTATGTATTTTTAGGTTAAAACTTCTGGCCGAACAGTATCAGGCGCGCGAAAAGCACCTGGAGAAGCTCAATGAGCAGGTTCACCTGGAATCCCAGCTCCACCAGGCCAAGCTCAACAAGGCCCAGGTGGAGGCAGCCATGGAGAAGGAGATACTCACCAAGTGTGTAACAATTATTATAGCTACTCTCTGAAAAATCACTCAAACTAATCTAATCCTGTAGAGAAAATCAAATTGGTCTGGAGAAATTGCTGCAGGCGCAACGTGCCATTAAGGAGCTGACGGATCGGGAACTCCAACTGAAGGAGCAACTGAACATTTACACCGCCAAATATGATGACTTCCAGCAATCGTTGCAGAAATCCAACGAAGTCTTTGGCAGCTACAAGGTCGAGCTGGAGAAGATGTCCAAGCACACCAAGAAGATCGAAAAGGACGCACTTGGCTGGCGTCAGAAGTACGAGAAAGCCAATGCCATGGTCATCGAATTGGCCACAGAGAAACAGCAGCGAGATCAGCTCTCCGAGCGCCTTCAAAAGCAGGTGGAGCAGCTGCAGAAACTGCTGCGCGCACTGCAATTAGAGCGCACCACACTGCATCAGACGCTGCGGGATCAAAACATTGAGATTCCACCAATGCCCCAGTTGCCACCAGAGCCCACGCCCATCAAGATTGCGCCCGCAAATGCGGACAGTGCCAAAATGGAGCTGATGACACGCAACTGCGCGGAACTGAAGCAGACACTGGCCAATCTGCAGAATCAAATGAAAATGCTGACTACCAACGATGCCAAACTGGCTGCTGCCGAGGCCGAGAAGTGCAAACAGGCCGAAGAGCAGCAAAGGGCCAACAGCAACGCGGCTAAAAAGAACAACAAGAAGAAGGCGGCCAAATCAAAGGCCAAGGCAGCAGCAGCTGCAGCGGCTGCCAACAAAACCGAAGCAGATACCGAAGCAGTAGCTACACCCGAGACAGAGGCTGCCAACCATGTGGAGGAGGAGTCAACTGCAGAAGCTCCAGAAGATCAGCTGGATCAGCCCACCGTCTCGGAATCGACAGAGACTTTGGTCGAAGTCGCTGCTGACGCTCCTCCTCCTCCTGCCGGTGAGAGCGAAACAAAAGTGCCTGATTTAGTTGATTCGAAAACAGATTAAAGGCTGACACTTGCCACGCCCACTCATTTGCCCACTTGACTGTTTTTTGTATGGGAAATTCATGTGTCCACTTCTTCCCTCCAACTCCTCTCATCACATTTGTGCATTTTTGTCATTTGTAGTTTTAAAGAAAGAAAAATTGTAAGCAAATAATTTGCAAAGTGAAAACAACAACGAGTCATAAACTTTACGAATTAATTATTTATTGTACCATTTAATATATAAAGCATATTTATTACTGCGCTCATTGTAAGCTGATGTCAAAGTTAAATTGATTAAAACGTTTTCCTACAGATCGTGATTGTTTTTCAGTTGCCTTTAATCCAGGAAAAATCAGCTTTTTCTCGCCACATTTGATTTATTTAGGTTTTTGTGTGTAGTTGTTCATTGTAGTTTTATAAATTCAAATTTGTTTAGTTATTGTTCTCCAAATAGTTAAATTAGGCTGTGTTTTCATATGCTACTTAGTTAAATTTTCTACTTTATTCAGAAGGTAGTATAAAAAGTAGTAGCAAAAAAAGTAGCATATCTCGACACCACTAGAAAATTTAAATTTAGATGCCGCTTGCAGCAGGGATTAAAGTTCATGCTTTCTTCAAAAGGTAGTAAAAATAGTAGTAGCACAAAAATGTAGCAGATCTCTGCATTTTAATAGAGCTTCCCTAGACAATCAAAATCAAAATGCCGCATGCAGCAGTGGCAACAACAAAGTTTGCAATTGCCGCAAGTAAAATTAAGTTTACAATTTGCTTAACAAAATAGTTTTTATTATAATATGTAGTTGCTGCAATTGTTGTTGCTGCCTTCCTGACTGCACAACACTTTGCCAAGAAAGTTGTTAAGACTGATACCCTGCACGCACACAGAAATTGTACGGGGAGTTTTGCTTCACGTGCATCAAGTAGAAGTTATGTGTGTTCCATAAAAACATTAAAATTGCTGTTCTTATATTCCCTTCCCCTACTTGCTCATTAAAGGGTATACGTCACTCTTTGTCTTCACTCCTTGGCTAACTGTTGTTTCTTGTTTTGTTTTGTTTTAGTTTCGTGTTGTTGTAAGCGCTGCCATCTTGGCACTCATCGGTGCGGCCACCTCGCATAATACAACTGCAAATTGGCAACGTGCGCGTCGGCGTCTACGTCTACGTCAACGTCGACGCGAGCGCTGACGTTAGCGTTATCGTTGACGTCGTCGTTGACTTTGACGACGCGACGAGTGCTGTGCTTGGTGCCGCCACAGTGTCTGCCAAGACATGCAACACATTGCAACGGGGTGTGGGTCGGCATCGCAATCGGGATCGGGGTCAGGACTGCGCCTGAGGCTGCCACGAGGTCTATGGCAATACTTCATGGTCATTATAATCGCGCTATAATTATTTGCGGCACGCAGCTGTCAACTTTAGTCAGCCGGCCACATTTTGATATGAATAATTTAAGTGCATCGTGTGTGTGTGTGTGTGTGTGAGTAACACTAAGCTGACCCACACACACATACATACATACATAATAATCTCTGGCATTTTAAATAAAGCTATTTAAGTGTGCCACTAAAATAATTACAGAAATTAATTTAAATTGCATAAAGCGTCCGAGGGCTGCCGTGTTTGGCCATAAGGAGACGGCCCCAATGTCCCCAACGGGCCAGAGTGTGAAAAATGGCAGCCACATAGGCGGCGACACATGTGCATATTTCACACACTCACACCAGCACACACACACAACATATTACACCCCACCCTACAACACACACAGCGACTACTCAGCAGATGTGTGCACATTTCGCAGGCAATGAGCTTTTGAACATTTAATGAGTTAATACGCTAAATTTAAAAGCCGCGCAAGCGTGCGCCAAGTGCTTGGCCAGACTGCTCCCTGTCGTTTTTCCATTTTCATTTTCATTACCAACGGCTGCATGGCCGACCCACAAGTTGCCCATTTTAGAGCTTGAAAAATGTAAACGTAAGAACAACAACAAGAGCAGCAAGAGTTACACACACACACACAACCACACACTCAAACACACACACACTAAGCACTTGTCATTTGGCTGTAAAATGTCCGCTGTCGGTGTGTCCGTCTGTCCTTCGTCCGTTGTTGGTGAAAAGTGTGGCAATGCTCAATACTCAACAATGTAGTGACGCGGGGTCGGTGGGTGTTTTGTGGCTGGCTGCTCATCCTTAAGCTCTTGGGTATAATTTCTCAGGCACTGGTAAAAAAAAAAGACAGCAAAAATTACGACAATGTCGACTAACAGACATAGTTAACAGCAGCGTCGACGGCGACGACGACTGCGACTGCAACGCTGGCAGCGGAAAGCACAACATGAACCCAACATATGCCTGAGACGTCAGCCGAGGCCAGAAACAGACCCGAGACGCGACCAGATGAGCATGAACTCAAGCCACATAGTTTTATGGTGCTGCCAGACTGTTTGACTCGCAACCTGAAATGCGTATGGCAATGTGGGTAGAGGTCTAGAGGTGAATCCTGCCAGCACAGTGGGTCAACTTTACAGTAAGCACTCTTGTAAATAAATTTGAAATAAAACCATTCTCAAATAACTTCTGCTATTAAATATTTCAAACACAATAAACTGGACGTCGTTGTGAATAGTTATTAAAGACTTAAATTAGACCCAGTGGATCCACTGTAAGTGTGGGTGCCACCATAACAACACCACGCTCTCTCGCTCTGTCGACCTTTCTCTCGCTTTCGCTCTGCTGGCAAGCTGCTGCCCGCCTTTCACACTCTCTTCGCCCTCGCTAGTGCTCTCTCATGCGTTCGCTTTCGCCGCAAGATGTGCCCCCACTGCCTAGCACTGCGGCGAAAACATAATAATATGAAGCTGTCGCCGCTGCCGTTTCAGCCTCGGTCGCAGTCTCAGCTGTCAGGCGTCAGGCAAAGCCAAAGCTGTGCTTAGTCAAATTTCTGTAACGGAACCTGGCCGTCATCGTCGTTGGTCGTCGTTGTTGTTGCCGCTATCGTTTTTGTTGGCATTGCCGAAACCGAAAAACGAAGCGAAACGAAACGAAAATTTGAGTCGAGGCAACGCTGGCGTCGCCGTCTGCTAACAGTCGGTTCGCAGTCGCATTCGCCGCTGCTGCAGGGGACTGTAGCTGTAATCAGTTGTGTATAGGACACTCGCGGGTGCGCGTCGATTGCTACTTGGGTAATTGGTTAACGAAAAGTGGGCTGCTTGGCGGCAACGCTGCGCGGTTTGTTCTTAACTTTTATTTATGGCATGCTGCTGATTTTATTGCCGTTGCCGTTGCTGTTGCTCTTGCTGACGATGTTGTCAATTGTTGATTGTTGTTCTTGTTGTTGTTGTTGGTCGGCATCCATTTGCAAATTTTTTCTTATTAACCAGCATTCAATTTTCCGCGTAGCAGCGTAGTCGAAAATTATTTTTTTCTTTCCCAGCTACAGCTGCTGGCGGTGCCACGGCCGCAGTTGCTCATGCTGCTACTGCTCTGTTGGCGTCGCAGCTGCTATCGCTGCCAACTGCGCTGCTGCTGTGTCCGAGATAAAGGATATGCCCGGATCTAAAAGATACAGTTTTTTTTTGTATTTTTACTTGCGTTGGTTGCTTGCTTGGCTTTTTGCTTTGTCGCTCCGTTTGCGAGCGAATTTAAGCGACAAGAAGAACAACAACAGCGACAAGAGTAACAACAACGAGCTAACGAAAAATTACAATGTGTGTGTGTGTGTATATTTGCGGGTGTGTGTGTGTTATGTGTGTGGCTGCGTGCGGGTTGAAAGTAAGGTAAAGTGAGTGACAAGTTGGCAAAAACCCGAAAATGTTACAGAAATGTGCGCAACTATGCAAATAAATTAATAAGCCAAAGTCATTACCAAATTAAAACAAGACACGCAAAAGCCAACATAAAATAAAAACGAAAAAGTCAAGGAAAAGGGGAAAGGAAGAGAAAGAGAAAGAGGCGAGGAACAGGAGCAGCGCGGCGTCAAGTGCGTCGAGTGTGGCAAGTCAAGAGGTTCGCTGGAGTGGAAGCTAGAATCTAGTAGCTAGGTGCGTCGGAGCTGCTGGCATGTTTAGAGGTTAACCCGTTAGACATCCAACTTCTCGACCTCAGCGTAGTCGCCGTCAAGGCATCGAAGGTAAATATATGCATAGCAGCAAAGCAAACAAACTAACCTATAAAGTAAACAATAGTGTAACGGTACAAATGCAAATTCATTGCCTACAACACACACACATACACATACTAACATTCACACGCTTTCACACTCGCATACTCTCACACTCCCGCACAAACGGAGAGAGAAAACTATAAACAACAACTCATTTAAGCGACGGCAGGCGCCATAAAAAAAACCAAAGAGAACGGGAAGAAGCAACCTGAGAAAATGAACAAGAACATACAAGCTAAAACAGAATACAAACTGAAACAGAATCATACTCAGTAGCAGAAACAGAAACAGCAACAACAACAACGAAAGAACGAACGAACAACAACAACAAAGCAAGCGAGCGAGTGAAAAAAGCACGCGTCTAAAACTAAACTACACATTTGTATAAATTTGTAATCGCATGCGATTTATTTAGCTAGACAGCAATCTCTCTCACACACCGCAACACAAACAGCGACGCCGACGCCGACACAGACGCGTGCAAAGATAAAGCACCTGCGGTGCACAGTTAGCTTTAAAAGTTTACCTACGCATGCTAATCATGAAAATTGTTGAGTATTTAGTCCCAAATGGGAGATTCTTTTTTGAATGGAATAAACAATAAGATTAGCCTCAATTTATATACAAAAAACTTTTGGTACTCACTCGGTATATGACTGAAAGTGTGTAGAACCTAATTATAGTAGAATACTTTCTATTAAACTATGAACAGTGTATTGGCTTATTAAATTCGAGAAATGGAGACTCTCCTTTTTCAATATACTTGCCAAGGTAAACAGCTAATAGCTGTCAGGTAATAGCTAAGGTCCTACTACTGTCTATAGCTTTTCTCGTCTTTTTTGTTTGTGCACTGTCCTATTAACTTGACCTATCACTTGGCCTTAGTACTACATAACTTGTAATTAAATACTTTTGTTACATATTTACACACGTAACATAATTATAGGATTAAATTAAAGAGCACAAAGAAAAATTCTTGAACTTTGTTTGTTATACAATATTTTTTTGGATGTCGTGTCAAAAACACATTTTGGTTTCGATGACAGTTTAGATTATTATGTTAATTTCCTAACTCGGTTTCTTTATTTATAATTGAATCGAAGTTGTTATTTCTATGCAAATTTCAGGCATAAAAATAGTTTTTGCCATAATGCAATTTTTGGGTCGGAAAGGAAGCTTTTTGTACAGACTGTATTGCCGCTGATTAGTAATGCAAATAGGTGTAATTTGTGGCAGTACAGTCTGTTTAAATAACGTAAAATTATTGTGATTTTTTTAGGATTGTTTGGTATAGAAATATATTTTATTATCAAATTATTTGGACTGTATTTGAAATTAATTTTTTTTTAACTTCTAATAAAATTAGTAAATATCTGTCATTATAAACCACCACTAGACTATTTCACCAAACATTACTTAACTAAATGTTTTTAAATACTTCTAAATTCACACCTTCCTCACTAGATAGTAATCCCGTTAAGAGGATTTTCCATGATTAAATGTATACAAAGTTGGACACGGTAAATCAAATATCTAAACATGTCTGTTATACAAATGTATCAACATAATAAAGTGTTGTTGCAACTTGCAACGTGTTTTACTGTGGCAAGTATCCCAGTGCGCCCATTCAACGTTTTGGCCCTGCCCTCACCAAGTTTTTTTTATTTATTTTTTATTTTTAGGGCCCTTGAGGTGCATTGCAATTCATTAAATAATGTGTGGGTAAAACGCTCAGTGTCATGTATTTATATAATGCTTGACGTTATTTGCCTAGCTAGATTTTAAGTGTTGCCAACTAACAGTAACAGCAACAAGAACAACAGAAACAACCGCAATGCGAACTTGGCCTAGGAAGCTGCACAAAGGATGCGGCGGCAGCATGGGAAAAAAACACTTAGCGCACAACTAGCGTCGATTTTTGTTGTTGTTGTGTCTGTTGTTGTGTCCGTTGTTGTTCTTTGTGTTGTTAAAAATAGCATCAAGGTGTGCTCCACTTTCATATAAACACAAAAGCACACACACACGCACACACATACTCTCGCATGCATGCACACGCCAACACACAGCCAACAGCACTTGGACAAACTGAGCGAACAAAAAGCTAAAAAAAAGAGTTCAGACGAGTGATAGAACTGCAAAAGACCCTGTGGTTCTCTTGAATAAGTAAACAATACGCCAAATATCTCAGGAAAAATTTAAACAAGCTACAGAAGTAAAAAATTTGGAGAACTTTCTTATAGACTCAATTATAACCCTCAAAAACTCAAAAACAAAGATTAGCCTGCAACTTAAACACGTTTCTTTTGCAACAAGCTCAATAAACTCTTTAAAGCTTCTGGTACAGGGTCTCCAAACAACACCATACCCCCACAAACTGCAAATAGAATACGTTAAAAATAAACCCAACTCAATTTAAAGCATTTTGCAAATTAACTGATATTATACGCGACCCGAAAGTCAATCACATGATTGAAAATTTAATCAAAACTTTAATCAAATTATGCTCGTTCAATTATGTGCCTTGTCCCTCCACCTACCCCCCTTTACCCCTTCTCAACCACACCTCGACCTTCGCTGTTTGAATTGGTGTATCTTAAAGTGAGCTTTTATGGCCTGGTCAAATATTTGTTACCAAAACGTTGTATCACGCAAGAAAACTACACGGCACATGGCACACGGCAGCCACAAATTGCTTAATCACTTTAGGTGTTAGATGTTCTTGACTATCAAAATACACAGGTAATCACATACCTGGATATGCTACGGCTACAAGTAGTTCAAGTGGACGAAACACGACCACACAAGACTTAAGGCGTTTGCGGTTAGTTAACAGCTAAATAGAGCTGTAAAAAGCTACAAACAGTAGAGAAAATTAATTAAAGCTGCAAATGAATTGATTAAATTTAGTTTAGTTACTTAAAACTTTTGATTTAATTGCATTAATTTAATTTTATTGCCTTAAACTAAAACCTAATATTTGTCAATTCTGAGAAGTGTTTCTTTTAGTACCACAAATATGGTAATAAATATTGTTTAATGAAATAAACGTCTATAGTTTAATTTGCCATAAATTAAGGCACAAAACCTAAGCTTTGTAGCCTTTTTGACTGTTTGCCTGAAATATGACGGAATTCCATCAAGTTTTATGAAAGACGCTTTCAACAATATTGTCGCATTATTGGTCAACTTATTAAACGCAAAATGAGCCAAAAAAAACGGAACACAAAGCACAAGTAACAAAAAGATGCCCATGTAAACGAGTATACGGCACAGATGTGCCAATAAAACACACACCCACACACACACTCCATCACAAAACACACACACACTTACGTACATAGACTTATGTACTTTCTATATTTTTATGTGTCGTTTGCTGTTCGTTGTTGTTTTTTTTTATGGCCAACTGATGAATGCAAAGTTGTAGAAAGTTTTTATGCAATACGCATACGCCATGTGTTACCCACGAAAATTAAAGTAAGAAAAAGTCTGCGTAAGCGCAGGCAATTTTGTAGCAAAACGACCTTGATACACAAGTTTTTGGTAACATTTTTTTAATTGCTACACATTTTGGACCAAACGTAGACGAAAAATTGCAAAAAAAAGGAAAACTGTTCGCTGTTAGATGGAAACACATGCTCGAAACATGCAATTAACAGCCAGCCATCGAAAAAGTTGAGTGCTCAGCACAAAAAAGCGCTCAAAATGTGGCCACACAAACACACACACACACACACAAGTACGCACACACTCAGAGACATTTAGTAAGACGAGTGGCACTTACAAGCATTAATTACTGTGCCGGGACTGGCCAAATATAAGTAAGACCAGCTCGACACTGAGTCTCGAAAGTCGGCAACAAAAAACGTAGCATACTTCTGTGCGCTGCTTACAGTTTTTGTGTAAATTTGAGCCCAGTCTTCAGGGCTGCCGCAATTTGATAAGCTAAAACAGCTAAACAGTATGAAAATTATTGCTAGAAATGGCTAAACAACATTTAAAGGGCTATACAACCAATTTAAATAATATTTAAATAAAAAAAATTAATAAATTCATGGAACTTTTAATGTTTTTATTGCATTTAGGAACTTAATTATTTGTGTTGGCTGCAAAAAAGATGCAACTCTTCACCCCATGCCCAAATCTAGCTTTGAACTAGCTAAAACGCCCACACTGCTTGCGCCTTGTTCCTTTATTTTATTGCCATTGCCATTGTTGTTGTTGTTTTTGCTCTTCTTGCTGCAAAAGTTTTGCACAATTTTTTATTGTTCTCGTCTTACGTCGTTGTTATTACTGTTGTTTTGCTTACGAGCATGAAAATACATAAAAAATTCTATGCCAGCAAAGAAAAAAAAACCAAATTATGAAAACAATAAAAACATGTTGAGCATTAGGGCCAGTTAATATTGTAGTACATAGCTGCAGAATCTGAGAGTTATGCGAATGTATATGCAAATTTTAGAACACTTGATGTTCTTGTTGTTGTGTTGGTTGAAAAAGCTAGTTGAATTTTTTCTGTAACCACTTGAATCTATTCGTATCAAGAGTAGACACTTGAATCAATACAAAGCCAAAGACTTGAATTGAGTGAAACGGCAATCAGTATCATGATACTCTGCTTACAACAACACACAACATACACAACATACACTACAAACACACACATTACACAACTGCAAATGTCAAGTCATTTTGCCAAGTTCGCTGTGCTGGCCAAGTGTGTGTGTGTGTGTGTGAAAACGGAAACTTGTTAAATGCAATTGTATCGCATTCAAGTGGCGTTTCATACTTGACACGCTCAACGAATCCAATCAAAAAACTTGTTTTCATTAATTTCATTAAAAACGCTAGCTAAATTTTAAAGCAAAACCTTTTCAGCTGTTCGTAGCAGCAGAATATGCAAAAACACAAAAGCGAAAAACTTGGTAGTTGCTACGAAAAAGTTGGCGCTGCATTTCCGTTACCAAAAAGTTTTAGTAACTCCCACAATGTGAAAATGACTTGGCACTGGCAGTGGCCAAGCGGCTAAAAACTGACTTCATTGTCGACCAGTCAAACTAACAAACTGCCAAAATAGTTGGTAGCTAGTAGTTACCTCTTTTTCCTCCCTATTCCCCTCCTAACTGCCTCACCCACTAGGCAAATATTTCTTGTACAATTGTGTACTTGTGGAACTGTGCGAAATGCTCAACAATAAAACGCCATTGAACGTCGTCCTGCTGGCGGCACACACACACCCACACACACACAGCTAAGTCGCCCGCTAGTTTTTATGACCCAAGCACTTCCGGTTCGGCGATATGCGCCAAGTTTTAGACAATAATTTTCTTTATCGGCCAAGAAAGCAAAAGGCGAAACGCAAATGCTTAGCAATTTCCATTGAGCCAAAAAGTTAAAGGAAGCAGACAGAGACAGCACCCAGAGTGACAGAGCGAGACAGTAGTTTTTGGTGTACTCGCCCACAACAGTTCTCGGCCAGACTATAAATGCGAAACCACAAAAAAATACGTCCACTGGACAACCATATTTTTTTCCACTTTAATTTATGAGCTGGCTTAATTTATTTCCGGCGTATATATAAAAACAACGCAACAAAAACGTCAAACAAACGAAAAAAATATAGAGAAAGCAAAAGCTGAAACAGAATTCATGAATAATTGCCAGTAAATCTGCAAAACTATTTCTACAAAAATGTATTTTTTCTGCGTTGTTTTAGTTCTACTCAAGCAAACGAGCGCAAATGGTCTTCAAACTGATGTGATAATTATTATAACTGCTCTATAAAAAAGCTACTACCACTACTACTACTAGTACTGCTACTACCACTACTACTACTAGTACTGCTACTACCACTACTACTACTAGTACTGCTACTACTACTACTACTACTAGTACTGCTACTACTACTACTACTACTAGTACTGCTACTACTACTACTACTACTAGTACTACTACTACTACTACTACTACTAGTACTACTACTACTACTACTACTACTACTACTACTAGTACTGCTACTACTACTACTACTACTACTACTGCTACTACTACTACTACCTCTACTACTACTACTACTACTACTACTACTACTACTACTACTACTACGACAACTATCACTTCTATTACTACTACTACTACTACTACTACTATCACTACTATTACTACAACATCCACTACTAATACTACTACCATTACTACAACTAGTACTACTACTACTATTACTACTACTACTACCACTACTACTACTACTACTACTGCCACTACTACTACCACTACTACTAATTACTACTAGTTATTTGCTATACTTACACGGCAATTAGAACTAATGTGTCGCAGCATTAAATTGATTTCGGTTGAAGCTTGCTTTTGTGGTGACTTTTGTGCAAATTTGCTTCACAAACCGCAAACCAATAAATTTGCTTAATTGCAGGCAGTGATTTGGCAATGAAATTGTATTTGAAGCAAGCTTTAAGAATTTTAAAGCTGTAAGAAATATAAAGTAAACAATCAAACACTTTAGCTCACATATAAAAGTATAAAGCAATCGAATTCACCTCTAAAAATGGATGGAACAGGGTCTAAACTGTCTGGTCTACTTAAGTATGACTACTCATGGCTTTTCTGTATTTTTTTATTACCTTACCGACTATTTTGCAGTCGAGCAGACTTCATTAAGTCGCTGCCCTTTCGAGGTAACCAATGCTTGTATTAAAAATAGTTACAACTACTAGGTGAGGCAGCAATTAATTTAGCCGAATTCCTTGTGCATGTCGGAAATGATTTGTTGTTAGTGGTGGTAGCGTGACGATGATTTATACCACAGCTAAAAAAATCTGTTTACCCAATAAAAGCTTTGGAAATCTTAATGATAACTTAAACAGTTCTACCACTTAAAGTATTTAATGCTATACTAACATAATTCACATACCCAATCACGTGAGTGTTTGTTTGTTATCCCTAATAACAGAACTGGGTGTCGTTTGTAGATTTAAGATAGAGATACGAATGGCATGGATGGCATTGTATCTAGTTTATTGGGCTGTCCAAATGGCTTTTGGGCACAATATTTAACTAAAAAATGATTGCAAATGTTGTAGCTCGCAGCTGGGGGCAGGAACTACAAGTTAGTGCTGGCAGTTTAGCAGATTTATAGCTAGATTTAACGAAAAGAAAATGAAGTAGGCTAGGTTGAGTTTTTAAAAAGTCTTTTGATGTTATGTGAATCTTTACACTGCATACCCCTACTATTAACAACCCCAACTTGTTCTTTCAAAGTAGCTACATTTTGTTGCCTAATCTAGCCATTTTGGCGCATTAAACTGTGGCAGCACTGCCGAGAGGTGAACAAGGACAAGGGCAACGAATACACTTCAAAAGCATGCGACAAAAAGAACAACGACAAGTACAACAACTACAAGAGCAACAACAACAACAACAACAAAATGTGCTCGTTGCTCTAGGGAGTAATTTGTTATTGTTTCTTGGCTTATCTTAAAGCTCCATTGGGGCAAAAGTGCTGCGTGCATGGCAGCTGCAAAGCTGGAAATTGTGCTCTTGAATTATCATCTATTCGTTTCTCTTTTGCTGCTGCCCTTCACTGTCCCCTTTTATTTTTCATTAGCCAACAAACTAACTGAATGCGAAACTAACAAAAAAGTTAACGCACAGTAGAAGTTTGCCATCAACACTTTTTGCCTGATTTCCCCAGCGATTAAGTTTAACATCAAACTTAAATTTTAAAGCTCTAGCTAGCATATTACGCATACGCACAGTTAAACTAGTTGCCCAGTTGCCATGCTGTCTACACTCTATAATTGAATATAAACTATTCAATTTCAAGTAACTCTCACCTTTTACTCAACATATCCAAGTTATAATAACTAATGGTATCCGGCTTGCCAAAGCATAAGTATCTCTGCTTGGCCATCATCAGGGTAACAGGGTAACATTCTATCAGCTGGCAGTTGGCCAACTTCCGTTAGCAACTTTCTGGCCAAACTCTTTTGGCACATCAACGAGCTTTAATTATGCGTCATGCCGTCACAGTGATATATCCTAAAATATTTATTCATACCACACACATAAAGTTCAAATTAAATTGTTGATTTAAAGCCGTCAATTTATTTGCCTTTTGTATTTAAATCCAGCGAAAGCTTTAACAAGTCAATAAAATCACGTCAATTAAATATTGATGCGTGGAAAAAACAGTGATTATTCATAGTCGCTGTGATTAATTTAGTTGCAGCACAAAGGAAAACAAAAGTTATTGTCATATATCAGTGATAAGCTGATAACATAATCAAAGCTATTAGTTTGCTATACTTTTCTGACCAGTTGCAAAATTGTCATGCAGAGAAAAATCCATTTGGTATATTCTCATTTATAATTCAAAGAATATTTAATTTGATTTTATTAAACTGTGAAACTTTCTGTCTTTCAATCAATATTAATCAGTTTCTTCATTCTTTGTGCTAGTTTAAAACTTAACTAGACATTATGGAACAAGTTGAAACTTGTTGTTGGTTATGCGTCAATTACAGTCGCTCAGTTTGCCAACTAACTCAATTATCTGTAATGGATTATGGATAATGGGGTGTATATGCATTTAGAGCTTATTGTCCATGAAGTTTGAATCAATTAACATTTATCTCGCTAGTAATTATGGCCGTAACGCTTTGACGAACCTAAATGCAGGCATAAATCCCCTAAAGGCATGTGTCAACAGCAGCAGTTGACTGACAGTTTGATCAACTAGGGGATACGCTGTAAAAAGTTAGTTTGGTAAGAAGTTAAGTTATTGATTTAGCTACACTGGTTCGACTTGGTTAACTTCTTGGTAGTACAAGGCTTAGAGTTACTATAAAATCGCTCTTGATAGCAGTGTTTAAACCTCACTCTGTTACTACCCTTACACTACCGTCTATCAAGCCCTCTTTCGATTGCTTGCAGGGCATAACAATGGTGCTATTATTAAGATCTCCTGCAGTCAATCCCAGTCCAACCGCTGTTAGAGTTTCCCACACAAAACCAATCTCAGAAGTCACACAATAGAACTCTTATGCAAATTCCTTGAATTGCGATTGCAATTTCAATTTACTGAAAGTATTTCTTACATGTCGTCACGAAATCTCTTGCTTGGTTCATTATACGCTCATTTCTCATTGGCCAAGAGTGCTTAACTGGTTTTAGTTTTTTTTTTTGCTCGCACTCCCAAACATTCAAATCATGTGTCAGCCAATCTCAAGCAAGCAGATTGAAAAGTGTTGCAATTTTCTGTTGGCCTCCGTTTCAGCACATTTTTGGTCTAAAAGTCGTTTATCATTTTGTCGAGGCGTGAGCTAAAACTTGGCCAAGACCGCAAATGAAAATCAAAGAGGGGAGAGAGAGAGAGAGAGAGAGAGAGAGAGAGAGGGGGAGAGAGGGACGGAGGGAGAGGGAAGAGCCAGCAAACTGTCTATAATTGGCGTTGATTTATTGTTTTGTGTGGGCGCATTTTATAAGATTTGTTATCGTCCTTGTGGGCGTCTGCTTTTTTTAGCTTTTGTCAAAAATTCAATTGTGTAATTGTGTAAAGCATGTGATAAAAATAGAGACACAGACAGACAGACAGTCAGACAGTCATACAAAAAACAGAGTGCATTAGTGAGTGTTTTGCCTTGTATACACAATTTAATAATACTTTCTACACAATTGCGGCTCACCTGCTGCGGTTGCGTGTTTGACGCTGTCAGTCGCCATTTCAGTTAGATACAAGTGCCAGTTGCTCTGGTTAGTTTGGTAGTGCCATTTGTTGCCCGCTTCACTGGTTAGTCCACAACTCATGTTGTATGCCACGCCTTAACCCCAACGCCTTTACCGCTCACCCCTTCTGGCTGCCCGTGAAAGTGGCATGAAAGCAGCGGCAAATGACAAAGACAAAGGCGACATTGCCAATTGCACAGTGGGCTAAAAGTACAGGAAATATGTGAGCTATAAGTATTAAAACAACAGCCTAAAATAATTAATAGTTTTTGATTTTATAAAACACTATTTTTAAGGGCCTTTAAGTGTCGTATTATTTTTTTAAAGAATAGTAAAAAGATAACTATAGAAATTTAAGCGAAAAGTAGCCTTCTTTCAAGCCACTTCCCTTTAGTTTATAGAGCATTTAAAATGATACACAGACCTCACTAGTTACTTACTTTGGCTCACGTCTCTACTTATTTCTTTACTTTTAATTCTACAAAAGTTTTGCACACAAATTAATGCAATTTTCTTTCTTTTTGTCAAGTGTTAAGTGAACTTTCGTCACTAGCACAGCTTGTCTACTTTTGCGACTGCTAAACACTAGCACTTTTGTTGCTAGTAAGTGCACTACTTACTTAAGCCCACCAGCTCAGTTTCCACCTTGAGTGCTGTTGATTTCAATGCAAATAACTGATTGTCTGCTTGAACCAATTTATCTAAGCATAGCTGCACTTTCATCACCAGTGATTCCCTCGACGTTGCCAGACACTGCTGTCAATGTTTGCCAATTCCGAAGCTTATTATACTGCCCCCAAAAACAACTTGTAAACTGCAGCAATAATAACTAAATTAGACTATGTATAACGTTGGTATAACCCCAGTAATTTAGATAGTTGCTTGCTCCACTGTGGGGCGGTGGGTGTGTGTGTGTGTAGGAGTGGGAGTGGCAGAGGGGGTGCGCATGGTTTTTACTTCTTTGTTTAGCTTTTATTCGAGTCGAGTAGCATTGCATGTCAGCATGCAAGGCGCACAGTGTAAAGCGGCAAGCCGTGTGCTTTCGAATCCTTTTTGGTACTGCCAGTCTTACTGCTGCTTCAGTGGCTGCCATTGTCGCTGGCATTTAGAAGTTAAAGGCTTGACATGCACACCAGTCCAGCAGAGGAAAAACAGCAGCAGTAACATTTTGATTCTCATTTCCATTTCCATTTGCATTTGTGTTTTCATATTGCTCGAAAAACACAATTAGACAAATGAATAAACATGGAATTTTCAGCATTCCTGCAGTTGCAATTTGCATAGACCAACATATAAGTTGCTTGTGCTTTGTCTTTAGCTTTAAACCCCGATTCGCCATTGTGTATAAATATTGGCTTAGAGCAAAGATTTGCGCATTAAATTGTTTAAGCTTCTGAGCCGATTTAATATTTAATTAGCCGACTTTGCAGTCTGGCATTGAATTGTACTAGTGCCTGAAATTTAGTGCTTTTCTTGCGCGTTCGTGTGCACATATTGTATACGTAATATTTGACAAACACGTTTCAAACATCGCCCACCCTTTTGGCCAACTGTGCCACAACTGCAGTCAAAAGCGTTAAATGTGCGCTTGGCTTATGGCAGTTTTCCGCCAGTTTTCCCCCTCCCTTTCGCCCCCTTGAATTTAAGTGTTTTAAAAATGCTGGAAAATGCAGTTGCAGCTGCTTTGGTTCTAACCAAATTGAGTCGGGCAATTAGTTGGTCCCTCTCTGTCTCTCTAAAAGTCTCGCTATCTCTAGCTCACTTCCTTCCTATTTCCCTGGGCTGCTGCCAAAGCTAAAAAGCACATTGTTGGCCATTATGGCCTTGCTTTGCTGAACGTGGCCCTAACCATCGTAAGCTGTTTATGCTAATAGCATAACATTTACTAAAATTAAATTGTTGTTGCTCATTTAGGCGTTGATTTAAACTGAGAAACAAGACATCAAAACCTCTAATTAACTGTTTAGTTTTTGGAAATGTTTGCAGTGAGAAATGTTTGCAGTAGGTTAGATTTGTTTATTGTAGGACTTGAGTTGGTGCTGCAACTAATCTGCAACTAATGGAAATAACTATTAATTGCATATTTGTGTGGTTACCACTTAAATACTAATAGAAGTTGTCTGAGCAAATTACTGTAGTTGGTTAGGCAACACACAGTCAATCAGCTGTTAGAATATAAGTAGAAGTAAAAGTATAAGAGCAAATGCATGATCAGCAGAAGGATGAGTAAGAAGAACAGGAAAATGTGAACGAGTTTTAATTTAGAGCGAGTCACGAAGAAAAGCACAAGCTTTAAAATAAGAACACCAAAAAAAGTGGTGAAAGAAAAGTACAGTCGAGCACGCACGACCGTATAATACTCCAGACAAAGTTCGAGCTTGTAGCTCTTACCATTTCAGAAATCTGTTTGTTTATACGGACAGACAGACAGACAGACAGACAGACGGACGGACATGGCTATATCGACTCGGCTTGTGATGCTGATCAAGAATGTATATACTTTATGGGGTCTGCCACGCCTACTTCTGCCTGTTACATACATTCCAACGATTACAATATACCCTTTAACTCTACGAGTAACGGGTATAGTTAACTTGTGACTAAGTGAGAAAGCAATAAACATTTAAGTATAAAACTACACTTGAGATTCAATAGAAACGAAATAAACACTTAATTATAAAACTACAATACTGAGCTTGTTTATTGTGTAATCACAATCAAATAATAAATTTATTTCATTAGAAATTTGTGTTGAATATACATTTATAAGTAGTGTAGTTCTTATTCTATATTTAAATTAGAATTTGCGCTCAGTTTTCTACTTAATTAAATCAATTAAAACTTAGTCAACTTCTTAGTCAAAGGCTACTGAAGGTATATAAATAACACTATGCCAGTAATTATCGATTCAGTGGCATATATTCTATACACACTCTGCTCTCTGAAGGCTTCTTCAACTTGATGCACTTCTAAGTCTCCCACTAGAGTTGAAACTAAGTCAAATCTGAGGCATTGGCATTGATGAATTATTTATTGAAAAGGCTGCAACTCATTTGAATTGCAGAAAAGCTCACGTCAAGGTTAGGCAGCCAGAGCAGCAGAAAGAAAAATATACGTAAATATTTATTTTTGATGGTAAACTGAATAAGGAAAATTACCGTAGCAAATTGGAGAGCTGTGTGAAATATTTGCTTGGATTAAACTGTCAAAGCTATTTCCGACATAGCGCTGACCTATTTCCTTGCCCACTCTTCAATCTCAACGCCCACTTTGCCACTACCCGCATTTACCAATCCCCATTTTGCAACACAATCTGTTGGATTTATCAATTCGAACTGAAAAATAGCCTCGACTTCGGAAATGGAACACGCTGTCTACAGTTTGATGGCATTTCTTCTACCCCAACAACAGCAACTCAGAACTCAAAGTATATATATATTGGATAAGTTTTGTACACTGAAGCGTCATTGCAAAGAGGTCAAGTTATTGACTCAAGTGGACGAGAAATGCATTCAAGTTTGTTACGACTGAAAATATCTGAATTTCTTTCTTCAATAAGTAGTTAAAGTTGACACACAATGCAAAAGTTTCACAGTTTAGCAAACTCTTGATTCTTTTTTTTGCTTTCAAGAGTCGGAATTCTCATAATTCTGTTTGGCTTAAAAGTAATGCATCAAACTCAAAATTGTCAGTCAACTCAATTTGCCGCTTACGCCAATATATCAAATGGCCAAGCTTCAATAAACCAATATCCATTTGAGTTTTGTTAACATGGTAATGCGACCAGCAGGTACCTATTGTTTTTCCTTGTGGAACTTGCAGAACATAGCAAAAAAGATTCTATATCTTATGAAGTAAACTGGCATTTGGGCTAGTAATTAAAATTTTTAAATGTTTTCGAGCTTTAATTTGGTAAACTAATAATTTATGCTTACTTTTTAAAGCTTAATTAATTGGTTATGATAAACATAATTTCGTTTTATGCATGCAAACTTTTGAATCCTTTCTTTTATCAAAGTCAAACTGCGTTAACTATGTTAAAACTTGCGTCTTAAGACTTAAACTAAAGTTCTCATTCGCTTACACAAACCCTTCGGCATACCCCATGTGTTTTCACCCTTAGTACGTGGTATCTTTGACGACGCATACTCAATTCATCTGCATGCAAAGTGCTCATTAATATCATCTGAGCTGCTTGCTGGCTAGTGGTTGCCGTACACATTCAGCAACTGCAGCGCCACCCACTGTTCCACTGGTTAAACAACTTCCGACTCCATTTCTGAATCCCTTTTACACTCAACCACTCCAACTCACACCACGCACCCCTCGATCCATCATCAGGCGGCGTGCGAAAATAGGTGGTGCATACGTTAAGGCGCGCGCATAACTCGATTCGCTTTGATTTATGGCACGCAATAATAATCAGCATTTGCATGTTGACGGCAAACAATTCACACACACACACACAAACGCATAGACGCAGCGACGCGCTGTGTAAGCAGCTAGCAAGTTTTTGCGTTTATGCAACAAGCAGACGCTGCGTATACTTGATGTAACGCATATATGCGCAGCTTTGTAGAACAAGAAGTGGCAAATTGTGCAAAGCGGAAGTCATGCGGATTAATGAGTTAATTATTTGACTCGGTTAGAGTTAAAAAAAGAGAAAGTAATCATACTTTAAACTATAACAAATAAATATAAAGTCAGTAAAGTTTGTTGTATGTTTAACTTGTTTCCTTTATAACTAGTCAAAATAACTAAATCATTTATCTGCCACATAAGCAATTGGTGGCTTATGAAAATGTATGAAATGATGAACAATAAATATTAATTATAACATACTAAGAAAAAAGTTAATTTAACAGAGTTATAATTGCAAACAAATCAAAAGTCATACTTCCATAAAAATAAACAGATGACTGTCGAAATTCAAACTAATAACTCAATTAAAGTATATAGATATATAAGTGCACCTATTATGCTGCCCAGTGCTGTACCTGCTGTGCCATTTTTTAGCTTATAAGCTGTATATAAAGTCGAATACTGATAGCTAGCTGGTTAGCTGCAACAGCAACATCAAGTTGCACTTCCGACAGCTGCAAGTTGGCCTTAACAAAACAGTCAAGAGCCACAGCGCACACACACTCCCACACACACGCTGACAGACCGCAAGCAGCGAGCGATGATGAGCAGAGCGTCCTTGTGCGCGCTACGTTTTTCCAGCTTTTCTCGCTTTTCCTCACGACGGGCTAGCAACTGAGTTTGGTTCACTGATTTATGTAACTTTTTATTCTGGCCCATTGCTCATGTTTCGCTTTTCTAACTCTGTCTCTGTCTCTGTCTCTCTTTGCAGCGATGCTTGGCTCATTAGCGGCTTAGCACGGCGTAAATGCAAAAAAGGTGAAAGCAGCGCCCCGAAAAAAAGGAAACCGGAAAAACCACCAAAAGGAAAAGTGTAGCAAGCAAACACAAATTAAATATATATACTAAATATATATAGCATACATAATTGCATATGAAGAATTATAAATGTATAATGAAATTTAGTTAATGAGCTGCACCGAAAAATGGAAAATGATATTATGAAAAGCAGTTTCAAGTAAAGGAAAAGCGAAGGAAATTCGAGAAAAGAAAGAAAAGAGAAGCGAGCAAAATTAAATCAAATTTAATTGAAAGCAAGATTTTGAAGCGGAGCTAAGGCGATTTACAGGGTAGATTAACAACCATGGCATCACCACCGGAAAGTCCCATCGAGGAGGTGGTCTATGAGTTGGAACACACACGCGTGCCTAAACCCATACCAGTGGCTCTCGAGGATTTGTGCCGTCAAACCAAGTTCACCAAGCAGGAAATCCGAGTCATGTACAGAGGATTTAAAACGGTAAGTGAACACGAAGCAAAAAACTGCAACTAAACAACAAAATTTCTAATAAAATGAAGTTACTGAAATTATTTTAATTTAGCTAAAACATGAGCTTTAAGAAG
This sequence comes from Drosophila nigrodunni, assembly GCA_020829145.1. Classification (NCBI taxonomy): domain Eukaryota; kingdom Metazoa; phylum Arthropoda; class Insecta; order Diptera; family Drosophilidae; genus Drosophila; species Drosophila nigrodunni. The sequence continues at coordinate 17,393,110 of JACVCZ010000001.1, forward strand.
TTGAATCTTTGCGCTGCTTAAAGTGCCTTAATTTCTCTCAGTGTACTTACTACACACTGCCATTCATTTAAAAGAAAACACATTTCTTTACTACTAAATAAATGTGAATATGAATATTAATGCCTCGTCTTGGGCAGAGTAATACACTCCACAACTTATGAGCTCAACTGCCAGCCAAAAGGCGCAAGCTCAAGTGCTGACTGTGCGAAAGAGACAGCAAGAGAGAGAGAGAGAGAGAGAGAGAGAGAGAGAGGGGGAAGCGAAAGAGACGGCGCGTATAATGCCAGCCAATTTAGTGCATACGCATTTGGCATTTCATTGCACACTGCCAGTGAGTGTGTGTGTGAGTGTGTGTGTGAGTGTGTGCATGTCACAGCCTTTTGTGTACGAGTGCACTCACAAATACTCACATAACACTCATCATTCAACGCTCCAAATATGGGTCAAATCATTAAAATCAAAATAGTTGGCAAAATAAATTGAAATCTGGTGTCAGTTTTATTATTCTTGATTTATATTTTGAGTCATTATTTACAGTTCATGTAGTCAAACTTTTTGATTTTAACTCATAAATTAATTTTAGTTCGCAGTTAAAGTTTTAGTATTTGAAAAGTTGTAGACAAATGGCTTAAAATAGGATTTTTAATGCAATAAATAAAGTCCTACTGCATTAGCCAAAGTAAAAGAGTTGTGGGCATTGTTTATGGCTTTTGCTTACATTTAAAATTTATTACTATAAAATATGCCAGTGGTAGAAGTCTAGAATAAGATAGTTCAATTAAAGATTTATCTTGATTGTTTGAAACATTTATTAGTAAATAAACAAATAAAAAGCTGTACAGTAAGTTGACAGAGTTATGTAATAACTAGGTGATTTATAGTTAGAAAGAAAAATAAAAACAGGCATATATAAAATAGTTGAGACACATATTAGTTTAGAAAAATATACAAAAATATATACTTATAAGAAGAAGGTTTAAACTTATCTTAACCCGAGAGGTTGCATTGTTTAGCTGCCCAAAACTAACACATAATCAAAAAGTCCTAACTTTACAAAGACAAATCAATCATTAAAGTATTACAGATAATACTTAAATATATCTTTAAGTTTACTTTAATTGCTTGTAACAAACACAACTCTTTTTGTACAAAAATCGTAGTCAGAGTTCAGTTACCCATTGATATGAGAACTTTATCAATTTGCTGGCAATGAGCATTTTATAGAACTCTCCCCCAAAAAATAAGTTCAAAGCATACTTTGATAGGGATTCATAACGCGTAAGAACTCAGCTTTATGAGCTTCGACATTCCCAGTCTCGTTTCGTTTCGTTTCGTTTCCCGTTTCGAGTCCCGTTCCCAATTTCCAATTTCATACGCTTTTGCTGTCTCGCTTTCTCACTACTCTCCCCTCCATCTGCGCCCCGAAAAGTCTACCCCAATTTTGGTGCTCATATTTTCATAGAGATTTCGTTTTGCTTTTGCAGGAATGTCCCGAGGGAGTGGTGCACGAGGATTGTTTTAAGGATATTTACGCCAAATTCTTTCCACATGGCAGTAAGTATTTAAGTGTACAAACATATATATCTATATGCTTGCATTTGTATGTGGGTGTGTGTGTGTGGCGTGTGTTTGCGTGTGTTTGTGTGGGTTTGTGTGGGTTTGTGTGATTTCAATGTCCTTGCCGGCATTATTTCGGTTCTTATGCTGCTTCTTCTTATTTCTTTTATAGCTGCGCGTCATAAAGCGCCACTTAAGCCAACATTTCATTTATGTTCGCCAGTTTTTGGCGCTTGCACTTGCAGCCACTCTCCCCCCTGCTGCCCTTCTGGACACCCTGCACCCTAAGCACCAACCTCCAACACTTAAAGTACTAAAACGTTTTTCTATTTCCACAGATTCCAGTTTATATGCTCATTATGTGTTCAAAGCCTTCGATGTTAATTGCAATGGCGCCATTAGTTTTCGGGTAATTATGTTCATATCACAACATTTATATAGTTAACTATCACTTTAATAACCTATGAATTTAATAAACTTTTATAATAATTTTTAATGGCTTTCGGCAGGATTTACTTGTTACCTTATCGACTCTGTTGCGTGGTTCAGTCTATGAGCGTCTGCGCTGGACCTTCAAGTTGTATGATCTCAATGGAGATGGTCGCATCAGTCGCGGTGAACTGAGTGAAATCGTTTTAGCCATTCACGAGCTTATGGGCAGAAGAGCACATCAGCCAGAGGACGATCGCAAGGCGAGAGATCAGGTGAGATCAGTTGGCATGAGCAGAGCGTAAAGTAGAAAATTTAGGAAGTTTTTTATTGATAGTTTTTATGCTCTAAAGTTTGTTGGAATATCAAATTTAAAACACAGCTTGCTGCCACACCCCTATGAAATGACAAAACTCGCTGATTGATGGGCAACAATTGCTCTTTATTGCAGCTAAAACTGTAGCAGCACAGACTTTCTTTATTTAACACACACTCTACACTGCGTGTTTGCTTTTGTCACTAGTTTGGTTTGTTTTTAATAGTAGTAACTAAAGTTATAGCTTTTTAAAGTCTTTAAGCACTACAAGCGCACAAAAGTATGCAACGGTTTATACACAATAAACTAACAATCTTATGGAACTTTAAGGTTTACTATAAGCAAGAAAATCATGCAAAATTTTAAAACTAATTTCGAAACTTAAAATAAAATTAATACTTGGAAGTAAACGATTCAATCAGCTAGTAAAGTTTTGACAAGTTGCTTCAGTTTCTCTGTAGACGCAATGACAAAAGTTTTGAAGCAAAAAGTAAAGACTTGCATGACAAATTTAAACATGTTTTTAGTGTCGGCAAGTTAATTTCAATTCAACTTATAAATCCATTTACTTGCTTATCACACTTAAGATCAATTTAAGCATCACTTCGTCACTTCTTGTGGCCAATAATCAGCATAATGAGCTTTAAATCGCAACTAATTAAAAAACAGCTGCACAAACGAATCCTGAGTGTATTTAATTTGTGTTCAACATCAGCGAGTGGAGGCTTTAAATGGTGTCCTTTTGTTTTTATACTCTTTTTTATTATGTGCATGAAATGTTATTTTTTATGCAAGAAACGCACTCGACAGAGCGTAACGTGCAGCATCCGTTGACGTTCATGCTGTCGATTCCGTATTCGGTGGCATACGTTGCGTATGAGTAATTATTATTGTGCACACAGTGACGTGAAATATACAGACAAACACACACACACATACACGCATGTGGTTGAAGCTCCGGGGAAATCGGATTGAAAATGGTTGAACGGAAGCTTTGTGTGCGCCTAGGAGCGGAAACTGCAGCGGAAATTTTATTTAATGACGAAGGCTTCATGCCCGCAATATTGATAAGTAAACTTGTGACTGTGTGTGTGGGAGTGTACGTGTGTGTGTGTGTGTGCGTAAGAATTGATTGAGAAACAAGCAAGTTAAGTACAGTCGAGCTGAGTAGCTGTAGTGGACCCTGTAGGCCAGTACACCCTGCGCTTTGAATTTACGGCCGATAGTTACTTTTTGTGAACCCAGTATACCCTCGCTACAGGGTAACAAAAATTGATTTCGTATAAAAATTGGGCAATTTAGCAGCGAGATTTACTTGTATACACATTTCTTCCTTATTTACCTCGCAGGTGGATCGAGTTTTTCGCAAATTGGATTTAAATCAGGATGGCATCATAACGATAGAGGAGTTTCTGGAGGCGTGCCTCAAGGACGATTTGGTAACGCGTTCGCTGCAAATGTTCGACAATGACCTTTGATGACAAGCGGATGAGCCAGTGATACGCAATACCAGGACTATAATACCGCTTATAGATCTATAAATTGAATAGCCCACAAATAGCCCACAATAAAAACACACACACGACATGCCAACAAAAAGAACAATTGAAATCAACACCAGTTAAAGAATAATTAACAACAAATAAATGAAAAGGAAACCCAGCTGAAGCAGAAAAAGAAAAAAACATATTAGCAATTAACATTAGTTTAGGCAGCTACAAATAAAATTAAAAAAAAAAAAATAAATAATATTGATCGAATTAAAACCACACAACTTTCAACATTTTATGAGTGTTTAATTAATTGTACGGATGGAATTAATGAACATAATTGAAAGTATTTAATATAGATGAATAACAAATATGTCATTTTTTAAGCATATTATGAATTTAATCCTGCCGTTAAGAACGAATTGGTCTTATACATAACAATGTACTTAATAAACCTATATAAACGTAAAAAATGTATTAAATTTCATGGAATTAAATTAACTAAAACGAAACCACCAAAACACACAAATGATTAACACTAATTAACTATGAAACGGAATTGGTTTTAATTAACTCAACACTAGAAACAAAACAGCAATTCAAAATAAAATTAACAAATTTGTTTAACAGTGCATAATTCTACCAATTTCTTAACCTTTTGTCACTCGGCTAGTGTAAAGTTTTCATTGTTAATAAGAAAATTGAAAAGAAAACATTAAATTTAAATTATGGTCTTAACAGCTGTTAACATTACAGCACAATTTTTCTGTTATGCTGTTTTCTTAACAGTCTGTTACTACCAACCAAAATGTTGACATAAATTTCATTGTAATAACAAGAAAGAAAAAAGTACAGTCGAGCGCGCCCGACCGTATAATACTCTCTGCATTTTCCCGATTAAATTATTAAAATCGGTATCCAGATATTACAATGAATAGTACTTGCATTAAAACACGTTGAAACAAAACAATCTAAGCATAATCAAACACATCTGTTTGTTTGTTGCGAATACACATACGTTTGACAATATATGATGCATGCATGTATGTATGTGTGTATTCGGCGCAGCCAGCGACCGCGGGCAGCGCTGCCGCCACAGGCAGCAAAAACGTTCGAGCATGTGCTTTATGCATATTTCAATTGCTGTATGAAATTTATCGGTCAATTAAACAATTAAATATATTTAAACCCATTTTTAATGATATTATGTTAAATTATGCAAATACTACAGCTATTTTTTAATTTAATTACCAGCACTTGAAGAAAAAAAACTCCTTTTTTATAAACCAATTTAACGAGTGTAAATGCAAAACTACCACCGATGAAGCAAAAAAGCAAATTTATTAAACGTGTAGAGAGCGATGGAATGCTCGACATGAGTTTTCAATTAAATTGCAATTTTTATTAAGTTATAAAATATGCATGCGCAAATCAAGCATACGCCACATTGTGCAAACAGAGTGTAATGAAAACAATGCAAAATTTGGTATGTGGCATGTGGCAAGTAGCAAACGGCTTGTGCCTATAATTGCACCACGTGTGCTCTACATACTTGTATTTATAATAGAATTATTTAATTTTTAGCATATCAACGGACAGTTCTCTAAAGCATACAAACAACAGCCAAAGACTGTCCAGGCTTTAGAAATATTAAAACAACAGGAAGTTAAATACGTTCTTTTTACATTGTACCTTTTCAAAGAACAATACAATTGTTAATTCAGTAAAAAGAATAAATGTTTTATACTTACTTAACATAACATATAATACAATTACGCGTCGCGTTCATTGCGTGCCACTGTGCATGGAGTCGAGACAATCAATGTGGTTTGATATATAGTACTATTTCCCCTTAGTTAAACACATGTTCTTCCATTGTTATTTTTAACAAAAAACAAAGAAAAACAAAAAAAACACACTGGGATTAAGTGAATGCCCGAAAAGAGCTTAATTATGCAGTTCAATAATTGGCATTCAGTAATTAAATATGAAAAAAATATAATATTTTTAATATTGAGCGTCTCACTGCATAACAAACTTTATGTTACACTTAAAACAAAGACTATACAAATTTGTGTTAACGTTGGTTCAATGCGTAGGCAAATTTATTGTAAATTTCACAATTTGTCTTTAAAAAGTGTATGTAAATTAGCCATAACTCTATTGGTTCATGTGGTGGTCCTATTGGAAGAGTTGCGCGTGCGGTGTGTGAGATCCACGGTTCGAACCCCGAGAGTGTGGCACTGCGAAATTACAGATTTTTAATTATTTAAAAATTCCTACACACCAGAGCGCGATTTATTCGCAGCGATTATGTAATTACATTGCGTCTTATGTGAACGCCACGCATGCACACCAAAATGTTGCGAAGGCTCCTTGACCGACGAATTTGCAACATTTTTTTCCGTTGAGCATTGAAAACCGCGCTTGCAGCGTTTTTTCGTTTGCCGCCAAGAACGATAAAACTCAGATTGCACACAAACTTATTTGTGTTCTGTGCTAATGACGTCACATGTGATGCATGTGTTGAATTTTTAATTTATCATGTTAAAATACTTTATTTTGGCTTTAAATATAATATATTAATAATAATAATATAATGAGAGCAGCAATTTTTAACTCATTATCACTTTTATTAAAAACTAAGTTATACAAAATTCAACACTTGTGACGCTTTGACAACTATGCGCAATGTCTTTGTTCTTTATCAAAGGAAGACATTTTAGAAAATAACAAAATAAAGACGCGAATAAATACGGCCCAGTGTGATCACTCTTGCGATTTTTGAACGCGGAAATTTGTTCGCTTTATAAATCGCTTTGGTGTATGGGAACCTTAACACCAGGACATTTTTTCTTGTCTGCTTCGGTAATCGAACTCTCTTAGTTACAAAAAACAGTCCACTAATAAGCGGTGACTCTACCCACAGAGCTACAGAGATCGCGTTGGCCACGCTTGGCTAATTTCATATTTAGTTTAGTAATTGTCTTATATAATTTTAGGTATTTAACAACAAAATAGTCTTTGCTTTTACTGGTCTATTACGTATTTTAAAAAATTTCCTTTCAATAAACTAAGGTTTTGAATAATTTTCATTAATTTCTATGACAAACAAGTCAAAACAAGAAGAAAGAAAAAACATAAAGCGCTTAATTAATCTATTTTTCTTTGACAACATTTCATTGTCTTTCACATAAATCAAAACTTAAACTCAACACCTTGACATGGAATGTCGTTGAAAACTCGAAAGATTTGAAGTTTGTAAACCTATGCGACCTATATGATAAACCACCCTAAGATTCTATCTAGCATACTACAATACAATATAACTATATATGTGTATATTATGCAATATGTATTAACTTACACTGTCCAACAAAGTAATGCGAATGTAAACGATAATTAAATTACTTTTTAAATGTCTAAAATTAGTAATGATAATTAATTAAATTAAAACTAAATAATGAAATTGAAACGCTTAAAACTATACATAAAACAAATATAAATATATATATATTTATTTACTTAACCAAATTGAATGAACTTAAAAGAAAAAAACGTTGTTTTTAGCAGCTAAATGTTTAGTAACAGTAACTAAATTGTGTGTAAAGTGTCTACTAAGCTATACCCTAAAACTCAAACTCAAATCAATAAAGAATTCGATGTTCTAGCTAGCAAAAAGATTGGAGTTACCCCAACTACGTAGCGTCTAATTTGAAATCGTTTCGAATTCCGTTTTCGCTTGCAATTCGCAAAGTTTAGAACTCAAAATAAAATTAAAAAAAAAAAATATTTATATAAATCGATTCATGTGTTTTTTAGCCAAATATGTATTTAGTTGACACTAAGTTTAATCAAACGAAAATGTACCTAGTAAATGTAAATTATGATAATAATTTTTCCAAACCTAAGCTATTTAAATGTAAACAAAATTTTGGAAATTAATAACCAGTTAATTTATAAATATCCACTCAGTTAATTCAACATATTTTAACCAACAGTTCAAATTAATTTCAAAATAAAACAAAAAAAAAACACATTTCGAATAACATAAAGAAAAAGAAAACAAAATATGTAACAAACGTGGTTAGTGATTTGGATTGTTTATACTAAGTAATACCTACATACTACCGTGTATAATGGGAGACCCATGCACATTGATAACATAATCGAATACAAATATTCAACAAAAGTTTCGCTTTTCACTCACAGTCTATTTTGGCGAAAGTGTAAATCGGCGCAGTTCAACACAAATTATTTGTTTAATTGTCTAAAGTTTAAACATTAAAATTGTTAAATATTCAAGCCGAGTCTGCGACTAAAATAATCAAAATACTTGTGGTCATTTTTTCAAAACTAAACTCAAAACATTCCAAAAACTCTTAAAATCCATTTGAGTTTTGTCTGAGCTAAAAAAAAAAACTTAAAATTGATGTAAAGTTTTTTGTTAAAATTTAACATCATCAAGTGGCAGATAATTCCATTAAAATATGTGTTAATTTATAAGTTCTTAAGAGCTAAGTTTGAAACAAAATAATAACAAAAAAAAACTGGGCAAGAAATAAAACAATTTTAATAAAAATAACAATTTAATAATACAATTTGAAATCTGCTCGACTTTTCTTCTAGAAATAAAAACTACTTTTTTGTTTCGTAATTGTTAAATGTTTATGTTTATTTATTTATGAAATATCAATAATTATGTCACTGCTGAATTTGAATACTCGTAAGTGAGTATAAGTATTCGTTTTGAGCATCCATTTCAAGGAATTCGTTTTGCGGATTCGGATTCTTATTGCTTTCATTCGCTTTGAATATTTTTTTTTTTTTTAATTGCGATTAAAGTTTTAGATGTTTCTAGATTTCTTTTTAAGTTATAGACATGATTCACACATTGTATAACATATTTTTTGATGTAATTGGTTTTTTGATCTTTATGATTTGTGAGCTTTTTTAACTTGATTTATTCGGTGATTGGATTTCATTGAAGTTCTACATATTTTATTATGTTTTTGTTTTTCTTAAAATGATTCGCTACAATTTGGGGTTGATTTGTTTATGCTCGTATGTTTTTAGACTACATTTTTTAAAATTTAACGCGTTTTTGCACAAACATTTTGTTATACTAAATCAAAAATTTGCTTAACTACTATCAAAAAGTTTGTAAGGTAAATAAATGTTTACTTTTACTTTTTTCTTGTAAATTTCCATATATATTTTGTATATTTTAAATTACTTTTTATGTTTAATTTAATTAAATTTTGTTCATTTGGTTTTCGTTTGTGTAGATTTCATTTATTTTGAACGGTTTTTTTTTTTTTAAAAGGGTACAAAGTATGACGCTCAGCTACATTTAAATCTAACAACAAAATTCATTATAACAACAATTAAGTTACAAAATTCGTTATGAGAAATGAAGAAAAATAAAATACAGAATGGCTATTAAATATGATTTTCTTTTTTTTTTTGTTTTATTTTACCATATAAATTAAAGGTACTTAGATCGACAATGAACATGCGTGTGTTTTGTGTGCGTTATAAAAATAATCCAGGTAAGATGGGTGTTTTTGTGTCAGTGTATGAAAAATGTTAAAAATATGGCAGGGTATTTTACATGTAGCTGTTAGTTAACAGCATGTCGAACAATGTAGTGCATTAACCAACACTAACAGCAGTCGTTAGCAGTGCGCTGTTACATAACATTGCAAAAAGTTACAAAACATAAATTTGTAAATACATAAAATATTTGGCATTTAATTTCGCGAAGCTCAACGAATTTTTAATTTCATTTTCGATTTTAAGGTATTTAGCACATAATTTTACACAAGAGAATTGATAAGAAATTTTTCGTTTTTTGGGTTTGGATCTTTGGATGGCAATTTAATCATAATTCACTTGTGGAATGCTTTGCTTAATTTGATTATTGTTGCTAATTTTTCTAAATTATGTATACACGACAAACAGATATAGTGTTTGATTGCTTTTCGAATTGCATAATTTGGCAAATAAGATTTTAGTTTTGTTTTTTTACTGTTTTGTGCTTAAATTTCTAATTGATTTATGATTTGTTATGTTTATGTGTTTAGAGATTTCTTGTATATAAGTATGTATGTTTGTAATCGTAATACTCCTAAGTTTTATGTATGCTTTTGAATTTGAAACGCTGTTAGACTATCCTTATATTTGTATTATTATGAAGTATTTACTGCTTTTTCTTGTCTATAGAGTTTATGTTTTTTTATTTTTGTTGTTTTGTAAAATGTTTTCGGTTCTCGTTTATGTATAGAAATGTTTTTAGAAAAGTTTTGTTGCTCATATAAATTTCATTGACTCAATTGCCAATATCAAATCTTTGCAGAATTGCTTCAGTTTGCTTCTTTTGTTGTTTAAAGTACTACAAAATTGTTTTAAAGTATTTGTTTCTGCTTTGCTGCCATCATTGACAACCATCAAATGTAGCCAAAACAGCAGCAGCCACAAAAATGCTAACTGCATTTCTCAATCAATCGCTTCCAAAAATTTGCTTTAGGCTTTTAGGCTTAAGTTTAACATTTGGTTTTGTTAGTACTTCTCGTCGTCTGTTATCTCCCTATGGGAGTTCTGTAATTCTCAGGCTTTGTAATGTTGATTTCGCACCGCACAGCAGAGGCTCAACGCGAATGCCAGCGATAACAGTTCCAGCAGTATAACAGCGGCAGAGATGGCAAATATGGTAACCCAGTTCTCGTAGATGATTTCAATCAGTTTATCCACACAGCCCTGTAAAGAGTATAACAGACAAAGAGAGCGAGTTATTAAGAGAGCATAGTTTCGTTTGCACCATAAGATTGTGAGTGTATAAGTGTGTGTGTTAGTGGCATGTCTGTGCGTAAATATCGTCTGCTTCTTATTTTCTCATTGCAATGAAAATGTTTATTTTTTTTATTTATTTTTGCACATTTCTGCGAGACGGAAAACATTTTCGATTTGAAATGCGTGCGAAACATCAATAATAATTAATACAATTTTATTGTCTGCTGCCTTCTGGTGTAGAATTTTTTATTAGCTTGCGGCCATTGAGTAACCGTTGAAAGGCACAACGCATATAAAAAAGGGTTATTAATTTTATTGAAACAATCGGAAGAAATCGTTGGTCAAAAACAAAATTAATTTTGTTTGGACACACCTCCCCAAAAAAAAAGGTGTTGACATTCGCTAATGAGGCGTGATGGATGTAGTTAACTAAAGAGTGGGAGGAGAAGCTAAAGTAGAGCGGGTCTACTGAAAAATACCCTGTAATGATCAAATTGAAATATACTAATATTTATAGGACATTTCTTGAAAATTAAAATTTTTGTTAGCTCCAAGCGTTTCTTTCTAAAATATTAGTTGTATCCCACACTTATTTAAAAAAGTGAGGTTAGAAAATAAGTACATATTTTTATTCAATTGAAGGATTTGTTTAAAATAAATAAATTTCTATTGTTTTTTTTAAGGAATCCTGATCTAAGAGCAGTATAATGGAATGAAAGTATCCAACTTGTAGGCTGTGAACCTTATAGTATCTCAGATCCAGATATTTACGAGTATATCGGCTCGGCAGCTGATGCTGATCGAGAATTTATATAAATTATATAGAAAAGGATGCCTCCAACGGCCTTTTTGCTGCATTTATCATCGTAGTTAACTCAAGTACAGGGTGTAACATATGCATCAATCAAAGTTTACCATATAAAAACTTGATATAATCAATTGCTTTACCTGCTGATAAATGAACGTGTTTAAAGGACCACCAAATTTCAAATGTCGCGATCTTTCGCAATCGTTATCCTTGAGATCGTCGCGACAACACGATTCGGGTATGTTGTAAAATACATTCAACGATGAAACGGCTATATCCACAATATTTGTGCGATCCACATTATTGAAACGACTCGTTGCCCAATCTCCAGGTCCATCGGCACCACAGCATTTCAACTAAATAGAGTAGAACAAAGATTAGTGATTAAAGTGACAAATTGTTTCGATTTGACTCATTATAGTTACACTCTTTTGCAGGGTATCAAAGGTAACGGTGCGTGAACTCATTGCCGATTGTCCGTATTCCTCCTGCACTGATGATTTCACCGCAGCCCGTACAATGTCATCCAATTTGTCCTTGTTGTGGAACGCCCAGGCTCCGGCTGCTATTTGGGCCACCATCACAATCAAAATGACACAGAAGAACTGTCAAAAGATTGGACAATTGAGATTTATGAATGAGCATTACGTGTGGGTGTCAGCATATGGTATGTACAACATACAACATGCCATATGCATAATTAAAGCAACTGCAAACTCGCAAATTTGCAATTTTTGGAAAACGATTGGCGGGTGGGCGAGACTACAGAGTCAACAGAGTTTTATAGACTGCAGACTGTGTAGGAAGTTTCCCAATTTAATTGAGAACTGCAGCTGCTTTAACTACTAGCACAGTGCTGGCAATGTGTTGGCCAATTTGTAGCTAGATTTAGCTTTTTTATATACTTTCTCTTACCGAAACGAGCAGACACTGTGATTCGCGACAAACGCCCATGCAGCCAAACAATGCACCCAATGTGATCAGTATGCCAATGGCCAGGAAGACATAGAGGGCTATGTGGTAATGGTTATACGATTGCGTCATCGATAGCATAAATGTGGGATCCGTTAGCATCCATAGCGAGGTGATAACAATGGTCAAACCAATTAGCTGCAAAATAATTAAGAATTCATAAGTTTTATTAGCATAATAGAAACATAATCACTTGAGTCATACATTTAAATTATTATGTAATGTAATAAAAATATTTTAAGCTATACAAAAATTGATTTGTATCTTTTGTAAATGCAATCAAATAAAATTTATTCTAATAATTGTTAACGCTAAATTAATGCTGGTGTCCCACGATGTTCAGTCGCTCAGTCAGTTCGAGTTTTTCAGTTCCATTTGAGTACAAAGTTCCTAAATAGGTCAAGCGTTTGTACGCTCTAAACGTTCAGTAATAAGAAACACTTTTGAGTTGCTATATGTGTGTGCCACGCCCTGTAAAACTGTTGGGCGGCAATTAAAACGGGCAGTAAAATTCGTGCCAAGAATTGCCAATCGACTGCCCAGCCCTGCCCACTGCCCCCACACTCTTTCTACCGCTCTCCGCCACTCCACTGCCTTTCTCATCTTGATACAATTGTTCTGTTAACGTAACTCATGATGTCAGCAGACAGACGATAGACAGACAGAGACAGCAAAACAGACCGAAAGAGACAGTAAACAGACAGATAATAATTTTGAATGCTTTTTATTTCATGTGAGTTTAAATTTGTCTATTAAATTTTGCCAAAATTAAGCATGACATCTACCGACTCTCTACGCTAATATACCCCATTATTAAACTGTCGGAGCCGTCAACTTGTTGTATTTTATTCCTAATTTGCCTACAAACCCAACATTTTCAGCTGTGTACTCGAATTTCGCATTGTACATGATGTACACAAACAAATACTTATATATTTATATATACTAATATACCTAAGAGATTATTGTATGCTTCAAATAAAATTTAAAGCTGATTATGAATAAATACGTCATAATAAGTTTTAATTGCGCTTTCGCAAGAATTCAACGGAAACAAACGCAATTTATTCACTACATTTAGTAAAACCAAAATTTGCTAATTTAATTATAAAATGTTCACGATTGTTTATTTAATTTAGCAAAATGATGTCATTTACAGGGTATGTCATAGATGTGTCATGTGAAAACTAATTTTACCTTAGTTATTTATCTTTTATGTTAATTTAAAAACTACTTTGTTTCGTTATAGTGAAAATTTATTCCACAAACGATTCTAATCAGAATATTGTGTAAGCGGACTTGTCATACCCTCGCAAACCAAATGAAAACTATGCAAATATTCGAATGTTTATCATGTCGCAATTGATATTGTAATATTTGAATGTCTGCCGCATTGTAAAGTTTGTTCTTACATCTTGCGCTACCGATAAGATTACGCCGCTTACAAACAACTAACGAAAATAGTTACCAGTAGGTATACTCTTCAGCAAAACAATACAAACTTAAGCATCAAGTAACTGTAACTGACTCTCTTAAACGTGTGCGCTCTTTCATTGTTGTACGAAGCGAATCAAAGTGTGAAGCAATTAACGCAGCAGACAATAAGCTAATGCCAAAACAACAACAGCACAAAAAGCCGCAACAAAAGCGCACACACAAAAGTCTAACTTTGTCTGCAGGTGGTCTACCTCTGAGAGCGCGCGCTTAGGAGACAGATAAAGAGAGCGCGCGCTCAAGAGAACGTGGCGTACCATGTGACAGAGGCATAGTGCATTCGGCTGACAGTGTGTACCGTTTACACAAGTGTGAGAGTTTCAATGAAGGAGGTTAAAAAAGCACAGAGTTGGGATACAAATGTTGCCATTGGTAGAAAATAATGACACGCTATGCATAGCTAACTAATACATGCATATTTTACATGTATACGACTGTCGCGTGCATACAGAATGTATGCCAATTGGTTAAAAAAGTGCAAAGTCCTTGCATGACCTACATTTTTGCGTCAGCATAATACACGAAGAGAGGAGCAAGCAGCAAATAAGAGAAAATTTATCGATAATCCTCCTCGACTCCGCTTCATGCATAATTCGCACCAAAAATTTAACGCATTCAATTTGTTGTCTATCACAAATGCAAATGAATAACTGTGTAAAAAATAGCACAGTGAATTATGACGGAGGTGACCGAATCATCTGAATTAATTGTTAGGCGGGCGGACGGAAGAAGTGTTTAATGAATAGCAATCGGTGTCCACCACCAACTAGCACAGCAGTCACTATATGGTCAACGCAAAGCAAAGCATCTGTCTAAATGACGACAGCGACGACGAGAGAGCGAGTGCAGCAAAGGTGGAGGAGGCGGTAGAGGGAGAGGGACCGGCAATATCATTGGAACGGCAGAGCAGCAGCGTCAACTGAACCGAAATCGTGGCGTTTGATCACGAAGCCCCACAGCAGTGATGATGAAAATGGAAAATCATTTGAAAATCTATGTCACACTGTACACAAAAGTTAATGGAAAAGTCTAAAATTAAATGTTTGCAAAAATCAAAAATTATGTTTTATTTTATTCATAGCAATTACTATTAATTTAAAGTATATTCTCAGAAATTTTTACTTATTTAAAAGAATTCCCAACACTTCCAACAACAACCACATGAATTGGTCACCTCCCACCTCTAGTATAGTAGCAACAACAACACTGAACGAAAGCAAAACATTTTGTTGGTTTGTTCGAAAATAGATTTGACTAATAAATACTATAGGGAAAAATCAAAGAAAAAAATAGAAACAACAACAACCAAAACAAGAAAAATTAAAATTAAAATGTTTCTCAAAAATCTTCAATGGGAAATCGTTTTGCAAGCGTACAACTCAAAAACGCAAACAAAAACTAATTGGAATCGATGAGGAAATTGCGTAAAAAGGAATATAAAAATACTACGAAACCGCTGCGTTTAAACTATAAACCCTTTCGAAAGAGAGAACTCATTTAGTGGGGAGTGGCGCACCTAAAAGGCGCCAAAAGTAGGTCCTGACTCTATAACATAACAGACACACAGATACATACACGCATTACACGCACGCACACACATACAGACACATTTTGTCAAAGGAATGAATGAGTCGTTGCTTCACTTCACGTAGTAGATAAGAATACGAGGCGAAAGAACGTGGAGAAAGAAGCAGAAATCAAAACTAACAACAGCAAAACGCACGCACATAAAAATAAAAGAAAAGAAAAAACCAACAGGAAAAGGCCAACAGAGAAAAAAACAAGAAAAACAACACAACTTGAAATGTGTGGGAGCCACAAATCCGGGGGAATAGGGGAAAAAGTGTACGCGATGCTTTCGCTATCTGTCTTTCTGTCTGTCTGGCTGCCTGCTTGCTTGCCTGCGTATCGATGTGTGGGTGTGTGTCGCACACTCTCCATCCACAGCGGAACTTCTATTGTTTATTGGAAGTAGGGATTGAGCAGCCACAAGAAGAAAAAAAAAACAGAAGAAGCAGAGAGAGAGCGTGCGCGCGATGTTCAGGTCGCCAGGCAAAATGCACAGGCCCACAAGAGGCGTAGGGAACATGCACACACACATACACACATGCACATTTTACACAAGCAAATGCCACTGTGTATGTGTGTTCCAGTTGCTGATTGTGTTGGTGAGTTCTGTTTGTTGTCGTTGTTGTTGTCTTGCTTGCATATGTACATACCCAAAATAAGATGTTTATAAGGACCATCAAATATTTGACACACGAACAGCAGCCGTTAAGACCCATTTTAAAGCAGTTGTTTAACTTTTTTTTTCGCACTCTAAGTATTCGTGTTACTTGTCGACTTTTTCACCACCGTCGTTAGCGTTGGCTTCCTGCTGCCGCAGCAGTGATTTCGATTCGGTCGTAAGAAACTCAGAAGCTGCGATTGCCCCTTGCGGACAATGCACTTTGATTTATCTCGGCTTGCACTTGCACAATATAATTATTTAATTAGTTCGTTTCGTATTTTATTAAATAGTCGTTTAAAATCACTGTAGGCTTAAAACACTAATATCCGTTTATCCGTTAAGCGCGTTACATTTAGCAATAATTTAAATTTTTATTTGTACATCGAAGTAGCATCGGCGCTCTCTCAATCGCGTCTGAAGCAGTGTGACCGTGTCTAAAATGCATAATAATACTACTCATCGTTTAACTGAAATAAGCACGACCTTCTGCGCGTTAATCAGCACTGGCTCAACCGGTTAATTTTTAAAAAAGTGCCATACTTCAAGGTCTGTTTAAATCATATAAGAGTTATAAGCTTACCATTAAAGAATAGACACTCCTCTGATCTCATTATTTTTAAGCAATTACAGATTTCGATGATTGCACAAAAATCGAATATAAATCAGTAAAAAATCGATAATACCAATAAGCCGACATTTCTGGCTTCGCTCGGTTGGGTCACACTACACAGTTCGTTGTTTTTCTATCAGAAAAAAAACAGTGAAAGAGTGCAAAGGGAAACAGTGAAGAAAAAATGCATTACCAGTATAAAATCTGTAATTAAATAACCAGTGAAAAAGTGCAAAGGGCCAAATCACAAATAACCAAAATGTATTCACAAAATATGTAGCTGCGGTGGCTTTTCCGCGAACGTAAAAAAAAGAAAGAATCGGTTCAAAAAGGAAAACAAAATACATGCAAACGCGAATGTAAATGTGAAGCGCAGGGCAAAAGTAAGCAAAAAGAAATCCCCAAGCAGGCGATACCTTTAACCGCACCCCCAACACCCCCTCCGAAATAATCCCATACACCAATGGGGACACAAAATAGTGTACACCAGTTGGAGGTGCAATGAAATTGAAACAGGCTGATGATGGTTGGGGCCTAAGTTTTAGTAATTAAAGACCCGCCCCCGCCTTCGACTTATACTCCCCCGTTTGCCTTACACATGGCCCCATAGTGACTGTAAGTGTTTGTGTGTGTGTGTGAATGTGAGTGTCTTGTAATTTTGTTACGCAGTGGAGCGGCGCGTCGACTGTTGAAGTGGAGTCTAAGCATTTTATAAACGAGAGAAAAAAAATATGTATAAAAGCTTTGCCTGCGCTTTAAAGTTTGTTGTTGCTGTTAAAGTTGTTGTGTATATAAAATTTCACAAGTGCTGCATTTGAAGCCAGTTGCGGGGCCGCTTGTATGTTTTCTGTTGTTGCTGTTATGTTGTGTATGCATGTGTGAGTCGGTGTGTGTGTGTGCTTGGCCAAAAAATAATTGAAGCAGCGCAAAGACAAACAGCGAAACTCAGCAACTTGCTTTTTGCAGACATACACACACACACACATAGGCAGGTACACAACAAAAAATGTTTGCGCTTGTGTGTGTCTGTATATTTATTTTGCTTAGTTTTCCGCTCTGCATTTGAGCATATCGTAAGTTAATTTCACTTTCACCTTCGTTGTGGGCAGTTTTTGGAGTGCCGGCCTCGTCATCAGCGACCAATTACTTTGTACTTTAGCTCTTATCAAATTAGAAAAGTGTGTGTGTGTGTGTGTGTGTGTGTGAGTGTTTGTCTGTGTGTAATTACGTAATTTGAGTTAATTAGATAATGGGCCTACATTGAATTCGTCGATGTTTTAATTCTAATTAGCGCCTTATGTTTCCGGTTGCCTTTCCCCCGCAAGACAATATTCTTTCGATGAGGCATGCAACGTGTGGGAACCATTAAATTGTTGCATCCATAAAAAGGGGGACACGCGAGATACACACATTTAGATATTTCAATCATTTGCATTCCACACACACACACACATATGTACATACAACAGACAGACTGAAAGACATTCACACAGACAGTATGTTCACTCCACATTTCCAACAAAGCACACATAATTTAGTGCGAGCAACGGCACTTGGCAACATGCTGCTGCTGCTGCCACAATAAAGCTGCAACAGCAGTGGCAACAACATAACAATAACAATAGAGAAATAAACTAGGAAGTTGTTGGCAACTGTTTTGCTTTTGTCTTTTCTGCTTCTTCTTCATTCTGCAGCCTCAACTTTATTAACGAACGCTTCATTATCTTTAACAGAGCAGAGCACTTAACATGAGCATTAACAGTGCATTAACAGAGCTCAAGTGCAACAACCCAAACAAAACATTGCCACCACTCGTGCAGCTCGACTGCAATATACTCTGTACTAAATGTGATTGTTTATGCTTAAAAGTATGCAACACGAAATTTAATTACGTTTAAATTAATTTAGACAAATCTGAAGTTTTGTTTTTGTTAGAATTTATGTGCCACTTTAATTAATTTATGTACTCGGTCTTTATGTGTAAAAAGAATAATTTATTTCTTATTTATTGTTAAAAGAAGCTAAATTGTTTATCTACACTTATTACACTTTAGCATTGCTTTTTGTACATTACTTTTTTATTAACCGCTAAATTTCAGTAGTCCGATCTTACAGATAAGGAGTAACAAGCTGAACCAGATTTGTCGGTTAATTAAAAGTTGTTTGTCTGCGATTAGCAAACAATAAAGCTAATATACCCTTTATAAAATCAATTCTTAGGGTATCCGACGCTAGTATAAGTTTATAGTGTGTGAATATGTTTAAGAATTTGTTGCAAAACAATAGACAATTACAATAGAGACAACAACAAGAACATTAACTAGATGCGAGCAAAGCATAACAGAAACTGGGTAACGCTTTTATAATTTATTCCAACGACTCTTTCTGGCCTGATTTGTGTTTTTTTCACACACTTACACACACAGCGGCAACAGTTGTTGCTACTGTTATTGTTGTTGCTTTACTTGGTTTTGGGGTGCGAGTATTTTAGCCCGCATGAAAGTTAACCTTTGAGTCACTTAATGCTTTTCTGTAAATTTGTGAGTCTTATGAGCGTTAAACGAGTATTCCCAGCATAAATCATTTAATTTGTTACCATTTTTAATTCCACCTTTTTTTTTTTGCTTTATTTGGGTATTGTTTTGTTTGCTCAACTTTATTGCAGCTGTTTAAATTTCTAGCTGAAACAGAATTAAAAAGTAAATAAAGAAGTACAAACAACACAAACACGGAACAATTTGAAACTTTTTTATCACTGTACTAATAAACCAAAACCAACCAATTTCAGTTTCATTTCAGTCGGCAGAGTCGCAGAGTCAAGCAGAGCGCAGCAGCAGCAGAAGTGACAGCGATTTAAAGTTGCAGATAACGTCAAAAAAAACTCCCTACTCTAATACTGATAAGGACTCACAAATACAAATTCGGCTTGAGGAATTTGTTCTGCACCGTTAACGACAGCGGCAGAGGCAGCAGCTGAAGCAGCAGCTGAGGCAGCGGCTGTGACAGAAGCAGCGGCATTGAATGAGCATGTCGCACGGCAGCGCCGGCGCGCAGACTGGTGGCAGCGGCGTTGGCGTTGGTCTTGGCGGCGGCAGCGGCAGTGTCGCTGGCGGCGCAGCAGCAGCAGCGGCGGCAGCAGCAGCAGCTGCAGGCTCTGAATATCGTGAACTCCATTGGACAGTGTCGAGTGTAATGGACTCCTCTCGTGTCTCCACCTGCCTTATATCGATGCTGCTCATTGTCTACGGCAGTTTTCGTAGTCTCAACATTGAGCAGGAGGCGCGAGAGCGTGAGCAAAAGAAACGCAATGAATCGATGACGAATCTGCTCACTGGCGAACAGGTAGAAAAGGAGCCAAGTAAGTCAACAAATCTATCATTCACTATCGCTCTCTCCTACACGATCTGTAAGTGTACACCATTTAGCATCTGGTTTATTTGCAGCGGATAAATTCGCCACATTGGATACGATGCATGCGCTGTGCTTGCCACTTGGTGCTTCCATATCACTGCTCATAATGTTCTTCTTCTTCGACTCGATGCAGTTGCTCTTCGCAGTCTGCACAGCCAGTGAGTATAAGTTGATACCTCTTAACAATCCCAAAAGCCTTGGAAAATAGTTGGAGAGCAAAAGACTCGTACTTAGTCTGAGTATGCTAATACATTTATTCACTTTTCCGCTCTTACCTGCAGTCATTGCCACCGTGGCGTTGGCATTCCTGCTCTTGCCCATGTGCCAGTATATCATACGCCCGTGCACGGATGGAAAGCGCTTTTCCTTTGGCATCTGTGGTCGGTTTACGGCAGCAGAGCTCTTTAGTTTCACGCTCTCCGTATCGATTGTGTGCGTCTGGGTGCTAACTGGACACTGGCTACTCATGGATGGTGTGTAACACTATAATTTCAACTTTTATACTCCAATTTTTAACTATTTAATTTAATTTTAGCTATGGGCATGGGACTGTGTGTTGCGTTCATTGCATTTGTGCGTTTGCCCAGCTTGAAGGTGTCGACGCTGCTGTTGACCGGTCTGCTGATTTATGACGTCTTTTGGGTGTTCCTCTCATCGTATATATTTAGCACAAATGTGATGGTCAAGGTGGCGACCAGACCCGCCGAGAATCCCGTTGGCATTGTGGCACGCAAATTGAATTTGGGCGGCATTGTGCGGGACACACCGAAGTTAAATCTACCGGGAAAACTGGTTTTCCCCAGCATACACAATACGGGACACTTCTCAATGCTGGGTCTGGGCGATGTCGTGATGCCGGGACTTTTGCTATGCTTTGTATTGCGTTACGATGCATACAAAAAGTCACAGGGCGTCACCTCGGATCCAACGCTATCGCCGCCAAAGGGTGTTGGCTCCCGATTGACGTACTTTCATTGTTCCTTATTGGGGTAAGAGTGGCTTTATGCAAAAGTTTTGCAAGTAATTCTATATGTCTTCACTCTCTCATAGCTATTTCTTGGGTCTGCTAACGGCAACAGTCAGCTCGGAGGTGTTTAAGGCCGCACAGCCTGCCTTACTGTACTTAGTACCGTTTACGTTATTGCCACTTCTACTGATGGCCTATTTAAAGGTAAGTCATTTCAGTTTCTTAACTGAATAACTGCTAATCCCAATATAATTTACAGGGCGATCTGCGGCGCATGTGGAGTGAACCGTTCATAACGCATCCACCATCAAAACAACTGGAAGTCTGAGTGTACTCTATCTTAAAACAGAATTAATCAAAACTAAAGCAACAAAAAAAAAACGTATGAAAAGAAAAGTAAACAAAAAAACACAAGAAATCTAAAACACTATGAATTCTCTCTTAATATATAACTAAAGTATATATATTTGTTTAGTTTTACATGCGTATCAACGTTTTTGTATTACATATAAGTTAGGTGATTCTCTTTTTTTAGTGATGTAACAGCAAAACCGAATAATAAATGTACGTAGTTTTAGCATATAATGTGGAAAAGATTTATAACAATATGTATATGTTGATGTAACTTGGCTGAACACAAAAATAATAGTTACCATTTTATGCTGGCCGTAATATTCAATTTGAAACAATATTTAAAAAGATTTCAGAATAGGACTCAAAAGCAGATATACAAATCTATACGACTAACCTGCAAATACTACACTTAGTAAAAGGTTTAGTATTAACGTATTTATAATTTACAAAAAGCTGTTGAGATTCAATTTTCTTCATTAAGTTTTCTAGCGTATTTTCAACATTTCCAAACAAAATGTTACAAATCGTATACAAAGAACCACTAAATTGCATTAATCAAACAGTTTTGACATTTCTTCTGTAAATACTTAAGTTAAATTAACAATAACGAATTATAGTTAGTAAGTGCGCTCGCATTTTTCACACTTCAACAATCAGTCACAATCACATTATGATTATTTGGTTGTTCGCCTCGTAACGGTTAAATGAATCCTTTTAAATTTATTATTCTCAATCACATTTCCGTCCCCATTTTATTTTCATTTCCTCCATTCATTTTTGGAATTTATAAATACTATAAATATAATATTTTGCCAAAATGCATGTGTTCGTTTTAAGCAGAGCTACATATTAAAAAAATAACAAAAATTAAATAAATAAGTAAGCAAAAGAAAGAAATGGAAAAACAACTGTTGCACTCCGCGTGTTTCCCAATTAAGTTTCAAAAATTTTAATTATTTGTAATGATCAAGCAAAACTAACAATAATACATAATTATAAATATTGTATGCATAGTAGTTACATAATAATTTTAAGTAAATGCAATTTCGAAACATATAGAAACAATAAAAATGTGAGATTTGAACATAAATCATTTCAAAGTATTTCACTGGACACAAAGTATAATTCACAATTTCAAAAAGCTATCGTCGTTCTACTTTATCCGCCAACAATTAACGTAAAGCTAACTATCGATATATATAATTCGATGAAAGTGGCGGCTAGGCGATGAAAACGTGATGATTGGTCGATTAACGATACGTTTTGCGTTTAGACGATAGCCGATTATATTGCGTTGTGTTTTTCTTCCCGAAAATGAAAATATAGTGAAAAAAGAAGTAATTAATTATTAAATAAACGTTCAACTGAATGTTAACAGTGCGCGTTTCATAAAAACATACGTAAAAACCGTGTAAAAGTAAGTGTTCTCTATAGAAGAAAAAATGAATGCCGAGAATAATTGTGTAGGTGTAAAACACACACATGCATATTTGCGGAGCATGGATCGTGTTGCATTTTAATAACAAACGGCACACTAATGGCATTAAGACATTAAAGTGGCCTTGATTTACCGCTGAATCCAGCTTATCATCAAATCTGCAAAACAAAAACAAATCAGCAGCCATATCACACACAAACACAAATACTACAAACGTACATATGTACATAGATATGAGTGTTGTGTATGGAAGTGTGTGTGTGTAGATACGTTATAACGCCTACACGCTACGTAAAGTGAAATATTACAAAAACACGCAGCGCGTAAAACTCAAAAAGCGTATGCGCAAAATGAGCAACGTAAACGCAAATTGAGCAACATTCGCTCAACCCAATAGAAATTGAGTCTAATAATGCACTTTAAATTTCCTTCTGGGTAACTAAACTAAACATACAAGGAACTTCTATTAATCAGAATTGAACTAAATAAACAAATGCATTTATTGTGAAAACCACTTGTACTTGCAGCACAGTCTACAGCTGGGTAATTCGTGTACCAAACTGAATACAAACGGGGTAAGGGAACAGGAGCAGCGCCACCACCCACGCAGACAACAACAGTCCTTTGTCCACATGGGTGGAAATAGCGCAGCTGCAAATTCCAGCGCATTCAGCGCTGGCGGCTACATTGGACCGACGACAAGTTTGGGTGCTGCCGGTGGCAGTGATTTAATACCAGCACCAATTGGTACCGGCAATGCCATGGGCAGCACATCATCATCCTACACGTATGGCGGCACAAGTTGGGAGGAATTCTGCGACAGACATGCACGCATGGCCGCCAGTGACTTTGCGAAGGCGTGCATAAATTACATTAATGGCAATCTGCCGCCGGAGGAAGCACGGAATATACCACATCGCAGTTTTGCATTAAAATTTGTCGAATATTTCTCGGATCACTATGACAAGGAGTTCTTTAGGCGGCGCAGCAATCTAAAGACCGGAATTGGTTCGCTTTTCGGTGAAGGCGGCAGCGGTGCTGGTGAATTTGATACAGAGGAGCACGAAGTGTCACGTCTGTTTCCAAAATCCCTCCTGCGTCGTCTCTCCTTTAAGGGATTGCGCAAGGGCAAGGTGAGCGGGTGCCGAGCACCAAACTGTACTGATGATTAGTTAAAGTTTAACATTAGAAACTACTCTTTTTGCAGGCGTTCTTTCTCAAGAACTCAGATGATGTCGATGGCGTGGGTGGCAGCAAACAGAGTGGCAAAACAAAGCTCGCCAAGATTGTGGTCGAGTGCCGCAAGGAGGGCATTGTCAATAACATGACAGCCGAGAGTTTGGATCAGGCAACAGGCACACAAAAGTGGGAGAAATGCCGTCTAGCGCTGGTCAAAGCTGTGGGTGGATATATGCTGGAGTTCTACACACCGCCCAAGTCCACAAAGCCACGCAGTGGTGTCTTCTGTTTCCTCATATCGGAGGCGCGGGAGACCACTTCACTGGAGATGCCCGACAGAATGAACACATTTGTGCTCAAGGCAGACAACAACATGGAGTACGTGATTGAGGCAGAGAGTGCCGAAGATATGCGCAGCTGGTTGGCCACCATACGCTACTGCATGAGGACACCGCCAACGCAGCAGCCCATGCTGGACTCCGATGTGATTGCAGCGGCAATGCAAACGTCACCAGTGACCACAAATCCAAATCCCACTAGCACTGGCAATGCTTTGGGTGGCATACAGAATCCACAGTATCAGCAGCAGGGTGGACTCGGTCTTGGTGGCTCCAATGGCAACTTAATGGTTAACTCACAGTCGGCGGACAGTGGTCTAGTGGCAGCCACGTCGAATACGAATGCAAATGTAGCCACATCCTCGAATGATGTGAATGCCATAACGATTTCACAGGCCAGCAACGAGTTGAGCAGCACACCACCCGATATACCATCGCGTCCGTCTCGTGGGGATCGAGGTGAACAGCGCTTGTCTGCCTCCAGCAATTTCGATGGCAACGAACTGCTTGAAACGGAATCCGATGTGAATGTGGCCGATCTGACGGCTGAGATGCGACAGTTCCCCTGGTTCCATGGCACATTGCCGCGTGCTGAGGCCGCACGCATGGTCCTACAGTCTGAGGCAGCTGGTCATGGTTACTTTTTGGTGCGCCAAAGCGAGACACGACGTGGCGAATTTGTGCTGACCTTCAATTTCCAAGGACGGGCCAAGCATTTGCGTCTAACCATTTCGGAGAAGGGACAGTGTCGTGTGCAGCACTTGTGGTTCCCCACAATCCAGGAGATGCTCGAACATTTCCGCACTAATCCTATACCACTAGAATCGGGTGGCACATCGGATGTCACACTAACGAATTGGGTGCATCATACTAGCAGACTGAATGATGTTGCCTCGAATAATACAACGCTTGCCACAACATCGCATGATCCGATTGGCGATGCTGGAGGCGGAGGAGGTGGAGCAGGAGGCGGAGGAGGCAATAATATTGCCGGCGGTTCGGGCAATGCCAATGGGAATAGCAATGGACATCCATCGCCGAGACATGTGAGATAGCCAAAATTTTGGAGTCAATTCAGTGTCAGTGATGGTTTTTATTTTCCTTTATTTGATTTTCAACTTGATCATTTTCATTATCGAAACTTAAACGGAAACGGAAACAGAAAGCTGGACAAGACAACTAGAGAATCAGTTAATTTTAGAATGACAATAGATATGTCCATATATACATATATACTATGAGTGTATTATTCCGTCTGTCCGTTTGCTAAACAAATCTCAAGATTTCAAATTGTTTACTGATAATTTGTTAGTTTTTTTTTAACATTCGAATTTCTTTTTCCTTTGGTTCGATGAATATTTGTTTTCCTTGTTGTTTATTGTGTTTCCAAAACTTGTGTTGCATGCTTCATGTTTAACCCCACCACATACATACATACATACCCGGAACAAATAGAACACATTCTCTTAATAGAATTTCGGAATTAATTAGTAAAGATCGTCTTGAACCATTCATTAATTCACAGTGCAACGAAGTGATTACCATGAATCTAAGTGTTCGCCTAAAGACAAACGAAATCGAACTGCCACAACAAGAGCCGACACACGTCTATTTTCCGGATCAAGTCTACTTTCATTTGGATCCCACAACGCTGACCGTGCACAGTTCACCGCCGTCAGGTCATGGTTTTCTCGATCAACCGCATCTGCGTGCCTCGAATGCTTCACTCCAGGCGTCCACGTCGCGACATGGTGCCGATAATAGTAGTGCTGCCTCTGGTGGTGCCGGTGGAAGTGGTAGTGGTGCTGGCGGTGGCGGTGCAGCCGGCGGAACAGCAGGAGGAGGCGAGTGCACCGGACGCGCTATTGATAATCAGTATAGCTTCACTTAAGGCGAATTCATTTGCCAATTGATTTTGATTAATTTTATAAATTTATCCTTTTCTTTCTTTGCGCGGAATTTATTTTTTGTGCCATTTACGTGTAGCAGCAGCGAAATTATATAATTTGTTAAAAGTTCTTCTTAATTCATTTATTATTTTTGTTTTTGTGTGTGTTTTGCAAGCAAAAATTTCATGTATTTCTTGGTTCTATCGAAAATGTTTAGTTCATTGTTTTTGTGTTGGAAAGACATGAATTAACTGAATATTATTATGATTATTATATTTGTATACTACATTAAATAGCTAAATGTGCGTGTGTGTGTTCATTTTAAGTAAATAAGTAAATGTTGTAAGTATGTATTAAACAACAACAACAAAAAATGTGTAAAATTTGTTGTACCAAAGGTGCAACACTTGCGAATCCTAAAACTTCCTGCTTTACAAAAAAAAACAAGAAAAATACATACATATATACATAATATATTATATACATAAAATTATATATATATTATATACTACACTTATAATTATAAAATCATAAATATATATATTTAAATTATATTTAAACTGGTAAACTACAATAAATGAAGTTATAAAAATGATTTAGTTTCTTATGTTTTTATTAGTTAAACAATTACAATTGCCCCGATTTTTTTAATAATTTAAATACATGTCAATTTCGGTCAATAATTTGGTGCTAATTTTAACATGATTTACTTATCCCGTTCCCCCTAAAAGAGGCCCCTAATTAACAAAAACTATGCGAATTTAAACAAATTTTTATACTCTCTGCAAGAGTATATTGGGTTTGTGCAAAAGTATGTAACAGGCAGAAGGAGGCGTGGCAGACCCCATAAAGTATATATATTATTGATCAGCATCACAAGCCGAGTCGATATAGCCATGTCCGTCTGTCCGTCTGTCCGTCTGTCTGTCTGTCTGTCTGTCTGTCTGTCTGTCTGTCTGTCTGTCTGTCTGTCTGTCCGTCTGTCCGTATGAACAAACAGATTTCAGAGATGGTAAGAGCTACAAGTTCGAGCTTGGTGTCAAACGATCAGATATTTAGTCAGTCAATACAAGAATCTTTTTTTTTTTTTTTCGATGCCACGCCCCATTCGCCCACAAAAAGCAAAAAACTGGACACACCTCGTGAAAAATTGGTGTTTTCGGCAAATATCTCAGTAACTATGGCACCTAGGATCACCAATTCTTGTACGGGAGTTCCTAGCGACAGCATAGTTGCATTGCCATCTATAAATTTGGACTGCCACGCCCACTTTTCCCACAATTTATAAAATAGTTTTCAAGCTTCAATGCCGTTTTTTCCGTATCGTACAGTATTGTAGTTTATAACTGGTGACAAAAACACACAATTCATTATACTTTTTGGTGTCGTCGGCACTTGTCGACTCAGTTGCACTTGCTATCTCTATTTCTGCTGCTGCTCCATCTGCCGTCTTCTTCTTGCCACCGGACGCAAAGGTACAAACGCCGCCGTTGCACTCAAAGGGAAATTCAGGCTCGGTTTTAATCACATTACCTTGTGCATCCTTTTTCTCCCACGGATTGCAGAAGCGCAATAGAATTGGCTGTACGAGCTTGTGCCAAATGTAGAGCAACAGCGGTATAATAAAGCACATCACGCATACCATCTTGCTAGCTTGATAGGAATTCTTTTTGAGATTTTGTCAGTTTTACAGCTTAGCAGTTTGAAAATAATATTTTTAAACATATAACGACAAGCGATATCGATAACTAAACTGTAAGCTAAGCTGTCAAACGTCTCCGTTGTTTTTCTGTTATGTCGCTGTTGCTGCTTTACAGCTGTATTAAACTGACTGCTGTTATTAACACTACAGAAATCTGTTAAGCATTTGAGGGTTGCCTCAGTGTGACCAGAAATCTGTAACTGTCAGCTGGTAAAATTGTGTGAAGCCGGAAAAAATAAGAACGACTTTCGCCGGCAATGGATCCCGAATTGGATATTATTGACTCATTGGAGGCGCTTGGTTATAAAAATGTGGAGCAGAAAGCGCTGCAACAAGCGCTAGACGGAGGCATTAAGTGCGCCGAACTGCGTGAACTGATTTATTGGCTGGCCAATCAATTGCATGTATTGCGAAAAACCGACGAACATGTGGCGTCCAGTAGCGTAGATCACGACGAGTTTGCCGTTGAGTTATCCCTGTTGCTAACAGAATTAAGCTGTCCGTATCGTCAGTTTGTGGCAGTGCCAATGTCCGAACGCTTTCAAACACGCCAATCACTGCTGGAGCTAATGGACTATCTGACGTCGGAGCTAATGGGCACAAGGATGTCACTGAAGCATCAGCCGGTGGAGCCACCAAGCAAGAAATCCAAGACTGAATCCCATCTGCAGGAGGCAGTGGAACAACTGGCCATAGATCTGCAACTAGGCCAGATACCCAAAAATATCAATGTAAAGTTGCTATTCGATCACTTGACTCCCAAGCTGGAACAGCGCCTGAAGCAGACCAACAAGGCGATCATCAGTGAGCCACTGTTGCGCAGCAACAAGCCATTGAGTGACGCCCAGTGGCGTATGCTGGATGTTATGCACAAGGATCTGGACGCGGAATACAATCTGCGTCGACAGATGATGCTGACCCGACTAGAGGCAACCGTGCAGAGCTTCCAGTGGTCGGAGAGCATGGCGAAACGTCAGAACGAGATTTCTCAACGCTTTCAACAGAAGTTTCAAGAACTTGAGAAACTGCGCTATGGAGGTGCTGATACCAACATTGCCGCCCTGCTGGCCGCACGTACTGATCTGGCCATAATCGAGAAGACCAGCTCGGTGAATGTGCGCAAACATACGGCTTCCAAAATAGAGAAGCATGTAATTGGCAGCGTTCCCGATCGCGGTGGACGCGCAAATGAGCATGCACCGCCACCGCCAGAGATGCCTTCCTGGCAGCAGCAGCGAGCTGGTGGACCTGGTGGCGGTGGACGAGGCGGCGGTGGTGGGAACTTTAGAGGTGGCAATAGGGGACGCGGTGGAGGAGGCGGCGGTGGTCAGCACTGGCAGCAGCAACAACAACCGCAGCAATATCAACAACAACATCCACAACAGCAGCGAGAGCGTGGCGGAGATCAGCAGTGGATAAACAGCAGTGGACGCGTGCAGGGCACAGGCTGGAATCCTCAAGCTGATGGAGGAGGTGGACGAGGTGGTTACCGTGGTGGTGGCGGGGGTGGAGGACGTGGTGGCTACAATCAACGCCAGCGTGGAGACTATCAGCGCGGTGGCTTCCGTTGACTCCGCATCATAGTTAACACTAAAACTATTATGCTAGCTGATTACCTAAATTGATATTTATACTATAGTCTATGTAAATCTAGCTAAGATTGTAATTAGATACATTTTATTGTTTATTTAAAACTCCCTTAGCTGTTTCGTCACCTAATTTAACATAAATAAATATCCACTATTTCTAATGACTGCTAATAGTAATTAAAACTCGAAATCTGTGTCATCTATACTAGAAAAACTCGCATGTCATGACATTTTTTTTTTTTGAGGTTAGGTTTTCACTTTCAATTGGTCGTTGTTGATCTAGTATTGCATTTTGTTGGCTCAAATTAAAATCCCATCATGTACAGAGGCGTCTCTTGTGGGTTCAGTAGGTGCTATGCATTATTTCGCTAGTAATAGTCAGTAGCTATATCAAATTGGAGGTTAGGTGCACTTGTAAAGTAAAGCAAATCAAAGATTTGTAATTATATAACTAGCATTAGCATATTAAAAAGACATAACCTTAAGTTTTTTTTGGCACAGTTAACATTTTTATTGATTTCATTGCCTCAAGTCATTGGCATTATTTTATTTGAGGTTAAGTTCGTTGGAGGGTATATGTATGTTGGGCTACAAAGTCTCCGCCTCTGGGCAGGTAACCAAGCATCAAACACGCGACACTCAACAGCGGTGCAATCTGATCATCGTCCATTTTACCGGCATTCGCATTGTCCAATGCCCCCTGTGAATGACTGACTGACAATTAACGTGTTCAATCAGCATGAAAACCATGTCGAAGTCATCCGAAAATGACAACTATATGGACGGTTTTGGCCCACAAATAGTTTAGTTTAAGTCAAATATTCATAGAGTGCGGTTCCCTTGTTAATTTTTTTTTGTTGTTGGTCATTCGATAATTCCGAAAGCAATTTACCGCCATGATCAGCAAGAGATTCATTCCCGTGTTTATCATATTTAACGTTTTTAGTGACATTTTTGTGCCTGGCAGCGCACAAAATCTGTTGGATCGCCTGAGACCCGTCAGTGCAGTGAATTTGACGCGCTTCGATGACGTCAAAGTGGTTTCCGGCACCAAAGTGAAGCGTTACGAGCGGCTCTCGGTGCCACTCGGTGGTGTAGGTCCCATTATCGGTGGCATTGGTGCAGCCGCTCTGCTTAGTCCTCTGTTACATCCACAGCCAGCTTACTTGGGATACGCTTATGTAGGTGGACAAATAAAGACATTTCAAAAGTTGTTAGTTGGCATATAAGAAAATGTTCAAGATAAGAATGGCGTAGTTGGAGTGCTCGACTGGTATAAGCCTAAAGGCATAAAGGATTCAAAACCTTAAGCAAACATTTTGAGATATAAATAAAGACAGGAGTACCTATTGTCCTAGGATCCTAGTGATCCTAAACTACCAAATGAAAACTAGTGAAAAATCAGACTTTAAAAGCCTTCACCCAATCCCCGCCAAAATTCACAACATACATATAAATGACATGTGAATTTAGTTAAGATAGCTTTAGTACAGTTTCCATATATTATACGCTCTTATTAAGCCTTTAGTTGGCTGGGCTAAATCAAAGTTAATCGGAGGAACTTCCCCTTTTAGGTACCACAGTGGCAGGCAGCAGCTAAGCTCGTGGGAGATGCCGAATCTGCCGGTGCCATGGGCATGATTAGCTTCCAGCAGTTGCCGTACAACAGTGACATTAGGGTGACCATCAATGCCACAGGTTTGCCTCCTGGCAAGCATGCGCTACACATACACACCTACGGCGATATCAGCAATGGATGCAAATCAACGGGCGGACAATTTCCCAATAATTTTGTAAGTTTCAAAAATAATTTTAAATGTGAAAAAATTCAACTCTACTTTTGGCTATACTTCTGCAGCTGGGCAATCTGGAGGTAAAGGAGGATGGCAGCGTTTCATCCGTTTTCATGAGCATTTATCTACAGCTCTTTGGCTTCAATGGCATCATTGGACGCTCCGTTGTGATCCACAGCAAACCCATTGATCTGAACACGGCTCTCAATGCGGAGGTATTTTCCTCCTCCCTCTCGGTCATGCCCAATGCCATCGCCTATCAGAACGAGGAGATATCGGTGGGTGCTCCCATAGCTTGTGGCGTCATAAGTCTCATGAGCACTTCCGTCTCATCGCCGCCAGTCATAATGCCCACTCCCCCCGCTGCTCCAGCCGCTGAACCCGAAGCATAAGTTTGCTGTATTTAAATCTTTTTGTATTTTAAACCCAACAGTTTTCATAAAAATCTATTAATAAATTTGAAGAAAAATAAAACTAGAAAAACTTTATTCTACATTTATTTTAATTAAAAGGGATTCAAAGTAAAGCGGTCCTAAGTGGATCTATAAAGTATCAAATACACTGGTTTTGAAAGCAGGAATTCCTCAAAGCAAAACTCTTAAAGGGTTTCTTCGAATTATTTAAAACTCTGCTGTTCAAAACTTTTTATTTAAACAATGAACTACTTTTCAGAAATGTGTTTTAAAGTGCAGATAAAAGTTTATAAATCAACTGAACCATCTAATCATAAATTTAAATCCCTTTCAAAGCAGAACAAACATTTGTTAACACTTTATAAAACACTTAACTGGCAAACATATCGTATTTAAATATTGAACTACTTTTATGGAATTGGAAGTTTTTTGCTACAATTTGTCTACTTTTTTTTTTTCTCTCCAAAGAACTTTAAATACGCTTTGAATAAAAATTAAGAGTTATATTTAAAATTAAATCTAAAAAGTTGCTTTTAAAAAACTTACGCATACAAAAGTTTACTAACAAAATGCGTTTTTAAACCCCAAAAAAAAAAACCATTTAAGTTAAAATTAAAACTAATTTAGTGTAGAGCATCTAAAAGTCGTCTGTTTCTAGCTCTTATTTTGTTTACAATTAAACTGTAATAAAATTCAGCTCAGCTTTATGGGCGACGCGTGCTGCGAATTTGGAACTATATTATGGGTTTCCAGATTGGATTTCCAAAACTTTCTTCGTGGGTCAATTCGGGCGATTCATGGTCAGTTGAAGCCAGAGATTCGTAATGATTGCAACGACTAAAGCTAGTGGCTGGAGGCAATGGCTACCATGGATTATGCTGCTGATCTGGCTGCAGCTGAGCCAGGCAGAGGACAACAGCCAGGAGCAGCTGAAGCAGAAGCTTAACGTGAAGACTGGCGAATGGTTTAACTTTCCCTGGTCCAAAAACAGTACATACAACAAAGGAAATGGCGGAGTAGGTGGCGGAGTGGGTGTGCAGCTTAGAGATGACTATGGTCAGGTGGATGTGTCCAATTTCGGTGACTTTGAGAATCATCCGTGTCGACGCGTTTGCCAGCAAGGACAATCCATGACCTGTTACTACCAGATGGTGGTGCACAAGTATCAACGTCTGGGACCCGAGTGCCAGCGGTGTCCATACGATGAGCGTGCCTGTGACGAGGAGCACTGCATCTATGGCGATGGTGTGCCCACGCCCATTATGGCCGTGAATCGCATGGTGCCAGCACCAACAATCGAGCTCTGTGAGAACGATACAGTTATAGTGGATGTGCTTAACTACCTGGAGGAGTCCACCACCATGCACTGGCATGGAGTGCACATGAAATACACGCCCCACATGGACGGTGTGCCCTATGTGACCCAGCATCCCATAGAGCCCACTCAGGTGTACCGCTACAAGTATATACCACGACGCACGGGAACGCTTTGGTACCACAGTCACTCCAACTGGCAGCGTGCTTTGGGCGTAGCTGGTCTCTTCATCATTCGCCAGCCGCATCAAACGAATCCTCATGCCTATCGCTATGACTATGATCTGGCCCAACATGCCATCATGATCCAGGACATTTTGTATGAGTACAACTTTGATCAGGTGCGGAATATACTCATCAATGGCATGGGACGCAATCATCTCAACCAGCTGCCGGATTCAGATTCCAGACATCGCTATGCCCGACAAACGGTGACGGCCGGGAAACGCTACCTTATGCGGGTTGTTCTCAATGGCGTCTTTAACTGCCCCATTGAGTTCTCCATTGAGAATCACAAGCTGCTGATTGTTAGCGCAGATGGCAATGACATTGAACCCGTGCTCGCCGATGGTTTCTTCCTCACCTCCGCCGAACGTTTCGATTTCGTGCTGGAGGCGAATCAGTATCCCAAGAACTACTGGATACGCGTGCGTGGCTACGGACAGTGTGAAGCAGCCAAACTTTACCAGGGTGCAGTGCTGAGCTATCGTGGAGCTGCGCGGAGTGATTTGCCCCAAGGTGACATTTTAGTGGACTCGCAGGCCAGGGCTCTGAAGACTCCAACTCCGGTTTATGTCAACGACTTTCGCTATAAGTTCTCCAATAATTCGTTGTCCTTGCTGCGACAATCGAGTACGGATCGGGATGTGGGCACGGTGTCCTTGCGCTCCTTGGAGCCGATGCCCTGGCCCCGATACACCAAGTTCCAGACGCACTACACCAGTCTAAGCCGTGCACAGGCACCGAATGGCGAACAAATCTTCAAACTGGACGACATTGGCTTTGATCTACCACTGATTCCCTTGCTCCAGGCACTGAACATTTATCCAACCAAAAACGAATGCAATCGCACCTCGTTGATTGCCCAAGGACGGGATTGCAGCCGGGAGAGCTGTCAGTGTGTTCACATCATTCGCCTACCCGCCTACAAGCCCATCGAGCTGATCGTGTACAATCTGATGGAGCCCACGCATCCCATACACATACACGGCTTCACCTTCCGACTGGTCGGACAGGGAGTGCTGGGAAACCTCAATGATTTGAGAAATGTACGTAAATGGGAGATAAGTAGCGATCCTAAACTACATCAAAAGCGGGCTAGTAGCACTCCTTGCCTCTCTTAACTCCTTCTTCTTCTCTTTCTCCACAGATTAGGGAGCTGGATCGTCGTGGTCGACTCCCTCGATTGCCGGATGACTATGCAGCTGTGGCGAAGGATACGGTGCAGGTTCCTGGTCTGGGCTATGTTATCATGCGCTTCATCTCGGATAATCCTGGCTACTGGAGCTATCATTGTCACATCGAAGCCCATTCGGTTCTGGGCATGACAGCCGTGCTCAAGGTGGGCGAGGATTACCAAATCAAAAAGGCTCCAGTTCGAGTACAGTGCTGAATTCCACATAGATTAATACCCAGATTCATATATAATTGAATCCTTAATGCCGTAAATCAATGCCACATTTCATAATATTGTGGAAACTACTGTATAACTTAATATTTATTTATATTTTATCACTTTTCTAAATGCTTTAAAGTTTACACGAAAATTCAATGAAGTTTTTCTTACTTAACCGATTTCAGCTTTAACCGTTTTGGCTACGCGCTGATCAGTTTATATGCCAGTTAGGTTAGACAAACAGTTATAAAACTAGATCGAAAACACCTTTGGTTTTCATTGTAGAAGCAAGTTATATTGATCTATAAACCAAGTCCATAAACAATCCATAAATGCACGTTATAAACAACTGAAATATTCCAAAATCGGTTCGGTGGGAAAAAACCGTTTAAACGACTAAGAAAGCTACCTAAAGCTGATAAGAAAGTGACTTACTTGATTTTTAGTGCCAACAAAGTTGTCGCTACAGATAAGAATTTGTATTAATCAAAACTTTTAATAGAATTCGTGGGGGGTTCTCAGACTTACAATGTTTTTAATTGGTTTTGTTTATACTAGATTCATGCTCACTTTCAGCTTTACGTAATTTCCAATTGGCAGTTACAGCTTCCGCACCAATTCTTATTGGTAGATAGGTTTTTCCACGGTGCATACAATCACAAATAAAAAACCAACTAATAACTAACTAACTAACAATAATAACTAAACAATTGGTTAATGCCTTATAAAGTTAGCATGAATTGTTTATTAAATTAAACGTTATAACTTATTCAAAGTTGTTAACAGAGAGTACAACTTTCTTATTGGAGTTTAACAGCACTGGCTAACACTTTGCAGCAATCTGTCTCTCTCGCATAGCGTGGCCTTTTAAGCATGCGAACTTACACGCACACATAAATAGCCACCTAGCAGACACGTCGCGAGAGAGCGAGTTCAACATTGTCGAGATAGCGCACATTTGCGATTTAGTACTTATCTGGCAGTGCAGAGGAAAGCATACTTGGTGTCTGCTGCTCAATAATACATCACCACATTTAACGTGTCAAAACTGTTAATAAACATAAAATACTAAGGTAAACATCTATGTATGTAAATGTAAAGTTCAATGATCTATGTATGCGTGATTAATTTATCGACGGAAAGCAATTATCGATTATATGGCGATCAGTTTACATCATACATACATACACTGCGAATAACATGTGTTTTGCATACATGAGCAGATGATTGTATTTGTATTAGTGAGAGATTTGCCGCCTTTCGTCATGTGAAACATTGTTGTTAAGATGCGGCATTTAAAAAACAAACAAACTGAATAATAGTTGATAAAGCTTGGCCTTGAAATATTAATAGTTTATTTCTGGCTTAGATGACCATCAGTAGTTGAACTTGTGCAGATAAGAGGAATCTCTTTGTGGTTAGGAATCACAGGCGACATGGAAACAATGCCTGTGACGTCAGCACAGTGTTTTTTAAGCTTCAAAAACCCAATTCAATTACATGTGTGGACAAAAAAAATAAGTTCAAGGCCTGCCTGACCCCTGACCTCCTACTACTGATTATCTGCTAGATGGTAATTGCAAAACAACTCAGGAAACCAAATCATTTAAGCGCGAGCCGGCAACGGAACAGCACACACTCGACTCGCTTGGACAATTCTACTATACAAAAGTGTTTATTCATTTGCAGCCATGTCAGCGAATAAGAGCTACACACGCCCGGCGGATTTCATAGATCCCGGCAAGCCATCGAAGTGCACATGGCATCTGGGCACCAAGGAACAGTCGCCGCACACTCAACGTGGCATTGCGCACCGCCAGAAGATTACTCCGGATATCCTGGAGGTGATTGGATGCACACCACTGGTTCGACTCAACAATATACCCGCCAAGGAGGGCATTCAGTGTGAGATGTGTAAGTTACTGCCTGCTAATCCCAAACATTTTGGTGGCCTATAATCATATCTGTCGTTTTTTAGATGCCAAGTGTGAGTTCCTGAATCCAGGTGGCTCGGTAAAGGATCGCATTGGCTACCGCATGGTGCAGGATGCAGAGGAGAAGGGACTGCTCAAGCCGGGCTATACCATCATTGAGCCAACGTCTGGAAACACTGGAATTGGATTAGCTATGGCCTGTGCTGTCAAAGGATACAAGTGTGTCATTGTCATGCCCGAGAAGATGTCGAACGAGAAGGTGTACGCTCTGCGTGCACTGGGTGCCAAAATTATACGCACACCCACAGAGGCTGCGTACGATTCTCCCGAGGGTCTCATCTATGTGGCCCAAGAACTGCAGCGTCAGACGCCCAACTCAATTGTATTGGATCAGTATCGCAACTCAGGAAATCCTTTGGCCCATTATGATGGTACAGCTGCTGAAATTCTCTGGCAGCTGGACAACAAGGTCGACATGGTGGTAGCTACTGCCGGCACTGCTGGTACCATTAGCGGCATTGGACGCAAAATCAAGGAACAGGCTCCAAATTGTCGCATTGTTGGCGTCGATCCTTACGGCTCGATACTGGCACGTCCCGTGGAGCTCAACAAGACTGATGTGCAATTCTATGAGGTGGAAGGCATTGGCTACGACTTTCCACCCACCGTATTTGACGACAAGGTAGTGGACGTATGGACCAAGATCTGTGATGGCGACTGCTTCCCCATGAGTCGTCGCCTCAATGCCGAGGAGGGTCTCCTCTGCGGAGGTTCCAGCGGTGGTGCCATGAACGCAGCCCTCCAATATGCACGCACTCTGAAGGCTGGACAACGTTGTGTCGTCATTCTTCCTGATGGCATTCGCAACTACATGACCAAGTTCGTGTCCGACAACTGGATGGAGGCCCGTGGCTTCAAGGAGATCGTCAACGAGCATCGTCACTGGTGGTGGAATGTGCCCATTACCCAATTGGACTTGCCTACTCCCGCTGCCGTTCTTAAGTCCAACACAAGCGTCGGAGATGCCATTGCGCTCATGAAGAAGCACCGCGTGGAACAACTGCCCATGGTGGATCAAGAAACTGGGTAAGTTACACAAACAACACTCGATTTGAACTCTTTCTAATCTGTTTATCTCTGCCGGCAGTAATGTTTTGGGCGTGGTGGGTCAGGAGACTCTTATCAATCAAATGGTTAGCATGAATCGCGGATTGAATGAACCAGCTTTGAAGGCCATAAACAAACGAGTCATTCGTCTGCCTGTGACTGAGGTGTTGGGCAAGCTGGCACGTGTCTTGGAAGTGGATCCCAGTGTGCTCATAACTAAGAAGGAGGGTGACAAGGAGACAGTGCTGGCACTGGCCACTAAACTGGATGTCACCTCGTATATTGCCACCAACGCCGGGGCCAAGCAGAATGGCAATGGCAATGGAGATCACTAGAGTTCACTTAAGGAATGGATGAAATCCTTTTCTCTATATTTTTATGCCTAACTTAATCTCGATGAAATTGTAATGAAAAAGAAAATGAAACAGTTAATTGCATTTAACAAATTATACAATATTTTAGCAATTAAATTTTTGGATACAGTTTTAAACGTAATAATCTTTATTAACTACTGTAAGCTACTCAGATTTCTGTAATCAGTTATCCAAACACAGACTTTCTGCAGAAATCTGTTGTTATTATAGCCAAAGTCTGTTTTGACACCTCTGGGACTATAAATAGTATAAAGTGGATGGATCAACTTCAGTTCGAAGTGAATATTGAACAAGAAACAATCATGATAGTGTTGATTCTATTGGTAGCCTTGGCAACAATTGCTGACGCTGTGGACTACTGTGCTCTGCCCACTTGTCTGGACAAGCACGTGGCCTGCAACAACAAAGGAGTAGGTTCAGATTCTCATTCCTATTCCCAACTCTATTATAGACTTGATTGTTCCCGCTTTAGAATTTCAGTGAGGAGTGTCCTAAGGACGTGCGTGAAGTGAAAATTGACTCGCATCAGAAACTGATCCTCAGTCTCTTTAATGAGCTGCGTAACACTGTGGCTGGTGGTGGCATTGAGGGATTACCCAAGGCAGCTCGCATGGCCAAGATGACCTGGTGTGAGGAATTGGCTCACTTGGCGTTCTACAATGTGGAGACCTGCCAATCACTGCGCGACAAATGCCGCAGCACCGAACGCTTTGCCTACGCTGGTCAGAACAATGCGATTTTCAGTTACAGTGGCGCTGAATCCGAGTACACCGATGCTGAGATCATCAAGGAACAGATTGAAAAGTGGTTTGCTGAGCGTAGCAATGCTTCTCCCGAAATCCTTGCCAGCTTTCCCGAGGAACTGCCCAACAAGGGTGTAGCCAAGTTCGCAATTGCCGTTGCTGAGAAGAACAGCCATTTGGGTTGTGCTGCCGTGCGTTTCACCCGTGATTACTACAATCACTTTGTGCTCACCTGTAACTTTGCCACCAGCAATGTGATCGGACAACCTGTGTATACTCCCGGCGAGAAGGCCACCTCGGGCTGCAAGAACCGTTATGGCGCCGCCTACGATTATCCCAATTTGTGCTTTGCCAAGGAAATCTACGATAACGACAAGATCATTGCTGACATCCATTTGTTCTAAGTTTTTTTTGTTTAAACGGATAATCTTATAAAACAGCCGCATATACTTAAAAGGTATTTAAATGTTTATCTGTTGATGTTATAATATCAAATAAAGTTTAATCGCAAGCAAAGTAAATAAACTTGACTCGCTTATCAGCAACTCTTCACAGCTCTTATCACATAAACACACCCATTTTCATAATACCGGTTGTTGGTACCGCGTGTCTTTTGAAAACGGGTAGTTTAAACAGTAAAGCCAGTATTGCAGAGCTTAGAAAAAATAGAATTATTATAATATATAACATAATCATCTCTCGAGACTGAAGGACAACTATCTTCCATAAAATCACAACTCATGACAGGGTATGTTCAAGTCCACCCTTGGCGAGAAAAAGCTATTATTTAATTAGCGTGCTCCACAACACTTATCGCACCATTCACGCACGTGCCACTGAAAGGGAAACAAGCTAAAACAATAACTAATTGCAGATAAGCAAAAGTGGTAAAAAGTAAATAAATAAAGGGCTTGTTTAAACTAATGCTAATTTTAAGCATGAGTTGTATTTTAATCAGTATAATTAACACACAAACAAACGTGCTTTGTTTTAAGCTAGCGATCACTTGCTTTAAAGCTTTTCACACACACGCAGAGCTTTTCTAATTAAAAAGATTTTCCGTTTGATTGTAGTAAATCGGTTTATCAACGTCAAACTGGAAGTTCTGGAATTTTTACAGCTTTTAACACACATTAAGTCCAACACGTGAGCTTTTTGAGCTTTTGTGCACTAATACATGAAAGAACTTGTGTGTGTATTAGTGAGCTGAACATCGGTGTGAATTCACCACCATTAATTTCTGCCGTGGTGAACTGAGCAGCAAGATGATAATAATCTAATGGCAGTGCGAGGAGTATAGAACAATATGTCTGCCTCTGTTGCACTCACTTAAGTTTAATTAAACAATTTCACAATAAACTAAGATTGCTCCTATAATTAGCGTATTTATTCGAGTTTACATAGTTTGTTAGGTGTGTTGAATTTTCAATTTTCATAGG
Source organism: Drosophila nigrodunni (assembly GCA_020829145.1). NCBI lineage: Eukaryota > Metazoa > Arthropoda > Insecta > Diptera > Drosophilidae > Drosophila > Drosophila nigrodunni. Next base: position 17,433,407 of record JACVCZ010000001.1, read on the forward strand.
GCGTCTCTTGGGATGATATAAATTTCCTGAAAATCGTCCTAGGAGTTAGTAACAATTTGGAAGTCGGAACGACAACAGTAAAGTGTTTTGGAATAATTAATCTGGTTTTTGTAAAGCACAATAAGGTATAAAGATTTATAAGTGAATTCATAAAAGTGATAAAGTGATTGTGATTGTTGGCAGACTTATGGAAGCCCAATTAGTAGTTCAGAACCGATTGTAATTGACTTTTAAAGATAAAGTGTTTGCTCTTGACTTAAACCCAAAACAATAAACCTAAAAAAGGCTGGCAAATCTTTTAATTATTTCGACACTTGTAGATAATAGAATAAAAGTATGATAAGAAGAAAGTAAGAGAATATAGGGTAGATAGGGAAGTATCAGCCGATGGAAATCATATGTTTTTCATTTTAACACGTAACCCCCAGCGAGGTAGTAGATTGTAATAATAAATTTAATTAACTTACAGAAATGGCAAGCTACACACGTCCGGCGGATTTTATAGATCCTGGTACTCCTTCGAGATGCACGTGGCATCTGGGCACCAAGGAGAAAACACCACACAGCCAACATGGTATTGCCCATCCTCAGAAGATTTCCAGCGATATCCTAAAGACGGTTGGATGTACTCCTCTAGTCCGCCTGAACAATATACCCGCCAAGGAGGGAATTAAGTGTGAGATGTGTGAGTAACTGCCTTCGAATCCCAGTTGTTTAAGTGTCTTAAAATAATATCCGTCGATTTATTAGATGCCAAGTGTGAGTTTATGAACCCAGGTGGTTCAATCAAGGATCGCATCGCCTATCGCATGATTCAGGATGCCGAGGATAAGGGATTAATTAAGCCAGGCTATACCATCATTGAGCCAACGTCGGGTAATACTGGAATCGGACTGGCCATGGCATGTGCTGCCAAAGGATACAAATGCATCTTGGTCATGCCTGAAAGAATGTCCAATGAGAGAGTCTACACAATGCACGCACTGGGTGCCAAGGTAGTGCGTACTGCCACAGAGGCACCCTTTGACTCAGCCGAGGGTCTTCACTACGTGGCACAGCGTCTGCAGCGAGAAACACCGAATTCGATTCTCCTGGATCAATTTCGTAATGCTGGCAATCCTTTGGCCCACTATGACGGTACAGCTGCAGAAATTCTCTGGCAGTTGGACAACAAGGTGGACGTGGTGGTGATGGCATGCGGTACGGTGGGTACAATTGCTGGTGTAGGCCGGAAAATCAAGGAGGAGGTGCCCAGCTGCCGTGTTATTGGTGTCGATCCATATGGTTCGGTGCTAGCCCGTCCCGAGGAGCTCAACAAGACGGATGTGGTGTCCTACGAGGTCGAGGGCATTGGCTACAAGTTCCACTCAACCGTCTATGATGGCACAGTGATTGACGAATGGTCAAAGGTCTACGACACGGACATCTTTCCCATGAGTCGTCGGCTGAACGCCGAAGAGGGTCTCCTCTGTGGTGGTTCCAGTGGTGGTGCCATGCACGCGGCCCTTAAATATGCTCGTCAGCTCAAAGCCGGACAACGCTGTGTGGTAATTTTAGCAGATGGTATCAGAAATTACATGACCAGATTCGTGTCCGACAACTGGATGGAGGCACGTGGCTTCAAAGAGATCGTCAACGAGCATCGTCACTGGTGGTGGAATCTGCCCATTTCCCAGTTGGACTTGCCCACTCCCGCTGTTATCCTAACTTCCAGCACAAGCTTTGGAGATGCCATTGCGCTCATGAAGAAGCACCGCGTGGAGCAGCTGCCTATGGTGGACCAAGAAACTGGGTAAGTCTATAAGCCACACAAAGCATGGTAATAGTTTAAACTCAAAGCTTTCTCACCGATACTGTACCTATAGTACAGCTTTTATACGTTTATTGTGGTACAGTAGAGCACAAAAGGTTGATTGATGTTATGTAATTCACTTAACTTCAAGTATCGGCCTACGTGGCCCACTTAAGCTTTGAACCCACACTTGCACATGCAAAGCTAATTAATTATATGATTTCTTTGCAGCATCGTTTTGGGCGTGGTTGGTCAGGAGATCCTTCTTAATCAGATGGTGAGCATGAATAGGGGATTGAATGAACCAGCTGTAAAGGCCATAAACAAACGAGTCATCCGTCTGCCTGTGACTGAAGTGTTGGGCAAGCTGGCACGTGTCTTGGAAGTGGATCCCAGTGTGCTCATAACCAAGAAAGAGGGTGATAAGGAGACTGTGCTGGCACTGGCCACCAAACTGGATGTCACCTCGTATATTGCCAGCAACTCGGGGGCAAAGCAGAATGGCAGTAAAAGCAGTTAAATAAATAAAGAACTATTGTATATAACCTTTTCTTGCAAAACAAAATATTTATTATTAGTTCTTACTTGGTTTGTATAAAATTATGCCATGGCAATTGTACTTTTGGGCGTGCCTCCTCTTGGAAGTGTCTCCTGTTTCTTATGCGATTTGGTTGTAAGATGCTGCTGATAGTGTTTTTGCAATTTAAAGCTTTGTTCACAAATGTCACAGTTGAAGTCACGACTCATGGTGTGAACCACTTGGTGTGCTCTGCAGTCGCCTTTGGTCACAAACGATTTGTCACAGTATTCGCACTGAAAGGGACGTAAACTGCTATCCATGTGCACTCTGCGGACAAGAAGGGATCATATAGTAAATTATTTGAATATATATAGTACTTAGATAAGTCTACCTTTCGTGAGTGCTGCGATTACTGCAGTGTCTGAAGGACTTGCCACAGCCATAGCGGCAAGGATATGGACGCACATTATCGTGTGTGCGCCTATGATTATTCAGTTCCGCTGTCGTGGAAAATGCTGCGTTGCATAGTTTACATTTATGTGGTCGAGTGCCGGCATGACGGACTATATGATTTCGTAGATTGAAGCCTGTGGAGAAGTTCTTGCCACAAATGTGACAAATGTGCTCATCGGCTAGTCCATGAATGCGTCTCTTGTGCTTCTTTAGGAAGTGTCTACTGTGGAATTTCTGACCGCATTCTTCGCACTTGTAACCAAAGTAAACACCTATGCTCTTCAGATGCTCCACCAGGGGTCCCGAGTACTTGAAGTCATGTCCGCAATGCTTGCACACAAATCTTAATCCCAAGAAATTGAGGTTTTAACCATTTCGCATGAATCATAAGTCTTTTGGTGCACTTACCTGGTGTGTAGCTGCATGTCGTGCACCTGGTGCATGTGCATCTTGAGCAAGTCTTGGCTTGTAAATGTTAATCCGCATTCGTGGCACTGGAAGTTCAATGTTTTAGATTTCCTTTTTAATTTCTTTCTAACTGGGGAGGCTATTGCCGAAGTCACCGGTTGTGCAACAGGTTCTTCGCAACAGTTTTCATTATCAGAATTTTCTTTAAGCTCCAAACATTCGTCTTCCTCTATGCTGTAATCAGCATTACTTGGATCTGGACAATCCATCTCTAGCGGCTCCTCTTTCATATGTACATTAATGAGCACCTGCGTTTGTGCCTCAATGCAGACCCTTCGAAATTCCGTTGCTATTTCTAGCACCTGTTGACAGTGCTCGCATATGAAGTCCGAGTAGTCTTCATCGCGGTTTAGCTGTATTCAGTTGAAATTTAGTTAGTAGCATAACATGGTCAATCATAGCTACATTTACCTGCAAGTCTGTTAGTTCCTGAATATCTCGGAGAAGTTTATGATTGTGTGGATTGAATAGATTTTTGGATGTTCGAGCATCTGCTGGCTGAGTACAGGTTCTACACAATACATCAATCATTGCATCTTCTTCCTTTAAAGATTTGGTTAAATAATAAACGTTTGTAGTGCCATGATCTACATCGTTTTGTCCAGTGTAGTTCACATCGACATCGCTTTCATTCTGGTTTAACTCGTAAGTTTCCAAGTATTCCATATCTGTGTAGTCTTCCGAATTGTTTGTGGGCGTTTCATCGAAAGTGTCCGAGTCTGATCTACAAACCAAAGACATAGTTTTGAAGGTATTTTAAATCAAATCATGAGGATCTACCTCTTTTTCTTGGACATGTCCTGAAGGAATGCCATATGATTGGCAAATTCCCACTGAATGTCGGGTGTTTCCAATGGATCCACGTCGCCTTCATTGTCATCGAAGTCGATCTTGTTTCGACCGTTTGCCGTCCTGCAGTGATAGCGATAACTCTGGCGTAGGGATCGCCAAGCGACCTTGCAATCGTTAGCTATTTAAAACGTAAAGAAAAATACAAATAATATGCTAAACTATTGTTAGAGTTTTGAATAACTTACGCTCTTTGCCCAACTCAGTGCCCACTGATTGCCACGCCTCCTTCACGCCCATTAAATCATTGTGTTCACTGTCCATCATATCCCATAGCAATCGCCTCATCTTTACAGCTGCTATAAGCCGTATCTTATCGTTCTTTTCAAAGCGTAACAATTTTTTACGATTTCGACCCATTTCTTTCATTTTGTTTCTTTATATTATTAATTATTAAACGAATTCCAAACTTAACACTCTTCAAATGTGGTGTAAATTTTAAATTGTTTAATTTATATTTGAATGCTAAATAAAAGATGGTTCAAAGCGACGCGTCACTATTATAGTGTGTTTTATTTTACAAAGTAAATATTTATTTAAATTTGTTTATAACTTGCTTACAATTAGATCAGATCAGCGTACGCTCCTTCATGAATAAAATTGCAGCAAAAACCACAATTGTACCATTCGCACATAACTAAATCAGCTGTCACAGTAGTTGCCATTCACATGGAGACGTCATTTAATTCAAACTTTAATTGCCACACTTTTTAAATGCTGTTATCTGTTGACTTATAATTAAATACTACCCAATTTAGCCTTATGTAGTTTTGTACGTTGATGTAACAGCAAATGAGAAGATCTTAGAAACCACTGATCGCATGGCTCACAGCTGAAAGAATAATTGTCAAAAATAATGTCTTATAATTTTGAGTAATAATAGATTCTTACTGAAATTTGCGATTGTTAAGATGTACTCGTTCGTGCGCTTTTCGCACAGACGTGGACCTAAAGGCTTTATCACAATACTGACAGGGAAATGGACGTTCATTTGTATGGGACCTGTAGAGAATCAAATAAATTATTACAAAAATACGTTTAGAATGCTATTACTGGGTACCTTTCATGAACCGCCTTGGAGCTGGTGCCTCGAAATGTTTTGTCACAAAAACGACAGGCGTAAGGTCTTGCATTTGTGTGCAGAATCTTGTGTCGCAGCATTTCATTGCGTGTGAAATATTTCTTTTTACAGACATCACATTCGAATTCTTTTTTGTCCGTGTGTCGCAGCAAATGAAGCTTGAAATATGTTGAACATTTAAATTCTCCACCACACTGTTCACAAATCCACGTTTGCAAGTGTCGATTGTTTCTGCGTTTTGTCCTTTTTCCTGTCGCCTCTTTAATTTGAGGTGAGTCATTCGAATCTGCTTCTTCTGTAGTTAACAGACTTTCATCGATACAGCTCTGTTCTGAGTTGTTTAATACGAATTCTTCATCCTCGGAAGTTATTATGTCGCTTGCTTTATGAATGTCGTTTTTAATAGCCGCCAAAAGTGTTTTGTGAGTTTTTAAGCAGTTTGCTCGAAATTCAATGATTTGATCCAGCATTGCTTTGCACTCAACGCAAATGTATTCCGGTAAAAAGTTGTCTAGTTCAATCTTTTGAAGTTAATTTAATTAGTTGGAAACAAAATTGGATTATAATTTGTTAATATTAAACTTACCCACATATCGGTTATATCTTCAATAAGAGTAACTAAGGGGTAATGCAATTCTTCGAAAAGCTTGACATCGCGTTGCTCGTTAATTATTGTACCACAAGTACGACAAAGGCCATGTAAATCAGTCATCATGAGAGTTTTGTTTAAAAAAAAATAATAAATATTTATAAAAGATTCCCGAAGGGTTTTGTTTTGTTTCTGGGCGAATGGCAGACAATACTATAACGCGCAGCTGATGTTGTTTGCCTGTCGTTTTCTAGAACAGATGTATGCACATAGTATTTAAGTACCAAAAAGGCATTTTTAGTATATTTTAATACAAACAATTTATGTTATGAATAGTTTGTTTTAATAAAAATTAAACAATGAATATTCTGTGTAGAGTTTGCGGAGAACCAATTTTTAATTTACATCCAAGAAACCTTTTTGAGCGCGGAAATGAAACTATTCGACGCAATATTGAGATAATCACTGGATTACAGGTAATTTAAAGCTATATGGATTATGCCGCCATCTAAAAGACCACTGGACGAAGAACTTAAAATCTTATTTTTTAATTTTCAGTTATTCAATGATTCTCACATGCCTCAACACATTTGCTCCTGCTGCTATCTGGACTTGGAGCATTCAATATCCTTCCGCATGCGTTGTCTAGAGACTCAAAAACAATTCCGGAATTTGAAGCGAGAAGAGTTTTCTGGTAGGGAAAGAGTCTCCGTCTCACCAGACTTTGATCAATTTGATCCTTTGGGTGAAGATGAAGTTGAGCTAAATGAATATCTTAACAACACCAAAGAAATAACACCGCCGAAGGAGATAGAAAGCCCAAAAAAGACTCTTACCACGAGTGCGAATTTTGCGCTGCGAGGAATCTACAAAAGAAACTCGCACAACCAAAATACATAGAGTTCAAGATAAACAAACTGAGGGATTTTCAAGGCCACATTGGGAAGACACACAACCAAAGAAAAAAAATGGAAGAACTCCGTACACAAGCCTGGCAAAGAATTATATATGTGATGTATGTGGTTGGTCGTTCCGAGATATAAGCAATTTAAAAAGTCATGTACGGCGGCACACGGGAGTAAAGAAGTTTGAGTGCAGGGAATGTGGTTGGAAATACTTTGATAAATCCCGGCTAATGCTACACATAAGAGTCCACCACAAAGGAGAAAAGCCATTTGAATGCAGATATTGTGGCATGCGATTCAGCACAAGTCCCGCTCGGTGTCGCCATGAGCGGTAAGCAAAGAAACTTCGTAAACATTGAATAAATTCATAAACCTTTTATTTGCATTTTCAGAAAGAGGCACCCAAAAAAGTTGCCATTTGAGTGTGATATTTGTAACAAAAAATTTTTAACTGACACTACCTTAAATTCGCATAAAGAACTTCATGCTAAAGGAAGATTGATCAATCAGTATGTTTTTAAAACCGACCTTTAACAGCAATACTAATAATTATTCTTTTTTTCTACAGTTGTGAAACCTGCAACAGGACTTTTAAGTCAGTCGAATCCTGGAGAAAACATAACACAACAAAATTCCATTTCAAAAGACTGCCCACTAAGTTAAAAAGAAGACTTTGATCTTAATTCCAAATCACAGGAATTTGATTATGATGATATTGATTTTGATTTTGCAGATTCTATAATTGAAGAGGTCGATGAATAATAAATCGTTATTATCATTTCAACTTTGATACGTATTTTATTTACATATATAAACCTCGGTTTAAACTTGCACTGCTATCTAATGAAAAGTTGCCATTCACACATAAGCAAGAGCAATTCCATAACATCACTGTATAAATCAGCTGATTTTATTTATTTGGTTTTAAAATAAAGATAAACTTATTTGAATGCAAGTAATAAAATGGCTATTCAATGCAGAACTTGCGGTTCAAAAAGTTTTAACCCCAATGCAAAAAACATCTTCGACGAAGAAGACGATGAAATATTGGTCAATATCGAAGTTCTGACCGGTATTCGGGTAAGCGTCCATCAACACAAATCGGTATTCTTAAAGTGCATCAAGTGTTTGGTTTTATTTAAGATACAAGATGATCAAAGTATGCCCAAGCACATTTGTACGTGCTGCCACCTGGACTTGTATTACTCAATTGCGTTTCGTGAGCGCTGCCTGCGAACGGAGAATGTTTTGCAGAAAGTAGTCCAAGGCGCCACGCCGCCGCCAGGCCCAATAATGGAGGCGGAATTAATTAACAACATCATGAGAAAACCAGAGCCACAAAGTAATATGACCCTGGATATGATAGAAGAGCTTTTTATGCAACAATTAGCCATTGAAAGTCAAAATCTACGCGATGCGACTATACCGAAAGTTAAGACACAAAACAAAACAGTTTTGTCTAAAGAAATACCCGGGAACGCATCAAATTCTGCAAAAGTTGCTCGGGTTTCAAATGTTAAGACTGATATAAACGTTGCAATTCAGTCAAGAAGTTCATCGCCCAGCTCAATAAACGATTATGATAATAACGAGAATGTATCTTCGGAGGAATTAAATAAAATTGAAGCTGAGAACGAAGCCAATATCTGTTCCGAAAGAGAGTTAGAAAAAGAACCAAGCGAACGGCGAAGTCCACGTCGACGCACACCAAATAATAATAACAAACTTAGCTTGAAAAAGGATTCAACTGTTCCAAAAGTTGATTTACAGCAGAGCAAAATAGATGATATGGAAGATAAACAAAGTAAATCATCGGAGGAAGACAATAATTCTAGTGTCGAGGATGGAAAATCTCTTTTCTCTGAATCAGAAGACGAGTATCTGCCATCTCCCAGTTTACTAAAAAAAAAATAACTGAGACAACAAATGAAGCTTCTAAAAAGACTCCGGATGAGCCATCTACCAAGCCAGTTAGATCAAAATGGAGACCAGTAAAAAAGAAAAGAGAAAAAATTTCATCATGGTCCTGTGACATTTGTGGTCACAAGTTTAGTACTCGTCGTATTCGGGATTTACATGTTATGTACCATAATGGTGAAAAGAATTATAAATGTACTGAATGTGACGAACAGTTTTATACAAAACACAGGGTTGACCTTCACGTACGAGTAGCACATCGAAGTGAGAAGCCGTTTTCCTGCAGATTCTGCGAGACGCGTTTCACATCGGTACCTACTAGAAAGATTCATGAAAAGTAAGTTTTAACTCGATAAGTTTTTATTAAAATATCAAATAGTTTACCAATTCCATTCTTTTTACAGAAATGTACACTATAATGATTTTAAATTTGAGTGCAAGGTTTGTTACCAAATGTTTGTAACTAGTAACTGTCTGAAAACACACTCTATTGTACACACAGACCAGCGGTCATACAAGTAAGTGGCACGCCCTATAGCTTACGACTAGAATGTTTAATGTTTGTATATTTTAAGCTGCTCATTGTGCAATAAGTCCTTCAAAGTAAACGACTATCTGCAAAAACACTATGCCACAAAGTATCATCTGAGAAACTTGCTTGGAAGGAAGGAGTACAACAAACGAGCCAAGTTACAAGCAGAAACCTGTCCAGAAACTGGTCCCAAAAAGATTCAACTGAAATCATCAGGTCATACTGCAGAGCCACAAAAGAACACTGAAAATAAGAAAACAACAACAGGTCTCAAGATTTATATGTGCGATCTCTGTGGCCATCAATCCCAAAATAGCAAAAACCTGGAAATACACATATTGCGTCATAAGGGTGAAAAGAATTTCGAATGCATGGAGTGCAGCGAGAAATTCTACAACAAATATCTATTAAAACTGCACATTCGAGTGAAACACCAAGGAGAAAAGCCATTCGCTTGCAAATTTTGTGGAATCTTTTTCTATTCATGGAGTGCTCGGCTTAGACATGAGAAGTATGTGAGAAAATTACATTCACTATCTCGAAAATTTCAACTTTTCACTTTATTGCAGAGTTCGACATATTAGGGATTTTAAGTATGAGTGCAGGACTTGCGGCAAAAAGTATTTAACCAAATCGTGTCTGAACAAACACGAGTTTCAGCACACAGGTCTGAAACCTTATCGGTGTGTATATTAACATATATTTATTATTTATATTAACTAAAAATATATTAATTTCTAGCTGCGAGTTGTGTAATATTGGCTTTCCTCGCCGACCTGGTCTAAGAGTGCACTGTCGAACAAAGCAACATCAAATGAGAGCAAATGAGGCATTAAAGAATCAGCTTAATGGGATTACGATTCCCGATGAACCCTTAGAAATTGTTAATGAGCTACAATTGACGTAGAAAGTCAAGAAACTAGCTCCAACACTTAAAAACATTCAACACATTTTTTTATAAAGCTAATCGTTATACAAAAAATTTTAGGGCTCAAAGGGGATTACTTTTTCTAATTTATTATTTACAATGAGTAAACTTTAAATGCGTAAAGTCAAAATAAGTTTTTTATTGAATTAATGCATTGCTTCAAATGGGCGGGATTTTCAAATTTGAATATTCTCCACTCCCTCTCTCCAACAAAGTGCAATTCGCTTGGCGCAGTTGACTTACCATTCACGTGTTAACTAGCAACTAACAATTCAGATAACACCCCTGTGTCGCAAGAGTCCTAAACTTGTAGCCAAAACAAAACTAAATAAAACAATTTTAAATTTGTTAAAAAAAAATGCCGATGCAATGCAGAACGTGCGCTACCATCATTTATAATCCCAATTCAAGAAATATTTTCGATGAAGAAGATGACAAAATATTAATAAATTTAGAAATTCTAACTGGAATTCGTGTGAGTTTTGCATGTAAACAAAACAATGTTTTTCAAGAGCATCATGAGATTTTGTAAAATTGCAGATAAAGGAAGATCAAAAGCTGCCCAAGCATATTTGTACCTGTTGTCACATGGATTTGTATTACTCCATAGAGTTTCGAGAACGCTGCCTGCGGACAGAAAATGTTCTACAGCTCCAAAAGTTGACACCCCCAAATCCAATAAAAAAGAGACTCACGCAAACAGAATCAATTGGCGATATTTGTAGCAGAACAAAACAGCAGCGAAAAACGGGACAAGAACAGGCTATGGACAAAACAATCTCAACAAGCATTAGCCAGCGTCGTAGTCTACGTACTCCCTGTACCCAATACAGTAATACACTAAGTAAAATGTGTACTGTTCAAAATCAATCTTGTACTGCAAAATCATCATCTGTACCAAAAGTAGACTCCGATTTGAACTCCATAAAAAGTTCGCCACGTAATTCCGTCGATGATTTTGAAAACAAACGGAGTAGATCAGCGGAAGCTTTAAGTGAAACCACTTTCAAAGACGATGCGTCCGTTTCTTCAGCAAAAGAAGTTGGGAAAAGTATAACAGCAAACAGTTTACTGAAAACATCAACTGAGACTAAGCCAAATGAAGAGTTATTGGCTAAAGACAGTGGTAATGTGAAAACAGCAGCAAATTCCAAGATGTTTATATGTGATCTGTGTGGACATCAATCCCAGAGTTCAAAAAACCTCGATATACACATACTGCGCCACAAGGGGGAAAAGAATTTCGAGTGCAAGGAATGTGGCGCAAAACACTACTCCAAATACCTATTAAAACTGCACATAAGGGTGAAACACCAAGGAGAAATGCCATTTGTATGCAAACATTGTGGACAGCGGTTCTACTCGGCCACGGAACGGGGAAGGCATGAACAGTAAGCATTAAATTAGCTCTGATTAGTTAATCTAATACAATTTCATTCTATAACTTGTGTTCTCATATATTCCTATCAGAGTGCGGCACGTTCGAGATTTTACCTATGAATGCAAAATTTGCGGGAAAAAGTATTTAACCAAGTCGTGTTTGAATAAACACGAATTTCTGCACACAGGCTTGCGGCCTTATCGGTATGTTGATATATACAATATACATATATTGTTGTGTTATAAGAATTCGATTTTTATCTTTCTTTTAGATGCGACTTGTGTAATGTGGCATTTCCACGTAGACCTGGACTAAAAATTCACTGTCGAACGAAACAGCATCAAAAGCGAGCGAGTGAAGCGCTAAGCAATCAACTTAACATCGTAAATGATATTACGGTGCCTGATGGGACAATAGAGTTTCCAGATTCCATAATAGAGGAACTTGTTGATGTATAAAACGAAAGGAGAACAAAAGTAAACAAAGTGGAATGGCGTTTGAAAAGCGGTAGTCGACTTATCGACATTCACACGGAAACTCGATGGAACAGCTGTAATTATCATTTGTCATTCGCATTTGTTTACAAATGTACTATTATGGTGCACTATTGTTAAAGCTTGGCTAATAAATTAATTTAAAATAATACTTTCATAATATGTCGAATTTAGTTGCCTGCAGAACGTGTGGGAAAAGGATCTGTAATCTGAGTGCCAAGAACCTCTTCGATGTAGACGACAATGAAATTTTACAGAATATACAAAAACTAACGGGCATTTGCGTAAGGAGTTTCTAATATTTCTGTACTCCGGTGCAATATTTTATTTATTTCAATAGTTTGAGGAGGACAAGTACCTGCCGCTGCATATTTGTGGGAGCTGTAATTTGGATCTAAACCACGCGATAGCCTTTCGGGAGCGATGCATAAAAACAAACACACTTATGTTGGAGAGAAAACGAAGAGCTCAGGCGGCTTCAAGTCCAAAGAAACTTGCATCCATAAAACAGAAACACACAAATATTAACGATCTACTTAAAAAGCAAATCAATAAGCCCACAACGTGTACAATAGAAACTGCCCTCGAAAATCAACGTAAACTAATCCATAAGTCAGAGGATCTCGTTCAGGAACTATTGCAAGAGGACATTGAAGAAATTGTGGTGAATGTTATGCCACCTAAAGATCCAGAGTATGTAACATCATATGAAACTGGGGAACCATCTAATAATAAAGAGAAACGACCTCAGACATTCAAGAATTTAGTCTGTGATCAATGTGGAAAATGCTTCGCAGATGCCAGCAATTTGAAGATACATATTCTTCGGCATTCGGGTGTCAAGGATTTTAAATGTACGGAATGTGGGGAAAAGTTCTTCACCCGACATCTACTCCATTTGCACATACGCGTGAGGCATCTGGGCGAAAAGCCTTATGCCTGCAAATACTGTGATCTGCGCTTCTTTACAAGCACTTCGCGATGTCGTCATGAACGGTGAGTAATAAGATTATATATATTGATACATCCGAGATATAATTTTATATCGCCCAAACTTGCTATAAAAAGCATGAATTTTCGCACACAGTGGAACGCAAATACCTTTAATTATTTTTATATTCATTCGTTTTGCGTCAATTTCTTTACCTGCCTCAATTTCATATATACTATTCCCACAATTTGCAAACAATATTAGTAAACAGAATAACATCCCTGTATAAGTTTAAAGCATAAACAAGATAATGTAATTCACCGGATCCAAAAGAAAAACAAAGTAGAAGCCCTGAAAAGGTCATTAAAAAGGGACTTTTTTTTTTGTTTATATATAATTATTATTTTTATTGCAGAACCCACAAGGAGAATTTGGCGACACAACCTAAAACACCAGTAATTAAATGTACCATCTGTAATAAAGTCTTTACAAAGAAAACATCTTTGGACAAGCATGCCGTCGTACACACTGGAGAGCAGCCATTTTGGTGGGTTTAAATATTTTTGAAATAAAGAACAATTGTAAATTTGCTTATTTCTACAGCTGCGAAACTTGCAATATTTACTTTAATCGAAAATCCAGTCTACACACGCACTATCGCTCGAAAGCGCATCAAAAAAGGTCCCTTAAGACGGAACATGTGGACTCTAATTAGTAATAATTTTCTTAATTTATCCAGTAGTGCAATTAAAAAATTTAAATTTAACCTAAAGCATTTCACACTCAAAAATACCAAAGGCTGTGTGGGACAATTAATACTAGCATTATCGATATATTATCGATGTATGTGAATTTGAACCAGCTCAGACAGAACTTGAGAGTCAAAAGGTTGCCAGCCCTGCGGTACGACGTCACAAATATTAATAAAATTGTGTTGAAAAAAAAAATGAAGTGCGCGGTGCACAACTGCACAAACAGGTTTAAATCCAGACAAAAACACTCACAGCAATTTAGTTTCTTCAGTTTTCCAAAAAACCCGGAAACTTTCAAAAAATGGCTTGCGTTTTGCCGCAAAAACATCAAAGACAAACCAAAACCCTACATAAAGAGCGTCATATGCAACGAGCACTTTCAAGAAGAAGACATTCAAGGGGGATTACAGTTCCAAATGGGTTTGTTTATTATTTTTTTTCACATTCCATAGCTAAATAAAGCAACTGAATCAAATTTAAAACGCTTTAAGGCTTGTGCTCAAAGAGAACCCTAAGACCGGGCGCTGTGCCCTGTATCAATAAGAACGACATGAGCGAAGCTGAACGGGAGAAATCGGAGAAGCGAAAGAATCAAAAATTAGTTGCCGAATTACTTGAGGAAGCGGATGCACGGGAAGCAGCCGAGGCAAGTGGTGCAATTACCATAGCCCCCGACTTTGTCCGTAACACTGGCATTGTATCGGTACCCGACTTCGTAAGTGCCACTGGAAACGCCTTTGTGCCCTTCACACCTGTGCCTACAGAGCAAGATCCCTTAGCCGAGGAGCAGGCAGTGATTCATTCGCCCGCTAAGAGCACTGAAAAAGTGAAATGTCGCACTTGCTCACGACCATTTGTGCTCGATGAGAATGCTAAAGATTTGTGCAACAAGGAGAACGGCGTAATGTTGTATCACATCGAAGTTATTACCGGAATTTGGGTAAGTATTTAACTGTTAAAGGAGGCTACAATACTAACTCTACTTAACCAATTGCAGATCCAGTGCAAAGACGAATCAGCGCAACACATGTGCTCCAAGTGTGTTGAGAGCTTGCGCACGGCGATTGAGTTCAGAGAGACTTGTATACGGACAGAACTGTGTCTCTCTGGCGGCGATGATCAGAACCTGCCTGATAATGACAGTGCTGCTGTACCGCCCGACTTAATTGAGGACATCAAGGAGGAGGAATTTATTTCTGTATTTCCGGCAGACGTTGCCAATGGGGAAACGACTGTAGTTGAGTCCTTGACACGTCCACGAGCGCTAACTAAAAAAACGGGACAGGTGACACATCCAACAGCAGCGGATACTAATAGCATTGCATTGGGTGCACAGATCTATGAGGATCTATTAAACGAATATCGGGGAAAGGATAAGATACCACGCACGAGACAAGCTAGACCCGCAGTCTCCAAGATTCAAGTGGTTAGGCCAAAAAAGCAAAGACTACGGGAGACGGCGCCCAAGCGTATAAAACGCACTCGAGAGGAAAAGAATCGATTACGACGTGAACAAATCCGCGCCTTGCCACTCAATCATGTCTGCGATCAGTGTGGTGCATCTTTTCGTGTCAGATGTAATCTTACTATACATATGCTGCGACATACGCGCACCAAGAACTACACGTGCCCGGAGTGTCCCAAGCAATTCTATGATGCCTACATGAGGAACATGCACATCCGAGTCAGGCACAGAGGAGAACTGCCCTTTGGATGCAACTATTGCACCAAAGCGTTTAGTTCTTCCAACTCCCGTTATTTGCATGAAAAGTAAGTTAAAGTGTCATCAATTTAAACAGTAAAACCATAAAATCATTTGTAACAGGCACGTACATGGAGCTTCTCCTCGGATTCATAGAAATGTGAACAAATTTAATCAAAGGATCGAACCCAAAGATAGTCAGACGCAGTCGGAGCCGCAGCCAAAGGAAAGTGTTCGTCACTTTTGCATTTACTGCGATAAAAGCTATGCTACAAAATACGCTCTTAACGGACATATCAATCAGCATTTGGGTCTCACTCCCTTCAAATGCAAGATCTGCGACATGAGCTTTCCCAATCCTCAATCTAAAAAGAAACACGAAATGCGACATGACAGCAAACGACCCTACGAATGCGATATTTGCTTCAAAGGATTCTACACACGCAGCAAGCTCAAGGAACATGAACGGATTCACACCGGCGAACGTCCTTACAGGTTAATATATCTATTTATTATAAATAAGGACTGGGTAGACTTTATATAATTTTCTACTTGCAGATGCGATGTTTGCGATGCCTTTTTCCGCTACAAATTCAATTTATACTCTCATCAGTTTAGTAAAATGCATAAGGATAATCTGCAAAAGCAGCAGAAGAAGGAAATAGTCGAAGACTCCAGTTAATGCAAGGAATTTAGCTAGTTTTTAATGCTATATTAAACCAAATACTTTATATTGTGAAGATGGTTTATATGTGGGTCTCGCACTAATCGTTAATAATTTCTTGACATATTTTAAATTTTGTTACAAGAATTCTTGTGAACTCAAATAAATCTACTCAATGGACTTATTTTTATGAAGCAAGGTGTTTGAAACTATTTTTATTTTCGCTTGGCTCACTGCTGTGACACAGTGTGAACCCAGTAATTATACTATTATTCGTAGTTATCTATTTCGAAATATAATAGAGTAATTTAATTGTTTTTAATGAAACACAAGTATCAAATATTTTAATAACTTGTCTGCTTCATTTGATACTTTTTGTTTTTCCGTCGCTCATTGGCAGTGTGATTGGATGACTTCAGATGTTGTGCCAGATTCCCGGCACGCAGAAACCAAAGATCACAGACATCACAGCTTTAAAATAAAAGAACATTTTATTTAGCATTGCTTGTGAAACTTGTCTAAATCAAAACTTACTGAAATGTGCGTTCTCCGCGTTTGATAATCTCAGTTTTAGATTGCGGCGCTCGTCCCTTTTTGCATGCCTCGCTACAAATGTTAAATAAAGTAATTAAAACCAGTGAACTCCTTGTCCTTATGGTACCACTCACCGTTCATGCCGCACTCGTGAGCTGTTTGTGCTGTACTGTAGGCCACAGAAGGTGCATTCGTAGGGTCCTTCTGTATGTTTCAACTGATGACGTCGCAGTAAATGGAGTGTATAACACTTTTCATTGCATTGCTTGCACTCGTAGTTCTTGGTGCCAGTGTGCCGCAATAAATGCACATTAAGATTACTACCATCCTTGAACTGACGACCACAATGCTCACAAATGCAGGGACGAGCCGTTGACCACTGTCTTTGTGGATCCACAATTCGCTTGGGCAACTTGTCGTCGGTCATTTTTATGTACATTGTTCTTTTACCCACGCGCATTGTGTATTTGCGGTATCCACGCTTTGTGCTGTCTGTATTTGACTGACTTTTGGAGATGTCCTCTTTAGGTTTCTGGTATACATTTGTTTTTGTATCTTGCATCACATCATTGAACAATATATCGTCATCATATTCATCGGAATCGTGCTCTACATCAAATTGAGACTCGCTTAGTTGGTCCGGGTCTTCAGCTTCAATCCCTCTCGATGGTTCTTCCTTAATGTCGTCGTATAACTCAAGTTTCTCCGTCTCATCGATTCCCAGCGGATCGACAGTTCTAGTTTCAAGTCCTCTCTCAGGCGAGTGCTGATTGATTGTGTTTAATTTCGTTTTTTGTTTGGATAGGAAACCCTCTATTTTAGTGCAACGCTTGCGAAAAGTGGTGATCTTTTTGATTAACTCCTGACAGTCCTCGCATATGTAAATGGGAAAACCGGCAACATTTTCCACCTTGGAATAAAATATTTGTAACAACAAATCGTTTGAAAACACAGGCTTATTACCCAGCAATTTGTTATAATGCGAACACTCCGTAGGAGTCGGCGACCCATTGGAGAAAATATACTCTTTTTACAACTCTGTTCAGTTATTGTTTTGCCGCAAGTTCGGCAAAAATCTTCCATTATACAAAAATTAATTAAAAACACTTTCAGTTTACGAAATATACAAATGCTGAGAGTGTGGCTGATTTCGGTAAGCAAAAATATACCACAGCGGTATAGTAAACTTTTCAAACATACTAACTGGCTGTATGCCATGTTTGGAAGTTGCCTGGTCACACTGTATTTTATTGTACTCGAAAAAAAATAATTTATTTTGAAATTAACTCGAAGAAATCAAATAACATTTAAACTGTAATAAATAATGTGAAATTCGACAAATTCGTATTATTATTCAGATTCTCGAAGTAAATTCGCGTTGGCTTGTTTTAAAGTATGCTGCTTGGAGCGAAGATGAGCCTTTAAATGTGTGTTTCTCTGAAAGTTTCGGTCGCAAACGGTGCAGCTAAAAAGTGCGCGTGTTAAAAAGTTTTTTTTTTTTTAATGTGTAATTACTTACAAATATGGTCGAACACCATTGTGTATTAATAGATGGCGCGAAAGACCGGTTGAGTAAGTAAACGTTTTCTCGCAGAACTTGCAGGAATAAGGACGCACATTATTGTGACCACTGAAAACCGAATTACATTTTAAAATTTTTGGAAATTTGTTAACCAATAAGATAGAATAATCACCGTTCATGTACTATGCGGGACGTGCTGTTCTGAAATCTTCTTTCACAATATCTGCAGGCATAGGGTCGTTCTCCCTGGTGCACAATCCGTTCATGCAACTGCAGCAAGTGCTCCGTGTAAAACCGTTTGGCACATTCCTTGCACTCGAAATTCTTGATGCCAGAATGTCGAATCATATGGAGCTTAAAATTGCTTTGATCCGTAAAATGGCGGCCACACTGGTCACAAATGCAGTCGCGTCGTCGTTGTTGACGCTTTCGTTCGATTACCTGGTCCTCCGTTAAATTCTTCCAACTCGAGTAGCGTTTTGTCTTCACTTTTATTTTCCGCAATTCCTGATCGTTTTCTGCACTGGAAGCTTTTTCTGTTTTCTTTTTATGACATTCTTCAGCTTCGTTTAGGAAGGAACAAATGATAGGATTGGAGTCCAAGTCTTTGTCATTTGAACTGAAATCCTTAAGTGAAATCTTTTTTAATTCTTCAACTGAATTTCGACGCGTAGCTTTGAGCTTTTCACTCTGATTGGTAAAAATCAAATTGCCAACATCGTCGTTGTCATCTGTTACATTTGTTGGTACACCCTCATCTTCAAATCCCATTAAATCTTCCGATTCGCTGTCGGGATTGTCATCTAAATTATCACTGGTTTCAAAGATATCATCGCATTCAAAGCGCACTTCATCCTTTGTTATGTTATTTCCAAATTCATGTAGCTTATCATTAGCTTTCCATGAGGTTCCTTGAAGTTCTTTTTGTGCCTTATTGTAACGCTCCCGGAAAACATTTATATGGAACACAGCTCGTTTTAAGTCAAGCAGACAGCAACCACAGGTGTGTGACGGTAGTTCGGGATCATTGATAAGCTTTATATGAAAGTAAAATAGAAAAATCTCAATAAAAATCGTGTGTATATATACTCACCTTCGTCCCAACTACAAACTGTATGTTTGTTAAAACTTCCAGGTTGTCAAACTTAAAGATATTAACTGCATTCTTATTGTAAATAACACTAGCACAAGTTCGACATTGTAGCGTCATGATTTTGTTAAATATACTTCATAAATCTAATAAGTATCGCGAATCTGTAAGTTTCAACGCTTGAAGATACACAATAACAACTTTTGTTTACTTGCAAAACAGCTGATAGATAACAGCTGATATTGTACCAGATATTTGGAATGCGCTTTGGGGAAGAAGAAGAACGAGCGACTTAAAAGCTCTTCATGGCCAGAACAATTTAAAAACGTGTGGCGCTTTTTACTGCAGTTAACTTTTCTAAGAAAAAAGTCAAATTCAATGTATTCTTTATCAAATTTCTAAATAAAATAATAACAAAGTAATCTTTCGATTACTAGATTAAATTCGACAGTGATCGATGTATCCAAAGTTAAGTTTAATAACTATTTTGTGACCTTGATTAAACTATGGACAATCAATCTCTTTATGTTTAGTTCTTTAACATGTGCAGTTTATTAATAGATACAAAGTTCAATTAACTTGTGTTGAACTTCAAATTTGCGTTTAATCAGATGCGTACCTGAGAGTAATTCAAATTAAATGCTTTATCAGCGGAAAGTGTGGCGGAAACATTAAATGTTTATCAGAGAAAGTACTTTCATGAAATTGAAGTTGACCAAAAGTAGACGAAAAAAAGTAGAATTCCTGTACTTTTATTTTGCAATTACATTTAATATTCTTTTTTGCTAGAGTTTAGTAGTTTAATTAAATAAATATTATGGCTTTAAGAGAGATTTACAAATGCAGTACAATTTGCCAATTTTATCAGTTATACACGATGAGTCCTCCTCATACGAGTTGGTGCGACTTATAGTCTCCACATCGACATTAACGGTATTTGTAACATTATTATACACAACTGTGGCATAGAAATCAGCGCTATTTTGTTGCACCTTAAACTTGGTACGATAGAAAGCTACATCCAATTGGGGCAATTCGTCGTGGAAATTCATATCGAGACCAATTTTAATTTCGGTCTTGTGAATGTAACTTAATGTGAGATTCGCGCAGACACTGCTAAAGTTTCTGGCCCAAAGATATTCGTTCATACGACTGATAACGCCAGGAGCAATACGTTGCGACCAATCGTTGGAAATCCTTTTGTAGGGCTCACATGTGCAGTAATGCTCTGCTATGCCAGCATCGCTACAATTCCGTATCTCATTGACCGGATGGAACAATGATTGGCACTTCGGACAATCGCTGGCTTTGGGTAACTTGGGAGAATTCGGCAAATCACCGATTTCTATAATGTGCTTGAGTGTGTTGTGTAGATCGTAATTGGATGTCAATCTATTACGATTTATTTCCAAAGCTTTGGCATATGCTGGATACTTTTGCCGGAACCAAGGTGGCAAATATATGAACATCATGGGCAGACGTTCCTCTAAAAAGCCAGATGAATAATACGATAATGTGCCAAAGCGAGAGCCGTGATCCGAAAAGAAGATCACAATACTCTCGTCAAGTACGCCGTCCTGTTGAAAGTCCAGCAGATATTGCAGAGTAAAATTCTCCATTTTGGAGGGCATCGAGTAGCTGTCGTGGCTAAAACTACTTGACCAAAAGAGACCCCAAATGGGTCTTTCATCGACATATCGTTTCGCAAACTCCTTGGCATAATCATAGACATAACTACTTTGGACTCGCCGTCCAATGCAATATTTGAGTGTACACGTTGAGCATTTCCAAGTTTTCATTTCACCCTCGAAGGCTTTTAGAAATGGCCTATAGTAGTAATCGGTGGGTTTCTCTATAAATCCCGGCTTGACATAGTTGAATGTATTTATGCCACATTCATCCTCCGCATAGGCAGTCAAATAACCAGCACCTTTAAGATACTTCCATATAAACGGCATACGATCGAAACAACCGTCGTTATCCGTATCACAGACATGCTCCTTGGCCGAATCGGGTAAATATCCACTCAGTATAGCCATCAAATTGGGAAATGTGTTATCGCCCACCTAAAGAAGGTTCAAGTCTGTATTTTTAGTGCAAGTATTTAGAAACAAAACTCACCTTATTATAGCCCTGCATCTCATACCAGCCCGGACGTGTTAGAAACTTGTAAACTTTGGGCATAGTGCGTCGGAAATTGATTCTCGACAAACTGTCTATGCCAAACATGATGACACTGGGTTTTCGAGGTGTCCTTGGATCCGCAGGTGGGGGAAGGGGCATATATTGTACCAGTGCGTAGGCATCTTCCTGTAGTACATTTGTTTTGTTTCCAGCCTCATAACAGGCCAAAATCATGCCCTCCACATGATGTGGCACTACATAGCCTTGGGTGAAGTATATTTTAGGCAGGGGACTAAAGAAATAGACTTAAATTATTTATCACTCCATGACAGTGCTACAAAGGTACTAGCTACAAAAGATTTGTAAGCTTTTTATGACTATTTACAATTTCCGACTCACTCGTTATAGCTATCACGACTTGCTTTCCGTGTGATTTCCTGGTAATAACAATTATATTCGATATCGCTGGAGTTGAGTTTTTGCGCGGCAAGCGTTTCATTTATATGGAGCACATAACGTTTCCTGTTCATATCAAAAATGGGTCTTACAAGATCCGATTCATTCGAGCATGTTTCAAATATTTCCGGCTTGTAATCGGCCATAACATCAGCAGAAAATGGATCAATATAGGGTATTTTACACTTGGCATTTTCAACATAATATAACTGAGGTTTCTGAGTAATATTTTCCACCTTCACATTCTCATCGTACACATCGTTTACATTCTCGAATTCATTTATCATATTCTCAAAGGATCGATGACGTTCACTATCGAACAAGTTTTTATCAATCGTTTTTGTGTTTTTTAAATTATGACTTGGATTTAAATTATCATTTTGGAATGGTATGTAAACTATAATGATCATTATTAGAAAAAAGATAACAAGCCATTTGTATCGCGAATGAGCTACACCGGAGATCAAATACATGCTTCTTAATGTGACTGTGACTACGTTCAATACTAGACTAAATTGTAGACTCCCCCAGGTTCCAATATAGTTCAATACTATAAACTTTATGTGGACTTTATCAGCAGCGCGTTTGGTAATGAAATTTTGTTGAAAGAGGCTTGTCACTAGTGCAGAAAATGTTTTATTCATGTACATATGTATATTACCAATTTGTTGACAATTAGTATTGTCACGTTTGGCACGTGCAGTTTGATGAACCGAAATCGCCGAAATTCGTTGAACTTTTGGCCTGAAATAAATCAATCAAAGAACCACTCTTGTATTTCGGTACTCTTTTATTTTATTATATGCTATCTTAGGTGTGCAGTATTTAACCTTTTTATTATTTTTTTCCTTTTGATAACTAATTAACAGCATTTAAAGGCTACGAAGTCCGTTTGGAGAATAAAACAGTTGTAGAAGCGCTGTGCAACTCAAGCTTAGTCTAGTTAGGAACCAATGTGCAACTCAGTAGTTATTCAACGTACTCATAGATGGCGCTGTAGTGTGTTATAATTTCAAATATGTAGTAGTTTAATATTTCAACATTTACTTTAAGAATTGTTGTGAGATTTAAAGAAAATATACAAGTTTTTTCCAAAATATTTTTAAATTTACGATAATTTCTTGGTCATGCCACATGTATGTGCAACATATTTTAATAGTAGCGCAACATGTTTGTTGCAACATTTTTGGGAAAACGTATAATGGAAAATACCAAAAATACTGCATACCAAGCGTAAAAGAAGTAAGCGTTATTGTATCATTCGAAACTGGTCACACTGTTAATGCTTTAGTTGATATTTGAGAAAATTTGAGCATGTCTGCGCGTGTTAGCGGTGCGTGAAATATTTAAATTTAATAAATATGTAGTTAAATTATCGAATATATTCGACGCACATCACATACAGCCGGCAACTGAGCGTTGAGTTTGCCAATAAAAAATGTTGTTTTACTAAACGTGTAATGTATTTTTGGTGAACAACTTTCCGCATCTACGACCACCACCAAAGCAAAGTAAAAGAAGAAAAGAAAGAAAGAAATATCCTTGCTTGCCCACGCAAAGGATAGGTGCACAAAGCGAAGGCGAAAATAATACCAAGCAGCAGCAATATATTCTGTCGCCGTCATAATAAAAGTGAAATACGTTGAATGGAAACAAAGTTAGAAGAGAAATGCATTCATTGTGATTAAAATAAGTGAAATGTGCACCATGCAACATCGCGTTGTGAAGAAGTAAAAAGCAAAGCGGAAAACCAAAAAGAGAACAAACAAAACCAAACAAACGCAACGCAGCGCGAGTGAGTGAGTGAGAGAGAGCACAAGAGTAACCACTCTCGGTTGCGTCGCGTCTCTGCTGTTCACAACAAATTATCGTTTAATTTCTTTCATTTTTGCAACAACAACAAAAATAACACAAAGCTCAAAGCGGGTGACTTTTGTGTGCTGTGTGTGTGTTGCCTGTGGAGTGTGCGTGTGTGTGCAGTTTGTTAAAGGGGACGGGAGCAGAGCTGTTTGCAGCAACCACCAACGCATCCGTCACCCTCTCTTGTATTGTTATCAGCCATTGATAACATATAAACTGATAGAGAGATCGCCGATCGGTTTGAACCTGACCGTGTCATGTTTAGCTAAAGGTAAGTCTTAATCAAACGCCTCCATAAACAAACTTACAACTCAATGAAACCAACCGTTCACTTGGCTCTTTAAGCCGCGTAGGAAATGAATACCAACTTGAAGTTGATTTAGCCAAAAAAAAAACAAAAAAAATGAGAAAAACAAAAACAAGTTTGCCAACGCTCTCGACATTTGCCTTCCAATTAAAGTTGCAACAAAAAATATAAAAAACAAGAAGAAGATGAAAATATAGCCGACGCGCCGGCTGCGACTGCGGTCCAGTGCTGTCAATTTAGCCGTTTTGCTCTGTAAAACCACTTCACTTGTAACCAAAAAGCATCCCCTATTTAAAAATAATCGGGGAAATATTTAAAGCCGTGTTCATTTGAGCGGAAAAGTCTAGCAATGAAACAGAACAGATATCTCAGAGTAAGGAATAGAAATGCTAGATAAATTACGTGACTTGTTAATCTACTAAAAAGAAATAATTACTTGTTAACAAATTATTATTTGGGAAATAGACTCTTTACACCTCTTCACACTTATCTTTTCTATTTCTAACGTTTTTCTTTTAATTCCCTACACTTTTTGTGGTAGTTGGCATCACTGTAACCGCAGCTTCCGTTGCACTTCAGCACACACAACTACGCAGTTACCACTACAAAGACAGCAGTGGTTTGGGTGTGTAACTGTGTGTAGGAGCCAACTCTTTGAGTACTTTAAATATTTTATGTAACTGCACACAAAGTTCTCAGTTTGCGGTATTTTATTATTATACTATTTTTTTTTTTGCCTGTACCGGCATTTTTGCTCGTTTTTAAAAAGCATAACAATGCGAGTTTGTGCTGTGCCACGCCCCAAAAGGTTTAGTCCAGGCTTGAATGGATCACATGGCATGAGTTAATCTGCGCAGACAAAGCGCCAACAGCGACGCGACGTCTGCAAAAATTTCTGGCTGATATCAACAATTCCAGCAACAACAACAGCAAGTAGACGCTGAAGCTTCACCAGAAATTGCAATGAATCAGACGCTAAGAAAAATCAAGTAGACAACGCTGTGCAAGCGTGTATGACTAGAGTATACCCTGTAGTTTAGAAGAAAATACACCTCACTTAATCTAAACAATAATCACTTTGTTGTTCGACATTTAGTTAAAGTTTATAAAGTCTTTATCTGTCTCTAATCTTTTTCTGGACATTTGTAGTTGTAGGGTATGCGTTCTACATAGAAAAGTCAGTGACTTGTTGAAATTTGCTGTAATAGTGTTGCGTAGTTAGCCTATTTCAATACAGAACTGTCCTTGAAATCTAATTTGAACTAATGTAAAAAGTTAAAAAGTTGACTTTTGAGATATTTCTCTTTTGATGTGCTCGTTTTTTGCATGCTCCTTTTCAAATCTTTTTTTTAGGGTCCGTCTAGCCTTTTTTTGGCATCAATTGTTGACAGCACTGCGCTGCAATGACTTTGCCATAAATTGCACTGGAATTCTATTTAACGGTTTTGTTTGTTACATTTGGACGTTTGCGCAATTGACGTAATTGCCAAAGACCTAGAGAGACAGGGACAGACAAAGAGACAGGGACAGACACAGACACAAACCCGACCCAGACACACTACACTCCTCTACACACGTATTCTCAGTGTGTTTGTCTGTCTGCCTGGATGTCTATATGTTTATCTGACTGGGTGTAAGGGATACACGTCTCCCTGTAACCCTGGCTCTGTTACTGCCTGTATTTCAGTACTTCTCTGCCATTCAAGCTCAAGAGCAGCGTCGACAGCTGACGACGCTTCACAGTCAGAGCCAGAGCCAGACCCAGACCTGTTTTCTTCTCGGCCTTTTCATGAATTTACATTTTGCATTTTCATTTTTGCATTTGCATTTTGCGGTCGCCGTTGCCAACGCCATTTCCACATCGCGTCAATGGCGCATTTTCCACTTTTCTATGTCGTTTTGCCAGTACTTTTCATAATTTGCAATGCGCTCCCTTTTATTTTTTTTTTAATACTTTTTATCGCTGCTCTTTGCGCCTTTCTTCGTCAAGTATTTTTTGGCCAAAGTTGGCTTCTAACAACAGTTTGCGATTCAACAATTTTTATACTCGAAAACATTTAATGAGCTTACCGTTGCCGTTCATTTAAAAAGCTTTTACGTACTAAATCTGTTTGAAAATTCACTTAAAATATACTGAAAATTTACCAAAAAAATATTTTAAATTAATATTACGCCGCTGGTTGGCAATTTATGCAAACCTCAGGCAATTAAATTTTCATTAGCTTCTGGTGCTGATGAGTTGTGGTGCAAGTGGAGCACGTGAACCACAGAGCATTAAAATTTAACCACAAAGTGAATCCTGACGGATGGCACTTAAGGATATGGTGCTCCAAATTAATTGAATTGAGACACATTTTGCGACCAGTGAAAAAGAAAATAAAAATGACACTGATAAGTGTGGAACTCAACCGACTTTATTATGCCCTGTAGCAGTACTGTCCTCCAGTTTGTGAAAGTGTCGTCTTCTTTATAGCTCTTATACACCGTGTGTAACTTACTTTAAACAAATGTATTATGCTCTTGCCACAGAGTATACAAAAAAAAAGGAAATGCTGACGTGAAATTTGTTATTGGTCACAGTAGAAACATTTATAATATTATTAGCATGTCCGCAGTTTATTGGGGTTGACTCTGAAGGTCCTTTTTAATGCCTCAAATGCACGCGAACAAGGATACAAACGGCCTGAGTCATTCAATCGAGATGAGGAGTGTAAATGGCACAAGTCATAAACTCAAATGGTTCTTTGTTGTTGTTGTTGTTGTTCTCACTCGTGTTGTTGTTGTTATTCTTGTCTACTGTCCCAGGGTCAAGAGCTGTTTGGTAGGCAACCCGCTGGGCTTTTCCTGGGTCTGTCTGGGAAGTACTTAATAACGAGTGGCTTCTCTCACAGCACTTACAACTTCATTCGAATTCTGTGTATGTGTGTTTGTGTGCTAATGAGCGGTACTTGGTACTCGGGACGCACTTAACCCATGTTAGCCCAAAAACCAAAAAACCGCGCGAAATGCGCGTATCAAATGCGCAGGTAGCATTGCAAGTGACTCTACATATTTTATGAGCACTTGACAACTCTATAAACAGAGCCGCTTATCACTCTTGACTTTTTCACCTACACACAAACACCCACCCACTCACACACACACACACACACACACACACACACACACACACACTCCCACACACCTGTACATTCCGTGATGGCAATTTAACACTTAAGCTGCAATTTTCACACGGCTTTAATAGCGCAACGTTTCATATCTGATAACTTTAAGCTGCTCTGACAGACACACCCCCCCTTTTACGCCCCCAAGAACTCTAGACTTCAAGGTTTTTTTTTGGCTTTGGTTTCGACTGTCTGCTGGATACATAAATAACGCCTTTTCCAGCGAAAGAAAGCATTAACCATCCCATTGCCTAAAAAAAAGAAGAAAAAGGGAAAAAACGAAAACTTTCATGACAAACTTTTCTCGCTTGTTAAAAAATCGCACAAAGCGTTGCCAAGCTGTTTTGCGACTTTGTCTACTTTTCTTTTTGCGATGACCCTACGAGAGGGTATAATTGTTTCAACCTAAAGTTGGTTGCGAATTCAGTTCACAAGGTTGGTTAAAATATGTTTAGTTGTAGATCGTAGACAAGTGCATTTAAATTATAGGATTGTGTTTTGAACAGCACTTATAGAAAAGATACTCAATAAACTACAGTTTGAGGAGCAGTCAAGTGAATACTCATATTTGTAGATATAGATAATATTAAGTATACGTAAACATTGAGTTTGAGTGTCTGGAATTTATGAATCATTTCTTTTTTTTATATAAAATCAAACTTAACCCCTTAAATTTTTTATGTTTAGTATTAGTTTTATGTGTTTATATCGTAAAAGATACATTTTTCGTACAAAAGTTCTTTTCATTTCCAACCGAACTTTTACAGGGTATTAAAAAGAACAAATATCAAATATAGTTTATTACATATTACGTTTTCTTAGCAACTCGTCATGCACATGAAGAGAATAAAAAAAACTTTTCATTTGAAAAGTTTCTGCTTTTCTTCTTCTTTTCTTTCTTTTTTTTGTTGTGCCTCCTGCAAGTTGCAAGTTGTCAAAATTGCTTTGACGTTTTATTAGCTTTCGACAGAGCTTGCAGCTACACTTCAAGTCAACATCGTTATTAACTTGAGCATGATCATCATCGTCATAGGCATTTGCAGAGAGCAAAAAAGAAACTGCGAGACCTAAAACGTACTACAAACAAATTTACATAACATCAGCTGCTTGAAATATTGAAGGATGCTCCAAGCATTACCAACTGAACTATCCATCTCTCTCCTCAACCCTCTTAACTTTCAAACTCTTCAGACGGTGCTAAAAATAAAAAAAAAAAAAAAACAACTCCAATGCTGACCAAAGCGAAATGAATACTCAGTCGGTCTGCTGAATAGATTCATATTCGAAAATAAAGTCTATGTGTGTGTGTGTGTGTGTGTGTGTTTGTGTGTATGCCGTGTCAAAAAGCCAGTGACCGCATTAAGTTTTTCTTTTTATTTTCCTCTTTATTATTTTTTTTTCTTTTTGTTTTCCCTACATTTTGGAACATTTCCAGGCCGGCAAAGAGATGATGAAACCGAGTCTCCGATGACGGTGACCGGCCCTAAACAATCCTCAAAGATTTACGATTTCAATTCACTTGTCAAATACTCTTTCTATATTTAGTTTCAAAAGTTTGTTAAGACTAAATCGACTATATAACTTAAAAAGAATTTAATAAGGTCTTAAACTCTCGCGTGAAAATTTATGATTGTTTTAATTTTTTGCCAATATTTCAAGACAATTTTTAATAAATGTATCAAATAATTTGAAAACTTTAAGGACATGTCAATTTGATTATGATCAGAAATATTTCATTATTTTTCTTTTCAATTATATAGAAAAATATGTAAAATTTTGAAATTAATAATTTATTTTAACCGATTTGTATTGGTAGACTAGTTCTTCGATACAATCACATAGATACATTTTGTATCTCGTTAAAGCGTATTAAAAGTTCGTTTGATTGTAGAAAGCATAATATTGTTTTACTGCCGCTGCTGCTGTGCTTTGCTGTTGTTGTTGTTTCTGTAGTTTCTGTTTTGTGGGCAATGGAGCACACGGCTACGACTGACTCTCAATGAGATTTGTGTGCGGCTATTTTTGTGGCCATTGCAGCCAGCGACTATGACAAACAGTTCCAAAAGACCCGTATTCGGATCGGTTGGGAGTTTTTCAATGTTTTTTTTTTCATCGCCGAGTGTTTGTTATTTTTAGCACAGCTCTTGTTTCCTCTCCCCGCGGGACGTGCCCAAAAAAAAAAAAGAGCTGCTCCACATGTCGGACGTGCCTATAAAACATACGTAATAATTAATTCAATGCAATAAACAAACAATTTGGTCAGCTGGCTATAACGAACCAAAATGGGTCAACCAATTGTGAGTGACCTGACCCGTTGGATGAACCGTCTTCCTGTCTTTTGTTGGACATATGCAATGCAATTGGTACTTGTAGATACATGCCATAACGTTGTTACCGATAACCCCAATGATGCCATAGACCACGCCCACACAAGCACACAAAAAACACCAGACACATACCGCACACACACCTACACACTTATCAGCGTGTGTGTGTGTGTGGAAATGTGCCCTTTGGCCTTCTGTGGCAAGCTGGAAACAAGTTGTTGTTCAATTTTATTGACGTGCAAATTGTTGCAGCTTGAGCTGGAAGACTTATCATTGATTTTGTGTTACTGTTGTTGTTGCCAATAAGGCAGACATTGTATGGCAATAATAATATTGCCCAACCATTTTCCCAATCATATTATATTTGGACACACCCACAAAACAACTTTTGGCCAGCTCATTAAGCACCAATTTACTTGCAACTTTAACAAGATACAGTTTCTTACGCTTTTTCCGCCTTCTTTCTTTCCCTATTTCTGTTCATTGTTTTGCTTAGTAATTTAACTGATTATGAGATTGTTGACTTGTATACAGTATATAGCAGTAGTATATAGCTAGTCGCCCTCATCGACCAAATGGTGAAGTTCCACAGCCGGTGTCGATGTTGATGCCGATGTGGAGTGCTTGCTGTGCTCCGCGCTGCTCTGCTGCTAAATATACATAAATAAAACACTTTTACGCGTCTTATACCCTTTGTAGATATTAAGACGTTGTATAGTTTGTTGCTGTAGTACTAGAAATTTAATAAATTAATTGAATTGAGTTTTTTTTGGTTTACAGTTTAAAGTGCTTTTCAAATGTGAAAAATTTTATTATATATACAAATTTTAATAATTTACTTTACTTAATTGTTTTACCTTTAGAGGGTATACTTCAAGTTGTGCACTCTCCACTGCACTTTGACTTACTCGTACTTGTTGTCGCGTCTTGTCTTGTTATTGTGCTTTATTTACATTCTGCTTTGCCGCTGCTCTTCGTCATGGTCAATGGCCGACGCATGGGGCATTATAACAGTCAGTAAGACAGAGAGACAGCGGGAGAGAGAGGGAAACAATGATGAAGATGATGATGACGATGACGACTGTGTGGGGTGGGGGTTATGATATAATCTGTGGTTGCTCGACGACAGCGGCTCACTCACTCACACATAGGCTTTTCATCAGCAGCTTTGTCGCTTCATCTTCATCTTCTTCTTGCTGCTTGCTTTCTGCATCTGCATGTGTTGTGTTTACTGTAAATGCCCCCTTCCCTTAAAGGCAGAAACAGAAAAAAAACGCACACATACGCACTCTTATACAGATTATGAGCACTTTGCAGCTGCCAACAGTGCGGCTAAATTAAAAACGCACCACAAAAAAAAAATCATGAAATGTTGGCGTTCAGTTTAACTAGCGGCCTCTTCAAAATGGTCGCGTCAACAGTTTTTCCATCAGCTTTTCCAGCCCCTCAAAAACAAGAAGAGTGTCAGGAAGGGGCGTGGTGGTACTGGTTGCTGCACTTGCAGGTCCTTTTTTGAGAGGCGGCACCGTAATTTACATAACACTCACTTACGCTTAGTGGCTGACCCAAATTTGAAGGCACTGTAGGCACTGCCTTGTAGCCATCCCAGCTGTATCTTGCAGCCCCATGTGTAATTAACTCAAATAGATAGAGCAACAGCGAATGACGGAGAGGGGGAATGCAGGGAGCACGAGAGAGGGCAACCACAAAGGTCAGGGATTTTGTCTGAGCAGCGAACAGCGGTGAAAGCGAAAATATTGTAATGGATTTCTTTTACATTTTTATTTTCCACATGAATGACAGCTGCCTCTTCCTCTTCCTCTACCTGTGCCGCTGCCTCTGCGTCTGCCTTTGAGCAGGTTGTAAAGCTCTTTTTTTTTTCTCATTTAGCTGACGGGTCTCTGAATGGCTATGCATTCAGTTTGCTTAGCATGGAGTTAAAGACTTTAAGTCAGCTTTCCATGGAAGTGCAATGTTTATAAGCCATCTATTATATTTACTCTTTTTAAAAAGTTGTGCATTCACTTTGTGTTATCGGAGGTACAAAAGTTGGTGCGATGAATACAAGATTATGAGCATTACTGATAATGGAATCATTCAGAAAATTTTGTTAACAAAGGCTACAGAGCTGTTTAAATTGTTTTTAATAATACCAACAAATTTAGTTTCAATGAGTAGCTGTTTTATGGCTTAACTTATTGGTAATAATATATATATCGTTAAAAAAAACAGTTTTTTCAGCTTAAACTATAGGTTCTACTGACCTCTAGTCCAAGAGTGGATTTACTTTGATCTTTACTATAAAATATGTAATAAATCAATCGATAAATTTAATTAGAAAAAACTGAAGCCATCAAAAAACTATAAAAAAAAAGTTTCCTTTTTCTCACATTTCATTTTATGGTCGATAAAACTAACCAAAATTGCCATTATTTCCCTTTGAAAGTGCTTATTGAAGCGACCAAAAAAATATTTTAAAATTTCGACTTCATCAAAAGTGATGAAATATTTAATTAATTTTTTCCTTCAACACAATGATGTTCATTAAAATTTCTTGGTCGTTAAAGCTTCACCTTCCACCTGCTTGTGCACTTATCGTTCGTTTAACGCAATTGCAAGCCTTTGGAACTGTGGAGCTTAAACCACCCGCAAACTGAAGAAAAGAACCATTAATTTTCCGTTGCAATCTCAACTGGCAGACATTTATCATCGATGGCAGCAGCAGCAACAGCAATGCCAACAACACAATTTAAGCACTCGAAAGTATTTATGTGGGTGGCTTCCCCGAAACAGTTTTTGAGCCAACAAACAGCTGATTGAATGCCTCTTCAGGCAACTGAGTGGTTGCTATCTTTTGGTATTTTCTATATATCTGTCGAGTTTCATTTGGGTAGGGCTCTCAATTTCGTTTACAGTGGTGCTCGTAATTCATGGAAAAGTGTGAAGAAATAACATATGGAAATAGCTTCAATTTTTAAAAATTACTTAAATGTTTTTTAAACTCATAAACAAATTTAAATACTTTTGTCAAAAAAAACTATATTTTTTGAAGCTAAAGTTATACCCATTATGCTCATGAACACATTATGAAGCTGAACACATTTCTGGACTTTTCTATTTTACAATTTTGAAATTTAGCTACAAATCAGCTAAAATGCCAACACTTTTCTTTTTCAAACGTGGACATAATGATTATTGAACGCATTTTCTGTTGTTATGCAACAGCAAGAAAGTAGTGACTATAAACTTGCAACTTGCAACTTTCCTGAGTCATGGCAGTCGGGAATTTAGGAAAACTTGACTCTCCTCAGAATTAGCCAGAACTGCAACTCACAATTTGCAACTGGTGGAAGGAACCCTTCATTGCTTCATTGTCCCACTGGGTGCTGTCAAGTGCGCTTTGCGAGTCTGTTCTGCATCCGCACAATTTCCATTGTATGGATGCCCAAAGTTTTTGGAGTGTTGCAAACATTTTTAGTTCCGTTTCGGACACAAGAATGGTAAAAGGATCGTCTGACATTTGGGGCAGCAGCCTTTCAGCACTTTGTCGTTTGGCATTGTAATGGAGTTTCACTGTACTGACCGGCCAGCAAACCAAACAGAAGCCTGTGACCCACAAACGTCTGCCAGTTTGTTCTGGTCCAGCATTTAGTTGCATCTCCGGTCAGTTATTTTAATTGCTTTGTTTTATAACTGAAACAAAGTTATTTTATGGCTTGGATACTTGACGGGCGTTGTAATTTACAGCTCGACCTAAAATTGACATCCTTACAAACATTTTAATAAAAGTAGTTTGTTTTTGTAGAAGATAAGTGTAATTTAACAATTTTTATATATAGAACTTTAACAATCTAAATTAAAAACTATATTTATTTCATTGATTTTAATTCCATCAAGCAAAAATATCAAATTTATTTACTTGTTTGTATGTAGTTTAACATATTTAAATAAAATGTTCAGCCCCAACAATTTATTTGTAAACAAAAGTATTCCTTCCCCTAGGGTGATCTATAATACCCTCGCCAATAGTCTCTCCTCAGAAAGGCATTGATTTGATTGGCTTCTTCATTTTAAAGATTAGCGTAAACAGAAATTTGAACAAACATGAACCACATTTTGCGCTAGGCAAATACAAAGAAAAATAAGTAAAAAATCAATTTGTTTATTTCTGCTTTAGCTTAGTTATGTGTAAAATATATACATATATAGTGCTTATGTATATGGCAAATGCTATTATAAGGTATTTATGTGCCTTATAAAGAAACTTATTGTTGATAAATATAATACTTTGCAACTCATTGACAGAGGAAATGAAAGTGGAATGTCAAACTAACGATCAACATATTTATATTGGCATATAGAGAAGAATTTTTCCACTCACTGATTCTCGAGCAGCACAAACAGCACAAAAGAAAATTCTTCTTTTAAATTTGTTTTCAATTGCAGCTAAGCTACCCCTTGGCTCATGCAACACAGGGTATGCGCTCAGTCAACAATTATGGCAATAAACGTACTTTAATATGTATGAGATTTGAGTCTATCCATTAATTAGCGCCAAAGCGTGCGCCTCAAGCTACCAAAAAAGGCCAACAACGAAACAAGCCAAAGCGAAATCAAATAAAAAAGCCAAATGAAGCGTAAACACAAGCAAACAACAAAATAGACACAGAGGGAAGCGTACGAAAGAGTTGCATGAATGAAATGCTTTATATGTATCTGTATCTGTCTGTGTCTGTGTGAGTGCTTGTGTGGGGAGTGGCGGGTGAGTGGCCACGCCCCATACCGGGGTGAACGACGGCGCCACTCAACTGTTTGCCGGGGTTTTATGAGCTTTTCCATATGCGCAGCTGCCGGATAAAACGTGGTATGTTATTGTTGTTGTTTTTGTCTTTAAGCATAGGCGACGACACTTTGGCTAATTGCTTGTGGCAAACAACACTTGGCCAAAACACTCGTCCGGCAAAAACCGATAAGCTGCATATTAGACAGCCTATTTAGTCAGAGAAGCAAAGCAGGACAGAGAAAGGCGGGGGAGAGAGAAAGAAGTTGAAATAGCCGTAGAAAAAGTTATTCCAATTATGAAAAGACAAACGAGCTGAGCTGAGAAAATGCCAATATTATTCATATGACAATACTTTGGCTGTTATAAAAAGAAAATAAATACAGAAATGAATACTTAGTCTTGGAATGTGTGAGTCAACTCATTCATGCTGTCAACTTAATTTCCCCACTCTCAGTATTGGAGATGGTGTCGTGTCTTAGGACTTAAGACACGATACGAAGCGGAAGAGTAATTTACTATAGAATAAATACGACAGAAGCACGATATAGAACTGTTCAGAACGTAGACTGAGTGGTCTAAGTTTTCCCAAATTTTTAATAATACTCAGCTTCAGTGAAATTTCAATTCGAATTCCGTCGTCAAAAATTTGTTTGATATATAAAATTTTTACCAAATTAATCAAATGGGTTAAAGCTTTTTATACATTAAATGAAAAGACTTTTAGACTCAATCCCGAGGGCCACAAGGCATGACAGGAAGCCTAGCCCATCGCTCACGCTCCCTCGCACACTGCCTTATTCTCTCTTTCTCTCTCTCTGCCTCCTCTCCTCTCTTTCGCTTTTACTTCAACCGTCTTGTGGATAAGTGTCTTTCCGTCACTCAGTTAAGTGATTAAATTTCCTTCATTTCTTGCATTTCCACACATTTTCCGCCATGTTTTGCAAGTTTTTCGTTGCGTTTTTTGTATGCTTCCGTTCTTAGACCAAACTTGGCAATGGCTTTTAATTACGATGGCTTTTGCAGAATTTCAGTTAATTGCTAATGATTTTGGGCACCTGCAGCAAGCGCCTCTTGCCACAAAATGTGGCAATTAAATGCAGCTAGTGCCGATTTTGGTTCGACAACCAAATTTGCAAAATTTGCAACGCCAATCGATTGCCATTAAAATGTGACAGACGGCATAAAATGGTTTTTATGGTGTCTATGGTCATGTCTACCTGGCAATGATGTGCACAACATGTGTATAAGCCACAATTGGGTGTATGTATGTGTATGTGTTTGTTTGTTACTGGTTGTGCTAATGTTGTTTACCAATGCATTAACATGAGTCGCAATCTGCGCTCATGTTACGCATACGACACGTGTGACGCGAGCAATGTGTGTGTGTGTGTGTGTGTGTGTGTATGTGTAACTCCATGC
This sequence comes from Drosophila nigrodunni, assembly GCA_020829145.1. Lineage (NCBI taxonomy): Eukaryota > Metazoa > Arthropoda > Insecta > Diptera > Drosophilidae > Drosophila > Drosophila nigrodunni. Next base: position 17,468,951 of record JACVCZ010000001.1, read on the forward strand.
CTACGTGTGTATGTGTGTGTGTGAGTGTCTTTATGCATTTTGCCAATTATCTGGCAGTCTCAAGCGCACTAAGTGTCAGCATAAATAATTGACTGACCAAAGTGCCGGTTGACGAGTGTCGAGACTCGAGAGTTGAGACTCGACTGCCGTCTGTCAATCAAGACAGGCAATATTTTAGATATACAGGCAAACATGTGTACAAACACTGCTACAAAAAAGTCGACTCATAAAAAATACAAAATATATCGTTTATAACAACACGCAAAGACGAAAAACTTTTAAGTTTATACATAAACAATAAACTTAATAGAACAACTAATACGCCTTTTCTTCCAGTGTAGACTTCACTTTGCGTCGCATGCAAATCTTATCAAGTTGACATAGCTAAAAGTCGACATTGCCTGCCAGCCGGAAATTTGATTGTAATTATTGCTAATATTTTTATTAAGCATAAACAAGTTTATTTGCTACAAATGTAGTTGCACTTCCTAACTGGTTTGACTAACCAAATTGATAGCTGCTGTTTCTTTTCTATATCGCCCACTTTGGTCAACAATTTGGTGGCAATGAAAGAAAGAACTGATTAGACAACTGAAATGTTTTGGTTGTCAAGACACTGTAAATGAATCAAATTATTTAGTATGAACGCGCACGTGGCGTATGCGTAATTTCTATTAGTAAGCAAGATAATGACTTGTACTCTGATAACAAAAGACTCACTTGCTTGCAATGAGTTCATTGGGTAATGAAAAATTCAGTACAATTCCAGAGCTTTAATGATTCAAGCGCGCACAATCACCAGAAATCATCAAATATTAATAAACAGCTGGGTAGTAATTTTTAGGTTTATTAAGAGAACTTCCCACAAAACACCAGTGTGCCTAATTGTTATTAGGCGCAGAAAGGCACACACACAGACACACACACACCCACTCACACTCAATTGCACAGAGTCAAACTTAATTGTCGGCTAATTGACTTTAGTTTTCATTTCAATTATTTGGATTGTGTGTGGTTGAAATGCTAAAAAAAGTTATGTTGCTTTTAGTGTATTATTTTGTAAAGTATTTCAATAAAATGGAAAACTTTAACGTTTGTTAGCCAAATTGAACATTTGCAACAAAAAATCGAAGTAGCAAGAGAAGTTTTAAAAACTGCAGTGAGCGAGAAAACGACCAAGTCGATAATAGAGATGGTAGCGTGAATTAGCTAGTAAATAGTTTTATTTCACGATTTGAAATGATTTTACAAAAGACTTTTAATCGCTTAAATTCGGGGATTTTGAAAGCTTGCCCCAAGACTCACGAGGCCTAAACCCAGACACGTCACGGTCCCTAGTACCATCTCTAGCCTACAACTCGAGCTCGCAATACAGACAGCAGCGACTGTTTGTCGCTTTTGTGGTTGCAAGCCGCAAAAAGCATTTAACCCACATTTGTTGCAAAGGCAAAAAACTTTGTTTGCCATTATGCAAAGAGCTCTGGATTTGGTTTTGGCTTTAACTCTGGCTCATGTGTAGGCTTTAGCTTAAATATGTCAGTACATATATGTGTGTGGCCAACTAAACGAGAATATGGGACTAACAGACGCTTGCCAGCTGTCTCGGAATGACTGCTTAAATTGCATTTTAATTTCTTATACACTCGCATTAATTAGCCAAAGCCATGCACAAAATGGACATGAACATTTCCAGTTGACCTGGGGAGTGCTTCTGGCCCACGATAACCAGTTCAAATAAAAGCGAACAGCACTCGCTAAACAGATGTAGTAGTACCCTAGTACTCGTAGCAGTTGTAGTCGATGTACTTACAAGTCCAACAATGTGTATCAAGTGACCAATTGGTGAGATGGTGGCCAAATGTGCGGCATTTACATGGCTCCCGCGGCTGTCATTTGTTTGAAATATGTGGACGGCATTCTTTGTGGCATGTGAAACCCGACAACACCAGCACAGTGGGGTAAAATCATGAGCATTGTGGAATTATGAAAAAAATGGTAGAATTGTTTAAACTTTTTTATGCTATTAAAGCAGCACATTAATCGACATTTTATGAAAGCTTAGGCTATCTCCGCTTTTTTAACAGGAATCATACAATCAATTTTAATTACAAATATTATTTTATCGCCTTAAAAAATCAAAATAATGTTAGAACGTAATGAATTTATGTAAATTTGAACGATAAGAAATATCTTTAAATCTAAGTTTTTTATAATATAATTAGAATGCTAAATAGTGACGAATGTATTTTTGTAACTAAAAAGTATTTTATAGGGGCATTTTAAATAGAATTAGTAAACTGGATAGAAATAGTAACGTGTAATAAAGAATTTTAGAGTTTCATTTGAGTAGGAATTGTTTTTTGTGTGCATTTATCAAACTAAAAACGGTTTACAAAGGGTGTAAATTTGTATCAAAAATTTGTTGACTTGGCCCACTGTGCAGCAACTGCTGTTTGCCACTTTTGACTTTGTCCGCAGTGGTGTGAAATTTGTATCAAGTGTCGGACATGATGCTATTTCCATTTCCTTGCCCCATGACCAGTGCTCAATACTCACACACACAAACACACACACATGCACACACCATGTGTGACAAGTCATGTCATTTGCCAGAGCCGTCAACAAAACCGACACAATTTAAATTTGCAACACTTAAACGCCGCCTGCACTTTCATATCATCCGCATATTACTTTATTCATTTGCAACACGTGCGTGGGTCCCATAAATTTCCACTCAAAATATATGTGCAACAATAAATTAAATAAAATACAATACGGGTATGCTAAGTACTTAATACATTATATAGATGTATAGGAGTACCATTGTTGTTATTCCCTTTTAGCTTTTATGCAATGCTGCAGAGACAATTTGCACGCCAAGTTGAGCCTTTGACGATATACTGCTGACATCATGGATGGATGATTGGATGGTTGGATGAATGGTTGGAGCGATACCGGAATGACACAATGAATGAATGAATTAATGGGCGTGGTCACATTTACATTTTAATGGTGGCCTCCTCGTTGTAATTTATGCACATTGTTGCTTTATGCCAGCTCAAGGTCAGAATATGAGCACGCTTTTATCAACATATGTACATATATCCCATTGGATAAGCTGGAAGTGTTCAACAAAGGCTTGATAACAAGATACCCTATGTTAATTAATTACATTAGCAAAATGGGAATTCATTTGACAGCTATTTCGATAAGAAATCAACAAAACTTAGAGCGTTATGCTTTTTGACTTTAGTAAATTCTTTATTGAAAAGAAGACATATTTGTAGTGTCAGTTACTGATATTATCAGTAAGAGATAACAAGCGACCTATTTAAATTTTATCTAATAGATTTTGCTTTAAACTATCTTACAGTTTGTTACCAAGACAGTAGTGGTCGATTATATTAGTTATATATAATTGATCAACAGGGAAAGTCAAAGAATATGGATTTAAATTTTGAAAATCATTGAAATATTTTATTCTTCAAGCTTTAGGTTTTTAAAAATAAACATTAAATATTTCATTTGAGTATAAAATAAAATCACAAATAGAAATGCTTTTCTATTGGCTTATGAAACTTCCATCATTGTTTTCTAGTTTTTGAGTTTTATTGATTAGTCAAAAAAAATCTATTTACTTTATGTTAATATATCAAATGCTTTATTTTTCGATTGCTAGCAGTATCTAACTAGTCTGGCATACCCTGTTGTCTGTCGCATAGCAAACTTTATTCACAGCTAATCGATATTCGCTTTATTAAACCCACGCAACATTAATCTATCAAAAGCTTCGCTGTGCCTCGCCCGCGCCCTCGCCCTTTCACACGCCCCATGTGGCAAGCACACACTTTTACCACAAGCGACAACTTTGCGGCTGGTACATGGCTTGCCCCACTGTGCAATTGAAAGCCTTTACAAACTGTTCATGCTGTGGCCAATTGCGATTAACGCGTTCATTGTGCAGTCCATGCTCCACATCCTCTGTAATGCTAACGTTTTTTATCTGTTGCATGTTGGCGCACATCAACTGCACCGAGTTGATGTAAAAGAGCTGCTCTTCCGTATGCTTTTCATGTGTTCGTTTCTCGCTTTTCACATGATCAAAGTAGGAGGCAAAGGCGAGTTGTAGTCCAACAATATCGGACATGCTCTCCGAGAGCAGCGAGTGATCCACTTTGTAGACACTCGTGTAGCAATTGGTAAAATTGGCAAAATGCTCCAAGACTGCCAAACCAGTGGCATTGAAGTTGAGTCTAGCATCGTAGACAATGTGAAAGAGATCAAAGGCGTGTTGCAGCTCATGGGCCAGCATGAATCCCAGTTGCGTGTGTTGCAGTAGCGCAGAGAGTCGTGCGTCGTACAATGGCAGCTGTAGATACGCGTGTGGCAGCAACACGGCGTTCTGAAAAATCTTCACCGGCGACGAACTGCGTGCCACAATTGCATCCTGCTGAAAGTAATCCCAAGTTGGTTTATTGTTCAGTAACTGCAGCTCGCGTTGCACGTAAAACTGTAGCACCTGCAACTTGTTGCCGTAGAAATCATCAGCGTGCAACTGCAGATCCTTATAGTACTGCAGCACTTGTGGCATGTTTAAACCCGGTGGCAAGTTGCCTATTTTGAGGCGCAGTTCGTGCAACTCTTCGCGTATGTATGACAATTCCACAGCACTTAGTTGCAAGTGATTTTGTTGCAACAACTGGTCAAATTCGTTGCACAGTTGTTGTTGCAAGTGCTGCACAGCTGCATCTGTTTGATTACGTTTCATGCCGTAAAAATGTGTCTCATAGATGAAGTGCATCGCAAGTGGCATATGACCACGCAGCTGCAACACACAGTTCATGCCGCGTGTCTCCTCGCCATCCTGTGGCAACTCCTCGGCGTGAGCGTAAAGCAGCTTGAACATGAAATACTCACAGATAGTCTCATTGGAACTCTGCTGCAGTATCAGCTGCAACTGCTGTACATAGTTGGCATCCAAGGTGGGGACATGCAACAGCTGCAACGCATTTGGCGGCTGTGGCAACAACTGTGTGAGGTAGTGATTCCAGTCGATTTGAGGTATTCGTTGTTGCAACTCCTGCAACGACCATTCAGTGGCATTGTTCGGTGGTTGCAACACCGTTTGTTGCGTTAAGTTTCCTACCTGCCACTCGAGTTGCATGAGGTTGGCCGTTAGATTTGTGGCCAACAAGTCATCCACTCCGAAGGCTTTGTATAAATCGAGTATTTTCTGTTCCTCGAATGGTGTGGCATCCACGAGCTGTGGCATTAATAAAATCAAGTAGTGTGAACCATTGCTGCGACGCACATCCACATCAAGTTTGAAAAATACACCGTTTAGGCCAACGAGGCGCAATCTGGCCAATGTGGCCAGCCAATCGAATTCAGTTTCATTGCGCCAAATCTCACTGCGATTGCTCGCAAAGATTGGCCACTCCAAATGCAACTGCGGCTCCAGACGATGCAACAATTCGTTGAATGAAGGTTCTGTTAAATCACGACAGGAGACATAATAAGCCCAAAGTATCTCATAGATGCCACCTGCGTGTTTTTGTTGTTCCAGCACCTGCAACAGCTGCTGATTGTATTTGTAATCCATGTAACCGGGCATATCCAAGTAGAATCTGGTGTCATTGTAGTTCTGCCCCCAATTACCACAGGCATAGTCGTAGAAATCATCACAAGGATCCACATCGTAGTTCACATTCCTCAGCACTTGCTCCACAAATTGTGCACTGAAGTCCAAATCTGCTGTTGTTAATCTCAGAAGCAGCATCAACAGAGGCAACTTCATTGTGGCCGCAACTGTTTTATAACTACTCTCTTGCTCTCTGTGTTGAGAATACTCTGCACCATTTGTGGCATTGTTTCAACGGGCTTATCGGGCATGCTATAAACCCTGCACTTCTATTTAGCACAAGGGTATGTTGAACAAGAAATTGTTATTCATTTGTTATCATTGTTGCAGAATAAGTGCAGGGTCTTTTACGGTCGGCTAATCCGCTTGTTACCATTTCTTCTAGTTTATCAGCATTTCAACAGAATATTTTTATCACATTAACATTATTTGCATCCTGTTCTAATGATTAAAGTGCCCTTTGCGTAGTATATAACAAAGTATTCCGTTATGCTTTTCAACAGAGCAAATGATTAATTTCTTAAAAAATGACTGAACCCTGTCATTTATTTAACTTTAACTTTTGTCAGCCAAAGGATGCGGCATCTTAAAAAGTTTTAGCATTTTAGACTCTAGACAATATGGCATTGATTTGAAATTGATGTTAGCCGTATAAAACTGTAAAAAAAATGTTATTTACCAGAAAATGTTAATGTCAATCAACAGTTCTGGTTGTTACGAGGACTAAAGGCTTGCCAATCCAGTCTATGCTAATTACTGTAGCATACTTTTGGGCGGCAGGTGTTAGAAATATTAAAACAAATTTGTTTCGCTCCGTTTAAGCCATTTTTATAATCAATATTATGAGTTAATGTGTTAAATCTATTAATTTATTAATTCAATAGTAATACTGAATATAAGTGGCTAAGCATTCGGACTAATCACAGTATTTGGTGTGAAAAACAACAAATAAAAGCTTAAAAAGGTGTTAAAATGATTGCTACTAGCTGAAAAGTAAAAGCTATTTTATCCAACTCTTGTGCAGGGTAACAATTAGTCCACCATTAGCGACATGACGGTAGATTTAACTTGTTGTTGTTGAAACTGATGATAATTGCTAGTGGTGTGTGTTGCTCCTGAGCTCGTTTGTGTGTTGTTAATTTCCATTAACACATAAACACACACGCCCATTCGTTGACGCCCACCTGAAGAAACTGATGCTCTGACATTCGCGTCATCCATCACGACATCTGCGTTGGGTTTGATTAGCGCATCTCTGCGATAAAATTGTGAGAAGCAGAAATAAAAAGAACACGATTTTCATCACACTAAGTGGGTCAGATTAACTGAAAATAGACTATCGATTTTCCTTCACTCAATTTACGAAACACTTATTTCTGTTGAGTTGTGTGACATAATAAATGTGGCAAAATGTGTCCAGTTGTGCTCATTCCGGCTAATTGAAATGCACTTTCCTTGCTCAATTAGCAGATGCAATTAGCCAAATAAAGTAAAATGATTTTATAAATTGAATGACTTTTGTCTCTGCACACAATTTCAATATGATTTTCATTATTTAATTGTTTGCTTAACTCACAAATTAATGGAGATTTAATTAACTAATCGAAACTTTGTACATTTGATTTGTTTTAAATACAAAATTCACAATATTTGGCTGCAAATTTAACTGCAGGCTAAACTGCATTGAGTTGGAAATTTTAATTATGCATTTGACAAAATGACAAATTCAGAAAGTGCACAAACAATGCCATATGCTGCAGGTCATGGAAATAATTCGTTAGATTTAAACTAAAATCACATAATCAAATAACACGAAAGTAGAGCAAACAATGCGAAAAGCATTTTAAATGCAATTGCACATTTTATTTGAACTAAAAAGTCTATAAATTAGTAGAAATAAAGCACTTTAGTTGCTAAATATGTTGGGGATAACGAATCTAAGGCAATTAGTAGTGCAATTAAATGTAGTTCGAATTGAATTCGATTGGGATTTGAACTGGAAAAATGTGGAAATCAGTTGGGATTTTAATCAGCAAATTTTGTACAGTGGTTCATAAAGATTACACTGTTATTTGTCTACCAAAAACAGTTTTGCACAATTCCAACCAAAATACTTTCTAAACTTTTACTACATTGCTTTGTTGGTATTTTCCGAGTCCCTCCACAAAAGTCAGCTCAGTTTATTGTAATCCTAGGACTTGAAAATCACTGACGCTCTCAGTTCAATCTACTTAATGTCAGACTCGGACTTGCAATGTTCTCAGATTCCACTTGATTAGAGGAAATGCCGTGGTATTGTGGAAAATGTTGCAATTAAACGACAATAAGCTGACCCAAAGCTCACACACGCTTCCTGTCACGTTACGCCCCCTTTTCTTTTTCTTTTTTCCTATTTTTTGCAATTTGCCATTTTGCGTTTTCCGCTTGCCACGGCACGTGTCCAAATCTCGGTTTGAAGGTCTTCCCCTTAGTGTGGTTTAAATGTATAAATCAACTGCAAAATGAGCAACATTTTTAACTACCAACAAGAAGGATACGTTGTGTATAAGTGTATCTTTCTGTGTGTAAGTATAATCAGTCCTGGCATTAATTAAGCCAGACAGAAGCAGGACATGGTCATGTACAAGTACAAGTGCCAGCAGCAAGTATTTGAGCCATGACAACGTGCTCTTGCATTTCTTTGATCATACACTGATAAAAAGGACGAGCTTAAAATCAAGCAGGGATTCTTCAAGTCCTTTCCTCATGAATTTTAAACCACTTCAACTTAAATTCCAAATAAAAGAAAAACACTTCAAAAACTTTCAAAACACCTAAATGCTGTATTGTCTACGGTTTATTTGTTCTAAAACTTTTCTATGTTTAAGCTACGCCAACAATAAAGTAGTGTTTACAATTTATAGGTATTTTCTTTTAAGTGTAGAGCTCTATTCAAGTGGAGCAAACTCACAACATATTAGTCGAGACGTCTCTTTCAGGCAGGTCTGCTGGCAAAGTTTTTATTCCAATTGGATTGCGAGTGGTATGGCAATCATGAATGAATGGGACAATCCATTGATTGAATTGCCAGCTGATGCTCAAGTCATGTATACCATTTTCTTATATTCCTTATCCCGCCCACGTCGTTTGTTCGCCAATAAAGAAAGTTAAGGACGAAGTCCTTTTAAATGTCAGGCAACTGTCAAGCAACCTTTATATTTATATGATTAAATGTAGCTGAACAAACAGAGAGCACATAATACATCATTTACACAACGAGGGTGGCATTTAGCAAAGAGCAAGCATGTGAAATTGCTTGTGAGCAACTACTGGAGCACACCTCGCTGACAAGATATACACGCAGTTATTGGAAGACAAACAGGAAAACAAGCAAAAATGTGCCAAGTTTTTGCTCGAAGGAAACGGAAATGCCAAAAGGTTCCATGAAGTGCGTGTGTCTGCAAATGTCACAACGAGCACAGTAGGGAAGGAGAAGAGGAAGAGGGACGGGTACAAGGACCTGGGGTAATGGAAGGGGCTGCATGTTGTTTGTCAAAATGATGTCAATATGCATACAGCAACACCAAAGCCGACAGTAAACAAGACCAGAGACTAGAGAAAGGGAGAGAGGGGAAGAGTGGTGCGGGAATGAATGATGTGTCATGAGAGGGATTCAAAAAACAAGGGAAAATATCGTGCGTGAACCAGCATTTTGACATAGATAAAGAGCAGGTCGCGATGAGGGCAAGATGCAAAAACTGCGGAGACAATGCAACTGCATAACAAGCATGTAACCAGAGAAATGGCAGAAATGATCCACTAGTAGATACCCTTTAAAAAGTGGAAAGAACCTTAGGACTGAACTTACGAAGAAAAACTATATAGAAACCCGTAGTTTGATACACCCCACACCCCACACTTTAGCGACAGGGTATTAAAACTGTAGTTGAACTAATTTCAGTGCGTTCGCTGCTCGGAAAACAATGAAGCGTTTGCAGTTTATCTTTTAGCCCTCGACTTTACAAATGTGAAATGTAAAAATGAAATAAAAACGGAAAAATTCACAGCGAAGGAAATAATTGCATGGAAAATAACTTTGTTGATGAGCTTTTAAGGGCACACACGCGTGTGCGTGGGTGTGCTTTTATCACAGATACACACTCACACAGGTATGAAAAAAACGGCGCTTAAATGATTTATGAATCTGTGCTCACAATTCAGAAATTCATGAAAAATTAAGGTTTAATTAAGTGAGCAGCGGGTGGAGAATGGATAACAGCCTGTAACAAGCTATCATTTCCTGTTCTATGCTGTCCTGACTCTGACATCCTGTTTTACAGCAGTGCAGTGCATTGTCCTTGTTCCGTGAATGCTTTTTTTCCTCTTGTTTTTTTGGGTGTGCCCGCATTGAATTAACTTCCTGCTGCATTTAGAGAGCAAAAATCAAACCAAGGCAAACCAGAAACCCAAAACGCTAAACACAATGCCAGTTCTGGTTTCTGGACACGTTGTCGAGGCCCAACCCTCGCCAAAAGCCACCAAGGACAACAAACGAGCGAGCAGATTACTAAAATGTGGCAACGTCCAAGGGAGGGGCAACAGTAGGAGCAGCCATAAGCACTTTAGTGCAGCATCCGGTGGCAACACACACCGTACACCACACACTGCAAAAAATTAAGCACGTTTAAAACCCAAGCAACATTCGTTTTGATTACGTTTCTGGATATTTTTACAGGCTCTTGCTCTCTCTTTCCCTCCCTATATCTCTCTCTCTCTCTCCCTCTTTTGTACACATGCCTGGGGCAGTAACAAAATCGATATGGAACTTTACTGCTTCAGGTGCTAGCGCTCCTACTGTTGCTCCTTTGCTTACATTGCCGAGATGTCTGTGCACGTTCAGCGATTTTGTAGCTACCTGCAATCTAGCTGCCTGCAAAGGGAATATTATATTTGCACAATTGTAGCACAGAGTCACTAAGCTCTTAATCAGCTTTTGCTGTAAAGTCACATTCACTAGGAATCGCAATAAGAAAAGGACAAACATTGTGGATCATGGAAACAATCTAAAAAATATTGAAAATTTATTGTGTTATTGTAGTATCTGCTTTAGATACATTTTACATTTTAGATACAGTTTTAGATAGACTTACTCAAAAACTTCCCAAACAACTGTTTGCTGAAGTCTTCACCTTATCTAAACATCTCTCTAATCAGAAGACGTATCTCAAAGTCGTTCAGTGCTGCCTTTCTCACTATTTTGTAGTTACCTTCAACAATTTGCTACTGTACAAAAATAAATTGTTGCAATATTTGATTTGCTATTTGCGCTCACAATAGTCGCGCTGATTGAAGCCAGAATGCAGGCGCAAACAGCAATAGAAAGTATCTGCCAGATACAAAGATACACATGTGCTACAATTTCCACAGTTGTCGCATTTGTAATGCATGGAATACATTTTGCTTGAAAAGTTTAAAGTTATTGCCATGCATATTTTATAAAGCAACTTAAATTCAAAAGTTATTATTTAAACATGAGCAGCAAATACAAATTGAAAAGCATAAAAAAACATAAGAAAGAATGTTACAGACGCCTCGTGACTTTAGGATACCCGTTACTCTGTTTTTATTTTAAGATTGTAATAATATAAGTGTATGTTACATAATATTCCCTGAGCTAATAATAAGCTATCGAGCAGCTTAAATGTCTGCTAAAATACCAGGCGAACAGAAATATCAGAATGCAGTAAACAGAATGCGCAAACTTTTATGTTAATGGAGCTCAGAGAAAGCTGTCACGCTGTTAATTCTCCTGTTCGCTGCCGTATGCAGAGATGGCTAACAGCAAGCTTACAGCAGGCTGATCTTGCTCTGTTAATTGCGCTCTAAGCAAGTCAACAGCAGGCTGATCTTACTCTCTTAATCGCGCTCCAAGCAAGCTCTGCCGCTTCACGTTCTCTAATTTCTCTTTATTTGCCGTTTGTGTGTTTGTTCGCGGACGCCAACAGATGACAGCGAACAATCACACGAACTCTGCTGGGACTGAACATTGCTCAGAGAGCAAATCTCAGACTGTTGACGTCACGACTCTCTTTAATTAGGCTTGGATTAAATTCGGTCGCTTGCTGTCAATTCTGTTGGCCTGGTGTATCAGCTTAATTTCAGCCCTTTCGCGGATGTTTTTCTGATCTGCAGAGCTCGCAAAATGGCCTACATTTTTACTAAAATACCAGGCAAACAGAAATGTCCGTAGGTCGCAATGCAAAAATTCAAAATGTAACAGCTGCCGCTTTTAATTCTCTGTTAACTGTCTGCTGTCTGCAGAGCTCAAAGTCAAGTTTTTTTCTTTAAACTATGTTAACAGTCGCTTGTTGCTCATTCTGATCTCCTGGTGTTGCAGAGCTCGCAAATAAAAAAAAATACCAGGAGAACAGAAATAGACGTAGGTCGCAATATAAAAATTCAAAATGTTACAGCTGCTACTGTTAATTCTCTGCTAACCCTCTGCTGTCTGCAGAGCTCAAGGTCAAGGTAAAATATATAAACAGTCGCTTGTTGCTGATTCTGTTCCCCTGGTGTTGCAGAGCTCGCAAAAAGCCTACATTTTTACTAAAATAACAGGCAAACAGAACTGTCCGTAGGTCGCAATGCAAAAATTCAAAATGTAACAGCTACTACTTTTAAATCTCTGTTAACTCTCTGCTGTCTGCAGAACTCAAGGTCAAGTATTTTCCTTTGAAACATGTAAGCAGTCGCTTGTTGCTGATTCTGTTCTCCTGGTATTTCAAGTAGAAAATTCACTTTTTCCTGCTTCGCTGTCGCAATTTGGCGTGCGATCTGCTAGCTAACAGTTGTAATTTCAAATATATTTCGTGGGTTGCTATAAATAAATTTAAACTTAACGATTGATCTCGAATGTGTTGTATTTTACTGTGGATTTCTTTTCGCCTGAGAATCCAACTGGTAGTTTGATGTTTCCAGCTAGAAAACCAGGCGAACACAACTTTCAGTAGGCCGCGATGCACAAATTCAAATTCTGGTGATACTAACACAAAACCAGAACGTTTAGAGTATACCCTTTCTACACTACGAGTAACGGGTATAATGTGAGAGCGCTTAATAATCACAAATGAAAATGTAAATACAAAATAATGGCGTACTTCCTGCCAGACGAAACAAAAAGGCATCCTTAAAAAATATATGTAGTATTTAAGTTTGTGTATATGTATCTAAAGCTGTTGTTGCAACATTTCAATTATGCCTCGCCTCGCGAAAAAGGGTTGTTTGTTGCAAGTTCAAACATTTAAATGCGCCAGGAGCATTTAAAATGCTGCGAATTTGCGAGGTTCCCACGCTGCCAACGTGCCACAAGTTCGGGCAGCTGCCACTTACAGTTGCAAGCTCAGATGCAGATACACAGATACAAATAGAGCTAAAGATACTGATTCAGATAGTTTGACGTTTTGTTGCGCCATGTGGACCATTTTTGTTCGTTTTGTTGCCGAGCGCGTAATTATTTATTTATTCGCAGTCATTCGAAGACCCTGTAGTTCAAAAAACTTAAAGGGTTGCTTAAGTTTGTCGAGAAAGCTTAAAAGTGGCTTAATTTAATGAGCATTTCTATCAAATTCGTGTTTATTTTGAACTAATTTGTCATTTTTTTATGATGGCAAATGCCAACAGCACAACTACAGGGCTCCGTGCAGCTATGTACTTTGACGGTAGCCTTTCCTGCAAGTTTTTCCCCTGTGTGTGTTTACATTCCTTTCATATTTGTTTTCATACTCTTATTTTCTTATTATTTATTTGACGCAATTAATTAAAATTGTTGGCGTTTGTTAAGACAAATTTATTGTTGTTGTTGTTGTTGTTGCTGCTTTTGTTGTTTACATTTCATTTCGGCAGCTTATCGATGATATTTTTACAATGTGTGCACATTTTTGTAATTTTATTATTATTTTTGCTTTGGTTTTGAGTCTCTCAACTCTTTGCCTCAAGCATTTCAATAAAAATCTTGTGCTTTTCTTGGCTCACCACATGTGAAAAGTGTTGGGCTATAAATTGTTTAAAGAGCAACGCTTTGAATTATGTTTTGACCTTCTCGAATTTTTGTGTGTGTGTGTGTGTAGTATAAATAATGCTGTTATAGTAGAGTGGATTGAATATCATAAACAATTCAGTGTTATGCTATTAAAAATAAACACAAACTTTTATTTGGATTTCTCTTTCACCACAAAGTTAGAAATGATTGAAAGGTAAAAACTTTGTGCAAAAGAATTTCAACTCTATTAGCTAATTTAAACAAGTGCAGTAGTGCGTATTTCAAGCGTGTCGTATGTTTAATTAACATAATTGCACAAGCAATCCAATTAAACTTTTAAAAGCTATGAAAAACTCATGGGAAACTTGCTCAAGTTGACTTATTCCCGACGCTTTTCAAATTCAATTAGCCCAACTTTGCCATCGACACGCTCTCCTGCTCTCTCTCTCTCTCCTTCTCATCCCCTTTTCTCACTTACCCACTTGTAATTTGCTCTAATTTCTAAGTCCGAAAACGATTTCACATTTTTCTTTAATTACAAAATTAAATTATGAAACCGAATTCTTTGAGCTTTTCTCGCATTTATTTGTGATCCATTTTAAATTGAAATCGTAAGTTTCATTAAAAATAAAACCATTCTAGTCGGAGAGGCATAAATATGCCTGTGAACCAGAATAGGTATATGTGTATATCCAATTTGTATTCCCTTATCAAATTATAAATGCAATTCGCAAGAATCAAACCTGATTTCAGAGAATAATAACAGGCGAAAGAGCAGAAGGAGGAAGATATTGACGCAGAGAAAGAGGTAGAGGAATGTGGGTGTTATTTCATCTGTACATGTTGGAACATGCACAGGAGCGTTTTGGGTCTGTAATCAGTGTTGTTATTCTAGCTATTGAATAACACAACTAGCTGCTTTTTAAGTGCAAACATTGTAACTAACTTCTACTTAAAGTAAGTCAAAATTTAGTTCTTTCTTACATATATTTTTGACAGTTTTTTGAAAGAACTATTGATTGAATTCAAAATATTGAAAGACTTAAGCTTATCGCAAAATTCGAACGATTTTAAAGTTTTTCAATACTATGCGATTTTGACATCAATCCTAGTTGCCTAGAGTTAAAAAATGTATAACTTTTCAAAACACAACTTGATTTGACTTAGTCAATATGTCTTCAGAGCTAAAACAATGCCAGAACTGTCTCTACTGGGCCTTACGGGAAATGTTTGCATGTGGAGCGCCAATTCTGTAATTCTCCCGTAGGCAAGTTATGGAAAACTAATTATGCATATGTACAGCGTTTGCTTAGTTTAATTATAAGGGGAGCGAGGTAGTTAAATTGTATTTCGCTCCTCAGAAGGGGTGATTAGTCTTTGCAAAGATTTTTTTAAAACATTTTTGTGGACTTTTATAAATTGCTATATATTTAAATACTTTAAAAGTGTATTAAAGGTATGAGTACAGCAGTAATAAAATAGTTCTTTTAATTTGTTTAAGTAGCCGACCAGACTATAGCTTTTTAAAAATCATTGTACTATCGTTAACTATAAATGCTGGCCAAATTCCATAACAAATCAAACTTTAAGAATCCACAAATATTAGTATTTATGTCATTGTTACACGAGTTGCCATAAACACTAAATAATCAATTAAAATTGTATGACTAATCCGCTCCTGGGAGCAAACCGAACCAACCGATAAATAATTACCAAGTCTAAACGGTCCAAGGACCACTCACAAAACTCATGAATACTCAAACGTGTGTGTGAATGCTGGACAGCAATCGGATTTACAGCAGAACAGAATTTCCATTTCCATTTGGATTTGGATTTGACGAATGACAAATGAGAAATGACGAATGCTTGTCGTCGGAACAACGTTTGGTTAATCAAAGGATTTTACGTCTGACTTACTTTCATTATGGCAATTTATCAAATGTCGATGTTATTGTTTCGCTCACTTAGCCACACTTTGTGGCACAACCACTACGACTGCCACTATTTTAATTCTTACGACATACAAGCCGTAAATCATTTGGTGTTTTGCATCGATTTTTATGGCCAGAATAGGAATGTGGTAGAAAGACTCTGGGCTCTCAACTGGGTCTTTAGAGTATATCTCAGAAACGTGCTGAATTTGCTCCATTTCTGTTTGAAACTTGCACAACAAGCGCCTGGCGCATCATTAGTTACATTTGCCCCACACTCCCCTCCCCCTTCGACACCTTCCTCCCGCACACTTGCCCCCATCTAACCCGTTAACCCACTGAAAAAAACTCGCGAATTGTTGTCGAGCAACGTCTAAATTGAAGTTTAAAAATAAAAAAAAAGAGAACTTTGCTGCATAAAGCTTGTTATTTGCGCAGCATTCAGCACGGAGATGCGAGTACACATAGTAGTCGTGTATTTACGAGTTCTCCTACCAAATGTTGCTCCCAAACCTCCACGAAACCACATTGGTATTACACATAAACGACTTAGATAAAAACCGAGAACAAAAGACGCTGAGCAGAGACAAGCTCTACTGAATATAATGACAAGCGTGTGTAAGAGCGAGGGTGGTTACAGCAGTAGTGCACAAGTAAAGGACTTTACTACCAATCCATCTAAGAATCATGTAGGATTACATTTTAATTGATTGGAATTTGTCTTCGATTTACTTCGTTAAAATGTACAGATGGCTCATAATAAATGTTTATTAAACAGACATTATTTATTGAAGCGGCACATATCTAACAGATACTACTCAAGCTGCCCTCGCACCGCTTTATATATACACCTTATTACAGTATGTGTGCTTAACGCTCTGCGTGTCTGTCCACGTGTCTGCGTAGGAAGAGAGTGCTCGCTGCCAAAGGGTTAAGAGTGTGCACAAAATCAGGTCAATTGTTGGCAGCAGATACTAAAAATGAAAAAAACGAGTCGAAGCTTGGGCATAAAAAACGACAACAAGCCGAGAAGTAAAATCAGCTTAAAGTGCAACAACGCGTTAAAAGGAGTGAAAGGTGTCAAAGGACTCAAAGGAGCAGAAGTAAGAAGAAGGCACATAAAAGCAGGCATTAGATAAGAGTTAGTTGATGGCCAATTTTGAAGTGTCTTCAAGGTGTAACTTAATAATCGAAGTCTGAGAGCAACTTAATGGAAATTGCACTATTGGGTTAACTAGACTTTGAAAAGCACTGTAAAATAAAGCAAATTGGAATGGTAAATAGTAATATTAAAGAGTGATTTACAAACCTAATACACACCTTGACAGGGTATAATGACCTAGCTATAAACTGTGGTTTCATTGCAGATAAAGGATTTGAAAATAGTCAGGAATCATGTCTAAGCACACGGACAACGAGAATCTACGCAATGACATCTACGAGAATCTGCCTTGTCAGGCGATGTACAACGAGTCTGTGCGCAAAATGCAGCAACAACAACAACACCAACAACAACAGCAACATCATCTGCAGCAGCACCAGCAGCAGCAACAACAGCAGAAATCCTCACAGCATATCAGTAACAATTCCAACTCGAATTCTGTGGGAAAGTGCAGCAATAAGGAGATGTTGTATGCCACGCCCCTGCGCAAGTCGGACCGTTACAAGAGCAGCGAACGCAGCCGTCATGTGGCAAGTGTCGATGGGGGCGTGGCACTCAACACACAAGCCCATGACACAAAGCTCTCAAATCTAAGGGACTCGAATCGTTTGGCCAGCGTGCGTAATGGGAATCCGGTGCAGGTTACGGATTTGGATGCCAACGATGAGGATGAGTTGTTGCTGGAGCGTACAGAGGAGGAAGAGGAGGATATAAATGCCTCTACGAGTGCACTGGTCGGTGTGGGCGGGGCCAAGGGCGGCAGCCAGGTGCTGGCTCTGGGTGCCGGTGGTACACCCAATAAACAGCTGGAGGATCGGCGTATACTTAACTTCCTTAAGGACACGACGCAGGTGCAAAAGAAACTGGAGATCACTGGACGCGATTGTCCCAATGCCAGCTTCTCCAATCTGGCCAGGGAGGAGCACTTTGCCAATCTCGTGCAGCAGAACTTTCCACTGGATCTCAGTCAAACCAATGGAGGCGGCGGAGGTGGCTCAGCACCCGAAGAAGATGGCCTGGAGGCGGAGAAGCCGCCGGTTCGGGATACCGACGACAATCTGGAGTCCCAAATGCAACGCAAGCATTCACCGGATAAGGAGGTCAATGGATTGGCAGCCGGCGGAGAGTCGAGTAGTCAGCGGTTTGTGAGCACCACTGTCTGCATCCACCGGGAGTGGGTGCTCAAGAAGATTGCATTGTGTCTGGAGCAGCGCACGGCTGGCAAAAAGCCCTTGCCAGGTGCACTGGGAGCAGCCAGTGCTGGGTATGTGTCCTCTCGTGGCAAGGCAGCGGCTATATCCACTTCCAGCTACAATGGTTGCCTGGTCCTGGGCTCCAATGGTTCCGGCAAGACCTCAATCTGTCAGGCCATCATGAAGGGTAACTCTGGCACCAAGGGTATCCTGAATCGCAAACTCCTGGCATGCTATCTGATTGAATCCCAGAATCCCGAGTGCCATAGTCTATCGCTGTTTCTGCGCAAGATCGTGCTGCAGTTGCTCAGTCATGCGTCGATGATTGGACGCGAGGACAGCCAGCGGATCATCGACGAGGGTTTCTCCTTTCTGCGCGAGGAGGCACAGCAGCAGGAGTCCAAGCTAGACGAGGCCATGCATCACATCACGCTCAGCGAGAATGCCGAGGAACTGCTCATCGAGGAGTTGAAACGTGGCGCCAGTGAATGCGACACCAAGGAGTTGGATAGCTTCCAAAACCGACGCACTTCCACCGCCCAGAAACCTGGCAAATCCTGTCTAACCCGTCAGCAATCGGAGCCAGCTCCCGCTCAGAGTTTGCACTCCACCGAGCTGGCAGATCTGGCCGAGAAATCCGCTGGTAACAGCTATGGCACTCATCCACCCAAGCGTGGAAGTGGCTTAGCTCTGCAGGAGAGCGGGGAACAGGACAAGGACACGGGCAGCGAGAAGGAGCAAAAGCTCAAGCAGGAACAGCAGGAGAAGGACAAGGACAAAGACAGGGAGAAGGAAAAGGATGCTCCCAAAAGCAGTCCGGTAAAGAGCAAGTCCAAGATTCCTGTCAAGCGTGGACGCACCGGCAGTGGCATCTCCTCGCCCGCCAAAGCCTTGAGCTCCACCTCTGCGCTGAGCAATGGTCAGGCCATCATCCAGCAGGGAGGAGGCGAGGACATTGCAGACTTGGTCAGCGAGCAGCTGAAGCACGAGATCGAGGCGGCCATCAAGGATGTTAAGCAGAGTGAGGAGCTCAAACCCGAGCTGGAAAAGGAGCCAGAGGAACAGCAGGAGGAACAGGTACAGCAAATCGCAGCCAGCGTTGAGGAGCCAGAGAAATCGGAAGCGGAACCACTCATCGATTTCGAGGATCAAATGGAGCGACAGCTGGAACAGGCAGAGGTGAGGGAGGAGACAACCATGGACATGTCAGAGGAACTGGTGCCACCTGTGCCCGGCGAGAAGCCCAAGATTAACAGTAGCATCACTGGCAACACGTTGCCACCGCCGCTGCCCAAGACCAAGAGTTGTCGCACCATTATAGCCGACGGCTACTACGAGCTGCTGCTGTCCAACCCAGAGATCCTGGAGTGCCTCAGTGTGGACAGCATTGAGAAGAATCCGGATGAGTGCTTCAAGAAGGCCTTGCTCTTCCCGCTGCTTGAACTGACGCCACCGAAGACAGCATTGCTACTGCTCATCGATTCCATCGACGAGAACTACATTAACGATGGCAATTTGATCTCAACCCTGAAAGGTGGACGTGGCACGGTGAGCAATCAAAAGAGTCGCAATGTCGCCGAATTGCTATCGAATCACATCCATTTGTTTCCCAAATGGTTGTTCCTCGTCTGCACCACCAAGAAGCAGACCAAGCAGATTACCAAAATGTTCACGGGCTTCAAGAAGATCACACTCGATGATCTCCGCAAATCGCATGTGGTCAAGGACGTGCAGGAGTATATCATCAATCGCCTGAACTCGGACTTTAAGGACAGCATTATGTTGACCAAGGAGATAATCGAGTCACTGCATCAGCTCTACATCAAGTCAAACGGTTGCATACTCTACCTGGAAAAGGTGCTTCATGGCATCAAGGATAACTTCTTTAGCTTCCGCGAGATCAAGCTAATCCCCTGCACCCTCAACGGGCTATATCTGTATATATGCCAGAAATCGTTCAATAAAAAGCAATACATGAAGATACGACCTTTGCTGAATATACTGCTCGCCTCCTCGGGGTTTGTGGACAAGCTCTTCCTCTTCAACTGCCTGAGGACTCACAACTATGCCATCGATGGCCAGGAGTTCGAGAAGCGATTGCAATTGATGCGGAACATACTGGCCTACGATGCGAATGCGCAACGTCTTAAGATCTTTCACAATTCCTTCGCCGATTGGCTGGTGGATGTGAAATTTGCCACCAAAAAGTTCATCTGCGATGTGAACGAGGGTCACGTCATGATCTCCATGTACTACTTACTCGTCTCGGATACCCTGTGCGCAAATACGGTGCGAAAGTTTGCCTACCATCTGCTCAAATGCGGCGAGTATCTGAGCAATCGTCAGATCGAATTGGATCTGATTCTGGTGCTGCTCGAGTCGAGGTTGAATCTCTCCGATTGCTTCTACACGAATCACCTGAACTGCTGTGCTCAGTGTGAACATGATTTCAAGACCGACATTAATTTCTTGCCCAAAACGCGTGCGATGTTGGAGCGTTTTCTGGCCAACGAGCTGAGTGATCCGTTTGCGCAGTTCCTCTGCGATTTCTTCAAGCCCAGTCTGCCCACAGATGGCAAGATCCTCAAGCTGTTGATCGAGACGGGCATTAATAATGCGGACGCTCAGACTTCATGTGAATCCTCACTCATGTCTCCTGAACTGTCGGATAAGTCACAGAACATTGACTTTGAGCTGGCGGATTTGCTGCTGGCCAGTGAGAAGAGTTGTCTGCTGGAGACCCAGCGCGCGGTCAGTCCCTCGGAGCAGAGCGAACCGCCGCCGGAGAGTCAGGACGAGAATGCATCAAGCACTTTGCATCAATTGTCAGACTCACATCACATTGAGTTGCACAAGGGCAAGGCTTTGATCCACATCCTGGCCAACGATGGCAATCATCAGCTGCTGGAGCGTGCCCTCAATGCCTGCAAGAGTCCCATAGATCTGGAGATTGAGGATTACAATGGACAGACGGCCTTGAATATAGCCGCTCGTAATGGTCATTTGGATGTGGTCAAGTTACTCCTAAGCTTCTCGCAGCCCTGTAACGATGGTACTGGACGACAGAAGCGAGTGGATGTGAATCATGCGGATCGCGATGGCTGGACACCGTTGAGATCCGCCTCCTGGGGTGGCCACAGCGAGGTGGTTCGTCTGCTGATCTCGCAGCCCGCTTGCAAGATCGATCTGGCGGATAAGGAGGGACGCACTGCACTGCGAGCAGCTGCCTGGAGTGGACATGAGGACATACTGAAGCTACTGATTGAGTCTGGTGCAGATGTCAACTCGGTGGATCGTCAGGGACGCACTTCCCTCATAGCCGCCTCCTACATGGGACACTACGACATTGTGGAGATTCTACTGGAGAACGGAGCGAACGTGAATCACTTGGATTTGGATGGACGCAGTGCGTTGTGTGTGGCCGCCTTGTGCGGCTCCTCTGGATACAGCAAGGTGATCTCCACGCTGTTAGATCATGGCGCCAACACCGATCAGCTGGACAACGATGGCATGTCGCCGCTGCTGGTCAGCTCCTTTGAGGGCAACGCAGAGGTCTGCGAGCTGCTTCTAGAGAACGCAGCCGATCCCGATCTCGCCGATTTCATGGGACGCACGCCGCTGTGGGCTGCCTGTACGGCCGGACATGCCACTGTGGTCAGACTTCTGCTCTTCTGGGGCTGCGGCATCGATTGCATGGACTCCGAGGGACGCACAGTGCTGAGCATTGGCGCTGCCCAGGGCAATGTGGAGACAGTGCGTCAACTGCTCGACCGCGGTCTGGACGAGACGCATCGCGATAATGCCGGCTGGACACCGCTGCACTATGCGGCCTTCGAGGGATTCCATGAGGTGTGTCTGCAGCTGCTCGAGTCGGGCGCCAAGATCGATGAGTGCGACAATGAGGGTAAGACCGCTCTGCATCTGGCTGCCCAGGAGGGTCGTCTACGCTGTCTGCAGACGCTGCTGGACATCCATGCCAGCTTTGTGGATCAGAAGGCTCACGATGGCAAGACCGCGTTCCGTTTGGCCTGTCTCGAGGGTCATCTGGACACCGTGGAGTTCCTGCTGAAGTTCTGCTGTGACGTGAACTCCAAGGATGCAGATTCACGCACCACACTCTACATTTTGGCACTGGAGAACAAACTGGACATTGTCAAGTATCTGCTAGACATGACCAATGTGGATGTGAACATACCCGACAGTGAGGGACGCACTGCGTTGCATGTGGCCGCCTGGCAGGGTCACTCGGAGATGGTCAAAACACTGATCGAGTCCGGTGCGGATGTCAACTCCATGGATCTGGAGGCACGCACTCCGCTGCACTCATGCGCCTGGCAGGGCAACCACGATGTCATGCATATTCTGCTCTACTATGGCGCTGCAGCGGATCATGCCTGTAAACAGGGTGCCACCGCATTGGGCATCTCCGCCCAGGAGGGGCACGAGAAGTGTGTGATTGCCCTGCTCCAATTTGGGGCTAATCCCTACAAATCCGATCACTGTGGACGCACACCCATCAAACTGGCGGCCAAGTCGAGTCGCAGCAGCATTCTAAAGATCTTCGAGAGCTATACCAAAAGTAAGTATCCCTTGGACTTGAACCCAACGCTTACTTAATCCCGATTCTTTGTAGATGAAGCTAGCAATCCTAATCCCAATCCCAATGAGGCGAAATTCCATGCCAGCATGCTGCGTTCTCCGGATCAGCCGCCGGCGCTGCCACTGCACCAGAACCTATCACCATTTGCCGGTCATGCGCATGCCTCCGCCTCGTCGGTGTGCTCGGCGGCCACGACGGCGACAGTGCACAATGGCAGCAGCAATCTGCAGGTGCTCAATGCCTCCAGTTCGACGCACAGCTCCAACAATTTCTATCAGAACACAATGCAATCGGATACGAGCAGTTTGCACAAGCGCAAAAGTGTAATCTCTAGTCAATCCACGGGCAGCAGCAATGATGTGAGTACTCCATTGAAATATATGGTTAATGAATTATTCAGTGACCACATTCTGTGATCCTTTTTCATTTCGCAGCAGGCACCGCTCACCTTTACACAGCAACTGCAGCGTCAAAGCAAACTGAGTTCGCGCAACAATCTGATGATCAACTCGAAGCATGCTTCCGGTTCTGGTTCCGCTTCAGGCTCTGGAGCTGCACACAAATCCAATAGCAATGGACAACGGCACTCGCAGGTGCTGCCCGATCTCAGCGAGCATCAACTAGGTAAATCCGCTTTTCTTCTATAGACCAGTAGAATTCTACTAACCTTCTGCTCCTTAATTTTGTAGCTAGCAACATGACCAATGAGGCGGATCTGTATGACATGGAGTGCATGTCTCCGCTTTATGCCACACCACCGCATTCACCGAGCAGCGAGCTGAGCTCACCTGGCCAGCTGCCAGCACTGAATGCCTTCGCCGATGATGACAGAGCTGGTCCCAGCAATGGAGGCGCTTCCAAGCCCAATTTGCCTGATAATCATTTTGCGCGAGACACACACATGCGCATCATTTTGGGTAATCTCAAGGAGAATCAGCCTAGCTCATCCAGGTAAATATACATATTTACTTACCCTTAGCACCAATAAACATTTCCATTACTTTTTTCTAGCAAAAGCAAACGCAGTGGCGTCTCCAGCAATCCGGCAATGAGACTTATACGTAGTCGCTTTGATTCGGCAGCTCAGCTAATCAGGCGCACCAACAACATGCTCTCCTCGAGCAGCAATCAGGGCTCCTCCAGCATTGGCGTCAAGTCGGGCACCTTTCAATGGCGCAAGGAGAGTCAGATGTAAACAAAGACACAACACAACACACATACAGACAACCACACCAACACACACTGGCATA
Source organism: Drosophila nigrodunni (assembly GCA_020829145.1). Classification (NCBI taxonomy): domain Eukaryota; kingdom Metazoa; phylum Arthropoda; class Insecta; order Diptera; family Drosophilidae; genus Drosophila; species Drosophila nigrodunni. The sequence continues at coordinate 17,492,745 of JACVCZ010000001.1, forward strand.
CTCAACTTTTAGTACTAGCTTGTATTTGACTTAATTGAGTTTGTAGTAAGCTATCAAAGATTAGGTTTTAAATGTCAGCTTTGTTTTCACTTGGAAATTGTAACGATTTATATTTAATAGAAGTTGGCAACTTGTTGAGCCGACAGTGTGCTCTTTTTGAGCTTTGAGGCAGGCAGAACCAAAAGGAAATGTTTTTCTTTTTGTCACAAGTACCAGAACACCACCAGACTTGGCCCAAAAGATGAACTAACTTATTTTCTATTTATCGTTATTATATGAAGCAAGTTTATAACACACAGTCTTTGATGGTTACTCATTTTATACTTTATAAAAAGTATTTGTTTATTTTGTGATAGTTTCAATTTTAGTATACAAAATCAATTTTTTATTATGTATTCTTATTTCAATAACTAAACGAAAATACATTAAGAAATTGTAGTTTAAGGAATCACGCGCAAAGTATTAACGAATTATGACTAGAACGATCTTTGAGTAAATTATTTTTGGCATGCAATCGTAGAGAACTCATTAAAAGTAGCAACGAAATTTTCAAATTATAAAAAAAGTAACACACATACTTAGTACACACACCAAACCACACTTGAAGTTCAGACTCCCACGATTGTTTGTTTTTAATTTATTAGGCTGACATAAACCAATTCTAAGACGTACTTTAATTAAACGTTTCGATTTGGAAACATTTTAAGGCGCCATACTAAGCAAGCATTAAGCATGACTACTGATTACAATTATTTATTTAGCATTGGAGTTTAAACACATTAGAATTTTAGAGCGGATTATGTCAATTTTTCCCCATAACTGCTTCGTAGTTTACTACCAAATTATTATGTTCCTGTACCTACGGATTCACTCCAGTAGTCCCAATTATTATCAACTGATACTGTAACCCAAAAGACCTGCTGACACAACAACTCAGTCTCAGATGGAATATTTTCTGAAACTCTATTCTCACTGCAAAGCAGCAAAGACACACCCATAGACACAAAAATATATACACACTGAAAACCAACAGACAACGTACTTGGCTAAATCCAAAAAAAAAAAAAAAAGAAACAAATACCAATATTTATATATACACATAAAACAAGCACTTTAAAACAGCGAAATGTTGATTAAAAATGAAACATAATAACGTAATTAATTGTTAAATATACAAACAAACATATATATATTTATTTCAAAACAAAATGCATATTTACAAGTTAACAACAAATCAGAGTTATTCAAAGATACATATAAAAATTAAAGTTAACCGACAGAAAAAATAAAAAAAAACTAAAACACAACTGAATTACACGAACTACATGAAACCAAAGATAAACATTTAAATTTGGAAGTAATATACACAAACAAACACACACACACACACGCATACACATATAGTACACACGATTACCTATAAATAAAATACTACTTAAATGTATTTATACAAAATGTAGTAGTTGTAGTTTTGCAAAACGATTGCATTGAAGTTTAATAATTAATAACTATGGATTATTATTGACGAATTTGGATACAGGAACATTTACAGAAATTCTGAGTGTGTTTTATTTACATTTTGCGCAAAACGACAAAAATTAAAAACAAATCGAAGCATATACATACAAAACATAAATATAACAATGAATCTAAATAAACTGTATATTCATATAAATAAACAGCTAGTCTTTAATTTATGCCAAGGAATGTATCTATTTATTGTTATCAACAAGTATCTTTGGATTCGCCACACGAAACACGTTCGGCACCATGCCAGCCAACGTGGTGAACAGCTCCTCGGATATATCATGTGGCAGCAACAACTGGAGAGTACTATAAAGTAAAAGTTGGAAAAATAAGCAAAGGTTTCAACTCTTAGTTAAGACAATTCTTACCTCAATTCTGCACCGCCCCAGGAGGCTGATTCGATCATGAATCCCTTGGCGCACTTAAAGACAAGCTCTGCTCGTCTAATGCACCACTGCACGGTCATGTCTTCGCTCATCTCGTGCCGCAGCAGAGCTGGAATGGTTAGAGTAGTGATGTCATGCCGACTTGCAGTCTTTAAAATATTTCGTAGTCCCAAAATGACCGGATGCCGGGAGTTTATCTCGCTGGGACTGTTGATCGGTTCGTCCGAGATCAAATGAAATATGACATGAGATTGCGAGAGATTCGAGTGTTTTGTGATGAAAAAGTCGCCGGTTTTCAGCTTGGGCACATGCTGCTTAACGGGTGAGGAAGTGACGCTGCCCTCGGGACTATTGCCACTTCCACTGCCTTGGCTGGGAGTGCTGCTGGTGTCGCTGGTGTTGAGCGCACGTATCTGCTTCTCGATCTTCTCCAGCTGCACATCCATTTGATCGAAATGAAACTCGGTCGATCTATTGGCATTCTTAATAATATTCTTGTTGGCCTGCGCCTGTATGGAGGGTGTCAGCACCACAACGCCACAGAGAGAGCTTGAGTAGAGTCCCAATGCCATGTTAAGACCATTCAAGCTCTCTTCCGCATGCAATGGACTACATAAATCCGTCACATTGGCACTGAGTATACGTATGTTGTGCATGTGCTTCAGTTGGGAGCCCAAATGAATGGTGAAGCTTTCCTCCATCGATGGTTGCTGTGAGATGAACATGGATGATCGATTGCCCAATGGTGTGGACACCGGGGACACTTGAAACATTTGACTGACTTGACTGGTTATCCAATTGCGATACTCGTTTTTCTGATGACCCATCATGGCCTCCAGCTCAGATTCATAACGTTTACGCACAAAGTTCTGTGTGGTATATTGTTGTGCCAACAGATTGTTGATATCCTCAGATGTTGTCGTTATGTCCAGCTGATTTATCTGGCTGTCCATTTCCTGCTGCTGCGAGTTGTTCAACTGTTCCACTTCACTATCCATTAGATCTGTCATATCTGATATGACCTTGGCATAGCTACGTTCCCTCTTCAGTATATCCTCTAAGGAAGTGGAGTGCACTAAACGATGAAAGCTTTGTGCAAATATGTCTTCATCACTTGGACCAATGCGATCAGCAAATTGCAGCAACTCATCTTTATACAGACGTTCCGTGTTACGCACAATAGCGTCCAAATCCAGTTCTTCGTTGGCTGCCTGATTAATTAACTTCTCGGCATAATCGTCCAAACACTTCTGGTGCTCCAGGTCAATAAACAACTGCAATTCTTTTTCCAAGTCTAATTGGGGGCGTTCCACATATTTTATTAAAATAAATTTAACAGCACAAATTATGGCCAGCAAAACTTACTCACGTCTTCGTCCAAGTATCGCATCATTGGATCCATCTGCGCTAACAGCTGAGTAACCAACTCCTCAGTGCTGTCATCCTCAAAAGGGAATTTTATATCCAATTTAGCTTCGCAATCCTTGCCGGCGTAATCTTTGTAGGAGTATACAAATTTAACCGTGCGAGTGGCATCCATTGTGTGCTTGCCTTCCGTATTACAAGAATGCACGAACGGAAAACAATTTTAAAAGAAAGCAATTCAATTGTTTTTATGACCAAGTACAATTAAGTCTTAAGCTTATTAAATGATATTTGCATATCGATTAAATGCACTTTGTAGTCTACGATACTAATATCGATATTTATGTTACTTTAAAATATTAACAAGCCCAGTTGGTTCAGAACCAAATAAGCGGTGGCCTAAATATTATAGGACCATAATTAAGGTGGCCGTATTAATATTCGGTATTTCAACCAGAGTTGCTTTGATTCGGTTCGAGTCCAAGCTACACCTTAACAGAATAACACGCTGTGCAGCCTATGTTAAGTATCCGCCATTTCAAAACAAACATGCCCGCCAATTCGGTCAACAGCACTCCGCAAACAATAATTAAAGCAGAATAATTATACATATACCTTAAACTGGCACCAGTTCAATCGCCCAATCCACATTAAATCACAAATGCACGTCAACTTTCACTTGAAATATATTTTATTGAAATTCATATTTAAAAAATAAAAATACACGAAAATTATGGAGCTCCTCGGTCAATCCAATAATAGCGACAACCTGTAAATTACAACACTTGTGTTGTTTTATGCAGCTACGACTTACCCATTGATAAGAAAGCTTCCAAAGGTGACCCAGTTTTGTGAGCCTGAGTCTGGGTGTTGTCCGCTGTGTGGCTGAGTTGCTTGGCGGCCGTCTTTTCAGCGCTTTGCATTACTTTTCAGCCAACTTGGAACAGAAATGACAATAACATATATATTTTAAATGATATACATGAGAGAGAGAGCATACAGATGTGTGTGCATTCCATAGTAATGTTAAACCATTTAAATGAAAAAACAAAAAAATTAAACAAAAAATGTTAATTATAATGTGCCCGACCCATAAAACACAACCACTACCCCTTTTGGCTTTCTCTGACTCTGAATTGTTACTCGCTCTTACTTGCCTTTCCAACTTACACATACGAACGATAGAGAGAATGAAGAATGGAACGTACTCTGGCATCTGCACTGTTCATGCTTTTGCTCTGCTCTGCGCCTGCTGTGTTCCTGTTCTAAACAAATACAAGACTTAAACTAGGATACGAATAAAATGCAAGACGATCGCTTGAAACTAAACAAAAGTTTTAAATTTTTATGTTTTCTTTTTTTTTTTTGATTCTTTTTCATTTTTCGTCAATTTTACATAATTTCATTGCTGTATGTATTTTAGATCTTTCTTTGCTACATTTAAATGTAAATTTCGTTAAACATATTAAAATCCTTAATTGCGCTGACCTCTCACAACTGCATATGTATATATATTAGTTATATAAATATACTGCTAAAAAGGTATAGATTACAATTTAAATTTTGTTCATTAGGTTACAAACTAAATATATGGGGGGAGGAGATATTTATGATCAAATGTCGTCATAGTCACTTAATATTTCTAATCCTCGGTTCGCACGGAACACTCTAATATTAGATAGTGTATATATGTAAATATATATATATATATATATTTATATAATATAATGCTAATACAGCGAGCGGCTCATGTGAAAACTCTGAACACGCGCGCTCTACTCATTTAAATATTAAGAGAACTTAAGCCTAGTGAAAGAATAAGTAATACATATATAAATGTAGATATAAATATTTGTGTAAATTTTGCACTGATTATCAGAAATTATGCGTTGCTACCGTTCCAACCACTGGAGAGGTGGTGTGGTCGGGGGCGCTGCTGCCATGAAGTTTTTATCATTATTCGTTTCATTTCTTTCAATTTATAAATAGTACTATATAATTATGGTTTACTGAAGAATTTTGTTTAAGCAATGTGAGCTAAAAGAATACAAAATTTAACTTGATTTGTTGATGTTTTGAATGATGTTTTTGCTTGCTTATTTTTCTTTTTTGTTGTTTTATCTTAATTAGCTGAACAATCAAACTATATTTTACATTTTTTTGCGTTGCTTAAATTGGAGTTTTGCTATAAAAATGTTGAATATGTAAATATTATGCTAAATATTGAAATATTGAATTGTTTTTGACGTGCGTTTACGTTGTGATATTGGGTAAGTTTTAATCATAAGTATTATTGGTAACTGTGCAAATTACTCTCATTGAATCCTGGCCAGCTGCTGCTGTGTACGTGTACTGCTGATTGAGAGGCGTGTGTGTGTGAGTGATGCTCGCTGCTGCTGCTTACTTCATGTCTCTTCTCTTCTCTGTACTTCACTTCATTTCTCTTCTGTTCTGTTAACTCTCTGCTGTGCTGCTGAGCTGTTGTGATGTTGCTGCTGCTGTTTTGTTATCTTTTTATTTCTCTTTGTACTTTCTGCACTGCAACACACACACAAACACACACACACGAATACACACTGCTCTGCTCTGTACTTGTACTGACTTTCGACTGAACCAATTCTCACACGACTGCACTGCACTGTTCCTGATATTTATCTTCTGTCATGATTTTGGTATTGGTATTGGTTGTGTTCTCGGAAAACTTCTTAGGTATATGAGTTGTGGCTCATATCATTGAATTGCGTATCGTTTACTTGACTTTGACTTTTGGGCATAAACTGCTCTGCTAATTTACCACCTATAAGAATGTCGATAAATGAGAAACGTTATTTAAATCATTTTTGTAATGCAATCCAAACAGTACTTAATATTGTTGTTTGTTCACTAGATACGATAATACGAAAAGAATAAAAAATACTATAAAATAATATAAACTTAAAAGGATTATTAGTTTAAAATATCAAATGATCACAAAGGTTCCAACAGAAAATGTGAATATTTCAATATTCAATTCTAAGATGCTGTTAGAAGCTACCAGGAAAATACCGATAAGAGAATGCGAGTTCCATATATACGTAAAGATAGATATAATATATTGTAAATATATCATATTAAAACGCAAGAGGGCCTACACAAAATGTATATGTATAAAAAAAAAGAAAAGCCAAACAATATGGACGAGAGATAAGGTTGATTGGTTAATTAGGCAAAATTTAGTTTTGGTTTTTTTTGTTAGGGACCTTAACTAAGTGTATGTCTATGCTCACCTCTTGTGGGCGCCTCAATATCTGCGATTGTTGCCGCCACCGTTATTGAAGCCCTGATTGTTTCCACCATAATTGCCTTGGTTTCCACCGCCTTAAAATATAAAAGAGAACCCACATTTACTTTATGAACAAATCTGCACTTAATAAAAACTATTCTCATCATAAGCCCTTTCTGAACAATATCTACATAAAACTGAAAAATTTGTGTTCTAATTTATTCTTTTTTTTTTTTGGTGAAAACCAACTGCTACACTCTAGAGACGTTCCAACAGCTAGGTGTGAAAGGTAAACTGTGAATTTCAATGGATGTTGCTGAAGGGTTGAAAGTGAGGTTATGTTTGGGGTGCTGCTTACCTGCTTTGTTGGCAAAGTTGCCGCCCTGGTATGGCTGCATGCGGTTGTTGCTGAAATTGCCACCGCGCTGTGGTCCACCGCTGTAGCCCTGCTGGTAGTTACCAAAGTCATTGCCACCGTTATTACCCCAGCTGCCGTTACCACCGCCGCCGCCACCACCACCAAAGTTACCGCCATTGTTGCCCCAATTGTTGTCCCACGGTCCGCTGTTACTGCCCCAGCAGTTGTTGCCGCCACCATAGCCGCCGCCAAAGCTGTTATTTCCCCAGTTATCATTGTTACCACGATTGCCCCAATTTCCGTTCTGGTTGCCAAAATTGCCCCCACCTCCCATATTACCTCCCATGTTTCCACCCCG